>JAZHEH010000053.1:0-2642500 GCA_036589455.1 Ateles fusciceps | reverse complement strand
ATTAAGACTACTGTAAGAGGGGTCTAACATGGCTTAGTGATACAGGCATGTATAAAAACCTGGGTGATCGAGGAATGGGTGCTAAATGCTCTTTAACATTAGATTTGTAGAGAAGCCCTGCAGCAGTGTTTACTATAAATGACATGCCTGTTCTTATTTGCATGCACAATTTAAGCGGCAAATGCAATATTGGTTTCATGTGCAGTAAAAATTAAAACATAGCTGCGTGCAGTGGTTTACACCTGTAATCCCAGAACTTTGGGAGGCCAAAGCAGGGGGCCTGGCCAACATAATGAAAGCCTACTAAAAAATAGAAAAAATTAGCTGGGCGTGCTAATGTAATTCCAGCTACTCCGGAGGCTGAGGCAGGAGAATCGTTTGAACCCGGGAGGCAGAGGTTGCAATGAGCCGAGATCACACCACTGCACTCCAGCCAGGGCGACAGTGCAAGACTCCCATCTTAAAAATTAAAAAACACTAGGTATGAAATTTTCCCAGAATTATATGCAAAAGTTGGTGTTCATGCTGGCAAAAAGTTATCTGTGCTCTTTTTAAAGCTCAACTAGACACTAAAACAGTTCTCCCCCTTGAGATTGGAGGTGAGATGGGATAGGGAAGAGGCTGGGGAGGAAGCTCTCTCATTTCAGCCTCAGTAGTAACTGAAGCCCTGTGTCTGGCCTGGAGTACGTAGAGGTTAGGGTTGGGATGCAGGATGGAGCAGCAGGCTGCAGGTTTATTCTGTGGTATTAAACATGGCTATATCTAAGTAAGTCATCACAGTATTCCAAAGCCAAATTCAAGCAACTGTTTTTCAGAATAGTATAAAAATCTAATTCCTTGTGCTTATTGGCTTCAACCATGCTTACGCAATATTTGTTTCTAACTGGTACTCTTGCCTCTTGGTTTCTGTAGTTCTTCAACCCATCTCTGTCAAATGTTGTTCTATAAGTGCATACATTATCATAATTTAAGGAACCCTGCAGCAGAGCTTGAATAAGATGTGACTTGTTTGTTACCACTTCCTCGACTTAGTTAGCAAATTCAAGTTTTGAAAGATGTTTCATCCCAGAGAAGTTGATCCTGAACTTCAAGTGCACATACATTTTAGTTGCTATCAGGTGGGTAATGCCTAACACGGGTTCCTTGAATCACAAAGGAGAATGCTCTCAGGTCCTCAAATGAACTTTAGTAAGTTAACTAAGAGATCAATTAAGAAAAATCCTTAAGTCTGACTGTCCCAGGTAACTTTCCTTGCTGTACAGATAGTGCACAGGTATGGAAGAGTGCTGCACATGCTTGATTTGAAAGTCCCATGTGGTCCGCAAGTGCACAGCCCGGGCTGCTTTCCACAGGCCTAGATGATGGTGTTTCTCTTCAAGGAGGCCTTTGCTAACCACAGGGAACCCAGCCTCTGACTGTGTCCTTGGCAGACGACGCATGTAGCCTGTAGAACCTTGGCTCCTCTGTCTACATAAACCATCAGTTCCCTGCTGTCTCTCTCATTCATATATTTTGAGTTCCCAGTAGATATGAAGCTTTGTCTAGGCATTATTTAGATGCGATTATTTAAGTGGGATTTTTACAGACCTCCCCTGTAAGAATTTTTTTTTTTTTTTTTTTTTAAGACGGGGTTTCACCATGTTGGTCAGGCTGGTCTTGAACTCCCGACCTCAGGTGATCCACCCACCTTGGCCTCCAAAGTGTTTGGATTACAGGCGTGAGCCACCGTGCCCGGCCAAGAATTTTCTAAAAGAGCATTTCTCTCCTTACACAGTTGAAATGTTTTCAAAGGTCACTGAGCCTGTTGCCTTTGCTTGATCACGTGACCAATCTGATCTGGTGAGTGAGCTGCCTGCCCCCTTAAATCTACCAAATTAGAATGAAAGCCTTTAGAATCTGCCTCACACATAGAGATCAATATTCATTTAATAGTGAAGCCAGCCCAGAAGCAACCTCTTCTGTAAGCTGGATGGAGTCCCAGCTCTCTCATTGTACATATTCTGACCACACCCTGTATATAAGGTTTTCTTGAGGTAGATGCAGCAATATTACTGAGGTAAGATTCTGTAATACTCCTGAATTGGCAAGTGGACTGGACCAGCAGACACAGGCCTCAGCCACTGTCCCTAGGGACTAAGGGAGAGTTTGTGGATTCTTACACCTTAGTCAAGTAAGCTATTCTGGCCAGCCTTGAATGCATTTAATTTTGCCTGCAAGAACCTCTCATGACAATTAACAAGACACCTAGTTCCCCCATAAAAGCCCATTTTTAAATATGCAGTATGCTAATTAACTGTGTTGAATTGCCCCATCGGATAGCAGCCACCATGTGTGCTGATCACTCAGGATTCAAACTTACCTTGGAAAATATCACACTGGTGATACAGTATTAGAGTAAATTGCATATTGTAGCGGGCTCCCAGACTAATTTGTACTGAACTATTGATAGAGATTATCTTTTATGACATCACCACCTGCCACCCAGCTTATCTGTTTTCTGATTTGAATATATGAACAAACTGTTGTGCATGTCACTTTCCATTGCTTTCATTGGGATAGCGAAGTGTGACTTCAGTGTTGTGTCATCTTAAGATGTAAGTAATGTATATATTTAAAAAAAAAAAAAGATGTAAGTAATGTTTGGCCGGGCACGGTGGCTCATGCCTGTAATCCCAGCACTGGCCTGTAATCCCAGAACTCTGGGAGGCCGAGGCAGGTGGATTACCTGAGGTCAAGAGTTCGAGACCAGCCTGGCCAACATAGTGAAAGCCTGTCTCTACTAAAAATACAAAAGTTAGCTGGGCATGGTGGCGCACGTCTGTAATCCCTGTTACTCTGGAGGCTGAGGTAGGAGAATCGCTTGAACCCCAGGAGGCAGAGGTTGCAATGAGCCGAGATCATGCCACTGCACTCCAGCC
This sequence comes from Ateles fusciceps, assembly GCA_036589455.1. Lineage (NCBI taxonomy): Eukaryota > Metazoa > Chordata > Mammalia > Primates > Atelidae > Ateles > Ateles fusciceps. The sequence continues at coordinate 2,639,582 of JAZHEH010000053.1, read as the reverse complement.
TGGGCAACAGAGTGAGACTGTGTTTCAAAAAAAAAAAAAAAAAATGTAAGTAATGTTCAACACAGACTTGGTCATCTGTGGCACTGGTGTTTCAGCTGTTTTATGGGGCATTTCTATAGTTTTTGTTTTGTTTTTGAGACTGAGTTTCACTCTTGTTGCCCAGGCTGGAGTGCCGTGGCGTGATCTCAGCTCACTGCAACCTCCGCCTCCTGGGTGCAAATGATCATCCAGCCTCGGCCTCCCAAGTAGCTGGGATTACAGGCGCACGCCACCATGCCCAGCTACTTTTTGTATTTTTAGTAGAAACGGAATTTCACCATGTTGGCCAGTCTGGTCTCAAACTCCTGACCTCTAGTGATCCACCTGGCTCGGCTCCCAAAGTGCTGGGATTACAGGCGCAAGCCACTGCACTTGGCCTCGTTTCTATAGTTTTAAATGCCCTGTGAAATATCCTGTTTCTCCTGTTGTCCCTCTCTGCCTTCTCTCCTGTTTCCGTGTGTGTGTGTGTGTCTGTGTGTGTGTGTATGATTAATGCTTCCAGTGACATCTGCAGTTCCAGTTCCATTTGCCTACAGAATTTTCAGGACCACCCAGGTTACCAAGTTGCTGGTGTCTGAGACCAAGGGGATGAAGGTGTGGCCTCTGTCCTCACTCCAGAAAAGGACTGGAATACGGATTCTACTTACAGCTTCACAGGGCAAGACTAGGAAGAAGGACTTGAGAAGGAGCCCCCTGAACTTCAGCATGAACAGAAGCCCCACCCACTTGGGACCAGAGGGGGACAAGACTTGCTCCTTATCCATTTTTTTTCCTCTTCAGAGTTCCTGTTGGCTTTTTGGTGGTTGTTTTTCCCCCATTTTGAACACCCAACTGCCTCTAGCCGATGGCAGGTTTAAAGAGATTGGTGACAGATTACATTTTAGCATCTACCTGAACAAATGCCTTACACTTCAGCCTCGGGCTCTAGGGCTGTCCCCTAAGTCACTGTGTTCTGAGGAGAAGGGTGGATTGTATCTTTTTTTTTTTCTGACACTCACTCTGTCTCCCAGGCTGGAGTGCAGTGGCGCAATCTTGGCTTACTGCAGCCTAGACCTCCTGAACTCAAGTGATCCTCCCACCTCAGCCTCCCCAGTAGCCACCATGCCCGGCTAATTTTTGTATATTTTTGTAGAGATGGGTTTTCACCATGTTGCCCAGCCTGGTCTCAAATTCTTGGGCTCGATCTATTTGCCCACCTTGGCCTTCCAAACAGCTGAGATTACAGGCATGAGCCACGATGCCTGGCCAGATTGTATCTTTTTAAGAACACTTTTGGCATATTTTGATGCCTTTTTTTTTTTCTTTTTTTCTGTTTTTGAGACGGAGTCTTGCTCTGTCACCAGGCTGGAGTGCAGTGCCACGATCTCGGCTCACTGCAACTTTTGGCTCACTGCAACTTCCACCTCCCAGTTTCAAGTGATTCTCCTGTTCAGCCTCCCGAGTAGCTGGGACTACAAGGGTGCGCCACCACGCCCAGCTAATTTTTGTACAGATGGGGTTTCACCTTGTTGGCCAGGCTGGTCTCAATCTCTTGACCTCGTGATCCACCCGCCTCGGCCTCCCAAAGTGCTGGGATTTCAGGCGTGAGCCACCGCTCCGGGCCTTATTTTCATAAATCTTTTAATCCGTTCATTGTGTTTTCTAAGTGTTCATCATTCTGTGGTTATAGAGCCCCAAACAAGTCCACCTGACAAAACCAAAACCCACCATGTCCACTCGCAGGCGCTTGACCAGCGGTCCTGGACAACGCATTCTTTTCACATAACTGTCTTTCAAACTGCCTTCAGCTCCAGTAGAGTCTCGCTGCCAAAGATTACGGTGAGTTGGTTAATTACTCCACTAATCCTAAAATTGTGAAGGTTGCAACAAATAGCACTCTTCACGTCTTATACTGTTGTAAGGTACACATTTTAGACATTGTTACAAGACATTTCAAGTAGAATTTAAGACAGCATTTGATGAAGTGTTTGTAAGATAGCTTTTAGATGCTTATAAATTCTGCAACCAGTCATAACAGATGTTGGTTCGGAGAAAGAATGGAATTAAGTTTGTAAAAAGAAGTGGTTGGAAAAATTAATGATAAGAATGGATGTGAATTTTCTGTATTAGAAATTAGGGTTCAGGCAGGCCGTGGTGGCTTGCGCCTGTAATCCCAGCACTTTGGGAGGCTGAGGCGGGCGGATCATGAGGTCAGGAGTCCAAGACCAGCCTGGCCAAGGCGGTGAAACCCCCATCTCTACTAGAAATACAACAAATTAGCCAGGCGTGGTGGCAGGTGCCTGTAATCCCAGCTACTCGGGAGGTTGAGGCAGAAGAATTGCTTGAACCTGGGCGGCAGAGGTTGCAGTGAGCCGAGATCGCACCACTGCACTCCAGCCTGGGTAGCAGAGTGAGACTTCATCTCAAAAAAAAAAAAAAAAAGAAAGAAATTAGGGTTCAGCTAATCATCTTGGGGATCTCTCTCCTACTTCAAAAGTACCCAGGTCATGCTTGGACTAGGAAGCAAGTCATGGGTAATAATTGGTACGTCAGTTCTGGGGAATTGGGTAATAATTATGGGTAATAATTGGTAGGTCAATTCTGCAGAATTTCCTGGATTACTGACATTGCCTGCCCTGTGAAAGAAAAAGGGGAAATGGTGGCGTTGCTTGATCAGATGTTAGAACTAGGAATTCAAGGTGGGGGATAAAGAGAGGCACATTTTTGTGTCAAGGGCAGTGGATGGGGCTCAAATCACCTTGGGTTAGAGGTGAAGTTAGGGAAAACCAGGAGAATGGAATTCTGGAGTTAAAGCTTAGAATTGGAAAGGTCTGTTGCTCTCTGGGTGCGGGAGTTCCCATGGAAACATTCCTGAGAAGTAAATATCCACCCAGAACAGGGAGAAGATAAAGTGCTGTGGTTACAAGCACAGACAGAAGTTTCAGTTGTGGCCCTACCACTTACTAGCTGTGTGATCTTGGCCACGTTAATTAACTTTAATTAAAATGTGCCTATTGTCTCATTGTTAAATGTAGCTCATAATAGTATTAAATAATGTGCTAATACAATGCCTGGTATGAAGTAACCATAAAACAAATGGCAGGTGCCTAAGAAGGCAGCCAACAAAACAGGGGCCCAAAGGTGGCCAATACGGTGAAACCCATCTCTACCAAAAATACAAAGAAAATTAGCTGGGCCTGGTGGCACACTACTCAGGAGGCTGAGGCAGGAGAATCGCTTGAACCCTGGAGGCGGAGGTTGCAGTGAGCCGAGATAACGCCACTGACGCCAGCCTGGACAACAGAATGAGACTCTGTCTCAAAAAAAAAAAAAAAAAAAGTGGAATTTGGGCCATCTGTGGTGGCTCACAGCTATAATCCCAGCACTCTGGGAGGCCAAGGTGGGTGGATCACTTGAGGACAGGAGTTCAAGACCAGCCTGGCCATCTGTACTAAAAAAGAACCAAAAATTAGCCGGTGGTGGTGGTGGGTGCCTGTAATATCAGCTACTCAGGAGGCTGAGGCATGAAAATCACCTGAACCTGGGAAGCAGAGGTTGCAGTGAGCCGAGATTGAGCCAAGATTACGCCACTGCACTCCAGCCTGGGTGACATAGCGAGATGAAAGGAAGGAAGAAAGGAAAGAAGGGAAGGAAGGAAGGAAGGAGAGGAAGGAAGGAGGCAGGGAGGGAGGGAGAAGGGAAGGAAGGAAGGAGAAGGGAAGGAAAGGAAAGAAAGAGAGCGTGGGATTTGCTTAGAAGCAAATGGAAGACAGAGTTAGATAACATCTACGTAAACACAGCACGTTGATTTAATTAGCACCACCCTGCTTCAAATACTTCTAAGTCATTCTGGCAAAACTCCATGAGGGTCAGTGACCTGGTAAAAATTGTGGAAGCTCAAGTTTCTTTATCTGAGGAGTTCAAGAGTTGGGGGAAGGATGCACTCATTCTAGGTCAGGAGACTGTAAATATCAAAGAATAAAAATCAACTGAGGCTTTACTATGGATCCTGCCACCTTTTCATTTACTGTCAATTTCCTGGACATCTACTAAGTGTCTGGTACTGTTATAGGGACGTGGGGTCTCCAGTGAATAAAGCAGAGAGGTCCTCAGCTCACTAAATAGCACAGCTTCCCAGTTGCTCGGGTTCATTTTCTACTTTCTCTCGCACCTCACATCCATTTCGTCAGAAGATTCTGCTGTCTCTATTTCCACATTTTTCCAGAAACTGCCCCCTTCCCGCTATCTCCACTGCTGCCACTGGCCCAGGCCTCCATCATTGCCCCACAAGGTCATTGCCATAGCCTCCAGGTGGCATCCCTGCCCCTGCCCTTCCCTGTCCCAGCACAGCAACTGGGTGATCCTGTCAGAACCACACCTCCAATCCCTCTGCAGCTCAGAGGAGAGGCAGAGACCTCACCACGGCCCCTGGGGCTCACAAGTTATGGCTCTCGTTTCTTTTGGGGGCCCATCCCCTGCTATTCTATTCCCTCCCCTAGGCTCACTGACCACCTTGCTGTCCCTCGGGCATGCCGCAGCTCTGGGACTTTTGCCTTTGCAGTCCCCTTTTCTAGGAAGATCCAAATTCCCTCGGCTCCTTCTCTTTGTCGGTGAGCCTTCTCTGACTACTCAACTGAAAACCAGGATCCCAGGCCCACCCGGGACCCCCTAGCCCCATTTCCAGGGTACCAACGATTCTACTGCCTCAGCCTCCCAAGTAGCTGGAATTACAGGCACACACCACCATGCCCAGCTACTTTTTGTATTTTTAGTAGAGATGAGTTTCGCCATGCTGGCCAGGCTGGTCTCAAACTCCTGATCTCCGGTGATCCACTCATTTTGGCCTCTAAAAGTGCTGGGATTATAGGCATGTGACGCTGTCCTGACCTGTTTCTTTATAATTCTTATCACCATCTGACATCCTCCTTACCCTGTATACACATTATCCACACACACACACACACACACACACACACTCCTACACACACACACAGATGCCAGCTTTCTGAGGGCAGGACTGTCCAGTAGTCACCACTGTATCTCCACGTCTACAAGGCATGGCACACAGTAAGTGCTCCATAAATATTTGTGGGCTGAAAGAATGAATGGTGTGGGCCAGTCTCTGTTAAGAATGTTTTCTTTCTTTCTTTTTTTTTTTTTGTTGAGACAGTTTCACTCTGTCGCCAGGCGCCAGGCTGGAGCGCAGTGGCACAGTCTCGGTTCACTGCAACCTCCGCCTCCCAGGTTCAAGCAATTCTCCTGCCTCAGCCTCCCGAGTAGCTGGGACTACAGGCGCATGCCACCACGCCTAGCTAATTTTTGTATTTTTAGTAGAGACGGGATTTCACCATGTTGGCCAGGATGGTCTCGATCTTTGACCTCATGATCCGCCCGCCTCGGCCTCCCAAAGTGCTGGGATTATAGGCTTGAGCCACCACGCCCGGCCAATTAAGAATGTTTTCTATTATTTCTATTATTTCAAAAGTGCATACCAATATAAAATACTCAGTCCCCGTGGAAAACAGTTTGGCAGCTCCTCAAAACATTAAGCATAGAATTACCATGTGACCCAGCAATTCCACTCCCAGGTATATCCAAGAGAATTGAAAACGTATGTTCACACAAAACCCAGAAACCCTGCCCATTTCCACCGGGCTGAACGTTTTCAATTCATGCTCAGACCAGCATCATTCATAACTGAAAAGGGGAAACAACCCAAATGTGCATTGACTGATGAAAGGCCAAACAAAGCATGATCCACGCAATGGACTATTATGCGGCCATAAAAAAGAACCAAATACCCACACACGCTGCAACTTGGATGAATTTTGAAAACGTGGTAAGTGAAAAAAGCCAGTCGCAAAAGGCCACAGAGCGTGTGATTCCATTTAAATGAAATGCCCAGAATAGGCAAATCCATGGAGACAGAAAGTGAATTCATACTTGTCAGGGGCTGGGCAAGGAGAGAGTGTGGAGTGGCAGCTCATGGGCACTGGGTTTCTTTCTGGAGTGTTGAAGAGGTTCTAGAATTAGATAACGGTGATGACTGCATAACTCCGAATATACCAAAAGCCACTACACTGTACACTTTGAAATGATTAAAATGGTGAATTTTATGTAAAGTTTATCTCAAAAAAAAAAGTTAAACATACCTGTGGTAGGTATTCTTACCATCCCTATTTTAGCGATGATGAAAGTGTGTGTCAGCCGGGCAAGGTGGCTCACGCCTGTAATCCCAGCACTTTGGGAGGCTGAGGTGGGTGGATCACCTGAGGCTGGGAGTTCAAAATCAGCCTGACCAACATGGTGAAACCCCGTCTCTGCTAAAAATACAAAAAATTAGCTGGTGTTGTGCATGTCTGTAATCCCAGCTACTTGGGAGGCTGAGGCAGGAGAATCACTTGAACCTGGGAGGTGGAGGTTGTGGTGAGCTGAGATCACGCCATTGCACTCCAGCCTGGGCAATAAGAGGAAAACTGCATCTCAAAAAAAAAAAGAAAGTGTGTGTCGGGGACCAGCTCTGCCAGGTGCCCAGAAACCCTGCCCATTTCCACCGGGCTGAACACCAACCTGATCTGCACCTTGGTGAAATACCATGTGACTCCTCTGGGAGTAAGGGCTCTAGGTGGTCCTGTGCATCACTGCCGTGGGGGCAGTCTCACCTGCCTCCCCCAACTTTTTGGGACTGCTGCAAGGCCATTTCTCATTCATCTCCCTAGTTTCTGTTAAGCGCCGCGCTTTCCTCCTCTCTCCCCGCTGTGCTCCCACAAGCGACATCTGCAGGCGCCTGCGAAGTCTGTAGAGTGCTCCGTTGCAGTTGAGAGCTGGCTGCCGCACAGCAGTGCAACCCACTGTCCCCGCCATCTGGCGTCCCGACCCTCCAGCCTGGTGTCCTGTGAGACTGGACGTAAGAAGCTGACATGCCATGCTGATTTTGCTTTTGCTGTCTGTGTACGAAACAACTTGTCCAAATCCCTGTGGCTTGATATCTCCCTACAGCCAAATCTATGGAAGTGTCTGGCCAGCCCCACAGCTGCAGGGGTGATCTCTACAGCCCTGTTAGCCCCTGCTGCTTTCGGAATGCTTGATGCTGAGATGAAATAAATGTTCCAGGGGCCCACCACTGCTGGAGGCAGGATCCTGTCCCAGCTGGTCTGACTCAAGTCAGACACAGTAAAATCCATCTGGCATGCTATCTGATATGACAGTAAATTAAAATGAAGACAGTTCTAGAAAAGATAAGATTTGTTCTAATTTTTTCTTTCTTATCTCTTCAAAATTTCTGCCTTATCTTTACTACAACAATTCAGAGAAGTCAAGGAACTCCAAAGTCTCTCTTGGGGGCATTTAGACAGTCATCTTTGGAGAAATTTGGGGTAGGACATATAAAATCACTTGATGACTTTTAGAAACATTGGCCTGGGACCACATATACGTTTCTTCTCCAGGATTAGAAATTAAACTGGCAGTCTTTATGCTATATTTAAACATCGTCTCCAAAACTGCCAATGAGTTTTCAAAGGTTGACAGCCCTCACCCATTAGGGACATTTGAGTCCTGGCACCTCACCCAGGCCTTCTTCAACCACCCCCTGATCTTCCAGCTGCCTATTCTGTCCTCAACCCAGAAGCTCACCTAATTCCTTGGAACAAGAGGCAGCAGATCCTGAGAAGTTTCTGCTTGTTAGTCGGCCTGGAGACGGCTTCGGCAGTGGTGGTGGTTATGGCAGGGGCAGGGCTGCCCCTAGTCTCTGAGGCTGGTGACTGGCCATGGTGAATTGGCTCCACGTCCACGAAGAGGCAGGGAGGCTCTGCTCTAGTGACCAGGGCCACACCTTGGAAACTCCAGGCGTGGGACGAGCCCCAGGTCAGGCCCAGGCCAGCCGTGTGCGGTTGGAGCAGGTGCTTAACTCTGAGCCTGCCCTTCCTGCTGCACGAGTCCCTGCTGGCTGTGTCAACTAGCAGAAATAATGTCCATGAAGGCACTACAAGGTCTCAAGTGAAAGGCTCCAATAACTGGTCCACGGGAAAAAAGGTTTAGGGAAAATACACACTTCCATGACCCCAACTGTGCAGAAATCTTTATGTCCTTCTAGCTCTAAGAGCAGCAGAGCACTGTCTGGTGAGGAACTTTTCCTCCTGAACAGTCTCAGAATCGAAGCTCTGAGCACACTGAGCCAGGCCTTCCCTCATCTCCTCCTCTTCCGCACATTTGCTCAACTGTGATCTGAGTCAAGCCAGCAAGATCCAAGCTAGTCTAGCAAAGCATTTTCCAAGCAGCCTTTAAAGGGGGTGGCCTTGTGATGAATTCCTGGTATTTGCAGTTGGCTTTTCAGTGCTCTCATTACAGCAAAGGTGTGAGGGTGTCTGTTGCCACCCCCTTTTGAGAGAGTGCTGAGCACTACAGCAGCACAGCTAACGTTTATTGGACACTTCGTTTGATCCAGGAATTTAGATGGATTATTTTATTTCATCATTTCCATCAACCTGCTACCATTAACCCATTTTGGAAAGAACACAACGTAGGCCCAAGAGGCGTAAGGATTCTGTCTTGCGGTCCGAGGCCAGCAAGGCTGTTTCCCAGCACCGCGAGGGTCTTTTTACAGTTTGGGAACAAACAAGGGTGAAGTTCAAGACGTGGCCACATGAGGGCGGTGGACTAACATGAAACAGAAAACCCCTTGCCCAAACTCTGGACACTTCCCAAAGGTCCTCGTTAACATCTATTTGATTTCTATTTATTTTCCAGGCAATTGTGGGAATTGTGTAAAAGTGTGGTGTCTGGGGCCAGACTGCCTGGGATCGATGCTGCCTCTATCATTCACCGACGGTGTGATCTCAGAAAAATTAGTTACCCTTCCTGTTTACCCTCTCGGACCTTGTTTCCGCCTTTGTAAAGTGGCCCAGTTAGCAACCGGTAGGCAGGACTCCAGAGCTAGAGGACAAGTGGCAGCGCGTAACTGCTGGCGCCAGGGGGCGCGATATCGCAGAGCTGCACGGTGGGAGCGGCACTAACAGGGTCAGAACAGAAGAGACTTCTGGAGATGGTTAATAGAACCTTGGTATAAACAAAAGGTGAAATAGTTGCATTAGCCAGCAGAGTGCTATTCAAATTGAACCATCAAAAGAAATCAAGGACAGGTGATGATGAAGCTGAGGATAGTTGCTCTAATAAAAGTCACTCTCCCTTGCCCAGTTTCTTTTTTTTTTTTTTGGAGACGGAGACTCGCTCAATAGAGTCTCCGTGTAATCGAACGTGTAATGACACCTTCAGGCCTTCCCTCAGAGACCTAAGGCTATTTACTTGGATAATTGGACACCAGGAAAAAAAAATACTAAACATCTTGAGGACAATTAGACACAGACTCCTAGCAGATATGAATAACCTAAGATCCCAATTGTAATGATGGCCCCTGTTAGAATTAGACACATATAGGCTGGGCTCATACCTGTAATCTCACTCCAGGCTGGACTGGAGTGCAATGGCACGATCTCGGCTCACTGCAACCTCCGCCTCCCGGGTTTAAGCAATTCTCCTGCCTCAGCCTCCTGAGTAGCTGGAATTAGAGGCATGTGCCACCATGCCCGGGTAATAGAGACGGGGTTTCACCATATTGGTCAGGCTGGTCTCTAACTCCTGATCTTGTGATCCGCCCACCTCAGCCTCCCAAAATGCTGGGATTACAGGCGTGAGTCACCGTATCCCGCCCCCAGCTTCTACACTGAGTCGGCTTTTGAACCTAGAACCCATTGATTGAGCAGCGCCTGCAACTCCAGCAGGAAGAACCCCGCAACACGCGGCAATCGAACGTGTAATGACACCTTCAGGCCTTCCCTCAAAGAGACCTAAGGCTATTTACTTGGATAATTGGACACCAGGAAAAAAAAATACTAAACATCTTGAGGACAATTAGACACAGACTCCTAGCAGATATGAATAACCTAAGATCCCAATTGTAATGATGGCCCCTGTTAGAATTAGACACATATAGGCTGGGCTCATACCTGTAATCTCAGCACTTTGGGAGGCTAAGGGCGGGGAGGATCACTTGAGGCCAGGAGTTGGAGACCAGCCCAGGCAATATAGGAAGAACTCATCTCTAAAAAAAATTTAAAAATTGACCAGGTGTGGTGGTGCATGCCGGTAGTTCTAGCTACTCAGGAGGCTGAGGTGGGAGGACTACTTAAACCCAGGAGTTCATGGCCCGGCTGAAGAGAGGTGTGATCATCCAGCCTGGGCCACGGAGGGAGAAGCTGTCTCAAAAAAAGAAAAAAAAGGCTGGGTGAGGTGGCTCACACCTGTAATCCCATTACTTTTGGAGGCCAAGGTGGCCAAATCACAAGGTCAGGAGTTTGAGACCAGCCCGGCCAATATGGTGAAACCCCATCTCTACTAAAAATACAAAAATTAGCCTAGGGTGGTGGCGCGTGCCTGTAGTCCCAGTTACTCAAGGGGCTGAGGCATGAGAATGGCTTGAACCCAGGAGCAGAGGTTGCAGTGAGCTGAGATTGCGCCACTGCACTCCAGCCTGGGTGACAGAGTGAAACTCTAAAAAAAAAAAAAAAGGAATAGGAGCATATAGGGACTAGGTATAAACAATCATAAATGGAGTTCTGGCTACACTCCAGCTCAGAATAGGTCCACTGAGGCATTGAGGCAGTGGGCATTTCCTCAGTTCCCAAATGTATATGGAATAGAGATTCTTGGTAGTTGGCCTAATCTCGAGAGTTCTTTTCATTATAGCAATTCAGATGGGTGTGTAATGTTTCTCCACGTAGATTTACTTTTCCAAATTGACTGATATTGAGCATCTTTCATATGTTTATAGTTATTAGTATATCTTCTTTAGTGAAATGTCTATTTTGCACATATTTTAAATGGGTTTGTTGTTTACCTTATTACCGAGTTGATTTCTTTTTCTTTTTTCCTTGAAAAAGGTCTCACTCTGTTGCCCAGACTGGAGTGCAGTGGCATGATCTCAGCTCACTGCAGCCTTGACCTCCCAGCCTCAAGCTATCCTCACCTCAGCCTCCCAAGTAGCTGGGACTAAAGGCACACACCATGGTCTCACTCTGTCACCCAGGCTGGAGTGCAGTGGGGCGATCTCAGCTCACTGCAACCTCCATCTCCCAGGTGCAAGCGATTCTCATATCTCAGCCTCCTGAGTAGCTGGGACTACGGGCATGTGCCACCAAGCCCGGCTAAGTTTTTTGTATTTTTAGTAGAGACAGGGTTTCACCATGTTTGTCAGGCTGGTCTTGAACTGACCTCAGGTGATCCACCGGCATCAGCCTCCCAAAGTGATGGGATTACAGGCATGAGCCACCGTGCCTGGCCTAATTTTGTTCATTTTTTTGTAGAAACAAGGTCTCACTATGTTCCCCAGTCTGGTCTCAAATTTCTGGACTCAAGTGATCTGCCTGCCTCAGATTCCTGAAGTACTGGGATTACAGGCATGAGCCACTGTGACCAGTCAGAGTTGAATTCTTTATATATTCTGGATACAAGTCCTTAACACATATACACTGTGCAAATTATTTTTCCCAGTCTGTGGCTTAGCTTTTCATTTTCTTCTTTTTTTTTATTTTTACAGTCCAGAGGTCTTTTTTTTTTTTTTTTTAAACACCTATTATGCCATGAATTCATAGGGAATAGGTTCCAGCAGCTCAGGCTCCTTCCCGTTGGTTCTCACAGCGTGTGCTGCTGTGGGTGGAGCAGGCTGGCACTTCAGCTGAACCCAGGTGCCTTTCTCTTTGGCTTCTTTTTCTGACTATTTTCCTTCACATGTTTCAGGAAGCTGTCTCGACTCTGAGAATGCTTAATGTGCTCAATACTCACATTAATTCTCTTGGCAAGAATCTTGCCCTTAACTTTGTTTGTTTGTTTACAACAATGCCAACAGCATGCTGCGTAACATTGTAGACTCTTCCAGTTTAGCCGTGGAAACACTGTGGGGCTTCCTTTTTGAACAGTACCCATTCCCTTGATGTCTACAATATCACCTTTCTTACAGATTCACATATACATGGCCAAAGGAACAAGTCCATGTTTTCTAAAAGGCCTAGAGAACATATATTGGGTGCTTCTCCTCTTTCCCTTCGTGTTACTGGAAGATGGCAGTTCCAGCCGAAAGATTCCTTCTTTTATTTATTTATTTTTTTTTTAACTTTTTTTTTTTTTTTTTAAGATGGGGTTTCACCGTACTGGTCAGGCTGGTCTCAAACTCCTGACCTCAGGTGATCCGCCCGCCTCAGCCTCCCAAAGAGCTGGGATTACAGGCGTGAGCCACCGCGCCGGGCTAAGATTCCTTTTTTTCAATCAAGAGTCTCACTCTGTGGCCCAGGCTGGAGTGCAGTGGTGCAGTCTTGGCTCACTGCAACCTCTGCCTCCTGTGTTCAAGCAATTCTCCTGACTCAGCCTCCTAAGTAGCTGAAACTACATGTGTGTGCCATCACATCTTGCTAATTTTTATATTTTTAGTAGAGACGGTGTTTCACTGTGTTGGCCAGGCTGGTCTCAGACTCCTGACCTCAAGTGATCTGCCCACCTCGGCCTCCCAAAGTGCTGGGATTGCAGGTGTGAGCCACCATGCCCAGCACTTTTCATTTTCTTAATGGAATCTTTCACAGAGAAAAAGTTTTTCATTTTAATGAAACTCAATTTTTCTTTTATAGATCTTGCTTTTGCTGTCATACCTAACACCAGGTCATGATGATTTTCTCCTGTTTTTCTTCTAAAAGTTTTATGGTTTTATTTTATACATTTACATCTATAAGCAAATTTATTTTACCACCAATTCTATCACATCATCCAAGAACTACACAATTATATTTTTATTGAGTTTAAATTCATATAACATAAAGTTTAACATTTTATTTGTTATTTATTTACTTATTTATTTTGAGACGGAGTTTTGATCTTGGTGCCCAGGCTGGAGTGCAATGGCATGATCTGGGCTCACTGCAACCTCCACCTCCCGGGTTCAAGCGATTCCCCTATCTCAGCCTCTGGAGTAGCTGGGTTTACAAGCGCATGTCACCATGCCCACCTACTTTTTTTTTAATTTTTAGTAGAGACGGAATTTCAACATGTTGACCAGGCTGGTCTTGAACTCCAGACCTCAGGTGATCCACCCACTTTGGCCTCCCAAAGTGCTGGAATTACGGGCATGAGCTGCTGTGTCTGGCCAAATTAACCATATTAAAGTGAACAATTTGCTGGCATTTAGCGCATTTACAATGTTGAACAACCACCACCTCTATTTTTTTTTTTTTTTTTTTTTTGATATGGAGTCTTGTTCTGTCGCCCAGGCTGGAGTGTAGTAGTGGTGTGATTTTGACTCACTGAAACCTCTGCCTCCCCAGTTCCAGCGATTCTCCTGCCTCCGCCTCCTAAGGAACTGGGATTACAGGTGCATGACAACACACCCACCAAATTTTTTTGTATTTTTAGTAGAGATGAAGTTTCACCATGTTGGTCAGGCTGGTCTTGAACTCCTGACCTCAAGTAATCTGCCTACCTTGGCCTCCCAAAGTGCTCAAATTACAGGCTTGACCCAGTGCGCCCACCCTCACCTCTATTTCTAAAACATTTTTGTCACTCCAGAAAACCCTGAACTCACTCATTGATTACTCTCCATTCTCTTTTCCCCACAACCCCTGACAACTACCAATCTGGTTTGTTTCTATAGATTTACCTATTCTGGACATTGCATAAAAATGGAGTCATACAATATGTGACCCTCTCTTTTACTTAGCATGTTCTCAAGGTTCATCTGTGCGTACCATGTACCAGTACTTCATTCCTCTGTACTGCTGAATATCCCAGTGCATGTATGTCCCACAATTTGTTTCTCCATTTATCCACTGAGGGACATTTGGGTGGTTTTCACCTTTTGGCTGCTGTGAATAATACTGCTGTGAACACATGCATACAAATATTTGTTTGAATACCTGTTTTTAATTATTTTTTTTTCTTTTGAGACAAGTTTTGCTCTTGTTGCCCAGGCTGGAGTGCAATGGCATGATCTCAGCTCACTGCAACCTCTGCTTCCCAGGTTCAAGCGATTCTCCTGCCTCAGCCTCCTGAGTAGTTGGGATTACAGGCAGGCACCACCACACCTGGCTAATTTTGTATTTTTAGTAGAGACGGGGTTTCTCCATGTTGGTCAGGCTGGTCTCGAACTCCTGACCTCAGGTGATGTGCCTGCCTCGGCCTCCCAAAGTGCTGGAATTACAGGTGTGAGCCACCGCACTCAGCCCTGTTTTTAATTCTTTTGGGTAAATACTCAGGAATGGAATTGCTGGGTCAAATTATAATTCTGTGTTTAACTTTTTGAGGAACTGTCACACTGCTTTCCACAAAGGCTGCACCATTTTACATTCATCCCAGCAATATACAAGGATTCCAATTTAAGTATTTAAGTCAGAAAGCGTGAGTCACTTTCTCATCAACGCTTGCTTGCTATTTTCTGGTGTTTAAAAATTATTGCCATGCATTTCCCTAATGACTAATGATAATAAGCATCTTTCCATGTACCTACTGGCCATTCGTCTCACTTCTTTGGAGAAATGCCTATCCGAGTCCTTTCGCTCATTTTTGAAATGGGTTGTCTCTTTGCTTTTAAGTTGTAAGAGTTCTTCATGATTTGCAAACATTTTCTACCATTCTGCAAGTTGTCTTTTTACTTTCCTCATAATGTCTTTTGATGCACAGAAACTTAGAGTTTTCATAAAGTTTAATTTATCTGTTTTTTCTTTTTTGCTCATGCTTTTGCTACCACATTTAAAAATCCATTGCCAAATCAAAGGTCATGAGATTTCCCATATCTTTACTTCTAAGAGTTTTATAGTGTTATCCCTTATAGTCAGATTGCTGATCCATTTTGAGTTAATTTTAAAAAATATATATATTTTTAATTTTTGTCTCTCTCCGGCTCCCAGGCTGGATTGCAGTAGCATAATCTTGGCTCATTGAAACCTCTGCTTCCAAGGCTCAAGGGATCCTCCCACCTCAGCCTCCCAAGTAGCTGGGACTATAGGCTTGTGCCACCATGCCTGGCTAATTTTCGTATTTTTTGTAGAGAGGGAGTTTCACCATGTTGCCCAGGCTGATCTCGAACCCAGGAGCTCAAGCAATCTGCCCACCTCAACCTCCCTAAGTGCTGGGATTACAGGCATGAGCCACCGCACCCAGCCAAATTTTTAAATTTTTTAATTTGTGTGGGTACACTAGTAGGTATATATATTTATGGGGTACACGAGATGTTTTGATACAAGCAGGCATAATAATGACATCATGGAAAATGGGGTATCTATCTCCTCAAGTATTTGAGTTAATTTTTGTATATTGTATGAGATAAGAATGAAAAAACTCATTCTTTTGTGTGTGGATTTTTTGAGCAACATTTGTTAAGGATACAGTCTTTCCTCAATTGAATGGTCTTGTTACCCCTATTGAAAATCAATTGACCATAAGTGCATGGGTTTATTCCTGGACTCTCAATTTTATTCCATCTTCTACATGTTTGTGCCTATGCCAGCACTACACTGTTTTGATTACTGTAGCTTTATACTAAGTTTTTAAATCAGAAAGTATGAGTCCTCCAACTTTGTTCTTTATTTTCAGTATTGTTCTGGCTATTCAATGTTTCTTAAAAATTCATATGAATTTGAGAATTGGCTTTCCCATTTCTGCAAAAAAAAAAAAAAAGAATTATAATAGAGATTGCATTGAATCTCTAGGTAGCTATGGGTAGTACATCATCTTATGGGTAAGCCTTTCAATTTATGAACGTGGGATGTCTTTCCATGTATTTAGGTCTTCCTTAATGTCATTCAGCAATGTTCATGGTTGTGATATTCAAGTCTTTCATGTCCTTGGTTACATTTATTCCTAGATATTTTATTCTTTTAGATGCTACTGTAATTGTCCATTACTAGTATATAGAAATGCAACTCATTTTCATGTGTTGATTTGGCACCCTGCAAGTTGCTAAAACTGTTTATTAGCAATAGTAGTTTTTGTGACTATTTGGGGTTTTCCACTTACAGGATCATGTCATCTGCAAATACAGATAGTTTGACTTCTTCCTTTTTCAACTTGGACGGCTTTCATTCTATTTTCATGCCCAATTGCCTGGCTAGAACTTCTAGTACAATGTCGAATAGTCATGGTAAAAATGGAATCTTAGGGATTCAGAACAAGACAGGATGTTACTGACTATGATGTTAGCTGTGAGTTCTCAGACATGCCTTTCGTTAGGTTGAGAAATTCCTTCTATCCCTAGTTTTCTCAGTGTTCTTATCATGAAAGGCACTTGGATTTTGTGAAATGCTTTTTTGCATCATTGATCATGATCTCACAATTTTCTTCTTTTCTTCTTTGTTTTTTATTATTTTTTGAGATGGAGTTTTGCTGTTGCTGCCCAGACTGCAGTGCAATGGCATGATCTCAGCTCATTGCAATCCTCTGCCTCCTGGGTTCAAGCGATTCTCCTGCTTCAGCCTCCCAAGTAGCTGGGATTACAGGCACGTGCCACTGCACCCGGCTAATTTTGTATTTTTAGTAGAGATGGGGTTTCTCCATGTTGGTCAAGCTGGTCTCGAACTCCTGACTTCAGATGATCTGCTGCCTCGGCCTCCCAAAGTGCTGAGATTACAGACGTGAGCCACCATGCCCAGCTGATTTTCTTTTTTTGCTCTATTAATGTGGCGTATTACACCGATATATATATTTTTTATGTTGAACCACCCTTTCATTCTGGAATAAATCTGACTTGATCATGGTGTTTTGGTATGCTCTTGGATTCAGTTTGCTAGTATTTTGTTGAGGATTTCTGCACCTATGTTCATAAGGGCCACTCTCTATAGTGCTTTCTTGTGGTGTCCTTGACTTGCGTTGGTATCAAGGTAACACTGACCTCATAGGATGAATTAGAAAGTGTTCCCTCTTCTAAATTTTGGAAGAGTTTGAGAGGTACCGGGATTAGTTTTTCTGTACATATTTGCTAGAATTCACCAATGAAGCTATCTGGCCCTGGACTTTCCCTTGTTTGGACGTTTTTGATTATTAATTCAATCTCTGCATTTGTTATAGGTCTGTTCAGATGCTTTATGTCTTCTGAGTAAGTATGTAGTTTATGTTTTTCAAAGAATTTGCCCGTTTCATTAAGGGCATTGTGTATAATTCGAACTCATTGTGTACAATTATTCACAGTATTCTCTTATAATCCTTTTTAGTTTTATAAAGTCAGGTGTAATATCCACACTTTTGTTTCTGATTTTAGTTATTTGCACCCTCTATCTTTTTTTCTTTGTCAGTATAGCTAAAGTTTTGCCAGTTTTGTTGATCTTTTTTTTTTTTCAGTTTTGTTATCTTTTAAAGAGCCAATTTTGGTTTTAGTGATCCTCTCTATTGTTTTTCCATTCTCGATTTCATTTATCTCCATTTTTTACTATTTATTTCTTATGCTAGCATTGGGTTTAGTTTGCTCTTTTTTTTCTAAGTTCTTTGAAAAGTTGGGTTAGGTTGTTAATTTTTTAATGAGGTCCTTTTTTAATGAGGTCTTCTTTTTTAATAAGGTCATTTGCTATTATAAATTTCCCTCAAAACCCTGCATTTCATAAGTTTTAATTTTTTTTTTTTTTTTTTTGAGACAGGGTCACATTCTCTTGCCCAGGCCGGATTGCAGTGGCACTGTCTTGGTTCACTGGAAACTCCCCGCTTCAGGCTCAAGCAATCTTTCTACTTCAGCCTCCTGAGTAGCTGGCTCTGCAGGCATGCGCCACCATACCCAGCTAATTTTTTGTGTTTTTGGTAGAGATGTGGTTTCACCATCTTTCCCAGGCTGCTCTTGCACACCAGAGCTCAAGCAATTCACTGCCTTGGCCTCCCAAAATGCTGGGATTACAGGTGTGAGCCTCCGCACCCAGCCTGTTTTTGTATTTTTCATTCATCTCTAAATTTGTTAATTTCCTTTGAGATTTCTTCTTTTTTTTTTTCTGGGCACCCCCCAAACCAGAACAGGTTCAGAGAAACTCCCAAGTGAGTTCTTCTTAAACAACCATTGGCTAAGAGTAAGTTTAGTTTCCACACATTTGTGACTTTTTCAGTTTTCTTTCTGTGATTCATTCCTACCTTTTTCATTGTATTCAGAAAAGATATATTGTATGATAATTCAATCTTTCAAAATTTGTTAAGACTTCTTTTGTGGACTAACAGATGGTGTACCCTGGAGAATGATCTATGTGCACTAGAGAAAAGTGTGTATATGTATACATGTATGTTTCTATACATAACATAAAACTGACCATTTTAACCATATTTATTTTTGTTTACTTCTTTAAGATGGAGTTTCACTCTTGTTGCCCAGGCTGGAGTACAGTGGTGCAATCTCAGCTCACTGCAACCTCTACCTCCCTAGTTCAAGCAATTATCCTGCCTCACCCTCCCAAGTAGTTGGGAATTACAGGGGTGCACCAGCACGCCCAGCTAATTTTTTGTATTTAGTACAGACAGAGTTTCACCAGGTTGGTCAGGCTGGTCTTGAACTCCTGACCTCAGGTGATCCACCCACTTTGACCTCCCAAAGTGCTGGGATTACAGGTGTGGGCCACCTCGCCAGGCCATTTTAACCATTTTAAGTGTTCAATTTAGTGGCATTACAATATTATGCAGCCATCACTATCCATTTCCAGAACTTTTTCATCATCTCAAACAGAAACTCTGTACCCATTAAAAAATAACTCCCTGTTATTCTCTCCCCCTCACCCCCTGGTAACCTATACTTTCTGTCTTTATGAACTTGCTTTTTTTTTGAGATGGAGTTTCACTCTATCACCAGGCTGGAGTGCAGTGGCGCGATCTTGGCTCACTGCAACCTCCACCTTCTGAGTTCAAGCGATTCTCCTGCCTCAGCCTCCCAAGTAGCTGGGACTACCGGCACATGCCACCACGCCCAGCTAATTTTTGTATTTTTATAAGAGACGGGGTTTCACCATGTTGGCCAGGATGGTCTGGATCTCTTGACCTTGTGATGTGCCTGCCTCAGCCTCCCAAATGAATTTGCTTTTTAATGGTACCCCAAGCTATGCCCTGGTCCTTCCTGGGGGAGGGGGACAGGGCTGTTCCATACAGACAGAATAGCCAGCCACAGTTGGTGTTGTGAGCACCAGGTATGAACCCGGCTTGTGGAACCTATTATCTCTGGTCCCATCTCAGGCTTAGGGAGGACAGCTGGGGTGTGCATGGCCTGTCCACAGGCTCTGCTTGTCCTCAGGATTGGGCTTACAGGCAGAGGACACAGGTGGCTGAAAGTGCACAGGACCTGCCAGGAGCCTCGGAGTTGGGCAGTGTCTTGGGCCAATAGCTTGGAGTAGAAACTGAAACCAGCTCAAATTCTCACATCTGGAATCTGAGGTCAGAAATTAGGAGGAAGAGCTGGAAACAGGGACTGAGATGAGAGCCACTGGACCCTACGACTCAGCAGCCTTCTTTTCCAGGCAGCTGAGTTTTAAATTTTATTTAACAAATATTTATTTAAGATTTACTATGTATCAGCCGGTCGTGGTGGCTCACGCCTGTAATCCCAGCACTTTGGGAGGCTGGGGTGGGCAGACGACAAGGTCAGGAGTTAAACACCAGCCTGGCCAACACGATGAAACCCCATCTCTACTAAAAATACAAAAATTAGCAGGGCATGGTGGCATATGCCTGTAATCCCAGCTACCTTGGAGCCTGAGGCAGGAGAATCTCTTGAACCCAGGAGACAGAGGTTGCAGTGAGCCAAGATCATGCCACTGCACTCTAGCCTGAGCAACAGAGTGAGATTCTGTCTCAAAAAAAAAAAAAAAAAAAAGATTTACTATGCATCAGTAAGCATTTTATATACACTAATCCATTTAATCCTCACAACCTTCTGAGGAAGGAATTATTAACTCCATTTCACACATAAGAACGCTAAGGCACAGAGAGGTTAAGTGACTTGCCCAAGGTCACCCAGGATAGGGATTCAATATAAGCACCCTGGTTGCAGAGTCCTTGCTCTTTACCACCAAGATGGGA
This sequence comes from Ateles fusciceps, assembly GCA_036589455.1. Taxonomy (NCBI): domain Eukaryota; kingdom Metazoa; phylum Chordata; class Mammalia; order Primates; family Atelidae; genus Ateles; species Ateles fusciceps. The sequence goes on along the minus strand of JAZHEH010000053.1, from coordinate 2,619,500 downwards.
AATAATGGGCATTTTCTTCTTCCAAAAAGGAAATATCTCTTGTTTTTCCTGATTTTGAAAGGAACTAAAAAGACATAAAAATATTTAAACAAGATAAAAGGGTATAAACAGAAATCTCTCCAGTAGCCCTTGTTAGACAGAGAAGCTTACTTCTGGTTTATAATGTTACATATTATAAGTAACTCTTTGGAGATTAAACAAATCAAAATGACAGGCAGGCCCGTGTGTTGCAAGACTGGGAAATCATGGGAAGGAGGGACACGGACAGGGAGGAGGAAGTGTTGGGAGTGGGGCGTAGTCACTTGTGGTATCTCTAGAAGGAAAGACCAGGAAGGGCATGTTCCATGAGGTCTAAGGAAGCCCACAGGCCCACAGGTGGGAGGCTTTGGCACTTATGAATATTCTAGCTGGCTGTTGGGCCTTCAGGAGCAGAGCCTGGCCCTTGGCAGTGGGCACAGCTGGGGCCTCAAGCTGCCAGGCTGCAGAGGACATCCAGCTTGGATGCTCTGACCCCCTCTCCTGCCCCCTCCCAGCTCACCGCCTGGGTCTGGGACTGGCAGAGGAGAGTGAGCTCCCCTAGGCCCCACCCAGCTTCCCTTAATGAGCCCCACTAGGAACTCCAGCTGTCAATCACCCCGGCTCCTGGCACAGCCCAAATGTGCCTTCAGCCTTCATATTAGGATGAGGCTGGTGAGCAAAGATGCTGGGTATAGCAGCAGCAGGTCTGGCCAGGAGGGCAGTGACTAAGGACCAGAATTTCCTAGGGGATGAGGATCCCCAGCTCCAGTAAGAAGTGGGGCCCCTAAACAATTGGATTGTTGGCCGGGCACGGCGGCTCACGCCTATAATCCCAGCACTTTGGGAGGCCGAGGCGGGTGGATCACGAGGTCAAGGGATCGAGACCGTACTGGTCAACATGGTGAAACCCGTCTCTACTAAAAATACAAAAATTAGCTGGGCGTGGTGGCGTGCGCCTGTAGTCCCAGCTACTCGGGAGGCTGAGGCAGGAGAATTGCTTGAACCCAGGAGGCGGAGGTTGCAGTGAGCCAAGATGGCGCCACTGCACTCCAGCCTGGGCAACCAGAGCGAAACTCTATCTCAAACAAAACAAAACAGAACAAAACAAAACAAAACAAAAAACAATTGGATTGTTTTCCTTTCCTGGCACTTCCAAGAAGCCCAAGGCTGCCTTTCTCTCCAGGGTCCCCCACAGAGTGTTAGGTGTCTGGGGGAGAGAATAGAGCTTGTGGGGCTAAGCACAGATCAGGTCATGCCCTCACAGGATGATGGTGAGCAGCTGAGCAGCCAAAATCAGAGAGCCTGGAGGGGGAAGCAGAGCAGAGCAGATGCCCAGGAGCCACGTGGAGATGTCACGGTCCGCTCTGCCATCCGCCCTTCTCAGGGGAACCTGCAGCTCCAGCGCCATGCATGGAACCACAGGGCCCAGGTCTAGAGGGCCTCTGGTCTGTGCCCTTGGTTTCAGGAAGGCTCAATTAAGTCCAGCAGCTCAAGAAGAGGGAATTACATCACACTTATGAACACTCAGAGGTGGGGACATTGAAGGCCCTCTTAAAAGCTGCCTACCACAGTTCAACCTCTGGCCCCCAGAGATTCAGAACTCCCTCACATGCAAAATGCATTAACTCCTTCCCAAGTTTCCCTAAATTCTCCTTCCATTTCGGCATCAGCTCAAGTCCAGTTCCCCATCATCTCAATCAGGTCCATTTGTGATGGAGGCTCCTGGGCTGTAGCTCCAGCTTTCATTTCCTATTCATCTGTGGATTCGTGAAACCAAAGAGACAAGCTATCTGGCCCACACCAATCCACCTGACATGCAGTGGTGGGACAGATAGGATCACTGCTGTAGAGATTCCTGTTCAAAAATTGGGAAAATGAGAAAGAATGAGACATCCGGCTTCAGAGTGGTAACCTTTGTTGCGCCAGCGATGAAAAGAGAATTAAATATGGGTGATGTTGAGAAAGGCAAGAAAATTTTTGTTCAGATGTGTGCCCAGTGCCACACCGTGGAAAAGGGAGACAAACACGAGACTGGGCCTAATCTCAATGGTCTCTTTGGGCAGAAGACAGGTCAGGCCATTGGATTCTTTTACACTGACGCCAATGAGAACAAAGGCATCACCTGGGGGAGAGAATACCCTGATGGAGTATTTGGAGAATCCCAAGAAGCACATTCCTGGAACAAAAATGATCTTTGCTGGCATTAAGAAGAAGGGAGAAAGAGCAGACTTGTTAGTTTATCTCAAAAAAGCTACTAATGAGTAATAATTGGCCACTGCCTTATTCATTACAAAACAAATGTCTCGTGACTTTTTTATGTGTACCATACTTTAATAGATCTCATACACCAGAATTCAGATCATGAATGACTGACAGAATATTTTGTTGGGCAGTCCTGATTTAAAACTAAGACTAGCTTGTGGTTAAGTGAATATGTTCAGTTTTTGAAATTCCACAGTAACTCCAATTTAGGAAATGCTATCACTGCTTACTCCTTCTAAAGATATGATTAGACTTTGTTAATAATGTGAAACTTTTCACAAAGATGGTGAGTGCCATCTTAAAACTTACTGGAGATTGGTTTTAAATTTACATTTATATAACTGATTATGTAAATTGTAGGGAATCCATGAGCCCACACATTGGGTGCCAGAATGTAGGGATCCATGAGCCCCACGTTGGGCACCAGAATGTAGGGAGCCAGCCCTACATCACTTGTGAATACCCCAAGTTTGGTGTTGACAAAGGAATGAGAAAAAGACAGATTAAGAGAGACAGTGGGACCACGAGGCCATCACTTTATTACTCTGGAGGAGGCAGTGAAGGCCCCAAGCTCTGATCATCCATACTATTTATTGATTACAATCACTTTGATCTACAGGGTAGGAGTGGAGTGATGGTGGAGTGAATCAGTAAGCCGGAACTGGTGTGTCATTCTAAAGATTGATAACAGTGGTGGTTTGGGAGTTTCACAAAACAAGAACATGTGGTTATCTTTAGCTTATTATCTATGTACAGCTGATGGAACGCGAACCTTACAAGGAGCCTACAAGTCTGGCTACGTCATAGTGCTACGAAGGGGTTTTACGTCCTTGAGCACAATGTTTACGTAATAGAGCTGAGGTCACCCTGCACCAGAACATGAGGCATGAAGAGGCCTTCCTCCCCAGAGGCCTCCTGCGGCCTTCAACAGTTTGTTGTTCCTTGTTTTTATGTTACTCATAACCAATTTATGTAGGCACTCTGTAAGTCCTTTCTCCTTTGCTGTTTTTCCCAACATAAATATATTTAAATACTGGGAAAATTCCTTTGCTGTCTCAGAATGAAGCAAGATTCACCTGTGTTTTGTGTTCATTTGTCTCTTAAAGGCAAGGGTTAAAGATGAATAGCAGTGTCTACTTTATATTTTTGGCCTTAACTATGCCAATTTAATAAGAATTCCCTGAATTTAAAATGGTTCCTTTTACTTATTTAAAGGCATTTTAGTGTGGTTTATGTGTAATATCAAAGATTATTTAACACTTCTCACATTTTATAGTTGATCTATAAGGTCACATGCTTTTAAAATTGTAGCCAATTAAACTTCACTCTTGAATTATTTACAATCTAAGTCAAACTAAGTTATAATTTAGGATTGTCTTTAAACAGCCATTCAGAAACCTAAAACTGTAGAACTGCTGTGTATTTGTGATTGGGAATGGTGCTTTTACCAACTTAAAAGGATTAAAGTAGAGGAGATATACACAAATTTTAAAATTATGTGTGATCATAAGTCTTAAGATAATTAGAAAGAAAACCACGGGGGGAAAAAAAACAAAAAATGTGAAAATGAGAGACAAGGAACAACTGGTCCACAGAAATTTTGAAATCCAGCTGACTAAAATCTTGGGAGTTCCTTGATGAGATTTCAACACCTAGGAATAATTCTCCATGACTTCAGGCTGTGTCTTTTAGGCTCTTAGCTCAGCCTCTGAGCCATCCATCCGTTATCATGAAAAATAACAATCCTTTGCACCTGAATGGTTTCCTCAGCCTGTTTTCTTCCAGTAAAATGTTGGAGGTCCAATAGACTTCTTTCACTTTGTACATCTTGGTCCCTTTCAGCCCAAGCTGGCAGCATTTTTGCTTATATAATTTTCTCAAAAACTTGGTGCCTCTTCTGTGAATCTCACCAGGATTCACTCTGTTTGTTAAAAGTCTCAGGCTTCTGCTGGGGGCCTATGCTTTTAAACTTCCTAGAGGAACTGTTGTTTTATTGGAAAGGATCAGGGAGGGACACCCTAATTCTCCGAAAGAGCCCCATATGTGACTGAGGAATACTCTTATTCTTTGGTCTTTCTGAAAGTTGTAGAGTCACACCCTTGCCTTGATTTTGTTGTCAGACCATGTTTTTCCAGCAGTGCTCAGAAGTAATATTTTTCTTTTTTTAGAGATGGGGTCTCATGCCATTGCCCAGGCTGGAGTGCAGTGGCACAATCTTGGCTTACTGCAACCTCAACCTCTCAGGCTCAAGTGATCCTCCCATCTTAACCTCCATAGTAGCTGGGACTACAGGTGTACACCACAATACCCAACTAATTTTTTTTTTTTTTTTTTTGTAGAAACAGGGGTCTCACTATGTTGCCAAGGCTGGTCTTGAACCTCTGGGCTCAAGCAACCCTCCTGCTTCAGCCTCCCAAATTGTTGGGATTGTGGATATGAGCCACTGCACTCAGCCAAGAAGCCATTTCTTAACTTTCATATAGTTTGCCATCTAGAGAGACTGGAAACTTTTAAAATCATAAAGTCCTGGCTCCTTTTGGTTGAATAGTTTTAATAGTCCTTCCTTCGATTTATCTTTCTCCTCTTGAAATTTACTATAAGCAGCAAGAAGAAACCAGGAGACCCCTTCAATACTTCACTTGAAAATCTTCTTAACTGGATCACCTAGTTCATTAGCCACATATTCTGGCTTCCACATAATCTCAGGTTGACATGTCACTAAGCTTTCTGTCACTATACAACAAGCACACACCCATCCTTCCTCTAGTTTCTAATAATATTTTCCTCATTTCCTTTTTAGGCCACATTGGCAGCCTCCTCAAAGTCAAGATGTTTACTAACAATGTGTTCCAGGCAATTTAGCCTTTTTCTAATATGCTCCTCAAAATCTTCCCAGCCTCTGCATGCCAAGGATTCCAAAGCTGCTCCCACACTTTTAGGTGTTAGTAGCAGCCCCCCCATTTCCAGTTACCAAAATGTGTATTTGTTATCAATGGAGGCACCACAAATTACCCCAAAACTTAATGACTTATAACAACAACACTTATTACCTCATAGTTTCTGTAGGTTGAAACTATGGTATGCAGATTGCACAACTTGCTACAATCAAGGTGTTGGCTGGGGCTGTGGTCTCATCTGAAAGCTTGACTAAGGAAGTCTCCAGTTTCATGCTTACTCACATTATTGTTGACAAGATTCAGTCCCGCAAGGGTTGTTGGACCGAAGCCCTCAGTTCATTGCCTGTTGTTGGCTAGCAGTCACCCTCAGTTTATTGTCATGTGGGTCTCTCCATCAGACAGCTCACAACATGGCAGCTTGCTTCATCACAGCAAGCCAGTAAGATGAACCAGAAAAAAGTGTTTGGGCAAAATAGAGTTCACACTTTTTGTAACCTAAGCTAGGAAAGGACATCCCATCATTTACCATATTATATTTGTTAGAATCAAGTGACTGGGTCCCATGTTCAGTGGAAGGGGATTACATGAGGATGTGAATACCAGGAGGTGGAGACTGTTTGGAGCCACTTCAGAAGCTTCCTGCTACACAAGGCTTTTTGAAACCCTCCCCCTCCTATGGGTTTGTAAACACCACATTTGCCAAGTCCTCCCCTTCTCAGCCTCCAAAAATACTGGTGGACCTCAGCTGTCTTCATACCACACCTTCTCCCTAGCTGAACTCAATTCCATTGCTGCTGGTGACTCTGGGAAAACTCCATTAGAAGTACTCAGAGGTATTAAGCTGGCTAGAAGACAAGATGAGACCTTCTAAAAGGTACAAGGAGTAATATAGTGAATAACCATGTCCTCACCTCCAGTTTAAGAAATAAACAACACCGGTTCAGTTCCTGGGCCCTCCTTTCTATTTATATTTTCAACCTTCTCTTCAGAGGCAACTGCTGTCCTGAGTTTGGTGTTTATTGCTATTATACATTTCTTCATATTCTTCTACATATGTATGCATTCTTAGTTGTATTTATTGTTGTTTTGTGTGTTTTAAACTTTATGCAAACCTATTCATAATATATGTATTTCTCTGCAACTTGCTTTGTGTTCATTCTTATTATGTATATGAGACTTACCCATATTAATACATGTGGATCTGGTTTATTCCTTTCTATTGCTGCATAGTATTCCATTGCATAAACATACCACGATTATGCTCTTAATGAACATTTAGTCTATTTCCAATGAGTTCTCTTATAAACAATGCACAATGAATATTCTATGTATCTGTTAGGCCATATACAGAAGAGTTTCTGAGAGAATGGGCTAGAAATAAAATGTAGGATATGTGCATTTTCAAATTTTCTAGATAATAATAACTAGCTCTCCAAAGTTATTGTCTTGAATTTATGCTCCTACCAGTAACGTGTAAGGGTTTAATTTACTCTCTGTTCTTAACATTTGAAGTGTGAGACATTGAGGAATTTGTTATATGGTGGATGTACAATGGAATGTCATTCCACTACCAGCAGTGTGGTAGACAAGGTATTCTTAGGGCACCTCCTCGCAAAATGAAAAGAAATAAGAAAGAGAGAGAGGGAGGGAGGAAGGAAAAAAAGGAAGGAAGGAAGGGAGGGAGGGAGGGAGAGAGGGAAGGAGGGAGGGAGGGAAAGGAGGAAACCTTAGATCTTGCCTAAACCTATGTTTGTATTGCTTTGCTGGGTTTGTGAGAAACGGAGAGAAATTTTCAAGGGGGAAAAGTCCTGAGAGGCACAGTTGCCTGGACAGTAAATGCTACCTGCAGTTTTGCAGTCAAAAGATTAATCCTTGGGCCAGTAGCAAAGAGCTGGAATGGGGGAACTTGGCCTGAGACCTGATGGGAGGAGATAGGAGCAAAGGGGGTTAAAGTGGCCCTAGGAGAGTCGCTGTCTGGCTCCCCAGCAAAAGAAAATGCAAATTCTATTTGGAGGAAATCATCCCCAATGTAAGCTCTAGGGATTCCTCCCAGATTTAGATAAACCAAATATAAACTCACAATTCATTATCACCAAAGAAACAAAGCTAGAAATACAAAAATATGAAAGCAACAAGTAGCAAGACAAATTTTAAAACAAACTAAACAGAAGGTTTAGAAATTAAAAATATAACTGTTGAAATAGAAACTCAATAGACAGACCAATCTCCCTCATGAATATGGATGTACAAATCCTTAACAAGTATTACCAAATAAAATTTGGCAATATATAAAAAGAATTATGCCTCATGACTAAGCGAAGTTCCAGTGATGGAAGGCTGGTTCAATATTTGAACATCAATCAATATAATCTGCCATATTAATAGGCCAAAGAAAATTACCAATGATGTCAGTTGATGCAGAAGAAGTATTGGACAAAATTCAACACCTGTTCATGATTAAACAAACAAACAACTCTCAGAAAAATAGGAATAGAGCGGATGAATCTCTGCAGAATTAATGCTGAGAGAAAGTCAGTCCAAAAGATTACATACTGTATGATTCCATTTATATAACACTCTTTAAATGACATAATTATAGAAGTGGGGAATGGGGAATAGATTAATGGTTGCCAGAAGTGGGTGGGGTGGGAGAAAAGTAGGGGTGGGTGTAAAGAGGAGAGCATGAAGGATTTTAGGGTGAGGAAATGTTCCATGAGATTCCATGAGGGTGATGGAAATATTCTGTATCTTGATTGTATAATTGTCAATGTCCTGGTTATGATACTGTTCTGTAGTTTTGCAAGATGTTACCACTGGCAGAAATTGGATAGAGTATGTGGGATTTTTCTATGTGATTACTCAAAACTGTATGTGAGTTTACAATTCTCTCAAAATAAAAAGTGAAAAAAACTACTCCATGGAAGGGTTAAAGAGAACAGTATATAAAGATGAAGAGAGAATGTATCCAAAACGGAAAGAGAAAGACAAAGGAGATAGAAATAAGAGCTGGGCATGTAGACTCACGCCTGTAAACCCAGCACTTTGGGAGGCTGAGGTGGGTGGATCATCTGAGGTCATCTGAGGAGTTCAAGACCAGCCTGATGAAATGGAGAAACCCCGTCTCTACTTAAAAAAATACAAAATTAACTGGGCGTGATGGCGCATGCCTGTAATCCCAGCTACTCGGAAGGCTGAGGCAGGAGAATAGCTTGAACCCAGGAGGCGGAGGTTGTGGTGAGCCAAGATGGCACCATTGGACTCCAACCTGGGCAACGAGAGCGAAACTCTGTCGACAGAGAGAGAGAGACACAGAGAGAGAGAGAGAGAGAGAAAATAATAATAAGGAGAAAAATTAGAAGTAGGGTAAGAAGGTTCAACATACCCCGATCAGAAATCTACAAGGATGGAGCCAGGCGCGGTGGCTCATGCCTATAATCCCAGCACTTTGGGAGGCCAAGGCAGGCGGATCACGAGGTCAAGAGTTTGAGACCATCCTGGCCAACATGGTGAAACCCTGTCTCTACTAAAAATAAAAATTAACCGGGCGTAGTGGCGCGCACCTATAATCCCAGCTACTCGAGAGGCTGAGGCAGAAGAATCCCTTGAACCAGGGAGGCAGAGGTTGCAGTGAGCCAAGATTGTGCCACTGCACTCCCGCCTGGTGACAGAGCGAGACTATGTCTCAAAAAAAAACAAGAAAAGAAATCTACAAGGATGGAATACAGAAAATGGAAGAGAGGCATCTTTGAAGTGATAACGGCCAAGAAATGTCTAGTACTGAGGTTAGGCTAGAACCCATAGCCACAGGAAACAGGATAAATAAAAAGGAATCAACACCTAAACACACTGCAGTGGAAATGCAGAACACCTAAGATAGAAATATTTTAAAAGATCACAGGAAAAAGTCAGATCACCTATAAAGAAGCTACAGTTGGCTGAGCACAGTGGCTCATGCCTGTAATACCAGCACTTTGGGAGCCCAAGGCAGGTGGATCACGAGGTCAGGGGTTCAAGACCAACCTTGCCAACATGGTGAAACCCTGTCTCTATTAAAAATATAGAAACTAGCTGAGCGTGGTGGCACATGCCTGTAGTCCCAGCTACTTGGGAAGCTGAGGCAGGAGAATTGTTTGAACCTGGGAGGCAGAGGTTGCAGTGAGCTGAGATCGAGCCACTGCACTCCAGCCTAGGCAACAGAGTGGGACTGCCGCAAAAAAAAAAAAAAAAAAAAAAAGCTACAGATAGATTTGCAGTCGATTTCTCATAGCAATTATGAAAGCTAGAACACAGTGAAATTATATATGCATATACACACACATAAAATAGGGAGATTGCTGCTTTCTTTTCTTTTAAAATAGACTTTATTTTTCAGAAGAGTTTTAGCTGCACAGCGAAATTGAATGGAAAGTACAGAGACTTCTCATATACTCCCTGTCCCCACCAACCTTCCCAACTATCAATATTCTACACTGGAATGGTGCATTTATTACAACTGATGAACATATATTGACACACAGTTATCACTCAAAGTCTATGGTTAACATTAGAGCTCACCCGTGGTGTTGCATGCTCTATGGGTTTTGAAAAACAAATAATGAAATGTATCTACCACTATAGGATCATGCAGAATAATTCTACTGCCCTAAAAATCCTCTGTGATCTGCCTCCTCATCCCTTTCTCCCCTCAACCCCTAGTAACCATTGATCTTTTTACTGTCTTTTTTTGTTTTTCACTGTTTCACTTTTCCCAGAATGTCATATAGTTTCAGTCATACAGTATGTATCCTTTCCAACTTGGCTTCTTTCACTCAGTAATATGCATTTCAGTTTCCTCCGTATCTTTTCATGACTTGATTTCTTTTTAGCTCACTTCTTTTTTCTTTTTAGCTCTGAATAATAATCCATTGTCTGAATGTACCAGGGTCTGTTTGTCCATTCACCTACTGAAGGGCTTCTTGGCATTCATGAATAATGTTGCCCTGTGTAACCACGTGCAGGTTTTGGGTGCACCAAGTTTTCAATTTGGATGGGCATGGTGGCTCATGCCTGTAATCCCAGCACTTTGGGAGGCTGAGGTGGGTGGATCACCTGAGGTCAGGAGTTCGAGACCAGCCTGGCCAACATGGTGAAACCCTATCTCTACTAAAAATACAAAACTTAGCCAGGCGTGGTGATATATGCCTAGCTACTCGGGAGGCTGAGGCACGAGAATCACCTGAACCCGGGAGGTGGAGGTTGCAGTGAGCTGAGATCGCGGCACTGCACTCCAGCGTGGGTGACAGAGTGAGACTCCCTCTCAAAAAAAATTTTTTTTAATTCATTTGGATAAATACCAAGAAGCATGATTGCTAGACTGAAATATTTTTTTAATTGTTTTAAATTTTTAATTTACATACCATGTGATTCTCCCATTTAAAGTGCACAGTTCAGTGTTTTAATGTATTAACTATCACCACAGTCAATTTTAGGACATTTTCACCCACCCTTAAAGGCACCCCATATTCATTACTGTCACTCCCCTATTCTCCTGCTCCTCTCACCCCAACCCCTGGCAATCACTAATCTGCTTTCTGTCTCTGTAGATTTGCCTGTTGTGAACATTTCATACAAATGGAATCATACAATAATGCATAGTCTTTCCTAACCGGCTTGTTTTGCTTAGCATAATGTCTTCAGTGTTCATCCTATTGTCACATGTATCAATACTTCATTTTGTTATTGCTGAATAATATTCAATTGTATGGATACGCCACTTCTTATGTATCCACTCATCCATGATAGACACGTAATATAAAGCTGTCACTTGTTGCCTCAGTGACTCCCTGAGTGTTAGCACTCACCCTGCTTGGTTTTTGTTTTGTTTTGTTTTTTATTTTACTTTAAGCTCTGGGATACATGTGCAGAATGTGTAGGTTTGTTACATAGATATAGGTTTGTTACCATGTGCCATGGTAGTTTACTGTACCTATCAACCCATCATCTAGGTTTTAGGTATTTGTCCTAATGCTCTCCCTCCCGTTACCCCCAACTTCTGACAGGCCCCAGTGTGTGATGTTCCCCTCCCTGTGTCCATGTGTTCTGATTGTTCACCTCCCACTTATGAGTGAGAACATGTGGTGTTTGGTTTTCTGTTCCTGTGTTAGTTTGCTGAGAATGATGGTTTCCAGCTTCATCCATGTTCTTCCAGAGGACATGAACTCATTCTTTTTTATGGCTGCATAGTATTCCATGGTGTATATGTGCCACATTTTCTTTATTCAGTCTATCATTGATGGGCATTTGTGTTGGTTCCAAGTCTTTGCTATTGTAAATAGTGCTGCAATACACATATGTGTGCATGTGCCTTTATAGTGGAATGATTTATAATCCTCTGGGTATATACCCAGTAGTGGGATTGCTGGTCAAATGGTGTTTCTGGTTCTAGATCCTTGAGGAATCCCCACACTGTCTTCCACAATGGTGAACTAATTTACACTCCCACCAACTGCCCTGCTTGTTTTGACTTTTACCTAGTTATTGGTCATTTCTGGATACCTGTCACTAACATATGTGTTCAAGCAATAAGCCTCCCGATGACTTTCCCATTTTACCCCTTCCCTCCTGCTATGTTCTGAAGGTCCCCCAAAATTCATGTGTGGACACTTAGTCCCTATTATGGTAGTTTTAAGAGGTAGGGCCTTCTGGGAAGTGATGAAGTTATGAGGGATCCACACTCACGAATGGATTAATGCCTTATAAAAAGACCAGAGAGAACTAATTTAGGCCCCTTTCCTTTTTGCCCTTCCATCCCTTCCACTTTGTGAGGACACAGGGTTCCTCTGCTCCAGAGAATGCAGCAACAAGGTGTCATCTTGAAAGCAGAGAGCAGCCCTCACCAGACACTGACCCTGCCAGTGCCTTGATCTTGGACTTCCCAGCCTCCAGAACTGTGAGAAAATAAATTTCTGTTGTTTGTTTATTTATTGAGACGGAATCTCGCTCTGTTGCCCAAGCTGGAGTGCAGTGGTATAATCTCAGCTCGCTGCAGCCTCTCCCTCCCGGGTTCAAGCGATTCTCATGCCTCAGGCTCCCAAGTAGCTGGGACTACAGGCATGTGCCACCACATCTGGCTAATTTTTGTATTGTTAGTAGAGACGGGTTTCACCATGTTGGCCAGGCTGGTCTTGAACTCCTGACTTCAAGTGATCTGCCCACCTCAGCTTCCCAAAGTGCTTGGATTACAGGCTTGAGCCACCACACCAGGCCAATTTCTGTTGTTTATAAATGAGCCAGTCTCAGGTATTTTGTTATAGCAACATAAATGGGCTGAGACAGTTCCTTTTTATGTTGACCCAGTTACATTCAAGTTACAGCAAGAATGCTTCCCTCCTGCCACATGCTACACCACCCATGACCTTAATAAAGACACTGCCCATGGGTCCTTGCTCTGCTCCCTCCCTGCCTGTCATGACCAAATATCTTCAGGTGACTTGTGTGATCCTCTGTGCATGCTATGGCCCCTCTTCCAGGACCTGTGAGTAGAATAAATCCTTTAATTTCATATACCTCTCCAAGTAATTTCTACAGCAGTATTCAAGTGGTCCTCAAAGACCCCCTGAGAGGGACTTACTCCCCCATTTATAACACAGGATGTTGAGAAACGTTAAGTTTACCTTGCCCCCATGGCTCCTTTGTGGAAGTTACTTTCAGTTTGTAATTAGTGGTAGGCGGGTAACAGCTGCCTACCTGGTACGTTCCTGAGTTATGTGTATATGTAGAATACCTGTGTATTAACAAGAATCACTGTCAAAGAGCAAGTAAGTACATGGATGAATTTCTGCTTGGAGCCTTCAGTCTGGAGAGCTGTCAGCCTCACAGGCTCTCAGGCTGTTGGTCCCCAGGATAGATCCACTCTGTTGTTCTATCTAGATGTCTGCCTCTCAAATACCTTCAGCCCACCTGGGTGGGAGTCTCCTGACCTAGCTGGATCTCAGTAACAGGACTTTTAAGTTGTTTCCACTTTTTGGCCATTATAAATCATGCCACTATAAACACTCACATACAAGTTTTTGTGTGAACACGTTTTCATTTCCCTTGGTTAATACCTAGGAGGGGGATAGCTGGGTCTTACGATAATTCTACTTTTTAAATTTTTGAGGAATTCCCAGACCGTTTTTCAAAATAGCCGCACTATTTCACATTCCTATTAGCAATATGTAAGGATTGCAATGGCTCCCCATCCTCATCAACACTTGCTATTGTCCATCTATTTGATTACGGCCATCCTAGTAGATGTTGCATCTCATTACGGTTTTTATTTGCATTTCCCTAACAATTAATTGATGTTGAGCATCTTTTCATATATTTGTTTGAAATGATTCCTTTCAAGTGCTAAGAAGAAAATAAATGGCAACCTAATGTTGTGTACCCTGCTAAACTACCTTTCAAGAACAAGGAGAAAATTGGCAGTTTCAAATAAAAATAGAGAGAGTTGTATATAACAGACCTATACCAAAAGAACTTCTGGAGGGTGTCTTAGGTCAGAATCCCTCAAAACAGAACCTGAGATGGGGTTCATATGCAAGTAATTTATTACTCTCAGGAGAAATCTGCAAGGGAATGAGGGAAGTAGGATAGGGAGGAGAGGCAAAGATAGAGTTTCAGCTCAAGTCTAGCCTTAGACTCATCCTATGGGGAGTGCTGGAGGACAAATGGCACTGCGATGCAAGGGAGTGGGCTTATATACCCACCTACCACTGGCTGTCATTGGCTGTGTCCCCTCAGTCAGGGCATAACCTCCAAGCTTCTTCAGGTGAGGTTGCCCTTCTTGGCCAAAGATAATTCTTGAGAGCAAGATGCAGCTGGGAGCTTTTGGCGGCCAACACTCCTAGCAGCTGCGGGTTGGGCACACACCCAGGAAGGGGGATCTGAGTAGGGCAGTGTCTACTGTTGACTTCCTATACCATAGAGAGTGTCTGCTACTGTACTTCTTTTTTTTTTTTTTTTTTTAATTTTTGAGACAGAGTTTCACTCTTGTTACCTAGGCTGGAGTGCAGTGACACAATCTCAGCTCACTGCAACCTCCACCTCCCGGGTTCAAGTGATTCTCCTGCCTCAGCCTCCCAAGTAGCTGGGATTACAGGCGCCCTTCACCACTCCGGATGAATTTTTGTAGTTTTAGTAGAGATAGGGTTTCACCATGTTGGCCAGTCTGGTCTCAATCTCCTGACCTCAGGTAATCCGCCCACCTTGACCTCCAAAGTGCTGGGATTGCAGGCATGAGCCATGGCGCCTGGCCTCTGCTACTGTACTCCTTACACAGTAGGCAGTGTCTACTTTCTGTGCATCCTATAGGTGAGATTGTCTACTTCCTGTACTTCAGAAAGAAAGAAAATGAACTGAGATGTAAAAAGAAATGGAAAGCAAATAAATTTGTCAAGATGTGAGAAATACAAACAAATATTGTCTTATAAATAATAATGCCTCAGTTGTTAGGTTAAAAACCACAAAACCTAAAATCCTGTATACATACACAAGATCCTTGGATTATTTAAGATACCAATTTCGACTTTCTTAAGTATACCTGGTGAACTTTCAAAGGGAGATACTAAAAGACTGAAAAAAGTGTATTTATCTTTCACATAGCAGAAAGAAAGAATGAACTAAGAAAACATTTTTTGTTTCATTGCTTTTTTTTTTTTTTTTTTGAGACAGGGTCTTGCTTTGTCACCCAGGTAGTGGCACGAACTCGGCTCACTGCAATGTCTGCCTCCAAGGCTCAAATTATCCTCCCACCTCAGCCTCCAGGGTAGCTGGAACTACAGGTGCATGCCACCATGCCTGGCTACTGTTTTTGTATTTTTTCGTAGAGATGGGGATCTCACTATGCTGCCTGGGCTGGTCTCGAACTCCTGAGCTTAAGCAATCCACCCACCTCCCAAAGTGCTGAGATTACAGGCATGAGCCACTACGCCTGGCCAAACAATGACTTTTATTTATTTATTTATTTTGAAGGAAGATGCCAGTTTTATTTAAACACAAAATGTGCACATAAGCTGTCTACTCATTTTCTTCATTGCGCAGGCTGGCGTTGGGGTTGGTGACTCTGATGGCCAGCTGGGCAGCTCTTTCCACGATGGCTTTGCGGTTCTTGGAGGAAACATTGAGAGCGATCTCAGCACAGTAAGATTTGTTGCACATCAGCAGCACTTCCAGCTCCTTGACGTTGTGGACCAGGAACTTCTGGAAGCCACTGGGCAGCATGTGCTTTGTTTTCCTGTTGCTCCCATAACCAATGTTGGGCATCAAGATCTGGCCCTTGAACCTTCTACGAACCCTGTTGTCAATACATCTGGGTTTCCGCCGGTTATGCTTAATTTTGACATATCAGTCTGATTGGTGCCGGATGAACTTCTTGGTTCTCTTTTTGACAATCTTGGCTTTCACAAGGGGTCTAAGGGCGGCCATGATGCCGAGGAGGAGATCGCTGCTACCTAGCAATGACTTTTAAATTTTGTTTTCTGATTGCCTGAGCCTTCCATCTCAGCCTCCCGAATAGCTGGGAGGTAGAGGCTGCTCTCAGGGAGCTGTGATTGCACCACTGCGCTCCAGCCTGGGCAACAAAGTGAGACCCTGTCTCCAAAAAAAAAAAAAAGAAAAGTCATTGTTTTAAAAAGACAAAAAAGGAAAATCAAATGATATCTCATTGTGCTTTTCATTTGTACTTCCCTGATTTTTAGTGAGAAGATTTTCACATATTTGTGAGCTATTCATGGATTCCTGTTTATTTCTTTTGGATTTAGATATTCTCTGCTCCTATCTATAGGACTTTACAGAACCTACCTGCACATCTTTAGTGAATATTACATGCTACAATACGTTCTTTTTGTCTGAAACTCAACCAAGCAACGATGCTATTGAGTCAAAAGGTTTTGGAATTACCTTTGGAGGCTATGAGTTTTTTTTTTTTTAATCAAAGTAATATGGGCACTTATTTTAAAAAGTCTAATCATGGCTAAAACTCCGTAATAGAACCCTTAGTCTGCCAATTCCCCACTTCTCTCTTGTTATTTTTCCTCCTCCCCAACTTCCCAGAGGCAACGACTGTCAATTGTTTTAATTGTTAATTTTTATTACCATTTATCTGTATATTTAAAAATGATATTCACATTCTGCTATCTCTTGACAACTGACCTTATTCATTATTCATTCATTAGTCACCAGCTTCCCATTGTGGCAGAACAGGACTTTAACTGTTTTTTTTTTTTTTTTTGAGACGGAGTCTTGCTCTGTCACCAGGCTGGAGTACAGTGGTGCAATCTTGGCTCACTGCAACCTCCGCCTCCCGGGTTCAAGCGATTCTTTTGCCTCAGCCTCCCAAGTAGCTGGGAGTACAGGCACGCAACACCATGTCCGGCTAATTTTTGTATTTTTAGTAGAGATGGGGTTTCACCATGTTGGCCAGAATGGTCTCGATCTCTTGACCTCGTGATCCGCCCACCTCAGCCTCCCAAAGTACTGGGATTACAGGCATGAGCCACTGCGCCCAGCCGACTCTAGCTCTCTTAAACCCACCTTCCCCCTACTTCCACTATCCCCTAAATATACCACAATTTTTGCTGAAGTCCATAATGACTTTTTCCATTATTATGCTTCTGAAATTCCACTCCCCAACTAAGCAGGTGGAGTATTGTGACTTTCTAACGTAACTGTTTGTGTTTGCCTCATTCTTTTCTATTTGTTTAGTTCTCTCTGAATCTCTGACCACATCTTTCCCTAAATTCCAACAGCTCTACAGCTCTATCCAAGGCCTCTTAGCACAATGATCCCTAGGACCAAAGGTGTCCATTCCACTGTTTTTCTCAAAGCATCCATCCTAGGGTCTCCATCCTCGTCCTCTTGCTGCAGTCTGAACTGTCTGGTTTCTAACTGTGGTGCACGGTAGCTTCTGAAAAAGGGCACATACTTTTGTTTGCTCGGGTACTAGTTGCCTCATTTTTCATTTTGCAAGTCTGAAAATGTTTCTGTTTCATAGACATTTCATTGACAGTTTGGCTAGGTGTAGAATGAGTTATTTGATTAAAAAACATTGTCAGCTTTGGCCAGACATGGTGGCTCATGCCTGTAATCTCAGCACTTTGGGAGGTCGAGGTGGGTGGATCACCTGAGGTCAGGAGTTCGAGACCAGCCTGTTCAACATGATGAAACCCCGTCTCTACCAAAAATACAAAAGTGAAACTCTGTCTCAAAAACAAACAAACAAAAACACACACACATTGTCCGCTGGGTGCAGAGGTATGAACCTGTAATCGCAGCTACTAGGAAGGCTGAGGCAGGAGGATTGAGTCTAGAAGGTTGAGGCCAGCCTGAGCAACATAGGGAGACCCCATCACAAAAAACAAAAATAAGTCTGGGCATGGTGGCTCATGCCTATAACCCAACACTTTGGGAGGCTGAAGTTGGAGAATCTCTGGGGCTCAGGAGTTTGAGAACCGCCTGGGCAACATACTGAGACCCCCGTCTCTAAAAGAGAAAAATTAGCTGAACATAGTGGAGCACACCTAGATCCCAGCTACTCAAGAGGCTGAGGTAGGAGGATTGATTTCTCCCAGCAGTTCAAGGCTACAGTAAGCTATGATCATGCCACTGCACTCCAGTCTGTGCCACAGAGCAAGACCCTGTCTCAGAAAAACCAAACCAAAAATCCCCCCCAGAATAAAAACAAGCATTGGAACTGAGAATTTTGTCAATGTCTCTCCATTGTCTTTTATTTTTCAGTGTCGCCATTTCTTTTAAAAATTAAATACCAGGCGGAGCATGGTGGCTCATGCCTGTAATCCCAGCTACTCGGGACGCTGAGGCGGGAGAATTGAACCCGGGAGGCGGAGGTTGCGGTGAGCCAACATCACACCATTGCACTGCAGCCTGGGCAACAAGATCAAGACTTCGTCTAAAAAAAAATTAAATGCCATCCTATTCTAGCATAGTGAACGTAGTATCTTATCTCTCTGACAATATGAATTACAGTTTTTTTGAGGTTTTCTTCTGCTTAGCCTCCCATGATTAAAATTCTATTACGAATCAAAATATGCTATTGCTGTGTAGCCACCAGTCCCCACCGTGGATGCACTTGAAATGATCTTGAAATTGTAGTGTCCATTATAGTCCTTGAGGAGTTTCTAAAAACTGCACATGCTCCTTCTCACACCCACGTGTGCTGGTGCAGTGGCTCTGGAAGAGGGCTGGAGAACACTCCTCTCAGCCAGCCCACAAAGGCATTTCCACCTTCGTGGCTCCCTGGGAAGGAGCCCTGCCTCTGGATGTCTTGGGAATTAAGTC
Source organism: Ateles fusciceps (assembly GCA_036589455.1). Classification (NCBI taxonomy): domain Eukaryota; kingdom Metazoa; phylum Chordata; class Mammalia; order Primates; family Atelidae; genus Ateles; species Ateles fusciceps. The sequence goes on along the minus strand of JAZHEH010000053.1, from coordinate 2,601,006 downwards.
ACATTGTCATTCTGCGTCCATCTCAAACTTGCAATTCACATCACCCTCCTGAGCCTCAGTTTTCTGATCCACGAAGCAGAGAAAATATCCACCTGCCTTCCTCACCCCGTGTTATGTGAACTAATTGAGATGACTGAAAAAAATCTGCAAATCACTTGTCTTCTCAGGTTGTAAGGGAGGACTATGATGGTTTGTGCTGTTTTACCAGCTGAGGACTCTATTGGAGTCCTATCTTGTGACTTATGGTGCTATGAGAGGCACTCAACTTCTCTGACTATGAAAGGAAGAGTTTGGATGCAGTGGTTTTTGACCCTGTCTGTCCATTAGAATCACTTGCCAATACCTGGGCTCACCTCTGGAGATCCTGCTCTAAAAGGTCTGGGGTGGAACACAGGCATCCGCTTGTTTTAAGATGCTTCCTGAATGATCCTCACATGCAGCCGAGGCTGAACCACAGGCTAGGTGATCAGGAAGGCCTCTGTCAGTTATGAAAATATTCCAAGGCCTGCGGGGATTGCCAGGCCAGAGGCACAGATGGTAGTACCGGATGGGCTGGGGCTACCATAGCAGTTCTCGGCTCCCCCATCTCTGCTCAGCTCCAGCCGGACCCTCTCCCCCAGCCAGCAGGGCCCCCAATTCGCTGTGGCAAGAGCAGCTCAGACTGTAAGAGGTCACAGCTGCGCACCTGGCAGAGGGCCCCGACACAGTGATCCATGCAGCCTTCTGAGACATCAGCTGCGGGTGGGCTGGGGTGTCAGCTGTCTGGGGTCCAGCTTAGCGCTGAAGCATTTGCAAGCCTTGCGGAGTCGGGGGCTTCCAGCTAGGAGGTGCTGCATTTGAAAAAACAATGTTTAAAAAAGTTTTCTTGTTTCATTAAAAAACCCATGATCATTATTAAAAACTTCAATAGAGGCTGGGCGCGGTGGCTCATGCCTATAATCCCAGCACTTTGGGAGGCTGAGGCGGGGGGATCATGGGGTCAGGAGATCGAGACCATCCTGGCCAACATGGTGAAACCCTGTATCTACTAAAAATACAAAAATTAGTAGGGTGTGGTGGTATGCACCTGTAGTCCCAGATAGGAAGTGGAGGCAGGAGAATCCCTTGAACCCAGGAGGCAGAGGTTGCAGTGAGCCAAGATCATGCCACTGCACTCCAGGCTGGGCAACAGAGGGAGACTCAGTCTCAAACAAAACAAAACAAAAACTTCAACAGCACAGAACAAAGTAAAAAGGGAACAACAAAATAAATCACATGGTACACCACCATTCAGCAATAATCTGTGTTTATACTTGATAATATTTGCAAATGTCTGCATATGTCATGGCCCTGACAGTTACCTTGTTGAGTGTTTACTCCAGGGCAGGCAAAAACTAAGACCTGACTTCATGAAATTGCCACAGGACACAGGGTCGGGGGGGCCTCCTATGACTCCTTTCCCACAGGTTGAAGAAACAGGGCAAGGAGCCAGCCCAAGGTTGCCCCTGGAAGATACTGGACTTCAAGCCCATATCTGTCCAGCTCCAATGTTCCAATACTAACTCCTACCAAGTGCTAAAGTAGAGGCAGATCGCATTATAGAAATTGTCTTTCAAAAGAGAGAGTTCTGGGTCCTTTTTCACTTAATATCTCCTGACCCCTCCCCAAAATCATTAAAATGCTTTTGTTTGTTTCTTTTCTTTCTTTTTTTTGTTTTTTTTTTGTTTGTTTGTTTTTTGAGAAAAAGTCTCACTCTTATTGCTGTTGCCCAGGCTGGAGTGCAATGGCATGATCTTGGCTCACTGCAATCTCCACCTCCCAGGTTCAAGCGATTCTTCTGTCTCAGCCTCCCGACTGGCTGAGATTATAGGCATGCGCCACTAAGTCCGGCTAGTTTTTGTATTTTTAGTAGAGACGGGGTTTCTCCATGTTGGTCAGGCTGGTCTCCAACTCCTGACCTCAGGTGATCTTCCTGCCTCAGCCTCCCAAAGTGCTGGGATTACAGGCGTGAGCCACTGCACCCGGCCTTGTTTCTTTCTTTCGCTAGTGATGAAAGGAGAGCAAATCAGCCAGACGAAGTGGCCCATGCCTGTAATCCCAGCACTTTGGGAGGCTGAGGAAGGAGACTCGCTTGAGCCCAGGAGTTAGACACTAACCAAGGCAACATAGTGAGACCCCCGTCTCTACAAAAAATAAAAAATTAGCCAGGTATGATGGTGCATGCCTGTAGTCCCAGCTACTTGGGAAGCTGAGGCAGAAAAATTACTTGAGCCCAGGAGATCAAGGCTGCAGTGACCTATGATTGTACCACTGAACCCCAAGCTGGGTGACAGTGGTACAATCATAAAAAAAGGGAAAATGTCATTTTTGTCTCAAAAAAAAGGAAAATATTTTTCACATATCACATCGGCAACATTTTAACATAAAACATGATGCATATGAAGAGTTTTAAATGAATGTTCAAATGCCTTAATTCAGTAATTCTGTATGGAGGAACCTATTCTAAGAAGACAGAGAGGTAGTGGAAGATTTATTTATAAAAATATTCATGGTTGCTGGGCACGGTGGCTCACACCTGTAATCCCAGCACTTTGGGAGGCTGAGGTGGGCGGATCATGAGGTCAGGAGTTTGCGACCAGCCTGGCCAATATGGTGAAACCCCATCTCTATCAAAAATACAAAAATTAGCTGGGCATGGTGGCACACACCTGTAGTCCCAGCTACTCAGGAGGCTGAGGTGGGAGAATCACTTGAGACCAGGAGGTGGAGGCGGAGGTTGCAGTGAGCCAAGATCACTCCACTGCACTCCAGCCTGGGTGACAGAGTGAGAAGCCGTCTTGAAAAAAAAAAAAAAATTCATTGTGGCATTATTTAGAGCTGTGAAAACTGCTGTGGAAAATAATTTGAACATATTAACATGCAACTTCAGAAAATTATGCCAGCACAAAATATCATATTAGAAAATATATTTAATAGCACACAAAAATATTTCTAGTATATTTAAAGTGAAAAAAGTAGGATATGGTTCTGATTTGGTGACATTTGCAAAATAAACCCATATAAATTAAATAACATTTCAGTATTCTTATTACATAATAACATGAAAAGGAAAGGGAAGCAGAGTCTCTCCAAATGTGTGGGGTATGTTTAGGAGAGGTTGCATTCAAATATAGGTTTGTGACATACTCACAATTCCCTCTGTAGGTGTGGGGGCCTGCCCAGAGACAGGCAGCTAAACAGGTTCCAGGAGAGATCTTTACAAGGCCCAGAAGGGATCTGCCTCCCCAAGTGTTAAGGTCCTGAGTCAGGGCAAAAACAAAACAAAACAAAACAAAAAACCACAAAACACCCACACCCACACAATTGTTTCAGACATGGGCCCCAAAGGCACAGTGCCAAGGCCATAGGATCCAAATTGCAGGTACCAGTGTGCAAGCAAGTTGCTTCTCCTACCAGTAATCTGGAGGCACAGCTCCCTGGTGCGTAGCAGAAGGCTGTGTTTACTTAACGATTGCTATGGCTTGAATGTGGCCCTCAAAAAGTATGTGTTGGAAATGTAATCCCCAGTGCAGCAGTGGTGGGAGATGGGGCCCAATGGGAGTAGTTTAGATCATGAGGGTTCCACCCTTATGAATAGACTAATGCCAATTTTAGAAGAGTTAGAGACTGCAAGTTCAATCTCTTGCCTTCTCTCACCATGCGATGCCTTCAGTCACGTTATGATGCAGCAAGAAGATCCTCGCCAGATGCGTCCCTCAGTCTTGGACTTCCCAGCCTCCAGAACCATGAACCAAATAAATTTCTGTTTCCTACAAATTAGCCAGTGTGTGGTATTCTGTTATAGCAGCACGAAACAGACTAAGACAACAATGGTTAGCGGCACTCTGAGTAAGGCTGGGAGGCCAGGGTTTGCAAATATGAATTGAAACAGCCTAGAAGGTCGGTCCAATGTTACCAACACTTATCTCTGAGTGGTGGGATTAACCAATTATTTTCCAGTTTTTACATTTCTGTGTTTTCTAAATTTTTAAGACAAAAAATTTATTTTACATATTACTTTTTGAAAATTCTCATTAAGAAAAATGTCAAACATACCAAAAGTAAAGAGACTAAAAACATTAATATTCCTCTGTCCATCACTAAAATTTGGCTGTTCTCAACATTCTGCCAAACACGTTTTATCTCTCCACACCCCAATATTGTGTTTTTTTTCAGTATTTTTTTTATTTTATTGGGACAGGGTCTCACTCTGCCTCCCAGGCCAGAGTGTAGTGGCATAATAATAGCTTACTGTCGCCTCAACCTTCCTGGCTCAAGCAATCCTCCCACCTCAGCCTCCCAAGTAGCTGGGACTACAGGCACATGTCATCATGCCCAGTTAATTATGTATTTATTTTTAGAGACAGGGTCTCACTATGTTGCCCAGTCTGGTCTTGAATTCCTTGCCTCAAGTGATCCTCCCTTGCCTTAGCCTCCCAAAGCTGTGGGATTATAGGCATGAGCCACTGTGCCTGGACTTTACTTGAGTATTTAAAAACAAATCCTAATTTTTGCATGTTAGGCCGGTGGACGCCCCCTCAAGTTGTCTCCTATGGCCTTTTCAAATGACTTCATTAGTCTTTGACAGTTTCTGTGCAACAAGATATTCCTGCTAGTGGTAGATTTTTTTAAATGGTCACAAATCCCTCTCATTCCTGTATGCAGGCTTCTTTGCAATATGACTGCAGCCTCTCCCACCAAGACGTACAGTTTATTTCTCCTACCTCTGAATCTGGACTTGGCCATGAACCTTGCTTTGGTCAGTGGATAGTGCAGAGTAGCACTGAATTCACTTGGCTGAGGTCATTCTCAGTTTCGACACAAGATGGGGAGGCTGCTAATAGAGGCTGAACTCTGTATTGTGTGAAGGAGGATGATAAGCTGTTGGTGGAAGCCCCAATCTGTATTAGTTATTCGTTGCTGCATAACAAATCACTCCAAAATTTACAACCAACAGTTACCATTTCATATTACGGTTTCTGTGGATCAGGGATTTGGCAAGAGTTTAGGTGGGTGATTCTAGCTCAGGCTCTCACGAGGTTGCAATCAGGATGTCGTCTGGGGATTCAGTCACCTGAAGGCTTGACAGGGTCTGGTGGGGGAGTCTACCTCCAAGATGACTCCCTTCCTTAACTATTGGCATGAGGCTTCAGTTCCTCGCCATGTGGGCAGACAATGTAGACCAACAACAAACTACCAACACTGTAGAGGCAGGAGAATCGCTTGAACCCGGGAGGCAGAGGTTGTGCTGAGTCGAGATCATGCCATTGCACTCCAGCCTGGGCAACAAGGCAAAACTCCGTCAAAAAAAAAAAAAAAAAATCGCTCATCTGGGCTGAGCCTGATAAGATCCAGGGGCTCCTCTGCAGTGTTGGTAGTTTGATGAAGGAACGTATGAAGAGGTATATAAGTCAATGAAACAGAATATTCCAATGCCCTTTGTCTGGGGAGATGGCGTTGTCCTGGTTGCCCCTCCTCTGAAAGTTGACTGAAACAAAGAATATGTCCTGTATAAAAAACAGGAGACTTTGTACAGTGGCCTCTCTAAATATGTAAGACATTCCAAAGAGAAACCTGCATACGTTTTGAGAAGAGTCGGTGTTAATTCTTCTTTAAACATTTGGTAGGATTCGTCAATGAAACCATCTGGTAACTTTTCTTTGTTGAAAGTTTTTAGATTAGTGACTCAATTTCTTTACTTGCTATAAATATATTCAGGGTTTCTAGTTCTTTCGAGGTAGTTTTTGCCTATCTAGGAATTTGTTCATCTAAGTTAGCCAGTTTGTTGGCATAGTCCTTCCTTCCTTCCTTCCTTCCTTCCTTCCTTCCTTCCTTCCTTCCTTCCTTCCTTCCTTCCTTCCTTCCTTCCCTCCCTTCCTTCTCTCTCTCTCTTTTTTTTTTGAGAGACAAGGTCTCTCTCTCTCACCCAAGCTGGAGTGCAGTGGCATGATCATAGCTCACTGCAATCTTGAACTCCTGGGCTCAAACAATCCACCCATTTCAGTCTCCCAAATACCTAGGACTACAAGCATCCTACTATGCCCAGCTAATTAAAAAACTTTTTTAAAAAAGGTGGAGTCTCTTGGCCAGGTGCAGTGGCTTATGCCTGTAATCCTAACACTTTGGGAGGCCAAGGCAGGCAGATCTCGAGGTAAGGAGTTCAAGGCCATACTGGCTAACACGGCAAAACCCCGTCTCTACCAAAAATGCGAAAAAAATGAGCTGGGTGTGGTGGTGCACACCTGTAATTCCAGTTACTCGGGAGGCTGAGGCAGGAGAATCCCTAAAACTCAGGAGGTGGAGGTTTCACCGTTTTGCCCAGGCTGGTCTTGAACTCCTGACCTCAAGTGATCCACACACCTTGGCCTCCCAAAGTGCTGGGATTACAGGCATGAGCCACCACGTCCTGCCTATTTATTTATTTTTACCATAAGGCTTTTTTGCAAATACTTAATATTGTTAAGATGGCAATAACCTCCGAACTGATTTACAAATTCCATGCAATTCCTATCAAAATCCCAGCTGACTTCTTTGAAGAAATTGACAGGCTGATTCTAAAGTTTATTTGGAGTTGAAAGGAACCCCCAAATCACCAAAATACTCTTGAAAAGGAAAAACAAGCTAAAGGACTCATATTTCCTAATTTCAAAACTTAATACAAAGCAGCAGTAATCAAGATAATGTGGTACTAGCTTAAGGACAGATACATTAATCAATGGAATAGAATTGAGAGTCCAAAAATAAAGCTATATGTCTACAGTCAATTAATTTTTAATGAAGGTGTCAAGATCATTCAATGGGGAAAAAAATTGTCTTTTCAACAAATGATGCTGAGACATCTGGTAGTCATTATGCAAAAGAATGAAGTTGGCCCCTTATCATATACAAAAATTAACTCAAAATGAATCTAAGACCTAAGTGTAAGAGCTAAAACCATAAAAGTCTTGGAAGAAAACCTGAAGTCTTGGAAGAAAAAATACTGATTACCTTATATTTGGCAATGGATATTTAGATATGATACCAATAGCACAAGCAACCGAAGAAAAAGAGATAAATTGGCCTTGATCAATATTAGAAACCTTTGTTCTTCAAAGGACACGATCAAGAAAGTGATAAGACAACCCACAGAATGGAAGAAAATATTTATAAATCATATCGTTAATAAGGGATTTATAGCTAAACATATAAAGGACATATAAAGAACTCTTACAACTCACACTCAATAATAAAATACAAATAATTCAACTTTAACATGGGAAAAGCACAACAGTGAATGGACTTAGCACTATTGAACTGCAAATGTAAAAGGACTAAGATGGTAAATTTTATGTTATGCATATTTTACCAAAATTTTAAAAAAGTATTTTAGGCCAGATGGGGTAGCTCATGCCCATAATCTCAGCGTTTTGGGAGGCCAAGACGGGATGGCCTGGGGGAAAATAGCAAGACTCCATCTCTACAAAAAATCTAAAAATTAGCCAGGCGTGGTGGAACATATCTGTAGTCCTAGCTATTCAGGAGGCTGAGGCAGGAGGACCGCTTGAGCCCAGGAGTTTGAGGCTGCATGAGCTGCACTCCAACCTGGGTGATAGAGCAAGACCTCATCTATAAAAAAAAAAAAAAATTAGCCGGGCGCGGTGGCTCATGCCTGTAATCCCAGCACTTTGCTAGGCTGAGGCGGGCGGATCATCTGAGGTCAGAAGTTCGAGACCAGCCTTACCAATATGGTGAAACCCCGTCTTTAAAATTAATTAATTAATTAATTAATGGGCAAAGTTCTAAACAGACATTTCTTCAAAGAAGAAATAAAAATGGCTAAAGAGTGCAGGAAAAGATACTCGACATTATTAACCATCAGGGAAATGCAAATCAAAACCACAGTGAGATACCACTTCACAGCCACTAGTATGGTTAAAATAAAAAAGATATTAATAAGTGTTATTGAGGATATGGAGAAATCAGAACCCTCATATACTGCTGGTGGTAATGCAAAATAGTGCAGCTGCTTTGGAAAACTGTTTAGCACTTCCTCAAATGATTAATAATATAGTTAACATGTGACCCAGCAAATCTAATCCTAGGTGTACCCCCAGAATAATTTAAAACATATGTCCACATAAAAACTTTTACACAAATGTTTATAGCTTCAATATTAATAATAGCCAAAAAGTAGAAACAACTCAAATGTCTGTCAACTCACAAATCTATAAACAAAACATAGTATGATATATCCAAACAATAAGCTATTATTTGGCCATAAGAAGGAATTAAGTGCTCTGTCTCTCTCTCTCGCTCTCTCTTTCTTTTTTGGTTCCACCTTCAAAATGTCCTCTGTCTATGTTTTTATATTAAATATACTCTGCAAAGTCTATCTAGTAAATATCTGGTTCCAAGTCTGTGTATACCATTCTCAAATATAAAATTTTTCAAACGAAGAAGAAAAAGGGAATGAAGTAATGACACAGGCTGTAACATGAATGAACCTGAAAACATTACGATATTTTTATAATGATATTATAATCATTTTATATGATTCTGTTGAAGAGATTAGTGGTTTTCCCCGGCTGGGATGCATGGGGGAGAGAGGGGGGTCACAGCTGAAGGGTATGGGGTTCATTTTTGAGGTGATGAAAATGTTCTAAAATTGACTCTGGTGATGATTGGACATTTCTGTGAATATACTAAAAACTATTGAATTTTACATTTTCAAGCAGTGGATTGTACAGTATGTGAATTATATCCTGATAAAGCTGTTTAAAATTTTTATGAAAAGGAAAGAAATTAATTTCAACAAAGATTAAGCTTAATATTTTTCAAGGAAGTTTGATTAAAAGTCATTTTTAGTTTTTAGTGGGGATGAAACATGCGCTAAATATCACACTTCATCAACATCTTGTGTAGTAGAAAGTTTTATGAAGCTTTGGATTTTTTTGGATAAAGTAAAATAAGGAAGACATTTTTAAAATGTAAAGCTGAAGGTTTCTCTGCCTATACTATTGACTTGCATGGGAGTTGACATCATTTGTGGATTAAAGGGACCACACAAAAAGAGTGTGCTAGTAAGTTCAGCAAAATGCACAACCCACAGGGGGGGAAAAGAATCTCTACTCAAAATGGCATTACTGGCTGGGCACAGTGGCTCACACCTGTAATCCCAGTACTCTGGCAGGCCGAGGTGGGTGGATCACTAAGTCAGGAGTTCAAGACTACCCTGGCCAAGATGGTGAAACCCTGTCTCTACTAAAAATACAAAAATTAGCCGGATGTGGAGGTGTGCTCCTATAGTCCCAGCTACTGGGGGAGGCTGAGGCAGGAGGATTGCTTGAACCCCAGAGGCGGAGGTTGCAGTGAGTTGAGATCATGACATTGTACTCCAGCCCGGCTGACGGAGCAAGACCCTGTCTCCAAAATAAATAAATAAATAAATAATGGCATTACTGATTTATTATTGAATGATTATTTCTACCTCTTACTAATCATGCTAATGTACCATGAGCTATAGGTACAATTTTTATGCAGTGTTCTTTGAGACCTAAAAACCATTTTAAGAGTTGTTCTAAGCAGTACGGTGGCTCACGCTGGTAATCCCAGCACTTTGGGAGGCTGAAGTGGGAGGATCACTTGAGCCCAAGTGTTTGAGACCAGCCTATGGAGTTTAGTGAGACCTCATCTCTACAAAAAAAAAAAAATAGCTGGGCATAGTGGGACATGCCTGCAGTCCCGCCTACTCAGGAGGCTGAGGTGGGAGGATTGCTGGAGTCCAGTAGCTCAAGGCTGCAGTGAGTTGAACTGCAATGCCACTGAACTCCAGCCTGGGTGGTAGAGTACCCTGTCTCCAAAAATAACAAAAAGAAACAGGAGTTTCTCTGGAGTGAAAAGATTGGGAGAGACTGCTCTATAGGCAACCATTTCTGCTTTCATTGTATATGAAAATATTTTTAAAATACATTTATATATTCATATTTCCACACTTTGCTTTATTTATTTATTTATTTATTTGAGATGGAGTCTCACTCTGTGTCCTAGGCTGGAGCGCAGTGACACAATCTCAGCTCACTGCAGCCTCCACCTCGCGGTTCAAGCGATTCTCCTGCCTAAGCCTCCAGAGTAGCTGGGACTACAGGCAGGTGCCAGTACACCTGGCTAATTTTTGTATTTTTTAGTAGAGATGGGGTTTCACCATATTGGCCAGGCTGGTCTCGAACTCCTGACCTTGTGATCCACCCGTTTCAGCCTCCCAAAGTACTGGTATTACAGGCATGAGCCACCGTGCCCGGCCTTCCACACTTTTCTTACCCAAAGAATGGTACACTATGCACTATTCTGCACCTTGCTTTTTTCCACTTAGCAATATTTTCTGGAATCCATGGAGGTAGATAGGGGGCTCTTCTCATTGCTTTTTACATCTAGATAGGACTCCACTGTATAGATGTAACATTCAACCAGTCCCCAAACACCATTTGGGTTACTTCCAGTCTTTTACTGACACAAATAGTGCTGCAATTAATTGTCTCATTTGTACGCCATTTATTGGTTTTGCTGGTGAGTCTTGGGATAGATTCCTAGAAGTAGGATTGCTAAATCAAAGGGTAAACGCATATTCCATTTCATTAGATATTGCCAAGTTGCTTTCCACAAAGATTATATCATCTTGCATTCCATGAGCAATGTGTAAGAGAGCCTGGCTCCCTACATCTCATCATCAGAGTATGTTGTCAAATTTCTGGAGTTTTGCCAATCTGATGGGGGAGAAATATTACCTCAGGGTGATTTTAATTTGCATTTCTGGCTGGGCACGGTGGCTCCTGCCTGTAATCCTGGCACTTTGGGAAGCCAAGGCGGGTGGATCCCTTGAGATCAGGAGTTTGAGACCAGCCTGACCAACATGGTGAAACCCTATCTCTACTAAAAATACAAAAAAAAAAAAAAAAAAAAAAAAAATTAGCCAGGCATGGTGGCACGTGACTGTAATCCCAGCTACTTGGGAGGCTGAGGCAGGAGAATCTCTTGAACTCAGGAAGTGGAGGTTGCAGTGAGCCGAGATCATGCCACTTCTCTCCAGCCTAGGCAACAGAGCGAGACTCCCTCTCAAAAAAAAAAAAAAATTTGCACTTTCATCATTATGTAAAAGGCTGAGCATCTTTGCCATTTGCCTTTCTTTTTCTTTTCTTTTTTTTTTTTTTTTAGAGACAGGATCTCACTCGTCACCCAGGCTGGAGTGCAGTGGTGTGATCATAGCTCACTGCAGCCTGGATCTTCTGAGCTCAAGGAATCCTCCCACCTCAGCCTCCCAAGTAGCTGGACTACAAGCATGTGCCACGGCATCTGGCTAATTTTTTTATTTTTATTTTTTGTAGCAAGTAGTTCTCACTATGTTGCCCAGGCTGGTATTGAACTCCTGGCCTCAAGCAATCCTCGAATTGCAGCCTCCCAAAGCACTGAGATTACGTGCATGAGCCACTGATCCTGACCTCTTTTTTTTTTTTTTTTTTTTAACTATCTATGTTCATGTCTCTTGCCCATTCTAAAACTCAAGAACTCTTTGTATGTTAGGAGTATTAGCCCTTTGTGTTATAAGTTGTCAATACCTTTTAACAGTTTGTTAATTTATTTTTAAATATTTTAGATCTTCCTCTCTCTCTCTCTCTGTCTCTCTCTCTCTCTCTCTCTCCCTTCTCTCTCATGTTTGCAAATAATATTTACATTATGTAGTAACAGTTAGCAATCTTTTCTTCTATAGCTCCTGATTTTAAAGTTATAAATGTTTTCCTACTCCTAGTTTATAATTACGTACTCGGTTTTTCTTCTGGTAGTTGCGTTTTCATTTTTCATATTTAGATCTCTTACCCATTTGCCATTTATTCTGGTATATGACAAGAATGAAGCTGATGTTATATGTTTCCATATAGGTACACAGTTGTCTCAATACCATTTATTTAAAAGCTTGGCTCTTCCCCACTGCTCTGAGATACATCCTATCGTTGGTCTGTCTATTCATATATCAACACTATACTCTTTTAATTACAGAAACTATAACATTTTTATGTCCTAAAATGCTAGCCTACCTATGTATCGCTTTCTTAAAGAATTTTACTAGCTATTCTTGCCTGTTTTTTCTTTTGTTCTTGAACACAGGGTCTCGCTTTGTCACCCAGGTTGGAGTACAGTGGCATGATCTCGCCTCACCACAACCACTGCCTCCCAGGTTCAAGCAGTCCTCCCACTTCAGCCTCCCAACTTGCTGGGACTACAGGCACGAACCACTACGCCCAGTTAGTTTTTGTATTTTTGTAGAGCTGGGGTCTCACTGTGTGGCCCAGGCTAGTGTTTATTATTTTTTTAAAAAACTTTACATAATAAATTTGTAAGATCTACAAAACTATCAAAACCTCATGGTAATTTCCACTGGGGTTATGATTAATATATCATTTAATTTAGGGAGAACTGGCCCAGTGTGGTGGCTCAAGCCTGTAATTCCAGCACTTTGGGAGGCTGAGGCAGGCAGATCACCTGAGGTCAGAAATTAGAAATCAGCCTGGCCAATATGGTGAAACCCTGTCTCTACTAAAAATACAAAAATTAGCCATGCGTGGTGGCAGGTGCCTGTAATCCCAGCTCCTTGGGAGCCTGACGCAGGAGAATGGCTTGAACCTGGGAGGCAGAGGTTGCAGTGGGCCAAGATCACGTCATTACACTCCATCCTGGGGGACAAGAGCGAGACTTTGTCTCAAAAAAAAAAAAAAACAATTTAGGGAGAACCGAAATCTTTATGACAGAATCTTCTCATCCAAGAATACAGTATGTCTTTCCATTTGTTTAAGTCTACTTTTGTGTCTTCCATGTGTGTTTCATAATTTTTACTCATATAGGCTTTGAACATTGTTCTCATTCTACATAAAACATTTTACTTTATTATTGCTATTTTAAGTGGATCTTCTCTCTCATCTCTCATTATATTTTCTTTTCCTTTTTCTTTTCTTCTGAGACATAGTTTCAGTCTGTCATCCAGGCTGGAGTGCAGTGGCGTGATCTCTGCTCACCACAACCTCCGCCTCCTGGGTTCAAGCGATTCTCCTGCCTCAGCCTCCCGAGTAGCTGGGATTACAAGCATGCACCACCACGCCTGGCTAATTTTTTATTTTTAGTAGAGGCGGGGTTTCTCCATGTTGGCCAGGCTGATCTTGAACACCCGACTTCAGGTGATCCGCCCGCCTCAGCCTCCCAAAGTGCTGGGATTACAGGCGTGAGCCACTGTGCCTGGCCGGTATTGATTTTTATATCCTGTTACTTTACTTAGTTTGCTTATTGTTTGTGATAGCTTTTTCTTTCCATTCTTTTGGGTGTTCCAACTAAACAATTACGTTATCTATAAATAGAGATTGCTTTATCTCTTCCTTTTCAATTACTGTGTCTCTCATCTGATATGATTTCCCTTGTATAATTTGTTTTAGTTAATACTTCCAACATAATGTTCAATCATAGAGGAGATAGTAGACATTATTCCCGACTTCAGCATTTTTATTTATTTATTTTTTATTTTTGAGACAGAGTCTTGCTCTGTCACCCAGGCAGGAGTGCAGTGGCATGATCTTGGCTCACTGCAGCCTCTGCCTCCTGAGTCCCAGCGATTCTCCTGCCTCAACCTCCTGAGGAGCTGGGACTACAGGTATGTGCCACCATGCTGAGCTTATTTTTGTATTTGTATTAGAGACGGAGTTTCACCATGTTGGCCAGGCTGGTCTTGAACTCCTGACCTCAAGTAATCTGCCCATCTCAGCCTCCCAAAGTGCTGGGATTACAGGTGTGAGCCACCACACCCACCAGCATTTTAAAATTAACGTAAGAGGCTAACTCTTGAGGAATTGTATATAGATATAATCAGGTTTGAATTGTGTCAAGTGCCTTTTCACAGTATTGTTGTGAGGTCCCCTGAAAACAGATGAAGAATTATGTGCATATAGTTTATGTCGGAAGGTGAGCCCAGAGAATAAGAGTGAGAAATAAGGATGAATGAAACAGGGAAAGCCAGTGCAAAATGTACTGAACAATGGGCTGGCGTTACAGGTAACCAGTGCTTGATTCTGTGGAACCATCTGAGGAGCCTTATGAAATGTGCTTCAGAACTGTTTGCCAGGTAATGAAAAGCTAGCTTTGATCAAGATGCCTCACACATAAGAGTTGACCATATATGAATGCTGAGAGAGTTTCTGGCAGCATCCACGGCACTGTGTCAGAAAAGCCTTGGGGCAGGAAATAGCATTCATTATCTTACAGCTTCTGTGGGTCAGGAATGCAGGAGTGTCTTAGCTTGATAGCTCTGGCTCAGGATTTCTAATGTGGTTGTAGTTAGGATATCTACAGGTCCTGCAGTTATCTGAAGGCTTAATCGGGGTTGGAGAATTCACTTCCAACTGACTCATTCACAAGGTTCTTGGCAGGAAGCCTCAGTTCCTCATCAGGTGGACCTCTCCATTGGTTGCTGGAGTGCCCTCACAATACGGCAGCCAACTTTCCCCAGAGCAAGTGATCCACAAGGAAAGGGGAATTAGACTGCACCTCTTGAAGGGAGGAACAAAAAAGAATTTGTGGACATATTTTAAATCCAGCACATTATCATAATATAGTCCAAATAGATCTTGACTATCTGAACATCCTGAAGAATATCACATTGGTCCATTTTGTCAATAACGTGATGTTAATCAGACCACATGAGTAAGAAGTGGCAAGTAAGTTGAAGCTTTGGTAAGATACACATTTTCCAAAGAATGAGCAATAAATCCTAGGAAGATTCTGGGTCCTATCACATCGGTGGTGTGTTTAAGGATCCATTGAGGAGGAAGCATAATACTTGTTAGCTTCTTTGGGTTCTGGAGATAGTATGTTTTATACTATCTCCAGATAAAAACTCCAGATAAATGGGTCAGGGAAAAACTACTCTGACCCATTTACTGAATCACGTGGAAAGTTGACAACTTTGAGTAGGGTCTAGCGTAAGGAGAGGCTCTACAGCTGGTTCACGCTGCATTACAAGCAACCCTACCACTTAGGCCAAGTGACCCAGGAGACTTTGTGATATGAGAGCTTTCTGGGGTGAAAAAAAAAAAAAAACACCTGCAGGAATGTATGGCAAACCCCAAACAGCTATATGCCCCTCAATTAACAGTTCCTGGCATACTCCTGGGTCGTGGTAGAGATGAAACAGCTACTACGAGACATCAAGTGACCTGTGGTTAGAGCTGCCCATCCTCATCTGGTTTCTGTCAGACCCATCAAGTCATAATGTTGAGTGGGTCCAGCAGCAGTCCATTATAAAACTGCAGCAGTGCGTCAGGATTGGGGATCAAGTAGAGCCGGGAGGCTAAATAAGCCACATTAGCACTAGCTACATGTCATCCAGGTATTGTTGCATGGATGCCTTTCCCTGATTCCATTTACATCCACATAGACGGTATTACGACCAATTGATGGAGGAAGTAAGGGCCAAGCTTGATTCTTGGATGCATTGGCTTGATTTGTGAGTATAAACCAAAAGCAGACTGATGATACAGTGTTGTCTCACTTGGGGGTGGCCCTAAAGAATGTTGAAGTGAAATCCTCCCCATGGTCAGAGCTTTGGGAAGTACCACTGGTCTACTTTGTGTGGAAAGAGAAGTGGCCCAAGGTGAAAATATACAAAGACGTGAAGGCAGTGGCAGATGGCTTAATTGAACAAGGACCTGAAAGGCACAAAATTGGAATATTGGGGACAACATTGAAAGAGCATGTAAATCAAGAGTCTGCAAACTTTTTCTATAAAGGGTCAGAGTGACTATTTCAGACTCATGGGCCGTATGGTTTCTGTTGCAACTGCACAGCTCTGCTGTTGTAGTTCAAAAGCAGCCATATTCAATACATAAAATAAGTGGGCATGGCTGTGTTCCCATAAAACTTTATTACAAAACAGGCAGTGGGTGAATTTGGCCTGTGAGCTTTAGTTGCCAACCCTTGGTATAGATGGACCTAAGAAGCGGGCAAAAAAATGTGAATATCTTTTCTGCATTTCATTGACCACATGACAGCATTCTACCAACAGAAGACTGACTGGACAGCCAAACAGACAGGATGACTCAGCTAGCTGATGTTAGCCACCCTCTGTGATCGCTCATCCCAGTTCTGGCACGATCAGCTCACGAATGGGGTAGTCATGTGGCAAGGTTGGAGGCTATGAATGGCACGAAGTATGAGCTCCTACTCACTAAAGCTGGTATAGCTACTTTTGCCATGCAATGCCCAACCTGCCAGCAGCAGAGGCCCATGCTGAGTAGGCCCATGCTGAGTCCTCAGCATGGTGCCAGTCTTCAAGGAGACCAAGCACCCATTTTTTGCCAAGATGATGACTAGGCCCTTTTCTCTCTAAAAGGAGCATTGCTTCATCTTGACTGGAATTAACACATGTTCTAGATATAGTCTTACCTTTTCTGTCTTCAGGGCCTAGGACAACACTCTGAGAACTCACAGACTGATGTACCAGTATGGAATTCTACATAGCATTGCTTTTCACCAAGAAACCCAACTTATAGCAAGAGAGTGTGGCAATGGCGACGTGACAACGGGATCCACAGTCCTATCACACAGCACATCACTCAGAAGCTTCTGGACTCAATGAAGTGAGAAAATAGCCTCTCGAAACTGCAGACAAGATACCAGGTTAGAAATGATACTCAACAAGAATAGGACATCATCCTCCAGGATGCAATATACACCCTAAATCGATGACTATTACACAGTATTGTATCCCCAGGACACATAGTACATGAGTTTGGAAACCAAGGAATGTAAATAGAAATGGCCCCACTTGCCATCAATCCCACTGGCCCACATGGGAAATTTGTGCTTCCCATCCCCTCAATTTTAAGGCCTAGAGATCCTGGTTCCCAGAGGGAATGTGGTAAGGAGACATGGTAAGAGTCCCCTGTAGCTATTGCTTAGTCACCTTGGGCTCCTTGTGCCAAGAAACATCAAGAAAGGAAAGCAGTAACCATACCGTCACAGGTAAGTAATTAACTGATCCTTATCATCGGAAGGAGATAAGGCTCCTGTTACTCGACAGGGATAGGGAAGAAAGCATTTTGCACCCAAATGGTTTACTGAGAAATCTCTTGGTACTCCCTACCCAATATTTATGGTAAATAGAGAAGGGCAGCAGCCACAGTCTAAAACGAGAATGATGACCATGGCTTCAGGCCACTCAGTAACGAGGGTCTGGGCATCAGATAAGCCATCTGGACAGGCAAAGGGGCTAGCTGAGGATGAAAGAAATCTAAACTCCTAGACTAGAGTATGTATTAGAGGAAGGAGACTGTGGCTCAAGACCAGCTGAAGCAGTGAGGGCGATAGTTTGTACCAATAACCTTCTTCTCAAAGTTTGCCCAAGGAAGAAAACCACTCAGCATCCTGGAGCTGTTCCCAGAACTGAATGCACAAAGGGTGCAGAGTTGAATGCAGATCCCAGTGGTGCGAGGGACGAGCTGTAGAGGATGCTGTGGTATACCACACAGAATTCCCCCTTTAGGATCGAGCTACTCATTTCCTCAGCTGCCAGGAGTCTTGTCTGCCAACAACTCACAGCCGAATCCTTCTCTAGAAATTGCTCTGGGCAAAAAAGAGCTGCCTTGCCCAAGGTTTTGACCCTACTCTGGCGGCAGTCCATATCCAACAACTAATCAATATAGGGGTACAAAGGTCTGACCTTCTTGCCTCAATTTGGGACAAATCTAAAGGAATATTCCAGCACTAAAGCTCCCTGTGAGAGCCATTAAGTCCTCTGTTGCAATGTTGTGCATTCAACTTTTCCATCTGCCCACCCCTGACACACACACAACACACACACACACACACAGGCACACTCACCAAAATGTTGAAGGAAAAAGGTCCTCTATGAGCTCATCTCCAGAAAGCAGCACTGCTCACTGCTTGGTGAACATTGCTTCTTTTTTTTTTTTTTTTTTTTTTGAGACGAAGTCTTGCTCTGCCACCCAGGCTAGAGTGCAGTGGCGCAACCTCAGTTCACTACAACCTCCGCCTCCCGGGTTCAAGCGATTCTCCTGCCTCAGCCTCCCGAGTAGCTCAGATTATGGCTGCCCACCACCACGCCAGGTTAATTTTTGTATATTTAGTAGAGACAGGGTTTCACCATGTTGGCAGATCTGGTCTCGAACTCCTGACCTCAGGCAGTTCACCCACCTCGGCCTCCCTAAGTGCTGGGTTTACAAGTGTGAGCCACTGCGCCCGGCCCAGATTTTTTTTCCTATATGGTCAATATATCTTTCATAATTTGGAGAAATAATAATAAATTAATACTATTTTAAAGACCAAAAGATGATAAGAAATGGGATTAGAAAATACCAGAATTGCCAGGCTCGGTGGCTCACACCTGTAATCCCAGCACTTTGGGAGGCCAAGGTGGGCAGATCACCTGAGATCAGGAGTTCGAGACTAGTCTGGCCAACATGGTCTCTACTAAAAATACAAAACCCCTCTCTACTAAAAATACAAAATTTAGCTGGGCATGGTGGCAGGTGCCTGTAATCCCAACTACTCAGGAGGCTGAAGCAGGAGAATCATTTGAACCCGGGAGGCAGAGGTTGCAGTGAGCCAAGATCGTACCACTGCACTCCGGCCTGGCAAGAGAGCAAGACTCCATCTAAACAAAAAAAAAGAAAATACCAGAATTTGTTAATCTTAGGGCTCTCAGCAGTAAAAGCTAACTCCCTTTATCAAAACCGTATGTGTGTACATGTGTGTGTGTATGTGTGTGTGTGTGTGTGTATAGACCATGTCCCACTTCAAGATACTAAAAAAGTTTTTAAGTTATGATTAGAGAAAAGTACTTGGGTCCCATCTCCTCTTTTAAATCAGAGAGAAAAAGAAAATAAAGCATGAGAACAATAACAATAACACAAAATGGCTAGAGGCCAGACTGTCCATAATAAACTGAGGAACGAAAATTGACTTGTTGGAGGAAAATACTAAATAATAAGAGATTTTTATAAATTGTCACCTTCTCTTTCTATACATAGACCACGCTGAGATTTCCCATCGGACCAGAAGTGTCCTTAGCAGCTGATTTGTCTGTATAATCAGGACCAAACATTTCATGGTTCTGTTTTCCAGTTTCATAGATGAGAAAACCAAGGCTTCAGAATACTAAGTTGACTTGTCCCGAGTCACAGAGTGGTGATTAGAGCCCAGATGCAAATTCAAATCCTCACAGCTTTCAGTTTGCCATGTTCTTCATTCCGGCAACAACAGAAAAGACAGGTTGATTGCACAGTTCTTTTTTTTTTTTTTTTTGAGACAGAGTCTTGCTCTGTTGCCCAGGCTGGAGTGCAGTGGCCAGATCTCAGCTCACTGCCTCCACCTCCTGGGTTCAAGTGATTCTCCTGCCTCAGCCTCCTGAGTAGCTGGGATTACAGGCTCAAGCCACCATGCCTAGCTAATTTGTTTGCATTTTTTTTTTAGTAGAGAAGGGTTTCACCATGTTGGCCAGGCTGGTCTCGAATGCCTGACCTCGTGATCTGCCTGTCTCAGCCTCCCAAAGTGCTGGGATTACAGGTATGAGCCACTACGCCCGGCCTGCACAATTCATTTTTAAAATCCAAAGAATGCCTAATAATCATTTATTGGGGTGATTCAGTGCAATTTTTGGTAGATGGGAAAATCCTTCAACTCATGGAGTAAGTAGGCTATGTACTCTTGCTCAAATCTTAACCTACCTATAAAATGGTTTAATTCCATATCTGCAGAAAGACACAATGATGTAACTAGAAAAATGCATTTTGACCACAGCAGATTTATCATGAACAGGCGTGCAGTAATATAAAAACACTTCAAATATACACTTTATATTAAACTGGCGTTGCATGCCAGGAACGTTTTGGGCCACCTGGAAGGAATATTTATTTCTTTAGAAATGATTGTCCCCAAAAAAACTGCAATTAGGAAAAAATTTCTCCAGGTAATTAATGCTCTGTGAAAGGAGAACAAAAAAGTAAATAGCTTTGGACTTTGCAGTCAAGATAAGAACAAAACAAATCCTCATCCCCTCTCCACCCCCTCAGCTTCCATTCCTGGTGTATCAGAACAACCACCAGTGATTGCTGCAAGAAATTATCCCAGATTAGAACAAAACCCATTTGTTATGCCTTATACTTTATTTGCCAGTTTGCAGATGATGCTAAAATATGTTGGTCAAATCGACAAAAAGAAATGCAGACTTCTACATATATTCTATTTACTAGAAAATAGCACTAGCTTTAAAATTAGCAGCACAAAATTGGACTTGGGAGCAGTTTACAAATTGGCATTCCACTATGTTCACACTCTATCAAATCTTTGTGTGACTTTTATGTATTGCTAGAGCAGCATCAAGAAAATAATGAAGGATGTTTTGAAAAAAGGGGAAAAATCACCCACTTCATCCACCACATGAAGACATTTTTATTTTTGTTAAAGACCTTGTCCATATGTATAATCTAATGATCTGGTACCTTCAGTTTTTCATTGTGCTGCTTATTGCTTAGCATTGTCCGTGTTGCTACATAGTTCTCTTCAGTCTCTGTTAAATGTAAATGAGGTGACAGAATCCTAGAGGTTATGTGTGTATACACACATATTTATCAATTTCTAATTTGATTACAGTTTACAAACTCAGAACAGGAATATTATTGCATTGACTTACTTCTCAAATATGGCAGCAAAAGTTCAGCTGTTGAAGGACTTGATGTCACTGAGCATTTAATTAACTTTTCAAAAAACATGATTGCAGCAAGTTTTTTTTTTTTTTTTTTTTTTTTTTTTTTTTTTTTGAGACAGAGTCTCGCTTTGTCGCCCAGGCTGGAGTGCAGTGGCAAGATCCTGGCTCCCGGCAACCTCTGCCTCCCAGGTTCAAGCGATTCTCCTGCCTCAGCCTCCATAGTAGCTGGGACTATAGGCGCTCGCCACCATGCCTGGCTATTTTTTTGTATTTTTAGTAGAGATGGGTTTTCACAGTGTTAGCCAGGATGGTCTCGATCTCCTGACCTCATGATCTGCCTGCCTCAGCCTTCCAAAGTGCTGGGATTACAAGTGTGAGCCACCACGCCCGGCCTTGCAGCAAGATTTTGAGGTGAAAAGTCCAGATTTTATAAACCTCTCCGTTTTTGTGCTTTTGTCTTTTGAGCATTTTTGTCATCACTTTACCTTGATTTCCTAATAAAAGATATTTTAAGGACATTCCCATCTGGTCTCAGCTGAATAAAGGAGTGCAGGAAATTGCCCTCTTAGAGGCCATAAAAATCAGGGGAGATCCACAGGCCCAAGAGGTCAGGTGTAAACGGTGCCTGGGCCAGCAGAGGTGGAGGCAATGAGATCTCCCTGGATCTGCAGTTGCACAGATGGGACCAGAGAAAGGTAAGAATGAGGGGCAGCTGGTGCTGTCCCGGGCATTGTATGGCTCTCTCTGTTTCACTCCCTGAGAGACTGCAAATTCCCCAGGGCACAAAACATATCCTGGGCAAACTTACCACTAGGTCAGTAGCTGTTGAATTCGTGAACAGATGGATTAATGAACTTACATCTTGGAGAAAGTTTTGAGGCATTATAGAAGAGTGGAAATAATAATGGCCACAAAGTTGTTAGTTTATTTATGCAACAAGTATTTATTATGCATCTACTATTTATCAGGCACTAATTATGTCAACTACTTTTCCTTATGCTTCTTGGTTGTTTGGATATACTCTTTGATGAAGTATCCAGTCAAGTATCTTGTCTATTTTCTTCTCAAGTTGCCTGGTTTTTTCCTTATAAGTCTGTGTAAGTTCTTCATATATTCTGAATGAGTCTCTGGTCAGATATGCATAAAGCAAATATTTTCATCTTGTCTGTGGCTTGCCATTTTACTCTAATAATGATGCCATTTAATAAATCAAAATTCGTAACTTTTCTTTTTTGAGACAGGGTCACGCTCTGTCACCCAGGTTGGAATGCACGGTCACAATCACGGCTTACTGTAGCCTCAACTTCCTGGGCTCAAGCAATTCTCTTGTTTCAGCCTCCTGGGTAGCTGGGACTATAGGCACGCACCACCACACTCAGCTAATTTTGTATCTTTAGTAGAAATGGGGTCTCACCATGTTGGCCAGGCTGGTCTGGAATTCCTGGGCTTAAGTGATCTGCCTGTCTCAGCTTCCCAAAGTGCTGGGATTACAGGTGTGAGCCACCACACCTGGCCCAAAAGTCTTAAGTTTAATATAGTCTAGTTTTCATTTTACCTTTATAGTTAGTACTTTTGGGTCCTATTGGAGAAATATTTGCTCACATCAAAGTTATGAAGATATTCTCCATGTCGTGTCCTAGAAGCTTTGTTGTTTTACTTTAAGTGTAGATCTACAATCCATCTGAAATGTATTTTTGTGTATGCCTTGAATTAGAGATCAAGGTTCTTCCCCTCCATATGGATGGTTGCTAATGCCATTCTTTCTCTATTTCACTGACATGACACCTTTATCATAAATCAGGCACCATATAAGTGTGGATCTGTGTTTAGATATTTCCATTAGTCTAATTGTCTAGACTAACACCAAGAGAGGCATTGTAGATTTCTTTCTTTCTTTTCTTTTTTTTTTTTTTTTTTTGAGGCAGAGTGTTGCTCTGTCACCCAGGCTGGAGTGCAGTGGCTTGATCTCGGCTCACTGCAAACTCCGCCTTCCGGGTTCAAGCGATTTTCTCTGCCTCAGCCTCCCGAGTAGCTGGGATTACAGGCGCCCCCCCATCACACTCGGCTAATTTTTGTATTTTTAGTAGAGACGGGGTTTTGCCATTTTGGCCAGGCTGGTCTCGAACTCCTGACCTCAGGTGATCCACCTGCCTCAGCCTCCCAAAGTGCTGGGATTACAGGGGTGAGCCACCACGCCTGGCTGGGCATTGTAGATTCCTAACAAGTCTTAAAATCTGTTAGCGCAGGTTGGGTGTGGTGGGTCATGTCTGTAATCTCAACACTGTGGGAGACTGAGGCGTGTGGATCACTCGAGGTCAGGAGTTCAAGACTAGCCTGGCCAACATGGTGAAACCCTGCCTCTACTAAAAATACAAAAATTAGCCAGGCGTGGTGGCAGACGCCTGTAGTCCCAGCCGCTTGGGATCCTGAGGCAGGAGAATCACCTGAACCTGGGAGGCAGAGGTTATTGCACCACTGCCCTCCAGCCTGGGTGACAGAGTAAGACTCTCAAAAAAAAAAAAAAAAAAAAAATCTGTTAGTGCAATTGTTCAAGCTTTGTTCTTCAAGATCATCTATGCTATTTTTAGCCTTCTATATGCCATATTGTTTTAAAATGTAGGTTTTATTATTATTCCGGTTTGGTGAGGCTGGCAGATTAGGGAATGACTGCCTTTGAAAAGATAATTTGTTATTCACAGTACCCAAGAAGAAGGGACACGCCACGAGACACCACACAGGGCCACACAGGGAAGCACCATCGCCAGTTAGGAGGCAGAAGTGAGGAGAAAGCATGAGTTAGAGCCTTTACTTTGTTTTCACAGGTAGTACCGAGGATGCAGTTACAGGCTAAGAAGGACTGGCACTGGCTGCTTTGAGTAAATTCAGTAGGCTCCAGGGAGCAGGAGCGGTCCTGAGCTGTCTGGTACCTGGCCCTGGGGTAATTAGGGAAGGGGAATATTGAGGAGTAAGAACCCTGTGAGAGCACAACAAAGGAGAAGGTTGGGGGGTGTGGGCTCTGGATTGGTTGTTTTGCGTCTGAAAGGCTCTGTCACAGGAGAGCCATTTGCTATTTCTAGGAATTAGCTAGGCCCGGGAGGGGCAGTCTCTCCCAGGTCAGCAAGGTCTCCGGGATCTAAACGATTAATAAAATACAGAAAATAAACATGATTAATACACATATCTATTGTAGAATCAGCTTGTCAATTTATACACACACACACTTCTTTTTATTGGATTTATATTGAACCTATTCATCAATTTGAGCAGAATTAACATTTTTATAATATTAAATCTTCCAGTTGATGAAAACAGAATATTCTTACCTTTTCTTTCTGTTGAGGTCTTCTTTCATTCCCATGAGTAATATTTTTAGTTCTCTGTATAGATGACTTGCTCATCTTCTGTTGAACTTATTTCTAGGATTTGGTAAATTTTGATGCTATCTAAATGATGTCTTTTATTTGATATTCTCATTGTTGATTGCTAGTATGTAAAAATAAATTGATTTTTGTTATATTGATCTTTACAGAGATTTTGCTAAATTCACTTAATTCTAATAGTTTATCAATTCTTTTACATTTCCCTACACACAAATCATGTTTTCTGAAAATAATGAGTTTTATTTCTTCCCTTCCAACTACTATGCCTTTTCATTCTGTTTTCTTTTTTTGAGACAGAGTTTTGCTCTTGTCACCCAGGCCGGGAGTACAACCTTTGTCTCCTGGGTTCAAGTGATTCTTCCACATCAGCCTCCCAAGTAGCTGGGATTACAGGCACACGGCCATCATGCCCAGCTAATTTTTGTATTTTTACTAAAGATGGGGTTTCGCCATGTTAGCCAGGCTGGTCTCAGACTCCTGACCTCGAGTGAGCTGCCTGCCTCGGCCTCCCAAAGTGTTGGGATTACAGGCATAAGCCACCACGCCCAGTCTCTTTTTTATTTTATTTTATTTATTTATTTTTTTGAGACTGAGTCTCGCTGTGTTGCCCAGGCTGGAGTGCAATGGCACACTCTCAGCTAACTACACCCTCTGCCTCCCAGGTTCAAGTGATTCTCCTGCCTCAGCCTCCCAAGTAGCTGGGATTACAGGCATGCACCACCATGCCCGGCTAATTTTTGTATTTTTAGTAGAAACAGGGTTTCACCCTGTTGGTGAAGGCTAGCCTCAAACTCCTGACCTCACTCTCCCAAAGTGCTGGGATTACAGGCTTGAGCCACCATGCCCAGCCCTTTTTCATTCTTTTGCTTACCTTATTATATTGTCTATCTCCTATTGTAAATCTGAATAGAAGTGATGTTAGCAAGCATCCTTTTCTTATTCCCAATCTGAAAGGGAAAGTTTTCAATATTTCATCAAGCATGATATTTACTCCGTATTTTGTTATTGACAACCTTTACCATATTACCATAGTTCCTGATATTTCTAGTTTGCTGAGAGCTTTTATTTTTAAAAACTATGCACAGATAATGAATTTTATAAAATGATCATATCTATTGAAGTGATCATATGGTTTTTCTCCTTTATTCTGTAATTGTGGTAAATTATATTGATTAAATTTTTGAAGATAAGCCAATTGTAATAAATCCAATTTATCATGATTTACTATTCTTTTTATTTATATCTAAAATTTTTATTTAATTAATTTATTTACAGCTGGGGTCTCTCTATGTCACCCAGGCTGGTCTCAAACATCTGGCCTCAAGTCTTTTTTTTTTTTTTGATAGAATCTTGCTCTGTTGCCAGGCTGGAGAACAGTAGCGTGATCTCGGCTCACTGCAATGCCTGCCTCCCAGGTTCAAGCGATTCTCCTGCCTCAGCCTCCTGAGTAGCTAACTGGGACTACAGGTTCGTGCCACCACGCCCATCTAACTTTTTGTATTTTAGTAGAGATGGGATTTCACCATGTTGGCCAGGATGGTCTCAATCTCCTGACCTCATGATCCACCTGCCTCAGCCTCCCGAAGTGCTGGGATTACAGGTGTGAGCCACGACGCCCAGCCTAAGTCTTGACCTTCTGAGTAGCTGGAGTTACAGGCCTGATCCACTGCACTGGGCTCTATTCATTTTTTATATATAGCTGAATTCAGTATAATAATATTTTCTTTTGACCGGGTGCAGTGGCTTATGCCTGTAATCTCAGAACTTCGGGAGGCTGAGGCAATAAGATCACTTTAGGCCGGGAGTTCAAGACCAGCCTGGCCAACACAGTGAAACCCCATCTCTACTAAAAATACAGAAAAATTAGCTGGGTGTGGTGGCGAATGCCTGTAGTCCCAACTACTCGGGTGGCTGAGGCATGAGAATAGCTTGAACCTGGGAGGTGGAGGTTGCAGTGAGCTGAGATCACACCAGTGCACTCCAGCTTGGGCAACAGAGCGGGTCTCTGTCTCAAAAAAACTTTTTTTTAAATTTTGGATATTTGCATATATGGTAATGAGAAAGACTAGCTTGTAATTTTCTTTTCTTATAATGTCTTTGTTAGTTGTAGTATCAAGATTATGCTGAACTTATAAAATGAGTATTTCTGCTTTTCTGTTCTCTGGAAGAGTTTATATAAAATTGTGTATTAGTATCCCAAGGCTGTTGTAACAAAGTACCACAAATTGGGTGGCTTAAACAGCAGAAATATATTCCCTCATAGTTGTGGAGGTTGGAAGTCCAAAATCAAGGAGCAGCAGCGCTGGTTCCTTCTGTGAAGGCTCTGAGGAAGGATCTGCTCCATGCCTCATGCCTGTCTTGTGGCTTTCGGTGAAGCCAGGCCTCAGTGTTTCTTGGCTCGTAGATATATGGCCTCCATCTTCACCTGGCATTCTCTCTGTCTGTCTTCACATGGTCGTCTTCTTTTGTTGTTGTTGTTGCTTTTGAGACAGAGTCCCGCTCTGTCACCAGGCTGGAGTGCAGTGGGGCAATCTCGTCTCACTGCAACCTCCGCCTCCTGGGTTCAAGTGATTGCCCTGCCTCAGCCTCCTGAGTAGCTGATTACAACACGTGCCACCACGTCCAGCTAATTTTTCTATTTTTCAGTAGAGATGGGGTTTCACCATATTGGTCAGGCTGGTCTCGAACTCCTGACCTCGCGATCTGCCTACCTCAGCCTCCCATAGTGCTGGGATTTCAGGTGTGAGCCACCGTGCCCGGCCTATGGTCGTCTTCTCATAAGGGCGAAAGTCATATTGGTTTAGCAGCTCTAGCATGTGCAACACCCTATTTCCAAACGTGCTCACATTTGGAATTCTGAGATACTGGAGGTTAAGACTTTCACATATCCTTTTGGAAGGGACACAGTTCAGCTTACAACAGATCGTGTTATTTGTTTCTTCTAAAGTTTAGAAGGATTAATCAATGAAGCCATCTGGGTGTAAAATTTATATTGTAGGAAAATTTTAAATTGTGGAATTCTTTTTCTTTTTCTTTTTTTCTCGAGAGGGTCTCTCTGCTCCCAGGCTGGAGTGCAGTGGCACAATCATGGCTCACTGAAGCCTCAACCGCGCAGCCTCAAGTGATGCTTCCACCTCAACCCCCAACAAGTAGCTGGGACTATAGACACTCACTACCACATATGGCTAATTTTAAAATGTTTGTAGAGATGGGGTCTTCCTATGCTGCACAGGCTGCTTTCAAACTTCTGGCCTCAAGCAAACCTCCTGCCCCAGCCTCCCAAATTCTTAGGATTACAAGTGTGAGACATCACACCTGGCCAGATTCCACTTATTTAACAGTAATAGTCATACTCAAATTTTTCAGTTCTTTTATGTCAGTCGAGGTCAAGTTTTTAAAGGAATTTTGTCCATTCATATAAATTTTCAAATTTATTAGCATAGTTATTCATGATATCCTTTTACTATTTAAGTGTTGGTATGTGTAGCGTTTTTGTTGTTGTTGTTGTTGTTGTTGTTTTTTGAGACACAGTCTTGCTCTGCCGCCCAGGCTGAAGTGCAGCAGCACGATCCCAGCTCACTGCAACCTCCACCTCCTGGGTTCAAGCAATTCCCCTGCCTCAGCTTCCCGCATAACTGGGATTATGTGTGCCACAACGCCCGGCTAAATTTTGTATTTTTAGTAGAGATGGTGTTTCACCATGTTGGTTGGGCTGGTCTCGAACTCCTGACCTCGTGATCCGCCCGCCTCTGCCTCCTAAAGTGCTGGGATTACAGGCATGAGCCACCACACCCAGCTGTTTAGTGTTTTATGGTCCTTTTCGTTACTGTACTACACATTTTCTCTTTAAAAATACATTTTATCTTTATATAAATAAAATGAACTATATTTGCATGATTTCCAAAATTTTAGGGACATTCAGATTTCCTCTTTTCTTTTAAAATTGCCTTTTAGCTTATCTCCACTGTGGTCAAAAAATATACTCTGTGTGGCAATTCTTTGAAATTGCATGTGCAGTTAAAAAGCATATAGAGGTCGGTGGCAGTGGCTCACACCTGTAATCCCAGCACTTTGGGAGGCCAAGGCAGGTGGACCACTTGAGGTCAGGAGTTTGAGACCAACCTGGCCAACATGGCAAAACCCCGTCTCTACTAAAAATATAAATATTAGCTGGGCATGATGGCACGCATCTGTAATCCCAGCTACTTAGGAGGCTGAGGAATCGCTTGAACCTGGGCAGAGGAGGTTGCACTGAGCCAAGATCACACCACTGCACTCCAGCCTGGGCAACAGAGCAAGACTCTGTTTCTATTAAAAAAAAAAAAAATGGCCAGGCACGGTGGTTCACGCCTGTAATTCCAGCACTTTGGGAGGCCAAGATGGGCGAATCACCTGAGGTCAGGAGTTTGAGACCAGCCTGGCCAACGTGGTGAAACCCCATCACTACTAAAAATACAAAAATTAGCAGGGTGTGATGGCGGGCACCTGTAATCTCAGCTACTTGGGAGGCTGAGGCAGGAAAATCGCTTGAACCCAGGAGGCAGAGGTTGCAGTGAGCCAGGATCATGCCACTGCACTCCAGCCTTGGTGACAGAGGGAGACTCTGTTTCCAAAAAAAAAAAAAAAAAAAAAGCATATAGATTCTGCAGTTGTTGCAATGTTTTCTATATATGCCAAGTTTATTAATTGCATTGTTCAAGTCTTCTATATTTTTGATAATTTTTTTGTGGCTTGTCAGTTACAGAAAGAGGTATATTAAAATTGCCAATTATGATTGTAGTTTTGTCTATTTCTTCTTTTAGTTCTGTTTTTACACATATTTTTGAAACTATGTTGTTAGGTAAATGCAAATTTTGAGTTATTTATCTTCCTCTTTTATCATTATGAAATGTCCCACTTATCTCTACTAATATTTGTGTTTTAAAATGTACTTTGTCTAATATTAGTATAGATAAATCAGCTTTTTTTTTTTTCCGATGGAGACAGAGTCTTGCGCTGTTGCCCAGGCTGGAATCTGGAATGCAATGGAGGAATCTTGCTGCCTCCTGGTTTCAAGTGATTCTCCTGCCTCAGCCTCCCAAGTAGCAGGGATTACAAGTGTGCACCACCATGCCCAGCTGATTTTTGTATTTTTGTTTTGTTTTGTTTTTTGAGATTAGCCTTGCTCTGTTGCCCAGGCTGGAGGGCAGTGGTGCAATCTCGGCTCACTGCAACCTCCACCTCCCAGATTCAAGTGATTCTCCTGCCTAGCCTCCCCAGTAGCTTAGACTACAGGCATGTGCCACCACGCCCAGCTAATTCTGTATTTTTAGTAGAGATGGAGTTTCTCCATGTTGGTCAGGCTGGTCTCAAACTTCTGACCTTGTGATCTGCCCGCCTCCACCTCCCAAAGTACTGGGATTACAGGCATGAGCCACTGCACCTGGCCTAATTTTTGTATTTTTAGTAGAGATGGGGTTTCACTATGTTGGTCAGGCTGGTCTCAAACTCCTGACCTCGTGATCTGCCTGCCTCAGTCTCCCAAAGTGCTGGGATTACAGGTGTGAGCCACCACCCAGGCCAGCCTCAGGTAGTTCTTTATAGCAGTGTGAAAATGGACTAATACATCTACTTTTCTCTTCTTTCTGTTTTGACATAATGGATATGCACTGGTAATAAAAAATGTAAAATAAATGTCACAGTATAGAGATACAAATGGCACTCAAAACACTGTATCACTGTGATTTGTAGTGTACTGAGCAGCAGTATGAAATCATGAGAGCATACACTGTCCCTGTTGCAACTACAGTCAGACACTATACAACGAAGTTTTGGTCAATGAGGGATCACATACATGATGGGGTCCCATAAAATTATAATACTACATTTTTACTGTACCTTTTCTATGTCTACATACGTTTGGATACACAAATACTTACCAATGTATTACAGTTACATGCAGTATTCAGTACAGTAACATGCTGAACAGGTTTGTAGCCTGTTCATATGGAGCAACAGGCTATACCATATACCCTAGATGTGTAGTACGCTATACCATCTAGGTTTGTGTAAATATACTCCATATGTTCACACAACAATAAAATTGCCTACTTCTCAGAATGCATTCCTATTATTAAGCAATACATGTGCTAAACTCTATCATTGTTGTGTGAAAGCAGCCATTGGCAATGTATAAGCTAACGAGTATGGCTATGTTCCAATAAAACTTTATCAATACTGATATTTGAATTTCATATAATTTTCATGTGTCACAAATATTATCCTTATTATCTTTTTCAACCACTTAAAAATGTAAAAACAAAAAAAAAAACGTCTTAGCTGAGACAAAACTGGCAGCAAGCTGTAGTACACCTGCTATAAACAGTTGCTTTTTGTTTGGCCTCTGTACCTGACACTGCAAATCACCAATTCTCTGAGGGGATGAAACAGCAGTAAATATAAACTCACTTGAATGAATTCCTGGTGTTTTGACTCCTCAAGTCCTGTCTGAGTTGGTTGATAGCGATGCCTTTAAACCAGCTGAGTTTTGTTGTTGTTTTGATATTTTATCCAGATTTTATAGTTGTTCTTGATGAAAGTGTCAGTCTGACATCAGTACCCCATTAGAATGGGAAATGGAAGTCTACATGCTAATTTTAATTTGCTACTTTTGCTTAGCATTATGAGCCTCCGTCTACATGGACAAACATATTTCCACAATGTCAGAACATTCCATTAGATGAATGCACAATGATTTTACTTCATAATTCCCTACAGGGGGACACAGATCGTTTCTAGATTTTTCACTGTGATGAACACACTTCTACAAGTTTATTTGAGTACCTATAGTTTCCTTCAGATGAAATCCTAGAAGTACATGGATGAGTCAAAGGGTTCACACTTTTTATTTTTTAATTAATTAAATATTTTATCTAACATAGTAAGTTTCTCATAAACCTCAGGAATTTGACTATTAAGTTATTGAAGGAAATTCCTAAGGAGGAAAGCTGTTGTAGATTTCCCAATTCTTCAGGTAAAGTAGTCAGAAAGTTGCCATCAAGACAGAGGGTTTGAAGATTTAGCAGATTGCCAATTTGACTTGGTAGGTCGTGAAATCCATTACAGGAAAGGCTGAGCTCAGTCAGGGTAGATATCTCGCATAACAATATAGGAAACAACCCAAGTTTATTATGGGACAAGTTCAGGCCCTTCAGTTGAGAAAATTTGTAGAGTGTGTTGAGGTCTCCGGGTCTTTCTAACTGCATGAAGTTGTGTCACAAGTTGAGGTAGGTGATATCTTGACTGTAGAAGAGATGCTCAGGAACCTCCCCGAGGCTGTAACACAAGAGATCCACGGTACTGATTCACTGGGACACCACCTTGGATGCTTGCCATTGCCATCACTGGTACTCGGCCAAAGTCTCAAAGCTGACATGATAGGTCTGAGCTTGGGCTCCGGCTGAGCTGAAAGCAAGGGAGTACTGCCGTCGCTTCACTTCTTCTATCTTTCCCCCAACCAGAGGCAAAATGTGCATCTTTACAGTTTGACAATTCTTCACTGAGGAAACGATAAGGCAGTTACCACAAGAGGACAGCTAGGTGTTCAGCCCACTTATGCAGCTGGGTCTTTCCCTTGCATACGTTATAGATGCCAGACAGCAGGATTCGATCCAGATGATCCATCTGGCATGGTTTTTCACCATAAAATCGAATCCATACAGCCGAGGTCAGGATTTGTAGCCTCCTCCTGCATGCGCACAGGATCATCAAATCCCAGCCTGGATAAGTAATCATAAACGATCTGAAGAGGTCGTTCAGTAGGTTCCAGTCTCCTTACCAGGTCTCCATGAAGCTGTAAGTAAAGACTTTCTCTTCCCTCTCCAGCACATATTTCTGATGCTGGTGTCTCTACAGTGCAAAGGACGAGATGTAAGTCAGAGGAGGAGGATGAGGAAGAGGAAGAGGAGCTGGTGGTGGTTGTAATGGCAGTGATAGTGTCTGCTCCATAAAGGTAAACACAGCCTCTCTTTACATCTTCTCTTAGCCAGTCTCTTCTCGAGAACCAAACCTACTTCTCCTATTCAAACAATTTCTGCTCCCATTGCGTTTCATATTTCTCTTCAGGACCCGGCTCGCGGGCGCTTCGGGCGGCTCCTGGGGCTCCAGCGGACCCCGCGGGCCCCCGGCTCCACTTCCCCCATCGGGGGCCGAGGCTGGACGAGGGTTCACACTTTTAAAGGTATTTCACAGGTATTGCCAAACTTCTCTTTAGAACTGTTACACAATGGCACACTCAGCATCCTTGTGCTTCTTTGCACGGGTGCCATTCCTGGGTGTTATCATTCTTTCCTTCCTTTGCCAATCTGATCGATGAAAACCGGTTATCTCAATGCTGTTTCCATTTGCATTTTTGATTTGTAGGAGTGGTAGGCTGATAATGGTTCACTCCCAAAGCTACATCTATGACCTAATCCCTGGAACCTGTGAATGTTTAAGGAAAAAGATTCCTTTGCAGATGTGAAGTGAAGGATTTTGACCTGGGCAGGTTATCCAGGTGGTCCTTAACGGCCATTGCAAGTATCATTTCTTACAAGAAGGGGGCAGAAGGATATTTGTCATAGACAAAAAAAAAAAAAAAAAGGAGAAGGCAATGTGATTACAGACGCAAGGGTGGGAGTGATATGGTCACAAGTTTAGGAATGCCTTCAGACCCCGAAGCTGCAAGGCGCAAGGGTAGATTCTCTTTTCCCAGCCTCCAGAGGGAGCATGGCCCTGTCAACACCACTCGGTGAAACTGACAGTGGACTCTGTCTTCCACAATTGTGAGAGGATAAACTTCTGTTGCTTTAAGACATCAAGTTTTTGGTGATTTGTGACAGTAGCAGCAGGAAACTAATCGAATAGGTTTTTCATATATTCATGGACCATAAACATGAAAATTCGCCTGACTTTTAAATCTTATAAAAATAAAATATCACACAATAATACGGAGTATGTTTCTATTTATGTAAGAGTAAATCAGAATATCTGTAAATATGTTTGTATATGTTCATAACTGCCTAGGAAAGTGTCTGTAAGGATATATTCCAAACTAGTAACAGTGGTTAACCAGAGGCAGTTAACAAAGTGGTTAACTAGAAGGGTCCTGTGTCCTGGGGGGAGAAAGAGGAACTTTTACTTATTACTTACGTTTTATGAGACTGTAATCATGTATTGTGTAAAAAATTAGACAAGGCATATCAGCTTGTTGTAAAGTACACAGAAAGCAGAAAACTATCTCCTTTCACTTACCCCTTCCCAGAAATACTCATTGATAATAATTTGCATCTTCTCAGATTTTTTATGCAGAAATTAATGTGTGTAATTTTTTAAAATACGAAAATAAAATCATGAGTGTCATATATAATGTTTCATTTAAAGATGTTCCTCCAAAATCAATCTAGGACTGTGTGTGTGGGGGGGGGGGGGGGCACTGCATAGAGCTGGCAGCTGCATGGACTGTCACTGTAAAGAAAGATGAAGAATGCGGGCCGGGCATGGTGGCTCACGCCTGTGATCCCAGCACTTTGGGAGGCTGAGGTGCGTGGATCACCTGAGGTCGGGAGTTCAAGACCAGCCTGACCAGCATGGAGAAATCCCGTCTTTACTAAAAATACTAAATTAGCTGGGCGTGGTGGCACATGCCTGTAATCCTAGCTACTCGGGAGACTGAGGCAGGAGAATTGCTTGAACCCAGGAGGCGGAGGTTGCAGTGGGCCGAGATTGCACCACTGCGCTCCAGCCTGGGCAACAAGAGCGAAACTCAGTATCAAAAAAGAAGAAAGATGAAGAATGCATGTTACCAAGCTCTCTGATGCTTTGAACCTAGCATATGTGGCTTTGCCCATATGTTCAGGCACCTCTGTAGAAACCCTTCTACCAGTTGTGCTGAAAATAGTTTTACACAGTCCCATATTGCCTTCCAAGTTGTTTTCAAAATTTATGCTTTAATAGTTCCCCATGATGGATAACAAAAGATATTCATTTTCTTTAAACTTTCCCGCACAGGTTGGAGAGGGATGATATTTTAATGTCACTGTAATAGGCATTTCTTTATTTAAAAAAAAATTTTTTTTTTGGAGACGAGGTCTTGCTATGTTGTCTAGGCTGGTCTCAAACTCCTGGGCTCGGGCGATCCTCCCTTCTCAGCATCTGGAGTAGCTCAGACTCCAGGTGTGGGCCACAGCGCTCTCACCACAGGCATTACTTAGGTATGAGGCTGGTTGGGCATTTTTCTCGTGTTCATTGGCTACCCAGGCAGCTTTGTGAATGGCTTCCGAGGTCACTAGACCGGCAATTTTCCCTCACAATGAACCAAATCCAAATTCTTTCTGAACCCAAGATCTCGATTATTCGATTTAGGACCTAGTCCCAAACAATGAAGAAAGAGGATCTTTAAGATTTCAGCGGGGGAAATCTGTACACCCGCACAAGGTCGAAAACCCGGGGTCGGGGGTGGCATTGGAACCCCACAGGAAAAAGGCGCGGAAATCCGCCGGGTGCCATAAATGCCCCCAGACTCCTGCCCCGCGCATCGAGCTCGCGCGCTCGGAGGGACTCCAGGCAGGGAGAGGGCCCCGCGGCCAGTCTGTGCGTCCGAGGCTTTCCCGCAGGGGGCAGTGCCGCCCGCGCCGATACGGCGGGAGGAGGTGTGAACGTGCGCGGAGTTCTCGGGGTTCTTTGGGAGAAAGTTAGGGGATGCGGAGGGGTGGGGGCAGAGCTTCCAGGACTCGAGGGAGGCCGGGGGGAGGGCCGCCGAGGGTGCAGTGTGGGGCGCAGGAGGGGGATCAGGGCGAGTTTGGGGTTGGGAGTGGTGCACGCTGCAGGGGGCCGCAGTCCCCGGAAGGTGCGAGTGTGAACTAAGTATGAGTGTGAGTGACTGTGTGCTGTGTGTGTGCGCGCGCGCGCGCGCCGTAGCCCTCCGGGTTCCGCGAGGCGCGAGGGTGTCAGCTTGCAGCCGGGGCTCCTCCCTCCGGCCCCCCTGCCCAGCCCGGCGGTCCCTCCCTCCCTCCCCGCTCGCCCCTCCCCCGGCGGGCCAGGGGCTGGGACGCCCCGGCGGAGCAGGCGGCGGCGGCGGCGAGTTGGGGAGCCCTAGGCTCGGCTCTGCCGGAGGGGCCCGAGCCGAGCCGCCCCGCCCCGGCCCGGCCGTGCCGGGCCCGCTTCCCGCGGGGCCACGCCCTGTCAAACTTTGTTGCGGCGGCGAGCGCAGCGGGCCGGCGAGCGGGCGGGAGGGGCGCCGGGCCGGGCCGGGCAGGGCGCGGGCGACTGGGGCTCGAGATCGGCGGCCCCGGCCCGCGGCCCCCCCATGCCCCAGCTCGGCGGCGGGGGCGGCGGCGGCGGCGGCGGCGGCGGGGGCGGCGGCGGCTCCAGCGCTGGGGCGGCGGGCGGAGGGGGACGACCTCGGGGCGAACGACGAGCTGATCCCCTTCCAGGACGAGGGGGGGCGAGGAGCAGGAGCCGAGCAGCGACAGCGCCTCGGCGCAGCGGGACCTAGACGAGGTCAAGTCGTCCCTGGTCAACGAGTCGGAGAACCAGAGCAGCAGCTCGGACTCGGAGGTGAGGAGACTCCGCGGCCGGCCCCGGGGGGATCCTGGCCCCGCGTCCGCTCACCCGCTTTCGCCTTTGTGTCTCCTCTGCAGGCTGGAGGCGCCCGCAGCCCTCCCGGGACACTTTCCAGAAGCCGCGGGACTATTTCGCCGAAGGTAAGTGCCCGCCGGGGCAGCCCCCACTCTCGATCCCCGCTGCGCTCCGCGGCTCAGCCCAGGCGACCCACGGAGCCCCTCGCACGGGTGGACGAACCCTTGCCCTCCGCCTCTCTTGGCGGCAGCCCCCATGGGGCGTGTGGGGGGGGGAGTGGCGCTCGGGTCCCAGGCTCCGGTCCCGAGCCCCCTGCCGTGGCGCTGTCTCGGAGGCCCGGGCCTCACCTCGCCTTGGTCTTGTTCGCAGTGAAGAAGGCCCCAGGACGGCGCGTTCTTTAAAGGACCCCCCTACCCTGGGTACCCTTTCCTGATGATCCCGGACCTGAGTAGCCCGTACCTCTCCAACGGACCCCTGTCTCCCGGAGGAGCGCGCACCGTGAGTGCTCGTCGGGCGCGCCGGAGAGGGTGGGAGGCCGCGGCCCGCAGGATGCGCCCCCGGGCTCGGCCATGGAGTGGGGGATGGGACCTCCTGTGCAGATCCTGAGCAAAACTTGTTTGCGGAGTTGAACTACTCTCTGGAGGCCGAGCGCGAGGCTGCGCTGGCCAGTGCCTCGATGAAAGTGAAGTTCCTTTAACTTCTCCCCTCTTCGGGTTAAGGTTTTGGAGTGCACCTCTGGGATCTTCCTTGGCCTCCAGAATTCTTTGCCTGCACCGAAGGAAACTTGGATTTGTGCCCGCTTTGGGGGGTCTCGCTTTCCTTCTTGGAAATCGGTCAGCTTTCTCTGGCAGTGGGGCAAGGGGCCTGAGGAGCTGAGTTGGCGGTGTTGTCCTCCTACTCCGGGTTCACTGGGTGGCTGCAGGCTGGTTCCTAAGAAACCCAGTATTCGTGACGGGTTATTCACAGCCCCCCTTCTCACCCCCCAGCCCTCGCACCCGGGCCTCAGCTTCTCTGCGGAGCTAGCCCCGGATTTTTAACTCGGCGTAGATGATTTCGCGGCGACCCGAGGCATTCTTCGAATTGAGGAACTTGGCTTTTTCCCCCTTTTGTCGCCTGCTTTTCTCATTTAAAGCGAGCGCTGCGACACTTTAAACCTGTTAATGGGCGCGTATTGTGTGCTGCGCGCTGGCATTTAGAGCGGTGATTAAGCAAATTGACCGGGCCCAGACGACGTGCAAATGAGGGCGGATTCCTTCGCCCCCTCTCTGGCTCAAAACTCCCGCCCCCCGCGTAGCGAGGGTCGCAGCTGGGGGCTGGGGGAGGCCTTTGTGAGCCCCCCAAGCCGCCACCCCACCCCCAGGCTCCCTGCCCAGATACTGGGTCCGATGACAGATCTTGGGTGAGCGCCTACCTACTGTGTGCCAGGCTCCCGCGTGCTGCTGCTTGCGCGCAATGTGCATAGTAGTTG
Source organism: Ateles fusciceps (assembly GCA_036589455.1). Classification (NCBI taxonomy): domain Eukaryota; kingdom Metazoa; phylum Chordata; class Mammalia; order Primates; family Atelidae; genus Ateles; species Ateles fusciceps. The sequence continues at coordinate 2,563,811 of JAZHEH010000053.1, read as the reverse complement.
TTCTTTGCTTCCCGCCCAGCTGCCCAGTGCCTGCTACTTCGTTGTCGACGGTGGGTAACGGGGCAGGGAGTGTTGGCCTCTTAGGATCAGGGTTCCAGCAACCCACTTTATGCTAAAGCTGCCCTAAAATAATGATGATAATTAAAGGGTGCTGGAGAAAGGCTAGGTGCTGAATGGTCATTCCTGATGTCATTGTACAGCGGTCGGTGGAGAGCCAAGACCTCTACATTTGGTTCAGTAGGGCCGCTACCATCATCACATGGGTTGGGGGCGGAGGTTGATGCGTGGTGGGGAGACTGGCCGAGGAAGAGGGGGAATGGGGAGTGGGACCACGCAGACCTCACAGTTTTGCCCTGAGAGGGAGGGAGGCCTTGCAGCTTTGGCCCTGCTGGCCTGGAACACCCCAGAAAGTCCTGAATGTAAGTGTCACTTTTGCAGTGAAAGCTGGAGGTGGTGGGTCTATGGCTGTTGCTTTTTCTCATTAGTGTTAAAAGAGGTGCGTGCCAATCAAAGGGCAGGGGGGAGCAATGAGCTGCTGCGGTCTTATTTAGGTTTTCAGTGATTCCCTCTGATGCCCACACGTGTAGCTTATTTCTGCAAGTTTTGGTGGGGTTCCTGTAACTTGTGTGTGGGGGGAGAGTTAATGCTACTGAAATCCCATTTTTCCATTTACCATTAGGATATCTAGAGAGAGGGGTCCGGGAGGCACTAGCATCTGTGCATCAGCCCTCAGCCAAGTCTTGGTGCAGTTAAAGTCACCAGAAATGACTATTTCACCATCAAATATGACTCTAGCTCCCTCAAGGGTATTTCTCCATGCACCCATTTCTCTTTAGGGCATTTGATTCATCCAGGCTCTAATGAGCCTGAGCGAGGGAGATTTTTGTTGGTGTCCCCTCCTTCCATCATCTTGGGTGTTATTTTGCCTAAGAACTTTGAAAGGCTGATTCTTGCTGATACTGGAGATTCCTGATTACTAAATCCTGGCCCATGGGGGATTTTGGAGCCCCTCCTTGAGGCAGCCAACCTTTCCTCTCTGCATGCCTCTGACTGTCCCTGTCCATCTCTGCAGCTGTTCCCTGTCCATGTCCAAACACCATCCTCCTTTCAAGCCTCCTAGGACATGTACTTTCTTGGGGACTTGGTATGTCCCATCCCACTCCCATACCTACATCTTGTCTCCCTCGTGACTTGCCCTTACAGAAGTTAGTTCAGTTCCCAGTGTTTCTGTGTCTCTGTGTGCCTTTTGCTGTGTTAGTTCATGGATATACTGGGGGAGTGTTCTGCAGTTAGGTCAGCACAGTTAAACCTAATTTGATCGTGTTCTTTTGCTGCCAGTAAGTAAAGCAAGTGAGGAAACACTTAAGCACTTGATTGTCTGGACTATAGGGTGGAGATTATGGTTTTCCTCTGGATGATTATATTAATATAATTAAGGTAATTGTCACTGTAGGCAAATGGTAGGTATAGACAAAGTGGCCCTCTGTTGGTTTCCCGGCCTGGTAAAATGAATGTGGATAGATAGGGGTGGGGAGGGAGGAGGGGAAGTAGCTGATGACTTGGGAGGAAAGTGCCTGGAATATATGATCGGTCTCTCTGACATCTCAGGTCTTTTTTTTGTTTGGCCTCTAAATTGTACAACTTCAGGCTTTGCTACTCTAAGTTCTAGAGATAGTATAAAATTAGGTGACCCCAGTTATCTGCTGTTCTAACACTTCCTCTGGAAATACCAAGCCAGATGCAGAAGTGGATATTGGCTGGAGTGTTTTCAGGGTGTTAACGAATCCTAGGAATAGCAGGCAGGAGGCTTTAACACCCTCATCCACTGGCATAATTCCTGCTGAGACCACTGGGGGCTGGCCCGTCCTACAGTCTGGCAATCTCTCTCCCTGTGAGCCATCACCCTTGCCCTCCACTCTGGTTTGGCTGGGATGCTGGGAAGTGGCCTTTTCCTGAGGCTCTTTAGAGAAGAGGTCCCCTCAGCATGGGATGTGGGCCAAGTTTCTGAGCTGTGATTGCTTCTTGTCTGGAGGCCCTGGGACCCTGTGAAGAGAGGAATAACTGCCACAAACCATTTTTTCAATAATCACCTCAAAATTATACATTCATTTCTGAAAAGGCTTCACGGTTTACTAAACCACTTTGGGGCTGTTGCCTAAAATTTTGTTAGGAAAATGTAAGTTGGCTGGGTGTGGTGTGGCTCAGCCCATAATCCTAGCACTCCGAGAGGCCAAGGCCGGTGGAACACCTGAGGTCAGGAGTTCAAGACCCACCTGGCCAACATGTTGAAACCCTGTCTGTACTAAAAATACAAAAATTAGCCCGGCATGGTGGCAGGCACCTATAATCCTAACTAATCACATCAGTGACTAAGGCACAAGAATCGCTTGAACCCTGGAGGTAGAGGCTGCAGTGAGCTGAGATCACACCACTACACTTTAGCCTGGCAACAGAGCGAGACTCCGTCCAAAAAAAAAGAAAGAAAATATAAGTCAAGACATCAGAAAGTGAATGCCAAAGATAGTTTCAAACACAAAAGAGCCAAAAAAAATGTTGAATGTGGTTTAGCAAGCCAGCTACAATGTGATAGAAAATGGTTTGACTGTGACCATGAAGTGGGTGTTGATGACATTTTGGAAAGAAACACTTCTTTCCACTTCTTTCAGACTCCCTCAGCAATACTGCCCAGGCTGGAGTGCAATGGCTTGATCTTGGCTCACTGCAACCTCTGTGGCAGTATTGCTGAGTGAGTCTGTGGTTTTTGTGTCCATCTTACAAATTTCAGAGTATCTTTCGTGCAGCGTAAGCACAGGTTGCTCACACTTTTCTCAGACCATCTCAATTCAGGTTTTTGTATAAAATTGTTCTGGTCCTCAACGCACGCTCATTTTTAAGTCCTTTACATCCCACTGCTTCCCGTGGGAAGTGTTGCTCATATCCTGGGAGCTCCTGTTCTTCCAGACCCAAAGGAACCCAAGCAGAAATCTTTGTATATGTATGAAGAGGTTGTCTGTTTTTAGGAGTTATATGTAAAAGCTAAGGAAACCTTTTCTTTCGGAAGATCAGTATAAATATGCTGCTTTTGGTAAAATTCTTTTGAGTCATTTCATCTAAATATAACTTCTGTTCCATTTTTTTTTTCTAAATATAACTCAGAGTTTAATGAGGGCTTTTCACATGGAACAAGCTTTTGAGAGGGCCTGTGTTGCTGAAGTTTTCGCCCTTGGATTACTGGGGCGATATTGGTGACAAACTCTGTAGGGAAGGTCGGGAAGTCTGTCAATCTTTTTTTGGGCAGGGAATAACTGATTTAATTTGTCATATTTTTGAAAAGTTATAGTTTGGTCACATTCTTCGTTGATCTCACTTTTGGGGATTCTTGAAGAAAAGGGAAGCAACACACACACGCACACATACGCACGCACGCACATGCACACACACGCGCACACACGCACGCACACAGTCTAACAGCATATTCCAACCTTTACAGTGATGTGCAGTGTTACTAAAATAATTGGGAAATAAAGAATGTAAGTGATTAACTCCCTGGAAAATCTTTTAAATCTTCTATAATGGGAAGACCCTATTTATATTTTAATTTAGAGACACCTTTTACTTGCTAACCTGGGGAAATTTAGATTTACACTCTTAAATATAATTCCTAATTCCTCAACTTCTTCAATTGAAGTGTATTGGATACCTATCATGGGCAGTGGCTAGGGGGCCATGGGAAACAAGATAAGACCCAGCCTTTGCCCTAAAGGATTTAAAAATTAAGTAGGAAAGAAGTCATGGTAGCACTGTAATAAGTTAAGAGGCAGTAAAGTCTGGAGAAGTATTTTCATAATGGAAATTGAGAAAAATTGCTTCCTGGGTGATTCAGGAAGGCAGGTCAAAGAGGTAGGTTTAAACTAGTCCTTAAAACTCAGTTATTCTTTAATCCAGGTAATTCTTGTTAATTTAGAAAAATGTAAACGGTAGGACGAGGCAGTTAGAGTGAAAAGTAGACATCCTCTTTGACTGCCATCTTGAGGTGGGAGCCAGCACCAGGAGAGTGAAGACATGGAGGAAGGAAAAGTTTAGGGCGATTTGGGGTAATGCAGCTTATTCAGTTCCATTTGACTGGAAGGATAAGGGCCAGTACATGGACTAAGGGAACTAGAATGCCAGGGAAGGAATCTGATCTTATTCAAGAGGCAGCAGAGAACCATCAAAAGTTATGCTGGGAAGTGACATGACTCATACATGTGCCTAGAAAGAGAATGGTAGATTGCAGGAGGAGGACTTGGAAGGGGATAGAGCAGTTAGACTCACAGGAGCCAGGGGTGAGGAGAAAAGGGCTTCAGAGTAGCAGAGTGGAAAGGGAAGGTGGGATGGGAGAAAATGGGATTCTTGTCTGTACCTCTGTGGGGAGGGGGAGGTACCAGGTCCAGAAAGTGGACTCCTGGTGTTAACTCCTGGTGTTCAAGCTCGGGCAGCTGGAGAATGACTTCTGCAGGTGGCGCCTTGATGAAGGTGTCTCCAGTCTCTGCCTCCCCCAGTGGTAGACAGATGCTTACTGAATATTTTGGCAATAACAGACTCTACACAGTCTATGAGAAGCTCTCATTGGGAGGAACCCCTCGGTTTCGTTGGAGACATGTTAGGTGTTGAGGGGATGATTGAAACTGGGTGATGTAAGAGAGGTAGAGAAGAAGGGGAAGGGATGCTCAGAGCAGGGAAAGAAGTCATTGGAGGAGGATGGAAGGAAGCACTGGGTGTAAGGTAGGAGGAGTGTGTAGGGACTCCCTTCCCCCTTTCTTTCTCCTCCAGCTTGCAAGATGTTCCATGCAACATCTTGGAAGCTGGAGGGAAAGAAAGGAGGAGGCCAGGTGCGGTGGCTCATGCCTGTAATCCCAGCACTTTGGGAGGCCAAGGCGGGCAGATCACTTGAGGTCAAGAGTTCAAGACCAGCCTGGCCAAAATGGTGAAACCCTGTCTCTAAAAACACAAAAGTTAGCCAGGTGTAGTGGCAGGTGCCTGTAATCCCAGCTACTCAGGAGGCAGAGGCAGGAGAATCGCTTGAACCTGGGAGGCAGAGGTTGCAGTGAGCCGAGACTGCGCCATTGCACTCCAGCCTGGGCAACAAGAGGGAAACTCCGTCTCAAAGAAAAGAAAAGAAAAGAAAGAGAAGGGGAGAGGGAAGAGGGGAGAGGGAGAGGAGAAGGAGTGTCTTTGGTGTTAGATGCCACGGAGAGAGAGGGGACAAGAAGATCGAGGAGTCAAGAGGAGCTTTTTTTTTTTTTTATTTTTTATTTTTTTGAGATGGAGTCTCACCCTTGTCGCCCAGGCTGGAGTGCAGTTGATCTCGGCTCACTGCAACTTCTGCCTACTGGGTTCAAGTGATTCTCCTGCTTCAGCCTCCCGAGTAGCTGGGACTCCAGGTGCATGCCACTACGCCTGGCTATTTTTTTGTATTTTTAGTAGAGAACGGGTTTTACCGTGTTAGCCAGGGTGGTCCTGATCTCCTGACCTTGTGATCCGCCCACGTTGGCCTCCCAAAGTGCTGGGATTACAGATGTGAGCCACCGCGCCCGACAAGAGGAGTTTTTGAGTCAGGTGCTGTGGCTTGTGCCTATAATCCCAGCTACTCAGGAGGCTGCGGCAGAGGATATCTTGAGGCCAGAAGTTCGAGACCAGCCTGAGCATCATTATAAGACCTCATCTCTAAAAACATTTTAAAAATTAATTGGGCTTGGTAGTAGCCAAGGAGTTCAAGGTTACAGTGAGTTATGATTGTGCCACTGCACCCTAGCCTGGGTGGCAGAGTGAGACCCTGTCTCTAAGAAATAAATAAAAATAAAAAATAAGAGGAGCTTTTGGAATTCAGCTATTAGGAAGTTACTGGTTCCCACGGAGAGAGGTGTTCATGTAAGTGGTGGTGATAAAGGTAGAGAGAAGAAACATTAGCTCAGTGCTTCCCAATAGGATAGCCAAGGTGCCAAGCTGCAGACTAGTCTCAGGTGTGGCCCAGTGCCTCCCTCCTCAGCTGGAACCCCAGACCAGACTCCTGCAGTTTCAAGTAGCCTCCTCTTTCTATCCCAATGTACCTTCCAATCTTAGTACCACCAAAGGGAACCTCAAAGACTCTAGACAACCCATTTCAAAAGCCTGGCTATGGAAAGAAGAGGGGAAGGGAGGAGCCACAAGACTGGGAGAAAGTATATTTGGGATGCTGGAGTGGGAGCCCGTTTGTAGGGACAGTAGGGCAGGCTTGAAGATGAATGGGAAAGAAGATGAGAGGAAGAGGAGGTGAGACTGAGCTTCAAAAGCAGACAGGCTTCTTCCTTCATCCATGGAGGGTGCTGTGTAGTGGGTGTCCTCGCAGTTTTACAGGCGAGCTCAAGACTTGAAGATGAGGTTGTAGGGGAATGCAGAGGTAAGTTGGCAGAAATGGAGGAGAGTGTACATTGGAGGACCCCATGGCTTCTTGACATTCTCAGGAAAACCATGGGCAAGTAAGTCAGCTAGAGTGGGGGGCCTGAAATTTTGTTGGTAGCAGGGAGACTGCAGGCCCTTCCTCTCCATCCCCTCATAAAGCCCAGAGTGCTGGGAACCTTTTAGCTACATGTTAGATAATGAAATGTTTGTGTATTGACTGAAAGGCATGGCACACCTGGGAAATGTTTCCTCCATTTATTGTCTGGAGCTGGCTGATTTTGAAGAGAGATAGAGATGAGAATCAAAATACAATTTGCAGCCTGGCATGGTGGCTCACACCTATAATCCCAACACTTTGGGAGGCTAAGGCAGGCAGATCACTTGAGCTCACGAGTTTAAGACCAGTCTGGGTAATATGGCGAAACCCCATCTCTACAAAAAAATAGAAAAAATTAGCTGGGCATGGTGGTGGGCACCAGCTTCTTGGGAGACTGAGGTGGGAGGATCACTTCAACATGGGCATGGAGGTTGCAGTGAGCCATGATCGCACCACTGCCCTTCAGCCTGAATGAAAGAGTAAGTCCTTGTCTCTGAAAAAAAAAAAATACACACACACACACACACACACACACACACACACACACACATACATGGATTGGATTTAGTGAACAATAAAATAAATGCAGTTTCCATAACCTTGGCGTTCACAAATGAAGGGAATCATGAGGGAATGAAGGGGACTTGGCCTTTTCCTCTATGCTGTATGCTCTGCCCAGGGAACAGCCCTGGATACTCTACAGTTTCTTTCTGAGACTCACAAGGTGTTAGCAATGCTCTGAGTTCACCTAATTGACAGATACATTTAAGGTTCTCAAATAAATTTCAAACTTCTAAATCTTTCCTTTTCACTATGTGCATAATCTACAGATTTTCTTAGGAAAATGATCATCAAAATAAGATCATAAAAATATTTTCCTAACCATGGCCTTTCTCAGGAGTTTTTGTGGACGTGGTCAAGGGCAATAACTCTAATTACCTGGAGTCCCCAGGACAGGGAATGCACTCACACTCATGCTCTCAAACTGTGTCACAGCATTTTTGGAAATCTATTTTCATTTCTATTCAAGAGGAAGAACAAGTCCCCAAGTGTCCACCCTAATTGTAGAAAATAAACATAAACATGAAATTCACAGAACAACTATAAATGGCTGCAAATATGTGAAACGATGTTCAACTTCCCAGGGGAGTCAAAAAACAAATTAATACATGAATCATCTTTGGCCCATCGTATTATGATTTTGTCTGAATAAGACTTTTCAGTGCTGGCAAATGCGTGGTAAATGGCTGCTCTGGCTCCTCTTTTGGCTGTTCTTAAAGGGTGTAAATAGCTCCACCCTATTTGGAAAGCACTTGGCAATGGCTGCTAAGACCGTAGTGTTTTTCATAGCTTCTGACCTGCTAAGAAGTGGATACATGTTCCCGTTTTGCTGCTGTGCAAACAGACTTGTAGAGGTCAAGTATCTTGTACAAGGTTACATTGCTGGTAATTGACGGCGCCAAGATTTGAACTTGGTTGTGAGTCCAAAGTCTAGGTCTCCCATTCTACCCATGCGACTTTACACTCATGCCTGCTATGACTAGCTCCTCCTCCTCTCCGGAAGGGCAGCTGACCTTTGTTTCCCAGTTCAGAAATCCTGGTGTGAGTTATCAGCTGGGGTTGAGGGTGGATATATTTGTTTCAGCTTTACACATTGGACCCCAGAATGTACTTTCCTGAATAAACTGTTGTAGAAGTGAGTGACAGTTGTGGTTGAAATGGTTCCCCCAGAGCAGCGCCCAGAGGAGTTAATGACCTTTCGTGGGCTGCCTCAGGAACTTCATCCCAGGAAAAGGTGCTTAGCTACTAACTTTTGAACTGTTTGGAAATTGGGGATTGTTTTTCCTCATTGAAATTGGTGAGGGTTAGAATAATACGCAAATGTGTTTTTGGTGTGGAAGAATGCTGGAGGAGTAAAAGTTCTCTCTCTCTCTCTCTCTCTCTCTCTCTCTCTCTGTGTGTGTGTGTGTGTGTATGTGTGTGTGTGTGTGTGTGTGTGTGTGTGTGTTTAAGATGGTTAGAAATCATGAAATTCAGCCAGGCGCAGTGGCTCAGCACTTTGGGAGGCTGAGGCAGGAGGATCACTTGAGGTCATGAGTTAAAGACCAGCTTGGCCAACATGGTGAAACCCTGTCTCTACTAAAAATACAAAAATTTAGCTGGATGTGGTGGCACACACCTGTAAACCCAGCTACTCGGGAGGCTGAGGCAGGAGCATTGCTTGAACCCAGGAGGCAGAGGCTGCTGTGAGCCGAGACTGCACCACTGCATTCCAGCCTGGGCGAAAAAGCGAGATTTCATCTCAAAAAAAAAAAAGGAAAAAAAGAAATCATGAAATTCCATATTTTCCAAATTATTTTCCAATAATAGCATGGTGGAAAGATTAACAAAGGGGGCTTATGATATGGTTGCTAGAAGTTAAGGAGGCTTTTGGGGTCCTAGCTAAGCCCTCCTAGAGACCTGGGTATTGCAAGGCACTAAATCTTAGATAAGTATCTTAGACCTCATTAAAGTGAATGGGGCTATTATATGTAGGAATGTCTAGAGAATGTGTGGAGAAAGCAGAAAGGTGTAAATATGAGAGATGGCAACTGTGATTAAGGAACAGATGGATCTCATTGATAATGAGGAAGAATAACAAAAGAAGTAGGAATGAGTGGCATGAAAAGTAGATCAATTTACAAGTCTAGATTTGTTGGCAGTAGTACTTTCTGGTGTTTGGGACTACACTCCCCTCCATAAATTCCAAAAAAGGATATGTCAGGGTCACTAAACTCAGCTGGATTTTTGCAAGACTTACCTTCTAGGTGGTTGGGTGTTAGTCCCTGAGATTCTTATCAAGGACCCTGCAGGAGTGTCCTGTAGCTCTCTGAGCTAGGTGGAACCATCCCTCCTACCCAACAGGTGAGGCGCATGAGCTCAGGGCAGTTGTTGACCTGCCCAAGGGCAAACAATTAGTAGTGATGGAAACAGGACTAGGGTCCAGCTGTACTCTAGAGTGGTAAAGCCTCATCTTCCACCACTCAGGGAAGTACACAGCCAGCAGTGCTCCAGAGATGATGCACTTCCTTTTGTTATTATTTTATTTTTTTTGTTTATTAAAAAAAAAATAGAGACAGGGTCTCACTTTGTTGCCCAGGCTGGCCTCGAATGCCTGAACTCGAGTGATCCTTCCACCTTGACCTCCCCAAGTGCTAGGATTACAGGTGGGAGCCACTGATCCCAGTCAAAATGATGCACCTTGAAATACTTCTTTATCTAAAATGTAACACCTGACTCATAATAAGTGATTCACTTGTTGATTGTTGACAACATGAATCTTTAAGCATCAATTTTTAAAAACAGCCCCATAGGCACCTTTAATGTTCCAAGGCACTATATCACGCTGTTGTAACAACTGTTCCTCCACTGAATTCTTGTGCATCTGATATTATCATCTCTGTTTTATCCTTGAGGAAACCGAGACTTTAACAGTAAACCAGGGGCCCAGAGTCACCTCTCCAGAAGGTGATAGAGCCAGCAATCCAGCTGTGGGGGGTTCTGGTTCCACCAGGCTGCAATTTCCCTCCACTGAAAATTGAGAGCCACATTGACGTGACAATGCATGAAAATGCAATTTGGGCCAAGAGTCAAAGAAATGGTGTGTAGAAGTAAAAGATGAGTAACATCTCTTGGCATACATTCTTTTCAGTGGCATTTCTGTCCCTTTCACTTAGGAGGCACTTTTAGTGCCTGATGTAGAATCAGAACATTAATAACTGGTCAGTTTACAGTCTCAGGGGTAGTGTTAATTGCTATTTTAATCTTTCTTTGCTTTTCTGCACTCTGCAGCTCCATTTAATCTGTTTTTCTCAATCTCCAAATTTCCTTACGTTTTTCTTCTGATATTTTGAGGTGGTACACTTGCTTCCTTAAATATCCTATGTGAGATGTTAACAGTTCTAGGTGGGGGTATACATGGGCAATCCATTCACCCAGCTTCTCTGTATGTTTGAAAAAGTTTGTAATAAAAACGCAAGATAAATGAACTAAGGCCTGTTTCTTCAGCCACATTCAAAGTCCCTATAGTCTGACATCTGGAAACCCTGGGGTCTGCCTGGGCGGTGTCCTCCACCTCAGGCCAAGGTTGCAGCAGGTCCTCATTCTGTTGTCCATGATGAAGCTTTTCATGGGGCGTCTGGGTAGCAAAATACCCTCACCCTGTGCGCACTCTCTGGAATCTCTTGTACAACCCAAATTGGGGATTGCTTGTGTGTCCCCCATTCCACCTGTCACTCTTTCGCTGCTCCTCCCCCACATGATGCTGTAGGAACCCAGACCCCAGCACCTCCCAGATGAGGGCAGCGGTGGAGCGCTAGCTGGGGATGGAGGACCAGGGTGATGGGGAGAGGAGGAAAGACAGGGAGAGGACACTTGGCTCCTGGGGTACAAGGGGATTCCAGAGAAAAAAGTGAGGTAGGGAAGCCCCAGTCCCAGAGATCAGGGAGGACAAGATCCCAGTGGTCCCAGCTGGGCTGGGGGCCCCCAGGACCCTAGATTAGGGTGTAGCACCCCCGTGCCGCTTGTGGATGAAGCTGCCCTAGCGGATCCATTCAGTGGATGAAGCTTTGATGACATGGGTGTGCCTGGGTGTTAAATCTATATACCATATGTAATAATGGTGGGCATCTGTTGCCTTAGCCTGTTGCCTCGCTCGTACTCCTGACCAGCCCCACATCCTCGTGCATGTGTGGGTGTGACTGGACTTACAATGGGCTTACATCCAGATCAACCCATCGTAAAGTCAAAAAAACATTAAGTTGGACCATCACAGGTTAGGGACTGTCTGTAGTTTTTACTTATTAATTGTGTTATTGATTTAAACTGTGTTCTGGGTGGGATACAAGTAGGAAAGGTACCATGGGGGGTAAGAGTATAATAGGAGTATTAGAGTGCGTGAGCTGAAAGCACTTTGCTTTCTACTTTACAATATAAGCTTTTTTTGTTATAAAATCTTTGTTAGGGGGAGTGAGACACTGGTGCTGAAGCTTTGGGAGTGGAAAATGGGTCATCTTCACAAGGGTGTTCCCAGACAAAGGTGCAAGGGAGAGTTAATTCAGGAAGGGGCTGGGATGGGGAGAGTCTGTGGAGTCTGGGACAGCCCTTTAATAAGCAGTTCCTTGGATCTTGCATGGAAAGAGAGGAGAGGAACTTGTGTGGAGAGAGAGAAGCCCAGGTTTGAGCGATGGAGAATATTCTACTGACAGGCCACCCCTTGTCCCTCCAGGGGGCAGTGTGTCTAGGGGGGGGCCTGGAACTTGGGTTTTGGCCATGGTCTACATAGCCTTGAATCCCAGCTGGGTCATGGGTTGGCTGTGTCCCTATGCCCCAGGGCCCCCCTCAGGGAGAATAGGGATAATGATAGTGATAATGATAAATGGGAACAGATAATGCTTTGAGAAGCACTGAATTAACATTTTTGTCTGAATGGACTGCTTGCTCATACTCCTGACCAGCCCCACATCAGTTTTAAAATCAGGGTTTGTCCAAGGCTGAAATGATATATCAGCATCATAGAATGATTCTCCAGGATATGAAAAGAAATGAGAAATGTTACCAAAATAATTTGCAGTATTATCACAATTTTATTAAGAGGTTTAGTAGCTAAATATTTTAAACAGTATCTTAACAAGTGGGTATTTTCTTATAGTATTAATGTGTGTGTGTGTGTGTGTGTGTGTGTGTGTGTCTGTGTGTGTGTGTGACAGAGTGTCACTCTTTCAACCAGGCAGGACTGAAGTGGCACGATCTCGGCTCACTGCAACCTCTGCCCCCCAGGTTCAAGCAATTCTCTCTCCTGCCTCAGCTTCCCTAGTAGCTGGGACTATAGGTGCATGCCACCACAGCTGGCTAATTTTTGTGTTTATATATATATATATATATTTTTTTTTTTTTTTTTTTTTTTTGAGATGGAGTTTCGCTCTGGTTGCCCAGGCTGGAGTACAATGGTGCTATCTCAGCTTACTGCAACCTCCATCTAAGGTTCAAGCGATTCTCCTGCCTCAGCCTCCCGAGTAGCTGGGATTACAGGCATGCACCACCAAACTCAGCTAATTTTTTTTTATTTTTTATTTTTAGTAGAGATGGGGTTTCTCCATGTTGGTCAGGCTGGTCCCAAACTCCTGACCTCAGGTGATCTGCCTGCCTCGGCCTCCCGAAGTGCTGGGATTACAGGTGTGAGCCACTGTGCCTGGCCCTTAAAATTTTTTTTATAGGAAATTACTAAATGATATAATCAGGGAGAAGCCAGAAATGCATAAACACAAGTAATTAGTACGTCAACATCAGTATTCAGTGCAAGTTTTGAATTTACATGGTTATCAGTTCCCTTTGCAAAAACTTAGCCTATCACTTTAACGTAATTGCCAATTTGTGTGCGTTCTTGATCAAATAACTATCAACAGGATGATGTGTATATGTATGTGTGTACATGTATGTGTGTGTGTACACACACACACTTAAACTTTATAAATAAGTTAAAATTTATATGTGGGACATAGATATATAAGCAATTTAGTATATAAATATGAATTACATTTTAACTTTTAATTTTAGAATAATTTCAGTCACAGAAAAGATACAAAAGCAGCACAAATAATTCCCATGTGCTTTCCCCTAGATTTGCCTTCTATCTTTCTGTAACTTTTTTTTTTTTTTTTGAGACAAAGTCTGGCTGTGATGCCCAGGCTGGAGTGCAGTGGCATGATCTCGGCTCACTGCAACCTCCACCTCCCAGATTCAAGCAATTCTCCTGCCTCAGCCTCCCAAGTACCTGGGATTACAAGCAGCTGCCACTGTGCCTGGCTAATTTTTGTATTTTTAGTAGAGGTGGGGTTATACCACGTTGGCCAGGTTGGTCTCAAACTCCTGACTTCAAGTGATCTGCCTGCCTCAGCCTCTGAAAGTGCTGGGATTATAGGTGTGAGCCAACATGCTAGGCTCTGTAGCTTTTTCTGAGCCATTTAGAAGTAAGTTGCAGGTGTAATGTCCCTTTACTTAAGGGTGCATAATTTGCTAGATTGCATCCCTGACACTATAGAGTATATTTGTGAATCTAAATAAGATGAAGGGACAAGATATGTTCTAAAAACAAGGACAGTTGCCAAAATGTAATTAGTGAAATCAGGAAATTTTTTTTTTTTTTTTTTTTTTTTTTTTGAGACGGAGTCTTACTTTGTCGCCAGGCGCCAGGCTGGAGTGCAGTGGAACAATCTCAGCTCACTGCAACTTCTGCCTCCCGGGTTCAAGCAATTCTCCTGCCTCAGCCTCCCGAGTAGCTGGGACTACAGGCGCGCACTACCACGCCCAGCTAATTTTTGTATTTTTAGTAGAGACGGGGTTTCACCATGTTGGCCAGGATGGTCTTGATCTCTTGACCTTGTGATCCACCCGCCTCGGCCTCCCAAAGTGCTGGGATTACAGGCTTGAGCCACCGTACCCAGCTGAAATCAGGAAATTAACATAGAGACAGTACAATTGTCTCATCTATGGAACTTACTCAGATTTTGCCGGTTGTCTTACTGATTGATGGCTTTTGTAGCAAAGGAAAACATTTTTATTTATTTGCTTTAGGATGAGTCCAAGATCACATATTACGCTTAGTTGTCTCTTTCTTTTTTTTTGAGATGGAGTCTCATTCTTGCCTGAGCTAGAGTGCAGTGGCGCGATCTTGGCTCACTGCAACCTCTACCTCTTAGGTTCTAGCCAGTTCTCCTGCCTCAGCCTACCAAGTAGCTGGGATTACAGGCACATACTGCCATGCCTGGCTAATTTTTTGTATGTTAGTAGAGAAGGGGTTTCACCATGTTGCCCAGTCTGGTCTCGAACTCCTGAGCTCAGGCAATCCACCCACCTTGGCCTCCCGAAGTACTAGGATTACCGGCGTGAGCCACTGCCCCTGGCCGTTCTTGACTCTTTAAAGATCACAAGCCATTTATTTTGCAGAAGGATTTTGACTTTTCTTTTTTTCTCCCCCGCCCTGCACCCCCCCCCACCCCCCCGCTGTGTTCCCTCATACGTAGCTTTAGGTTGTACATTTTGGGCAGGAAATATATGGTGTTATTCTTTTTTTTTTAATTTTTAAAATTTTTTTTTTAACTAAAAGAGTCGACAATTTTATTTTCACATTTCCCAATACAAATGAAAACTGCACCTTTTTTGCCCCACCTCTCCCCTCCAAAACTATTCTCTTTGATAGGACAGGGAATAAGTCTTCCTTGTGCTGTTTGGAAAACCCAGCATCACAGCAGCATGATCTCCTGGTGAAACAGAACAGGTAATACAAAACTAACATAATGAGGCCTCCGCTCTATCCTTATCTGTCTGGTCTAGTCATTCCCGGCCGTGTGGGCACCATCATGGGACAGGCAGGAGGTGTCATCATTGGGGGCCCAAGCATCATTGGCACGTGGCCTCCCATGGGAATCCTCATTCCCCCCACAGGGGGTGATGGCATCCTACCAGGGCGAGGAGAACCTGGAAGACTGGGGGAGGTGGTATCATCGTCCCTGCAGGATGAGGAGCAGAGAATGTAGTAGGAGGTATCTTTCCTTGTTGAAGTGCAGCCATTGTTTTATCAATCAGGCTCTAAGCCTGCTCTTCTATCCATTTCTGTTAGTCGTCTTTCACATTCTCTTTGTGTTTCCTACCACTGCAGTGTCTCTTTCTCACAGAGGGAGAGTCATGGGTGAGGTTTGTATCGAAGTAGTCACAATAAAACTTGGACATGTTGCTCTGCAGGCCATTGGCGGCTCGTTCTGATTGGGCAAAGGTTTGATTTCTCATCAAACCTTTACCCAATGGTTTTAGTGGCCATTGATGATTCTCGCCAGAAACAATTCTCACTATGGCAGTTGCCAAATTGATGATCAGTTTTTAAAAATTGACAAGTGTAGGACAGGAGCAATAATTTCTCCAGTTGCTAGATTGTTTCTGTGGCACTATAGAGCATATTTGTGAATACTAAATAAGGTGAAGGTATGAGATATCTTGGGGTCTCTCATTTTTTAAAAAATAACGATTTTTATTTTCTCTGAAGCTTCCATAGTCTTTATTATGTCTGGATCAAAGATGATTTATCAAGAAACAATACTGCAGGATTTTGGAGTTTTTTTCTTATGAAATGTTGAGATGGCAAAGTTGACATTCTGCTCAGCATTTTTCATAGGATGTGAGTAACTTCCTAATTAGGTTTTTATCTTGATGACTCCTGTGGAGTTTTTCACAGTCTGAATTTTGTTAAATGCAACCTCATGATGTCTTTTAACATGTTTCTCTGTCCCCTGAAGTTCTTGAAAATTGCTGGATTTAGATTTTTGGTCAAGTTTCAGAGTGTTTTTTCCTCTCCCCCTCCCCCCAGTCCCTTTCTCCTTTTTAACTTATTTTTGCAAGACTGCTTCATATAATAGATGTTGTTTTCCATCAGAGACACTGATTATCTGTCTGTGATGTCAGCAGCTACTAATTATCAGCACCCACATCCTTTACCTCATTAGCAGTTTCAAAATGATGATAGTCTATTTGTATAATTCCCTTGTCTATCAGCTGTAATATTTTTAAAAAGAGAAACTACCCCTCACCAACTATTTAGATACCTCAGATCAGAGGTCAGCAAACTAAGTCTATAGCCTAAGACCAATTAGTTTTATAAATAAAGTTTTATTGGAACACAGCCATATTCATGCATTTGCTTATTGTTTAGGGCCGCTTTGGCCCTAAACCAGTTCATTAGCTGTGATTGAAGCCATATATGTTCCACAGAGCTGGAAAGATTGACTATCAGGCCCTTTGCAGTAAAAATTTGCCAACCCTTGTTTTAAATCATATGGGGAAAGCAATTTAAATGTCTGATTCTTTCCCTTTATATGCCAGTTTCTTCTTGTTTCATGGCACCCGGTAAAGGTGACCAATGAAGCTTAAAAATAAAATGTTATTATGAAATAGATTTAAACCTACTTAATGTCTTTCAATCCATTTGGAATTATTATCCTTATTGATACTCAAACTATCCCATCTTTAGCCAGCTAGAGCCTCTTCAGGTTGGCTCCTGAGTCCATGTGACACAATCCTGGTGGTCTTGGATGCTTCTCTGCTTACTGGTCTGGCAGGATAGTCCAGGCCTACCTTTTACATTTCTTGTTCCAGACCAGGAGCTGGCCATTTCTAGAAGGAGCTCTGACTTCTTTTAGTGGAAAATGTTACTTAGAGACCACGGTCTGAACACTAGAGTTGCATATATAGCTACTAAAGGTTATTGTGTTTAATGTTATGAATGCACTCAGCAGTTCTGTAGAAACTAGAAGTAGAATATAATATGCCTATTGTAATTTTAAAGCAATAAACATTTATTTGCTCTAAAAGGATATACCATTCTCTCTCTCTCTCTCTCTCTCCTCTCTCTCTCTCCCTCTCTCTCTCTTTTGAGATGGAGTCTTGCTCTGTTGCTGAGGCTGGAGTGCAGTGGCGCTATCTTGGCTCACTACAACCTCTACCTCCCAAGTTCAAGCAATTCTCCTGCCTCTGCCTTCCAAGTAGCTCGGGATTACAGGTGCGTGCCACCACGCCCGGCTAATTTTTGTAGTTTTAGTAGAGACGGGGTTTCACCATGTTGGCCAGGCTGGTCTCAAACTCCTGACGTCAGGTGGTCTGCCCACCTCGGCCTCCCAAAGTGCTGGGATTACAAGTGTGAGCCACCGTGCCCAGCCTATTCTCTTTTTTTTAAATGTACTCTTAATACTGTTAATTCTGTTCATCAGCCCCCTGCTTAATAATTTCATAATTGTACATGATAATTGCTTTCTAAATAAAATTAATATTTTTCATGCTTATATTTTAGTCTTTCAACAAAAAGTAAGCATATATAGTTCTACCAACTGATACATTTCAACAGATAAGGATCACAAGGAGATTTTTCACCCAAATTCCACGTGGAACGTTTACCTATTTTTGAAAGGGCATGTTCAGGTAATGACAGCAGATTCGAACAACATGCTCTATTTCCTTAGTTCTCATATTATTGCATTGATGAGGTATGTTGGTCATCTGTGTGATCACATCATCATCGATCAGGCAGTTTAGTCCTTCTGAAGATTCATGCGAAGGCTGGATAACAGATGTCCATTGACTAGTGAGGCTGAAGCCACATTTTGGTATATTCCTAGGATCTGCCTCATAGTTGTGAAGATTAAGTAAGGTCGTAGATAAGCATGTAGAACAGTGCCTGGCACACACAGTAAGGGCTTTGTTAAGATAAACTCATTGGCCGGGCACGGAGGCTCACATCTATAATCCCAGCACTTTGAAAGGCTGAGGCAGGTGGATCACGAGGTCAGGAGCTCAAGACCAATCTGACTAAGATGGTGAAATCTGGGTGTGGTGGCAGGCACCTGTAATCTCAGCTACTCGGGAGGCTGAGGCAGAGAACTGCTTGAACCCGGGAGGCAGAGGTTTCAGTGAGCCAAGATCGCGCCACTGCACTCCAACCTTGGCGAAAGAGTGAGACTCTGTCTCAAAAAAAAAAAAAAAGATAAACTCATTGTCTGTTTTAGTGGTCCTGGGTTTCAGGATCTTGCTAGCCTCTATAAAATTTAATCTCTACACCGCCCTATTCCTGGGACACTTACTTACGTTTAATTTTGGATCGCTAGTTTCCTAGAATCCACATTCTTAAGGATCCTGGCTGTCATATTTCCCTTCCGATGATCATTGTTCCTAACAGCATTCTTTGCACACAAAGTCTGCCTTCTTTCGTCGAGTGTGAATGTCTGTTATTGTTTATTTACGTTTCCCTCTTTAATACACAGTATGTAATAAAATAAACAGCAAAAAACTGTCTTCCTTTTAGACATTTTAGGTTAACAAGGAGATCATTGTTCACTTCGGGTATCTTCCCATGTGTAATTTTTGATAAGTTGATTGTTGGTGGTTGTTCATTTTTATTTTGCTTTTTATGGAAGTTTTCTCAATTCATCCTGGAATTGAGGCTGTACATCCTTTAAAAATAGATAAAGCAGAGGTCTGTGCTGGAGTTAGAACATGGAATCTGGCTCTCTGGTTTGTGTCTATGGACTTTCCTTCATCTGTGATACTCCGAGTGTGTGAGTAGTTGTGGAGGCCATATCGTTTTATAGGCCTGTGCCAAGGAAAATACTTGAGAATTACATTAGCAACTCCAAGGTATTTTGGCTGCTCTGAGGGGGATACATGATAGTTTTTCAGTTACATGAACAAGAGCTTTTGTTTCATACTAAAGTTTCTTATAGGCTCTGAGAACAATAGTGCCCCTTTCAGCACTTCCTAGAGTAACATCCTTGGGATATGAATAGGTAGAATATGCTGGGCTTCATTTTTGCAGGACTTCTCAGGCCTTTAACATGCCAGTGAATCTCATAGAAGGGAATGTGTTATGCAGGATTCCTTGGGCTTATTTGACCAAGGCTTTCCTTGTGTTTGGAATACTACCCCCTCCACCTACTCCCCCGTCACCCTGTGTGTAAGTCTCACCTCATACTTCCCTGCCTCCTAGCCTTAGATGTGGTTCCCTGCTGTAAGTTCTCGGCTGCTCTGTACTTGAGCACATTTCACCGTTGGTAAATATGTGGCCTAATAATGATCTGATCCTCTGGCTCCTAAACTCCCTGAAGAAGGCAGGCAGTGGGTCTGTTTTGTTCCTTCCCTCCTGCATTCTCAGCACCAGATGTAAAGAAGGCCATCAAACAAGTATTCGTTGGGTGAGTGAAGCACCCGAGGACTTTTTTCTCCGAGTAGCATCTCATGGGACTTGCGCTCCACAGAACTCACTCTGAGAACGATAGATTGTTGTATGGAACTGCTCTACTCTTGGTACTTCATTTTCAAGTACAAATAACTAGACTATCGTAGATCTTCATAATTCTAGTTAATTTACTTAATGTTTTCAGCTAACAGGGAACTGTTAACTAATTTAAAGATGAGGCTTAGCACTTGAAATAGCTTGTCTTAGTGGCACACCGAGAATCAGCCAGGATTAGAACATTAATTTCCTGATACCTGTCCTAGGGCCAGTTACCCACCAGGCCCGTCTGTACCCCACTCTAACGTTGTTAGTTACATAAATAGGAACCAGTGTTTCAGACTGTTGGGGGAGGGGGGGGAAATCAGATGCCCCTTTGTACACTAATTAATGCAAGCAGAACAAAAGGCCCAGCTTGGTTTTCAAGTTCAAGTTTGGCTCATATGTGGTCCTCAGTGAAGATTATATCTTGAATAAATTAAAAACAAATGTGAAAGAAGTCATAATGAGGTAAAAATGGAGTTCAGGATTCTGGTCTTTAAAGACCCAGGGCAAACAGACTTCTCTTTAAAGCTGACGTTCACCTCCCCCTCCTCCACTTCACCAGTCCCTCTTTGGAACCTCTGTGTTCCGTCTTCATGATTACTGTTCATTTTTACTTCAATGAGCCAAGTGGGTAGGTATGTACGTCTATGGTCTCATGTCAGTGAGCACAAGCCTCTTTCACCAAGCTCTGCTGAACTAGGAAAATAGTACATTGAGAAGTCTGGTCAAACCCACTAAGTCAAAGGGATTTGCACATTTGGCAAAATGCCCTCCTCCTCAGGAATGACCACCGCAGCCTGCTGCCCCAGCCCAGCCTCAGCTTCCTTTTCCTCCAGGGTGCTCAAGGTGAGTGTTTGGGGGAGGGAGCACACAGAATCCCCCTGTGTTCTTCTCCCCCACAGGCTGAGTTCCAGTACATTCTTGACCAGGGCAGACCAGATGTGGGGAGCTCTGGGGCCCAGTGCATTTATGCACTAAATGGGACTCTGTATGTATATGCCAAATTAAGCCTGCAGGCAGTCTTTACGAGCACAGTAACCATTTTACAGATGTAAAGAAGCTCAAAAGTCCTGTGTATGTTTGTAGTCTTATTCCCTGTAAAGTTTCCATGAGCACATTTCAAGGGCTCTGTACACAGAAATTGAGTTCCTCTGCTCTCACCAGCTTTACCTCCTCACTGTATCAAAGTTCGCATCTTATCCTGCGTGTGTATGTGTGTACGCGCATGCGTGCACACGTGTGCATGACAAGTGAGTTCTCAACTTGGGGCAGCATTGCAGCCCAGGAGACATTTGGCAATGCCTGGAGAAACTTTTGGTTGTTAGACTTGGGTGGGGCTGGGGACACATTCTACTAGCATCTAGAGGGTAGAGGTCAGGGATGTTGCTAACCATTTTACAATGCATAGGATGGTTCCTCACAACAAATAATTATCTGGCCCCAAATGTCCATAGCTGAGGCTGAGAATCCCTGGTGTACATATACACATGTTATATATACACATAAATAAAAACATATTCAGTATATATTTATTTACTAGAAGAGGCCTTACAGATGCCATCTGAATTTTAGTTATAGTTGAGGAAACTGAGGCTCAGAGAGGTGAACAGAGTTCCTACTGTCACAAATCTCTTGAGAAGCAGAGCAGGCCCGGAACCTCAGCTTCTGGCTTCTCTGAACAGTACTTTTTCCAGTGATGATAGTTCTTTCCGAACTAGTGCTATATTGAGAACACTCATTCTTTGGGTCTTCTCTGTGTCTCGGAGGAGTATTGCTTGCATTACTTTGTTTAGTCCTCAGAATGACCCTGCAAGTAGGAACTGGTTATTCATCCTTTACTCAAGAGGAAATCAAGGCCCAGAGAGGTCAAGATCCTTGCTTGAGGCCCCTCAGCAAGCCTGGGGCAAGGACTGGCTTGGAAACCAGATTCACCCAGCCCCTACCATGTGGCACCGCCTCCCCCAGGGCCATGTTGACAGCTTGTGTAAGCCTGAGGGATGAGGCAGTGAAGATGCTGAACTGGGGACCCTTGGGTTTCCTTCCAATAGTTGCATTCTGAAGCTCCAGTTTGGAAATGGTTAATAAAGCCTAAACCTTGTCCCTAAGAGGCCCTGAGCTCTAGAACCCATGGGGTTTTCAGGTTTGCAGCCCTTGCTTAGGAGGCCTCTGGGTGAAGAGCAGGGATGATGGTGGCCAATCTACCTGCCTGGACCAGGGGAGCTGAGTGGGGCAGGATGGAGGGGCCCTAACTGGCTCTCCTGCCTTCCCCTCCCCCTCCTCTCCCCTCCTTCCCTCTTTAGGGGAGGTCTTGGGATGGGTGGGAAGTGAGGGGCAATTAGTGGTAATTGTTCATCATTTGTGCAAATGGGGGCATGGCTTTTAGAGGTGCCTTCTGGGATGGAGAGAGCCTGGGAACTCAGAATGCTGCTACATGGCAGACAGAGAAAAGCAGGCATTTCCAGGGAAGGAGGAGGGTGAGGGATTGCTCCTGGCAAGGTCAGCTTTACCCACTCCCAGCTGTAGCAGTGGCTGAGTGGGCAGAAGTCGGGACAGGGCCAGGAGAGCTGGCAGCAAGTGGGGTGCATGGCCCTCAACATCCACCCCAGTGTACTCCAGGGCTCCTGCAGCCAAACCCGAACAACAGACTGGTAAATGACTTCATTTAGCTTCCTGTCCCCACCAGCATGGCGCTTTAGAACAGAGGAGACCCAGTCCCCTCTGGGAGCCCTCTCTCCTCTCTCCTTTTGGGTCTGGTGTCCAGGAGACCATGCTCATTACTCCATGTAAAGCTGAAGCCAGTCCAGAACTCTGAGGCCCAAACCTCTGTGGGCTGTTTTCGTGCTTATTCAATGTATTTTATCTTGGGGTGACATGAGCCTGTTTAAAAATAATGTCTGCCCAAACTTTTGTCTGAGAGAGGTTTGGGGGCAGAAAGAAAGCTTGCATTCAGTTTTAAACAAAATAATTGTGTTTCGATTGCCAAAATCACTACAGCTCAGGCTAAGTTAGTTTTGGGGGTGTAATAAAGTTTCTTATCTTTTTTGGAAAAAAATCCCAGGGTTTTCTGTCATGGAAATATCTTTCATCTACATGTCCAGCTTTAAGAAAATGTTATTTTGCCTCTCTATAAGTGGATAATTGAGCAGAACAGCATGCTAATTTCTTTCTCAGTCAGGCCTTGAGTGAAGGCGGGTCCTTTGGAAATGGTCCAGGCCCTGTGGCCACAGCTCACCTACCAAAAGGCCTCCTGGTACCGCCACAAGCTGGGACCCAGCCACACTTTCTGTCTGTCCTCAGAAGGTTTGCTCCACCCTGACATAGATCTCTGTTACTGAGGAATGTGTCTTTAAATCTACCTGCATTTCCATCTCTGGTAACAAATTGTCTTAACCCCAGGCAAGCTGCTGTCTCAGAGTTGGCAGGGAGGATGTTGAAGCATAATCCGGCTTTGTGGTAGAGGACGGCTTCACAGCGCCCTGACAGGTGGGGTTCAGCCTTGAATCAATAAATAGCTCCAGCTTAAGGAAAAGGGAGTCCTGGACCAGGAGAGACTGGTGTTCGGGACAGGAAACGCTTCCTGGTGTTCCTGCAGTGTCTGCAGCTTCTTCCAGCTCTTAGGCCTTTCCTAGGGTTTGTGGGCCGCCCCTAGAGCCTGCTTTCTCCTCCTGATGGTGCCCTGCCTTTCCAAGCTCTCTGGGCAGACCATTCACCTCGGGAGCCTGGTCTCCTGCTCAGCCTGCAGCCTCTGTAGGTTTAGCTGTCTGTTGGTTGCTCTGGGTTACTTAGGGACCAGTTGTGCAGGCACTGTCCTCTTTTGGCTTTTCTTCCGGCCTTTCTTTGTGGTGCTTGTCTGCATGCCCAGTGAAGCCTTCTGCAGAAAGGATCAGGAGGGCACAGGTCGGCTGCCTGCGCTTGGGAAGATCTGAGGGAATGTGAAGGGAAACAGGTTGGCAGTTCCTGGTGCCTTCCAGACCAGTGCCTGCCCTCTCCTCTGCTGGTAGTACAGGCCCCTTGAACTATTGGAGATGGGAGGAGTCCCGAAGAAATTCAAGGTCACATTCAGGCTTCCTTGACTCAAGGCCTGTGGGAAGACTTGTGCCTTAGGATGCTTAGGGCGAAGTGCAACACCTGGCCTTCTCCGAGTCCCTCTCACAGCAAGCCTGGCCTGACATCCTGCTGGCCCTGCCAGTTTCCTTCTACCTCTCACAAAGTCCCTCCTTGCTTGCTTTCTCCTGTGCCAAGGGGGCCCAGCTTCCTCCCCAAGCGTCTCTGTTGCTTCCCCCTTTGTCTGGCTCCCTCCTCTCCCCAGGATCCCTGACCCACAGCCACTGGCTCTGTAGATTTCACAGGCACCTGGGACACTGTCACATGGTGGCGGAGTTCATGCCATGTCCCATCTCCAGCCAACGCTTTTCTCCCTCTACCTAAAGGCTTTTTCCTTTCAAAAATTTTAAATTAGCATGCAGAAAGACTGAGTCTTTGGGTATACAGTTTACGAGTTTTAACACATGTACGGATTCATGTAACCACCGCTATAGTTCCAAATTCCTAAAATCTCCTGTGCCACCCCTTTGTAGTCATGCCCTCTTCCCCCTGGCAGCCGCTGCTCTGTTCTCCAACACTCGACCCAAAGATTTGTTGGCCACATTGTGGGCATCTTCTCAGAAATGTCCTTGGTACCTTCTGATGTAGGATAAAGACATGCAAATCACCTCCACTCTCCTGAAGCCTCCCATCTTCCTTGGGATCACAGGCATGTGTCACCATGCCCAGATAACCATTTTTGTATTTTTTGTAGAGATGGGGTTTCACCATGTTGGCCAGGCTGGTCTTGAACTCCCGACCTCAGGTGATCAGCCCACCTCAGCCTTCCAAAATGTTCGGATTGCAGGAGTGAGCCACCACATCTGGCCTTATTTTTTGAAGTCTTGGTATGCCTTTTTAAAAAAGCAGTAGCAGGCAGGGTACAGTGGTTTACAATTCTAGCACTTTCGGAGGCCGAGGTGAGAGGCTCCTTGCTTGAGCCCACGTGTTCCGGACCAGTCTGAGCAACATGGTGAAACCCCATTTCTACAAAAAATACAAAAATTAGTCGGGTGTGGTGGCAAGCTCCTGTGGTCCCTGCTACTCAGGAGGCTGAGGTGGGTGGATCACTTACACTTAGGAAGCAGAGGTTGCAGTGGGCCTAGACGCAGCAGTGAGCCTAGATGCGCCACTGCACTCCAGATGGGGGTACAGAGCAGGACTCTGTCTCAAAAAGAAAAAAAAAAAGCAGCTTAGTTTTGTTTCAGAAGATCATTTGCAAACGTCAGTGAGAACTCCCACATCATTCCTGTTTAATCAGTGTAAAACAGGGATGGCTGCCGGGGTCTGTCCATGTGGAGGAATGAGAACCACAGTCCACCGGCCCACAGATATATGCATGTCCTTAGTGGGCCGGCTTCTGGGAATACACCAGCCTCCATAGAGCTAAGGATTTACCATATGCCTTGTCCTCAGAAAAATCAGCTTCCCTTGCCCATGTCACCCTGATTACTATAACAGCTTCAACGCATGCACCAGATTGTTCTCATTTAATGAAGTCTTGACTCTTGAGTCTCCAGGATAACTTGCAGTTGCCCAATTTCCTGGTGAATTTTCAAGTTCTCCAGTGGCTTGGAGGCATGAATAACTCAGGATATTTTTTAAGGTAAATAAAGTCTATGAAGTGTGATTTACTTTTTTGATTTTTGGCGCCAGAACTTGAATTGATGGGCTAGAGGGGCACAGAAGTCAGTCTGAAGAGGGCAGTTAGCTTTGCAGCAGGGAGAAGCTGGGCTCTGAGCTGTGAGCAAGGGAGGTGCCCCGGGGCGGATGGGGCTGCCTCACTGAGCTGGGAGCTCTCCTGCCCGCCCGGGGCTTGCTTCCCCTGCCTCCTGGGAGGAGGATGGCTGTCCTCAGAGGAAGGGAACGACTGCTGTTGGCAGAGGATGAACTCACTGCTGCAATGTTGGTCATTGGTCTGGGGAGCCAGGTTAGCATGTGAAGCACGAGGAGCACAGAATTCCCTCTTTCTATCTTTGTGCAGATTTGGTCCAGGGTGAAAAGATGAGAGTGCCTTTCCACACTGTGGCCTGTGGGTTTGTGGTGATTAACTTGTGGTGGGGCCTGCCAAGGGGCATCCACTTGGCCAGGTTGGTGCCAGGATGCTAGCCTGAGAATAGAAGCCAGGGCTGGAAGCAGGGCTGGGCATGGCTGGGTCTTTCGAGGGAGAACTCAGAGGCTCCTAGTGATGAGCCAGAGCTGGAGGGGGAGCCAGGGGAACAGTCCTACATGGGAAACAAGAGGCTGAGGGTCTAGCGAGGCAGGCCCAGCAAGGCAAACCAGGTGCTGGGCCACAGGCCTGGTGGTCTGCCCTCAAAAAAGAGGTTTGGAGAGCAAAGCTCTGAAGTTCCCAAAAAAGTTGAGATTTTTTTTTTTAATGAGAATGCACACGCCTAGCTGGGTGTGTTGGTGCACACCTATAGTTCTGGAGGCTGAGGCAGGAGGGCTGCTTGAGCCCAGGAGTTTGAGGCTGCGGTGAGCTATGATTATGCCACTGCACCCCGCCCTGAGCAACAGAGCGAGACCCTGTCTCAAAAAAAAAAAAAAAAAGAAAGAGAACGTACACGTGCCTGACTTCTGTGCCCAGAATCTCTGGACATGGGGCCCTGGAACATGTATTTATTAAAAGCTCCCTTTTAAAAGTTGGTACACAGGTAGGGCAGCCACAGTGGGAGCCCAGGCTGCTCTGTGCATCTAGGCAGAAACTAGCCTTGCTGAAAGGTCGGGCACTATTTTACCCAAGCCAGACCACCCCTTATTAAACACCAGTTTCATTCGAACAGTGCTTCTCAAATTTTCTTGGTCCCTGAAGACATATCTTCTCAATTTTTAGCCAAACAGAATGATTTGAGTCCATCCTGGGTCAAACCTTCTGATATTCTTTAGTCCTCGTGGAAGACATTCTTGTTTCTCCTTTACGACCATCTCTGGGGTCACCTTCGGTTGCCTTGAGGGTGTTGTTTGAGCCTCTGCCCCAGGGACACTGATAAGGACTTGAGTTGTGGTACATCCCGTTTTGTGTAGCAGCTGCCAGTTTGTTTCTGGAATGTGAATGATCTTCTAGAAATCTGGGCACTTAGTTCTGGTTCACCTTTGAGCTCCTGGCATGGAAGAGCTTTGTAACACAAGCTTACTGATTTGATGTTTTAGTGAAAAGTCCTTTTCAGCTCCCTTTTTGCCACCATTCCCCGCTGTTCGTCAGAATTACTCATCAACACCTAGCCAGTAAAGGGTGCCGTAGACTGAACCTGTAGGAATATAGGAAACCAGACTCCAGGCAGTCCCAGAGCACGCTCCCCAGAACCACTAAGATAAACACAAAATGCACTCTCGCCGGATTCTGAGAAGGAAAGGCCCTCCAAGGTCATAGGGTCCAGTGGCTCTCAACCCTGGCTGCACATTGGAATCATCTAGGGAGCTTTTTAGAAATGCTTATGCCCAGCCCCCACCCGCAAAGATTTTTATTCAGCTGGTCTGGGGTGGGGCTCAGGCTTTGCTGGAATTTTCTAAAAGCTCCCTAGGGGCTTCTGATATGCAGCCAAGTTTGCAAACCACTGCTCTAGTTGAAAGCTCCTCACTGAATATCTGAATGAAAGGATTAAACAGATCCCTGCCTGGTGAGGTATTGCTCCCTCCCCACTTGTAAGACCACGGGCTGGTGGTAGACTTGCCAGTAGTTCATTCTTGGATTCCCTACGCCCCTCCATCACCCAGTCCCATCGTCCGACCTACCTTGGACCATCCCTCCTGCCCAGAGACCAGAAACAGACTCCGAACAGAATCTAAATTCAGATCGATCAGTGGGCAAACATAAACGATGTGATAAGCTTTAAAGTAAGATTTGCTTGTTTCAGGCCATATGTTTGATGTTAAATATTGTATTTTTGTATTAATTTATTAGCGCTGCCATAACGAAGTACCCCATGCTCGGTGGCTTAAACAACAGTCATTGTCTCACAGTTCTGGAGGCTGGAAGTCCGAGATCACGCTGTCAGCAGGGCCGGTGCCCTCTGAGGCTGTGAGGGAGGGATCTGCTCCAGGCCTCTCTCCCTTGGCTCATAGGGGACTGCCTTCTTCCTGTGTATTTACACGGTCTTCCCTCTGTGAGTGTCTGTCTGTTCCCGCTTTTATAAGGACAGCAGTCCTGTTGGATTAGAGCTTATAATGACCTCATTTAACTTGATTATCTCTACCGTCTGAGGTGTACGGGGGGTTAGGACTCCCACATAACTTTTTTTGTGGGATATGTGTGAGAGGGGATTCAGTTCAACCCATAACAAATATCTTCCAAGCCGACCACCTTGACTGCAGCCTTCAATGGGTAGCCGCATATTTTTTTCTTTATACCCACTCTCACCCTCAAGTTGCTCAAAGTGCAGAGCCCAGGTCTTGTTGCCTATCAGCCTTCAGCATGAACCTGCCCACTGACTGGCATCTGCTCTCTGACTTCTGGGTACTTCGAGGATGATTGCATTCAGGCTCCTCCAGAGATGAATATAATTCCCCTAATTTCCTCACAGTGGCAGCAGTGGCTGAAGGGGAGAGGTGAACTGTGAGGGGTGGGCCCCCCTTGCCTAAGATGAAGGCTGGGGTCAGGGGCTGGTGTTAAACATCAGCTGGAGCAGATTGTGAAAACTCTTCTGATAAGAGAGATTTGTTTTAAAGCAAAGCTGGCTATTTTGGAATGGACATGGATTCTCTCTCTTTTTTTTTTATATATATATATATTTTTTTTTATTGCATTTTAGGTTTTGGGGTACATGTGAAGAACATGCAAGATTGTTGCATAGGTACACACATGGTAGTGTGATTTGCTGCCTTCCTCCCCATCACCTATGTCTGGCATTTCTCCCCATGCTATCTCTCCCCAACTCCCCACCCCCCCACTGTCCCTCCCCTTTTTCCCCCCGACAGACCCCAGTGTGTGATGCTCCCCTCCCTGTGTCCATGTGTTCTCGTTCAACACCCGCCTATGAGTGAGAATATGCGGTGTTTGATTTTCTGTTCTTGTGTCAGTTTGCTGAGAATGATGGTTTCCAGGTTCATCCATGTCCCTACAAAGGACACGAAGTCATCGTTCTGAGAATGATGGTTTCCAGGTTCATCCATGTCCCTACAAAGGACACGAAGTCATCGTTTTTGATGGCTGCATACACCATGGACATGGATTCTCATTAGTGAACAGGTGAAGGCGTGGCAGGGATGTGGAGGAGGCGGCGTTCCATTTCTGTGGCTGTTATGTATCAACGGCTGAGTTCAGAGGCTCTCAGCCGGAGTCCACCCAGAGACAGAATTCAGGGAAGCTCCAAAAACCTGAATGGAAAGAAATTACATTTTATTTTCACTAACTGAAAATTTGCATTTTCTTCGATTATGAATGTAAACTATAAACCACAGAGACATTAACAGTACCCGTGACTGTCATCAATAGCAATTGCAAAGTGAATTTTTAAAAAATGTTTGTGGGTACATAGTTCATGTATGCATTTATGGGTACATGAAAGCAAAGCTAATTTTTTACCGCATGGTAGAGTCATTGTAGATGTCTTGATACACCGCTATCCTTAGCAATTCTTAATACTTCAGAATTAAGAGGGTTACGAGATTTGCCATTAGGTCTTATTTAATATGTTAATTAAATATTACCATTGTGGAAAATTTAAAATATTTTGATAACTACATTTTATTTTAATTGGTTTCCTTTGCAATGCTATGTATTTAATTTTTGCGTTTAGCATCATTCTGAGGAGGCCTCCATGGGCTTCCCTGGGCTACCGAGGAGGGGTCTGCAGCACTGAAGATGATAGGGATCCTTGGTTTGCATTTATAGTAACTGTTTCCTGTTCCTAGTCAGTGAATCAATCCTGTAAGTGGAGGTCGCTCTAGATTACAGTCTTTTTTTTTTTTTTTTTTTTTTTTTTTAGACAGAGTCTCACTCAGTCACCAGGCGCCAGGCTGGAGTGCAGTGGCGCGACCTTGGCTCACTGCAACCTCCGCCGCCCGGGTTCAAGCATTCTCCTGCCTCAGCCTCCCGAGTAGCTGGGACTACAGGCGCGCACCACCACGCCCAGCTAATTTTTTTGTATTTTTAGTAGAGACAGGGTTTCACCATGTTGACCAGGACGGTCTCGATCTCTTGACCTCGTGATCCGCCCGCCTCGGCCTCCCAAAGTGCTGGGATTACAGGCGTGAGCCACCGCGCCCGGCTAGATTACAGTCTTGACCATCACTTAATTTATTAATAAATTTACAGCTCCTCTTTTGACTCCTTGAGGCTAGGCCGTGTGTGTGCATGAGTGTGTGCCTGCGTGTACTACGGCTTGCCTTCTTTTCAAAGACATCAGAGATTAGGTAGAAGCTTTCGAACAAGCCCAGCCTGAAATCTGCCCTCCAGTCCTGTTGGGTCCTGCTTGGGAAAGCTGATCCCTCTCTCTAGCCAGTCCATCTCAAGTGAGTGGGGCTGAGAGAGGCTGTGGGCAAAATAACCACCCACTCCTTCCAGAGTTACATGCCCTGAGATGTGACCTTCTGGGTCACTCTGGAAATGTGCAAACCCTGTTCCAGTGCTCGAGTGGCCAGTGTTGGAGACGTTGAGGCTGGTTGGCTGACAACCCTAAAGCTGGGGTTGGGAGACCTGTTTGGGGCAGCCTGGAAAAACGTATGGTGCCAGATATAGGCCCTGGTTGATGTGAAAATAATCTGATTGTAGATCGTTAGATTTATGGATTTGGTTTGGTTTTTGTTTTAATTCTTATTTTTAAATAATAACAGAGTTAGGTAGTTGCAAAAATAGGACATAAGATTTGGGAGAATTCTTTCCCCCAGTTTCCCCAGCAGTGTCATCCTATGTAGCTGAAGTTCAATATCAAAACTAGAACATCAACCCTGGCACATTACTGTTAACTAGACTACAGACCTTCAGCCCTCACCATTCTTCACATTTTCATGTGTATGTGTGTTTGTGTGTGTGTATAGTTGCGTGGACAGTTCTATGCCATTTTATTCCATGTATAAGTTTGTGTAACTAACACCGCAATCACATACAGAGCAGTTTTATGGAACATATTTAACAACTTGATTGGGAGGCAAATGGCAGTGAGTTTGTACCAGTTCTGTTAAACTGTCCTTTAGCCCCAGGGCATGGTCGTGGTTGTAATATCTGCCTCCTGAGTCACCTATCTGGTCAACTTTGGGGCTGGAGGCAGTGATTTTGCTATAGGGCTGGGCCCCAGAGCATTTGGAGTCCAGTGCTAGCTGGGCTGTTATTTACAGGGCTCAGCCTGGATCTGGAGCACTGCAGCTGGAGTCTTAGGTGCCAGTGGCCTCTTGCTTCTCAGGCATAAGCACTTTGGGGCTAGACCTTGGGAGCAGAGTCTGTTTCTCTGGGCTGGAGAGCAGGAATAATATGAGTGAGGGGCAGGGCACAGGGCACCAGCTGAGTTTTCAGGGGTTCAGAGAAGAGCTCCAGGCCTCATAGGCAATGAGGGGATAGACTGGGAATAAATAGAGATGCCCTGACTAGACCTGGGCAGTGTGGTAAGGGTTGTAGGGGAAGATCATAGCCTGGTGGGCATGGGGGTACCCAGGAGCCCTGCCCCATCCTTCCCATGCACACTGGAACTGACTGTGCTGAGTACGGTCAGATCAACCCCACTGCTGGGCATGGCTTCTAGAAGCAGGATGAAAATGCTGGCTGCCCTGCTGCCTATAATGTGAGATCCAATCACTACAGTAGATGGGAAGGCACTTGATACAAATCCCAGAGCACACTCAAAACTAAGGTGTTGGTTTTGTCCCAAAGCCAGTCATATGTTGATTGTCTCTTTAGCACCTCTCAGTTAACCAGGACATCTGATTAAGTGGAAAGTGACATTCTCCAACCACAAAGGATAATAGTGTTCATACTGTGTCTGGGTTTTATGGTTTTAGATATTTGGCAATGCTGGTGCATGTATTTCTATTTTTATTTTTTGTTTGCTGTTTTTTCCAGTTTCCTTGGTTAAAGTTTTCAGCCAGGTACTTACTTTATAGTCAGAGATAATGCCTGCTCTATACCTGTAAGCATCAGCCTCCTGTCCCACCTTTTCTCCTGGCTGATTCCAGCAATGTGGCACTGCTTGGAGGTAAGGGATAGTACATGGTACAAGACCAGCTCCCAAGAGGAAGTGTTGTGTGCAATCACTATGGAAAACAATATGAAGGTTCTTCAAAAAACAAAAAATTAATTAAAAATTAAAGAATTATCGTATGATTCAGCAATCTCATTACTGGGTATATATCCAAAAAAATTTTGAAATCACTTTGTCAAAGAGACGATTTGTCCCCCTAGTTCAGTGCAGCGCTATTCACAATAGCCAAGTTACAGAAACAACCTGAGCGGCCATCGACGGATGGATAAAGAAAATGTGGGCTCTGCACACAATGGAATATCATTCAGTTTTTTAAAACAAGGAGCCAGGCGCGGTGGTTCATGCCTGTATTCCCCAGCATTTTGGGAGGCCGAGGCAGGCAGATCACTCGAGCCCAGAAGTTCGAAACCAGCCTGGCCACCACAGTGAGACCCTGTGTCTATAAAAAATACAGAAATAAGTTGAGCACGGTGGCGCACACCTGTAGTTCCAGCTACTCGGAAGACTGAGGTAGGAGGATCTCTTGAGCCCGGGAGGTTGAGGCTGCAGTGAGCCGAGATCCTGCCACTGCACTCCAGCCTGGGCAACAGAACGAGAACCTGTTTCAAAAAAAATAAGAAGGAAATCCTGCCATTTGTGACAAGAAATGGATGGACCTGGAGGACAGCTAAGCGAAATAAGTTAGTCACAGGACAAATATTGTATGATTCTACTTATATGTGGAAACTAAAATAGTCAAACTTAGGGAATGTTGGTTGCCAGGGAATGAGGGGAGAAGAAAGTGTGTTCAGTGGTGTAAAGTGACAGATATGAGATGAGTAGGTTCTAGAGCTCCTCTGTACAGCATGGTGCCTAGAGTTTAGAGTTGGGCACTTACAGTTTTGTTAAGGGGGCAGATCTCATGTTGTGTTCTTACCAAGCACACATACATACACACAAGCAAAGGGACACACAGAAGCTTTTGGAGGTGATGATGTGTTTGTTACCCTGACCATGGTAACGGTATCACGGGTGTATGCACATGTTCAAATTCATGAAATTATGCATATTAAATATGTACAGTTTTTTGGTATATCAATCATACCTCAACAAAACTAAAAAAAAAAAAAGGAGTAAGTGTAGGAACAGTGAAGATGGAGAAGGAGGGGTAGGGATGGTTTAACCAGGCAGGCCCCTGACCATCCCTGAGGGGCTCAGTGAGCCCAGGCAGTATGCGGGTGTCGGGAAGTCGGGGAGCTGGATGCTGCCAAATCTGAGCACCATCCACACCACCTGACAAAGGCGCATGGACCAAACTTGGGAGCTGCACCCCCCAGGCAGGCTGTCAGAGGGCCACAGATCCATCTGTAAATGCAATTTTTTTTTTTAAATTGTTAAGACGGGGTTTCACCATGTTGGTCAGGCTGTTCTTGAACTCCCAATCTCAGGTGATCTGCCCGCCTTGGCCTCCAAAGTACTTGGATTACAGGCGTGAGCCACCACACCTGGCCGCGATTTTTTTTTTTTTTTTTTTTTTTTTTTGAGGCAGGGCCTCACTCTGTCACCCAAACTGGAATACAGTGGTGTGATCGTTCACTGCAACCTCTGCCTCCCGGGTTCAAGTGATTCTCCTGCTTCAGCCTCCTGCATAGCTGGGACTACAGGCGCCTGCCACGATGCTCGGCTAATTTTTGTATTTTTAGTCGAGATGGAATTTCACCATGTTGGCCAGGCTGATCTCGAACTCTTGACCTCAAGCGATCCACCCGCCTTGGCCTCTCAAAGTGCTGGAATTACAGGCATGAGCCACCTCACCCAGTCTAAATATGATTTTTGAAACTAAACTTGTGGCAGGAGGACAGGGTTACTGCAGTCCCAGGACAGAAGAAATCTGATTGAGAACCTCCTGCCTCTGTTTCTTCCATTCAGCTTCCCTTGCCCATTAGTGTGAATTTCATCTTCCAAAAACACCATCATTTCATAACTTCGTTTCTGGGAAAGCCACAATTGCTCCTTTTCACTTCGCACACCAAGTCTAAACTTCCCTGTGTAACTCTCAAGTCTTTCCCCATCTCACCTCACTGCGTCAGGTCAGCCTTCCTTCTCACCAGTCCTTCAGTCAGCAGTCTCTGAACCTTCCGCACTGCCCACACCTAGTGCGCTTCTTCCTCCTTCCAGACTGTACCCGAAAACATGCTGGCCTAACAACATTGGCTTCGATGACCTGAACTCCAGATTAGCCAACTGTCCACAGTCTCTTGGTTTTGTGTTTGTTTGTTTTTTATAATGCGTTGGAGTCTCACTCTGTTGCTCAGGCTGGAGGTGCAGTCATAGGTCACTGCAACCTCGAACGCCTGGGCTCAAGTGATCTTCCCACTCCAGCCTCCCAAAGTGCACATTTTCTCATAGGTACCTCACAATCGAACACAATTGCTTTATTATAGGATGTATTGTCTTATAACTTCTACATGTCATTGATCTATGTGTGATTGGTGAACAAGACAAAGCAGATTGTGTTGTTCCCTAATTGTTTCAGTGCAGAGGCTCTGTCTCCCTAACCAAGGGGAGGGGGAGGGACTTTTACCCAAGGCTTCATTTTTTTGGTGTGCCCCTGGGCACCCGTGCCGCCATCTACCTGCATCTGTGCTTGCTGGGTGACAGTACAACCAGCGCCCATGACGCAGGGCCACACAGCCCTGGTCTGGACTTCTTCCTCGGCAGACTCTTCCAGCGTAGACTGGAATTTGTAATTACAGTAGTTATTAGCCTGGAATGCAAGGGGCTGGCAATCAGGGTTTTTTTAGCTAATGTTTAGGTTTTACTTGGGCACAAGATAGTTAAACTCATTTTGAGATAACTGTGAAAGATCCAAACTGAAAAAGAAGAGCTAACAATACTTTTTTGTTACTAAAAGTTGATACCACATAAACCTGCTTTCTGCAAACTTGGATCTGCAGCACAACAAGATAGCCTTGAAAGATGAATGTTTCAGACAGAGGAGGACAAGATCCCAAGGGCCAGTGGTGTGCTCACTCTCCGGAATAGCTCCTGCAGGCCAGTCAGTAGAGTTACGTACCCACCTTCCCTTCATTGTGGAGACCAGAACTGACTTCACTCTGCGGGGTCATCCTAGGGGTTGGGGCAGAGGCTGTATCTTCCATAGGTGGATTTCATTTTCAGAAGCATCAAGCCTGGCATTTTCAACAAAGTGAGCAATCTTTGACTATATAATCAAGTCAATTTTGGAGGAATAAAAGTCATACATATTCATCAAAAGAAAATTGAGCAATATAGAAAATTGAGATATAAAAAAAATTTAAGGAGCAAATAGCTATGCTCAGGGTTTGGAGTGCCAAATCATGGGTTTGTTCCTGGTGCCATGCCACTGTGTTCTAAAACAAGCCAGAGCCTCCAATTATAATCAGTAGCTCTTCCTTGGTTACTTTTGCAACTGCCTTCCTGCTGTTATCCAAAGACTTCTTCCCTTATTGTAAAGGGAGAGGGTTCTCTCTGATTCTTCCTCCTCTCTCTCTCTCTCTTGCTCTCGCTTTCTTTCTCACCCCCCTCCTTCTCTCCCTCCTCCTCTCTCTGTTTCTCTCTCTCTGCTAATTGGAGAAACTTCTGTCTCATAAAGGTCTTAGTACTGAACATCCCAAGAAGGAAAAGTTGTGCCCAGGAAACCCACTCTGAGTGGAGTTTTGAAAGTGAGTTTTTCCCGTCTGCCCAGGAAGCCAGCACATAGTAGGTGTGATGTAGTCTCCCTTGCTGCAGCCAGTCACCAACTGGAGCCACAACAGGAGGACAACAGGTGGGCTGTGAACAAAAGAATTCCCTTGGATTTTTCTGCCTAGGGACATCTTGGAAAATGCACATCTTGAAATTGGTTCTGTAGCAACTTGTCAAAGGAATAATGAGGCTGTTGGTTTTTTAGACTTTGAGAAGGTGTGTGTTCTCATGCTGCTAATAAAGACATGCCTGAGACTGGGTAATTTGTAAAGAAAAGAAGGGTTAATGAACTCACAGTTCCACGTGGCTGTGGAGGACTCACAGTCACAGCAGAAGGCAAAGGAGAAGCAGAGTCACATCTTACATGGTGGCAGGCAAGAGAGCATGTGCAGGGAAACTCCCCTTTAAAAAACCGTTAGATCCATGAGACTTATTCACTATCATGAGAACAGCATGGGAAAGACCTGCCAGCCCATTACCTCCCACCAGGTCTTTCCCATGACACATGGAAATTATGGGAGCTAAATTTGAGATTTGGGTGGGGACACAGCCAAACCGTATCAGAAGGATTATGTCAGAATGGTTTGGGGGTACTGTTTTAAAATGCGCATCCTGGGCTTCACCCCTTTAGTTTCTGATCCAGATAGGACGGGTCTGGGAATCCACGAGAACTTGTAGGGTGATTCTGACCACAGCCAGGCTTGAGAGCTTTGTGGTGTGTACTGCTACTCACAGGACTGGGCAGTAGACATGAATGAAATAATCTGCCTTTGTCAGAGACCTTCAGAGCTTCTGTTGTGGGTAAATATTGAGAAGGCCAGGCCTCTCTGTAGGGTTCATATGACATAGCTGTTTTTGTAAGTTAGAAATAATTGATGGTTAGCAATTCTATATAGTCTGATAGAGCCAGGAAGTGAGACTGACTGGGGCTTGGAGTTGACCATCTCCTGCCTGCTAGCTTTGCAGCCTTGGCTGAGTAATTTGGACTCTCCAGGCCTCCATCTTGCATCTCCAGAATGGGGGATTGTGACATCTCCTTTGCCAGATTCTTGTAGAGTTTACCATGTACATGTCAAATGTCCCTGGTACCTCAGTAGCTACTGGTTTTTATCATATTGGGATAACCATTCCCATCTCCCCCCAACCCCACATTGCCCTAAACATATCCTGTGTTACTGCCTGAGTCCTGTTATCTGGACCCTGGGGGAGACCAGCTTCTCAGTCTTCATTGTTCCCGGCTGTTCTCCCGCACTGTCCAATGAGATATGCAGTGTCCTCCCCAAGGCCTGTTTGAAATGTCACCTTGACATTGCCTCCAGAAGGCCCTGATTGCAGGCACGTGTCCACCAGGGGAGCCCCATGGTGCTTCCCACCTCCCACCACACTCAGCCATGTCCAGGTCAGTATACCAACAAGCATCAGATAATGATGTTAGGGCCATGGGATGCCATTGAGGTAATGGTCATCCCTCCTCTCCCTCGGAGAGAAGGCAGAGTTCTTCCCACTGAGCTGAACTCCCTGTGGCTCCTCTGGCTGCCTCCCCCAACACCAACTTTGTTGGATCCATACATCTTATTCCCAAACCCACTTGGCACACTCTTGTCGCACAGCCTTTCACTTGTTCTGTTCCTCCTTCACCTAGAACATTCTTTGTTTGTTTGAGACAGAGTCTCACTCTGTCGCCCAGGCTGGAGTGCAGTGGCGCAGTCTCAGCTCACTGCAACTTCCGCCTTCTGGGTTCAAGCGATTCTCCTGCTTCAACCTCCCGAGTAGCTGGGATTACAGGCATGTACCACCATGCCTGGCTAATTTTGTATTTTTAGTAGACATGGGGTTTCACTGTGTGGGTCAGGCTGGTCTCTAACTCCTGACCTCAGGAGAACCACCCACCTCAGCCTCCCAAAGTGCTGGCTTACAGGTCAGAGCTACCGTGCCTGGCCACCTAGAGCATTCTTCATTCTTTCCCACAACTGCAGGCTTGTTCCCTCTAGTTTAACTGTCACCTCCTCAGTAAAGCCTCCCCCTGACCACCCTATTTACAATGGCAGCATCTGCCCCACCCCCAGCCCTCTTCACCCCTCTCCCCCGATTTATTTTATTCCAGAGCACTCCCGCCATCGTTGGTCATTGTCCGTCTCCACTCACTACACGGCAATGCCACAAGGGCTTGTTCACTGTTTCACCCCAGCACCCGGCCAGTGCCAGCACCCTGGAGGTGCCCAGGAAACATTTTTAAAAGAATGAATAAATGAGTGGCAGTAGTATTTTTAAAGATCGAAATTTGCCTCCTTTGCCTGCACAAACCTTATTTCCTGAGAAAAGTTAAACTTGCCAACTAAATCTTCCTTTCAAAAGGAAAATGAAGATAACAAGCTTGTCTTCTCCCCCACCTTGTTCTGCTCTGTCTCAGCAGAGGGGCCTCACCGGGTGACTGATTGAAACTATTCATTCTGAGCATTGACACAAGCACAGACCTGCCCTTACACAGTTGAGCCACAGGGGTGTGGAGGAGCAGGGGGGTGGGTATGGTAGGGAGCGGGGGTGGGGGGCGGGCTCCAAACAGCAGGTAAGTGTTGGCCCACAGCCTGACAGGGAGCACTGGAGACACACAGGAGGTGGAAAAGCAGAAAGGGCACCATGGGGGGATATATAGACACACTCTGGGGGGGGAGGAGGGGCACATTATTTTGATTATAGCACAGGGTACCTATTGACTGAATTATTAATAAAGATTAAATGGAATCACACATATCCTATATATGAAGGCAGGGGAATTGCAAATACATTTATGTTAGTTTCTGTTTTTCAAGAGACAGGGATCTCGAACTCTACTAAACTCAAGGGGTCCTCTGGCCTCAGCCTCCTGAGTAGTTGGAACTATAGGTGCATACCACAGTGCCTGGTTTAAGCCAGTTTTTAAACAACAACTTTACTGAGATTTGCATACCATAGAATTCATTCTTATAAAGGATACAATTCAGCAGTTTTCAGTATATACACAGGATTGCGCAACCATCACCACTATCTAAATTTAGGATACCTTCATCACTGCATTAGCAGTCACTTTGTTTTCCTCTCCCCCCAGCCTCTGGCAGCCACTGACCTTCTTTTTCTATGTTCTGGACTGGTCACATAAATGGAATCGTGCAGGATGTGGTCTTTGTGACTGGCGTCTTTCACTTAGCCTAGCGTTTTTTATTTTTATTTTTATTTTTATTTTTATTTTATTTATTTATTTATTTATTTATTCGATTTTGAGATGTGGTTTCACCATGTTGGCCAGGCTGGTCTCCAACTCGTGACCTCAGGTGATCCGCCCACCTTGGCCTCCCAACGTGCTAGGATTACAGCCACCACACCCAGCCATAGCCTAGTGTTTTCAAGGTTCCTCTGTGTCATGGTGTGTGTCAGCACTTCCGTTTAGTTGCCAAATACCATCCTGCATTGTATGGATATACCACATTTTGCTTATCCATTCATCATTTGGGTTCATTCTATTTTGTGGCTACCACTGAGTCACTTGGAAATATGATGCAAGGCTCAAGGCTAATGGGGTTTCCTCACTTCCAAAATAAGAGGTGATGTTTCCCACCTGGCAGGCAGGTATGAGGCTCAGCAGTGCTACATGCATCTCATCTAGCTGGTCACTGTCAACCCCAAAATGGATCTCCCCCATTTCTGTGGCTGTTCTGTGCTGGTGTGCAATGTGGAAGATTGTCATTGTTCCCGTATTTTGACCGGTGAGTCAAGTCTGAACTCATTGGTCCCCCAGCACCTGAGAGCCTCATCATGGATAACATCCCCCCTACTCCACCTGACAACCATCATTTCTCTTCAGTTTTCACTCCTGCCCAACTGGTTTCTTCACAGTCTATGCCCAAGGCCTCCAACTTTCTCACACTTGGGCCCTGCTGGGGCATCCAGCCTGTGCTCTTATATCCTCAGGTCACTGCAGGTCTCTGCCCGACCTTACCTTTCCTCCTCCAGACCTCATATTAGACCGACTCCTCGGGCTTTTTTGGACATGACTGTCTCAAGGTGTTACTATTGTTTATGTGTATGATTTTGTGTCTTTGATATCATTGATTCACCTTATGGCCTCAACCAAACCATAACTGTAACGTGGTACAGGCAGTGCCATGTGACATCCTTGTCCACGGCCCACCTGGCGCAGCTCACAGTGGACTCTCTGTGAATGCCGGCCGGCTCGGTGTCTGGGAGTTGCGAGCCCTTTGCTATGTAACTGGAGAGGGTGGAATTGTAAAAGGAGGCACCTGCTCAGTTGTACAATGCTCTT
Organism: Ateles fusciceps; assembly: GCA_036589455.1. NCBI lineage: Eukaryota > Metazoa > Chordata > Mammalia > Primates > Atelidae > Ateles > Ateles fusciceps. The sequence continues at coordinate 2,524,227 of JAZHEH010000053.1, read as the reverse complement.
TGGACAGGGGATCAGGTTTAAATCAGTTTGAAGCCTGCTTTACCACCCCCGACCCCCACAATTGTTATTTCCTGAAAGCATATGGATGGCTGAACTAGCTGAAAAATAACCCGAATTTTGATAAAAATTTGAATCACAGATTTCCTTTCTGAGCATACCGATCTGTGTAAATTCCACAGGATAGTAGCAGGTGCCCGGCCACCATCCAGCGAGACCTCTGATAACGTCCTTGCAGTAGGGAGCCAGGGGGGCGGGGGGGGAGGGGGGGCAGCGGGCAAGTACTTCCCCTCCCTCCTGGTCACAGGCGTGAGCATGGGTAGCCAGGATGGGGGGGGGCAGGTGCGACTTGAGATAAGCAAATCTGACAACAATGAGGTACGCCCCATTCTTTGTCCTCTTGTCAACTTGTGATTTCCCCATGGATCAGGTAATCCCCCAGTAGCAGATAACTCAGTTGAGTTTTTCATTGCCTCTCTGTTATCTGTATTCATTGTCTGCAGAGATAGTAGTCAACGAAGAAAAAAAGAACATTAAAATAGGAAGCTGGGAATGGCAGGAAGAGAGACTGTAGGTCTGGTAAACAAAAGTTGGCTGTAACATGAGCCAGGATATGGAAGCGTGACCAATACTTTCGACTCTCTCAATGCTGGGCCTCTGCGGTTCCTGGCTCTCCTCCCTCTCTCTCTTGTCACCAGCCATGTTTAGGTCACTCTTTGTTTTTGGCTGCTGTTCCTGAAGATGCTTTTGATCAGGTGGATCTCTTAAAATCAGGGTTAGGGATTGGAAGTCTAGCTGGGACAATTCCTGTGAAAACAGACTTCCTTCTGATGACATATTTACTAGCTTTTGTAGGAAGCCATCTCCTCCTCTTTGCTGTGATAGGAGGTGCTCCCCCACCTTCCTGCCTCATGACAAGGGCAGAAAATGATGATATTTGTAGGGCATACTGGGGTGAGCCAACAGGCTGGAGGCTGCCAACCCTGGCCATGCAAAGAAGCACCGGTTGGAAGCTCTGGGGTAGCTCTCGTGCTACAGCAGTCCAGGCGCTGGGACATCTGAGTTTGAGGCTTTAATCCTCCGCTGACTGACCACATGTTTACACCGCGGCCTGTTGTGGTGTGAAATGAGATCTGGAAGCACCTGAGCTCACCAGTGTCTGCAGGTCGATGATTATTTAATAACCTCTTCCCATACATCTTCATGGTCAGGAGACTGAGCCGTGGCAATTCTGTTGTTAGACGGCTCCACTTGTAGGGAATTTCTCTCTTATATTTAGCTGTTGTTTTCTCCTCCATTGCACTGTCTGGAGTCCCCATGGCAAGTTCACATCCTCTTTTGTGTCCCTGGCTCCAAAGGCTTTGGTGTCTCCGAGTAAGTAGTTCTACCTTTGGCTATGACCTTCTCATCCCTCATCATCCTAGGAAAATAATGCTTTTCTGAAAGTTGTATAGTCCATGGGAAAATCAGTGGATTTTGGAAGCCTGACATCCTTAGTCCATTCTGACTGCTATAACAAAGTGCCGGCCGGGCGCGGTGGCTCACTCCTGTAATCCCAGCACTTTGGGAGGCTGAGGCAGGTGGATCACCTGAGGTCAGGAGTTCAAGACCAGCCTGGCCAACATGGTGAAGCATCATCTCTACTAAAAATACAAAAATTAGTCAACGAGCATGGTGGTGCGTGCCTGTAATCCAAGCTACTCAGGAGGGTGAGGCAGGAGAACTGCTTGAACCCAGGAGTCAGAGGTTTCAGTGAGCTGAGATTGTGCCACTGCACTCCAGCCTAGGCGAAAGATCGAGACTCCATCTCAAAAACAACAACAAAAACAAATAAACAAAGTGCCGGAGGGTGGGTAGATTATAAACTGCAGACATTTATTCTCACAGTTTGGGAGGATAGAGGGTGAGATCAGGGTGCTGGCACAGTTGGGTTTTGGTGAGGGCCCTCTGCCAGGTTGCAGATTGCTGACTTCCTGCTCTCCTTATTCAGTGGAAAGACAGCAAGCCAGCTCTGGCCTCTCCTTATAACCTCTTCTTATAAGGGGCACTAATCCCATTCATCAGGGCTCCACCCTCATGACCTAATTACCTTCCAAATGTTCCACCTCCAAATACCATCACATTGTGTATTGGATTTCAATATACAAATTTTGTGGAAGTGGGGTGGGGCACAAACACCTTATATATTTGCCATATGTTTTTAAAAATTTTTAAGTATAAAGTCAACATCCATTATATAAAAAAGAGACCTGGAGTGGTGACTCATGCCTGTATTCCCAGCACTTTGGGAGGCCAACATAGAACGATCACTTGAGCCCAGGAGTTTAAAACTGGCCTGGTCAAGAAAATGAAACCCCATCTCTACAAAAAATAATAAAAAACTAGTCAGATGTGGTGGCACATGCCACCACAGTAGTTCCAGCTACTCAGGAGGCTAAGGTAGTAGGATTGCTTGAGCCCAGGAGTTTGAGGCTGCAGTGAGCCATGATTGTGCCACTGTACTCCAGCCTGGACAACAGAGGAAGACTCTGTCTCTAAAATAAATAAATAATGAAAAAAGGGAAAAGACAATTATAATCCTACCACCTAACAAACCTGTTTTCATTTGAGTCTTTCCTTTGTATTTATTCTGATGAATTCGTATTTTATATAGTTATAATCGAACATAAGTACACAGTTTTGGTGGTTTCTTCATTTCACTGTATAATGATTTCCCTCAAAGTTCTAGGCATTGTAAGGTGAAGATGACAGAACACAGACATCATGTAGCTGCAGTAAGCATTGGGATGGCTGCATACCATTCTGTGGAATAGATATAGAGTCACTTGTTAACCAGTGATACTGACAGATAGCAAGCAGATCAGTGAAGACAGGAGCAGGGCCCCTGACCCCTGAGAAAAAGCAAGGACCTTCCTTGCCAGGTGAGGAACAAAATGGTGTGAGGTAGGGCTATACCAAGGTCATCTCCATGCATTGGACAGTGAGCTCTTTAGAGGGGAAAGAATAAGCTTTTGAACCATTTTAATTATTTAGAAGAAAAAAACACAGTGCCCTTCTCACACACTTTTCAGAATTTCCTGTTTTCACCTGCCATTAGCTGGTTACTGTTTGGGCTTCCTTTCGTGGTAGTAAACACAGTTTGTTTTGTTTAGCCATTTCCTTCCCCCCTCAAATACCAACACTGATTGATTCAGTCTTTGCCTGAGTCATACGTGGTTCATTTATCTCTTTTCTTCCATCTATGTCCCCTCAATTCACTCTATTTACTGAACTTCTCCTGTGCACTCAAGGCTCCAGAAGGAGCTGGGGAAAGGGCAGGGTGGCAGGGGGTGGGAAGGGGCCAGCTGTGTGGAGGTCAGTGGGGCTGGAATCCCAGTATCTAGGCCCTTTCACGCTCCCACCTAGAGGGCTCACTGTCTCCAGGCCAGGAATGCTAAAATTTAATGAGCACTTACTAGATGGTTATTTGTCCATTTTATAGACAGGGAAATTGAGACCTGCCAGTGTTAACTGACCTTTCTATGGCCTACTGGAGTCACTAGAATCTGAGGTTGGTGCAGCCTCACTGAAGCCCTGGCTCAGCTGTGGTTGCCACCCATCCTGTCTGAGCTTTGAGAACCACAGAGACAAGACAGGCAGGGCTGTGTTTTAGACACTCTTGTCTTAGGTGTCTCAAGGTGGGGGTCACTTTGGAGCCTCAGCCAACCCCATTGTGATCCGATCTCCTGCCTATAGCCTTTTCAAGGGGAAGTGGAGTTTGGGGAGACAGTCAAGAGGATGGATGGAAGAAAGGGGCTTGTTAAACTGAGAGGACGGAAAGTAACCACCCGCCCATCAGAGCCTGGGGCTGAGAAGGGAGGGCTCCTGGAAGACGGAGCTGATGCTTCTCTCCACCTCTGAGCTCCCCTCCCCTCCACAGCCACTGGCTTCTGCAGGCATTGTCATCTTTTGCTTCTTAACAGCAAAAAGAGACTAGTTGCCTTTATTGCCATGTTAAAATCAATAGAGCCACTCACCCTGAACTCAATAATACTGACCTAGGGAATGAAATTGTGGTTTGTTTCCTACTAGCTGGGCACAGAACAGTTTCTTGTTTCCCTTGCAATGAAACACAACCTGAGTCCTGGAGGAATGGTTCTCAAATGCACCCAGATCACCTGGAGAGCCTGTTAACACACAAGCTGGGCTCCACTCTCAGAGTGTTTGATTCGGGAGTCTGGGGTGGGTCCCTGATAGTTCGTATTTCTAAGTTCTCAGGTGATGCAGCTGCTGCTGGTCCCAGATGGGACTCTGAGAACCTCTATTCTAGGTCATCTCTCAGATTTGGGCCTTTGTTCCCATCTTCACCCTCCAAAACCTAACATCACCCACTCTGTGTGGCAGAGAGCTATCTAAAAGAGTTTCAGTCAAAGAGTTCTGGCTAAATCCTGGAGCTGAACTGCCCCTCCCTTGCTCTACTCACACCCTGTGCCCGTGAGGCTGAAACCCTCCATTACCTGCTGCTATGCAGGGATTAGGATTAAAACAGGGCTGAGTGGGCTGGTACGGGGGAGGGCCCTGCTGTAGTGTTGGTTTAGCTCCTTTTAGCACAAGGAATTTGACGAGCTAAGCATTTTCCATGGCAAGTGCATAAAAAAGATTTCTTACCCTTTTTTGAAAGAAATATATCCTTTCTCTTGACTCATCACTATTGTTAGTTGCTGAATGAAAAAAAAAGACTTAAAGCTCTGTTCTTTAAACACTTTTTTTCTGGGTGCCCTTCTCTATCTCTAGAAGATCTCTTTAGTTAATTTTTAATAATTGTTAATGGCTTCACATGTTGGGGGCGTCTTGCCCTCCTGGGTAGGGTGTCACTGCCCAGAACGTGGCTCAGCCGGGTCCTGGGAACAGCTCCAAAAACTGATGGAGAAAGGGGCAGGAGGCACCAGCTGGGGAGAGGGCCAAAAAGATCCCCTTTGAGAGATGGGGAGGGAGATGTGGGGCCGAGAATCTAGTGTTAAATTTCTAGACTTCTGATCTGCAAAGTGGGTTTTCTTTCTTTTGTGAAGACAGGGTCTTGTTATATTGTATGTTACCCAGGCAGTCTTGAGCTCCTGGCCTCAAGTGATCGGCCTGCCTTGGCCTCCCAAAATGTTGGGATTACAGACATGAGCTCCAAAGTGCTCTTTTTGGTGACATGTGTGAGCCCAGCTACCTGGAGAGTGTGTCTACCTGCCTGACCCTCAGCCATTGCAGCCTCTTGTCCACCATACCCCACTCATTATCATACCCCCAAATGTGCCTTCCAACCCCACACAAATTTCTCGTGGTTCCCATCCTGGTGAATCTTCTTGGTTATCCACATTACAGACCTCCGTGGAATCTTCCACACCACCTGGCTCACAATGGTCTCTGCTCCTTGCCTTTCACATTCTTCCAAGGCTAGTGACCTCCTAAAGTGAGGACTGAGGAAATAACAACCATGATAAGAGTTACAACTGACCCTGGAGTGTTTCCTACGCACCAGGAGCCGGTTCCAAGTATTTGTATTCGCTCATGTCATCTGTAGCAGCCCCAGGACGTAGGTTAGGACCTATCACTAGCCCCATTTGTAGGTGAGGAAGCTGAGGTGCTGGGAGGTTGCAGGAGCTGCCGAGCATCTCACAGCCAGCAGACAGCCAGTAGCTAGATGGCTTCCTCCCTCGCAGGTCTCAAGCACATGATTCCCAGCCCCAGCCTTGCGCGAGGGCCCCTAACAGACGGTGGCCTTCCCCTGGCATCCAGAGCGGCTCTGCTGACTGGAGCAGTCAACTGCTTCTCCTCTGCGGCTCCCGAAGGAAGGAGAAAGGGGAGGCTGGTCGGTTCAGGTTTCATAGACCTCAGAGGCCAGCTGCCCTGTGGCCCCTCCTGACTCAGGGCTTCTTTTGGGGAATTAGGGAAGAGCATTATAAAAGAAAGAGGTGCAGAGAGCAGAGAGCTCCTGAGAGAGGGCTGGAAGAAGTGGTACACAGATGGACCAGCCTAACGAGAGTGGTCAGCGTGTGCATGTGAGGGGCGGTTGGCACGGAGGGAATGTATTCCTTGTCTAACTTGGCATATGGCCAAAAACTAGATGTAGGTGAGTAAACCTCCGCCTCCAAGACTGCCCCGGGGAAAAGCCCGGCTTTGGAAAGTAGAAGGAGGTATGGGAGGCTCCCAGAGGTGCTGGTGTGCCTCTGTGCTGGGCCTGGGCCCGCCTGCGGGGGGCAGCAGCAAAAGGGTACACATAGCCTGGAGCAGAGAAAGAACTGTGTAAATGTGAGGTGGCCAGGAGAGAGGGAGAGAGTTTAGCACACAAGGGCAACCCCAGGCAGCTCCCAGAGCCAAGGGGAAGCATTTCTTTTTGTAGTTGAATGATCCGGGGGAGCCAGAGGCTGGCTGGAGGAGAGGGAGAGGAATTCTGCTTGGAGGAGAAGGTCTGGGGCCGTTCTCCGCTAAGGCGACTGGTCTGTGTCTGCCTCTTAAATCTGAGTCCATTGGTTCTTTGGGCCTGTGTAGTATCCTCAGGGAGGGTGTCCAGGGCGCTCGTCTGGTGTTGCCCTTCTTTGAGGCACCTCACTCACTGATCATTAAGCAAGCATTGAGTGGGTGTCAATTTAACAAGTGTCTTGTGTCCAGTGCCAAGGCCAGGGGTATGTACAAGGCATGCTGAATGCAGCCCCCACCACAGATGCATATTTCAATAGGGAGGGAGATGAAGAACTTGGTGTAAAACTGAGAAACCTTATGGGGCAGGCTCTGTGGTATCTAAGGCCACACTGGCAGTCTCAGATCCTGCCAAAGGACAGGGGAAAAGGGAGCAGCTGGGGGACATGGGCAGAAGGCAGGATGGATGGGGGCGCCTGAAGGAGTTAAGTGGGATTTTGGTTGGAGAGGAAAAGCAAAGATGGTGGGGAGAGATGAGGCCCTCAAAACGGAGCTTGCTGGTCATATGGGAGATGGACATCCAAGCCTTCCCGTCTGGGACATGGTCTGGGACGTGGTCTGTTCTGCAGCCACAGCTGCTGGCCTGCAGGACCTGCAGACACAGAGTCCCTGATACTCTCTGTGAGTTAAGGCCAGATGCAGGCTTCAGACACCCTTAACTGAGAAGCAGGTGGGTGCTGGCCTGGGATACCAGTGAGCTGAGGGTAGAAGGAATGTGTTAACACCAGCAGCTGCTATCTGATCCTGGCTCTCTGTGACTTCCTCTTCATCCATTGTTAGCATACCAGCCAGACTGTGAAGGAATGAATGAAGTGGGTAGAGAGGTTCCTGGTCAGGCTGTTGCAGGCAGGATAAGATAACCCTGGTTCTCTGCACTCCAGTGAGCTTGTGCCAGGTGGGAAATGGCCCTCTGAGTAGACTGGACCAGAAGCTGGTGATGATTTCTGCTTTAGTAGGGACAGAATAACCACTTTCAAAATAACACCCCAAATGGCTTAGCACAATACAGGTTGATTTCTCTCCCCTGTCACGGTCCAATGGAAGTTTGCATTAGCACTGCCCATTCATTCAGGAACCCAGATCTTCCTATATAAGAACTCTGCTGTCTTCCTGAGTGGTGGCTCCCACTTGGAGTGTCAGAATCACCTGAGGACTTGTGAAAATACACTGCTGGGCCCCACTTCCAGAAGAAAGGGCCTGAGAATCTGCATTGCCAACAAGTTCCCGGAGGATGCTGACGCTGCTGGTCCAGGGAGCACACTGAGAATCCCTGCTCTAGGGCTTCGTGGTTCCCCCCTCTAGAGCTTCTGCTTCAAGGAGTGAGAGAGAGCAGCGGTCGGACACCATGGCCCCACTTCACTCCAAGGGAGCCTGAGAAGTGAAGTCCTGTTGTGTGCCCAGGAGGAAAATAAAATGGTATTGTCTATGCCACAGTGAAAAGGGGCAGCACAGAGCCTGGTTGAACCTGGCTTCTGTCTGAAATACTAGATATCAGAACGCATTTCAAATGAATGGGCAAGTCACCTAAGAGTGTCATTGACTCACAGGCATAAATGCCTTTCGAGAAGGCAGATCATGAATGGAGGTCATTATTGCATGTATAACTTGTCCTGTTGTGCTAGCACCAAGGGGAGTTGCCTAGAACTTGGGTTCCTAGGACGGATGGTCTGTGGTGTCCCCAGTCCAAGCTTTATACCTTAGGCCTAGGGAAGAATGCTTCAAACAGTAGTCAGATCACTGCTGGGCCTGACGGACTTTGCTTCTGACGTTTCCATGTTTTCAACATGTCTTTCTTGGTGTCTTTGTTGACTGGTGTCTCTCAGAGCCCATAACCCTGCTGGCTTGCATAAGGCAGTAGGTATTTTTTATTCAGAATCTTAGCCATGATGAATAAGCATGTCATATATAGTTCAGCCCTCATTTTGGGGAAAATCGTATGGTGAGTCAGCAGGTTTATGCCTGTGCCCAGCATTCTGGAGGGTAAGAGAACATGACTCCAGGCTCTTTGGAGAAGCGAAAGCAACCAAATAAAATAAGCCAGGACTTAGTGCAGACCGCAAGTGTACTGGGCAGAGGTCGCATTACAAGCCCAGCTCAAGGTCCAGAATGAGCAACTCCGTACTGCTCAACCCACTTCTGGAGCTTCAGGCTTAGTTCTAGGACCTGCAGTTTCACCAGGACTTAGACAAACAGATGCTAGTGAGGGTCTGGGAGGCCTTGGCCTGGAGAAGAGGGAAAGTCAAGGGCTTTCAGTCAAAGATTTCAGCCATGGAAATCTTTGTAGAGTTAGGCTGTGGTTGTAGGAAGAGAGGTGATATAAGGAGTCATTCCAAGGAGAGCTAGGCCTAAGTTCTCCTCTCCTCAAAGGAGTGAGATTGATTTTGGACTTGGGGTATGTAGGCACCAGAACTGTTTACACAGACTTTGGCAGATTTCATGTTAAGGAAACGACTTTGGGAAGAAAAACGAAGTGTCCATGTGGGTTAGAAATCTGGAAGGGCATTTTCTATGGACCGAGCCTTTAGCCAAGCTCTAAAGGATTTGGGTGAACAGGAGGAGGAGAACGCTCCAGTCAGCAGATGGGCAGCGAGGTGGGGAAGAAGGGCGGGACGAGGCCTGGTTCAGAGCTGGGACCAGCAGAGCAGAGGCAGCAGTCTGGAAAGTGGAGTCCGCCTTAAGACTGTGGGATCTTCAGTGGGGAAGGTAACCCGGACGCGGTTTCAGAAGTTTGGTTGTTAGTATTCAGATTGGGTATTGGAGGAGAATGAGGGGACAAGGGGCAAATTTAAGAGCCAGCTTGTGGGAAATAGGTCTGTAGTCCTGGTGGTTCTGGCGTCTAGATGATGATGGTGATTATGAAGAAGTCTCTTTGCAGCCCCAGCCCTTGGAGCATGCAGGTTGGAGGCCAGGTTCCTTATCTGGAGAGCCTTGCAGAAGATGATCTCAGCAGCTTCCCCTTTCTTGGCCCATCTTCGTGGTGTGTAAGGACAAGGCTGCAGCACTTGGACCCTCTCCCAGGGGGATGCTGCTGTGCTTAGATGAAGACGGTGGCCCTGCTGATGCTCCCTGCATTTGGGATAGGGCAGGACAAGGCTGGGGAAACCTTGATGGCCGTGCTTCCCTGCCTTCTACCTGGGCTGGGTCTTTGCTGTTCAGTTTGGCCAGGTGGGCTGGGCTGTCACATGAGTGATCCCTTCTGATCCTCACAACACCCTTATGAGGCAAAGACTCTTAGCAGCCGATCTGTTTTGTTTCTGATTGAAACAAGCTCAGAGTGTCAAGGGCCTGGCCCAGGGTGTTGCGCCAAAGTTCAGTGACAGGTTCTGCCTGTGTCTCAGTTCTCCAACTCCACATCTAGAGTTTGTTCCCTTCCACCATCAAGATCTTTTATAGCCCCAGATGAAGAATTTCATGTTTCTTAGGAAAGTGACTACCTGGGCAAGAACTTAGAGATGCCTGAGACATTAGCTTCAGGAGAGTGTGCCCTAGTAATGGTAAGTGACATAATAACCAGCCTGTATTGAGGGTCTGCTCTGTGCCAGGCCAGCGTTTGAACTCATGAATCTGCATCACGGCTTTTCTTTTTTTTTGAGATGGTGTCTTGCTCTGTCACCCAGGCTGGAATACAGTGGTGTGATCATAGCTCACTGCAGCCTCAAACTCCTAGGCTAAAGCGATCCTCCTGCCTCAGCCTCCCCATTAGCTGGGACTACAGGCAAGTGCCACCATACTCAGCAACATGACGTCTTACGGAAAAGAAAATGGGAGGCATAGAGAAGAGAGAGGTTAAGTGAGCTGCCTGGGGCCACGCAGGTGGAGCCAGTCCCAGGCAGGAGTTAACCACAGGGCAGCCAGAGCTCCTCATGGAAGCTCGCTTGTTTATGTGGCCCACTTCAGAGAGGGTTGTCCTGTCTATCTCTGCTTGTGGGTTTCCTGCGGAGTCTGCATTGGAGAGAGTGAATGTGTCTCAGCCTGACTCACCACACTCTGCTGAGGTTGTGGCAGCCCCTGGCTTGGGGTTAGGACGTCTTAGGAAGCGGGCAGCTCATGCCTGCGGTGGGTTTTTGTGATGAGCTGATAGAGAGGAAGGTGGTCAGACTCCTATTCTGTCTGTATGTGCTGCTGCCTCATTCAACTTGAGGCTTATATCCTTGGAGCAGCCTGCCAGGAAATGCAAGTTTACCTCCCAGTCAGGAGACAATACAAGGGATTTTTTTTTTTTTTTTGAGACAGAGTCTCCCTCTGTTGCCAGGCGCCAGGCTGGAGTGCAGTGGCGCAGTCTCGGCTCACTGCAACCTCTGCCTCCCCCGTTCAAGCAGTTCTCCTGCCTCAGCCTCCCGAGTAGCTGGGACTACAGGCATGCCCCACCACACCCAGCTAGTTTTTTTGTATTTTTAGTAGAGACGGGGTTTCACTATGTTGGCCAGGATGGTCTCTTGACCTCGTGATCCACCCATCTCGGCCTCCCAAACTGCTGGGGTCACAGGCGGGAGCCACTGCGCCCAGCCCAGAATTTTTTTTTTAAGGCCTCTTCAATGTGACATGGAAAAGCTGAAGGTTCTCTGAGCTGCAGTGGCTCCTCCTTGCCAGGAGGGGGGCTTCATCCAGAGTCAGCGCTTCCTCTCAATACGTCCCACTTGGATGGGACAGGCAGGCCATAGTAGCCGTAGAGCACATGGGTCCACCCTGCTTGGATTTAAATGTTCACTCCTGTTGTTTCCGCAACAAGCATTCCTTGGGTTTTATGCCATAAATTTATGATTTGGGAAATATGATCACCATGACCATATGGCTCCCATTGTGTCTTCTAATTTAGCAAAGATGATAAATTTGTTTCTAGAAAGTTTTAGGGTTAAAGGCATTCAATTGGATTTGATTCCTTGGAAGTTGGTGATGTGTCCCATGTATCTGTAACAGGAATATCCCATTCTTCAACCATGCTGCACACAGAGTTAGAAGGAGTCCCAAAGAAGGCATTTGCTTGAATAGTTCCATAAAACATCTATGTAAAAGAAGTCATAAACAGAGGGAGGAAAATAGTAGGTAGGTAATAAAGACACTTTTCATACTTTTATCCTGTTTGGAATATAAATTCTTTGCTCTCAGCTAGATTTGTCCTATATTAATTAGGAAAGGTCAACAACAAACCTCCACCCTTTGACATGTATATACACTCCTTTTCTTTGCCTGTGAGTTGGCAGCTACTGTGTATAAATGTCTGCACATGTTGGCTGAGTGTAGTTTGGTGAACATTCTCCACCCCCTGCCCCCAGCCCCTACTGCGATGCGGAACCAGATACACATTTTGGAGGAACTGACCCTAGTGTTGTTAAGTAGGTGGAACTTGTCAGAATGTCATCTTTTTTCCTCTTACCCCTCCCATCCTCATTCATTCCGCAAGTGCTTAGTGCCCTTTTCATTACACTTCCTTTCAGAGCCTCCTCTCAGCTGTCAGCTAAAGGGGACTTGATACTCTGATTCACCCCAAGGTTCAAAGCTCTCATTTCTTATCTCTCAAAAGAATTTTTTGGATGAGCCCTTAGGCCAAAGGTATGACTGTCTAATAGTAGAATTTCAGTCATCTGGGACAGACTGGATGGTGAGTTGTTAAGGAAAGAGACTCTTCCTGGTGTACCCAGAGTTATAGAACTCAGATGTCGTCATGTGCCCTATGTTTCTTGCTAAGAGTTTTATAGTCTCGTGTTTTACATTTGAGTCTTAAGTCTTAAATTTAAGATCCATTTTGAGTTACTTTTCATGTAAGGTGTAAGGTTTAGGTTTAGGCTGATTTTTTTTTCCCCCCTCCCCTGTGGGATGTCCGCTTGTTGTAGCACACTTTGTTGAAAGGGCTACCCTCTACCATTAGTTGTTTTTACACCTTTGTGAAAAAGCATGTGGGCAATTTGTGTTCTCTATTGTGTTCCATTGATCTGCATGTCTAGCCCTCTACCAAGACCATGCTGTCACAATTACTGGAGCTATAATAAGCCTTAACACTGGGAAGAGAGATTCCTTTATTCTTTTTCAAAATAGTTTTGGCTCTTATAGGGCCTTTCTCTTATGTTTATGTAGAAACTTATACATGTGAATCTTCATAGCACCTTCATTTAAAATAGCCTCCATCTGGAAGCTATCCAGATGTTCTTCAATAGTGTATGGTTGACCAAACTGTGGTATATCTATACCATGGAATACAGCAATAAAAAGCAACAAATTTATATCCAAAGGATTATAAATCGTTCTACTATAAGGACATATGCACACAAATGTTCATTGCTGCGCTGTTTACAATAGCAAAGACCTGGAACCAACCCAAATGCCCATCGATGATAGACCGGACAGGGAAAATGTGGCACATATACACCATGGAATATTATACAACCATCAAAAACGATGAGTTCGTGTCCTTTGTAGCGACAAGGATGAACCTGGAAACCATCATTGTCAGCAAACTGACACAACAACAGAAAATCAAACACCGCATGTTCTCACTCATAGATGGGTGTTGAACAATGAGAACACATGGACACAGGGAGGGGAGCATCACACACTGGGGTCTGTCGGGGAAAATAGGGGAGGGATAGCAGGGGGGTGGGGAGTTGGGGAGAGATAACATGGAGAGAAATGCCAGATATAGGTGATGGGGAGGAAGGCATCAATCACACTGCCATGTGTGTACCTATGCAACAATCTTGCATGTTCTTCACATGTACCCCAAAACCTAAAATGCAATAAAAATAAAGTAAAATAAAATAAAATAAAAATTTAGAAAAAGCAACAAATTACTGATCACATGCAACAATATAGGTGAGCCTTAAGGAAATTATGCTGAAAAAAAAGCCAGTCTCCAAAAGTTATATACTACACTTGCCATTTATGTAGCATTCTTGAAATAACAAAATTATAGCAAGAAGGAACAGGTTAGTGGTTGCCAGGGGCTAGGGATGGGGGGAGTAAGGAAGAGAGGTGTTGCTCAAAAAGGGTAGCATGAGAGACTCTGGTGGTGATGGTACAGTTTAGTATTTTGATTGTGGTTGTTACACAAAGCTACACCTGTGGCAAAATGGCATAGAGCCACACACACACACACACACACACACACACACACACACACACACACCTAGTGTTTGTAAAACTGGTGAAATCTGAGTAAGTTCTGTGGATTGTGCCAGTGTCAATATCCTAGTTTTGATAGCGTGCTAGCTAGCTATGCAAGACGATAACGTCGGGGGAGGCTAGGCTGGATGATTGGAACCTCCCTGTACTCTTTTTTCAACTTCCTATGAATTTCTAATTATTTTGAAATAAAAAGTTAAACGATATTACATTCTGTTTATGTCATATTAAGAATGGCAAACCTGTAAAACTGCAAACATGTGGTTGCCTCTGCAAAAGGAGGCTTCATCTGGTTTCATAACATTTTATTTCTTTAAAAAAAACCTGATCTTAAAGCAAACATAACGAAATGTCCACATTTGTGACTTTAGAATGATGGATTTATTCATATTTGTTGTGTTTTTCCCCATCCTTTTTTTTATGTGTTTGAATCATCCCATTATTTTAAAAATAAAATAAATGTAAACAAAAGCAATAATTATGCCAGGGTATGCAACTCCCTGGTATCTTGGTCCACTCACAAAAGTGGTCTGAATGTTTAATATTTCCTTAGTAAAACTGCTCTTTGGTCACAGACTTCTCTCCATGAATTACTAACTCCAGTTTGGGAAGCCTAAGAACATAATCCATCTTTTTTATTATGACAAGCTAATTTAATTTTAATTGCTCATTATAGTATTGCATTATGAGGAGGAACTATCTTTAATTATCTTTTTTGGGGGGGTTGTTTCTAAAGTAATGTGATCTCAGAAGCAGAGAATCATCCCTTCCGAAGTAGCCACCTGACTGTGAATTTAAAATATTTGCGTGCAACAGTGTAAATAGACTTCTCTGCTCCTCCAACTGGTGGAGCCTGCCCTTCCCCCCAAAGCAATTAAAAGAATTCCAGGTGGGTGGTTCTCCCTTTCCTGGTCCTATTTAAAAATACAAATGTCAATTCGCGGGATTTTTTTTTCCTGGAATATACCAAGTGAGTGACACAAGAATCGGGACTCTCCATTCCTGATTTAAATATTGGCCGTGTTCTTTCGAGATCATTTTTCTTGATGACATATTAAGCAATCTCAGGTCGGTCTGCGCCCTTAAAGGTCGCTGTGGGTGTCAGGAATGCTGCTAACAAATGCACACGATGGGCACATGGAGGCGCCCTTCAGCGACTTTGGCTCAGATCCCCATCCTGTTCTTAAAGAAAAAGGCATCTGTTATTTATTTGTTGGATTTTAATCTCTGCCTCTAGCCCTCTAAGGCTTCTCCATGTAGTGCCATCCTCTGCTGCTGTTGCCACCATCCGGGATGGGGGTGGGGGGTGGGGGTGCTGTACAGTTGGCGGCCAGAGGATGCCATTGAAAAGTAGAGGAGTCTTCACACTGCTCTTTGTGGAAGGATGGCCTCCCTTCCCGTGGGCAAACCCCAGGGCTGGAGCCCTCCCGGCTGCCCAGTGGCTTTTGTGTGTGTGCAGCTTTCAGCTCCTGTCCATCAGGCTGAAAGGGCCCATTCAGGGGCATTCATGCGCCTCCGAGACCCCGGCCGCCTGGACACAATCAGCTGAGAGGGGCGCTTCGAGCCCCGCACATGAGAGATGCGCCCACTCGGCCTGCCTCCAATTGTTTGGAGGAGCCCAGGGCCCGGGAATGAGCCCAGAGGAATAACACTGGACAGCCACTTGGGGTTCATTCATTCCGTGCACTTGGAGCCTCTGGAAGGGAGGGGGTGGGAATACCTTGCAGCGAGCAGGGAATGAGCAAGTTCGGGGATGCTAGGGCTTCTCTTTGGTCCTGACCTTCAGCTTTTATCTTTGTGTACACCTCTTGGAACCCCTGCTTAAGGGTAGAGACCTTGTCTTCTTTATCTTTACAGCCCCACATCCCTAAGGCACTCAGTAAGTCCTTGTTGAACAAGTGAACTAAATTGCTGCTCCTTTCATGTAGCCCCAGGCACACTGATGTACTTTACTGTCCTTTGAAAAGGCCACAGAATACTCTGCCTCTTGAAGTGTGATCCACCTACTGAAAAGACTGGGATCACCTCTGAGGTCAAGGACAGTAGACTTTGAGATCCTGGATGGACAAAGGACATTTTCAAGGTGGGAAGTTGCCATAGAACAGGGTGCTGATGTCCAGGGATCCGGATTTGGAATTTGAGAGGCTGAGTAAGGAGCGCCATAGGCCTCTGCAGAGGCCAACCTTGGGTGGCTGGTTTGCAGGGAGGGGCAGGACCTGGTGCTGACTTGGAACCAGTTGGTGGTAGATGTGGAGATGGGAGAAAGAACTTCATGGACACCCTGTAGCTTGTACCATTTGGCAGCCAACACCGTCAGAAGCTCTGGCACCTGACGACTGACCTAGGCACATGGGGGAATGAAAAGCACAGGCCAAGATGCCAAGAAGCCTTTGTGTTCCCCAGTATTACAACATTGTGTTTGAGAATCACAGCAGCAGCAGTCGCAGTAGTAGCCAAAGAAATAGTAGAATCTTCTATTTATTGGGAACTTACTGGACTAAGTGCTTTGTACATAATACTTAACTGACTTAAGTTTCCGTTGTTATATACACCCATGTATGAGTGATAAGTGCTGTAGGCACTTTAAGGTAGGAGAGGTTATTGTTCCCATTTATAGATGTAATACCTGAGGCTCAGAAATATTAAGTGGCTTCCCAAGGTGAGTGGCAAAGCTTCATTGGAAATGGGGGCTTGGCTCTTAGCAACTGAGGTGAGGGCTGCTGCCAGCATTAATGACTCTGGTGCAGTGAACTGAGTTATCTTTAGAATTTCTACTTCAGTTTTAAGTGTTAAGAAAGAAGGAAGGAAAGGTAACATACCTCCACTAGTCTTTAAGATCCTCATAACTTAGTTGGAGAAGCATAACGCACAATATAGAAACACCTTCTAAGCTGCCAGTGCCAAGGGGCGGTATCCATGCTGAGGACAGATAGGGAAAGGCTTTCCTACTTGTCACAGACCCTGGGGGAGGTGATCACAAACCCACTGGAAAAACGCATGGCCTTCCTTCTAAGGAAGGAGTTAGCTTGCCCCATGGCTAAGGGAGGGATGTAGAAACAACTTAACATGACGTTGGTTTTAAACCATCTTCTGGTCCCACCAGCTTCTCTGTTAGGCACAGCTGCTATATGACATTTCACGGACCCTGATCTGGTGCCAGCCCAGGCCAGATCAGCAAACCCTGCCTGGCCTCAGGTCCCAGGGCTATGCAATGGAATAGAAATGGGGTGGCACCTCTCATAGGGTTAGTATTTGCCTAGTGTGTGCTCTGTAGTATTCTGTTTAGTGCATTTAGAAGTTGATTTCCTCATTGGATGTGACCAACTTCCTACAAAGGGAAGAAACTTCATATTCAGGTCCCTAGGATAAAGCTTTTCATAGGGAGGGGACAAAAATGTAACTCCAGGTCACAGAGAGAAGTTGCTTTGCAGCATGGAACTTGGTGTGCTGTCGTTTTCACTATGGGTCCCGGAATCCGTTTGTCCCCTGCCAAGGGGGACTCTGTGCTGCATGGAGCTGGGAGTCCCGGCTGTGTAGCCCTGTGCCTGATGGCAGGTGCAGCCACAGTTAGCTGAGGGACATTGGTCTCCATTCAGAGTTCTGCTTCCTTCTACCCTGTTTCACCCTAAAAAAGATATGTCATCTTGCAAATGACTACATGTTTTCTATCCTCTTCATTTCTAATCTTGAATTTAAGCATTGGAAAGACCTTGAGCAAATCAGTCAGCCGCCCCCACCAAACTCAATCTAGTCATCTGCAAAATGCGGCCAGTAGTGAAAACAGTACGTATTAAATAAGATGATACATGCCAAACATAGAGCTCTATTTTTTCCTTTCTTTTCTTTTCTTTTCTCTTTTCTTTTTTTTTCTTTTCCTTTCCTTTCCATTCTTTTCTTTTCTTTTCTTTCCTTTCCTTTCCTTTTCTTTTTGAGACAGAGTCTTACTCCGTTGCCCAGGGTAGAGTGCAATGGTGCGATCTCGGCTCACTGCGACCTCCCCATCCTGGGTTCAAGCAATTCTCTGCCTCAGCCTCCTGAGTATCTGGGATTACAGGCACCGACCACCATGCCCGGCTAATTTATTTGTATTTTTAGTAGAGATGGGATTTCACCATCTTGGCTAGGCTAGTCTTGAACTCCTGTCCTCGTGATCCACCTGCCTTGGCCTTCCAAAGTACTGGGATTACAGGCATGAGCCACCATGCCCAACCTAATCTTTTATTTATTTATTTATTTTTTTAAAGAAACAACATCTAGCTCTCTCGCCCAGGCTGAAGTGCAGTGGCGTGATCATAGCTCATTACAACCTTGAACTCCTGGGCTCAAGGGATCCTCTTGCCTCAGCCTCCCAAGTAGCTGGGACTACAGGCATACATTACCATCCTTGGCTAATTTTTAAAATTTTTTTCTAGAGAAATGTTTGTTTCTCTACAAAGTTTTTGTTGCCCAGGCTGGACTTTAACTCATGGCCTCAAGCAATCCTCCTACCTCAGCCTCATAAAGCACTGGGATTACAGGCATAAGCCACTGTTCCCCGTGGGTCTGACTTATCTAATTGAGTAATCACTCAATAAAGTTAAGTTATTTTTTTCATTTGAATAAATTGTGTCGATACCTGGGGGGAAGCCAAAGGTGGCTTTAGTAGTTGTGACTCCGTTGACTGACCACCTTCGCTGTCCCTCATATTCATGTAGAGCACTCGGGCTAAAATGCCCATGGTTTCCCTGTCCTTCTGTCCTCATGGGTGATGGAGAGTAGAGTGCAGAGGGGAAAGTGACTTGTCCAATCTGTGTAGACAGTGATAGTTCCTTATTCGGGGCTCTTTCCACAGGAGCCAAAGTCTCAGGCAGGTCTCAAAGCTGGCAAGTTTAGATTAAGTGATGTTTAGTCTGAGTGGGATCTGGATCATGCATTTTTCTTTCTTTTTTCTTGCTCTAAAGGACATTATTAGGGCCGGGTGTAGTGGCTCATGTCTGTAATCCTGGCACTTTGCGAGGTCCAGGTGGGAGGATTGCTTGAACCTGGGAGTTCAAGACCAGCCTAGGCAACAAAGCGAGACCTCATCTCTGTATCTGAACATAAATAGGTAAACAAATAGAGGACATTATCAGGACAGCTGACAGCATTTGAATAAAGTCTGTGGGCTGAGTGGTGCTGTCCCACCAGGGGTAATCTCCTGTTCTTCCTTCCTTCTCCACTCCCACTGCTCTGCTTGACTAGCCTTAAAAAAGTAAAAAGCAAATTAAAATAAATAAAATGACAATTTTCTGACTAGGTAAACTGGTAATATAAGAGAATGTCTTTTTTGGGAAATACACACAGAAGTATTTAGACAAAAAGGGGCATCATGTGTGCATCGTACTCTCAGATGGTTTGGGGGAAAATGCATATATATAGAGAGAAACATAGAGTAAGTGTAATTACATGTTAACATTTGGGGTATTTAGGTGAGGGGTATGTGGAAGTTCATTTTACTATTCTTGCAACTTTTCTATAAGTCTGAAATTATTTTAATATCTAAAAGTGAAAAAAAGCCCTCCTGTGGCTGGGGTGGTGGGAGAGTTAATGTGAAAAGATGGGAGAGGGACTGTGTATGGAGAGGGGTGGGGACGGAACCCTGGAAGGTGACCCCCTGGGAGGGGAAGGGCTGAAGACGTGTGAATGAAGAGAGGAGAAGAGGGAGAATAAACTGAATAATAAAGTCCCCCAAACAGGGTACCTTCCCCACCGAAATAGGAGGGATTACCTTCAGGAAATGATGTGGGCAGACTCTAAAGTTGGAATTACAGAATTCAGGAGTGGTGGCTCACACCTGTAATATTAGCACTTTGGGAGGCAAAGGTGGGCGGATCACTAGAGGCTAGGAGTTCAAGATCAGCCTGGCCAACCCCATCTCTACTAAAACATCTACAAAACCCCATCTCTACTAAACATACAAAAAGTAGCCGGGTGTGGTGGCGCACCCCTGTGATCCCAGCTACTTGGGAGGCTGAGGCAGGAGAATCAGGCTGATAATCAGCCAAGAGAAGAGGAGAAACCAAGTCTGCCAGGAGAAATATCATGAATTTAGACCATGGAGAATGCAAATTGTAGGAGAATTAGGCAGGGTGTACGGGCAGGGAGACCCAGAGCATGATCTGTGAGGATGACAGGGATCCTGCGACTAAGGCCAGCCAAGCTTGAGTCTAGAATTTTGTGCCCCCCAGGTCCCTTGAGCCCAGGGTAAATGGCTGGTGTGATTACAACACCCAGCAATGTGTGCCGCATCACAGTGAACACTCCAGGAGTGGGTTCTCACAGGAGAAGCAGAAGGAAACCCCTGGCATGAGATTCGGAGGGGAATCCCCCTCAAGTTCTTGGGTGGTGGCAGCAGCTGCTGTGGAGTCTCTGTTGCAAGCCTTTGGTTCGAAAGCACACTGGTTCATGTTTAATCACCACAAAAATGCTGCTTTGTGTGAAAAGAATACACTAAGAGTCCTTATTGCAAAAGATTCAAAGCAAACAGAAGGAATACATCAGAGGCCTTGTTCAGCTCCACCCCCTAGTTCCACCCTCGAGGTAACAGGTGTGGACAGTTCATCTCCCTGCAGTCCTTTTTCACAGCATTTACATGTGGCATAGTGGCCAGGACTGTGGGCTTTGGAGCGAGACCGTCTGGGTAGACCAGCTACCTCCACTACCTACAAACTTTGTAACCTTGAGCAAGTTACTTACCCTTTTCTATACCTCCATTTCCTATCTGTAAAATCAGGATAATGACAGTCTAGACCTGATGGGGTTGTCGTGGAGACTGAATGTGTTGGTGGGTGACAAGAGCCAGCATCTGGTATAACCAGTGCTCAAGAAATGTTAGTGTGTGCGGGACGCGGTGGCTCATGGCTGTAATTGCAACACTTGGGGAGGCTGACGCGGGAGGATCACTTGAGCCTGAGAGGCCAAGCCTGCAGTGAGTTGTGACTGTGCCACTGCACTTGAACCTGGGTGACAGAGTGTGAAGATCCTGTCTCAAAAAAAAAAGATAAATCCCATTATCTGTCAACATATAAAGACTGATTTTCTTGCTTGCTTGCTTTTTTGCTTTTCTTTCTTTCTTTTCTTTTTTTGAGACAGGGTCTCACTCTGTTGCCCAGGCTGGAGTGCAGTGGTGGGATCGTGGCTCAGTACAGCCTCAACCTCCGAGGGTCAGGATATCCTCTCACTGCAGCCTCCCAAGTAGCTGGGACTACAGGAGCATGCCACCACCACTACCCCCTCCCCCACGCTGGCCAATTTTTGTATTTTTTGTAGAGATGGGGTCTCACCAGGTTGCCCAGACTGGTCCTGCCTCAGCCTCTCAAAGTGCTGGGATTAGAGGCATGAGCCACCGTGCCTAGCCCTATTTCCTTTCTTAAAAACCATAAAAAGAGTCCTACTCTGAATATTTTTATCAGTAGCATTCTTAGTTTTGAGCAATAGATATCAGCTGATTGAGATCAGAAAAGGGATTTCTTTAAAGGACACTGGGGTGGTTCCCAGTCTCGCTGGGAAGGCTGTGAACTCAAACTGTGGAGACCGGGCAGCAGCCCAGTCTGAGGCCACAGTAGTCACAAAACCAGAATGTTGAGGACACTGTGCTTTGATGTTGCTGACATTTTCAGCTTCCAGAGTGGCAGGTGAACCCTGCATCCTGCCAGGGCTCACAGAGAAGCAGGGATTCCTAAACTCAGGACAGGAGTTCAGATGCCAGAGGCAAGTATATCCCTGAATAGTTTATTATTCATGGGAGCCTTCTGTGCCCACGTGAACGATCTCATTCTTCTTCTTTTAAAGATAAGCTTTGCTATATTGCTTAGGCTGGACTTGAACTCCTGGGCTCAAGGGATCCTCCTGCCTCAGCATCCCGAGGAGCTAGGACTGACTGTAAGCGCAGGCCACTGCACCCAGCACATATTTTTTTGAGCATTTCCTTGTGCCAGGTGCTCTGCAGTGGTTCTCAGCCCAGCTGCACACTGGAATTACTTGGGGGAGCTTCGATGATTCGGAGTGTCCAGGGCAGGCCTGGTGGTAGGTCCCAGGCATCAGGACCTTTTTTCGTTTTAAAAGAGATGGGGTCTCACTATGTTGCCGAGACTGGTATTAAACTTTTGACATCAAGTGATGCTCCCACTTTAACTCCTGAAGTGCTGAGATTATAGGTTCGAGCCACCACACCCAGCCTAGACTTTATAAGGTTCCAGGCAATTCCAGTGTGTAGTCAAGGTTAACAACCATGGCTTCTAGAGGATAGTGCATTTAATAATCACCTCCCTCTTGGGTAGGTGATGTTATTCTGAATTTAGATAGGAAACCAAGCCTGAGAAATCATTCCTGCCTTGCTTTAGGTCACCCTGTAAGTGAGGCATTCCCACTGCCCAACCTCTTCCCCTAACTGCAGTGGCTGCTGCTACCTACCTGGATAGGGAGGAGGATCAAGCCTGTTCCTCAGCCCCCAACACTCCCCAGCCACACCAGCCTACTGCAGGCTGTCCAAACTCCACAGCCTCAAGGCCTGGCCCCCCAGATTTCTCTGCCTGGGTTGCTGTTACCCCTCACTTCTCACTTGGACAGTTTCTACTCACTGCCCCCAGCCTAAGTGAGGCCTCCTTTTCTTTTTCCTTTATGATACTGAAACAGTATGTGATTGTATATGTATTAATATGTATTAATATTGTTTTGATTCTCCAGTGGCTGGCACATAGTAGACACTCAATAAGTAAGAGATTAATGAATGGGGGAAAAAGCAAGAATGAACACATGCACAGGTGGGAAGTCAAGTGAACGCCCTTCTCTGAGAGTGGTGAGGAGTCAGAACAGACAGAAGAGTGGCCTGTTTTCAGGTGCACGTGAGGAGCTTGGACCAGCTGAATGTGCTCTTGCTCAGAGTTGGGGTTACTTTCTGGAAATGGAGGCAAAACTCACTGGGCATGGTGAGACCTCATCTCTACAAAAAAATTTTTTTAATTAGCCAGGTGTGGTGGTGCATACCTGTAGTCCCAGCTACTTGAGAGGCTGAGGAGAGAGGATATAAACATTTTAATTAAAAAAAAAAACACAGAGGCCTTGCCAGGCACAGTGGTTCATGCCTGTAATCCCAGCACTTTTGGAGGCCAAGGCGGGCAGATGACATGAGGTCAGGAGTCCGAGACCAGCCTGGCCAACATGGTGAAAACCCATCTCTACTAAAAATACAAAAATTAGCCGGGCTTGGCAGCACACACCAGTAATCCCAGCTGCTCAGGAGGCTGAGGCAGGAGAATTGCCTGAACCCAGGAGGCATAGGTTGCAGTGAGCCAAGATCATGCCATTGCACTCCAGCCTGGGCAACAAGAGTGAAACTCCATCTCAAACAAAAAGAGGCCAGGTGTGGTAGCTCATGCCTATAATCCCATTGAGCCCAAGAGTTCAAGACCAGCCTGGGCAACATAGTGAGACCCTGTCTCTAAAGAACAAAGAGAGAGAAGAGTGGAGGGGAGGGGGATAGGGTAGGGGTGGGGATGTCCTGCACTAGCTGTGGCTGTCCCAGGTTGTGTGACCAGCACTCTAAGCAGATCCAAGAGTCCTGTAACATTGCAAGTAATTTCAGATTCTCTGCTATGAGTCCACCACTATTGTGGGGAGGTGATTCTCAAACATTGGATTATTAAAAAAATATATATTCTGTTCTCGACGTTTAAAAATGAGAAGCAAAAATAAGGCATACCTGATTAAATATCCCACATTTCAGTGTACTGGTGACCACTGGTGTGTGAACTGGCACAGCCAGGGTGGCTCCTATTGGGGTGCAGAAGTCCCTTACCTTTCTCTGTCTCTGCTGGAATTTCTTGTAAATGTGGTGTTGGTTAGGAAGTTTGTAGGAAAGCACTCGTCGTATTAAACATTCAGGCACACCGTACCTCCTCTCATACCCTTATCCAGATGCTCACACATGCCCCTGGTCGGCTTGGCTTGGGTATCATCTCGGCCCAGTAGCCAGTCTGCTAATGTGTGATGTGTCTGTTCCCTGGTGGAAATGTCACATGATGGGCGGTTCATGCTTATTACTAGTTTCGGGTGCCTCTCGCCTGATTTTCATATTTGTGATTTAAGGAGTTGATATCTGTGGAAGTGGTTGTTTGGTAGTGTGGGAAGGCAGTGTTGCCTAGTGGGCCAGGGTGTGGAGCCTGGGCATGACTGCCAGCTCTGCCATGTGCCTCCTGTGTGGACTTGGCAAGCTGTCCAACCTCTCTGTGCCTCATTTGATAAATGAAGAAAATCAAATGAGGCTCATGATGGTATTACAGGGTTTAAAAGAGCAGATACGATTTGGGTAAAGTGCTTAGACCAGTGTTGGCAAATAATTACCACGTAAGATATTTCCATTGTTGTTTCTCGTATGATTATTTTAATGATTCTACTCTGAGACAAGCATTTTCTACCCCCTCGTCAAGGTTTAGATCATTTGAACTAATACATTCTCAATGGGGGCAATATTGCCCCTGAGGAGGGGAGATCTAGCTGTGACAATGGTGCATGCCTTTCACTGGGCTTCTGTGCATAGATATGCAGTATCTCCATGGTATTAAGATTTTGGTGCCTGGCACAGTGGCTCACACCTGTAATCCCTGCACTTTGGGAGGCCAAGATGGGTGGATAACCTAAGATCAGGAGTTCAAGGCCAGCCTGACCAACATGGTGAAACCCTGTCTCTACTAAAAATACAAAAATTAGCCTGGCGTGGTGGCAGGCAACTGTGATCTCAGTTACTCGGGAGGCTGAGACAGGAGAATCACTTGAACCCAGGAGGCAGAGGTTGCAGTGAGTGGAGATCACGCCACTGTACACCAGCCTGG
Organism: Ateles fusciceps; assembly: GCA_036589455.1. Lineage (NCBI taxonomy): Eukaryota > Metazoa > Chordata > Mammalia > Primates > Atelidae > Ateles > Ateles fusciceps. Next base: position 2,499,823 of record JAZHEH010000053.1, on the reverse strand, counting down.
GCAACAAGAGTGAAACTCTGTCTCAAAAATAGATTTCAGGAGTGGGGCAGTACAGATAGGCAAAATGTCTGCTAAGGCTCCTTATGGGACGGTGATGAAAGAAACAGCAACAAACACTGATTTAACTAAAGGCTATCCTAAGATGAAAAGGCAGTCTACTAAAAGCCTGTTAGCATTTGCTACCACTTATCTCTGGAAATCAAGATTTTTTTTTTTGGTTCTTTGCAATCAAAATTCAAAAATAAATTATTAGATGATGTGGCTGATACAAGACAGCTCTCAACCGTCACCATGCCTTTCCAGATGCAGCAGAACACCTTTGTTCTTCTTGTGGATTAATCTGATTTTTGTGCTGGAGATTTGCATGAGATTTTGCTCATTATTGAAAATGTTTCCTCTGGTGAAGGTCTGAGCAGCCTCCTGGTTGTGCGGAGAGGCCAGCGTTGGGCTCACCTGGCCAGGTGGCAGGTGCAAAGCAGGGTTCTAGAAGGGAGTCTGCTCATGGCCTCATAGAGGCAACTACTTCGGTGAGCAGTGCTGGCTGCCTCTGCTCAGAGCGTTGAGTGAGGAAGTGGAGGTGGCAGAGAAGAGGAGTACAGTGGGCTGTCGGGGCTATGTGGGGCTGTCTGCAGGACTCCTCAGGAAGGTTCAGGACTTACGTTCAGGGCAAGGAAAGACAAATACCTTTATTGCTACAAAATCGGGTGGGGATTGAAGCCCCCAGATGGTATACAGGCTTGAAAACCAAATCAAGTTGGCCAACAACCAGTTACAGTCATGTGGTATTGCTGCGACTTCTGAATTTCCCGTTAGGAGTTTTATTAGCTTTTAGTGAAAGGCGACATTGTGAAGAAACCCAGATTAGAATTCAGCTTATAAAACAGCTGAGTGAGAAAGTGGGATAGGGGAGCCAAGGAACTATGTAGAAAATCATTCAGCAATTACTCGGCAAAATAAAAGCCCAAACACCACTGTCTCTTGTGTGCTCCTTGAGCTGGCAAGTAGGGAAGGGGGTGCAGAGCCAGAGCCCAGGGAGAGGTGTCTGTGGCTCCCTCACTTCTGGTCTCCGGCCTGGAGGGTCCTCTGTTCTAAGAATTTTCCATAGGCAGGGGCTGGTTTCAGGCCCAGACAGACTCCCAAAGTTAAACAAATGAGCAACCCTTGCTGGCCATGACGATGCCATTTGGAAATAGCTTTGGGGCTCCAGAATGAATGGGGAGCCTCATGCAGACCTGACTGACATAGGCTTCAGCAGCTTTTGGGAAAGTAATAAAAATGAACCCAGGAGTTTGAGACAAGCCTGGGCAACAAAGTGAGATCCTGTCTCTACAAAAAGTTAGCTGGGTGTGGTGGTAAATGCCTGTGGTCCCAGCTATTCTGGAGGCTGAGGCAGGAGGATCACATGAGCCCAAACAGTTGAGGCTGCAGTGAGCTGTTCGTGATACTACACTCCAGTCTGGGTGACAGAATGAGATCCTTTCTCAGAAATAAATAAAAATAAAAAAGGAGATGAGACAAGTAGTGGTCTAGAAAAGTGAGCACTTTGGGATGGCTTCCCAGAGATAAGTAGATGACATAAACCTTGTCTTCCCAGCTCTGTAAAGATAAAAGTTTTTTTGTGGGGGGTAGGGAGGAGGTTCCATTTCATCAAATCAGAAGGTGGATTTGAGAGTTTATTGTTTTCCCAGACTATGAGGCTCCACCCAGCCTTCCTGTCTCTGCCAGTGCCAGAATGCTGCCTGTCCTACCCCGTGTGCTAAGCAGGTGTCCCTAATGTCCATGATGGTTTAGGCTGGAGTAACTAGAAAAAGAACTAAGTTCGGTTCCCAAGGAAGAAACTGTAATTTGATCTCCACCCAGCTCACAGTGGTGACCTCAGTGTGTGTCTTAGCCATTTTGCACTTAGGATTCTCTGTCTATAAAATGGCAATCTGCTGATCTTAAAAAAAGAAAAGTGGAAGAGACAATAAAATAAAATCCCAGCTCTACTGAGTTCTAACAGCCAGAAACCATGAGCCATTTAAAATTTAGTTTGTCTCATGTTTATGAGAAAGGATAAAATAACAGATATCTAAACCAACACCAGGGACTCTTTTAAAAGCTCAAATTCTAGGGTACCGGTTCTCAACTCTGGCTGCACATTAGAGTCAACTGGGGGAGTTTTTGAAAAACACCAGTCCCCAAACTCCACCCCAGGCCAATTAAATCATAATCTCTAGGAAGGAGTTCCAAGCGTCTATATGGGTTTTTGTTTTTTGAGTTGGAGTCTTGCTCTCTTCGCCCAGGCATGATCTTGGCTCGCTGCAACCTCCTCCTCCGGGGTTCAAGCAGTTCTCCTGCCTCAGCCTCCCAAGTAGCTGAGATTACAGGCACCCACCACCACGCTTGGCTAATTTTTGTATTTTTGGTAGAGACTGGGGTTTCATCATATTGACCAGGCTAGTCTCTTGGCCAGGCTCGAGATGAACTCCTGACCTCGTGATCACCATTACAATAAGGGACTGACGCTCCCAAGCCCCATGGCCTGCTCTAATATTCTAATATGTTCAAGTTATCTTGCACAGAATGAAGTTGGACTCTTACCTTTTCGGGGTGATAAAATCTACCTAACACTGTATGTAAAAATTAACTCAAAATTGATGAAAGACCTCTAAGAGCTGAAATTATAAATCTCTTAGAAGAAATTAAAGACATATTTTTTATGACCTAGGACTAGGCAGTGGTTGCTTAGATATGACACCTAAAGCACGAATGATGACAGGTACTTCGAGATTCAACTGAGAGATAAACACTGGCTCTAAGGGCCTATTTGAACCTAAAGTACCTCCTAACTCTTATGAAGGGTTAAAGTGTATTCTCCACGGTTTCTATGTTCAGTGAATTTTAATAGCATTTCTAACATTAAGAAGCTAGAACTTATTTCTTAGGTATTATGTGTATCTTAACACCAGATTAATGAACATGAGCAGAACATTGCATGGCTCTGTCACAGGTGAGTTGCCAACTCACTGTGATATTTTTAAAGATCTTAATTCTTTGGTAGGTAATCAAGATTAGTAGAAATGCAAGTTCAGATTATGGATACATCAGAATCAGCTATATGGAAAATGTATACCTAGAAGAAAATAAATTCCAGCTGGGCGTGGTGGCTCACGCCTGTAATCCCAGCACTTTGGGAGGCCAAGGTAGAAGGATCACTTGAGACTAGGAGTTCAAGACCAGCCTGAGCAACATAGCAAGACCCTGTCTCTACAAAAAAAATTTAAAAAATTAGCCAGGCATGGTGGTGTGTGCCTGTAGTCACAGCTACTCGGGAAGCTGAGGTGGGAGGATCACTCGAGCCCAAGAGGTCGAGGCTGCATGGAGCCATGTTCACACCACTGCACTCCAGCCTGGGTGACAGAGTGAGACCCTGTCTCAAAAAAAAAAAAAAAAGGAAAAGAAAAAAAGAAAAGAAAGGGAGGAAGGGAAGAAAATACATTCTAAATAAATTAAAAAGTTAGAAGTTTAAAAAAATTGGCTGGGCACGGTAGCTCATGCCTGTAATCTCAGCACTTTGGGAGGCTGAGGCGGGTGGATCGCCTGAGGTCAGGAGTTCAAGACCAGCCTGACCAACAAGGTGAAACCCCTCCTCCACTAAAAGTACAAAAATTAGCTGGGTGTGGTGGCCGACGCCTGTAGTCCCAGCTATTCTGGAGGCTGAGACAGGAGAATTGCTTGAACCCGGGAAGCGGAGGTTGCAGTGAGCCAAGATCATGCCACTGCACTCCAGCCTGGGCGACAGAGTGAGACTCCGATTCAAAAAAAAAAAAAAAAAAAATTAAAAGATACATTTAAGAGCTTTGAAAACAATGCTGAAGCATCCTATGAAAGCCACAGCAAGTGATAATGATGTGATAATAGATCAAAAGAACACAAGGGAGATCTCCTAAATAGACTCAAACTGTACAGGGAGGGGTGGTTTGGAAGGAGGAGTTAGATTCCTACTTCATGCCACACTCAAATACATCAACTGGATAAAAGATTTATTTCATTATTCTTTTTACACTTAATAAAGGGGTGCTTGCTAGTGGAAGTAAAAAATTGAAATGGTACAAGTAAAATGAAATTCTTCCTTGATTTTCTTTTCTCCTCTCTGCCTAGCTCCTCTTCACTCTTACTGCTATTTGGTGTGTGTTCTTCCTGGCTGGTTTGAATACACACATATACAACTACTATGTATTATTTTGTGTATTTTTAAACACAAAGAGGATCCTATTATTCCTACTCGATAACTTGCTTTCCCCCCCCCCACTTGATAGGATATCTCAGAGACCTTTCCAGATTAGTACATATGGGCTTACCTCATTCTAATTAGCCGCTATGTTGTATTCTGTATTAGAGATGTACCTTGTAAGCATTCCCATGTTGGTAGACATGTTAAGAAGAAAAAAGAACACACTTGAACACACCTCCGTATGTCCAAACTAGTCTTTCTCCAGCACAGATTCCTCATAGTAGATTTACTGGGTCTGATGGTATGTGTGCATTTTAGTTTAGTTTAGTTTAGTTTAGTTTAGTTTAGTTTTTAGAGGCAGGGTCTTACTATGTTGCCCAGGCTGGACTTGAACTCCTGTGCTCAAGTAAACCTCCCACTTCTGCCTCCCAGGTAGTTGGAACTGCAGACATATCTAAGACGCCCAGCTAGCATTTTAAATTTTAATAAATTCTGCCAAAATATTATCCAAAAAAGGCTTCGTGAAATTACACTTTCGTGAATGGTATGGGAGTGATTCCCTTGCCAACTTTTTAAAAATTTAAATTAACCCAATGGGCAGAAATTTTACCTCATTTTTAAACTTTTTTTATAAGCAGAGAAAAAACTTGTAGAAGGTATTGCTTAGTTTTTTTTTCCCCTTTAGTCTGTACACAGAAAGCTACCTGGAGCTATCTTTGAGAGCACGTATACTAAAATTGGAACAGTGCAGAAAAGTTTAGCATGGTTCCTGTGCAAGAATGATGTGCAAATTTGTGAAGCGTTCCATATTTTAAACAACACATTTAGAGATAAAAAAAAGAAAAAGAGAAAACTACCTAGAAGTGTAATGAGATTAAGATAATTAGGAGGATTAGTTAGAATTTTTTCTAGTTAGACTATTTCTACATTGAAATTCTAGTTTCAAATTGTTTTAAAATAATAACATTTTAGTTTCAAGTTGTTTTAAAATAATAAATGCATATTGCTTTGGAACTTGAAAAACAATAAAGGTATATTTTAAAAGAAAAACAAATAAAGCCCTCTTGCAGCATAATTTACTGTTGCATTTTCTCTCTCAGTGCTGGGCAAGCCTAGAGTCGAGGGTGGTGGGTGAACTGTATATCAAAAGCCTTTATCTTCCGGCAGTAGCCATACCATGTTTCTATATGGCCAATGGTCAACTAAAGCCTGAGCATTTTGCTTCTTGAAATGATGGACTCATGTGCAGAGAGATCGCTGTGTGCATCTGTACTCCTGGCCTGTTCATAGAACACTCTGGGGGCAGCAGGCAGAAATGTTTGTCAGCCCATATTCTGATTTTTGGTTTTCTTAGTCAGAGACAGAGGCTCACTCTGTTGCCCAGGCTGGAGTGCAGTGGTGCAGTCTTGGCCTTGACCTTCTTTCCCTCTCTGCCTAGCTCCACTTCTGGAGTCTTGGCCTCCCAGCTTAAAGTGATCCACCCACCTCAGCCTCCCAAGTAGCTGGGATTACAAGCATGCACCACCACGCTTGCTTGTTGTTCGTTTTTTTTTAAGTGGAGAAGGGGTTTCACCACGTAGGCCAGGCTGGTCTCAAACTTCTGACCTCAAGTGATCTACCTGCCTCGGCCTCTCAATGTGCTGGGATTACAGGCATGAGCCATCGCACCCAGCCTCCACAGTCTTTATGCTAGTTGCTCAAGCGGTTTTCTCCACTTCTGTGCTTCTTTAAAACAGTGGACATGATGTAAAAATTGAACGTTACCACTTTAGTTGGATCCTGGAGATGGATAATTCATTGATAAGGACTGTCATCTCCTTGGATGCTTTCTTCAGAGTCCTATCACCAGGAACAGATTGGCAGTCCACTCTGTAATTCACAGCATACCTTTATTACTGACAAAGAAAGTTCCAAGTGAAGGTCCCTGTTAGCTGGGGCCATTAACTCCCTCCTTTTGGACTCCTGTACCCTGTCTGCAGGGGCTAGGACCAGTGGCCATGATGGGAAATGAGCACACGTGGCTCAAGAACAGAGCCTGCGATTTGCCCATTGGGACTGAGTCCTCCTTGGTGGGGAAGTCAGTGGCAATTCTTCCACCCACACACCACTGACCTTGCCTTGTTGGTGGCCATCTTGTGTGTTGTCTCTTGGCCAGAGAGGCTCTGCAATCACTCTGTGGAGCTGTTTGACCACAAAATGTGTCAATGGTTAGTGGTTTTATGCCAAGATAAGATTCTAATAGAAGGCAGTTAAAGTGGTAGTGAACAATCATGGTTCTTGCATTTTAGGGACAAAACAGGATGGGTACTCTTTGTAAGTCGTGATTTTATTTAATTTTCCAAAAAGTCCATCTCAAGACCTGTAATCCCACAGCTAGCATGTGACCAACGCTATATTGAGAGTGGGGTTTGTGCTAATCCAGACTCAGCAAAATCTTGATTAACTGGGGCTCTTTTCATCTCATCCAACATATTTTAGGGATCTCCTGTGGGCCAGGCACTGGTCCTGGTGGGGGGAAGTTTAGAGATAACGCCTCCCTTCAAAGAGTTTCTAGTTCAATAAAAAGAGCCTCATTTAATCAAAAAGTGTTGCGTGTACTGTAATTTTAGGAGAAAATTAATCCCAGGAAGTAAACTTCTTAGGAGATATTTTGCTCTAGGAAAAAAAATAATCTAGTCTTTTAAGGATTTGTTTTTAGGACAATATGTGTGAACGTGAATGTTGACACCACTCTCTAGCCAGACATGTTGTTCAGAACACCAGTGTTAAGGAGCTGTGTGGTATTCTATCGCCCAGAACGTTTCAGCTGCATTTACTCCTCATACCAAGATTTTTCCCAGACACTTAAGAAGCATCTTCATTGATGCAGAACAAATAGGAATTTAAACCCACATTTTCATAATTGATTGTAGTACTCTTTTATAATCAGTGTAGGAGCAGACATTTTAAGTTTGTTCATCCCTTCTATAAATCTTGTAAATAAAGTTGATACTTGCATGTCACTGATGAATTCCATTCCAATTTACTGCCTGCGACCTACCATGCACACAAAGCAGTGGTTGCTGGCAGGTGTGGTCTGACCCTTCTTGTCTTTCATGCCATTTTGTCCCTCAGTCACAACCACCAACCTCCGCCCACCACACCTGCCTGCACCCTGTGTTCTCTGCACAGCCCTGATCCCCTAATAATACACAGGTTCCTTCTTTTTTCTTTCTCATAGCTCCTTTGGGCACTTATCCAAACATAGATTTTCTTTCTTTCTTTTTTTTTTCTGAGATGGAGTTTCGCTCTTGTTGCCAAGGCTGGAGTGCCATGATCTCGGCTCACCACAACCTCCGCCTCCCAGGTTCAAGTGATTCTCCTGCCTCAACCTCCCGAATAGCTGGGATTACAGGTGTGCACCACCACACCCAGCTAATTGTGTATTTTTAGTAGAGACAGGGTTTCTCCATGTTGGTCAGACTGGCCCGACCTCAGGTGATCTGCCCGCCATGGCCTCCCAAAGTGCTGGGATTACAGGCGTGAGCCACTGCGCCCAGCCAACTTTGTATTTTTTTTTTTTTTTTTTTTTTTTGGTACATACATCTGCCTGCTAGCTAGCCCTCCAAGAGCAAAGACTGTGTCTGTTCTCTTCATCCATTTATAAAATGGTCATCATGGTGCCTCACTCATCATCAGCTTTTCCTAAAGGGTAGGTAGATGGAAGTTGAAGGAGTAGGTGGGTGGATGGATGGACAGATGGAATCGTTCTTTCACCAGAGACAGTCACTAACTTATGATGGTTTGACTGAACAATTTTTTGATTTTATGGTGGTGCAAAAGTGATACACATTCAGTAGAAACCATACTTAAGTGCCATATTCAACAGATTACATGAGATATTCAACACTATTATTAAAAAGGCTTTTTGTTAGGTGTTTTTGCCTAACTGTAGGCGAATGTAAGTGTTCTGAGCACGTGTAAGGTAGGCTAGGCTAAGGAATGATATTCGGTAGGTTGGGTCTATTAAATGCATTTTTGACTTAGGTTTTTTTTTGTTGTTGTTGTTGTTTTTGAGACAGATCTCGCTCCATTGCCCAGGCTGGAGTGCAGTGACGTGATCTCAGCTCACTGCAACCTCTGCCTCCCAGGTTCAAGCAATTTTCCTGCCTCAGCCTCCTAAGTAGCTGGAATGACAGGCGCCTGCCACCATGCCCCACTAATTGTTGTATTTTTGGTAGAGACGGGATTTCACCATGTTGGCTAGGCTGGTCTCAAACTCCAGACCTCAGGTGATCCACCCACCTCGGCCTCCCAAAGTGCTGGGATTACAGGCATGAGCCACCACACCTGGCCCTGACTTACGGTATTTTCAACTTAAAATGGGTTTATCAGGAGGTAACCTTGCTGTAAGTGGAGGAACATCTGTACTTGACTATGGGGTATTTTCTAGTACTGGCTGGTTGCAGTGAATCAGGTGTCGCCTCTCAAGTCACCTTCCGGCAGGGGGGAGAGACTTATGTACACAGCATGTCAGGTGGGGATGGGCACAACGAGCAAATAGAGCAAATAAAGCAGAGTGAGGCAGGTCGAGAGAAGAAGTGGGGGATGTTGTTGTGCCTGTGTGTCAGGAAGGGACTCATGGAGAACACGTGATGTCTGAGCAGAGACCTGAAGGAAGTGGAAGGATGAGCCATATCTAACTCACGGCTAAATTCTCAGTGTTCCATGTTTTCAGAGTAATTTCTATCTGTGTGTCTATCTGGTCGTGTCATGCATTTTAGTTTTTGTCACACATCTAAATCTAAATACACCAGGTTTAGTGGAGGAGGGCCTCTGGGAGGATGGGAATGGGAGCTGCCTTTTTTGTGGAAGGACAATTCTAAGGCGGGAAAAAGATATTATGGGCCACATTTTTTATATCTTCAATTTACTTTTTATTATCTTGAGGAAGTAATAGATCATTTAAAATGTGAATTTTTTTTACTTCTCCTCTTGAGTCAATATGAAGTTAATAAGAACAAGATTACTTTGCAAAACATTCTGGGCTTGGCAGGTTCAGCCTCATTTGTATGTCATTGATTTCTTTACATTTTTCTCTGCATCTGTTGTAGGATTTTACAGGAGTCATAGAATAACGGGGTCAAATATTTCTCTTAATCTGAAAGGCGCCACATTAAAACAGGGTGGTCTGGTTGTCGGTGTTTCCTCCAGTGGGACAGATGAATGTTACATACCCAGTTCAGGTAGCAGGCAAGCTGTTTCCGATTGCCAGGAAGGCCCCGTAGAACCATCTGGCCTTTGTAAGTTAAGCTAGAGAGCAAATAAGGCAGTATATCTCTGGGCACTAGCTCAAAGAGGAAAGTCATTGCCATCTCCGATGGAGGGATCACAAAAGTGTGGAAGCCTGAGTGACACGTTCACCTTCCTTTGCCTGCAACTGTGAGCACAGTTGTATGTGAGGCTGCTGGCACTTGTCCTGTTTGGGTACATGCATGAGATGGAAAGGCTTAGCTGATCATTCTGCAGCCCTTTCCAAACTGGGTGTTTCAGTGGCAGTGCCGGTACTTGCTGGGAACCCTGCTGCTTTTCCTGTGGTCTGCCCATTGCTTATGCTCCGAAAAGGCACTGTTTGAAACCTCAGTGTTCTAAGGATCAGCTTGGGTGAGAAGAGGGATTGGGGAAACTACTCAGGGACTTCAAACCTGCAAAATGCCAGGGCAGTAATTCTGAGTGTGGTCCACAGACCTCTGCTTCAGAATCATCACAGGTGCTCATCGAAATGCAGACTCCTGGGCCCATTCCAAGGCACAGAAGCTGCAGCATTGGAATTGAAGGGCTGTCTCCCAGGGCTGACATGGCACATGCTCACAGGCAATGGGGAGCAACACCTTTGCATAGAAACCCACTGAGGCAGCTATTGCATTTCCTGATTATGAGGTGATTTATTTCCTCTAAAAATGTGTCCTATAGCCCCTTCCCAGGGAGTCTAATTTAGCAGATCTTGGGTGGTTCCAAACAGGGAAATCAGTTAGAATATTAATGAATTAGGAAACTGGTTTCATGTTTTTTGCAGGGATCTCCATTTGAGACATGGATATCTCTTGGTAATTGCCTTATATTCTCCATATTCTTAGAGTCTTGGCAGAGGGGGAGGATTCAGAAAGGCCCCACCTAGGTTGTGCTCAGGAGAACTGGATATAGTCTTCACAGGTCAGTGTTGATTCAGTTGGTATTTCTTGAGCCCCAGTCCTGCATGAGGCCCCGGGGGAACACTCCCCGCCATGTAACCATTAACTGGCTCCTTGCAGTAACCCAGCTGTGCCCCTTTACCTTGCCTCCTCTGAGAGGCCCCGTTCCTGCCTGGCCCCTTCCCACACATGTGGGCATTCCTGTCTCCCCTTCTCAGGTTCTGCCCTGCTGGGGGAGGCCGAGGACCCAGCACAGATATGGTCCCTGGCTGAAGCCCTGTAGTTTCTTCCCTCGGCAGGCATCTCCAGTAGTGCCCTGGGGTTGGTGCTAGGTAGACAAGTGTGAGGGCTAGGAGAGGGGGGGGGACAGGGGTTTTGTGTTGGCACAGTAGCCAAGACGACAAAGGTTGGAGAAAAACGGGTAAAACTATCACAGTTTGCAGATGGTCTACCTGTAAAACCCAAGAGAGTCAAGTGAAAACCCACCATAGCCAGGACTCATCCAGGGGAGGAAGAGGTTTCACCAGGCCATTGAAGGAAGATTCAGATGACAGTGTGGAGGGAGGGCTGGGTTTGTCCAGCTTGTTCCCAGCCCTTTGTCCTTGTCTGTTAGGGCCTCTTTCTTCCACGGGGAGTGGCAAAGGAATAGCGACTTAGTGTTCTAAATAATAACACAGTCACCTCTGGAGTGCTTTGTACTTGCCGTATGCCAGGCATTGCTCTAAACATATATATCAGCTAATTTAACCTCACAACAGCCCTGTGAGGTGGTGACTGCTGTCGGCATCATCTCACCACCTCCACATACAGGGAGGGAAAATGAAGTGTGGAGAATCGAGGCAACCTGCCCAAGGGTCACATAGCTAACAGGTGGCAGAGCCCAGAAACCCACACGAGACACCACCCACACTGCACTGCCTTCGTCACACAGCAAGATGTATCTGTCTCCCAGAGGCATCTTGACTTCTGCACTCATAAAACGGGCCACACAGTAGGGATTTGGTCCACATTGTCGAAGAGCTTTCCTCTCTGGGCAGTTTTCTGTCTTTAAGGCAAACAGTGGCCTGAGAGCTCTGAGAATGTAGGTATCCAGGGATCCAAGTGCTTTCTTATTTACTGAGAGATAGGCGTGTGTCCAGTGAGATCCTGCCAAACATAAACTCCTCCTTATTAATTTAAGAATTATTTGCAACCACCAAGATGGAGACTATCAACAATATTTACATCAGTTCTCTGAGCTGAAAGATGTGTGCACAGCACTGCCCATGACATCTGTGACTTTAAGTCAGAGACTTAAACTCTCTGATCTTCAGATCTTCACTGGTTTAAACAGAAAGACATGGGTCAGTATTACCAACCTCAACAGGTCACTGTGAGGATTAAATGAGATAGCACATGGGAAGGGTCTCATCCAGTGCTGACTTGTAGTGGGTTCTCCATGAAGGTAAGTCTCTCGCTGTGCCTCCCAGGATGGGCAACAGCTATGTGGGATTTGACAGAACATTGATGCATTTTAGGATCTGCTCCCTGCCCTCACCTAGCTTATGATTTAGGCAAGAAGAGTTTCTGAAACCACAGACATAGAAATCATAGTTCCAGGCCACAGCAGGGGGAGACCCCACATGGCAGTGCCTAGTCCGGTCATTAGAGCAAGCGTGACCTGTGCCCACAGGCCCAAATCCCTTGGCTGGAACAGTGATTTTACAAAGTTAAAAAATGTCATGTAAAAATCCAGACTTTCAGCCAGCATGGTGGCTCACGCCTGTAATCCCAGCACTTTGGGAGTCCAGGATGGGTGGATCACCTGAGGTCAGGAGTTTGAGACCAGCCTGGCAAACATGATGAAACCTTGTCTCTAGTAAAAATACAAAAATCAGCCGGATGTGGTGGCATGCATCTGTAATCCCAGCTACTCAGTAGACTGAGGCAGGAGAATCTCTTGAACCCAGGAGGCAGAGGTTGCAGTGAGTCAAGATCGTGCCACTCCACTCCAGCCTGGGTGACAAGAGTGAGACTCCATCTCAAAAAAAAAAAATTCCAGACTTCCATTGTCTTGAAAAATCAGGAAGTATAGTAAGAATGGGCTCAAATTCCTGCACAGTAACAGTCAGCAATCCCCCAAATGGGCTGTGGCCACCCCCTCCTGTAGAGCCGTGGTACGTCTGGGCTAAGAGTGGGGCTGGGTTAAAACCCTGGACCCACCACTTAACAGCTGGCATGACCTCAAGCAGGTTACCTGACCTCTGTACATCTGGGCAGCGGTAGTACCTACATCCTGATCTCATTGTGGGGATTTGCTGAGCTTGGCTCTGTGTAAAAGGCCAGAAGCACCTGATAATTATTATTGTGGCTGCTGTTATTATCTTGACTCCTCTCTGCCCAGCCCTGGGAAGCATTCCTGTGCTTGCTCTGAGGGTTGGAAGAAGGAAAGCCCATTGCAGCCTAGGGATTCATGGATTTTTTTAGAGGAGCTGTCTTTTGAATTGGGCCTGAACTGTGAGCAGGAACAGCGCATGCCAGGCAGGGGGACAGCAAGAGTGAAAGCGCAGACATGGAAAGTGTGTACTGTGTCAAGTGGCTGTCAGCAGAGTCCTTTCATGGCTGTTGAGGGGTTTTCTTTTGTTTCTGTGTGAGTTGCACACAGGTTTGGGCCTTGGTGCACGTCAGTGTCTTGGACCCCTGAAAAAGGATGTCACTGCCCCCAGGTTGGGCATACACAGCCTTCTTCAGGACAGTGAGATGAACTCACTGAGCAGGCTGTGGGCAGGGTCACTGTGGGGTCCTAACAGAGACAGGGGGAGGGTCAGAGGACTCTTTTGTGTCATTACAGGATTAGGAAGTAGACTGGCCCCAAGATGTCCCCTGAGACTCGAATGTGAAAAAACCTTGTCCCTCAGCAGAAGAGAATCTAGAGAATCTGTTTGGCGGAGTCCTGGAAGTGGGTGAGGTGTGGGGTGGGGTGAGAAGGGTTGTGCAAGACTGGACTGCTGACCCAAGGGGAGGCCCCGAAGATGCCTTGAAGGGGAGCACAAAGAGGGGGAGGAGAAACCTCCAGTTTCCCTGTGGCTGAGGGCAGGGAAGGGTTTGGGGGCTGGGTGCATGAATGACCCAGTCCCTTTTGGGTGGGAGCAGCCATGACAAGGGACTGTATCTATGCTGCAGAACTTGAGAGTAGCCTGTGTCTATGCCGATTTTAAGTTCTGAATTTTCTAGTGGTCCTTAGAGGTAATGAGACATATTCCCACAAATCAGGAAAATCCTATAATTCGACAGTTTCCACATCCCAGTGACACCTCTCTGATTGTCTCACACTTAGAAGTAATACCCAAAAATAGCCTTTAAGGAATCCCATGTCCCAGTGTTTTATTTGGAAGGTAAGGTCACTATATTTATGTATCAGCCATAAATACTTGAATGAGAGTGAAAATTCCTAAGGATTTGCCATTTCCGGCTGATAGCACCAGATCCCTTGGAAGTGTCCCATGTCATAATATGCCAACACATTTAGAATTTTCAACAGTCATGGAAACAAACAGGTGCTTGGGGCATCTAAAAATAACCACCCTGGGAAGTGAAATTGGGGCAGTGCCAAGGAGCTAAGGTGGGCAGTACTGCACTTTAGGGGGAGGTCAAGACAGTGGAAAGACAGCCAAGAAAAGAAAATTCTGCCCATGCCCCTCCTCCCAGCACCCAGGACTGTGTTTGCTTTTCTTAGAATCTCTTTCTGGTGTGCTAGCCTTTTTGCATCATCTCTACTGAAACATCTCACAGCTCCAACCCACTGCCCCCATATCTTGCATAGCTTTCTGTCCAGATTACTGAATTAAAGGTTGGATCCAGAGGGTGTCCCACTGTGCATGGATGGCAGGCTTCCTCCCACCTAGTGGGATGCTCCTGCTGCCATTCTCACCCTATAACACCCCTGACTTAGCCACTGAGGAGCTCCGGGGTGGTGAGAGGTGTGAGGGATGATTGGGGAGTGCTGTGCTCAGCAGCCTGAGCCGTGTCAGGGAGTCCAGGCCTTCCAGCCCGTGTCATCCTCCCCCTCCTGTGGAGAGCCATGGCCACATCCTCCATGCCCTGCTGCACTTCCTGAGGAGTGAAAGATGGTGGCTGTCATTGTGTCAAGGATGACGGGTGGCAAGAGGGGGTAAACACAGCTTGTTACTACCAGATTCGATTACCGGGTGATGCTGGAAGACAAATGGCCGGGGGCCTCTCTGCCCCTTGAGGGCAGGGGCAGCCTAGTCACCAGGAGCAGTGTCCCCTGAGGAGGAGTTAGAGTTGTTGTGGAATTGTCTCTCAAAGCCAGTGTCGGCTGACAGGACTAGTTGTGTTATCTCGAGTTTTCGTTGTGGGGGAGTTTTGAATTGGAAGCCTTGATTTGACCCTGAGAATAACCAAAACTGTACAAAAGACATGTGTATTCAAAACAAGACACAATAAGGTTCAAAAACAAAACTGTCTATGGTGGTAAAGGTTAGAGTAGGAGTCACCTTGGGGGCAGAGGAATGTTGGCTGGGACAGGATATGCAAGAACCTTCTAGAATGGTTCTGGAATGTTCTGTATCTTGATCTGTTGGTGGTGACACAAGCTTATACAGATGTATTAATTGAGCTGTACATTTAAGATGTGGGGAATCTCTCTGAACCTATTCTGGTAGCGGGGGGCTGCCCGAGTTTTAAAAAAGATGTGTGCATTTTACTGTATATATGCTATATCTCAGTGAGTAAGTAACAGTAAAGAAAAATATGCATAAAGGTGGTCTGTGAACAGAAACACCTTAGCAACATTTGAATAACCTAGCTTTTGCCATATTTGGATTTTGCTGTCCCATGGCCGTAGGTGCTAAAAACCTAATTTGGTTCAGTCCATACATTTAAAACACCAGCCAGCTATGGAGAATAACATAATGGCAAGTCTTTTCCCAGTTTTACCATCAAGAGAGCAATTTGGAAATGTCCAGCCCTGTGCCCTGAAATCACAGTCTCTCCATTCCTCCACAATTAGTTGAGATTCCTGGGGCATCCAGGTCAAGCCCATCCAGCTTTGAATTGCCATTCTGCCACTTTAACACCGGGACCTTCTAAGAAACAGTTGCCCTCTCTAGGTTCCATTTCTTTGTGAATTGGGTGAATTCTTGGGTGTTCTTGAGCAAAGGAGTACCTGTAACATGCTCCGCCCAGTGGTGAGTCCGTAGCAAGTGATCAATAAACGCTGAAAATGCTGATTGTCATTGTCGCCATTATCACGAAATTGTGCAGCGTTCGAGGGGGACTCCAGGGAGCCACATACGCTCGCCAGCGAAGTACCTCTGCAATGACTTCAACAAACAGTTCCCACACGACCCAACTTTTCCTACAGTTGGGTAGGCTCCAGGGTGCAGAGGCCCCCTCTGGCTTGGCAGGATGGCTTGGTTAGAGTCTTTGCTGGTTCTCAGAGCGGGAGCATGGTCGAGTTGGCCAACAGTGTACCCACATTGAAGCAGCTGTGCTGAACATCTGGCTCTGATTATCTGGCTGGGAATGGCCGGGGGTGGGAGCACTGTGATTTATAGATTGCTCCTTTGGCTGTAAATCCCATCTGTAATTGTGACTTCTCTGTCCCTAATTGTTTGCAGAGAAGAGAGGAGCTCAATGGCTTACAATCCCTGGCAGGGCCCAAGGCTGCTGGAGGGGGGGGAGGGTGAGGTTTGTTGCTAGGACACGGCCGTCTTTGTTTTGGTCCCTGCTCAGCAGTGTTTTTAAGGCCCTGTATACATTTCTCTGTATTGTTAATGTAATTTGTTCAGGCAGTGAACAGCCAAGTTCAGCCGAAGGAATCCGATACTCATAACAGAAACACCAGAGGCCAGGTTTTTGTGGTCAAATTAGGGTTTTGAGGCCTCTGAAGAGAATGAAATGTTGGTGCTGGGCGGGGTGACAATCTCCCTTTCTCCTCTTGTGCTGATGCTGGCCTGGGTTCAGCTTCCTTGAGGAGCTTGGCTTTGGGGCCCCAAGTCCACTGCATTCAGGACTGTGTTAGGTGGAGAGCCCGGCTGCCCTTCTCCGAGAAAGGGAATGCAGATTTTATTCAAAAGGGAAGAAAGGGCACTAACAAAGTATGAGCAAGTTTGGGCCCTGCCTGCCCAGCCTTCCTTCCCCCTGGCTCCAGGCAGCTTTTTCTCTTCCCCCTCCCCCACCCTGAATTACTTGACTGGGGGAGGAAATAATAGTTGGGCTCTGTTGAGAAGGTATGTGACTGTGCAAAATGCAATTTGCCTGTTTCCGCTGCCCATGAAGACCCGACAGCCCACTTGCCATCTGGGAACCCCGTGCCCTGCTGTGCTTGGAGTTTCGGAAACGATGGATTCCAAACAACTTCCAGTGAGCCGTTGGTGATGTTAACTCAGTTCATCTTACCCTTTTTATTTTGCCTCAGAAAGTAAAATAAGATAGAAACAAACATGCCAGCCCACAAACATTTCCATGCTTCCTTTTGCTTCTAGAATGCATATGTTGGGAAATTAATCAGACCAACATTAGCCCCTTCCTCCCGGCCCTGGAAGAATGCCTGGTGTGCATGCATCCCCTCTCTCCAGTTAGCAATTACCGGACACCTTCTGTGGTTAGCAAGGAGAGCGTGATAGGGTCCTGGCCCTCCAGAGCTTACAGTGTAGGAGAACAAACAGGAACATGAGTCTTTACAATACCCGTGATGAGTGCCAACAAAGTGGAATAAAATGTCACCTGAAATACCTGAGAAAGGGGCTGCTCCAGGTTGGTAGAAGGAGGCAGAGGCTTTGGGGAAGTGTTTGAGCTGAGCCTTACAGGAGGGACTCCAAGCATGCAAACATGGGTTCTAGTACTACCTGGATGCAAGCCTTTCTCCCCTCTGTCTGAGCAAGGAAGGGCTGCCTTTTCTTAATGACCCCATTCATTGTCTCTAGAACCTGGTGATTTACCAGAAGTTCTCGGAGGCAAGCCATCTTCAATTCAGAAGGGGAATCCCACGTGTGTGTTGAATATGACGCATTGTTTAAGACACCTCCTGCCCTCACCACATTGGCAAACTGACAGTGTCAGCTTGATGCAAGTGTATGCACTCACAACAGATGTTCATAAGGGGCCACCTAAGCCTGTGAACTTCCTAACTTTGATAATTACAAACACAAGGTAGATAAGATTGAAGCAAACCTGGCAAGTTATACTGACATGCAGCTGAAGCACTCTGAGAAACAGAGCTCTTTGCTCACGGAAGAAAGAAATCAAGGTGTTCTACACTCTTAATTTCCAGGGCCTTTGTTCAAAGTGAATGAGTTCAAAGGAGTGAAGATACATTCTGCTCACATTTGCTGTCACTCACTACTCATGTCGGGGGTGTCAGAGTATCGCAGCCTGTGTCCCAGCTTGTTCCCATGGGCACCATGCTCTTAAGCCGTACAGACTCAGACGTTCCACTGCTGACCAGTCTGCCCCAGTGTCCTCACCAATGATACCAAGATGCTGTTGAGACACTTTTTTTTTTTTTTAGTTTCCTGACACTCTACCCGCCACTGAGTAGCGTGTTCCTTGCCCATGATTCCTTTCTGTATTCCTTCCCCTCAATACCGTGTACAGGCCGAGTATCTCTTATCCAAAATGCTGGGGACCAGAAGTGTTTCACAGTTGGAACTCTTACTGGATTTGGGAATGTTTGCATTATAGTGACCAGCTGAGCTTCCATAACTGGAAAATCTGAAATGCCCCAGTCAGCATCTTGTTTGAGTGTCATGTTGGCACTCAAGAAGCTGCAGATTGTGGAGCATTTCAGACTTTGGATTTTGGGGTTAGGGATGCTCAACTTGTACCAGAATTAAATTAGCTCTAATCAGTTTGTATCAAAATAATTCTTTTTCTTGTTTGTCTCCTTCACTAGACCATGGAATTCTTTGGGATCAAAAATCACATCCTCTTCTCCCATGCCTAGAAAACCTGAGAGGTGTTTACTATGCATTTATGGGGTGAAATTTTCCTGTATATGTCTTTTTTTTTTTGAGACAGAGTCTCGCTCTGTCGGCCAGGCTGGAGTGCAGAGGCATGATCTCGGCTCACTGCAACCTCCGCCTCCTGTGCTCAAGCAGTTCTCCTGCCTCATCTCCCAAGTAGCTGGAATTACGGGTATGCACCGCCATGACTGGCTAATTTTTATATTTTGGTAGAGATGGGGTGTCACCATTTTGGCCAAGCTGGTCTCAAACCCCTGACCTTAGGTAATCTGCCCATCTCGGCCTCCCAAAGTGCTGGGATTACAGGTGTGAGCCACCGAGCCTGGCTAATTTTTATATTTTGGTAGAGATGGGGTGTCACCATTTTGGCCAAGCTGGTCTCAAACCCCTGACCTTAGGTAATCTGCCCATCTCGGCCTCCCAAAGTGCTGGGATTACAGGTGTGAGCCACCGAGCCTGGCCCTGTATATGTCTTATATCTCTTAGGAAATTGGTTTTCCAGACAATAAATGCTCTCTTTCAAAGCATTGTAATTAACTTTAGCTGTTTTGATTAAAAATGTTCTAAAATGCATCCCACACTTTTCTAACTTTTTTTTTTTTTTTTTGGATACAAGATCTTGCTCTGTCACCCAGGCTGGAGTACAGTGGCACAATCTTGGCTTGCTGCAACTTGTGCCTCCTGGGCTCAGGCAGTCCTCTGCCTCAGCCTCCTGAGTAACTGGGACTATAGGCATATGCCACCATGGCCAGCTGATTTTTGTATTTTTTGAAAAGATGGGATTTTACGGTGTTAACCAGGTTGGTCTCAAACTCCCGGGCTCAAGGGATTTGCCTGCCTTGGCCTCCTAAAGTGCTGGGATGACAGGCCTGAGCTACCACGCCCAGCCTTGTCTAACTTCTAATGGTTCTAAACATCTATATTAAAATCATGAACTAGGAAATGTCTAGTTAAAATGTCTTTTTATTCCAATGGAAGAAAAAAAAATGGTGATAGTGTTCTTTCCTAAAGTTCTTGCATTTTCACCTCTAGGAGAGGTCCTTGGACACTTACCCAGGCTTTCCTGACTTGATTTAGAACACTGCTTGGTTATTGTATAGCACACTCATCTGCAGATTAAGTGGCAGGTGACCATCTAGGCAGGGGGAAAAATATAAGAAATAATAATATATAAGGATACCCTGTGATGGACGCTCATAATGGTGATATAAGATGTTCAGAGCCAGCAACAGTGGCTCACACCTGTAATCCCAACACTTTGGGATGCCAAAGCAAGGAGGAGCACTTGAGGCCAGGAGTTCAAGACCAGCCAGGTCAACGTAGCCAGAATAAAGTAAAATAAGCACATACCTGTAGTCCCAGCTACTTGGGAGGCTGAGGTGAGAGGATGGCTTGAGCCCAGAAGTTAGAGGCTGCAGTGAGCCACGACTGTGCCACTGTACTCCAGCTTGGGCAACAGAGTGACACACCCTATCTCAAAAAAAAATTTTTTTTTCCTTTTCTTTTCTTTTTTTTTTCAGAAAAGGCTAAATGTGTTCTATGCTTTCCGTTGAAAGAAGAAGCGGGATCAGAGAAATGCAGGCTACAACATTGAGATAACAAAAAAAGTGTAAGAATACTGGTGTTGACAAAAATGTAGGTTAATAAATGACACATTTGCATATTATGTTGAGGAATGATTGGGCAAAATCTAGTGAAATCAAAGGTGCACATATGACCTAGCTAATCTACTACACATGAGCACAAGGGACATGAACAAGAACACTCCTTGCTGCATTGTTTACAGTAGCATAAACTAGAAACAACATATGTGGCCATCTATGTATTAAATAAATAAATACAGCCGTATAGTAGAATATAATGAATTAACTCAGATGTCCACATGTTAACATGAATAAATTCCAAGAGTCTAACGCTCATTAGAAAAAGTAAATGGCTAGGCTGGGCACAGTTGCTCATACCTACAATCCCAGCACTTTGGGAGGCCGATGCAATGGGATCACTTGAACCTAGGAGTTCAAGACCAGCTTGCCCAACATGGAGAAAACCCGTCTCTATTAAAAAATATAAAATTAGCCAGGTGTGGTGGCGGGTGCCTGTAATCCCAGCTACTCGTGAGGCTGAGCAGGAGAATCACATGAACCCGGGAGGCAGAGGTTACAGTGAGCCAAAATCACGCCATTGCACTGCAGCCCAAGTAACAGTGCAAAACTCTGTCTCAAAAAAAAACAAAAGAAAAGAAAAAATAAGGGGCTAAAAAATACCTATGATGCAGTGCCATTTATATGAATGTTGTAACTCCCAAGAGAATGATAATTGCATGTGGTTATACAGGAGAATGCCCTGGTGTTTAGGAGATTGGGGCTGAGGTATATGAGGGTAAGGTGTTACAGTTTGACAACTGACTTTCAAATAGTTCTGCAAAATAAAAATGTCTGTGTGTGTGAATAGATACATAGGGGAGGGAGGTAAGCAAAGCCGGTGTGTGAACATGTTAATGATGATGAATCTGCATGAAGGACAGATGGGAGTTTATTGTACTTTTCCTATAACTTTTTTCTAAAATAGAGTTTTTAAAAATAAAAAATTAAAGAAGACACTCATTGAGCCTATAAATTGTTTGTGGATAATACATATGTAGTGGAATATATTTAGTGAAAAACGTGTAGAGCTATGACAAACAGTACCTTTAGGACAACGGTTACTTCTGGGAGGGCAGATAAATCAATGACAGATCGGATACTTGAGATGCATCAGTAACACTCTATTTCTCTAAGAAAAAAAGAGGTGGGGAGTGATGAGATTAATATGGGAAAATGATAAGCTATTCAATCTGGGGTCCAACAGTGTCTCTACTTACTTTCTCTACTTAAAATATATGTGTGTGTGTATGTGTGTGTGTGTATATATATATATATAAGTTTTAATTAGATGATACTTTGTTCTGTAAGAATAACATTTTTAAAACTTCAGAAAAGTGGGAAGTAAATAATTGAGTTTTCATTTTAAAATTAAAGCTTATTTTGGAAGTTATTATGGTGCCTAAAGAGAAAGAATATATATTTTGTAGTTCTATCCACTGGAAAAGGTTAGAAACAATGATTATCTCAATAGCACTGAGCAGCTCCAGTGCTCAGATTATATTCTCCAAATACCGTTTCCGAGGTAAAACCAGACTCCTGGGAGAAGGAGCTGATTTGATGTATGAGGTGAGCCTAGATTGTATTGTTGTACAAGAAAGCATGAAAACTATTGAAGACCATTAGAGACCCAAGTCTACTGTTACAGACTGAGGTACTAGGACTGCTAGGTCAGAAGGACTCAGCAGCCAACCTGAATAAGATGGAAAAGATGAAATAATTCGAACATCAACAATGTATCATATTTATTAAAATCCTTAAGTTCACAATGACACCAAAAAACACAACCAAATAAACAACACTGGTCTCCTTTGGAGGACAACAGGGAGCTAAGCCATTATTTTCAATGTGTTAATAGAGAAAGAATCACACATTTATCCTGCCTGTGCTGTGTGCTCTTTGCCACTGGGCCACTAGTTGAGGAAAGTTTTCCTTTACAGAAATACTTCAGCTAATAAATGAAGAAAAAAATAGTCTTGTTCCCTGTCTTAGTTTGTTTTGTGTTGCTGTAACAGCACACCACAAACTGGGTAATTTATAAAGGAAAGATATTTACTTGGCTCACAGTTCAGGAGGCTGGGAAGTCCAAGGGCATGATGCTGGCATCTGCTCAGCATCTGGTGAGAGCTTTCTTGCTGCGTCATCCTGTAGCAGAAAGGCAAGAGAGTACGCTCGTGTGTGCACAAGACAGCAGGATTGGGGCTGGGGGGCGAACTCATACTTTTATCAGGAACACACTCCCACATAAGGGCATTAATATATTTATGTATTATGAACTTTGCAGGACATATTCAAACCATAGCATTCCCTCTGCCCTAAATAAAGTAAAATAACATCGAACCTGAATTTGATCAAGCCTCTAGATCTAATTATTAGTTTACCAGAAATACAATTCAGAAGTGCATGTTAGATTGACACCATGAGGATATGATTAGCAAAATCCAGACTGTAAAAAAAAAAAAAAGCACACTACAGGAACAATAACTTGGTTTCCTCCATGAATAATACAGGGTGGGTGGTCAGGGTAGAAATAGGGAAAGAGAGAGACTCCTAAAGATTAAAAGGCTACAAAAGACTAAAGGTGATGACTGGGTGTGGTGGCTTACGCCTATAATCCCAGCACTTTGGGAGGCTGAGAAGGGCGGATCACCTGAGGTCAGGAGTTCAAGACTAGCCTGACCAACATGGTGAAAACCAATCTCTATTAAAAATACAAAATTAGAACCAACCCAAATGCCTATCGATGATAGACTGGACAGGGAAAATGTGGCACATATACACCATGGAATATTATGCAGCCATAAAAAACGATGAGTTCATGTCCTTTGTAGGGACATGGATCAACCTGGAAACCATCATTCTCAGCAAACTGACACAAGAACAGAAAATCAAACACCGCATGTTCTCACTCATAGGTGGGTGTTGAACAATGAGAACACATGGACACAGGGAAGGGAGCATCCCACACTGGGGTCTGCAGGGGGGGATCTAGGGGAGGGACATCGGGGGGGGGGAACTAGGGAGGGACGGGGGGAAACTAGGGAGGGACAGCGGGGGTGGGGAGTTGGGGAGGGATAACATGGGGAGAAATGTCAGATATGGGGATGGGGAGGAAGACAGCAAACCACATTGCCATGTATGTACCTATGCAACAGTCTTGCATGTTCTTCACATGTACCCCAAAACCTAAAATGCAATAAAATATATATTTTTTAAAAATACAAAATTAGCTGGGCATGGTGGCACATGCCTATAATCCCAGCTACTGGGGAGGCTGAGGCAGGAGAATCGCTTGAACCCAGGAGGCAGAGGTTGCAGTGAGCCAAGATCGTGCCATTGCACTCCAGCATGGGTAACAAGAGCAAGATTCGTCTGAAAAAACAAAAAAAAGACAAAAGGCTTGGCTGGGTGTGGTGGCTCATGCCTGTAATCCCAGCACTTTGAGAGGCCACAGTGTGGATTGCTTGAGCTCAGGAGTTCAAGGCCACCCTGGGCAACATGGTGAAACCCCCATCTCCACCAAAAATACAAAAAATTAGCCAGGCATGGTAGTGTGCACCTGTTGCCCCAGCTACTTTGGAGGCTGAGTTGTGAGGATTGCTTGAGCTGGGGAGGCAGAGCCTATAGTGAGCCGAGATTGCACTGCTGCTGCACTCCAGCCTGGGTGACAGAATGAGACCCTGGCTAAAAAAAAAAAAGATTAAAGGCTTTAAAAAAGACTAAAAGACATAAATTGACCAATAGCAAATGTATGGACCATGCATTGGATCCTGATCAAAATAAACTGTAGGGAAAAATTATTTGTAAGACATAATATTAGAAAATTATTATTAACCCCTAAAAACATTTTTAAGGTATTTTTAAAATTTCCTGCTTTCTGGAGATACATACAGAAATATTTACCAATGAAGTCATAGGCTATTTGGGCTCTGTTTCAAAATAGTCTTGGGCTTAGGGGTGGGTGAGCAGAGAGTGGGTAGGGGATGGATGAATGGAGATTGGCCATGAGCTAGTAATTGCGGAAACTGGTGGGGCTTAACCAGATTCATTATGTTCTCTCTACTTTTGTGTACATTGGAAATTTTCCAAAAAGGTTTGTTTTTGAGATGTAATCTCACTTGGTCACCTAGGCTGGAGTGCAGTGGTGCAATCATAACTCACTGCAGCCTCAAACTCCTGGGCCTCAGCAATCCTCCCACCTCAGCCTCCTGAGTAGCTGGAACTATAGGTGTGTGCCATCTCGTCCTGCTAATTTTTCTAAATTTTTCTGTAGAGACAGGGTCTCCAACTCCTGGTCTCAAGTGATCCTCTTGCCTCAGCCTCCCAAAGTGCTGGGATTACAGGCATGAGCCACCACGCCTGGCCGCAAAATAAAAGGTTTTAAATATTTCACTTTTATTCCCCTGCAGAATCCCAGGTAGAAGTTAGAGTGTTTGTGGATGATTGAGTGTCTAAGCAGGACCCCGCAGCGGGTGGCAGTGAGGGGGCGGCAAGGGAAGGGTATGAGGCCTGATCAGGTGAGCTGCTGGAGGGGGAATGTATGGGGTATCTGCTTCCCCAGGTAGAGCTGGATAGATATTGGTGTGCTGAGAAAGAGAAGGAAGATGAAAAAGATGCAAAACCCAGCAAAAAGTACCCAAAAGCAACCATCCATAGCAAAAACATGGGAGGACAAGTGATTTAACACTGCAAGGCACACACTTTTCAAGGCTTTACAAATAAGAACTCCTTCAGCCCCTGCAGCAACCCTCCCATGGCGGGTATGCTGTTCTTTGTCCCTATTGTACCATTAAGGAAACTGACATACAGATAAATTACTTGCCTAAGTCAGTGGCAAGTCCCTTAAGTCACTGGCATGACCAGGATTTGAAACCGGGCTAGTCTGGAACCTGGCTTCTTTGCTGCTGTGCTATACTGTACTTCTTTATGTCAGTGCCACTTCCAAGTTTTGGTGGAAATCAACGACCATAAAGTAGCTTCCTCTCCTAACTTCTCTATTCTCTTAGTTCCCATTATCCTAATCGCCCAAACTTGCCAACTTCAGCTCTTCTCTCCCTCCTGTCCCATAATAACCACTCACTCGTGGGTCCTGTGTATTCTCTAAAACTGTCCTCTGAGAGCCACCTCTCCGGGAGACACAGTTTGTAGTTTTCCTGCCTGGATCACTGCAGTAGTGCCCCTCACTCCAGCTCTTCCCTTTCTGTTTATCTCCCTTTTTTTTTTAACCTCCCAACGCACCACTTTCTCCATGTCATTCTAATGCTTGCAAACCTTCAAGGCTTCCTCATTAACCAGAGATTGAACACAGATCTTGCTTCTAAGGCAACGAGAACAGTCAGGGCCTGGGTTCAAATCACACCACCACCACTGATTTCATTCTGCGACTCTGCAGGATAGGGATAGGACTCACTCAGGGAGGCTTTAAGAGCAGATGTGGAAAAGCATACATAGAGTGCCTGAGACAAGACAAGCACTTGGTCCCAGAGTGAGCTGGTGCTTAACAAATATTCACCCCCATGCTATTTTGCTGTTTTTCCAGCATGTACCTTGTAATAACTCTACCAAATCTCATCTACTGGATATCTTTTGACTTCTCCTCTTGCCCCCACCCCTTTGCACTTAGCTCCTCTCACTGCATTGATCTCCTCTGCTTACACTATCAAACCCTTGCTGGACTCAGCTAAAGGAGCCTCGCTCCCCGACAGGCCTTGGCGACCTGTTCTTCCCATGAGAGTACTTGCCACCTGAGCAACACCTGGGTTTTTTGGACCATTCGAATTTCAGAAAAATGGCCAACATGGTGAAACCCTATCTCTACTAAATATACAGAAATTAGCTTGGCGTGGTGGCAGGCACCTGTAGTCCCAGCTACTCAGGAGGCTAAGGCAGGAGAATCCCTTGAACCTGGCAGGCAGAGGTTGCAATGAGCGGAGATCAAGCCACTGCACTCCAGCCTGGCGACACAGTGAGACTCTGACTCAAAAAAATTAATAAAATAAAATAAAAATTAGCCAAGCGTGGTGCCAGGGACCTGTAGTCCCAGCTACTCGGGAGGCTGAGGTGGGAGGATTGCTTGAACCCAGGAGTTTGAGGCTACAGTGAGCTATGATCTCCCTACTGCACTCCAGTCTGAGTGACAGAGCAAGACCTTGTCTCTAAAAAAAGATCAGTCACCAACATTTTCATGTTGTTTGGGTATTTGTTTTTCATTCAACATTTAATCCTTGAGCAGCTGCTAGCAGCCTGGGCAGTGTCTTAGGGACTGAGGTATTAAAAAGATAGGAGGCTGGGTATGGCGGCTCATGCCTATAATCCTGACATTTTGGGAGGCCAAGGCAGGAGGATCACTTGAGCACATGGGTTTACGACCAGCCTGGGCAACTGGGAGAGGGAGAAGGGAAGGGAAAAGTGTGTATAAAGAAAATTTGGAGATTGGGGGAATATTTTTTAAAATGTCACTTAATCATCCAGCCACCAACATATATCAGTTTTAAAATGTTGGTCCAGGCTGGGCACAGTGGCTCACGCCTGTGATCCCAGCAATTTGGGAAACTGAGGTGGGTGGATCGCTTGAGCTCAGGAGTTTGAGACCAGCCTGGTCAACATGAGAAAACCCATCTCTACTACTTTAAAAAAAAAAAAAAAAGCTGGGCGTGGTGGCACAGGCCTGTAGTCCCACCTACTCGGGTGGCTGAGGCAGGAGGATCTCTTAAACCTGGGAGGTCGAGGTTGCAATGAGCTGAGATAGTGCCACTAACACGCCATCTTAGATGACAAAGTGAGACCCTGTCTCAAATCAATAAATAAAATGTTGGTTCACTTTCTGCCAGACCTCTCTTCTGTTGTGTAAGTTTTCTACTTCTTTCTCTTTTTCAAACATCATTGTCTTCATACTGTGGTACAGCTTGGTGTCTTGCCTTTTTCACTTCATATTTTATCCTAAGCCCTTTCTTCAATGGACTCCGCTCACCATTCCCCTATTTTTAGAAACTCTGATTTTTCTGGCACTTTACTCTCAAACAATAGTGCAGTGCATGATTCTTATGATCTCGGCTCACTGCAGCCTCCACCTCCCGGGAGGTGGAGATTCTCCTGCCAAGCGATTCTCCTGCCTCAGCCACCCAAGTAGCTGTGATTACAGGCACCCACCACCACACCTGGCTAATTTCTTGAATTTTTAGTAGAGACAGGGTTTTGCCATGAGGGCCAGGCTGGTCTCGAACTCCTGACCTCAGGTGATCCATTCACCTCAGCCTCCCAAAGTGCTGGGATTACAGGTGTGAGCCACTGTGCCCGGACTTAGAAACATCTTAAAGCTCCACATCATATTGCCAGATTTCCTTGCAGGGAGCTGAATCAGTTTATACCCGGGGCAATCATAGAGTGCTCGTTTCTCCTGTATCCCTACGTGACACTCTGCTTTCTGTGAGGCAGCCT
Organism: Ateles fusciceps; assembly: GCA_036589455.1. Taxonomy (NCBI): domain Eukaryota; kingdom Metazoa; phylum Chordata; class Mammalia; order Primates; family Atelidae; genus Ateles; species Ateles fusciceps. The sequence continues at coordinate 2,472,393 of JAZHEH010000053.1, read as the reverse complement.
TGTTATTGCAAAGAACTAGTACCACTAACGTGTTTTTTAAAAGCAAAAATTATAATAGCTTTAAGGCTACGCTGCATACATGTTGCCAGGGGAAAAGCCTAAGGGGCTGGGTGGATATCGCCTTTTAATTTGCTGTTAGTTTTCCATAAAGGAACAAATGTCTGAAACTTTCCAAAACTAAGTTTGGACAGATCCCTGTGTCTTGAAATCTTGGTCCCCTCAGGATTAATGCTGTATTTAGAGGGAAAGAACATATAAATGGTCCCAGAAACATTATAGGGTACTTGAAAATCCTTTGAAACGTCTGCAAGTGTCTTGCAGATGGACGAGGCTACTAAGCCAGCCAGCAGGAACAGCCAGGTCTAATGTGTGCCCCTAGGAAACCAGGCCTGTTGAGCTGGATTTGTTAGAGAGCCCCAGGCTGCAGGGCTGTGGACCTGACTCAGCCACCGAAGCATCTCTCCTCTCTCTGGCGCTTCCTTCTAGTTTCCTGGTTTGTATTCCTATGTTGAGTTGAAACTGGGCTTTTCCACTCCTGAGTAGCTCTAGAAAACCTAAGAACCAGGGACCGGGCGCGGTGGCTAACGCCTGTAATCCCAACACTTTGGGAGGCCAAGGCGGGCAGATCACTAGGTCAGGAGATCAAGAACATCCTGGCCAACACGGTGAAATTAAATTACAAAAAAAAAAAAAAATTAGCAGGGAATGATGGTACGCCTGTAGTCCCAGCTACTCAGGAGGCTGAGGCCAGAGAATCGCTTGAACCTGGGAGGCGGAGGTTGCAGTGAGCTAAGATTGCACCACTGCACTCCAGCCTGGTGACAGAGCAATACTCCATCACACACACACACACACACACACACACACACACACACACACACACAGAACCATTCCACATCTGAGAATGATCAGCTGTTGGCTGAGATCACAGAGTTATCTGGTCCATCCATTTGTTCCCCGGCCTCTGCCTGAACACCTGCAGTGATGGGAGCAGCCCAGAGCAAATTGAATTCCTCCTCGTCCACGTGACAGCCTTTCCTTTTCAGAAGATCACCTTCCTCACACTGATGGCCTCATACAACATCGTTTTGAATGTCCTCAACTCTGCACCACCCACCCAGCTCCACTCTGGGCCACCTGGAAGGGTGTATCCAAAATCAGGACACCAGTCCCTGGGCACCAGGGAGTATGCTGGCCACTGAAGCAGCTTCCTTTTCAGGCACCCATGTTGTAAAATTGACTCCTCCAAGGTTATTTTCGACATGTGTAATGGTCCCTCCTGCCATGTCCCCTTCTACACACTATTTCCCACCCCTGGCATGGGTATAGGACCTCATTTCTGTTAGCCTTGTGTTGGAGGGTTTATGTCATTTTTCCAGAGTAGTGGAGGAGTTCGAGGTGCCGAGCTCTCTGGTCGGGTAGGTTCAGATCCCACCCTGGGTGAGTCAGAGAGCTTCCCTGTGCCTCTGTTTCTTCAGCTGTAAAATGAGACTCTCAACAGCCTCTACTTCAGATGGTGCTCATGAGGACTGAGTTAATGTTAGCAAAGGACTTAGAATGGCGCCTGGTATGTTGTAAGATGAGTGTCATTTCTCACTGTTACTCTGTTGAGAGTCTTCAGATCTTCATCATGTACCCCCAGCATCTGACCAGTGAGCCTCCCCCAGATCAGCAGCCCAAGGCGATCCGGTCAGGGCTGAGCACCTGCCAGCAGAGGCTGGAGACTTGAGGTGCTCCTGCAATCCATTCTCGCCTTTGTCTGCTTTCTGTCTTTTGTTCAGGGTGCTCGTTTTGTTTTCTGCTCTGTGTGTGTTTGTTTTTGTGATTGTTATTTTAAATCTCTCTCAGGAATGCTTCGTGATGCTCAGCCTGGCCAAGCGATCTGTATACATCCTCCATTATTTCTTCTCCATTTCTTTTAATCAAATTTCCTCCTCTGAACTTCTACCCTCAGCTTTATTCATTATCCAGCACACACTGATGGTGCAGCTCCATGGGCCCAAGGCTGTTCTGGGGGCCACAGCAGTGATAGGAGTGTCCTGGGGAAGCTGACGTTCCACCGACACAAGCAGCCATCCGTCCGTCTCATTCCGCCAAGACCTCTGTGAGGTCCTGTTGAGCCCTTTGTATGATGATCTTGTTTGCTCACCCCTGTTCAGCATATGAGCATTAAGCCCTATTTTTGCATTCTCTTTTCCACTGTTTTCTCCTACTGATTAAGGGGCATCTCCTCCACTGTTATTTTTCTTCCAGTGACATATTCAGGAAGGACAAGTTCTCAAAAAATATAAATGTTGATATTCCCCACCAATCCCAGTTGTCATTAGAGTATTTATCCTTATCTGCGCAGTGCTTCACTTCTGGAATATATTCATTTTTACCTTGCCCTGGGTAACGATAACAGCCACAGGAATTAAAAGCAGTGGGCTACAGTTACAGCTTGGCAGGTATAACTTCAGAGAACAAAGGGGATTCTTTTTTGTTTTTTGTTTGTGGTTTTGTTTTTGATTTTTTTTTCTTTTTTTTTTATACAGGGTCTTGCTCTGTCGCCCAGGCTGGAGTACAGTGGCAAAATCACAGCTCATTGCAGCCTCGACTTCCTGGGCTCAAGAGATCCTCTCACCTCAGCCTCCCAAGTAGCTGCAACCACAGGTGTGTGCCACCATGCCTGGCTAACTTTTTGGGTTTTTTTGTAGAGATGAGGTCTCCCTATGTTGCCCAGGCAGGTCTTGAACTCCTGGGCTAAAGGGATCCGCCCACTTCAGCCTCCCAAAGTGCTGGGATTACAGGTGTGAGCCACCATACCCAGCCTGGGGATTCTTTATCATTTTATCCTGACCCAAAGAGTCAGCACAGTCTCTTTTTGTGCTCTCTAAAATGGTTAAATTCAGAGATTTTTTTTTTTTTTTTTTTGAGACAGAGTCTTGCTCTGTTGCCAGGCTAGAGTGCAGTGACATGATCTTGGCTACTGCAACCTCCGACTCTCTGGTTCAAGAGATTCTCCTGCCTCAGCCTCCCAAGTAGCTGGGATTACAGGCATGCGCCACCAGGTTCAGCTGAATTTTGTATTTTTAGTAGAGACAGAGTTTCACCATGTTGGCCAGGATGGTCTTGATCTCCTGACCTCATGATCTGCCCACCTCGGCCTTCCAAAGTCTGGGATTACAGGTGTGAGCCACTGCTCCAGGCCAGAGAATTATTTTTAACATACCATAAAATTAACTTTTGGGGTTTTAACAAATTGTGCCACTGCATTCATGATACAGAACAATTCCACCCACCCCCAACTTTCCCCTGGGCATCCCCTTTGTAGTCAGTCCCAAACCCTGGCAACTGCTGATCCACTCTCCATCCCTCTGGTTTTGCCTTTTACAGGATATGAGTGATTCACATGGTATGTAGCCTTTTGATTCTGGCTTCCTCTCCTTAATAATATGCACTTGAAATTCATCCACATTACTGCAGGTATCAGTAGTTCTTTTCAATACCAAGTGGTTTTCCATTGTATAGATGAACCCGTGTTCGTTCATTCATTCATCTGCTGAAGGACATTGGATTGTTTCTAGTTTGGGGAGATTATGTAACTGCTATCAACATTCACGTAAAGTTTTTGTGTGAGAATGCAATCTTCTTTTTTTTTTTTTTTTTTTTTTTTTTGAGACGGAGTCTTGTTCTATCGCCAGGCTGGAGTGCAGTGGCGAAATCTGGCTCACTGCAACCTCCGCCTCCTGGGTTCAAGCGATTCTTCCGCCTCAGCCTCCCAAGTAGCTGGGACCACAGGCACGTGCCACCATGCCTGGCTATTTTTTGTATTTTTAGTAGAGACGGGGTTTCACCATGTTGGCCAGGATGGTCTCGATCTCTTGACCTCGTGATCCACCCGCTTCGGCCTCCCAAAGTGCTGGGATTACAGGCGTGAGCCACCGCGCCCGGCTGAGAATGCAATCTTCTAATAAGGCATTTTACTTTTCACCTCTGTTCCACTCTGATTTTTTTTTTTTTTTTTTTTTTTTGGAGATAGAGTCTCGCTCTGTCGCCAGGCTGGAGTGCAGTGGTGCAATCTCGGCTCACTGCAACCTTTGCCTCCCAGGTTCAAGCGATTCTCCTGCTTCAGCCTCCTGAGTAGCTGGGACTGCAGGTGTGTGCCACCACGACCAGCTAATTTTTGTATTTTTAGTAGAGATGGGGTTTCACTATGTTGGCCAGAATGGTCTTGATATCTTGACCTCGTGATCTGCCCGCCTCGGCCTCCCAAAGTGCTGGGATTACAGGCATGAACCATCACGCCCTGCCGTTCCACTCTGATTTTAAAGGTTGCGGGAATTTTGGTGGAAACTCTGCTGGCTAAGTTATAGATGGCACTGCATCTTTTGAAGGAATGCCCCTATTCTTTCAAAAAATTTATTCAAGAATTCCCAAACAAATGCCAAATAATTTCTCACCTCTGATAAGTCTTGAACCACATTCCCCATCCACTGGAATTTATGTTCTGCCCGAAGTGAATCGCCCACTTAACTTTTAATTTTTTGTCTGTGGGTTGATGACTTTCTAAATCACAAGAGCACCATGATGCTAAGCAAAAGATGAAGATGCCAAAGGTGGTGAAGTCCAGGAAACTCAGAACAGGGGTTTGTCCTCTCATGGACACATGGGAAGAAAGGTGAGGTCAGCTTGAGTGTGGAGGTGTTGGCATCATCCGAGATGAAAGGGCGGCTTGGATAGTGGAGGCTCTGCAGAAGAGGGGTGCAGGAGATGGGCTGAGGTTGGGGATTTAACTTGTTTCTGAAGGGTGTTCTCAAATCCTGCTCTGGATAATTCCCCCAACTACCATTTAATCAGCTCCATTAAACCCTGCCCTGTCTAGCGCACTGTGCTCCAGACAGGGCTCTCCTGGGCTCCCAGTAATAGCTCAATTGTGTGTAAGTGGCTGTGAAGAGGCTCTGTGTGCTGGATGAATAGGCCCCGTCTCCATGGAAACCAGCGCTGACTGCGGGGGGGGGGGGGGGGTGGGGGGGGCTGACCTCTGACCCACTTGTTGCCACCATACTGTTAACCACTGGTGCCTCTTGGGTGGAGAAAGAAAGCAAGGAAATGGCTGTCAGAGTTGTTTTCATTTTCCCTTAGTTTAGGTAGTTTAGACCTGGGTCCACACTAAGTAGAAATACCATGCTAATATTAATCCAAAGCACTTGGATGTGAGTTTGGTTTCATTCGGGGCTCTGCCTGTCCCTACCCTGTCTTCCCCCAAGCCATTTCCTTATCCTACAATCTAGGATGCAGCCAAGTGAGCAGGGTTGGTTATGATCACCCTCTAGGGATGCTGGGAGTGTGGTTCCTAAGGTTCAGTGTGGAAAAGAGTAAGGCCCTGTGCTGGGAGCTTCACCCACTAGGCTCAGGGCTGGCTCACTTGTGGTGTGACTGTGGACACATTTCCTCATCTGTGTCATGAAGCTAATCCCCTACCTGCAGCCCAGAACCCTCACGAAGCTCAACTAGGAAGAGGCAGCCAAGGCATTACACCTGTGACACTCTTTATTAGCCAAGGCGTTAGGATCTCAAGGGCAAGGGCAAAACATACAGCTTTTTGGCAATGACATAAATAAAAACTTGGCTACACCTTATAGGGGCCAGGTGCGGTGGCTCATGCCTGTAATCCCAACACTTTGGGAGGCCAAGACGGGAGCATTGCTTGAGCCCAGGCGTTCAAGATCAGCCTGGGTAACATAGAGACATTCTGTCTCTACAAACAAACAAACAAAAAACCAGATTGGGTACCGTGGCTCATGAATGTAATCCCAACACTTTGAGAGGTGGAGGTAAGAGGATTGCTTGAGCCCAGGAGTTCAAGAACAGCCTAAGCAATATAGTGAGACCTTGCCTCTACAAAAAAATCAAAAAATTAGCCAGGCGTGGCGGCACACACTCAACTACTTGGGAGGCTGAGGTGAGAGGATCACCTGAGCCCTGGAGGTCAAGGCTGCAGTGAGTTGTAATTGCACCACTGCACTCCAGCCTGGGTGACAGAGCAAGACCTTGTCTCAAACCACATCCCCCACCGCCCCCCCCAAAAACAACCAATCTGAGAGTCAGGCCAAGATGGCTTTAACAACCCTGAAGTGAGTTATTCGCTCAGGCCCTATCTGTATCAGCGAGTATTTCAGACCCTATGGCACTCTGTCCATACAGGCAGATTTTTCTGGACTCTGTCCTTTGCTTTGAGATTATTTGGGTTGCCATGGTTGTCCTGGACTCCAGGAGACATTACAGGCAAAATCAGGTCCATGCTTCCCAGTTTTGTCTGCGGGAGTCCTCTGGCATGGGTCAGATCCAGGGGGCTCTCCTTCTGCATTTGCAGCTGGAGGCCTCTGGATGCAATTGTATGAACCCACTGGTGTGTCCCTGGAGCCCCAGAATGTACGAATGAATTTTCAAGAAAAAGGTGAGAGACAGGTGCTGGGCCTGTCAGATTTCTGGCTGGGGTTACCCCATAAGATAAGTCAGGTAATTTTTTGAAAAGGAAAGAGAGCCTTGCAGGGGATCAGGTGTATATATCTACCTATGTGTCATGGTCTGGGGGTTATGTTGGGGGCAGGGACAACATAAGAGGTAAACAGGGCCCCAAGTTTGAGCTCCTGGGATAAAGTCAGAATGCAAAGTAACAACTTCTTTAGAGAAGTCTCAAAAGTCTCATGGCTTTCTAGGAATTGCAGAGTGATAGGGACCAGGAAGAGAGGAGGAGGAGGGACTGCAGTGTCATTTGCAGTGACTGAGATTTCCAAATGCTTTGTTCCCTAAACCTGTCTACCACCACGGGGTGAGGGCATCAGCTCTTTGCATCTTTCAGACCTCAGGTTACTGTCGTAAGTTCTTTTCTTGACACTCTGATTTCAGATAACCTGCACTGATCTGAAATAGGATGCTCAGATACGACCCTAGGCTCAGGAGAGGTGCTTTGCAGACATGTCTGGTTGGGTTTTCCCATCTACCCTGGAGTATGGTCCAGGAGGTGGTGATCATTTGGAGCACCTCTTAGGACTGGAGAGGCCCAAAATAACTTCAAGCCTTTTAGTTATAGTTCTAAGGTATTTGTTAGAACTCCTAGACAGTTTGTCTAGTGGTTTGTTTTGTTTTTTAAATTTCCCAGCAACTTGCCCACACACTTGGCCACACCTTGGATTGAGAAGGATGCAGCGGTGCAATCACAGGGATCCAGTGGTAACAGGCACCCTTCACTGGATCCGTTATCACTCTGGCCCCTGGTTAGAGCCCTGGGGGACTCTGAGGTCTGCAGTGCAGCCCCCTCTCAGCCTGTCTCTTGCTGTCTGGGGCTTCCACAGTGTGGAGCAGCTGCTCCTTTCCTGGGCTACAGAATGGCTATGTACAACCTGTACAGGCATCCACAGGATCACTCACTCTAAGCTGTTCAACATGCTTTTCCATCCCCAGAAAGTGCCATTATCCGTGTACCAACTATTTGCAGGAGATTGGGTTGGGAGTAGCGTTCCCTCTGCCCCAAGTTGTGGGGAGCCAGAAATACACATATATTAACCCTGGGCTTGGAGAGTGGAGAAGAGAGCATCTCTTCATTCTGCAGCTGTGTAAACAGTGGGGTGGGGCTGGGGGGATTGCAAAGTAAGGCTAATGGGGGAGGGAGGAGGGGCATGAAGAAGAAGGGAGGGGGCTAAGGGGGGCTGCCAAGTCAGACAGGGTAGGGGAGGGGAGGGGAGGGTAAGAACAGGAGGCCTAAAGCGGGGTTCGAAGGCTCCCTGGCTCTTCATATATGGAGGACTCGCTTCCACAGAAGCAAGAGGCCTGTGAGCAAAGAGAAGTGCAAGCGGACAGACAGGAAGGTGATGTGGGCCGGACAGGTGGTGGCATTCCAGGCGAGGGAGGCTTCGCCCTGGGCTGCTGGGGTCAGTGAAAGGAAAGGCTCTCCCTGCTTGGCTCAGTTGAAGCAGATGATTATTAGGTTCCTGCTGTATACCCAGAGCAGTTCTCACACAGTCTAGTGGGTGGAGATTCAGTTGTGTTAGACATGGGCTCTATTCACTAAAAGTCCGTAAGCCCACGGGGGAAGAAGGCCAACACTCAGATGACTCTTTGTGTCCTGTGAAGGGTTTTGGATGAAGGGGAGGAGCCCCCAAGTCAGGGCAGGCAGCCCAACCTAGGAGCTTCAGCTGGGGTGGGAAGGCTGATCTCCAGGTACAGGGGGGAGGGCACAAGCAAATGGAGAAACAGAGACACATAGCCTTCAACTGCCTCCTCTGCAGGGAAGATGACTACTCTTTTAGGGGGATTCAGAGCAGTATCTCATCCAGCACATGGCACCCATGGTAGAAACTCAGTCATCCTGCACAGTCGGGGCGTTCCTTAGGGTTCCTTCATTGATTCTTCCTTCAACACTTCCTTATGGATTACCTTCTGCCTCCAGTCACCATTCTAGGATCTGAGGGTGGGGCAGGAAACCACACCGGGCAAAGTCTGTGCCCTCATGGACATCACATTGTACTGGGGGGAGACAGACAATGAACAGACGGAAACACCCAGACAGTAACAGCGTACAGAGGACTGTGCAGGACAGTGGGGTAGTATCTGAGGGCCTGCTTTAGGTGGATGGACAGGGAACAATCTGTTGGAGCATTTTATTTATTTATTTTTTTCTTGAGACAGGGCCTCACTCTGTCACCCAGGCTGGAGTACACTGGCGAAATCTCTGCTCACTGCAGCTTCTGCCTCCCAAGTTCAAGCGGTTCTTCTGCCTCAGCCTCCTGAGTAGCTGGAACTACAGGAGTCCACCACTACACCAGCTAATTTTTGTATTTTTAGTAGAGATGGGATTTCATCATGTTGGCCAGGCTGGTATTGGAGCGTTTTAAACAGGGGTCCAGGGGTATGAGTTCATCTAATATAAAATTTAACATAATTCCCTCACAACTGTGTAGAAAAGAGATGGAAGGAGGAATAGGAGTTGGATCCCTGGGATCCCTGTTTTGGATTGTATATACCCCACTTCCCTCACTGGACCAGCCTGCCAGGCTGAGGCTCCCCCCTGCAATCCCTGTATGCTCCTTCCCAGGCAGTCGAGGGCCCTCCCTGTGGTCTTTTGCCCTCTTTCCTGCTACTGCAACGGTTGCCCCCTCCTCTCCAGCCCCCTCCCTGCCCTGTCATGGACACAGACCCCAGGCAGCCTCCTTCCCCGCTCACGCTGAGCACAGCGTGGACTGTTTCTCCTCGGCGTGCAAAGCTCTTCCCAACTCATCATGCCCTGGAAAACGCCATGCCCCCAAATGCAGTGGGAGCAATGGATTTGGCCCAGATCTGTCCCTGGCCTGCTGACTGACTTTGCATCGATCTCTCCAGGGTGGCACTGTCCAACAAAAATGCAATATAAGCCAAAGCAGTAATTTAAAATTTCATGTAGCCACATTAAAAGAGAATGAAGGCCAGGCTCGGTGGCCCACGCCTGTAATCCCAGCACTTTGGGAGGCCAAGGCGGGTGGATTATTTGAGGTCAGGAGTTTGAGACCAGCCTGACCAATGTGGTGAAACCCCCTCTCTACTAAAAATACAAAAAATTTAGCCAGGTGTGGTGGCACGCACCTGTAATCCCAGCTACTGAGGAGGCTGAGACAGAAGAATCGCTTGAACCAGGGAGGCGGAGGTTGCGGTGAGCCAAGATAATGTCACTGCACTCCAGCCTGGGAACAGAGTGAGATTCTGTCTCAAAAAAAAAAGACAGAGAATGAAAAGGAAGCAAGTAAATTAATTTTAATAATACGTCTTAGGTAACCCAATTCAGCAACAATATTATCATTTCAACACGTAATCAATTTAAAGAATGATTACTGAGACATTTCACGTTCTTTTCTCGTATTGAGTGTTCCGTGTGCATTGCCTGTGGCCCACATGCCATTTCCATGTTCCGTAGCCACATGTGGCAAGTGGCCACCACACTTCGTGGAGCGTGTTGCACAGAGCAGCTCTGGGAGCTTCCCTTTCCTCCTCTGCACAATGGAGATGATTATGTCCCTGCACCTCCCTCTCTCACACGGCTGTTGGGGCCACAGAGGAAGCCGGGGGACTGCTGTGGAGATGAAGGATGTTTTAAACCTCAGGCTGTCGTCGCAGAGGGTGTGGACGGCAATCCGGAGAGGAGTCAAAGAGCTGATGTGGGAACTTCCCCTCCTGATTCTAACAGTTCCCATGTTAGAGGTGAAGGAGATAGCTGAGAAACACACAGATGATAAAAACCATCGGCCGGGCACCGCAGCGCAGGTCTGTAATCCCAGCACTTTGGGAGGCCAAGGTGGGTGGATCGCCTGAGGTCAGGAGTTCAAGACCGGGCTGGCCAATAGGGTGAAACTCCATCTCTACTAAAAATACCAAAAAATAAAAAAAATTTAAAAAAATTAGCTGGACATGGTGGCAGATGCCTGTAATCCCAGCTACTTGGGAGGCTGAGGCAGAAAATTGCTTGAACCCGGGTGGCAGATGTTGCAGTGAGCCAAGATCATGCCAGTGTACTCCAGCCTGGGCAGCCCAGCAAGATGTCACCTCAAAAAATGAAAATATGTATATATATGTATATATATATATCAGTTGCCCAAAATAGTGCTTATACTTACAAACTACGTCACCCAGGGGCAAAATTTTGTGCCTGCTGAAATTTGAAAAAAATAGTCTTGCAGCAAAAGAGAGAAAAATGTATTTCTTTCCTAAACTATGGTAATAGTACAAGTATGCGATGCTTTTTGTTAAGTTGTATTATAATGGAAATATTAAATCTGTGCCTTTTGTTTTTGTTTTTAAGGAAATGGAGAAAGGAAGGAAGCTGGAGGGTTTAAATTCATTATGCTAGCTTTAGATTCTGCAAAATCAGGAAATCAGAAAGTACAAGTTCTCAGAGTAGTGACATTTAACTCGACTGGGAAGGGCCCGCCCAAGGTCACCCTTTTAAAGGGTTTGTCTTCCCTTTCCACATTTTTTACACAGCATGTCTTTTGGAGCTCAGCACTTTTTGCTCTCTTTCTTTCTCAGTGTGGGAACAGAAGTTGGCACACCAGCATTTTCTCACTTGACTCTTGAAGTGCCCTGTCCTCAGTGCCTTCTGTATGGGGGTGCACAGTAGAAGTTTGTTGACTGACTCACTGAGTGAGTCTGGAGGATGAAAGCAAGGGAACAGCAGGGAGGAGCCTCTTCCCACTCTTTGCTCCAGAGGAGGATGCACTTTTTTTTTTTTTCTTTTTTTTTGAGACAGAGTTTCACTCTTGTTGCCCAGGTGCAATGGCACGATCTTGGCTCACTGCAACTTCCGCCTCCCCGGGTTCAAGCGATTCTCCTGCCTCAGCCTCTTGAGTCGGTAGGATTACAGGTGCCCACCACCACACCCAGCTAATTTTATATTTTTAGTAGAGACGGGGTTTCACCATGTTGGCCAGGCTGGTCTCGAACTCCTGACCTCAGGTGATCTGTCTGCCTCGGCCTCCCAAAGCGCTGGGATTACATGCTTGAGCCACAGCACCAGGCCCGGATGCACTTTTAAGCAGTCCTTGTTCATGCGTGATAATTTAGGCCCCAGATATATTTTTATTTTATTGACTTCCTTAAAACTTAAAAAAAGAAATTAAATACAGCCACTGTTTATTTTTAGTATTTTAACTAAACTCTCTGTTGGACTCTATTTGTATTTCCTTATGACCTGGATAACTCTGTGAGTCCAGGAATAGTTTGCTTTTTGGTAAATTTCCTTTCAGGTTTCTCTTTGCTTGCTTGCTTGCTTTTTTTGCTGGGGGGAGGGGAGGCGGGGCAAGACAAGATTTTTGAATCACCAGAATCTAAAAACATCTGTAACTCTAAGGGACCGTCTTAAACAAGCCAATGAGAACTTCTTCCCGTATCTGGATTACTTAAAATCAAACCAAGCATTTACCTACAAGGCCCCAGGGTCTCTGACATTTATGATCTCATAATTCTTCCATTGATACCATGAGGCGCGAAACCTTACGCTGCTGGCTTCCCCGGGGTGCTCCTGCTGCCTCTGGGCTGCGAACATAGAACCCACATCACATAAAGCCCTGGCCCTAGTAACATGCCAACATCTGGGCCAAATCTACACTTTGCCATTTGTGAACATGTTGCGCTTAAGAATTAGCTCCCTTCTTTGTGGGATGCCTCAAAAAACAGAAGGAATGGTCCTCTGTCACCTGGAGATTTTGTCAGCCTTACGTCCTCGTCCAAGCCTGACCACAGCCGTTATGACAGCATGAATGCAAACACCACCTCTCCTGACCTAGATGCAGCACCCCGGCTGTGCCCACTTCTGCTGTAGGGAGAGTCAGTGAGGTCCATCTACGGCCTTCCTCCTTTTCCTTGAATGGGGCTTGGCACTGAGGTTTGTACACACCGTGTATAGAAGGCAAGTGTTAAGGCCAGCCTCATCCCCCAGGCAGTCTTCCTGAAGACGTTGTCAGTCCTGCTCGCAGCACCCACTCTCCCCTTCCACACGGGATGTATTGCTTCCTCCTGTTTCTTCTCTTTGCAGATCTCCAGTTTTCTGTCTCCTTCAAGAAATCTCCCCAGAGCCTCTATCTCCGCTTTTCTCTGCCTCCCCTGTTGAAGCAGATGTTTGACTTTCCTAGTACATTGTACTGTTTTGCCCTTGAATGAAAGGGCATGTTTTCCTTTCCTTTCCCCATGTAGATTACACACTTCTGGCAGTGGGGCCTCCCACAAGTCTTAAAGACCTCAACGCACCAACGTCCTGGTACATAGTAGTTAACAATAAGTAACTGTTCAATTGGCTCCTAGTTGATCCTCATATATCTTGGTTAACATGTGCAGGACTGGTATGCATTCAGCCCCAATTATTCCACCCTTAGCTCATTTTTGCAGTTTATTAATAATCAGTTGGCATGCCGTTTCCAAAGAACTAATTCTGTAATAACATGTTATGGTTACTTCTCGGCGCCATTACATGCCTAAGGTCCCTTGCTGTCCCTTCGTGTTTTTAATGAAAGGTAACAACCTGGTATTTCCAGCCATCACCCAGAGGTGGGAGCAGATCCGGCTGCTGTAGCTTATTGCCAGGAATGGGTGAGGCTGAGTGGAAGCCTTAATAACTCAGGTGTGGCTCCTACGCTTTGTTTTGAGTTCCAAAAGGGCTGTTTTGTGCCTTATTTGTGAATTGGCCTTATGTGACATAGTGGCCCCCTCTGTTTAGGGTTTGAGGGGAAGGGAAGGGGAACATGCCCAGCAACTCCACGTGGGGAAGTTGCATTTCCACATCATTCACAGAGGATCCCGTGTTTTGGAATTGTCTGGGTCTGAACAGCCTAAGAGATACTGGAAGCTCGGCAAGGGAAGGGGAGCTGGGCCAGGAGGAGAAGGCTGGGGATGGGCTGAGAATAGGGAGCTACCTGGCCAGAGGCAGCCCCAGGCATGGGTCTTGGGATCTGAGTGGGCAGGATTCTGACTCAGGATGAGAGGTGAAGCTTCATTTAGGAGATACATGCAGAGCCACCCAGTATTGCCAGGCACCCTAGAAAGGGCCAGATATTCATATTGTGACTTCACGCAGGTCCCTGCAGAGTTGGCTTTGGGAGCTGCCCTGCCAGCCCTGGACCACATTGTGAACAGCACCCCCTGGGGGTGGGAGATGCAGTGGGCGGGGCTCAGGATCCAGCCACAGGGAAACAGCGAACTGGCAAACTGTGAGATCCCGGCCTGCCAGGGAGGGTTCAGGGTAAAGCATTCAGTTCACTTGCTCATTCATTTATTTAATATTTATTGAGGGCCTCACAGGGAGGTGACAAACTCTATAGACACACACGGGGGAAGAGTACGCCAGGCAGAGGGAGTAGCAGGTGCAAAGGGGTGGCACTTGGCAGGTTCCAGAAGCAGGCAGAACAGAGTGGCTGGAGCAGAGTGGGTGGGGGTTGGGGGGCAGCACAGAAGGAGACAAAGTCAGAAAGGGGACCAGGGGCCGGTCACAGGGAGTTGCAGCCCCTGGTGAATCCTTTTGCCTATGAGATGGTACTGAGCAGAGAGAGGTGACATGATCCAACCTTCGTTTTAACAGAGCACCGTGGCTTCCATGATATAATCACAGACCGAAGGGGTCAAGGGTAGAAAATCAGAGACAAGTTGTGGGGCCAGTGGGGCCTGGATGGTGGCAGTAGACATGGGGAAAGTTGTCAGATTCTGGCCCCATTTTGAAGAAAGAGGGACAGGATTTGCCAGTGGACCAAATGTGAAGAGCAAGAGGAAGAAGAGTTAGGAATGTCCCCTGGGCGGTGGGAAGAAGGAAGTGTCATTGACAGAAATGGAGAAGACTGGAGGAGCAGCTTTGGGAGGAAATAATTAGGGGCTCTGTTTGGGACATGTTGCATTTGAGATATATTTTGGACAGCCAGTGGGGGAGGGTGATAGGCAGTGGGGTAATTGGGTCTGGAAGTCAGAGACGAGGTCTAGGTTAGAGAGAGAGACTTTAGTCATCAGTATGTTGATGGCACTTCAAGCCATGAGACTGGAGGAGATCCCTGGAACTGAAGCTGAGAATAAAAGAGGTCCAGGGCTGAGCCATGAACACTGCAGTTTTTACACACTGGAGAGAAGAGCAGGAACTGGCAAAGGAGACTGAGAAGGAGCAGCCAGAGAGGTAGGAGGAGACCTGGTGGGTGCCATATTCCTGCAGCCAAGGAGGGGGAGTGTATGAAGGAAGAGGGGGTGCTGTTGAAGGTTGAGTGAGGTGAGGGCTGAGAAGCAACCATTAAGTTTAACAAATGCAGGTGTCTGCTGCCTTCAAAATATGAACTTGTCACTCTGCCAGGTAGCAGGACAGAATCTAGAATAGAATCTGGTATCAAGACAGATACCAGGCAGAGGAGGCTTTTCAAAATCCCAGGCATGTCCGACCCCTAGGAGACTCAGGAAAAAGTCTCCCAGACTTGGAACCTGAGCTGGACTCCCTTATCTGAGAAGATTGGTGTAATCTCGGTTCAGTGTCAGGTTCAGATAGAGAATGCGGTGAAGGTATGGCTCAAGACTGGCTTAGGATAGTGGACCCTAGCGGGTTCCCTTCTCAGATAGAGGGCTGAAGGCAAGCCTCTCCACCAGGCATCAGTCACCAGTCCGTCTCCCCCTCTAAGATGGGGTAGGTTGGCTGACAAGGCTTCCCGAGGGGACAGTGCAACCCAGAAGCCCCAGATGGGGACCAGGAACCACATGGCTCATCTTTGAGCTACAGGGTCAGGCCCAGGGGCCTCTTTAAAACAGACCGACAGTTGCCCATATACCAAAAGCAGTTGTCAGATGAAAACAATTAAAGGATGGCCGTGTCCCTCTTGGGCAGTGCAGCACCAGTCCTGGTCACCCAGAAACTGACCAGCTCTCCTTTGCCCAGAAAGATTTCCATGTGAATGGCAGTCAGGTGTTCCCTGCACAGTGCTGACTCAATGCAACAGTGTTATTCATTGCTGCTGCTAGTGGTGGTGGTTGGCTTGGTTCTGGCCTTCAGATATAACAGTGCCATCCAGGCAAGTGAAATCATGCATTGGGAAAAAAATCGATGATGGACATCTCAACACAGTTGGGTGGAGTTTCCACTTGCAATTACTCATAAGCTTCACAGGCTTAGTGGAATCTTAAACTGCCCTCAAAGGAAAACTCAATTAGATCAAAATGGATTTAATTGCTTAATGAATTCTAAATGTGTCAAAATTGACAGGCAAGCTTGTTTGGGGGCCTGGGAGAGGGAAGTACTATGAAGAGTGTCACATGCCTTTCATGACAGAGCAGAAGGGAGCTCACCTCCCACACAGCCACACCCACATATTCCCAGATTGACATTACTTAAGGACTCACATCCATTATCTCATTTCATCCTCAAAATAGTTCTAAGAATTAAGTGCAGCTGGCATAATCACTCCCGTTTGAGAGACAGTAAGCCAAGGCTTATTGAGGTGATGGATTTGCCCCTGCAAGGCGAGGCTCTTCATGCAGGTCTCCTGACTTCTCCATCTGGCCATTGCTCAGTGGGGGAGGAAGTAGCCCCTCTGACAGGTGTCCTCACAGATATTGCCACCAGCATTTATTAACAACAGATGAGCCAAGGACTCAGCAGAATTGCAATTCTAAGGACTGTCAAGCATTTAACTATCAAAATGAAATCATGCAATCTAGTCACTCAATCACATGTACCCCATGATGGTTTTGACTACTGCTCTCCTTCTCTCTTGTCCACTTGTAGGACAGGAATGTTGCTGTGTGCCTATGTCACCATAGGTCTGGTTACCCACCGTTCTCTGTAAAGAGTGATCATCAGAGACATGCAAATCAAAACTACATTGAGATACCATCTCACGCCAGTTAGAATGGCCATGATTAAAAAATCTGAAGACAACAGATGCTGGAGAGGATGTGGAGAAATAGGAACACTCTTACACAGTTGGTGTAAATTAGTTCAACCATTGTGGAAGACAGAGTGGCGATTCCTCAAGGACCTAGAAATAGAAATTCCATTTGACCCAGCAATCCCATTACTGGGTATATATCCAAAGGATTATAAATCGTTCTATTATAAGGACACATGCACACAAATGATCATTGCAGCACTGTTTACAGTAGCAAAGACTTGGAACCAACCCAAATGCCCATTGATGATAGACTGGACAGGGGAAAACGTGGCACGTATACACCATGGAATACTACGCAGCCATAAAAAACGATGAGATCATGTCCTTTGTAGGGACATGGATGAACCTGGAAACCATCATTCTCAGCAAACTGACACAAGAACAGAAAATCAAACACCACATGTTCTCACTCATACGTGGGTGTTGAACAATGAGAACACATGGACATAGGGAGGGGAGCATCAGACACTGAGGTCTGCAGGGGGGAACTAGGGGAGGGACAGTGGGGGGGTGGAGAGTTGGGGAGGGATAACATGGGGAGAAATGCCAGATATAGGTGATGGGGAGGAAGGCAGCAAACCACATTGCCATGTGTGTACCTGTGCAACAATCTTGCACGTTCTTCACATGTACCCCAAAACCTAAAATGCAGTAAAATATTAAAAAAAAAAAAAGTGAGTGCCAAGAGCTTTCAATGACATACATTCCACTGGAGTGGGAGGTTTTAGCAGCTCTTTCCTTCATAACTGAAACAGTTGATTGATTGTACTGTTACCAGGCTCTGTTTGTTTGCCCCACTGGGTTGCATCCCCCACAGGAAGACCCCTGTGTCTTTCTGCAGGTGCTTGAGCAAGTACACCATGCTAGTGAGCAGTTCAACATACACCGTTTTCTTAGAGAAACTGGTAAAGTGAACAGAGCTTACCAGGATACAATATCCAAGTTAGCACACTATCTCTTATTGTTATTAATGTTACCATGACCAGTATTATTAATAGCCTCTCCCTCTTACACAAACACATTCACTCATGCATCCTAGTGTAGAAGGTTTATCTTCTTAAAGGCTGATAGAATTTTCACATTTAATTTGAACACTAAATACAAGTGTAGGAGGCCAGAAAGCACCAGCTAAATTAGACCCTACTCCATAAATTCTAATCCCTCATAAGAAGACATCTCTTCCAGTTAGACCTTTCATTTTTCCTACCGCAAGGTGAACGTTTTGCTGAACTTTGCATCAAATTAATTCAGATACTTGTCTTTAACTTGCAAAACTTAAACAAATGGACTTTTTTCTACTCGCACTATTTTAGGATTCAGGAAATCCAGTCTCCTTCTTAAGCAGTTGAATTTAGGTTTTTGCCAAAATTGTGAGGGTTTGAAAATCGGCTTTAAATTTAGAGCATGCCCATGGTAAGGTTGTGCGGGTGTCCTGTGGCTCTGTAGAATTAAGCATTAATGTTGCAGCTGGATTCTATTTCTTTGTGAACATGCAAATTAACATCTTCAGTGGCTTCCTCTGCCTGCATACTTATATACCAGCCTCCAAATGTGTTATTTGTTATTAAAATCACCATATTTATGTGTGGGGGTTTGCGGTGACTTTCCCAGATGCAGTGATCCTAATTGTAACCATACAGGTTATTCAAACATAACTTGGGTATTTAAAACAAGTGAATCTAGGCCAGCATGCAGTTGAGTGTAACGTAGATGTGAAAGGACTCCTTGTGGCCGGCAGTGTTTGGTCCTGTTAGCTCCAAGAATATATCTTCCTATGGCGATTAAATAATGTGCAACTGACCTGGGTCCTTCCAGGTACCCACTTTTAAACCAGGAGTCATAATATAGTTATAAATCTTTAGGCTTTATTGGTATTTGCTTTCTGTGAACAGCAAGTCTAGGGAGGCTGCTAATTGCCCCCCTCTGTAACATGGAAGGCAGATGTTCCCCAGATGTGACTTTGGGGGCTCGCTGGGGTTTAATAACGAACACTGTCTTGGTTATTGGGATTGGTGCTTCTCCAACGTGCACGTGCATGGCAACCACCTGAAGAGATTATGTAAATGCAGATTCTTCAGTAGGGCTGGGGTGGGGCCTGGAACTCTGCATTTCTAACACAACCCCACATAGTGCTGATGGTACTGGTCCAGAGAGCACGCATGGAGGAGCAGGATCTGGAGCCAAGTAAATACAACCCAGTCTCCAAACTAGAGCGGGCAGGCCCCCAGGAAGCTGTTTCCACGGGCCCTGGGTTTTGCTAGCCTTCTCGTCCGCTTATACACACTTACATTTGCAGAGGAGAAAAGGTGAACATCTGACAACATTTGTTTAATTTTTATTGTGAGGCCTTTGGGAGGGAGGAAGAGAGTATCTCAGCCAACCACCAACTCCCACCTCAAAAGCCATCAAGATTGTTAGCATTATGTGTGTTTTCCAAAAATGTACATGAACATGGCTGATCCACCCACTTTGGCCTTGCCAATAACAGGCAGCTCAGCCAGGAGTGAGTGATTGGTCCAGAATAAACCCACCCAGGTGGCAGCCAGTTCTTTACTGCCCTGTTTAGACCTGGCTTGAGGATTGACATTTCCTTTAACTGTCTCAAATGAGAGCTGTCCTGGGCTTCTTCCAGCAACCCGCGCCTCCTCCCAGACTCTGCAATCCTGTGGGTGCTCCATAAATACTTGTTGACTGACTTGACTCATTCCCTTGGGGGGCCGGGAACAGGAGGAAGTAGGGAAAGGGGGAGTGAACTTGGTTTTCTTTCTCTCCTAAGTATTATAAGGAAATACCTACCCTAGTGTCTGATTGTTGACAGAGTATGACTGCATTCTACAAAGTAGCATTTGAAATTGTAGTTTTTATTTTTCACTAATTGCAGTTTTTCTCTTTGGGTGCCGAATGCAGAAAGTAGTTCTCTTTGGAATTTCCAACTGGGAATCCAGCAGGAGAACCAGCTGCACTGCCACTACTGCTAAGGAAGAAACGGCCCCTCGCTGGCCTATGGGGGTGTGGGCCCTGATTCTTGCGCAGTTACCCTTGCAGGGGTGAGCAGAGACCTTCTGCATGTTTGCTCTGGCAACAACAGTTTCTGACTGTATACAGGCTGGGTTTTCCCTAGTTGTTCAGCTGTGAGAATCTGAGGATATATTTGTTCTTTCCTAATTGCATCCTGTGACTCCTTACTTTTTTTTCTCCTCCAGAAGTGGAAGGCATTTTTCTGCCTTGACAAAGTGTGCCAGGCAAAGAGGCCTGTTGTATCTCAGAACGCCTCTTCTCAAGGTGACCTCAGTTCCCTCTCTCACTGCTTTTCTGGGGGCTGGTGGAACCTTCCTCAGCCTGCACAACTGTCTCCCTTAAGAGCCCTTCCTGGTGCAAAGCCTACATAAAACTCATTTGCTGTTGAGTCTTAGCTCTGGTGGAACATGTCCTTGAGTTTTTGCACATCGGGTCTCCAGGCCTTTTCCTGGGAGAGTAGAAAACCCATGGGCTCTGGGGAGTGGGGGAAAGCCCTCACTTCTGGGTCTGGAAGCATCACTTACCAGTTGTGGCCATGAGCGAGGTTTTGCCATTATGTGACTCAGTTTCCTCATCTGCAAAAAGGAGATAGCACTATTTCTTTATCCCACTATGTTGTTCTGAGGGTTAAGTGAGTTTGCAGTGTAAAGACATAGACAATGCTAGGGATGGAGAAAGGTGACATTTGTTATTGTTGTTTCTCTGCAGCGTTCGTGTCTAACACAGTGGACTGTGTGCCCAATAAATGAGCCCTTTAAATTAATGATAGAAAGAGAAGGGGGGAAATGGGTTATAAGCAGTGATGTACTGGTAAATATTTAACAGTCAGCTCCTGGTGCGAAGGAGTGTGCCCTGAGTAGTGTTTGCCGATTTCCATGATGTAAATATTCTCACTGTGGCTGATTTCAGGCTACCAACACGACATCACTGAACACTGAGCTTGAAGGAGATGCCAGTACAGCAGTGCCAGCTGCTCTGGTCCACCACTGGAAGGCATCTGCAATAGACCAAAGCCATAAGGCACCCGCCACCCCTGGCCCTCTCACCCTGCCGTACACATGAATTGGTAATTTGGCCTTTTAAAAAAGCATTCAGTAATATATTAAACATAGGCTAGTTCAAAAGTGAGTTTTTGTGTTGTTGTTGTTTGTTTTTTTGAGATGGAGTCTTGCTCTGTCTCCCAGGCTGGAGTCCAGTGGTACAATCTTGGCTCACTGTAACCTTCACCTCCCAGATTCAAATGATTCTCGTACCTTAGCCTCTCAAGTAGCTGGGATCACAGATGTGCACCACCATGCCTGACTAATTTTTGTATTTTTAGTACAGATGGGGTTTTGCTGTGTTGGCCAGGCTGGTCTCAAACTCCTGGCTTCAAATGATCCACCCACCTCGGACTCCCAAAGTGGTAGGATTACAGGCGCAATCCACCATGCCCAGCCGAAAGTGAGATTTTTAATAACCCAGACTAGCTTTGTATTACACTATTTTGTGTTTTCTGTATGTTAAAAGCTCCCAAGTTGTGCCGTCCCCTGTAAAGAAAGCCCTGAATGCACAGAATTAGGCACATCTTGAGGACAGATAACCTTTGAGAGACCTTTCAGAACCACTAAAGAAAGGCAAAGGAGACACTGTAGCCTCAGAGGTTACTTAGTGTTCTGACTGAGCAGCAAAAAGGTGTTAAAGAAGTAATTAACAGCTGGATTCTAAATAGCAGCTAAGAGTTAGTTAAGGGCCTGAGAACACAGCCTGAGGCCACCAGAAGGTGCGAGAGAGATAAACCAGCTTATATTTAGGAGTAAAACGGATGGCAGGATCAGGGCCCTACTTTGTATTTAGGAGGTTTGTGTGGTTTGTTTGCTTGGGTTTTGGTTTTTGCTGTAACTAATTTAACAATTTAGGAGTGGAAAGAAAAATTAACCAGTTTATCTTGCTGTCTGAATAATGTTTTGCAATAACCAGGAATAGGTCAGTGGACCAAGTGGGTAGGTCACTGCCCTGCTTAATGAACCATATCCGGATATTATTATGTCTGAATGATAATCAGAACTCATTTCCATTGCATACAAACAGAACCTTGTGAGGAAGAAATAAAAAGCCTTTGCCTTTTATTGGGTACAGTATATAGTATAAACAGTAGGGGCTTAATACATGTTTGTTTCCATAAAGGCTTTTTCTAGCAGCTGTGCTCTGCAAAGGGAAGGACCTGCCTAAAGTCATCACACTGCTAATTAGGGCCGAGTTAGAACCCAAGTCTCTGGGTCCCGCCTGAGCCTGTTTACTTCTCCAGGACAGAAGGAACCAGCTGTATATAAGAGCTGAAGGAGAGAGACCAGACCAGAGCTTTCTATTCAAGTCGCTCTTGTAAGTCACCATTTTTTGATAGTTCGCTGTGACTGACATCTGATTCAGAAGATGTCACAAGAAGCTACCTACTGCTTGCCCCTTAAACTAGCTGACAGTTTCCCATTCAAGTTCAGATTGCAATTCAGAGAGAGACACTCTAGGCCAGGTGCAGTGGTTCTCGTCTGTAATCCCAGTACTTTGGGAGGCCAAGGCAGGCAGATTGCTTGAGTCCCAGGGGTTTGAGACCAGCCTGGGCGACACAGCAAACCCCTATCACTACAAGCGATACAAAAAAATTAGTCAGGGATGGTGGCATGCATCTGTAATCCCAGCTGCTTGGGAGGCTGAGGTGGGAGGATCACTTGAACCCAGGAGGTCAAGGCTGCAGTGAGCCGTGACTATGCCACTGCACTCCAGCCTGGGCAACAGAGTGAGATCCTGTCTCAAAACACATACACACACACACACACACACACACACACACACACACACACACACTGTCACACTGGATGCTTCTCTGCTGCTGTGTGTGTGTTGGGTGGTACAGTGACTAGAGGGCTGGGGGAGGCGGGTATCACAGAAGGGACTCTGAGGGAAGTGAGTGGTGCACCCAGGGAAACTGAGACCATGGGTGGCCCTCCCACTCCCTCCCCACAGGTTAGCTGATGCCTCTGGACTCTCAGTTGTTTTCATCTCAGGAAACTTATTTTGAAGCCATACTCATGGCAGCTGCTGATCCCCACCCCTGAGCATTCGCAGGACTTGTAGATAATTCACCTACATGGTCTCAGGCAGTTACGCCCTATGATAATTTATAGCCAGCTGTTCAGGCAGACAATTCCACATGAGCGTTTGCTATCAGTCTACTTCCTATTACCCTCTGCATGGCCTCTCCAAAAGAGGTCCCTTCCCTGGGAGTTTGAGGAGTCCCCGACTCCCCGCCGGGAAAGTAGCAGAGCAGATCCAAGAAGGGAGAAATAAAAGACCACAAAAGAACAGTGTGTTTTGAAGGAGTGAATATTGTCTATAGCCCATTTCCATAGAACATTCTAGATATGCCTGCACACAAACAGTGTCATCAGCATCAGTTTGTGGTTTCCAAGCAGCCCCACCACAAGCTCCCTGAGGCCTGTCCCTGCCAGGGAGCCCAACCTTAGCCCCTGTTGAGCCCCTAGTGTCTAGCACCCCAGGGAAACTTTTCTGAGCACGAGTCCCCCCTTCTGGGCTCAGAACAGCAGGCTGCAACTTCTAGTACTGAATGGATGGCAGCTCAACGAAACAGAATGGCTTTCTGATTTTAAAACCTCAGAAAACCTAAAAACTTGATCTCTGTTGCTTACTTTAGGACATTTTAGGCCCTTTCGCAGAGGGCCTAAAATTAAGATCTTCACGACTCACAACCAAAGCATGTCACGACATGGAAGAAGGTGGTCCCTGACTTAATGACCCATTTCCATAAAAATGAGGTAGGCTGTGTGGACAGCGCAATAAGACTATGGAACAATAGACCGTGAGCCAGTGTCACGTTCAATGTAAACATTAGGGATCCATGCTTCTGAAGAAGTGCTGGAAAGCCTATTGAACCACAAAAGTTTGGGATTATTCATTGTGTAGCCGACATACAGCTTAGTTTTGATTTAAAAAATAGGATGTTGGTGGCTGGGCGTGATGGTGCACGCCTGTAATCCTAGCACTTTGGGAGGCCAAGGTGGGCTGATTGCCTGAGCTCAGGAGTTCGAGACCAGCCTGGGCAACACGGTGAAACCCTGTCTCTTGCTAAAATACAAAAGAAGTTAGCTGGGTATGGTGGCGTGCACCTGTAGTCCCAGCTGCTCGGGAGGCTGAGGCAGGAGAATTGCCTGAACCCGAGAGGCGGAGGTTGTAGTGAGCCGAGGTCACGCCACTGCACTCCAGCCTGGGCGACAGAGCAAAACTCCGTCTCTACCAAAATAAAAAAAAAAAAAAATTGGATGTTGATGGCCATTTTCATGAATAGTTTGACAGCCAGTCAGAAATGTAATTGCCATTTTACCTAAATGCAATTGCTGTTGTTGGAAACCTGCTCACACGGTGGGTGGGGAGGTCTGTTCTACTGGCTGTTTTACCCATCTGGTTACGACCTCCATGCTTTGTCCTGAGTTGGCTGGTTCATGCTGGCAAGTCAACGCAGAAATATTGATCAGCTTCCTACTAATTGCAGAGATTGGGTTGAGCATTGCAGGAGGTAAGTAAAAGATGAGTGAGGCCATGACCTTATATAGGAACTGTTTCCTGGTCCACCAGAGCAACAAGACAAGTAGTGCAGCTGATCTCAAGGCAGGGAAAGTAAGTGTCACAAGAGAAGAACAATGTGCTTTGGAGTCTCAAAGAAAGAGGGGCATTAGGCCATCTCCCCGACCTTAAAAGAAACCTTCCTCCTTTTTACTACCATTATGAGAGTTTACCTACTCCAGGCTAAGTGCATGCTGAGCATTCACTCAGTTAAACCACCACACAGTCTTATGAACTGGATTATACTAATACCTTTTCAACATTCGGGAGCTGAGGCTCAGAACAATTAACTTTAGATCAAGGTAACAACTGGTAAGGGGTACAGTCAGGACTCAGTCCTAGCTCTGCCGGATCCCACTGTCATCTGTGACCTTGCAGGCGGGCAGGGAGTGACAGCAGGAGATTGAGTGGGAGCCCTTGGGTCTTTGGGGTGGTTTCACCTTTGGAAGACCCAGGCGTCTCTTGCCATGAGAGCCCCACAAAGGGCTCATGGCCTGGAGCGGATGGGAGGGCATGGAGCAGCTGGATGAGTGCCTTATTTGAGGCTGCTCTCACATCATCTCATTAGGAATAATCATTTGTAGACTTGCTGCCACTGCAAACCGTCAGCCCCGCTCAAATTTTCCCTGCAGCAGTGATGATGAAGTGATTCCTTAGCAGAACTAAGTACCAAGAAGTGATTTCTTAGCAGAACTGCCTGTGAACACAATTAGTTCAGACCTGGGGTGGATGTCAGTGTGAATTAGGGGGTCTTCTGAATTCTAAAACCTTTCAAAAGGAGCACAGGTTTATTGCTTCTGAACTTCACCAGGAATTGAAGCCAGACTGGCAAGGGGGCTCCCTGGATGAAGTTCTTTGTGTGTCCCTTTAGGCCAGTGATGCTTTTACCTGCGTCTGGGGGCTCGAAGGTTGTTTCCTAGCCATTTAGAAATTCCCCTTGGAGTCTTGCTTGCAATTAATCTGTACTGTCTGTAAAAAGCCTTTGCCTAGCAAAGGTAAACTCAAGCACCCCAGCCCACATTAATGAGTTTTGCCTGTGTAAACCACATTAATTGTGGTTGTTGCTTTTTAATTGTCCTTAAGTTTCTTGTATGTTCACTGCCCCAGGCTAAGACTGGTTTCTGTTTCCGTTGGGGGCCCTATTCTCACTCCTACCCAAATAGCCTGGCCAATCTGCACTGAGATCTGCTCCCCTGCCCCCACCCTGTCTGCCATTAGTACTAAGAAGAGAATGAAGCTCAGAAAAACAGCCTCACTGGCCTAGATGAGGAGCCTCAGGTATGTGGAGAAAACAGGAGTGGAAGCCACAAGGTTTTCTTGTGAGTCTGGAACTACCAGGTGGAGAGAAGAAGGACTTCAGATTCACTGTGGGACATCTTAATATGAGGAAGGACTCAGAGCTGTCCACAGCTGCAACTGGCTGTTTGGAGAGGTGGTGACCTTTCTCCAGAAGGGTAGAAACTGGAGCCAGACAACCACTTGGTGAAGGAACATAGAGTCCACCCTTCTGATGATGCGCCCAGTCTGAGGCCTCACTAAACCAAGAGGTGGGAGCTTGTCAGAAACTTACCATCCTGGGCCCCACCACGCACCTCTTGGCCTATACTGCATCTTAACAGGATCCTCAGCTAATGCAGGCGATTTTTCACTTCCAGGGCCTCTGGTTCAGGACTAGGCGGCATGAGCATCACCTGGAGGAGATTTTCTGTATGAATGCGGGGGCTGAGCTGCTGGCCTATGTCATGGAAGGATCGTTCCCGTACCTCGAAGTCCAGCTCTCTCCCCATTCCCTTCCCCCGACATGCTGTTGCATTTCCAAGTCTATGCCTGTGTGCACACGTGCACACAGGGGAATAGGAAAATGGCTTTGACGTAGGGAGTCATGTCTACAAGCTGCTTCAGTCAGGGCCCCTGCTCTCTGAGAGACCAGGCAGCTTTCCCAGGGAGCCCCAGGACAGGGGCCTGAGGCACCTGCTTCCTGTTACGTCCCCTGAGAGCTCAGCTTTGCCAGGAGAAAGGAGAAGCCTAAACAGGGTAGGTTGGGTCTGCGAGACCTGCCTAGGGCTGCCCTCCGCCCTCCCAGCCCTTCAGTCCCTGTCCTTTCAGGCCTCTCCTAGGCCAGAATGTCCCAGAGAGATGGGGGGGGGGAGGGGGGGTCTGCTGGTTTCATAGGCCTCAGTTAGGGGAATACACTCTCCGGTCCCACGTGGGGCAGGTGCCCAGAGCCAGGAATGAGCCGTGGAGGTGATTCCTGTGTGCCTGGATTACTGGAACCCCTTCGCTGTTGGCCACCGAGCAGTGATTGACTGGGCTCAGTGTCTGTAGACTTTGTCTGAGCCCCTTGCATCCCTCCTCGGGGACCATTGTCTGGGTTGGTGGGTGTTAATCTGCAGCCCCTGAGAAGCTGCCTGGCAAATGGGAGGTTAATGTGAAAACAGCAGGGAGCCGTTGTCCATGTGTGAGGCTGGACAGCAAGTGGGAGGGAAATAGTTAAAAATCCTATTCATGGCCCAGGAGGGGAGGAGGGGGTGGGCCCAGGAGCAGGCCGGGCCTTGTGCTAATCTTGTTGGAATGTAACTAGTTCGGGCAGTTTCTGGCTTTGGTGTACTCTGGGGCCGGCTGGCGTCCCCCCCTCAGTTCAGTGTCCGGGAGCCGAAGGCTGCTTTTGTGTTCTCTGCAGCCACAGCTTAGAGGTGTCCCGGTCAGACTGCTTTAAGTTGTAAGCTTAGGGAGGGAGGAAGCTCAGTGAGGCTACCCACGGTGGGAGAATCCACCAACTCTTTCTCTGTTGGAGGATTTGGGTGGGGGGAGGGGGGTGGACAGAAGAGAATGTTCAAGGAGAAAGACCCCAAACCTGTTGGGTCAGGCTGCTCAGCTGCCTGGAGGCCTGGGAATGCCTAGGGGGAAGCCCCTGCTTCCGGACACACAATCAATTACATGTAACAGTGGGGCCTTGTGTGTGTAGGCGGGACACTGGGAGGGGTCAGCTCACAGCTCATGTTTTAATGCTTTACAAGGAGAGTGTGTTCATGTATTGCTTCTGCAACTTATAATCAATTTAAAACATTCTATATGTTGATCTATGCTGGTGGTTACATTAATGTTTATATATTAGGCCAGGTGCAGTGGCCCATGCCTATAATGTTAACACTTTGGGAGGCCAAGGCCAGTGGATCACCTGAGGTGTCAGGAGTTGTAGACCAGCCTGGCCAACATGACAAAACCCCGTCACTACTAAAAATATAAGCATTAGCTGAGCATGGTGGTGGGTGCCTGTAATCCCACCTACTCCGGAAACTGAGGCAGGAGAATCGCTTCAACCTGGGAGGTGGAGGTTGCAATGAGCCGAGATCACACCATTGTACTCCAGCTTGGATGACAGAGTGAGACTCCATCTTAAAAAAAAAAAAAAAAAGTTGCATATTAAAAATTCACTAAAGCCTGGGCAACATAGTGAGACCCCCATATCTACAAAAATTTTAAGAATTACCTGGGTGTAGTGGCACATTCCTGTGGTCTCAGCTACTCAAGAGGCTGAATCAGGAGGATTGCTTGAGCCCAGGAGTTCGAGGCTGCAGTGAGCTCTGATTGAGCCAGTGCACTCCAGCCTGGGGCAACAGAGCAAAATCCCGTCTTAAAAAATTCATTGAACCATACACGAGATTTGTGTACTTGCCTATATTTACATATTATATCTTAGTTTTAAACATTTTAAATTAATTTAAAAAAAGAAAAAACCCTCCCTCCTGACCTTCCAAGGCCTTGGCTGGCCAGCACAGCTGCAGGGAGGAAGAACAGGGGGCCCCAGCTTAGCCCAGGGCATCTGAGCTCCCACACTGTTCTTTGGAGACAGAATCAAGTTGCAGCCAGATTCTGGGGCTTCCCCACCCAAGTCTGCCCCTTTGCTCATGGGATTTGATGAAAGCATCAAAGGCAGCAGCTTTAGAAAAGAACTCCAAGGGCCCCACTTGGAGTGAGGTCACCTTCTCAGCTCACGGAGGGCCATGGTGCCAGCTGCTAGCCACACATGCCCATGGGGCTGCTCTGGCCCTGGATGGCTTCCCCATCCATCCCCTGAGGAGCCCACGCCCACTGCATGGCATACCCACCAGGTGCTGCTGCCCTCCTGAACTCTGCGGGGGACACCCTGCTGCCCACACAAGGACTGCCCCACAAGCAGGACCCTGGATTCCTCCTCTGCTACCTGCCCTCTCCCAGAGCCACGGCGTGAGGTTTCCACATTATGAATGTCATGGTTCCTTCCGGCTCTTGATTTTCCATGATTCAGGATCAGGAAATGATTTTCCTCTGATTATTTTTAGGCCATGAGACTCAGTATAACAGTCAAATCCTGGCTGTACAACTCCTAGCTGTGTGGCCTTGGATAAATTAAAATCTCTCTAATCTTAGTTTCCACATATGTGAAATGGGAATAACAACAATACTAAACTCAATAGGGCTGATGAGGATTAAGTGAAAACCAGACTAATGTTGTATTCATTATCTGGGATAAAGGTCAGCCTCTATCATCATCATCATCAAAACCACACGACACAGTGTGCCTCACAGTGAGCCGAATCCTTGCCTGTGCACACTGTACCCTTAGATCTGAGCAGGGGGGGCCTACATTGGACCCCACTTAGGAGGGCCCTGCTCCAGCCACGCCCAGCCACTTCCTTCCTGACCAGGCCAGGAATCCACGGAGCTGAAGATCCAAAGAACGGGATCCTGAGGCTCAAGAGCCTGCCTGGCTCTTCCCCCGATGTGCACCAGCCACTGGTGTGCACACCTATAGGCTGAGGAGACTCTCGGGGCTGTTCGTTTGCCTAGGGCTGAGCTTTGATGGGGGGGCTGAGATGTCTTGGATATTCCCATATATAGTCCCAAGACCTCGCAGGACAAGATGGAACTGGGAATGGTGGGGGTGCTGGATCAGGCTCTCCTACCACCACCGCATTCTGGTACAGAATCCAGGAGTCTGGGAATTCTAAATTCGAGCCTGGCCTTTTCAGAGCATTCATATTGTTCAAGGGAGGAGGAGATAATGCGTTTAGCAGTTTGTCAGCTTGAGTTATAACTGTTACATATGTAAGCATATGGGCTTCATCTACGTTGTTATCCAAAACCCTGCAGATACTGGGGTTGTGGGGGGCTGTCTGCATGCCCTTCCTTCCCCAGTGGGTGACCATCACTGACCTCTGAGACTTAGGCCAAATTGTAGCCATGTCCACCTCTGAAGCTGTCTTTAGGAAAACAGTGTCCTAGGTCCTTTCAGTTCAAAACCCTTGCTTATTTATTAATATTAATACGTTGGTTGTAGAACAGAGCCCTGCCCTGTGGAAGTTGCCACCTGTACTCTTCAAGGTCTAGCCTAGGTCCCACCTCTTGGCCTCACTGTGACACCCCCCACTCTATGACATTTACTATTTGGGACAGAAGCCCTATCCTCCACACCTATAGCTGAGGCCACCTCCCAAGCCACAATGGCCTTCTGTCCCCCCAGCACCACACACAGTGGCTGCGCATGGTGGCTGCACAGTGAGTATTTGTGGAATGAGTGGCCGAGCCGCTGCAGACTGATGAGTGTTCTCGGGGCCTGTGTTGATTTTCTTTTTCTTTTTCTTTTCTTTCTTTCTTTCTTTCTTTTTTTTTTTTTTTTTTTGAGACAGAGTTTCCCCTCTTGTTGCCCAGGCTGGAGTGCAATGGCACAATCTCAGCTCACCGCAACCTCCACCTCCCGGATTCAAGCCATCCTCCTGCCTCAGCCTCCCAAGTAGCCGGGATTACAGGCATGCGCCACAATGCCTGACGAATTTAGTGTTTTTAGTAGAGATGGGGTTTCTCCATGTTGGTCAGGCTGGTCTTGAACTCCCGACCTCAGGTGATCTGCCTGCCTCAGCCTCAAAGTGCTGGGATTACAGGCATAAGCCACCATGCCTAGCCCGTGTTGATTTACTAAAACTGCTCTGTCAGTAAGCACCGCTCCCAATCCTCGTGTAAGCATATTTAGATCCTAAAGAAAATCAGGCGGCCAACCTTTAACAAGCCAGATAAACCCAACCTTCATTTTTATTATCTTTGGGCAGGGTTTGCTTGGGAATTTGTATCTGTAGGAAATCTTAGTGCTCGCTGCTGGGGAGGCAAATTGTTTGCATTCATTTGTTCTTTCGGTGGTTTGGCCCTATAAAGCAGAGGGTTGGCCTGAGGGAAAATTGTGAAAGAATCCGAGTTTGTCTTTGGGGTAGAAATTAAACAGTTTCTCTAGGCCTTGCCCTCAAACTTCAACCCTGTTTACTATTGAAGATTGTGTGTCTCAAGGGGTAAAGAGAGCCGTGGGATAATGGAGACTGAAAAAATGTGGAGATTTAGCCATTTTGTTTTCTTTTTTCCTTGGAGAATAATCTTTTGGGAAAAACTTGGATAGAGACCCTTAGAGCCGTACAGTTTTTTAAAGTTGAATTCAAGCCTCTAGCCATGGCTTGACTGGTTTATTTCTGAACAATGGACAAAGAAATGCTGGTAGAGAGCCTTGAAATGCTGGGATGTCGAATGAGGAAAGGAAAGAGGAGGGCCGTGAGTGTTCCTGAGCACTGGCTGGACCCTGCAGAAGCTTCTGATCATTCTGGAGGCCTCCAGAACTTGGTGGCTGGGATGCCAGATACTGTGCACATGTGAGGGGGAGGGCCTCTGAGAACTCCCAAGAGGCCCCCAGCACACTCCAGCTGACCTTTCAGGGTTTGCACCAAACTGCAGGCTTATCTCCTTTCTTCATTTCCAGGACTGCAAATTGCAGCACCTAGAACTAAAACATCCCTGGAGGGCAGGCCTTGCAAACTCACCCCCATTCATTAAGGCAAACGCTGCTTCATCCACAGTGTGACGGTAACATCAGCAAGAAGAAATGATGATCAAGACTGATAGCTATCAAGTGCTTACAGCGAATCAGGGTGCCTTTCTTCATTTAATCTTGGTATGGAAGTGTACGGTACGCAGGGGGCTGGAATTTAAGCAAAAGAAGAAATACTGACATTTCCAGTTCATCATTTAAAGACACCTTGTACAGGCTGGGTATGATGGCTCATGCCTGTAATCCTAACATTTTGGGAAGTTGAGGCAGGCGGATTGCTTAAGCCCAGGAGTTGGAGACCAGCCTGGGCAACATAGCGAGACCTCGTCTCTGCAAAATACAGGAAAAAAAATTAGCAGGACATGGTGGTGCGTGCATGTAGTCCCAGCAACCCAGCGGGTGGTTGAGGTAGGAGGATTCCTTGAGCCCCGGGAGGTCGAGGCTGCATTGAGCAAAGATCTTGCTACTGCACTCCAGCCTGGGCGATAGAATGAGACCCTGTCTCAAAAAATAAATAAACAAATAGACCTTGTACACAAGGCCTGGCCATTTGTTAACCTGTGTGAAAGATGTTTCGGTAGCCATTTAGTGAACATATGTTGAATAATGTGCTGTACTGTGTACCACAGATACAAGGTGGGGAAAGACACAAAAAAAAAAAGACTCAGTATCACCTCAGCCCCTTCTGATAGAACAGGTACGTCCAAGTGTCAACATCCTAAAATAGCTGTCCTCTACTCTGGGATGTAAAGAAGTTCTTCTGGGATTTGGTTTTATTACAGTGACCAAGAATTTGCTCTCCCTCAGTTGTCATATCTACTGTGACAGGCCCTGCACACATCCTCTGAGGTCCTACCTGCCAAGAACCCAACTGCCATTTCTCATTAGTGTCTTTGTGGTTTGCAGTCACCTGTGTAGAACTTGCACATATATTCAAGTGTTACTAGTTTTCAGCTGCTTCTGCAATTATTGCTGATGTGTGTGTGTGTGTGTGTGTGTGTGTGTGTGAGGTATTTCATAGTCAAAGCTATAAAATGTATTTGCAATAATATTAGAAATTTTAAGCCCCTAAAACCCACCATAAAAGTTGACTATAATAAGTAGGCCTGTAAGCCTGTACACAAGGGCATTTGGTTTCTATCAAAGTGTATTACACAGGCCAGACCTCTGGATTGTCCACCCCTAGTGGCTACTGCTTAAAGCAAGTATTAAAAGGAAGATCATTTTCAGCGTGTTTGTGATTATGAAGCATGCGTGTGCTCACGAAGCCAGCCTGGCAAAGGGTCTGCCATCGACCTCCTTGGACAATGCCTGGAAGACGGCTTTGTGAAGTGGAGGCTGTACATGAGTCCACCAGCAAGCATGTGTCTTGACAAAGGTTGTAAGGACAAGAAGGTTTGCTTTAGCTGTAACCAAAAGGCAGCCTAAGCAATCAGGTGAGTTAAAGTAGATGTTGTTAAAACTAAAGAGAAGCCAAGCAATTTGGGAGCCTGAGGCAATGGGATTTTTGAAGCCAGGAGTTTGAGACCAGCCTGGGCAACATAGCAAGATCCTATCTGTTAAAAACAAAAATTAGCTGGGCATGGTGACTTGTGCCTATAGTCCCAGCTACTCAAAAGGCTGAGGTGGGAGGATCAGCTGAGCTTAGGAGGCCGCAGTAAGCCATGATCGTGCCATTGCACTCCAGCCTGGGTGACAGAGCAAGACACCATCTCTTTAAAAAAAAAAAAAAAAGCTAAAGGCTAGGCATGGTGGCTCACACTTGTAATCCCAGCACTTTGGGAAGCCGAGGTGGGCAGATCATGAGGTCAGGAGTTTAAGATCAGCCTGACCAACATGGTGAAACGCCGCCTCTACTAAAAAGACAAAAATTAGCCAGGCATGGTGGGGTGCACCTGTAATCCCAGCTGAGGCAGCAGAATCTCTTGAGCCCGGGAGGCCAAGGTTGCAGTGAGCTGAAATCAAGCCACTGCACTCCAGCCTGGGTGACAGAGCAAGACTCCGTCTCAAAAAAAAAAAAAAAAAAGACTAAAAAGAATAAGATATTGGCTTAGGGCTTAGGGCTTCCTCTCCTAAGGAATTCTCCTGGGTCCCTTTGACAAGCCAAGCAGAACATGGAGAAAGGAGTCTAGGGTAAAAATACCAGCATTTCCAAGCATTGCATCAAGGACTTATTAAAGATCCAGGTTTGAAGTCTCCAAGGAAAACTTTTTTAAAAAACATGTTGCCAAAAGGAAAAGAGATCAAACCAGCAGAATGAATTCCCCATCATATACATGGGGGATACCCAGGAACTCACAGGGTCTCTTGGGAACTCTAAAAGCAATTAGAGAGCAAGGGTATGGGTGTGGTCCCTGGAGTTGGAGCCTGATGCCATCCTCCAGCAAGCTCTCCAACAGATTTCCTTTGGAAGGCTACTCACAGACGGGGAGAACTGACACCCGAGAGTGGGGAACCAGAGACTGACACTAGGTACTTGCTGCTGCAGTGGCTTCAGAGTACCCTGCTCCTACCCCAAACTTGGGCCAGGGAAGTGGCTGTGGAACTCCAGAAAGAAGGGGCTCAGAGAGAGAGAGAGGAGAGAGTGTCATTTATATCATGACAGTTGCACACCTTCCACCAGCAAAAGCTGAGGTCCCTCAGCAGCCCTTTGCCTGCACTTTGCCCAAAGACCAAAGGTGCCCAGGGTGCTGGTCCAGTCACTGGCAAAAGCATGGCAGCCTTTTGGCAAAAGACTTGGGGGCATAACTAGTGAAACATTCAGAGAATGGAGTAATTGGCTGGCAAGAACATGGACAGCAGGTGTTGTTGGGAACAGGCGGTTGGAGATGAGAAGGGTAGGCCAGGGCCTTAATGCCCACCCAGCAGTGAGGTTTTTTACTGCAGGCACTGGGGGAACCACTGGAGATTTTTTTTGAGGAGGGGGGTAGTAACGTAAGCACAGTAAGGGTGGGCTGGCCTGGGGAGGGGGCTGAAGGCAGGAGGGCAGCTCAGAGTGTTTACAGAGGTCCAGGGCAGTGAGCAGCAGAGAGGAAGAGGAACAATTGGAGAGACAGTCCAAGTTAGAATGACAAGACTTGGTCCCCCGTCAAGTGTAGAGAGTGAGGGAAAGAGAAGAGGCCAGAATTATCCCCAACGTTTGTATATTACTCAGGGTGACAGCGTGTCCTGGCTAACATCATCCATCATAATTGTTAAAGGTGTTCCCCTTCACTTTCAAAAGAGCCCTGGTTGATAAGATACAGGAAACAGGATCAGGGCTGGATTTTGATGAGTCTGTATGGGATTGAGCTGCCTGTAGCACGGTGTCAAGGAAGCACTTGAGGATGAGGAGAAAGGCTGGAGCCAGTTGCAGAGGTAAGCGTGATCACCACGTGGGTGCCAAGCCGCAGGGGGGAGGAGGAGACTACCCAGGGAGCCGGACCGAGAACACCAGCTTTCGAGGCATAAGCCAAGGCCCTGAGGAGTGGGAAAACTAGCCAGAAGCATGCCCCAGAAGCTGAGGGGCCTCTTAGGGAAGAGACTTGGAAGATGACATTGGGTTTGGTAGTTAGGAAATCAGCGGTGGCCTTATCGAGAACAGGACCAGTGACGTGGAAGGCAGGTGGCAGTGGGCTGAATGATTGGAGGGCGTGGAGGGATTGACAGTGGGGGTTTGTAGTTTTGTAAAGAACTTGTAAGGGAGAGATGGCCTCAGCACAGGGCCCATCCAAATGTGGGTCTCCAGCCAATTGCACTGATTTTTCCTGCCCATTTTTCCTTCTTTGAAAGGAAAAATGGAAATTTAAGAGGAAGAAATCAATGACCCATTTGAACCTTGACTTTGAGTTCAATTCAGCATGTGTTTGAGTGACTCTGAATGAGTACTACTGACCTCCAGGAATGGATAGAATGGAACATGGAAAGTCAAGGTAGGAGCAAATGAAAATCTGGCCAATTAACTTACAAAAAAGCATTCAAACGGGCCACACCTACCCAGTCTGGTGCTGTGCATGCATCACAAATCCTCGGACATGAGATGGAGTTGTCACCTAGCCAGTGATTGGGTTTCAGAGTCAGTGGATAAAAACAGGGGGCTCAGGAAGGAAGTGGCAAAGATGTGGAATTTTCAGGTCATCATCAGGCCTGAACAAGACCTGATCGCCACCCAGTCTCACTCCCCCAAACAGCTGCTTGTGAAAGTTAAGTTCTGTAACCAACTTCAACTTCACACACAGGCTGTGCCTAGAATCGGCGTTCCACTGGGTCTCAGGAAATGACGGGGGATTTGAGAAATGTTTTTAGAGCTTTTGTGCTCTGAAACATACCCTCCTCCCCCAACTCAACTAGCCTAGCCTGGATGCTTGAAATTCCATAAAGACCAAGCCCTGGATTTGGTTGGAGAGTTGGGGGAATGCCTTGCAGCCCCTCTCCCAACCCAGAAAGAAGGCGTGTAATGTGCTAACGCCATTAGGAATGTTTATGGAATATGGGTTAGGGTAGTGAATTTGTCCAGTAAACCACCAGGAAACTTGTGCGGGCATTTCCTATCTTACCTTCTGATGGCTAATTTATGAGGGCTGCTCTCAGATTATAGATTCTCCATTTTTACCGGAAACTTCCACTTTGAGCCTTATAATGGATCCGCTGTAATGAAGATATGTATTGTAGGCAAGGATTTAGGTAGGGGAGAAACGACGAACCTGGCACACAGTAGCACTAAACAATGTGTAATGGGTAGGTGGGTGGATGCTTGCTCTGGGATGTAAAAGAGAGTGTATAAAGAGACAGAACCATAGATCCACGAAGGTCATCTTTGAAAGAGAAGCCCAAACAATAGGTAGAAACTGCAGAAAGTTATGGAAGGGTAGGTGTAAGCATTTGGGGACCACTCTGACCTCACATTAACATTACCTGGGAGCTTAAAAAAAAAAGGTAGATGCTTAAGCCCCACCCTAGAAGAGTTAAATCATAATGGGGAAGGGGGGACAGGAATCACCGTTTTTAAAGCTCCTCCCAGCAGCCCTGATGCCAGTGAGATCTGAGAACTAGCAGACTGGGTTATCTCCTCTTGTTGAAGTGGCGCCCAGACCTTCCCTCTGGAAGGGAAAGAGTGGAGGAGGGTGTCCAGGGCGGGGCTGCAGAGTGGACCCTTCCTCAGCCAAGGAAGGACTCAAGCAGCTGGCAGTCACAGCACTTACTGGCCCCAGCGTATGTTGCCCAGGAACCATTGTAGGGTTCCAAATGGCTGAGGTCACATTTTTCCAGGCCCTAATGGGAATGATTGGGGGAGGTTGTCAGGGGCGAGGCCCCATTCAAAAGAAAACAGCACTCAGAAGTTCAGAAATGAGAGGCTGGAGATTTGAATACAGACTTTACTGGGTTTTTTTCTGAGTGTTTTCATGTATTTTAATTGTTTTAATTAAAAAGTGATTCCTATTGCATCTATTTGCATTTATAAAAGCAACGTATGTTTAGCCAAAAGAATACAATAAAAACACCCATAATCTTGTCACCCAGAGAGATAAGTTCAGTTCGCCTCTTCATGTATATTCTTCCAGATTCTCAACACATACATAAAGATACCTATTTCACAAAAGTAGGACTCAATACAGGTTTTTTCTTTTTTTAAGCACACCCCATTTCACAGGTGGAAATACATGTTTTGTATCTTGCTTTTTCACTTAACAGTGTAAATACCTTTCTGTGTCTGTAAATAACCACCTACTACATAAATTGAGACACCATAATTGCACCACAAGGCATTTAATATCTTTCAGCTATTACAATCAGCTCTTCAATGGACATCCTTGCCACTATATTTTGCTTGCATCCTTAATTATTTCCTTAGGATACATTCCTAGAGACAGTAAGACTTGATACATACTTCCAAATTGCACAAGATTTACTAATTTACTCTCCCATCAAACAGGGTATTAAAAAGTGCTCGTGGTAATTACAGTGGGGGAGCCCACTGCCAACATGAAAGGCTGAAAGTCGTTACCTTATTATTGAGTTCATAGCTTCATCTCAAATTCTGCAAACAAATAGGAGTGGAAACCAGAGATTTTCCTTAATGTTTTGGTGCCCAGCCCAGAAGGCTCTTTGTTGTCTGGCCCACCAGGTCATCAGCTCCTGCGGTTTTCAGCGCGGCAGGCATCCTTGTTGAGGGCCTTTGTTTCCCGCTGATCATTGGCCCAGCATGCTTCCGGTGGACATTGGGGAACCACGAGGGGGCAGTGTGGAGCTGTTGAGCATGCTCTGCATGCCTTCTGGCTTATCCATATTGAAACTTTGAATAATACAAGTATTCTTTTGTTGTGTTTTATGACTTCTGCAGATTGGTATTTATAATATTGATTTGCTCACATTAGTATTTCATCCCCTTCCAATTATTTTTATGTTTATGTGTTGTAAAAAAAAATAATAGTCTGATCCATCATAGCTCTTCTGTAGCTGGGGGTCAGGACACCTGGGTTGTTCTGACCCCAGCTCTGCCGGTGTCCTCCGTGACCTTGGTGAGACAGCTCACCATGGGCCTGACTGCACTTATCTGAGGAGTGCCAGGATGGGCTGCAGGAGCAGTATGTTTTCTTCTCTTCCAGCACGAGTATAATGAAAGGGTTGAGAGTTGGCCTTGGCCGGGCACCCAGCACTTTGGGAGGCCAAGGGAGGCAGATCACCTGAGGTCAGTAGTTCAAGATGCCGTCTCTGCAAAAATACGAAAGTTAGCCAGGTGTGGTGGTGTCCGCCTGTAATCCCAGCTATTGAGAGGCTGAAGTGGAAGAATCGCTTGAACCCGGAGGTGGAGGTTGCAATGAGCCAAGATAGTGCCACTGCACTCCAGCCTAATGGACAGCGACTCAAAAAAAAAAAAAAAAAAAAAGAGTTGGGCTTTGGAGCTGGGCGTGGTGGCTCACATCTGTAATCCCAGCACTTTGGGAGGCCAGCTCCCTTGAGGTCAGGAGTTAGGGAGCAGCCAACATGGTGAAACCCTGTCCCTACTAAAAATACAAAGATTAGCTGGGCGTGGTGGTGCACACCTGTAATCCCAGTTACTCAGGAGGCTGAGGCAGGAAAATCACTTGAGCCCAAAAGGGGAAGGTTGCAGTGAGCTGAGGGCCACTGCACTCCAGCCTGGGCAACAGAGAGAGACTCAGTCTCCCAAAAAAAAGAGTTGGCTTCTGGGATGGACCTGGGCAAGTTAGTTAACCTCTTTGTACCTTAATCCTGTCATCTGTTACATGAGAATAATAATAACATCAACTTATGTGGCTGTGGGGGTTAAACGAAATAGCAGGTGGAATGTCTGGTGCAAGGTAACTCATCACTAAATGTTATCTTTAAATAAATCATGTATCCAAGATTTATGCAGACAGTTTCCTGTCCTTGGCTTTAGCACACACTTATTTGCTTATCGGAAGTGATATTAATATCAGAGTGTGAATTTCAGAAACGTTATATTCCACAGCAGGGTTGAGCAGCAGAATCTCAGCATCATGGCCCCCAGCTACAAAAGAGTTAGGATTTTTTTTTATAACCAATGTATTAACTATATGGGAAAATTTTAAAATAGTAAGAAGCAGATATATTGGTAGGTGTTATTTATTTGGTCACTTAGGTAAGTGGAGTCTTACTCACCTGGGAGGCTCCCCACTGGCAGCGGACCTTCCCATTCCTTCTATCCATCTTCTCCCAAAAGGTTATGTTTCTCTATTCTCACCCTACATCAACTAAATTAGGGTCTGTGGCAACAACCCCAGGAGTGTGACCACTAATTGCCTTTGCATACAGCATTTCCACTAGAGCTGCCTGGGAGGCAACACCTCCAGAGAGGAGGACTCGCACCTGACTATTGCAGGGCGAATCCTAGAACGCCCTGCAGTAGCCATCAAGCACCTCTCACAAATGATGTGCTGTCCTAAAGGCCTTGGGGACCCAAGGGACAAATAAGATTGGATGTCTTTCTGAAGTGGCAGGTCAAAAAAAAAGAAAAAAGATTGGATGCCTATTCCCAAGGAGCGTAGTGGGAGATAAGGGAGGAAATGTGAGCCTGGTTGTGAGCTACAAAGTCGGCGGGCAGCAGGGTGTGCGACCGACCTGGAGGAACTGGTGTGGGGATAAGGTGAATGTTGGGAAGCCATTGCAAGCCAGTGGTAGTTGAGATGGAAAAAACACAGGATTTGATGTGCTAGATGGTAAACTGAGGAAGAAGGTGGAGGAAAGAATTTCTGAGGTTTTGACTTTGCAGGTATGTGAGAAGAGATAGATGGTAGATCTCGGTAAGAAGCTATTTGGGAAGGAAATAGTGGTGTGTCTAGGACACTCTGACTTTGGAGTTCGTGTGCAGAACCTCTTTCTCCAGTTCCTCGAGGTGCCCACATCCACAATTGGCAGTAGCCCCTGAATGGCCATAAACATGCGATCCTACAACAATTTCCTCGGATGTTACTTACTCACATAATCTTTATCACATACCCCCTATGCTATTTGCATAATTGTTTTTCTTTGAATTCACTTTTTTCTACTTTTTAAAAATGGAGCTTCACTGTAAGCAACAGTACCCAAAAAATCAAACTTTGCCTGTGACATGTATGTGTAATTGTGTGTGTATATATATATATACATGTGTGTACACATACATAAAAAGTACACACACATACATATGTATTTATCATTTTGTTTGGCTATGTATATACAGTTTTGTTTTGTTTTCTTTTGTTTTGTGGAGACGGGGGTTTCACCATGCTGCCCAAGCTGGTGTTGAACTCCTGGACTCAAGTGAGCCTCCCAAAGTGCTGGGTTTGCAGGCATGAGCCACCACACCCAGCCAAAAATACATATACATTTTAAGGCCTATTAATATAAATATTTTAAGTACTAAAAAGGAGATGTTGTTTAATGGAATTGTCACGGGAACTGGGAGCAACACTCTTTCATGAAGCGAGGAAGAGGAGGCATGATGAGTTTGGGTGTGGTGACGATGCATGCAAGGTATCTGACACACAGCATGCCCATATTCAGTGGAAAACTTCTCAGCCCTTCCACTGTCCATCCTAATTTCCTGCACCCTCCCTTCAATATAGATGGAAAATCATGTCATTCCCTGAGATACGTAAGCCGCATGTGCACCCACATTTACGTACACACTAGGGTAGGGTGCAGGACCCGTTCTTCAGGCTCCGTTGTCAGAAGCAATGGCCCTGTGTAGAGGTGGCTGGTGTGACCCTTATTCTCACCGTCCTTGCTCACAGTCGACCTCTGTGGGGTCAGAGATCTCTCCTGGAACTGCCCGTCTCTGGAGGGGCCTCCTCAGACATTCCCCATCTCCCCGGTGCCCAGGAGTTGTTGACTTTGGCCAGCTTCTGGGCCTGCAGGAGCCGCGGGGGAAGGGTTCTGAGAGACCGTTGAAGCTCTGTGGCTGGGAGGCAGCTCCAGGCTGCCTGGCTGTTCCTTTGTGTTGCATATTTCACTGGCCCCAGATAAGTGCTTCCTGTTCCCCATTGATTATACACAGATCCTGCTTCCTTTCTCCTCAATACCTGGGATGCTTTCCAGCTTCTCCTCCCATAGGGGAAAGTCCATAAACTTTGGAATTCTCAGGCCTGCTTTTGGTCAATGGGCTTTCTGCAAATTATGACTGTTTTGGCCGTCCAGTCACATTCTTGGTGAAGCCTTCACCTCTGTCCAGGAACTGAATTCCTCTTTGTGCCAGCCGGGAGAGATACTTCTACGACCTGGTTTCAGCTCCTCCTGCTCACCAGACAGAACATCTGTATCTACTTCCTGTATACATCAGAAAGAATAAATAGACTGCACCTTACACGTCAATTTTAATCAACTGTTAGTAGCTGTCTGGTGCACTGTGTTGAGGATTCTGAGGTCTTATCCAGCTTTAGCAGGGAAGAGTGCCGTGGTCTACTAGCAGTGTCTGCCACAAGCACAGAGTGATGTGACCACTCCCGTGCCCCACATTTGCGTACACACTAGGGTAGGGTGCAGGACCCGTTCTTCAAGCTCCTTTATCAGAAGCAATGGTCCTGTGTAGAGGTGGCTGGTGTGACCCTTATTCTCACCGTCCTTGCTCACAGTCGACCTCTGTGGGGTCAGAGATCTCTCCTGGAACTGCCCGTCTATGGAGGGGCCTCCTCAGACATTCCCCGTCTCCCAGTGCCCAGGAGTTGTTGACTTTCGCCAGCTGCTGGGCCTGCAGGTGCCGCGGGGAAGGGTTCTGAGAGACCCTTGCTATCCCAAGATTCCAAGATCAATTGGAAGTTTCTCATTTATTTATTTTGAGACAGAGTCTCACTCTGTCACCCAGTCTGGAGTGCAGTGGCATGATCACAGCTCACTGCAGCCTTGACCTCCAGGGCTGAGTCGATCCTCCCAGCTCAGCCTCCCGGGTGAGTGCACCACCACACCTGACTAATTTTTTTGTATTTTTGTAGAGATGAGGTCTCACTTTGTTGCCCAGGCTGGTCTCAAACTCCTGGGCTCAAGTGATCCACCTGCCTCAGCCTCCCAAAATGCTGTGATTACAAGTGTGAGCCACCATGCCCAGCCACAAGTTTCTAGAAGGCAGAAATCATGTCCTTGTACCCTTAGAGTTACAACATAGATGCCCTTAATTTCTATCAACTACCCTGTTCTTGGACAACAGACATTTTGTCAATGTGAGGCAAAGCAACCTGCCAGTGTGGTTTGCAGCCCCCCACCACCGCCCCTTTCAAACCAGATTGCTCCCCCGCCTTCCTCCTGGGTGAGAGCCTGCAGGAGCCCAGGCACACCCAGAAGCCTGCTGCAGGGGCCCCTCCATGAAACAGGGTTCAAAAGATATCCAAAAGCCACAGAACTTGGTGGCCAAGAGCAGGTTAGGGAGGTAACTAAAAGCACTAAAGTGGACTTTGAGGTTTCTGGTTAGGTACACTGAAGGCACAAGACTGAAAATCATTCATCTGGGGTTACTTTTAATAGCTTTGCTTACCGTTGCTATGATATAATACATACTCATTGTAAAAATTTCAAGTGAAGAAGAAAAATACGAAAAAGGAGCTAATAAAATTGCTTGAAATGTTAAAACTCAGCAATAACATTTGGATGACTATCCTTCCAGATTCTTTAACTGGCTTTTCTCATGGAACAGTTTGTCCAGGACAGTTTATTCAGGTCAATAAATGTGGATGGCCGGGTGTGGTAGCTCAAATCTATAATCCCAGCACTTTGGGAGGCTAAGGCAGGAGGATCACTTAAGGCCGAGAGTCTGAGATGAGCCTTGGCAACATAGTGAGACCCTGTCTCTACCCAAAAAAAAAAAAAAAATTAGTCAGGTGTGGTGGTGTGTACCTGT
Source organism: Ateles fusciceps (assembly GCA_036589455.1). NCBI lineage: Eukaryota > Metazoa > Chordata > Mammalia > Primates > Atelidae > Ateles > Ateles fusciceps. The sequence continues at coordinate 2,430,176 of JAZHEH010000053.1, read as the reverse complement.
AGTGCCAGCCACACAGGAGGCTGATGTGGGAGGATTGCTTGATTCTGTGAAGTCAAGGCTGCAATCAGCCACAATCATGCCACTGCGCTCCAGCCTGGCCAACACGGCAAGACCCTATCAATCAAGCCATTAATCAATCAAGTAAAAAATCACCCAGGGCTGGGCGTGGTGGCTCACGCCTGTAATCCCAACACTTTGGGAGGCCGAGGCAGGTGGATCACCTGAGGCCAGGAATTTGAGACCAGCTTGACCAACATGGTGAAACCCCATCTCTACTAAAAATACAAAAATTGGCCGGGCGTGGTGGTGGGCACCTATAATCCCAGCTACTTGGGAGGCTGAGACAAGAGAATCACTTGAACCGGGAGGTGGAGGTTGCAGGGAGCCAAGACTGTGCCACTGCTCTCCAGCCTGGGCAACAAGAGTGAGACTCCATCTCAAAAAAAAGTCACCCAGAAGGCGCACAGAACCTGCAGGGCAGGAGGGAGGAGAGGCTTCCCCAGAGCTCCCCATGGGATGTGGCAGTTGAAAAGCCAGTTGCCTTTATTTTCTTTCTAAAGTTATCCGTGGCCTTGCTAAGACAGAAGAGTGTCTACAGAGACAGTGGAGGGAGTGGAACAGAAGCCAGCCTGCTGGGGACTGAGAAGCACCTGGGAGGCAGTGAGGGCATGGAAGCGGTTTGCATACATGCTGGGAAGGGAAAGAGGGAGAACCAGAAGGGGCAGCTGCCCACCAGCAGCTTCCTGGGTGCTCCTTCTGCCTCCTCACTCTCAACAGCCCACAGACTCAGCCTCAGCTCCTTCTCTCTGCCCTCTTCCACCTGAGTGAAGGTCAAGTGCAGGAGAGGCTGCACAGGCTGTGCCAGCTGCCAGGAGCCCACAGCCCCCTCCTGTGTTTCACCTGCAGTGACTCCATACTTGTCGTCCCCATCCCTGCCACCCAGCAGATTGTGAGCCCACTTGCTCTGTGCCACACACATCTTTTTTCCCTCCTTCGAATCATCACCCATACACAGGACAATTCACAGCATCACCGCATTACAAGAAAAATGCCATTGGAAACTCAGTGAGGACTTTTTACCTGTCAGTTTGACAGAGTTCCAACAGTTTAATAACCTCATATGAGCGAGAGTGTGGGGAAATACGCTCTCTTCCAGCTTGTTGTCAGCAGTGTCAACTGGGAGAAATTTCATAACACTCCTCAGAACCTACATGTGCCTATGTTTGACCTAGCGATTCCCCTCGAAGCTGGAAACGCGTCCTCTTACTATAGACGTACATGAACAACCCGGTGAGTGTTCAAGGGTGTTCATTGCAGCAGAAGCCTGGAAAACACCTCCATGTGGGTGAACATGGGCCCCTTGAGTTGGTTGTGGCGCCACCCCATGGTGGCTGCTATGTAGCTGTAACCCAGGAGGAGGCAGCTCTGTGGGGCCGGATATGGCACCAGCCCTATGATGCTGACCAACGGAGAAGGGGCAGAATGGCATGGGTGGGTGTGTGCAGGCCAGAGAACAGGCTGCCGACTGTCAAGGAGAAAGGCGTTTGCTCTTTAGCCCAGTCTGAGCCCCTGGTCAGAGGCCAGCAGGTGGACTCTGCATCCTGTGGGGGGCTAGGGCAGATGTTCTCACCTTAGGGCCTGAGGGGAGGGAAGTGTGTCAGGAGATTCTCAGGCACGCAGCAATAGGGAAGAGACGGAGGGAGGGGGCCCGGCAGGGTTCACCTCAGGGAAAAGAGGACTGGACTTCCAAAGCCAGTTTCCACGAAGACACTTCATGTGGTGCACTGGTGGCTGGGCAGTGAGCACAGACACTGCTCAGGCCCAGCAAACCAAAAGTCACAGCTAATGGGAGAGGCAGCTTGCGATTCAGCAGGCCTGGCGCTCCAGACCCACCACAGAATGGCTACGCCCAGTGCTTTGGGAGCAGAGTTTTCCCTTCTCCAGAGCAGACAGCTATCAGGGGACATACCTGGCCAAGTGTCCGGCTCTCCATCAAGACCTTTAGCAGGCCGACGTCGGAAACATGTGTGTCTCAGCTTTCCAGCCATCCCAGCAAGTCAGGACACATCTGAGACCCCCCCACCCACCCACCCACCCAGCTCCTGCCCACTGGCATTGATGCACCTGAGCCAGTTGGCACCCAGCCACTCGGTAGCATCTCTTCTGCACTGAGCCTTTAGTGACTCATCGTGGTACCTTGAAATCAGCAGGAGTATTTACACCATGGATACCAGCAAATGCTTTGGTTTTTTTGTTTTGTTTTTTTGCTTAGAGAGCCATTTGTTAGGCATTTACCAACACACCACGGAACCAGACCCGTCTCCCTACGAAGCACCATAGATCTGTGAGTGGCCAAGCTCTGTGTTAATTCTTCCCCCTCCCCAAGGTAAAGTTCAGGTCACAGGCTCGCTGAATACCAATAGCTTAGATGTTTAGTGACTGAACAGATTTGTTATAAGCTCCACACATGCCCGCACTCTGCCTGATCCTCTCCAGTGTGAGGACACGCACGCCGGAGTGTGACAGCCACACCTGAGATATCACCCTGCCAGGCAGTTGGTGTTCTTATTCTTGTTTTATAGGTGGAAACCCAGAGGTTCTGAAAGGCGAGGTACACAGGCACACAGTGGGGTTCAGCTAGGACTCCTGACTCTGTATTTGTTTATCACCTCAACACGGTAGGCACTCCCAGTGCCCTCTGTGTTTACACAAACAGCTCCATTCGATTCGATTTTTCCTCCCACAGGAGACCATCTAGTCCAGGCCCCTGCTTCAGGCTGATGAAGTAAAATATTCTCATTTTAAAGGTGAGAAGATGGAGTCCAGAAAGGTTAGAAAGAGTCTGGAACCCTGGTCTCTTGCCTCCTGTGCTCTAAAATCAAAGCTTGGCTTCTGCGGGGAGCCAGTTTTTAAAACAAACCTTTGATCAAATCTGGGAGGCAAAATTGCCAGGTTCTTTGGAATGGAAGGGGAAGAGAATAGTTTGAGATCATCCAGAAAAGAATAGTTTGAGATCATCCAGAAGAGAATCATTTGGGGAAAGTTGTAGGGGTGTTGTTTATGGTGAAACTGACACGTAGCCGACACACTCTTACTTTTGAGTTTACTATTGAGTCATGAAATGCTTTTGGAGCCCCTCTGCTACCAGTGCATGGGCTTTAAAACTATTTGTTGACTAAATGCTGTGACAGGTGCTAGAGAGAGCAAAGTCACTTCGTTGGTTTAAGACCAGTGCAGGCCGGGAGCAGTGGCTTACACCTGTAATCCCAGCAGAATTGGGAGGCAGAGGTGGGCAGATGACTTGAGCTCAGGAGTTCGAGACCAGCCTGGGCAACATGGTGAAACCCTGTCTCTTCCAAAAATTCAAAAAATTAGCCAGGGGTGGTGGCTCATGCTTGTGGTCCCAGCTACTTAAGAGGCTGAGGTGAGAGGATCGCTTGAGCCCAGGAGGTGGAGGTTGCAGTGATCCATGATTGCACCACGGCACTACAGCCTGAGTGACAGAGCGAGACCCCGCCTCAAAAAAAAAAATGCAAAATTGGTTCTAAGTAATAACTTTTCCACAGAAAACTCTGCCATATTAAATTCAAAAGTATCTTATTTTAGGGCATTTGGTTTTTATTAGATTTATTTGTAAGTACTCACCTATCAACAATACCTCAAGAAGGTTGGGCACAGTGGCTCACACCTGTAATCCTAGCACTTTGTGGGACTGAGGTGGGTGAATCACTTTGAGGTCAGGAGTTTGAGACCAGCCTGGCCAACATGGTGAAACCTGGTCTCTACTAAAATTACAAAAATTAGCTGAGCATAGTGGTGTGCCTGTAATCCCAGCTACTCCGAAGGCTGAGCCAGGAGAATCGCTTGAACCCAGGTGGTGGAGGTTGCAGTGAGCCGAGATCGCACTGCACTCCAGCCTGGGCGACAGAGCAAGACTCCGTCTCAAAAAAAAAACCCCAATATCTCAAGAAAGAACCTAACCTACACTCAGGTAAAACAAAAACGTCGTGTTTGGGATTTAGTGCCATCGGCAAAGTTAAGCAAAGGCACAAATGACTCATTCTTAAGAAAGAAAATAAGGGATAAGAGTGCAAAATTTACCTGTTATACTTTTGCCCCTGGAACTTTGTCTAATCCATCTTGTTTGGGAACAAATCGTTAGACTCATTTTCTCTTTATTGACTGCTGAAAACTAACTGTTTTCCTGCTTGGGAAAGCTTTTCTTTCTTCTTACTCCTGAGTTCATTGATCAGTGTTGGTGTTTTTTCAAATTTAGGTCAATTTGTGAACTTTCCTACAGAAGACAGAAACAGCTCTCCAGGAACTGGCCAAGTTGGGCATCCCACCCTTTGTGCTACGTTTACATATTCTCGGCAGAACTAAGCCAATTGCTGTGAGAAGCAGGCATTGCCTTTGAGTGAAATGGGCGCCCCATGTGTGTGTCACATCTCTAAAGGCTTCCAGGAGAGGATGTTTGACCCCACATTGCAGATGAGAAAACTGGGGCCTAAGCTCATTGCATTAACATTAATATAGCATGGGACAGAGTTTCAACATATCATTTATTGCCGGGTTCTGGGTGAAGAATTGAGGTGCAGGCTTGACCCTCGAGTTGCTTACAGTGCCAAGGGCAGACAGTGTGCAAATGAGGAAGAGTAGCCGGCTGAGTGCCATGGGAACACCATGTGCCGCTCCTCGAGAGCGACGGACTCGTGGAGGACTCGTGCAGGGAGGGTGCCTTGGGAGGACTGGGTTTTGAAGAAGGGGTTAAAGTTTCCCACAAGTGAAGGACGCAGTAAAGGCTGCATCAGGGGGGAGCAGCGGGGCAGTGTGGTGCGTTCAGAGTGCAGTGAGAACTCTGCAGCTGGGGTGTGGGGCGATGAGGGCGGAAGCCAGAAGGATAGGGTGGTGCTGGGTTGCTGGTGAGTTTGGGGGCTTTATCTCTTGACCCCAGAAATCAACCAGGGAAGGATTTTGAGCAGGGAAGAGATGTGACTGGTTTTTAGAAGGCTGAACTCAGGTAGGAGAGTGAAAGTCATTGCAATAGTCCAGGTGAGAAAGACTGCAACTGTGGCAGAATGGAGAGGAGGAGACACTGATGACTTCTTCACATTTTTCATTTATAATACGGTTATAGTTTCCTGTTACATAGAGCCTCTAAGAGGACAAGGAGAGCTTTCTGAATAATGTCACTATCACTGTGGTGGGAAGCTGTCTGCACCCAGGGTTTGGGTGTAGCCTTGTGTTCTGGGTGGCAGTGGGCACTTTACATGTCCTGAAAGGCCTGGGAAACCCTTACTTCTCTATCAAAGGGGGGGACCCTGGGTCTGGGTCCCCAGAGTCACTATTTACCATAGGAGTCCAGAGAGGCAGGAAGGACCGGTCACCAAACCTGAGAGCCTTGGCATCTGCTAATGGGCAGATGGCCAAAATTGAGCAAGACTAACTGTAGCGCTGCAGAAAGGGGTGCTTTCTCTGTCTACTGGGCCTCTCCTCTCAGAAGCAGCAGAAGGCATTCTCTGGGCTGGAGTTTCTCACCTGTGCAGTTTTTGGAGCTGACTTGTTTTCCTTGCTTACAACAGTGGGAAGTGTTGCTGTGGATTCTGTAACATGAAACTTTATTTCCTCTGTTGCCCAGGCCCTGCTTAAAGGCTTTTCTGTGAGAACGTGTGAACAGGGAGAATGTGGGCATTCCCCCAAGCCCTATAGAGTCCTGTCCACACTAAGCAAGTGTGGGACGGGGTGAGGACGGCTGGGGCGGGGCCCTCCCTACCTTCTGGGAGCCAGAGGGTTAATCTCCGTAGCTTATTGGCAGTCCTGCCTCTCTGTACAGGGCATGCTGGGATTTCCTCCCAGCTGTTTTACATCATGAAGATTTGTGTGTTGGGGAAATTCCAGGGCACAGCTGCAATTAATCTGCTCCATGGCTCCAATCAAAGGGAGGATTCTGCAGGATGGATCTCCGCCTCCCTGCAGGAAAGGGGGCTCTAGCTCTCTAGTGACAGCATCCTTCAGAGGGACCCTTCCCGAGACCCATGTTGAGTGGAAACAGCCCACCTGACCAAGTGCTTGCCCCACAGAGGGCTTTAAGGAGGGGGCCCAAAACATTCAGAAAGAGAGGAGCAGAACCCCTCCAAATAAAAAGCCACAAGAACACTGATGGCAACACTTGATAACGATGTCACCCAAAGAAAAGAAAACTTTGTTCACCTTTACTTAGGAATGTAGAAGCCAAAAATTTAAAACATGACTAGCATTCCACAACATAGCATAAGAAAGAACAAACCACCATGACCAAATAGGGCTTACCTGGGAAACGCAAAAATGCCTTCGTGTAAGAAAATCTATTGCTATATATACATCTCATAAATGAGTCAAATAAGGGAAACCACATGACCATTTTGGTAAATGCTGAGAGAAAAATGCAACAACTGCTCCAAAGAAAACAGTGTAAAAATAGGATTAGAATCATCTTTCCTTAACAAGGTAAAGACATGTTTTAAACCACAACCTCAGTCTACTTAACTGTGAGCCACAATAGCAGAGCCCCAGTCCCCAGAAAAGAGTTTCCCAGATTCAGTGAGATTGAAAAACTGTGTATGTGTCCTCTCTAGATAGTCATGACGTACAGTAGCGGATGTAAATCAAAGACAGCAGTACCTGCCATTTGGGTTTGGCGTTTTCCTTTCTAGTTTTGAGTACAAAAGAGAGTACTTAACCCATAGAAAGCACCCCAGAAGTGGAAGTTGCTTGGCTGTTGCTTGGTCATCAGTTGCATTGATGCAAGGTGCATGCCAGTGGACATCCCCCAGGAGGGAGGTGGCTGGACCGACCTGTGCACATATCTTCGCTATGTGCTGAAGCACGGCCATGGCACAATTGTCAGGAGCTGGGCCTTGCAGAGCCAGTTAAATATAGCCTAGACTGGGCATGGAGAAACCAGCAGTTTGTTTGTTTGTTTGTTTTAAGACAGAGTCTCGCTCTGTCGCCAGGGTGGAGTGCAGTAGTGCGATCTCAGCTCACTGCAACGTCCGCCTACCGAGTTCAGGTGATTCCCCTGCCTCAGCCTCCTGAGTAGCTGGGACTACAGGCATGTGCCACCATGCCCAGCTAATTTTTGTATTTTTAGTAGAGACAGGGTTTCACCATGTTGGCCAGGATGGTCTTGATCTCCTGACCTCATGATCGGCTCGCCTCAGCCTCCCAAAGTCCTGGGATTACAGGCGTGAGCCACTGTGCCCGGCAGAAACCAGCAGTTTTAACCTGCCCACATACCATTACCATGCAAAGAACCTAAGCATAGTCACCCATCACTTACTTCCCCAAGGACACCCATGAGTGATTGCCCTCAGGGTGATCGTGGGATTGGCCTCACAGCTAAGAAGAGCTTTACCCAGCCGGGCATGACGGCTCACATCTATAATCACAACACTCTGCGAGAGCAAGGAGGGAGGAACGCTTGAGCCCAGGTGTTCAAGACCAGCCTGGGCAGCATAGTAAGACCCCTATCTCTAAAAATAAAATATAAATAAACAGAAGAACTTTATTTCCACTCTAGTTGGGCTGGGCCTGACCTAGGAATTCAGAACTACCTGGCTGCCTTCAGATTTCTGATACTGCAGTGGAAGAGGATTACAAGGGGTGTCACTGGCTCCTGCTGCCCCAGTTCGTGGTTCTGGGAGGCTCCACTGTCCTTTCCTTGGAGTTATGATGCAGACGCACGCTGTGGGGGGCTCCAAAGTGTTAGAGCTCTTCCTTCACCCCCACCACTCATCTCAAAATATTAAAAAGACAAAAAAATAGAAAAAGGGAAGTGACCATCCTCCATATCCCTGCCTCCCAAAGTGAGTCCCTTCCCGCACACCGCCCCTGCGCCACCCCGGGCACAGCTGCAGCAGGGTCGGCCCCGGTGAGATGCTCACTGTTCCCAGGACACCTTTCCCTTCTGCTCTTTTCACTCACACTGCCTGACTTGTCTGTGAGGGGCCAGGTATCGGTGATGGGCACAGCCAGTGTGGTCTCCCAGCAGAAGCCAAGACTTCTTGTTACATAGATAAAATAAGTGCATGGTCAGACACCCAAAAGAGTGGCTATTACTGAAAACCCTTACTATGAATGTGTGTACAAAATACAAGCATACAGAGATGTACTAATTTGTATGCTTGATATCCCTTGATATCCCCAGCACCAAGGCAGACAAACCCCTATGGAGCTGACAGTGTATTGGGTACTAGCTCCTTGGCCACTAGAGCAGTGATTCTCAGTTGGGAGAGGGAGGATTCTCTCTCCCCAGCCTCAGGAGACATTTGGCATTGTCTGGAGACATTTTTGATGATCTGTATGGGAGTGCATCGGCATCTAGTATTATAGTTAGAGGCCAAAGATGTTGTTAAACTTTACAGGACAGCCCACCACCCCCAATAAAGAAAATATCCAGCCCAAAATGTCATAGTGCCGAGACTGAGAAATCCTGCACTACAGTCCTACAAGCCAACTATGCCAGACCATCTGCAAGGTCACTTGAGAGTATTATGTAAGACCCAAAACTCTAGCACCGTCCCAAACTAGGGTTCACATTTCTTTGGACCACTCCCATATGCTCTAAGGACATCCCTGGGAAGCCAACAAGTAAGAAGAGTGTTCAGCATGTGTGTGTCTTTGTGGCCCTAAATAGGGAGCAGATGCTGGTAGCATTGATGAATTTCAGGAACCCTTCTGTCCTGTTTAATGTTAGGGGGTATGGATTTGGGATACTTCTTTAGCACCTGATAGTTGTTACTGTAGTTCAATTTTTAAAAAGAAAAGTGTTCAAGTTGTTGCTTCTAGAAAAACTAGTGTGATGCTTAGGCTTCAAGTGCAAGCTCTGGGCACCTTCAGCATCCCTCCAGGAGAACACTGACATGCACGGACCCATTCTATTTCTGGGCTGCCAGCCCCGTGCGAGACAGAGGAGAGAGAGAACCCATCCAAGCAAAGAAAAGGCTGCAGGTGGGGGAGATGAAGAAGATGGTCTTAGGAAAAGCTTCGTGAACTCACGGTGTCGTGAAAGGTGTGGGATTTGAAGTCAGGAAACTTAGGCTCTGGCTCCAGCTCTCTTATATGAAGTTGGGCAAGCCATTTAGCCTTTGTTTATGTCCATTAGCTCCTTTTTTTTTTTTTTTGACAGGGTCTCACTCTGTCACCCAGGCTGGAGTACAGTGACACAATCTCAGCTCACTGCAACCTCTGCCTCCTGGGTTCAAGCAATTCTCCTGGCTCAGCCTCCCGAGTAGCTGGGACTACAGGCATGCACCACCATGCCCAGCTAATTTTTGTATTTTTAGTAGCGATGGGGTTTCACCGTGTTGGCCAGGCTGGTCTTGAACTCCTGACCTCAAAGGATCCACCCCCCGCTTGGCCTCCCAAAGTGCTGGGATTACAGGCATGAGCCACTGCGCCCAGCCTACTCCTTTTAAAATTCAGGATAGTCACGCCTACTTGTAATCGCAGGTTGTTGTGAAGATTACACTGGGTTTTGTGTGTGAAAATGCTTTGACAACTGCAAATGTAGCACAAATGTTATTCACAGTGGAAATGCATTTTCACTAATGATACCAATATTTGCCCAGTGCTTTTCATCTGCAAGGGCATTGAAATCACAGTTCATTTGTGTATGGTGTGTGGGCTCTGGATAGGGCAAAGGATGGTGGTGGTGGGAAGGGAGAAGAAGATAGGGTCAGCAGAGGACACGGACAGAGGTGAGACCCCATTTGAGGGCTGAGGGGGTGGGGGCGCAGGGGTCCCAAAGTGAAAAGACTGTCCTTATTCATAGGGCTTCATTCTCGCTTCCCACCAGACCTCCCCACACCAGGCCTGTGTGGCCCATCCCACGTGCTAGGCTGGCCTGTGGCACATGTGACCTTAAGTTGTTGTTCCTGCCCATGGATGCCTTTTTGAAAGTCCAGTCCCTGCCATCTTGGTCAAGACTTATGGTGGATGAAGAGCAAAGGGGCCTTCTGGGGCTCCTCCCACCCACCCTCCTGCTCCTGTACACAGCAGAGCCAGATTGTGATTGGTTTTTCCTGATTACATGACCAGAGCAAGGAATGATTCAAAGACTTCTTTTTTTTTTTCTTTTTTTTCTTTTTTTTGAAACAGAGTCTCACTTTGTCGTCCAGACTGGAGTGCACTGGCACAATCTCTGCTCACTGCAACCTCCGCCTCCCAGGTTCAAGCGATTTTCCTGCCTCAGCCTCCCGAGTAGCTGGGACTATAGGCCTGTGCCACCACACTCAGCTGTTTTTTGTATTTTTTAGTAGAGACGGAGTTTCACCATGTTGGCCAGGCTGGTCTTAAACTCCTGACCTCAAGTGATCCACCTGCCTCGGCCTCCCAAAGTGCTGGGATTGCAGGCGTGAACCACTGCACCCAGCCAAAGACTTCTTTCTGTGAAACTCTTCCTGGAGCCACCACTTTCCATTAGAGCTTTCATTCTCAAAGGAGTCTCAAGAATTCTGCAAAGAGGCTGCTTGCGGGTCTGCTGCCCAGAAGCAACCTGTCAGTGCTGACACTAAGACAACATGGGCACTTTTGCTCCTAGCAAAGACTAATGGTTTGCTTATGGAAATAATAGGTGTCATTTATCAAATGTCTCCCATGTGCGAGGCACTGTGTTCACTATGTGACATTGTCCCTAGTCCTTTGAACAACCTGTACGGTGAGTGATAATAGCCTTGCCTTACAGATGCTACAACTGGGACTCAGAGTTGTTAATCACTCGTCCAGGTTCACACGGCCTACATTGGCAGAGTAAGAGCCTGAACCCATGAATGCAGGGCTCCAGAGCCCAGGAGGGCCCTTCCCCAGTGCCCCTGACTGCTGCTCCACTCAACTCACTTTCCAGGCTCTTGGCAAGGACCGTGCCATGCTAGAAAAGAAGAGAGAGAGAAAGGTGGAGAGAGAGAGAGAGTGTGTGTGAGTGTGTGTGTGTGTGTGTGTGTGTGTGTGTGTGTGTGTGTGTGTGTGTTGGGGAAGTACTGTTTGGTTTGGGTTTTTTGCACTGACATGTGGGAAAGAATGGGGTACTGGGTAACCTTTTCAAGGCTGAGAGATGTTATAATGAAGTAAAGCTCAGCACCCTTTACTTCATTATAAAGTAACATCATCCAGTTGGGATAGATGTTACCCATTCCTCCGTGACAGGCAGATGGCCTTTATTCATTCATTCCCAGATACTTCTGGACGGCTGTTTCATAGGGAGCATTGTGTGTGGAGGCCGTAAGCGATGGAAATGGATGGGGCAGGATGCCCATCTGGGAGCCTCTTCTTCCTTCATCAGCCCTGCCTGTCACATGACTGCAGGGGGAGAGGACTTGAGCCTCACCGATAGGTTCTTAGAATGTGTTGATTGATTGTGCCGCAGTGGATCGGTTCTCTCCGACACTTAAAGTTCAGCTTAGTTGTCATTCGTGTCCCCTGAAAAATGACAGACGGCATGGTGAGGGTGGTGGTGGTTGTAAATGTATGCTCGCCCCTGTTATGATCGTTTGGAAATTGACCCAGTACAGGGCGTGTGGCATGAAAGTACAGGCCTCCTTGATGGCCAGCGCCGGCACCCTAACAGCAGCACTCAGCAAACTTTGGGTACTTGTGAGGCCTCATCTCACCAGCAGCTTTTTCTTTTCTGTTCCCTGTGCAGTACCTGCAGATGAAATGGCCCCTCCTCGATGTCCCCCTCCAGTGCCACAGTCAAGGACACGAGGTCACCATCTCCAGCACACTTGGTAAGTTTGTTTCAACATAAAGCACCAAAAGGCCACTATCCCTGGCCTCATCCGAAGCCACTGCCTTCTGCCCTCATGCTGAAGCAGATGGGGTCTAACAGTGTGTCCTCAGATGTGTGAGTACGGTGAGGAAGAGCTGAGTGCTTGGGGCTAACAGTTGGGTTGTGACCTATACCTCAACACACACACCACACTGCCTCGAATGTTCTGTGATTGGAAGAGCTGTCCCCCACCCCCCATGGCACTGGCTGCCCACCCTGGTTCGTCATGGAAGACTGCCTCCAATCCTTCCCAGCTGCCATCTGAACCCCCTGCCCACTTCACGTGGGCAAGGGTGGCCTCTCTCTCCTGTTGAGACTCACCCAGTAATGTCTCCTATTCTCCCTCGTAGCTGCAAGGCAATAGTTGAAGAGGTTCTTCTGTACAGGATTTTATAGGAAAGAATGTAATAGGACATGTATAAACAAATGCCCCTCAGGGCAGCCAAGTCTCTTCTTCCAGGCCCTGTAGCAATATCAGCCAGAAAGGAGGGTCTGAACAGTCCTGGGAGATGGGAGCAGTGGATCCAAGCAGGTCCTCTGGCCTCCTCAGGACATGCAAAGGACTGAAACCCAAAGCTGATAAGAGATGCTCCTGGAACAGAACCGGATATTCCACTTTCCTGGACTTTTCTTGGGTGCTTGGGTCAACACTTGCCTGAAGACGCACTCACCCCACAAGCTCACTGGTGCTCACCCAGTGAGCCTCAGAATCCTGGGATGCGGTTAGAAGGACCCCTATCCTGCATGACCTACACATTTTACAGACGAGCAAACCTAGGGCTTCACCGTTACTACCCCGTACTAGGTATTAGCCACTGGGCTTCTGTGATGTTTATTAAAGTTTAATTATAGAACATTTTAAAGATGTATAAAAGTAGAGAGAATTATATAATGAATCCCCATGTTCCCTTCACCCAGAACTTCCCTCCCGCTACATTGGGTTTTAAAGCGAATCCCAGACGTTATCTTACCTTGTAGGACGTTTTAAGATATACTGATAATTCTTGTTCATTAAAAGCTTAGAGTCGGCCAAGAGCGGTGGCTCACACCTATAATCCCAGCACTTTGGGAGGTTGAGGTGGGCAAATCACAAGGTCAGGAGTTTGAGACCAGCCTGACCAACATGCTGAAACTCCGTCTCTACTAAAAATACAAAAATTAGCTGGGCATGGTGACACACTCCTGTAATCTCAACTATTTGGGAGGCTGAGACAGGAGAACCCAGGAGATGGAGGTTGCAGTGAGCCAAGATCACACCAGTGCACTCTAGCCTGGGCAACTGAGCGAGACTCCATCTCAAAAAGAAAAAAAAAAACGCTTGGAGTCTAGCAGAAGAGAAAGAAGATATGTGCAGAAAGATAAATAAATAAGGGTGCAGGGAGCCTGTGTGGTTTCCAGTAATCAGGAGACTCGCCCCTCTGGGAGCCCTTGGGAATTTACAGTGGGATGTCGTGTGCACCTCTCAGGTGATTATCACAGCCATCACCAGGGAAGGTGAGGATGTCAGTGGAAGGAACTGTGAGTGGCGGGACCAGCCATCCAGGAAAGGCAGCAGGTTCTGCGGTCAGTCACCAAGGCACAAGCCGCCCCTTGAACAAGCACCCCCGCAACTCAGACATAGGCCAGGGTGGTGGCTCTGGCCCTGAGTCCCACTTGGGATAGCCAAGCACAAAGCGCAGGTGCCCTCTAGTGGTGCCAGTCAGCCCTGGTGGAGGATGTCTGGACCACATCCACCCACTCCACACCTGGTTTTCACCCCTCACTTCCCGCAGCACAGCCATCTCTGTTTCAGATCTGTGCCTTCCCCACCTGTCCTGTGCCGTCCCCCAGCTCACTACTGCAGAACTGAGATGGCTGGATCCTCTGTCTTAGTGTCTCTCTGCATATTGTTGCATTTCCATCTACTTTTCAAGATCGTTTACCCCTTTAATAACTAACACATGAGGCTGGGCACAGTGGCTCACACCTGTAATCCCAGCACTTTGGAAGGCCGAGGTGGGCAAATCACCTGAGGTCAGGAGTTCAAGACCAGCCGGGTCAACATCGTGAAACCCCATCTCTACTAAAAAATACAAAAAACTAGCTGGGCGTCGTGGCACATGCCTATAATCCCAGCTACTTGGGAGGCTGAGACAGGAGAACCCGGGAGGTGGAGGTTGCAGTGAGCCGAGATTGCGCCATTGCACTCCAGCCTGGGCAACAGAATGAGACTCTGTCTCAAAAAAAAAAAAAAAGGCCTAACACATGGAGGCTGGGTACAGTGGCTCACGACTTTAGTCTCAACACTTTGGGAGGCCAAGAGGGAGGAAATTGCTTGAGGCCAGGAGTTTGAGACCAGTCTGTGCAACATGGCCAGATCTCTACAAAAAATTTTAAAAATTAGCCAGATAGTCCCATCTACTTAGGAGGTTGAGGTGGGAGGAATGCTTGAGCCCGGGAGTTTGAAGCTGCAATGAGCCATGATTGTGCCACTGCATTCCAGCCTGAGTGACAGACTGAGACCCTGCCGTGAACAAAAAAAACAAAAACAAAAAAAAAACCTAACACACGTACTCTGAGTTTCCCATTCTTCCTTTTGCACAGAGCAATCCTTCTCTAAGAAATGAAAGAAAAACCCTGTGTTCAGCCTTCCTGTTCCTGGGAGCACTGTCCTGATTCTCTTTTAATGTTACCCGCCTGACTTCCCACACCTGTCACCTCCTTTCTTTTGCCACTCCACTGCAGCCCGGCTCTGCGCTCCAGTCGTGTCTCATAACTAACTCTACTCCTTTTCCTGCTTTTTTGCGACACATCTGACACCCAGGCCCTGACTACTCTGCTTCCTGTAAATCTTCATTTCATTGACTCCAAGATACTGTATTAATACACACAAACAGTTTTTTGTCCTTTCTAAACTTCCATTTTCTTTCTAAACTTTTCTTCAAATAAAGCAGATCTTGATCATCACTTATTACTCTCAATGTTTGTGACAGAAAAATATATAAAATCCTATCAAGAGAGTTGTAGGACTCTCAAGAAAGTTCTTCACCCATAGTTCCAGCTGCCAAGCAAACATCTAACCATTGCAGATGTGCGCTCTGCAAATAATAACAGCATTGTGGTGGGGCAGGAGCTCCTTATTTTGTCTAAGCACAGAGAAGCGTGAACTGTTACCACACATGGCATTATAGATAGCAACATGGATAATTTTCTAGTACATTTTATATTACCGTAGTCTGTATTCTAATATAGCAAAGCAGAAACAGGCCTCAAAAAATAAGGAACATTTATGGGAGAAAATCTTAACATTAACTGGGAATTCAGCAGATGGGGAGAAGACCTTCATTCTCAATTTTTGAGGCAGAGCATCGCATTCCAACGAGAGGTGTGTATGTGCCGGTGCAAAACCTGCGATACCCGGGGGAGGAGGGCATGTGAGTGGGAGGCTGTATAATACACTTGGTTGAAATCCCAGATTCACCTCTTTCTATTTATGCAGCTCCAAGCAAATTACCTCATCTCTCTTTGCCTTGGTTTCCTCATCTATTAAATGGGGATTAGAAGAGGACTGACTTCATAGAGTCGTTGTGCGAAAATGAGCCAGTGTATCGTAATGAGTCTAGAATTGTGCCTACCACAAAGTAAGTCCTCAGTAACTATTAGCCTACGACTCCCAGCGTCACTACCACCACCATTGCTACCGCTACCTCTACCATTATTAAATGAGAGGGAAAGAACAATGAAAATACTGTTTAATTAGCAAAACTAAGAGGTAATGAGGGCCTGAATTAGGTGCCAGAACAAATGGGCAGATTGCAGAGGTAACAGAGATAATGAGCCTATAGAATTTAGCATCTAATCCCCCCAAGGATATGATTTAATTGGTCTGGGGTGCGGCCGGTATCTTAGTTTTTAAGCTCCCCAGGAGATTCTAAGGGGCAGCCAGAGTGGAGGATCGTTGCTGTAATTGCAAATCACAAATCCGAGGAGGAGTGGAAGGAGGACCCAAAGACATCCCAGTTTTCGAGGTGCTGCTCTCTCCAGGCTAGACCTGTGAGCAGGTCTTGAAGGTTTTTCGGAGGGAGTCACTGAGGTTTGGACACTGGCTTTTTTGTTAAAATACTTGAGATTATGAAATGTATTTTAGAGTCAGGAGCAAAATATTTAAGATGAGGTTTGCCCTGGGAGTAGAGCAAGTGAAGGAAACAGCCTGCATACTTGAAGAGATTTAGTGAGTCATGTAGAAGCTGTCTATCAAGGAAGTATGTCTAAGCAAGTCACAACTGGGCCAGCGTGCTGGATGAGGTTATATTAATAATTTGGACTTTACACCCTCAAAACAAGCTCTAAAGACTAACAATAACATTGTATAAGCAACTGTTTTTAAGATCCAATCACTGTAATCTCATCACTTGCAGATTATTATCCAGAGCCCTCACTATGGCCCACATGCCAGGTCCCTGTCTTCCCCCTCCACACTCCCCCAGGAGCACTGTGTCCAGCCACTCAAAACAAATATATGCCCCTCTAGAATACAACCAACAGGAAGACAGGAATCGCAGTGAGCGCCTGTTGTAATGCTCCGGAGCATCTGTTGAGTGAATGGAAGAATGAATGGTCTGGTGAAAGGTTAATACCTCTTCTCTACCCCTATTTACCCAGATCTAATTCCTTTTTTCTTTCAGAACTATGTTTTAGTTTTAAAAAATCTTTTTTTGAAACCATGAAAGTAATGTATGCACTGTGTAGAACTCTTGGGAAAATGCCAGAAAACACAGAAAAAGATCTATAATCCCACAGCCCACAAACATTTTGTTAAATAGTATTTCAGTCTGCGGGTGTGTGTGTGTGTGTGTGTGTGTGTGTACTTGTAACTTGCTTCTTATTTGATGACCAAAATGCTTCCTGTCCAGGTAGATGCTTAATAAATTCTATTGAGTTACAGGCAAATGGGGCCACAGGCCAGGAGACAAATAATCCTTTGGAAATGGTTGCAGTTCTCCAAAACTTTAGTGTGACTTAATCCAGCTATTTGGAAAGAGTCAGATTTCCAGGTTGTTGTTGTTGTTGTTGTTGTTGTTTAATGCAAATTTTAGCTGTTAGGCTGAGCATCCAAAATCAGAAAAGGGACCTAGGGAGTAAGGAGTTGAGGGATAGAGGAAGGTGTGGAGAAAAATCTAGATGAGGTTAGAGCAAAGGCAGAAATATCTACCAGCCTTGAAACTTTGCCACCTCTCTCTTCCTGGTTGCCTTTTAACATTTTAAAAATAGACAGACATAGATGGTTTCCAGTTGTTTGTTTGTTTTGAGACAGTTTCACTCTTGCCCAGGCTAGAGTGCAGTGGCGCAAACTCAGCTCACTGCAACCTCCACCTCCCGGGTTCAAGAGATTCTCCTGCCTCAACCTCCCAAATAGCTGGGATTACAGATGTAAGCCACCACACCCAGCTAATTTTTTTGTATTTTTAGTAGAGATGGGGTTTCACCATGTTGGCCAGGCTGGTCTCTCACTCCTGGCCTCAAGTGATCTGCCCACCTCAGCCTCCCGAAGTGTTGGGATTACAGGCGTGAGCCACCACACCTGGCCCAGTTTTTAAGCTAAAGTTAACATCCTGTGCATATATTTGTATACATGTGCACTTTTCCGTCCATTTAAAAAAAAAAAAAAGTAGAGATAGGATCTCACTCTGTTGCTCAGGCTGGCCTTGTACTCCTGGCCTCAAGCTATCCTCCTGCCTCAGTCTCTAAAAGTGCTAGGATTACAGGCATGAGCTATCATGCCCAGCCTCCCCATTTTTAAGATATAATTTACATATGCTGAAATTCACACATGTATATAATTCTGTTGAGTTTTGACAAACTTCTACAGTCACGTATGAGTTCACCACAGTCAAGATATAGAACAGCTTAGCTGGGTATGAAAAATAAAAATAAAAAAGATATAGAACAGTTCTGTGTTAGGGTTCTCCACGGAAACAGAACCAAGGTGATGTATGTGTGTAGAGTGAGTGAGTGAGTATGTGTAGAGGGAGAAAGATTTAAGAGGGTAAGTTGGCAGGCTGGAGACTGGCAGGAAAGAGTCACAGTCTAAGTCTAAAGGAAGTCTGTTGGCAGAGTTCCATTCAGTTTTAAGGCTCAAGAATAATCCTCTTTGGCACCATTCATTCTCTGTCCTTGCAGCCCACCAGGATGGGACTTGTGCCCCTGAGGCCCTGGGCAGCAGCCTCACCTTCTGAATGCCCTCTTGGGGTCATTTTTCCCTCTTCTTGAAGGATAACAAATGTTTACAGCCACATCGCTATAGCCCATTCTGTAGAAGTCTGACAGCCTTCTTTCCCTTTGTTCTGTCTTTGCTTCAATCCAAGAGGGCAGTATTTCTGCTGAGGTGGTTGATTGAACCCATGAGTCACAGCCCCAGTCTCCTTATTATCTGATTGTCGAAGCACACCATTGGTGTTCTCTCAGGGACACACCTTCTAATTTTTTGCAATGAGGCTAGGCTAAGAATTTTCTAAATTTTCAAGTTCTGGTTCCTTTTTGCTTAACAATTCTTTAATTTACTTCTCATATTTTACTGTAAGCAGTAAGGAGAAACCAAGCCACACCTTTGGTACTTTGTTTAGAAATCACTTATGCTAAATATCTAAATTCATCACTCACAAGTTCTACCTTTCACAAAACACCGCAACATAACTTAACAATGTTCCTTCCCACTTTGTGACAAGAATCGCCTTTCACTAGTTCCAATAACATGTTCCTCATTTCCATCTGAAGCCTCACCAGAAGCACCTTCAACATCCATAGTTTTGGGGTTTTGTTTTTGTGTACACGTGTTTGTTTTGGTTTTGGTTTTGTGGGGTTTTTTGGGTTTTGTTTTTGAGACAGAGTTTCACTCTTGTCACCCAGGCTGAAGTGCAGTGGTGCAATTTCAGCTGACTGCAACCTCCACCTCCTTGGTTGAAGCGATTCTCCTGCCTCAGCCTCCCGGGTTTTTGTTTTTTATGTTTTGTTTAGACAGGGTCTCACTCTATCACCCAGGCTGGAGTGCAGTGGCATGATCATAGCTCACTGCAGCCTCGACCTCAAGCATTCCTCCCTTCTCAGCCTCCCAAGAAGCTAGGACTACAGGTGTGCACCACTACATCCAGCTATTTTTAATGTTTTTGTGGAGATGGGTTTCCACTATATTGCCCAAGCTGGGCTTGACCTCCCAGGCTCAAGTAATCCTCCTGCCTCAGCCTCCCAAATTGCTGATTATTGGTGTTTGCCACTGCGCCTGGCCATATATATTTTTAAGGGAGAATGGGAACATTTAAATGGTAGCTGCATTTGGGAAGTGGGGGAGAAGCATAAGACTAGGGGAGTGTTTAAGAAGATTTAATTTTCTGTGATGTCTTATTTAAGAAAAAAAGGAACAAAATTAAAAAGCTATAAAAACAATCCTACGTGGCAGGTTTTGGGTGTGGTATCATTCTTTATACTTTACTGTATTTCTCAAAAAAATATTTTTGGAGATTTTATGTCTTAACTCAGCTATTTCTCTTTTTCTTTTTTTTTTTTTTTTTTTTTAAACTTGGTCTTGCTCTGTCACCCAGGCTGGAGTGTGGTGGCACAATCTCAGCTCACTGCAACCTCCACCTCCCAGGCTCAAGTGATCCTCCCACATCAGCCTCCCAAGTACCTGGAACCACAGGCATGCACCACCATGCCCAGTTACTTTTTTATATTTCTCGTAGAGACGGGGTTTCACCATGTTTACCAGACTGGTCTCAAACTCCTGGGCTCAAGCAGTCCGGCCACTTGGCCTCCCAAAGTGCTAAGAATACAGGCATGAGCCACCACACCCAGCCCACGTCAACTATTTCTTTGATAATGCTGTGTAACAAACATTTCAGTGGCTTACATTTGCAAACATTTCTTTCTCCACTCATAGACCTGTGGTTCACCTGGAGTGGCTCTTTTAGCTTGTTAAGGGGGAGGTTCAGGTCTTCTCCACATGGCTCTTATCCCAGGACCAGTGGCTGTCCAGGGCATGTCCTTCTCATGGCATGTGCCAGACACAAAAGAAGGGAGGAATATTGAAAGCTTCCTCTCACTTCATTTCATGTCTGCTAATATTCCATTGGTCAGAGCAACTCATAGGGTGATGCGGTGTGGATCTGTGTCCCCACCCAAATCTCTTATCCAATTGTAATCTCCAATGTTGGAGGTAGGGCCTGGTAGGGGGTGACTGAACCACCGGCATGGTCCTTCATGAATGGTTTAGCGCCATCTCATTCTTGTGATGATGAGCAAGGTTTTGCAAGATCTGGTCATTTAAAAGTGTGCAGCACCTCCCCCCCTCTTTCTCTCATTCCTCCTCTCCCACGTAAGATGTGCCTGCTTCCCCTTCATCTTCCACCATGATTAAAAGTTTCCTGAGGCTCCCACAGGAGCCAAGCAGATGCCAGCATCATGCTTCCTGTATAGCCTGCATAACTGTGGGCCAATTAAACCCCTCCCCTTTTTTTTCTGTAAATTACCCAGTCTCAGGCATTTCTTCATAGCAATGCAAGAACAGACTAATGCATAGGGGCAAGTCTAATACTGATGGTGCAAGGGAAGGAAAGAGAATTATCAAACACATGGCTACATCCTGACCTGCTGATCTTGTTTAGCATTTGAGATCCTGTGTAGAACATACTCTAAACAGAGATAAATTATTACTGCAAATGTTAACAGTCTCATGTTCAATTACTTTCTGTCAGAGTTTAGCATCTTCAGCAGGATCAAAATCAGAATTTCTCTTGGTTGGCATCTTCTCCGTATTAGAAGGACCCTACCAAGACTGTTTAGATACTGGCAGCATCGTCCTTAACATCCCATTGGTGGGTCTTTTGAGCAGGCATCGGAGTCATCTGGGGGTCTTGTCAAAACAGATTGCTGAACAGATTCCATCAGAAACTTCCCTAGAGTTTCTGACGGAATTTAGGTGTGGCCTGAGCATTGGGAATTTTTAAAGCTCTCTGGATGATTTCAACTTTGCAGCCCTTTTGAGAACCACTTCTAGAACCACGGTTCTCAAACCTCAGCAGGCATCAGAGTCATCTGGAGGACTTAGTAAAACACAAATCACTGGACTCCACTCTAGAGTTTGATTCAGTGGGTTGCGGTAGGTCGGGCCTGAGAATTTGCATTCTGACAAGTTCCCAGGTGATGCTTATGCTGCTGGTCTGGAGACTGAGCTTTGAGAACCACTGGCACAGGGACATTGTCTGCACTGGTAATAGTAAACACCCAGTTTTAGCATTGCAAATTGGGTCACAGAAGCAAACTGGAGAGCTTCATGTCAGATTATTGATTGCTGAGCTAGTGCTGGATGCCGTCCTGAAGAGCATCAGTCGCTCTGCCCCAACTTTGAGCTGAGAAGTCTGATACTGCTTAGCATGCCAATTCTCAAGAATATTTGTTGGAATTTCCCTTTTAAAACTGTACATATGGCTGGGCACAGTGGCTCACACCTGTAATCCCAGCACTTTGGGATGCTGAGGTGGGAAGATCACTTGAGCTCAGGATTTTAAGACCAGCCTGGGCAACATAGTGAGACCTCATCTTTACTAAAAATAAAAATAAAAAAAATTAGCTGGCCATGGTGGCGCATACCTGCAGTCCCAGCTACCTGGGAGGGTGAAGTAGGAGGATCACTTGAGCCCAGGAGGTTGAGGCTGCCGTGAGCCATGATCATGCCACTGCACTCCAGCCTGGGTGACCGAGTGAGACGCTGTCTGAAAAAAAAGTTTTTTAATAAAATTGTACATAGCTTCTCCATCTTCTTACCAGTATACCTGTGTAGATGCAGAAAACCCCAAAACCCATAGCATATCCTGTTAGTGCTCTGTACTACCTTCAATACTGATTGTAATTCTTAATACACAGTTTTAACTTTTTATTTGGGTATTATTTTAACTCCCAGAAAAGTTTCAAGAATAATACAAGAAACTCCCATATAACCTTTATCCAAATTCACACATTTTTTTCCTCTGGGCTTTATGCTTTTCTCTCGCTATCTATCTATCTATCTATTTTTTTTCTTTTCTGAAAAGTTTGAGAGTAACTTGGAAACACTGTGATCCTTTAACACTAAATATTTTAGCTATATTACCTAAGAACAAAGGCATTATCTTAAGTAATCACAGTACAGTCCTCAAAATGAAGAAAGTAACATTAACTTTTTTTTTTTTTTTTTTTTTTTTGTTATGGAGTCTTGTTCTGTCGCCCAGGCTGCCGTGCAGCGGTGCAATCTTGGCTCACTGTAGCCTCCACCTCCCAGGTTCAAGTGATTCTCCTGCCTTAGCCTCCTGAGTTATCTGGGATTACAGGCTCCCACCATCACATCCAGCTAATTTTTGTATTTTCAGTAGAGACGCAGTTTCGCCATGTTGGCCAGGCTGGTCTCAGAACTCCTGACCTCAAGTGATCCACCTGCCTCGGCCTCCCAAAGTGCCAGGATTACGGGCTCAAGCCACCAGATCCAGCCAGTGACGTTAACTTTTCATATCATTATCTAACTCACAATAGAGATTCAAGTTTGGCCAGTGTCCCAGTAATGTTGATGGTAGCTGTGTGTTTTCTCCTGGTCCCAGGTTCCACCCAGCATCATGGATTGCACATGGCCATCATGTCTCTTTAGTTTCCTCTAATCCAGCAGAGGTCCTTAGCCTTTCTTAGTCTTTCTTGACCTCCACATTTTTTGAGAAACACAGGCCAGCTGTTTTGTAGAATGTCCCTTAGTTTGGGTTTGTGTGATGTTTCATTATGATTAGATTCAGATGGTGCATTTTCAGCCAGCACGTCACCGCACTGAAGTTGCATCCTCGGTACATCCCTTCAGGAGGCAGCCCTACAGTCTGCATTTGCCCCAGTGTTGGTGATGTTAGCTTCGATTGTTTGGATTAGGTGGTGTCTGCCAAACATTTCCACCTTAAGGTAACAATTTTTCCCTTTGTAATTAATAAGTGTTTTGTGGCCGGGTGCCTGTAATCCCAGCACTTTGGGAGGCCTAGGCGGGCGGATCACGAGGTCAAGAGATCGAGACCATCCTGGCCAACATGGTGAAACCCCGTCTCTACTAAAAATACAAAAATTAGCCGGGCGTGGTGGCGCGTGCCTGTAGTCCCAGCTACTCGAAGGCTGAAGCAAGAGAATTGCTTGAACCCAGGAGACGGAGGTTGCAGTGAGCCAGGATCGCGCCACTGCACTCCATCGTGGCGCCTGGTGACAGAGCGAGACTCTGTCTCAAAAAAAAATAAAATTAAATTAAAAAATAAATGTTTTCTAGGGAAAGGCTCCAAGGCTGTGCAAATGGCCTATTTCTCATCAATGTTTCACCCGCTAGTTTCAGCAGGCAGTGATGGTTTTCCACCTGTGTCATTCCTTCCATTCATTTCTGCTATTGAGCTTTAGCGTCTTTGAAATTCTTCCTCCTGTCTCTCAGCTCATTAATCTTTGTATAGACTGGAGTTGACATTGTGGCAAGTCACATTTGTGTCGTTTGTAACAGTGATGAGAAAGTTGCTGATAGATACAGAGAAAAGAAATAAGAAACCATTCTACAAACAGCGTTGCTAAGAAGAGACCAAACGACATGAAAAAAAGGCAATTAGGAAAGTTAAAGTGGGCTTTAAAAACAAAAACTTGAATTTATGGATCGAAAGAGCACCTTTGAATTCCATAAAACTAATTGAAAATCGACATTCACCCAGACACATCCTAAACATAATTTGAATTGCAAGGGTTTATAAATGTTTTCCTTCGCTCACGCCTATAATCCCAGCACTTTGGGAGGCCAAGGCGGGCCGATCACGAGGTCAGGAGATCGAGACCATCCTGGCCAACATGGTGAAACCCCGTCTCTACTAAAAATACAAAAATTAGCCAGGCGTGGTGGCATGTGCCTGTAGCCCCAGCTACTCAGGAGACTGAGACAGGAGAAGAATCACTTGAATCCAGGAGGCGGAGGCTGCAGTGAGCCGAGATTGCGCCACTATACGCCCGCCTGGGCGACAGAGTGAGACTCTGTCTCAAAAAAAAAAAAAAAAAAAAAGAAATTTTTTCCTTCAAGCATCCATGCAGTAGAGAAAAAAAGGCTAATGCCAAAGGAACAAAAATAAAGGTAACCTTAGGGCTGTCTTTGGCCACACTTCATGCCAGCCAACAGTGGGGAAAGACGAGTTTGGGGTAAGGAAAGGTTTATCCCAAGAATGGCAAACCCTGCCCCACTTCCAAAGACCTCAAGAACATACCACTGCTCAGAAGGCCCCGAAGACACATTCCAGTTCCCTGAGCATTTTCTCTCTCCTGTTGCCCTGCAGACTCTTGGCTTACCTTCACATCTTTCGTAGCCTGCAGCACGCTGCTTTCAGGAGCTCAGAAAGTATTTGTTGACACATGCGTACAGACCTTCATTCTCCTCTCTGCTGCAGTCCGCTGGCTTCCTGTGGGTCCTCACACGTGCTAAGCCGGGGCATACTGCACTGGTGTTTCTTGGGCCAAAATGTCCTTCACCACAGTCGATGTGTCCAGCTCCCCACCTCTTTCAGTCATTTTGAAAGTCATGTTCTCAGGCCAGGCGCAGTGCCTCACACCTGTAATCCCAGCATTTTGTGGGGCCCAGGCAGGCAGATTGCTTAGTCTAGGAGGTCAGGACCAGCCTGGGCAACATGGAAAACCCCATCTCTACAAAAAATGCAAAAATTAGCCCAGCTTACTGGTGTGTGCCTATAGCGCTAGCTACAGGCTAAGGGGGGGAAGATCCCGTGAGCCCGGGAGGCAGAAGTTGCAGTGAGCTGAGATCACAGTACTGCACTCCAGCCTAAGGGACAGAGTGAGGCTCTATCTCCAAAAAAACAAAACAAAACAAAAAAACATCATTTTCTCATTGCCGCCTTCCCCTGGTCATCCTGTGAAACAGCCTGTTTCACCTCCTCACCCCCTCTGTAATTTTTTTCTACTTTCTCTTGATTTTTCTTGTTAGCATTTTCACATTATATTAAAATATTTTAGTAGACTTATTTATCTAATATTTTTATTTTTTTAAATTTATTTATTTTTGAGACAGAGTCTTGCTCTGTTGCCCAGGCTGGAGTGCAGTGGTGCGATCTTGGCTCACTGCAACCTCTGCCTCCCAGGTTCAAGCACTTTTCCTGCCTCAGCCTCCGGAGTAGCTGAGACTACAGGCACCTGCCACCATGCCTGGCTGATTTTTGTATTTTTAGTAGAGATGAAGTTTCACCACGTTGGCCGGGCTGGTCTTGAGCTCCTGACCTCAAGTGATCCGCCCACGTCAGCCTCCCAAAGTGTTGGGATTACAGACATGAGCCACTGCACCCAGCCTATTTTATTTTTAATATATGTTTTATTTATTGTCTGTCTTCCCAACTAGAATATAAGTAGAGTGTTAGTTCATTTGCATTGTTATAAAGAAATGCCTGAGGCTGAGTAATTTATAAAGCAAGAGGTTTATTTGGGGTCATGGTTCTGCAGGCTGTACAGGAAGTGTGAGGCCAACATCTGCTTCTGGTGAGGCCTTAGGAAGCTTCCAGTCGTGGCAGAAGGCGAAGGGGGAGCAGGTGCATCTCACAGCGAGAGAGGGAGCAAGGGGCGGGGGAGGGGCCACACACTCTTAACCAGATCTCACAGGAGAGAGTGAGAACTCACTCATTACCATGAAGAGGGCACCAAGGCACCCATGAGGGATCCGCCCCCATGACCCAAACACTTCCCACCAGGCCCCATTTCCAACAACGGAGGTCACATTTCAGTATGAGAGTTGGAAGGGACAGACATTCAAACCATATCAAGTACCATGAGAATAGGTATTTTTACCTAAATAGATTCCCTGTGGCTCCAGAAGACCTAGAACAGTACATGGCACATTGTCAATCTGAAACTACATGTTCTTTTTTATTGTTGCGATCCATATTTTCTGCAGGGCCAGGTAGTTCAGCAACCCAGCAACATCATCAGACACCCGGGACCTTTGCGTCTCTGTCAGCCTCCTCCCCTTTGGCTGCCCGACTTGGTGCCTGCCCTACAGATTCCTCACAAACATTTAACCAATTAATGAAAATGTGAAGGGCTGGGCGCGGTGGCTCAGCCTGTAATCCCAGCACTTTGGGAGGCCAAGGGGTGGATCACTTGAGGTCAGGAGTTCAAGACCAGACTGACCAACAAACATGGTGAAACTCCATCTCTACTAAAAATACACAAATTAGCTGGGTGTGGTGGCAGTCACCTGTAATCCCAGCTACTCAGGAGGCTGAGGCAGGAGAACACTTGAACCTGGGAGGCGGAGGTTGCAGTGAACTGAGATCGCGCTGCAGCCTGGGTGGCAGAGCAAGGCTCCATCTCTAAAAAAAAAAAAAAAAAAGCAAGAAAATGTGAAGTCCCATTTCTCAGTACAGGAAAGTTCTGTATAGGAAATGTGTTCAGATTTCCTCTCCTTGATGGGATAGAATGACAGAATCAGCAAAGAGCTTACATTTTGCCCTTAGTATTAAAGAGTAAGGGGCGTGTGTGTGTGTGTGTGTGTGTGTGTGTGTGTGTGTGTACAGAGAGAGATTTATTTTCCATCTTTAATTAAGTTCCTGGTAGCCCTTGCTTCTATTGTATGTAAATCCTTTAACCTTATTTTCTTCATCAGGCAGATCCTTCTGGAATATTTTGCTAATTTTTTAAATTATTTATTTTGAGACAGAATCTTGCTCTGTCACCCAGGCTGGAATGCATTGGCATGATCTTGGCTCACTGCAACCTCCACCTCCTGGGCTCAAGCAGTTCTCCTGCCTCAGCCTCCTGAGTAACTGGGATTACAGGCACCCGCTACCATGCATGGCTAGTTTTTATAGTTTTAGTAGAGATGGGGTTTCACCATGTTGGCCAGGCTGGTCTCGAACTCCTGACCTTAAGTGATCCACCTGCCTCGGCCTCCCAGAATGCTGAGATTACAGATATGAGCCACTACACCCGGCCTATTTTGCTAATTTTAAGCAAGAGCCAGATGTGGTGGCTCACACCTATAATCCCAGCACTTTGGGAGGTGGGGGGCAGGAGGATGCTTGAACCCAGGAGTTCAAGACCAGCCTAGGCAGAACTGTGAGACCCCATCTCTACAAAGAATAAATATCAACTGGACCTGGTGGCGCACACCTGTATCAGAGCTACTTAGGAGGCTGAGGTGGGTCCTTGAGCCTAGGAGGTCAAGGCTGCAATGAGCTGATTGTGCCACTGCAGTCCAGCCTGAGCAAGACCCTGCATCAAGAAGGAAGGAAGGGAGGAAGGGAGGGAGGGAGGGAGGGAAGGAACATGGGGAGAATAGGAAGGAAGCAAGGGAGGGAAGGAAAAGGAAGACATAGGGAGGAAGGGAGGGAGGGAGGGAAAGGAGAGGAGAGGAGGGGAGGGGAGGGGAAGGGAGAGGAGGGGAAATTTAAAAGCAGGTGGCCAGAAAGTAGTGAGGAGACTGTGGCATTTGAGGACCATAAGAGAAGACTTAGGAAACAGTGTTGTTCCCTTACAATACTTAGTTAAGTGACATGCCGGTGTGTGGAGATAGAAAGCAGACATCTAAGGAATGTATTTAAGGAACAGCTTTCTAGGACCTGGAATGAGATCTATGCAAAGAAAGTTGCTCTGTCCAGGAAGCTTGACCAGAGAATCCAACTGGTTATCTCCAAAAAGGAGTGCAGGCACAGGATGTTCCACTGAGTTACTGGGGACGAGGGGGAACAGACAGTCATTGGTATGTTTTCATCTGAAATCATTAGGAAGAAATTACTCTTTATTGCATGGAATGTGAGGCTTGCTGAAGAAAAATTGGCAGCTCCTCATTGTGGGGGAATTATTTATTGGTTTTCAGTATTCTGCAGCATATTTCAGTTTACTTGAGCGCAGCTAAGAAGACTTACAGGTTACTTAGTTTTAACAAAAATAACCCTCAAGGAAATGTACAAGTAGCTTGGACAGATTCCTGCAACAAACGTTAGATTGGAAATACTGGCCAAATACCGGGCGCAGTGGCTCACGCCTGGAATCCCAGCCCTTGGGGAGGCTGAGGCGGGCAGATCACTTGAGGTCAGGAGTTCGAGACCAGCCTGGCCAACGTGGTGAAACCCGTCCCTACCAAAAATACAAAAATTAGCTGGGCGTGGTGGCACATGCCTGTCATCCCAGCTACTCAGGAGGCTGAGGCAGGAGAATCGCTTGAGCCTGGGAGGCGGAGGTTGCAGTGAGCCAAGATTGTGCAACTGCACTCCAGCCTCGGCGACAGAGCGGGACTCTGTCTCAAAAGAAAAAGGAAGAAAATACTGGCCAAGTGTGACCGTTCACACCTTAATCCCAACACATTGGGAGGCTGAGGCAGGCAGATCACTTGAGCCCAGGAGTTCAGCACCAGCGTGGACAAAATGGTGAAACCCCATCTCTATAAAAAATACAAAAAACGTAGCCAGGTGTGGTGGCGTGTGCCTGTAGTCCCAGCTACTCAGGAAGCTGAGGTGGGAGAATCACCTGAGCCCAGGAGCCAGGAAGTCAAGGCTGCAATGAGCCGTGTTCACACCCACTGCACTCCAGCTTGGATGACAGAGTGAGACTTTGTCTCAAAAAAAAAAAAAAGACTACTAATAACAGCCCAAGCGAGAAGTGAACATGGCAAAACTGATGCTTTTGATTGACTGATTGGGTTGCATGATCAGAGAAATTGAGAGACCCTGTCCTCACTGATTATCTGTCCCAAATATAAGAATCAGAATGACATTGACTATTGCACCTGGAGCCAAATCCTTGGAGATCCTCAGTCAAGCCCTCGTTCTGCAGTTGGACAGCCTCAGCAGAGATCCCTGAATTGTGGGGGAATAAGTCCACTTACGGCCTCTGGGACCTTTTCAAATCTCATTTCCCTCCTGTGGGGATGTGCAGTGCTGTGAGTGGGCTGATGTTTTAGGAACATCTAGTTTCCTTTTCCCCCAAACCCTGCTTTTAGGCATAGTCTCTTGAATATAGTTCTGGTACCCAAAAGAGAAAGTTGCCTCCATCAGTAAACAGATAACTGAATGTAGATAAAACAGATTTCAGGCCAGGTGCAGGGATTCACACCTGTAATCCCAGCATTTTTGGAGGCGAGGCAGGTGGATCACTTTAGGTCAGGAGTTCACGACCGCTCTGGCCAACATGTGAAACCTCATCTCTACTAAAAATACAAAAATTAGCTGGGCATAGTGGCAGGCACATGTAATCCCAGTTACTCGGGAGGCTGAGGCAGGAGAATCACTTGAACCTGAGAGGCAGAGGTTGCAGTGAGCCAAAATCATGCCACTGCACTCCAGCCTGGGCGACAGAGCTAGACTCCATGTCAAGAAAAAAAAAAGAAAAATCAAACATTTCATAAATATGCAAAATCAGGTACAGTTAGCAATTCAGTGAAACTCCGAGCCTCTTACCTGGGCAGTCTGTTGTCCAGCCTGTGACTTCTTGGTGAGTGATGGTAAAAGTTAGGGATCATCTTTGCCTGTACTAGAAGCCCTTATACTTCTGACCTGTGAAATTTGGGTTAAGAAGAAAAGAGAATAGTGAGTGAACAATAGGAGTCCAGTGGCTTGGCCTCAACTTGGCCTCAAGTTACTAGGAGAGGCAGCTGGAGGAGTGGCAGGCAGAACTTTTGGGGGGTGGCTCGTGGAGGGGCAGATGTTCAGTCTGTGGAGGCGCTGTGGGGAGTTGGCTTCACTTTGAACTTGAAAGTAAGTCCCCAAGAGTGAGAGAGAGGACTGAGGACCGGACAATGTGGTGGCTCACTCCTGTAATCCCAGCGCTTTGGGAGGCCAAGGCGGGCAGAACACTTGAGGTTAGGAGTTCAAGACTAGCCTGGCCAACATGGCGATACCCCCTCTCTACTGAAAATACAAAAATTAGCCGGGTGTGGTGTTGTGGTGCACACCTGGAATCCCAGCTACTCCAGAGGCTGAGGCAGGACAATCACTTCAACCTGGGAGGCAGAGGTTGCAGTGAGCTGAGATTGTGCCACTACACTCCAGCCTGGGTGACAGAGCAACACGCCATATCAAAAAAAAAAAAAAAAAAAAAAAAAAAAAGAGTGTAGGCCAGGTGCAGTGGCTCATGCCTGTAATCCCAGCACTTTGGGAGGCCAAGGCAGGTGGATCATGAGGTCAAGAGATTGAGACCATCCTGGCCAACATGATGAAACCTCATTTCTACTAAAAATACAAAAATTAGCTGGACATGATGGCAGGCACCTGTTGTCCCAGCTACTTTGGAGGCTGGGGCAGGAGAGTCACTCAAACCCGGGAGGCAGAGGTTGCAGTGAGCCAAGATCATGCCACTGCACTCCAGCCTGGGCAACAGAGCCAGATTCCATCTCAAAAAAAAAAAAAGTAAGAGAGGATGACACATCGCTTCCTAGGGTGCCCAGTTTACAGATCTTTGGTTTGTACCAACTCTAGAAACAGACTGAAACAGACAGGAAACATCTGAGCTAGAAAGAGCTGGCCTACAGCCCTTGCCTGAAGATTTTAGGTCTGAGGTGGCTCTGAGGGCCTCTTGGGATGCATCTGGTTTCAGCTGTCCGGCCATACACACCTTTGCCCACGCTTGTGTGTGTTTCCCTATTGGGGTTATCCATGGACGGGTGTGCGGTGGTTCCCTGCATTCCTAGTCCTTGGTCTGGGTTTATGCTGTGAACATCCTGCCCCTGGGGGCAGCTGAGAAGAGAAAAGAGCGGGGAACTTTTATTGGGACAGAAGCCTCCGAGGAGAACCTTACTTCTGGGAGGCCACATCTACTTCCCGCCTTCCCTCCCCGTTCATTTTCTGGACAATGATGCCACCTAGTGGGGAAACAGTAAGAACTCACACAGCATTCAGACAACTATACATAGATCTTCAAATATAAATTTGCCTACTTTGTATTAGGTTGGTGCAAAAGTAATTGTGGTTTGCCATTAAAAGTATGGCCAGAACCGTAATTAACTTTTGCACCAACCTAATACTTAATTCTGTTACCCATTGCGTGTTGCTAGCTAGTTTCTGACCAGGCCAAACTACAGCATATGAGCAAACAGGATTTCCTAGTACTATCACCTGTTTCTAAGACAGCTATAAATGATATAAATAAATGTAAATTTAAAACTGATGCAGAGGCTGGGGGTAGTGGCTCACACCTGTAATTCCAGCACTTTGGGAGGCCAAGGCAGGCGGATCACTTGATGTAAGGAGTTGGTAACCACTCTGGCCAACATGAAAAAAATCCATCTCTATTTAAAATACAAAAGAAATTAGCTGGGCATGATGATGGGTACCTGCAATCCCAGATACTTGGGAGGCTGAGGTGGGAGAATTGCTTGAATACGGGAGGCCGAGGTTGCGGTGAACCAAGATCACACCACTCCACTCCAGCCTGGGCGACAGAACAAGACTCCATCTCAAAATAATAAAATAAAATAAAAATCTGATGCAGAGGCCTGGTGCAGTGGCTCACACCTGTAATCCCAGCACTTTAGGAGACCAAGGTGGGTGGATTGCTTGAGCCCAGGAGTTTGAGAACAGCCTGGACAACATGGCGAAACCGCGTCTCTACAAAAAAATTGCAGGGTACTGTAGTGCGCACCTGTAGTCCCAGCTACTCGGGAGGCTGAGGTGGGAGGATTGCTTGAGCCTGGGAGACAGAGGCTGCAGTGAACCTAGATTGCACCCCTGCACTTCAGCCTGGGCAATGAAGTGAGACCCTGTCTTAAAAAACAAACAAATAAAAAAACTGATGCATAGAAAGTCTTAATTAAAGGAGGTGTGCCAAAATGAACATAGTGACGGAGTTAGGATGGTGCAGTTAAAATGCTTTGTAATACAATTATGATAGAGTTTGCATTTCTTTCTTAGAAAATTTGTGTTATTAGTAGCATATTTTTTTAAGTAATGGATCATGGTGAAAGTGAAGTTGGAAAATATGGAGAGAGAGAGAATAAAAACAGAATCATGCAGTTTCACAACAGAAACGTAACTGTTGTTTACATTTTTTGGTGTGCCTCTATTTAGCCTTTTTTTGAATTATAGAGTTTATGTATTTTTTAATTGTGATTATTTGTTTTTACTCTGGTAATAATTCTATTGCATTTATAATACTAAAAGTCACCTTTTAGACAAAGCTTGACTTCCTGGAAATCTGATCTTAAAATAATTTTTAATACTTTTGTTTGTGTTGTATGTTCGTGTGTATGGAGATATCATCAAAAACCAGTAATTGAACAGGTGAAAACAGTAACAAGACAGGAATTTTTTAATTCATTATGCAACATCCAGTGAGCCCACCAGCCACCAGCAGGGCCCAGCCATGTGCTGGCGCCATCTGGTGGTCATGGTTATGAACGGTTTAATTCTCTGCGCATTGAAAATGGAACAAGGCTGTGGTGAGCTCAAGGATACCCAGGAAATGTAGGGATTGGAGTTTGCATTCTGAGTACCCAACAGGCACCACATGAAAGGAAAGGAAAGGCTCATGGAATCTACGAAATGAAAAATTCAAACAGGAAGATAGCCATTTGGAGTTGTAGCCCTCGGGTCACCTCCAAATCATCTTTTTTACAAATCTCTCTTTTTTTCTAGAGATGGAGTCTTGCTCTGTTGCCCAGGCTGGAGTGCAGTGGCGCAATCTCGGTTCACTGCAGCCTCTGTCTCCCAGGTTCCAGCAATTCTCCTGCCTCAGCCTCCTGGGTAGCTGGGATTATAGGCACACGCCACCACGCCCAGTTAATTTTTGTATTTTTAGTAGAGATGGGGTTTCACGATGTTGGCCAGGCTGGTCTCGAATGCCTGACCTCAGGTGATCCTCCCGCCTCGGCCTCCCAAAGTGCTGGGATTACAGGCGTGAGCCACCGTGCTGGGCCACAAATCTCTTTTAAAAACAAATCTCTTCTCCACTTGTAGCTCATTTATCTTATTATGAAAAAACATATCATAAT
Organism: Ateles fusciceps; assembly: GCA_036589455.1. Taxonomy (NCBI): domain Eukaryota; kingdom Metazoa; phylum Chordata; class Mammalia; order Primates; family Atelidae; genus Ateles; species Ateles fusciceps. The sequence goes on along the minus strand of JAZHEH010000053.1, from coordinate 2,397,396 downwards.
GTCTGTCCTTTCTCTGTGACAGAAACGTTTTGAGAAGGTTCTGGGAGAGGCAGGTTGTACAAGAGAAAACATTCTTGTTTATTAGAGCCATAAACAGCTGATATGAATCCCAGCTTTGCCACTTACTCACTGTGTCCCAGGCTAAGTCACGTAATCTTTCTGGGCTGCTTCCTCATCTCTGGAATGGGGATAATCACAGCTTCTTTTCTGGGTTATAAGGACTAGACATTATGCCTAGTGCTGTGTTTGTAGTTCGGAGTTCAATGACGTGTAGAAGTTTTTATACTAAAAAGCCTTATGGATAAGGCAGATTATGTAGAAACAAAAAGTTAATTCAGTTTACCAATTCTAGGATGCACAGGTTTTTCCCATCTCTGAAGATGTGTCTGTGACGTGCCAGCGTTTTTCTTTCTCAGTAGCTTTATAAAATAATGGTGCTCCCTCCATTTCATAGTGTTTTACACAAAATGTGGTAATTACGTCAGCAGAGTAAAGTGCTACAGAGAGAAGTGTTTAAGTGCTTTGGGGTTGTGCCTGTAAAGCCTGAATATGAGACTTCATGGTATGAGGTCTAATGGGGGCAATTCTCCCTCTACTCTGTTCGAAGTCCCAGACTTGAACCTGAGAGGGACTCTTTCTATGAAGTTTATTTGGAAAATGTGTGTTAAATCTTTTCGGGGCCAGGCGCAGGGGCTCACACCTGTAATCCCAGCACTTTGGGAGGCCAAGGCAGGCAGATCACCTGAAGTCAGGAGTTCAAGACCAGTCTGGCTGACATGGTGAAACTCCGTCTCTACTAAAAATACAAAAAATTAGCCGGGCGTGGTGGCAGACGCCTGTAATCCCAGCTACTCAGGAGGCTGAGACAGGAGAATTGTTTGAACCTGGGAGGCGGAGGTTGCAGTGAGCCAAGATTTCGCCACTGCATTCCAACCAAAACCTTCTCAGATTCAGTGAGATGACACAGCGCAGATCATCCCTCAGCAGCCTGTAGTGTTTCCCACACAGTGCACATGAGGGGAGCAATGGAGGGTTGTCCTGGGGGGAGAAGCTGGCAGGTGGGTGTGATCACCTCTCAACGCCTGCTGCTTCCTTCTCTGCTGTGTCCACTGCTGTCATCTCTCAGGAACTGCCTTGAGGACTGAATGAGATGTTGCCTGGAAAATACCTGGCATTGACTTCATTGTGTAAGCAACAGCCGGTGGTACTCTCCATCTCCTTGGCAACTGTTCTGGTCTTTTTTCTCTCTTTCAGTCTAATAAAGTTCCTGTCGTTCAGCACCCACATCACATGCATCCGCTGACTCCCCCTCATCACCTACAGCAATGACCACTTCTCCCCCCGGCTCCCCGCCCACTCACCTCTCCCCAGAGATCGATCCAAAGACAGGTAAGTCGCCTGCCGCTCGGGCAGTGTTGCTGCAGGGTGGGCGGGCTTCTCTTTAGCGAGAACGTAACAGCCCTTGAATCAGGCCGACCTGGGTTCAAATCATGGCTCTGAGTCTCAGGAGTCTTTGGACCTTGCCTGCTTACTTTAGCCTTGTCGGGTTTTTTATCTGTGCCTACCCTGTACCTTCTATACCATAGGGTCATTGTTAGACCCAGAGGGAATTAAATGGGCTAAATAAAGCACAGGGCCTGGCTCCACAGGCAGCGTTTCGGGTGGCCCTTCCCAAGTCGAGCCCAGCTGTGGGCTGTGCTTCCCTACTCCAAGACATGTTTGCCCTAAACTGAACAGTTTAAAATCAGTCTAAGCAGACATATAAGTACAACCATAAAGCAGTGAGACCAAACTGGCATTTATTTATTTATTCATTTATTTATTATTTATTTGTTTATTTATGACACTCTTGTGTCGTCCAAGCGGGAGTACAATAGTGTGATCTCAGCTCACTGCAAGCTCGGCCCCCCAGGCTCAAGCAGTCCTCCTACCTCAGCCTCCCTAGTCACTCGGACCACAGGTGCATACCACCATGCCTTTGCCCAGCTAATTTCTGTATTTTTAGTAGAGATGGGGTTTTGCCATGTTGCCCAGGCTGGTCTCAAACTCCTGGGCTCAAGCAATCAACTCACCTAAGAGCTGGGATTACAGGTGTGTGCCACTGCGCCCAACCCAAGCTGGCTTTTTTTTTTTCACTTGCCCACCAGACCAGTCCATTCCAGGGAGCCACTGTCTTCACAACATTCCTACAGAGTTGCCAGGGGAAGGCAAAGCGTTTTTGGAACTTCTCTTTGGAGAAATAAGAGTCACTACAAGTTACAGATGATAGGATGACACATGTGGAGGAGGAATCCAAAGTTTATTTCTCCATGAATGAGGCGGGCTTTCCAGAGACTTAGTTCACCAATGACTCTTGTCATTGATCTTATGGGTCCTGTCCCTCTCTTCCAGGGCGCTGGCTCCTGTGTCACAGCCAGCTAGAAGGTACTTTTGCCCACAGAGATGGGATCTGGGCAGCTAGAGGGGGGGTGCCTTAGTCCTGCCTCCCCCTGAATATGTCCTTGTCTGACTGGTGAGAGCTGCTAGGGAGGTGACAGAGGGCAAGGACGATGAGACAGGCCCCTGCCAGGCTCCAGAGCACCAGGGACATAGGGCGGGGACGCTCCCATTTGATGTTCTTTAAGGTGCTCAGGCAGGGCCAGGGGACAGTCTGACACGTCTCTCTTTGGAAGCAGGAATCCCCCGGCCTCCTCACCCATCCGAGCTGTCACCGTATTACCCACTGTCTCCTGGAGCTGTCGGACAAATCCCCCACCCCCTCGGCTGGCTCGTCCCACAGTAAGGAACCCATGGCCTCTCTTCCCCCTGCTCCCCTCCTCATGCTGAGCTCTGCCTCTGTGCCCTGAGCGCTGCGCAGTGGAGCCCCTCAGAGGCAAGCCCAGGACTCGCCTCCCTGCTCCCACCTGGGCAGCTTGTGCCCAGCTCTACCTTCCCACTTCCTTCCCGTATTTCCCATCCCCCTCTTCCCAAGCCCCTCTCCTCCCCTGCCCTGACCTTTCCCAATGTGTTGACCAGATTTCCTCACCCTCACAGGCAAGGCCAGCCCATGTACTCTCTTCCTCCTGGTGGCTTCCGGCACCCTTACCCCGCCCTCGCCATGAATGCGTCGATGTCCAGGTGAGTGCTGGGGCTTTGGCAGTGCACGTGTTTGTCTTAGCGACCACGCCGTTTCTCACCACGAAACAGCTCTTGCCAGTTAATGAGCAGGCACAGGGCTCACCCTTCCCCCACCTCTCTTTGATCAAGCACCTTCTCATGTCCCGTGCTTCCCACCCCCAGGTCAGAACGGAGACCACAGGATCACTGGTCCCCATCTTCCTAAGAGAAGGATTTCAAAGCCCTAGCACTCCGCCTCCTGCCATGGGCTCTGGCACAGAAGCATTTTGAGGACAGGTGCTCCCCAACTTAGAATAGAACCACGTCCTGATAAACCCATAGTACATTGAAAACGCAACTTTCACCTTAAGATATTTGCAATATGTGATGGGTTTATTCGGACATAACCCCATCTAAGTCAAGGAGAATACTGAATTCATACCATTTTTGCACCATTGTAAAATCAAAAAATCCTAAGTCGAGGACTGTCTATCACACTAAAGCCAGAGACTGGGAGAAGATGAATTTTTCCTGAAACAATGTCAGGAGAGGAGTCAGTAAAGGGGATTTGTGTCTCAGGGACCAGCTCTGCCTGACAGTGGAAACTCTATGGACAGAGGAAATGCAGCCTGCAGCCTACGCCCTTCTTTTCCCCAGTGCGCCCTGCTTCTGACCCTCCGCCCCATTTGTGTGTTTCATCCCACCTACTTCCAGCACCAGAGAGGCAGCCTGGGTGTTTGTGGGGGAGAGGGAGGAGTCATTAGGCATCCCCCAAACCTGGTTCTCTAGAAGACAACAAATAGTCTTCTAGTCCCCAGACTCTGCCCCACTGACACACCTGTGCCCCCCGAGGCAGAGTGCCACTGTGTCCTCTGCTGGGCGGCAGGGATGCAGCCTGAACCCTGCTGTTGTCATTCGTTTCTTTCCGGTGCACAGCCTGGTCTCCAGTCGGTTCTCACCTCACATGGTGGCTCCTGCCCACCCTGGCCTGCCCACCTCAGGGATCCCCCACCCCGCCATTGTGTCCCCCATCGTCAAGCAGGAACCGGCACCCCCCAGCCTGAGCCCTGCGGTGAGCGCGTAAGTAGGTGGCAGCCTGGATTGTGGGTGGGATGGTGTGGGTTGTGGAGAGAGGTGGCCACACCCTGAGTAGCAAATGCCATTTACTCTTCTCCTTAGGTGTCACTCAGCAGGCAGCACAGCCTCCCCAGCCAGGCCCTCCCTCGCCCTTGGGACTTACCCCCTCTGACCTTCTGGGTCCCTGTCCTTGCAGGGACATGGTGTATTTTCTCTACCATTAAAGAAAGTTTTACTCTCAGGTGTCAAAGGCTGGAAGAGAACCTGAGAAAGCTTTTAGCTTCCCCCTCCTCCCCCACCATAAGACATATGAAAAGGTGAGGCCCAGAAAGGAGACTGTTTTTTTAAGGACTCGTGGTGGGCTGGTGGCCGAGCCGAGCCGAGCAGAGCACCAGGGCCCATACCTTGCCCATGTGCCATAAAGATGGCAGGAAGCTAAAGTCCGTTGTCCCTGGAGAACCCAGGAGACCCCCTTGGTTCTGCCCGGAGTGTCCCACACTGTCCTGTCACCGTGACCAGCTCCAGGGACAACTTATCTCAGCGCCTCCACCACGCTCTGCTCCTCTGTCCGGAAACTAGAGAGTAGATTTTCAAAGAGTCTGGCTTGGAGATTGTTCAGAGGTGGGAAGCTACGGGAAGAAGGTGCTCAGGTGCTGAACGCAGCCTTGGGGCCACTTGAATAAGCACCCAGGCAGCCCCGCCCCTCCCCAGAGACAATCAGCTGCGTCTCAGTGACAGGCACGGACTGATGAGTTGCGTGACACCTGACACATGCTAACCTACAACCACGTGCCTTCCCAGGAAATCACCAGTCACCGTGAAAAAGGAGGAGGAAAAGAAGCCCCACGTGAAGAAGCCTCTGAATGCCTTCATGTTGTATATGAAGGAGATGAGGGCCAAGGTGGTGGCTGAGTGCACCCTGAAGGAAAGTGCAGCCATTAACCAGATCCTGGGAAGAAGGTAAGACCCGCCCTCATCCTCCAGGCCATGGGGCAGCATCCCTGCATTGATGGCCCCTTGTCGGTCTCTGACCCTCTCTCCGCAGTGGCACAACCTGTCTCGAGAAGAACAGGCCAAGTACTACGAGCTGGCTCGGAAGGAGCGGCAGCTTCACTCGCAGCTCTACCCGACCTGGTCGGCCCGGGACAACTACGTAAGTGCACGCTCTGGGCAGGGGACACTCAGACCCCAGGAGCAGCCTCTGCAAGAGGAGGAAGTAAGAAGGAAAGCAACTACATTTATAGAGGACTCTTTTTTTTTTTTGAGATGGAGTTGCCTATCTTGTTGCCCATTGTGGAGTGCAGTGGCGCGATCTCGGCTCACTGCAACCTCCGCCTCCCAGGTTCAAGCGATTCTCCTGCCTCAGTCTCCCAAGTAGCTGGGATTACAGGGGGTGCACCACCATGCCCAGCTAATTTTTTGTATTTTTAGTAGTAAAGGGGGTGTCTCCATGTTAGTCAGGCTGGTCTTCCGACCTCAGGTGATCCGCCCACCTTGACCTCCCAAAGTGCTGGTATTACAGACATGAGCCACTGCACCCGGCCTATGGAGGACTCTTAAGACCAGGGAGAAGCCCATATTTCTCTGGAAATAAGGAATGCATTTTAATTCTCAAGAGGTCAACAAGAGGTCCTGAGGATGGACTTAAGTTTGTGCATTTCTGTTTGAACTGGACTCTGCCCTCAATTTCATAACACAGGGCGCAGGGCTAGCTGTGGCGGGAAGAGTGTCTCTAGCCACTCCTAACCCAGGGCTCAGAGACCAGTGTGTGAGCCTCAGGGGCGTGTCTCTAAACTCGAGGAAACCAGGCCGATTTTGGCATGCATGCTTTTTTTCTGGTAAGAGGATCCACAGCTGCATCAGACTTTCAGAGGGACCTGGGACCCCTCAGAGAAGATCAGGAAGCACTGTTGTTCCAGGGAGGGAAATGGACAGAGTCTGAAGGGCAGTGGAGGGGAAGAGGCCTTCCAAGAAGGCCTGGGTACCAGCCTGGAGGGGAAACACATTTGTTTGAGGAGGAAGGGCTCCCTCTGCCTCATCCCCGGCTCCCTCAGGGGTCTGAGTCGTCCATCTCTCCACATTCCCTGAGGGATCAGAGAGCAGTAAGGGCAACGTCCTGTCCTCTCCCTGATCTGGGAGCCCCTGAGAAGTGAGCATTCTTCTCTCCCAGCTTACCTCTTCCTTTGGCCATATTTTCCAGGGTAAGAAAAAGAAGAGGAAGAGAGAAAAGCAGCTGTCCCAGACACAGTCACAGCAGCAAGTCCAGGAGGCAGAGGGTGCGTCCCGGGGCACTGTCCTCCTGCCCTGCTTTTCCACCCATCACAGCCACGCCTGCCTGTGCTGTCTCTGGGTCCCTGACGGGCCAGGGCTTCTGCCTCAGTATTCGAGGGCGGGTCTTGTTATTACCTCTTTCTAGAGACGGCCACCCAACAAAAATAAAAAAAAAAAAAAAAAAAAAAGAGGCTCCGAGATATTAAGGCATTTTCCCAGTCACTCTGCTTCAGTGCTGGTGGTAGGATTTGATTCCAGGATTTTGTCACTTCAAAGCCTAGGCACTTTGTAATTCCATTGAAAAGCAAGTCATCCTACCTGAGGGTTAATAGAATGTGGTTGAAATTGTCGTTGAAATACCCTGAGGAAGGCACCACGTGAGCCACTGACATCCCACCTGCCAGTGGACCCAGGAGAGTTAGGGGTTCCTTTGATGTTTCTTCGATTGAACACCAAAAAAAAAATAGCTTGCTTGGGTTTAGGAGGCACTCTGTGTCAAAAATATGTACTAAATCTCTTTATACCAGAATCACACCCAGCACAGAAAGATGCTCACACTGTGATGAGTATTAATGTTTAGGTCACACTCCCCTCTCATGCTCACTCCAGGACAAGTGTATAGCTGCTTGTACGACATAAAGTGCTTTCAATCTTTCTCCTCCCCTCCCTTTCTCCTTCCCTCCCTTCCTTCCTCCTTCCCTTTCTCCCTTTCTTCTTCCCTCTCTTTCCTTTCCTTCCCTCCCTCCTTCCCCTCCCTCCCCTCCTCCCCTCCCTCCCTCCCTCCCTCTCCTCCTCCCTCCCTCCTTCCCTCCTTCCCTCTCCCTCCCTCCCTTCCCTCCTTCCCTCTCTCCCTCCCTTTCTCCTTCCCTCCCTCCCTCCTTCCCCTCCCTCTCTCCTTCCCTCCCTCCCTCCTTCCCTCCCTCCCTCCTCCCCACCCTCCTTCCCTCCCTCCCTCCCTCCTTCCCTCTCTCACTCCCTCCCTTTCTTCTTCCCTCCCTCCCTCCCTACCTCCTTCCCTCCCTCCTTCCTTCCCTCCCTCCTTCCTTCCTTCCATAATACATAAGAGTACACATGAGTGGAACCTGTGCATGCCGCACAACCCACCGTCAGGCATGCGCTCTCTTTAACTGCATTCATACCATAAGCCAAAGATTTCAAAGCAAACTGGAGATTCATCCCAAAAGTTATGAGCTTTAGGAAAGGAAGGTGGTCATGTGAGACACTGGGCTGTCTCCCCTCCGATCAGATGCGGGGTGGGTCTTTGTCAGTTTGGGCGTTGCCCCTTCTCTGTGCGCTGGGTATTTGTGAATGCAGTTTCCTAGTCTTGAAAGCCTTAGAAGTAATGTCAGGTCCTCGCCAAAGGCATCCCGGTGTCTCCAAAGCAGGTGTATTGCCAGGGCTGTTCCTCAGCCTCTCCCAGAGCTATAGCCGCTCACTCTTTCTTGTGCTCCCCCTAGGTGCTCTGGCCTCCAAGAGCAAGAAGCCATGTGTTCAGTACCTGCCCCCCGAGAAGCCCTGTGACAGCCCTGCCTCCTCCCACGGCAGCATGCTGGACTCTCCGGCCACCCCCTCTGCAGCTTTGGCCTCACCAGCCGCCCCTGCTGCCACCCATTCGGAGCAAGCCCAGCCCCTCTCCCTCACCACCAAGCCAGAAACCCGGGCCCATCTGGCTCTCCACTCCGCTGCCTTCCTGTCCGCTAAGGCTGCAGCCTCCTCCTCTGGGCAGATGGGCAGCCAGCCTCCCCCTCCTGTCCCGGCCCCTCCCCCTTGGGTCCATGCCCACAGCTCTGCTGGCCTCTCCCCCGTCCTTCCCCGCCACGCTCCATGCCCACCAGGCCCTCCCGGTGCTACAGGCCCAGCCTCTTTCCCTGGTCACCAAGTCTGCCCACTAAGCTGCCCCCTGGCCCCTGCAGGCTGTCACGTGACTCATCGAGTAGTAATAATTCAGAAGAAAAAGAAAAGGAGACTTTATTGGTCAATATTTGACCACTCTGGACTGTTCTGTAAAGTGGCTGGTAACAACAGCACTTTACAGTTTGTAGATGTAACCAGTAGCTGATCTTAAGGCTTTTTTAAAAAACAAAACAAAACAACAAAAAAAAAACTTTATAAGAAAGAGAACTGAAAAGTAGCATGCTGTTCATCCCGTAGGTGCTGTGGCGGATGGACCTGGGCGGAGGGCGCCTCTCTACCTCTCTCCAAGTTTCTGCCTCCTCTCTCTTCTCGCCTCTGCCACCTGCCCCAGCTTCCCAGCTTTCCCGCTTCCCCGACTCCATCTGCATCTCTGCCATTGCGATATTTCCTGTGACCCAGCACAAGTTTTCATCATCTGCCCAATACCATGGGTTCTTCTTCGTCCTCTGTCCTCTGCCCAGTGTGAGGCTGTCACCATGTGAGAAGACATCTTGGCCTGATTTGCTGCCACCAGCGTCCCCCTCCCTCAGTGGGCCCAAACCCGCTAGCCCCAGCTTTCCAGTGGAGAAAGCGGTCCTTCTGAAATGGTTCCCCCCACCACCCTCACATTTAAAGGGACTCAAGGTGCCTGCCACTTCCTCAGCGAAGAAGTCTGTGTTCTCCCTCTCCTTGCCAGTGGCCATCATCTCCTCACGGTCCCACAGTGGCAGGCAGGACTGGCCCCAAGGTCTGGCTCCTGTCACCTGGGTCCATGCCAGCACAATCTGCCAAAGTTCTAGAGACCCTGTTCCCTTCCCCATCACCTCACATGCTTCCTCTGTGTGTATTTCTTTTTGTTTTTATGGTTTTTGGAGCAATTTAAACTCCCAGTTGTTTATTTTCACAAAAGAAAATAAAATTGCAATTGCAAGACCTTTTCTGAGTGTTCCTTTAGTCCATTTGTTGACTCAAACCACCTGTTTCACTCCCAAACCCTGTGTTAGACTTTTGCAGATAACGCAAAGGAGAACTGCTTCTTGCCAAGGGGGATATAAGGCATGCCTGACACCCTTAGAAAACCTGAGCCCAGCTTCTGGTCTCAAATGCACACAGGTCAGTCAGTGTCCACGACGGAGTTGTGAAGCGGGAAATCATTTTTACAGTTGATTTAAATGAATTTGCCACCTGGAAGACATTCAGCTTATGCTTCTATCACCCACTTGACTTGTAATTGCCAAGATGTGAGGAAGCATCTTTTGGATACTTTCCATAGTATAAATCCATAGCACCACGATTTTTTTGTAACAGCTTTATGGAGATATACTTCAGCCATTTAAAGTTACACTTCACCCATTTAAAGTACACAGCTCAGCTGGGCACAGCAGCTCTTGCCTGTAATCCCAGTGCTTTGAGAGGCTGAGGCAGGAAGATGGCTTGAGGCCAGGAGTTCAGGACCAGCCTGGGCAACATAGCAAGACCCCGTCTCTAGAAAAATCTTAAAAAAAAAATTAGCTAGGCATGGTGGCACATGAGCCTGTAGTCCTAACTACTCAGGAGGCTGAGGCAGGTGGATCGCTTGAGCCCAGGAGTTCAAGGGTGGAGTGAGCTATGATTGTGCTACTTCACTCCAGCGTGGTCAACAAAGAAAAACTCTTGCCCCAAATAAAAAAAGTATACAATTCAGGCTGGGCACGGTGGCTCACGCCTGTAATCCTAGCACTTTGGGAGGCCAAGGCGGGTAGATCACCTTAGGTTAGGAGTTTGAGACCAGCCTGGCCAACATGGTGAAATGCTGTCTCTACGAAAAATATAAAAATTAGCCAGGCGTGGTAGTGTGTGCCTGTAATCCCAGCTACTTGGGACGCTGAGGCAGGAGAATTGCTTGAACCCAGAAGGCGGAGGTTGCAGTGAGCCGAGATGGCGCCACTGCACTCCAGCCTGGGCAACAGAGCAAAACTTTGTCTCAAAAAAAAAAACTGGACAATTCGTTGGCTGTATGTTCAGAGTTGGGCACCTATCACCACAGTCAATTTTAGAACGTTTTCATCAACCCCAAAGGAAACCTCATATCCTTTGAAAATCATTCCACATTTTGCCCATCTCCCCCAGCCCTAGGCAACCACTGATCTACTGTCTCTGAACTTGTCTATTCTAGACATTCAAGACATTTCATATACAGTCAAGCATCACTTAGCAACTGAGACAACATTCTCAGAAACGCATCATTGGGCAATTTCATTGTGTGAACTTCATAGAGTGTAGCTACACAGACCTAGACGGTATACACACCTAGGCTGTATGGTATAGCCTATTGCTCCTAGGCTACAAGCCTGCACAGCATGCTACTGTACTGAATACTGCAGGCGATTGTGACACAGTGGTGTTTGTGTATCTAAACACAGAAAAGGTGGCTGGGCGAGTGGCTCACGCCTGTAATCCCAGCACTTGGGAGGCCGAGGCAGGCAGATCACCTCAGGTGGGAGTTCGAGACCAGCCTGGTCAACATGGTGAAACCGTGTCTCTATCAAAAATACAAAAATTAGCCAGGCATGGTGGCGCGTGCCTGTAATCCCAGCTACTCAGGAGGCTGAGACATGAGAATCGCTTGAACCCGGGAGGCAGAGGTTGCAGTGAACAGAGAGCAAGGCACTGCACTCCAGGCTGGGCGACAGAGTAAGACTCTGTCTCAAAAAAAAAAAAAAAAAAAGAAAAGGTGTAGTAAAATCTGGTGTAAAAGATAAAAGATGGCACAGCAGTATAGGGCCTTTCCCAGGCATGCAGCGTGCAGGACTGGGAGTGGGTCTGAGTGCATCAGTGAGTGGGGAAAGACTGTGACGCTGTACACTTAGGCAACACTAATTTTATAAAGAAATATTTTTCTGGCCAGGCACGGTGGCTCACGCCTGTAATCCCAGCACTTGGGAGGCTGAGGTGGGCAGATTACAAGGCTAGGAGTTCAAGACCAGCCTGGCCAATATAGTGAAACCCCGTCTCTACAAAAAGAAAAAAAAACATGAAAAAAAAAAAAAGAAAAGAAATCTTTTTCTTTTCCCGCCGGGCGCAGTGGCTCACGTTTGTAATCCCACTACTTTGGGAGGCCGAGGCAGGCAGATCACGGGGTCAGGAGATCAAGACCATCCTGACCAACATGGTGAAACCCTGTTTCTATTTTAAAAAATACACATATATATTTTTCTTTCCTCAAGAATAAATTAACCTTGGTTTACTTTAACTTTTCTCTTTATAAACTTAAACACTTTTTGACTCTTGTAATAACACCTAGCTTAAAACACAAATACATTGTAGAGTTGAACAAAAATATTTTCTTTATATCCTTATTCTGGGAGCAGGGAGTGGCCGTCTCTGGCCTCAGTCCACACAGTCATCAACCACTCCCCTTGGCAGGTGTGAAGCAGCAGCTGGGGCTGGTTCGGCCTGGCTTGAGCGTGATCTCTGTCTTCATCTGCCTGCGAGGCACCAAGGAGGACTTGGGTCTGCTGTCCACCAACTATGTTTACTATGACACGGACATGGACCAAGCGTAAGGCGCGCGCGCGTACGCGGGTGTGCATGTGTGTGAGCGCGCGCGCGGAATGTGCGTGCGGTGTGTGTGGCCTGTGCCTCCCCGCTTGACTCAGAGAATGAGCAAAGGATATGGAATTCGAGGAAGTGGGCAATTTCCAATTGGGGCCTGGAAGTTTGTCATCCCAAGGCCGTGGCTCAGCTTCACCTATCTGGGGAGTCCCTAGGGATAAGCAGTCCTTGCGGTGGGGCTGCAGGTCCAGGTGGAGCCTGGAGTTGGGGTGAGGGGGTGGAAGGAGGGGTTGGGCAGCAGTAATACTGGCCCTGATCCCCAGACCGCTCCACCATGATCGTGCTCATACCCAGCGCCTACGAGTGGTTTGAGGAGTGGCAAGCGGAGCTGAAGGGAAAGCGGGGCAGTGACTATGAGACCTTCAAAAGCTCATTTGTGGAAGCCTGTATGTCAGCGGTCATGAAACTGTTCCCACAGCTGGAGGGGAAGGTAGGGGGTAAGGTATTTGGGGTGGTGACGGACCTCATGGTGCCATTTCTGACCTTCCTTCAGACAGGGGGAATCAGGCCCCAAGATATTTGAGCCCCAGGGAGAGACGGGGCACCCACCCCTGCAGTCAGCACATGGGAGAGAGCAAAAGAGGGAGGGGAGCCAGGATCTCAGGTTCCCGCCCCGCCCTTTGGCTGCCCTCTGTGCCCTCAGGTGGAGAGTGTGACTGCAGGATCTCCACTCACCAACCAGTTCTATCTGGCTGCTCCCCGAGGTGCCTGCTACGGGGCTGACCATGACCTGGGCCGCCTGCACCCTCGTGTGATGGCTTCCTTGAGGGCCCAGAGCCCCATCCCCAACCTCTACCTGACAGGTACTCACTGCCCCATGTTGTCAGGACCTGAGACCCTGAGCCTCTGTTGCCCAATGTCCTCTGTTCCTGTCCTCAGGCCCTGCTGTCCCCTACAGCCTCCCATCCCCTGAGCAGGGCTGCCTGGGCAGGCTGTGGCCCTGGTCCTGATCGGAGCCAGCTCTGGGTGCCCCTCATGCGGAGGGAGGAGCACCAGGGCCCCACCCTTGCCTGGGCCTGCCTGGGTGCACACTCAGGGCCTCTGCTCTTGCCTCCTAGGTCAGGATATCTTCACCTGTGGGCTGGTCGGGGCTCTGCAAGGTGCCCTGCTGTGCAGCAGCACCATCCTGAAGCGGAATTTGTATTCAGACCTTAAGGATCTTGCCTCTAAGATCCGGGAACAGAAGAGAGAAGAATTAGTTCCATCAGGGAGGAGTCAGAGGAATTTGCCCAATGGCTGGGGCATCTCCCTTGACTTACCCATAACGTCTTTCTGCATTAAATCCTTGCACACACAAAGCACTCTAATTTGGTTCTGATTCCTCAAGAGAGGCCTAGTTTAAATCACAGTTCTGAATCTGGGGCAATGAAACCATTGCTTCCAGCTGGGGCAGGTGACAATCTGTATGCATTTTGTAACATGCTATCCCTACTAATAGGCTATTGACCTGGATAGGGTGATGCCTCATGATGAGCAGTGGTCTGAATCCCTCACCCGTGCCTCCTAACTCAGTGATCAAAGACAATATTCCATGGATCAGGTGGAATGAACCCCGGCAGTGCTGTCAGCTCAAGCCGGTGGCTTCACTTCTGTCCTGAGGCTTCTGCTCTCATTCACTTAGGGCTGTGCTGCAGAGTTCTACACTGTCAAGGAAAAGGGAGACTCATGAGGCTTAACTCAAAACCTGGGCATGGTTTTGGTTGCCGTTCCATAGGTTCAGAGAGCTCTAGACCCCTTTTGTGCTGGGTCCAGTGGCTCTTCAGAGGACAGGAAATGCCTGTGTCTGGTCTGGTGTGGTTCTGGAGCTTTAGGGTAACAACAGGATCCATTAGTTAGTAGGGTGCATGTCAGAAGACCATATCCAATTCATATGGAAGTCCTGGGTCTGTCTTCCATATGATCCGGGGTGGCATCTGGTTCTTGATGTGCCGGCGTCGAGACAGCTTCAGAGAGCTCAGGACCTGAGCCTCAATCAAGCCTAATGCTCCAAATACACAGGGAAGGGTGACGTCAGGGTATCGACTGGTAAGATGAATACTTTGCTGGGCTGAAGCTGGCTTCAGGGCATTCCAGGCAAGGGCACAGCAGGGGACAGCTCCAAGAGGTGTGGTGTTAGGAAGGGAAGTCACATCAGAAAATGGAAAGCCACGGAATACGTGTAAAGCCCAGAAATGGCATTTGTAGTTAATTAGCACATGTGAGGGTTAGACAGGTGAATGAAAGCTTAAGATTTGGAAAAATGACTTCTCATTTATGTCTTTAGTATCAAACATACCAAAGGTGTTATTGTAGTTTGTGTTAATGTAACATTAATACATTTATTGATTCCATTGCTTTAACATTTGAAATTTATGTTGGTTTCTGTTCAACAATACTATATTGCAATGGCATTTGCAGAAGCTCAGTGAAACACTATACATTGAAAAACACCAAAATAAGCTTTAAAAAAAAATAAAATTAAGTAATTACAAAGTTACGAAAAGTGGCCATCTACTGATTGGGCAAACAAAAAAGGAGAACAATTTCAACACTCAGTCATTTATTGCACATGGAATCTGATGAATTAAAGGAATACCATTCAGAGTGGGGGGCTGGCATATTGGCAGTTTGATGCACCATACAGTTCAGGGTTGGGTGCGTTGGCTCACACCTGTAATCTCAGCACTGTGGGAGGCCAAGGCGGGTGGATTGCTTCAGCTCAGGAGTTCAAGACCAGCCTGAGCAACATGACAAAACCCTGTTTCTATAAAAAATCTTCACACCCCCCCCAAAAAAAATTAGCTGGGCATGGTGGTGCACCCCTGTAGTCTCAACTGTTCATGAAGCTGAGGTGGGAGGATCACTTGAGCCCAGGAGGTAGAGGTTGCAGTGAGCCTAGACTGTGACACTGCACTCCAGCCTGAGCAACAGAGTGAGACCCCATCTCAAAAAAAAAAAAAAAAAAAAAAAAAAACATATAGCTCAGTCCCAAATGCTTTACAGAGGAGTTTCTAAATTGGCAGATTTGGCCAAGTACAATGGCTCATGTCTGTAATCCCAGCATTTTGAGAGGCTGAGGTGGGAGGATTGTTTGAACCCAAGAGTTTGAGGCTGCAGTGAGCTATGATCATGCCACTGCACTCCAGCCAGGGTGAAGAGCGAGACCCTCTCTCTCAAAAAAAACAGAAAATAAAATAAAAATAAATAAATAAATGTGCCAGGAACTCTCGACCAGCAAGAGGATTCCAACTTGAGTGGGGAGTGCGCAAGAAGAAAAGGAGACAGAGAAGTGGGGTCAGGAGGGTTGAGGAGTCAATGCTCCAACAACAACTTTATTTTTCAGCAGTTCAGTATATATACATTTTCTGGCTATCAATATTACAATGAATAGATAAATCATGCATTCTTTACCTATCAGGAACTACAAGATTATATATGTCATCTGTGCTTATAAAAGGTTAATGATTATTTAGGGTGCACGTAAACATGTTTGTGCTACAGCATTGTTTCTTGCGAAAGCCATTCTTCTTTTCGTTATCTTTTAACCCAGTTCTCCTTTCATCCCACACATCTGGTCTTGAGTTCCTCCTTCCCGGAAGCTCTGTGTCTGGGTTCAACTTCCCGTATGGTGAAACTCGCTCTGCAAGATTTCACATGGGAAGGCTCCCAACATAAATGGGAGATTTAGTAAATTCACATCTGACCTATAGAACCACCTGAGTTGAGAGCCACCCTTTGCTCTGGATGTACTGTTTAATTAAAGCTGAAAATCTCTCCCCAGGGTTCCTACTGGAGCAAATCACACCAAGCTCAGCCTTCCTAGCAAGAGTTTTCACAGCGTTCTAGCTCTCCAGACCTGCAGCATTCTGCCTCAGGTTACCCTCGTACAATCAAGGATAAGAGAAGACACCAGCATCACCAGGAGGGGGAAGTCCAGAGGTTTAGAATTCTGTCAGCACATGTGTCACTGGAAGACATCATGGAGGGACTATGCCAGAGCTTATGTAACTAGCTGTCAGGTCTTCCCCTGCTGCCTCAGCCTTTCTACAAAGACTTGTCTTCAACATCGCTTGAGTCCAGAAGTGGACTCCTTTTTATTTTTTCTTTTTCCTTTTTTTTTTTAATTTTTCTTCTTTTTCCCTGCTCCAAAAATCCATTTAATATATTGTCCTTGGATAGAGGACGTATCAGATATTAAACTGATAAGAATAGATACTATACTTGATCATAGCCAAGATGTTGAGAAGCGATCAGAAATGGACTCTTTAGCAATTCTACTCAGGAATCCGCAGCAGGAAAACAGGTTCCTTTATTAACTCCATGACTGAAGCACAGATTCATCTAACAGAAATCACCTGTCAACCAAAAGCTGGGTACAGGATCGTGCCTGTAATCCTAGCACTTTGGGAGGCCCAGGCAGGCGGATCACCTGAGGTCAGGAGTTCGAGACTAGCTTGGCCAACATGAAAACCTGTCTCTACTAAAAGTACAAAAATTAGCTGGGTGTGGTGGCAGGTGCCTGTAATCCCAGCTACTCAGGAGGCTGAGGCAGGAGAATCACTTGAACCAGGGAGGCAGAGGTGGCAGTGAGCTGAAATAGCGCCACTGCACTCCAGCCTGGGCAACAAGAGCCAGACTCCGTCTCAAAAAAAAAAAAAAAAAAAAAAAAATGCCAGGCACAGGGAGGGAGGCCCTTAGCTGACTACAAGAGGTGGCTCTTGTGCCTCCACATGCTCCTTACATACCACCCCTAGCTTCAGTGATGCCTTAGCCAGCTTACCCTCATCTACACAATCTCTAGGAAACATGCTTCAAATGTTCTTTGAAAAGATAACCATGCAGAAAATAAGCTTTCCTTTACTGTACAGTATTTTCTTCAGTACAATTTCTAAAGGCAAACTTGAATTCAATTGTACTCTTTCTGTACAAGAAATGAAACTTCTCAGAGACTCAAAAGATGAGCTCTGTGGACTCCATGACAAAATGTACACACCCACTGCCAACCCTCTTGGTTTCTAAAACCAACCTTTCTTCTTGTTCTCCTTTTTAAGAGCAAAACCCAACATGTATAAGGTCATAGCAAGTAGTAGCCAGGAAAAGCTGGGAGACCCCAGTCATATCCAGAGGGCATGAAGAAAGAAAACATCTCCTATGCCAAAGGCAAAATGGAGTTTGTGGAACCAGGCATGGTGGCTCACGCCTGCAATCCCAGCATTTTGGGAGGCCAAGGCAGCTGATCATCTGAGGTCAGGAGTTTGAAGCCAGCTTGGCTAACACAGTGAAAACCTGTCTCTACTAAAAATACAAAAATTGGCTGGGCATTATGGTGGGCACCTGTAATCTCAGCTACTTGGGAGGCTGGGGCAGGAGAATTGCTTGAACCCAGGAAGGGGAGGTTGCAGTGAGCCAAGAATACACCATGGCACTGCAGCCTAGGCGCCAGAGCAAGACTCTTGCAGACCAAAACCAAGACCCTCCTTCATGTTTTCTTGCATAAAGCATGAGCCTGCCCTATTTCAAAAAGTTCCTACTAAGTATGATTGTGTGAAAGATCACACTGTTTCAGCCAAATATGGTGGCTCATGCCTGTAATCCCAGCACTTTGGGAGGCTGAGGTGGGTCAGAAGATGAGACCGTCCTGGCTAACATGGTGAAACCCCATCTCTACTAAAAATACAAGAAATTAGCTGGGCATGGTGGTGTGCATCTGTAGTCCCAGCTATTTGGGAGGCTGAGGCAGGAGAATTGCTTGAACCCCAGGAGGCGGAAGTTGCAGTGAGCCAAGATTGAGCCACTGTACTCCACACTGGGCAAGAGAGCAAAACTCCATCTCAAAAAAAAAAAAAAAAAAAAAAAGAAAGAAAGATCACACTGTTTCAAATCATATTTATTTTAAAAATCTGTGATGGGACAGTGGCCTCACTGCCAGGAAGCCCAAGTTCTGTTTTATGCTGTTTTATACAAACAAGTGGAAGCTGATTCACTTTGTCTCAATTCTGATTATATCTTTCCCCTACTTAAAACTCTAGCAATATCATTATTGTTAACATAAAATATAAAATCCTGGGCATGGCCCACGAATTTTGCATGATTTGGACTCCTTTCCTCTATTGTCTAGTAATTTGGACACCAGGTCAGGCTTAATAATTTACTATTCCTCTCAGCAGGCACACAACCCCTTGATAAGCCAATATCTTTAAATGTTAGTTAAACATTCATTTATGGGAGGTAAAAGAATTTTCTTTTCTTTCTCTTTTTTTTTTTTTTTTGAGAGTCTCGCTCTGTCGCCTAAGCTGAAGTGCAGTGGTGCAGTCTCAACTCCCTGCAACCTCTGCCTCCCAAGTTGAAGTGATTCTCCTGCCTCAGACTCCCGAGTAGCTGAGATTACAGGCATGCACCACCACGCCCAGCTAATTTTTTTTGTATTTTTAGTAGAGATGGGGTTTCACCATATTGATCATGCTGGTCTCGAACTCCTGACCTCAGATGATCTGCCTACCTTGGCCTCCCAAAGTGCTGGAATTGCAGGCTTGAGCCACCACACCTGGCCACCAGGATTTTCTCTTTTCTTTCCACTCTCTGTCCTCTCTCTCTCTCTCTCTCCCCCCGACCTCCCCCACTTCTCTCTTTTATTGTTTGGGACAGAGTCTTACTCTGTTGCCTAAGCTGGAGTGCAGTGTGACCTGATCACACCTCACTGCAGCCTCCATCTACGACACTCAAGCAATTCTTCCATCTCAGTGCTCCTGAGACTATAGGTGCACACCACCGTGCCCAGCTAATTTTTAAAATTATTTGTAGAGATGAGGTTTCACCATGTTGCTCAGTCTGGTCTTGAACTCCTGGCCTCAAACAATCAGCTGGCCTCAGCCTCCCAGCCAAAGTGCTGGGATTATAGGCATGAGCCACTGTACCTGGCCAGAGTTTTCTTTTAGAAAAAATTAATTTACCAGCTCATTTCCTTTAGCCAAAGTGGAGTCAAAGTTCTGAAATAATCTGGCAAAAGATTTCTCACTTCCTGTGATTCTTATTCTCTCTTCAATAATGAGTGTATGTGTGAGAGACATTTTCTTACAACAGAGAAACATATTGAGAAGCATATTAATTGTTTTTTAAATTAAAAAATATCCAGCCTGGGCGACAGAGTGAGACCCTGTCTCAAAAAAATAAAAATAAAAATAAAGCACTTGTTCCTGAAAACTATATGCTGCATACTATTCCTTGTAATTCTGAAGAATTCTAATTGATTAGAACTGCATATCATATAAGCCAAATATTGCACTCAGTAGACTACAGAGGAGTTACTTCCCTTGGCAGCTGTAGTTCTTTCTGGCAGGAGTGGAACTAGTTTACATTTCAAGCAAAGTTAATTGGCACATGGCCAGGTGCGGTGGCTCACACCTGTAATCCCAGTACTTCGGGAGGCCATGGTGGGTGGATCACTTGAGGTCAGGAGTTTGAGACCAGCCTAGCCAACGTGGTGAAACACCGTCTCTACTGAAAATACAAAAATCATCCGGACATGGTGGTGGGTGCCTATAATCTCAGCTACACGGGAGGCTGAGGCAGGAGAATCATTTGAACCGGGGAGGCGGAGGCTACAGCGAGCTGAGATCACACCACTGAACTCCAGCCTGGGCGAAGAGGGAGGCTCTGTCTCAACAACAACAACAGAAACCCACAAAGTTAACTGGCATATTTTCTGTTGTACTTTTTGTGCTTAGTAGATTCATGTTCTCGACAATTCTCAGATCATTTGCTCTTTAAGCTGGCGCTGCTCCAGCCTCATTCCTGCCTCTCTCCTTGTTCTCTATTATCTGGCAATTGTAGTCTTTAGACTTACACAAAATGCTAGGTTCCTACCTGTCTGCAGGCCCTTGTATTAGGTTGGTGCAAAAGTAAATGCTGTTTTGTCACATGGCGAAACTGCAATTGCTTTTGCATCAACCTAATACATGCTGTACACTCAGCCACGAAAGCCCATCTTCCTCTTGCCTTCATCTTCACCTGGGACACAGCTACAACCTTTGGTCCTCAGCTTACGGGTCCCTTCCTCAATTGATCTCATAGTTTCTGCCCTTTTCTTTCTGGCAGTTCTTGGAATGTGCATGCACGCACACACATTTGTGTAGATATTTAATATTTATGTAACCCCCTAGATTACATGCTCCATGAAGTTAATACCTACTTTAAAAATTTGATATAACATAGTTGTACATATTTATGGGGTACGTGTGGCATTTTTATGCAGGTATACAATATGTAATGACCAAATCAGGGTAACTGGCATATCCATCACCTCAAACATTTATCTATTCTTTGTGTTGGGAACATTACAATTCTTCTATTTTGAAATATACAATGTTATTGTTAACTATAATTTTCCTACCATAGTATTGACTCCAGAGCTTACTCTTCTTATGTATCTGTATTTTTGTACCCACTAACCAACTTCTCTTTATCGTCCCTCTCCCCCTCTTCCCTTCTCAGCCTCTGGTAACCACCATTGCACTCTCCATGAGATCCGCCAGTCTCAGCTACTTGCAAGGCTGTGGTGGGAGATCACTTGGGCCCAGGAAATGGAGACTGCAGTGAGCTGAGACTGTGCCACTGCACTCAAGTCTAGGTGATAGAGCAAGATCCTCTCTCAAAAAAAAAAAAAAAAAAAAAGAAAAGAAGAGAGATGGGGTCTTGCCATGTTGCCCAGGGTGGTCTGGAACTTCTGGGCTCAGGTGATCCTCCTGTCTCAGCCTCCCAAAGTGCTGAGATTACAGAAGTAGATATCTCTTCGATATACTTATTTCCTTTCTTTCGATAGATATCCAGCAGTGGGAATAATGGATCATATGGCAGTTCTATTTTTAGTTTTTTGAGAAACTCTATGTGCTGTTTTCCTTTTATTTTTTTATAGAGACAGGGTCTTGCTATATAGCCCAGGCTGATCTCGAACTCCTGGGCTCAAGCCATCCACCTGCCTCAGCCTCCCAAGGTGCTGGGACTACAGGTGTGAGAATCCATGCTCCCCTAATACTGTATTCCATAGTGGCTGTACTAATCTACATTCCCATCAACAGGATATGAGCATTCCCTTTTCTTCTCATCCTTGTCAGTATTTCGTATTTTTTTTTCTTTTGATAACAGCCATTCTAACTGGGGCTGAGATGATCTCTTATTGTGGTTTGGATTTGCATTTCCCTGATGATTAGTGATAATGAGCATTTTTTCGTATACCTGTTGGACATTTGTATGTCATCTTTTGAGATATATCTATTCAGCAGGTCTTTGGCTCATTTATTTCTTTTTCTTTTTTTGAGATGGGGGTCTCACTCTGTTGCCTAGGCTGCAGTGCCTTGGTAAGATCTTGGCTCACTCACTGCAACCTCTGCCTCCCAGGTTCAAGCAATTCTCTCATCCTCAGCCTTCTGAGTAGCTGGGATCACATGCACAGGCCACCATGCCCGGCTAATTTTTTGTTTTTGTATTTTTGGTAGACACGGGGTTTCATCATGTTGCCCCGGCTGGCGCCCATTTTTTAATCAGATTTTTTACTTGAATTTCTTATAGTTTCTCCCATTGTGTAGGTAGTTTCTTCACTTTGTTTCCTTTGCTGTGCAGAAGGTTTTTAACTTGATGTAATCCCATTTAAGACCTATCATTTCTTAAATCATTGTCTTCAGAGCACCGAGCCTGGCAAACGTTCATAAAGTGATTTCAAACATTTAATGTATAAACATAATAGTAACTGTAAACTGTGGGATATAAAACTATTTAGCTGATTATCCCAATATGGGGGAGAAAATAAGTATGTATAGAAAAAAAGAGAAATACACTAAGAAGAGAAAGTACTTTTTTTTTTTTTTTTTACAAAACTAGATGGAAACAATAAACTAATGTAAGTGGTAACCTGTGGAAGAGTAGGAAGACTTCTAAAGTCTATTTACTTTAAAATCTGGTTTTGATTTCTGAAACATTACAATGTATTATCTAATCGAAACATTTAATGTTTACAGGGCAGACAATACACTAAAACATTAATAGTTATTATCCCAGAAGGGTGGGAGTCAGATTTTGTTTTCTGCTTCTCTGCATTTACATCGGAAAAAAGGACACACTTTTTGGAAAAGATATCTGGCGACCTCGGAGGACTCCGTCTCCGTGTAGTCGGGAAGGAGGAGGGCCAGGATGCGAAGGCAACGCTTTGTAGGTCATCGAACGGATTTGTTCCCACATGGGAGCGACCAGAGCACAGCATGTTTGTGTACTGCGAGGAGGGAACCACGAAAAAGGCAGAGCTTAGAAACGCAAGCACTGGATGGTGGTGGCCAAGAAGCGCCTGGCGCCAGCGACCTCACTCCCCGCGGCCAGTGGGCGAGGCGAGGGAGCTCCTGCTCGGCCTGTAAGGTCTAGGAAGTACGAGGCGGAGAGGACGAAAAACGAAGGGCCAGTCTGCTGTGGCTGTGGTGAAGAGAAACCAGGAAGAGGCTCGCTCTCCACTCGGGAACCGTAAGCGCCGCAACGGAAGGCGAACCCAGACAACAGCAGCAACTGCTTCCCGCAATCCCCGCCCCTTGACCCGGCGGAAGCAGGAGACGGAGAAGCGCGCGCAGCAGGGGCGGGGCTGGAGAGGGACCCCACCCGCGGATCTCGCGGGAGCGTTAGAGGACGGAAGCGCTATCCGAGCAGGATGCGGTTCGTGGTTGCGTTGGTCCTCCTGAGCATCTCAGCGGCGGGTAAGACCCTCCACCCCGCATCCCACTCTTGCCCCCAGCCCCCCCACTCTCACATGGGCCGGTCACCATCTAGGCTTGCTTCTTCCCTGCCCGACCCACCTCTCCGCTCGCCATCGGCTCCCGCCTCACCCCACAGTCCCTATTCGCCCACTGCCCCCGATCTCTTCCAGCTCTGAGGAGTTCCTTGTTCCGGCCTGCCCTTCCCCCGGTGCTAATTTGTTTTTCTATTTCAGGAGCCGCTCCGCTCACAGACTCCGAAACTCCCCAAGAAGAAGAAGCTGGAGTTCGGCCTTCTACAGGAAACGACTCCAACCACCTCGACTCGAGCCAGCTGCCCGAAGGCTCTACCAAGTCGGATCCGGAGCGGCAGACTCCAAAAGACAGCTCTAGCAAGTCGAGTTCGGGGGCGCAGACCCGAAAAGACAGCCCCAGCCAGTCTGGTGCGGGCACGCAGACCCCAGAACACGGTACCAGCCAGTCGGGTGCGGACCTGCAGACCCCAAAACACGGCATCAGCCAGTCGGGTGCGGACGCGCAGACCCCAGAACACGGCACCAGCCAGTCCGGTGTGGACGGGCAGACCCCAGAACACGGCACCAGCCAGTCGGGTGCGGACGCGCACACCCCAGATCACGGCCCCAACCAGTCGGGTGCGGACGGGCAGACCCCAGGACAAAGCCCCAGCCAGTCGGGTGCGGACGGGCAGACCCCAGAACACGGCACCAGCCAGTCGGGTGCGGACGCGCAGACCCCAGATCACGGCCCCAGCCAGTCGGGTGCGGACGGGCAGACCCCAGAACACGGCACTAGCCAGTCGGGTGCGGACACGCAGACCCCAAAACACGGCCCCAGCAAATCGAATGCGGACGCGCAGACCCCAAAACACGGCCCCAGCAAGTCGGATGCGGACGCGCAGACCCCAGAACACAGCCCCAGCAAGTCGCGTGCGGACTCACAGGCCCCAAAAGACGGCTCTAGCAAGTCGGGTGCGGAGGACCAGACCCCAGAACACGTTAAGTCGGGTGTGGAGGAGCAGACCCCAAAGACGACTCTAGCAAGGTGGTTCCAGAGCAGCCTTCCAGGAAAGACCACGCCAAGCCCATCTCCAACCCCTCTGACAAGGAGCTCTCCAAGGCTAACACAAACCAGCTAGCTAACAAAGGGAAGCTTTCTCCGCATGCTTCCAAAACCGAAGCTGGGGAGGACACTGACCTCATTTCTCCCCCTCAGGAGGAAGAAGGTAAGTCTTCAGAGCCTACTGAGGATGTGGAGCCCAAAGAGGCTGAAGATGATGATACAGGACCTGAGGAGGACTCACTGCCCAAAGAAGAAAAAGAAAAGGTGTCCGGTTCTGCCTCCAGTGAGAACCGTGATGGGGACACTTTTGGAGAAGGATGACCGTTATAAGGACAGCTCTGAAAGTGCCAGCGCAGAGAGCAGCCACTTCTTTGCATATCTGGTGACTGCAGCCATTCTTGTGGCTGTCCTCTATATCGCTTATCACAACAAGCGGAAGGTAAGTCGAGAGTGGCCTTCGGGAGGGGAGTGGGATTTCCTGTACTCTGGAAGCTTGGGTGTGGGTGGGTATCCCGTCACTTATCTGTCCGTGAGCATTGGGGATTTTAAGACGAACTTCAGTTTTCCTCAGGCCCCGCTAGGCCTCTGTACTCTGGTGAATCATGTTTTCAACCTGTCACCTGTCCTCTGAGTGTCCTCTGCTACTGCATTAGGAGCCAAGTTAGGACATTATTAGGATGTGGCATCTCCTCCCGTGACTTTGAATTTAGGCACTTCACAGCCTCAGGGGACCTGAGTGCTGGACAGTTAGAGCACGTTTCCATTCTTGAGGCTGTGCATCATTGCTAGCTTCCTTTCCCCACATTCTGTCTTCCATCAGCAGTGGCACAAAGAATGGTTTCTATTACTCGGTCTTTGATACCAGCAGTAAAGAGCCCAGGGACTTTTCTGCAATCAATAATAATTAGGAGAAAGGCCAGAAATTGCACAGACATGTACACCTTTTACTTTTTTCAGCAGGGTTTGGTCTGTTTCTTAGCAGCCACTCTAATGACAAAATGATTGGATTTCTTATTGAGCCCCAAAATTTAGAAGATAGTTTCTGTAACCTGCTTAAAGTTGGTGAGTCCAATTAATGCTGGCCATAAGGCCTGTGGCTATAAAGAATAGAGGGGAAGACCTTTAGTAAAAATGGACATTCCTGGCCAGGTGCAGTGGCTCATGCTTGTAATCCCAGCACTTTGGGAGGCTGAGGCGGGAGAATTGCTTGAGCCCAGGAGTTTGAGACCAGCCTGGCCAACATAGCAAGAACTCACCTCTACACATAGTAAAAAATTTAGCCAGACGTAGTGGTGCACATGTGTCGTCCCAGCTGGGAATATGGCTTGACTGTGGGAGGTCGAGGCTTGAGTGGGCCATGATCATGCCATTGCACTCCAGCCTGAGTGACACCTTGTCTCCAAAAAAAAAAAAAAAATGCATTTCTTATTCTACCTCCAAGTGTTCATTATGCAGGGTAACCTTGGGGGTGAAATGAGAGTGATAAAGTGTATAGCTGTTGATGTAGCAGCGTGGGGTGAAGGAGTACATTTGTAGATAGGAAATTCTGATTATGATTTTTTTTTTTTTTAAACATGGGGTTTCATCATGTTGGTCAGGCTGGTCTTGAACTCCCGACCTCAGGTGATCCGCCCGCCTCAGCCTCCCAGAGTGCTGGGATTACAGGCGTGAGCCACCGCACCTGGCCGGAAATTCTAATTATGATTTTTTTTAAAGGAATGTCCTATCCTAGATCTTTCTGGGAAGGAGTTGATAGATCTTTGACTATGTACCTTTGCGTAAATCATACAGACTCCCTCCACTTGCTAGAGCTCAGACAGCTTTCTATTTGTTATTTCCTATTAAGCAATACAAAGGATTCTGATGTAATTAGGTTCTTTCTTAAAATTGCTACAGTTTAAATAGACCTCTGTGAGTGTACTGGTCTTTCTACAGTCAAGGTCATTAACAAATATACTACCAGGTGACTGCCTGTGATTTCAGAGGCTGAACTATGTCATTACAGAACCACCTGTTAATCATTTTCTTTTTCCTGTCCTCAGATCATTGCTTTTGTCCTGGAAGGAAAAAGATCTAAAGTCACCCCCGGCGGCCAAAGGCCAGTGACTACCAACGTTTGGACCAGAAGGTAAGGAAGGAGGACCAGGTCCATGGGAGGGATAGGCAGCCTCAGATGGACCCAGTAGTGGGCTTGCATTTGCCATGGCAGCAGTGGCCGATTCTGGGGGTGCTGTTGCTGTTGCAGTTGCATTCGCCCTTTTTAGACCACAAACTAGAAATGTCTATATACACATATCTATGACATTAGAGCTAGCAGAGACCTTCAAATACTCTACAGCAGCTCCCTCCCTTGACTGATGAAGAAATAAACCCACCCAGAAACACTCTTTCTTTTTTACTGCAACTTAGTGGCATTTCAGGACCTGATAGCAACTCCCTGTCTCCCAGTCCTGAGCTTTCTGCATTCTACCAGAGCTCCATAAACTTTTAACAGGCATTTGAATCACCTTGGGAATTTTGATCTCGGCTCACCACAACCTCCACCCTCCAGGTTCAAGCAATTCTCCTGCCTCAGCCTCCCGAGTAGCTGGGATTACAGGCGCCGCCATCATGCCCAGCCAATTTGGTATTTTTAGTAGAGTTGGGGTTTCTAGACCTTGGTCGGGCTGGTCTTGAACTCCCAACCTCAGGTGATCCGCCTGCCTTAGCCTCCCAAAGTGCTGGGATTACAGGTGTGAGCCACCGCACCCAGCCTATTTCTACATTCTTAAGTTTCCCAGGTGAAGCCAAATACCATTGGATCCACACTTTATGTGGTGAAGTGCTAGACTATGGTCCCTGGAAACAGACAAGCCCAGAAGCACGTAGGCCTCCAACTCCCACATCAGCCTGGCTTAAGCACTATGGGCTGGAGTTCCTGAGTACCACCAATCCATTCCTCTGCCAGGGAGATAAGCCCTCCTTCCACCCCATGGCAGCAGAGCTGAACAAGGCAAAGACAACCTGTCTAAGCAGGAAGACTACTCTCACTGCATTGCTACCAGCATGCACCCTTCCTTCTGCCTTCAACATAACAACAGGGAGGACATTGGCAAAGAACCATTGGTGGCCCAACTATGAATTGTTCCCAGACTACCTACAGGGAACACAATTCTCTTGTACAATTCATTATTAGCTACAGAACGAGCCACTGAGCTCAGAACATCTTTGTTAACTAGTCCAGTATGCCAGCTTCACAATTTAGCTCTGGTCTACTAGCTTTTCAGATAATTGGCTTTAAGGATTTCCCCCTTTTATGATTTTTAAAAAAATAAACATGTGGCTGGGCACAGTGGTTCATGCCTGTAATCTGAAAACTTTGGGAGTCAGAGGCAGGTGGATCACCTGAGGTCAGAAGTTGGAGACCAGCCTG
This sequence comes from Ateles fusciceps, assembly GCA_036589455.1. Taxonomy (NCBI): domain Eukaryota; kingdom Metazoa; phylum Chordata; class Mammalia; order Primates; family Atelidae; genus Ateles; species Ateles fusciceps. Next base: position 2,370,267 of record JAZHEH010000053.1, on the reverse strand, counting down.
GCCAACATGGTGAAACCCCATCTCTACTACAAATAGAAAAATAAGCTGGATGTAGTAACGCACACTTGTAATCCCAGCTACTACACAGGAGGCTGAGGTAGGAGAATCGCTTGAACTTGGGAGGTAGAGGTTTCAGTGAGCCAAGATCATACCACTGCACTCCAGCCTGGGTGACAGAGCAAGACTCTGTCTCAAAAAAAAAAAACAAACAAAAAAAAAACACGTGTAAGTAATTCACAGCACTATAGAAGAGTATGAAGCTGCAGAAGCCAGGATTCCTGTGTCTCCATCAAGTGTATATCTTTCTAGTTATGTTTGATCGCAAACTTAGCTTTAAAAATCACTGTGTGTGCTATTATTTTAATTAATTGCTGTTTCTGTGGTGGTGGGTCAGTATATCTTAATTCCAAATGTTTTCCCTGCAGCTCCTAAAAGATCTTTTTTTTTTCCTCCCTCAAAGTCTTAACAGTGTGGTATATTTCTCTGGAAAAAGATGAACGTCACCAATGGATTGTGCTGCTCTCGTTTCAGCTTTGATTTTTTGTCCTTGAGAACTTTGTCTTCCCTGCTGATTTGTTTCTAAATCAAAAGAAATGAAGAAAAAAGTACTGTGACCTAAGAGACACCCTCCTCTGGGGTTTGGTGGCAAGTCTGGGCTGACAGAGGTAGTGGGTTGCTTTGGGGTTTGCACCTGCACTTTGGTGACATTGTTCTCCTGGGTTCCCTTTATTTGTGCTGGTGGCTTCCATCCGTTCCTCCTCTGAGTGTGAGTGGAGGGGCACGTGGAAACACAGCTATGACCCAAGGGAGATCCCAGCCTGGGCAGGTTGAGCTGCTGGCCGCCCTCCCTGAGGTCTGGGCTCTGTAGGAAAGCTGGCCCTTGACTGTGGCATTATACTCTCCACTGTTTCTGCAGACCTAGGGGAAAACTGCAGGTAGACGTGCTTTTCTACTAAGGCCTCTTACTTTGGGGGGATGTGCCCTACAAAAGATATAGAAGATGGGGAAATGCCAATAGGCAAAGGGCTATTTTGAACACCTAATTCTCTTCAAAGACTTCAGCAGTGAACGGAAACAGCAGGTTAAAAAAAGTGCTTTTTTGTGTGTGCAAGTCTAACCTGTCTAGCATGAGTTCTTGGCTTTCTGATTATTTTATGTAGCTTGAGACAAATTGAATCAACTTCTACTTGGTTGTACCGAGCATAAAACAGAACTTGGGCTTCCTGGCAGTGAGGCCACTGTCCCATCACAGATTTTTAAAATAAATATGATTTGAAATAGTGTGATCTTTTACACAATCATACTCAGTAGGAACTTTTTGAAATAGGGCAAGTTGATGTTTCATGTGAGAAAACATGAAGGAGGGTTTTGGTTTTGGTCTACAGTTTTTCCAAAGGGCTTTTATGAGATACATTTTCCACATTTCCCAAAACTCCATTTTGCCTTTGTTGCCTAAAACAGACAAAATAGACTTACTTTATTAATAGAAACTAACCATACTCTCTGCCTATTTTACCTCAGTGTATTTAATGGTCCTTTCCTCTAAGATGCCAAGGGTAATTGTTAAAAATTCTCCTTCCATGCCATGTCAGGAGTTAATACAATTCAAGAAATTCCGCCGGGCGTGGTGGCTTACGCCTGTAATTCAAGCACTTTGGAGGCCGAGGCAGGCGGATCACCTGAGGTCGGGAGTTCAAGACCAACCTGACCAACATGGTGAAACCCTGTCTTTAAAAAAAAAAAAAAAAAAAAAGAAATTCCATGGGTTCCCCTGGGATAAGTGAGGGTAGTGTCTTGGACCACGCTAATGTTTGAAGGTTTATCTCTTCTAGTCATGCTCTGCCACACTATAGAGAGACTAAAGAGAGTTGTTTCAGAGCTGATCTCAGGGAAATACAAATAACTTGGGAGGTGAGAGAAATAAGATTAATTCTGTGCTGTCAAGGCAGTCTGAAGAGAGGACCATGCTTCTTATATTATCTTCCACCTTACGTAAAAGAGCCCATAGCTTTGAGTTGCATTTTCCTTGTTGACAGGTAGCCTGCTTTATGGAGGTAAGGAATGAACACCTACCCTTCTTGGATCATTCTCTGTACTGATGTGTCAGTCTTACTTTGCACCAACCTGAGGAATCTTCTTAAGGCACCTCTAGCATCCCCTAAGACCACCCTCTCCCTGCCTGCCTCCCCTTTCCCTGCCTTTCCCCCTCCTCATGTTTTCTGGTTGTGCCCATCTATACCAGCTCCTTTCCTTCCACCTTCATGGGCACCCAGATTTTTCTGTTCCCATCTGTGCTATTTGTTACTCATACTGCTGCTCAACTTCTCCAGTAAGTTGCTTCCCCTGAAGTTGCCATTCATTTCTCTTCATGACTTTTACCAACTCACTTTGGTCTCTGTCTGTCAACTATGCTTTTCTAAAGGTTACCAGTTATCAGATCACCAAATCCGTGGCTTTTTCTCAAAACTTAGTCCTGTCCTTGATAGAACTGGACACTATTGACCAACCAGATGGAAAGTCCTTTCTTGGTGTCTCTGACAAATGGTCCTTTGCCTTATCTTGTGCTGGTGGGGAAGAGGCCCTCAAAGCCAGGCCTCTGTATACCTTTGACTGTCTGCTCAGCCATTCACCTTCATCCTCAGAGTGAGTGATTCCCAAGTCTTTGTCTTGGCTTAGTTCCTAAAGAACTCAGTCCTGCTGGTGTCGAATAGTTCAGCTTGGTTGTCACTGAATGGAATTTTTCTCTTCTGCCCATCAGCCTGAGCCTCCCAACTGTCCACTATCTTCAGTCAACTGAATTCCTAACTGCAGACTTTTGACCTTTTTCTCTCTCATCACCAAAGTTTTACCCATTTTTCTTTAAAAAAGATCGTTAGCTATAATCTTTCCATTTTCCTTGCTTCTCTTGTTGCACACCCCCAACTCATTTTGCTTCTCTCTTGAATTTTGTTTTTTCAGATCCACAGTAATTGAGTTTCCTATCCAGCTTCTTAGAAAGCAGCTCAATCTTGGAAAGACTGATCTTTCCAAAATATTTGCCCTGGTCTGAAGCTTTGGTCTCCAATTCTCAAGGCTTAGAGAATCCAGTTACAGACCATTTGGGGTTCAGGATGCTGTAGACTGACACGCTCCTTTCTCTGCATCCCAACCTGGCCAAAGCCCCTCCTGTGGGGTGCCCATCTGTGCCTTTATTCTGGCTGTGCCCTCCACTTCCTGGCTTCCCATGGTTCTTTGGTTAGGTTTCTGTCCCTTCTCTTCTTTCTCCTGCCTTCCCCAGTCTGCCTGTTTCTTCAGGGCCCAGCTCATTTCCTGGTACATCTTCCTCACTACCCCACCCCACCCCACGTGGTCAACTCTTTCCCCTCAGTTCCACTAGCTCTTCATCAGGCCACTCATTTTGGAACTTCAGCAAAACAGGGCAGTCAGGATCTGATGTCTTTCTGATCTCCCCAAGAAACTAAGCTCTTGAGGGACAGCTCTTGGCAGTGCTTTCCTATCTGCTGAGCATGGTGACATTCCTTAGAACTTCCAGAGTTCAGTTCCTTCTGGCAGAGAACATGTTTTCTTTTCCATGCCATATGGTTGTGACTCAAATGCGGGGTCCTACAGCTTTTCCTGGCTACCACTTGCTGTGACCTAATACATGGGTTTTGCTCTTAAAGAGGAGAGCAGGAAGAAAGGTTGGTTTCAGAAACCAAGAGGGTTGGCAGTTGATGCATATGTTTTGTCAGTCCACAGAGCTGAGATTTTTGAGCCTCTGAGAAGTATCATTTTTGTGTGTTGAAAGAATACAACAGGATTTAAGTTTCTCTTTAGAAATTGCACTGAAGAAAATACCGCACATCAAAGGAAAACTTATTTTCTGCATGGTGGTCTTTTCAAAGATGGAATATTTGAAGCATGTTTCCTAGAGATTGTGTGGATGAGGGTGAGCTGGCTGAGGCATTGCTCAAGCTAGGGGTGTGTAGGGAGCACGTGGAGCCACAAGAGCTACCTCCTACAGTCAGCTAAGGGCTTCCCTTCCTATGCCCAGCTTTTGGTTGCAGGATGATTTCTGTTAGAGAAATCTGTGCTTCAGTCATAGATGTTAATAGAGGAACTTGTTTTCCTGCTGCAGATTCCTGAGTAGAATTGCTGAAAGAGTCCACTCTGGGCTCAGGGGAAGTTGAAGGCCAGTCTCTATGTAGAAAGGCTAAGGCAACAGGGAAAGACCTGACAGCTAGTTACATAAGCTCTGATATACTCCCCCCATGCTGGCTTCCAGGGACACATGTGCTGATAGAATCCTAAACCTCTGGAATTTCCCCTGCTGGCGACCTTCCATGGTCCTTGACTGTACAGGGTAACCTCATGCCAGATGCTGTGGGCCTGACGAGAACCAGAGCATTGAAGCATGGAGGAGGCTATGTGAGGCACCAGGCCCTGTGCTTCTGCAGGCCATTTTCTGAAAACTCCTGTTAGTGAGGTTGCGTTTGTCATGACTTGCTTGAGCAGCAGTCCTAGGGAGAGATTTTGAGGTTGAATTTGATACATCCATACCCAACAGTGACTTAACTCAGCTAGTTCCACAAGTCACATGTGAATTTAGTCTCCTCTGTGAAGGGTTTGGGTCTGAGGTGTATAGTATGTCTTAACTGCCAGTAAGCCAGCCCCTCACCTTCTGATAGACATTCCTTTAATTCACCAGACTCCATCTTCGATACATGATTGATGATTGAAATTGTTTCTCTTCTTGTTTTCTCAGTTAATAGACAGCCACTGTTTGACAGTGTTTTATATTTTCAGCTTTTTGTAACTGAACTGTAAACTTTATTTTTTTAAAGCTCATTGTGGTCTAATGATAAGTATTTTTCAGTACATAATGTTTTTCTGAGCTTCTGTAAATGCCATCCCAATGTAGTTTTGTTTTGTTGAACAGACATCAAAATAAATTTCAAATGTTAAAGCCATGGATTTAATAAATTTATTAATATTACACTTAAGACGAACTACAATAAGACCTTTGGCATGTCAGTTTAACATAAGTGAAAGGTCGTTTTTATGCCTCTTGAGCCTTCATTCACCTTTCATCAAACACACACGTACCAATAAATTGCCGATGCCATTTCTGGACTATGCACACTTTCTCTGGCTTTGTGTGTTCTGCTCCTGACCGACTCCCATACCACCTGACTGTTTCCAGCCTGGTGGCCTGGGGTTGCAGTCAGTAGCTGGGCCATTGCTGGGTTCACTCTGTTGCCTCCCTTTGCTGTCCCTTGCTGTGCCGTTGTCTGGAATGCCCTGCAGCCTGCCTCAGCAGAACAAAGTCATCTTACCAGTCAATGCCCTGACTCCTGACGTCACCCTTCCCTGTGTATTTGGAGCATTAGGCTTGATTGAGGCTCAGGTCCTGAGCTCTCTGAAGGTGTCTCGACGCTGGCACATCAAGAACCAGATGCCACCCCGATCATAAGGAAGACAGACCTAGGACTTCCATATGAATTGGATATGGTCTTGTGACACGCACCCTACTAACTAATGGATGCCTGTTGTTACCCTAAAGCTCCAGAACCACACCAGACCGCACACAGGCATTTCCTGTCCTCTGAAGAGCCACTGGACCCAGCACAAAAGGGGTCTAGAGCTCTCCAAACCTATGGAACGGCAACCAAAACCATGCCCAGGTTTTGAGTTAAGCCTCATGAGTCTCCCTTTTCCTTGACAGTGTAGAACTCTGCAGCACAGCCCTAAGTGAATGAGAGCAGAAGCCTCAGGACAGAAGTGAAGCCACCGGCTTGAGCTGACAGCACTGCCGGGGGTTCATTCCACCTGATCCATGGAATATTGTCTTTGATCACTGAGTTAGGAGGCACGGGTGAGGGATTCAGACCACTGCTCATCATGAGGCATCACCCTATCCAGGTCAATAGCCTATTAGTAGGGATAGCATGTTACAAAATGCATACAGATTGTCACCTGCCCCAGCTGGAAGCAATGGTTTCATTGCCCCAGATTCAGAACTGTGATTTAAACTAGGCCTCTCTTGAGGAATCAGAACCAAATTAGAGTGCTTTGTGTGTGCAAGGATTTAATGCAGAAAGACGTTATGGGTAAGTCAAGGGAGATGCCCCAGCCATTGGGCAAATTCCTCTGACTCCTCCCTGATGGAACTAATTCTTCTTCTTCTGTTCCCGGATCCTAGAGCCAAGATCCTTAAGGTCTGAGTACAAATTCCGCTTCAGGATGGTGCTGCTGCACAGCAGGGCACCTTGCAGAGCCCCGACCAGCCCACAGGTGAAGATATCCTGGCCTAGGAGGCAAGAGCAGAGGCCCTGAGTGTGCACCCAGGCAGGCCCAGGCGAGGGTGGGGCCCTGGTGCTCCTCCCTCCGCATGAGGGGCACCCAGAGCTGGCTCCGATCAGGACCAGGGCCACAGCCTGCCCAGGCAGCCCTGCTCAGGGGATGGGAGGCTGTAGGGGACAGCAGGGCCTGAGGACAGGAACAGAGGACATTGGGCAACAGAGGCTCAGGGTCTCAGGTCCTGACAACATGGGGCAGTGAGTACCTGTCAGGTAGAGGTTGGGGATGGGGCTCTGGGCCCTCAAGGAAGCCATCACACGAGGGTGCAGGCGGCTCAGGTCATGGTCAGCCCCGTAGCAGGCACCTCGGGGAGCAGCCAGATAGAACTGGTTGGTGAGTGGAGATCCTGCAGTCACACTCTCCACCTGAGGGCACAGAGGGCAGCCAAAGGGCGGGGCGGGAACCTGAGATCCTGGCTCCCCTCCCTCTTCTGCTCTCTCCCATGTGCTGACTGCAGGGGTGGGTGCCCCGTCCTTCCCTGGGGCTCACATATCTTGGGGCCTGATTCCCCTGTCTGAAGGAAAGGGCAGAAATGGCACCATGAGGTCCATCACCACCCCAAATACTTTACCCCCTACCTTCCCCTCCAGCTGTGGGAACAGTTTCATGACCGCTGACATACAGGCTTCCACAAATGAGCTTTTGAAGGTCTCATAGTCACTGCCCCGCTTTCCCTTCAGCTCCGCTTGCCACTCCTCAAACCACTTGTAGGCGCTGGGTATGAGCACGATCATGGTGGAGCGGTCTGGGGATCAGGGCCAGTATTACTGCTGCCCAGCCCCTCCTCCACCCCCTCACCCCAACTCCAGGCTCCACCGGGACCTGCATCCCCACCTGGGAATCTGTCCTCCCAAGTCGGGTCCTTGGCTGATGGAGAAGTGATGAAGAGAAGAGGGATGTGCTGTGCAGCCTCTTCCCTGGGCATGGAGATGTAGCGCTCCATCCTGCATGGGAGAGGAGCGTGGCTGTGATCTCCAGGCTTTTGTCCTCAAAACCCCAGCACCACTGCAAGGACTGCTTATCCCTAGGGAACTACCCAAATGGGTGAAGCTGAGCCACAGCCTTGGGATGACAAACTTCCAGATGCCAATTGGAAATTGCCCACTTCCTCCTATTCCATATCCTCTGCTCAGTCTCTGAGTCAAGCAGGGAGGCATGGGCCACACACACTGCGCGCACACGTGCACACACACACACACACGCGCGCGTGTGCCTTACGCCTGGTCCATGTCCGTGTCATAGTAAACATAGTAGTTGGTGGACAGCAGACCCAAGTCCTCCTTGGTGCCTCGCAGGCAGATGAAGACAGAGATCATGCTCAAGCCAGGCTGCACCAGCCCCAGCTGCTGCTTCACACCTGCCAAGGGGAGTGGTTGATGACTGTGTGGACTGAGGCAAGAGACGGCCACTCCCTGTGCCCCGGAGAACCTCAGGGTGCCCGCTCACTGCATCCTGAGCCTTACCCTCAGCTGCCAGCCTGGGGCCCAGGCCACTTTTACAGCTGTTGTTTCAACTTGGTATTGGCAGGGGCCTGCTCTTCTGTCTCCTCCTGCCTGGCAAGGACACCACCCCAGGTTCCTACTCTTCCACCTCCCCCACCTCTGCTCCGAGCCCCTTCAGAGGCAGGTGACACCCAGCCCTGGCAGCCCCCATGAGCTGGCTCAGCACCTGCAGGAAGGTCAGGCTGACTGCCCCCCATCTTCCATTTTGTGTCTTGAAGTGGGGGAGCGCATGACTGGGCTCCCACCCATGAAGACACACACATGAACAGCAGCTCATTACCAGCCTGATTGCAGTATTAACTTCTATGCAACTGTCAAGTGAGTGAAAATGCATATTTCCTAGTGTGCTGTCAGAACACAAGGCCTCCAGAGGGCAAGCCATGCATGTGAGTAAAGGCAGGTGGCCTGACTGGCGCTTGGCATCTCAGGACTCAGCTGGAGGGAGGCGGGAGGACCACACTACGGCAGAGGCCACAGCCACTGTGGGGCACCTGATGTCCCTCAGACCTAAACAGCTGGGCTTCTCTACCCCTCAGCAGATGACCCGAAACTGGTGTTCTGGAAACTGCACTCACAGATTCTTCTGTGGTCTTCCCATTCCGGGGACCAGCTCTGTCTCCTCCCTGAGGGATGGCAGGCCCCTTGGTCCTCTGCTTCATTCAACTAAATATTTTTGAGGCCCTCAGATCATGTTCAGGAAGAAGATTCACAGGACCAGGGAAAATTGTAATTGGAAGGTGAGAGGAGGGGACGAGGGACAGGTGACTCTAGCAGGGCTGCCTGGCTGGGACAGTGTCAGTGACACAGTGTCAGTCTCCCATTCTGGGACAGGGGGAAGAGGGAGGTCAGCGTCACAGAGAGAAAGGTAGGAAGTAACAAAAGCAGAGTCTGGGCTGGGCCCGGTGTCTCACGCCTATAATCCCAGCACTTTGGGAGGCTAAGGTGGGCAGATCACCTGAGGTCAGGAGTTCAAGACCAGCCTGGCCAACATAGTGAAACTCCGTCTCTACTAAAAACACAAAAATTAGCTGGGTGTGGTGGCGTGCACCTGTAATTCCAGCTATTCAGGAGGCTGAGGCAGGAGAATCGCTTGAACCGGGGGGATTGGAGAGCTGCAGTGAGCCGAGATTGTGCCATTTCACTCCAGGCTGGGCAAAGAGCAAGACTTCGCCTCAAAAAAAAATACCCAAAAAACAAAAGCAGTCTGTCTGTGCATCACGCCCGGCCCCCTGCCCTTCCCCTGGGCCGTCTCTGCCTCACCTTCTCAGCTCCCTGGGTCTGAGAGAGGGGAGGCCCGAGCAGGCTCCAGGCCCAGCCACGTGGGGCAAAGGAAGGAGAGGGTGGTGTTGGTGGAGCCACCCTATGCCCTGGAAACAATCACAATTCCCATACCACCCAGTCACATGAGGAAAGCCAGGACCTCACATCATCCACCCAGCCCGCTCTGCTGTCCTCTTCCCCACCTCCTTAGGGAGCAGTGTCTGGGCCCACCCTCTGGGCTCAGGGCTCCTTCCCCCTGCTCTCTGGCTCCTGCACCAGCCAAGGTTTCTGCCCCACCATATCCGGAGCTGCTCCGTGCTCTCCACTTCCCGCCCCAGCCTGAGCCCTTCATCTGGGCCCCTCTGTCTCACCACTGCTGGGTTACTGCAACCTCTACCTCCCTCTTCCCCAGCGGCCTCCCTTCCTCAGATCACACCAGATGCATCCAGTTACATGCAGGTGACAGAACCTCTCAGTCACGTTTGCTCGGCAGCCCTGCTCCCTGTGGGCTGCCCTGCTCTCCTGCTTCTCTTCCTGAGGCCTCTTCTTTGGAAGCCCCCTAAGACCAGAGGGATGGGGGAGCTCGAGCTTTCCAATCAGACCAGCTACTCTGCTCAGCCCTGCCCCTTTTCAGCTGAGTGGCCTCAGGACTCTAATTAATCTGTATGGGCCTCAGTTTCCCCAACTATCAATGCTAGGGTTAGGATGATGTTAGAGGTGGCGTTCTCATCTTGCTGCTTAAGGACAATCAGAGGGCTGGCCAAGAAGAGGGGGAAGCATCACCCACATGGAGCAAGTTGGCTCCAGAAGGGGACATGTTGGGGGAGGCTACAAGAGGGACAGTGCAGACCCGCCTTTTACCTGGCAGACAGCGGGCGTTCTCTGGCAGTAGGTGCTCATAGGTGTTGAACAGTCCTGCGTTGGAGACCACAACGGGGCAATAGATGTTCACCAGCTCATGCCCCTTCTTCACACTGACACCTGCAGGCACAAGAGCTTGGCTGAGGGTCTGTGAGCTCCAAGGTGAAGAGGAAGGCCCATGGCCCCCATGGATCTCTCTCTGCCTATGCCCATTTTCTCAAACCTTGGAGTCTAGCTACCTAGACCCAGGCAGGGCAGGCCCCTGGGAAACTGCAAAGTGAGTGATACGTTCAAGTGCTTTCAGACTATCCTACAGCTGCTTTGGGCTTCCTTTCCCTAGCTCTGCACGTGTGTATGTGTGTGTGTACTCTGTTTGAGCCAAATACCAGACAAAGCTCAAGGGCTAAAGAGCCCTTCCACTGGAAATCCAGGCCCTTTTCTCTACTGCCAGAGTTGTTTCCAAATATTTTTTAAAACCCTCCAAATGGGGCTGGGCACAGTGGCTCATGCCTGTACTCCCAGCTGTTTGGAAGTCCGAGGTAAGAGGATTGCTTGAGTCCAGGAATTCAAGACCAGCCTTGGCAACATAGTGAGACCCCGTCTCTACAAAAATATATGTATTTTTTAAATTAAGCTGTATGGGGTTGTGCACACCTATAGTCCTACCTCCTCAGTCAGAGGGATGGCTTCAGCCCAGGAGTTAAAGGCTACTATGAGCTATGATGACACTACTGTACACTAGCCTGGGCAACAGAGCAAGACTGTGTTTCTAAAAAAAAACATGAATGAATAGAATAAAATAAAATAAAAATAAAGCCCTGCAATGATGCCTCATCCTGGATAAAGAACCTCCAAAATCTTATAGCAGCCCGTGCAATGTGGTCCCTTCTGTGTGTCCAGCTCCATCCATCTCCGGTCACTCTCACTAAACTCCCACTAAACTATTAGGTAGAATCAATATCAAACAGCTGAGAGTCAACCATTTCTTACCTACAAAATGAGAGTTTCTTATTATTCAACGTAATACTTCTGGATGCCTGAAAATACTCAGCTTTCATATCTCCATGCCTTTGTGTGCTGCTTCTCCTTTCTGGAATATTCTCCAACCTCATCTGTTTGCTAGCTTCATCTCACCCTTTATTACTCAGCTCTAATACCTGTGCCTCAGGAAGTTTCCTATGTTCCACTGTGCTGTCTGTTACCTCCATCCTTAGCACTTGCCTCCAGATGGCATGTAAATAAATGCTGGGTTTTTTTTGAGATGAAGCCTCACTCTGTTGCCCAGGCTGGAACGCAATGGTGTGATCTCAGCTCACTGCAACCTCTGCCTCCTTGGTTCAAGCGATTCTTCTGCCTCAGCCTCTCAAGAAGGTGGGATCACAGGTACCCACCACCACGCCTGGCTAATTTTTGTATTTTTAGTAAAGGCAGGGTTTCACCATGTTGGCCAGGCTGGTCTCAAACTCCTGACCTCAGGTGATTCACCTGCCTTGGCCTCCCAAAGTGCTGGGATTACAGGTGTGAGCCACTGCACTCAGCCTCTTTTATCTTAATCTTTTATTACCTGGCACTTGAAAAACAAACAGATATATCTGGATTGTATTTAACTCCACTGATAAACCTACCTTGCTTCCTGGACCCCTTTCAGCTTGAAGAGAACTTGTTCATGGGCATCAGAGAAAACCTTTCCCTGCTGACAGCCGCTTCTCTCTTACCACCCGGTAATTTATCAGTCTTTTCCACAAATGGATTCTCTGAGATCACTGATGGCCTTTTCTCCTTGATTTTTATTTTGCACTCGGCCTCCCACTTAGTACCTCCTTGAAAGGTTTCTCTGATAAATGCATGTCTACACCAGCCCAGTTCTTCCCAGGCCTCTTTTTGTCTGCTTCCTTGGCTTCTTTAAGCACCCACTAGTCATGGATGGCCTATTCTGTTTAACAGAGTCCTTGCACAGACCCTATCTTCCAAGAGTTCATTCATACTGAGATTCTGAGTCCCTGTGCAGGTTACAGCATCAACCTGAGCCAGGGTAATAAGGTTCTGGGCCCCACAGAGGGCAGGGAACCTTGCTGGCCTTCATACTGCCCTGTGGAATCCAAGGTTACTCATTCATTCAATCCACCACTGAACAAGCATTTATTGAGCCTCTAATATGTGCTAAGATTTATAGATATGAAGTTAAAAAAGACACAGTATCTACACTCAAGAAGACAATCATAGATTACTAGGTAAATAATTTTATCTATTAAATAAATGGCTAAAAAGCTGGGTGCAATGGCTCACATCTATAATCTCAGCACTTTGGGAGGCCAAAGTGAGTGGATCACCTGAGGTCAGGAGTTCGAGACCAGCCTGACCAGCATGATGAAACCCCATCTCTACTAGATACCAAAAATTAGCCAGGTGTGGTGGCGCATGCCTATAATCCCAGCTACTCGGGAGGCTGAGGCAGGAGGATCGCTTGAACCCAAGAGGTGGAGGTTGCAATGAGCAGAGATTGTGCCATTGCACTCCAACCTGGGCAACAAGGGTGAAACTCCATCTCAAGCCAGGCGCAGTGGCTCCCGCCTGTAATCCCAGCGCTTTGGAAGGCCGAGGCGGGTGGATCACTTGAAGTTAGGAGTTCAGACCAGCCTGGCCAACATGGTGAAACCCTGTCTCTACTAAAAACACAAAAATGAGCCAGGCATGGTAGCGGGCACCTGTAATCCCAGTTATTCAGGAGGCTAAGGCAGGAGAATCAACTGAACCCAGGGGGGCAGAGGCTGCAGTGAGCCAAGATCGCAGCATTGCACTCCAGCCTGGGTGACAAGAGTGAAACTCTGTCTCAAAAAAAAAAAAAGGACTGTAACTCTGTCTCAAAAAATAAAATAAAATAAATAAATACTGTTCTTTGGGGACCATGCAATTCCTTATCTTTCTTTTTTTTTTTTAAAGAGATGAGGTTTAACCATGTTGTCCAGGCTGGTCTCAAATTCCTGAGCTCAAGTGATCCTCTAATCTCAGCTTCCCAAAGTGCTGGGATTACAGGCATGAGCCACCATGCCTGGCCAATCTTTTATCTTTCCTGCTTCCTTTTTAGTTTTGAAGTAATCACTATCCCTGGACTCTGCTCTGGAACAGATTCTCACCATTAGCCCCCATGAAGAAGTCAGTTCTCCTACTCCTTCTGGTCTCAAAGAGAACCCAGGTCTCGCCCACACCAACCCAGGGACCCAGAAGGGCAGGTCAGGGCTCTCACCACAGGCTTTCCCAGCTGAGTCCAGCAACACGCTCTGCACAGTGGCCTTTGTAAGGACAGCGCCCCAGCCCGCTGAATCACAGGGATGGTGTGGAAAGCAATTTCACTGGAACCCCCTCGGGGATAAAAGGCTCCTTTTAAGTAGTGGTCAACCACCAGAGCGTGCATGGAAAAGGCAGTGTGGCTGGGGGTGACACCTACAGAAGGAAGGAGGGGGTGGTGAGCAGGCAAGAGCAGGCACCAGCACCATTCAGAAAGGAACATGGAGTTCTGTGAGATAACACACAGCCCAGTCTATCCGAGGATCCACATGTTTCCCAGAGTCCAAGGCAGCCAGAGGAGCCATTTCCATCCAGACATGGGTACCTCAGAGATCTTGGGGCCAGTAGGAATATCCTCCCTGCAAAGTGCCATGCTGCCAAGAGCAGGGAGGACAGTGTTGGTTGAACTGAAAAATCAACCAGGGCATGGATCAAGAATTTTTACCAAGGAGTCCAGCAGGTGGCCAGACTTATTCACAAGGTCCAGAGGGCCTGGGGTTTATACTGCTCCATATCAGTCAGCCAGGCAGTGTTGAGAAGAAAGATTAAGAGGCAAGAGGGCAGCCCTTCCTCCTCCAGAAGCTGCCCAGAGCCCATGGCCAGTACCCACCATAAGTGGGGAAGATGTAGCTGAGCACTGCCTGGAGCTCAGAGGAGGCCCCCAGCTGTTGCAGGACCTCAGCCAGGCTCTGGGTGGATGCATGAAGGAATGGAGAGAAACGAGTCAGCAGCCCACACCTGTCGAGGAGCTGAACCACGGGCAATGGGAGGAACTTCAACAGGATGGCATGAGGCACTCCACTGGATACTACCTAGAGGAGAGAATGAATAATGAGAACAGGCCTCACCCCTAGGACGGCTGTGACAGAACTGCTATCCCCATAGCCTGGACCAGCCTGAGGATCCAGCAATACTTACCCCTGACTGAATTTTGTTGAATTTGGATTTTTAAAGAAATCTATACTCTGTGAATTTTTCCCATCCTATACTCAGATGAGTCCTTTTTTGCTTTTTATTTTCCAGCTCAAATTCCTTTTCAAAAAGCCCAATCTGGTCTCAGATGAACTAAAAAGGAGTAGTGATCTGATATCATGGAAGCCAGCCTAGTCAGGGAGGAGAGCAGGGCATCCCCAGAGGCCAGGGTGACAGCAGCAGCGGCAGAGCCAAGGCTCCAGAGAGAGAGACGGAGAACTGTGTGGACTTGGGTGGAGGCTGAGCTGAGAACAGATATGACCCTTCCTCCCTTCCTGCCTCCTCCATTGCACTCTCCACCCCCCAGTGACTCCACTAGTAATGAAGAAACTCAGCCTTGTCGGGAATAAACTCTGGGTCCTCAGCATGTCCACGTTACCTTAACCAGCTTTATATACTTGTCAATGATAGCTTCCTCCTGTGGAAACTTCTCCTTGAGGCCCTGAATGTAGGCTTTCTTTCCACTATACATAGGGTACTCCTTTGGACCACTGGGCCCTTCCAGTACCATGACGTCAAAAGGAGAGGACAGGGGGAGCCCAGTCCAGCTGCCCTTCAGTGATCTGGTCCAAGATAAAACGGCCAAAGCTGCCCTCCTCCATGCGCCCAATGTAATGGATTCCTGTTGGGAGATGGAAAAAACAAGGTGGTAAACGGATACGGGGACTGAGCCCTGAAAAGGTGGCTGATGAAGTAAGGTGGAAGAGGTTATCTGGCCTGGCCAAGCCCATGCCCAGAGCGAGCTGCCCACACTGTCTATAGGGGAGGTGTCACAGCAGAAACCACCAGATCCCTGCCCAGTTCAGCTCCCAGTAGCTGTACTGTCAGATAAGAAAAATGCCCAGAGGCTGGGCACGGTGGCTCAAGTCTGTAATCCCAGCCCTGTTCCCAACATACAGCCATGCTCCCAACCTTTTCCACACAAGTCTTACCTGTGTCAAATTCAACGCCATTCTTTCCAAAGGTATGACAGCAGCCCCCTGCCTTGGTATGTTGTTCCAGCACCAGGACTCGCTTGCCAGCTTTAGCCAGAATTGCAGCTGCAGCCAAGCCCCCCAAAGCCACTGCCAATTACCACCACATCCAGCTTCTCTGGCACTTGGCTAGCTGAAAAAGCTACAGCAGAAGGGCCAAAGGGTGGGTTTCTCAGGCAGGGGCAGGGAAATAGCAAAGATAGGGGAAACCAAAGAAGACTTCTCTAGCTTGTACAGTGCTAGAAACCTCTAGAGAAGTTGGCATGGAACTCTTGACTAACATGTTTCAAACATTTTACCTGGGAATACACAGAACCAGCCAGACAGATTTTGGGATTTTTTATTTGTTTGTTTTGTTTTTGAGACAGGGTCTCGCTCTGGCCCAGGCTGAAGTGCAGTGGTGTGATCACAGTTCACTGCATCCTTGAACTCCTGGCCTCAAGCAATCCTCCTGCCTCTAGCTTCTGAATAGCTGGGACTACGGGTGCATTCCACAATGCCTAATTTATTTTATTTTTTGTAGAGACGAAGTCTTGCTATGTTGCCCAGGCTGGTCTTGAACTACTGGCCTCAAGTGATCCGCCCACCTTGGGCTCCCAAAATGCTGGAATTACAGGTGTGAGCTACCATGCCTAGCCCACAAGCTGGGTTTCTTTGGAAGACGCAGGGTCTGCAAGCAACAGTGGAGCAGCTGGGTCTTATGGTGGCTCTTCCAGGTCCTGATGGAAAGTCTTGGGCAGGACAGAATTGTTCAGAGGCTGCAGCTCTGAGAAATCACAGCACCAGCCCCTCCCATAGGGAAGGTCTGGGGGCAGTGCTGAGGGAGGCAGCACCTTCGAGGAAGACAAAACTGCACAGCAAGGCCAGGGGTGGTGGCTCATGCCTATAATCCCAGCACTTTGTGAGCCTGAGGTGGCGGGGATCACGAGGTCAGGAGTTTGAGACCAGCCTGGCCAGCATCGTGAAATCCTGTCTCTACTAAAAATACAAAAAAATTAGCCGGGCATGGTGGTGTGCATGTGTAGTCCCAGCTACTTGGGAGGCTAAGGCAGGAGAATTGCTTAAACTTAGCAGGCAGAGGTTGCAGTGAACAGAGATCTCACTATTGCATTCCAGCCTGGGCAACAGAGCAAGACTCCGTCTAAAAAACAAAGACAAAAAACAAAAAACCACACAACAAAACTGCATAGCCACTGGTGCTATATGGGTACTTCCAACACAAAATCTATTCTTTAACAATCACTGGCAAAGAACTGAGATCTCTAGAATGTTTCAAGATACAAGAGAACTTGACAAACTGCTTTTTTAAAAAGTTTTTAGAGAGATCAATAGTAAAAAATACATTTCAGGCCGAGCGCGGTGGCTCACACCTGCAATCCCAGAACTTTAGGAGGTGGAGGCGGGCTGATTGCCTGAGGTCAGGAGTTGGAGACCAACATGGCAACACCCCGTCTCTACTAAAAATACAAAAAATTAGCCGGGCGTGGTGGCAGGTACCTGTAATCCCAGTTACTAGTGAGGCTGAGGCAGGAGAATTGAACCGGGGAGGAGGAGGTTGCAGTTAAATTGGACCACTGCACTCCAGCCTGGGCGGCAAGAGTGAAACTCTGTCTCAAAAAAAAAATACATTTCATATGTAAGTATATGAGATAAATATATAAAACAAGTTTTACAATGCAATATGTACTAGAACTATGTATAATGCACTCTGATATTTTTTTTTTTTTTTTTTTTTGTTACGGTAAGTTGCATAATTATTTCATTATTCTTTTCTTTTGAGATGGAGTCTCACTCTGTTGCTCAGGCTAGAGTGCAGTGGTGCGATCTTGGCTCACTGCAACCTCCGCCTCCCGGGTTCAAGCGATTCTCCTGCCTCAGTCTCCTGAGTAGCTGGGATTACAGGCGCCTGTCAGCACACCCGGCTAATTTTTGCATTTTTAGTAGAGACAGGGTTTCTCCATATTGGCCAGGCTGGTCTCGAACTCCTGATCTCGTGATCCACCCACCTCGGCCTCCCAAAGTGCTGGGATTACAGGCATTAGCCACTGCGCCCGGCCGATATTTTCTATTCTACTGCATTCTAAAATGCTAGTTGTGGCTGGGTGCGATGGCTCATGCCTGTAATCCAACACTTTGGGAGGCCGAGGTGGGCGGATCGCTTGAGGCCAGGAGTTTGAGGCCAGCCTAGTCAACATGGTGAAACCCTATCTCTACTAAAAATACAAAAATTAGGCACCCCCACCACTCGGGAGACTGAGGCACAATAATCACTGGAACCCAGGAGGGGGAAGTTGCAGTGAGTGGAGATCATGCCACTGCACTCCAGCATGGGCAACAGAGCGAGACTCTGTTTCAATAAATAAATAAATAAATAAATAATACTAGTTGCAACTCATTAAATTGATTTCATAACCCACTAATAGATCACAACCTGGTTTGAAAAGCAGTTAAGCTAGTCATCTCATTTTCAGACCAGCCCAGGTAGGTGCTAATGGTTATGCTGTGAATTAGTGACAGAGTCCCAGCTGAAACTCAGTTCTCGAAGTCCAGATGATTAGTCCTTCCACTTAGAACAGTACTGTCTCCGACTGTGGAGCAAGACATGACACGCAGAATTCTAAAATTTACAAGTGAGAGGGACTCTGTAGATCAAACAGGCGATCCATTATTTCTTTAAAGCAGCAGGACTCTTTAAGCCCTGGAAGCAACCACAAAATGTGTTTTAAAGATGAGAGTGGAGAGCAGGCTCTGAGCCTGAGGCACTCTGTTGAACCTCTGCCAAAGTTTCAGAACTAGCCTTCAATCCTATGAGTTGGGACCATACAAAGCCTGTTAAATCACCTGACAGGCAAAACGCAATTTCCTATGCAGCTTAGGACACATTTCTGTGCTGCTCCCCCACACCCCTGAGCTCGCATGGGAGGCTAGGTGAAAAAGTTAAGGTCCTGGAACCAAGTGGAGGAAATGTCTCTTATCTGTTCCGTGAGCCTCGGAGATTACAAGTGGCGGGGGTGGGGTGGAAGTGCCAAGACTTTGCACACCGAGGACAGTGCCCGCGCCCTTGGGACTACTATTACTATTCCGGGGCCTGCCTGCTAGGGCAAAGGCTACTGACAGTGTCGGACACTAAAGCGGGGCTCCTCCACTGCAAGGAAGCCCTCCCAGTACTTTGCATATGGGGAAACAGAGGCCCAGGTCTGGCAGCGGCTGCCTTGTCAAAATGAGAACGCAAATCTATGAGAATACCTGAAGCACACCCCCGCACCCAGGGTACCTCGCGCTACCTCGTTTGAGAATCTTCTTCCTGGCCTCCTTGTCAGTCACCAGGGGTGCTGGTGGCCGTCTGACATCCTCGAAGAAGGGATTCGGGGAGCTGCCAGGAACAGTCCCAAATAAACTTTGCAGAGACCGGCCAGCAGCAGCACGGCCAGGAGCACCAGCAGAAGCCACATACCGCAGGCGTGGAGTCGCGGAACCGGGCCAGTCGCGGAACTCAATCTAGGACTGGCTCCGCCCCGGCTAGTTCGCTTTCCAGTTAGGAGGCGGAGGCAGCTTTGAGCACTGATTAGCTAGGCAGCGAGGAGCCAACTCTCCGGCGCCGATTGACCCTTTCGGCTCTCCGTACTTATTTTGCCGCAGGAGATTTCCATTGCCTACTGAGAAATGTAGTTCTCGGGGCCAGGGGGAGACCGCACGGGAGAGGCTGTGCGCATGAGCGGATGAGGCCCAGCAGAGGCTGCGGGATCCCAGTTTGGAAAGCTCCGTTAACGGTAAGAACGCGTCGGGCTAGTAGCCGACCTGAGGAGGGAGGGAGAATATTGGGTGGAAATGATCCCTATGGGGGAGAGACAAGGCCGAAAGTTGTAGGACTGAGAGAGAATCCCGACTGGGAGACAGGAGACCTGGGTTCTGATCCTGGCTCTGCCCTGGACTCGCTGCCCTGAGATGTTAAATTGCTTTCCTGTTCTTACGCCTCCAAGCAATGCGAAAGTTTCTGTCCGAAGTCCGCACAGCCCGTCTGACTGGCTGTCTTCATGAATTGAGGCCTCTGTTATCTGCGCATCACAGCCGGTGAGCGTTTGGCTCTGTGCCCCTCAAAGTGGCCCATAGTTTTGTCCTGGGCGCCCGTCTGGGGACGGGGTCGTCTGTGGCGGGTCGCCAATCACACCGCATCTGTGGGGAACCTGGGGGGCAGGGAGACGCCCGGGGACAAACCTGGTGAAGTGATCAGTGAAGGGCCGATCTAATTTAAATTCCTATGCAGAGAGTCTAAGCTCCAGCAAGCAGTTGAGGAATCATACGCCCTCCTTGCCTAAAGTGGGTGCATAATGAATACTTAATTTGAGAAGGATCCATTTTATAGGAAGGCCATTTCCTTAGGTCCAACTATCAGGAACTTGCCTTTGAGTACTTGCTTGTTTTACAGAGTTGTTGCTCTTTTCTTCTCTGATACAGATAGTAACTGTCTCTACTGAAGGCCCAGCAGTGCTCCAGCCAGGTATGGAAAGCTGGTCATGCTTCTACGCTACTTGGTTCATTGCCTACACAGCAACAGAAGAGCCATCCTGAGATTGCTATTACCATACCTGCCTGTCACCTTGCCAGGGTTGGCCAAAGTGTGTTTTGTCAGAGACTGCCATGGAGGCCATGGTGGAGGAAAAGGAAAGTGGGGGGCAGATGCTGAGGCCCCACAGGCCACAGTGAGAGCAGTTTAGTTCCTGAGGTGCCAAGACTAAGGGGGCACTGACTACCCTGCCCTCAGGATTACAGTGAGCCACATGTCCAGACCAAGAGCCAGGAGGTATTCTTCCTCTCAGTGTTAACAATCAAAGCATCCTTACAGAGATTGCAGCTTGTTACCAGCAGCCAGTTCTTATGGAATCAAGATCATTACCACAGTGGAGGGCTGACCTCAGAGAGGCCACCCTCCTTCTTTAGTCACCCAAGCCTGTGAACTATGATTGTCAGTTGTATGTGGGCCATCTGCCCACTTAGGTGCAATTTTTGATGTGACAGACATCCAGGATGTCCAGTTCCCCCATGATGAGCCTTGTCCAGCCCTTCTCCTGAGGCAAGCAATGTCAGATGAAAGACTCAGAGTTGGCCGTGGGTCAGGCCCATAATCCCAGCACTTTGGGAGGCCAAGGTCAGAAGATTGAGACCATTCTGGCCAACATGGTGAAACCCCATCTCTACTAAAGATACAATAAAAAAAATTAACTGGGCATGGTGTTATGCACCTGCAATCCCAGCTCTCAGGAGACTGAGGCAAGAGAATTACTTGAACCCAGGAGGCGGAGATTGCAGTGAGCCAAGATCATGCCCCTGCACTCCAGCTTGGGCAACAGAGCAAGACTCCGTCTCCAAAAAAAAAAAAAAACAGACTTAGAGTTGCCCCAAACTGGCTAGACAGCCGCCACATGTACAGTATTGGTGATAACTGAGAAAGGTTAGAACATTGTGTTGCATTTTGAATCTCTACCATCATTGGAACCAGGTCTAGTATTATAAGCCCCAGACCCAACCTGTGTCTGAGGCCTAAACAAAGCCTGAGCACTTCAGCTAAGACCACCCACCAAAGTGCCACCTTTAGCCTCACCCCTTTGATAAGCTGGCCTAGATCCCAGTAACTCCATTGTCAGAAACAGACTCCATCCCTTCTAGTGGTGCTGCTGCCTTTTGGACACAGAATCCAGCCCACAGTCCCCTGTGTGATCCCCCTTTTTCCATCCTGTGGCATGGGTAGCAAGAGCATTTGGCTGAGACAACTTGTTCATTCAGAATAAATTCACAGCTGCTTAAATTTTGTCAACAGGCATAACTGAATGATGAAACCAGTTTTCTTTTTCAATTTTTCTTTTGGGCAGAGCTGAGGCTTCAAAGACCTCAGGGGACTACTACTCTCAATACTCACAGAAACCTCCTACACGCTCGGGATGGCACAAAGGGACTATTTTCTTACTCTTGGTCTGAGTGACTGCCAAGAAGGAAGGCAAAGGTAGAGCAGCTGGATCTCTGGCTCTCCACATAGCTTCTGATCACAGTCCTTATTAAAATCCTTTCTGGGACAAAGCTCACACAAACAAATGATTTTGAGTCATGAATGAAAAATCTTGCTCTTTCCATAATGAGGAAGAATTAAGAGATGGACAGGTAAGCATGCATTCTTACTTGGGAAAGATGGTGTTGGTTTGAGATACATCATTAAGTATAGTAAGAATACGTTAAGAGAATGTGAGGCTTTGGAAAAATTTAGAAACCCTCATTATAGTTTTCTTTGTTCTATAAGAAGGAGTTTTGATTCACCTCAGGGTCAGTTGCTTCTCCTGATAGCTTGTTTTCTAAATGAGTTATGAGATTTTTTTCTTTTTGCTTGGGTAGTGGAGACAATTTCAATGAGGAATCACTCAAGAAATCTGAATTTCATTCATTTGGATCATTTACCGTGCTAGCCTCGTCCCTGTAAAATGCCTGCTTTGGCCTGATCATTCTCAGGACTCAGTTCAATGTGATATGTCTTTGTATGAGCCAGGCAGCTAACCCTACACGCCTTACGTTTCACACACTACCTTGCCCACCGGAGGCTGTGGGGATTCAGTGGCCCGACTGGGACAAAGCCTTTTCTTTGGGTCACCGGAAGGATTTTCTTCACTGTAGTAAGATGTGAACTGTTCCAAAGAAGAAAGTCTTTGGACTCTGGAGGGAACTGAAATGGAGAAGGAAAGGAAGGATGCAATGAATCTCAGGTACACAGACCCCTGCAGGAAGTTGTTCAGCACAATGAATCGCCAAATATTTTAGAGAGAAAATTTCAACAAAAATTTGAGACAAATATTTTATGCTTAGTACTGTGCCAGTGGTTGTGAAACATATAAAAGAAATATAAGAGGCCAGGCATGGTGGCTCATGCCTGTAATCCCAGCACTTTGGGAGGCCGAGGTGGGCAGATCACCTGAGGTTGGCAGTTCAAGACCAGCCTAGCTAACATGATGAAACCCTGTCTTTACTAAAAATACAAAATTAGTTGGGCGTGGTGGCGGGCACCTGTAATCTCAGCTACTCCAGAAGCTAAGGCAGATGAATTGCTTGAACCGAGGAGGTGGAGGTTGCAGTGAGCTGAGATTACACCACTGCACTCCAGGCTGGGTGACAGAGTGAGACTTCATCTCAAAAGAAAAAAGAAATATGAGAGAAGGTCCTTGTACAGGCCTTTTGCAGAGGAA
This sequence comes from Ateles fusciceps, assembly GCA_036589455.1. Lineage (NCBI taxonomy): Eukaryota > Metazoa > Chordata > Mammalia > Primates > Atelidae > Ateles > Ateles fusciceps. The sequence goes on along the minus strand of JAZHEH010000053.1, from coordinate 2,347,851 downwards.
CTTGTTCTGCATACAAAGGCTATTGGACTTAGAGGCATGAGACAGCACTGTAGCCCCAGCTAATAAGGTAAGTTGTCTTGAGTAGGTGAAACTATCTTGATCAGAGACAAAGGTGGAGGTGTATTCTGGAGGCAAACTACATGAATCAGGGGATGGAAGTAAGGAGAGGAACTGCAGCAGGTGTGTTCGTTGGATTACAGTGGGAAATAATAATGCTTGGCATCTTGAGGTCCATTACCAGGAAGTTTGGGCCACTGTGGGGTGTTTTGGCCTCCATTCTTGCATCTGGAACGTGAAGAAATTAAAGCTGTGTTTAACGAGCATTAGTTGGCAGGGAGGAAAAAGCAGAAGGATTAGAGTAACAGGATGATCTGGAATTCCAGGGCCTTGACATAATACATTCACATGGTTCAAAATCCAAAACGTGCAGAAGGGTATATGTATTGTGAAGAAACTGCCTTCCACCCTTGTTCCCCAGTTTTTCTGCTGGAGACAAAGCTACTGCTTCTTTGGGTATAACTCTGAAAATGGTCTCTGCAGAGACAAGCAAATGTGCTTATGTACTTTTAAAAAATAAAATGGTAAAATAGTGTATAGACTCTGTCCTTTGCTTTTTCACTTAATACATTGTGAAGATTGTCCCATATTGCCTGTAAAGCACTTTCTGATTTGTCTTTATGACTATATAGTATCTCACTGAGTGAACGTGCTTTTATTTATGTAATCAGCCTATTAGTGAACATTTAGGTTTTTCTAGCCTTTTGCTATTATAAACAATGTGACAATGAATCACACTGTAAATGTAAACATGTCATTTTGCACATGGATGAATATATCTGCTAGATAAATTACTAGAATGCAGTATCAGGCCCCACATATACAAAACATATATAATTAGGTACTGTCAAGCTGTAGAGGTGGTAACAGTTTACTCAGCAGTGTGTTAGCCAACATACATGTTATCAGCCTTTTTTTTTTTTTTTTTTGATACGGAGTCTTGCTCTGTTGCCCAGGCTGGAGTGCAGTGGAATAGTCTCGGTTTAAACCGCTACCTCCCAGGCTCAAGCAGTTCTCCTGCCTCAGCCTCCCGAGTAGCTGGAATTACAGGCATGCACCACCATGCCTGGCTAATTTTTTGTATTTTTAGTAGAGATGGGGTTTCACCATGTCGGCCAGGTGCTCTTGAACTCCTGACTTCAGGTGATCCACCCACCTCAGCCTCCCAAAGTGCTGGGATTATAGGCATGAGCCGCCGTGCCTGGCCAACTTTTTATTTTTTTTAATGAGTGAGGCTGAGCATTTGTTCATATGTTTAAAACCAGTTTGTGGGCCAGGCACGGTGGCTCACGCCTGTAATCCCAGCACTTTGGGAGGCCGAGGCGGGTGGATCATGAGGTCAGGAGATCGAGACCATCCTGGCCAACATGGTGAAACCCTGTCTCTACTACAATACAAAAATTAGCTGGGTGTGGTGGCAAATGCCTGTAGTCCCAACTACTCAGGAGACTGAGGCAGGAGAATTACTTGAACCTGGGAGGCGGAGGTTGCAGTGAGCCAAGATTGCGCCACTGCACTCCAGCCTGGTACCTGGCAACAGAGCAAGACTCTGTCTCAAAAAGAAAAAAAAAAAACAATTTGTGATTGTGCATGATGGCTCGTTTCTGAAATCCTAGCACTTTAGGAGGCCAAGGTAGGAGGATTGCTTGAACCCAGGAATTTGAGACCAGCCTGGGCAGCCATATGTAGACCCCATGGCTACATGGGCTTGGTGGTGTGCACCTGTGGTCCCAGCTACTTGGAAGGCTGAGGTGGGAGGATCGCTTGAGCAAAGAAGGTGAGTGAGCCGTGATCGTGCCACTACACCCCAGGCTGGGCAACAGAGTGAGACTCTATCTGAAAAAAACAAATGAACAAACAAAAACAACATTTGGGTTTCGTTTTGTGTAAACCATCTATATATCCTTTGTCTAATGTTTCCAGTGGGATGGTTTTTTTTTTTTTTTTTTTTTTTTTTTGAGACAGTCTCACTCTGTTGCCCAGGCTGGAGTGCAGCGGCATAGTCTTGACTCACTGCAATTTCTACCTCCCAGGTTGAAGTGATTCTCGTGCCTCAGCCACCCAGGAAGCTAGGATTATAGGCATGTGCCACTACACCCAGCTAACTTTTATATTTTTTAGTACAGATGGGGTCTCACCATGTTGGCCAGGCTGGTCTCAAACTCCAGACATCCGCCTGCCTTGGTCTTCCAAAGTGCTGGGATTACAGGTGTGAGCCACTGCGCTCAGCTGGTTTTTCTTTTTTTTCTTAATTTTTTTTTTTTTTTTTTAACAGTAGAGACAGAGTCTCCCCATGTTGCCCAGGCTGGTCTTGAACTCCTGGGCTCAAGCAATCCTCCTGCCTCAGCTTCCAAAAGTGCTGGGATTTTAACTGTGAACCACCTCACCTGGTGATTTTTAGGATTTTAAACACATTGGAAAATTAGCTCTGTATCTGTGAAATGAGTTACAAACAATTGGTCGAGTATTTTGGTCGTTTTTTGTTTGTTTGTTTTTAATCTCTGTCAGGGGATAGGTTTGGCTGTGCAGAAAGGCCATAGGAAACTGCTTCACTAAACTTCACTTACTCAGAACGCTTAGACTTTTAAAGAGCCAGGAAATCAGTATAAAATTTTTGAGATAACATTAACTAAGCTTTTTTGCAGTTTTCTTAGGACCAGATTAAACCGAAGTTTTCCTTTACAGTATTCGTTATAGTTGATATCTCTGGAGTTCATCCTTTTTTTGTGTGGTACTGGGAAAAGGTGTGACATTTACCTTTGCAGGGACATGGATGGAAGTGAAGGCCGTTATCTTTAGCAAACTAATACAGAACAGAAATCCAAATACTGCATGTCCTCATTTATAAGTGGAAGCCAAATGATGAGAACACCTGGACACGTAGAAGGAAACAAGACACACTGGGGTCTGTTGTAGGGTGGAGGGTGGGGAAGAGAGAAAGGATCAGGAAAAATAACTAGCTGATGAAATAACCTGTATAACAAACCCCTGTGACACAAGTTTACCTATGTAACAAACCTGCATATGTTCCCCTGAACTTAAAAAAGGTGCAACATTTAAACTATTATCTTTGGGGAATTAATATGTGCCTGGGAGATTGACCCTTAACTGTTTTACAGGGTGAACAAGTGTCTACTGATTATTCTCCATCATATGACAAGGACAAGAGTGTTCTTCTGGCTTTCAGAGGAGTCCCTGTATGTATCACCCACACCTTCATACCTTCCGCCAGGGCTTTTGTTGTGTGCTACTGTGTGGTGCCAGAACTATGTTAGGCACTGGGACACAAGGGTGGCATAGACCTTAGCTTTCAGGAGCTCACACTTGAGGGGAGGGTGTATGGGATACAAACATGCAAAACAACTTCTATTTAATAAGATAATTGCTATAATGAAGCAGGCTATAAAATGCAGAGGGAATACCAAAGACACACCATAGTCTGAAATGAGTGTATGAATTTTTGTTTGTTTACATTCAAGGTGGACATACACTTGTCCCCAACATCACCCAACTTCCCTATCATAGTTGAAGTTTTCCAGATACCTCAGTTTAAAATTGACTTCAAGGCTAGGTGTGGTGGCTCATGCCTATAATCTCAGCGCTTTGGGAGGCTTAGGCATCCGGATCACTTGAGGTCAGGAGTTCAAGACCAGGCTGGCCAACATAGTGAAACCCCATCTTTACTAAAAATACAAAAATTAGCTGGGTGTGGTGGTGCACACCTGTAGTCTCAGCTACTCAGGAGGCTGAGGTGGGAGATCACTTGAGCCAGGAGGTAGAGGTTGCAGTGAGCCAAGATTGGGCCACTGCACTCCAGCCTGGGCAGTAGAGCAAGACTTTCTGTTTTCAGAGAGTCTCAAAACATAAATAACTAAAAAGTTAAAAAATTAAAATTTTTCAGAGCATCTCAAAAAATAAATAAATAAAAAGTAAAAAAACTAAAATTGACTTCAGTCAACCCATCAGGGCACACTAGATCCTTTTGGCCTCCAGTGTCAAGGACATTCAGTACATGGATGGGAACTGTTTGTGTATATGTGGGTATGTGGATTGGCCTTCAGTACGGTGGATGGGAAGCATTTGTGTATATGGGGGGTATGTGGATTCCATCCTCACGCTAAAGGTCAGCTGCCCCTCCCCTACAGATCTCAGAGCTGAAGAACCATGGCATTCTCCAGGCTCTGACCACAGAAGCTAATGGATGGGAGCCACGTGGTAAGATTCCCTTCAGGGCCCTTGGAGTCTGGATGGGACCCAAGTCAGACCTTCCCATGGATCTACTGTTAATCATTTGAATTTCTCTCACTCCTTATCTTTCAGAATTTTGTAGATTTATTATTCCTTGGGGAAAATTAGAAATAACACTGAATTAGGAATCAAAAGACCTGAGTTCTGATATTCCTCTGCTAGTGGTTTACTGTGTGCCTCTGGGCAAGCCGTATGATCTCTAATATTAGTATTTCCCTTATCCTCAAAGGGATGTCATGAAAATGAGACCCCAAATGGGAAAAGACTTTGAATGTCCTACTTTATCTGCTTTACAAGGAGCTTCCCCATACTATATTTAAAGCTCACTCCACTTGCCACGTGATTACAGAGAAAGGTACACTCCAGCCTGGCCAACATGGTGAAACCCCATTGTATTAGTGCGTTTTTCATGCTGTTGATAAAGACATACCTGGGACTGGGGAAAAAGAGGTTTAATGAACTAACAGTTCCGCATACCTGGGGAGGCCTCACAAATACGGTGAGAGGCAAGGAGGAGCAAGTCACATCTTACATGGATGGCAACAGGCAAAGAGAGAACTTGTGCAGGGAAATGCCTATTTTTAAAACCATCAGATCTCATGAGACTTATTTACTATCATGAGAACAGCACAGGAAAGACCAGCCCCCGTGATTCAATTATGTCCTGTCAGGTCCCTCCCGCAACATATGGGAATTATGGGAGTTACAGGATGAGATTTGAGTGGGGACACAGAGCCAAACTATATCACCCATCTCTACTAAAAATAAAAAAAAAAATTAGCTAGGTGTAGTGGTGTACGCCTGTAATTCCAGCCACTCTGGAGCTGAGGCACAAGAATCACATGAACCCAGAGGTGGAGGCTGCAGTGAGCTGAGATTGTGCCACTGCATTCCAGCCTGGGTGATGGAGTAAGACTCTGTCTGATTAAAAAAAAGGTATACTCACCAATTCAGAAGCACACTTCTCGAGTCAGATATCTCTAGTTCAAATACTGGCTCTGTTACCCACCAACTACTTGACCTTGAGCAAGTTACCTTTCTAAGCCTCGCTTTCCTCATCTATAAAGCAGGGATTATATCAGAACCCATATGATGGGAATTCTGTGAGGACTAAATGAGGTAATGTAGATAAACTACTTACACAAAATATAAATCATAGTGCTCATTGTTATATATTGTTATGTTTAAATCCTACACACTGCCTGCTCCCCCACCCTGCAACCATGCTTGACTAGCTACACACTGAAAATGTTATCTGTCAGCTGGGTGCAGTGGCTCACACCTGTAATTCCAGCACTTTGGGAGGCTGAGGCAGGCAGATCACTTAAGGTCAGGAGTTCGAGACCAGTCTGGCCAACATGTTGAAACCTCATCTCTACTAAAAAAATACAAAAATTAGCTGGGTGTGGTGGTGGGCACCTGTACTCATAGCTACTCTAGAGGCTGAGGCAGGAGAATCGCCTGAACTCAGGAGGTGGAGGTTACAGTGAGCTGAGATCATACCACCGCACTCCAGCCTGGGCAACAGAGTGAGACTCCATCCCAGAGAAAAAAAAAAAAAACTTTGGGAGGCCAAGGCCGGCAGATCAGTTGAGGTCAAGAGTTCAATTGGCCAACATGGTGAAACTTTGTCTACTAAAAAAAAATACAAAAATTAACCAGGAGTGGTGACTTTTTTTGAGACAGAGTCTCACTCTGTCACCCAGGATGGAGTTCAGTGGCATGATCTCGGCTCACTGCAACCTCCACCTCCTGGGTTCAAGTGATTCTCCTGCCTCAGGCTCCCAGGTAGCTGGGATTACAGGCGTGTATCACCATACCTAGCTAAGTTTTGTATTTTTAGCAGAGACAGGGTTTCACCATGTTGGCCAGGCTGGTCTCAAAGTCCTGGCCTCAAGTAAGCCACCTATCTTGGCCTCCCAAAGTGCTGGGATTACATGTGTGAGCCACTAGAAATAATGAACTTTTAAAAAAATACTCTTTTTTTTTTAGACGGAGTCTTGCTCTGTCACCAAGCTGGAGTGCAGTGGCTTGATCTCGGCTCACTGCAACCTCCAATGCCTGGGTTCAAGTGATTCCCCTTCCTCAGCCTCCTGAGTAGCTACGACTACAGGCGTGCACCACCATACCTGGCTAATTTTTTGCATTTTAGTAGAGACAAGTTTTCACCATGTCAACCAGATGATCTCGAGCTCCTAACCTCATGATCTGCCCGCCTTAGCCTCCCAGTGTGCTGAGATTACAGGTGTGAGCCACTGTGCCCAGACAATACTCTTTTTTTTTTTGCGACAGGGTCTTGCTCTGTCCCCAGGCTGAAGTGCAGTGGTGCAATCATAGAACTTATGGGTTTAAGCAGTCTTCCTACCTCAGCCTTCTTGAGTAGCTGTGTACCACCAGGCCTAGTTTGTTTTGTTTTGTTTTGTTTTTTTAAGAGATAGTTTCTTGCTGTGTTGCTCAGGCTGATCATCACCTTAGCCTCCTGATTATCCTGGGAATGTAAGTGTGAGCTTCTGTGCATAGCTAAAAAATATTCTAATATACGAACATCATTTGGACATCTATAAAGTTTCTTTTAATGGAACTTTGTCTTTACTATATGGTGAGAAACCCACCACTACTACATTAATAAGTTTACTTCAAATGCATATATGTATGTATTTTAGAGACAGGGTCTCGCTTTGTTGTCCAGGCTGAAGTGTAGTGATGTGATTATAGTTCACTCCAGCTTTAAACTCCTGGGCTCCAGAAATCCTCTCACCTGAGCCTCCTGAGCAGCTGGGACTACCATGTGCACTACCATGCCTAGCTAATTTTTTAAATTTTTATGTGGATTCCAATGCAAGACACTCGCAAAGAAAGAAAAAAAGATAAAAAAGAAAATTTTATGTAGAAACGGTCTCGTTATGTTACCCAGGCTGGTCTCAAACTCTTGGCTCAAATGATCCTCCCATCTTGGCCTCTCAGAATGCTGGGATTATAGGCATGGTGGCATGTGCCTATAGCCCTGGATAACTAAAAAAAATAAAGTAAAAAAATGAATGTAGGCTGGGCGCGGTGGCTCACGCCTATAATCCCAGCACTTTGGGATGCCGAGGTGGATGGATCACGAGGTCAGGAGTTCAAGACTAGCCTGACCAACATGGTGAAACCCCGTCTCTACTAAAAATAAAAAAATTTAGTCAAAGATGAGTGCCAAAAAAAAAAAAAAAAAAAAAAAAAAAATTAGCCAGGTGTGGTAGCACCCACCTATAATCCAAGCTACTCAGGAGGCTGAGGCAGGAGAATCGCTTGAACCCAGGAAGCGGAGGTTGTAGTGAACTGAGATGGTGTCACTACACTCCAACCTGGGCAACAGTGGGAGACTCCTTCTAAAAAAAAAACCAAATAAATAAATAAAAATAAATGTTAAAAAGAATTACTTAATAAGCTGACTCAATTGGTAGTGCTTTTGACTATATGAGAAAGTAGAAGAGAGTTGAAATAAAGGAGGCAATTATAAAAAGAAAAAAGATAAAGAGCTGAATTAATGTGAGCTACATTAATTATCCTGAATATTTGTCCTTTGCCCCCCATGTTCTTCTGTTGGTCAGGGGAAAACAGTATTTATGTCACAGGTAGGAGGCATCTGCCTGGTTCCAAGAGAAAAGGAGAAGCTCTTACATGGTTTTGACATTTGTCTTGACTTTTTAAGCACCAACTTGCTATTGCTGGTGAAAACCTTGTTGACTAACCTGTTTGCACAGCATATTCCCACCCTCTTGCTGCTGTGGTTTCTGCTCTTGGCTCACAGACTTTGATCAAGCTGTTTGTAGGCGAGCGTGTGTAGGGTTGGGGAGGGATTGGTTAAATTGCTGGTAGATAAGGCTCTGACAGGTGAAGAATCAATAAATCAGTAAAACTGCATGAAGGTGAGAAGGTGAAAGATCCTGTTCAGCTTCATAATAAGCATTGCTTTCTGCTGTTCTCTCCCCCTCCCCGCCCCCGCCGCCTGCTCTTTTTTTTTTTTTTTTTTTTTTTTTAGACCAAATCTTGCTCTTGTCGCCCAGGCTGGAGTGCAATGGTACAATTTCAGCTCACTGCAACCTCTGCCTCCTGGGTTCAAGTGACTCTCCTGCCTCAGCCTCCCAAGTAGCTTGGATTACAGGTGCCTGCCACCACACGCAGCTAATTTTTTTTTTTTGTATTTTTAGTAGAGACAGGGTTTTACCACATTGGCCAGGCTTGTCTTGAACTCCTGACCTTAGGTGATCTGTCCACCTCAGCGTCTCACAGTGCTGGGATTACAGACGTGAGCCACTGTGCCCAGCCTACTGTTCCCTTTTTGTTCAGCTACTTCGTCCCCTCCTTTTCAGCTCCTATGCTGAAAGCCAAGTTTTATTTGATCATCTAAGGTCGAATATTCTGTTAAAGTTGTGTTAGAAACTCCAAGGCTCAATGTCTGCTACTCCAGACTGGAGCTGGTGAGATGGAATTTCCTAGAGGTCCAGAGATTTAGGACCCTGGAGACCCATCTCACCTGCTGCCACTGTCCATTGCCCCTGCTGGACCTGAGCCCACAACTGTGTTGATAATAATAGCTTACCTGTGGGCCGTGTGCCCTCCTAGGAAATAGAAGAATTACTTCATCCTCACAACAGCCCCATGAGGGGTTACAGATGGCATACAGCCAGTAAGTGGTAGAGATGAAGCATTCACATGTTAGTTGACTCTCAAGTGTGCTTTCAGCAACTCTACTGCTTCCCAGCTGCTTTCTCTTCTTCATTATCCATTAGTGTCTGGTAGCATTTCATTTAATCTGCAGGTATAGTCTTCCAACAGTTTATTGTCATATGATGTTCTAGCCAAGATTGTGAGGCAGAGAAGAGCTGTCCTAACCTACTTTACTACTGAGGCTGGAGAGATCATGTTTTTGATATTAAACTAGAGTCTCTCCATCCTTCACATTGTTGATGTTATCTGTAGCAACCTGGAAAAGTCAGTGACAGAAGATGCCACTAGCAGTTTGAGCCAGAGAATGACATGTCTGGTTTGGAGAAAAGGACTGGGGTGGAGACTCTACAAAGCCCATCCTTCTCCTTTTTTCTCTCCCTTGTATTGTGCTTGCTTGCTTTTTCTTTTCTTTCTTTCTTTCTTTCTTTCTTTCTTTCTTTCTTTCTTTCTTTCTTTACCTTGTATTGTGCTTTCATTCATTCATTCATCCATCCATCCATTCATCCATCAAATATTTGTTGAGCACCTATCATGTGTCACGCTCTGTGTTAGGCTCTGGAAAACCTGCCCTCACATAGCTCACTGTGGAGTAGGAGAAACAATGACTACACTGTGATAAGCACTGGTTGTCAGGGCCTCACAGAACAGTGGCTCCTCATCCCGACCGATGAGGTCAAGGAAGGCATCCAGGCGAGGATGGTGTCAGAGCTCACTGAAGAATGAGAAGGAGCTGCGCCAGGAGGGGCTGGAACTGAAGGTGACAGTACCTGGAGCTGATTCCAGCAGAGGGAGAGCAGTCTGTGAAAAGGCACTGAGGGTGGGGGAGGGGCAGAGCGTGGAGGAAGTTCAGGCAGTTCTGGATGGCCCTGGGGGCAAAGCAAGAGAGGTAAGAAGGATCTACAAATGTTCCTTGAGTTACAATGAACTTCATCCCAATAAACCCATTAGAAGTAAAAAATATAAGTTGAAAGTGCTGCTTTATTAGGCAAAACTAAAAAAAAAAAAAAAGTGCATTTAAGGCTGGTCCCAGTAGAGCATGCTCCCAGTATAGCAAGGTTTACAACAAATTGATCACAACCAGTTACAGATTTCTTTGTTCCTTTTCCACTCCCACTGCTTCACCTTACTAGTCTTTAAAAAACAAAAAAATTAAAAACAAAAATAAAAGAAAAAATGCATGTAATACCCTGATAAATCCATCAAAAAGTCAAACAATTGTAAGTGGAGCTGTTACGAGTAGGGGAACCATCTGTAGATTGTGAAGTTATGTGGATACTGTGCTGTAGAGTGTGGGTTTTTTTCTTGAGGACTATGGAGAATCCCTGGAGGGTTTTGAGCAGGTGGGTGATGTCAGATCTTTTCAAAAGCTCACTCTGGCAAGCCTATGAGGAGAGGATCAGAGAGTGTTAAGACCCAAGGCAGCCAGATGTGGTAGTGCCTGCCTGTAGTCCCAGGTACTCAGGAGGCTGAGGCAGGAGGATCAGTTGAGTCCAGGAGTTCTGGGCTGTGGTATGCTATGCCAATTGAGTGGTGCTATGCCATCAATTTGGGGACCTCCCAGGAGTGGGGGACCACCAGATTGCCTAAGGAAGGGTGAACTGGCCCAGGTCAGAAATGGAACAATTCAAAATTCCTGTGCTGATCAGTGGTGAGATCATGCTTGTGAACAGCCATTGAACTCCAACCTGGGCAACATAGTGAGACCCCATCTCTTAAAAAAAAAAAGGCCCAAGGTACGCAGACAAGGCTGAGGTCTGCAGTAGAGGCCCAGGCATACCTAGATCTCAGAGGGTCTCCTTTCTCGCTATTGCAGTTGTAAATACAGAGGTGGTCAGAGCCCAAGAAGAATGGGAAGCCGTGGACACCATCCAGCCGGAGACAGGTAACTGTAGGGATGCTGCTGTCTCCCCATAGCCCCTCTGCCAGCAAAGGCACCGTCCACATGTGTGGCAAATGTTTCTGTGACTCTGGGACTAGGAGATAGAATTATTGAGAGTGCTCATTTTAACTATATAACATAGGTTGCAATCTCTTTCAAATCCTAAGATGATGACATCCTACCTCTGGAGGAAACCAGAGTGAAGGCCGTGGAGAAAGAGGCTACCATTCCTGTCCATCTTCCGCCCAACTCTGACAGAAGACAGGGTTGACCTTGGTTAGGGCAGCTTCTAAAGAGTGGTGAGGTTGGGCAGGAGGATGGAGACAGGGCCCCTGTGTAAGGCTGCTCAGGTTGTTTACTGCACAAGGAAGTCCCTGGGGATGGGAGCTGAATTGTCTCCTGTTTCTTTCTAAGAGGTTTGGATGAAGCTACAGGAGGACAGAACTAGGACCTATACCTAGCCTGAGCCTCTCTTGAACTCCTGGAGCCCAGTGAATAGTATCAGCCCTCACCTATGTTGCTAACTGATCAGTTAATTCCCTATGGGCTATAACAGAGGTGTCTGGTTGGGGGTTCCTATACAGGGTGTGAGAAGAGAAGAGTGGAAATTAGGAGAGGCCCCTAAACAAACTGGTTGTCTGCTCTTATGTGGGTACCCACCCCAGGCAGTGACTTGCCTCCTCACAGATGAGAGAATTTAGAGATCTCTTTGTCGGACAGATCCATCCCATACTCATCACAGAGTTTGGCCTAGCAAGACTGAGTAGCCTAGTCCAAAAGAGAGTCAGCCTTGCAGATAATGCCAGCCTCTTGAAAGAAGATTGTAGCTATAGGTGTCTGATGTTCAATTGGAAGCCAGTGCTTGGCTTGGAGGTGTCAACTGGGAGGCCCTCAGTAAATGTTTTCCAACAGAATGACTCCTATAAATCCTGGCATGTCTTCCCTTTGCCACAGGGAGCCTGGCCAACTCAGAACAGCCTGGGAAGCTAATCTCCTTCACTGAGACCCTGCAGCACTTCCAGACTACGGACCTTTCCTCCTTCAAGGTATGATGGTAGTAGGGTTTGGGGTCTCAAGCAAACTGCCTTTTCCCTAGGAGCCAAGCTTCTATCCCACCAGGATAGGGCACTGGGCAAGCAAGATGGGAGCCTCCAGCTGAGGGCCCTATCTCCCCCTAAGATCTTGGTGCCCAGGATCGTGGGTGGCCTAGGACCCATGCTTCATGTGGGGCCTTGGTAGCTTTTGTGGGACTATGCCCTTAGAGCTCCTGTGGCCCTGTCATTCTGGGGCCTGTATAGCTGTTTCTCTACTCTTCCCTTTTAGGGATAGGGACATCTAGAATCAAGTACTAGGTAGCTCCTTGCAGAGGCAAGGCAAACTGTTCAGGGAGCTGAGTAATTCATGGCCAGGAAAGTCTTCCATTCCCTCAAGGAACCAGAAGGTATTTAGTAATTTAAGAATGATATAAGTTGGAAAAAGAAGGAATATTTGGAGGAATAAATGCTGGGGGTGGGGTGGAGGCTGGGCATAGTGGCTCACACCTGTAATACCAGCACTTTCAGAGGAGGCTGAGGCGAGGTGATCACTTGAACCCAGGAGTTCAAGGCTGCAATAAGCTATGATCATACCTGGGCAACAGAGTGAGACCCTGTCTCTATAAAAAAGAAAAAAAGCTGGGGAGCTTTCTGGGACATATTTAGTGACAAGTAATATGTTTAGAGAAATGTGATTTCAGGTCTTCAACCTAAAACCTGGCTTAACGGAGAGAGACTAAAAAGATAGGAACCAGGTTGTTTTATAGGACGCAGGGAGCCAAAAGCTACCAAATCAGAATATTCTAAGGCCTGCAGTAGTGACCTTGAACCATGAGAAGCCAGCATGACCTCATTAGGAAGTGCTGGTTGTGACCAAAGATTCCAGCTACCTCTCAGATTCATGTAACTCCAGTAAGTCCCCACCTCCTGGGAAACCTGTCCTGGCATTTGACTGCCTGGAGGAGCTGGGGATGTATAAGTTTGTGGGAGTCAGTGGAATAGCTAGTTCTGGAAAAGCCCAGAGGACTAAATGTAAATAATGGCTGATAATACCTAGCTTGGGGATGTCTCTTTCACCTTGTAAAAAATCTGGGAGCTGGAAGAGCCTGGCTCTACAGACTCAACAGGTGCCTCGCAGCTTTTGCCTCCTTTCCCTGGCCCAAAGACCAGCCAGATAGGGGAATTACTTTCTGCAAGCACTGCCCCTGGTCTGAGCCTGATGGGAAGTTGGTTAAGGCAGATAAACTAGCACTCTACCCATTGCCTGCAACTTCTTCTCCAGAAAAGAATCCAGCCAACTATTCGAAGGACTGGGCTCGCCGCCCTCCGACACTACCTCTTCGGGCCTCCAAAGCTCCACCAGGGCCTTCGGGAAGAAAGGGACTTGGTCCTGACCATTGCTCAGTGTGAGTGCAACGTGAGCCCACAGGGCAGTTGCTGCATATATGGTCAGGCGAGACCCTGTTTGCTGACCCTCTTGCTGAGGCTAAACCAGGATTCTTGAATGTACCATGGTTGGTGGGTGAGAGTGGGAGCTGAGAACGGGGTGTCTTGAGCTCAGTCCTGATCTCACATTCTCTGAAAAGCACCCAGTCCTCCCCTGAGGGGCAATCTGGCAGAGTGTGGGTGTGTTTTGGGGCAGGTGGCCTGGATAGCCAAGACCCAGTGCATGGCCGAGTCCTCCAGACCATCTATAAGAAGCTGACTGGCTCCAAGTTCAACTGCGCCCTCCAGGGAGACCACTGGGAGGACCTGGGCTTTCAGGGTAAGAGGGAGGAGTAGCTCATCTTTTTCATGCCTCTGATTCCAGGACTAGAGTGAGAGGCCAGATCGTCCTTGTCCAGTGCTAAGAGGGAGAAGATCTCGGGGGAGCATTCCAGGAGGAGGGTGCGGCAAATGCAATATCCCTGAGGGGGCGCTTGCTTGCTCTGCTTGAAAAATAGTGAGAGTAGGTCAGGTGCCGTAGCTCACGCCTGTAATCCCAGCACTTTGGGAGGCTGAGGAAGGCAAATCACTTGAGGTCTGGAGTTGCAAGACCAGCCTGGCCAACATGGTGAAACCCTATATCTCTACTAAAAATACAAAAATTAGGGCCGGGCGCAGTGGCTCACACCTTGCCCAGCACTTTGGGAGGCCAAGGTGGGTGGATCACGAAGTCAGGAGTTCGAGACCAACTTGGCCAGTATGGTGAAAACTTGTCTCTACTAAAAATGCAAAAATTAGCCATGTGTGATGGTGTGCACCTGTAGTCCCAGCTACTCGGGAGGCTGAGGTGGGAGAATTGCTTGAACCTGGGAGGCAGAGGTTGCAGTGAGCGGAGATCGTGCCACTGCACTCCAGCCTAGGTGACAGGAGACTCTGTCTCAAAAAAGAAAAGAAAAATAGGGAGAGTGTGGCTAAGGTAGAGATGAAAGTGACAGAAGAAAAGATCACTTTGTGGCCTTTTTAGGCTGTTGTAAACATTAAGTGATATGGAAAACACTGGAGTGCTGTAACTTAGAATCTGGCTTGTTTCGGTTTTTTCCTCTTTTTAAAAAAATTTATGAAAAGTTTATCATATTATTTTACTTTCTGAGTGAAACAATGATTTCACCAGTTTTTGGATTGTTCTATTTTTTCTCAAAACCATATCAAATTATATTTGTATAGAATAGGAAAATATCTTCATTTTGAAAGGAAACTTTAATAAGGCCAGGCACGGTGACTCACACCTGTAATTCCAACACTTTGGAAGGCCGAGGCAGGCGGATCACTTGAGGTCAGGAGTTCAAGACCAGTCTGGCCAACATGGTGAAACCCCATCTCTACTGAAAATACAAAAGTTAGCTGAGTGTGGTGGCATGCCCCTGTAATCCCAGCTACTCAGGAGGCTGAGGCAGGAGAATCGCTCAAACCCGGGTGGTGAGGTTGAACCCAAGATCGCACTGCTGCACTCCAGCCTGGGTGACAGAGCAAGACTCTGTCTTAAAACAAATAAAAAATAAAAGGAAACTTTATATACCCGTAATTAACTGGTGGTCTGTTGGTATGGCAGCATGGTTAAGTCTCTGTCCCCTCCCTCATCTATCATGTAATTGTCTTAAATGTATCCTCTCTATATGTTGAGAATTGCACCAGTCAGTGTTAAGATTTTTGTTTCAATTAACAAATGTAATTTTTTTGAGGAGGGGTTCTTGTGAAGAACCAGAAAACCTGCTAGACAAATTATAAAAGAGCTGTGACACTGCAACAAACATAATTTCTAAAACTCCGGAGAAAAAAGAAAAATCTGTTGTATTTACTCTTTCCATTGTTTGTTCTTCCTTCCTAATATTCCAAAGTTCCCTCTTTATTTTTTTTCTATTTCAAGGACTTTCTTTAGTTATTCTCTTAGGATAGGTCTACTGGCTATAAAGTCTTTGTTTTCCTTCATCTGAGAATGTCTCAATGTCCCCTTCCCTCCTGAATCCTCTGGATATAAAACTCCATGTCAACAGTTCTTTTTTTCAGCACTTGAAAATGTGCTACTTCCAAGCCTGGCGCAGTGGCTCACGCCTGTAATCCCAGCACTTTGAGAGGCTGAGGCAGGTGGATCACGAGGTCAGCGGTTTGAGACCAGCCTGACCAACATGGTGAAACCCCGTCTCTACTTAAAAAAAAAAAAAAAAAAAATTAGCCAGGTGTGGTGGCGTGCACCTGTAATCCTAGCTACCTGGGAGGCCGAGGCAGGAGAATTGCTTGAACCCAGGAGGCGGAGATTGCGGTGAGCGGAGAGCGTGCCATTGCACTCCAGCCTGGGCGACAGAGCGAGACTCTGTCTCAAAAAAAAAAAAAAAAGAAAGAAAGAAATATGCTACTTCCTTCTGGCCTGCATAGTTTCCAATGAGAAATCCACTGTCATTTGAATGATCTCTTTCTTGTAAGTAAGGGGTTCATCTTCTCTTTCTGCTTTCAAAATCTTTTCTGTGCCAGGCATGGTGGCTCACACCTGTAATCCCAGCACTTTGGAAGGCTGAGGCAGGAGGATTGCTTGAGACAAGGAGTGCAAGACCAACCTGGGCAACATTGCGAGACCCTATCTCTAAAAAAAAAAAAAAAATTTTTTTTTTTGAGATGGAGTCTCTCTTTGTTGCCCAGGCTGGAGGGCAATGGCACAATCTCAGCTTGCTGCAACCTCCACCTCCCCAGTCAAGTGATTCTCCTGCCTCAGCCTTCCAAATAGCTGTGATTACAGGCACCCACCACCAGACCTGATTAATTTTTGTATTTTTAGTAGAAATGGGGTTTCACCATGTTGACCAGGCTGGTCTCGAACTCCTGACCTCAAGGGATCCTCAGCCTCCCAAAGTGCTGGGAGTACAGATGTGAGCCACCATGCCTGGTCAGAAAAAAATTTTTTTTTTCTTTTTTTTTATTTTTCTTTTTATATAGTGATGGGGTGTCACCATGTTGGCTAGGCTGGTCTTGAACTGCTGACCTCAGGTGATCCACCCATCTCGGCCTCCCAAAGTGCTGGGATTACAGGTGTGAGCCACCGCCACCAGAAAAATTTTTTTAATAGCCAGGTGTGGTGGCTTGTACCTGTAGTCCCAGCTACTTGGGAGGCTGAGGCAGGAGGATTGCTTGAGCCCAAGAAGTCAAAGCTGCAGTGAGCTCTGATTGTACCACTACACCCCAGCCTGGGTGACAAAGTGAGACTCTGTCTTAAAAGAAAGATACTTGCTTTGTCTTTAGTTTTCAGGAAATTAACTGTGATGTGTCATTGCATGGATTTCTTTGGGCTTCTCCTGCTTGAGGTTAGCTCAGCTTCTTAAGTCTGTAGGTTTGTGTCTTTTGCCAAATTTGGTCAATTTTCAGCCATGATTCCTTTGAATAACTTTCTTCAGCTCCACACTTTGTCCTCTCTTGTGGGATTCCAATGATGTAAATGCTATCTTTGTTCATTTTAAAAAATCTTTGTTACAGCCTCATAGATCTCCAAGGCTCTGTTCATTTTGGTTTTTGTTTTTCTAGCATTCTGTTGTTCACATTGAGTAATTCTGTTGTCATTGTTCATATTCAAGTTCACTGATTCTTTCCTCTTTGTCCCCATTCTCCTGTTGAGCCCATCCAGAGAGTTTTTAGTTCCAGTTATCCTGTTTTTCAGTTCTAAAGTTTCCATTTGGTTCTTCTTCATATCTGCTGTTTCTTTACTGAAACTTTCTATTTTTCACTTTTTCAAAGTGTATTTGTTCATAATTGCTTGCCAAAGGCATTTTATGGTAGATACTATAGTCATTTTCTATCATTGCTGTAACAAATTACCACAAACCTAGTGGCTTAAAATAACACAAATTATTATCTTACAGTTTTTAGTTCAGAAGTCAGACTCAGGGAGAACCTGTGGTCAAGATCAAGAAATAACTATCTGGCCAGGCACAGTGG
Source organism: Ateles fusciceps (assembly GCA_036589455.1). Classification (NCBI taxonomy): domain Eukaryota; kingdom Metazoa; phylum Chordata; class Mammalia; order Primates; family Atelidae; genus Ateles; species Ateles fusciceps. The sequence goes on along the minus strand of JAZHEH010000053.1, from coordinate 2,330,520 downwards.
CTCACTCCTGTAATCCCAACACTTTGGGAGGCCGAGGTGGGCAGATCATGAGATCAGGAGTTTGAGACCAGCCTGGCCAACATAGTAAAACCTCATCTCTACTAAAAATAAAAATTAAAAAAATTAGCCTGGTGTGGTGGCCGGCACCTGTAATCCCAGCAACTTGGGCCGGTGAGGCAAGAGAATCGCGTGAACCCAGGAGGCGGAGGTTGCAGTGAGCCAAGATTGCGCACTTCACTCCAGCCCAGGCAGCAATGCGAGACTCCATCTCAAAAAAAAAAAAAAAAAAAGGAAAGAAAGAAAAAAACTATCAAGGGTCACGGTGCTGTTTTTGGAGACTTTGGAAGATAATCCATTTCCCATTTCCTTGCCTTTTGCAGCTTCTAGAGGCCTCCTCCGTTCGTCATCTTCAAAGCCAGAAACAGCATCTCTCTGAGCCGGATTCCTCACATCTCTTTCTCTAGCTCTGGGCTTTTGCCTTTCTCTTCCACTTTTAAGGACCCTTCTGATGACATTGGGCCCTCCCAGGCAATCCAGGATCATCTCCCTGTCTGTTGCTCAGCAACCTTAATTCTACCTGCAATCTTAATCCCCTTTGCCGTGTTATATAGCACAGTCATAGCTTCTGGGGACGTGGTCACTGTGGGGCAGGGGGATTATTCTGCCTACCACCACTACTTTAAAATCCTTGTCAAATAATTCCAGCATCTGTGTTATCTCGGTGTTGGTGTTTGTTGGTCATCTTCTCTCATTCAAATTGAGATTTTCCTAGTTCTTGGTGTAACAAGTGATTTTTTTATTGTATCCTAGACATTTTGGGTAATCTGTTATGAGACTCTGGATCTTATTTAAATCTTCTACTTTAGCAGGCCTCCTCTGTTACTGTGCCAGCAGGGTAAGGAGAGATGTCACCTTGTTACTGCCAGGTGGGGTGGAAGTCCACGTATCCCAATTGGCTTGTGCTAATACCAAGTTTGAGACCAGCCTGGCCAACTTGGCTGGTGGTGCAGGGATACCTCATTTCTGTTCCCATGTGGCTTCTACGTCACAGAGGAGGCAAAGGCGGCTCCTTAACACTGGGAAAGATAAAGTCCTAGCTCCCCGCTTGGCCTTCTCTGACGCTACCCTAGTGGAGCTAAGGGATGCCTTGTGGAAGACACCCCTTCCAGGACAGGGTGGAAGTCTAGGGTCCCCACTCAGTCTTTGCTGGAGAAGAGTGGGAATGGGGCCACATCTTTCTCTGTGATGTTTAGCTGTAGTAGGGTAGATGTTGGCTAAAGCTTTCTGTCTTGCTGCACTGCCCCTTCCCCACCCTTTGACTAGAGAGAACAGCTTTCCTTGGGGCTTTTTGGTCTGCTCACGTTGGCATTTCTGGGTTGCTGTCTTTTCCAGCACCAGTTGGGATGTATTAGGCAAAAAGAAACCCAGGAATTCACTAGAGAGTCATTTCTCAGCTCTCAAGATCCCTAGCTAGTCTGTCTCCCTCCTTTCAGAGTCTTCTCTTTGTTTTATATGTTAATGTCCAGGGCTTTTAAAAGCTATACTTAGTGGGAGGAATAGGCAGAAAGTGCATTGTTCATCTTGTTCTAGAACCATAAATTCAGCCTTTTTTGTAAAGGATCACTCTGGTTGTTTTGTGGAGAAATGACTATCGAGGGTCAGGCAGCAGCAAGAAAACTGACATGGGAGGCTGCCCCCAGGGTGGTGGGGTCCCCATTTGGGGCATAGCCCCTGCTTAGCTCATGAGAATGAGTCCCACAAGTGTGGCAGAAAGTGCACCTGTGCTGCTCATTCTCCGCTAGCCTGGGAAGAGGCCAGTGTCAGGGCAGCTTCCCACACTGAGCCCTTGAAGCACTGCTTACTGCCACACCCTGTTTCCTCATGGTCTCTGTTACAGGAGCAAATCCAGCCACAGACCTGAGAGGCGCAGGTTTCCTTGCCCTCCTGCATCTGCTCTACCTGGTGATGGACTCAAAGACCTTGCTGATGGCACAGGAGATTTTCCGCCTGTCTCGTCACCACATCCAGGTGAGACTTTGGTGAAAACCAGAGGAAAGGAAAGGGCTGTGGAGCTAGGACCTGAGTGGCCCAGAGGGCTACCAGGACAGCTGTGACTAACGAGTAATGGCTTCCCCATCAGTATGACCTGCATTGAAATATGAGCTCTACCACTCATGAGCTGTGTAGCTCAAGTGAGTTCCTCAACTCCTTAGAGCCATGGTTTCCTCATCTGGAGAATAGAAATCATAGTGTGAACCCTGAAAATCTGAGGTCTCAGTTAATTTAGAAAGTTTATTTTGCCAAGGTTGAGAACGCACACCCGTGACACAGCCTCAGGAGGTCCTGAGGACATGTGCCAAGGGTAGTCAGAGCACAGCTTGGTTTTATACGTTTTAGGGAGATGTGAGACATCAATTAACATATGTAAGATGAACATTCATTCAGTCCAGAAGGGCAGGACAACTAGAAGCAAAAGCAGGAGGACTGGAAGCAGGGAAGGGGCTTCCAGGTCATAGGTAGATAAGAGATAAATGGTTGCATTTGAATTTCTGATTATCCTCTCCAAAGGAGGCAATAAGATAGCATTTATCTGAGAGAGCAGAGGGGTAACTTTGAATAGAATGGGAGGCAGGTGTGCCCTAAGCAGTTCCTAGCTTGACATTTCCCTTTAGCTCAGTGATTTTGGGAGCCCAAGGTATTTTCCTTTCACATTTCCCCCCCTTTTATTTTTAAAAATATTTTGAAGAAAACATTTTAGAAAAAAGTGAGTCTCTGGTCTTAGGTTTCATCTGATCTGTCATGGCCAGGATGGTTTATTCCTAGATGGATAGGTCCTGAGTTATTAGGAAAGCTCATTTTTAGAAGGTTGTGAAGTCTCATATCCTATGAAGAGAAAATACAGAGAGGGAGAGAAACAACAACAAACAAAAGAATAATCCTGGAAAATCAATATAGGCCACATTACTCTGAAGTGTATACATCAGTAGGTAGGTATGAAAGTGGCTTAGGTATGTAAATAGGTTGCTGTTATTTTCTTCTGAAGTTGTCTGGCTTCAGTTTGCAGGGCTTTAAGAAAGCACAGTGTAGTTTTCAGTGACTCTAAATTAGGTAAATGGAAAAAAAAAGGAGGAAAATAAATTGAAAACATTCTTTTGAAGGCTTGTAACCAAGAAAAATTAAGATTCAGCCCTAACTGTAGAAAGTTATAAAAATTAAAAAACATTAGGCAAGACTAGGATCTAACAACAGGTGTACTATAGTTTTTGAAACATAATTTTTCTTCTTCGCACAACTGGAGAAACTGGTTATTTTACCAAACAACTGTGATTCACTCTGGAAATGTGAATTTCCTCTACTCTTGAGGTTTCAAGATAAACCTGGGGCTCCTGGGCCTGTCATAAAGTGACATTCTTACTACACAAGGAGAAACTCTGTTCAGGGACTGTGTACAAAAAATATGAGGCCAGTTTCCCAAAGGCTTTCTTGGTTCCATAAATCAAATTTGATTTCTTAAAGGAAAACACACCATTCTTTCCTTTAGGGAATAACCATTCTTTGGCAAAATAGCCAGTTTCTCCAGTTGTGTCCTGTTACAAATGAAAACAGATTCTTATTGTACTTATGCAAATAACTGTACTACCTTAAGAATACTCACAAATAGTTCCCAAATTCTGGATAAATCAGGTAGAGAAAAACAAATATGCTCCAAATTTTGTTCTTAGGAGTATACTAATTTGTTAAAAGCTGTCAATAGCTCAGAAGAAAAGTTTCAAGACTCGGAAAAACAAAACAAAGTATCAGCAATGTTTTAAGCAAAAAGTCAAAAAAATTCGTTCAGTTCATGCAGTTAATTCTTGTTCTGCTTTGATATTCATGAACATTTTAGCTCTCCATGAGTCTGAAAGTTTTTCCTCTATTCTGATGTCACAATCTCCAAAATTATCAGAAACCTGCATTCAAAAGCCCCTGTTGGAGTTTTATAACTGATCATTATTATTTATTTATCTATTTTTAGACTAGTCTCGCTCTATTGCACAAGGTGGAGTGCAGTGGTGCAGACTTGGCTCACTGCAACCTCTGCCTCCCAGGTTCAAGTGATTCTACTGCCTCAGCCTCCTGAGTAGCTGGGATTACAGGAGCCTGCCACCATGCCCAGTTAATTTTTATATTATTAATAGAGACAGGGTTTTGCCATGTTGGCCAGGCTGGTCTCAAACTCCTGACCTCAAGTGATGTGCCCGCCTCAGCCTCCCAAAGTGCTGGGATTACAGGTGTGAGCCACCATGCCTGGCCTTTTATAGCTGATTATAAAACCACCTTCTAAAGAGGACCAAACAACACAACAATTGTCCATGGATGACAAAAAGTTTTAAGGCAGCCGTAGTCAAAGACACAATTGACAAGGATATTTGTTACCTCTATGGCACACAATATTTTAACATAACAATTATAATTATTACTGATAATGTATACTAAGTTATATCAGAATTATAGGAGTTTCCCATAATTTTGGAATACATAGCAATAACATTTACACAAATATAGCCCAAAGAAAACTATACACCATTTCATATTTAACAATGCTTTCTATGAATTTTTATACTAAATAAGCCAAATTATGTCAATTTTGGACTTTAGGGAGCCTAATATCTTAAAGGATTAATTAGTCAGAAAGAGACATAATTTATGATTTGATTTTGGTAAGTTTGTCATATATCAAAAGTTTAAAACTTGATATCACAAAATAGGATCACAGGTCATTGTAAAATAAGTCATTCTTTTAACAAAAGCGATAACTCAAGGATTTCAAAAACAAGGTGAAAACCTTTACTCTTGAGAGAGGAGACCTGATTTTTCAAGCAGTAAGCCCTACAAAAGCAGCATGAGTGCTCACTTTGGCAGCACATATACTAAAATTGGAACGATACAGAGAAGATTAAACATCACATGTTCTCATTCATAGGTGGATGTTGAACAGTGAGAACACATGGACACAAGGAGGGGAGCATCACACACTGGAGGCTGTTGGGCAGGGTGGGCTAGGGGAGAGAAGGCCAGGGGTGGAGAGGTTGGGGAGGTATAACATGGGGAGAAATGCCAGATACAGGTGATGGGGGATGGAGGCAGCAAACCACCTTACCATGTAAGTACCTATGCAACAACCCTGCATGATCTGCACATGTACCCCAGAACCTAAAGTACAATTTAAAAAATTGTAGTAGTGGCTATTGTATTCCTCAATGCCATGCACTTGCAAGTTTTAAAAATGCGGTGGCTCACACCTGTAATCCCAGCACTTTGGGAGGCCAATGCAGGTGGATTACTTGAGATCACGAGTTAGAGACCAGCTTGGCCAACATGGTGAAACCCCATCTCTACTCAAAATACAAAAATTAGCTGGGTGCGGTGGCACATGCCTGTCGTCCCAGCTATTTAGGGAGGCTGAGGCAGGAGAATCCCTTGAACCCAGGAGACAGAGGTTGCAGTGAACCAAGATCACGCCACTGCACTGCACTCCAGCCTAGGCAGCAGAGCAAAACTCCATCTCAAAAAAAAAAAAAAAAAAAAGGGCGAGGCACGGTGGCTCATGCCTGTAATCCCAGCACTTTGGGAGGCCAAGGAGGGTGGATCACAAGATCAGGAGTTCAAGACCAGCCTGACCAATGTAGTAAAACCCCATCTCTACTAAAAATACAAAAAAAATTAGCCAGGTGTGGTAGCGTATGCCTGTAATCCCAGCTACTCGGGAGGCTAAGGCAGGAGAATCACTTGAACCCGGGAGGTGGAGGTTGCAGTGAGCCAAGATTGCGCCACTGTACTCCAGCCTGGGTGACAGAGTGAGACTCTTTGTCTCAGGCAAAAAAAAATCTCTCTCATAGAGTTGTTGTAATGATTAGTGACTTGACTCCACCTAGCATGGCACTAGCACTGGATTTCCAAGACCATCCCCAGGTTCAGTGATTCCTGAGAAACTCAAGGGACTCCATGTATCCACATGTAGTTTTTTGTACTTAGAGTTCTGATTTAGTACAATGGAAGCAAAATCAGCAAAGGGAAGAAGTGCATGGGACAAAGTCCATAGGAAAGCAGGTGCTAATGTCCAACAGGCCTCTCCCAGTGGAATCACACAGAATGCACTTCATTCCTCCACTGCCAAATTGTGCAACACATGTCAAATGTTGCCAATCAGGGCAGTTTATTAGAGGTACCCAGTACTCACGGTTTTCACTGGGTGCTGGTCATGTAGGCACCCTCTGCCAGCACATAGCAAAATTCTAGAGTCACAGAGGGAAAGCTGGTGTTCAGCATAAAGTATCTTTTTTGTGTTTGTTTTTTGGAAAAAAATAATTTGTAGAGACAGGGTCTCACCATGTTGCCTAGGCTGGTCTTGAACTCCTAGACTTAAGTAATCCATCTGCCTGTAATCCCAAAGTGCTGGATTATGAGCCCTAGGCCCAGCCAGCATAAACTGTCTTGTTTGCATGAGCAGTTGAGGAACAGTGTTAGGATATGATGGGAACCATCTCAAAATCCAAGTTCTCAGCTGTCAGCCATGGCGTGATCTAAGAATTTTCTGAGACTGAGGCTCTAAGGAGTCTCAGACCTGCATGTTAACTTTTTTCTGCACAGTACTCAAAGTTTATTTCCTTTTTGCTTTTGAGAGATGGGAGCGCTGAGTTTCTTAGAGGTTGGGTCTAAGAATCACACCTGAATTCCAGATCTTGACCTGGCTACCTGGTAGCTTTGAGAAGGCCAAGGACACACAGCTACCAGGTAGCCAGGCCAAGATCTGGAATTCAGGTGTCATGGAAGACCCTGAGAAAAATCTGTGTCTTGAAGTATCTGCTTTCTTTTCTTTAAAAAAAAAAAAAAAAGAAGAAGAAGAAAGAAAAAAGAAAAATCCCTGTGGAGCCAGAAGACCTTCTGCAGTCTAGCACTGTCCAGAAGAACCTTCTGCAGTGACAGAAGTGTTCTAGATATTGGAAATGCACTATCCAGTACAGCAGCCACTAAGCACATGTGACTACTGAGCACTGGAAATGTGGCTGCTGTACTAAGGTAGTAGCTACCACCACTAAGCTGAATTTTTATTTGTTTTTAATGTATAATTCATTTAAATAGCTACATGCAGCTGGTCACCACCATACTGGACAGTCCAGTCTGTACCATAATGTAATGGATTTTTCTTCTCTTGGGAAGCAGGTGGGATAAATAGACCTTGGCTCTTGTTCTGTACTAAGGAACGCACTGGTCTGTGCGCTCCTCTCACTGGGTATCCTTGTGTATGTGCAACAGGGGGAAAATAACATGTCATGTCTGCAAGTTCCCTGGAAAAAAGCCCTTTCCATTCAGAGATTATGCAAGCTTGGTTTCATTGTTATTAAAGAAAGGAGCTTGCCTCACTGAAAATAGAGCATTAAAGCTGTCCCTGTAGGGGATTCTGAGGCCTGTCCTGGTGAAGCTCCCCCTGCTGGACTCAGGCTGCCTCCTCTCAGGGTCTGACCTGCACAGCCCATTCTCAGGCCTCTGTGTTATGGAGATGGGGTGTGCCCATAACTCATGATGACCTTCTACCCACGTGTGTCTTCTCTGTCTGCCTTAGGATGAGATGCTCGTGAGCAGTCAGACAACCAGAAGCCCAGAGAAGGGTAGAGGAGACTTTAAGAACCTGTAGGGCTAGTTAGAGCTCTGAGCTCTCTCTTCTGTCTTCATCCTGATGCCAGGAGGTGATGTGGGCCAAGGGGGTGAGTCTGCTGCACGCCAAGGAGAGCTCATGGGTCAGGATGATGAAGAGGCTGGAGAGCTCGCACGGGTGTTATACATAGCAGCTCTGGAGCAAATAACCTCAGTTGGTATCCTGGTTCCCATGCCTTAGGAAAGTTACTTAAAGTCAGCGAGCCTTAGTTCCTCATCTGTAAGATGGGACGAAGATTATTGTGAAAATTAAGTGAAAGCAATAATAATATCGGCTGTTGCCTCTGGAGCTGTGCTTGCCTGTGAGCCACACCAGGCCGCAAATGACAGGAAACACGGTGAGAGCTGGAGTTGCTGCTGACTGGGTGCCCCCTCCATTCCAGCAATTCCCTTTCTGTTTGATGTCCGTGAACATCACCCGCATTGCCATACAGGCCTTGAGAGAGGAATGTCTCTCCAGGTGAGTCCCCCAAATGCCAGCTGGTTAGAGTGAACCAGCAGAGCCTGGTTCCTCCCCCACTCTGGCTTCATTTTCCACAGCTCTACTTCGCCTGCTGGCTCCTGGAGGGCCTGGACAAAGTCCCCATGCACCATTCTCCCTAGGACATCTCTCCTCCCACCCCTGGCCTCAGATGTCAGGCTCCTGGGGAATGGTGGGGGCATCCTGGGTTTGGGCTGGCTCCCCCTGGGGAAATGGGGAGGGAGGGTGGGAGGGCACCCAGCTCTCAGCCTTCATCTACTGCTGAGCAGGTCACCCCCGCTTGTCCTGCAGAGAGTGTAATCGGCAGCAGAAGGTCATCCCCGTGGTGAACAGCTTCTATGCCGCCACATTCCTCCACTTCGCACATGTCTGGAGGACACAGCGGAAGACCATCTTAGACGCAGGCTTTGTCCTCAAAGGTGTGCTGTTTCTTCTGGGGAGGCCTAGGCTCCCAATGCACAGTGTCCCTGGTTCAGAGAGCCCAAGGTGTTGCTAGACTGGTTTGGGCTACTGTTCTTCCCCATCCACACTTTCTCAAATTCCAGCTTACCAAAGTCTTCATCACCCACCCCCTGGAGCCTGCTGGGTCTCCTTTCTCTGCCCCCCACTGTCGCCCTTTTCTGGCCTTATACTTATGATGAGCATATATTCTGATCAAAAATTGGGAGCCAGGGTCCAATAGTTGGACTATTCAAAGTTGCAATTGTCCAGACAAGGTAGAGTGTGTGGTCCTTGTGGCTATATCTGGCTCCCCCGGCCGACCTCTCTGGTGATGTCTCCATCCGAGACTCTTTTACCTTTCTCTCTGTGGGATAGGGGTTGGGGGTCCTCCCTAGAGCTGCTAGGCTTGAGACCCTGACTATTGTGCCACCCAGAGCCCCCCTCAAGCCTTCTGCTCCCCAATTCTCTCTGTTGCAGACTTGGAAGTATTGGCCAAGAAGAGCCCACGGCGACTGCTCAAGACCCTGGAGCTGTATTTGGCCAGGGTGTCAAAGGGACAGGCCTCCTTGTTGGGAGCACAGAAGTGCTATGGGTCAGAAGCCCCTCCCTCCAAGGATCTCACCTTCACAGGCGTATGTGACCTGCAGCCTCAGTCATCCGAAGGCCTGACTGATCTGACCCCCCAAGACAGAGGCTTAAAGGCTGAGCTGCAGGGGCTTTCAGAGGGTGAGTGGAAACCATGTCAGGAGCCTGGCCGGGCCACACCCCTTGCTGTCTTAGCAGATGAGATATAGGAAGCTCCTGGGCTTAGCTGCGGAAAGCCAAGTACCCTCACCGGCATGGGACAAGAGGGGCAGCTAGACTTCACCTCCTCTCCGTAGACCTGCCTCCCGAGCAAGAAGAACTCCGCCTTCATCTGTTAGGCTCCAGGCTTGAGTTCCGGTGTATGCCTCTGGGAGTGAATGGATCATGAGGTCGGATGGCCTCATCTGGATGTTCTGCAGATCCCCACATGGAAGGAGATTCCCAAGAAGCAGCAGCCAGAATTCTGACTCCTTGGCAGCAGCGGGGCTTTCAGGCGCCGGTGTCTATGTCATTAGAACTCAGAGGAAGAGGGCAGTGGCAGCAGCCAGCAGGGGGCAGCATGACCCAAGCAAGGGGCCTGAGGCCTCAGTGGAGGTGGAGCACAGAGGTGCCTCACCAGGCGGGTGTCAGGGCCCCTCTGGAGTTTCTGGCCATTCGCTTACCCACCCTCTTCTCCCCCACTGTCTCCCACTCCATTGTTTGTGATGGAGAAATGGGCATTTGGCTACACATCTTTCACGGCTGCTCCATCCTAGCCCCCAGAAGCTGGGGCTTCCTCCCTCTAGAGGCGGTGCATGCCCCATGTTGGGTTTCTGGCCTAATTGAGGGAAGGAGGTAATTCACACCAGCGGTTTTCAAATAAAGGAATTGTTCTAATTAAGTGTCTCAGGTATTTTTTTCCAAGACAAGTCTTTCACCATCCTGTGGCCCTATTGTTCCGGGACCTGGTTAAAGCCAGGCACACCCAAGGGTGAAGGCACAGGTGGGTTCCAGCCTGCCCATGGGCTCCAGGAGACAGAACGTTGCCTGTGCTGTGGCAAACCCTGCTGAGTTCATAAGATGTCCGTCTTCCACTATACTTAGAAGCCTAGAGACTCCTTGCAAGCTCTAGCCAGTGGATAAGGTAGCCCAGCTGTTGTTAAGATTGACTGGTATAAGGCATCCGCACAGCATTTTTCCTGTGTTTGCTTCTGGGGAAGGCTAGCACTGTTGGTTCCTTCACAAGAGAGCCTCCAGGCCAGGGTACCTGAGCTGAGGAGTAGGAGGCAGGTGAGAGCCCCCACTATGCTGCCTTCTGTCCTCTGGACTCCCCTCAAGTGGAGCTGTGGAAGACTACTATCTACCCTGTGGGCCTCTCCAAGTCTGACCCACTACAGGGGGGAGCCAACACAGAGGTGGCCACCCAGGTGTGGAGGGGGAACTCCTGACTGCTGCCAGGGGGATGCCTCAAGGGTGGGGCTGGTAACCTACCCCATAGTTTGCCTTGTGTTGTCTGCCTGACCTGAACTAACCCTTCATTCCTGACACTTCCTCTAGTCTGGTCCTCAGCTAACCAGCAGAGATGGCAGGGAGATTGCTGGGCATAGCATGGCCGGAGTTGGAACGCAGGGAAGAAAAGCTGCAGCTCGGCCTCCACTTTGAAGCATCAGGTTAGGTGGTTCTTCCCTCTGCAAGGCCCTTTCTTCCCACCTCCCACCCTGTTTAGTTTCCCCTAGATGACGGAATACTCACAGCTTCAGACCTTGGAACGTTAGCAATATGTAGTCTGGCAAGTTTTTTTTTTTTTAGCCGTCTTAAAAATGTTACTCTGAAACCAAAGTCTGGCAAGTTTTAATTTACAGTTCTGTTAATGAACTGGTGAGGGGTACCTGAACCCTATGAAAGTAGATGCAAAAATCTTTTTTTTTTTTTTTTTTTTTAAAGAGCTGGGGTTTCACTATGTTGGCCAGGATGGTCTCGATCTCCTGACCTTGTGATCCAACCTCCTCGGCCTCCCAAAGTGCTGGGATTACAGTCATGAGGCACTACACCCGGCTCTAAAATCTTTTTTTTTTTTTTTTTTTTGAGACAGGGCCTCACTCTGTCACCCAGGCTGGAGTGCAGTGACACAATCTTGACTCACTACAACCTCTACACCTCCCCAGCTCAAGCTATCCTCCCACTTAAGCTTCCCAAGTAGCTGGGACTACAGGTGCATGCCACCATGCCCAGCTAATTTTTGTATTTTTGGTAGAGATGGGATTTTACCATGTTGCCCAGGCTGGTCTCAAACCCCTAAGCTCAAGCAATCCCCCCTGTCTCTGCCTCCCAAAATGCTGGGATTAAGGCATGAGCCACTCTGCCCAGCCACAAAAATCTTAATTCGGTGTATATTTATCAGGAAACGGCCTAGGCCTTTCATAGGAGACCTAAAATGCTCCCTAACTCTACAAAGGTTGTCAGAACCACTAATGGAGTGCAACCTCTATTCTCTCCCCTTTAAAGAAATCATCCCTGACACCTGTTCTTTGTGTAGATTGTCAGGTAGGGCTGAGAAGTCTGCAGAGAGGACAGGGCGGCAGGGCAGATCCACAGAGGAGCTCATTTCTTTTTTATTTTTATTTTTTGAGTTGGAGTCTCACTCCTTGTCACCCAGGCTGGTGTGCAGTGACGCAGTCTCAGCTCACTGCAACCTCCACCCCCCGGGTTCAAGTGATTCCCCTGCCTTGGCCTCCCAAGTAGCTGAGGTTACAGGCATGTGCAACCATGCCCGGCTAATTTTCTGTATTTTTAGTAGAGATGGGGTTTCTATGTGGCCAGACTGGTATCAAACTCCTGATCTCTAATGATCTGCCTGTCTCAGCCTCCCAAAATGCTGGGGTTACAGGCATAAGCCACCGTACCTAGCTGGGATATCTGCTTCTTGGCAGAAGTTGAACTTGCTGATTGATCAGAATTTTTGTTTTGAGATGGAAGAATCTAATTTCTAGAGCTCAGAAGCAACATAGCTCAGAGAACCCAGGGGTGAGGGGGAGTCAGGGTGGCTACAGCCCTGCCAGGCCTCACAGCCTCTGCTCCAGGCTGACACAGGCTCACTCATGCCCTGCTCTTGGCCCCTGGGCATGCCTTCTCGGATGGAACCTCTTTTGGCTACTGCATTCTCCCTGCTGTTTAGCTCTCTAGCCTCTGACATCCCCCCCACCACTTCATTACACAAGAGAATGAACCAGGTCATGTGTGGTGGCTCATGGCTGTAATCCCAGCACTTTGGGAGGTCAGAAGTTCAAGACCAGCCTGCCCAACATGGTGAAACCACGTCTCTACTAAAATTACAAAAATTAGCCAGGCATGGCGGCAGGCACCTGTAATCCCAGCTACTCAGGAGGCTGAGGCAGGAAAATTGCTTGAACCCAGGAAGCGGATAAGAACCAGAACGAAGACTGTCCATGCTAGCCTGGTGCTTTTCGCACAGCCCTGCAGTGGCCCTGGGCTCACCAGCCAAACACGCAGTGCGATGTGCCTATGAAGTCACAAGCAGGCTCGGTACAGTTGTGAAAAGCTGTCCTCTCTTGCTGAGTGAGCATGTGTCACTTGAAGCTGCCTGGCAGTGCTTTATTAGGGCATCTGAGGAAATACTGGTTTAAATGGAGCTGCATCCCAAGCCCATTACCACAATCTTCTCCCTGTTGGGAATGTGAGACTGAACTGAACCCCCAGCTGAAAGTGATGCTGAGGCTTGGCACCGTGCCACCTCCCTATTGGGTTCACAGAAGTTCCTGTAAGCCTGGCTGGGACCCCTCAGTCATGCAAAGCGGCTCCGGCCTCCAAGGCTGTGCAACTGTCATCTTTGTGCTACTCCACCCCCAGCATGCGGATGAACCCAGATGAATAGGTGGGTGACAGTGAGAATCAGCCCAGGGCAGGCGGTGCAGAAGAAGAGCTGGGAAAGCACTTGTCTCCTTTATTGAATATCTGCAGGAGGCACCTCTGCACTGACCAGGCAGCCAGAGAAGAAAGCAGGCAGGCGGTGGGGAGTAGGGGCACATGGGACAGGAGACGCCCACCCTCATTTCCAGTCCTTGAAAAATTGCTTGAAGATGGGAGTCTCACGGCCCTGGGGCAGAATCTCCACCTGCAGGGACAGCGGGGGAAGAAGTCTGGTTCACAAAGTTGCCACCTCTGCCTCTGCCAGGGAGGACAGGAAGGGGCAAGAGCCAGGGAGGAGGGTGTGGGCGCCTGGCCTGAGTCCATGTGCAGTCCAGTCCGGGAAAGCTCCCCTGGATGAGCCACAAGATGAGAACTAAGATTTCAGGGATACAGACTGAGGCAACAGACTGCTTCAAGGATGTGGGTGCACAGTTCGATCAATGCCACCAACTGCAGTTAAGCCCTGTCAGCTCCCCATGGGATAACTTGTGGACACTGTGCTGTGGCTGGAGGAGTAGCACCAGCCAGGGACAATGGCCCAGAGGAGGAGCATCCAGTTCTCTGGGCACCCAGGGGGAGTGCTGCCCAACATCCTCTTTGAAAAGAACAAGTATTTTGACATTTTGAAGGATTGAGATGGGCCTTCCCACTTGATGGGTCTGAGAGGGAGGGCTGGTTGTTCTGACAGTGCCCAAGGCTCTCCTGCCCTTCCTGGCCAATCTGAGGGCTCAGAGGCCACAGGAGGAGCCCTAGGAGGAGGGCTGGGGGCATCTCCTCACCTGAGTGTTCGGGGCATACTGCATGCGCGAGATGAAGCCCTCGGCCACGTGCAGGGCTGCCTGCCGCTCCTTCTCATTCGCTTTTCGTCCTGGATTATAGGAAGGAGATTTTTTAAAACAGCAGAGACCCTCCTTAGCCCCCATCCCATTTTTCTTGAGGAAATTTAAGGGAGTCCAGAAAAGAGCCAGCAATTTTTACAATAAATGGACCAGGGGTCCCAAGAATGCTGAGGGGCTCTTTGGAGATGTGGAGTCAGTCCTTTAAGAATTTTCCCAAACTGGCAGCACCAAGGTAGATGAAAACCCCTCTTCTGTCAGGGTCTGATCATGCAAACCTCTGCTCTGATCTGGGCCCCAGGAATATTTCAGGGAGGGAAAAGGTGTTCTCCCTAGCATCAGACTGTGAGGCCACAGGTCTCCTTTTCCCCCAGGACCCCTCACCTCTTGAGTTCATCAAGCCTCTTCTGAAAAACTAAATAAGACAAAGCGTACAATTTATTATAGAAGGGAACTTAATCCCATAGTCCCTGCAGGGCTACACTGGCCTAACAGTTATGCTAACTTAAGAGCTTATAAAAATGAAGACCCTACGTAATCCAGTCATTCCTGCAGGCAGTCCTGAGAACTCAACTGTGCTCCATTCCAGGCTTTTTTTTTTTTTTTCTGAGACATAGTCTCCTTCTGTCACCCAGACTGGAGTGCAGCGGCACCATCACGGCTCACTGCAGCCTCAACCTCCCAGGCTCAAGCAATCCGCCCACCTCAGCCTTCTGTGTAGCTGGGACCATAGGTGCATGCCACCACACTCAGCTAATTTTTGTTTTTTTTGTAGAGGGGGGATTTTTCCACGTTGCCCAGGCTGCCAGGCATTTTTCCGAAAATGTTTCTGATGCCGAACGATGCTGTGATGTGGTTGGCTCTCTATACAGCTATAAAATGTCATGAACTACAATGCACCTGAAATTAATATGCTGGATTCCTTCCTCTGTCAACTGACCAGCTGCCCCTACCCAGGAGAGCCTTCTCTTCCTGGCCTCCCAAGTTTCCTGTTTCTCCTCTGGTTTCTCTTTCCATAGTGGTTGGGTTCTTTGCTCCGGTTTATACACACTTCTGTGGGCCTCTGGGAACCCCTCTCTGCTTGGCATTGGTTCCATGGGATATGCCCTCTGGCAGGAGAGAAAAGGCAGCCTGCAGTGCACACCTCTCTCTTCTCACTCTTTTTCTGCTCCCAGCTCCTCCCTTTCACCTCTATCTCTGCTGAGTTTCAGAAGCAATACTATGACATGCCTGGTGGCGGCTATCTGTAGATACTCACCTACTTATCTACCTTCCTGACCAGGCTAGGGGCTGGCATTTTTCCCTGCCTTGGTTGACCCGATAACTGGGTGTCGAACAAATGCTATTGGTGAAAATTCTCAGACCCTAGACAGAGACTCAGAACAAGTTTGTTTCATTTTTAGTCAAACCAAGCAGAACAGGCTCTGCACAACAGTGTTTCTATTTCCAGAAGATAGAATCTCTTGGAAAAACAAGTTCTACAGGTTCACCACTCACTGCATAAAATGTTTCATTTGTTTAAAATTCATTTCTGTCAAACCCTGAGGCAGAATCCCAGGATCAGGGGTCCCAGCAGCCCCGAAGGTCTAGGGCGAGGCTAGGGCAGTGGTTCTCAAAGTGTGGTGCCTGCAGCCAGCAGCACAGACATCACCCGGTAACTTGTTAGAGATGTACATTTTACCCTACCCCAGACCTAGTAAATCAGAATCTCTGGGGGTGGGGCCCAGCCATCTAAACAGGCCCTGGGTGATTCTGAGGCTTGCTGCAGTTTCAGAGCCATTGTCTAGAATTTAGGAGGCAGGAACAGCAAAGAGAAAATGGCGAGGCCTGGCCAGGTGCAGTGGCTCACTCACACCTATAATCCCAGCACTTTGGGAGGCGGAGGCAGGTGGATCACCTGAGGTCAGAAGTTCAAGACCAGACTGGTGGCAAAACCCCATCTCTACTAAAAATACAAAAATTAGCCAGGCATGGTGGCACACGCCTGTAGTCCCAGCTACTCGGGAGGCTGAGGCAGGAGGATTGCTAGAACCCAGAAGGCGGAGGTTGCAGTGAGCCGAGATCATGCCACTGCACTCCAGACTGGGGGATAGAGCAAGACTCTGTCTCAAAAAAATAAAAAATAGAAAAATAAAATGTCGAGGCCTGTGCCATGGTTCACGCCTGTAATCTCAGCACTTTAGGAGGCCAAGGTGAAGATCACTGGAGGCCAAGAGTTTGATACCATCTTGGGCAACATAGAGAGACCTCATCTCTATCTTTTAAACAAAATTTTTAAAGAGAGAGAAAATGGCCAGTCAGAAGCATGCAGGCTCCCTGAGGCTGTCTATTACAAGCAGCTGGGCAGGCTGAGCCCTGCAAAGGGAAGCCTGCCCGGTCAGAACAGCTCCAGGCATCTCAGGCTGGTACAGAGGAGCCACATACCCTTCCAGATATAGATCTTGCCACAGAGCCCATTGTCCAGCACGAAGCAGTCATCAGATATCAGCAGTTCGAGGGCAAAGGGGCTGGAGTCAGCCACCTTGGTCAGGTTCATCTGTCCAGTGGCATCAGAGACCTGGGGAGGAAGGGTAGTGCCTGATCTCATTCCCCCACACACACCAGCCCTCACCTCAGCCTGAGGAGGGGGAGGCTGGCCCTCCCTAGCTCCCTCCCACTCTGCCCCCCTGCCCATCACCCAGGCCCCAGGAGCAGACAGAGAGTAAAGACCTGAAAAGCAAATCCCAGGCAGCCCCACTCCCTCCCATCACCCCAATCCCTGCAGCACAGGGGCCCCGAACCCATTTGGAAATTAGGTGGATTCCAAATTACACAGAAATGCACAGAATTCAAGAAAGAAAGCTCAGCATTGGCTTCAAGCCTTCACCAAGCATGGGCTGGAAGTGAGGGGCACTCATATTCCCCGGAGGACCTGCCATCTGCCTACTCCCCATCCTCCTCTCCCTCCAAGCCCTATATAACTCCCCCACCTCCCGCCTGGGTTCCAGCTCCACCTTCCCCCTGCCTTCCTCCCTCCACCCTGCTTGCACGCAGCTGTGCTGTGCAGGCTCCCACCCTCCCTGCTGCCAGGTCCCAGAGCAGGCTTGGGGGGGGCGCACCTTATATAGAGCCGCGGCTTGGGAATTTGTCTGGTCAGCTGTGAGGTCTTCCTCGGGGTTGCCCTCCTTCAGAGCAGGCTTGGGGCCCAGGACCTGCAGGGGCCGGGGCAGGCCAGGTTTATAGGAACCCTTGTCCTGGAACTTCCCAGCCCATCATGCCCAGGGCCACCGCTTCTGGTGGGGCAAACCACACCCTGCACTAGGGTACCCAGCAGAGAAGAGGTGAGTCAGGGCTGGGTCCAGCTCACCCACCAGCCAGGCTGCTCAGCCTCGAGGACGAGCATCTACCCAAAGGGGCACCCTGTGAGCTGGCCACAGCCCTGGCTAGTACCCAGACACCCCCTGCCACCCTCCACTGGCCACCCTCAGCCCTCAGCTCATCACCACCTCTTTTGGCTACTTCCAAACAGAGGCTCCCAGCCACCCACTCCAGTGTCCCCCAACCTGGATCATCTCAGCAGGCTCCTCCCCATCAGTGACAATCTCCACCTGGGCCTTGCCCTGTCGCTCACTGTCCCGGATGGCCAGGGCCAGGTCTCTCGCCTTGTTGCGTTCCAGGATGTTGGACTTTCCACCACACCACGCGAAGATGTTCTGCAAGGAAGCAGGGAAGCCTGGGTCAGAGCCAGCTGCCTGTGTCCTGCCCCCTGGCTCAGAGGAAGGGCCCCTAGCTCTCCCTCTCTCCTCTCTCAACTGTCCCTGAGGCAGGACAATCAGGAAGGCAGAGCACGGCACAGAGGTCTCTCTGAGAATGGCCACGACCATCCTCTCCAAGTGTTTCTCTGCCCACCTGCCATCCGTCTTCCTTTCTTTTTTTTTCGAGACAGCGTCTCACTCTGTTATCCAGGCAGGAGTGCAAGGACGTGATCATGGCTCACTACAGCCTCGACGTCATGGGCTCAAGCAATTCTCCCACCTTAGCTTCCTAAGCAGCTGGGACTATAGGCACGTGCCACCACGCCTGGCTAATTTCTTAACATTTTGTAGAGATGGTGTCCCACTATGTTGCTCAGGCTGGTCACAAACTACTGGGCTCAAGCCTCTTTATTTCTCTTCCCATCACATATTTCCTATGTTTAAATGTCTCTTACCACCTATCTCTGCCTACTAGAAAGTGAGCATCATTAGGGCATGAAGGTTTTGTTTGGGTCTGCTCCCTACTGTGGGTCCACTGCTAAAACAGAGCCCGGCACGGATTTAGGCACAAAATAAATATTGACTGACTGAGTGAAGGACTGGATAGGTGAATGGCTGAATGGCGTCCTTGAGCGCAGCATCTCACACTCCTACCTGCAGCCCTGCCGGGCAGAGTCCCTGCCACCTCTCCTCTTCTGGTAATGGCGAGGTCTGTTCACCCGTGCCCTTCCTTCTCTCACCGCGTGTAGTCCTCCTCACCAGGAGTTCCTGGATTGATCTCCCTGCCCTAAATCTTCAGCACCACGAGACGCAGCCCATACTCCTCAGCCAGCCAATCTCCTCATGACCTGGGCTCACCTTCCACCTTCCTTAGCAATTTCCCTCCCCCTGCTCCTGTTCCCCAGCCCCCGCCAGGTCCCAGTCTCACTAGGCCCCTGATGTGTGCATGTCTGCACCCTTCCCACGCTTGGTGGCTCAGCTCACCTCCTCCCTTTGCCTAGAGTGGCATCTCTCCTCCTGTAGGTCTAGACCAATGTCACCTTCCTGGGACAACTGGCTTCAGCTCAGGCTAGAGGGCCCCTCTCTGCCCTGAGCCCCCCCCCAGCACATGGCAGCTGTCCCCCTTAAACCCCTCATCACATCCTGCCTCAGGTTATGGCAAGTGATCGGCCCATCTTGGCTGCCTCCCCCAGAGCGAGCTTTTATGGTCCCTGTGCTGGCTCAGAGAGGGCATCATAGTTTCACTGAATGAAGAGATAAATGACTGAATTAATGAATAGTTTGGCAGGTACCGAACACAGAGGCTTCCAAGAGGAGGAAGAAAGCTCCAGAGCATCATAGGCAATGTCTAGATGGCAGAAGGAGGCTGGCATCAGTCCTTACAAACATAGGGACATTCTCCAGTGGTCAGAGGGGTCTGACTTGGAATAGGCTACAGCTTCTCAGCTTCTTTCCCTCTTTCCTGGCTTCCTACCCCTCTGTCCTTGTAAAGGATGGTGCCAATATGGAGTGCTCAGTCGGCCCAGCCTACCCACCTGGCCCAGGTCCAGGATGAAGCAGTCCCCCGTGTTGAAGCTGTCCCAGCTCAGTGCCCTCTCGGTGGCACGAATGTTCTTCTTCCCCTTCACCTGGTAGAGTTTCTTGATGGCAGCTGGGGCTCCTGAGGAGGTCTTGTGAAATGCTGACTCCACACCACCTTCCTGCAGCCCAGATGGCCCATCTGAGTGAACTGACAGGAGACCTGGAGCCCTCTGCACCCCATCCCACTGGGAGACGGGCAGAAAAGTGGGGGACCCAACCCCAAGGGCACCCGGGTCTTCTGCAGGGTAAGAACCATCTGGAAGTGGGGCTGGCTCTGAGAGAGGCTGCAGGGTAGGGATGCCTGGAGGTGGGCTCTGACCTGGTACTTGAGGCCCCGTGGGAAGTAGCTCATGAAGAGATCGGACTCATTGCCCTGCACCTCACGGTGCTGCACAGGCCGCTCTCCCAGCAGCGTGTTGAGGTGCACAGCCAGCACAGCACAGGCCCCCTGCTCATCCCGGGATGACTGCTGGCCTGGGACAAGTGGGAGAGGGCAGGGCAAGGCCCTTGAGACCCATGCCAGCCCCCTCCCTCCCCTGCCTGGGCCCGACCTTCCCCTATTTCAACCCTCTTACCTATCCACAGGTGCAGATGGGAAACCTCTTCCGGGCCATTGTGCAGCACTAGGTAGGAGTCCCCGGAGAAGAAGACGCCCTGATTCTCCCGCGCCACAGGCACCGGCTTCAGCTTCTCCACCCGCCACACGTGCAGGCCCGGATCCTGCACTGAGCCTGAAAATGGAGAGCCACTGCGGAAAGAGAGAGGGTTGACAGCAGCCAGCCCACTCGCCCAAGCACAGCCCTGGGCAGGCCTGGCGACTGCAGTCTGGGGATGAAGCGGTGGGGAGTGGCAGCCCTTGGAGGTGAAAAAGGGGAAGTTGTGAAAGGAGATGGGGCATGCAGCTTACCTCTGGGGAATGGCTGTGTACATGCTGTTTTCAGATCTGGAAAGAAAGAAGAAGCCATTATTATTACAAATGCCGTAACAAGCACCTCTCACATGGGGCTGGAGAGGCCCTTCCCAGTAGCCAAGTACTTTCATATTCATCAACTACTTCATCTCTAGGAGCCCTAGTTCCATTATGCAGACAAAGAAAATGAGGCTCAGAAATTCTAAGTCCAAGGCCACACAGCTAGTGAGTGGCTCACGGAAACCAGGTCTCTGACCCCTGGGCCAGGGTCTCCCCCTCTGCTGAGATCTCACAGAAATTAAAATAAGAGCAGAAAGTCAAGCACAGTGGCTCAAGCCTGTAATCCCAGCACTTTGGGAGGCCGAGGCAGGCCGATCACGAGGTCAAGAGATCGAGACCATCCTGACCAACATGGTGAAACCCTGTCTCTACTAAAAAAATACAAAAATTAGCTGGGCGTGGTGTTGCACACCTGTAGTCCCAGCTACGTGGGAGGCTAAGGCAGGAGAATCACTTGAACCCCGGAGGCAGAGGTTGCAGTAAGCTGAGATTCTGCCACTGCACTCCAGCCTGGCGACAGAGCGAGACTCTGTCTCAAAATAAATAAATAAATAAATAAATAAATAAAATTTTTTTAAAAAGAGCAGAAATTAACAGAAAACAGAAACAAGAGAGAAAAGCAATGAATTTTTTTTTTTTTTTGAGATGAAGTCTCACTCTGTCACCCAGGCTGGAGTGCAGTGGCATGATCTTGGCTCACTTCAACCTCTGCCTCCCAGGTTCAAGTAATCCTCCGGTCTCAGCCTCCCAAGTAGCTGGGATTGCAGGCACCCACCACCACACCTGGCTAATTTTTATATTTTTAGTAGAGATGGAGTTTTGGCATGTTGCCCAGGCCGGTGTTGAACTCCTGACCTCAAGTAATTTGCCCACCTTAGCCTCCCAAAGTACTGAGATTACAGGCAGGAGCCACCGCACCTGGCCTCAAGATGGTTGTTTGCTCTTTTATCTTTTTTTGAGACAGAGTCTTACTCTGTCACCCAGGCTGGACTGCAGTGGCCCGATCTTGGCTCACTGCAACCTCTGCCTCCTGAGTTCAAGTGATTCTCGAGCCTCAGCCTCCCAAGTAGCTGGGATTACAGGCGCATACCACCACGCCTGGCTAATTTTTGTATTTTTAGTAGAGACGGGGTTTCACCATGTTGGCCAGGCTGACCTCAAGTGATTCACCCGCCTCGGCCTCCCAAAGTGCTGAGATTACTGGCATCAGCCAACCACCCCAAGCAAGTTGTTTTTTTAAACCAATACCATTGATAAATCTTTAGACAAACTGATTAGCAGAAAGAGAAAACACAAATATCTATACAGAAATGAGAGATGTGAGATCACCACAGATTTTACGGATATTAAAAGAATAAAGGGAATATTATAAAAACTTTATGTCGATATATTCAACCACTTATATAACATGGGCAAATTCCTTGAAAGATACAAATTATGAAAGCTCACTCAAGAAGACAGATTATCTGAATAGTGGCCATATCAGTTAAAGAAAATAGGCTGGGCGTGGTGGCTCACGCCTGTAATCCAAGCACTTTGGAGGTCAAGGCAGGCGGATCACCTGAGGTCGGGAGTTCAAGACCAACCTGACCAACATGGTGAAACCCCGTCTTTAAAAATAAATAAGTAAATAAAGAAAATAAAGAAAATAAATTTGTAGTAAAAAACTCATTTCCCCCCCAAAAAAACCCAAGCCCAGATGGTTTCATTGGCAATTTCTACCAAAAATTTTAAAAGGACATAATACCAATTGTACATAAACTCTTCCAAAAAGAGATGACAGAACACTTCTCAATTCATCCTGTGCTGCCACCATTCTCCTGATAACAAAACCAGATAAATATATTGTACAAAAAGAAAATTAAAGATCAATATCTCTCATGAACATACACATTAAAAAAATAACAAAATTTGGCCAGGTGCGATGGCTCATGCCTGTAATCTCAGCACTTTGGGAGACTGAGATGGGAGGATCATGAGGTCAGGGGTTCAAGACCAGCCTGGCCAACATAGTGAAACCCTGCCTCTATCAAAAAATATAAGAATTAGCCGGGTGTGGTGGCACGTGCCTGTAGTCCCAGCTACTCGGGGGGCTGAGGCGGGAGAATCCCTCGAACCTGGGAGGCAGAGGTTGCAGTGAGCTGAGACCATGCCATTGCACTCCAGCCTGGGTGACAGAGTGACACTCCATCTCAAAAAAATAAATAAATAAAAATAAAAAAAATTTTAGCAAATGAAATCAAATAATATACAAAAAACAAACCATGATGACCAAATGAGGTTTAGTCTGGGAATGCAAGATTGGTTTAATATCTGGAAATCAGGGTGACAATAGCTAATAACAATGCAGTGTATATTTCAAGATAGCCAGAAAGAGGATTTGAATGTTATCGTGACAAAGAAATGATAAATGTTTAAAGTAATGGATATGCTAATTACCTTGATTTGATCATTATACAATGTATACATATACATTGTACATGTAAAATAAAACATCACACTGCACCTCCTAAGTATGTACCATTATTACCTGTCAATTACAAATTTAAAATAAGTAAACCAGTTCACAATGCCAAAAAAAAAAACAAAACAAAACCCAAAATTTGAAAATAAATCAGGTTCATATCCAATTCATGGCACAAAAGAAGAAAGAAAGTAAATTAATGCTATCCACCCTATTAAAAAACATGTATGTGTAATCACCTCAACAGATGCAAAAAAAGCATTTAGCAAAATTCTACATTCATTCCTAGTTTAAAATTTTTTTCAAGACTGAGCAATATAGGGAGACCCCAAACCTACAAAAAATGTAAACATCAGCCAAATGTGGTAGTACAAGCCTGTAGTCCCAGCTACTCAGGAGGCTGAGGAGGGAGGATCACTTGAGCCTTGGAGGTAGAGGCTGCAGTGAGGCAAGATCATGTTGCTGAATTGCAACCTGGATGACAGAGTGAGACTCTCTCTCAAAAAAAAAAAAAAAAAAAAAAAAAAAAAAAAAAATTTCTCCCCACAAACTAGGAATAGAAGGAAACTTCCTTAATCTGATAAAAAGCATCTATTAAAATAAAACAAGCAAACAAACAAAAAAACCCTTTATTTAACATCATACTTAATGGCTGCTCTAATTCTAAACTCCTTCCCTGGGAAATTTCACCCACTCCCAGGCATCAGCTATCACTTCCGTACGCCCAGCTTCTCTCGAATGCCAGAATGATGAACACCATCTTTATTCTGTGGGCCAATGGGAGCAACTTTTTCTGGATGAAAGTCATTCAAAAAAGAAAATGCTGAAAGCAAGCATTTTTAAAGAATATATTATCTTTTTAAAAATTTAGAAAATACAGTAACTACAGCTCCACTCACTGTCACTTTCATAGGTTCCCATCACTAAAGGATTTCTTTTTTTGGCTCAAAATGCAGAGACCACAGAGCCAGCATGCACATCGTACATAATACAAGTCATGCTGTGCATCCAGCCATACAGAG
This sequence comes from Ateles fusciceps, assembly GCA_036589455.1. Taxonomy (NCBI): domain Eukaryota; kingdom Metazoa; phylum Chordata; class Mammalia; order Primates; family Atelidae; genus Ateles; species Ateles fusciceps. The sequence goes on along the minus strand of JAZHEH010000053.1, from coordinate 2,306,805 downwards.
TTTGTGTAAGGTGAGCCCCAGTGGCACAGGGTAAGGTCTTGGGGTAGTGGAGGGTAAAAATGCAAATTGGCACCATTAGGAGATTCTCGAAGGCTGGGGCAGTAGTATCAGGAAGTGAAATCTGTGGCGGGGCCCAGGAAGTCGGGGTTTAGGAGAAGGCAGCTGGGAGAGCAGAGGGTATTGAGTCTGAGTAGGAAACAAAGAGGGACGGGTCAAGAGCAGTGATAATAGATGTGAAATGCTGTGTGAATTATGACTTTCTTTTTCCTTTCCCAACTACAAAACAGTGGAAGGCATTTTTTGGCACCATGATTCCGGAAGAGGAGAAGCAGAGAACAGAGGTTTGCAGAGGAAAACTTTAACATTTCTCCATCCCACAGAGGATCACATGCTGTGCCCACATCCCCTGCAACAGGCAGCCCAGCGTGTGACTCAGGCCTGAGATGCTGAAGCGGCTGCCCCAAGCTCAAGCCGTCAAGCAGAGCTCAGGAATGAAACATGGAGTGCACCAATTGTCAGCTTTACTCTTTTCCATTCTGCATTTAACTCAAAATCAGACAGCCCAAATGCCAGAGAGCCACATCAGAGTTTTGACAAAACGGGTTTGGCAGGCAGGGTGCAGTGACTCACATCTGTAATCCTAGCACTTTGGGAGGCCAAGGTGGGCGTATCACTTGGGGTCAGGAGTTCAAGACCAGCCTGGCCAGCATGGTGAAACCCCATCTCTACTAAAAGTACAAAAATTAGCCAGAAATCGCTTGAACCCAGGAGGAGGAGGTTGCAGTGAGCCGAGATGGTGCCACTGCACTCTAGCCTGGGCAATAGGGCGAGCCTCCATCTCAAAAAAAAAAAGAAAGAAAGAAAGAAATTAGTTTAGCTGCCTGTTAGAATGACCTTGGGTCCTTATTAAGATGTTGGTACTGACAAAGATCCTTTGCTTGGCCAAACTTTAATCAGGCTTCTGAACCTCCCCTTAGGCCCATCTGTACATGTGCTTGTAAAATCCAGTTTTAGCAAAAGAACCCTGCTAAGGCCATTTAGCCAGAACCCCCTACCCTTGATATCTGGTCAATCTGATCATCGTAGATATCCGATTGGGTTCCTCATTCCTCTCCCCCCGCCGCCCCATGATGTCTGATCACTTTGGTCTGTATTCAGCAAGAATCCTGTTAGGTCAGTCTAACCAGATTCTCCTTATCCCTGATGTTTTCTCTTGGTAATTTTCTTTCTTTTTTTCTTTTTTTTTTTTTTTTTTTTTGAGATAGTCTCTTACTCTGTCGCCTAGGCTGGAATGCAGTGTTGAAGTCTCAGCTCACTGCAACCTCTGCCTCTTGAGTTCAAGCAATTCTCCAGCCTCAGCCTTCTGTATAGCTGGGATTAGAGGTGTGCACCACCATGCCTGGTTAATTTCTTGTACTTTTAGTAGAGGTGAGGTTTCGCCATGTTGGCCAGGCTGGTCTCAAACTCCTGACATCAGGTGATCACCCACCTTGGCCTCCCAAAGTGCTGGGATTGCAGGCATGAGCCACTGTACCCTGCTCATTTTTTTTCTTTAACAGTGCCCAAGCCCCTGGTCTGGAGATTCTGACTCCACAGGTCTGGAGTGGGGCTTGATCATCCATATTTTGAACATATGTTCGAAGTGATGCTAACATTGCTAGTGAACTCTGTCCAGAACAGTGTCAAATGCTGCCTGCACATTAGAATCATCAGGGAGCTTTTGAAAAACCCCAATGCCAGCCAGGCATGGCAGCTCATGCCTGCAATCCCAGCACTTTGGGAGGCTAAGATGGGTGGATTGTTTGAGCTCAAGAGTTCAAGACCAGCCTGGGCGGCATAGTGAAACTCTGTCTCTAGAAAATATACAAAAATTAGCTGGGCATGGTGGCACATGCCTGTAATCCCAGTTACTTGGGAGGCTGTGGCGCAAGAATTGCCTGAATCTGGGAGGCAGAGGTTGCAGTGAGCTGAGATCGCACCACTGCACTCCAGCCTGGGTGATAGACTGAGACTCTGTCTCAAAAAAAAATAAATAAATAAATGTAGGCCAGACCCAGTGGCTCACGCCTGTAATCCTAGCACTTTGGGAGGCTGAGGTGATCATGAGGTCAGGAGCTCGAGACCATCCTGGCTAACATGGTGAATCCTGGTCTCTACTAAAAATACAGAAAATTAGCCGGGCATGGTGGCATGCACCTGTAATCCCAGCTACTCGAGGCTAAGGTAGGAGAACTGATTTAACCTGGGAGGCAGAAGTTGCAGTGAGCAGAGATCGTGCCACTGCACTCTAGCCTGGGTGACAGAGCGAGACATCGTCTTAAAAAAAAAAAAAAGTAATTTTCACAAAAATAAGAAAGAAAATCCCCAGTGCCTAGCTTCCATACTAGACCTGTTAAAACCACACTCTCTGGATGGAGCCTGGATGTCAGTGTTTGAGAAGCTCCAGATAACTCTGATGTTTGGTCAGGGCTGACACTCCTGCTGCCTCCTCAGATCTCTGTCCCGAGACCTTTTGTTTCAGTCTGTCCTGGGGAAGGGTATACCCTGACCTCTGGTCTTTCATTATTTCCTGTATCCCAGCCCACTGCCCAAGCCCACAGCTCCTTGAGCTTCCTCAGTGCCCACGTTCACCCTTACATCCGTTAAAGTCCCCTCATCCTTCCAGGCACATATCAAGCCCCAGCTGTCCAAGGAAACTTCCAGGACATTCAGTGGCCTCCGCCTTCTCTGGGAGTTCTCCCAGCCCTCTGCCCTGGGAGCACACACTTCAGCCTGTTTTACAGCAGCACCTGACTGCTTCGTGTCTCAACTCGAGCAAGGACACACGTGATGCCTCTGCTCCTCAAGCAGCCCAGGTAAGTCTATTCAATTCCACTCAAGGTCTGTGCTGGGGGCTTGGCACTAGGGATGAGGTGCACAGAGACAAAGAATAGCCCATGTCTCATGGTTTAGCTGCAGGGTGCAGTGAACAGGGAGCCATCATACCCAGTGAAACCACAGACAAACTTCCTCTAGGCGGGGGAATGCCACGGAATCACAGATATCAGCATTAGAAAGTGCTAAAGTTCTTATCTAGTCCTGCTCTGCCTGCAAAGCCCTACACATACCCATACACACATAGTGCAGAAATCTCTTCTATAGCATCCCTTATCATCCTCTTCTTGAAGGCTTCCAGTGATGGGGGAACTTACCACCTTACCAAACAGCCTCTTCTACACCTCTTAAAGCCTTTACTTCTCCCCCACTCTGTTATAGTGTGGTGAGTTACGGAGCTGCCCATCTCCACTACTACACAGTAGGGTCCTGTAGGACAGAAGTGTATTTTGCCTCTGGATCTAGCCAGAACCTCATGCGGGGTGCTCAAAGAATGCATTTGATTAACTGGACCTGCTGGGCTCCGATTATTAGATCGAGGTGGCCCCTAAGGGATAGCCCAGGATTTCAAAATGCTGGGACAGGCTGGAGCAGCAACAGGAGGCAGAGAGCAGGGGCTAGGGGTCTCATGAGACTGCCATGGGGCTGGAGGTGGGGGAGGAGGCAAGCCCTGCTGGCTGTCCCATGGTCCTGACTTAGGCTGTCTTTGAGGACACACTGGGGGACCTGGGAGAGGAGGTCACCGTTACACACACCTTTAAGGAAAGGCTTGGCAGCCGTCAGAGGGACAAAAATCCTGCCAGGGTCCCGTAGTACCTTTGCTTTCCTCAGACCCTGATTCCACTAACCCCTGAAAGGTCTCTTCCCTTCACAGCCCTTGCTTGCCCCTAGGTGTGAAATGAAACGGCCCCTCCCCCTTCTCCTGGAGAAGGGGTGGAGAGGTAGTCGTCCACACTAGAAACCACTCCGAATCTCCCAGCCTGGGACGTGGCATTCTCAGGATCTGGATCCAGAGGCTTCATTTGGGGATTCCGAATGGTCTTTCCCCCTGATACCAAATAGGTCTCCTACCCTGACCCAGGCTCCACCACCTCCTCCCTCCCCCACACCCTACTTCAGACAGTCCACCTAGACCCCGGGCCAAGATCTTCCAGAGTTTGCAAAATAATCGAATGTGCCACTTGGATTTGAATTCAAATGGCTAGGACTGCCCTGCCCCCTCCCCAAACCACTCCCACCCAAATAGCCAGTCACACCACAGTCCTGTCTCCGAGACATGCAGCTTCTAATCTGATTTCACCTCCAGACTTGCTGAGGGGCTTCAGGAGCAGTGTGGGGGCCTCTGTCTGGAGGTCTGGCACAGCCGGGATAAGCCCTGACCCAAGAGTTCCTCCATGGGCCGGGGTGGCACAGCCCACAATCCTCCCGGGCAGCTTCAAGGCTGCCATCAGATCATGTGCCTGGAGCCTGGCATAAGGCTGGCAGGACAGCAAGCTGGGGGAACACCACCCTGGCACAAAGTGGCATCCAGAAATGTGGGTCTGTTCCCAGACCACAACAGCCAGCCCTCGCCCGACCACCCAGGAGGGTCCCGGCCAGCCCCGCTGGCAGCCACCCTCCCACCTTCACCTTTCAACACTCCTACTTTCCTTTCTTCCTCCTACTTCTGCTTCGTAGGGTAGGTTCGTCTTCCTCCCGGCCTGCCCCACCCCACTTCTCACTTCCCTATTACTTCGCTGGCTGCCCCACCCACCAGCCCCACCCCTGGGTTCCTTCCCCAGCCGGTGTGGAGGCAAGGTCCCCCGAAAGGGAGGGCCAGCAGGCCTGAAGCAGAAGAGCAGGCACTGGGGTGGGCAGTGGGTATGCCAGGCCGTCTCCACAGAGGGGAAACGTAGAGTGGCTGGAGCTCCACCCAGCCCCACCACAGTGGCCTCAGCCGGCTGCAGGTCACAGCCAAGGCAGATCAGGGAAGGCATCTCTGAGTCTGAGACTAGCAAGGAAAGCCATGCTCTCCACTCGGGGCCTGTGGCAGGCGCTGCACAGCCCCCACCACTGCTGGGTTAGTCACATTTCCTGGGCAGGGTCACTGGCTCCGAATCACTTTTTCCTCCTCCCTCAACTTGTCTTTCTCCTTGCCCCGAATGCAAGTATTTGATTTTGTTTTAATATCAGTTTTTGGGGGTTTTTTGTTTTGTTTTTGACACTGGGCTCACTCTGTCAGCCAAGCTGGGTGCAGTGGCATGATCACGGCTAACTGCAGCCTTGAACTCCTGGACTCAAGCGATCCTCCTGCTTCAGCCTCCTGAGCAGCTGAGACCACAGCCCTGCACCAACACGCCCCACTAATTTTTTAATTTTTTCTAGAGACATGGTCTTGCTATGTTGCCCAGGCTGGTCTAGAATGCCTGAGCTGAAGCAATCCTCCCACTTGGCCTCCCAAACTGCTGGGATTACAGGCGTGCACTACTGCGCCTGGCTAAACTCAGTTCTCAGGGAGTGGCTAAGGCCATAAAACACTCTTTGCCATCTTCCACATGCCACAGTGATGCCTCTTGGGTCTCTCTCTCCTTTTTTTTTTTGAAAAAGTGATAGGGGTTCTTCATGTTGGTCAGGCTGGTCTCGAACTCCCAACCTCAGGCGATCCGCCCACCTCGCCCTCCCAAAGTTTTGGAATTACAGGCATAAGCCACTGCCTGGCTTTTTTTTTTTTCTTTTTTTCTTTTTTTTTTTAATTTTTGCCTCTCAGGTCTCTACTTTTGTCTGCTCCTCATTCACCAGATGCTTATCATCACGCCTTCTGGGCCCTGGGCCCTCTGAGAGACAGCCCATCCTGGGTTGACCCAGGGCAAGTATCCTTCCTACATCACAGTCACAGGACCCTAGAGCATGTCTCCTCCCACTCACTGGCTTTCGGGAGGACACCGAGGCCCGGAGAGCACAAGAGACTGCCCCCACACACACAGGGAGCGGAAGTCACCATGTCCAGCTAAACAATAACTTTTTAAAAAATTGAGACGGGGCTGGGTGAAGTGGCTCACACCTGTCATCCCAGCACTTTGGGAGGCAGAGGGAGGTGGATCACCTGAGGTCAGGAGTTTGAGACCAGTCTGACCAACATGGTGAAAACTCATCTCTACTAAAAATACAAAAATTAGCAGGGCATGGTGGCAAGCATCTGTAATCCCAGCTACTCGGGAGGCTGAGAAAGGAGAATTGCTTGAACCTGGGAGTCAGAGGTTGCAGTGAGCCGAGATCACGCCATTGCACTACTGCCTGGACAACAGAGCAAGACTCCATCTTAAAAAAAAAAAAAGTGGGGGGTAGATTGGTAGATTGGTGGAGGGTTGGAGGAGGAGGGAGAGAATCAGGAAAAATAACTAATGGGTACCAGGCTTAATATCAGGGTGACAAAATAATCTGTACAACAAAGCCCCATGACATGAGTTTACTTATATAACAAACTTGCACATGTACCCCTGAACTTAATAGTTTAAAAAAAAAGGCCGGGCGTGGTGGCTCACGCCTGTAATCCCAGCACTTTGGGAGGCCGAGACAGGTGGATCACCTGGTGTCGGGAGTTCGAGACCAGCCTGGCCAACATGGTGAAACCCTGTCTCTAAAATAATAATAATAATAGTTTAAAAAAAAAAAAAAAAAGGATAGTCTGGGTTGGAATCCCAGCAGGGCCTTGTCCCCACAAAACCAGAGGCTGGGTGGTTAACCTGGTCATGTGATAAGAGCTAGACAATTTGGCTCCTTACTAGCTGTGCAAGTGGCTTAACCTTCTGGAGCCTTCCTGTGCCCAACCCATAACATGGGCATACAGTTAAATGTGAGGATAAAATGAGATTCTATGATTAATGAGCAAATAATAGATGCTCAATAAATCCAGACTTCTTTCCTCTTCCCTTCAGTTTGTAATCCATCTCAACAATGGGAATGTACTAAAGGACCCCACTAAATGTGCCAGCAGCACCAGAGGCATCAGTGTCCCTGGCCCCTCCCCTAGTTTCGGATTTCTTCACAAGAGGAAAGAAAGTTAAACCACAGAGCACTCTCCTCTTCCCATCCCCAGCCCCCAGCGCTGGAAAGGTTCTCTGATTTTGGCCGCACCAGCGCATACCTTGGGTGGCTCTTAAGTTCTGGATTCTGTGACCCACGGAAGGGACAAGGATGAATGGGAATCACTTCCTCACACTCAAGCCTCTCTAGGCTAAAGGTGGTCCCATCACCACAGAAAAAAAAAGTGGGGAGAGGTTTACACATTAACAGAGAAACGCTTGGCTGGGCGAGGTGGCTCACGCCCCTAATCCCAACACTTTGGGAGGCCGAGGTTGGCGGATCACCTGAGGTCAGGAGTTCGAGACCAGCTGACCAACGTGGCGAAACCCCGTCTCTACTAATAATACAAAAATTAGCTGGTCGTGGTGGCGGGCGCCTGTAGTCCCAGATATTCGGGAGGCTGAGGCAGGAGAATCGCTTGAACCCGGGAAGCGGAGGTTGCAGTGAGCCGAGATCGCGCCATCGCACTCTAGCCTGGGCAACAAGAGCAAAAGTCCTTCTCAAAAAACAACAACAGCAAAACAAAAGGGCCAGTCACTCAGCCTAGGACTCTGGGGAGCGGCTAGGAACTCAATGCACATGCTAATGAGTTATCTGGTAACTAGACTCTAGAACTAGTTTTTTACCAGAGGCACAGTGTTCTACCCTTGTGGTCTCCCCTGAGCACTACTGCTTAGTTTGTCCCAAATGAAGTAAAATAAAGCAGTTCTTTAGCACGCACCCACCCTCTCTCGCCTCTTTTACAGGAAGCCAGGAGACGGCGCGCCCCCAAGAGCCCCCCCGGCTGTGGGAGAACAGGAGGGAGCCGGGCGCCCCCGAATGAGTTAAGCCCGTTCTACTCCCTATAGGGGGAAGCCCGGGTCCCCAGCGACCGGACCCCGAAGCGCGCTACTTGCCTGCCAACGCCTTGATCCGAGGCTCTGGGCGCTGTCTCAGCCGCCCCCGCCCCCTGGAGGTGCGTGGCCGGGAGCCGCCCCCAGTGAGTCAGAGGGAGGGGCCCGCCGGTCTGAGCTGGCGGGGGCGCCCCTACCAGAGACTGGAGCTCCCGAAAGGCTCCTAGAATTGGGGATGGGAAGGAGGATACTGGGAAAACTAAGGGCAAGCTTCCTATGCTGTAAACTTTGCGAGAAGATTGCAGTGTTCACTTCCATTCCATCGTTAGGCCCCCGACGTCAATCACCCTATAAGCAGCTACTGTTCTGTGAGCGCTTACTATGTGCTTGGTGTCTCACGTCTACCATCATTATTCCTGCTGGAAACATGAAGTCTTGGGGGAGGCTCAGAGAAGGTAAGTAATTTGTCCAGAGTCACACTGCTAGTTCGGTAGCAGAACTAGGATTCTGGGGTTTTTTTGTTTGTTTTTGTTTTTTTGACAGGGTCTCATTCTGTAGCCGGACCTGGGGTGCAGTGGTGCGATCACAGCTCACTACAGCCTCAACCTCTCAGGCTCAAGTGATACTCCCACCTCAGCCTCCTGAGTAGCTGAGACTGCAGGCATGAGCCGCCACGCCCAGCTAACTTTTTTTTTTCTTTGTAGAGACAGGGTCTCACTCTGTTGCCCAGGCTGATCTCAAATTCCTGGGCTCCAGTGATCCTCCTGCTTTGGCCTCCCAAAGTGCTGGCATTACAGATTAGAGACACCACACCTGACTGCTGAACCAGGATTCTAACCCAGGCTGATCTTACCTGCCACACCTGACCCTTCTCTTCCTCATTCAGAAGAAAACAGGCCAAAAAGTGGCTGCCCTAGGAAGCCTGGCTTTCTGGAAACATGTTGGACAGCAAAGGGTCCACACTTCCACCTTGGCTCCTGAATGTGGCATGGCCAACCCATGAGAGATGTCAGTTGACAAAGAGCATGAGGATCAGGCCATGGCCTTGTGACACAGTGGTATGATCCTTTTCTGGGAGGCAGCTTCAAAAATCCCAAAAAGAATGCATTTCTCTGAAGCCAACCATGGGTGGGACCTGGAGGAAGGATATAACCTTTCGGTCTGGGCGACCTCAGACAAGCACATTCCACCAAGGACTGCTCGGAAACCACCTCCCTCTGGTTACTATCTGTGTGCCTTTTAGCAACTGTGCTCACTCTGGAGACTCAGCTTAAATATCCCTCCTCTGAAACTCCCTCCTCAGTGCTTCTCAGGTATTCTGGGCATCAAGCCACTGGGCCACCTGCGTCTACACCCCCATGGGAAACCTTCTCAGCCAAACCTGATAGCAAAAGTGGATTTGGATCCATGGGCAACCTGGCCTGCTTCCAGACAACTGGGCCTCTCCCAGGTCATGCTAGGCATAGTCCTCCCAGAGCATTCAGTTTGGTTTGGTTTTGTTTAGGTCAAGTTTATAGTGAAATGCACAAATCATGTGTACATTTAAATGAGTTTTGACAGATGCAACACCCGTGTAACCCGAATCCCTACCAAGATAGAAAACACTTCTATCACGCCAGAAGCTCCGTCCCCCCCCATGTTTTATTGTCTACCACATGTGTCTCCTCCACCACAATGTTGGCACCTCTGGCGCAAGGACCATGTCAAATCATCCTTGCAACCCCAGCACCCTGCATAGCACCCAGCAGGTAATAGGCACTCAAAAAATTTTTTACTGAATGCATTAACAGATTAGACAGCAAAACCTCCACATTCTAATACTGCCCAGACTCTGTTGCCTTGGGATAATCCCTTAAGCCTTCCTAGCCACAGATTTCTCATCTGTGAAACAAGAACAGAAGCCCCAGCCCTACTACCACTACTTTAAAGGGTTGTGAGGATTCAATGAGAGCCTGCTTTTTTCTTTTCTTTTCTTTTTTTTTAAGAGACAGGGTCTCGCTCTGTCACCCAGGCTCTGGAGTGCAGTGGCGTGATCATAGCTCACTGCAGCCTTGAACTCCTGAGCTCAAGTGATCCTCCTGCCTTGGCCTCCCAAAGTGCTGGGATTACAGGTCTGAGCCACTGTGCCCAGCCGGGAGGGTCTGCCAAAAAGAATGAAGTCCTGGACAATGCAAGGTCCCATTACTATTATTAATAAACTCCTACTTCTACAATGAATGTCTGGCTGAAGAAAACCAGAGAAGAGGCCAGGCGCAGTGTCTCACGCCTGTAATGTAAGCACTTTGGAGGCCAAGGTGGGCGGATCACCTGAGGTCGGGAGTTCAAGACCAGCCTGACCAACATGGTGAAACCCCGTCTTAAAATAAAATAAAATAAATTTAGCCGGGCACAGTGGCTCACGCCTGTAATCCTAGCACTTTGGGAGGCCGAGGTGGGTGATCACCTGAGGTCAGGAGTTCAAGACCAGCCTGGCCATCATGGTGAAACCCCATCTTTAAAAAAAAAAAATAAATAAATAAATAAATAAAATAAATTTTAAAAAAAGAAAACCAAGGGAAGAGCCAGGCACAGTGGCTCACGCCTTTAATCCCAGCACTTTGGGAGGCCGAGGTGGGCAGATCACGAGGTCAGGAGATTGAGACCATCCTGGCCAACATGGTGAAACCCTGTCTCTACTAAAAATACAAAAATTAGTTGGGTGTGGTGGTACAGGCCTGTAGTCCCAGCATTTGGGAGGCTGAGGCAGGAGAATTGCTTGAACTCAGGAAGTAGAGGTTGCAGTGAGCCAAGATCACACCACTGCACTCCAGCCTGGCAACAGAGCAAGACTGTATCTCAACAAAATTAAAAAACAAAAGAAAACTAGGAAAGAGAATCACTGGACACTGGTTTCCAGGCTTGGCTGCTTGGGCTCTGGCCAAGGTGTGGGGGATGTCCAGGACAATAAGCTTTCTGCTTCTGTGTCCATAGACTCGGGGTATGAACTCATTTCCAGTGCTGAGAAGTTCTGAAATTGCAAGATTCTTCCTAGCAAGTTTCTGACTTGCTTTCTAACTGCCCTGCCATGTGGCCGTCTTTGGCCTCAGCTTCCCATGTGAATGAAAGCATTTCTGACTCCAACCCAGAGGCACAGCCCAGGCTGAGCCGTTACATTTCCTCATCATGGGGACTGACAGGATCTTTGCAACGCCTAATTCCCAGCATCAAAATTCCCCCAAATGTTTCTTTTTTTTTTTTTCTTTTTCTGAGACGGAGTCTTGCTCTTAGTTTGTCCCAAATGAAGTAAAATAAAGCAATGGCACGATCTCAGCTCACTGCAACCTTCCCTTCCCGGGTTGAAGTGATTCTCCTGCCTCAGCCTTCCAAGTAGGCATGTGCCACTATGCCAGGCTAATTTTTTGTTTGTTTTTTGAGATAGAGTCTCACCCTGTTGCCCAGGCTGGAGTGCAGTGGTACGATCTCAGCTCACTGCAACCTCAGCTTTCCATGTTCAAGCAATTCTTCTGCCTCAGCCTCCCAAGTAGCTGGGACTACAGGCACCCATCACCATACCCCGCTAATTTTTGTATTTTTAGTAGAGATGAGGTTCACCATGTTGGCCAGGCTGGTCTCAAACTCCTGACCTCAGATGATCCATCCGCCTCGGCCTCCCAAATTGCTGGGATTACAGGTGTGAGCCACCTCACTGGCCCCAAATATTCCTTTGAAGACATTGATTCAGGATGCTTCTAGCCGTTAAACTTGATTTGCAAATAAATTTTTCTGGATCATTTTACAGGCCCTGGGGAATGACCAGGGGTGTGGATGGCCGTATTTTCTGAATAAAGCTCAAAACTCAAAGTTTTGCCTTGTTTTTCTTAAATCACTGCTGGGTGCTCAGGGGCAACCAGAACAGTGACATGCTGGAATTCCTTGTGAGTTCTTGGGAAAGTGGGACTGTCCAGCATAGCAAGAGTGGTGTGGGAGAACACCAGGTGCCTTGGATGGGAGGGCTAGTCCCCAGAAGACAGGTTTACCCCTGTACAGCCAGCGTCACACTGGGTACTCAACACCACAACAGCTAACACTATTGAGTGCTGCCACTGTGTGCCAGGTGCTATCCTTGATATGATTTTCTCATTTAATCCTGGCATTTACTCTCTAACATAGATCCTCTTATTATCTTCCTTTGACAGACGAGGAAACAGAGGTAAAGTAGGTCAAAATCACTTGTTGTAGGTCCCACTTAGTGAGTGGCAAAGGATGGGTGGGGAAGCCATGTAGTGGGAACCCATGCTCTCCCCACTATCACCACATGCCAGTGCCAGCTGTGAGTCCTTTCACATACAAAGAGCTACCTCAGCTCTTTTTTTTTTTTTGAAACAGAGTCTGGCTCAGTCACCCAGGCTGGAGTGCAGTGACACGATCTCAACTCACTGCAAACCCTGCCTCCTGAGTTCAAGCGATTCTCCTGTCTCAGCCTCCCGAGTAATTGGGATTACAGGCATGTGACACCATGCCTGGCTAATTTTTTTGTATTTTTAGTCGAGACAGGGTTTCACCATGTTGGCCAGGCTGGTCTCAAACTCCTGACCTCAGGTGATCCACCCACCTCGGCCTCCAAAAGTGCTGGGATTATAGGCGTGAGACACCTCGCCTGGTCTCAGCTCTTGCTCAAGATACCTTGCTTAAAAAAATTTATTTTAAAATAATTATAGACTCACAAAAAGTTGCAAAAACAGTACTGAGTACTGATACGTGCTACAGCCTAGATGAATTTTGAAAACATCATGCTAAGTGAAAGAAGCCAGTTACAAAAGACCACATACTGTATGGCTCCATTTATATGAAATGTTCAGAACAGGCAAATCTATAGAAAGTAGATTAGTGGTTGCCTAGGGCTGAAGAGGATGGAGGGGGGCTGGGGAAGGACTGCTAATGGGTACATGTTTATTTTGGGGGATGATGAAATATTCCAAAATTAGATTGTGATAATGGTTACACAACTCTGAACATACTAAAATGCTGAATCGTACACTTTAAATGGGTGAATTATATGGTATATTATATCTCAATAAAGTGAAAGGGCTCCATAACCTTTGAGTTTCCTGACCCATCTGCACCCCATTTAAAAAAATAAAACAAGGGCCGGGTGCAGTGGCTCATGTCTGTAATCCCAGCACTTTGCGAAGCTGAGGCAGGCAGATCACTTGAGGCTGGGAGTTTGAGACCAGCCTGACCAACATGAAGAAACCTCGTCTACTAAAAATACAAAATTAGCCAGGCATGGTGGCACATGCCTGTAATCCCAGCTCCTCGGGAGGCTGAGGCAGGAAAATCGCTTGAACCTGGGAGGCAGAGGTTGAGGGAGCCGAGATCGCGCCACTGCACTCCAGCTTGGGCAACGAGCAAAACTCCATCTCAAAATAAATGAATAAATAAAATTAAAAAGATCTAGGGAAATCCTATCACCCAGCTTCTCCCAAAGGGGATTTCTTACATAAATATAGTAAATGTACCTTCCCTTTTCTTTTTTTTTTTTTCTCAGAGAGTTTCACTGTATCACCCAGGCTGGAAGGCAGTGTCACAATCACACAGTCTCTCCTGGGTTCAAGCATATCTCCTGCCTCAGCCTTCCAAGTAGCTGGGATTACAGGCATGTGCCATCATGCCTGGATAATTTTGTATTTTTAGTAGAGATGAGGTTTCGCCATGTTGGCCAGGCTGGTCTCGAACCCCTGACTTCAGGTGATTCGCCCACCACAGCCTCCCAAAATCCTAGGATCATAGGCATGAGCCACTGCACCAGGCCATACCCTCCCTTTTAAGATAAGGCTCCTGAAGGCCCAGACCTTTCCTCCAGTGCTTTGAGGTCTGATCCTGACAATAATAACACCTCACTCATACCCTGGGCTTTGCAGTTTACAAAACCCCCTACCCCTCCTTTTATCGTCAAAGCAGACTTGTAGGCTAAGGTAGGCTAGGGTGGACCATAGGTTTTCTTGGTCAGGAGAGACTTCCTCCCTCCCTGGGCTCCCCTCTGTAGTGGTGCCAAATAAAAATTTGATCAGTCAAGCCTGTAAGGTAACCAGCACTAACGTGCGGAGTCAGTCCCGGGCAGGCCTGTTTATTATTTTGAAACACTACTGATCGCACATTCTGGCCGAGATCCTCGCCTGGCCCAGCCTTGCCCACCAGGCCTGGGCTGGGTCTCCTCGTCCAAGTTCTCACACGAGGGGCAGACCACAACCAGAGCGCCTCTTTGTGCCTCGGTCTGCCCACGTAGAGGTTAGTCCCGCAGGCGTGGCAGGTACATCTCAGGGTCGGCAGAAAGTGCCACTGGGGAGCCCAACCGGAGTTGCGGGCCTCGCGCCGGGCCCACTGTCCAGACCCAGGCTCACGAGAAAAACGAGGACACGGGAGGGCTGCACGCCCCTGCTGCTGGTGCGGCCACAACCCAGCCCCAACCTGGGGCCTACACCCCTGCGAACTACAAATCCCAGCAGGCAGTGGGCTGCGGGGCGGGTCTCAGAAGATGCGCCCTGCGGTGCCTTTGCTGAGCCCAGGTCCGGAGGGCCCTCCGGGACGAGGTCAGGAGGGGACGGGAGCACCAGAACAGACCCTCGGACACACTTACACACCGAGTCTCTCACACAGCGCACGCACACACACACACACAGCTCGCGAGCGCTGGGGCGTCCTGGCACCGCCCCTACAAACTACAAATCCCGGCAGGCAGCGGGCCGCGGGGCGGGATCTCGGGGTGCTGATCCGGAAGCGAAAATTGCGCCAGGCCGGGTGGGATCCGGGTGGCTAGCAGGGGGCTCCCGTGCTGGGAAGGAGATGGCCTTCTCTCCCTCGCAAACCCAGCTCCCCCAATTGCGCCAGGCCGGGTGGGATCCGGGGTGGCTAGCAGGGGGCTCCCGCGCTGGGAAGGAGATGGCCTTCTCTCCTCGCAAACCCAGCTCCCCATCCCTGCACGCGCCGCTCTACCCTGGAGTGGCTGGTCCGACCCCCTCCTTCTCTGCGAACCTGAGCCCCACCCTGCCCTCCGTACGACGTTGGGGCCGTGGGAGAAGAGGATGGTGGGTTGGGGTTTGGGCTCACAGCCTGGTAGGTACGCAGAATGACCTCCTGAACCCATCCTCCATTGCCCAGAGCAAACTCGCATTCCTGGAGGGAGGAGGACTGCAGACCCTGAGGCTGAACTTAGGTCTGTTAGGGTCCCTGTGTGGCCTGCAGGACTCCTGGAGAAGCCCAGGGAAGGTCTGGGTCCTCCAAGTCCGAGATTTAGGTCCCGGGGTTTTCAGGCCACGGTATCTGACCGTCGTCGGCGCCTAGTGCCCAGGCATTAATTTTACATGGCAGAGTCAAGGTGAAGGTTAGGAGGCTGCCAGGAGGTAATAACCAGGGCACTCGCATTCAGCATCCTCTCTCTCAAAGCACTCTTCTCACACCTCAGGGTCAAATGTCAGAACTCTTTGCCTAACTTCCCGGGTTACCCAAGGAGCTTCTGAGACGCTACAGAAGGGACTTACCCAGACCCTTCAGTGCAAGCCAGGAACTCAGGGTCCGGCCGGCTCGGTGGGATGAGCTGTGCTGAGGCCCTGCTTCATCCACCCTCTGGGGCCAGGGCAGCCTCTTTCCAGAGGCCTCTTCTAGCTCATTTCTGGCTCCCAAGCGGGGGACTCAGGTTACACCTGTATCGGGAGCAGTGACACCACAGTGGCCAGCAACACACTGGACTTTCTGTCTCCAACTCCATTTTCAGTTTTTACACTTCCTGATCTGGGCATATATTGCTACATCCTGGATCATCAAGGAAGGAGGAAAATGCCTAGTCAATGAAGGTTTTGCATGACCCTGTATGTCAGTGAGATTTCATTCTTGCTTAGTTAGGTCGAGGCGAGCTACTTCATAGAAATATTTCATTTAATCTCTAAACACCTAGAAATAGCTCCAGAAGGGATATTCAAAGTAGATTGCCTAAATTCTTTTGGTAGCAGATGTGGGGTTCATATTAACTGGTCGAGTGGTCTCTAAGCATGCCCATTTCTGCCTGGGAAGTTCTCAAAGGCTTGGTTTTCTGAGTGTTTCTGTTAAGACAACCAGCCTTTGTTGAGTAGCCCTTCTACCCCTAGAGACGAGAGATAGGTACCATAGAAACTTGGAGACAAGCTACTGGCTCAGTCCCTGGACTCTTTAATAGAGATAAGAGCCCATTCTCTCTCTCTCTCTTTTTTTTTGAGATGGAGTCTCAAGTCTGTTGCCCAGGCTGGAGTGCAGTGGCACAATCTCGGTCTACTGCAACCTCTGCCTCCCAAGCCAAAGCAATTCTGCCTCAGCCTCCCAAGTAGCTGGGATTACAGGCACACACCACCACGCCCGGCGAATTTTTGTATTTTTAGTAGAAACGGGGTTTCACCATGTTGGCCAGGCTGGTCTCGAACTCTTGACCTCAGGCGATCAACCTGCCTCGGCCTCCCAAAGTGCTGGGATTACAGACGTGAGCCACCATGCTCGGCCTGGAGTCCATTCTCTTATTATTAGAAATCTTATTATCAGAATGTGAGCTTCTGCATTCCAGGGCTAGCACCAGACCCCCCAAGTCAGTAATGGCCCATGGGACATGCAATGTGCCAAAAACCGTTTAATACCCGTCCCTGCTCCCTGAAGATCCAACCAGCAACTAGCAGGGTGCAGTTAAAGTTAGGTCATTACAGGGAATGTGGCTAAGGAAAGGCAAAGCCCAGCAAAAGTTGGGTTCTTTTGCTTTACGGGCCATTCCTTTATTTTACCTTCCTGATAACTAAAGCCTGGGTTGGTGGTCCTCTAGGCTACGCCCCTTCCACCGTCAGCCTCCGGGCTCAGGAAATGAGCGAGACAGGCTGCCCACGCTCCTCCTGACCACCAGGGGTCGCCCTCTCCCTTGGAACAACTTCTCAGGTCCCCATAGTGGCCTGGGACAGGGTGAGGGATGGTGGCTTTGGGTCTTTGTCCATCAGATGGACTTGGCCAGCATCCATTCCTCTTTGATCTCAAGCTTTTCTGTTGGTAAAAGGGAGGAAGGGTGATCTCAGGGCCCTCCAGGCCCATCAAGGAAGGAGATGGGGGATAGGAGACATCCGGGGAGCCACCGAGTCCAGTCTCTCCTAACGGGGAGGGTAGAAGGCCCGCTGGTTTTCCAAACCCTCTCCCATTCCCAGTCCTGGGAGAAAGGAACAAGGAAGCAGCAGGCACAGGAGAAGCTTGGCTCCCAGGCTCTGCGCTGAAGAAGAAAGCCTCTCAAGCAGGGCCATGCTATATTTGGTGGGGGGGAGGGAAAGGGCGGGGGAGGAACGGATGCCCCACCCCCCTCAGGAAAGCCAATAGAGGAAAGGACCCAGTGGGGTGGGGAAGGTCGGTCAGAGATATCCAGAGAAGACAGTCCTTGTTGATCCATCTGCACTGGGGGAAAAGGGGGTTGTTTTCAGCAGGTAAACACAGCCGGGGCCTCAGGGCGTTGTGCCTCAGCCTAGACCTGGTAGTCCATGACATATGGACAGGAAAGAGCAAGACACAGGGCCTTCCAGAGAAGAGAGACCAAAGATGTTTGCAGAGAGCAGGCTTTGCGCAACCTGTAAAGAATGAGTAAGATTTGAATAGCAGCTACAACAAATATTGATTGAGAGCCTGCTGTGTGCCAGGCTTGGAATTTGGCCGTGGAACCTAACAGACACAGTGGCTGCCCATTTACATAGCATGCAGTCGAGTATGGGAGTTTACAGTCTAGTGAAATAAACCTGCAGATTTAATTATGGTGAGACCTCAAAGAGTGGGGTAGGGAACTGCCCTGGTCTGAGACCCTCGCTGCTGAGGGAGGGTCACCTAAAATGGGGCCTGCAGGAGGGAGGGAGGAAAGGGGCCAGGATGTTCCAGAGAAGGAAGAACAAGTGTACACTCCAGATAAGAAGGGCCTGGTGAAGATTAGAAAGGGTGGAGAGAAGGCCGGGCGTGGTGGCTCAGGCCTGTAATCCAAGCACTTTGGAGGCCAAGGTGGGCGGATCACCTGAGGCCAGGAGTTCAAGACCAGCCTGACCAACATAGTGAAACCTCGTCTTAAAAGAAAAAAAACATTTGTTTCTAAAAAATAAAAAAGAAAGAAAGGGTGGAGAGAAGCCATGTCACACTGCAACTGCTCCCCTCAACACCCAACCTTACCCCGAGTTTCCTGTGCACTTGGTCACCTCCTGGGCCCTTTTGGGGGCAGAATCTGGCCAGCGGATGACTGGATCAAGCTGAAAGACAGCTAAAGAAGCTGAGGTGGACAGTGCGGTGGCTCACACCTGTAATCCCAGCACTTTGGGAGGCCGAGGCAGGCAGATCACCTGAGGTCAGGAGTTCAAGACTAGCCTGGCCAACATGGCGAAACCCTGTCTCTACTAAAAGTACAAAAATTAGCTGGGTGTGGTGGCAGGTGCCTGTAATCCCAGCTACTCAGGAGGTTGAGGCAGGAGAATCTATTGAACCTACGAGGCGGAGGTTGCAGTGAACCGAGCAAGATTGCGCCACTGCACTCTAGCCTGTGCAACAGAGCGAGACTCTGTCTCAAAAAAAAAAAAAAAAAAGAGGCTGTGGCTGAGTGCAGGATAAAGAGCTGAGGTGGAGGTGAGAGGGCTGGGCTCTGGGAGACAGAGCCTCCCAAGTAGCTGGGATTACAGGCACCTGTGAAGAGGGTATTGCCATTTTGGAGATAACGTTTTTTGAAGTATGATATACATTTCGAGAGTCCTTTTTTCTTTAGTTTTTTTTTTTTCTTTGTACTGTTTTGCTGCTATTAAGAATGCCCTTGGCCAGGTGGGGATGGCTCAAGCTTGTAATCCCAGCACTTTGGGAGGCTGAGGTGGGCAGATCATCTGAGGTCGGGAGTTTGAGACCAGCCTGACTAACATGGAGAAACCCCGTCTCTACTAAAAATACAAAATTAGCCAGGCGTGGTGGTGAATGCCTGTAATCCCAGCTACTTGGGAGGCTGAGGCAGGAGGATCACTTGAACTCGGGAGGTGGAAGTTGCAGTGAGCTGAGATGAGGCCATTGGACTCCAGCCTGGGCAACAAGAGTGAAACTCCGTCTCAGAAAAACAAAAAACAAAAAATGCCCTTTGGCCAAGTGCGGTGGCTCACGTCTATAATCCTAATACTTTGGGAGGCTGAGGCAGGTGGATTGCTTGAGCCCAGAAGTTCAACATCAGCCTGGACAATATAGTGAAATCCTATATCAGTTTTAAAATTTAAAAAATAAAAAAAAATGCCTTCTCTCTTTGTCATATTCTGTAAGGATTGAGTAAATATCTAGAAATTCCACTAAAATTTCCTTAAGTCAACAGGACGCAGAATGGTCCGCCTGGACCCGTCACATTGGAAGAGCAGAGAGAAGGTGAGTGTGAGGGAGTCCCTGGGAATCAATGGAGGGACTGGGACTGGGGAGGTAGGAGGGGGCCTGATCTTTCCAGGCAGCAAGAAGCATTTGGTCTCTGTTCAAGGAGCCATGAGGAGTCACTCAAGGGTTTTAGGCAGAGCCGTGACACAACCAGAGCTACTGTGAACAAAGGTTCTGGAACAGGGCAGGGTAGGACCGGTGAGTGGGACAGAGGCACACCACCTCGGTGGGACAAAGGGAAGATAAGAAGGTGCTGCTGGCTGGACGCTGTACCCTAGAGGCTGGCGAAAGCCGACCTCAACTCTCAGCCCCGGGCCTAACCCTTGGAGAACCTGAGCAGAGCTAGTGGAATGCCCTCTGGGAAAACAGAGACACACTACACACCAGACTTTTGTGTTTGTTTGTTTTGTTTTCTCAGACGGTGTTCTGCTGTTGTCACCCAGGCTGGAGTGCAATGGAGGGACCATGGCTCACTGCAACCTCCATCTCCCCAGGTTCAAGCAATTCTCCTGCTTCAGCCTCTCTAGTAACTGGGATTACAGGCACCTGCCACCATGCCTGGCTAATTTTTGTATTTTTAGTAGAGACAGGGTTTTGGCATGTTGGCCAGGCTGGTCTCGAACTCCTGACCTCAGGTGGTCCACCTGCCTTGGCCTCCCAAAGTGTCGGGATTACAGGTGTGAGCCACTGCGCCCACCTGTTTTTTTTTTTTTTTTTTTTTTTTTTTGAGATGAAGTCTTACCGTGTTGCCCAAGCTAGAGTGCAATGGCACGACCTTGGCTCACTACAACCTCCACCTCCCACGTTCAAGTGATTCTCCTGTTTCAGTCTCCCATGTTACTGGAATGATAGGTGTATGCTACCATGACCAGTTAATTTTTTGTATTTTTAGTAGAGAGGGACTATTAAATTTTGACCAGGCTGGTCCTCCTGAGTAGCTGGATTACAGGCGCCCACCACAATGCCTGGCTAGTTTTTTGTATTTTTTAGTAGAGACAGGGTTTCACCCTGTTGGCCAGGCTGGTCCTCCTGAGTAGCTGGGATTACAGGCGCCCACCACAATGCCTGGCTAGTTTTTTATATTTTTTAGTAGAGACAGGGTTTCACCCTGTTGGCCAGGCTGGTCTTGAACTCTTGACCTCAGGTGATCCACCCACCTTGGCCTGCTGTAGTGCTGGGATCACAGGGGTGAGCCACCGTGCCTGGCCAACAAACTACACACCAGACTTTCTGCCTACTCCCAGGGAGACAGAGGGAGGGTCTCTCACAAAGCTCTGAAGCTGCAGCAAGAAATGGTTGTGCACCAGGGAGGAACAAGGCAGGGGCCTCTTCTAGGGAGCCATCTGTCCCTCGCTCTGTCAGCCCTTCATCGCCCATCACAGCTGTCCCCCAGAGTCAGCTGAGTCAGCAGGCCTATGACGGCAGCAGGCGCAGGAGGAAGAGGGGCCTCAGCCACCTTGTGCTCAGCCAGCCCCATCATCCATTGGTCCAGGACAGCACCGTTCCTCCCACTGCAAACCGCTTTCCCCTGGGATTGCCCCAGCTTCAGCTTGAACCCAACCACAGATAGAATTCAGGTGGCCGCAGGCCCTTCCATCAGGAACATCTTGGGCCTCTAACCTGAGCACTTGCTCTGGCAAAAATGTCCTGAGGACTCAAGGCCCCTTACCCTCATGGGCTTCCTTCTCCACTTGCAGCTCCCTGCCCCACCACGGCCCCCTATGGCCTCAGCTCCAGGCCTCTCCCTAGACACTTAGTCCTAACCTCGTGTTCAGAAAGTTCTTCCTTTTCTACCCCACTTACACTTCACTTGTCTTTGTGGGTTCCCATTCCACTGGGAGAGGAATCCTTGTGTTATCAGCAACTCTTCTACTCCCCTCTCGAAGGGAAACCTGGCTTTCCCGTGGTGGCCCCCACGTAATCTCCCATTGGCCTGGCCTCCTGCTCCCTGGCTGTCCCTTCCCCTAGTGCCTCTGTCTCCTAGTGCTTCCTCACATTTCCCTCCCTCTTTCCCTTCCTCCCTTCTTTTTCTTTCTTTCTATAATGATTGATTTTTTAAAATTATAACAATAATTCATCATTGGGCACAGTAGGTCACATCTGTAGTCCCAGGAGGCTGAGGCAGGAGGATCATTTGAGGCCAGGAGTTTGAGACCAGCCTGGGCCACATAGCAAGACCCCATGTCTACAAAAAATGTTTTCAAATTAGCTGGGCCAGCTGGCGAGGTGGCCCATGCCTGTGATCCCAGCACTTTGGGAGGCCGAGGCAGGCAGATCACGAGGTCAAGAGATTGAGACCATCCTGGCCAACATGGTGAAACTCCGTCTCTACTAAAAATACAAAAAATATTAGCTGGGCGTGGTGGCATGCGCCTGTAGTCCCAGCTACTCAGGAGGCTGAGGCAGGAGACTCACTTGAACCCAGGAGGCAGAGGTTGCAGTGAGCCGAGATCACGCCATTGCACTTCCAGCCTGGCAACAGAGTGAGACTCCATCTTAGAAAAAAAAATCAGCTGGGCCTGGTGGTGTGAGCCTGTAGTCCCGGTTACTTGGGAGGCTGAGGCTGGAGCATGACTTGAGTCCTAACCTAAACTTGAGGCAGGAGTTTGAGACTGCCGTGGTCTATGGTCATGCCACTGCACTCCAGCCTGGGTGACAAGGTGAGACCCTATCTCTAAAAATAAACAGTCCCAGCCGGGCATGGTGGCTCACGCCTGTAATCCTAGCACTTTGGGAGGCAGAGGCAGGTAGATCACCTGAGGTTAGGAGTTTGAGACCAGCCTGGCCAACATAGTAAAACCCTGTCTCCACTGAAAATACAAAAAGTAGCCGGGCATGGTGATGTGCGTCTGTAATCCCAGCTACTCGGGAGGCTGAGACAGAAGAATTGCTTGAACCCAGGAGGCAGAGGTTCCAGTGAGCCGAGATGGCACCACTGTACTCCAGCCTGGGTGATGGAGTGAGACTCCATCTCAAAATAAATAAATAAATAGTCCCAAGAGTATACAAGTATAATGCCATGACACTTAGTTCTATCTGGTTCCACCTTCCTAGGAGACACACACACACCTGGGCTCACTGTTTGGGTTTCTTGGCATTCATTTGGTGATCCCACTGACTCTGAGGTTTCACCTCCAGATTAAAGTTCTTTTTTTTTTCTTTTCTGAGGCGGAGTTTCACTCTTATTGCCTAGGCTTGAGTGCAATG
This sequence comes from Ateles fusciceps, assembly GCA_036589455.1. Taxonomy (NCBI): domain Eukaryota; kingdom Metazoa; phylum Chordata; class Mammalia; order Primates; family Atelidae; genus Ateles; species Ateles fusciceps. The sequence goes on along the minus strand of JAZHEH010000053.1, from coordinate 2,284,432 downwards.
GTGCGATCTCAACCTTACTTCAACCTCCACCTCTCAGGTTCAAGTGAATCTCCTGCCTCAGCCTCCTGAGTAACTGGGATTATAGGCACCTGCCACAATGCCCAGCTAGTTGGGAACCAGCCCAACTCCGTACGTGGGTGCCCTGAGTCCCGGCAGTGACGAGGGATTGAGAAGAGGAAATAAAGACAGAGACACAAGAGTGGAATTTACAGCATGGGTCCAGGGACCAACGCAAGCGTGGAAAGCGTGTTGGCCCTGAGCGCTGGGCTCCAAACACTTTTATTACATGTATAATCTCATAGATTTTATGGATGTGGAAGGGGAGTGTGAAGGAGTAGGTAAGATAGCCGGTTGGAGAGCACTTGAGATCCTTCTAAGACATGCTTAACTAGTAGTCTGAGTTTACCACTGATTGTTATCAGAGTGCAGCTGCATGGATGAAGAGCCACAGGGTTTGACCACACCCAACGCATCAAGGGGCTTTTATCCCTAGCATTGAGGACATAGAGCAATTCAAATCACTCCATATTCCAAGAACCTAGGCAGAGCCTGAGGCGTTCTGTTCCGTGATCTCTGCCCTGCAAGGCTTTTCTCCTCCTTGCCAGCTCCCATCAGGAAAGACCCTCCCAGAACTTGTGAGCAGAGGTCGCCTCCCTCCTCAGAGATCTTTGCATAAGGCCTTCATGCAGTCTCCATGTTAAGAAGGCATTAGTGGGACCACGGCAGTATTCCCTGCTCTGCAGCCACCCCGAGGTGTTCCCTGGTGTTACTGCACTCTCGGATGGTCCTTACCTTAGGCCTCCTGTTGCCGCTTGATTTCTAATTAACTGCACCAATAATATAGTTTAGTTTGGTGCATGAACTTCAGTGTACTCTGAGCCAAGCATGTTTATAATTATTTAGCTAGAATTAACATAGGTGTCCCCCTGGCCATCTTGACCCACATTAGTTTTTTGTATTTTTTTGTAGAGACAGGGTTTTACCATGTTTGCCAGGCTGGTCTCGAACCCCTGACCTCAGGTGATCCACCCATCTCGGCCTTCCAAAGTGTTGGGATTACAGGCGTGAGCCATCATGCCCGGTCAGATTAAAGTTCTTAACTGAAAGTAAGAGAAATCGACTCTAGCTAGTTTAGGCTGGAAAATAATTTATTAAAACTATTCTGTAGTTCACAGCATCTCCAGCAGGGCCAGACAGCCAGGAATAATGTCCCAAAGGTCACAGCCAAGCCAGCCTGGCAGAGCCACCCTGGGCACTGACACCACTGTTTGCCAATGCCACTGATTTGGGCCCTGGGGGGTGGCACTAAGGGCTCAGCCCCTTAAGCCGCTGGAAACAGGATTTGGCTGTCACCATCCTCCCAGGGTGCATTCCTCTTGATGCCTGCTTCAGATCCACCTCTGAGACCTCTGACCACAGCCTGCCTAGCTGTCCCCCTGCAGGTCTTCAGAGCCACCCCACCCTCTCCTCACAATGAATCCACTTCACTCACACCCCAGGTGCCGGCTATACTTTACTATCTTCTGATGGTGTCTGCTGATGTCTGCTGGCAACAATGACCTCAAGTATTTCTTCCATATGTATGTTTTTGTCCATGTTTCCAGGCTTGTAACTCCCATAGCCCTGTTTAGAGACTTTTTTTATTTTTTATTTTTGAGATGGAGTCTCTCTCTGTCCCCCAGGCTGGAGTGCAATGGTGCAGTCTGAGCTCACTGCAACCTCCGCCTTCCAGGTTCAGGCAATTCTCCCTCCTCGGCTTCCCAAGTGGCTGGGACTACAAGTGCATGCCACCACACCTGGCTAGTTTTATTTATTTATTTATTTATTTATTTTTTAGACAGAGTCTCACTCTGTTGCCCAGGTAGGAGTGCAGTGGTGTGATCTCAGCTCACTGCAACCTCTGCCTCCTGGGTTCAAGCAATTCTCCTGCCTTAGCCTCCTGAGTAGCTGGGACTACAGGTGCACACCACCATGCCCAGCTAATTTTTGTATTTTTTTTTTTTTTTAAGACGGGGTTTCACCATGTTGGTCAGGCTGGTCTTGAACTCCCGACCTCAGGTGATCTGCCTGCCTTGGCCTCCAAAGTGCTTGGATTACAGGCATGAGCCACCACGCCCGGCCTAATTTTTGTATTTTTAGTAGAGAAAGGGTTTCACCATTTTAGCCAGGCTGCTCTCGAACTCCTGACCTCATGATCTGCCCGCCTCACCCTCCCAAAGTGCTGGGATTATAGGCGTGAGCCACCATACCAGGCATTTAGAGGCTTTTGTTAGGATGTTGGTTGTGTTAGGCCTTGGGAAACAGAATCTCTGGCCTTCTCCTGTCCTCCTTTCACCCACCCAAAGCAGGACTCTAATCTTCCTCCACCTTTCTGATTTGGGAACCCTAATTCCAGAGAGGGTCCTACCCCATACTCTGGGGGAAAGAATGCCGTGGTCATGAATTTTCCATAAAAACCCAAATGGACTGGTTCAGAGAGCTTCCTGATAGCTGGCCATGTGGAGGCTCCTGGAGGGTTGTGTGCCCAGGGAGGGCATGGAGCTTCCGCATCCTTTCCCTCTATTCCTGCCTTACGCATCTCTTCGTCTGTATCCTTTGCAATATCCTTCGTAATAAACCAATAAACCTAAGTAAATGTTTCGCTGAGTTCTGTGAGCTACTGCTTCAGCAAATTAATCAAACCCAAAGAGGAGGTTGTGGGAACCCCAGCTTGAAGCCAGTTGGTCAGAAGTCCTGGAAGCCTAGACTTGTGCCTGGTATCTGGGGTGGCAGGGCATCTTGGGGACTCAGCCCTCCACCTGTGGGATCTGACTCTGTCTCCAGGTAGGTAGTGTTGGAATTGAATTGGAGGATACCCCACTGGTGTCTGCGGCAGAACTGATTGCTCACTTGGTGCTGGGGAGAACCGCCCACCCCGCCACCACCACATTTGGTCACAGAAGTCTCCTCTGGGTTGATTGTTGTGTGTGAGAGCAGGGGAAAATCCATCTGAGTTTTTTCCAAACACCACTATGTGTTTTCTGAGGGTGGATTTAGACTAACTTGAGCCCATGGCCCGTTCGCAGTAGCTAAGACCCAAAAAATTTGGAGAATCACTTTGTGCTATGGAAGGATCATAAAACAGGCACTCAGGTGCTGCAAACAACGGGGCATGAAAACTTCAAAATGTGAGTTCCTAGTAAGTCCGCTTCCAGGAATTCATACCTAGGGAATACCTATGGTGTGCACAGAACAATTCCGTGCCAAAGATGGATAAAGAGGATGTCCCAATCTGCCTGTGTGACCAGACAAGGCCACGGAGGCAGGCCTCTTTCCTTCCCCCTTCTCCTCAATCTGTCCAGGCCAGTGTCCCCACCCAGATAGGATGGACTCCACCCTCTGCCTGGGGCCCTTTCACTCACCCAGGCCTTGGCATTTGCCTATGCAAAGCCCTGAACAGAGCAGGGAGGTGGCTGGAGTGAGGGCAGCATGGACTGGGAAACTCACTCAGGCTGAGGTTTGCAGTGGGGTGGTGTCCAGAACCTCTCACTGACCCTGATTTCAAAGGAGATCCCCTTGGGTGAGGGAAGTTGCCCCCTGCCTATGGTTCAAAATGTGGAAGAAAGGTCAGTTGGGAGTGGAGGACAAAGAATAGACCCAGTAGAACCAATTCTGGGTGAGGATTTGTTCTTTGTGTTTTTTCACTTTTTCCCTCTGTACCAAATGGCTCCCTGTGAAACCACCCAATGACTCTTCTTGGTTTCTTGGGTGCCCTTTTGCCTGCAGATCCAAGGAATTGTCTGGTCTTCCTCTCCATCCCTGGGTGTCTCCCCCAGTGCCCCCAGCCTGGTGGCTTCCAAAGCTGCAAGCACATGGGCTTCATTTCTCCTTTGTGCCAACAGCCAGGATGCCACCAAAATAATAAGCACAAGAAAGCTCCATAATCATCATTCATGACTGTGATCTGTGTTTCCTTATTCCCTGACTTAGAGTCAGACACCCGGCCCCAGCCCTCCTTTTTACCATGACCCGTCTCAGAAAGTCAAGGTTCCAAAATTCACTCAGGTGACAGAGCCCCTGGAAGTCATGAGCTCCTTAAGAAAGGTCACAATTAGCATTCTAATTCCATCGGCGGAAAGGAAGGTCTTTTTTAAAAAATTATTTATTTAATAGAGACGGGGTTTCTCCCTGTTGGTCAGCCTGGTTTCAAACTCCCAACCTCAGGTGATCCACCCGCCTCAGACTCCCAAAGTGCTGAGATTACAGGCGTGAGCCACCATGCCCCTCGAAAGGAGGGTCTTGACCCAATCCTGGAGAGGTACAGGATGTTTAGCCTCTAGGGCACGGGTTCTGGGGCAGGCAGAGCTCGGGTTGAATCCCACCTCCAACACTTGCTAATTGCATGACCTCAGGAAAGCTATTCCACTTCTCAGAGCCTCACTGTTAGAACTGAATTGTGTTTCCTTAAAATTCATATGCTAAAATCCTAACCCCCCCAGGTGACTATTTAGAGATAGGGTCTTTAGGGAGGTCATTAAGGATAAATGAGGTCATGGGGGTGGGGCCCTAATCTGATAGTGTGGGAGTCTTCATAAGAAGAAGGGTTACCGGAACCGCCTCTCTTTGTGCGCGCATGGACGAGAGGCCATGTGAGGACACAGAGAAAGCAGCTGTTTACAAGCTAGGAAGAGCGGCTGCATCACAAACCAACCCTTACGGCACCTTGATCTTGGACTTCTAGCTCCAGAACAGTGAGAAAACCACATTTCTGTTGCTGAAGCCACACAATTTGTGGGTTTTGGTTATGGCAGCCCCAGCTGACTAATACATTCGGTTTCCTCATTTGAAAAGCAGGGATAAAACTAGTACTTGCAGCACGAGGTTATCGTGAGACTGATGAGGAAACACACGTCATGCCTTCCCATTTCGTTTTCCTATGGCATCTTCAGGGCCTGGAACGGTCTCTGGCAGACAGTGGATGTTCAATAAATACCCACTGAATGGATAAATACATCCATCGAAAAGTGCAGCTGTCCCACTAAATATGAGAGCCTGTGTCTAGGCGCTTCCCTCACCTTCATTTCCCTGACCATTGGTCACCACTCACCAGCAAATGACAACAGTAGCAAAGGTTTAAGAAAACTGCAAGCCCAGCCTGCTGTTTTTAATTGGATCTGCCAAATAATGTAATGTCTGTGAAATGAGAAAGGCGACACTGATCGGAGAATTGAAGGAAGCCTGAGAACCCTGGTCCAGGTTAGCTCTTCCTGCTGTCGGGCAGAGGGGCTGGAGACCACAGCGTGGGGGGTGGCCCATCTAGGGGAGGCTCAGAGAGCTGCGGTTGGGCCCTAGGAGTGTCCTGGATAAAGCTGGTCTGGGGTTGGAGGCCACCGCAGATCCATCTTCCTGGTGCTTAGGAGATGCAAATGATGGGAACAATCGAGCCCTTGTCCCCAGGCCATTTGTGGCAGATCCCAGGCTCCAGGGAGGCAAAACTCCTCTGCCTCTGCCATGGTAAGATGTGGTCCTCGGGCGGCCCCAGGCACACCAACCTGCCCACCTGGGATGCCCAGGACTCAGCCAGGGAGAGGCTGCACTGACCCCTCTTCTCCCCCACCCTGGCTCTTTCCAGGACAAGCTCAGTGGGAGCAGTCCCCGGTGAGTACTGGGGCTCCTCTCTCCCTCCCCTCCTGTCTCTCTCTACCCCTCCTCTCCTGGGCACAGCCATCCCAGGAGCTGTGCTGGCTCTGCCAGGACCCTCTCTGCCCAGGGAGACCATTCGCATGCCTCCACTTCTTAGCCCTAGGGCTCCCCCAACTCCCCGGCTTCCCCAGAGCACCAGCTCATGCAGCTGTGTGCCCACAGGCACTAGCTCTGCCCCCAGCCTCCTCTGCTGCCCTGGTCCCAAGGTCTCTGTCAGTCACACTGTCATAGATATGAATGTCCCAGAACACAGCGTCTGTCTCACACGAACTCAAGGGTCCCTTGGACAGAGTTGACTAGAGTGTGCTTGCAGGCTGCGGCCACCACTCCCACCACCCAGATGTGTGGGTAAGTGACACAGTGGGCAAGAGGGGCCCAACAGACTGGAATCCCTTGCAAATCAGGTCCCCCCAGTGACTCTGCACACCTGCCTCCCCCGAGCCCAGCACTGCTGAGTCACAGGGGCCTAGCTCTCCCATCTGCCTTGGCCAGAATCAGGGGTGCAGAAGGCAGGGGATGGGCATAGGTGGAAGGGCCCCTTGTTTCCAAAATGCCTACCTCAGTGGCCCTGCGGCAGCACTGGAAATGCCTGTGATGAGTGGTTCCTTTGAGCTGCAGCACTGGAGGTGTCAAGGGCAGGTGGTTTATTATACTGGGGAAAGGTGGGCAGGGAGGAGGTGAGGCTAGCCTGTCTGTGCAGACTCCCCAGGTTGGAGAGAAGACGCCCTCAGCCCATCGTTTCTGCCTTCCCCAGGGACCTGGAGACACAAGGTGAGTCTGGCTACTGAGGCTGGGGTGGGGGAGGCAGCGGCCAGAGCCTGTGCTGAACACCCTCTCCCCCTCCATTCCCTTTCGCTGAGCATCCTTTCCTCCAGGCCCAGGAGGAGGACGAGGAGGAGAATAAGTATGAGCTTCCTCCCTGTGAGGCTCTGCCCCTAAGTCTAGCCCCTGCCCACCTGCCTGGCACTGAGGAGGACTCCTTGTACCTGGGTGAGGGCTGGGAGGTGGGGAGGCAGGGAGGCTGGGTGCTTGGGCAGGACAGGAGGGTCCTCACAAGATTAGAGGGCACAGGCCTCGCCTCTCCTCCCCCTGCCTGTGCTGAGGCAGCAAGGGAGGCCTCAGCTGGCAGCCATCGGGGCCTCTTGGCTGGGCAGAGAGAGAGAGAAAGAGAGAGATGAAGGAACAGAGGGAGGGAGGGATGAAGGGAGGAAGAAGAGTGGGAAGGGAAAAGGAGGGGTGGTGTAACCAAGGCAACAGCCAGGGCCTGGCATTCCCCTTCTGAGATCCCAACACTTCTTCAGGCCAAGGGCGGGGGTGCTGGGAGAGCCCTGGCTGCCGCTGGCATCCCACCCCCACTGCTCAGCTCCTCGGCCAGGTGGGGGCAGGGAAACTGCCCGCCTCCAGTTGCCATGGAGACTGGGTTGTCAGGAAGCCAATGAGCAAGGGGGAGTGAGTGAAGGAGGAGGAAATGGAGGCTAGGTGGGTGGGGGGGGGAGGAAAATGGGAACCCGCCTGGGAGGAACCCACCAACTCACAACACATGCGGTCTTTTCCAGATCACTCTGGCCCCCTGGGTCCATCCAAGCCACCCCTGCCTCAGCCCACCATGGTGAGAGGCCTCCCCCAGAAGTCCCTCCTCCCCCACCCACCCCACTCTAAGCTGCCATTTCCCAGTGAGTGAATCTTAGAGGCATCTCATTTGCAAGATACCCCCCACATTTGCATTTAAGAGGCCCCTGAAAAATCAGATACCAGATGCAGGAGAAGCCAGAGCCCTGCCGCTGTCAGTCACTCTCCAACTCCTGGCCTGGTCCTTCCACCCTCCCGTCGGCTTCACCCAGGGTGTCCTTCTCACCTGCCTGATGGGGAGGAAAGGGGCTCAGCTGCCCTTTCCCTGGATTCTGGGACCTGAGGACCCCTCTCCACCTCCAAAGTGAAGTAGTCCCTACCTCAGCTGCCAGTCACTGCCAGCTCTCATTCCCACCTTGATCCCAGTGGGACTTTATGGATTTTGAAAACTACCACCTTTATCATACATTTCACTAGAATTTTTGTAAAAAGCAGAAGTGATTCACAACAAAGAAAGAGCTACAGAGTAGAAGCAAAGCCAAGAGTCGTCTGTTTTGTACAGTTTTTTTTTTTTTTAAGGATGGGTTTCACCATGTTGGTCAGGCTGGTCTTGAACTCCCGACCTCAGGTGATCTGCCCGCCTTGGCCTCCAAAGTGCTTGGATTACAGGCGTGAGCCACTGCGCCCGCCCTGTTTTGTACATTTTTTAAAGCTACACAGATGCAAGTGGTCCCATCCTGTCCCATCCTGCCCCTTCCTTGCCCTCCTGGAAGGAAACTGGTGCCTCAGTTTCCTTCCCCCCATCTGCCCTCACCGGCCCCCATTGTGCCCACAGCTGAAGGGAGGAGTGAGCCTGCCGGTGACCAGGAAGCAGGCACCTGTCTTCGGAAGGCGAGGTAATGCGATGTCCTCTCTTTCCGTGGCCCCATCCCTGGCACAGGGAGTCCTCCCGCCACAGGGTAGAGCTGTGCTTGTCTGACATGGGTCTCATACTCTGCCCCTTCATGGCACCAAGGGATGTGCCCTGAAGAGGCAGAGTATGAGAACCAGAGTATGAGACACACATGGCTGTGCCCCTTTTTATCCACCGATTTCTACGGTAGGCAGGCAGTTGGCGTTGCCTCTAATGAAATGAATGAGGAGACTGAGGCCCAGGGATATGAAATGCTATGCCTAAGATCACACAGAACCAGAGTCCGGTCTACTTTTTTAAAAAATTTTTTGGCTGGACTGCTCTGATTTTTTTTTTTTTTTTTGAATCAGAGTCTCACTCTGTTGCCCAGGCTGGAGTGCAGTGGGGTGATCTTGGCTCACTGCAACCTCCACCTCCCGGGTTCACGCGATTTCTGGCTAATTTTTATATTTTAGTGGAGAGGGGGTTTCACTATGCTGTCCAGGCTGGTCTTGAACTCCTGACCTCAAGTGATCCAGCCGCCTCAGCCTCCCAAAGTGCTGGGATTATAGGCATGAGCCACTGTGCCCAGCTGCTATGATTTGTTGAACAGTCCAAAGTCATTTGGAGCCAGGCCTGGTAAGTCAATTGGGAGGTCAGGACAGGCGACACCATAGGCTGTGCAGAGAATCATCAGGGGATAAGGAAAGCTTTCTCCTGGGGCTTCAAAGCTGACACTTAGACGCCCTCCTCGGAGGCGCCCTAAGGAGACTCTGCTCTTCCAGCCTCAGTCCCACTGAATTCCTTTCTTCTCCATGCTGCGAATGACAAGTGGTTCTCTCCTTTTCCTTCCAGAGCAGGGTGCATCGTCCAGAATGGTGAGCAGCCCCCTCCGTCTCCACCTCACATTCCAGGGTTCTGGTTAGGAAACTAGCAGGGGGTGGGGTGGAGTGGGGGTCTAGGGAGGCACAGGAAATATCCCTGAAACCAAGGGAAAAGGCCCAGAGCAGAGCCTCTGCCCCTCAGCCACAGGCCCCTGGCAGGCGTGAGCCAGCTGTCCTGAGGGTATCGCCCAGGGCTCCTCCTCACACTCTCTGAGAGCTGGGGCCCATGGGCACCTCTGAAGGGGAAGGTGCCTGTGGGATGCCCCCTCTCAGGCAGAGGAGAAATTGTAATCATTCAAGCTGGCTCCCAGAAAGAGGGTCACTGTGTGAGGAGGGAGTGGGGTGCCCGCCACACCTCCAAACTGATGGCTTCTCCCCCAGGAACCGTAGTCCTAAATGGAACCCCAGGACTGGGCAAACCATGGTCTCACACACCCCTCCCTACATTAGGTACCAGGCCTTCCAAAGAAACCTGATGAGGACCTCTACTTGGAATGTGAGCCCGATCCAGGTGAGCCCCTCCCTCAGCTCCAGACCCCTCCTGCCAGAGGCCCTCAGCTGCCCACAGCACGACATACTCTCCTGGCTCCATCTGCTTCCCTTGCCACCTCTCACCACCCCCAACAACATGCATTTGCCTTCAGTCACTGCATGGACATCACACTTCTGCCTGTGGTCCAGGTTGACCCATGCTGTGCCGGCAAGGGAGGTGCCCCCCTTAAAGCATGGGCTGTGTAGGGGCGCTTCAGCTGCTGTGGCCAGGACAGCATCTGCCTCTGGTTGGAAGCACTCCCAGAAAGTCCAGGCTGCAGAGAAGCGGCAGGCCCTGCAGCTGTTCTCAGCCCCCACCCTGGCCAGTGTGGGTTCCCTGGCTGGTGCCCAGCTGAGCCCAGCCTGCCCTCTCTGTTTCAGTCCTGGCTTTGACTCAGACTCTCAGCTCCCCAAGTCCTGATGCCCTCAGGGCTTCTGCCCAGGGCATCAGTGGTGCCCAGGTAAGTGCCCCAACCAGGTGCGTGCATGTGTGTGTGTGTGTCTCTCCCTGTCTCACACACACACACACACACACACATACACACACACACAGAGAAACAGCATCCCAATTCAGGCTTCCCCAGCCCTGACCCTGGGATGGGATCTCCTTGCACTGTCCCAGGGCCATTGGCAGTGGTGGCAGGGGCAGCTTTGATGCTGGATTCACTGGCTCTTTCTCTTGAAAAACATAAAGACCCTCAGCTCTGTCCCCCCAATTTTCTTCCCATAGGCCCACAGTCCCCCAGGAAACTTGGAATGTAAGAGGCTAATGATCAGGGGAGAAGAGAGGGAGGCAGGGAGGGAGGCTCAGGGTGGGACCTGGGGCCTGGGCGGCAGGCCTGCAGGGCCCGGCCTCTTCTGATCAGACCTCCTGTGTGCTAGGGCGCAGCGGATGCCACCTCTAAAGGTGAGTACAGGCTGGTCAAAAGGTAGTGAGTTATCCCCAACTGATTGTTCACAGTCAGTTACAGATCAAACTCCTTCCCTGCTTCTCACGACTGCACTTGACTAGTCTTAAAAAAAAAAAAAAAAGTAGGTGACTGCAGGCATCTTCAGCATGAATGCAGGTGGTCCTGCCAGGGCCTGCCCCAGCCCCAGCCCTGCAGGCCAGACTCCCTCAGGCCTTACTTTCCTGAGGATGTACCTGAAGCTCTGACTCCAGCTGAGATCAGGCCTGAGGGGACCCTCGGGGATTTTCCAGGGTCTGTGCCAAATCAGGAAGCTCCTAGTCTGTGCCCCAAGATCACACCTCATTTGGAAGTCACACGAGGCCTGGCTGGTGGGTCCTGCCAGGGCACTGGACCTGGAGAGTGGGAGAAGCACTGGGTGCTTGGGTTTGGGCTCGGGCCCATGCACGCCTCCTCCTGCTCCCCCACCCCCGCACCTGTCCCCTAGAAGCCTTCCTTGCCCACCCCCCACGCAGCCCCAGCTCTATAATCTGATTCTTCTAGTAGGAAGGAAATTGCCCTCTTCCCCTCTGCAGCCCCCACTGGGAGTGCCTCAGCTGTTGAGGTGAGGAGGGGCTGGGAGCAAGCTGTGGGGAGGGGTTCGGGGGAGCAGAGCCTAAGGGTCTTCACCCAGGAACCCTCTTGGGCTGAAGTGTGCGAGAACACATATGGAACACACATGTGCGACACCCCGCCGTGTCCCAGACAGGGACACCTCTTTGTTCTGCCTGCCTGGGACTCAATTGAGCAAAGGCAATGGGAACACAAATAACTGCACCCTGGGTCCCTCGGCACCCCACGCCCAATCCAGTGCCCTGGCACATCTCTGAGTGGCTGTGTGTATGCACAGGATGGCGACCTGCTGGCTCAGCCTTGGTACTCAGGGAACTGTGACCGCCATGCTGTTGAGAGTGCCCTGCTCCGCTTACAAAAGGTGGGCAGCCACGGAGCCCGGACCTTCTCTGAAACCCCTTCTGCTCACAGGCTGTGGCCGGCCCAGCAGTGGGGCACAGGAGAGCCAGGAGGGTTCTGGCCCCATCATGTGTCGGGGCGGTGGGAGGGCCATTGGAAGATGAGTTTGATGGCTGGGGTCTCCTCCACAGGACGGGGCCTACACCGTGCGCCCCAGCTCGGGGCCTCATGGCTCCCAGCCCTTCACCCTGGCAGTGCTTCTCCGAGGCCGGGTCTTCAACATTCCCATCCGGAGGCTGGATGGCGGGCGCCACTATGCCCTGGGCCGGGAGGGCAGGAACCATGAGGAGGTGAGAGCTGGAGGAGGCAGGGGCCTAAGGAGGGGGCAGCAGAGCAGTACCCGAGGCCCAGCCAAGAGCATTTGCCTAGGGAAAAACCCACATTTTGTATGTTTCTGGGATGGGCGGAAATGACAGAGCCCAGAGCCCTGAACTCCTTCCCAGACACCTGGCACTCTGGGAAGAGGCCCGCCCTCTGGGGGGTGGAGGTGCTCCTCCTGCCATGGCTCAGTCTGCACAGGGTCAAGGTGGGGGCCTTTTTGTCCCTAATGAACCCAGTTGGGAGGAGGGCAGGGTCCAGGTTCTTCAGAATCTTGTCTACCGCCCCTGAGGACTCTACATCACACCCAGCATTTGCTGGGGTGCAAACCAGAGACAGTCACCCACCACTCAGCTCCCCCACGTTGAAGGACCTGGGCAGAGGCGCGCCCTAGAGTCAGTCTGATCTAGCCTTGGACATAAGGGTCTGGCCAGCGGCATGCCCATGGGTGCAGCAGCAGGAAAACTGCCTGAGGCCTGGAACCAGGCAGCAAAATGGCAGTGGAGCTGCATGGGGCAAATGGAAAGGAAGAAAAGTGTCAAAAGCCACCTTGCCAGAGTCCCGCAGTTGCCTCAGGAAGTTGCTCCCAGCATGAGGGTCACAGGACTCACAGATACCCTGCCTCCCTGGCCAGCTCTTCCCCCTCCGTGGCCGCCATGGTCCAGCACTTCACGTGGCACCCCCTGCCCCTCGTGGACAGACACAGCGGCAGCCGGGGAACTCACCTGCCTGCGATTCCCCACCAAGCCCTGAGCCCACAGCGAGGTACACAGCGCCTTTGGAGTTTGCTTCTTGCCCTGCCCCACCTTGGGCTGTCTTCCTCTCTCTTCCCCACTCCTCACCCTAGCCTTTCCCATGCCCACAAGCAGCACTAATGGAGAAAAGCTGCCTGAAGACCCAGGGAAGGGTCCTGAAGACCCACCCCATGCTCACCTAGAGCCTGACACCACCCTCCCTGTTGCCTCTCCAGGGCTGACACCTCTTCCTGGCCTCCAGGAATGCAGGTGTCTGCCCAACTCACTAAGTCCTGGATGAAGGAACCATGGTGGCCTAGACCTGTCAGGGGACAGCACAGGCACTGCTGGAACAGCAAACGATCCTCTCACATCCACTTGGGGGTCCTAGCGCACCCTGGGGGGGAGCTGGCCTGCCTTGCACGTGTTTCGCTTTCAATAAACATTTGTGGAATGAATTCTTGAAGCTGCTAAATGAAGCAGAGGTGGCCTGCACAAGGAGGCCCTATGGTTCTTAAGTGTCACAGGGCAGACTAGCCCGCAGTTAGGGAGATGCAGGAGCCAGGCCAGGGCAGAACGGGCCAGTCGTTTCTACCCCGGATTGGGACTTTTACCTTTAGATGCTCTGTGCGGAAAGGCCAGGCCATATGGCTGACTTTTGTTTTGCTTTGTGGGGGTTGAAGTGGGGAAGGGAGGGAGGCTCAGTGCTGTCTCTGACACACTATTAAACGAGGAGAATGGAGTCAATTACCAACTCCTCTGACACCTATCTACTGTACAGCGCTCCCGGGGGAGTGATGAGCCTGATTTGGGGAGCTTGGTGTTGTCTAGAGCAGGGGGAGACATTGGGCCCGGGGAAACATCTATATGTGATGCTCCAGTCTAGATTGAAAAGCTAGGGAACGCTCAACAGTGGCGCTCAGAGAAGACAGGACGGCGGGCGGGAGCTTGGGGGCGGTGGGAGGTGGAGGGGCGCTCCAGGTCCCCAGGTGGCCACGCGGAGCTGCGAGCAGGATGCGGACCCCCGAGGCCCGGGGAGCACCCGGTTGCCGGCGGCCTGCAGGCGGGCGAGGGCGTCGGGCGGCGCGGGGCAGGCCACGGGCGGGGGCGCCTCGGCCCTGGCGCCGCGCCCGGAACACCCCGTGCCGGAAGCGCCATGTGACCGTGACTCCGCAGAAGCCGCGAGCGCAGCGAAACAAAGGGCAGCTCTGCAGCCGCCTCGAGCTCGGACCGGCACCGAGGGCCCGGACCCCCTACCCCACTCCGAACCCCCGGACTCCCAGGCCCTGCTTGCCCTTCGAACCAGGGTTCTGGCACGCCGGGAGGCGCGGGAACCCGGCGGAGACGGGGCGGGCACCGAGAACGCGGAGATGCCAGCGCGAGGCGGGAGGCGGGAGGCGGGGTGCGGGGCGGCAGGGCGTGGACGGTCGCCTCCGTCACTGCCGGCTCCTGCGGATCACCGCCTCGGAACCTTCATTTCTTGCCTGTAATAAGGGGACGATAATCATCCCTACGTCATCGTCCTCCGGTTAGGAGGCTTAAGTGAGAAATGCCACGTAAAGGGGTGCCTGAGGGGGCAAGGAAACACTCTCCGAATTCGGGCCAGTTAGCTGCCACTGTCAAAATCGCTGCAAGGACACAGTCACCGGCCAGGGCCCCAGGAGGGGGCGCAAGCTGGGGCCGGCGGCGCCATTGGAGGGCGTGGGGTGGACACCAGTGTGTGTATGTGAGGAGGGGGACCCACAGCGGGGGCTTCTAGCAGAAGCAGCAGGATAGGAGACCCCCAAGACACGCCCTCAGCCCCGCTGGCCCAGGCCTGGCTCCCTGCGCCCGCCACACCTTCCCCAGCCTCATCCCGCAGGCACGCAGGGGCTGTGGAGGTTGCGGAGCTTGGCACGTTGGGCTGGGCCTCACACCTTGGGCTGGGCCTCAGAGTACAGTCGGTCCCCCAGTATACCCACCTACGGCTTGGCAGGCTCCACTTCCCTAGAGCAGCTCTCCACTCTGCGGCCACAGAGGCCCCGGGCTCAGAAGCCTGTTGTTACTGAGCGCTGCAGCCACGAGGCCTGTGGTGGGGGGAGTAGAAGTTACAGCTCATAGCTCCTAAGTTAATGGCCTAACAGGGACTCTTGATTTTTCCCCAGCTCAGGGACCAGCTTCAGGAACTAGCCTCCGTTCCTCCCCTCCCTGAGGAGAAAGAGAGGAGGAGCAGCCAGGCAGTGGGACAGCCTCTAACTGGGGCCTGAGGGCAGAAAGGAACGTCCTGCCTGCCCAGGCCTCCTTAGCTTGCAGGCCTGCGCAGATGGCCCCGTGTCCAGGGAGCCTTCACCGCTCCCCCAGCCTGGGCCCAGGTACTTAAGCCATCGCTCCTTCACTCCCAGGACAGACCAGCTACTACTGTCCACTGTTGTGTATTCAGGGCCTGGAATACAGTCGGTGGCAATATTTATTGAAAGACTCATCAAATAGGTCAAGTCTATTCTGGATTCCTCTAAAGCTGATAACATTCCTTTAAAAGGGCCTCCTTTGTTAAGAGAAAAGTCCAATCCAGTGCTGTCCAGTGGAACTTTCTGTGATGATAGAAACGTTCTCTATCTGCATTGTCGAGTACAGTAGCCACCAGTCACTGGGGTCATTGAGCACTTGGAATGTGACCAGTGTGACTGAGGAACTGAATTGTTCATTAACGATTTAATTACTTTTAAATAACCACCTATGGTGGGGCTTCCAAGTCTCATGCCTTCCCAAGTGTGAGGGGCAGTGGTGAAAGCTGGCGAGGTCGGCAGGGGCTAGGTCTGGAGGAGCCTGGGAGGCCTCCATAAGGCACTGGGGGAGCCACGGAAGCTCTGAGCAGGGGTGGGTGCAGGAGGGATGATGGTATCCCAGGAGCATCACTCTGGTTGTATACTGTTGGATGGCCCAGAGGGGCCACACAGAGGCTGGGGGAATATTTAGGGGCTGCAGATATTCTGATCATTCAGGTGAGAGATGATTCCTTTTGATTTTTCACCATGCCAGCATCTCTCCAAGCACCCCATCCCCCATTTCCTCCCACCCAGCAGGCCAGACTCTAGAAAATTCTAGGTAGCGTCACCGACTAGGGGATTAAGTCTTTGAGAAATGTGCTGTTTGGAGGCCAGGCGCGGTGGCTCACACCTATAATCCCAGCACTTTGGGAGTTTGAGGTGGGCAGATCACTTGAGGTCAGGAATTCGAGACCAGCCTGGCCAACATGATGAAACTCCATCTCTACTAAAAATCTGAAAATTAGCCAGGCATGGTGGTGCTATGCCTGTAATCCCAGCTACTTGGGAGGCTGAGGCAAGAGAATTGCTTGAATCTGGGAGGTGGAGGTTGCAGTGAGCTGATATTGCGCCACTGCACTCCAGCCTGGGCAACAGAGCAAGACTCCGTCTCAAAAAAAAAGAAATGCACCATTTGGCGAAGAAGCCCATGTATTACATACAGACAGTGGGTTACCTGTCTCCAGTGGCTGGGGGAGGGCCTATAGGACAGGGGGAGCTGAGGGAGTGTGCAGCTGAGAAGGGCATGAACGCCTCAGCAAAACCACACCTTATGTGGCTCAGAGCATGGTCTAAGCAAACTTCTGGCGGCTTTCAGCTTTGGTTTCTGAAGAGGCAGCCTGATCTTTGGTGAAAACATGGACAGAAGAACCCAAGTTTCATTCTGGCTCAGTCACTCACTACTTGTGTAATCTTAGCCTCAGTCTCTCCATTTCTATTTTATTTTTTTTGAGACTGAGTGTCACTCTGTCACCTAGGCTGGAGTGCAGTGGTGCAATCTTCGCTCACCGCAACCTCCACCTCCCAGGTTCAAGTGATTCTACTGCCTCAGCCTCCTGAGTAGCTGGGATTACCGGCACCTGCCACCACACCTGGCTAATTTTTGTATTTTTAGTAGAGATGGTGTTTCACCGTGTTGGCCAGGCTGGTCTCGAATTCCTGACCTCAAGTGATCCACCCACCTTGGCCTCCCAAAGTGCTGGGATTACAGGGGTGAGCCACCGCACCCAACCATTCTCTCCACTTTTTTTTTTTTTTTTTTTAAATATGGGGTTTCACCATGTTGGTCAGGCTGGTCTTGAACTCCCGATCTCAGGTGATCTGCCCGCCTTGGCCTCCAAAGTGCTTGGATTACAGGCATGAGCCACCACACCCGGCCATTGTCTCCACTTTTAAAATGGGGTTAATAATATGTATGTCTGAGGATTGCTGCGAGGATGCGAAACAATGTAAATAACATGTATACACTGGGTGCGGTGGCTCACACCTGTAATCCCAGCACTGCGGGGGAACAAGGGGAAAGGATCGCTTGAGCCCTGGAGTTCGAGAATAACCTGGGCAACGTAGGGAGACCCCATCTGTACAAAAAATTAAAAAATTACCTGGGCATGGTTGTGTGTGCCTGTAGTCTCAGCTACTTGAGTCTGCGAGGTTGAGGCTGCAGTGAGCGGTGATCACATCACTGCACTCCAGCCTGCACAACAGAGCAAGACCTCATCTCAAAAAACAAAGCATGGATTTAACATATACTTTGCAACCATAGGAAAAGTACGAGATCATGTCCTTTGCAGAGATATAGATGAAGCTGGGGGCCATTATCTTTAGCAAACTAACATAGGCGCAGAAAGCCAAATACCACATGTTGCCACCTATAAGTGGGCACTAAGTGATAGAACACATGGGCACGTAGAGAGAAACAACACGCACTGGGACCTGTCGAAGAGGGGGAGAGTGAGAGGAAGGAGAAGATAAAGAAAAATAACTAGCCTCTCCCTTCCCTCCCTCCTCCATGTCTGTAAAATTAAAAAAAAAAAAGAAAAATAACTCATGGATATGAGGCGGATGATGAAATAATCTGTACAACAAACCCCTATGACACACGTTTACCTCTGTAACAAACCTGCATATATATCCCTGAACTTAAAAGTTAAAACACCTTGCCCAACCCGTCCCTCGGCCAACGTGGGCAGCAGCGGCAAATATTAAAAAAAAAAAAAGTCGGGCGTGGTGGCTCACTCCTGTAATCCCAGCACTTTGGGAGGTCGAGGTGGGCAGATAACCTGAGGTCAGGAGTTCAAGACCAGCCTGGCCAACATGGTGAAACCCCATCTTTAAAAAAATAAAATAAAAATAAAAACAAATAAAAAAGTTAAAAACCCTCATATACTTGGCCGGGCGTGGTGGCTTGCGCCTGTAATCCCAGCACTTTGGGAGGCTGAGGAGGGTGGATCATGAGGTCAATAGATTGAGACCATCCTGGCCAACATGGTGAAACCCTGTCTCTACTAAAAATACAAAAAAACAAAAAAAACCCGTCTTAAAAAAATAAAAAATAAAAAATAAAGGCCGGGCGCGGTGGCTCACGCCTGTAATCCTAGCACTCTGGGAGGCTGAGGTGAGTGGATCACCTGAGGTCAGGAGTTCAAGACCAGCCTGGCCATCTTGGTGAAACCCATCTTAAAAAAATAAATAAATAAAAATAAAAAATAAAAAATAAAAAAAATTACCCGGGTGTGGTGATGTGCACCTGTAGTCCCAGCTACTCAGGAGGCTGAGGCAGGAGAATCACTTGAACCAGGGAGGCAGAAGCTTGCAGTGAGCCGAGATCACGCCACTGCACTCCAGCCTAGGAAACAAAGCAAGACTCCGTCTCAAAAACAAACAAACAAAAAACATTTACTTAGCCTAATGCAGAGCCTGACATGTAATAGGAGCCATACGATTGGTTCCTAATAATAATAACTGTGAATCGGTGAAGCCTTGTTCTGGTCACTTTTGTGCTGCATTTTTAAGGACTCAGTCTTTCCCAATATACACACATACCTATGAAGCCTTTAGGCATTGTAGGTACTGTAATAATTATTGTTGTTCTTTTGAAAAATTTTTTAGGGGGCTTTCTGGTAAAAACCGGAAAGCCTGCTAGATGAATTCCAAAAGAGCTGTAACATTAATAATTATTGTTTTGTCTGCCCACTGGGCTTTTCTGTTCCCTTTCTGGTAACACAATCCACTTCCCCCCACTATAGGATCAGGCATGTGACCTAGGTCTGACTGGGACCAAACAGGGCCCATGAAAACCTCTCGATGTTGAGAGAGAGAAGCCAGACCTCTTTCCAAATCTGGATTTGGGCTGCAAATGGCCACCTTCCCCTGCCATGTGGATAGAGCCTATCTGCAGAAGTGAAGCAAAGACAAAGACAAAGAGTCTTGGAGACTTTGGGTCCTTCCCCAAAGCCACAGTATTTGCCTTAGTGCCCCTCCCAGTTATATGAGCTAGAAATGTCCTTTTGGTTTAAGCTCAGGAGTTAAGTGGGAATATGGCTTCTGGTCTTTGTAAAGAGAGACTCCAGGCCGGGTGCAGTGGCTCACACCTGTAATCCTAGTGCTTTGGAGGCCAAGGAGGAAGGATTACTTGAGCGCAGGAGTTTGAGACCATCTTGGGCAACATAGTGAGACCCCTGTCTCTACAAAAAAATAAAAAGAAAAACATTAGCAGTGGGTGGCAGCGTGTGCCTGTAGTCCTAACTACTTGGGAGGCTGAGACAAGAGGACTGCTTGAGCCTGGGCGTCTGGGTGGTAGTGTGCTATGCCACTCTGGTGTCTGAACTTAGTGGCATCAATATGGTGACCTCTCAAGAGTGGGTGACCACCAGATTGCCTAAGCAAGGGTGAACCTGCCCATGTAGGAAACAGAACAGGTTAAGACTCTTGTGCGGATCAATAGTGGGATCACATCTGTGAATAGCCACTACAGTAGCACTACAGCCTGGGCAATATAGTAAGACCCCATCTCTTAAAAGAGACAAAGAGGAAGACTTCTTCCCCAGTACAGACACTCATGTCCTTGAAGTTCAGAGAAGTCAGGAGATTTGTCTGAAGCACAGAGCAGTTAGTGGTAGAACTATTAATAGAACTTAGACTTGTCTGGTCGTATCTGAATTTACCATAAACTATACTGTACATTCCACCTGTTCACTCACAAATAGTAATTGAGTGCTGTCTATGTGCCAGACACCAAACAGCATCTCGTTTTCCCTTTATACCTGCTGAAGGAGTCCCCCTCCCCAGCTTCACTCCCAGTCTCTAGGAACCCTTGAGTCAGGGGACATGAGAAACAGCCTTTCTCTGCCAGGATAGGGCCCAGCACACTCACTGTCTTCCCAGAATCAATACTCCCAGAACTCTTAAGTGCTAAAGATGCAAGAGGAGCCAGCCAGCTACCCTTCCACTTACCTACATACTGACCTGCCTACCTACATTCTGTGGTTCTGCCCAGCGTGGAGTTAGTCCTAGCCCTGGCCCAGCCTCCATGCACACCTCTCTGAGCAACTGTGCTCCTATTACCCTCATGTCTAGAGTGATCATTTTGGGGGATACTGAAGTTGTTTTCAAAGTGCTTTTGGGCTGGGCACAGTGGCTCATGCCTGTAATCCCAGCACTTTGGGAGTCTGAGGTGGGCTCAAGCTCAGGAGTTTGGGATCTGCCTGGGCAACATAGTGAGACCCTACCTCTGTAAATAAATAAAAGTGCTTTTGATCTAAATTCTCTCCAGTGTTCCCTTTCTTTACTTTGCAAAGCTGGTTGACGAGAAAGAGAGGGGGCAGGAGCAGAAGGATGTCAGGACAGTAGTTTCCAAATGTGGTCCTCAGAACACCCATGGACCATGATGATGGTCACCATGTCATCTTTGGTGACAAAAAAAGAAAAGAAAACAACCTGTGTCATGAGCTTTTTTTTTTTTTTTAAACAGAATCTTACTCTATCATCCAAGCTGGAGTGCAGTGGCATGATCTTGGCTCACTGCAAGCGGCATGAGCTTTTTCTCTGCAAAAATATTCCATTTAAGGGCCACCTTTTAAGTGGAAATCAAGGCACTTAGGAAGGCCGAGACGGGTGGATCACCTGAGGTCAGGAGTTCGAGGCCAGCCTGGCCAACATGATGAAACGCAGTCTCTACTTAAAATACAAAAAATTGCCAGGCGTAGTGGCGCATGCCTGTAGTCCCAGCTACTCGGGAGGCTGAGGTGGGAGAATCGCTTGAGCCCAGGAGTTCTGGGCTATAGTGCGCTATGCCATTCGGGTGTCCGCACTAAGTTTGGCATGAATATGGTGACCTCCCGGGAGCAGAGGACCACCAGGTTGCCTAAGGAGGGGGTGAGCTGGCCCAGGTCGGAAACGGAGCAGGTCAAAACTCCCGTGCTGCATCGAGTAGTGAGATGGCGCCTGTGAAAAGTCACTGCACTCCAGCCTGGGTAACATAGTGAGAACCCGTCTCTTAAAAAAAAAAAAAAAAAGGCAGGGCACAGTGGCTCATGCCTGTAATCCCAGCACTTTGGGAGGCCGAGGTGAGTAGATCACAAGATCAGGATATCGAGACCATCCTGGCCAACATAGTGAAACCCCATCCTCAAAACAAAAACAAAAACAAAAAACAACAACAACAAAAATACAAAAAATTAGGCCGGGCACGGTGGCTTATGCCTGTAAAATCCTAGCACTTTGAGAGGCTGAGGCAGGCAGATCACAAGGTCAGGGGGACCATCCTGACTAACGGGGTGAAACCCCATCTCTAAAAAAAACAAAAATAGCTGAGTATGTTGGCGGGCACCTGTAATCCCAGCTACTTGGGAAGCTAAGGCAGAAGATTTACTTGAACCTGGGAGGCAGAGGTTGCTGTGAGCCGAGATCATGCCACTGCACTCCAGCCTGGGCAGCAAGAGCGAAACTCCATCTCAAAAAAAAAATACACACACACACACACACACACACACATATATATATATAATATATTCTTTCTAGTCACTTGATTTTGCTGGGGCTCAGTTTCCTCATCTTTAAAATGGGGTTAGATGGGCGGGGTGGTTGACCTCAAGGACCCCTAAAAGCCTTTCTAACTCCAGTATTCCTACTGGGACCAAGTGCACGCTTCCTGGGACTATGCCTCTCTCACAGCCTGGGCCGGCTCCCCCACTCCCACTCCACTCACCCCAGCACCTGCTGCCCCTATGCCCCCCACCAACCCTTCTATTTAGCCCCACAAGGTGTGCCCTCCTAAGTGTCCTCTGGGGGAGAAGTGCCCCCCTCCATCATGCACTCTGGATTCCCAGGAGATACAGTGGATAAAAGGCAATTGTGGGTTTCTTTTCTTTTCTTTTCTTTGAGATGGAGTTTTGCTCTTGTTGCCCAGGCTGGAGTGCAATGGCGCTATCTCTGTCTCCCAGGTTCAAGTGATTCTCCTGCCTCAGCCTCCCAAGTAGCTGGGATTATAGGCATGTGCCACCACTAATTTTGTATTTTTACAAAATTAGTAGATGTGGGGTCTCTCCATGTTGGTCAGGCTGGTCTCAAACTCTCTGATCTCAGGTGATTCACCTGCCTCAGCCTCCCAAAGTGCTGGGATTATAGGCATGAGCCACCATGCCCAGCCAGGTTTCAGAAATTCTAATGTCTGAAATCACCAGTGGATTGGCCCAGCCTCCACGCAGCCGGGAATTTGGAGGAACAGAGGTTAGAGATGAGGAGCAAACGCACAACAGACACCAAGGTAGGGGCTGGGTGGGGAAAGAGCATCGAAAGAGAAGGAGGTCCTGGCCGAATCATAACAGCATAGATTCCTAGGACATCTGAGCTGCTCGGCTCCAAGGCTGCCCTGTCCTGCCTCCTCACGTTATAGATGAGGAAATGAAGGCCCACGGAGGGGAGAGGAGCCCACGAATGAAAAGGAGAGGGTAACTACATTTTTCTCTAGCAGCTCCTCAGCTGAGGGAAAGTCCTGCCTGTGGGAAGGAATTGAGGAAAAGAGATTGGGAAATTGAAGCCAGAGCATTAAGTTAGGACTGACCAGGACTAGGGGCCTGGGCTCCCATGAGCCTGTGTTCCTGCCCCCTACCTGCTTTCTACACCAGTCCCTTCTCATGTCCCCTTTCCATTGCCTGTAGAACTCAGCTCTGCTCTCAGGGCATCCCAGGCAGCAGCCCCGATGCTTAGAACAGACTTTCTCCCCAGCACACATCCACTTTTGCACCCCAAGAGGATCCAGGGATAAAGAAGGTACCAGGCAATCCCAAACACGGGGGCTGAACCCCAGGGAGAACAGCTGAGCCAGGTGTCTTGCCTGTGAACCTCCCGTCACCTTCAGCCCTGAGATGCAATGGCAATAATCCATGGCCGCTTTGGAAGCCTCCCCTCATACACTGTTGGCCCGCGTCTGCGGCACCTGCAGCTGCTGGTGGGAGCTCATTTTTATATTTATATTTAATTTTTTAGAGATGTTTCTCTTGCTCAGACTGGAGTGCAGTGGTGAAATCATGACTTACTGCAGCCTTGAACTGCTGGACTCAAGCGATCCTTCTGCCTCAGCTTCTTGAGTAGCTGACACTACAGGGGACACCAGCATGCCTGGTTAATTTTTAAATTTCTGGTAGAGACAGAATCTCACTATGTTGTTCAGGTGAGTCTTGAACTTCTTGGCCTCAAGCAATCCTCCTGCCTTGGCTTCCCAAAGTGCTGGGATTATAGGCATGAGCCACTGCACCCGGACTGGAGGGTCATTTTTAAAGCAGTGATGTCATGGCCAGGGAGAAACCAGCCCCACAGTTCCCAGATCTGCCTGGGAGATGCCCACCAACTTAGGAACGCTTCCAGCAAAGAGGCCTTGGGCAGGCTGGGTGATCTCCCAGGCCCTAGGCTATGTCTGCCCTTGATCGCACAGAATGTTCACTGCCTGGGAAGCTGGGAGCGGGGGACAGCTGGGTGACCTGAAAATGGAGGGGCTGAGGAGCTCCAGGCTGGCCTGCTCCTCCTTGCCACCCTCTCCCTGATAACAACAGACAAGGGCGGGAGGCTCCTGGGAGCCTGCTACCAGTTCCCAGGGCTTGGCAGCCAGCCCTGCAGCTGATGCAAGGCCAGGGGTGGGTGAGCTCAGCCTGTCCCCAGCACCCAGAGCCTCTTGCACCCGGTATGCCCTTGAAAATGCATCTATTCAGCCCCCTCTGCCTCAGCCTCCTAGGGTCCAGCTCCGTTCCTTCTAGAAACATAGGAGGGCCACCTAAGGATCTGGAAGCAGGCTTTGCTTGGATGGGATGGGAGGTAGGCAGCAGGCTCCCAAAAGCCTCCTGGCCTTGTCTGTTGCTAGCAGAGAGAGGGTGGCAAGGAGGATCAGGCCAGCCTGGAGCTCCTCAGCCCCTCCATTTCCAGGTCATCTCTCATCTCTGAATCAACCCTGCTCCTCTACATGGGCAGCCTAAGAGCAGTGTGGGGACCAGAGCCCCACCTCCAGGGACCTCTGCAGTGGAACAGAGGAGCTGGGCTCACTTCAGGCTCTGCCTCTCAGGGTCTGTCCACACCAGCCCACTTCCTCTTCCAGGAGAAGTCAGGCAGCTCTGAGTAAGTCTCCAGACCTTCTTCTTTTTTTTTTTTTAGACAGAGTTTCACTCTCTTGCCCAGGCTGGAGTACAATGGCACTATCTTGGCTCACTGCAACCTCTGCCTGCCAGGTTCAAGTCATGCTCCTGCCTCAGCCTCCCGAGTAGCTGGGATTACAGGCATGTGCCACCACACCTGGCTAATTTTGTGTTTTTAGTAGAGACAGGGTTTCTCCATGTTGATCAGGCTGGTCTCAAACTCCCAACCTCAGGTGATCCACCCACCTCGTCCTCCCAAAGTGCTGGGATTACAGGCGTGAGCCACCATACCTGGCAAGTCTCCAGACCTTCCTATCCCATAAGAAGACAGACTTTCCTCCTCTGGCTCTCCCCTCTTACTTTAGACATCCAGGCCCAAGGTAGGAAGGCTGGAGCCTATCACCCTTCAGCAACCCTCAGGTATCATTGGCTCAGGACCGGGATTCATTCAGCATCTACTTACTAAGAGATCTGTGATAAGAATGTGACAAATAACAACTCGACACATATCACGTGCATGCCTCATCTTACAAAGTGCTCTTGTGATTAGTGTTTTGAGGGATCCTAGTGATGATGTTGTGCTGTGGGGAGGCCCTAGGTGGAGAAGCTGAGGCCCGGGGAGCTGAAGAGGCAGAACCAGGAGTCACACCACAGGGTCTTCCCACACCCTCTTGCTATTTTAGTCCTACCCCATACACCTGCACTGAGCAGGAGGCAGGCTTCTCACCTGTCAGGGGACACCAGCTGGGACAGGGGAACAGAGAACCGTGTTTCCCATGGGCAGTGGTGGATGGAGGAGGCTGGGAGAACAGGACTTGTGGATTTGGGGTAGTGGCATGCCAGGACCACACATGTCTTGGAGGGACTGGAGGCAGGCCAAGGAGCAGGGAGGGTACCTTGGGTACTGGAGCTATACCTCCTGCACCATAGCTGTTTGCTGAGACAATACTGAACTGTCCTGCTGCGCTCCGGCTGGCACCAGTGGGATTGGGTCTGTTGCCTGGGGGATTGAGTCTGGCTACAGGACTGGCTCCTCCAGTTCCAGCCTAGGACCAGTGGCCATGGCCATCACTGGCCTCCTTGCTGATGCCAGCGTTAAATGAGGCCTTTCCAGTCTGCCCCTTGTACCTGGGGCCTGCCCTTCTCCTCAACCATGTCTAACTGTCTCTGGAGGACCGTGCACCCACCTTTATGACTCCTGGCCAACATTCCCAGCAGCTCTTGCAGCTTATGCAACTTCTGCTGCTGGTGAGCTCAGGCAGCTGGACTCGTGGGCAGGCGAGAACATGGTGCCCTGTGCTGGAGGGCAGGCACAGGCTGTACCCACCAACTGTACCCACCCCACAGGAGGCCTGTGGTGTAGGCAGGGGCTCACTGGAAAGCGCAATGAGGAGGCCTAGCTTGCTGAATACTACAAGCCCTTCTACTCTCCTGTCCTTTCACTGAGAGGAGATCTAAAGAATAAAATTCAACTCTTTTTTTTTTTTTTTTTTTTTTGAGATGGAGTCTCACTCTATGGCACGGGCTGGAATGCAATGGAGTGATCTCAGCTCACTGCAACCTCCACCTCCTGGGTTCAAGTGATTCTCATGCCTCAGCCTCCCGAGTAGATGGGATTACATGCATCCGCCACCATGCCTGGCTAATTTTTGTATTTTTAGTAGAGACAGGGTTTCGCTATGTTGGCCGGGCTGGTCTCAAACTCCTGACCTCAGGTGATCGGCCCACCACGGCCTCCGAAAGTGCTGGGATTACAGGCATGAGCCATCAAGCCTGGCTCACTTGAATCACTTTTAAGTTTGAATTCTCTTTATTTGTTACCAGATAATACAATCACGTGGTATTACATTTAAAAAGTGCAAAAGAGTATAATACAGATAAAATCAATTTTCCCCACACGCACCTGTGGCTCAGCTGCCCCGTTCTCCACCCTCTAGGGGCAAGCAGCACTACCAGTCTTTTGTATATCTTTCCATAGATAAGTCTCTATTAAGCACTGAATTATTTCATTATCTGAGTTCATACAGCAAGGTCACAACTCCCTGAACTCATGCTTGGGATGAGGAAGGAGCAAACTCCTCTGCTTTGAACATTACTTTAGAACCAACAGGAAATGACCAGAGACAAACACTTCCCATCCCAGGCCCACGCTCCAGTTCTCTCTCCCCTTCACATCCGTCCACCTGTTACCCCACTGGACGCCGCAGGCAGAAGTGAAGAACAGATGGTATTGGCCCCCTTGTTCTTAGGAAAGCTGAGGAACCAAGAATTAGGAGACCCAAGGTCACAGCTAACTGGGGCACCATCAGTTTTTCATTTCATCACCCCACTTCCCTATTATCTTCTCTTCAATTTGTAAATGACCTTGAGTTCTTAAATATCTCACTACAGCTTGTCTATGGAGATCTCAAAGACAGGGTCAAGGACTCTTCTTGGGTCATCTCTTGTGAGCTAGACTCTGAGCTGGGCCCCAGAACAGCCCCTCAGCAGTGGCTGAGGACGCTGGCTGAATGCAGTGAGAGAGGGAGAGGGTGTGCTGTTCTGCCAAGGGTACCCCGAAACCCTGAGGTTTCTCCCAGGACACACACACATCCCTGGCCACCAAACCCACTGGCCCACTGGGCCCGGTGCCTCATGAGTTCTTCTCTGTGCAGTTGGCTCAGTTAATGCCCCTGCTCAGAAGACCAAGGCAGTGGGTTGGCTCCCTTGGGGGTGGGGATTCCTGTGGTGAGACACTCTGTTCCTCGACCTTGAACTGAACACAGTGTTGCATATTACAACAGGATGACAAAAAGAGACTGTCCCTCCGTGAAATGGAAAATGCACAGTCTCTAGAGGAAAGGGTGACTCCGCCTGCAATCCCCTCCCTCCTCCCGGTTCCTTCTCACCCCACCTCTATGATCTGTGGGGTTTTTCTGGGAGAGGCTTTATCTGTTGTATCTTTATATTCTGTCTTTGACATGAATACTAACTTCAATAAAGCAGGTCTTGGCTGGGCACAGTGGCTCATGCCTGCAATCCCAGCACTTTGGGCAGCTGAGGCAGGTGGATCACCTGAGGTCAGGAGTTTGGGACCAGCCTGGCCAACATGGTAAAACCCCATCTCTACTGAAAAAAAATTAGTCAGGCCTGGTGGTGCATGCCTGTAATCCCAGCTACTTGGGAGGCTGAGGCAGGAAAATCACTTGAACCTGGGAGGCAGAGGTTGCAGTGAGCTGAGATCACACCACTGTGCTCCAGCCTGGGCGACAGAGCCAGACTCCGTCACAAAAAAATAAAAATAAATAGACCCAGTGCAGTGGCTCATGCCTTTAATCCCAGCACTTTGGGAGGCTGAGGTGGGCAGATCACTTGAGGTCAGGAGTTCAAGATCAGCCTGGCCAACATGGCGAAACCCCGTCTCTTCTAAAAATACAAAAATTAGCCAGGTGTGGTGGCATATGCCTGTAATCCCAGCTACTTGGGAGGCTAAGGCAGGAGAATCGCTTGAACCAGGGAGGCAGGGGTTGCAGTGAGCCGAGATTATGCCACTGCACTCCAGCCTGGGTGACAGTGAGACTCCATCTCAAATAAATAAATCAATAAATAAACAAATAAAAGCAGATCTCTGTCTAAACATCACAGAGTGCCTAGAAGAATCAGTTTCTCAGGAAACAGGATAATAAGAAAGCTTTGGGCCGGGTGTGGTGGCTCATTGGTCGGCACGGTGACTCACGCCTATAATCCCAGCACTTTGGAAGGCTGAGGCAGATGGATCACGAGGTCAGGAGTTCAAGATCAGCCTGGTCATCATAGTGAAACCCCGTCTCTACTAAAAAATACAAAAATTAACCGGGTGTGGTGGATGAGTTTTAAATTTTATTTTTATTTAAAAAAAAAAAAAAAAAAAAGAAGGCTTCAGAGGTTATGAGCTGTGCCTGATTAGTAATGCAACAGGGACAACAGAAACTTTTATTTCAGAGAACAGAAAGTAGCAGCAATGGCTGTTTTGTGAAACCAGGCTCAGTTCTAGGGTGGATTTGAGGACATTATTGGGGTGAGAGTCTGGGAAGGGACCCATGAACCAGAGGGGCTCTGACTTGAGAGGATCAGAAGGCCATGCTGCTGGAGGGAGAAGAACAGGCCAAGTCAGGGGGCTGGAATCAGAGAGGGGATTCCTGAGGATGAATGGTGAGGGGATGGCGAATATATGCTGTGATAGGTCACGGGGCACTGAGAAGGGATCTGGAGGCTCCGTTTGCGTGTTTCTACCACTTGAAAATTCATGTACTCAGCAAAGGACTCGTCTGTTCCAACACTTGGGACCCCTTCCTGCTTCCTCATTCTGCCCAAAGTGTCACTGTAGTGAGGGGCCAGGGTCTCACCAGGCACTTCCCAGGCTCCCCAGAGACCAAAGCTCTATTGTGGGTTGTCAGGCCCCACCTGCCTACCTGGAATCCATCCATGGTCTCCTGCCAAGTGCTGCTCCCTACCACACCCTCATCACTTGTCCCCTCCCACTTTCCCTGCAGGTGGCTGTGTGAGGGGAAGAGGATGACTGCTGCATTACATTGGATGGATTGGCTGTTCCACCATTGGCCACTAAAAATGGCAGCCTCTGTCAGGCGCAGTGGCTCATGTCTGTAATCCCAGCACTTTGGGAGACTGAGGCAGGAGGATCTCTTGAGCCCAAGAGTTTGAGACCAGCCTGAGCAACACAGAGATCCCCATCTCTATAAAAAATTTTTAAAAAAAAGAATGGTGGCTGGGAGCAGTGGCTGATACCTATAATCCCAGCGCTTTGGGAGGCTGAGGAGAACAGGTTGCTTGACCTCAGGAGTTCAAGACAAGCCTGGGAAACACAGTGAGACCCCACCTCATTTTTTTAAAAAAAGATAAAAATAAATTTAAAAAAATTAACCAGGTGTGCTGGTGTGCGCCTATAATCCCAGCTACTCAGGAGGCTGAGGCAGGAGGATGAATTGAACCTCGGAAATGGAGGCTGCAGTGAGTTGTGATCATGCCACTCACTGTACTCCAGCCTGGGCAACAAAAAAAGGCAGGCTTTCTTTAATAGAGCCATAATGACACTGTGCCTCCAGAGTAACTGTTGACAAAGTGCTAGCAGAATCACCCACCTATAGCATGGATTCAATCTATCAACAACACTAGTAACAGAAACACAAGGGTTCACATTTTATTTTTTTAGAGACAGGGTCTTGCTATGTAGCCCAGGCTGGCCTTGAGCTCCTGAGCTCAAGTGATCCTCCAGCCTAAGCCTCCCAAGTAGCTGGGATTACAGGTGTTCTCCGCCATGCCCAGCTGGGATCACGTTTATTCAACACATCCTTACTTGGCCTCTGAGACACCAACCTTTCGTGTTTCTTTTACGTCACTGGCTCCTCCTTCCCCATATGTATTTCTGGTTTCTCTTCATTTTCCTGATGTCAAAATACTACAGGGCCCCAGGAGTCAGTCCTCTGCCCTTGCTCACACTCCAGGTGACCTCATCCAGGCTCATGGGTTTAAGATCAATCTCTCTATGCTGACTAATTCTAAATTTGTATCTCTAGTCCTGACCTGTCCCCTGAACTCCGGGTTTGAATATCCAACTGCCTACTTAACACCTTGACCTGGGCGTCTAGCAGACACCGCTGGTACAATATCCAAAATTAAAGTTTTGTTTTTACCCCAGACCTGCTCCTTCTGCAGCCTTCCCTAGCTCAGTAAATGCTATTTTCATCTTCTCCATGCTCAGACCAAAACCAGAAAAGGACTCTTCCTTGTCGTGTTTCGTTTACTCACAATTGACATTTAATAGCCCAGCAAGGCTGGACATGGTGGCTCATGCCTGTAATCCCAACACTTGTGGGAGGCAGAGGCAGGAGGATCACTTGAGTACAAAAGTTTGAGGCCAGCCTGGGCAACATGGCAAAACCCCATCTCTACAAAAAATACAAAAGTTAGCTGGGCATGGTGGTGCTTGCATGTACACCCAACCACTTGGGGGACTGAGGTGGGAGGATCCCGAGCCTGGGAGGTCAAGGCTGTAGTGAAATGAGATTGCAACCACTGTACTCCAACCTGAGTGGCAGAGCAAGACCCTGTCTCAAAAAAAAAAAAAAAAAAGCAGCAAACCCTGTTGGCTCTGCCTTCAAAATATACCCCCTACTGCCCCTGCTGCCACTAATCCTAGCCACTGCAGTCTTGACCACGGCCTACCAGGCCTTGTGTGATCTGGCCCACTGCCACCGTGGCTCCATCTCCTGTCACTGACTTTTCCCTTGACCCCTGCCACACTGGCCTCAGACACTGCAAGCCCACTCTTGCCTTGAATGCATTGCTGTCTTCTTGGTCTGGAATCTCTCCCTCAAACACTCACAAAGCTGGCTCTTCTGTTTCCTTCTGGTCTCTGCTCAGATGTCACCCCTCAGCGAGGCCTCCCCCACACTATTCTAAGACAGGCAAGTCTTCCCACACTCCACATTCTAGATTCTTCCTCTTTGCATTTTTTAAATATTATATGCATATGTGTGTGCAGACACATTAGTGCACATATGTAAAAATAAAATATCACATATTTCTTGGTTTCTTTTTCATTTTTCCTTTTTTTTTTTTTTGAGACAGAGTCTCACTCTGTCACCCAGGCTGGAGTGGAGTGGTGTGATCTCGGCTCACTGCAAATTCCACCTCCCGGATTCAAGTGATTCTCCTGCCTCAGTCTCCCAAGTAGCTGGGATTACAGATGTCTGCCACAGTGCCTGGCTAACTTTTGTATTTTTAGTAGAGATGGGATTTCACCATATTGGCCAATCTGGTCTTGGACTCCTGACCTCAGGTGATCCGCCCACCTTGGCCTCCCAAAGTTCTGGGATTACAGGTGTGACCCACCACACCTGGCCTTTTTTTGTTTTGTTTTGTTTGAGACAGGGTCTTGTGCTCTGGTGCAATCATGGCTTACTGCAGCCTCAATCTCCCAGGCTCAAACCATCCTCCAGCCTCAGCCTCCTGAGTAAATGGAACTACAGGTGTGTGCCACCATGCCTGGCTAAGTTTTTAATTTTTTTTAGAGATGGAGGCCTCACTATATTGCTCCGTCTGGTTTTGAATTCCTGGGCTCGAGCAATTCTTTTGCCTTAGCCTCCCAAAGTGTTAGGATTATAGGCATGAGCCACCACGCTTCCTGGCTATTTACTATGTCCCTCTTCTCTAGAATATAAAAACTCCAGGAGGATGAAGAATTTGCCTGAATTGTTTCCTGCTAGAACTTAGCATGTAGAATAGTGTCTGGTACATATTTCCTGTTAAAATAAAAGCTTCAAGGCTGGGCGCGGTGGCTCATGCCTGTAATCCAAGCACTTTGGAGGCCAAGGCGGGTGGATCACCTGAGGTCGGGAGTTCAAGACCAGCCTGACCAACGTGGTGAAACCCCGTCTTATTATTAAAAAATTAAAAATTTAAAAATAAAATAAAATAAAATAAAAGCTTCAGCTGAATTAAATTTAAAAGCTGAGCGGGCCGGGCGCGGTGGCTCACGCCTGTAATCCTGGCACTTTGGGAGGCCGAGGCAGGTGGATCACAAGGTCAGGAGCTGAGGCAGGTGGATCACAAAGTCAGGAGCTCGAGACCAGTCTGACCAACATGGTGAAAACTCGTCTCTATTTAAAAAAAAAAAAAAAAAAGCTGAGCAAAGAATGATTCCCCCAATCAGGCAGTCTCCTGAGCCAGAGTAGGCCCAGAGACTGCAGTGTAGCCATGTGGTAGAAGAAGATTTATGGACAGAAAAAGAAAGTGACAAACAGAAAATGAAAGTGAGGTACAGAAACAGCTGGATTGGTTACAGCTTCACATTTGCCTTATTTGAACACAGTTTGAAGAGTTGGCCACATTTGATTGGCCAAAACTCAGTGATTGGCACTAAAGTAGATTAGTCTGTTTACTCTACCATTTAGGCTACAGTTCATGATGTACAGAGAAACCTTTAGGCCAAACTTAAAATATGTAAGGAGGCAGCTTCAGGATCAACTTAATTTAACATTTCCTAGACACTAAAGCTGTTGAATAGATGAGGCTTAAAGAAGCTAGATTAGTTTCCTGAGGTCACATAATTTAGTAAATTTAGAAACTCGGTGTTAACTCATTTCCCCAAGGTCACAGAGTAAGGGACAAAGGCAAAGCTGGGGTTCAAGCTTGGGTCTGAATTAAATAGGGCATGAAGCCACAGACCATTCCACCTCCCCATCCTTGTCCCCTCAAGGCCGACACTAGTCAATAGCTCCACCCCAAGATGCACTCCACAGCCACTTTCCTGGTTTAGAAAGCAGAAAGGAAAAAAATTACCAATCACCCAGAACCCAGAGACCACCATGGTTATTACGTTATTATATTTAAGTCTTTTCTATGACATTTGTGCGTACTAGAGATCACCATTACAATCCAGGCCACAAACTGGGCACAGTGGATCACACCTGTAATCCCAGCACTTTGAGAGGCCAAGGTGGGAGGATTGCTTTAGCCCAAGAGTTCAATACCAGCCTGGGCAACAAAGTGAAACCCTGTCTCTACAAAAGAAAAATTAAAAAATTAGCCAGGCATAGTAGTGCATGCCTGTCGTCCCAGCTACATGGGAGGCTGAAGCAGGAGAATCACTTGACCCAGGAAGTTGAGGCTGCAGTGAGCCATGTTCATGCCACTGCACTCCAACCTGGATGACAAGAGTGAGACCCAATTTCAAAAAAAAAAAAAAATTATAACCATAGTCACAAATCCTGGGTTCTAATCTTCTAATCCCAACAGGAAGGAAGTAAAGGCATGTAGAGGCAAAGAAAGACAGTCAGGCTTTGACTAGAGGAAAAAAGAGAGGTGGTCTCTCCCAGCAGGGGACAGACAAGCAAGAAGGGACAAGGAGATCTGAGGGCAGGAGCGGAGGCAGGGTGGGGAGGAGGGGGAACTGGGACCCTGGGGGCAGTGACAGGTAAGATAAGGTAGGAGGAAGGTGTAGACAGCTATGAACAATGAATAGCTCAATAGCTTAGGCTGAGGAATTTGGACCCAACAAAGGAAGCCTGAGAGTGGCGGAGATGCTGCGGGTGGGGAGGCTGCTTAGGGATGGAGGGTTTTTAGCAGAGATAACTCAAAGAGCAATGCAATATGGAGGTTACAGGACCGGGAGGAGTCCGGGATCACTCCCAAGGTGAGTGGCCAGTGACTGGGTGAAAAGTGATGACTCTTTAGAGGCTCAAGAAGAGTGAAAGGACTGGTTGGGCTCAATCCTGGTTGTTGAGAATTGGCTGGGAGCAGGTCTACAAGCTGCGTGCGATGTCCCAGGGGAGACTGTCAAGATGATCAAGACAGATGTTTCCCTGAGGAGGCGCTGGTGAGGGAAACAGGGTGGGGGAAGAGGCACAGGACACCTCTCCAGCGCAGACTTTCCACTGCCCCCATACCATGCCTGTACTCCCCCGGCCTCGGGGGCCGGGCCCTACACACCCCAGGCCTCCTCACCTCCTCCTGCCTTCTCTCTCACTCAGGGAGGCCCACCGCTCTCCGGGAACTGTGCCTCCTCCAGCACTAACTCTTCAGCCACACCCCTTTGCTTGCCTCTGTGGGCCGGGCTGCCATCTTCCCTGATGGTCTCCTGCTTCCCAATCCTCAGCCGCATTGTCAGTTCTGGAGCACGTGATGCCTGGAAACACAGCGGCGGGCACACAGCACAATCCTCACAAATGCCCCTTGACTTGACTTCCCTTTCCACTCTCCTCTCACTGCCCGATATCCAGCTGTCAGCCTCACTCCCCGCTGTGGCCGGCTGTCTAGTTGCAGGTAATCTTGGCATTTGTGCCAAACATTGCTGACCAGGACAGACTTAGCTGTGTACGGCTGGTCCAGCCTCCTCCAGCAGCCACCTAGATCAGCTTTAATGTGCCCACAAACCCCTAGGTTTCTTGTTTAAATGCACATTCCAGTGGGTGGGCCTGGGATAAGCTGGAGATCTGTGTTTCTTACAGGCTCCCAGATGACCACACTTTGAGTAACAAGAACATGGAGGACTTTTGGATCCAGTTTTCTCATTCACCAGAGAGGGCTCCGACCACTTCACTGGGTTACCACGGAATCAAATGAGTTAGTGTTTGTGAAAAGAAAACAAAAACCAAAGGTGCCAGGCAAATGTCAGATTCACCATGTATCCCATGTCTTGCTGCCAAGATGAAGGTGATAAAATACATAAAAGGCCTTGATTGCTTAGCAGATGCCCAATAAATGTTAGGTGCTCCTCCCCCAGAGGCTTCAAAGTTGAACTCAGCTGCCGGGTAGGTTCTTGGCTCATGACTTCAATTCCTCTGCTCACTCCACTTACTGGATCTGCTTTCACTCTGGCTTGGCCTTGATCACATCTCCCCCTCCCCTCCCATCGGCCCTATAACGCCCCCTCCTTTTTTTTTTTTTTTTTTTAATAGAGATGATGTTTCACCATCTTGGCCAGGCTGGTCTTAAACTCCTGACCTCGTGATCCACCCATCTCGGTCTCCCAAAGTGCTGGGATTACAGGGGTGAGCCACTGCGCCTCACCTTTTTTTTTTTTTTTTTTTTTTTTTGAGACAGACTCTCGCTCTGTCATCCAGGCTGGAGTGCAGTGGCTCGATCTCGGCTCACTGCAATTTCTGCCTCCCAGGTGCAAGTGATTCTCCTGCCTCAGCCTCCAAGTAGCTGGGACTACAGGCACATGCCACCAAGCCTGGCCAATTTTTGTATTTTTAGTAGAGATGGGGTTTCACCATGTTGGTCAGGCTGGTCTCGAACTCCTGACCTCATGATCCGCCTGCCTCAGCCTCCCAAAGTGCTGGGATTACAAGCATGAGCCACCATGCCCGGTCATACTTTTTTTTTTTTTTTTTTTTTGAGACAGGCTCTCGTTCAGTTGCCTAGGCTGGAGTGTGGTAGTGTGATCATGGCTCACTGCAGCCTCAAATTCCCACCTCTGCCTCCCAAATGTCTGGGACTACAGGTGCCACCACACCCAGCTAATAATTTGTACAATAGAAATGGGATCTTGGCCAGCATGGTGGCTCACATCTGTAATTCCAGCACTTTGGGAGGCTGAGGAAGGAGTATCACTTGAGGTCAGGAGTTCAAGACCACCCTGACCAACATGGTGAAACCCTGTCTCTACTAAATACAAAAAATTAGTAGGGCGTGGTGGTGCATGCCTGTCATCCTAACTACTCGGGAGGCTGAGGCAGGAGAATTGCTTGAACCTGGGAGATGGAGGTTGCAGTGAGCTGAGATCATGTCACTGCACTCCAGCCTGGGCAACAGAGTAAGACTATCTCAAAAAAAAAAAAAAAAATTAAAAACAAATAAAGAAATGGGGTCTCACTCTGTTGCTCAGGCTGGTCTTGAGCTCCTTGGCTCAAGTAATTCTCTTGCCTCGGCTTTCCAAAATGCTGGGATTACAGGCATGCGCCACTGTACTCGGCCCACATAGACTGCCTTTGATGTCTGTAACAGAGTTCTATGTTGATGCCAGCCTTTTCTGGGTGGGGTTTTATTCTGCCTGATTTGCGTGTCAGCTTGACAGCCACAGCCATCTCACTGCCAGATACAATAGGATAAAATGTCATAGTCATTACCGGCAGCAGATGATTAAAATGGTGACTAACTGGGTGCCTGTGCCAAGGGAGAGGTAGAAGATGAAGACAATTCCTAGGTTTCAAGCCTGGGAGGTGCAAGAATGATGAGGTCAATTTGGAGCATTGAACCTTGGGGCCAGCGTGGGTGAGACAACAGAGTGGAACAGTTCCTCAGGCAGGTGGAAGTGTGGGGCTGAAGGTCAGGGAGAGGTCGGCAGGGGTTTACAGATACCCACAGAGATGTAATCACTGAATCTGTGTAGAGAGAAAAGAGCAGAAGACTGAGGATTCCACGTTTGGGAACATCTCTGTTTATTCATGTAACCAAAATAAATTCTAGGAGGGGGTTGTTTAGACCAGATTCTCAAGCAGACCATGTTTTCTCCTAGGTCCCACGTGGCTTCCCCTAGCATGGAGGCTAGGGCGGCAGGCAGGAGGGCAGTGGGGTTGAAGCAGGAAAGGCGGTGAAACAGACCTCTCGAACACCAAACGAGGAAGGAAGGGGTGATTTATTCAGCTGGGAGCAAGGCGGCATAGCTGCCTGACATCCAAGCTTGAAAAACAATGCCTTCTGGAAAGATTCCTCCACACCATGGCTGCGATCTATAGGAGGGCGATTAAGGTGGTGCCCGGAGCTCACCAGCCTTTACTTCTCCTATTGAAATGCAGTGTGGAAGTCAAGGGGAGGTGGTCTTAGATGCTTAGGTCTCCCTCTTCAGGGTCTGGGTCTCACTTTCACAACAGGTCTCAAATTTAGTTTCGTCATACTATTTCCAAATAGGATTATCTCATACCTACAGCCACACACAGAGAGGCCCTGTCCGCTCCCTCATCCCATCCAGTGGCAGTGAGCATCAGGTTTCTTGTGGATATCAGCTCCTACCCAGGAGCTGGGTCGGGGTCCCTTTTCTAGGGATTGTCCTTCTCCATCTCTGTCACTGTGGGAGCCACCGTGTGTGTCTCCCACTGTCCCTGCCACACTGTTGGTCCTTTTTGGGACAGGGGCCTATTCCCACACCAATCATAGTGCTGTACTCCTCTTGCCATAATTAATTGGTAGAGGGGACACCTGACTCAAAATGGACCCATTTGTCACTTAATGGGGGCCAATGTGTCACTCTCCCGGGGTTTTTTTGCCTCATGTTTGAGTCAAATATATTGCTCTATGTAAAACTTAAAATAACAACAAAAAGGTGGCAGAAATCAATGGATATTTCCTCTCTAGAATCCACTAACATGCTGGTGGAGGAATTTGTAAATAGAAATGAATAACAACAAAGGGAACTTGTGTGAGGAGACATAGCAACATGATTTTGGAAGCTAGAAATCAGTGATCACTGAGAAGACCTGAGAATGCTGAATACTGTCAGCTGCAGGAAAACCAAATGGCAACCCATTCATACCACAGAACTCCCTAAAAGGTACCACCTGAAGTAAGGTTGAAGATGGGCCTAAAAATGAAGACTCATTAAATGTCTGTTTTAGAAATAGGGCCAGGTGCGGTGGCTCATGCCCCTAATCCCAGCACTTTGGGAGGCCAAGGCGGGTGGACCACCTGAGGTCAGGAGTTCAAGATCAGCCTGGCCAACATGGCGAAACCCCATCTCTACTAAAAATACAAAAAAATTAGCCAGGCGTGGTGGTGCACACCTGTAACTCTAGCTACTCAGGAGGCTGAGGCAGGAGAATCACTTTAACCCGGGAGGCAGAGTTTGCAGTGAACAAGATGGCCCCACTACACTCCAGCCTGGGCAATCGAGTGAGACTCTTGTCTAAAAATAAATTGTTAAAACACATGCACTGAATGACGAGACCCCCCCAAACAGGCTTTGGGTGAGCAACGTGGCTGTTTATTTACCTGGATTCAGGTGGGTTGAGGCCGAAAGGGAGTCAGCAAAGGGTGGTGGGATAGGAGTTGATTTTATAGGTTTGGGGTTGGCAGTGGAAAGTTATAGTTTAGGGCCATTTTTGCAAGCTGGGAGGGGGTTGTAGGGTGTGGACTCACAAGGTTGACCAAGGTCGGTTAGAAAGTCCAATGAGCTTATCAATTGGGACCGGAATAAGGAACAATAGAGAATGTCTTAAAGTTAAGTAGGCACCTCAGGGGTTGATCGTTTCTCTTTTCATGGTCTTACAGTTACTTTAGATTTTCCAGGAACTCATCTGGAGTGCCCGTTCAGGTCACAGAGGTTAAGATGGTGTCCTTGGGGCCGTCCGTCAGCCTAAAAGACCTTACATAAATTAATTAATGATTTAAAAAATTAGCCGAGTGGTGGCAGATGTCTGTAGACCCACCTACTTGGGAGGCTGAGACAGGAGAATCACTTGGACCTGGGAGTAGAGGTTGCAGTGAGCTGAGAGTGCACCATTGCACTCCAGCCTGGGCAACAGATCAAGGCTTAGTCTCTCAAAAAAAAAGAAATAGGAAAGGAAAGCAAAACACAATGTGGGGCCACATGCAGTGGCTCACATCTATAAGCCAAGACTTTTGGGAGGCTGAGGCAGGAGGACTGCTTGAGTCCAGGAGTATGAGACCAGCCTGGGCAACATAGTGAGAAGACCCCATCTCTACAATCAATCAATCAATCAATCAATACCACATGGGGTCAGGAACAAGCAAGTGCTGAGGGAGGAGAGCCTTAATCACCCTTAAGCATCTAAAACCACCTCCCCCTTGACTTCCACACTGCATTTCAATAGGAGAAGTAAAGGCTGGCAGACCAGGGGCCACCTTAATTGCCCTCTTATAGATTGTAGGCATGGGCCAGGCGCGGTGGCTCACGCCTGTAATCCCAGCACTTTGGGAGGCTGAGGCGGGTGGATCACCTGAGGTCAGGCGATCGAGACCAGCCTGACCAATATGGTGAAACCCCATCTTTAAAAAAAATAATAAATAAATAAATAAATAAAATAAAAAGATTGCAGGCATGGTAATCTTTCCAGAAGGCATTGTTTTTACTTAAACAAGATCAAACCCCACCCCACGCCTATTCTACTCCATGGACAAGACCCTTTCACATGTAATTTCTAAAGCTGTAAACCCAAGGTCCTTTCAGGAGTAATATCTGGAGTTGTAAGCCTATATAAAGGCAGGCTTCTCTTTGGTAGACGAGCTTGGCTATTGGGCAGCTATGCCGCCTTGCTCCTGGCCAAATGAGTTACCCCTTCCTTCCCAGTTCAGTGTTCGAGAGGTGTGTTTCCTGTGGCCATTCCTGCTTCAGTGCTACAGGGAGGCAACTTTGAGAAGCAGAGTCTGGAGGGAAACTTGAGATGAGTGGCAGAGCAAAGCACAGGTATCAGGGCTAGACCTGTCCATTCAGTCATCTGCCTGGACTCTGGGATGAACCAAGGCTTCTTTAGAAGGCCCCAAACCCTGCTCTACCAGCCTCTCTCTTGGGGCACACACAATACTCTAGTCTTTATTAGTGAGGGCATTTCTCCAGGCACTGGGAAGAAGTTTCCAAGTTCATGTGGCCTGGAAGAACACCTTGTGGAGAGGCAAGAACTCGTCCTTTCTTTTTTTTTTTTTTTCTTTTCATCATTGGGGAGGGGAGGGAAAAGGGAGGGGGCAAGAACTCTTCCCTGAACTGCCAGTGAGAATGTGTAACTAGATGGGCCTCTCTGGCAGGCAACTTGGTAATACACACAAAACACTTCGGGAATTTACATTCCCTTTGACACAGCAATTCTTCCAGAAATCTCTATTGAAGAAATAGTTAAGGATGCTAGCAAACTGTTTGTACTAGCAAAAAAATTAGAAATGACCTTACTATCTAACAATAGAGAATTTGCCAATACATTTATATGATGGAATTACATTCAGCTGGTAACATCCACTGTGTTAGTTTTAAAGCAAATTTTGAGTAGGTGTGCCAATAAGTAAATTTATTTTTACTGTGGAGTAACCATTTCGGTTTTCAAGAAAATTTTTCAAGAAAAAAAGTAAAAAACAAAATAAATTTCATCTGAATTCCTCCACTCAGAGATAATTCATGATTGACATTTAGTGACTATCATTCCAGATGTTTCTATGTAAATATACATATAAGAATGAGAATGAAAGATTGAAGGCCGGGCGTGGTGACTCATGCCTGTAATCCCAGCTACTTGGGAGGCTGAGGCAGGAGAATCGCTTGAACCGGAAGGCAGAGGTTTCGCCACTGCAGCCTGGGCAACAGAGCAAGACTCCGTCTCAAAAAAAAAAAAAAAAAGAAAAGAAAAAAGAAAGATTGTGTGTGTTTGTGTGTGTGCACATCTGTAGGTGACACTTTACAGAGAAATACTTTACAGAGAATGGGAAAACATAACAGCATTACCAAAAAATGAGATCACATTTTCTTTTTACTTTTTTTTTTTTTTTTCGAGATGGACTCTCTGTCGTCCAGGCTGGAGTGCAGTGGCGTCATCTCGGCTCACTGCAACCTCCGCCTCCTGGATTCAAGCAATTAAATCCTGCCTCAGCCTCCTGAGTAGCTGGGATTACAGGCACCCGCCAGCACGCCCAGCTAATTTTTGTATCTTTTAGTAGAGACAGGATTTCGCCAAGTTAGCCAAGCTGATATCTAACTACTGACCTCAGGTGATCCGCCCTCCTCAGCCTCCCAAAGGGCTGGGATTGTAGGCATGAGTCACCAAGCCCGGCCCACATTTTCTTAAAAAACAAAAGCATGACATTTAACATGAGGAAAAACTAAACTTTAGAAAATATTTCTTGACAATAAGAAATACAACTTCCTAAAAATAACCCTTTAAAATTAAGGGAAAAGATAACATTAGGAGTTTTGAGTTATTTTTAAAAACAATATGTTTCAACTCTGGTCAATATCTATTGACTTTCAGCCAAGAAACATGAGAAAAATGAATACACTTTTCCGAATTTCCTCTCCCCTTGCTTCCTCCTTCTAATTATGTTGGTTGTATCACTTTCACCTAGAAAAGGTTAATAATATTTAAATCCCATTTTTACCACAATCCCGACAGTTGTCTGGTCAGTTCTGTATTTAAATTTACCTGGTGTGGTAGGGTGCAGTGTCTCACTCCTGTAATCCCAGCACTTTGGGAGGCCGAGGGGGTTGGATCACCTGAGGTTGGGAGTTTGAGACCAGCCTGACCAACATGGAGAAACCCCCGTCTCTACTAAAAATACAAAATTAGCCAGGCGTGGTGGCGTATGCCTATAATCCCATCTACTCGGGAGACTGAGTCAGGAGAATCACATGAACTGGGGAGGCAGAGATTTCGGTGAGCCGAAATTGCACTCCAGCCTGGGCAACAAGGGCAAATCTCCATCTCAAAAAAAATTACCTGGTGTGCATTATTGTTCTTTTATCTTGACCTCTCCATTCCTGTTTTTGGAGTCATCCCTTTGTTGGTGGGATTTCATTATCAAGTAGCCTTTCTTTATATAAGTCTCATGGGTTCTTGTATGCTTCAACATCTGTGTCTTTATACTTCAAGGGCAAATGGGGTAAAAAAAATTATTGGGTCATTCTCTCCCTCAATGTAGACATTGCTTCTTTGTCTTCTGATGTTAATTGTGTTACTTTGGGGGCTGACTTTTACTTCTAACATGGAACTTGCTTAATTTACCTGGATACAATTAAAATTCCTTCTTTATCTCTGAAATTCAGCATCTTCATCAATATATGTCCAAATCACTGTATTTTTTTTTTGAGATGGATTCTTGCTCTGTTGCCAGGCTGGAGTGCAATGGTGCGATCTCGGCTTACTGCAACTTCCACCTCCCTGGTTCAAGCGATTCTCTTGCCTCAACCTCCCAAGTAGCTGGGACTACAGGCGCACACCATCATGCTCAGCTAATTTTTTGTATTTTTAGTAGAGAAGGGGTTTCACCGTGTTAGCCAGGATGGTCTTGATCTCTTGACCTCATGATCTGCCCACCTCGGCCTCCCAAAGTGCTGAGATTACAGGCGTGAGCCACCATGCCTGGCCCAAATCATTGTGTTATATAGGATATAAATTCAGACAGAAACCCCAAATAACAGTGACTTTAAAAAATATAAATGTATTTATTTCCCATTTAACAATATGAGCTACAATAGTGTAGCTACAATGCTCTAATGAAATAATCGGGGGTTCAGGATGTTTCTGTTTTGTTGCTCCACCATTCCCAGGGTGTTAACCTTTGTCCACATGGACTTCTGATGTATATTCTATCAAACAGAAAAAGGGAAAGGGAAGAGCACATTTCTTCCTTTTAAGTATATACCCAGAAGTTGCACATATTAATCTTTAATCCCACTGGCTACAGAACTTGATCACATGACCTCACTAAAATTCAAGGAATGCTGGGTGATAGTCTTTATTCTGGGGTGACCCTATATTCAGCTAAAAATACTCTACTATTATGGAAGAAGGAAGAATGCATACTGGAGAAACACTAGCAACCCTTGCCATGATCAATTGGTATCTGTTTTTTTCCTGGAATATGGTCTATTCTTTCAATCTGTTGATTCAAATCTTTATTTCAGGAAAACATCTGTGAATATTTTTTTTTTCTGTTCCATTGATTGTGTTTTCTACTTTAGGAACACCAAATACACATTTTCTTTTTTTTTTTTTTTTTTTTTTTGAGACGGAGTCTTGCTCTGTCACCCAGGCTGGAGTGCAAATGGCACAATCTTGGCTCACTGATTCTCCTGCCTCAGCCTCCTGAGTAGCTGTGATTGCAGAGGCACGCCACCACACCTAGCTAATTTTTGTATTTTTCAGGAAAGATGGGGTTTCACCATGTTAGCCAGGCTGCTCTCAAATTCCTGACCTCAAGTAATCTGCCCACCTCAGACTCCCAAATTGCCAGCAGGCGTGAGCCACCATGCCCCCCAGGCCGGGCCAAATATACA
Organism: Ateles fusciceps; assembly: GCA_036589455.1. Classification (NCBI taxonomy): domain Eukaryota; kingdom Metazoa; phylum Chordata; class Mammalia; order Primates; family Atelidae; genus Ateles; species Ateles fusciceps. The sequence continues at coordinate 2,242,006 of JAZHEH010000053.1, read as the reverse complement.
TCTTTTGAACAGTGATGTATCAATACAGGGAAACATTTTGCAAAGTGCATTGTTAGGGTAATTTTGTCATCGTGTGATCATCATAGAAGGTGTAATACTTATACAAACTTAGGTGGTACAGCCTGCTATACATGTAGGCTGTATGGTATAGCCTATTGCTACTAGGCTACAAAGCTACATAGCATGCTACTGTACTGAATATTGTAGGCAATTCTAAAATGATGGTAAATATTTTGTCTATCTAAACATGGAAAAGTACAGTAAAACTACAGTACAAAAGATAAAACATGGTACACCTGCATAGGACAATTACCAGGAATGGAGCTTGAAGGACTAGAGGTTGCTCTGGGTGGGTGAATGTGAAGACCTACAACATTACCGTGCACTACTGTACATTCCATAAACACTGTACACTAGGCTGTACTAAATTTATATTTAAAATGTTTCTTTTGCCAAGCGTGGTGGCTCAAGCCTGTAATCCCAGCCCTTTGGGAGGCTGAGGTGTATGCATCACCTGAGATCAGGAGTTTGAGACAAGCCTGGCCAACATGGTGAAACCTTGTCTCTACTAAAAATACAAAGATTAGCTGGGTGTGATGGTGCATGCTTGTACTCCTAACTACTCAGGAGGCTGAGGCAGGAGAATCGCCTGAGTCCAGGAAGTGGAGTTTGCAGTGAGCTGAGATCATGCCACAGCACTCCAGCCTGGGCAACAGAGCGAGACTCATCTCAAAAATAAACAAATACATAAAACGTTTCTTTCTTCAATAATAAATGAATTTTAGCTCACTGTTTCTTTTTAACTCTATAAACTTTTTAATTTTAAAAAAACTTTTTTAACTCTTTTGTAATAACACTTAGCACAAAACACAAACACACTGGCCGGGCATGGTGGCTCACGTCTGAAATCCCAGCACTTTGGGAGGCTGAGGCAGGTGGATCACCTGAGGTTGGGAGTTCGAGACCAGCCTGGCCTCACCAGACGTGATGAAACCCTGTCTCTACTAAAAAAAAATGCAAAAATTAGCCAGGCCTAGTGGTGGGCACCTGTAATCCCAGCTACTTGGGAGGCTGAGGCAGGAGAATCGCTTGAACCCAGGAAGCAGAGATTGCAGTCCCGCCACTACACTCCATCCTGGGCAACAAGAGTAAAACTCCATCTCAAAAAACAAAAAGAAAGAAAAAAAACCCACAGACTTATTTTACAGCTGTACAAAAATATTTTATTTCTTTTTATCCTTATTTTATAACCTCTTTTCCTTTTATTTTTTCTTTTTTCTCTTTCGAGACAGGGTCTCAGTCTGTAACCCAGGCTGGAGTACAGTAGCATGATCAGGGCTCACTGTAGCCTCAACCTCCTGGGCTCAAGTGATCCTCCCACCTCAGCCCCCAACCTTCTACCCAGTGGCTGGGAGTACAGATGAATGCTACCATGCTGGCCTAAGTTTTAAAGTTTTCTTTGTAGAGGCAAGATCTTAGGATGTTTGTGTGCCTAGGCTAATCTCGAACACCCAGGCTCAAGTGATCCTCTAGCCTCAGGCTCCCAAAGTGCTGGGATTACAGGTATGAGCCACCACACCTACCTAAAAGTTTTTTGTTTTGTTTTGTTTTGTTTTGTTTTTTGAGACAGGCTCTCCCTGTGTTGTGCAGGCTGGAGTGCAGTGGCTCAATCTTGGCTCACTGCAACCTTGACCTCCTGGGCTCAAAAGATCCTCTCACTTTAGTCACCCAAGTAGTTTGGGACTACAGGCACACACCACTACACCTTGCTAAACTTGTTTATTTTTTCTTAGAGATGAAGTCTCACTATGTTGTCTAAGCTAGTCTCAAACTCCTGGGCTCAAGTGTAATCCCAAAATGTTGGGATTACAGGCTCACACCACTGTGCCTGGCCCAAAAGTGTTTAAAAATAAAATTTTTAGGCCAGGAGTGGTGGCTCACGCCTGTAATCCAAGCACTTTGGAGGCCAAGGCGGGCAGATCACCTGAGGTCAGGAGTTCAAGACCAGCCTGACCAACATGGTGAAACCCCATCTTAAAATAAATAAATAAATGAATAAATAATAAAATTTTTAAAAATAGAAAAAAGTGGGCTGGGCATGGTGGCTTATGCCTGTAATCTCAGCACTTTGGGAGGCTGAGGCGGGTGGATCATCTGAGGTCGGGAGTTCAAGATCAGGCTGACCAACATGGAGAAACCCTGTCTCTACTAAAAATATAAAATTACCTGGGCATGGTGGTGCATGCCTGAAATCCCAGCTACTCAGGAGGCTGAGGCACGAGAATTGCTTGAACCTGGGAGGTTGAGGTTGCGGTGAGCTGAGATAGTGCCATTTCACTCCAGCCTGGGCAATAAGAGCGAAACTCCATCTCAAAAATAAATAAATAAAAAATTAAAAATCTAAAAATAAAAGGAAAAAAAAAAATAGAAAAGAGTGGCCAGGCATGGTGACTCACACCTGTAATCCCAGCACTTTGGGAAGCTGAGGTGGGAGCGTTGCTTTAGCCCAGGAATTTGAGGTTGCAGTAGGCATTCTAGCCTGGGTGGAGACCTTGTATCAAAAACCAAACAAAAAAACAACTAAGACACAAACACATTAGCCTAGGCCTACACAGGGTCACGATCATTGATATCCCTGTGTCCCACCTCCACATCTTGTCCCAGGCAATAGGAATTTTTCAGGTCTATTATAATCTTATGAGATCATCATCATACATGCAGTCCACTGTTGATCAAAACATTGTTATGCAGAACATGACTATACGTATTAGCCTGTTCTCACATTGCTGCAAAGAAATACCTGAGACCGGGTAATTTATAAAGAAAAGAGGTTTAACTGGCTCATGGTTCGCAGGCTATACAAGAACATGGCAGCTTCTTCTTGCCTTCTGGAGAGGCCTCAGGGAGCTTTCAGTTATGGTGGAAGGCAAAGGGGAAGCAGGCATTTTACATTTTACATGGTGGGAGCAAGAGGAGGAGAGAGAAGGGAAAGGTGCCACAAACTTTTAAACAACCATATCTCATAAGTCACTCACTCACTGTCACAAGAAGAGCACTGAGGGATGGTTCCAAACCATTCATGAGAACTTTGCTCCTATGATCCAATCACCTCCCAGCAGGCCCTGCCTCCAACACTGGGAATTACAATTTGACATGAGATTTGATGGAGACACAGATCCAAACTGTATCCCTGTATTTCTATCATTTTTATCAATCATCATCTATACATTCTTTGAAATCATAAAGTATTTACTGGACTCTGTTTTCCACAAAGTAACACTTATTCTGATGCATGTTTTTAATTTGCTTTTTGCTTATGTGTCTTAGTCCATTTTGTGCTGCTATCACAGAATACCTACGACCAGGTAATTTGTAAAGAGCAGGAAGTTATTGGTTCACGGTTCTAGGGACTGAGAAGTCCAAGAGCATGGTGCTGGCATCTGCTCAGAATTTGATGAGGCCCTTCTTATGGCATCAACCCATGGCAGAAGGTGGAAGGGCAAGAGAGGGCAAGAGAGAGTGGTTGGGGAAGGGGGCCTAACTCATCCTTTTATAATTAGCATATTCTTGAAATGATAGCATTAATCTATTCATGAGGACAGAGCCCTCATGACCTACTCACTTCTTAAAAGTTTCACCTCTCCAGGGGAAAAAAAAAAAGTCTCACCTCTCAACATTGTTGCGTGGGAATCAAGATCTCAATACATGAACTTTGGGGGGACACACTCAAGCTGTAGCAGGTGGGGACCACTTATGATCTAGGAGCAAAGTGAAGGAAGGGGGTTGGAAGTTTCACCATTCAGGGGATAAATTTACTTTTTTTTTTTTTTTTTTAATTTAAAAGGGGGGGTGGGGGTTGTTGCTTTGAGGGAAGTTACGCTTATTTTTTTTTTTTTTGTCTTTTTGTTTTTTTTTCCTTTTTGTGGAGAACGGGGTCTCGCTATATTGCCCAGGCAGGTCTCGAACTCCTGGGCTCAAGCTATCCTCCTGCCTCTGCCTCCCTAAGAGCTGGGATTACAGGCGTGAGCCACAGCGCCCGGCCAAATTTACTTTTTCACCCGCCATGGTTAACATTTGGTATTTAGCCTTCTAGACAGATACATGCATAATTTTTCCTCACAAAAATGAGATTATCATATACATACTATTTTTTTTGTTTGTATGTTTGTTTGTTTGTTTGTTTTTTGAGGCAGAGTCTTACTCTGTTACCCAGACTGGAGTGCAGTGGTATGATCTTGGTTCACTGCAACCTCTGCCTCCTGGGCTCAAGCCATTCTCCTGCCTCAGCCTCCCAAGTAGCTGGGACCACAGGCATGTGGCACCATGCCCGGCTAATTTTTGTATTTTAGTAGAGACACTTTGCACCATGTTGGTCAGGCTGGTCTCAAACTCCCGACCTCAAGTGATCCGCCCACCTCAGCCTCCCAAAGTGCTGGAATTACAGGCTTGAGCCACCATGCCTGGCCAGACCTCTCCTTAATCCCTGTGTTTCTAATTCCACATAACTTTACTGGCCCCCTTAGGTCTGTGTCCCTAAGTCAAGAGCCTTTCAGATTTAGTTTCTTCAAGGCCAGAGTCCCCAGTTTCCGGCTTAGGCTGGTGGTCACCCTGGCTTTAAGGGGTGGAGGAAGGGGCCTATGATCTAGCAATTGAATATTCAACTGTTTTCACCCCCACCTTACACACAGTCTCTGGTGCCTTCATGGAGTCTGAAGATGAGTCACACCTTATCTTCCTGAACTTTACCACCTTATAGTTGCTTCTCTTAGCTACTAATTTCTCCTGACTCATGTGGGTGCCAGTGAAGATAGGCCCTTTTCTATTCCTTCACTGTCATTTCAGTAGGGTTTTGGGTGGGGGAGGATATAAATACCAGCTTGTTTAACTGGAAGCTGCATTAATTATGCAAAGGTCTTTCTGATCATTGCTCATCTTTGAAAGAGACCAGCTATTGGTTAAAAATTAATCTAGAGGCCGGGCGCGGTGGCTCACGCCTGTAATCCAAGCACTTTGGAGGCCAAGGCGGGCGGATCACCTGAGGTCGGGAGTTCAAGACCAGCCTGACCAACATGGTGAAACCCCGTCTTTAAAAAAAAAAAAAGAGAGAAAGGAAAAAGAAAAAAAAAATTAATCTAGAGAGGCCGGGTGTGGTAGCTCATGCCTGTAGTCCCAGCACTTTGGGAGGCCAAGGCGGGCGGATCACAGGGTCAGGAGTTCAAGACCAGCCTGGCCAACATAGTGAAACTGTACCTCAAAAAACAAAACAAAACCAACAACTTAATCTTAAACCAACCAACTTAATCTAGAGAAAGATGAGGCAAGTGACCTGGAACAGACTACAGTTTTCAGTTGCCTTTTTTTCTTCAAACAACCTATCACCAAATGTGTTTTCTCCTCCACCTGGGGCCATATCCCCCGGTTTTTAGGATGTGAGAGGTCAGTATGGCAACAGACCCTAAGATAGACTTTCTAATGGTTACCGTGCCCTTAGTCCCTCTCCAGCAGCAGTTTTCTCAGCTGGGAGGCTGGGATATAGATGGTTAACATGCATCTACACATAACTTCTCTCTCAGTTCCACCTCTCCTACTCCCGGCATCCTGCAGGGTGGAGCTGTCTTCTCTGGAGTCATTCCAGCTGCTCGCCTTGTGGTCCTAAACAATGGACCATTAAATTGGGCCTTCCAGAACAGTGCCTTTATCTTTGCTTGGCAGTTTGGAATTGTGCCGCCACCTTGCCATTGAAGCTGAAGACAGGTACCGGAATGTTCAGCACTGTCCGTAATAGCAAAAAGCTGAAAACATACAAATGACTGTCACCAGGAGGATGGGTAAATGCAATGTCACATACTCATATCATCGACACAATGCTGCCATGAAAATGAGTGAAATTATCACTGTACATGGTAGCAGTTTTGTGTGTGCATGTGTGTGTTTGTCAAGGTCTCACTCTGTCACCCAGGCTGGAGTGTGGTGGCACAATCTTGGCTCACTGCAACCTCCACCACTTCCTAGGTTCAACTGATTCTCCTGCCTCAGCCTCCCGAGTGGCTGAGAAAACAGGTACACGCCACCATGGCTGGCTAATTTTTGTATTTTTGGTAGAGATGGGATTTCACCATGTTGGCCAGGCTGGTCTTGAACTCCTGATCTCAAGTGATCTACCTGCCTTGGCCTCTCCAAGTGCCGGGATTACAGATGTAAGCCACCATGTCTGGCCGAAGTTGAGTCTTAAAAGCACACAGTTGGGGCTGCCTGACTAAAAAAAAAGAAAAAGAAAGAAAAAAAAAGCACACAGTTAAGTGAAAAAAGTTAGTCACAGAAGAATATATACTTGACTCAATGATTTCATTTATATAAAATGCAAAAGTTCCCCGGAACTGAAACATATTGTTTGGGAAACTATACACCAAGAATTAACACTCATAAAAAGAAGGGAATTATTAAGTCAAATTCAGGATGGTGGTTACCATGGGAGGGAGAGGAAGAGGTTGTGACTGAGGAGGGGCACACAGGAGCCTTCAAAGACACCAGTTAAATTCCATTTTCTTTTTGTTTTGAGACAGGGTGTTGCTATGTTGCTCAGGCTGGCCTTGAACTCCTGGACTCAAGGGATCCTCCCGCCTCAGCCTCCCAAGTAGCTGGGGCTACAGAAGCACACCACCAGGCCCGGCTTCCATTTTCTTAAAGCTGGTTTATAGGTACGTGTTTTCATTTTTTTTTTCTTTTTTAAGACGGGATTTCGCCATGTTGACCAGGGTGGTCTCAAACTCCCAACCTCAGGTGATCTGCCCACCTCCGCCTCCCAAAGTGCTAGGATTACAGACGTGAGCCACCATGCCTAGCTCGTTTTTGTTATTTAATCTGTACATACATGTTAAGTACATTCTTTTGTTGGAACAATATTTCAAACTAATAAATGGAGGGGATTACTCTCTTTATTCTTCATGTTTTAAAAGATGGAGTTGTTTCTCTTTTTCATTTTTGGAAGGTTTTAAGGTGGGGAGAGGAGTGAAAAATAAAATACTTTTTTTTTTTTTGAGACAGTGTTTCATTCTGTCGCCCAAGCTGGAGTGCAGTGGCACCATCTCAGCTCATTGCAACCTCTGCTTCTCGGGTTCAAGGGATTCTCATGCCTCAGCCTCCCAAGTAGTTGGGATTATACGCTCTTGCCACCACGTCCAGCTAAATTTTGTATTTTTAGTAGAGATGGGGTTTCACCATGTTGGCCAGGCTGGTCTCGAACTCCTGACCTCAAGTGATATGCCCGCCTTGTCCTCCCAAAGTGCTGAGGTTACAAGTGTGAGCCACCGCACCTGACCTGAAAAATACGTTAACACTCCCCCGATCCAGCTCTCTCTATCTCCAGGGGTTAAGTAATTCACATACATAGCCTGTGAAGGCACCGGCATTATGGACCTTGGGTTTCCAAATAACAATGAAGAAAGCGAGCCCACAGAAAACTGATAATCAAGAAGCTTTGTGATTTCCAGGACTGCTTATTTTTTTTCTTTTATTTTTTATTTATTTATTTTTTTAAGATGGGTTTTCACCATGATGGCCAGGCTGGTCTTGAACTGCTGACCTCAGGTGATCCACCCATCTCGGCCTCCCAAAGTGCTAGGATTACAGGCGTGAGCCACCGAGCCCCGCCAGGATTGCTTATTTTTAAAACCCCTGAAAGGAAAATGGCTTTAGCTTAGAAACTGGCTTGTGGAGTGTTGAACGGGGCAATGGTGAGGCAGGGTTGATGCAATGGCGACCAGAGGAAGAAGCTGCTGTGAGGAGGGAGGCCCACCCACATCCAGTGCCCTCAGCTTGCATGACACCTGCTGGAGCTGTGGGGATTTCTCCACTCAGGAGCTCTAGATCTGTTGATGCCTGCATATGTGATTTGGACCCCAGGGCTCTATGCCATGGCCTAGAAGAAAGTTCATGTCAGAGTTTGGTGGATGGAGTAGGGGTCGGGGCAGGCACCATGCCAAGAAAGGTTAACAGAGTCTTGTGCCCGGCAGGAAATTTGGACTTTATCCTGAGAGAAATGAGAAACTGTTAAATGGTTTCAGCCAGGAAAAGACAGGATAGAAAAAAAAATTTTATAGGGTCTTGCTCTGTCACCCAGCCTGAAGTGCAGTGGTGCAGTCGTAGCTCACCGCAGCCTCCACCTCTTGGGCTCAAGTGACCCTCCTGCTTCAGCTTCCTGAATAGCTAGGAACACAGGTGCATGTCCCCACATCTGATTTATTTTTATTTTTTTTTTTTTTGTAAAGATGGGGTCTCAGTGTGTGCCCAGGCTAGTCTTGAACTCCTGGTCTCAAGCAGTCCTCCTGTCTCACCCTCCCACAGTGCTGGGATTGCAGCTGTGAGCCACTGCACCCCACCCAGGATAAGATTTGATTCAGAAATACATAATAAAAAAAATGCTAGGCACAGTAAAACTTCAGTGACTCATTTAAAGGAAGCTATACTGTATTTATCACATCAGCAGCTACATAGATTATAACAATGTCCATATGTAGGCAAAACATATTTTCATTCTACAGACAATACTTAGGACATGTAAGGATTTAGAGACATTTGGCAAAGACTCTGTGCCCTAAACTCCCACTCCTCTAGGGCTCAAGACTCACAGTTAGGCATTGCTGATCCAGTTAATGCAATATTAAACAGTTCTATTTTTTTCTTTTTTAAGACAAAGTTTCACTCTTGTCACCCAGGCTGGAGTGCAGTGGCGCAATCTCAGCTCACTGCAACCTCTGCCAGGTTCAAGCAATTCTCCTGCCTCAGCCTCCCGAGTAGCTGGGATTACAGGTACCTGCCACCATGCCTGGCTAATTTTGTGTATTTTCTTTCTTTCTTTTTTTTTTTTTTTTTTTGAGATGAAGTCTTGCTCTATCGCCCAGGGTGGAGTGCAGTGGCGTGATCTTGGTGCAGTGGCGTGATCTTGGTTCACTGCAACTTCCACCTCCCGGGTTCAAGCAATTCTCCTGCCTCAGCCTCCCGAGTAACTGGGATTACAGGTGTGCACCACCACACCCGGCTAATTTTTGTATTTTTAGTAGAGATGGGGTTTCACCATGTTGGTCAGGCTAGTCTCGAACTCCTGACCTCATGATCCACCTGCCTCGGCCTCCCAAAGTGCTGGGATTACAGGCGTGAGCCACCATGCCCTGCCAATTACTGCACCTGGCCAATTTTTTGTATTTTCACCATGTTGGCCAGGCTGGTCTCAAACTCGTGACCTCAGGTGATCAGCCCACCTCACCCTGCTAGAGTGCTGGGATTACAAGTGTGAGCCACAGCGCCCAGCCTCAACTGCTCTTTTTGATAGCATTGAACAAGTTCAGCTTCATCTTTGCTTAGGTTGGTAAGACCATGTCTCCAACATCAAGGGAAAGCATGCCTTCCTATTTGTTATAAGGGACACATGACCAAGTTACCATTTAAATATATGCAAAAAATAAAAGAGGATCTAATACCCAACATGTATTTATACTATTTAGAACTGTTAGCAAGACTCGACTCCCCATGTGATTTTATAAATAGTACTATGACAACCGTTTTGAATTTGCCTGACTGCACATTGACGCATTTAATCCTCACAATGTCTGCTGAGGTAGGTGCTGTTATTGCAATTGGAATCAACCACAATTAATTACATAATTCCTTGTTGAGCATTCATGTTCTGTGATCAGTTCCATGAGAACAGGAAGCTTGTCGTGTTTATCCTTGTATCCCTGGTGCCTACATCAGGGGGTATGTGGTAAGCATTCAAAATGTATTTACTGAATGAAGTTTGTATTCCCCCTTCACAAGTGAGGACACAAAGGCTTAGAGATGTTAAATAGCTTACCACCCGTTAGGTCACCAGCTAATCCAAACTCACATCTGTTGAACTTCATCTTCTTACCAGCTCTCCAGTAGTCTAAGGTTTTATGAGGATCACATAGCTTGGTCAAGTTTCCAGCTATTAAGTAGAAAGCTACTGAGAGATTAACGAACATCTTTGAAAGATTCTTCCTTTGTTTTTAACCATTTTGCAAACATAAGACAGAATTCAGAGGTGAGCAGTAGTGGAGTGGTTGTGTTTAAACTTGCCATGTTTCATAAAAACATTACATTGAGAAATTCACACCTGGCATTTGAGAACAAAAGCTGGCATAGAAATTGGAGGAAGCATTGTTTGGAATTCACCCAACTAAATCTTCCTAAGTTTATTATTTATAAAGCTCATGTTTTCATTACAATATTGCTCATAATAGCTTTGTAGCTCTTTCTCCTCAACTGAACTCTTTGGTGGGGGGAGGACTCCAGTTTTCAGAGGCTACCTGGCATTTATCACTCTTACCATACTTGCTCGAAATACTTGGCCAAGGAAGCCTGGGTCCTGATCCCAGCCCCTTTACCATACCCAGCCCTGCCCTGGTACAAATTTCCTGACAAAATACCCAGTACTCCAAGGCCTCTGGAAGAAGCATGGAAAACTAAGATTACTGTTTCCCATAGGAAGGATATTGAAGTGACTTTCACAAGCTACCTATGGTGAGAGAGGAAGTAAGTCTTGGAGAAAGGGCTCTAGTGGGAGTAAGTGACAAGTCCTGGCCTATTCCCATTCCATCCCATTTCTAGGCAGGAGTCTAGCCAAGCTGCCAACTGGGCCCCAAGAGCAACTGATACATGAACATGCAGGGGTTACCTTGCCTAGCCCTTGTCTTCTCTCTGGGTTCCATCTCCCAGAGTGTGAAGAGAATGGGAACACCAAGAAACCAGCCTGAAACTTCATACCTTCTCCCTCACTGCAATGTGGGCAGAGGCCTATGCGCGAAGGTCTCAGGAACTTGAATTCCCTGTAGTTTTAGTTGATGGTACAACATTTTTTCACATGCATCTTTCTACTGAGGTTGATATGCAAATATTACTGTCCCCAAATTAGAGATGAACAAAGAGATTGCATTACTTGTCTAAAGCTGTAACTCCCTGCATATCCAGCCTCCTAGAAGGCTATTATTCAATCGTGAGTTCGACTTTTCTCCCTCTTCAAATCAATCATCTGTGACTTTTACATCACCAGTGCTCAATCTTTGGTAGATGCTAAGTAGAGAATCTAAGGAACACTTTGGGTTCTCTTTCCAGAAAGCACATCTACACACACACACACACAGACACACACACACAGACACACACACACACACGCACGTCTGTTAGCTCTCAGGACTCTTGGTGATCCCCTCACAACCATGGACACATGGCTGAGAATTCTTCTTTTAGAAGTAATGGAACCAACCCAAATGCCCATCAATGATAGACTGCATAAAGAAAATGTATACACCATGGAATACTATGCAGCCATAAAAAAGAATGAGTTCATGTCCTTTGCAGGGACATGGATGAAGCTGGAAACTATCATTCTCAGCAAACTAACACAAGAACAGAAAACCAAACACCACATGTTCTCACTCATAAGTGGGAGTTGAACAATGAGAACACATGGACACAGGGAGGGGAATATCACACACCAGGGCCTGATGGGGGGCGGGGGGGGCTAGGGGAGCATTAGGAGAAACACCTAATGTAGATGATGGGTTGATGGGTGCAGCAAACCACCATGGCACGTGTATACCTATGTAACAAACCTGCACTTTCTGCACATGTATCCCAGAACTTAAAGTATAATAAAAGAAAAAGAAACAAAAAAAGAGGTAATGTATGTAAAACCAAAAAGACGTAATAACCAAACACCATGTGTAAACCATGATTGAATCCTGGTTCAAAAATTCAGCTACAAGAACACATTTCAGGGACCACCATAGAAATGTGAATATGGTATATATATATATATTAGGTTTCATTAAGGAATTTTCTCAGATGACTCAAGATTAATTTTTTTTTTTTTTTTTTTAAGACGGGGTTTCACCATGTTGGTCAGGCTGGTCACGAACTCCCGACCTCAGGTGATCCGCCCACCTTGGCCTCCAAAATGCTTGGATTCCAGGCATGAGCCACCGCGCCCGGCCTCAAGATTATTTTTTTTAATTATTTTTATTTTTATTTTTATTTATTTATTTTTTAAAGAGACAGGGTCTCGCTATGTTGCCCAGGCTGGAGTGCATTGGCTATTCACAGGCGCGATCCCACTACTGATCAGCAAAGATTAATTTTTTAGATGTAATAATAGTGTTTGTTATTACCAGAGTATCCCGATTTTTAGGAGATGCCTAAGTATTTAGGGATGAAGTAATAAGAAGTCCTCAACATATTTTCAAGTGGTTCAGAAAAAAATATAGAAAAATCAAGATTGGACCACATGAAATTTGCCAATATTTTGTGGGGTTTTTTGGAGGTGGGGGGGGTGGGGATGGAGTTTTGCTCTTGTCGCCCAGGCTGGAGTGCAATGGCAGGATCTCGGCTCACTGCAACCTCAGCCTCCTGGATTCAAGCGATTCTCCTGCCTCAGCCTCCCCAGTAGCTGGGATTACAGGTGCCTGCCACCATGCCTAGCTAATTTTTGTATTTTTTTTTTTAAGTAGAAATGAGGTTTCACCATGTTGGCCAGGCTAGTCTCAAACTCCTGACCTCACGTGATCCACTTGCCTCAGCCTCTGAAAGTGCTGGGATTACAGCTGTTAGCCACCATGCCTGGTCTAATTTGTCATTTTTAACCTATGAAAACAGGTATTACATTTGAGTTAACCTAATTTATTATTATTATTATTATTATTTTGAGATGGAGTTTCTCTCTATTGCCCAGGCTGGAGTGCAGTCTAGGCTCACTGCAAACTCCACCTCTCGGATTCAAGCAATTCTCCTGCCTCAGCCTCCTGAGTAGCTGGGATTACAGGCATGCACCACCATGCCCAGCTAGTTTTGTATTTTTAGTAGCGACAGGGTTTCACCATGTTGGTCAGACTGGTCTCGAACTCCCGACCTCAGGTGATCCGCCCACCTCAGCCTCCCAAAGTGCTGAGATTACAGGTGTGAGCCACTGTGCCCAGCAATTTAACCTAATTTATAAAGGAAATATTATAAACTATTAAAAGTAGTTTATTCTAGGTGGTAGTATGTGAATGTTAATTGAAAAGTTCTTTTAACTTTTCTGTACATTAAAAATTTTTGCATGATACATAAATTTTCATAATAAAATGTGGTGGGAAAAAGTTTCCGTTTCTTTGTGATAGCTCTCAAATCTGCCACTATATTCGTTACCTATTGCTATGGAACATAACAAATTACCCGAAAATTTAGTGGTTTAAAACCACAGACATTTCTGGGTATAATCAAAAGAACTGAGAGCAGGGACTCAAAGAGACATCATACACTCATATATTCATAACGTCATTATTCACAACACAAAAAAGGGGGAAGAACCCAAGTGTCCCTCCACAGATGAGTGGGTAAAGAAAATGTGGTGGCCAAGCTGTGGTCTCTCACACCTGTAATCCCAGCACTTTGACAGGCTGAGGCAGGCAGATCACAAGGTCAGGAGTTTGAGACCAGCCTGACCAACATGGTGAAACCTCATCTCTACTGAAAGTACAAAAATTAGCCAGGCGCCGGGCGCGGTGGCGCGTGCCTGTAGTCCCAGCTATTCGGGAGGCTGAGGCTGGAGGATCTCTTGAGTCCAGGAGTTCTGGGCTGTAGTGCGCTATGCCGATCGGGTGTCCGCACTAAGTTCGGCATCAATATGGTGACCTCCCGGGAGCGGGGGACCACCAGGTTGCCTAAGGAGGGGGTGAACCGGCCCAGGTCGGAAACGGAGCAGGTCAAAACTCCCGTGCTGATCAGCAGTGGGATCACGCCTGTGAATAGCCACTGCACTCCAGCCTGGGCAACATAGCGAGACCCTGTCTCTAAAAAAAAAAAAAAAAAAAAAAAATTAGCCAGGCGTGGTGGCGCGCACCTGTAATCTCAGCTACTCAAGAGGCTGAGGCAGAAGAATTGCTTGAACCCAGGAGGTGGAGATTGCAGTGAGCTGGTATCATACCACTGCATTCCAGCCTGGGTGACAGAGCGAGACTCTGTTTCAAACAAAAAAAAAGAAAAGAATATGTGGTATATACATACAATTGAATACTATTCAGCCATAAAAAGGAACAAAATTCTGACATTTGCTACAATCTGAATGAACCGTGTAGATAAGCCAAGTCACAGAAAGACTAATGCCAAATGATTCTATTTACATGAGATAGCTAGAGTAGTCACATTAATAGGGACAGAGAGTAAAATGGTGGTTGTCAACAGCTCCGGAAGTGGAAATGGGGAGCTTTTTTTTTTTTTGGTGCTATGACTCAGATTTTTAAATTTTTATTATTATTTTTTAACACAGGGAGCTATTTTTTAATGGATACAGTTTCAGTTAATAAAGATGAAAAAGTTCTGGAGGTGGATGATGGTGATGGTTGCACACCAGTGTGAATGTATTTAAACCACTGAATTGTACACTTAACAGTTGTTCAAATGGGCCAGACACAGCTAGGTATGGCAGCTCATGCCTGTAATTCCAGCACTTTTGGAGACCTACGAGGGAGGATCACTGAGACCAGGAGTTCAAGACCAGCTTGGGAAACAGAGTGAGACCCCGTGTTTACAAAACTAAAAATTAAAAAATTACCTGGGCTTGCTGGCATGCATCTGTAGTCCTGGCTTCTCAGGAGACTAAGATGGGAGGATCACTTGAGCCCAGGTATTTGAGGCAGAAGTGAGCTACGATCAAGCTACTGTATTCCTGGGTGCCTGGGTGACAGCAAGGGCATTTCAGCCTGGATGACAGAGCAAAACTCCAGCTCAAAAAACAAACAAACAAACCAAAAAGAAAAAAAAGAAAAAGAAGAAACCTGAAAATTCCCATCTAGTTACTACATATAGGTCAAAGTTCAGTATCTTTTGGTGGCACAAAGGTCTTCTGAGTTGGTGACTTGTAAACTAAAAGACAATCCATCCAAAACAGTGACTGAGAAGAATAGGCTAACATGATTACAGCCCTCAGTCAGCAAAAGGAAGGCATGCAGTTATCGCTGCACCAACTGGGGAGGAATGGAGGCTTCCAGCCCTCGATGTCACTGGCACCTTGGGTTCTTGTAATCTCTCAGGATAGAAATAAAGAGAGATCACCAGACACATCAGCAAACAAAAACTTTATTTTAGCTTGTGCATAAGAGAGCCCGCACCAAGAAAGGAGAAGGCACGGGCTTCTCCCCACTGGTGGTCTGTGGATTAGTCTTTCTATAAGGAAGAGTCACATCAGGGCATGTAGAGGAGGGATTTTTCTAGTGCTTGTGCAATGCTAAACATGCCTCTTCATACATTGTTCGTAGCATTAGCATTTTAAATCTCTACCCCTGGGCATGATTTTTAGCATTAAAAAAATAAAGGGGTAACTATAGGTTGAAGTTTAAGTCTAACTGCACATACAGGGCTCCAGAGAAATCCCTAGCCCCCTGAAATAGGAGCTTGTGGTTAATGGTTAATGGCTTCTTGAATCTTTTGTTACTGATTGCCTGAGAGTTAGATAAGCTAGAGCTTGAGTGAGGAGCCGTTGTTTGCTGTTTGTTTTGTAGAGACAGGGCCTCACTATGTTGCCCAGGTTGGCTATGAACTCAGTGATCCTCTGGCTGAGGCCTCCCAAAGTGCTGGGATTACAGGTGTAACCCACCATGCCCAGCTGATTTGTTTATTTTTATTGCTGTCTAATATTGCATCCTGTTAACATTACCATAAATTATATATGAATAATACCACAAATTATGTATCTATTCCACTGGATGTGGTACATCCAACACTGGATGTTGATGGGTGATTTGGGGTAGTTACCAGTTTCATAAATAGTGCTGCTACGAATATTTTCAGGTTTGTCTGTTGATGAGTATACACACATGTTTCTGTTGGGTATTGCTCCAGCTACCTATTGCTGCATGACAAAGTGTCCCAAAATGTAATGGTGTCAAACAACACTCATTTTATTATACCCATGGGCTCTGTGGGTGAAGAACTTGAACGGGGCATGGAAGGTATGGTTTGCTCTTGCTCCACCTTGCCTGGGGTCTCAGTTGGGAAACCCAGATGGCTGGGGGTGACTTGAATGGCCAGGGCAGGAGTCATGTGAAGACTTCTTGCTCACAAATCTGGTATTTGGGCTGGGATAACTCGAAGACTGCCCTTACCTGGGACTAAACCTCAGGGTCCCTCTCCATACCCTGCCCCATGACTTAGGCTTCCTCACAGCAGGGTAGATTTGATGTGGTCACACTTCCTACCTAGAGGGTCAGGAATCTAAGAGCAAGTATTCTAGAAAGAAAATGGGCCGGGCATGGTGGTTCACGCCTGTAATCCCAGAACTTTGGGAGGCCAAGGCTGGTGGATCACCTGAGGTCAGGAGTTCGAGACCAGCCTGGCCAACATGGTGAAACCCTGTCTCTACTAAAAATACAAAAAAATTAGCTGGGCATGGTGGCAGGCACCTGTAATCCCAGCTGCTTCGGAGGCTAAGGCAGGAGAATCACCTGAACCTGGGAGATGGAGGTTGCAGTGAGCAGAGATCGTGCCATTGCACTCCAGCCTGGGCAACAAGAGCAAAACTCAGTCTTAAAAACAAACAAAAAACAAAAATAAAACTGTATGAGATTCCTAAAATTCTGATATGACTTGGTGTAAGTCACAGTTATGGCTATTATGTTAAATTATTATAGTCCACAGAAATAACTAATTTCCTTGTCAATTGGGTTTTTAAATATGACCCAATTGACAAGGAAATTTGGTTATTTCTTTGTCAATTTGTTCACGGTTAATTACTTAATTCTGATGCATTTTCTGAAAGCTCTTTACAAGCAAGTAAAATCAAAGAGTGTTGTATCTTCAAGGAGGTTCATGAAAAGAATATAAAGGATTCTGACAAGCATTTTTTTTTTTTAAGACAGAGTCTCATTCTGTCATTCAGGCTGGAGTGCAATAGCATGATGTCTGTTCATTGGAACCTCCGCTTCCTAAGTAGCTGGGACTACAGGCATGTGCAGCCATCCGCAGCTAATTTTTGTATTTTTTTGTATAGACAGGGTTTCACCATGTTGCCCATGCTGGTCTTCAACTCCTGAACTCAAGTTATCTGCCTGCCTCAGACTCCCAAAATAATGGAATTACAGGCGTGAGCTACCATGCCCAGGCATTGCCAGATTTTCATGCTGAATCAGCGAGTACTGAAATTGTTAGGATATGCAGTTTGAATGAACTTTATGGTCCAAGTCAGATTACCTGTGATAACCCAGTTTTTATTTCTTTTTTCATTTTTGGAGACAAGATCTGGCTCTATCACCCAGGCTGAAGTGCAGTGGTGCACTCTCGGCTCATTGCAACCTCCTCTGTCGCCCCTTCTCCTCTCACCACCTCAGCCTCCCAAGTAGCTGGGACTACAGACATGCACCACCACACCTGGCTGGTTTTTGTATTTTTTGTGGAGATGGCGTTTCACCATGTTGCCCAGGCTGGTCTTGATCTTGTGAGCTCAAGCGATCTGTGTGTCTCGGCCTCCCAGAGTACTGGGATCACAGGCATGAGCCACCGCACCAGGCCAACCCAGTTATTAAAGAGTACTATTCACCTGAATTGGAAAAACAAAATTGGTATCGAAGAAGATATACATCCAATGTTAAGCATGAACTCACGGAGAGCCTGGACAGCTGCCTCATCCTTCCTGAGTCTTTAAAGCTTCCACAGTTAAAAGCTCTGCACTCCATGACACATTATGGTAGAGATTAAATGATCCAATTGGAAATGTGTGTGTGGGAGGGGAGTGACTGCTTTAAATTGCTAAAATGGTTTTTGACCAGTTTGATTTGTCAAACCCATAATTCTGGGGAAAAAAAATTTCAGGTACACTTCCGCTACCTGATTGGCCATTTGAACATTTATAGAGGGATTTCATTCAACTGTCATTGTGAATGCATATTTTCTGGTTGTATAGAAGTTTTCCCATGAAAGAAGTCTGGTGATATAACAGTAGCTAAAAGTTTAATAGGAAATGTGTTTTCTTCAGGGGACATTCCTGGAGAAATCTCCAGTGATAAAGGTATTTGTTTCATTGAACAAGTTGTAACCAGTTAAATAAGAAACTACAGATAAAATAGTACTAGGCAAAGCTAATTAAATTGACTGGATTGCCTTGGTCAAAGACATTGCAGATTGATGACAATTAGATCCACTTCCAGGAGAAAACATAAGTTGACCCTTTATGAAACAGTCACTGAAAGGCCTATGCCCCTGGTAATAGAAATTCATAGCTGGGTACAGTGGCTCACACTTCTAATCCCAACACTCTGGGAGGCCGAGGTGGGTGGATTACCTGAGGTCAGGAGTTCAGACCAGCCTGGCCAACATGGTGAAACCCCACCTCTACAAAAATTAGCCAGGCGTGGTGGTACATGCCTGTCATCCCAGCTGCTTGGAAAGCTGAGGCAGGAGAATCCCTTGAACCCAGGAGGCGGAGGTTGCCGTGAGCCGAGATTGAGCCACTGCACTCCATTCTGGGTGAGAGAGGGAAACTCTGTCTCAAAAAAACCCAATAAACAAACAAAAAAACTCGTGTATCTCTGCTTCTAAACTTTGATATGGCTAACTGTGGCTTTAATGCATTATGACAAAGTGTATTTTCACCAGGTAGAGGAAGCTTTTCATGATCCACTGACTGAGAACAATTAAATCCTTCATGATCTAGAACACAGAGATTGGGTCTTCTAGAAACAACCATAGAGAAAGTCTTGCCACCCACACTGCAGCAAAACTGTAGGACCTTGAACCTTGGGTCTGTAATCTTACAACTCAGAAGGGCCCCTCCAGACTCTTGGAACTGTATGCCTGTTGGAGACCTTAAGGTAAAGCTAACCAGGGAAGTTTCTCCCCCAGAAGCAGATGGAATCCTAGATGTGGGAAGCTTTCTCAAGATCACAGATCAAGACTTCTTTGCCATCATGAGACTCTTAGCTCTCTTAAGTTTTTCTTGCTTATATCTCTATGAAGACTAGAACTAGAAAAGGTCTTGTGTGCACCCATGAGGTATACTTTAATTTGTGGAGGATTTTACAGCTAACCTTATACATGAGCAAACTTATGCCTTGATGGATAGAAGACGAAGGGCCAATGTGGGTGAGGAATTTTCCTAGTACCTTTGTAGCTCCATAATCAGTCAGAAATAGAACATTGGTCTATTCCTTTTAATCTACATTATAGGTCGAAGCAAATATTGCCAGGAGGCCTTCACCCTTCTGAATGGGCATAATTTGTTAGGTTGCTTTTTCCACGATTTGGGGTAAATGAGGCAATGATTAGAAATTTGTCCTTCATAACAGACTCTACAGCAGATTCTACTATTAACGCCATGCTAAAGACTTCTTTCAATTCCTTGCTAAAGTTGGGCGACATGATAGAACCTCTCTAGGTTACTTACTGGCTGAACAGAGAAGAATCTGCGCAGTTGCTGACATTTCTTATGTATATTTAGAGACAGATAGAGACAGGGCCTCACTATGTTGCCCAAGCTGATTTTGAACTCCTGGGTTTAAGCAATCCTCTTGCCTAGGCCTCCCAAAGTGCTGGGGTTATAGGTGTGAGCCACCATGCCCAGCCAATTGCTGACACTCCTTGTTGCACATGGATGAACACATCAGGTACGAAAGAGATTCATTTGCATGGGATTAACAAACTGGCTACTTGGTTGAAACTCATAGACCATTTATCAAGCTCATTCTTTTTTTTTTTTAGA
Organism: Ateles fusciceps; assembly: GCA_036589455.1. NCBI lineage: Eukaryota > Metazoa > Chordata > Mammalia > Primates > Atelidae > Ateles > Ateles fusciceps. The sequence continues at coordinate 2,222,265 of JAZHEH010000053.1, read as the reverse complement.
GACAGGATCTCACTTCGTTGCCCAGGCTAGAGTGCAGTGGCTATTCACAGGCGCGATCCCACTACTGATCATCACGGGAATTTTGATCTGCTCCGTTTCCAACCTGGGCCCGCTTCACCCTTCCTTAGGCAACCTGGTGGTCCCCTGCTCCTGGGAGGTCACCATATTGATGCCAAACTTAGTGTGGACACCTGATCGGCATAGAGCACTACAGCCCAAAACTCGTGGATTCAAGCGATCCTCCAGCCTCAGCCTCCCAAGTAGCTGGGACTGCAGGCACGCACCACCGCACCCAGCTCATTCTTTAATCTATTTGATTTTAGTTGGTTCAGTTCATGAGGACCCTGGCTAAAGAGCATACTCCAAACTCTTGGTATTATCCTTCTGGTAGTCATAATAGTCGTCTTCCTGGTGAACTACATCCTCCCAAAGTTGCAAATGTTTACATGCAGCCATCCATAGAAAGTCAATGGTCTCTCTTCAAGTGGGATGACAAAATCTCAAAGAAATACATAATCATGAGGACATGAGGACACTGTAACCTATGAGACATGTTGAGACCAGAAACCCAAAATGATCAGAACTGAGAGTAGCAATTAGCCCTAAGTTTTGGTCACACTCTCACTTAGGTGAGAACATGACCAGAAGGGGAGAATTGTTCACCAAAATTACGGGAGGCCACTGTTTTGGACTAAACTCATGCACTAAACACCAACAGATGAGACTGGATCTAACTAAATGGAGTCACTCATGCTAAATGCAACCCAATCAAACTCAAACTTGGACGCATATGGATTCCCAAAGAGACCGGATTTTTTTTCCTCCAGAAAAGAAGGGATTCTAGTGTAATAAGGGAGTCCTCTCCGCTCTAGCCTTTACAAAAAAGTAATATAAATTCCTCATTCCCACCTTATAAAACCCACTATTCTATTTCTCAGTGGGATTTGAGACCAAATAAGTCCATTTGCTATGGTGACAGAGTGACAGCAATATCTAAAGTTTGGTCAACCTCTTCATTTTAGGAGGTTGACTAAAAGGGAGAAATTGTTCAATTAAGTTTAACCTAAAGCTGCCTGCATACATATTTTCAGTTCAGACTGTATACATAATAAACTGTAACCTAACTGGATGTGTAAACAGACAGTACCAATCACTGAGTTTTGGCAAATCACAGGTGGTCAACCGTTCAAACCATGTTCAAATAAGGCAAACACCGATCTGTAACCAAGACGGCTATTTCTGTATCATTTCCATTTGCTTATTTTTATTTTTATTTTTGGAGACGGATTCTCACTCTGTTGTCCAGGCTGGAGTTCAGTGGCACAATCTGGGCTCACTGCAACCTCTACCTCCCGGGTTCAAGCGATTCTCCTGCCTCAGCCTCCTGAGTAGCTAGGATTACTGTTGTGCCCACCTCCAGCTAATTTTTTGTATTTTTAGTTGAGATGGGGTTTCACCATTTGGCCAGCCTGGTCTTGAACTCCTGACCTCAGGTGATCCACCCACCTTGGTCTCCCAAAATGCTGGGATTACAGGCATAAGCCACCATGCTCGGCCTGACTTCCATTTTCTGTATGTCATTTTCCTTTTTTTTTGCTCTGTCATCCAGACTGGAGTGCAATGGCATGACCCTGGCTTACTGCAACTTCCACTTCCTGGGCTTGAGCCATCCTCCCACCTCACCCTCCTGGGAAGCTGGAGCTATAAGTGCACACCACCACACCCGGGCTACTTTTTGTATTTTTTTGTAGAGACAGTTTCACCATATTGCCCAGGCTGGTCTTGAACTCCTGGGCTCAAATGATACATTCTCTTCAACCTCCCAAAGTGCTGAGATTAGAGGCATGAGCCATTGCGCCCAGCCCATTTTCCTTTTCCTGTCCATAAATTCTTCTCCGACTACACGGCAGCACCAGAGTCTCTCTGGTTCAGGGAGTTACCGGATTCATGAATCACTCTTTGCTCAATTAAATTCTGTTAACTTTAATATGCCTAAAATTTTTCTGGCTGGGTGTGGTGGCTCATGTCTCTAATCCCAGGTGGGTGGATCACCTGAGGTCAGGAGTTCAAGACCAGCCTGGCCAACATGGTGAAACCCTGTCTTTACTAAAAATACAAAAATTAGCCAGGCATGGTGGCAGGTGCCTGTAATCCCAGCTACTTGGGAGGCTGAACCAGGAGAACTGCTTGAACCTGCAGTGAGCCAAGATCGCACCACTGCACTCCAGCCTGGGTGACAGAGTGACACTCAGTCTCAAAAAAATAAATAAACAGACCAGGCGTAGTGGCTCACGCCTGTAATCCAAGCACTTGGGAGGCCAAGGCGGGTGGATCACCTGAAGTCGGGAGTTCAAGACCTGCCTGACCAACATGGTGAAACCCCGTCTTAAAATAAATAAATAAATAAATAAACAAAAAAGGCCACGCACAGTGGCTCACACCTGTAATCCAGCACTTTGGGAGGCCAAGGCAGGCAGATCACGGGGTCAGGAGATCAAGACCATCCTGACTAACACGGTGAAACTCTGTTTCTACTGCAAATACAAAAATTTAGCTGGGCGTGGTGGTACACACCTGTAGTACCAGCTACTCGGGAGGCTGAGGCAGGAGAGAATTGCTTGAACCCAGGAGGTGGAGGTTGCAGTGAGCCCAGATTGCACCACTGCACTCCAGCCTGGGTGACAAAGCAAGACTCCATCTCTAAAAATAAATAAATAGGTTAAAATAAAATAAAATAAAATTTTTCTTAGGCTGGGTGCGGTGGCTCACACCTGTAATCCCAGCACTTTGGGAGGCCAAGGTGGGCTGATCACAAGCTCAGGAGTTCAAGACCAGCCTGGCCAACATGGTGAAACCCAGTCTCAAAAAAATAAAAATAAAAATAAAAATAAAATGTGTAAGAGGAAAGGTCTCATACTTACTAATGTAAACAAATTGAGAACCAAATGCTCTGTTCGCCTCTCCTGCTTCTCTGGAGATGTCACCTCTCCCCAACTGCTTTTGAGGCCCCAGCTTCTCAGTTATTCCCAACCTTCTGTGTCCTGTCCTACCTGCCTTCCCTCAAGCACTCATGAGCAAAGAATAAGTAGGCCAAGTAGACAAAAAGAGTTTAAAAAGAGTACAGAGTTCCTGCCCTATTCATCTCCACTTTTCAAGTATCTTTTGGCTTCAGCTTATCTCATTTTTGCAGCTTTAGAACCTAACGAAAACCACCCAGGAAGGAGCAGATAGGTTCTCGCTTTGTGAAACAGCTCCTTTGCCTCGAGCTGGAGGAAGGGCTAGAATTGCAGCTTCCCCATTCATGGAACAAGAAGAGCACCCAAGAAATCGAATCTCAGTTTCCTTCCCCTGTTTTCAGAGGACTGTGGAGATCTCAAACAAAGCCAGCTAGGCAAGGATTTCTTTAGAGCTTTGGGTTCCTGTACCAAACATTGTAAATTGTTAGGTAAACTGTAACTTTGTCAGCTTTATCCTTTATGGCTTTTGGGTTTTCAGTCTTGCTTAGAAAGAAATTTCCTAATCCCAAGGTATTTTTTTAAAAATTCTTCTTTATTTATTTCTAGTACTTTCATGTTAACTCCTCAATCCATTTGAAATTTATTCCGGGGGACTCCCCTCAAATTAATGGGTTAATTAATCCCTCTAAGAGCATTTCTCCACTTCTTTGAAATGCCCCCTTTATGAAGTAAAATATTATTTTATTCCCATGGTTGTTTCTGAAGTGGATTCTGTTCCATTGATTTAATCCACTGATTCATGGTCAGCACCACAGTGTTTTTATTCTTATAGCTTCAAGGTATCTTTCGATATCTAAGAGGACATTATCTTGCTTTTCTTATTTTCCCAATTTTCCTTGGTTGTTTCATATTTTAGTTTTGCAACCTAGACCGAGTTATATAAGTCTGTGTGTGTTTTCTCACCCAAAAAGGTTAAGATTGTGGGCTCTGCAGTCATATTGTCTGGGTATCAGTAAGGGTCCACCTTTACTGAAACAGAAGTCTTCTACAGAAACAGTCTTCTAGGTCTCTCTGGCAGAAGGAATTTAATACAGGGAATTGGTGGCACTGGAAATGGAAGGACTGAGAAGTCTAGTGGAAGCATAGGAAGCAACTATACAGGGAGCTGCGTAGGAGGAGGAAATGCTGCCAGAGTCCAGAGTGGCGGCCACCTGGTGGGATCTGAAACCCCATAAAGGCTGCCTGATGGGAGCTGAGATCATGGAGGGAGGGCCTGCAGAGTAGATGTGGGAGCCACCTAGGGACATAACTGTTGCCAGAGACAGTACAGCAAGAAGATAAAGAGAAAGAAACTTTGGTTTCTCTCCACCTCCTCCCTCTCTCCAAGCTTTCCATTGGCTGAACCAACCTGGAAGCCAGAGAGCAAGGGAGCCTGGGAAATGTAGTTCTCTGTGATATAGCACAAAGGTTCAGAAAGGCAGGCAGTTGACCACAGCTGTTTATTAGTTGTGTGACTTTGAGGAAGTTAGTTAACCTCAGTTGCCTTAGTTTCCTCCTCCAAAAAGTGGAGATGAATGATAATAATACTTCCCTCACAAGGCTATTGTGAGGATTAAATGCATTAATACATGTTACATACTTTGTATTAAATTTAATCTGTTATTATTTTTTATTTTTTATTCTTTTTTTTGTGTCACTGTATAGGAAAGTCTTCTGCCAGATAAGTGTTATTTGTTATTATTCTATAAAATGAAGACAATACCTATCTTGCAGAGTTATGGTCAATAACAAAGTGAGATGATAACTATAAAATGTTTGCTGGCCAGGCGTGGTGGCTCATGCCTGTAGTCCCAACACTTTGTGAGGTCAAGGCGGAAGAATCACTTGAGGCCAGGAGTGCAAGACTAGCCTGGGCAACATAGTGAGACCCAGTCCCTACAACAAATGTTTAAATTGGGGTAAGAGGGAGGGTTTCAAATTACAAATATGAATAAAATTAGCCTTGGCTGGGTGTGGTGGCTCACGCCTGTAATCCCAGCACTTTGGGAGGCCAAGGTGGGCAGATTGCTTGAGGTCGGGAGTTCGAGACCAGCCTGACCAACATAGAGAAACCCCATTTCTATGAAAAATACAAAATTCGCCGGGCGTCATGGTGCAAGCCTGTAATCACAGCTACTTGAGAGGCTGAGGCAGGAGAATTGCTTGTACAGGGAGGCGGAGGTTGCAGTGAGTGAAGATTGCACCGTTGTACTCCAACCTGGGCAACAAGAATGAAACTCCATCTCAAGAAAAAAAAGAAAAAGATGCCAGGCACGGGGCAAAAAAAAAAAAAAAAAAAAAAGCAAGAAAAAGAAAATTAGCCATGCCTGGTGATGGCTACTCAGGAGGCTGAGGTGGGAGGATCACTTGGGCCTAGGCGTTTGAGGCTGCTGTGAGCCCTGATTGCACCACTGCACTCCATCCTGGGTGCCAAAAAAAAAAAAAGTTGTGCACGTAGTACTGGTACTTCATAAATGTTAGTCCCCCCTTGCAGCCCAGTGCGTTAGTATGTGCTCAGTAATGTTGGTAGCTGATAACAATGGCCTTGACCTGGGGAGGAGGCAGCCTCCTCAGAGTTGAGAGGGACATTCTTCTTGCACTGCCAGAGATCTAGGGGGACTCTGGAGGGCTGGGACTTCAGTAGTCTGGGCAGTGCACACCCCTACATCAGCCAATATGAATGCACGTGCAAGGATGCATTTGGAATGATACCTGCATTTTTTTCTGGAGCTTCTCTTCTTGATCCCATTGGTGTCTCTCTTTGATTTTAGCCTGATCTTTTTTTTTTTTGGCTCATGCTGATAATTGTCTGTTTCTACACTCACATACATGCTGCCAAAGTTCATGAGCATACAACTTCCTGTGTGCATCAAGTACTTTACCACTTATAGACATTACCCCAGCTGATCCTCCCAACAACCCCCTGATGCAGCCAGGGAAGCTTCACTATCCCCATTGAACAGTAGCAGAAGCCAAGACTTTGAGAGCACAGGTGTCTGACCCAAAGGCCCACAGGGAGTAGGCTGACTAGTCAGGACTTGGGACGAGGCCTTCTCACTCTAGCTCAGGACTCTTCCTGCTACTATCGAAGGCTGCCCCCGACAAGCATGTGTGAGTTAATGCACCCCCCCCACACACACACACTCACACTAATGCACCCACCCCTAAACACACACATAATAGATTTAATATCTCTGAAGGAAGGGTTCATGCCTTACCAGTTTCCTGCTACAGATAAAGTACCTGGCAGCTGAAATATAATAATTGATTGTGGAATTGAGTTGATCTTGACTCCTACAGTGGACCCCCTTGGGGGACTAAGAGGGAGCACACAGATGAGGACCACAGCCAGAGTCAGAGTCCAAGTCCATCTTGACAGAACTCAGACAAGACTTTGGCCCTCACTGCTGACTCCATCCACACCCTTCGTAGCACCCACAGAGCAAAGGGGCCTGGTCACAAGGAGAGGCTGAGATGCCCAGGGAAATGGATCTGCCCACCTGCATCCGCTGCAGGGCGTGTAACACATTCTTCTAGGGGGTGCGTGAGAACTCTGGCAGGCAGGAGCTTGCTCTGAAACTACTGTGCTAGTCAACCAATTGCCTCAGCTGCCCAGCCAGGGCCTGTAATCCACACTGGTCCCTGGCAAGCCATTCTGCACAGAGACTTTCTCCAACTCGTGGGCATGGAGCACTGGCAGGAAGCACGGGACATTAGAAATTAGAAGCACAAGCTAATACAAGGATTACTGTCAGGGCTTCGCTGTTTGCCAGGCACTTCTACATAAATACATCTGGTTGTACCCTTCACTCAGCCAAGGCATGGGCGCTGATGGCCTCTGACTCAGCTCTCTTCACTGGCCTCAGCTGTGAACTTGCTCCCTTCCGATATTTTGCAGATGCCAAACACTCAGCTGGTTCGGTGTGGCTTTGCATCCATGCTCTTTCTCATAATCCTGAGGTGGGAGGCCACTGTGTCCTCTGGGTCTGCAGGACTTCTGGGGCAGGGGCACAGGGAAGGCCCAGCACAAGTGTCCAGGCAGCTGCCCGCACTGCCACTGTGCTGTTGGGAGCCCCATTGGCTGCTCCATTCTCCTCTCTGCCCACAGATGTCACAGTGCCCTTGCAAGTCAGCAGGAGAAGGCAGGGTCATGAATTAGCAACTGGAAAGGATAAATGCCAAAGGCCTTGCTATGAAATCCAGGACCCCACACCAGCTGCCCCTGAGGTCCCTCTGGCTCATTTCCTCCTGTCCTCTCCTCATGCCACTCCTCATTTTTACCGGAACATGCCAGGCCCACTCCTGCCCCAGGGCCTTTGCATCACACGCTATCCAGATAGCCCTGTGCTCCCTTCCAGATTCCTGCTTAGCTTTTTGTTCTAATGTCTTTTTCTTTTTCCTTTTTTTTTTTTAAATCATGGTCTTGCTTCGTCACCCAGGGTGGGTGCAGTGGTGTGATCATGGCTCACTGTAGCTTTGAACTCCTGACCTCAGGTGATCCTCCCGCCTTGGCGTACCAAGTGCCGGGATTACAGGCATATGCCACCGTGCCCGGCTCTGGTGTCATTTACTCATCGAGGACTTCCTTAGCTGCTGTCTCTACAACTGCAAGCCCTCCATCACTCCCCAGCTCCCACCATCTGCTTTTCCCTTGGTGCCTCTCACCATCTAGCTTATCTCGTTGATGACTGGTCTCCCCACCTCAGTGTTTTCATTTCTTTGTTTGCTGCTGCATCACCAGCACTGCAACACTGCCTGACACATAGCATGCCCTCAGTGACATCTGTTAGATGCATGAATGAGGGGGCTGGTCTGTGAGCTGATGAGGTTCTCGCCATGGCTGACTCTGGGCAGCCATGTGGTTTGAGCCAGTTCCACTCCCTTCTTGGCCTGACTCAATTCATCTGGGTAATGAGGAGGGCACATGAACTGCTGCGTAAGCTGCCCTCCAGCAGTAATAATTGATGAGTCCAGGCAGTATCCGCTTACCACGTCAAAGAGATCCAAGCAGCAGGCAGCAGGGGAAGGGTGGCAGGAAGCAGCTGCCAGGATGACTAATTGGGATCTCATGTTATCGGACCCGCGTGCCAATCCTTACAGGCCTCAGCAAAGCTCAGGACTATTAGCTCCTAAGACTCACGCAGTCTCCTGGCCTGACCTGTCCCTCAGTGGAACTCAAAAAATAGCTCAGCCAGACCGGTCGTGGTGGCTCACGCCTGTAATTCAAGCACTTTGGGAGGCAAGGCGGGCAGATCACAATGTCAGGAGTTTGAGACCAGCCTGGTCAATATGGTGAAACCTTGTCTCTACTAAAAATACAAAAATTAGCCAGGCGTGGTGGCAGGTGCCTGTAATCCCAGTTACTCGGGAGGCTGGGAGGCGGAGGTTGCGGTGAGCTGAGATCGGGCCACTGTACTCCACCCTGGGCAACAGAGCAAGACTCCGTCTCAAAAAAAAAAAAAAAAGAAAGAAAGAAAGAAAAATAACTCAGTGAGGCATGATGGCACACATCGGTAGTTTCAATTACTTGGGAGGCTGAGGCCTTAGTGACCACCAAGCCAATTGCGGCCTCACCTGCATACCTTCGTCCAGTTTTGCTCATCTGAGTTGAATCAACTCTTCCACCTTCAAAGGGAGGTAGCCTTCTCTCACTCCTCAAACCCTTGATAAGAGAAAGCTCCACCACCCTGCAGGCCCACCTGACTTGAGTGCATCACAGTTTTCCACCTAATTATTTGCTGTCCCAGATTGTTTCATATATGTACGTCTTATCTGTCCATAAGCCGGTAAACGTGCTGAGGGCAGAGACGACGCTTACCTTTCCATATCCTGCACAGTTTTAGCCTCGTGCCTACTCACTGGGCAATCAATCAGTGATGAGTTTACCTGGATTTACTGATTCATGATATTTACAAAGAATACATTTGGGAAAATGTGTATTTGTTTACAGATGCTAAAAAGGAAAATGTAAAAATACAAGGTTGTATGTGCAGCCTGATAATCACAGTGTAAACTATGTCTTCATACGGGTAAAACTGGAAGGCAACTGGTAAAACTAAAAAGTTGTGTGAGGGCTGTTAGATTATGAGCGATTTGTTTAAATAATCTGTGAATATTGTTAGTGCACTGTTCATGCATTTGAAAAAAAAAAATTTTCTTCATTCTAACCAGTAGACCACCAGGGATAAAACGATTTTTAAAAATACATAGAGGGCTTTAAGAGTCATTGAAACATTCCACTCTTGGATGTAAGCTCATTAAGTCTTTCTTAGTCAGCGACTACTAGGGAATGGGAACGATGTGGGTGGTGGGCTTGGCAGTCTTTTAGAGACTATACTCACGGAATGGTTATACACAAATAGCTGAGCGAAGGAGGAAAAATACTCAAAGTTGATTTTTTTTTTTTTTTTTGCCTGCAAACGTTAATTCTGTGGGGGGAAAGGACAGAAAGATAAACAGTTTAAAATAACCAAATGAAATCATGTGAGCTTGTAAAGATTTTTTTTCTCTCTCTCCAACAAGGATTGGAAGTCCACGAAGTCTCTTGGAGATTCCTAGGTTTTTTGTGCTCTGAAGCTCCAACAGTGGGGAGTGGGGCTGAAAGAGGGAGAGAGTGGGTGGTAGGCTCATCCCTCCAGGAAAGGACTGCTCTGGCACAGCTTTCCTCTTAATTCCCTAACTGCTCTTTACATGTTATTTTATCTGTATCAGGCTGTGGGCTCCCACAGATGAAGATGATACTCTTCCTGCAAAACACTCGGTCCCACAGCACATGTAATATCTAAGAGGAACCTGAGAGGTCACTGGTCTAATCCCCTTATCAGACTCAAGAGGACCAGGCTCAAAGAGAGAGGCCTGTGCCACAGCGGCACAGCCAGGTTTCTTTGGGGGACTGGTCTCAGAGAGCTCTGCATTGCTCAAGTCTGTCCTTGACAGTGGCACTGCTCAGCCTGGACATTTACAGTGTCCTTCTGATATAAGTATATTAAGTCTACCCCTGGGCTAGAAAGATGGCAAAACAAATGAGAAAAGGCCGACAAACCAAGCTCCCTAATATTGAGGAAATTATAATTCAGAGGGAAAGGCGGTGCACATTCACAGACAACCAGAATACAAAGCAGAAAGCGGGGATGAGTTGCAAGAGGCACACACAGAGTCGGGAAAGAGCCCGCTAGGGAGATGGGCCAAAAAAGCCTCCACTGGCATTAAGCCAGCCCTTGAAGGGGATCAAAATGATGCAAATAAGGTCAGAGGCACTGAATCAGTTCATTCATTTAACAAATACTTACTGACTACCATGTGCCAATCCAGGGTCTAAGTACTCAGGAAACACATCTCTACCTAGCTTCATGGAGCTTACATTCAGACAAGGGTTGGGGACAGACACTAAGCAAAATATATAAGTAAAAGAAGGTTAGGCCAGGCGTGGTGGCTTATGCCTGTAATCCCAGCACTTTGGGAGGCCAAGGCGGGCAGATCATGAGGTCAAGAGATTGAGACCATCCTGGTCAACATGGTGAAACCCCATCTCTAATTAAAAAAAAAAAAAAAAGTAGGTTAGATGGGCTAGTGGGAACGTAAAATGACCCAGCCATTGTGGAAAATAGTATGTTCCTCAAAAAATTAAACATAGAATTACCATTTGAACCAGCAATTCCACTTCTGGGTATATACACAAAAGAATTGAAAGCAGGGACTCGAAGAGATATTTGTACTCTCAGGTTCATAGCAGCATTATTCACAATAGCCAAAAAGTGGAAGCAACTCAAGTGTCCTTTGACGGATGAACGAATAAACAAAATATGGTATATACAGACCGTGCAATGTTATTCAGTCTTTTTTCTTGTTTTTGAGACGAGTTTCGCTCTTGTTGCCCAGGCTGGAGTGCAATGGAATGATCTCGGCTCACTGCAACCTCCGCCTCCAGGGTTCGAGCAATTCTCCTGCCTCAGCCTCCTGAGTAGCTGGGTTTATAGGTGTGCACCACCACGCCCGGCTAATTTTGCATTTTCAGTAGAGACGGGGTTTCACCTTATTGGCCAGGCTGGTCTTGAACTCCTGACCTCAGGTGATCCATCCACCTCAGCCTCCCAAACTGCTGGGATTATAGGCGTGAGCCACTGCGCCTGGCTATTCAGTCTTAAAAAGAAACAAAATTCCGGCTGGGGTCGGTGGCTCATGCCTATAATCCCAGCACTTTGGGAGGCTGAGGCAGGTGGATCATCTGAGGTCAGGAGTTCAAGACCAGCCTGACCAACATGGTGAAACCTCATCTCTACCAAAAATACAAAATTAGCCAGGTGTGGTGGCATGCACCTGTAGTCCCAGCTACTCAGGAGGCTGAGACAGGACAATTGCTTGAACCTGGGAGGCAGAGGTTCAGTGAGCCAAGATCACGCTACTGCATTCCAGAATGGGTGACAGAATGAGACTCTCTCAAAAAAAAAAAAAAAAGGAGGCCAGATGCGGTGGCTCAACCTCCTGTAATCCCAGCACTTTGGGAGGCCGAGGCAGGTGGATCACCTGAGGTTGGGAGTTTGAGACCAGCCTGATTAACATGGAGAAACCCCATCTCTACTAAAAATACAAAAAATTAGCCAGGTGTCGTGGCACATACCTGTAATCCTAGCTAGTCGGAAGGCTGAGGCAGGAGAATCGCTTGAACCCAGGAGGTGAAGGTTGCGGTGAGCTGAGATCATGCCATTGCACTCCAGCTTGGGCAACAAGAGCAAAACTCCACCTCAAAAAGCAAAACAAAACAAAACAAAACAAAAAATGCAACAAAATTCTCACACAGGCTACCACACGGATCAACCCTTGAAGACATTGTGCTAAGTGAAATAAACCAGACATGAAAGGACAAAGATTGTAGGATTACACTTACATGAGGCACCTAGTGTAGTCAAATTCAGAGACAGAAAGTAGAATGTTGGTTACCCAGGGCTGGGGGGAGTGGGGAATGGGGAGGTAGCGTTCAAAGAGGACAGAACTTTAACAGCTGAGGAAGATGCCAAAGGTCTGGAGATGGAGAGTGGTGATGGTTGCACAACAGTGTGAATGTGCTTAATGCCACTGAACACTTACAAACTATTAAAATGGTAATTTTTGTGTGGTATATATTTTACCACAGTGAAATAAGTAAATAAAATAATGGAAAAGGGAGTAGGTTAGATGGTGTAAGCGTTATGAGAAAAAAAAAAATGAATAAATTGGCTGGGGCAGGGGCTCACACCTGTAATCCCAGCACTTTGGGAGGCCGAGGTGGGTGGATCATGAGGAGTTCAAGACCAGCCTGGCCAATATGGTGAAACCCCATCTCTACTAAAAATACAAAAATTATCCAGGCATGATGGTGCACGCCTGTAGCCCCCGCTACCAGGGCGGGTGAGGCAGAAGAATCGCTTGAACCCAGGAGGCAGAGGTTACAATGAGCCGAGATCACACCATTGCACTCCAGCCCGGGAGACAGAGTGAGACTCCATCTAAAATTTAAAAAATAAAAAAATAAAATAAAATAAAAGAATAAATCCGGGAAGAGGGATGGGGTACCGGAGTGAAGCATCAATTTTATACATGGTGGTCAGGGTGGCCAGGGAAAGTCTCAGCAAGCAACATATGAGTTGCTTCAGTAAAGACCTGAAGGAGGTGAGGGAGTGAGCCATACAGCAATCTGAGGGAAGAGTGGTCCAAACAGAGGAACAAGCAAGTTCAAAGTTCCTGAGACAGGAATAGCAGTGGGGCCAGTGTGCTAGAGCCATTTTCATTAGAATCCATTGGTTTAACTCTGTGCCTCTTTGATCAATTCCAGTGGTACCAGGGAAACTGCTTACGAGTGGAGTTTAGAAAAACCTTCCCCAGTGGTGGGGAAAATGCACAGTGCAAAGGGCCTTATTTGGGTGGGGAACTAGGGGAGTCAATTTATTAACCTTAGATTTTAGTAGTTATGCTTCTTTCAGGAATGTGACCGCTCAGACCATAAGAGCTGTATGTGACCGTGGTTTCATTTCTCTGGAAACAATTCTGCTAGAACAGGAACTGAGAATTCTTTCTCGATGACCTCTGGGTGAATTTGCGTTCCATGAGAACATTGGGCTTTGCATTTCTCATTACACTGCTCTCATAGCTCTTGGGTTTGGAAGTGGTCACTGTCATTAAACTTTTTTATGACTTTCGCCCCAGAGAATCAAGGATAAAGGTGAATAAAGAAGGTAGCCAAGGCAGAAAGCTCCAACACCCTTGAGATGTTTACTTTCCATAAAACCTGGAGTCTCATGCCAGAGACATTACATAAAAATAAAGCCAGGGTAGCCAAGTGCAAGCTGTAGAGTTATCAACAGTGCTGTGAGATGAAGTCTTTTCTTCAAGATCCTTTAATTGCCAGATGCAAAAGATAGTAAAATGGATTCTTTTCTTCTTGAAACTCTGCCAGCTTTGCGGTTATTGCCCACTATAGCTCCATTAAAGGCTCTGGGCATCTCTGCCAAGATGTGATGGTCAAGAACCAGCGATGAGTTCAGGGGTCCTTTCTCAACCTGCCAGCCCTGTCATCTTGGCCTAGCCTCACAGGCCACTGCCTGATCCAGTCTGATCTATAGCTCTCATGGGATTGTTGTCAAAAAAGGATCCCATGGGATCCTTCCATAGAGGCTAATACTCACAGGAACGCTTTTAGGAAACAAGCTTCAAATTTAATGTTGAGGGATGGTATGGGCCTAAGGGTGGTCCTAGAGAGACCTTCTCTGAAATTCTCTGCTAAGACTCAGTGTGTCTCAGCCACAGTGTTGTGGAAAGAGCACAGGATTGAGAGACAAGAAGTCAGAGATCAGTTTTTTTTCAGCTTTGTTTCAGTATAACTGGGAAATAAAAACTGCATACATTTAAGGTGCACAACTTAATTTTTTTGGGAGGGGATTGTTTGTTTTTTTTAGAGACAGGGTCTTGCTCTGCTGTACAGGCTGAGTGCAGTTGCACAATCTCAGCTCACTGTAACCTCCACATCCCAGGCTAAAGTGATCCTCCTGCCTCAGCCTCCCGAGTAGTTAGGACTACAGATGCGTGCTCCACACCTGGCTAATTATTTATTTTTTGTAAGGATGACATCTCACCATGTTGCCCAGGCTGGTCTCAAACTCCCAGGCTTAAGCGATCCTCCCACCTCAGTCTCCCAAAAGGCTGACATTACAGGCATGAGCCTCCACGCCACTCCAACTTAATGTTTTGATATAGGTATACATTGTGAAACAATCACCACATTGAAGACCATTAACATATCCATCACCTCATATAGTTACCTTTTATTATTATTATTTATTATTATTTTGAGACTGAGTCTGGCTTTGTTACCCAGGCTGGAGTGCCGTGGCTCCATCATGGCTCACTTCAGCCTCCGACCCCAGGTTCAAGCAACTCTCATGCCTCAGCCTCCTCAGTAGCTGGGATTACAGGCATGTGCCATCATGCCCAGCTAATTTTTGTACTTTTAGTAAAGACACTATGTTGGCCAGGCTGGGCTTGAACTCCTGGCCTCAGGTGATCCGTATGCCTCAGCGTCTCGAAGTGCTGGGACTACAGGGATAAACCACAGCACCCAGCCTATTATTATTATTTTCTTTTAAAAAAAGTTTTTGTTGGCCTGGCACGGTGGCTCACACCTGTAATCCCAGCACTTTGGGAGGCTGAGGCGGGTGGATCACCTGAGTTCAGGAGTTCGAGAGCAGCCTGTCCAACATGGAGAAACCCCGTCTGTACTAAAAACACAAAATGAGCTGGTATGATGGCACGCACCTGTAATCACAGCTACTCGGGAGGCTGAAGCAGGAGAATCGCTTAAACCCGGGAGGTGGAGGTTGTGGTGAGCTGATATCGTGCCACTGCACTCCAGCCTGGGCAACAACAGTGAAACTCTGTCTTAAAAAAAAAATTTTTTTTGTTTTGTTTTGTTTTTGAGAGATGGAGTCTCACTCTGTCACCCAGGCTGGAGTAGCATGGTGCGATCTCTGCTCACTGCAACCTCTGCCTTCTGAGTTCAAGTGATTCTCCACCCCCAGTTTCCCAAGTAGCTGGGACTGCAGGTGTGTGCTACCACACCCAGCTAAATTTTGTAGTTTTTAGAAGAGATGGGGTTTCACTATATGTTGGCCAGGCTGGTCTCAAACTCCTGACCTCTGGTGATCAGCCTGCCTTGGCTTCCCAAAGTGCTGGGATTACAGGCGTGAGCCTCCGCGCCTGGTCTACTACTATTTTTTTAAAGGAAGTCTGAGGTTTACTCATGGATTCACCTCTGTGCTGGATATCCTATTGCCAACTCCACCCAGGAGCCACTCCCCACTCTCTGTTCAGTGCCCAGGAGGCTAACCTCTGTAGAAACCTCAATAGGCTCCCTTCTCCTCTAGGTTCCAATAAGGCCAAAGAGGGTCTCCTTTAGGGGATCAGAGGGAGGGAGGGAGGACAGAGGGGTTGGGTGTTAATTATCCTGAGTTCTTAGACCTAGGAGGTCTCTGACTGCAGGCCTCTCCAGTTCTGGTGACCTGGCCCTCCTCCTCCCTCTGTGGCAGGCCTACGTAGCTCCCCACAATAACACACCGTCCCTGTGGCTTCCCTGCACCCTGACTCTACTTTTGTAAAGAGTCCTTTTATTAGATTCTGCTGAAATTACCCAACTGGAGTGTGCCCTCAGTTTCTTGCCAGGATCCTGACTGATGCAGCCACCAATGAGTCCAGTGACCTTGGTCACACCACTTAGGCCCCATGGCTTTGGTTTCTTCATCTTTTCCCTCCTTCACTCCTTCCTTCCTTCCTTCCTTCTCCTCTCTCTCTTTCTTTCTGTTTGTTTTTGTTTTTTGAGCAGAGTCCCACTCTGTCGCCCAGGCTGGAGGGCAGTGGCTCGACCTCCACTCACTGCAACCTCCACCTCCTGGGTTCAAGCGATTCTCCTGTCTCAGCTTCCCAAGTAGCTGGGACTACAGGCACCCACCACCATGTCTGGCTAATTTTTGTATTTTTACAGGGTTTCACCTTGTACGCCAGGCTGCTCTCGAACTCCTGACATCGAGTGATCTGCCCACCTTGGCCTCCCAAAGTGCTGGGATTACAGGCATAAGCCACCATGCCTGGCCAGATTTCTTCATCTTTAAAATGCCAGTTCTTACACACTTGCTTCATGGGGCTTTCATAAGGATTATAACGATATAAAGCACTAAACAAACATAATGTTCTTTTTTTTTTAAAAAAAAGGTAATGTGCTTTCTAAGTTTCACAATTCCAGAATGCCTAAAAATAACAAGTTGTCTTTTATATCAAGATGCTGCTGCCAATATGCAATTGCTCAAATATGAACTTGGAGCAGTTTTTCTAAAATTCACAAAGATTTTTACTGAGTACCCAAAAGGCTAAACTGGATTTCACTCTGATAAACATAATCATATTACGTGACCCAATAATATTAAATCCTAAAATCTATCCCAAACTCAGGCAGATAAGGCAGTTAAGATAAAAACATTTTTTAATATTTTGTACCCAGCAGGGTAGTAATGATTTGTATTTTATTAGAGAAACTCTAAATAAAGACATTAGCATATTTTTCATTTTAGAAAAATAAAAACCATTTTGTTATAACCATTGGCTACCAAGATATGGTGCTGGAAAAAAGATATTGCTAGATTTAAAAGATAGGTCCTCACTTTAAGTGCAAGTTTTGACACATTCTGTGTGATCTTATGCAAAGCGTTTAATCCCTCTAATGTTTTTTATCAAGTCTGTATTAGAGCAAAGTGAAAGTCCTTTGTAACAGAAATTGGGCTATTTGTAATTGTTCCCCCAAGGCTTCTTTAAATACTGTCATCTCTGATTATTCTTATCTGATTAAGATATGGAGAGGAGGCCCTGAGGGCTGCCCTGATTTGAGATTCACAGGGGAACGGCCCTAAGTCTGAGGAAGACAGTGAGGGGACCAGGCAGAAGGAGGGCCAGAAGTCCCAACTGACCTAGCAATTTTTTTTTTTGAGATGGAGTCTCACTCTGTTGCCCACACTGGAGTGTGGTGTCGCGATCTCCGCTCACTGCAACCTCCGCCTCCCAGGTTAAAGCGATTCTCCTGCCTCAGCCTCCTGAGTAGCTGGGACTACAGGTGGGTACCACCACATCTGGCTAATTTTTGCATTTTTAGTAGAGATGAGGTTTTACCCTATTGGCCAGGCTGGTCGCAAACTCCTGACCTCAGGTGATCCACCTGCCTCGACCTCCCAAAGTGCTGGGATTTCAGGCATGAGCCACCATGCCCAGCCTGACCTAGCATTTAAGAGATTTTTGCCATGCTATGTTGGCTATGATCCAGACACAGAAGTGAGCTCAGGGGTTAGACAAAGTCCTTGCCTTCAAGGACTTTACTCTTTAGCTAGGAAGCTCAGTGTAACATGAGGAAAATTAGTGCAGTTCACACAGAGCTTTTCAGGCTGCAAGGAGGAGCCTGGGTCTGAGATGCACATGGTACCTGTGCAGGGAAGTGGCTGGCTGTGGGGAAGGGCAAATGACTCTAGGAAGGTAGGATTGGGTTGGGCTGCCCAGGTCTTCAAAGTCAAGCTTGATAAAGTTTCCATCCAATGCATTAAGAAATAGAAGACTACTGTGCATTTTTAGCAAAACAATCCCAAGGTGAGGCCCAGTGCAGTGGCTCACGTCTGTAATCCCAGCACCTTGGGAAACCGAGGCGGTGGATCCTCTGAGGTCAGGAGTTCGAGACCAGCCTGGCCAACATGATGAAACCCCGTCTCCACTAAAAATACAAAAATTAGACAGGAGTAGTGGTGCGCGCCTCTAGTCCCAGCTACTTGGGAGGCTGAGGCAGGAGAATCGCTCAAACCTGGGAGGCAGAGGTTGCAGTGGCCCAGGATTGTGCCACTGCACTCCAGCCTGGGCAACAGAGCCAGACTCCAATCCCCAGCCACAAGAAAAGGAAAATAGGTTTTGCAGAGATAGGCAGGATTAAGTGGTAAGAATGCAGGAAAAAAAAAATAATTAAAACACGAAGCAGACTTTTTTCACTCCTTTAAAGACAACTAGACACTTGCAGAGTAACCCGTGAATTAGGATGGGCGGTTTTACTCCTCTCACAGAAAATTCCTTCCCAGAATGATATTTGTTCTCCCTTTATCATATTTTTTAAACAAAGGTGTAAAATCAAGCAATGCTCTCCCTTTAAACAAAGTTTATCTACCCTTCAGAACAAGAAGCTTGTGCGATTGTGAGGTGACTGTCATGGCACTACAGGTTCCAAATCAGATGGGGACTCTGCTCACCACCCTGTGGATTCACAACCACAGATTCCCACTCCTCACACTTCAGCTACAAAAAAAAAAAATGTATAGACATATATATGTGTGTATATGCATTTTCTAAAAAAAAAAAAATGCTGCTTACATAATATTAACCCATTGGTATTTCAGAGATGGTGGCAGAGGTCTGATCTGGCAACCTTAGTTTCTTTAGGAAATAGTGTTCCTTTATCATCTCACCCTGCAGACTTGGTTTAGCAGCAGGAGCCTATCTGGCTGTCCATGGCACAGGTTTTGTTCCTGCACAGCCTCGAAAGCACCCAGATCCTCTCCGTCGGCAGCCAACGATATTTTGTCTCAGATCCAAGTTGTTTGTTTACATTTCCTGGGCTATCTGAGTCATTAAAAGAAATGTATTAGTTTGCTTTTTCAACTTCTCTATTCTCTAGAGTAGACAGGATAAAGGAGTTATAGTGGATATTTTGCAGCAGATTGGGATCAGGGGAGCCAGAAGGAGGTCCTAATCTGAAATAATAGAAAAAGACAGAATGATTCTTGTATTAAGGTTTGTTTTTCATTTATTTATTTTTCCTGCATGATCATGTTCACCATCATGTCCTGAAAGGCAACACTTACAGGCAAAGAAGATGCGGAAGGGTCTGCTCCACCTGATTGCCATCATCCCTGCCCTCTGGGGGTTTGCAATCCAGTTGGGCAGCTGTACAGAAAGACCAGTCTTTTCTGAGCCAGGACAGAAATCTAGAGGAAGGGGAGATGCTCAAAGGCCAAGGTAGTCAGAGAAGGTTTAGATGAGATGTGGCCCTGATGGGTGGATGGGACCTGGAAAAAGCAAAGTGGTGGGTTCTGGGCAGGGAGAAGCCCAAAGTGAAGCTACGGCTGGGCACGGTGGCTCATACCTGTAATCCCAGCACTTTGGGAGGCTGAGGTGCGCCGATAACCTGAGGTCAGAAGTTCGAGACTGGCCTGGCCAACTTGGAGAAACCTTGTCTTTACTAAAAATACAAAGATTAATCTACAGCCATGCCACCCTGAACGTGCCCAATCCCATCTGATCTCAGAAGCTAAGCAGGGTCGAGCCTGGTAAGTACTTGGATGGGAGACCGTCTGGGAATACTGGGTGCTGTAGGCTTTTAAAAGTAAATAAATAAACAAATAATAAATAAAAATAAATACAAAAATTAGCAGGGCATGGTGACACACACCTGTAATCCCAGCTATTCAGAAGGCTGAGGCAGAAGAATCTCTTCAACCCGGGAGGCAGAGGTTACAGTGAGCCAAGATCATGCAGCTGCACTCCAGCCTGGGCAACAGAGAGACAGACTCCATCTAAAAAAAAAAAAACAAAAAACAAGAAATAAAAAGAAAGTAAAGTTGCAGAGGCCAAGACAGGCTGGATATGTCTAAAGAACGTGGTGTGTTGGGGGGCTGAGGGTGCAGAAAGTGGGTGATAACCTGGAAGGCAGTTGTCACAGAGCAAGCACTTGGAATCCAGGGTCTTGGCCAGCTTCAGGGGTCCTGAGCCCTGAAACTGTGCTTTAAATGGGGTGTGTTTGTGCAGGCTTTTGCAGAGATGGCCATAGGAGTCAAAGGAGTTTGGGGAGAGATTTATGTGCCTTGACTAAAGGTTCTGAATTTTACTCTATGGAAGCCAATGAGTTTGGGAGTGGAGAAGAAGCAAGGTATAATGGGAAAAACAGTTTTTGGATGCGAGTTTTTGTTGTTATTGTTTTAGTTTTTATTTTTATTTTTCCAAGATGGAGTCTTGCTCTGTTGTCCAAGCTGGAGCGTAGTGGCTCAATCTCAGCTCACGGCAACCTCCGACCCCAGGGTTTTTAATTGATTCTCCTGCCTCAGCCTCTGGAGTAGCTGGGATAACAGGCACGTGCAACCACACATGGCTAATTTTTGTATTTTTAATAGAGATGGAGTTTAGCCATGTTGGCCAGGCTGGTCTTGAACTCCTGGCCTCAGGTGATCCACCCACCTCAGACTCCCAAAGTACTGGGATTACAGACATGAGCCACCTCATCCAGCCTAGTTTTTATTTTTTGAAGATTAATCCAGGAGTGGTGAGTTAGAATGGGGGAAGAATTCAGACAGAGAAACTTTAAGTTTCAGCCCCTTGTGATATAGAAATGATGTGAAAAAGGCCCCAAAACAATGAAGGAATGGGCAGGAGAAACATCAGAAAAGATAAATTGGCAAGATTTTATGACTGCATATGACAGGAGAAAAAGAATCTGCTAGTGGCCGAAAGGTGACTAAGATTTCAGCCTAGGCAAAGTGTAACTAGGTTTCTGCATAATACTGGCTTATTTCTATAAGTTACTGTTTTTGGGTTTGTTTGTTTGTTTGTTTTTAAGACAGAGTCTTGCTCTGTCACCCAGGCTGGAGTATGGTGGTGTGATCTTGGCTCACTGCAACCTCCCTGTCCGGGGTTCAAGCAGTTCTTGTGCCTCAGCCTCCTGAGTAGCTGGAATTACAGACATGCGCCAACACCCCCGACTAATATTTGTAATAGTAGAGATGGGGTTTTGTCATGTTGCCAGGCTGGTCTTGAACTCTTGGCCTCGAGTGATCCATCCGCTTTGGTCTCCCAAAGTACTGGGATTGTAGGCATGAGCCACCACATTTGGCCTAACTTACTGATTTTAACAAGAGGTTGTCCCAATTACAATTTCTGGAGGGTCATTTTCTTGAGGGATAATGTGCCTTCTCAAAAGGATATATGAGTGGCCAATAAACTTTGAGCTCCTTTCTGGACAGAAAAGGTCACCAGGACACCCTATCGAGCTGACAGTGAAAAAATAGGTCCGTTTCCAGGAGAAAGTTACGACAGGCCATAGGGATTCATTCATTGGTTGTCACTATTATATCCTTCTTTTAAATTATTATTGTAAAGACAATGTAAAACCATTGCACAGAGTAGAAAAAATAGAAGAAGGATTTCTACTTTTGTCTTCAGCAAATAGATTCCTGAACAATCCTACTGACTGAAGTAACAAAATGCTCAAGAAAGTTTAATATTTATTGAAAGCCTACTACAATCAAGGCAATTTTGAATTTTAAAACAATGACTTTTTTTTTTTTGAAACAGAATGTCTGTCTCCCAGCCTGGAGTGCAGTGATGCGATCTTGGTTCAATGCAACCTCCACTTCCCAGGTTCCAGCAGTTTTCCCTCCTCATCCTCCCAAGTAGCTGGGATTACAGGCAAGAGCCACCAAGCCCAGCTAAACGATGATTTTTTTTAAAAAAAAATTGAACCAGGGCCGGGCACAGTGGCTCAGGCCTGTAATTCCAGCACTTTGAAGGCTGAGGTGGGCAGATCACCTGAGGTCAGGAGTTCAAGACCAGCCTGCCCAACATGGTGGAACCCCGTCTCTCCTAAAAACACAAAACTTAGCCAGCCATGATGGAGGCACCTGTAACTCCAGCTACTCAGGAGGCTGAGGCAGGAGAATCGCTTGAACCTGGGAGGTGGAGGTTGCAGTGAGCCGAGGTCGTGCCATTGCACTCCAGCCTGGGCAACAAAAGGGAAACTCTATCTTAAAAAACAAACAAACAAAAAATTGAGATGGGGGTCTCATTATGTTGTCCAGACCGGTCTCAAGATCCTGGGTTCAAGTGATCCTCCCACCTCGGCCTTCCAAAGTGCTGAGATTACAGGCATGAGCCACTGTGCCCAGCCAAAACAATGATTTTTTTTTTTTTTTAAGATGGGGTTTCACCATGATGGCCAGCCTGGTCTTGAACTCCTGACCTCAGGTGATCCACCCACCTCGGCCTCCCAAAGTGCTGGGATTACAGGCATGAGCCACTGAGCCCCACACCAGCCTAAAACAATGATTTTTAAAGGCAAGCTATAATAAGGAAATTAATTTTTTTAAATTCTACTTTCACTTAGTTGAGGAAATATTAAAACTTTTATTAGCTTAAAAAGGAAAATGAGTGGATTAGTCAAAAACACTGCTTGTCTCCAGATACCTGTTTGGTTTTCACTGGGATTTTTGGCGTTGGGTCAACCGAGTTTGCTCTTGTCTGTATGGCTCTGAGTGAGTGGTACCTGTGAGATGGAGAGAATACCACAGAGGAGATCTCCTGAGTCACCTAGGCCAAGTTGTCACCTTTTGCTCCCAGAAGTGGGGCCACTGTGGTATGAGCTGACAGGCTTCTCCCTGGTCCTGCCTCAAAGCCCATTTCCAACAGGTCTCATAGACCCCAAAGACGAATGCAGCAGGACCTGAGGCTTGGGACTACATGGGAAGATGGAGAACTCCTCCGGAAAATCAACCAAACATCATAAAGATAAGCTGACAATATACAAACCTTAGGACCCACAAATATCCCCAGAGAAACTCCTGACCATGGACCCCAGTAGTCATACACAAAAATGTTTGTAGCAGCCCTTACCAGTAATAGCAAAAAATTGCAAGGCCAGGTATGGTGGCTTATGGCTGTAATCTCAGCACTTTGGGAGGCCAATGTAGATCACTTGAGTCCAGGAGTCTGAGACTAGCCTGGGCAACATGGAGAAACCCTATGTCTAGAAAAAAAAAAAATAGCCAGGCATGGTGGCACACGCCTATGGTCCCAGCTACTTGGGAGGCTGAGGTGGGAGGATCGCTTGAGCCTGGGAGGCAGAGGTTGCAATGAGTTATGATCCCGCCACCGCACTCCAGCCTGAATGACAGAGCAAGACCCTGTCTCCCAAATGTCCATTGACAGGAGAATAGGGAAGAAAACAGCAGAATAGTCACACAGTGGAATATCAGGCAGCTACAGCTGCAGCAAAGAGATGTCACATACATCATGTGGAGAGGTGAGCAGAGCAAACTGAAGAATACATGCAGCATAATTTATTTTATATAATGTTCAAGAGCATGCAAAACCAGCATATTGTTTACAGATGCATATTTTGGAGGTAAAAATTATGAAGAGAAGCAAGATAATTAACAAAATTTAGGAGGGGCTGGAATGGGGGAAGGGGCCGCAAATGGGCTTTAATGGTGTTGCTTGTAATCTGTGTCTTAAACTGGGTGTGGGTAATTGGGTGTCCATTTTCTATACTCTACTCATGTGATCTATTCTTTTGTAAGCATTTAATATTTAATTAAATTTTGAAAAACTAGATGTGGCAGAGGTCTTCTGCAAAAGATATAATTACAAAACATTATCATCCTAATCCCAGAACTCAAAACTCATCAACTCTCTGTTTAACAGTCATACAAACAAAACAAAAAGACCAAGTTTACATATAGATTTACCAAGTTTATAGTTTACCAAGTTTACAAATATAGATGGAGAAAAATGACCCAAGTGCCTGAGTTTCTCTGTCTTCTGGATCACATTTATCTTTTAGCAACTTTTTTTTGTTTTTGAGATGGAGTCTCACTCTGTTGCCCAGGCTGGAGTACAGTGGTGCAGTCTTGGCCCACTGCAACCTCCACTTCCCGGGTTCAAGTGATTCTCCTGTCTCAGCCTCCTGAGTAGCTCGGACTACAGGCACGCACCACTGTGCCCAGCTAATTTTTGTATTTTTAGAGAAGGAGTTTCACCATGTTGGCCAGACTGGTCTCGAACTCCTGACCTCATGATCTACCTGCCTCGGTCTCCCAAAGTGCTGAGATTACAGGTGTGAGCCACAGTGCCTGGCCTAGCAATTTTTTTTTTTTTTTTTTTAAGAGATGGGGTTTCACCATGTTGGCCGGGATTGTCTCGATCTCCTGACCTCATGATACGCCTGCCTCAGCTTCCCAAAGTGCTGGGATTACAGGCATGAGCCACCGCGCCCGGCCTGGTCTAGCAATTTTTAAAAATGTTTCATTTAGGTCGGGCATGGTGGCTCACGCCTGTAATCCCAACACTTTGGGAGACTGAGGTGGGTGGATTGCCTGAGGACAGGAGTTCGAGACCAGCCTGGCCAACATGGTGAAACCCTGTCTCTATTAAAAATGCAAAAATTAGCTGGGTGCAGTGGTGTGCACCTGTAATCCTAGCTACTCAGGAGGCTGAGGCAAAAGAATTGCTTGAACCCAGGAGATGGAGGTTGTAGTCAGCCGAGATCATGCCACTGGCACTCTAGTCTGGGCAACAGAGCGAGACTCCGTCGCAAAAAAAATTTTTTTGTTTATTATTGTAGTCACAAATACTTCTTTGGCATTTCATAAACGAGGCACAGTTTGGGTTGTGAGGTTTGGACAGTGGAGGGCCACCTAGGAGGCAGATAATTAAGCAATAAACAAGGACAGATACTGCACAGCAAAAGCACCGGAGGCTGGGGGGAGCACAGGGCAGCCACAGGCAACCGGGCCTTGGGAAATGTACTTCATTTATTTATTTTATTTTTTTGTACAGATGGGGTCTTGGTGTATTACCCAGGCTGGTCTCCGACTCCTGGACTCAAGCGATCACACGTCGGCCCCCCAAAGTGCTCGGATTATAGGTGTGAGCCATGACTCCCACTGGAATCCATACTTTAGAGCAGTGGTCCCTAAACTTTTTGGCACCAGGGTCCGGTTTTGTGGAAGACAATTTTTCCCTGGACAGGTTGGTAAGGGGGATGGTTTCAGCATGATTCAAGCACTTTACACTTATTGTGCACTCTATTTCTCTCATTATTACATTGTAATATATAACGATATAATATACAACTCACCATAATGTAGAATCCGTGGGACCCCTGAGCTTATTTTCTTGCAACTGGATGGTCCCATCTGGGGGTGATAGGAAACAGTGACAGATCATCAGGCATTAGATTCTCATAAGGAGCACACAACCTGGATCCCTCACGTGGTCAGTTCACAATAGGGTTTGAGCTCCTATGAAAATACAGTGCTGCCGCTGAGCTGACAGAAAGCAGAATTCAGGTGGCAATGCAAGGCATGGGGGAGCAGCTGTAAATACAGATGAAGCTTCCCTCACTGGCCCATGCTCACCTCCTGCTGTGCAGCCTAGTTCCTAATAGGCCACAGACCGGTACTGGAGTGGGGGATTGGGAATCCCCTGCTTTAGACAGTAATAAAAGCAGACGTTTGTTGCATGGCAGGTCATGTTCTAAGCATTTTACATATTCCATACAACATGTAGGAATTCACTGGATCCTCACCTTGCAACAACCCTAATGAGGTAAGTGCTATCATGATCCCCATTTCACAGAAGAGGAAATCGACAGACACAGAGGGGGTTGAGTGACCATCCATAAGATCACACAGCTTGCGAGTGCTGAGCCAGGATTCAAAGCCTGGCACACTGGTGTTCCTGACCACCACACTCTGCTGCCCCTCATGCTTCCCTGAGAAGGTGACACTCTGACTGAGACCTAAGCTATGAACAGCAGTCAGACAGAAATAGAGGAGGGGGGATGGATGAAAGGTCAGGCAGAGGACCTGTCACCTGAAGGTCATACAAAGAGCTAAAATAAATATTATTTAGCCACACAGATTGTGAAAGATCCAGCCAGCTGAGAACAGTCCTCTCCTTCATTTCTTTTCTTTTGGACCTTGGCTGAGAAGGGCAATGCAGGGATGAGGCAAGGTCTGGGGGAGGTGGTTTGAGCTCTGTGGTCATTTTCTCTGGGTGAGATGCGGACCTTGGTGCCAGTAATCTGAGGGCTTCTAAAGGCCCTGGCAACAGCTGCCAGGGCTCCTGGGAAAGTCCCCAGGCATTCAGGACCCTGCAGCCTTGGCAGCCCCCCAGTCCCCTCTTGGCCTTGTTTCCCAAAAGGACTCAACATCAATCAGACGCAGGAACCTAAAGCACGACCTAGCAAACAGCTGGCAAACTATTTTTAAAATCCAATTTAAAGTTGTATATGTATAAGCCCCAGTGGATTTCTCTGGGGAATTCTATCTTACAAGTGGAAAATTTTTTTAAGTCAAATAAGGTAATCTGTATTTTGACTCCCATCAAACCCCAGTGCGGGGCCCTGCAGCCAACAGTAAGTGCTAATCCACTTTAAGCACAAGCAAGTCAGAGCTTGGGAGTCAGCGAGCCTCCAGGACCCAGAGAGAAAGGTCAGGACTGGTGATATTTATCATGTTAACACTGTTAGCGTGTGTTGGCTCTGTCCAGCACAGGAAAAGAAATAAAAGACCTGAATTTTGGCTGCTGGAGTGGAGGAGAGCCAGGCTTCCGGGATCTGCCCGTAAGTTGTGCAGCTCCCTAACCCCTAGATTCCCTCTAGCCCTCTTCCAAAAAAATAAATATATAAACAGAGGAACCAAAGAGACAAGAGGAGAGAGCAGGTTTCTGAGGCAGGAAATGGAGCAGAGAGAGCGGGGCAGGGCAGAGGGGTGGGGGAGGCAGCAGGCCCAGCACTCCACAGTCTGCTAGGTTAGCTCAGCCTCGGCCTTTTTTGTGATTTTGCAGCCACCAAGCTTAGGCCTCAGGTGCCGATGGAGAGATAAAGCATCTTGTGCCAGGACCAGCAGCACAGTGTACCCTGCAAGGTTCGCAGCTCTTTGCTTCTCCCAACAAACACCTTTCTTTTGCATTCAGCAACCCAGATTTATTTGTCTGGGCTTTTCATCTTTCTGAGATCTAAAGTTACAAATTGGACAGACAGAGCAATAGAAGGATTTCTCCTACATTTCCTCCCCTACAGGGCACTCTGCAAATGTCATTGCTCCTGCCTCACAGTTTTTGTCTAAACACAAACAAAACACAAACTTTAGGACAATCCAAAAGGACCCTTGGCTACCTGAAGGGGGGGCAGATCTGCTGTGGCTACCCCTCCCCCCACCCCAGCCCCACCAGAGTCATTTTCCAAGGAGGCCAAGGTGTTGAGACATTGGAAGAAGAGAGCAATGCTGGACAGACATCCTGGGGTGGAGAGGAGAGGGTCCCAGAGTGAGGGAAGAGAAATGGAAGGAAGCTCCTGACAGAAATGCTTTGTAATTTGCCTGCTGTGAAGGGGCCCACAGAGGTTACAGGAGGCCGCTTTCAGGAAAGAAGGCAGTTCCATTGGGAGGGGAGTAGGGTAGGCAGCCCTACCTGCCCCTTTGGTCTGCAGCCATGAGGTATGTGATCATCGTTTCACCAGGAAGTTCATGTTAAAAAGTCATTCTTGGCTGGGCGTGGTGGCTAACCATTTGGAAGGCTGAGGCTGGCAGATCGCTTGAACCCAGGAGTTCAAGACTAGCCTAGGCAACATGGCAAGACCCCATCTCTACAGAAAAATACAAAAATCAGCTGGGCATGGGGGCACACACCTATAGTCCGTTATTTGGAAGACTGAGGTGGGAGGATCGCTTGAGCCCGGGAGATCAAGGCTGTGATTACACCATTGCACTCCAGCCTGAGTGACAGAATGAAACTCTGTCTCAAAATAAATAAATAAATAAATAAACAAATAATAAAAAAAGAAATATATGGCAGTGGTCATGAACTGTCTATAACTGCATTCAACAATATGAATCAACCTAGCAGATACGATGTTGATTAAAAAAAGCTAGACACACACACAAATACTATTTTTGGTCCATTTTTTAAAATTATAAAAACAGCAAAAACCAATCTGTTAATTAGATTAGTTTAACTAATCTGATCTTCTTGGGGAGGGAAATAAAAAGTGTAGGCTGGGCACAGTGGCTCACGCCTGTAATCCCAGCACTTTAGGAGGCAGAGGTGGGTGGATCACCTGAAGTCAGCAGTTCAAGACCAGCCTGGCCAACATGGTGAAACCTCGTCTCTACTAAAAATTAAAAAATTAGCTGGGCGTGGTGGCAGCCACCTGTAATCCCAGCTACCCAGGAAGCTGAGGCTGGAGAATTGCTTGAACCCGGGAGGCAGAGGTTGCAGTGAGCCAAGATTGCGCCACTGCACTCTAGCCTGGGCAACAGAGTGAGACTCCGTCTCAAAACAAAGAAAAAGAGCTCTGAGGTGCCACCATGCTTGGTCTGGATGCTGGTTGAATGAGGTACGCTAGTTTGTGAAAATTCTGTGATCTATACACTCTCAATATGTACATTTTCCTGCATGGATATGCTATATATCAATAAGAAAAAATTAAGGATGAAAAAGCCATCATGCATGGTATCAAGCTTATTGGAGGAGACAGTGAGATAATTTTAGTTCAGTACGGCAAATGCTGTAATACGGAAATACATGAGTGTTATTAGTAATACAGAAAAGAAGGAACAAATATCTCAGGCTCAGGGATGAGCCTGACAGGGTCATGGGGGCCTCCTGAAGGGACACTAGAACCAAACAGGAGCTGAACCTCATCCTCAGAGGCTGAATAGACTGCTTGAAAAAGATGAGTGCGGTTTCAGGCTCATTGATAGAGAGAGGGATGAGAGGTTAGAGGCACTCACCCCTGAAGGCCTTGTTTGGTCCTTGAAATAGGAAGACGAGATTGGCCACAAAGATGAGAGTGGAAGTGAGAGAGGAGAAGTGAAGCATCTAAATGATATTCTAATCATTTAGAATAACTGGGGAATGAGAGCCACAGCCCACCAAGGAGAATTTTAAGGAAAAAAAATTGACAGTTGGCATGGAGGTATAAATCATGAATTTGGAATGGAATCATTCTTACTGGCTGAGTAGCCTTTTTCAGGAACATAAACAGAAAATCCAGAGATGGGATTTTAGTGGGCAGATGTGGCAAGAGCAGGAGAATTGGCACTGGAGAGGAGTGGCCTAAAAAACCCAGCCACGGTGTCCAGCCAGGAGCAGAGAACAGTCATCTGTGACCCCACTCCCTCCTGGTTTTCCTCTCCCCGGTCTTATCACTCCTCAACCTTACTGCCGAGTTCCTCTTCTTCCACCCAACCCTTAAGGGTAGGTGATCTCTAGAGTCCCACTAATTTGGTCTACACAATTTCCTTATATTGACAACTGCCACTTTCTCTGATATTGCTGTCTTCAAAAGCAAACTGCTCCACGCCTGATCTACCTCGTCCAGTTTCAACCCAGAATTCTTGGAGCAGTAGATCCTTAGATCTACTCAATGTGTTTACATGCAACATGTTCCTCAACTCATTGTTTTCTTTCTTTCTTTTTTTTTTTTTTTTTTTTTTTTGAGACAGAGTTTCACTCTTGTTGCCCAGGCTGGAGTACAATGGTGCTATCTCAGCTCATTTCAATCTCCACCTCCCGGATTCAAGTGATTCTCCTGCCTCAGCCTCCCGAGCAACTGGGATTAAAGGCCTGCGCCATCACACCCAACTAATTTCGTATTTTTAGTAGAGATGGGATTTCTCCATGTTGGTCAGGCTGGTCTCAAACTCCCGACCTCAGGTGATCTGTCGACCTCGGGTGATCTGCCCACCTTGGCCTCTCAAAGTGCTGGGATTACAGGCATGAGCCACTGCACCCAGCCTCAACTCATCATTCTCAAAGCTGAACTCATCGTTTTCTTCCCCATCCTTTTCTGGTCTCAAACCCTTTCCCTCCTTCTGAGTGTTCCTTTGGGCAGAATCGCCATCCACTCAGTCACTCAAGGCAAATGCCTGGGCTGCCTCATTCTTTCTCATTCTTGTCATCCAATCAGGCACCAAGGCTGTCAATTTGTCTTTTCAATAATTTTCCTATCTGGAGCTGCCCCTCCACCCCCACCATCACCTCCTAAATTTGTGCCCTGTTCTATTGCAAAAATCTTCTTACCGGTCCCCTTGACTTTGGTCTCTTATCTCTTATCTTCCAGGCTGCTTCCTGGTGGTCTTCAGAAAAACCAAATGATTTAGTCACAATGCTTTTATTAATGCAGCTAAAAAACAAGGTTGTCCTATGTCAGGACAAACCATAATCTCCCATCTAAGGGATTCCTCTTCTCCCTCTTCTTTGTCTCTCCATGTTCCTTGTCTGCTTTCAAAATATTTATTTTCAAAATACATTTTTCAAAATTAGACTTACATTCAGCTGGTACAGAAAATTCAAATAATATAGAAAAGTGTCGAACAAAAAGCAAAATGTACCTTCTCCCTCCAGTCCCCAGCGCCACTCTCCAAATGCTACTACCACTTGCTTCCTGAGAAGTCTGAATATACTTGTATATCTCTTTTTTAATCTAACACAAATGAGATCATATTACCTTGCATATTGGTTTTTTCTGGCCTAACATATTTAGAAGAACTTTCCCTATCAGCATATATACTCCTATCTCATATTTCAGTGATTGCATATTTTTCCATTACATGGATGTATTTATCCAGTCTCTTGCTGATGGATGTCTAAGTGCTTTCCAGTTTTTTGTTATTACAAGGTTGCAGTGAACATCCTTGCACATGATTTTGGCATAATTTTTCCAGCACAACCCTAGGGCAAATTCCTAGTGGTAGAATTGCTGAATCAATGAGTACCTGCACTCAAAATGTTGACAGACATTGCTAAATTGCTCTCTGGAAGACCTGAATCTGTTTACATTCCCAGGAACAATGTATGAAGGTGTCTATTTCTCAATAATCTGGTAAATACTGGGCATTACAACTTTTATTTGTTTTCCATATGATGATAAATGGCAACTCATTCTGCTTTACATTTCTTTGACTATGAGTGAGGTCGAATATCTTTTTACATACTTATTGGCTATTTGTATATTTTGTAATCTGTTCACATCCTCTGCCTGTATGGTGGTTACTTTATAAGTCCAGGTGTCTGAACCGTTGTCTTTTCTAATTTTTTTTTTTTTTTTTTTTTTGAGACGGAGTCTCACTCTGTAGCCCAGGCTGGAGTGCAGTAGCACGATCTGGGTTCACTGCAACCTCTGCCTCCTGGTTTCAAGCGATTCTCCTGCCTCAGCCTCCCGAGTAGATGGGATTACAGGCCTGAACCATTGTTTATTGTCCCAGCAAAGTTAATAGGTGATCACAATCATGTTGCTTTAAAAAAAAGAAAAGAAAAGAAATAAAAAAGAAAAATTAATAGGTGATAGAACCCCATGAATTTCACCTTTTCCCAAGTAGGAGCCTCAATCAATCAAAGAGGATTGAACAGCCCTAAAATGCTCAAGTAAGGGATCGCTCCTGGTGCTTTCTGTCCATTGGTGCTTGGCTGAGTACCTGACTCTCAAAACTATTGATTATCCAGAACTTTCAAGTCGAAGTAGTCACTATCTTCTCCCTTCTCCCATTTGGTGCATAACATCAGGAACAGGTGGCGAGGGAACTGGCCAGACCCAAAGCCACTTGTCTCTTTGGGAAACAACTGCAGCAGCACAAATCAATAAGCTTTGACCCAGTACTTCTACTCCGACCTATTATTCTACTTTGGAAAGTCTTTCCTTAAGAAAGCATTCCAAATATAAAAAAAAAAACATATGCACAAGCAGTTCATTTATAGTGTTAAGTAATGGAAAACGGCACATAGCCTGTATGTCTAACACTCAGGAATTGCTCAGAAAATCCTTTGAATTTTTTATCATGGAGTGATTTATGATTATGAATATAAAGACAGGGTGATGACAGAAAAATTCTAATAAAACAATGACAACATTTGATGAAACTAATACATTTACACTATTTGTATATACATATATTTAAATTATACTTTTAAAAAACCCAAAAGGGATGTTAACAGTAGTTTTGCTAAAGAGTTGGCAGTATAGATCTTTTTCTCTTATTTTTCCAAGCATAAAAAGACAATTTTTGTAATTGAGATAATTCTCACACCATAAAACTTACCCTTTTGACGTGTATCAGTGATTTGTAGTATATTGATAGAGTTTTGTAACCATTACCACTATCTATTTCCAGAACATTTTTATCTCCCCCAAAAGAAACTCCATACCCATTAGCAGTTACTCTCCATTCCCTTCTTCCACCCGCCCTGGCCACCACAAATCTGCTTTTTAATTCTATGGATTT
This sequence comes from Ateles fusciceps, assembly GCA_036589455.1. Lineage (NCBI taxonomy): Eukaryota > Metazoa > Chordata > Mammalia > Primates > Atelidae > Ateles > Ateles fusciceps. The sequence goes on along the minus strand of JAZHEH010000053.1, from coordinate 2,190,176 downwards.
TATTTTCCTATTCTGGACTTTTTTTTTTTTTTTTTTTTGAGACAGGGTCTCACTCTGTCACTCAGGCTGGAGTGCTGTGGCACAATCACAGCTCACTGCAGCCTCAACCTCCCAGGCTCAGGTGACCCTCCCACCTCAGCCTCCCAAGTAGCTGGGACTACAGGTGCATGCCACCACGTCTGGCTAATTTTTGTATTTTTCGTAGAGACGGGGTCTCACCATGTTTCCCAAGCTGGTCTCAAACTCCTGGGCTCAAGTGATCCTCCCATGTTGGCTTCCCAAATTTCTGGGATGACAAGATAAGCTACTGCACCCAGCCTGGACATTTCATATAAATTGAACTATACAGTGTATTTTTTTTTTTACAGTGTATGTTTTTTGTCACTGATTTTTTTCACTTAGCATAATGCTTTCAAGATTCATCTATGTATTTTCTCAAGACACAAAAAAGAAAAGAAAAAAAAAAAAAGATTCATCTATGTTGGCCGGGCACGGTGGCTCATACCTGTAATCCCAGCACTTTGGGAGGCCGAGGTGGGTGGATCACCGGAGGTCAGGAGTTCGAGACCAGCCTGGCCAACATGGTGAAACCCTGTCTCTATTAAAAATACAAAAAATTAGCCAGGTGTGGTGGCAGGCACCTGTAATCCCAGCTACTTGGGAGGCTGAGGCAGGAGAATTGCTTGAACCCAGGAGGCAGAGTTTTGCAGTGAGCCAAGATCATGTCACTGCATTCTAGCCTGGGCAAGAGAGCAAGACTCTGCCTCAAAAACAAACAAACAAAAAAAGATTCATCCATGTTCTGGCAAGTATCAGTACTTTATTCCTTTTTATGGCCAAATAATATTCCATTGTATGGAAATACCATATTATATTTATCCACTCATCAGTTGATGGACATTTGGTTACTTCCACTTTTGACTACTATGAAAAAAGTTGCTATGAGCATTTATGTACAAGTTTTTGTGTAAGCATGTGTTGCAGCTCTCTTGGGTATATACCTAGGAGTAGGCATGTTGGATCATACAGTAACTATGTTTAACTTTGTGAGAAACTACAGAACTGTTTTCCAAAGCGGATACAGCAGTTTATGTCCCCACCAGCAGGGTACATGTGTTCCAGCTCTCCACATCCTTGTTAGCACTTGTTAGATTCAGAATTTGTCAGCATTTTCTCTCATCGTGTGCGTTGTCTTTTCACTTTCTTGATAAAAAAGTGTTAAAGTGTCCTTTAACAAAAAAAAAGTTTTTAATTTTGATGAGGTCCAATTTGTCTAATCTTTCTTTGGTTGCTGTGTTTTTGGTGTCATTTCTTTATTATTATTATTTTTTATTTTTATTTTTATTTTAAGACTAGTCAAGTGCAGTAGTAATGTTATTTTTTATTTTGAGACAGAGTCTCATTCTGTCACCCAGGCTGGAGTACAGTGGTGCAATCTCAACTCACTGCAACCTCTGCCTCCTGGGTTCAAGTGACTCTCCGGCCTCAGCCTCCCAAGTATCTGAGATTACAGGCACACACCACCACCCCCAGCTAATTTTGTATTTTTAGTAGAGACAGAGTTTCTCCATGTTGGTCAAGCTGGTCTTGAACTGCTGACTCAGGTGTTCCACCTGCCTCAGTCTCCCAAAGTGCTGGGATTACAGGCATGAGCCACCGCTCCCCAGCCATTTTTGGTATCAAACTAAGATCATGAGATGGGTGCAGTGGGTCATACCTCTATTTCTAGCACTTTGGGAGGCCAAGGCAGGCCAATCACCTGAGGTCAGGAGTTCAAGACCAGTCTGGCCAACATGGCAAAATTCCATCTCTACTAAAAATAATACAAAAATTAGCCTGGCATGGTGGCAGGTGTCTGTAATCCTAGTTACTCAGGAGGCTGAGGCAAGATAATTGCTTGAACCTGGGAGAGAGGTTGCAGTGAGCCGAGATTGCACCACTGCACTCCAGCCTGGGTGACAGAGTGAGACTCCGTCTGGGAAAAAAAAAAAAAATGGCAGGAGGCCAAGGGGAGAGGGTCAGAGCCTGGCAGTGCCAGTGTTGGTGGCAGCATCAGGCCTGGCATGGGCAGGATTCCAGGGAGAGCACAGAGTCTGTAAGCACAGGCCATGCTCCAAGGGCTACCCATCAGGTAATTTATAACAGGTAGTTCTCAAGGCCCAGTCAGACTGCAGATACCATGAGTGTAGTCCAATCTCCAAGTAAGGTTGTCAAACTAAAGGAATGCCTAGGGCAGTATTGTCCTTGGATATAGAGTATCTCAGGACACTGAAGCTTAGACTGGGACTATAGCAGTATCCACAATATATGTGGGTGGGGGGGCGTGTGTCTATTGTGTATATTTTACCTTTTTTTTTTTTTTTGAGAGGGAGTCTCATTCTGTCGCCCAGGCTGGAATGCAGTAGCATAATCTTGGCTCACTGCAACCTCTGCTGGGTTCAAGCAATTCTCCTGCTTCAGCCTCTAGAGTAGCTGGGATTATAGGCACCCCCATCATGCCCAGCTAATTTTTGTATTTTTAGTAGAGACGGTTTTTCACCATGTTGGTCAGGCTGGTCCTGAACTCCTGACTTCAGGTGATTCGCCTGCCTTGGCCACCCAAAGTGCTGGGATTACAGCTGTGAGCCACCGTGCCTGGCCCTAGCAAGGATTCTTAACTTGCAATATATGGTTGAGTTTCAAAAATTATACATAAAATGTTTGTGCATGTCCATGTGTGTGATTTCTAGGGAGAGCCATAGCTTTTATCAGATATGTAAAAAGTTATGAGTCACTGGGGTACAGGGAGCTGGTGCTTCACTATAGCAGCGGACCATGTGTAGTATATTGGCAGGTTTTGAGCAATTTTATCAACCAGATACTTGTCCAACAAGGGTCATTTTCTGTCCAGGTACAGGACCACCTGCAAGGGAAGCAGATGATAGCATTCTCAAGTATGTCCTGCCCCTAGAGTAAAGATGAAGGTCCATACAGACACACAGTCATGGCCACACATGATTCCCATGCTCCTGGATGGTGCTTGGGCTCAACTCCATCAGACATGTGTGACGTAATAGTTAGCTGGTGTTCCCAGTTTTCAGGTGGGGGAGGCCATCTCCATACTGCTAACAGCTTTGCCTCCCAGGCAGTGGGAGTGATGCAGGCTCAAACCTGCTTCACCAGTCCCTCCTTGCCTACATCATTCCTGCATCCAGGGTCCAAAAGCCAAGCCAAGTGGGATTACTTGCTGCCAGAGCCAGAGACTCAAGTCCGTAGTAGACCACAGACAGGGGCCTTACACTCTGTCTACAGGGCTGGAGGCTTCATCATGTAAGACTTTTAGGGGACTACAACTTCATTCCAATTCTCAAAGGGAATGAAAGGAAGGCTGCCTTGCACATAGGGTACAGGCAATTTGGACTGTGCATTATGAACTCCAGCATTAGCAAAAACCCCTATCTTGCTGGTTCTCAATCAGGAGCACTTTCAGTTGTCACAAGTTGGAGAGGTGGGTGTGGGGTGGTACTAGTATGTAATGGAGAAAGGCCAGGGATACTGTTACACATCCTATAACACACAGAATAGCCTCCCACAACAATTATCCAGCATAAAATGTCAAAATTGCCAAGGCTGGAGAAACCCTGCAAAATATCTGATTAATAGCATCTACATGTTGTTTAAGATCAGAGAGTGATTACGCTTTTGATAGTATTTCCACATGTTACCTGGACCTGGCCTCATATGAAGTTCCTGCCTGGGCTACACTGAGTTGTCTCTTTAATAATCATTTTACACAAATCCAGACAAATCAGTTTCTAAACAATTTGAATTCTTGAAGCACTCTCTTCTCGATGGGTCTAAATAGATAGATGTGCTTAAAATTTTTATGGTTTTTTTTTTTTTTTTTTTTTTTTTTTGGAGACAGAGTCTTGCTCTGCACCCAGGCTGGAGTGCAGTGGCACAATCTTGGCTCACTGCAACCTCCACCTCCTGGTTTCAAGCAATTCTTGTGCCTCAACCTCCTGAGTAGCTGGGATCACAGGCAAGTGCCATCATGCCTGGCTAATTTTTGTATTTTTAGTAGAGATGGGGTTTTGCCATCTTGGCTAGGCTGGTCTTAAACTCCTGGCCTCAAATGATCTGCCTGCCTCGACCTCCCCCAGTGCTGGGATTACAGGCCTGAGCCACTGTGCTGGACCTGATTCTCCTTTCTTTAATACATTAAGAAAGAACTACTATGAAAGGGGAATTGGGAGAAGAGAACATCCTCTTCCATCTCAGGCCCATTCTCCAGCAGATCAGTTTTTAAAAATTGTTCACATGGAAGTTGGAGATCTGGAAATTGGAAATTGTAGATCTGGAAATTCCTTTAGAACTAGCCATGTTTGGACAGACATTGGAAAGTTTTCATGTAGCCCCAGGGATACCCTATCCCAGTCTGCAGACTACTGGTCTAGATCTTTGCTACTCAAAGTGTGGTCCATAATCCAGCAGGATGAGCACCACCTGGGAGCATGTTGGAAATGGAGAATCTTGCTAAAATGCATTGTATAAGGAGATCCCCCAGGTAATTCACATATGCATTAAAGTTAGAGAACCCACCTGCTTCCATCCATGGTCCTGAAGGAAAAAATACTTTCATCATATATATTAAATGCATCTCTTTTTTTTTTTTTTTGAGACAGAGTCTTGCTCTGTCACCCAGGCTGGAGTATAATGGTGTGATCTCCACTCACTGCAACCTCCACCTCCCAGGTTCAAGCTATTCTGCCTCAGGCTCCTGAGTAGGTGGGATTACAGGTGCCCACCACCTCGCCCGGCTAATTTTGTATTTTTAGTAGAGACAGGGTTTTACAGCGTTGGTCAGGCTGGTCTTGAACTCCTGACCTCAAGCAATCCACCCACCTCGGCCTCCCAAAGTGCTGGGATTACAGGCAGGAGCCACAGTGCCTGGCCATTAAATGAATCTTATAGGCCTCTTGAAAGTGTAAGGTTATTACTATTGATTCAGTTAACAATTGCTAGCCCAATAATGTTCAACCCTAGTTGCTCATTAGAATCATGTGGGTTTATTTTTCAAAATACCTATGCCCCGTCCCAAACCCAGAAATATTGATTTAATAGGTCTAGGGTGGGGATCCAGGCATTAGCTGATTTAAAGTGCTTTAGTTGATTCTGCTGTCCAGACAGGACTGAAACCACAACCCTGTTCCTCCGGATCACCTACCTGAGAAAGGTTGCCCGCTACTCTGAATCCTAGCTGTTGCAGTTGTCAAGGGACTCCAGAAACAGCTCTAATCTGTTAATCTAATGTTGCCAGGTTTTATCTGCACATAATCTAATCCAAGATATGTGGGTTGATACCTCCATCCCAGCTGGAATCCTGGAAGAGGGTACCAATGTAGAAACCTGCCCAGAGGAAAGGATCCTTCCAGAGGGACATATTGGGTAATCACTCTGCCAGGTCACCTTTCTTGTGATGAGTGCCATGAATCCTGCAGGACTGCACACAAAGGGTGCTATCACTCCAGGCCAACTTTGGGGACAAAGACTAGAACTCTGCTCTCCAGCAGCTGAGAGGATCTCAACTTCAGTAAACACTGACCATGGCCTGGTTTCTAATCTCTTCCTCTGTCAGGCCTTTCATTGCAGAGTATAGATAAATCAAAATCTCTTTACAAAATATTTTTCTCCTTCATGGATTGCCTTTTTCAGTTAAGTGGGATTTTTTTTTCCAGTCTCCGTAGAGACTGTCAAAAATTGCCAGTGCCAACTATATTGCAAGTTGTCATGGCAGGGTATTGGGAAAAGTTTTCTATTAGCAATAACGCACCTTGGATAAACCTCATTGGCTACTATACTGCCACTGCACAGTGGCAGTGGGATTTAAGAACACAAACTACTTAAACTTCCTGGAGAAGTGGGTGGCCACAAGACTGAAAAGTATCAAAGTATGGCAACCTTGGCAAGCAGGTAAGGTCTCTGTGAACTGTGATGGCACCACCGTTGAGGGCAGGGGCACAGGCTCCAAACTGCCCCACCAAATCAGCATTCTCTGTCCTTAAGCACTTTCTGCCCTGGGGGCAGCTGCATCCTCCCATAGAGCGGAGCCAGGAGAGATAAACGATACAGGAGTTCTTTAATACTTCTACCCCCAACATCCTCAATTACCCAGGGCATGGGGTGGGATCTTCCTTTAGCTGCCTATGGAGGTAGAGGCAATTTACAATAGAAGCATCCTGAGGCCAAATCAGGTATCAGTTAGTAGGAGGTGAGTCCAAATGCAGTGATCCAAAGGAAAGAAGAATCAGAGATGACAAGATATATCAGAAAGGCCCAGGTATCCATGGTACTAAGCAAGCAAAGCTGGAGATGGAAACAAAAGCACGTAAGTAATTACTAGTAAGACAAAGCTGGCAATCATCCAGGGGCAGCCTTGAGTTCAGGGCAGGTTAAACCAAGTCCAGTTTCAAGAGGTGGATATGTGCCCACCAGAAGGGTTGGATGGGGTCTAAAGAGGTAGATCCCTAAATGATACACTGATTGTTGGGAATGGCACCAGCCTTCGGATGAAAGCTGAGGATGGCAAATGGGTAAGTCTACATGATAGCAGAAATGGCTTCACCCTGTCCCAACAAAGATACTGATGATTCAGATGAAAAGAGGCCTGGCTCTAAAGAACAGACAAGTGGCTGGACTAAGTGGTAACAGAAATGGTGAGAGTAGATCCTTACAAGAGTCACTGGTGAGCAGTTGTTTTTGGCCACAGGTAACTTCGCTAAATCCAGAGAGCTTCATCCATACTTGGGGGAAAAAGGGAGATTTGAATCCTGTTGCTTGGATCCTGTCTATCCCCATGAATTGCACCATTAGAAATTCAGGAAAGTACCATTCACATAATCAAAGCTCCCCTAGAAGCCACACTAAAGGGAAAGCTAGAGACACAGCATTTTATTATTTAGATTCTTTCTCCTGCCTACCTCCATGCCCCTAGTTTTTCCCAAACTCACTGTACAAATGAATTAATTAATTTCTTTCTTTTTTTTTAATTGCAACAGGGTCTTGCTCTGTCGCTCAGGCTGGAGTGCAGTGGTAGAATCTTAGCTCACTGTAGCCTCTACCTCCCAGGCTCAAGCAATCCTCCCACCTCAGCCTCCAGAGTAGCTGGGGCTACAGGCGCATACCACCATGCCTGACTAATTTTTTGTATTTTTTGGTGGAGATGAGATTTCACCATGTTGCCCAGGCTGGTCTTGAACTCCCAAGCTCTAGCGATCTACCCTCCTTGGCCTCCCAAAGTGCTAAGATTACAGCAATAAGCCACAGCGCCCAGCCTAATTCCTTCCTCCCTTCCTTCCCGCCCTCCCTCCCTCCCTTTCTCCTTCCTTCTTTCTTTCTTTTCTTTTCTTTTTTTTTTTTTGAGATAAGGTTGCACTGTGTCACCCATGCTAGAGTGAGTGGTGTGATCTTGGCTCACTGCACCTCCGCCTCCCGGGTTCACGAGATTCTCCCACCTCAGCCTCCTGAGTATCTGAGACTACTGTCCTGTGCCACCACACACAGCTAATTTTTGTATTTTTTGGTAGAGATGGGGATTTCACCATGTTGGCCAGGCTGGTCTCAAACACCTGACCTCACATGACCCACTTACCTCAGATTCACAAAATACTTGGATTACAGGGTTGAGCCACTGTGCCCAGCCCTAATGCATTTCTTCGTTTCAGAAAAACGCTCAAACTGTGTTTTTCCTCTGCTCTCACACCAACACAGCAACAATCAACACGGAAGACTTCTGTGACCCCCAAATATGTGAAAACTTCTCCCCCACCAGCAAGCAAGCAATCAATTCTGCAGCAGACACCAACTAGGTGTCCCTCAATTCCCTTCCAACACTACCTACCCAGATAGCAACAGATCCCACAAATTAAGAGCTCAGTCCCACAAGACTGCCCTCTCCCATCAGCCATAAGTCCGGGCTTCTGGAACTTCTCACCAAGAAGCTTCAAGGTAGAGTTCCCACCACCTCCTCTTTAGGTCTGATTAATTTGCTAGAGTGGGCCGGGCACGGTGGCTTACACCTGTAATCCCAGCATTTTGGGAGGCCGAGGCAGGCGGATCACCTGAGGTCAGGAGTTCAAGACCAGCCTGGCCAACGTGGCGAAACCCCATCTCTACTAAAAATACAAAAATTAGCCAGGAATGGTGGCAGGTGCCTATAATCCCAGCTACTCGTAGGCTGAGGCAGGAGAATCACTTGAACTTGGGGGCAGAGGTTGCAGTGAGCTGAGATTGCATCACTTCACTCCAGCCTGGGAGGAGAGTGAAACTCCGTCTCAAAAAAAAAAAAAAAAAAAAAGGCTAGAGTGGCTCACAGAATTCAGGGAAGCACTTGCTCATGTTTACTGGTTATTTTAAAGGACACAGACAAACAGCCAGATGAAGAGATACATAGGGTAAGGTCTGGAAGGGTCCCAAGTGCAGGAGCTTCTGTTCCCATGGAATTGGGGTGCGCCACCCTCCTGGCACGTGGATGAGTTCTTATTCACTTTCCTGCCAGCCTCCACGTGTTTGGATCTCCAGAAGCTCTATGAACCTAGTCCTCTTGGGTTTTTATGGAAGCTTCATGACCTCAGCATTCCTTGTCCAAGGATGTGGGGCAGGACCCTCTCTGGAATGAGGGTCTTATACCTACAATCAGAAAGGCAGGGCAAGATTAGAGTCCTGCCTTGGGGCAGGTGAAAGAGAGGCAGGAGAAAGTCAGAGAGATTCTGTTTCCCGAGGCCTGCTCCTGAGTCCTAACTCAACATTTATGACAAAAGACTGTAATAACAAGGGCTATGGGAGTTATGAGCCAGGAACCATGGACAGAAACATATATATTAACATCACATCTATCATTGAGGTTGAGCATTTTTTCATGTTTATTGCAATTTGCATTTTCTTCTTGGTGAGCTACCTACTTACTTCATGTTGTGTATATTTTCCCACAGTAAAAGAGAACGAAATAATTTACAGCTCTACATAGTATCCTGGAGAGATGGTCATAAAAATTTTTAAGAAAAAAAAATCCATGTTTCTCTGAATAGTAAGATGTGTAGGTGCGTGTGTTCACAGAAAAATGAATGGAAGGATATAAACCAAATTGTTAATATTAATGACCTCAGGGAGTATGCAGTATTTACTGTTTGGCTATAAGAAGGGGAATTAATTTAGAGGTCAGATCAGGCTCAAGTCCCTAGCTCCACTACTGATTTGATGTGTGACATGGACAAATAACATGCCAGTTTCTTCATCTGTAAAACAGGAAGAGAAACAGAGCTGTTGTGAGAAGTGGATATTACAACAGTGCCTGTCACAATAAAGTATAGCTGTTGTCGTCATATTATTATCTCCTTCAGTGTCTTCTTCACTGTACCACATCTGTTCTTCCATTCAGAACTTTTTAATTGGCACTATAAAAAGATTTTTAAGTATCAAAAGAGAAAAACATAGAAATAAAAACAAAATACAAAAAGCCTAATAACGAGGGGGGTTCACATAGTACTTGTTTCTGATCTCACTAGAGCCAGCTTGCCTCTGAGGCCATCCAAGATAGCTAAGCTTTGGCCCTAAAGGACTGGCACAAATTTGGAGACATGTGGCCTACATTTCTTTCTTCTTGGCCTGTCTTCACATAGAAGGTGCTCTTAAGCCTCACAGATGAGGAGCCTCCTCCTCAATCTCTCCACACCTTCACTTGCTCTTTGCTATTCCTACTGTCACCTTCCTCTTTTCTCCTGCCACGTCAACAGCTTCTTACACTGCAAATGTTTTCTTTTACTTACTGGAACTCTCTCCCTGATTGACAGACTGATAAGAAATTGTTTTATTTGCTGTTTGAGTCACAAATATCATTTTTATCCAATCCCAACTTTGCCTCTTTTGTAGGACTACTGCTACATTAACGTTCTCTGGCTTGAGAAATCTGGAGCCTTTAGGCAGTGATTAGATTTCTTCTATGTGCTTTACACCACTTCACAAATTCATTAATGATAAACAGGAAATAAACCAATAACTCTCCTGGTTTATTTCACCCTTAGGACACTCATCTAGGAAATCAGAAATCTTATTCCTGTCAGAAGAGGATAGCCATGTGCTTCCCCGTTAGCAACGAAGTCTTAATTTTATTAATTACAATGCTTATGACTGAAACTACGCAGGACCTCTTTCCATGGATTTCACATGATCGTCAGAGTCTCTCATTCCTCTGCTTCCTTCTGCTATCTTTACATTCATTTGCCTTTTGTTTCCTTCCCTTCCTTTCTTCTCTCTCCCTCTTGAACATTTTAAAGCACCTCGTGTGTGCTGGGCATTCAGTAACAAAGCTTGAGCAAAACAGCCCACCTTTTCATTATCATGGAGCTTACAAGCCTAACTGGGAGTTGGAGACATTCATCAAATAATCACCAAATCTATAATGTTAACCTGCATTTAGTGCCATGAAAGAAAACACAGTCCCCTGTGACAAATCTGTGTAGATGAAGGCTTCATCCAGGAAGTGGAAGCTGAGCTGGAGTGAGAAGGATAAGAAGGAGTTAGCCAGGCATCTCCCCTGCATTTAGAGCACCGAGTAGGCAGAGACCAGGATTGTCATAGCATTTGCTCCTGGGTCTGCCTCACAGATGTGCTCATAAATATTTGTGGAAGGGAGGAAGGGGAAATACGAATAATATAAAATAAATGTGTCCTGCTTTGTTTTGATACTGAGCAATTAATAAATTTAACTGCTACTAACTAAAAAAAAAAAAAAAAATCTAAAATAGAAGACAGAAAGGGGAGTGTGGCACAAGATAAGGCTGCAGAAGTACCAGCCAAATCACACTGGGGCCTTTAAGAGTACATAGAGATTTTATTCTGAATCCTACAACAATTGAAAGCCACGGAAAAGTAATCACAGGAGATATAGCTAGTTTTTTTTACAGCTTACATTTTAAAAAATTATGTACTAGATACTGTGCTAAAGACTCTACTTGTACTATTTTAATCCTTGAGACAATCCTATGATATACTATTAATATTCCAGTTTTACAGAATGAGGATACTGAAGCATAGAGAGGCTGTTGACTCCAAACCCCTACTCTTTTTTTTTATTTTTATTTTTTATAAAGATGGGGGTTTCACCATGTTGGTCAGGCTGGTCTTGAACTCCCGACCTCAGGTGATCCGCCCGCCTTGGCCTCCAAAGTGCTTGGATTACAGGCGTGAGCCACCACGCCCGGCCAAACCCCTACTCTTAACCACCGTATTACACCTACACACTATTCACAAGGGAGAGATGTAGGTAAGCAATTATGTACAGCTGATTCTTATCTCCTCGGCAGGCCTAGCCCCACTGTGGAGTTGGAAGCACAGGGGTATCAGGATTTAATGAGCCAATCATTGACTTTACACCCCTTGTTCTGACTCCCTATTAATAAAATAACCTTCTAATTATATTCTGGCTTCCCATATAGATTTTTCTTCTGGGAGATAATGTACTGACCAGCCTACACACGCATTTTGTTCCAGTTGACAATTTTATTACTCATTGTAATAAACGGGCATTCTGCTTTTAAGAAAATGAGATAACATTCAAACAAACAAACAAAAAAAATTGTTAGTCTTATACAGTTACTTTTCCATCAAGGGTTAGCTTGAAAAGTAAAAGGCAACAAATAAAAATACCATGATCTGTTGTCTCTTTTGTGGTCCAACCTTTTCTTGCTGCCTGCTTTGAGCGACCCTGGACTTGGTTACGGAGTCTGGGGATGAGCCCTTTCTTTACCTTCTTTGTCGATGCCCCCAGCACAGGCCAAGTGCTTCCTTTGTTTCCTGGTAAGCCTTTAGCAAACCCCACCTTTCCTCCCGCGACGGCGGCAAGGACTGTTCTTGGGAATGCACTTCGTTCTCCGGGCAGCACGCAGCTGGAGGCTGTTACTAGGGGTCTCCACCTCCCCAGCGTAAAGTGCATCCCATGCTAAAAGCAGGCCGTTCCCTGAGAACGTCATTAAACCCGGCGTTCTTGTCCTGCGCTCCGCTCAGGGCCACCAGGCCACCAGCCCCTGACCAGACCTGCACCGAGGCCCAGCCCCAGAACCAGCGGCAGAGACCCCCGCCCCCAGTGCGGGCTCCCTTCAAACGGGAGCCCGTTTGAAGTCAGTTCCTGACTCCCTACTCCTTGCCGGCTCAAGTTTTGTTTTGCTCTTTTTCCCCTCTGTCTATAATTCCTTTATTGGGCAAAACTGGGACAACGCAGGTGGACATTTTAAAGTGAAAGCTTCATGAAGCAGCCTATTCCATGCCGTCGAGAGATCAGCCTAAGCACATTCAAGGGAATGAATGGCCCCCACCCACCAAAAAAGAAATGTTCGTTCCATATTCTCCCGAGCAGAGGATTGAAACATCGATTACCCCCCCCCCCCCCACCCCCTTCAAAGGTACAGGAAGGCCACAGGGCAAGGACGGCCTTGGGAGCGGCCTCCTTTCTCTCTGGTGGAAAGGCTGGAGCGCAGCCTCCACTTTAAGTCCACGAAGCACGAAGGGTAGGGGTTCCTCAGAAACTTTAGCGCGGGGAAGCGGGGAGGAGGGCGATTGTTTAAATCGATGGCACACCCTCATTAATCTGCTTTCCGGCCATCTTCAGCAGAGCCATTCACCAGGAAACGACTAGAAGGTGGGCAGGCGCCCCTCAGATTTCCCGGCGCCGGCAGGGAGCCGGGCGGGGAACGCCAAGTGAAGGCCGTGAGGAGCCCTCGCTGGCCGGCCAAGATGGCCACCCTTACATGGCCGACCGCCACGGGCTGCCCGTCACCAGGCATCTAGAGGCGGGGCGGCCTGAAAGACCCCAGCAGGAGCACAAAACCTCTGCGATTCCCGCCGCCTCCGCTGGGGGACGCGACCTCCGGGACAGCTATCCCAGCCAACGGTCGGAAGGGAGGTGCCATGTCACAGCGCAGGGGAGCGAGTCCAGCAAGCCCCAGTCGCTTTTCCTCCCACATCGAACATGGAAGGGCACAACCCTCAGTCTCCTAGCGTCTGCACTTTCCCCAGGCTCTAGCTGCTGAAGATGGCTAAACGGTCTCCGGAGGGCCGGGCCGTCTCGGCCCCTCCCGTGGCCGCGCAGAATGGTTCAGCCCGGCCTCCGTGGGGCGCGCTGCCCTTCCTCCCCAACCCCCGCGCGAGTGGTGCATTGGCGCGCGGCGCCGAGGGGCGGGACCCGAGCCGGGCGCGCGCGGGCGCTGCTCTATAAATAGCGGGCCGCGCCGCCGGCCGCCTCGTTCGCTCCGCGTCGCCCTCCCGCTCCGACTAGGACTCTGTCCACAGCTTGCGCATTTCGCAGCCGCCGCCTCGCCGCTGTTCTTCTCAACGCCACTTCCACTCACCGACACCAACACCAACATGAACGGGCAACTCAACGGCTTCCACGAGGCGTTCATCGAGGAGGGCACGTTCCTCTTCACCTCAGAGTCGGTGGGGGAAGGCCACCCAGGTGAGGGGGACGGCCTGGAGCGAAGCGTGGGGCAGGGCAGAGGGCAGCGCCGAGGTCCGGCCGGCCGCCCGCGGCCGGCTGGTATTGGGGCCCGCGCGGGTCGTCCTCATCTGCCTGGTGGTGGGAAGAGCGGTGACCGCGCGCTTTCCTCGTGGCGCCTCCAAGGCCGGGCGCGTGGCCGCCGCTCCTCTTCCCCCTCCCCTTCCTCTTCTCTCCTCTCCACCCTACCCCTCCCATTCGGCCGCGCGCCTCGGCATGCGGAAGGTTCCAGAAAACGAGAAGGGCGGGGGCCGCGGCCGCTGATGTGCTCTGGCCGGGGAGGGAGGGCACTGTTAACCCCTCCCGGCCCTGCCGTCTGACAAACCTGGAGTGGGCGACCCGTCCCGCGTGCTCGCGTCCGGCCCTCGGGAGCGCGCGCCCCGCATTGCAGCGGTGACCACGTGTTTGCCGCATGTGGCATCTGGGCAAGGGGGAGCCGTGGGCCGCCCGGGCGCTCGGTTTGAGGGGGGTGTGGGTGGCCTGTGCCTCGCGACATCGTCTGGCTCCACTGTCTCCGTGGTTAGGTCTTGACCACTCGCTGGAGAATACACACATGCCCTTCGGCGGATATGGCCTTGTCTTCAAGGTGACGGCCTCTGACTAAATATAGCGCATGTCCGAGAAGGCAGTCCTTATTTGGACCCCGTGTGAAAAGGATGGGAAGCATGAATTAGGAGCTGCCATTGCTTTGGGTTCCCTTTTAAAGTCTTGGTGCTTACCGTAGGCAGGGTTTTACTTCACTTGAGGCTTTGTCCGCTCAACCGCCATCATGGGGATCAATTGGCACGTGAAGGAGTAAAGCTGTTTCCAGCAACTGAAAATCTTAGTCTGAACATATTGGCTAGTAAAGATGATTATTTGGCTGTTTAGGCTGTTTCTGCCCTTAGGATGACTGCAGTGGTATCTAGTCTGGTGGCTTTACGGTCTGGTCAGTCTACTGTGCCTATGATGAAATCCACAAGTAACTTAGTGGTATGAGGACAAAACCCAGGATATTGGTGGGTGCTGAAGGTCCGCTGTTAAACCAGTTAGTAGTAGACTGAGTCTTGATCCTCTAGTCTGACTTACACGTTATATTTGGATTCTGTTTTGGGTGGTTATGAAAATTCAAAAAAATGAACTTTTGTTAGGGGAATATTTGTTCCTTCTCCCTTCTAATGACAGATACAGCAGGGAGAAGTTGGACAAGGATTCGGAATATATTTTAGCATTTTCTACACTGTTAAGTCTGCGCAATTCCTAACAAAATCAAATAATTGCCGTTTTAGTCTCAGACTGCCTTTCCTTTCATTGTTTAATTGAATTCTCTTGTTGCTCATTATAATTAGTGCTCCTTAAGATTAGGGAGACTGGCCTACCTGTGGCCTCAGTTCTACCAGACCCCCAGGTGCACAGGGGTTTGGTACAGTTGTGGAACTGATTATGATGTAGGGCAAATGCTGTTTTTTAAGAGATTGGACTAACGGTTCACCTTTCTGGTGGGTGGTTAGATTTATAATGCAAACTTTAAATTTTAGGGGTAAAGTGTGTATACAATGAGTTAAGATGTATTAAGCATTTGCAAATAGTTACAGGGAGGGAGCTTGACACACATGCTTTGTTTAAAGAAATTGACCCAGGAATTTCTCTTTTCCAGATAAGATCTGTGACCAGATAAGTGATGCTGTCCTTGATGCCCACCTTCAACAGGATCCTGATGCCAAAGTAGCTTGTGGTAGGTTGATAATGTGCTTGCTTATCAACTGGTGGAAAGGTAGCATAAAAATTGTTTTTATAAAAGTGATATCTGAGTTGAATCTCTTTTTATTAGAAACTGTTGCTAAAACTGGAATGATCCTTCTTGCTGGGGAAATTACATCCAGAGCTGCTGTTGACTACCAGAAAGTGGTTCGCGAAGCTGTTAAACACATTGGATATGATGATTCTTCCAAAGGTTTGTGTTAATAGTTCTGCTCATTTTTTCTAGATAGCAGCTAGTGAAATTTGAAGAAACTCCTAGAATGTTCCTGCTAATCCCTAAACTCCAGTGTGTTTTACTATACTCTTAAGCTCTATTCTGTTCATTCTCTAAAAGGTCTGATGGTTTAGGTATATTTGATTTCTTCAGTGTTTAGAATTCGAAATAATTGCTGTAAATAGGAGTTAACTGCTATGACCTAAACAAGACGTTGTGTTTTTTGCTTATAGGGTTTGACTACAAAACTTGTAATGTGCTGGTAGCCTTGGAGCAACAGTCACCAGATATTGCTCAAGGTGTTCATCTTGACAGAAATGAAGAAGACATTGGTGCTGGAGACCAGGTATCTTGGTGTAGAGGCTGTTTTAATCTCTTCTAACGTGAAATTCTGGAGCTTGATCACATTGATGACTTTTCTTTCTTTAGGGCTTGATGTTTGGCTATGCCACTGATGAAACTGAGGAGTGTATGCCTTTAACCATTGTCTTGGCACACAAGCTTAATGCCAAACTGGCAGAACTACGCCGTAATGGCACTTTGCCTTGGTTACGCCCTGATTCTAAAACTCAAGTAAGTGATTATAAAGCTTGGTTGTTTCATTTATTGTATCAGTGTAGAAGATCCATACTTTTGATAATAGCCAACTGAAAAAAATAGCGTTTGTTTTACTGTATTGTAACTCAGGTAGAGAAATGAATACAACGCTATTGTTTGGTAGACTGTTCTGATAATCTGTGTTGTCTTCAAGGTTACTGTACAGTATATGCAGGATCGAGGTGCTGTGCTTCCCATCAGAGTCCACACAATTGTTATATCTGTTCAGCATGATGAAGAGGTTTGTCTTGATGAGATGAGGGATGCCCTAAAGGAGAAAGTCATCAAAGCCGTTGTGCCTGCAAAATACCTTGATGAGGATACAATCTACCACCTACAGCCAAGTGGCAGATTTGTTATTGGTGGGCCTCAGGTAATGTCATTTTGTCGCATTTTTCTGGATTTTTGATGGTTACTTAAAATTTTGGCTACCACATTTTTTCTAGGCTTTCTGAAACCTACATGTGAATCGTCGGAGGATATTTTCGGGTGAATTCAGAATAGGCAACGTAATCCACTTCTTGGAAAGGCACTAGGCATAAAGTAACTTAAATCCTGTAATTTCAGGGTGATGCTGGTTTGACTGGACGGAAAATCATTGTGGACACTTATGGCGGTTGGGGTGCTCATGGAGGAGGTGCCTTTTCAGGAAAGGATTATACCAAGGTCGACCGTTCAGCTGCTTATGCTGCTCGTTGGGTGGCAAAATCCCTTGTTAAAGGAGGTCTGTGCCGGAGGGTTCTTGTTCAGGTATATACTCTTATATATATAACAGGAGCGATTTAGAGCGATTTAAAGTCATGTAAGTGGGAGGGTATTTAGTAGTAATCTACTTAACTACTTGTTTTATACCAATATATTGTACAAGTGTGCGAGTCTTTTCAATCACTGATTCTTAGGACATTTGAATCCTTTTTAGGTCTCTTACGCTATTGGAGTTTCTCATCCATTATCTATCTCCATTTTCCATTACGGTACCTCTCAGAAGAGTGAGAGAGAGCTATTAGAGATTGTGAAGAAGAATTTCGATCTCCGCCCTGGGGTCATTGTCAGGTAAAGATGGTAAAGCCTATTGCTAGTCAAGTATTGAGGGTGTGGGTATGTGTATATATACTTAAGTCTGAGGAGGTGAAGGTGTGAAGGAAGACTTCTCAAGTGGGAATATATTTTAATTCCTAGAACAGTTTTCAACTGCTGCCTTAGTTATTTGAGAAATTTTAAATTATGGTGCTCCATGGCTTAGGCTAACCACCTTAGAGAATCTTCCAGTTTTGATATTTGAGCTTTGTGCTCTTCTTACCTAAGGATGTTTACATTTAAGAAATCTAAAGTGGGATGCACAAGGGTTGTTATAATGTAAAAACCATGGTAGGGTGTGGGCAGCGGGGACCTTGGTAAGTATTCTGTGATCTCAGATGAGCTTTTTGACAATTGAAATTTCTCAGAATAATGAAGTTTTCACATTTGTTGAGCCAGGGATGGAAAAACAACTATAGTTACTAATAAGGACTGTGCAAGGAGTTTGGACACCAGGGAAGTAACACTTTTGCCACAAATTTTTTTCCTAGCATATCCCAGAGAACTCATTTGCCAGAGCTCTTGAAAATGAGTCTTGCTGATTGTTTTGCTTTATTTTAATTTAATGCTACATATTAAGTTACGGACTTGTATATTCCAGGGATCTGGATCTGAAGAAGCCAATTTATCAGAGGACTGCAGCCTATGGCCACTTTGGTAGGGA
The DNA here is from genome assembly GCA_036589455.1 of Ateles fusciceps. Classification (NCBI taxonomy): domain Eukaryota; kingdom Metazoa; phylum Chordata; class Mammalia; order Primates; family Atelidae; genus Ateles; species Ateles fusciceps. The sequence goes on along the minus strand of JAZHEH010000053.1, from coordinate 2,172,359 downwards.
CAGCTTCCCATGGGAAGTGCCCAAAAAGCTTAAATATTGAAAGTGTTAGCCTTTTTCCCCAGACTTGTTGGCGTAGGCTACAGAGAAGCCTTCAAGCTCTGAGGGAAAGGGCCCTCCTTCCTAAATTTTTCTGTCCTCTTTCAGCTCCTGACAGTTGCAGTCACTCTAGTCAATGACATGAATTTTAGCTTTTGTGGGGGACTGTAAGTTGGGCTTGCTATTCTGTCCCTAGGTGTTTTGTTCACCATTATAATGAATTTAGTGAGCATAGGTGATCCATGTAACTGCCTAGAAACAACACTGTAGTAAATAATGCTTTGAAATTGAACCTTTGTGCCCTATCACCCAACGCTCCAAAGTCCTAATTGCATTGACTTTCCCACCCGATGCTGAAAATGTCCTTGTAATGTGCACGTAAAGTACTTGTAGTTCCACTTATAGCCTCTGTCTGGCAATGCCACAGCCCTGTCAGCATGAATTTGTAATGTCTTGAGCTCTATTATGAATGTGAAGCCTTCCCCTTATCCTCCCTGTAACTTGATCCATTTCTAATTATGTAGCTCTTTGTCAGGGAGTGTTCCCTATCCAATCAATCTTGCATGTAACGCAAGTTCCCCGTTGGAGCTCTAGCCTGACATCAAAAAAAGGCAGTTACCATTAAACCATCTCCCCTGGTGCTTATGCTCTTAATTGCCACCTCTAACAGCACCAAATCAAAATCTCTCCACTTTCAGCTGTCTTTTGGAGGACGTACGTAATAAGGTTTTAATTTAGTAAACCAATCCTATGCATGGTTTCAGCACTAGCCAAACCTCACCAACTCCTAGTTCTAGAAAAACAGGCACTTGGCAGCCTTGTGATGTCATACAGAGAAGTCGCAGGGCAGTACCTGAGGGTCTGTAGGTTGCACACTTTGGTACCAGATAACTTTTTTTTTTCTTTATAAGAAAGCCTGAGTACTCCACACTGCACAATAACTCCTCCCAGGGTTTTAACTTTGTTTTATTTTCAAAACCAGGTCCAATGAGCTTTCTGAACAGCTGGTGTAGCTACAGAGAAACCAGCTTCCTTCAGAGAGCAGTGCTTTTGGCGGGGAGGAGGAAATCCCTTCATACTTGAACGTTTTCTAATTGCTTATTTATTGTATTCTGGGGTATGGCGTAAGTACAGAGAAGCCATCACCTCAGATGGCAGCTTTTAAAAGATTTTTTTCTTCTCTCAACACCATGATTCCTTTAACATGTTTCCAGCATTCCCAGGTAGGCCAAGGTGTCCTACAGAAAAACCTTGGGTTAGACCTACAGGGGGTCTGGCTGGTGTTAACAGAAGGGAGGGCAGAGCTGGTGCAGCTGGCCATGGAGAAAGCTGACTTGGCTGGTGTGGTACAGAGAAGCCAGCTTGTTTACATGCTTATTCCATGACTGCTTGCCCTAAGCAGAAAGTGCCTTTCAGGATCTATTTTTGGAGGTTTATTACGTATGTCTGGTTCTCAATTCCAACAGTTTAATGAAGATCTAAATAAAATGCTAGGTTCTACCTTAACTGTGTCTGTTTTTCATTGTTAGTGCTTTGGGCCCAGGTATAATAGTACATGCCCCATAATCCCAACACTTCTGAAGGCTGAAGTAGGATCACTTGACCATAGGAGTTGGAGGCTGTAGTGAACCATTATCAAGCCACTGTACTCCAGCCTGGGTGACTGTGAGACTGCCTCTTAAAAGAATGATATATGACTTGAGAATTTTTTTTTTATAGAGACAGGGTTTCACTATGTTGGTCAGGCTGATCTTGAACTGACCTTGTGATCCGCCCGCCTCATCCTCCCAAAGAGCTGGGATTACAGGCGTGAGCCACCGTGCCCAGCTGACCTGAGAATATTGTATGTGTACCTTTAACCCTGAATTGTAATCTTAGCCACAATTCAGGAAAAATCGCCCTCAATCCCTAGACCCACTGTGTAGGCATTTAAAGGCTTACAATGCAGTAAGAGCAGGATTTGATACTCCTAGTTGACTCAGGCCAAGATTCATGTGTCCTTAATGTAGCAGCCGTTCAATGGCATTTCTAGTTTTCGACTAAAATTCAGGGCTTCAAACCATTGAAGACAAAAACCACTAAAGGTATTAGCCCGGAAGAAGTAATATCCATCCAGTCCTGGCAATTTAAGCCTAATCTACATATGTGTTAAGGGCTGTAGTTTCATGTTCCCGTTTGGGAAGTTACATGATTTCTGATCTAGCAGAGATAAATATACAAATTTGTTACAGTGAAAATGCTATAAATTTGCAAAGGCTTAATTTCATTTCACAGGTTGTGTAGAAAATCCATAGACCATGCTGGTCTTGAACCTGGGAGCTACATAAATAGTAGCCACTTGGAATACATTTCTTGTGGCATCTGAATGGTGGTCCAGCTTTTTACTCTTGTTCTACAAATGTAAAGCAAGAAATGCTTGCTTATGCCTGTTAGCATGGAGGCTTAGGCTGGGTGTGGTGGCAGGTGCCTGTAATCTCAACTACTAGGGAGGCTTAGGCAGGAGAGTTGCTTGAACCTGGGAGGCGGAGGTTGCAGTGAGTTGAGATAGCACCACTGCACTTCAACCTGGGCAACAAAGAGACCATCTCAAAATATGTTGGCAAGTAGGGGGAGGGTAAGGTTAAATCCTATGCAGATGTATCAATTAGCCTTGTTCCAACTTGAGAACCTGAATTTTGCATATTGAAATGCTCCAGAACAAGTCTGGCAGTTTCATAAAGGAGTTTTTAGATGCCAATACATTGCAGATAACCATATTGGCTAAATTAGGGTAATGAGCATCAATAGGTTCCTTTAAGTTGGTAGAATAGCATCAGAAAAGTTTTCAAAAAGTAACTGCTTTAAGGTTATGTTTAGTATTTGCTAAGTAAATGAAGATTCCCCAGTCTTCAAGGAGCTTGGAGAATACAGTGTTGTCCTGCCCAGCCTGGGGGGAAAAAAGTATCTTAAAAGTAATGAAGGTGGTGGATGAACATTAACCAGAGCCAAAGGAGTGAAAGCATAACAAGGAATAAGGTGATTATAAATCGTTAAGAATCAAAGCATTAAGTATGACTTAAGGGAATATCTTATTTAGGTTGAAAAGTCTATATAACCTGCCTTTCTAAAAAGTCAGTTCAAGATCAGCCTGACCAATATAGGGAAACCCTGTCTCTATAAAAGAAAGGTGGGGGATGGATATGCATCAGGGGCAAAGATCCAAATGCTCAGGGTAGAATGAGAAGGATAAATACTAAAGCCTTTTGGATAAAAGGCCCTTGATAGCCCATTTTTAGATTGGCTACAGTTGCAATCCAACTCTACCCCACTAAACAGCTTTTATTACCAGTATTTACATAATCACTTATTCTTTCCACCTCACCGTATCCCAACATTTTCCTTGGAAAAACTGGTCAGAGACGTGGTAGTTATACTAACAGTTTGAGGAAGGCATCATCCTTATCCATATTAAGAAAAATACTTTTCCAAGTGTCTCGTCCCAAAGAACTCGGAACTTTTACCAGTCAAGTAGGTACAGTGAATTTGGCAAACAAAGTGCCAAGGTATCTTCTATTGTGTTACTATGAGAAAAGATCTGCAAAAGGATTGAAGAATCAGTGTCACTCCCTTGCCCATTCTTATTTTACTCTTTTTTTTTGAGATGGAGTTTCACTCTGTTGCCAGGCTGGAGTGCAATGGCACAATCTTGGCTCACCACAACCTCCACCTCCCGGGTTCAAGAGATTCTCCTGCCTCAGCCTCCCGACTAGTTGGGATTATACGCATGAAGATAAATTACTTTTTGTGCATTTACACCACCACGCTCAGCTAATTTTGTATTTTTAGTAGAGACAGGGTTTTTCCCATGTCGGTCAGGCTGGTCTTGAGCTCTTGACCTCAGGTGATCCACCCACCTCAGCCTCCCAAAGTGCTGGGGTTACAGGTGTGAGCCACCACACTTTTTTTTTTTTTTTTTAAAGACAGAGTTTCACTCTGTTGCCCAGGCTGGAGTGCAGTGGCATGATCTCAGCTCACTGCAATCTCCACTTCCTGAGTTCAAGCGATTCTCCTGCTTCAGCCTCCCAAGTAGCTGAACTACCAGTGCGAGCCACCACACCCAGCTAATTCTTGTATTTTTAGTAGAGAAGGGTTTTTACCGTGTTGGCCAGGATGGTCTCAATTTCCTAACCTTGTGATCCGCCCATCTCTGCCTGCCAAAGTGCTGGGATTATAGGTGTGACACACCTTACCTGGCCCCCGCCCCCATTCTTACAAAATAATCAGGGGACCCTATGTCATAGCCATTGCTTGCCCATACAATACCTTGAGTGAATAAGGGATTTTCCACCAAACCCCACTTGGCCTCCTCAGTGCAGGGGGGGACCAATCTGCTTGACAACACCTTGTCCTGACCTATCCCTAATTAGATGCTAATATAAAGGTTGACAGATCTAGGTAGTGATAAAAACAGATTTGGCTGGGCTCTGTGGCTCACACCTAGTAATCTGAGCACTTTGGGAGGCCAAGGCGGGTGGATCACTTTAGGTCAGGAGTTTGAGACCAGCCTGGCCAACATGGTGAAACCCCGTCTCTACTAAAAATTCACCTGTCGTCCCAGCTACGTGGGAGGCTGAGGTGGGAGAATCGCTTAAACCTGGGAGGCTGTAGTGAGCCAAGATTGCACCATTGAACTCCAGCCTGGGTGACAGAGTGAAACCCTGTCTTTACAAAGATTCAACGCTTGAACCTGGGAGGCGGAGGTTGCAGTAAGCTGAGATCGAGCCACTGCACTCCAGCCTGGGTGACAGCGAGATTCCATCGAAAAAAAAATAGATTCAAGAGATATCCAGGAGGTAAAATTGATGGGACTTGGCAACTATAAGAAATGAAAGGAAAAGGGAAGAGTCAAGGCTGATGACCTACTGATAACAGCTTGGTTAAGTATAGAGTGGAGCCATTCAATGAAGAATAAGCAAGACTGAGTTGGGGGATGAATGTAAGTTTAGGATGAACTGAGCTTGACAGCCCTGTGTGAAATCAAGGTGAAACTTAGACCTATAAGTCTAGGACACAGGAAAGAAATCTAGCATCACTGGAAATTCTGGAGTTGCCACAATCATCTGAAGCATGTACAGCCAAAAGGCAGTTGCTTAGGAAAGAACCCTGGAAACACCGTCCGAGGAGGAGACAGGGAGAGAATGGGAAGAGAAGCCTGCAAAGACAGAAGTTACTGAGACTGCCAATTTACCACTGGTCTCTGCTACAAGACCATGAGCTCCCAAAGCAGGGATCCTTTTTTATAACCCTGCATTCTCACCTCCTAGCTCAGTGCCAAACCTTTGAATTTTCACTGAACTGAGAAGCTTCCTGAATCACCCTTGTACACCCAAACCTATAAAGGGTCTGTAAGCACTTCCTAATCCCTCACTAAGTTTGGTTAATTCTTTCTTGACCTCCCCTTCTGCTCACTAAAGGCTAGAATAATACCAAATAGTAAGCTTATTTTTAGAGAAAATCTACCAATCATCTAGATTTCCTTATTTAACTTTGATGCTGCTATTCTCACTACTCTCATAACTGCTAGTGAAAAACTTACTGTGTGTATATAAATAGGAACAAAGAAGAAACCAAGATTGCAATGAAGATAAATTACTTTGTGTGCATTTACAACCTGACCACCATCCAATCATACTTCTGATTAAGAAGACACATTTTAAGCTACATTATTTCAGATTTATCAGTGATTCTGAAAATTACAAGTGGCAGGGTGCAGGACCTTGTCAATTCATCACGCCATCCCTCACTAGCTGTATGTCTTTGGGCAAATTATTTTCAGCCTCTCTCAGCCTAATGTGGTAACGCAGGAAACATTGCTCACATGGTGTCTAGCATATAGCAAACACTCGGGAACGGTTAGCTATTATTTTCATCATGGTACCTTAAATTGCCTTCCCCAAAGAGCCACTTTATTATTATTATTGAGATGGAGTGTTGCTCTGTCACCCAGGCTGGAGTGCAGTGGCTTGATCTCGTCTCACTGCAACCTCCGCCTCCTGGGCCCAAGTGATTCTCATGCCTGTCTCCTGAGTAGCTGGATTATAGGCTCCTACCACCATGTCTAGCTAATTTTTGGATTTTTAGTAGAGATGGGGTTTTGCCTTGTTGGCCAGGCTGGTTTCAAACTCCTGGCCTCAAGTGATCTGACCACCTCAGCCTTCCAAAGTGCTGGCATTACACGTATAGGCCACCACGAGCCACTTTAAACCTTACTCTTACCATCTTATCTTAGGAGGGCAGTTTCACATTGCTTCTAACCTCCTCCTGGCCTCTCAATCTTGAGGTGTTTAATCTTATTTACTTTATTTTCTTGGTTTCTCTCAGTTATCATCTCTGAATTAAAAAGAGCTTTAGACCAAAAAAAACAAAAAAGTAAAAAACATTTTGAGAATTATTTTCAAATAAATGTCCATTGTATAGAATGGGTCTGTGGCCGGCCGCTTCTCCATCTACACCCAACAACTGGTCCCCTTCAGAGCTCTGAATGGACAGGATCAGGATTTGACTCAGGAGGATTAGGATGTGAAGAATCCATGTTTGAGGGACTCGGTTCTCCAACTGGCTCAAAGGGTCTCCAGTTTGCGTAAGTCACTTCCTGGGCCAGCTGCTCCAGGGAAGGGCGGCCTAATATCAGATTTCGAAGTGAGATACAAGTCATCAGGAAGCTGAAAAACAGGAAAAAGCCGACCCAGTTCAAACTCCTGTTTCAACATTAGAATTTCAGCTAAAGCGCTTATAAGGCACCTGGTCCTTGCTCCTCCCACACAGGCATATATGGGCATCTCCCCCACAAGTGACCCTCTATGTCCCAGTGGGAAGGGTACCCCACTCTTTTTTTCTTTTTTTTAGATGGAGTTTCACTCTTATTGCCCGGGCTGGAGTGAAATGGTGCCAGCTTGGCTCACTGCAACCCCCGCCTCCTGAGTTCAAGCGATTCTCCTGCCTGTGCCTTCTGAGTAGCTGAGATTTACAGGCATGCACCACCATGCCCAGCTAATTTTGTATTTTTAGTAGAGATGAGGTTTCTCTACGTTGGTCAAGGTGGTCTTGAACTCCTGACTTCAAGTGATCTACTCGCCTCAGCATCCCAAAGAGCTGGGATTACAGGCATGAGACACCGCGCCCAGCCGGGTACCCCACTCTTTATACAGTCTGGTAGAGGATTCCAGGATAGGGTAGGAACAGTCCACAGAAAGGCTGGAGATAAGCTGAGGCAGAATAAGAAAGCAGGCCATCAGACATAGGTCACTTATTCTAGTAAATCAGGGAGAAGAATGGCAGGAAAGATATCTAGAGCTAAACCGTTCTTTCTTGTGTAAGAGTCTTTAGTGTTACCCTCCCCAGAGGAAAGTTACCAAGCTTGCCAACATATGATGGCAATGACAAATGTGGTGGTGAACTGACCTGCGGCGAAAAACATAGAGCTTTCGCAACACGAAGCGGAAGAATCTCTCATGGAAAGGAGTATTTCGCCGGCGTTCGATCTCCTGGAGCCTTTGTTGGCGTCTGAGAAAGGTCTGAACCAGAGGTGTTGGCTCAGGGCCCCCTTTTACTTCCCCTTCCAACAGAGGCTGCAGCTCTGGGGGTAGAGGCCCTGTTTCTGCCCGGAAGACAGAAAAAAAAGGAATCACTGAGATGGATCACTCTCTCCCCTTAGAACTCCCCTTCTGCCAGCTAGACTTCAAGTTCATTCTTGAATGGCTAGAACCTCATTCATAACCCTGACTCTGAAACCAGGGACTACCTCAGCCAAATGTTCATATACTTACCACTTCCATTCTCCACCTTTTCCTTTAATTCTTGCAGATATGCTAGGTCTTGCTCCAGTGCAAGCTCTGTAGTGTTGACATAGACATACATGTAGCAAGAAGGACTAGGTGATGTCGTATATACCTTATGGTACTCACCAGCAGGCAACTGATGAGGGAGAAGAAATGGATAAATTTCACCAGCTTTTCTCTAGCCAGCCTGTGGCCTCCCTACTCTATGACGCTTGGCTTCTTTCTACTCAATCGTGTTTTGGAATTGGAAGTAACTAACCTCTAGAATCCTAGATGAGGCTATTCGCAGTCCCAGGGGCCCTTGTTTTTTTTTTTGAGCTCCACTGCATTACTGCTATGGTAAAATATTTTCAGTCTATAATAAATGCACCTTGCTCATCTAAGCTTTCTGCCATTGTTTTTTAAATTGTTAAAGATGGGGTTTCACTATGTTGCTCAGGCTGACTGTAAATTCCTGGCTTCCTGCCTCAGTCTCCTAAGTAGCTGGGATTACTGGTGTGAGCCACTGCACTCAGCTCTTTCTGCTGTTAATCCCAGCAAAATACCTGCATTTTTTCTCCCTCTTGAAGAGTCTGGTTCTTCTGTTCTGCCACCAGCTCCACAGTCACTTCCCCCTGCAGCAGCTGGATGCTAGTGTTGCCCAGGTCTTCACTCACAAAATTCTCCAAGTGCAGTCCTGCCAGACCAACAGCGTTCATCATCCCACCCTACGGTAGAGTGAACTCACTCCCAGCCAGAACAGAGACAACACACCTTTACCACCATCATCCCCTTAGGTTTCAAAAACATTCCCTTCTCCCCTCCCACCACATGGAATGTCCCTGGCCAAGGCAGTCAGAAGGAAGGACAGCAAAGCCTCTCCTCACTTTCCTCCATACCAGGGAAATCTGCAATGAAGACCACCTCAGTGTGGTTATCCAGGCTGCTCTTGATTTCCTGTAACTTGGCCCTCCAAGGAGACAGGTCCATCAAGAGTGGTTGCACCCAGGATGTACGCTGAAAGGGGGACCAAGCGGCCTGCACGATGTCCACACGAGGGTCAAAAATCCTTAGGAAAGAAAACCATGTTTTAAGGACACCACAGTCACCCACCCACCAGAACTTCCGGTTCTGTCCCTTTCATCATTATTCCGAAGGAGAGAGAACAGAGGTAGAAGAAATGGCTTGTGTTGGCATGTTATTGCCAGTCCAGGGCAGAGAGAGAAGGCAAAAGAGATCTGGAGCACTGGGAATAACGGGGGGTTAGTGGCTACCTGAGAAGGCACTGTGTTAACAGTGCCTAAAAAAGTCAACTCACTTTTCTCCTGGATGAGGGTGCCCCCTGCTGGAAGCAACCAGCTATGCCCACAACCAGATTAATGGGGACATGCACTAGAGGAAGGACAGCCTTTTAAGCAAGACAACACCAGGGAGCAAGGACTGTTTATCTTGGTAAAAAGAATTGTGCTTCATTTTTTCCCACTCTCTGCTCCCCCTTGCCCACCTCTGCTGGAAGCGGTCATTGATGGAGACCCAAATATCAAAGTAGATCTGGGGCTCAGTGACATTATACTTGGGAAGCAGGCGGCTCAGGCAAGTGGCATATTGCTTCAGCATGTCTGCGTGATCCTTCCAGCGCCGGCTCTGTGTGAATACCTGCCCCAAACCCCCACATTAGTCCCACCTCATTATTATCAACTTCCAAGACAGGTCATGCGCTGCCAGTGGCACAATGAGATCCCCTCCCTGCCGTCCATTCTGGCTAGGAAAACACGGAACTTGCCTTTGGGAATGAATTTTTCCTTGCTGTGCTAGTGGTTCTTACTTTCCTAAATCTAATCTCAGTTCAAGAAAATGAATGACACTGCCCTAACTCAACCCACACAAAAGAGAGTTCAATCTGGCTCTTGAGAAAAGGCAGAGGAAACTCAAATTTGTTTTGCTTTATGGTGTGTTTAAGACAAAACCAGACCCCAAAGCACAAGGGGGCTCTGAAGAACACTAAATTGTCAGCATCAGACATCTCACCCCAGGGTTAAGGTAGCCCAGTTCACCGGTGCGGCCATCACGGTAGGTGATCTTCACATGCTGGTGGGAGCGAGAGTGCAACATCATGTCCCAGGAATAACCATACAGCCCATTTGTCCAGTTGTTATAGCCCTAGGAAAGCAGGGCAGATGGGAATCAGCTCAATGCTTCTCACACTAACCCCAGAAGGGGCTGCAAAACCAGCCCCATTCTTTCCTAACCGTTGTCATCTGTTCCTTTCTAAGTCCAGCCTTTGCCATATACTCCACAGCCCTTACAAACCTGGGTGAGGAAATGAGAATAGGGCAGGAATAGCTGCTCCAGAAGGTAGAGCAGGGTGAAGGCAGCTCCCAGCTGATGGCGCAGCCCTGGCTTCTGGCCACCTTTGGCCCGGCTCCTCTTATACACACAGGAAACACTGGGCTGAGGGGCTGCCTTGAGGGGCAGCAGTTCTTGCAACCTTTGGGGGCAGTGGGACACCAGCTTCCGAGGCCACTCAGGGGAGCAGAAGAGAGGGCTGCTGGCCAGCATGACATAGGAGAACATACCTAGGACCGCAGGGAGAAAATACATATTTCAGAAGTCTGGTTGGACCTCTTCAACCCTGTTCCCTTAGGAGACTTCTCCCAGGTGTTCCACCAAAAATTTTTTTGTTTTGTTTTGAGATGGAATCTCGCTTTGTCACCCGGGATGGAGTGCAGTGGTGCGATCTCAGCTTGAGCCTCCACCTCCTGGGTTCAAGTGATTTTCCTGCCTCAGTCTCCCAAGTAGCTGGGATTACAGGCATGCGCCACCACGCTCAGCTAATTTTGTATTTTTAGTAGAGACAGGTTTCACCATGTTGGCCAGGCTGGTCTCAAACTCCTGACCTCAGGTGATCCACCTGCCTCGGCCTTCCAAAGTGCTGGGATTACAGGTGTGAGCCACCACGCCTGGCCGGAAAGTAATAAGATATTTGTTCTTCCTGGAGATTCCTTATTATACAACATACTGAGCCCAGAAGCCCCAGTCCTCTTATCCCCATTTATTCCTCCTTCATAGTGACTGCCCTGGGTTCAATTTAGCTCCTGCTCACACCACCCCCTCCCACTCCCCAATCAATGCCTCTGGCTAGTCCCTTCCTGTAAAACTGTGGTTCCTGTTTCCTACCAGGCTACAGGTACTGACCAATGCTGAAAAGCTGGGAATTCATGCAGTGGAAGTAGGACACAAAGAAGAGGCCAATGGATCTTGAGGCATCAAAAAAGAGCAGGAAACCAGCTGAGAGGTCAAGCAGCAGCCCGCCCCAGTGCACGACCAGCAGGCTAGTCAGCTCCTCGGACAACAACAGTCTGCAAACACATGGAGAAAGTTCAAGCACCAGCCCACTGGAGAACACAGCAGTCAAAGCACATTCATAGCACGAACGTGCCTTGGCTACTCCAGTGGCTGGGTAGATGCCCAAGGTACATAATCCACCCATGAAGACACCCCTGTAGGTGGTTTTTGTTTTTTTTTTTTTTTTGACACACAGTTTCGCTCTGTCACCCATGCTGGAAGGCAGTGGCATGATCATGGCTCACTGGAGCCTCAAACTCCTGGGCTCAAGCAATCCTTCTGCCTCAGCCTCCCAAGTAGCTGAGACCACAGGAATATGCCACCAGGCCTATCTGTTTTTTAAATTTTTTTTGTAGAGACAGAGTCTTATGTTGCTCAGGCTGGTCTTGAACTCCAGGGCTCAACCAATCCTTCCACCCCAGCATCCCACAGTGCCAGGATTACAGGCATGAGCCACCATGCCCAGCCCCTCTACATTTTCATACACTTTAGGTGTTCAATGTTTTTCAACATATCCTATGTAATAAGCAAGGGCAGATCTCCTAGGACAAAATTTCACTGAGATGTGTGTGTGTTGTAGAAAGCAGGTTCCCCATGGAGGTCATGAGTGAGAGGAAACTTTAAAAGGTGAATGCTTGGCTAACATAATAATAAAGTCAAACTTCAGGACCTGGAAAATCACAGGAAAGAAGAAAGAATAAAGTAAAACAAGAGTAAAGAAGAAATGGGAAGAAAACAGAAATCAGAGAGGCGACCCTTTGTTTTGTGGAAGCGGTTATAATGTTTTTTGGCAGAGCCTGAAGAGTCAGTGCCCATCTTCTCTGTATACCAGCTGCAGAGGTCTGACAGGAGGCTAGAGTGGCAAGGCAAGGACACAGGCCCCACCGAAGGGAGTTGCTGGGGGCACTGGCTCACTCACCAAGTCAGCCAGTTCTGGCTCTTTCCTTACCTTTTAAAATTTGTTTTCCTTTCTTGCCCATCTATACCATATATCTCCTAAGAGCAGCTAGGGCTCAATCTTTTGAGACCACTGACTCTGCTTCTGCTGAATAGGGAGATGAGTGGACAAAGGCAGGCATGTGGCAAATTCAGGCAAAGTAGGAACAGCTGCCATTACTGTGAGAGATGAAATCACCTGCTCTATACCCACTCCTCAAAGAGGCCTCCACCCTGACTGCCACTCACTTGAAGGGACTGAAGAGCCAGTGTCGGGACAAATATTCCATGGAATAGCCTTCAACCCAGTCTGCATCCAGCTTTTTCACACCCGCGATGAAGTACACAATGAAGATCTGAAAACAAAATGTAACACAAAGTTCAAGCAAAAAAAAAATCCTTTCTACAGATAGGCAAGAATAAAATAAGGAGCATATAGTTAGGACCACTTGAATCCAGGCTCCTAGTTTACAATCCTTGGCCCAAATAATCTACTTATATATATTTTTTTAAATGAATAAAATAAATATTGATCCGAGTCCAGGGCCCAAGGAAGAATAGACTCCATCTTCTATTCATTCATCTCAGAAATTCACTCATCCAACCAGCATTTACTGAAATCCAACCAATGCCAAGCACAGTGTCAGGCACCAAGGAAGAAGTCAAAAGCACAGACTTAATCCTTTCTCTTTGTCATGAGGATTTCGATCTAGAAGGGACAAAGCTCTAGTCTTTCCATGACAAATGAGAGAATTCACAGATTAAGGGATTGGAAAAAATGAGAAAGCCAGCCTAGCTTTCCAGCAAAGGGTAAAAAGAGAAGATCCAGGGAGGCAGCGGAGAGTGTAGTCTGGCAGTGGGATGACCATGCTGACCACAGTGGCTGTCAAGGAGCTCCTCCTTCTGTCCAAAAATGCTGTACCTGGCCACGCAGCACTGCATAGTTCCAAAGGGGCACATGGGAATTCCTCCTACGGGCATTCAGCAGGCCATCCACAGACCTATACCGAGGGAGGTAAACACTGAGGGGGGCTGCTTAGTCCAGCTACATCTCCATCTTTCCTTTTATATACAATAATCTTATCTATCCTGGACATATCTCCCATACCCTCCCTGGCTATTCTGAGACCTTTTATAATTATATGAGCAAATTCTAATGTGATTATACAAGTCATAGAAGAAACATTGCTACTAAGTTATAACAGCAAAAAGTTCAGTATTTCCTGTTAGTTCACAACTGAATTTGTTCTAATGGATCAAATCAGGAAAAAAGGACTACAATGCTAGAAAATTACTGAAAAAGGAAAGGAATTTGATGGAGTGTTTGAAAAGCTATATGTGTGTAAATAAATATGCAGTATATTATCTTTAAAAAAAAATCAAAACACTCAACAGCAGAGTAACATACAACACAAACTGACGTTTCGTAGACCTGGATACCAGGATGCAGTGCAAGAGGGTCCCTGCTAACAGCCTGTATTCTGGAGGAGAACTGATAAACCCAGGCTACTAACACCAGATGTTCTCTGGGGAAGCAGAAGCAAAGCAAATTTTCAAGAAGTAGAAGCTGGGGAAGGGGCAGCTGACACTGTGGTCAAGAGCACTGGACTCTACAGTCAAGAACCACCTGGACTCATTTCTGTTTTTTTTTTTTTGGTTTGTGTGTGTGTGTGTGTTTTTAAGACAGAGTCTCGCTTTGTTGCCCAGGCTGGAGTACAATGGCACGGTCTAGGCTCACTGCAACCTCCGCCTCCTGGGTTCAAGTGATTCTCTTGCCTCAGCCTCCCAAGTAGCTGGGATTACAGATGCCCGCCACCATGCCTGGCTAATTTTGTATTTTTAGTACAGATGGGGTTACACCATGTTGGCCAGGCTGGTCTTAAACTCCTGACCTCAGGTGATCCACCCATCCTGGCCTCCCAAAGTGCTGGGATTACAGGTGTGAGCCACCGAGGCCCACTTCTGTTTCTTAACTGCTAGCTGACCTTAGGCAAATCCTTTACTTCTCTAAGACTTAGTTTCTTTATCTTAAAAATGTGAACAGGCCAGGCTCAGTGGATCACGCCTATAATCCCAACATTTTAGGAAGCTAAAGCAACAGCCCAGGAGTTTGAGTTTGCAGTGAGCTATGACTGCACCACTGCACTATGGCCTCAGTGACAGAGCAAGACCTTGACTCTAAAAAACAAAACCCAAAAAACATAAAATGTGAACAGCCCCATCAACCTTATAGGGTTTTAATGAGGAAAAATTCTAAATATTTAATATAGTGCCTGCCATGTGGAAACCCCTGAATAAACGACATGTGATTTTTTCAAAATGCATAGTCATAAAAATGGAACCTTTGACTAGCCTAAGCAACACAGTGAGATCCCGTCTCTACAAAAAATTTTTAAAAGTAGCTGAGTGTGGTGGCACACACCTATCGTTCCAGCTTCTCAGGAGGCTGAGATGGAAGGATCCCTTGAACCCAAGAAGGTCAAGGCTGCAGTGAGCTATGATCATGCCACTGCACTCTAGCCTGGGTGACAGAGTGAGATGCCATCTCAAAAATATACCCCCAAAATGGAACTTTTCAAGGATATTCTGTCAAAACTGCCTCTTAATTCTCTGTGATCAGAGCTGGCCATTATGAATGAGTTTCAAGTTTTACCAAAGGGGTATTTTTATGTGAGTATTAACAGGCCAGGCGCAGTGGCTCATGCCTATAATCCCAGGACTTTGGGATGGGGGAGAACTGCTTGAGCCCAGAAGTTCAAGACCAGCCTGGGCAACAAAGCGAGACCCCATCTCTATTTAAAAATAAATAAATAAAAAGAAAAAGAAAACGTAATGACTGTTAATGAATTAAATGTTTGAGATTTTTTCCCCCCTCATACTCATTTTATTGACACCCATTTTATTGCTTTTCACTCAACATATAAAGAATCCTTAAGGTCACCTGCCCTGCCACCTTGTTTCCAAATCCCTTCTCCACCACCCCTGGGAGATGGTCACCAGCCTCACCTAAGCCAGAAATGGGGAAGGGTTACCTCCTCCTAGAACAGCAACGCTGAGCAGCCCTGGTGGGCCCTCTTCTCCTGACATGATCTCTTCCTCACAGCAACTTCTACTTTTGGCTCTAGCTCTGCCCTTCTGGGCTCACACAGAGAAAGTCTGCTCCCTCTTCTATATAACCATCCTTAAAGTATCTGAAAACAGCTATGTCTGGCTTTGGTATTCTCTTTTCTCTCTAAGAGGGTTATAAGAGGTGAATAAATCAAGGCACCTGGGGAGATATGGAAAGAATGAAGGGGTGGGATGGGGCCATTTTGCTTTTTGTCATCTTAAGTGCTCCAACTAGTTGACCCTTTCCCCTCCCAAATCCACCCAGATCAAAGTGACCTTGTAACCATACTTTGCAAAGTGTGACTGGAAATACCTTACTGAGACAAATTCTAAAAACCTCACTGGGCCCCTATCTCTGGTAACCATCCTGATCCAGCCAACCCCTTCCCTTTGGTCCCCCAGGCTCATACCAGTAGTGATCTGCATCCATGAATGTCAGCTGAAAGGCCAACAACCCATAGAGATAGGAGTGGTTGTTCCATGATGTCTTGTCCAGGAGAAACACATACCAGTATGGCAGCAGGAATAACACACAGCTTATCCGGTAGCACAGGCCCAGCATCATGCCCAGTGCCCCTGGGATTTGTAGGGAGAGGATTAAGAGGTCAAGAGGTCACCACAGACCCAGTTTCCCTGGGGTAGAATATGGTTGACATTAAGAAAAATCAAGCAGTGTATAATCAGGTAAAACTAAATGAAAATTAAGTGTTATTTTAATATTTTAAAAGAAGAATTATGGGATCACAGCTCAGGTGACACACAGGTCAACGGCATGAAGCTGATCACAGCAGAAGTGAAATAAGGCGCCAAAGACTTTGACTATTCATCAGAATGCTTCTATTTCTGTGTTTCTGGCAGGACAGTCAGTATTTCCATCTCTCCCACAATTCCCCTCACCCAGAAACATGACGGTGTAGACAAGATACATCCAGTCAAGTGGCAGTGGGCGCAGGGCATCCAGCAAGGGGAAGCGGCACACATCCAGCCCATCAAGGTATTTTCGGTCCAGGGAGCTGAGCCCCCGCTCCTGGGGAATGTCTAACACCATCAAGAACCCTAAGAAGGCAATAGGGGAGGAGGTCATGGGGTCTCAGATAAGGAAGCAGTAGAATACAGTGGAACATAGCTGAGAGTGTGCAGCTCCAGGGTCAGACTTCTCTTCTAATCTTGGCTCCACCATTTATTCAGTATTAATTTCTGAGTGCCTACTCTGCACACTACTATGTCAGTTGTGCCTTCTAGAACAGCCCCTGCAGCTCAGTTAACCAATTCCCCATTTGTGAGAAGGGGACTATGCTACAGGATTACAGAGAGGATTAAATCAGAGAAATGCACAAAATGCTATAAAAACTGATAGGGCCTTGACAGCTATAAAGATCCATCCTATTGAGCTTCAGAAAGTGCTCTGGGAGTGCTTCTCAACCTTTTTTGCTTCCTGGCACACCCAGAAAACAGTTGCATTTCATCACCATGCCGGGAATAAACAGAAGGGGCTACTCGGATCGGGAAGCCAGCTTGAGATAAGGCAGGGTTTCTCAACCTCTGGACTAGTCACATTTTGGGCTGGTTAATTATTTATTGAGAGGGATTACCCAATGTACCACAGGACATTCAGGAGCATCCCTGACCTCTATACAGATGCCAGAAGCCACCTATTCTTCCTCCCCCAAGTTGGGACAACTAAAAATGTCTCCAAATATTGCCTAACATCCCCTAGAGAACAAAACGGTCTCCAGTTGAGAACTACTGGGCTAAGGGGTCTAATATCTCTGCAATCTGTAAACCATTCCAAGCACACCATGCTGTGGCCTGAGTTAGAAAGCTCTTGATTAGGGAGTCACAGCCAAAATGTATGGCCCTTGTGACCCCTTGCTCTGTTTCTCTGAGTCTTCTGGGCAACTTCATCCCACAAGCAAAATGGGTCACTGCTGCCTTGCCTCTGCATATCGTATAGCCTCAGATCAAAGCATTTTTAGCCGGGTGCGATGGCTCACACCTGGAATCCCAGCACTTTGGGAGGTCGAGGCGGGTGGATCACATGAGGTCAGGAGTTCGAGACCAGCCTGGCCAACGTGGTGAAACTAAAAACTAAAAACTAAAATAAAATAAAAATTAGGCAGGTGTGGTGGCAGGGGCCTGGCCTGTAATCTCAGCTGCTTGGGAGGCTGAGGCGGGAGAATCGCTTGAACCCAGGAGGCGGAGGTTGCAGTGAGCCGGGATCACGTCATTGCACTCCAGCTTGGGCAACAAGAGCGAAACTCCATCTCAAAAAAAAGGAGTTCTGGCCACCAAGTAAATTCTAACTGGAGGAGACAAAGCAGGTTTAATCCTAAAAGTTACAAATACCTCTTCTTTTATACCAATATCTTCAGCTCTGGGGAAAAGGGAGCTAAGTCTACTTGCAACCGAAAAATTGATGATTGTCATTCTTCCACCCCCAACCAAACTACACCCACCCATAAACTGGACTCACCAAAAAGAAAACGAAAGACAGCCAGGCTTGCAGGGTCCGTTGGTCGATTCAGCAAGGTCACCAGCCTCCGCCAGCTGGACAAATCTGTCCACTCAAAACCCAAGAGTTTCCCCCATTCGGCTGCCCTGCCTGGGCCCTGAGATCTGTTCAGCCTTGTCTTTCTGGACTTTATCTGCAACCAACAAATAGAGAAAATGTGTGTGCAGGGGTGGGCTCCACCTCAAATCACAGAAATCAGAGCACCAACAGCCCAGAGCTCCGCCCACCCCGGGTTGGCTCAATGATGTGACTACAGAAAAACATTCCTACAGTGCAGCCCCTCCTCCAAGATCCTCCATTGTCCCAGTACTCCTCAGACTACAGCCCCCTAACCGTAAAGTGCCCCCGAATGTCATCATCATCCAGAAGCCGCAGGCTGCAACCTGTCACAGCACGCCCCTTACCTCATGGAGCCCCACCCCCCACAACCAGGACTCACTGGGCGTCCTCCCCCCCACCGCCCCTCTAAGACCAGCGCTCCTCGGAACTCTCTGCCGGAGGGCGAGGCCCTAAGCCTACCTGAGCTGGGCGGGGTCCGCGCGGACCTGGCAGACACTGCCATTGCTCCGCGGAAGAGGCAGGTGGGTCACAGAAGCAGCGTCCGCACAGCTACCGCCAGGAGAATTCGCTTCCCTAGGCTCCGCCTCCCGACGCGTCAGCAGCCGTGAGGCGGGCCGGAAAGCGCCACCACTGTCGTAAATACTACGCCCCGACCAGCGGCGCCGGATTCCTTGCTTGGCTGTAGGGGGCGGAACGGGGAGCCTTGGGACAGGGCGAGGGTACCCTCTAGTGCCGTTGGTCTCCAGGCGGACTGCCAGACTCCTCACCCCCGAGGCCTTCCGAGGCGCCTCTGCTTTTTATTTTCTTTTTTCTTTTTTTTGAGACGGAGTCTTGCTCTGGGCTAGAGTGCAGTGGCACGATCTTGGCTCACTGCAACCTCCTCTTCCGGGGTCGAGTTCAAGCGCCTCCCTGCCTCAGCCTCCCGAGTAGCTGGGATTAGAGGCGCCCGCCACCGCACCGAGCAGATTTTCATTTTTTTAGTAGAGACGGGGGAGTTCACCATGTTGGCCAGGCTGGTCTCGAACTCCTGACCTCGTGATCCACCGCCTCGGTCTCCCAAAGTGCTGGGATTCCAGGTGTGAACCACCGCGCCCGGCCTCTGCTTTTTAAACACTGAGAAGAGTCGGAGTTCTCCAACTTATTTTGGGTCCTTCCCCCATTGGTCCTCTCCAGGCTGTACCGTCCCTGCGGTGCTCTCTGATGTGAGGGATCCGGGGGAAAGGGCAACTTTTTGCCAGAGTTTGACGCCCAGTTGAGGACGCGCCTGGAAGGACTGCCCGGGTTTTCAGCTATTGCACGACCCCTTCATTTTCTTTTCCAGGACCTGCAAAGAACCTAGGTTTCTAAGCAGTAGGGGCCAGCCGCAGCTCACGCCGAGGCGGGAGGATCGATAGAGGAGGGGGAAAAAGACAAGAAAAAATACTTTTATAAAAGTTAGCTGTGTGTGATGGCGCCCTCCTGTGGTTTCAGCTACTCGGGAGGCTGAGGTGGGAGGATCGCTTGAGCCCAGGAGTTCGAGGCTGCAGTGAGCTGTGATTGCACCATTGCACTCCAGCCTGGACAACACAGTGAGACCCTGTCTCAAAAAAAAAAAAAAAAAAAAAAAAAAAAGCCTGGTGCGCTGGCTCACGCGTGTAGTCCCAGCACTCTGGGAAGCCGAGGCGGGCAGATCACTGGAGGTGAGGAGTTCAGATATTATTACCCTGGCCAACATGGTGAAACCCCGTCTCGACTAAAAATACAAAAATTAGTCATGCATGGTGGTGCGCCCCTAATCCCAGCTACCCTGGAGGCTGAGGCACGAGAATCGCTCGAACCTGGGAGGCAGAGGTTGCAGTGAGCCAGGATCGTGCCACTGCACTCCAGCCTGGGCTACAGAGCTAAACTCCGCCTCAAAAAAAAAAAAAAAAAAAAAAAAAGGAAGGAAAGAGGAGGAAGGAAGGAAGGAAGAGAAGGAAGGAAGGAGAGGAAGGGTGGAAGGGAGGGAGGGAAGGAGGAAGGAAGGAAGGGAGAAAGGAGGGAGGGAGGGAAGGAAGGAAGGAAGGGAAGAAAGGAAGAGCAGCTGGAGAAACAGGAACAACATAACTGAAGAGGAGATACAGAGCAAGGGCACTGAGTAGAGTGTGGCCCATCAGGGAAGGTTCTCAGAGAGGCGAGTCCGGAATAGAATTGTAATACCTAAATCTCTTGACTGGGATTAGCCATCAGGAAAAGAAGAAGGCATCGCAGAGAAACAGTTCTCAAACTGTTGGGTCTTGGGACCCATTTACAGTGTTAGAAATTATAGAAGAGGCCAGGTGCAATAGCTCACGCCTGTAATCTCAGCACTTTGGGAGGCCAAGGCGGGTGGATCACCTGAGGTCGGGAGTTTGAAACCAGCCTGACCAACATGGGGAAACGCCTGTCTCTACTAAAAATACAAAATTAGCCGGGTGTGGTGGCACACGCCTGTAATCCCAGCTACTCCGGAGGCTGAGGCAGGAGAATTGCTGGAACCCGGGAGGCAGAGGCTGCAGTGAGCTGAGATCATGCCATTGCACTCCCACCTGGGCAACAAGAGTGAAAACACCATCTCAAAAAAAAAAAAAAAGAAATTATAGAAGACCCTAAAAGCTTTGTTTATGTGGATTATATCTTTCAATATTTGCCATATTAGACATTTTTGAGGCCAGGTGCTGTGGCTTATGCCTGTAATCCCAACATTTTGGGAGGCTGAGGTGAGTGGATCACTTGAGTTAGGTCAGCAGTTCAAGACCAGCCTGGCTAACATGGTAAAACCCCATCTCAAAATACAAAAAAATTAGCTGGGTATGGTGGCAGGCGCCTATAATCCCAGCTACTCGGGAGTCTGAGACAGTAGAATCGCTTGAACCCAGGAGGTGAAGGTTGCAGTGAGCCAACATCTCACCACTGCACTCCAGTCTGGGTGACAGAGCAAGAGTCTGTCTCAAAAAAAAAAAAAAAAAAGACATGTGTCTAGTCTCAGCTATTTCCAGCTTTTCTGGAGACTAAGGCAAGACAATCTCTTAGTTCAAGAGTTTTAGACCAGCTGGGGCAACATAACGAGATCCATTTCAAAAAAATAAAAATAAAAAAGCTGGCCGGGCACGGTGGCTCACACCTGTAATCCTAGCACTTTGGGAGGCTGAGGTGGGTGGATCACCTGAGGTCAGGAGTTCAAGACCAGCCTGGCCATCATGGTGAAACCCAATCTTAAAAAATAAATAAATAAAATAAAAATAAAAAAGCTATCAAGCCATGAAAAAACATGGAGGAACCTTAAACTCATATTGCCAAGTGAAAGAAATCAATGTGGAAAGACTACAAACTGTATGATTCCAACTATATGGCACATATACATATATATACATACATATATATATATATATATATATATATATATATAAATTTTTTTTTTTTTGAGTCGAGGTCTTGCTATGTTGCCCAAGATGGTCTTGAATTCCTGGTCTCAAGCAATCCTCCCGCTTCAGCCTCCCAAAGTGCTGGGAATACAGGCATGAGGCACTGCACTTGGCCTCAACTAAATGATATTCTAAAAAGGCTAAACTATGGAGATAGTAAAAAGATCAGTGACTGCCAGGGAGATAGAGTTGCTGGGAGGAGGGGATGGTAGGTGGAGCACAGGGGAGTTTTACAGAAGTGAAACTATTTTGTATGATGTTGTAATAGTGTCATGGTGGATATATGTCATACCTGTGTGTAAACCCATAGAATGTACAATGCAAAGAGTAAACCCTAATGTAATTTATGAACTTTGTGAATATAATGTATCAATATGGAGTATGTTAATAATACACCGATACTGGCTCATCAGTTGTAACAAATGCACCACACCAATTGAAAAAGGTTAATAATAGGATAAATGGGGAGCCTAAAGGGGGATATGGGAACTCTCTGCACTTTTTTTTTTTTTGAGCCAGAGTCTTCCTCTGTTGCTCAGGCTGGAGGAGCTGTGGCACAATCTTGACTCACTGCAGCCTTGACCTTCCAGGCTCAAGTGATCCTCCTACCTCAGCCTCCCAAGTAGCTGGGACTACAGGTGTGCACCACTGTGCCTGGCTAATTTTTGTATTTTTTTGTAGAGACGGGGTTTCACCATGTTGCCCAAGCTGGTCTCAAACTCCTGAGCTCAAGTGATCCTCCCTCCTCGGCCTCCCAAAGTGTTGGGATTACAGGCGTGAGCCACCGCTCTCAGGCCTGGAATTATCTGTACTTTCTGCCCAATTTTTCTGTAAGCCTAAAACTGTCTGCCCAAAATAGTCTGTTAGTTTAAAAACAACCATAGGCTGGGCATAGTGGCTCATGCCTGTAATCCCAGCAATTTGGGAGGCCAAGAGGGAGGATCACTTGAGCTGAGGAATTCAAGACCAGCCTGGGCAACATGGTGAAACCCCATCTCTACAAAAAAATACAGAAAATACAAAAATTGGCCAGGCACAATGGTGCACGCCTGTAGTCCCAGCTACTTGGGGAGGCTAAAGTGGGAGGACCGCTTGAGCCTGGGAGGTTGAGACCACAGTGAGCTGTCAATGTGCCACTGCACTCCAGCCTGGGCAACAGTGAGACCCTGTAGGAAGGGAGAGCGGGAGGGGGTCCAGTTGCATCAAAGAATGCAATTGGACACTATCCACTTTTTTGGGTGTGTGCATCAAAGGGATACTTGAGAGTGAAAAGAATGAAAGTATTTTAAAATTGTATCTGATGAGAGTCTAGGATATGTAAAGAAATCTGCAACTCAAAAACGATAAAAGACAACCCAAATAAAAATAGGCAGAGGGGCTGGGCACAATGGCTCATGCCCATAATCCCAAAACTTTGGGAGGCCAAGGTGGCAGGATCACTTGAGGTCACTGTGCCTGGCTAATTTTTGTATTTTTTTGTAGAGACGGGGTTTCACCATGTTGCCCAAGCTGGTCTCAAACTCCTGACCTCAAGTGGACCCCCTCCCCCTCTCCCTTCCTACAGGGTCTCACTGTTGCCCAGGCTGGAGTGCAGTGGCACATTGACATCTCTACAAAAAAGTACAAAAATTAGCCGGGTGTGGTGACCGTGCCTAGCTAATTTTTTGTACAAGTCTGGTTTCACCATGTTGCCCGGGCTGGTCTCAAACTCCTGATCTCAAGCGATCCTCCCGCCTTGGCCTCCCGTAGTGTTTGGATTATGGGTTGAGTCACTGCACCAGACCAAAGGTTAGTTTAATAGGACATGTGTTTTATCTTGACAAACCATGAGACAACTATTGCAGGCAGAAATGCTATATGCAAATTTCCACTTCTTCACTCAAAATATTAAAAAGACATATACTGTAGGGTCAAGATTTAATACAATTAATAATTGGTACTGGCTGGGCTTGGTGGCTCACGCCTGTAATCCCAGAACTTTGGGAGGCTGAGGCAGGTGGATTACCTGAGGTCAGGAGTTTGAGACCAACCTGGCCAACACGGCAAAAACCCATCTCTACAAAAAATACAAAAAAATTAGCTGGGTGTAGTGGCAGGCACCTGTAGTCTCAGCAACTTTGGAGGCTGAAGCAGAATTGCTTGAACCTGGGATGTAGAGGTTGCAGTGAACCGAGATTGCGCCATTGCACTCCAGCCTGTGCAACAAGAGCAAAACACCATCTCAAAAAAAAAAAAAAATTGCACTGCTTCATCAAGGACATTCTTTTTTTTTTTTTTTTTTGAGACAGAGTCTCACTCTGTCACCAGGCACCAGGCTGGAGTGCAGTGGCGCGACCTCGGCTCACTGCAACCTCCGCTGCCCGGGTTCAAGCAGTTCTCCTGCCTCAGCCTCCCAAGTAGCTGGGACTACAGGCGTGCGCCACCACTCCCAGCTAATTTTTTTTTTTTTGTATTTTTAGTAGAGACGAGGTTTCACCATGTTGACCAGGATGGTCTCGATCTCTAACCTTGTGATCCGCCCGCCTCGGCCTCCCAAAGTGCTGAGATTACAGGCGTGAGCCACTGCGCCCGGCCTCAAGGACATTCTTAATAGAAAGTGGCTTTTTTTTTTTTTTTTTAAGACGGAGTCTCGCACTGTCGCCCAGGCTGGAGTGCAATGGCATGATCTCAGCTCACTGCAACCTCTACCTCCCGGGTTCACTCGATTCTCCTGTCTCAGCCTCTGGAGTAGCTGGGATTATAGGCGCATGCCACCACAGCTGGCTAATTTTTTGTAATTTTAGTAAAGACGGGGTTTCACTATGTTGGCCAGACTGGTCTCAAACTCCTGACCTCGTGATCTGCCCACCTCAGCCTCCCAAAATGTTGGGATTACAGGCGTGAGCCACAGCGCCCTGCCTGAAAGTGGCATTTTTGAAACTTGCAAGTGCATGGCATTGAGGAATGCAATAGCTACTACTACAGTTTGATGCCCTCGTCTTTATTCCTGCTTAGTTGCCAGCACTTTTACCCACCATTGCTTTTGCATCATCAGTACAAATGCCAATTGTTAAAAAGGCAGATATCTCAGTATCACTACAATAATGTTGTCTTTGAAGTCCCCAGGAGTTCCCAGGCCACATACTGAGAACTATTGTCCTAAAGGAAAAGAATGGCAGAGGTAGGCATAAAAAAGGGATTATTGGTGGGCCAGGCGTGGTGGCCCCACAGACCATGGTCATGCCAGGTGGTTGTACTACAATCCCAGAGTCAGAGCTAGAAGAAAGATCAGTAGAACAAGACTCCACAGAACTGTTTACCAGCCACAGACATCTCACTGCAGAGACATCCAGGCCTGAAGTTTCACCCCTCCAAGGAGTCTCGGAATAATCCAAATAGAGTTGTTTGGTTGAGCGGAACATGCCCGTCTCAAGGCTGAACCTGTTTGAACCTCATGCTAAGCACAGTTATAGGGCTGGCGCAGGTACTTCCTAAAGCTTACCTTCCTGGAGATGACACTGCATAGGGAGAGGGGTTGGGACTTTATATTTTGCTAGGAGGACTTATAACACCATGGGCAAGTCAGTTGAAACTTGTCTTGTTTTGCCAGGAAAGGAGGTAGTTGCCTTTGGTCATCCATGTGCTAATAGTCACAGAATACAGTGAGATGACATAGTTTTGGGATAGATTTTATAATGCAGCGATTCAGATCCAAAATAATTTGATAACCCATTTTTTTCACAGAATTCTTATAGAGTAAATGTATCAAGTTTAATAAAGCATCTCATTGTCAAACAAACAAACAAACAAAAAAGCCACCACGCCCAGCACTTTGGGAGGCCAAGGTGGGTGGATCACCTGAGGTCAGGAGTTCCAGACCAGCCTGACCAACATGGTGAAACCTCGTCTCTACTAAATACAAAAAAATAGGGGCGTGGTGGCACATGCTTGTAATCTCAGCTATTTGGGAGGCTAAGGCAGGAGAATTGCTTGAACCCAGGAGGCGGAGGTTGCAGTGAGCCAAGATTGCGCCATTGCACTCCAGCCTGGGCAACAAGATCACAAGATCTAAACTCTGTCTCAAAAAAAATAAAAGGAATTATTGGGACCAGATGGATTTATAGCAGGAGGAATCACTGGGCAAACTGTGTTCCTGCTGTTGAGGAATAGGCAAGGCAGGTCAAATCACTTTTTTTTTTTTTTTTTTTTTTGAGACTGAGTCTCACTCTGTTGCTCAGGCTGGAGTGCAGTGGCGTGATCTCGGCTGACTGCAACCTCTGACTCCCAGGTTCAAGTGATTCTTCTGTCTCAGTCTTCTGAGTAGCTAGGATTACAGGCATGCACCACCTCACCTGGCTAATTTTGTATTTTTAGTAGAGATGGGGTTTCTCCATATTGGTCAGGCTAGTCTCGAACTCCTGACCTCAGGTGATCTGCCTGCCTCAGCCTCCCAAAGTGCTGAGATTACAGGCATGAGCCACCATGCCTGGACAATTTTTGTATTTTTAGTAGAGACAGGGTTTCACCATGTTGCCCAGGCTGGTCTCAAATTGCTGACCTAAAGTGATCACCTGCCTTGGCCATCCAAAGTGCTGGGATTATAGGCATGAGCCACCACACCTGGCCCCATTTTTCTTTTTAGAGACAGGGTCTCATTATGTTGCCCAGGCTGGAGTGCAGTGGCTATTCATAGGTGCGATCCCACTACTGATCAGCATGGGAGTTTTGACCTCTGTTTCCTACCTGGGCTAGTTCACCCCTCCTTAGGCAATGTGGTGGTTCCTCGCTCCAGGGAGGTCATCATAATAATGTTGAACTTAGTGCAGATACCCAATGGGCATAGCACACTATGGCCCAGAACTCCTGGGCTCTAGTGATCCTCCTGCCTCAGACTCCCCAAGTAGCTGAGACTACAGACACCTGCCACCATGCCTGGCTTTTTTAAGACAGGGTCTTACTCTGTAACCCAGGCTGAGTGGCATGATCACAGCTCATTGCAGGCTTGACATCCTGGGTTCAAGTGATCTCCTTGCCTCAGCTTCTTGGGAGCTGGGACTAGGCGTGCACCCCCATACCCAGCTAATTTATTATACTTTGGAGAGGCAAGTTCTCACTACGTTGCCCAAGCTGGTCTCGAACTCTTGAACACAAGTGATCCTCCCACCTTGGCCTCCCAAAGTGCTGGGATTATAGGCATAAGCCATTGCTCCCAGCCTGAAATGGATTTCTTTTTTTTTTCTTTTTTTTTTTTTTTTTTTAAGACGGGGTTTCACCATGTTGGTCAGGCTGGTCTTGAACTCCCGACCTCAGGTGATCCGCCCGCCTTGGCCTCCAAAGTGCTTGGATTACAGGCGTGAGCCACCACGCCCGGCCTGAAATGGATTTCTTAATCCACTGTCAAACTCTGGCCCAAATGAATTCAGTTTGATTTAGAAAATTTGTATTAACTCTTCTAGGACTGCTCAAAATTAATGCTTCCATTAAGTTCAGCATTTACGGTCTGTTATGTGCTAAGGACTGAACAAGTTACAGCGAGGGGGAAAATGACTAAATTGTTGCCTCTGTCCTCTAGGAGTTAAAGGGTAAGGAAACAGATAATAATAATAAAAGAATTTAGAAATAATAGGATAGTAATAACAATAATTGAATGTAGAAAGTAATAAATATTAAATGAGTGCTATGGGAGCATTGAGGAAGAAATTAATTACACTAGAGAAATCAGGAAAGTTTTTTTGGGACAGGGTCTCACTGTCTCACTTGGGCTTTGAAGGATAAGTGAAATTTTGAAAGGAGAGAGGGAAATCAAAAGTTCAAAAATTTTTTTAACTTAAAAAATTAAAAATTTTTTTAATGGTGGCTCATGCTTATAATTCCAGCACTTTGGGAGGCCAAGGCAGGTGGATCATCTGAGGTCAGGAGTTTGAGACCAGCCTGGTCAACATGGCGAAACCCCATCTTTACCAAAAATACAAAAATTAGCCAGGTGTGGTGGTGCATGCCTGTAATCCTGGCTACTTAGGAGGCTGAGGCAGGAGAATCGCTTGAACCCAGGAGGTAGAGGTTGCATTGAGCTGAGATCATGCCACTGCACTCCAGCCTGGGTCTGGAGTCACAGAGTGAGACTCCATCTATAAAATTAAATTAAATTAAATTAAATTAAAATACACTTTGTAGAGATGGGGCTCATTACATTGACCAGGCTCATCTGGAACTCCTGGCCTCAAGGTATCTTCCTGCCTTAGCCTCCCAAAGTGATGCAATTACAGGCATGAGCCACCTTACCCAGCCAGAAATAAAAAGTTCTTAATAGGCTTGGGCGAACTGAGAGTATTCTGTATAAGAAAAATACAGCTAATAAATGAGCTTGCTAACTCAGTACCTCCAGTTTTTCCTTTCAGAAATAATATACAAAGATTTGTGGTATTTAGCATTCATTTATCCATAAAATAGGGCAAACTTTAGGAAAGAAATTTCTCCATGAATCTTTTCCAAAAAAAATCATCTTTCTTTGCACCGTGGAGAAGAAACCTTCTTTCAGACTTCTCAGTTCAGTATCTGAAACATTTACTGAGTTGCCTACATGTATAGGACATATGTGAAAGATTCTTCTTTATTTTATTTTATTTTAATAAAGACGGGGTTTCACCATGTTGGTCAGGCTGGTCTTGAACTCCCGACCTCAGGTGATCTGCCCGCCTTGGCCTCCAAAGTGCTTGGATTACAGGCTTGAGCCACCACGCCCAGCGAAAGATTCTTTAAAAGAAATAAAATGTGGTGCAGATCAGAACAGGAGGAAGTTAGCTTCAGTGGGGAAATCTGTAAAGCTTCACTGAGGCTATGTCTTAAATGTGAATAGAATTGTCACAAGCAGTGATGAGTGAAGGCTTTAGGCGAAGACATAGAAGGGGGATGATGTAGGATGCTTGGGAAAAGGACATGTAATTTGGTTGACTGGAGGACTGGGAGGTGAATCCAGTAGGAGAGAAGTTTAGCAAAGCGGTTGAGAACAGTCTTAGAATGCCATGCTAAGAAGTTTGGGCTTTATCCTGGAGGCAGGGTGGAGCATACAATATGTTTCTGGAAGATAGCAATCAGCCACAGAGGAGTTGATGGGAAAAGAAAGGTCAATTTAGGGCTGGGTGCAGTGGCTCACGCCTGTAATCCCAGCACTTTGGGAGCCCGAGGCGGGCAGATCATGAGGTCAGGAGTTTGAGACCAGCCTGGCCAACATGGTGAAACCCTGTGTCTACTAAAAATACAAAAATTAGCTGGACATGGTGGCATGCGCCTATAATCCCAGCTACTCAAGAGGCTGAGGCAGGAGAATAGCTTGAACCTGGGAGGCAGAGGTTGCGGTGAGCCGAGATTGTGCCACTATACTCCAGCCTGGCGACAGAGTGAGACTCTGTCTCAAAAAAAAAAAAAGTATGAAACAAGACTTGGTGACCTGTTGCATGTGGAGGATGCTTTGTGGTTCCTAGCTTGAGAAATGGATAAATCGGAGTCCCACTCAGGAAGAGGAACATGGAGATAAAGGGTTTGGTCTGGGTGTTGGAGATGTCTGTGGACTGTCCAGGGCATTGGAGAGGCAGCATTGGTAGTTGAGGGAAAGGCCCAGGCTAGAGATAATAGATTTGGGGGATTGCCTACAAATGGCTGTTGAAGTCAGAGAGGCACTGCACTGCCCTATAGGGAGACCAGGGTTTTCTCAGCCTCAGCACAATTGCCATTTTGGTCCAGATTCTTTCTTGTGGGAGGTTGTCCTTTGCATTGTAGGATATTTTAGCAGCATCCTTGGCCTCGACCCACCAGACACTAGTAGCACCCCCTACTCCCAGCTGTGACAACCAAAAATGTCTCCAGACATTGCGAAGGGCAAAATTACCCCCACTGAGAACCACTGCCTTCGAATGGAGTGCTTCTCTTCAGAAGTTGGAAGAAAGATGGCCAAGGGCAGAATCTTTGGGTTCTAGGGGCACATTCAGAAAGGAAAAGGGCGCATTAGAAGACAGGTGGGCTGGCCAGCAGTGTAACAGGCTACAGAGAGGCTTTGGAGACAGAAATGAACCTCGGCATTGGTAGAACTTTATGATCCTTCAGGAATCAGGATCAGTTGAGCCTCCTGAATGTACCTTTTCCTTGTTCTCCAGCCTTTTTGTCTGAAATACAGGAGTAAACTGGCCACCTGGGCCATAAATCAGAAGACTGGGATATATGCCAAGGGTTATGTACCTGAAAGTTTGCTTGGATGCTCTTTCAGGTAATAATATTCCCTTTCTCTTATTTTCTCATTCAGTTTTCTCTCTATTAGTCTCCTTTTCTTCTCTTTCTTTTTTTTCTTTTTTTTTTTTTTTTTTTGAGACCAGGTTTTGTTCTTGTTGCCCAGGGAGTACAATGGCGCAATCTCGGCTCACCACAACCTCCGCCTCCTCGGTTCAAGCGATTCTCTGGCCTCAGCCTCCCAAATGCTGGGATTGCAGGAATGTGCCACCACACCCAACTAATTTTTGGTATTTAGTAGAGACAGGGTTTCACCATGTTGGCCAGGCTGATCTTGAACTCCTCACCTCAGGTGATCCACCAGCCTTGACCTCCCAAAGTGCTGGGATTACAGTCATAAGCCACTATGCCAGCCTTCTTTTTTTTTTTTTTTTTTTTTGAGATGGGGTGTGGCTCTGGCTCTGTGACCCAGGTTGAAGTGCAGTGGGGCATGATCTCGGGTCACTGCAGCCTCTGCCTCTCGGGCTCAAGCAATCCTTCCGCCTCAGTCTCCCGAAGTAGCTGGGACTACAGGCATGTGCCACCACGCCTAGCTAATCTTTACATTTTTAGTAGAGATGAGGTTTTGTGGTGGTGGCCAGGCTGGTCTCTCTAGTCTCAAGTGATCCGCCCGCATCAGCCTCCCAAAGTACTGGGATTACAAACGTGAACCACTGCACCTAGCCTATTCTTAATCCCATTTTGCAAATGAAGTGACTTGCCCTAAACTGCACAGCTAGGGTAGTAGTGTAGAAGAGTAGGAGGTGAGATGTCACCCTAGTCTCTTTTTGTTTATTTTTTTGTTTTGAGTCAGAGTCTCCCTCTGTCCCCCAGGCTGGAGTGTAGAAGCTCGATCTCGGCTCACTGCAACCTCCACCTCCCATGTTCAAGCAATTCTCCTGCCTCAGCCTGCTGAGTAGCTGGGACTACAGGTACATGTCACGATGCCCAGCTAATTTTTTGTATTTTTAGCAGAGACAGGGTTTCACCGTGTTAGCCAGGATGGCCTCGATCTCCTGACCTGTGATCCGCCTGCCTGGGCCTCCCAAAGTGCTGGGATTACAGGCGTGAGCCACCTGGCCTGGCCTACCCTAGTCTTTTGCTCACACAGGGAATTGCTAAGAAGTTGGGGCTTTATCCTGGAGGCAGGATGGAGCATACTTAAATACCTGTTTTGGGAAGATAGCAGTCAGCCACAGAGGAGTAGATGAGAAAAGAAAGGTGAGTTTAGAGGGGATTTGAATTGTCCAGGGAAGAGATATGCTGGCATTATCTAGGAGGAAGGGGCTGGCATGGAATGGAGGAGGTGAATATGAGAGGCATGACCAAGAATGAACCAAGATTTGGTGAGGATCCATTGCTTCTTGGCTACAACTCTTACCAACTAGCAGTTTAGCAGTATTTCCTTACAAAGTCACTTCACTGAATGTGTGTGTGTGTGTGTGTGTGTGTGTGTGTGTGTGTGTTACATATATATGTATATATATTCGAGGCTGCAGGCAGTGGCTCACACCTGTAATCCCAGCACTTTGGGAGGCCAAGATGGGTAGATCACTTGAGGTCAGGATTTCAAGACCAACCTGGCCAACCTGGTGAAACCCCATCTCTACTAAAAATACAAAATTAACCGGGCATGGTGGCAGGCACCTGTAATCCCAATTCAGGAGGCTGAGGCAGGATAATTGCTTGCAACTGGGAGATGGAGATTGCAGTGAGCCAAGATTGTGCCACTGCACTCCAGCCTGGGCAACAGAGCAAGACTCTGTCTCAAAAAATAAAAAAATAATAAATAATATAAAAGGATCTCTAGACTAGCCTGACCAACATGGTGAAACCCCATCTCTACCAAAAATACAAAAAAATTAGCTGGCCATGGTGGCACGTGCCTGTAGTCCCAGCTACTTTGTATATATATACACACACATACACATACTATATATATATATACACACACACACACAATATATATATACACACACTATATATATACACACACTGTACATATATATACACACTATATATATATAGTACGCAACTCACTGCAACCTCCACCTCCCGGGTTCAAGCGATTCTCCTGCCTCAGCCTTCCTAGTAGCTGAGACTATAGGGGTTTCACCATGTTGGCCAGGCTGGTCTCGAACTCCTGACCTCAGGTGACCAAAGTGCCTCCGCCTTCCAAAGAGCTGGGATTACAGATATGAGCCACTGCGCCCAGCCTATACATATATATATTTGAATACATATATATGGATAGAAGGAATCAATGACACTTATTTCTTTTCTTGTACCCTGCCTATAATACCATAGAACATAGTTCAGTGGCTTACCGAATGTCTCACCTTGTGCAGTCAAAGTGGTCCTCCGACAAGGATAACACTGTAATGTTTGCACAGGCCAAGGAAAGCCTGCAGAGATTCTTCGTGGTGAGGATGAGGGTGAACAGGTCACAGTCCCAGTTATGGGCACTGCGAATGCTCCCTGCTGAAGGTTACTGGGTCTAAGCCCAGAGTCAGCTCCCTCAAGGACACCCACTTATGTCTAAGGCTGGCAGTGTCATACTAGACCCCACTTATACCTCAACTATTGGACCCCCTGATCCCCATCCTGGGATCCTCCTCCGTTTCTTTTTTTCTTTTCTTTTTTTTTTTTAAAGATGGGGTTTCACCATGATGGCCAGGCTGGTCTTAAACTCCTGACCTCAGATGATCCACCCACCTCGGCCTCCCAAAGTGCTAGAATTACAGGCGTGAGCCAGCGCGCCCAGCCCTTTCTCTGTTTCTTATGCTCCCCCTCCACATCCTACTCTTGCCTTCTATTTCTTGGCACCTCTGCTCTCCCCCCCCCCACCGACCACCTACTTAGCATCTATAATTCTAATAGTAATCATGATAACCAACATTTACTGGGTTTTTTTCAATACAGAAAGAAAAGACTTAAAAAAAAATTTTTTTTTTTCTCTGAAAAAGACAGGGTCGGCCAGGCACGGTTGCTCATGCCTGTAATCCTAGCACTTTGGGAGGCTGAGATGGGCAGATCACCTGAGGTCAGGAGTTTAAGACCAGCCTGGCCAACATGGTGAAACCCTGTCTCTATTAAAAATACAAAAATTAGCTAGCTGGGTGTGGTGGCACGTGCCCGTAATCCTAGCTATTTGGGAGGCTGAGGCAGGAGAATCACTTGAATTTGGGAGGCAGAGGTTGCTGTGAGCCAAGATCGTGCCACTGCATTCCAGTCTGGGCAACAAGAGAAAAGCTCCTTCTTAAAAAAAAAAAAAAGAAAAGAAAGAAAGAAAAGAAAAAGAAAAAGACAGGGGACAGGGTCTCACCATGTTGCTCAGTCCGGTCTTGAAATCTCGGGCTTGGCTGGGCACAGTGGCTCATGCCTGTAATCCCAGCACTTTGGGAGGCCAAGGTGGGTGGAATACCTGAGGTCAGGAGTTCGAGACCAGCCCGGCCAACATGGTAAAACCCTGTCTCTACTAAAAATATAAAACTTAGCTGGGCATGGTAGCAGACGCCTGTCATCCCAGCTACTTAGGAGGCTGAGGCAGGAGAATCGCTTGGACCTGGGAGGCAGAGGTTGCCGTGAGCCGAGATCATGCCATTGCACTCCAGCCTGGGCAACAGAGCAAGACTCTGTCTCAAGAAGAAGAAAAAAAAAGAAATCCCAGGCTCAAGCAATCCTCTCACCTCAGCCTCCCAAAGTACTGGGATTACAGGTGTGAGCCACCACACCTGACCTACTGGGTTTTTTGAGTGCTGTGCACAGATGATGAAATAACTGAGGCTTAGAGTTGTTATGCAAGTTTGTCACAGGTCATGTAAATATTAAGGTATGGATCAGCCACCATGCCCAGCCATAAGCCACATTATAATATGTTTCTCTTAAAAGTAAGAGAAACAGGGCTGGGCACAGGGACTCACGCCTGTAATCCCAACACTTTGGGAGGCTGAGACAGGAGGATCGCTTGAAACCAGGAATTTGAGGTTACAGTGAACTATGATCATGCCACTGCACTCCAGCCTGGGTGACAGTGAGACCCTGTGTCAAAAAAAATAAATAAATAAATACAAATAAACAGGTGAAATTAATTTTATTATTTTTTTATTTAACAATATAGCCAAACATAATTTCACCATATCATCAATACATAAAATTATTATTATTTTTTAAGGCGGAGTTTCACTCTTGTTGCCCAGGCTGAGTGTAATGGCACCATCTCGGTTCACTGCAACCTCTGCCTCCCAGATTCAAGCGATTCTCTTGCCTCAGTCTACCAAGTAGCTGGGATTACAGACCATGCCCAGCTAATTTTGTAGGGGTTCACCATGTTGGTCAGGCTGGTCTCGAACTCCCCCACCTCAGGTGATCCATCTCCCTCAGCTTCCCTAAGTGCTAGGATTACAGGTGTGAGCCACCGTGCCTGGCCAAAATTATTATTATTATTTTAAGAGATGGAGTCTTACTCTGTTGCCCAGGCTGGAGTGCAGTGGGGCAATCCTGGCTCACTGCAACATCCGCCTCTTGGGTTCTAGCAATTCTCCCACCTCAGCCTCCCAAGTAGCTGGGACTACAGGCATATGCCGCTATGCCTGGCTAATTTTTTTTTTTTTTTGTATTTTAGTAGAGATGGGGTTTCAGGCTGGTCTCGAACTCCTGAGCTCAGACAATCTACCCGCCTTGGCCTCCCAAAGTGCTAGGATTACAGGCGTAAGCCACTGTGCCTGGCCTCAAAATTATTATTATTATTATTATCATTATCATTATTAGAGACAGGGTCTGGTTCTGTCACCCAGGCTGGAGTGCAGTGGCAGTATCATAGCTCACTGCAGTCTCATATCCCTGGGCTCAAGCGATCCTCCTGTGCTAGCTTTCCAAGCAGCTAGGACTATGGACATGTTCCATCACGCCTGGCTGATTTTATTTTATTATAGAGACAGGGTCTTGATATGTTGCCCGGGCTTATATATAATATTATTTGCTGAGCGTGGTGGGTCATGCCTATAACCCCAGCACTTTGGGAAGCTGAGGTGGGAGAATCGCTTGAGGTTAGGAGTTTGAGACCAGTTTGGACAACACAGCAAGACACTGTCTCCAAAAAAAAAAAAAAAATTAGCTGGGTGTGGTGGCCCGTGCCTGTAGTCCCAGCTAACTGTGGAGGGTGAGGTGGGAAGATTGCTTGAGCCCAAGAGTTCAAGGCTGCAGTGAGCTTGAACGCACTGCACTGCACTGTAGCCTGCATGGCAAAGTGGGACCCTGCCTCGGAAAAAAAAAAAAAGCTATAGGGGTCCAAAATTTATTTAAAGCCTTTAACAAGGTATTTGTGTCTGGGTGGGCATGGTGGCTCACACCTGTAATCCCAGTACTTTGGGAGTCTGAGGTGGGCAGATCACCTGAGGTCAGGAGTTCAAGACCACCTTGGCTAACGTGGTGAGACCCTGTGTCTATTAAAAATACAAAAAAAAATTAGCTGGACCTGGTGGTGTGCTCCTGTAGTCCCAGCTACTAGGGAGGCTGAAGCAGGAGAATCGCTTGAACCTGGGAGGCAGAGGCTGCAGTGAGTCCAGATAGCACCTTTGCACTCCAGCCTGGGTGACAAGAGAGAAATGTCTCAAAAAAAAAAAAAAAAAAAATATTTGTGTCTGGAGTCTGGATGTGGTGGCTCACACCTATGATCCCAACACTTTGGGAAGCCAGGGAGGCAGGATTACTTGAAAACAGGAGTTTGAGACCAGCCTGGGCAACATGGTAAGGCTGGTAAACCCCCATCTCTACAAAAAGCTTAAAAAAAAATAAGCCAGACATGGTGGTTTGCACCTGTAGTTCCAGTTACTCGAGAGTCTAAGGCAGGAGGATCACTGAAGCCTAGGCGTTCAAGGCTGCAGTGAGCTACGTTCATGCCACTGGACTCTAGCCTGGGTGACAGAGGGAGACCATCTCAAGAAAACAAAACAAAATAAACAAACAAAAAAGGTATTTGTTGGAGAAGCTGACATTTCCTCCTTGGAACTGATTTCTTCTGGAATGGGTTAAGAATGTTCATTCCCTTCTGAATGTCCCTGTTATTGTTCTTCCGTCTTGATAAACACTGTCAAGGAAGAACAGATTTTCTCTGGCCTGGAGCCAGGTTAGTGGAAAAATCCTTTGCCTTGGGCCCCCTGCTCTGGTCCACTGGGGCAGTCCTCTGATCACTGACTGGGATAAATGACCTCCATGGAGGCCCCTGAAGGGAAATGCAGAATTGCTGAACTCTGGAAGGGAAGAAGGGGGTTGGCGAGCCATCATTACAGACACTGTGCTAGAGGCATTGCACAGCACATGCTATCTTTTTGCTTTTTTTTTTTTTTTTTTTTTTTTGAGACAGAGTCTTGCTCTTGTTGCACAGGCTGGAGTGCAATGGCACTATCTCGGCTCACTGCAACCTCCACCTCCCTGGGTCAAGCGATTCTCCTGCTTCAGCCTCCCGAGTACCTGGGATTACAGGCTTGTGCCACCATGCCTGGCTAAATTTTGCATTTTTAGTAGATACGGGGTTTCACCATGTTGGCCAGGGTGGTTTCTATTTCCTGACCTCATGATCTGCCCGCCTCAGCCTCCCAAAGTGCTGGGATTACAGGTGTGAGCCACCGCACCCAACCCTCTTTTTGCTTCTTACCAGCACCATCTGAGCTAAGCATCAGCACCTGCAAACTCCACAGAGGTAAAAAGGTTCACTCAGGGGCCTGCAACTAGTAACCAAGAGCTTTCTGACATCAGAGCCCAGGATCACAGTATTCCAGACTTCAGGGGTTTTAGTGCTTTCTGCCACCCAAGGACCTGAGAACAAAGGCTGTCCAGCAAGAAATTTGCATAACTGCATTCTATATCTCTGTGAACTAGGCCTGACATGGTTGATCTCGGTCTGTAGGAACTGGAATCAGATATTCAGGATATTAAAAGGAAATCGCTAGTGGGGCATCATGGCTCCTAGGACTTTGGAGGTTAAGGTGGGAGGATCGCCTGAGCCCAGGAGTTTGAGACCAGCCTGGGCAACACAGTGAGACCTTGTCTCTATTTAAAAAATAAAAACAAAAAAGGAGATGGCTGCCCTTTCTAGATCAGGAGGTCCAGCCTCAGAAAACCTAGGAGGGCTGCTTGATCTTTCTTTTCTAATTCCTGACAAGTTAGAAGACCTCTGGCATCTGAGAGCCCTTTTGCTTTAAGCTTAAGCTCTTGTTTGGGAAGCCACTGGGAGGACAGTGAAGAGTGCCCGCCTACCTGGGGAAACCTGAGTTAGGTGTGGCTGGAGCGACTCGAGATGCGAGGTGGGCGGGGGCAGGCTGAAAGTTGGAGCAAGCAGGAAGTGAGCCGAGGGCCACCCTAGGAGGAAGCCGACTGGGCGAATTCACCTGCTGACCGGCCTGAGCTGCTCTGAGACATGGTGAGCGAACCGGGAACGAGGAAAGGGCTGATTTAAAGAGGGGCCAGAGGGGGCTCGGACCGGGGGTTAGCTGTGCGGGGGGAGGAGAGTTGGTGGCAAAGTTAGAGGGCTGGGCCAGTGCTGCCTGTGGCCTCTCCTCTTTGACAACTTGGCTGCAAATAGCTCTGAGCCGTCATGGGAGGTGTTTCTACTCCTTCTCCCTCCCTCCCCCTGTCCTCTGTGCTGGTCACGAGCTGGGCTTTGGTGCCGGTGCCGACTGGGGCTCCGAATTCCAGGCAAATAGTTGTTGCGCCTTCCTCCTCCAGGGAGCCCCGAGGCGGGTGTTGTGACGCTACCAGGCAGCGCCCCAGCAGTTCCCAGTTCAGATTCCAGCCCAGTGGCAGGAGCTCTCTCGGGCCTTTCACTTTATTCACACACAGAAACACAAAGGATTTGTGTGTCCACGGAGTCCTCTGGGTGTCCTTTCTCCATTAACATGAAGAAGAGAGCTAAGCGTTTATAAAAGAACCAGAAGTTGGTTTTCTGTGATAATCTGGTTCTGACCCATGCCACTGGCTTGTTTTTGGAGATCAAGGAGGGAGGAGCTTAATAGTATTTTTCTCTCCTTGTTCAGAAACTTGGTCATGAAGCTTCCCAGATGAAACATCAGCCAGGGAGGACTAGTCCTCCATTTCCCCCCAATGCCAAGACGGGTGTTTTTATTTAGTATCTGCATAAGCAGGCAGTTCCTTGGTGCCTGCACGTGGTGCCCAGTGGTGGGGAAAGCAGAAGTGTGTGGCTCAACGGTTCCTGGCACCTTCTGGGGGCCTTGGTTGCCTGTTGCTCTGGGTCACAGCAATGGCATTGTGGCCAGAGCAGGGCTCCAGCAGCTGTCTTGGAGGGGCAGATGGGTTGGACTAGGTGAGAATATTCTGCTGGCCAGCACAGACACTTCCTTTTTTTTTGGATGGAGTCTGGCTCTGTTGCCCAGGCTGGAGTGTAATGGCATTATCTTGGCTCACTGCAACCTCCACCTTTTTGGTTCAAGCGATTCTCCTGTCTCAGCCTCCGAGTAGCTGGGGTTACAGGTACGTGCCACTATACCCAGCTATTATTTCTTGTATTTTTAGTAGAGATGGGGTTTCACTATGTTGGCCAGGCTGGCCTCGAACTCCTGACCTAGTGATCCGCGCACCTCGTCCTCCCAAAGTGCTGGGATTACAGGCCAACCCACCGCACCTGGCCTAGCACAGACACTTTCAATGAGGATCCAGAGAAATCAGGAAAGCGGGGTGGCTCCAGGCATTGTAAATAGTGGTGGGCTCTGCCCTGGCAGGGAACATTGTGAGATGCAGCTCTGCTGTATTCTATGGCCCTTTTTAGGGAGCAAGGAAGCAGTGGGGAGGGATTTAGTGATGTGCTGCTTTTCCTTGTCAGGGACCCAAAAAGAAGTTTGATCCCGTCTGTTTAGCATCACATCTCTCCTTCTGAGCCTTAAAAATGCATTTATTTTTGATTACACAATACATGAAAACATTCTCTTTGTAAATATTTCAAGCATTTTACAAAAAGCTGAAGTCCGCCTGAGGCCTTACACTCCCCCAGACCTCTGAGGCCAAGTCTCCAGTTCCGCCAGCACTTGGTCTAATTAATCCCGTGTTGCTGTGCAGGAGGAAGCCAGTGAAGGTGGAGGAAATGACCGCGTAAGGAACCTGCAGAGTGAGGTGGAGGGAGTTAAGAATATTATGACCCAGAATGTGGAGCGGATCCTGGCCCGAGGGGAAAACTTGGAGCATCTCCGCAACAAGACAGAGGATCTGGAAGCCACAGTGAGACGGGGGAACCCACTGGGGGCTGGAGGAAAAGAGGGAGGAAGGGAATTTCTTTTGGTGGGGCAAAATGAACAGGAGGGCCAGAAGTTAGCCATTTCTGTTGCTTTTCACCAGGTTTGGGAGCTGATGTGAGCAGAGTCTCTACTTCTGAATCTGCTCTGATACACAGATTGTTAGGGATCCCAGGGAATGGATCCCATGACTGGGGCTTGAGGTGGTGGCTCACCCATAGAGGCATGTTCTGAGCCCAATAGCTCAGTCAGCCCCTGCATTCTCAGGCTTCTCTCCTGGGAAACTGGTTTTCCCTTTGAAGCCTGCCCATGACAATCATTTGCATCTGACCTTCCCAGGGCAGAAATATTGGCTCTGAGGAAACTCCCCTATGGCCTCTAGCCTTCTCTAGGAGCTATTAGGCAAACGGTGAGAAATTGCTGGCCTCTTGGTGAGTCGGCTTTCAAAACAAGCAGGAAAGAGCAGTAAAATGCTTTGATCCCAGGGTCCACTGTTAGATGAAGGCTAGAATAATGTCTCCCACACATCTTGCTAGACCTCATTCTTCTCTCTCTCCAGCCAGGGGCTGAGGCCAGCTGTTTCAGGGAGGAAGTAACTCCAAAGTTGAGCAAAGTCTGGAGCCTCAGGTTCTGTGTTCAGGGAGAGGCCGGCTTTGGCTTTCTGAGTTCTGTGTGCACTCTTGGCTCTTGAGTATTGCTCCCTTGTCTCCCTGGGACTCAGTGCCTGTTTCTGTAGCTTTAATGTAGCTTAATTTGGGGAGCACAGCCCTGGGGACATTTTTGTTTTGTTTTGTTTTGTTTTTTTGAGACGGAGTCTTACTCCGTTGCCCAGGATAGAAGTGAGTTCAGAGGCGGGATCTTGGGTCACTGCAACCTTCGCCTCCTAGGTTCAAACGATTCTCATGCCTCAGCCTCCTGAGTAGCTGGGATTACAGGTGTGCACCACCACACCTGGCTAATTTTTTGTATTTTTGGTAGAGATGGGGTTTCGCCATGTTGGCCAGGCTGGTCTCAAACTCCTGACCTCAGATGATCTGCCCGCCTTGGCCTCCCAAAGTGCTGGGATTACAGACTTGAGCTACTATGCCTGGCCAAGCTCCAGGAAATTCAGTGTCTCTAATTCGAATTGCTGAGGATGGGAAAGAGTGGGTGGAGGAGGAGGAGTTCCCTTATTTCCAACCCTCTGTACTGTCCTGGTCCCTCCTTCAGCCTCAGCAAGGAGTCTTGGAGCTGGGAGAGGTGCCCACCTGGAGCCTGCACTCCTCAGTCCCAGGGTCTGCCCTCCCAAGGGCAGACTGTGCTGCCAGTGTTGTACCTTTGGGTGTGAGCAGGTTTCAAGGACCCCTCAGTGTGCATGGCAGTGCAGGGGTAAGAAGAGAAAGGGAACCCCTAGTCATATCTAGGTGGAGACCTCCCAAGATTCTGAGAATTCTAAATTTCAACCTGGCCTTCCAGATTTTTAGGAAGGTATATTTGGCAAGGTAGGTGGATAGAGCATCTTTTATTTAGTAGTTTGTTACCTCAGCTTACAGTGTCAGTATTAAAATATATGGCTTGAGCAGGGTATGGTGGCATGTGCCTGTAGTCCCAGCACTCAGGAGGCTGAGGAGGCAGGATTGCTTGAGCCCTAGAGATGGAGGCTGCAGTGAGCCGAGATTGTGCTACTGCACTCCAGCCTGGGTGACAGAGTCAGACCCTGTCTCAAAAAAACAAACAAACAAGGCCGGGCATGGTAGCTCACGCTTGTAATTCCAGCACTTTGGGAGGCCAAGGCAGGTGGATCGCCTGAGGTCAGGAGTTCAAGACCAGCCTGGCCAACTTGGTGAAACCCCATCTCTACTAAAAATATAAAACTTAGCTGGGTGTGGTGGTGCACCCCTGTAATTCCAGCTACTTGGGAGGCTAAGGCAGGAGAATTGCTTGAACCTGGAAGGCAGAGGTTGCAGTGAGCTGAGATTGTACCACTGCAATCCAGCCTGGGAGGCAGAGTGAAACTCTGTCTCAAATAAACAAACAGACAGATGTCTGGCCTTGTAGGCCCGGCGTGGTGGCTCATGCCTGTAATTCCAGCACTTTGGAAGGCCCAGGTGGGCAGATTACTTGAGGTCAGGAGTTCGAGACCAGCCTAGCCAACATGGTGAAACCTCATCTGTATTAAAAACACAAAAGTTTGCTGGGTGTGGTGATGGGTGCCTGTAATCCCAGCTACTCAGGAGGCTGAGGCAGGAGAATCACTTGAACCCAGATGGTGGAGGCTGCAGTGAGCCAAGATCTCGCCACTGTACTCCAGCCTGGGCAACAGAGTGAGACTCTATCTCAAAAAAAAAAAAAAAAAAAAAAGATGTATGGCCTGGGGGCTGCATTTGTATTCTTGTACTCTTGTTCCAGTGGGAGGAGCCACTGGGTCACTCACTCTGCCTTATCCTCAACAGTCTGAGCACTTCAAGACGACATCGCAGAAGGTGGCTCGGAAGTTCTGGTGGAAGAACGTGAAGATGATTGTCCTTATCTGCGTGATTGTTTTCATCATCATCCTCTTCATTGTGCTCTTTGCCACTGGTGCTTTCTCCTAAGTAACAGGGAATCTCTCCCACCTGCCCTTCTCTTCAGGGACAACCCTCCATAAATGAGTGCCAAGAGGGGTCTCCTTTCCTGTCCTCCTCTACAGAGAATGCTGCTTGGTCCTCCTGCCCCCTCTTCCCAAGGTCCTGCTGCCATGTTGTATGCCCCAGAGGGCACCTTGGTCCCCTGGAAGGAGAGGGAAAAAGAGAGCTGGACTGTGGCTGCATTTCACGGGTCCTTAGAGTGGGTTGGAGAGACCTAGAGGGCCCAGCATGTGGCTGGGAAACTGTTGGTGGCCAGTGGGCAATAAAGACCTTTCAGTATCTCTATGTGTGTGAGGAGGCACTTTCTCCCTTCCCATTTTGCCTTTGGCTTTTCTATTTCTTTTCTTCCCGAGGATACCTTCTGGGTGAGGTTCTCCCGTTTGAGGTCCACGTTATTGGAGGGGCAAAGAGTATATGTTTGGAGAAGAAGATGGAGCCCCCTGTCTTTCTTTATTCCTCCCTGTTCCATTTATTGTCACAGGTCTCAAGAACAAGAATTTTCTGGGAGTCTTGGCATAAGGAAAATTCAAAACCTTCATAGCATTTTGGGGTGGTATGCGAGATTTTTAAGTGTTCCCGTTGGGTTCTGCCATGACCCTTTAGTACACTTCTGCTGGAGTTGTTAGCTAAGGCATGAAGCCTACCTGGACAGAGCATTTACGAGCTGGTTGAGGGCATCCTGCCTCTTCTATCACAGCCATCTCTCTTCAGCAACCCTGTAGTCTAGAGTCGAGGGCTGGAGGAACTGGACTGCTATTCCTTTCCTTGTGCTTCTGCATGTTCTAGCTGTCTTTTCTCTGTCCCTGTCTTCTGGGACTTAGCAAAGCCTCTGGGTCTCAGCTGTTCTAAGGGGGCGAGCATCTCTCCTCGGCATCCCTTGGTTGGGCACAGTCAGTCAGTCAGTGTCATAGGACAGGGCCAATGGCCCTCTTTCCCGTCTGTGCACAATGAGCCTTTCTGTCTCTGACCCCCCCCTCCTCCCTACCAGGTTCCACCATCACTGTCACTCTTCCGGTGCCCAGTCTGCCTTGGTTTGCAGGGGGGGGGTTCTTGCCATATCTGTTCCTGTTTCCTCCACAGGCTTTCCAGAATTGGAAACAACCTGTTGTCAGGAGGAAGGGGAAGGGTTGGGACTCAGGATTTGGGACTAGATTAGCAAGTCAGGCTCTGCAAGAATCATGCTCTGAAATTTGGGGAGGGAGGAGGAAAGGTCAGAAAAGACCCCTGTGGTATTTTTATTTTTTTGGAGATAGGATCCCACGCTGTTGCCCAGGCTAGAGCACAGTGGTATGATCATGGGTCACTGGGCTTAAGAGATCTTCCTGCTTCAGCCTCCCTTGTAGCTGGGACCACAGGTGTGTGCTACCACACGACTAATTTTTAAAATTTTTGTAGAGACATGGTCTCACTATGTTGCCCAGGCTGGTCTCAAACTCCTGGGCTCAAGCAATCCTACCACCTTGGCCTTCCAAAATGTGGGTATTATAAGCGTGGGCCACTGTGCCCCACCTTGGGGTAGTTAGTCTCTGCTACAACTATATTAATCCTCTCTCTCCTGGATTCAAGATGCAAGGAACTGAAGTGAAGCTTCTGCCTTGGGACCCAGACTGTCCAGGGTAGGAGTGAGGGTCTGTGAAACCCTCTTGGTCTGATATTCACAGAGGCTCA
Organism: Ateles fusciceps; assembly: GCA_036589455.1. Classification (NCBI taxonomy): domain Eukaryota; kingdom Metazoa; phylum Chordata; class Mammalia; order Primates; family Atelidae; genus Ateles; species Ateles fusciceps. Next base: position 2,129,390 of record JAZHEH010000053.1, on the reverse strand, counting down.
GCCCCAGGAGGGAAATTTTCAACTCTGTTGGTCAAGAGAGGCCGCATTTGAGGGACCGGGCCCAGTGGTTCACACCTGTAATCCCAACACTTTGGAAGGCTGAGGCAGAAGAATTGCTTGAGGCCAGGAGTTCGAGACCAGCCTGGTCAACACAGTGAAACCCTGTCTCTCTCTCTCTAAAGAGGGGCCTTATTTTGAGATGTCAGTGGCAGCTTGGAGTAGTGGAGAACAGGTAGCTGGGGGTTTCTCTGCAGCAGTGAGAGGAGAGGATAGGTAGATTCCGCTCAGGAAGGCTCTGGAGTGGTAGCAGGCACGCCAGCCTCCCCCAGCCTCTGACTGAGGAGCAGGCGCATGGCAGGTGCATGCCAGCACAAAGCTGCACTTGCCCTCATGGTGAGGAGAAACATACGGAAAGGCTAGAGCTAGTACTTCACCAATGTGGAGCTGCTTTCTTTTTGAATAGAGGTGAAAGTCACATAACATACAGTTTATTATTTTAAATTACAAATCAGTGACATGTAGTGTATTCAGAATGTTGTGCAACCACCACTTGTCTTTAGTTTCAAAACTTTTAGGGGGGCCTGTTTTTGGGGTGAGAGGCACTCACCAAGGTAGCGAAGACCCTGCCTGGCTAGTTTATGGCGTCTCCAGGACCCAGCGTGGTGCCTGACCGTGGCACTGGTAGGGTGCTTGTTGAGTGAATGAATGATGCCTCTTCAGCTAAACCCGACTTAGAAGACTCCAGGGCTCACTCCACTGTGCCCATTTCACCGATCGGGCCCTGAGGTGTCATCCGAGGTCAGGCGCCCGCGGCCGGGGAGGAGGCGCCTCTACGGACCCGGGTCACTGCGGCACATCACTTTCGGTTTGACTTGGTTTCGGGCGCTGCTAGCGGAAGGCGCGCCCCCCGTCCTCACCCAGCGGCCCGCCCCGCCCCGCCCCTGCGCTTCCTCCCGGGCCGCTGGCTCTGAGGTCGCTCAGCAAGCAGAGGAGCCGTGAGCGGGCGAGGTGGCGGCGGCAGCGGCGATGGTGAGGGCCCGGGCGGGGCCGGCCAGCCCGCGACGGGCTGAGGGCGAGTGGCGGGGGTGGGAGAGAGGAGTCCGAAGTTCGCGAGCGGGGGCGTCCCCTGGGGCCCGCGCGGGTCAGACCCGAGGCTTTGACCGTGGCTGGAGCAGGACAGGGCGGACCTTCCACACCCCGCGCACCACCTGGGAGGGAGATGCGTGTGCCCTGTCCTGGCTGCGCTGCGCCGTGCAGCGCGAAACGAGCGGGGCTCGGGCTACCCATTCTCCTGAAGCAAAGTGGTTAAAAGCACCGGCTTTGGAGTCAGACTCAGGGCTGGGATCCCAGCTCTGCGACCCGGGGCGAGTAACTTAACCTCCCTGAGCCTCCTTTTCCGCATCTGTGAAGTGGGGTCAGTAAGACCTGCCTTGTTGGGTCCTTGCGAGGTTAAAGGAGACACAATGGCATAGAGCCACCTGGCACTCAGAACCCACTACTGCTAAGTGGTAGGGAATGAGATGACCTCGTCAGCCCTTTCCGCAGCTGTGAGGAGCCAAGCCTGGCCCAGGAGTTGGAAACCTGAGCAGATGGGGTGGCAGGGTCATTCCAGCCCCATGGCAGGGTGTTGGAGGGCAAACTCTTCCCCCAGGGAGAGAAAGGGAGATGTTTACTCTGAAAGTTCCACCGAAGTTATCAGAGTGTGGCACAGGCCTGCCTCCCTGCTAACCTCTACCTAGTGACACATTCCTGAGTTGAGTCACCCCCACTCCTGCTGCAGACTCTGGCCTCTGTCCTCACTTGCCTTCTCCAAGGCAAAGATGTCAAGAACAGCTGGTGCCAGTTTTCCCCCTTTCCCTGGGGCTCCTGGGAAGATGGACTGGGAAATAGGCTCGGTGCTTTAAGATTCTGCCTTGGAGAAACTGACAGAGATGTGATGGATGTGGCCTGGCTAGGGTCAGTGCCTGGATGGCCTCATCTCCAGGGAACTTGGAGGCAGGAAGAGGAAGTGGGGCAGGAAGGTAGCACTGAGCTCTGAGGTCAAGCCAGGAAACTAGGAAGGCTCTGAGAATAGGGCAGAGCCTAGAGCCCACTTCAGAGTGTGCAGGGCAAGGGGTCAGGCAGGGGTAGAGGTAGGCTTCAATGGGCCCTTAGCTCTTGGGGAGAAGCTCCTGAAGTGAAGGCTGAAGGCAAGATCATTTATTGGGGGAGGAGGGTACTCGCAAACCCAGGAATTCTCACAGGTACATTTGAGGCAATCGTGGAGGAGAGCCTGGGGAGGTTGTCCTCCACCCATCCGTCTCCTAGCCTCGTCCTTCTGTGACTTCTTTGCCCCTTTCTCTGTCCCCAGCTCTTTCCCTTTCTTCCACCCATCCCCTTTCCTTCCCTGGTCCTTCTTCCTTTCACTTCTCTTTTCTTCTCCATGACTCGTTCAACCAACAAGGATTTCTTGGGCATGTCCTTTGTGCCAGTCATGGTGACAAGTATAGGGGACAGAGCAGGAACAAAGCAGTGATGGGAAAAATGGAAATGGAATGAGTAGTTACTTGAATTCATTCATCTTGTAGATGATCCTCTCTCCAAAGAATGTGTGTGTTGACCCAAAGCCGCCTTCATATGCACACAAATTAAGTTGGTAGCATCAGAAGGTTTGGTGCGTCTTTAGCCAGCCAGCTAAAGTGTCTGACCTCCCTGTACCTGCATCTAATTTAGCACACGGATTAGAAATGTGATGCTTGGAGTCTGTGTTGGTTCAACTCCCAGATCTACTCACTGGCTCTGTGATCTTGGACAGGTGATTTAACACCTCTGAGCCAAAGTTTCCTATAAAACAGGGATAATATGGTCTTCAGTGGGTTGTTGGGTGCGGATTAAATGAGACAGAGCAAACAGCAAGCAGCATAGTGCTTAGCTCAGAGTATGTCCCCATTGAATGCTGGCCATTCTTCTTGCTCAAGATGTAAAACCTCAACAGCCTGCAGTGCCAGATGAAAATAAACTAGATGCTAGTTACCAAAGGCCCATGTAAAGATCTGAGCTACAGGTTAGAAACAATTATGTGTAAAAGTTTGCCATGGGGAAGAACTTGCTTGGCTGTGCATTTTGTAAAACTAGGAGGTGGTTTTATTGACCACATGTATTGTGCAATTCTTGTTTGTTTGTTTTTTTTTTTTTTTTGAGATGGAGTCTCATTCTGTTGATCAGGCTGGAGTACAGTGGCATGGTCTCCGCTCACTGCAGGCTCCACTTCCTGGGTTCAAGTGATTCTCCTGCCTCAGTCTCCTGAGTAGCTGGGACTGTAGGTGCATGATACCACGCCCAGCTAAGTTTTTGTATTTTTAGTAGAGAGGGGGTTTCACCATGTTGGCCAGGGTGGTCTTGAACTCCTGACCTCAGGTGATCCACCTGCCTCGGCCTCTCAAAGTGCTGGGATTACAGGCTTGAGCCACTGCGCCCAGCCCTAATTTTTCTATTTTTAGTAGAAATGGGGTTTCACCATCTTGGCCAGGCTGGTCTTGAACTCCTGGCTTCATGATCCCCCCCACCTCAGCCTCCCAAAGTGCTGAGATTACAGGCATGAGCCACTGCACCCTGCCCTCTCTGCCATTTTCTTACTTCATCCGTGCCTGTCTCCCACCAATAGATAAATTATCCCGAAGCACTTCTTCACTGTCACCCTTGGCTCAAAAACCCACAGTAGCTCTTAAGTTTTATCACTTGTTTGGAGCCAGCCTTCTCTACCTGACCTTTTCTGCCTTCTGTAGCCCCATCCTGCCCCTCCCATCCTCTGCCTAGTCCTCACTGTCAGGGTGTGTCCCTATCTCTCAGTGCCGGAATGTTGGGGTCACCCCCCCCATTCCAGTGACACCTTCTCTGTGGGAAGCTCTGACACTTTCTATCTGTATCGCACAGTGTAACTGTTTACTCTTCTCTAATTGTATTATATTTCATATGTCTTTCCCCAGGGCAAAGTAGTCTCCTTAAGAATAGGCACAATTAGGCCAGGCATGATGGCTCACACCTGTAATCCCAGCACTTTGGGAGGCTGAGGTGGGAGGACTGCTTGAGCCCAGGAATTCAAGACCATCCTGGGCAACATAGCAAGACCCCATCTTTTAAAAAAATAGGCACAATTCATTCAGTAACTGTTTATCACATCTCTGCTGTCTGCAGGCATTATGCTGAGTTACAGTGTGGCATCAGGCAGTGTGGCCATTGTCCTCTTGCTTACCTCCTTCCAGGGTCTGGCTTTATTTCTCAGTGCCAGCAGAGACCTGTGTATATAGTCAGTGTTCTTTTTCTTCTGGTTGCATGGGGGCCAAGAAGGGCCTGAGACTTGAGTCTAAGGCCTCTGTGTTCCCTGGAGCGAATGTGTTCTTTTAGGCCTGGGTCCATCTTGGCTCCAGGCAGGCCTGGCTTCGCATCGGGATCCAGATTACAGCTAGAAGCACAGCCAGCTCTCTGGAGAATGTGACCCAAATATCACCTCTTGTTGAAGAATAAGGTAACAACAGCTGTAGCATTCAGAATAGAAAAAAAAGATAATATCCAGCATTCTCCCACTCTCTAGCAGTGACTTATTTTTTAGTCTTTGTCCATTCTCAAGTTTTTGCCTTGGACTATTTAATGTTGTGTTTTGTTTTGTTTTGTTTGCTGAGATGGAGTCTTGCTCTGTTGCCCAAGCTGGAGTGCAGTGGTGCGATCTTGGCTCACTGCAACACCACCCGGGTTCAAGCGATTCTCCCACCTCAGCCTCCTAAGTAGCTGGGATTACTGCACCACCGTGCCTGGCTAATTTTTGTATTTTCAGTAGAGACAGGGTTTCACCATGTTGGCCAGGCTGGTCTTGAACTCCTGGCCTCAAGTGATCTGCCCGCCTCAGCCTCCCAAAGTGCTGGGATTACAGATGTGAGCTACCATGCCCGGCCTGGCCTGCCTTGTACTATTTGAATCTGGGAGAGTTCAAAGGGTTAAATGACAGAGCCTTGTTGAATGCTATAGTAGTAATAATAGTGGTGACAGTTGACTCAGGAAAAGGTAAAGAGTGCAGCTTCCTTGCTCTCTTCAATGTTCCTCTCTGTTCCCCTGCTTACTGCCTCCCTCAGTCTGTGAGCACACCCTCCCCTACAGTGATTTGCCTGACCCCCTCTTGAAGCAGGTTGCTTTTCTAGTTCATGGGTAAATATTGACCTATTTGGGTTTCAAATGCCTGCCCCTCGAAACTCATGCTGGGCTAGAAAAACATGCTGAGAGAACATCTTTTGAGAATAAGAGTTGCTTTTGGTTAGGCTATAATGTAATTAGCCCACTCACTGAGTCCTTGCTTGCAGTGGTCAGCACTGTGCTGGCTTCCCGGTGTGGGATGGTGGTGGACAGAGGCAGGGCACTGCTCCTTGCCCCCACTCTGGGAGTTTGTGGTTCAGCTGGGGAGATAAGACTCATACACTGGGAATTCTTGGAGGCTGTGTGCCAAGCAGCTGCAAGGATCCTGAAGGAGGATTCTTGCCTGAGTGTGAGGTGGTGGCCCTCTGTGACCACCAGATCTCTTCTAACACTTCTTAAGTTTTCTGGTTTTAAGTGGAATTCATTCAAGTGCCAAAATGTCTGTTGTAGACAATGGGTGACGTGGGCTGGCAGGAAAAGAAGCTTGGCCTTCTTGTGAGGAGGGGAAGGGAACAGGGATGGGCTGTGGGGAACTAGGCTGAGAGGAAGGAGTTTCTGTGGTTTGCTAATCCTCTGGTATTCATCTCCCTGAAATGTCCCTGGACCTGCTCCTAGGCTTCCAGCTTATACCAGGGCCTCATGCCTGGGGTGTCTCTCTGTTACATGCACCCAAAGCCCAATGCCTTTCTTGCACGTGACCCAGACTTTCTCTCTCCTCTGTCCTTTCAACCTCCCCCCAGCTTGGATCCAACACATCCCTTCCCAGTCCTCTGAAATGAGCTGGTGTTTTCTGTTAGGAGAGGCTGTTGCCCAGCTGGGAAATCCAAGGGTTGGTCTCATCTCTGTGAGTTGGACCCCAGTGAGGATCTCGGTTGACCGGAAGGCTGGAGGCCAGAGGCCGGTACCACTGAGGTTCCCAGGCAGAGAGGGAAGTTGGGGCAGTGATCTAGGGAGCAGGATCAGGGGAGGAGGCAGAACTGACCTGACCAGTCAGAGGCCCAAGGAGGGAGATCTGAGCTTCTCAGTTTGGGATAGAGGGGTTAGGCAGAGACTATGATGTGTGCTACTTCAAAATTACCTTTCTAGCCCTGGAGGGTAGGTCTCCTCCCTGTGTGTTCTAGCCAAGTAGCTTGGTTACTCATTCTTTGCTGCCTTCTTAGGCCAGTGGGAAACCTTAGGGCAGGTGTGCATTGATTGGGTAGAGGCCATTCTGGAGCAGGTGAGAAAAGAATCTGCTTTGTGGGAGGATGGGGTCCTGGGAAGATCCCACCTTGGGACAGCTTAGAGGAAATTGAGGTGCTAGAAGCCAGGGCTAACCTAGGTCCTAGGCCCTGCCTTGATGTGCAAGGGGAGGAGCTTGTGAGACCAAAGGTGTGCTGCCCTTCACTCCGCACACATCATACCCTTACACGAAGGATGCTGTTACTCTCATGCTGTGCCCACCTACAGAGGGAGAAGGAGGCGTCTAGATCTCAGGGCCAGATGAGGGCCAAGTGGGGGCCTCATGCAGCCCTGACCTCGGGCTTGGTACCCAGGCAGGGAAAGAGTTGGAGCGGTGCCAGCGGCAGGCGAACGAGGTGACGGAAATCATGCTTAACAACTTCGACAAGGTCCTGGAGCGTGATGGGAAGCTGGCCGAACTGGAGCAGCGTTCAGACCAACTCCTGGATATGGTGTGAGGCCTGGGGGAACATGAAGGGGCGGGGAGAGGCTTGGCAAAGGCTCTCTTTGGCTGTATTCAGGACCTACAGGTCCTTGGTGGGGTTGAGGCCTTCTTGGGGGCCAGTGTGGGGCCTCTGGGTTTCCTCAAGCACCCATAGGCCAGATATGCAACAGATAGACCCCACAAAATAAGAAGGCCTTGGTTTGAAGCTATGGACCTTCCTAAAGGTAGAAGACTGGCATTGTTTTTTGTTTTCTTTTTTTCTTTGAGACAGGGTCTCACTCTGTTGCCCAGGCTAGTACAGTGGCATGATCACAATTTGCTGCAGCCTCTACCTCCAAGGTTCAAGTGATCCTCCTGCCTCAGCCTCCTGAGGAGCTGAGACTGCAAGCATCACCACCATGCCTGGCTAATTTTTGATTTTTTGTAGAGATGAGGTCTCACTGTGTTGCCCAGGCTGGTCTTGAACTCCTAGACCACAGGCAGTCTTCCCACCTCAGCCTCCCAAAGTGCTGGGATTACAGGCATAAGCCACTGTGCCCAGCCTGAGGACTGGCATTGTTAACTGAGGCTGAGCCGCTACGGCTGAAAGTCAAGGGCCACACTTATGTTTGTGATGAGGACAGGCTGGGAGGGTTCTGGTGGTATAGAAAGGGAGCAGACAAGATGGGGAGGATGCAGGAGGAGACGAAGCCTTACTGAGATAGGGTTGGGAGGAGCTGGCTTCCAGGCCAAGGGGATGCCAGCTAATTCCCACTCTGTGTCTGGGGGTGTCTGCAGAGCTCAGCCTTCAGCAAGACTACAAAGACCCTGGCCCAGAAGAAGCGCTGGGAGAACATCCGTTGCCGGATCTTCTTGGGGCTAGTGGGCGGTGGCCTGCTCATCATCCTGATTGTGCTGTTGGCGGTCTTTCTCCCTCACAGCAGTGACAGCAGTAGTGCCCCACGGACCCAGGATGCAGGCATTGCCTCAGGGCCTGGGGACTGACCCAGCTGGTCTTGAGAGAGAAGCCAAATGGCTACACTGGCTGGTTCTGGTTTCCAGAGAACCTTGATGTTTGCTCTCCCCTGACCCACCCCAGTGAGTGCCAAAGGGCAGCCCCAACATGTGCACCCCTGCATTTCCTGTCACGCCACAGACCGGCCCTCGAGGGCAACCTGCTGTACTGGCCATGCCGGGCCAGCCCTACCTGGAGCTCAGTAAAAGCTGCTGTTTGATTAAAAGCTGGTATATGTGTGTGAAGGTCCCCAGGTTGGTTAGTCCCATGTTCCAGGTTGGTTAGTCCCACATGCTAGGGTAGTGACCCCTAGGGCTGCTTAGAAAACCCATCACCCAAAGAACTCCACCTCTGGGAGTTGGCTCCTTCCTCTCCCCTTCCCTACTTGATCCAACCCTACACAGACAGGGAGTGTGGGTGCAAGAACACAATGCCCCCCAAACCAGACCCTGGAACCAGTCCTCCCTATCTCAGAGCCTGTTTCTCTGAGAATGAAATGTATTATGTTTCTGTCATTTTGGGGATGCTTAGAGGACGAATGAGACTGCAGTTGGGATGACAAAGAAGAAAGCACTTAAAAAAATTTTTTTTGTGACTGGGTGCCGTGGCTTACGTCTGTAATCCCAGCACTTTGGGAGGCCAAGATGGGTGGATCACCTGAGGTCAGGAGTTCGAGACCAGCCTGGCCAACATGGTGAAACCTCGTCTCTATAAAATAAAATTTAAAAAAAAAAATTGTTTTTGAGACAGAGTTTTTGCTCTGTTCCCCATGCTGGAGTGCAATGGCATGATCTTGGCTCACTGCGACCTCCACCTCCTGGGTTCAAGTGATTCTCCTGCCTCAGCCTCCTGAGTAGCTGGGATTACAAGTATCCACTACCACGCCCGGCTAATTTTTGTATTTTTAGTAGAGACAAGGTTTCACAATGTTGGGCAAGCTGGTCTTGAACCCTTGACCTCAGGTAATTCACCTGCCTCAGCCTCCCAAAGTGCTAGGATTACAGGTGTGAGCCACCGCAGCTGGCCCAAAAATTTTTTCATAAGGCTTTCACCTTCAGATAAATGGTTTCCCCCTCTGAACACTTCCCACTCCTCAATTTCTCTTTCCACATTCTACCTCAAGCTTTACATTAGATTGCAGATGGGGAAGTGACACCAAGAGATGGGGATCTTAAAGTGCTCCTTGATATTCCCATCTCCCTCCCTCCTTCCCCTCCCTCTTTTCCTCCCTTCCTCTTTCTAGGGGGTCTCTTTAAGTCATCCAGGCTGGTCTCAAACTCCTGAGCTCAAGCAGTTCTCCTGCCTTTAGTACTGGGATTACAGGCATTAGCCACATGTCCAGCCTGAATTCAGCCTTTTCAAAGCTACAGGGCCATTCAGGGCCAGGCAGGCAGTGCCTTTAGGGCCACAGCAAAGATCACTGGGCAAAGGCATGGAAGAAGGAAAGAAAGCACACCAACACTGTGGAAACAGGGTAGTCTCTGCCTGGGCTACTTAACTGCAGCTCAAACTCAAGCGTGAGTGGCAAGGGGAATTCAGGGTCAAGTGTGTAAAATAAGCAGTTCCTTGCTGGGTAGAGTGAGGGCTACTGACAGAAACCAGAATAAGTGTGAGTTGTGTGGAGCGTTACCCGTTACAGAGCGAGTTAGTTTCACTGAGCTCATTCCCATCTTCTTGTTTTTCTTTCTTTATTTTTTTGCATGCACTTAGAGCATATCCTCTTTTTTTTTTTCTTTTTCTTTTTTTGAGAGGGAGTCTCGCTCTGTCTCCCAGACTGGAGCGCAATGGCGCCATCTTGGCTCACTGCAACCTCCGCCTCCCAGGTTCAAGCGATTCTCCTGCCTCGGCCTCTCCCAGTAGCTGGGATTACAGGCGCCGCCACCACTCTCGGCTTTTTTTTTTTTTTTTTTTTTTGTATTTTTAGTAGAGACGGGGTTTCACTGTGTTGGCTAGGCTGGTCTCGAAATCCTGACCTCATGATCCGCCCGCCTTGGCCTCCCAAAGTGCCGGGATTACAGGCGTGAGTAAGGAAAGCACTTGGCCCTGCAGTTGGTCTGCAGCACCACTTAAAGACTGAAAATTTGGGCAAGCCACTTCTGAGATAAAAAGGGCATAATGATGCTTAGCTCCTGGGACTACTGAGGGGATGATCGGTGTGTAAAACATTAATCAGTCTAACAGTTCTAGATGCTAAATAGTACCTATCATCCAAATCATTCAGTGCAGTGGTTCTTAAACCTGCTTCACCTGTAGAATTTATACAAATGTCGTTGCCCAGGCCCCACCACAGATCAGTTAAATCGGAATCTTTGAAGGTATCCTCCGCGCCCATTCTCTCCTCAGGGGATTCATGTGTAGGCAGGAATGAAAAGGTGTTAGTACACGCCGCTAGTTTTACAGAAGCTAGGGACAGCAACGGGCTGAACTTAACAGACCCATGAGCTGGTTGAGGCCCCAGCTCCCCGGCAGAGGGGCCTCTCTCTCTCGGTTGGGGAGGCTTGCCCCACCCTTTATTATTACGCCTAACACATAAGAAATGCGCAGGAATTTTTTTTGGGGGGGGTTGGGGGAGGAATCAAACGCAAACTCGAACCAATTAGAGCGCCGCGGGGCACAGTCGTCCGGTGAGGACCGGGACAGCGCATCGAGAAGTGCCCTGGCCCAACGCCCGCAGGAACTTGAACCCCTGGGCCAGTGCTGCCTTCTCTCTGAGAGGTCTCTAGCATCTGCACTGTTAAAGCCCTCTGAGCCTCAGGACAGACCGACGACCCTTACAGACCAGACATTTGGATGCGACCACGCCGGAAATTCCCGGGATTCAGTCTTGGCTCCGATTCCAAAACAAATGTTTTCTCACCAGCTTGGATCTCTGTCATTGGCGTTAGTCTCTGGTCACCTGACCTATTTAAGCCAATGAGAGGCGGCTGAATTAGTACTTCCGCTTTCCGTGCGCGTTAACGAGCCACTATGCCCGTCCCTCGGATACTCTGATTGGCTAGCCTCTCTCAGCTCGTCAGTTTATTGGCCAGCGCCGGTAGGCCGCGATCGAGCCGGGTCCGAGAGCTGTGTCAGACGGCTGGGCAGCTATGGCGTCCTATTTCGACGAACACGACTGCGAGCCGTTAGACCCCGAGCAGGAGACTCGAACCAACATGCTGCTGGAGCTCGCAAGGTGGGTGCGCGGGGCTTGGGGTCCAGCCAGCAGGTTTCTGGGCTGGGGCTGGCTGGAGAAGGCGGATTACCAGGAGCAGCTGATTCTGGGGAGGACGGATGAGTAATCTGGAGTGTTAGTCCAGGCGGTGAGATTGAGGGGTGTGGGAATGAGCATCTCGATAATTTGGGCCGTCCGTTGGGCGGGCCCGGGCAAGGGAATTGAGGGAAGACGAGCTGGAGAGTGGTGGACCTGGGGGTGGAAGGACAGCAGGCTCTGGGAGGTCCCGGAGAAGGTGAAGCATGGGGGCAGGGTTGGGCAGTGTGCTGTGAGTGGGTATATTCATCAGGAACAGCAGGCACTGCCGACTTGGAATCTGGCTCCACAAGGTTATTCTGCGTGGCCTGAGTAACTTCTCTGAGCCTGTTGCCTCATGTGTAAACTAGGAATAAAAACTTTACGTACTGCGGCGGTGTGGTAGCAGCTGTAAACTATTTCCCATCGTGCTTTTTATCTAGTGAGCATCTACTAACTACTAACGGTAGCTATTATTTCTACTAGCTGGGCAGGGTGTATATCTGTTACTGTCCAGTGGATTATGGGGGCAAGAGAAAGCAGTTTCCCTTTGTTCTGACTTTACATTCTCTTCCCCAGGTCGCTTTTCAATAGGATGGACTTTGAAGACTTGGGGTTGGTAGTAGATTGGGACCACCACCTGCCTCCACCAGCTGCAAAGACTGTGGTTGAGAACCTCCCCAGGACGGTCATCAGAGGCTCTCAGGCTGGTGAGGACACTAATATTTTCTGCTGTTTGGGCCAGACCCACCCCTTCCCCCAAGCCAGACTGTGGTCTGGTCCTTAAGTTTTCCAGGCCAGGTAGGGCAAGTGTCTTTCAGGAGTGGGAGCTTGGGAGGCAGGGACTGTAGCATCTCTCCTGATCAGAACTCCTTCCTAAAGAGCTCAAGTGCCCCGTGTGCCTTTTGGAATTTGAGGAGGAGGAGACTGCCATTGAGATGCCTTGCCATCACCTTTTCCATTCCAGCTGCATTCTGCCCTGGCTAAGCAAGGTACTGCTTCTCTTCTTCCATCTCTCACTCTGCTCTGGGCCCAGTACTCAAGCTTCTTTCTGTTCATGGACTGTTGGGGGATCAAAGAAGGGTGGCACTTGGGAGCAGGGGAGGGTGGTTATCAGCTTATGAAGATCAGACCAAGGCTAGACACTACTCTACTTTTCTCAGACAAATTCCTGTCCCTTGTGCCGCCATGAGCTGCCCACTGATGATGACACCTATGAGGAGCACAGACGAGATAAGGTAGGGCTGATGGTTAAGTGGAGGGGTCATAATAGGCTCCCGCAGTCCTGTCCTTGCTGCCATCACTTTCCACCTCAGCAGGACTGGATTAGGCCTCAGAGTCCCTGGCTCTGGCTGGCTTCTTAGTGACTTTGGTTTGTGGCAAGAGCCTCAGCAATGCAGATGCCAGAGGCCTGAAAACAGCGCCAGCCCCATGATAGTTGCCCATCCCCTCACCCACGGGCCTTCAGTTTTGGCCCCTGCCCAGTGTGCCCTCTTTCCTTCAGGCTCGAAAACAGCAGCAGCAGCACCGACTGGAGAACCTCCATGGAGCCATGTACACGTGAGGAGGCTGGGGCTGAGCACCGGCCCTCTGCGTCTTCCTTACAAAGCTTGAATCCTCATTAAAGGTTTCTGTACCCACCCTGAGGCTGTATTGATCACAGACCTGGTCAGGGGCTCTGCATCCTCCTTCAGGTCTCTACTGCTACTGGGGAAGGTGGTCCTAAACCGCAGAAGCAGGCTGTGGTTTCCCTCCCTGCTGGCCCATCAAGACTCATGGCAGTGGATTACCACACCAGCCAGGGCTTGGGCCTATGTGTTCATGGTTGGAAGGCAAAATGTGTCAGGGTCTGGCACCCAGTTAATTACTTAAAGCTGCTAAACTAGCCTGCAGCCTCCTCCCACTGCAATTTCTAGTTAACTTTGGAATCCCAGAGGTTTTCTTTTTCTCCATTGAGAAAGCTGCTTTTAATATTTTAAAGTTGCTCTCTGTACTACCCCCCACCTTCCACCCCATGCCTCTTACTAAGGAATCAAAGTTCAAACCAGACTCTGAGTGGGGCATGGGTGAGATTATTAGATCAAGTCAGTTCTTTAGATTGTTTAGAGGCCCAGAAGGGTTTCAAGCCCTTCAACAGGTATTTGAATGGCACCTGCCATCCTTTGTTTCTGGCAGCAAAGTGCTCAGCACTCTCCCAGGGGGCAAGGGCTTTCTCCCATCCTTGGCTTATGGAAAGCCATCCCAGATCAGGTCCCCCCTTTCCCGACTCTCCAGAACAGACTACAAACATGCAAATTAGAATTCTTTTAATATAAAAAAAAAGTACTAAAATACCCACGTGGTTCTGCTGTGTTATTTGCCCTAAAGGAAGTGAGGGGCAGAGTGAAGAATCCCAGTGCAGCTCAGTGGGCCCGGAAATGGGCCTTTCCATAGGCTAAGGCATACCCACTCCACCTCCACCAGACTTCTATCCCCACTGCTGTTCCCAGCCCCCAATTCCTGCAGCAGGAAACCCCAGTGGTCTGGCTCTGGCACTGGGAGTAGAAGGCACCTGAAGGGCTGGCTGGGTGAGTGAGGACAGGTGACCTTTAAAAACAAAACGACACCATGGGGTGGGGAAGCAGGTCATGCAGCTGTGGCAGCTGGCAGGGCCCACTTCTCTATGGCACAGGTGGACGTGGGATGGCCATTTCTCCAGAAGTGAGGAAGCCCAGATCCCAACAGAATACGTTCTCAAAATTGTTTTTGGTACAAAATAAATGCAAAGAAGATATAGGGTGGGGTGCTGCGGAGGCCGGGCCAGCCACCCTCCCCCAGACCTTAGATCATAGCGATGCTCTCAGGGGCACAGTTGAGGTGGGTGGAGGTGCTGCTGCTCCCAGAGGACTTGCAGGCCCGGCCAGGGGTAGGTTGCAGTGCAGCCACCAGTGTGTCTGAGGAGACTGCCCCAAACTCGTAGCTGAAGGTGCCATAGAAAATGAGGATATCGATGACACACACCCACTCACACAGGGCTGCCCCATGTTGCAGCTGAGAACTCTCATGGACAAGAAGACTCCACCTGAAATGGGGCTAAGGAAATGTTCAGTAGGACATATGGAAACCTGGCAACAACCCTTCTGCAGTCCCAGGCCTCACCTCCCCAAAGGGAGCAGACCACATGGCAGAGTTAGGCCTCCACCCCCCGATCCTCTTGGGAGGGAGAAAGGTTGAGCTAGAGGATGAGTTCCTGGCTGCCCCATCATAGAAGGATACTGAGGACCAGGGTGATGAAGGCGATGACAGCCAGCACACTTCGAAGATAGGCCACAGCCAGGTCTAGGGGGGCGGTGGCCCTTGGTAGGAGAGAACACAGTGCAGGCAGACAAAGAGCAGCCCCCGCAGGGAAGGCCACGCCAGCTCCAATGTAGTGCAGAGACCTGGCATGATCCACCTGGGCTCAGAGGAGGGTCAGTCAGTGATGTGGCTGCAGCCAAACCCTCCACCCCCTCCTTCAATGGATCTTCTCTCTCCCCTCTTCCTTTCTCCCCCCTCCTTCTCATTCCCTCCTTCCAGCCCCAACCTTGAGGTGCCACCCCCTGTAGGCAGCCAGGCCTTGTTAGGTAAAGTTCAAGGTTTTCTGGAGAGAAGGGGAAGCACCTGAAAATTGCCGACCACCAAGAGGCCTGCGGCGTTGGTGCAGCCAGTGATGAGCGCCGTGGTGTTAACCCAAGAGTGCCGACTCCGCTCCAGGAGCTGCCCGTAGCGCAGGAGGCAGATCAGGGCCACTGGAGGAGGAGAGCAAGGTTGGGGCGTTCCTCCAGCCCTGGCCCCGCCCAACGAGCCTGTCAGCTTCCCGCTCCCCCACCGCTCTGGTGCTCCTGCCCCATCTGAGAGGCAGAAAGGGAATGGACAGGCGGGTGGTGAACTAGGTTTCCTCAGGCTCCAGCCAGCAGGGTGGCTGTGTGGGAGTCAGCCTTTGTCCTTCAAGGAAGGGGAGAGAAGTTGTTTCTATTGCCTTAGCCCTTAGTGGGGAGGGCTGCACGAAGGGCTTCCTGGGCCTTTCTGCATGGGAGGCACTGGGCTGGGCAGGCAGGGTCAGGGCTAAGGGTACAACTCACCCATGAAAGCACCCATGTTGCCAATGAGGCTGAAGAGGCAGCTTTCTGGGGGATAGGAGCCACACTTGCTGCGAGGAGGGGGAAGGACAGAGTGAGAGGGGGCAGGAGGCCCGGGGGCCCCCATTCTGGCTCACTGGCTCTCCCCTGCTTTACCTGCACCTGCTCCTTAGCAGGTAGGCCACTGATTTATGTGAAAAGCCAGGGTCCCTCATGAACAACTGGTTCCAGGCTGAGCCACCAAAGGAGAGCTCATGTGTGTGAGAGAGAAGGGAGTGCCCAGGAGTGTTCGGGCAACCCTGAGACTCTTTGCTGAGCCCTGCAGCTGGTCTGGCTATCCTTGAGCCAGAACACGGGCTGGGCAATCTAAGGGCTTGAGCTTAAATCCGGGTGCCTCCACTTATTATCTATGTGATCTGCATGAGTAATACTGAGCCTGTTCCTCACCTATAAATGGTGAAGACAACAGCTGCCTCCTACCGGGAGGATGAAAGAGACTGCATATAAAGCGCTCAGCAGAGTGCCTGCCCCACAACTGCCAAGTAGTATTGTTATTAAGTGGCCCTTAGGATATTTATTATTCCTGAGACCCAAGGACAGCTCTTTGCTTGAGGGGCTGTCTGGGAGGACCTTAGATCTCCCTGACCTGCCCAGTGTCCCTAACCTGCCCAATGTCCAGGCCGTACCTGATGAGGGGTACATCGTCCAGGGTGCAGCAGGTCTTGGGGCCCCTTGCTCAGCAGGGTCAGGAGAGCAGGACTCGTTGTAGGACCTGGCAGGTGGGACAGGGAGTAGACTGGGGAAGGGACTGCCCCTAGGCCCTCGGCCTATAGCCTCAGACCTCATAGGGGACTCTCCCAGACTTCCTCTGCAGGGACAAAGATCCCACTCCCCAGGGCCCGCCTGAAGCAGTAGCCACAGGGGCAAAAGGATGGTGGGAAGTGGGTAGGTGCCATGAAGCCATGCCTAGGGACCAATTTCAGAGAAGAGCAGTGAGGCTCAGCAGTCTGGCTGGGCCCAAGAGGGGACAGAGATGAAGGAAGCTTTAGAATGAGGTTGTCTGCAGTGCTTCATACCAGTTCTCCACGGGGCATACATGGTGGTTCATCACAGCCATGGCATACCTGTGGGAACAGAACTGTCATCCTGCCCTCATGCCTCTCCTGGCCTAGCCTTCCCAAGCCCCCCCTTAACCCACCCCACAACCCTTTTTTTCCACCTTGATTTCTGGGCCCTATTCAGCCTCATTGTTACTGGGGACTCAAGATGGGGGCCGTGAGGCTTGATGTCACACCAGCATCCGCAGCATGGCCCCCAGCTAGAGGCCCTCTGGAAGTTGTCCTGGCCACAAGTATATTTGTCAGGGCCACCCTGGTGGACAGCAGTGGTGCCAGCTTGTCCCAAGGGGCTGTGTGCCCAGGCACCAGGCCAGGCTTTGGAGAAAGCCAGAGTGACCCTGGGTACCACCCTAGAGCCTACAACAGGACAAGGGACTTTGTGTGTGACAAGCTCCTGTTGCCCCCCCCAACCCCCGCACCCCGATTTACTCACACAGTCCATATGCCAGTGATGGAGAATGCTGACAGGCTGACAGGCAGGAGGATCCAGGCGGTCATGAGGAAGGGGAGCCAGGGTGGTGGTGTTGTGGGGGGGGAGGACAAGAGGTAGATGGGGAAGTGGGGGCGGACCAGCTACCTTGAGATGTTTCGGCCACAACCATCAGCTGCCCTGGCCTGGTGGAGAGAGGCAGATCAAAGTCCAGTTGTGGGTGACTGGCCAGGAAGGGGGAGGGTAAAGGAGGTCAACACCTTATCCAGCGCTCCTGTTGGGTCTCGGAGCGTCCAAAGTTTGGGCTGACCCCATGCCAGAACGTAGACACCCACTGGCATTGGAGGCCTCCGCGGTCAACCCAAATGCCACCGGCGTGCTGAGAGATGTAGGCGAATCGTAACATCTGGAAGGGAGTTACCCTCCTTCTGAGGGACCAGGACTGGGAGAAGGGCTGGACAACCGATGAGGCCACGCCAAGGAGAGGCTGGGTGCGGGCCCAGTGGAGCGGTGGCGAGGCGGCGGAGCGCAGGAAAAACCACCTGACCATCGGCGCCCTGGGCGAGGGGCGGGTTCACGCGGGAAGCCCGGCCGGGCACCCGCTCGCCTGGGCGTGGGGACCCCGGTTGGGCCGGAGCCTGCGGCCGGTGACCCCGGGGGACCCGGGACGTGAGACTCCCCCAGGTGATTCCTGGAAGCCCGGAGGGAAGGAAGGAGCCCAGTACGCACCTCCCGGGAGCGCCCAGCCGCCGCCGCGCCCAGCTCGGCCCCCTCGTGGCGCCGACTCCAGCTGCGGCCCTCGAAGCAGCCCTGAAAGGTTTAAAGGGCCGAGCGGCCCCGCCCCTGGCGGCCCCAGGCCTCGCCGCGCCGCCCGCCGGGACGTGGAGTCCGCGCAGCCCCGGCCCCGGCGCCCGCGCCCTGCCGGAGACTACAACTCCCGAGCCCCCGCGCCCGCGTCACGGGGAAACGTGGGCGGTGTCCCAGACTTCGGAGGACCTGGGCGCGGAGGGCTGTGGCCTGAAGACCGCTCTAAAACCGAGATGCCTGGGGTTCCGTTTACCCTGTTCCTGCGGGGGAAGCGCCGGCAGGTGGGGACCTCGGGGCAGCCCTCATTCCAGCTCTACCTGGGATTGTCACCGTGCACGTGGCTGAAGGAGCGTCCCTCCGCCACCGCGCACATTTTGCAGCCTGCACCGGCTAACGGTGAGTCCTCTAGGACGCTCTCTCAACGTGTCCCCCATGCCTGCCTCTGGCCGGGGCTGCGGTGGGTCCAGAGAAGCAGACACAAACCCTCGGCTGTTTCTTAAGAAATCCAAGCGCTTATGCTTCCTGTGGCTCAGCAAACTCCGGAGGAGGGCCGCTTTCATGAGATACTTTTTGCTTTCCTGCGTACAAGTACACAGTGTACTAGCCAGAAATCAATGTCCAAGACATGTTTCCCGACTGGTCAACACTTATTTGAAATAAGGCGGCAGAGAACAGAGGACATCCATTCTAAATAGACACATGCAGGTGTCAGTGTAGAGTAGGTAAGGATTAACTTGACCAGTGTTGATAAGCAAAGAGGGGAAGGTGAGAAACCTGGAGGAATCTGGGAAAATGAAACAGGATAGTGAGGGGAAAATTACTGACCAGCTTCACCAAAAACTTACAGGCTACGAGTGCACTCCTGGATGTTTCTTAAATGATTGCAGGGGTGGAAATACTTTCACATATCAGAAGTGTGCCTGGCACTCTGTCTCGAAGGTGGTCCCAGCATCTCTTGGAGCCCTTGTGTGATGACACTTGGGCACATCACCTGAATGGTGCAGGGGCGCAGGCTGCGAAGTGTGGGGAGCTTAAGTGGTAACATTGGTGAGGCAAACGTTATGTCCAACAACAAGGCCCTGTGCTTTAGAGAAGCAGAGCATAATGAGAATAGAGAGTAAACCGCACAATGACTTGAAGAGGGAGAAACTTTCTTGGGCCCAGTGGAAAGTAGAAATGGAAGCAGAAAACCTGTTGGTGAGCCCTTTTCTTTTCCTTCTGAGACAGTTTTGCTTTTGTTGCCCAGGCTGGAGTGCAATGGCGCCATCTTGGCTCACTGCTACCTCTGCCTCCTGGGTTCAAGTGATTCTTGTGCCTCAGCCTCCCGAGTAGCTGGAATTACACGCCTGGATAATATTTTGTATTTTTAGTAGAGATGGGGTTTCACCATGTTGGCCAGGCTGGTCTCGAACCCCTGATGTCAGGTGATCTGCCCACCTTGGCCTCTCAAAGTGCTGGGATTACAGGTGTGAGCCATTGTGCCTGGCCGGGAGAGCCCTTTTCTTAATCACATCAGGACAAGTAGTTAAAACAGGGCCAAGAAGTATGGCTGTGTAGTGATCACTGTACAAGCACGCCTGGCTGAATGAACCAGTGGGGGATAAAATCCAGCCCATCTGCCGCTGGCTATACTTTGTGCCTCAGGACAAATGTATGCTTCTTGCTAATTGACAGGAACCATCTTCCTGCCCAACTGTATTCCCATGGGGAGGCACCTTCTTTTTTTTTTTTTTTTTTTTTTTGAGACAGAGTTTCACTCTGTTGCCCAGGCTGAAGTGCAGTGGTGCAATCTTGGCTCACTACAACCTCTGCCTCCTGGGTTCAAGGGATTCTCCTGCCTCGGCCTCCCAAGTAGCTAGGATTACAGGCAGACGACACCACGCCCGGCTAATTTTTTGTATTTTTAGTAGAGATGGGGTTTCACCATGCTGGCCAGGCTGATCTATTTTTTTTTTTTTTGGGATGGAGTTTCACTCTTGTTGCCCAGGCTGGAGTACAGTAGTGCCATCTTGGCTCATCACAACCTCCGCCTCCTGGGTTCAAGTGATTCTCCTGCCTCAGCTTCCCAAGTAGTTGTGATTACAGGCATGCACCACCATGCCCCGGCTAATTTTGTAATTTTAGTAGAGGCGGGGTTTATCCATGTTGGTCAGGCTGGTCTTGAACTGACTTCAGGTGATCCACTTGCCTCAGCCTCCCTAAGTGCTGGGATTACAGACCTGAGCCACAGTGCCCGGCCCACAGGCTAGTCTTAACTCAGGACCTCAGGTGATAATGCCTGTCTTGGCCTCCCAAAGTGTTGGGATTACAGGTGCGTGAGTCACCACTCCTGGCCTTGAGTAGGCACCTTCTTATCTGCCCCAGTGGGGCTGTGAACCCTAACTGGAAGCTTTGTAATACTTAACACTATGTCTTCTTGAGCCGGGTTTGAGTCCCCATCCAATCAAGATGAAGGCCCAAGAGGACTATTCAAGTTCTAACATGATGTAGGGGCAAGGCATAGTACTCCAGATCTGGGACATGAGGCAGCTTTGGGCTTAATATGACAATCTAATAGTTCCTAAAATAGAATTATCCCAGGATAGAGCTCTGTATGACAGAAGGGCTCTTCATAGTTGGTAGGGGGAATTGTGTGTAAGCAGGACCAGATGTCTTTAAAAAGGCCTTCCAATTCTAATGCTACATGAGTCTGTCTAGTTGTTGTGTTCCAACAGGGACAGCTCTTAAAAATAGTCTGGCAAAGCAAGAGATGAGATTTCCAGTGCTGATCTGGTGGTGGAATGACTTCAGGGCAGATATTTAACCTCCACTTCCCCATGTACACAAGTGATTTCACAACTTTTGGCAAAAACAGTGCTATAAAAATAGTAAGTTTATAAAAAAAGAAAAGTAAGTTTATTTGTTAAAGAATACTGTATTTGAAAAGTACCTTCCTTCTGGGATTTTCAAATAATTTGCACACTACATTTTATTCATCTACACAGCAGAAACATTGGAAATGAGTAAACTGATGAACATATAGCTTTTTATACATTTAACACAACCAGTGCAACCAGTCTCTCATTCTCCTGGCTCTGAGAAGGCAGAGAAGCCCTTTACTCAGGTCTTCGATTCTAGCATTACTCCAACTCCTAGGGAGATTTCGGGTGGGTGCCTACGGCTTTATGACCATCTGATTCTTCAGGGACAAGACAGGAATTCAGCATGGGAGCTTAAAATATTTTAAGTAATTGTCAACATTCCATGGTGACTCTCCCCCAAAATCTAGTGGTAGGAAAGTCATCTGCACTTATTCCTTTTTCTGTACACAGAGGCCTCATTTAAATTTGTGATCTTGCTGGGGATCCATTACCTAGCCATTTAGAGATTCTGTCAAATGCACAGCAGGTTGGATACTCACCATCCCAAAGGGCTTCCTCCCCACCTGCCTGGGGCCAATCTCTAGTTGACAGTGCCCCTCAGAGTGCACCATGGAGATGGAATGTCCCTTCCAGAGAGACTTTTACACAGGGAAAAGCATTTGTTATTGCCCACATTGGGCCTACTGGCTGGCTGGGCTCCAGAGGCTCCTACTCTCATTTGGTACAAAAGCTTTACATTCTTTTCTTCTTATATTACATTCTTCAAAGACTTCCATGCTTGCCAGCTGGATACAACTCAAACTTTAGGGTTTACTCTTGCACAGCCCAAAGCCCTTGCAAACCCAGCTTCCTTCTATTAGTAACATCACCTATTGTGGCCCAGGAACCACAAAACCTTAAAATATAGGCTTAACAGATATAGGTAATGGGGAGAAGGCAGCAAACCACACTGCCATGTGTGTACCTATGCAACAATCTTGCATGTTCTTCACATGTACCCCAAAACCTAAAATGCAATTAAAAAAATGGAAAAAAAAATAATGCATTGGACATATGAAAAAAAATAGGCTTAAATATTTGAGAACATTCCATATTGAATGGGCATGATATGCCTATCAGATTTTTTTTTTTTTAAAAGACAGCCAATTACATCATATCTAGTCAAATGAGTAGATTCTAAAGCAGCCTGTTGGCAAGTTCCACTTAGTCTAACACTATTACCACTGTATAACACAGCACTGGACAGTGTTCTTTGGGACATCTGTGGGAAATGCTCCGGAACATGCTGCTTGATGGGAAACACTAATTTTTGAAAGAAGTAGATGTCTGAAGGCAGGTCTGGTGAATAAACTGAATAGTACTGCCTTGGACCCCCAGCGGACGGGTGGCAGTAAGCAATGAGGATAGGCTGTAAGGCTGTTAACTGGCTAAGGGCCATCCTTTGGCAGGCATTTCAGACACACCTGGAGAAAGGGCAGTAGCATCTCTGATAGGCCAGCTCTAAGGAAGCTTAGTGCTTAATATAGTCACACTGCACAAATTAGCTTAGAATGGTCTCTTGGGTGGAAAATATTAAGTGTGTATGCACTTGATAAGCAAAGTTCATCAAGAAAAAAGTTTAATAGCAAGGAGTTTCCTTCGGTCCCTACCTGAGAGAGTCTCTGTGAGGATTATCACAACAAACACATAAAAGGTTACAATAGGTACTTATTAAATGTTGCCTTCCTTTTACCTCTTCCTTTTTTTTTTTTTTTTTTTTGGAGATGGAGTCTCTCTTGTTGCCCAGGCTGGAGTGCAGTGGCATGACCTCAGCTCACTGTAACCTCTGGCTCCTGGGTTCAAGCGACTCTCCTGCCTCAGCCTCCCGAGTAGCTGGCACTATAGGCGCGTACCACCATGCCCAGCTAATTTTTTGTATTTTTAGTAGAGACAGGGTTTCACCTTGTCAGCCAGAATGGTCTTGATCACCTGACCTCGTGATCCACCTGTCTCAGCCTCCCTACTTCTTCCCTTACTTAACAAGAATGGGGTCTAAGATCAGTTCAAGAGCTGGAAGACTAGAATGACTGACTGGTTCTCTGACGAGGAAGAACACGAGTGGAGTTTGGCAGAGCCTCCTTGACCTAGGAGGCTTTGGAGGGTAGTCAACATTAGAAGTCAAAAGGCACTTCTAGCCCAGCTGCCTAAGTAGAGGACAAAGACTTTCTCCTTTCAAAGGGGAGCTGAGCACAGGATTGGCAAGTTTAAGGCACTTAACCTTGGACCAGCTCTGTGGGTCTGGTCCGTGGCCGCTTTCACAACCACTTATCCACCTCACTTACTACTCTCCCGGCATTCCTTTGGCATTGCGAGCTGTGGCTTGCAACATTTCAATGACGTAATCGAAGTAGCTGTCTTGCAGGATAGATTTTCTGGGGCACAGAGGACAAACCAACAGTGTCATCAGGTGTCTTGACATCCTGATGTGGAGAAACCCCTGGGGCAGGGGCTATGGTTTCAGGAAATCTCAGTTCTCAAAGGCTTAAAGCCACATTTCAAGGCATTGAGGTTAGGCTGATATGCTGCAAAACAAGTGCCTTGCAACTTCCGTAGAGGAGGGGGAGGATGTCTTGTGGAATTCAGACCTAAGCCTAACCCTGCATTAAAAAAATGTTCACCGCGTTAGAGCAGTGGTATTCCTGGGGCTCTTTATGCTAAGGATCTGAGTTATATACTCCTGGGAGGTAGCAAAGAAGGCCTCATTTCATTCCCTCTGGCATGTTGTCAACCAGGCAATTATTGCTAATACTGACTTTCCCTTTGTAGGTATGTTCAAAACTGAAGTCACAACTTGAGAGTAAGTTCCCACTTGCTTTGATAATTCCCTTTTAGTCTGAGCAGAGGACAGTCTGTTCACAGCTAGGAATGAAGTTGAAAGTTGGAATTCTGTAGCCCTGGCCAAGGCAGGTTTTGCTGTAAGAAATCTTTGCAGTTTAGCACCAACATCTTCCTAGGTTTCCTATCTAGACAGTGCAAAGCAGTGGAACATGCGAGAAATGAAAAAGCCATGGAAAGGGAGGGAGACATGCTTGCAAATAGGCCTCAAAAATGGAGGTCTCCCACTTTATTGGTATCAGAATTACTTGGAGAGTTTGTTAGAAGGGTAGCTCCCCAGAACCCCCCCGCCACCTCCAAAGTCCTGAGCAGCTGGAGGTACACAGTCATGTTGAAGGGGGAGGAAAACGGATGGATTCTACCTAAGGCAGAAAGATGAGGGAAAGGAACAAAGAAAAAGGGCTGAAAAAAGGTCTATGAATACATGGGTAGAAATGAGCAAAAGCACAGAAGAACCATAAAATAACAAACATGGCTCATGCAGCTGAGTGGAACAGCAGCAGCCAGGCATATGACCTTGCTGAGAAAGCACCATGTTGGCATGAGGCTTCATAAATCCTGGTTCTCCCTGGAGTCTCTGCTTCTAGAACACTACGTTAGCCACACAAAATTCTCAAAAAAAATTCCAGAATATCAGGCTGGGCAAATGGGTCAACATATAAGAAAGAATGACTGCAAGGCAGGCCAGGTGTAGTCCTGCAACACCCTATGGATGCAGCACCTCTGGGGGTCTCAAGATCAGACAAACTGGTCCTGATACCCCAAACTAAGTATGAGCTCCCCTGGGCAGACTTCTTCTGAGTGCAGTGAATCCAGCCTGGAGAGAACGCCTTCAACATGCTCAGTGTCGGCTCTGGCGCTTTGCAATCTCCTCCTGGATACGCAACTTGAGGGCTTCTCGCATGGGTGGATCCAGAGGCGTGCGTGCTGACACCTCCTCACTCACCCTTCCCGGGTCATCACCCTATGTGGAGGAAGTGCAGAAGGCTCAGGGCCTGGCCTCTTCCAGAAAGGTGACCTGCCCTTCCCTAGACAACATTCTCACAGAACTCCATTTAGCTCAGGGCTTTTTGCCAGCACCTACCATTTCACAGGTGTCCCCTATAATAGTGATTCTCCACTGGGGTCCAAGAGCCCTCCCTGTTCCCCTACTGAGAATCACTGTGAGATGGGAGTGAGCTGTGCTCAAAAGTACTGCCTGCCAGTCCTAGGTTCACATGTGGAGCAGATGCTTCCCACTGGGGTTCCTGAGGAAAACAGGGCTCAGGGTCTGACAATGATTACTACCATGGCCTAGGACCTTCAGGCTGCAACTGTTTCCACCAGGCGTACCTGATACACGATAACTGATGTGACCTCTCCACTGTCTGCCTCGTACTCTAAGCAGAAGAGGTGATGGCCAGAAGGCTCCAGCTCGGAGCCTCCACTACTGCTGCTTTCACTGGATTCTTCATAGTCTGGGTTGCGTGGGTGGGCAGAGACATCTGGAAGGATGAACACAGTAAGAAGAAGGGGATGCTACCGAAGGCCCTGTCCATAGAGATGATGCAGGAAAATATACGATTAAGAAAGCCCCAATCTTCTTATGGGTTCAGTGCAAGTGTTTTTTTTGTTTTGTTTTTTTTTTTGAGACAGAGTCTTGCTCTGTCACCCAGGCTGGAGTTCAGTGGCACAATATAGGCTCACTGCAACCTCCAACTCCCAGGTTCAAGGGATTCTCCTGCCTCAGCCTCCAGAGTAGCTGGGATTACAGCTGCCCACCACCACACCTGGCTAGTTTTTGTATTTTTAGTAGAGATGGAGTTTCACCATGTTGTCCAGGCTAGTTTCAAACTCCTAGCCTCAAGAGATCTGCTCACCTTGGCCTCCCAAACTGCTAGGATTACAGGTGTGAACCACCATGGCTGGCCCAGCCTAAGTGTTTGGTGTGCTGCCAATCAAGAACTTATTTACCTCTGCATCCCTGTTCTGAGGTGCGCACAGTCCCGTCACACAGTAGGTACACAATGCACGTTTGTCTAGCAAAAAGTCCTGGAAAGAGTAGAAGCGTAGACAGAGCTCTGTCTGGGTTCAAATCCAGGCTCTGCCATTTACTAGCTGAGATCTTGGGCAAGTTTAACCTCTCTGTGCCTGTTTCCTGACTGTGAAACAGATATAAGCGCCGGGCGTGGTGGCTCACGCCTGTAATCCAAGCACTTTGGAGGCCAAGACGGGCGGATCACCTGAGGTCAGGAGTTCAAGACCTGCCTGACCAACATAGTGAAACCCCATCTTAAAAAAAAAAAACAAAAAAAAACAGATATAAGCATCTCATCTTATGAGGTTATATAAAGACTCAATGAATTGATATACATAAGATCTAAAAGCACTTTAAATAATGCCTAACAAAGGCAGGGTGTGGTAGCAACACACTTGTAATCCCAGCACTTTGGGAGGCTGATTCGGGCAGATCACCTGAGTTCAAAGAGTTCAAGATCAGCCTGGGAAACGTGGTGAAATCCTTTCTCTACAAAAAATACCAAAATCAACCGGGCGTGGTGTCACACGCCTGTGGTACCAGCTACTCGGGAGGCTGAGGCAGAAGAATCCCTTGAGACCTGGAGGCAGAGGCTGTAGTGAGCCGAGATTGCACCATTGCACTCCAGCCTGGGGACAGAGCTAGACTCCGTTGCAAAATAAATAAATAAATAAATAAATAAATAACTTTTTTAAAAAAAGTAATAATGCTTAACAAAAATTGAGTGTCATGTTAACCACTGTGATATCTAGGTCGCAGGGAAGCTGGGGAAAGGCCATTTACTGGGTTCATTCCACAATTACGTGCTGGTCGCTCATCATTGTGCCAGACTTTCTCTTTGCTAGGTAGCGGAGCACCTTACTAAAATACAGCACGGTGGGGCAAACCGGCAGATAAACTTCTTGCTGGCTCCCAGACACTCTCTGTGATAGTGATGCTTAACTGGGGGCTTATGAGTCGTCCCAGTTCTTGGGAAGAATCACTCGGCGGAGATTTGGGAGCGTTGAGGTGGAGGTTCCGGAAGAGACGAGGTGTGCTGAACCTTAGGAGTAAGAAGCGGTTTTTCCCTACAGAAAGGGGGAGTGCGTTGCAGGAAGACCGCGCGGGCTTGAGGTAGGCGGGGCGGGCGGCCTCACCTCGGTGTCGCGGCAGGTACACCTGCAGGTCTGGCTTGCGGGGCCGCGTCGGCGCGGGCGTGTGCCGCCTCCTCACCTTCTCCTTGGCTGCCTGCTTCACCTTCTTGTCGTAGTCGTCCCTGCGGGGAGCCGAGCGGAAGTCAGGGGCTGTCGGACCGGACCGGGCCCGGCCAGGCCAAGAGTGGCGAAGCGGCGCAGGACAGGGCGGTACCGGGCGATCTGGTTCCTTCGGATATGGTGCACGAAGCCGTGGTTCATGTCCAGCCGCCCGCCAGGCTTGCAGCAGTGCCCCGGCCGGGGATGCGGCCCCGTCTCCATCCGGAGCCAGGGACGCACAGTTACCGCCGCCTCGACGGCCCCGACAACCCCCAACCGTCCACAGAGGTCCGCGTCGCCCCTCGCTCAGCTTCCGGCCCCGCGCCCTGACTTCCGGTCTGAGAGTCCCCGCCTGGCCGAGCGACGCGGCGCGCGGAGTTTTCGAGTCGGGTCGGGTCGGATGGGGTTGGTTATGATTAACTTCCTTCCACGGCCGGGACAGGGCTTTTGTTTTTTGTTTTTCCGTAACATATCAGTAGGAAACAAGGACTTGGGCTTACAGCTGATACAGAAAATTCAGAAAAATGCAAATCATCTATTAACACAACTCGATGTTTACGGTGGTGTCTTCCTTCTTTTTTCTAGTGATAGGATGCTGTGCAGCCATCACCAGCTGTGTGACGTTGGTTGATTCTGTAACCCCTCCGCGCCTCAGTTTCCTCATTAGTAAATGGGAACACCTAAAACACCTATCTCAAATAGATTGTGAGCCCTTGAAATGCTCCCACAGGGCACACAGCGGCGCCCAGGCCCGCAAGCTCCTTGAAGGCTCTCCTGGCCAGGCTCGCCTCGCACCCAAGGCGCTGATGGCTTAACTATCCCCCACCGGGAGAACCCAGGGTTTTCAAGAGACCTATGGAGTATTACTTTCTTTCTTTTATTTTTTGAGACAGACTCTTTCGCCCAGGCTGAAGTGCAGTGGCACAATCTCGGCCCACTGCAACCTTCGCCTTCTAGTTTCAAGCAATTCTCCCGTCTCAGCCTGCCGAGTAGCTGGGATTACAGGCGTGCACCACCACGCCTGGCCTATTATTTTTTTGCTTATTTATTTTTTCTTTTTCTTTCTTTCTTTTTTTTTTTTTTTTTTGAGAAGGAGTCTCGCTCTGTCGCCCAGGCTGGAATGCAGTGGCGCGATCTTGGCTCACTGCAACCTCTGCCTCCTGGGTTCAAGGTTCAAGCCATTCTCCTGCCTCAGTCTCCCAAGTAGCTGGGATTACAGGCTCCCCTCATGACGCTTGGCTTATTTTTGTATTTTTAGTAGGGACCAGGTTTCACCTGTTGGCCAGGTTTGGCCATGTTGGCTTGTCTCGGACTCCTGACCTCAGGTGATTTGCCCGCCTCAGCCTCCCAAAGAGCTGAGATTACAGGCTGAGCCACCCCTCCTGGCCCATTTTTTTTTTCCTATTTTTTTTGACCACTGAGTTCACATCACAGCGTGTATAATTCTCAAGTCCTTTTTTAAAAAGTCGAAATCAGGAATTCATGATTAGGACAGGGACAAATGGCTCGGTGCGGTGGCTCACTCCTGTAATTCCAAAACTTTGGGATGCCAAAGTGGGAGTATCACTGGAGCCAGGAATTTGAGACTAACCTGGGCAACACAGTGAGACCTTATCTCTACAAGAAAAAAGTATATTAAAGAAAAAGAAAAAGAACAGGGACCAATGGTGGTCCAGGCACACAATGGAATATTACTGAGCAATCAAAAAACAAAAAACGATCTGTAGCTGAACAACATGGGTGGATAATAAAGCAAATACGCCCAGTGAAACAAGCCAGGGACTCTGTATGATTCCATTTATATAAGACTCTAGGAAGTGCAAACTAATTTATAGTGACCGAGAGATCAATTGATTTTTGTGGGGGATTCTCTAGGAGGAAGAAGATATCTTTGGGGTTGGGTAGATTCTTCTTTTTCTTTTTTGAGACAGTTTCACTCTTGTTGCCCAGGTTGGAGTGCAATAGCGTGATCTGAGCTCACTGCAACCTCCGTCTGCCGGGTTCAAGCCAATTCTCCTGCCTCAGCTTCCTGAGTAGCTGGGATTACAGGCATGCACCAACACACCTGGCCAATTTTGTATTTTTAGTAGAGTTGGAGTTTCTCTGTGTTGGTCAGGCTGGTCTTGAACTCCCGACCTCAGGTGATCCACCTAGGTCTCTGAAAGTGCTGGGGTTACAGGCATGAGCCACTATGCCTGGCCAAGGGGCTGGGTAGATTATTTAAAAAAAAAATTTTTTTTTTTTTTTTGAGGCAGGATCTCACTCTGTCGAATAGGTTGGATTGCAGTGGCGCAATCACTGCTCACTGTAGACTCCACCTCTCAGGCCCAAACGAACCTCCTGCCTCAGCCTCCTGAATAGCACACCACCATGGTGAACATCACAATGCCCAGTTAATTTTTAAGTTTTTTTTTGTGGAGACAGGGTTTCCCTATGTTGTCAAGGCTAGCTTTGAACTCCTGACCTCAAGTTATCCTCCTGTCTCAGGCCTCCTATAATCCCTCTGGGATTATAGGTGTGAGCCACCGTGCTGTGCCCAGATCCCTTCTCTTGACTGTGGTGATGGCTTCATGGGTGTGTATGTTACAAGAAAGGGATCTGGATTCAGACCCCATCGGAGGGTTATTGGATCTTGTGCAAGAAAGAATTCAGGGTGAGTCCGTAGTACAAACTAAAAGGAAATTTATTAAGAAAGTAAAGTAGCCGGGTGTGGTGGCTCATGCCTGTAATCCCAGCACTTTAGAAGGCAGAGGCGGGCGGATCATTTGAGTTCAGCAGTTCGAGACCAGCCTGGCCAATATGGTGAAACTCTGTCTCTACTAAAAATACAAAAATTGGCCAGGGGTGGTGGCAGGTGCCTATAATCCCAGCTACTCAGGAGGCTGAGGCATGAGAATCATTTGAACTCATTGCACTGAGCTGAGATCTCGACATTACACACTAGCCTGGGTGACAGAGCGAGACTCTGTCTCAAAAAAAAAAAAAAAAAAAAAAAAAAGTAAAGTAATGAAAGTACAGCCGCTCCATAGACAGAGTAGGGCGTTCCTGAGAGTGAGAGGAGGAACAGGTCCACCCTGACTACAATGCTTGTTTATATATAGGATAAAAAGATCATATGGAGATGTGTTCTGCTACAAGGGTTTGTGATAAAGGATTAATTTTCTTAATTACTATATTTTGCAAGAAGCAATATTATTATCTTTAAAGCAAAATTAGGAATGCCTTTATTCTCCAGATATTGGGATGTTAGGCCACTCCCAAGTCTGGATCTGTTTAGTAAACGTTAAGTTCTCTGTTCTCTTAACCGTAAACATCTAGAGGCTAGGAATATCTAACCTTCTGGGAATACAGCCCAGCAAGTTCCAGCTTCATTTTCCTAACCCTCACTCAAGATAGAGTTCCTCTGGTTCGAACGCCTCTGACATATACTTCAACTCAGAATTCAGTAAATCGCACACTTTATTTTATTTCATTTTCCTGAGACAGAGTTTCGCTCTTGTTGCCTAGGCTGGAGTGCAATGGTGCAATCTCGGCTCACTGCAACGTCCATCTCCCAGGCTCCAGTGAGTCTCCTGCCTCAGCCTCCTGAGTAGCTGGGATTACAGGCGCCCACCACCACGCAAATTTTTGTATTTTTAGTAGAGACGGGGTTTCGCCTGTTGTCAGGCTGGTCTTGAATCCTGACCTGAGGGGATCTGGCGGCTTCGGGCTCCCAAAGTGCTGAGATTACAGGCGTGAGCTACCGTGCCCGGCTTAAATTGCACACTTTAAACATTTGTTGTATATCAACTATATCTCAATGGAAGGGTTCAAACAAGCAAACAAGTTGAAGGCAGGTCTTGACGTTAGAGTTTTATTAGCTTCATGGTAAATCGACCTCTATCGGGCGTTTGCGTTTTCAAGATACCAACAACCCTCTAAATGTAGAATTAAGGCCGGGCGTGGTAACTCATGCCTGTAATCCCAGCACTTTGGGAGGGCGAGACGGGCGGATCGCGAGGTCCGGAGTTCAAGAACCGCCTGGCCAAGATGATAAAACCCCGTCTCTACTAAAAATACAAAAATTAGCCGGGTGTGGTGGTGGGCACCTGTAATCCTAGATACTCTGGAGGCTGAGGCAGAGAATTGCTTGAACCCAGGAGGCGGAGATTGCAGTGAGCCGAGATCGCGCCACTGCACTCCAGCCTGGGCGACAGAGCGAGACTCCGTCAAATGAATGAATGAATGAATGTAGGACTAGAGCCTTTGAGGGGATGATCTGGGGATGTCGCCTAGTTTTCCCGTGCAGGATTGTCAGACTCCAAGTCGCGGGGACTGTGGGACATGACCTCGCGATGGTGGTTTCGAGCCACAAATCTGGGGCTGAATGACAGCTTCTTTATTCAGAAAACTGTCACCGGTAAAGGTTCCTGTCTAAGTAAACTGTAAATGACGGGTAAAGGGGCGGTAGGCCCACAAAGGATTCTCAGGGGGCGCACCCAGCGGCGAGGAAGCCACGGCAGCACCTCCCACAAATTTCCTGCAGAGTGATTTGTCCCTACTGGCGACTCGTAGAGAGCTCGGGGCTCCATACCAGCCCCGCTCCTGATTGGCTGTGTGCCGCGCGCTCAAGCGTGCCTGGCGCCTGCGCTGGGTGACTCGGCTGGTAGTGGCGATGTCCGGTCGGTCTAAGCGGGAGTCTCGTGGTTCCACCCGCGGGAAGCGAGAGTCCGAGTCGCGGGGCAGCTCCGGTCGCGTCAAGCGGGAGCGAGATCGGGAGCGGGATCCCGAGGCGGCGAGCTCCAGGGGCAGCCCTGTGCGCGTGAAGCGGGAGGTCGAGCCAACGAGCGCGCGCGAGGCCCCGTCTTCTGTTAACCCATTTGTGCGGGTTAAGCGGGAGCGCGAGGTCGATGAGGACTCGGAGCCTGAGCGGGAGGTGCGAGGTGCGCGGGGCTGGGCTAGGCGCGAGAGCTCCTCCTTCGTGCCTTTTTTTTTTTTTCCCCTTTCTCTCTCTGAGTTTCCCGTAAGTCCCTGTGCCGGGGTTGGGGTGGGGGCGTGGGGATGGAGAAGAGGAGGGATCCGGACTCAACAGTTTCTGCTGTTCGACTTGTTCTGATAAAGATAGTACTCGTCTCCATAATCGTATAGTATTTCAAACAATCGTAACAGCAGCTTCCCTTCATCGAGTGCCTGATGTGGGCCAGGCTCTGTGCTGATTTTACAAGCGTGACTTCCTTCCCTTTTAAAAAAGAATTTTTTTTTCGTTTTAAGATAGAGGCAAGGCCGGGCGCAGGGGCTCACACCTGTAATCCCAGCACTTTGGGAGGCCTAGGCGGGTGGATCACCTGAGTTCAAGAGGTCAGGACCAGCCTGGCAAACATGGCGAAATCCCATCTCTACTGCAAATACAAAAAAATTAGCCGGGCATGGGGCAGGCACATGTAATTCCAACTACTCAGGAGGCTGAGGTAGGAGAATCGCTAGAACCCTGGGGGGCAGAGGTTGCAGTGAGCCGAGATCGCACCAGTGCACTCCAGCCTGGGTGACAAAGCAAGACTCCGTCTCAAAAAAAAAAAAAAAAAAAAAAAAAAGGCCGGGCGTGGTGGCTCATGCCTGTAATCCCAGCACTTTGGGAGGCTGAGGTGGGTGTATCACGAGGTCAGGAGTTCGAGACCAGCCTGACCAACATGGAGAAACCCCGTCTCATCTAAAAATACAAAAAATTAGCTGTGTATGGTGGTGCATGCCTATAGGAGGCTGAGGCAGGAGAATCGCTTGAACCCGGGAGACGGAAGTTGCGGAGAGCCGAGATCGTGCCATTACACTCCAGCCTGGGCAACAAGAGCGAAACTCCGTCTCAAAAGAAAAAAGAAGATGAAAGTCTTACTATATTGCCTAGGCTGTTCTCGAACTCCTAGGCTCAAGTGTTCCACTCGGTTCGGCCTCCCAAAGTGCTGGGATTAGAGGCGAGAGTCACCCTGTGTGGCTTTCCTTCAGTTTTTATAAAACCTTAGAGGTTTTATAATTTCTGGAATCAAGACTATTCATAATGCCTGAGCA
Source organism: Ateles fusciceps (assembly GCA_036589455.1). Lineage (NCBI taxonomy): Eukaryota > Metazoa > Chordata > Mammalia > Primates > Atelidae > Ateles > Ateles fusciceps. Next base: position 2,096,866 of record JAZHEH010000053.1, on the reverse strand, counting down.
ATAGGCATTTACACTAAAGTACTGATTATACAGCACGTTTTTAAGCCGAATAAAGTCAAGAGACAATTCTCCATTAGTCTCTTGAGTTTGTGCACATATGCTCCCACTGCCTGACTGCCTTTGCTCCTAGACTCTAGTTAAGGATGTTCGTGCAGTGAGCAGCCTTGGAAGACAGAAGTGGTGTCTCTACAGAACAAGAAGGAGGCAAGGGCACAACCCGTTATAAAAGATTTGGAGCAGGGTGTAATGGTTCACACCTGTAATCGCAGCTATTCTGGAGGAAGAGGGAGTTCAAGACTAGGATGGGCAACAGAGCAAGACCTCGTTTAAAAAAAATGGTTAATGGTTCAGATTCTCTAGGCTCAAGGTTTCTCTCCTCTAAGGCAACCCACTGTGTGCATGGGTTCCCCTCACTTTGCCTTGTGGGAATTCACTTGGGAAACTGACACCAGTGCTATATTCTTGTTACTGCCATTGTGTAATAAACTGTCCTTTATTTCAGGCCAGGTAGTTACATGCTTTCCATCAGTGTTCGTAAAACTATGACAGACTAATTTGTTAGCTTGCAAGTAGGGTAAGATCTCAGACCTCTCAAGTTTTTGACGAGTAGTAGATTTATAGATGTACATGCACACTCTTCTTTCAGCTTCGTAGTACATTTGTATTACAATCAGTTTATCTTAGTACTTGTGACATATTTCATATTTTTCATGCTTCATGGGATTTCTTTCTGTAACATGCAAACAAATCTTCTGTTGATTTTATGTATACCAAGTATATTCTCTCAGTTTGTGGCTTGTTCTGTTAGTGGACTCTTTTTTTTTTGAGATAAGTCTTGATCTGTTGCCTAGGCTGGAGGGCAGTGGCACGATCTTGGCTTACTGCAACCTCCGCCTTTCAGGTTCAAGCAGTTCTTCTGATGACGTGTGCACCATCATGCCTGGCTAATTTTTGTATTTTTAGTAGAAACGGGGTTTCACCATGTTAGTCAAGCTGGTCTCAAACTCCTGATCTTGTGATCCATCTGCCTTGGCCTTCCAAAGTGCTGAGATTACAGATGTGAGCCACTGAGCCTGGCCCCTCTTTATTTTTCTTTGAGACGGCGTTTTGCTCCTGTTGCCCAGGTTGGAGTGCAAGGGCACAGTCTTGGCTCACTGTAACCTCCTCCCTGGTTCAAGCTGATTCTCCTGCCTCAACCTCCTGAGTAGCTAGGACTACAGGTGCCCGCCACCACGCCCAGCTAATTTTCATATATTTAGTAGAGACGAGGTTTCACCACTTTGGCCAGGTTGGTCTCAAACTCCTGACCTCAGGTGATCCACCCACCTCAGCCTCCCAGAGTGCTGGGATTACAGGCATGAGCCACTGCGTCCAGCTAGTGGACTTTTTTTCCATGTTGTTGCCACCCAAACAATAGGAGCTCATCTTGATTAGTTTTTTCCATTTCTGTTTCTTTTTTTGTACTGTTAGTTGGCCCTGAGTAGTACAGGTTTCCCATTTTTTTTTTCTATTTAGCCAAGAGACTGCCAGTCAATAGGTTTCCCATTTTCTTTTTTTTTTTTTTTTTTTCTTTTTCACTGATGACATCTGAGAATTATAAGCTTAGGTTTCCCATTTTCAAAGCCTGTGATGATTTTCCTTTCAGCAAAGAATGGCCGAGTGGATTCTGAGGACCGGAGGAGCCGCCACTGCCCATACCTGGACACCATTAACAGGTCAGTAGGACAGAGATGCTGAGGATAGCAAAAGAGCAATGGAATCTATGCAGAAGGTTTTTTGGACTGTACATTGAACAACACATTCACAAATTTTACTTCATTCATTGATTTATTTCATTGTTTCTGAGAGGGAGTTTTGCTCTGTCACCCAGGCTGGAGTGCAGTGCCGCAATCTTGGCTCACTGCAACCTCCGCTTCTTGGGTTCAAGCAGTTCTCTGCCTCAGCTTCCCAAATATTTGGGATTATAGGTGCCCGCCACCATGCCTGGCTAATTTTTTTGTGTTTTTAGTAGAGACAAGGTTTTAACATCTTGGCCAGGCTGGTGTTGAAGTCTTGACCTCGTGATCCACTCACCTCGGCCTCCCAAAGTGTTGGGATTATAGGTGTGAGCCACCACACCTGGTCAGTTTTACTTCTTTTAAACCTGTCCTAGAGAGTTGTGCTTCTTGCGGTGCTAATCTTTGTTATTTGATTTACAATGTCAGAACACATATTGTTAAAGAGCTTTTTAGCTTATTTTGCATTTGTATGTTGGGATAACAGGATGCATGTTATCCTTAACATAATAGTAGCACATTGAAATATTTATGGAGCACCTAGTGTGTACTGGATACTATTTTGGGAGCTCGGGTTCAGCAGAAAAAAGCACAAATTGTTTTAAAAAAGTTATAAGGGCTGTTCATTATGGTAGGTATGAACCACCTGTGGCTTCAGTGCTCCTGCAATTGAAGAACTGAATTTTACATTTTATTTAATTGAATTACAGTCAGCCTCAGTATTGGGATATGGAACCTGAAGATACAAAGGGCCAACTGTAAGGGGCTTTTGAACATTGTGGATTTTGGTATCTGAAGAGGTCCTAGAACCAGTTTCCTGTGGCTACTGATGGACAGCTGTTTTTGTTTTTGCTTGGTTGTTTGCTTTTTTGAGTTGGGGTCTTGCTCTGTTGCCCAGGCTGGAGTGCAGTGGCGTGATCTTGGCTCACTGCAGCCTCCGCCTCCCAGGTTCAAGCAGTTCTCCCACCTCAGCCTCCCGAGTAGCTGAGATTACAGGCACACCACCACACCCAGCTAATTTTTGTATTTTCAGTAGAGATGGGATTTTACCATGTTGGCCAGGCTGGTCCCGAACTCCTGACCTTGGGTGATCCACCCTGCTCTGCCTCCCAATGTGTTGGGATTATAGGCATGAGCCACCGCACCCAGCAGGACAGCTTATTTTAAATTTAATTGTCAACAGCCACTTTGTCTAATGGCTTCTTTATTAGATAGCACAGCTCTTTGGGATCATTATCAGTTAATTAAGATTACTATTTAAGGATAAATCTCTTTGTGGATTGAATGGAGGTAAGTTTTCTTCCTTTCTGTCCAGTCCTTACTTTGCACTTGAATAAATAGGTCTGTTTGTAGGTATTCTAAAATTTTTCAGCCTTTCCATTTGTTTTTATGGACAAAAATACATTTTTATTTTTAAATTTATTAATTAATTAATTATTATTATTATTATTTATTTATTTTTTTTTTTTTTTAAGAGAGGATCTCACTCTGTAGCCCAGGTTGGAGTGCAGTAGTGGATCAGAGCTCACTATAGCCACAAACTTCTGGGCTAAAGTGATATATTTCTCTTTTATGAAAGGATGTATTCATCCTTTTTATGTCCTCTCCACCTCCAGAATGCTATTGGGGTCCTTTTACCTTAGTCTGACTTGTAACTTTCCCTCTAGAAAAAGTGACTGCAGTGGGAAGTCCTGCACTGGTTATGAACACTAATGAGAAAGATGCTTTTGGGTATTATGTGTCTGGTGGAGACACCTCAACACTGCTTTGGAGCATGGCAGGTGGAGGTGAGGAATAATCAGTGTCCCCCAGTAACTGGTGTATATATGGTTGTGAACTGTTTTCTGAAGGATGTCGTGTAGTATCATTGATCATCACAGAGCCAACACTGCTTCATTTGAGTGCCTTCCTACATGTCCATCCTATTGTTTATTTTTTTCTGTTTTGTTTTGTTTCTTTAGAAGTGTGCTGGACTTTGACTTTGAGAAACTGTGTTCTATCTCCCTCTCACATATCAATGCTTACGCCTGTCTGGTGTGTGGCAAGTACTTTCAAGGTAAATGAATGTTAGAAATTATAAACTTGTTAAGTTTTTAGAGCTAGCTGCAGATCTGTTCCAGAGGGACTTTTTTTTTTTTAAAGAAAATAAGCTGTTCTCAGGAATCATATCTAATAATTTCTATTTGTTCCCAGGAAATTGAAATATTCTTAGAAAACCAACAAGAGGTTCTGTGACTGGTCAGAGCCTGGATGGATCTGAAAGGGAGAAAGGGCTAGTTATATGAAAGACTGTGACCTCAAAGACTCTGGATTCTTGAATCTCTAATATATGTATTTTTTAATTTTTAATTTTTTAGAATTATTTTGAGACAGAGTCTCGCTCTGTCGCCCAGGTTGGAGTGCAGTGGTGTAGTCTTGCCAGCTAATTTTTTTAAAATTTACGTGGAGTCTTGCTCTGTCACCCAGTCTGCAGTGCAGTGGCATGATCTTCGCTTACTGCAACCTCCGCCTTCTGGGATCAAGCAGTTCTCCTGCCTCAGCCTCCCAATTAGCTGGGATTACAGGCATACCACCGTGCCTTGCTAATTTTGTAGTTTTAGTAGAGACAGGGTTTCACCATGTTGGCCAGGCTGGTCGCGATCTCCCAACCTCAGGTGATCTACCTTGGCCTCTCAAAGTGCTGGGATTACAGGCATGAGCCACTGTGCCCAGCCAATTTTTTTTTCTTTTTCTTTTTCTTTTTTTTTTTTTTTTTGAGATGGAGTCTCCCTCTGTCACCCAGGCTGGAGTGCAGTGGCATGATCTCGGCTCACTGCAACCTCTGCATCCTGGTTTCAATCTATTCTCCTGCCATAGCTTCCTGAGTAACTGGGATTACAGGCGTCTACCACCATGCCCAGCTAATTTTTTTTTTTTGTACTTTTAGTAGAGATGGGGTTTTATCATGTTGGTCAGGCTGGTCTTGAACTCCTGACCTCGTGATCTGCCTTCCTCTGCCTCCCAAAGTGCTGGGATTATAGGTGTGAGCCACTGCACCCGGTCATTTTTTTTTTTTTCAATTTTATTTATTCATATTTTGAGCTGGAGTCTCGCTCTGTCGCCCAGGCTCACTTGCCTCCTGAGTTCAAGCGATTCTCCTGCCTCAACCTCCCGAGTAGCTGGGACTACAGGCATGCACCACCACACCACCACGCCTGGCTAATTTTTGTATTTTTTAGTAGAAATGGGGTTTTACCATTATTGGCCAGGCTAGTCTTGAACTCCTGACCTCAAGTGATCCACCTTCCTCAGCCTCCCAAAGTGCTGAGATTGCAGGTGTAAGGCACTGCACCAGGCCACATTTTTTTTTTTTTTTAAAGATGGGATTTTGCTCTGTTGCCCAGGCTAGTCTCAAAACTCCTGAGCTCAAGCAATCTGCACTTTGGGGCCTCCCAAAGTGCTGGGGATTATAGGTGTGAGCCACTGCACCCTGCCATCTGGCTATTTTATTTTATTTTATTTTGTAACGACAAGGCTTTGTTATATTAGCCAGGCCACACTTTTCTTTTTTAATCCTTTAGCTCCACGGACTTTTTTTTCCCCATTCTTTTCTGAAAATGTATAATTTCAACTTATTCAGACCAAGCAGATGCCATGTACATATTATAGTGGAGGGTTCAAACGAGGTAAAAACATCCGGACATGGTGGCTCACACCTGTAATCCTAGTATTTCGGGAGGCCAAGGCAGGAGGCTTGCTTAAAGCCAAGAGTTCAAGACCCACCTAGCTAAAATAACAAGACCCTGTCTCAAATAAAAAAGAGATAAAAACTATATTCTTTGCTCTTTTAAGGAGCTTGTAGAAGTCAAGGTTGCCAATGTAAAACAACCAGCAAGTTCTGTTAGACCTTAAAGATTACTGCTAGACTGTGGCAGTGAATAAAAATAAAGGCGATAGGAGTTGAAATATGCAAAAATCAGTGTTAGCTAGAGTGTTTGTATTGAGTTCATGGAGGAGTTGAGGTGGGACTTGAATTGGCAGGACATAGGAGTTTGAATGTTTACGGGGGAGAGATTCTAGAAAGGAGTAGCAACATGAAAAAAGTTACATAGATGCAGCATTGTCCTGAATATGGATAGTTGGAAATTCAGAACTGAGTGATGATGGACTGTCATAGGATATGTATGTATTTGTGTATATGTGTATTTATGCACACATATATGCATAGATATTTCTGATTTCATATATATAGAAAACTATGTACAAAATGTGTATAGTTGACATATATTAGGTTATATACACATTATATATGAAATAGTGAGATCTGTTTCCTCAGTCAATGTCTTATGCCATCTAGGGAATGAAGTAACTAATGTGCCAGTTTTTCTTGCTCATTTTTTTATGAGAGAAGTTCATGTGGAGGATTCGTTTTATGAATGGCATAATATTTGTTTCTTTGCGGATGCTAACATGTTCTGCTAGAAAATAATGGAAGGAAAAGCAAACCTGATCGGTGCCTTCTAGGATCTGCCCTTCTATTACAGCCTTTCCACCTTCCCTACAGGCCGCGGTTTGAAGTCTCATGCCTACATTCACAGTGTCCAGTTTAGCCACCATGTTTTCCTCAACCTCCACACCCTCAAGTTTTACTGCCTTCCAGACAACTATGAGATCATCGATTCCTCGTTGGAGGATATCACGGTGTGTGTCTAAGAGGGTTGGTTTGGGGTCCATTCTTTTATGAGCCATCCCAGGGCTCCCAGGGGACTGCTCCACCTGAGGACAGGGAAGAATCTCAGTCCTTTTGGGCCTTGAGAGGCTGCTTTCCCTTTTGGAAGGAACCGGGGGAAACTGACTGTCATTTCTGCTTTTAACATTGAGGACTAGGACTGAAGAAATACGGCTGTATTCTGATAGGGTTTAAAGTGTTGTTGTGACATGAATTATTCTTCCACACTTTGAAGTAGGGATATGAATTGGGCCTGGTGTAGGACAGTAGTTACCAAGCTACACACCAGCTCCCCGGCTGCTTTTATCATATGATGTGGCCAGAGCATCCAGCCACAGATGTATCATCTGTGGGCTCTAGTTTGTGACCTCTACCAAGAGACACTCATTGTACTGAGCATGGAAAATCCTCTTGGGCTATGATTAGTGTTGGGCTTTTGATTATTATTTTTCTTTTCAGCACGTGGGGAATATTCATGGTGCCAAATGCTCTGTTTTTGTTTTTGTTTTTGAGACAGGGTCTCACTCTGTTGCCCAGGCTGGAGTGCAGCACCAGCACAGTTCACTACATCCCTGACCTCATGGGTTCAAGTGATCCTCCCACCTCAGCCTCCCATGTAGCTGGGACTACTGGCATGTACCATCATGCCCAGATAAATTTATTACTTTTTTTGTAGAGATGGCGTCTCATTGTGTTGCCCAGGTTGGTCATGCTCTGTTTATTTTTAAGGAAAGCGTGGTAGTTTTTGAAATACTGCTTTTTCTACTTGTGAAAGTTTTATAAGCCTGTTTTTTTTTTTTTTTTTGTGAGTCTCACATTGTTGCCAGGCTGGAGTACAGTGGCACCATCTCAGCTCACAGCAAAATCTCCGCCTCCCAGGTTCAAGCGATTCTGCTGCTTTAGCAGTAGATTACAGGGTGTGCCACCACACCTAACTAATTTTTGTATTTTTAGTAGGGACAGGGTTTCACCATGCCTGGATGGTCTTGATCTCCTGACCTCATGATCCACCCGCCTCGACCTCCCAAAGTGCTGGGCTTACAGATGTGAGCCACTGCCCCTGGCCAAGCCTGTTAATAATTGAGGTTACAGTAGTTATAGACAGGCTGGGTGTAGTGGCTCACACTTGTAATCCCAGCACTTTGGGAGGCCAAGGCAGGTGGATCACTTGAGGTCAGGAGTTTGAGACCAGCCTGTCCAACACGATGAGACCTTGTTTCTGCTAAAAATACAAAATTACCCAGGCATGGTGGCACACGCCTGTAATCCCAGCCACTTGGGAGGCTCAGGCAGGAGAATTGCTTGAACCTGGGAGGTGGCTGTTGTAGTGAACCGAGATCGTGCCGTGGTACTCCAGCCTGGGCAACAGGAGCAAAACTCAGACAAAAAAAAAAAAGTTATGGATAGTATTTATAGAGGGAGAAACTGGAATAAATTCAGTGTTTCAAAGTGAGTTTGGGATGACCTCTGTCTAGTCTGTGATGTAATGACTGTGGTGACTGAACCTGGGAAGCATCGATCCTGGTCTTTCAGTCCCAGGAAGTCATGGAGATCCTCAGTCTCACCCAGAGTGGAGGAAACTCTCCTGCTCCGAAGCTAAGTACATGTGCTGCTTCTGGGAGGTTCTGAGACTTAGACTGCCTTTAGAAACTTGAGTATTGTATAGTTTCTGGCAGTCAGTTATCATGAGTTGACCAGACCTGAGGTTTGCAAAAATCGCTGGGATTCAGTTATTTTGGGTTAAACACAGAAATCCCCTTGTAGATTAGTCATGGGAGAGGATCTACCCCATGTTACTTCAATCTTTACATCTATTGGTTGGGACTCTTTGAGTGTGTCATGAGATGTTCATGGCCAAAGTGTTTTTTGTTTTTGCAGAAATTGCTGTTCCAGACATTTCTTGTGAAGTCAACTCTTAAACAACTTAGAATTTTCTTTTGTTTTACAGTATGTATTGAAGCCCACTTTCACAAAGCAGCAAATTGCAAACTTGGACAAGCAAGCCAAATTGTCCCGGGCATATGATGGTACCACTTACCTGCCGGGTATCGTGGGACTGAATAACATAAAGGCCAATGACTATGCCAACGCTGTCCTTCAGGTAGGATCAAGACAGGAACACTGAGGAAGGGAAGGACACCCGGAAGGCTGGGCATAGTGGTTCACGCCTGTAATCCCAACACTTTGGGAGGCCGAGGCGGGCAGATCACTAGGTCAGGAGTTTGAGACCAGCCTGGCCAGCATGGTGAAACCCCATCTCTACTAAAAATACAAAAATTAGCTGGGTGTGGTGGTGTGCGCCTGTAATCCCAGCTACTGGGGAGGCTGAGGCAGGAGAATGGCTTGAACCCAGGAGGCGAAGGTTGCAGTAAGCCGAGATTGTGTCACTGCACTCCAGACTGGGTGACAGAGCAAGACTCTGTCTCAAAAAAAAAAAAAAAAAGAAAAAAAAAATTTTACAGTGTGCAACTATTACTCGTATAATTTTCTTAAAAATAACTTTTAATTGAAAATAGGACAACTTTGGCTTTCTCCCTCTCCCATTTCAGGGTTATGAGCACATGGGTAAAAGAAAGTCATTGGCTAGCCAGCACAGCAAACATCTACACCATTTAAAAAAAAAACAACAAAATGCATCTGGCATGTTTCTTACTTGATACTGCAAGGCCATACAGATTCAGTCCCTCATTCCCTGGAAGTTCCAGAGGCCGTGAGCCCAGAGGCTAGAAAAACCCTCACCATTTCACAGCAGCCCAGTGAGCAGACAAAGGAATGCTCTGCTTGTTGCAGAACAATTCGAGTATAGTCCTTAGCAAGACTCAGTGTCTGAGGATCATCTGACTATACTCTACAAGAAGGCAGTAATTTCTTGGCCAGTACACATACTATTTCCTGTCCCTCTTTTTTTTTTTTTGAAATGGAGTCTCACTCTGTCCCCAGTCTAGAGTGCAGTGGAGCGATCTCAGGTCACTGTAACCTCCGCCTCCTAGATTCAAGTGATTCTCTCATTTCAGCCTCCCAAGTAGCTGGGATTACAGGATTGCACCACCATACCTGGCTAATTTTTGTATTTTTAGTAGATTTTGTATTTTTAGTAAATTTTGTATTTTTAGTAGAGACATGGTTTCGCCATGTTGGCCAAGCTGATTGAATCTCCTGACCTCAGGCAATCGCCCTCCTTGACCTCCCAAAATGTTGGGATTACAGGCGTAAGTCACTGTGCCTGGTCCCCTCCTCCCAGTTTTATAGCTCAGACTAATGAGCCCGTGTTTCTTCCTGAAACTAATATGGCTGGTTTTTATCTTTCTGCTTAATGAGGTCAAATTGTTTTTATTGTCCTAAACCTTTTGACCATTTTCTTTTTTATTTTATTGTATTTTTTATTTTTTAAAATTTATTTTACTTTAGGTGAATACTATATCTGGCATTTCTCCCCGTGTTATCCCTCCCCCACCCTCCCCTCCCTCCCCATCCCCCGCTGTCTCTCCCCTACCCCCACCAACTGCCCCCCAGTGTGCGATGCTCCTCTCCCTGCGTCCTCGTGTTCTTGTTGTTCAACACCCACTTATAAGTGAGAACATATGGTGTTTGGCCTTCTGTTCTTGTGTCAGTTTGCTGAGAATGATGATTTCCAGATTCATCCAAGTCCCTACAAAGGACACGAACTCATCAATTTTTATGGCTGCGTAGTATTCCATGGTGTATACGTACCACATTTTCTTTGTCCAGTCTATCATTGATGGGCACTTGGGTTGGTTCCAGGTCTTTGCTGTTGTACAAAGGGCTGCAGATGAACGTACGTGTGCATGTGTCTTTATAGTAGAACAATTTATAGTTCTTGGGGTATATACCCAGTAATGGGATTGCTGGGTTAAATGGAGATTTCTGTTTCTAGATCCTTGAGAAATCGCCACACTGTCTTCCACAATGGTTGAACTAATTTCACTCCTACCAACTGTGTAAGAGTATTCCTATTTTTCCACATCCTCTCCAGCATCTGTTGTCTCCAGATTTTTTTAATGATCACCATTCTAACTGGCATGAGATGATTTCTCAGTGTGGTTTTGATTTGCATTTCTTTAATGACCAGTGATGAGCATTTTTTCATGTTTATTGGCCTCATATATGTCTTTTTTGAAAAGTGTCTGTTCGTATCCTTCGCCCACTTTTGAATGGGATTGTTTGTTTTTTCTTGTAAATGTGTTTTAGTTCCTTGTAGATTCTGGATATTAGCCCTTTGTCAGATGAGTAGTTGCAAAAATGTTTTCCCATTCTGTTGGTTGCCGATTCGCTCTAATGATGGTTTCTTTTGCTGTACAGAAGCTCTGGAGTTTAATTAGATCCCATTTGTCTATCTTGGCTTTTATTGCCATAGCTTTTGGTGTTTTAGTCATGAAGTCCTTGCCTATGCCTATGTCTTGGATGGTTTTGCCTACGGACCATTTTCTTTTCTTTTCTTTTTTTTTGAGACTGAGTTTCGCTCTTGTCACCCAGTCTAGAATGCGGTGGATCTTGGCTCTCTGCAGCTTCTGCCTCCCGGGTTCAAGTGATTCTCCTGCCTTAGTCTCCCAAGTAGCTGGGATTATAGGTGCGTGCCACCACGCCCGGCTAATTTTTGTATGTTTAGTAGAGACTGGGTTTTACCATGTTGACCAGGCTGGTCTTGAACTCCTGACCTCAAGTGATCCTTCTGCCTTGGCCTCCCAAAGTGCTGGGATTACAGGCTTGAGCCACCTTGCCTGGCTGACTGTTTTCCATCATAACAAACTATATTTACTTTTATTTTTTATTTTTTTATTTTTTATTTTATTTTTAAAGACAGGGTTTCACCATCTTGGTCAAGCTGGTCTTGAACTCCCGACCTCAGGTGATCGACCCGCCTTGGCCTCCAAAGTGCTTGGATTATAGGCGTGAGCCACCACTCCCCGCCAGACTATATTTACTTAAAAAAAATTTTTTGGCGGGGGCCTGGTGGCTCAGTCATGAGCATTGCATTGCTTCAGTCCGGGAGGCGGAGGTTGCAGTGACTCAAGATCTTGCCACTGCACTCCAGCCTGGGGGATAGAGCAAGACTTTGTCTCCAAAAAAACAAAAAAAACTTTCAATAGGTTTTTGGGGGAACAGGTAGTGTTTGGTTACATGATATAAGTTCTTTAGTGGTGATTTCTGAGATTTTGGTCACCCATCACCCGAGCAGTGTACACTGTACCCAATGTGTAGTCTTTTATCCCTCACCCCCCTCCCCACCATTTCCCCCAAGTCCCCAAAGTCTGTTGTATTATTCTGACACCTTTATGTCCTCACAGTTCCCTATGTTTACTTTTATGTACAATTATTTGATGTTTTATTATGGGAAAACATCAAATTTTAAAATGATTTTCATATTAGTTTGGAGTTGAGAGATGGGAGAACTATGTTTCCTAGATAGTTATCTTTGCGTCAGCCAAAATGGGTGATGAAGAAAAGAGTATTTGGATTTTACCCTTGTACCTTATGAATTTAAGTATTGTCACAGCATAATTAGAGTAACAAAAGGAAATTGTTAAATAAGTTGATAGAGATTTGAATACCTGTGGTTTTTGTTTTGTTTTGTTTTAACCTTAGTATTATCCACATCAGCAAAGTGTCTGCAGAACTGTAGTTCTTATGAAACTCAATTTTGTCTCGTTGATCGTTGATCTCGTTGATCTGTCCAACATTGACAATGTAGTATCAAAGTCTCCCACTATTATTGTATGGGGGTCCAAGTCTCTTTGTAAGTCATTAAGAACTTGCCTTATGTATCTGGGTACTCCTGTATTGGGTGTGTGTATATTTAGGATCGTTAGCTCTTCTTGTTACATTGATCCTTTTACTGTTATGTAATGCCCTTCTTTGTCTCTTTTGGTCTTTGTTGGACAGATCAGCGAGACAGAAAATTAACAAGGATACCCAGGACTTGAACTCAGACCTGGAACGTAAATTTAATGAACATTTACGGAACTCTCCACCCCAAATCCACAAAATATTTTTCTCAGTATCATATCACACCTATTGTGAAAGTAACCACATAATTGGAAGTAAATCATTCCTCAGCAATTGCACAGCATCTCACAGGCTTAAATGAAATATTGGTTGGCTGCTTCTTTGTTATTTTCCTCTCTTACTCCTTACTGTCTCCGTTGTCAAACACAATTATTGGCATAAAAGAGGTTTAATACTCATCTTTAGACTGTATTCTAGCCTGGGCAATGGAGCAAGATTTCCGTTCTCTCTCCCTCTTTCTCTTTCTCCTTCTTTCTTTCTTTCATTCTCTTTTTTTCTTTTTCTTTTTCTCTTTCTTCTTTTCTTTCTAAAAATAAAAAAAAGAAACAATTTTTTTTTCTTGTTTCCATTATCAAATCAGTGGTATTTCAGAAACTCAATGTTAAGGATAGTTCTGTAATGTGAGCCTGGGGTAGGATTCTCCAAGGGTCCATTTACTTTTGGCTCTTTAAGACCATCACAGGCAGATCACAGGATTCTATTAGGAAAACTTTAGTTGGAAGAGCTTGGCTCAAGGGGTCCTACAAAGGGGCTTTGGGTTAATTGGAGTGTTTGATTTTCAGGCTCTATCTAATGTTCCTCCTCTCCGGAACTACTTTCTGGAAGAAGACAACTATAAGAACATCAAGCGTCCTCCAGGGGATATTATGTTCTTGTTGGTCCAGCGTTTTGGAGAGCTGATGAGAAAGCTCTGGAACCCTCGGAATTTCAAGGCACATGTGTCTCCCCATGAGATGCTTCAGGCAGTTGTACTTTGCAGTAAGAAGACTTTTCAGATCACTAAACAAGGTAAGGAACAAGTCATTCATGTTTCCCTTGACTTCAGGACAACAAAACCAGTTTGATGAGCAAATTTATTTCCACATGGCAGTGAATTTTTTTTTTTTTTTTTGAGACAGAGTCTAACTCTGTCACCTAGTCTGGAGTGCAATGGTGTGGTCTCAGCTCACTGCAACATGTGCTTCCCTGGTTCAGGCGATTCTCCTGCCTCAGCCTCCCCAGTAGCTGGGACTACAGGTGCGTGCCACCACACCTGGCTAATTTTTGTATTTTTAGTAGAGATGGGGTTTTACTTTGTTGGCCAGGCTGGTCTCAAACTCCTGACCTTGTGATCTGCTCACCTCGGCCTCCCAAAGTGCTGGGATTACAGGTGTGAGCCACCACACCCGGCCTTTTTTTTTTTTGGAGAGGTAGAGTCTTGCTCTTTTGACCAGGCTGAAATGCAGTGGTGGGATTATAGCTCACTGCATCCTTGGACTTCTGGACTCAAGGGTTCCTCTTGCCTCAGCTTCAAGTAGTTGGGATTACAGGCATAAGCCACTGTTTCCAGCTGCAGTGAATCTCGAGAGTAGCCAGAGTGTACAGTGGATAGTATGGTTAGGTTCCTCATTCTTCTCTGATCAGTCTGCCCCTGCTAAGAGTCCCAGGAGATTCCAGCTGAATACAAAGTCTGTTTTATTTGGTAAATTAAATTATATGACTTAGGGGAATACCAGGAGGCTGGGAAAGACACTAGCTTTCATTAAACACCTGTCACCTATCCTTATTTTTGCATGTCCTACATTTGAGTGTTATAATGATTTTTTTTTTTTTTTGAGATGGAGTCTTGCTTTGTTGACTAGGCTGGAGTGCAGTGGTGTGATCTCTGCTCACTGCAACCTCTGCCTCCTGGGTTCAAGGGATTCTCCTGCCTCAGCCTCCCAAGTAGCTGGGATTACAGGTGCCCACCACCATGCCCAGCTAATTTTTGTATTTTTAGTAGAGAAGGGGGTTTCACCATGTTGACCAGGCTTGTCTTGAACTCCTGACCTCAAGTGATCCACCCGCTTTGATCTCCCAAAGTTCTGGAATTACAGGTGTGAGCCACTGTGCCTGACCTCTAATGAACTATTTTGACTGTTTCTATCTCTCCAAACCTAATTTGTTATTATCTTATGAGTAAAGTGTACACTGTAACTTTGTACCTGAATCTCATGTGGTATCCTCTAGTGTCCATATTAGTTTATTCAACATTCACTCATGGTGCTAGGTTTTAGAGCAGCAGGGATAAGAAACATGATTTTTCTCTTTGAAGAACTTCCAGTTTAGTGGGGAAACCGTTATGTAGAAAGGTTGAGTGTGCTGGCATAAGCCTGTGGTCTGAGCTGTTTGAGAGACTGAGGCAGCAGTATTGCCTGAGCCCAGGAGTTCAAGGCCACAGTGAACTATGATCATACCAGTGCACTCCAGCTGGGCATCGGAGCAAGACCCTGTCTTTAAAAATGAATAAGCAAATTTCAACTATCTTTTTTTTTACAAAAGGTAATTACAGGGTGTTATGTGTTGTGCTGTGGGAGGGAGCATGGACAAGGACTCCCTCAACTGAACATGTGGGAGGTAGATGAGAGGTCAGAGTAGAAGAGGAGACCCCTAGTTTTAGGTAGAGTTAGAGGCAGGTTGGGGTGGGGGCTGGGCATTCCAGGTAGAGAGGACATGGTGGGCAGAAGTGAAAAGTGCCTGGCATAGACGGACTACAAGTAACTGGACCCATGGACTCCAAGGATCAATGGAGAGTTGAGGTGTAGATCCTGAGGGAGGGACCTCACGGCCTGGTTTATAAGCCACCATAAGGAGCTTGGATTATATCCTGATAATAGCTGGGGTCATTGTAGACTTATTATTATTATTATTGTTTTTTTTTGCGATGGGATATCACTCTGTTGCCCAGGCTGGAGTGCAGTGGTATGATCTTGGCTCACTGCAACCTCTGCCTCCTAGATTCAAGCAATTCTCCTGCCTCAGCCTCCGAGTAGCTGGGACTATAGGCACCTGCCACCACACCTGGCTAGTTTTTTTGTATTTTTAGTAGAGACAGGGTTTCACCATGTTGGCCAGGTTGGTCTCGAACTCTTGACCTCAGGTTATCTGCCCACCTCGGCCTCCCAAAGTGCTGGGATTACAGGTGTGAACCACTGTGCCTGGCCTCATTGAAGGCTTTTAACAAAGATATGACATCAGAGTTGTTTTAAAAACATTATTCTGGCTGGGCATGGTGGCTCAAACCTATAATTCCAGCACTTCGGGAGGTCGAGGTGGGTGGATTGCTTGAGCCCAGGAGTTAGAGACCATCCTGGGCAACATAGTAAGACCCTGTATATACAAATAATTTTTTTAAATTAGCCAAGCATGATGTCACATACCTGTTCCAGCTACTTGAGAGGCTGAGGTTGGAGGATCGCTTGAGCCTGGGAGGTAGAAGCTGCAGTGAACCACGTTGCACCACTGCACTCCGGCCTGGGCAACAGAGTGAGACCTCCGTCTGTAAAATAAAAACAAACATTATTCTGGCTGAGGATTGACTTAGAGGGGACATTGAGTAGTGGCTTTTAAGAGTCTCTGTACTTAAGGAGAAATAGGGGGACTCAAGGTGGTAAGGAATGGGGCCCATGGAGCACTTGTTTTAGGGTTAGTAGGAAATAAGATATACTTTGGGTTGGATAATATATATTGATCAGAAGCCCCATGATTTAGTCTCAGCTGAGCAGAAGTTATAAGCCATTCGAGCTTGGTAATTGATGGTGTTTAGTAGTTTACAACATGGCCAATAAAATCTTAATCAGGGGCCAGGCACGCTGGCTCATGCCTGTAATCCTAGCACTTTGGGAGGCCAAAGTGGGAGGATTGCTTGAACCCAAGAGTTCAAGACCAGCCTGAGCAACATAGTGAGACCGCCTCTCTACAAAAAATTTAAAAGTTAGCTGGGCATGATGGTACACACCTGTAGTCCCAGCTACTTGAGAAACTGAGGTGGAAGGATTATTTGAGCCTGGGAGCCAGAGCTTGCAGTGAGCTGAGGTTGTGCCACTGCACTCCAGCCTGGGTGACAGAGCGAGACCCTTTATCAGGGGAAAAAAAAATCTTCAGAGCGAGACCCTTTATCAGGGAAAAAAAAATCTTCAGAGCGAGACCCTTTATCAGGGAAAAAAAAATCTTAATCTGGGTACCCCACCCTTCTAAAGAGGTGACACTCTGATTGTATGCTTTGTAGGACCATCTGATTCCCAAGAGCTAGGTGTCTAGATTATCTTCTGTTTATAGGGACATTTCTGTTTCTGGACCAACACCCGAGCTCCCAGGCTTTTATATTAAGGCTGTAACAAAGGAAGACATTTTTGTTGAGAATGAATTTTTTGTGGACCATGAGTGGATGAATCAGTGTCAGCATTCACTGTGTTCCACAGGTGACTTGTGGCCTGAAGGTGGATAGTGGGGCCTGTCAGCTTTGACAGCTTGGAAAGTTAGGGCATAACTGGGTTGTAGAGTTGCAGAAAAATCAAGGTACCTTGAGAATGAATGTGTCTAGTTTCTCCTATCATAGCCACTGTTGGCTATGATAGTTACGATGACACATAAACGTAATTTCCTCCGTCTGTAAGACTTAGTAGATTATTAGTTGTCTAGTGTTGAGATGGTGTGAAGTGTTTCTTGCTGTTGTAGTTTGTTGTCACATAAAAGCATTCTGTGTACGGGGGAATAAAAAGAAAATCATTCTGTGGGGTTAGAGGCCTCTGGGTTTAGGGAAATGAAGTTGAGGAAGATATATTATAGTCTTTGAGATTTTAATTGGGTGAGCAAAGAGGAACTATAAATAGAAGCAAATCTTAGTTGATGAGAAAGTAGCCATTATCTGGCCAGGCACAGTGGCTCACGCCTGTAATCCCAGCAATTTGGGAGGCTGAGGTGGGAGGATCATCTGAGGTCAAGAGTTCGAGACCATCCTGGCCAACATGGTGAAACCCCATTTCTAATAAAAATACAAAAATTAGCTGAGCATAGTGGCACCTGTAATCCCAGCTACTTGGGAGGCTGACGTAGGAGGATCGCTTGAACCCAGGAGGTGGAGGTCATAGTGAGCCGAGATAGTGCCACCGCACTCCAGCCTGGGCGACAGAGGGAGACTCTGTCTTTAAAGAAAAAAAAAAAAAAAAGGTAGCCATTATCCCAGAAATGTCTGAGTGTCAGGCTCCGTAGACAGCATTTTCATGGAATATGGTCAGTCTGCTTGTTCCCAGAACCACTTGTTCTGTATGCCTCTTCAGTCCTAGTGCTAGGCACTTTCCTGCAAGACAAGAATCTTTGTGAGCTAGAGAAGGGAAGAAGGAAGTCTGAGCTTACTCTGGAGAAAAGTGAATGTTAAAAGGTCATTATGCATTTGTTTTGGTCATCACTGGGCGATGAGAAACAGTCCTGGTATGAATCAGAGAGCCTAGGGAGTTAAGATTGAAAGAGTTAGAGCTTGACCTTGAGGAGTGCCAGCATTTAATGGTCAGATAGAGGAGGATGCACAGGAGTTGGGATGGGATGAGATGGTCAGAGAGGAATGGGGAGAGCCAGGAATGCCAGCCAAGTTATTCTAATGCCACTTACCTTCAACGTTTTCCATCCTTCCTTTTTTTTCCAGGGGGATGGAGTCGACTTTCTATCTTGGTTTTTGAATGCTCTACACTCAGCTCTGGGGGGCACAAAGAAGAAAAAGAAGAGTAAGTCATTTACTTATAAAAAGGAGCTCTTTTCCCTTTTAAAAAATTTTGCGGCTAGGCTGGGCATGGTGGCTCATGCCTATAATCCCAGCACTTTGGGAGGCCGAGGTGGGTGGATCAGCTGAGGTCAGGAGTTTGAGACTGGCCTGGCCAACATGGTGAAACCCCATCTCTACTAAAAATGAAAAAGTTAGCTA
The DNA here is from genome assembly GCA_036589455.1 of Ateles fusciceps. NCBI lineage: Eukaryota > Metazoa > Chordata > Mammalia > Primates > Atelidae > Ateles > Ateles fusciceps. The sequence continues at coordinate 2,078,643 of JAZHEH010000053.1, read as the reverse complement.
GGTGTGATGGTGCATGCCTGTAATCACAGCTACTCGGGAGGCTGAGGCAGGAGAATCGCTTGAACCTGGGCGGCAGAGATTGCAGTGAGCCGAGATTGTGCCACTACATTCCAGCCTGGGCGATGAGTGAGACTCTATCTCAAAAAGAAAAAAAAAAACCAAAAAAACTTTGCAACTTCTCATTCTTTTGTTAACTTTTTCTGGGGGAAGGTAGTATCTATTTTATACATTAGCTAAATTTTCTTTTTGAATAGGCCCCTTTTCATAGTTTTTGCTAGAATATGATTATAGTCCCAATGGTATTTTATTTTATATATATTTTATTATTTTTTAAAAATTATTTATTTTTCTTATAAGACGGGGTTTCACCATGTTGGCCAGGCTGGTCTTGAACTCCTGACCTCAGGTGATCTGCCCACCTCAGCTTCCCAAAGTGCTACCACTGCGCCCGGCCTTATTTTACATATTTTTTGAGATGGAGTCTCGCTTTGTCACCCAGGCTGGAGTGCAGTGGCGCAGTCTCAGCTCACTGCAGCCTCCATCTCCCAGGTTCAAGCAATTCCCCTCCCTCAGCCTTCCGAGTAGCTGAGATTACAGGCGTCCACCACCATGCCCAGCTAATGTTTATATTTTTAGTAGGGACAAGGTTTCACCATGTTGGCCAGGCTGGTCTCCAACTTCTGACCTCAGGTGATCCCCCATCTCGGCTTCCCAGAGTGCTGGAATTACAGGTGTGAGCCACCACGCCTGGCCCCTAATGGTGTCTTGATGTGGGAATGTGGCCTGTTGCTCTTCTCACTCGATGGCCCTGCCCTCTCTACCAGGTGTCTTCAGCCTGTGCTAACCCTATGAGTTCTCTAACTTGCATCCTGGCAGGATTCTAGAACCTGGTTGTGCTCTCTCTCTTGTTGCTTTGATCCTGTTCTGGCCCATCTCTTAGTCTATCATTGTACTTTTGTGTTCATTACAGGTTGGACATTGTCTCCCTTTGAAAGTAGCATATGGTTATGGGAAGTTCCTTGGCTGTACCTTGTTTGGCTTGTGAATTTTTTTTTGTTGTTGTTATTTATGTATCACCAAGCTCTGTAAATCACTCATTCATTTTGAACACATTTACTTTTTCTTTTATGGACCAGGCCCTGTGATGGAGGATCAAAAGTTATCTTAAGGGTGCAGGTGTGGTAGCTTACACCTGTAATCCCAGCACTTTGGGAGGCCAAGGCAGGTGGATCATATGAGGTCGGGAGTTCGAGATCAGCCTGACCAACATGGAGAAACCCTGTCTCTACTAAAAATAAAAAATTAGCCGAGCATGGTGGCGCATGCCTTGTAATCCCAGCTACTTGGGAGGCTGAGGCAGGAGAAGCGCTTGAACCTGGGAGGTGGAGGTTCTGGTGAGCCAAGATTGTGCCATTGCGCTCCAGCCTGGGCAAGCAAACATCTGTCTCAAAAAAAAAAAAATTGAAGAGAAATAAAGTAATGATTTACACAAATAATAATAAAGGTACCATGGTGGTATATGGTACAAAGGGAAACTTCTGTGTTCAGTGAGAGCTATGGGTCTTTTGCTGGAAGAGGCTAGTTTATTTTAGAAATTTAGAAGCTGGAAATACGTTTTAGACATGTTTTCCAACCTCACGGAATTTGTCTTTTGCTTTCTGTTTGTGTAGCTATTGTGACTGATGTTTTCCAGGGGTCCATGAGGATCTTCACTAAAAAGCTTCCCCATCCTGATCTGGTGAGTTAGTTGAGCCTGGGTCTTGGACTGATTTATATTGCTTGAGGGGCCTTAGGGAAGATGAAGAGATGCTTAGAGAACGGACAGACCTGCTTGCCCCGTGAAGAGGCTCAACAAAGCACCTGCCTAGTGGCAGCTCTGACCGGCCCATGTCATGTTAGTGCACTTTTCAGTTTGGGAGTTAGTGGTGGGATGTACTCTGCTGGTTTAAGTGGTCTGGCCACTAGGTAGTGCTGATTTGTTTTTTCAGAAAGCTCAGATAAGCTTTCTTTATTTTTCTGAGACAGAGTCTCCGTCTGTCGCCCAGGCTGGAATGCAATGGTGTGATCTCGGCTCACTGCAACCTTTACCTCGGAAGTTCAAGCAGTTCTCCTGCCTCAGCCTCCTGAGTAGCTGTGATTACAGGCACTTGCCACCACGTCCGGCTAATTTTGTATTTTTAGTAGTGACAGGGCTTCACCATGTTGGTCTGGGCTGGTCTCGAACTCCTGACCTCAGGTGATCTATTTGCTTCAGCCTCCCAAAGTGTTGGGATTATAGGCATGAGCCATTGTGCCTGGCCCTCAGCTAACCTTCCTAGATGGTCTTAGAGCTTTTCTTTTTTGAGATGAAGTTTCGCTCTTGTTGCCTTGGTCTGGAGTGAAATGGCACGATCTTGGCTCACTGCAGCCTCTGCCTCCCGGGTTCAAGCAATTTTCCTGCCTCAGCCTCCCGAGTAGCTGGGATTACAGGCCTGCGCCACCATGCCTGGCTAATTTTTGTATTTTTAGTGGAGATGGGGTTTCACCTTGTTGGTGAGGCTGGTCTCGAACTCCTGACCTCAGGTGAACCATCTGCAATTGGCCTCCCAAAGTGCTGGGATTACAGGTGTGAGCCACTGTGCCCGGCCCACTTTCCTTTGTCTTTTTTTTTTTAATGGATTTTTTTTTTCTTTTTTGAGATAAGCTCTCACTCTGTCACTGAGGCTGAGTATAGTGGCGTGATCATGGTTCACTGCAGCCTCGACCTCCCCAGCTCAAGTGATCCACTCACCTCAGCCTCCCCAGAAACTGGGACTATAGATGCACACCACCATATGTGGCTAATTTTTTATTTTTATTTTGTTTATTTATTTATTTGGAGATGGAGTTTCACTCTTGTTGCCGAGGCTAGAGTGCAATGGTGCAATCTTGGCTCACTGCAACCTCTGCCTTCAGAGTTCAAGCGATTCTCCTGCCTCAGCCTCCCGAGTAGCTGGGATTACAGGCATGTGCCACCATGCCTGGCTAATTTTGTATTTTTAGTAGAGATGGGGTTTCTCCATGTTGGTCAGGGTGGTCTCAAACTCCCGACCTGTGGTGATCCACCCACCTCGGTCTCCCAAAGTGCTGGGATTACGGGCGTCAGCTATCGCATCCGGCCAACTTTTTATTTTTTGTAGAGATGGAATCTCACTATGTGCCCAGGCTGTTCTTGAAGTCCTGGACTCAAGCATTCTTCTCACCTGGACCTCCCAAAGTGCTGAGATTATAGGCATGAGCCACCACACTTGGCCTCAGAGCTTTTTAGATAGTCTGTTATATATGCAAAATCTCTTTAAAGAAGGAAATCTGTTCTTAAGTTAATCTAACCACGTGTTGCATGTCAAACTGCCCAGTCTCTCAGGCACCTCTCTTTGTTCCTTCGGATGAAGGAAATTTCAGCGTAGCGAAACAACGGTTCTGTGTTTTTTGCTATACCACTCACACTCCTTTCCTCTCTTATTCTCACTCATTTCTAGCCGGCAGAAGAAAAAGAGCAGTTACTTCACAATGATGAGTACCAGGAGACAATGGTGGAGTCCACTTTTATGTACCTGACGCTGGACCTTCCTACTGCCCCCCTCTACAAGGACGAGAAGGAGCAGCTCATCATTCCCCAAGTGCCGCTCTTCAACATCCTGGCCAAGTTCAATGGCATCACTGAGAAGGTAGCCCATTAGCACACCTGCCCTCCCAGTACTTATCCTTGCTCTCTTGACTTTCTCATTTTCTTTCTTTTCTTTTTTTTTTTGAGACGGGGTCTTGCTCTGTCACCCAGGCTAGAGTGCAGTGGCGCAATTTCAGCTCACTGTATCCTCTGCCTCCCAGGTTCAAGTGATTCTCCTGCCTCAGCCTTCTGAGTAGCTGGGATTACAGGCACCCACCACCATGCCCGGCTAATTTTTATATTTTTAGGAGAGACGGGGTATCACCATCTTGGCCAGACTGGTCTCAAACTCCTGACCTTATGATCCACCCACCTTGGCCTCCCAAAGTGCTGGGATTACAGGCGTGAGCCACTGTGCCCAGGCTCTTTTTTTGAAACAGTTTCACTCTTGTCACCCAGACTGGAGTACAGTGGTGCGATCTCGGCTCACTGCAATCTCTGCCTTCTGGGTTCAAGCAGTTCTCCTGCCTCAGCCTCCCAAGTAGCTGGGATTACAGGCATCCACCACCACACCCGGCTAATTTTTAGTAGAGACAGGGTTTCACCATGTTGGCCAGGCTGGTCTCGAACTGACTTCAGGTGATCCGCCTACCTCGGCCTCCCAAAGTGCTGAGATTACAGGTGTGAGCCACCGCGTGGCCCATTTTCATTTTATAAATAAGAATCACCACATATATGTGATGTGTTTATTATAAAGGGTATTGACTTTATTGAGCCTTCCAGACTCTGGTACTTCTAGCTGGTCACCCCCAACTCTTAACTTACAATGCCTCTTTTTATTATTTTTTGAGACACGGTCTTGCTCTATCACCCAGGCTGGGGTGCAGTGGCATGATCATGGCTCACTGCAGCCTCAGACTCCTGGGCTCAAGTGATTCTCTCACCTCAGCCTCCTGAGTAGCTAGGGCTATAGACACGCTCTACCACGCCCAGCTAAATTTTTTTGTAGAACGAGATCTCACTAAGTTGCCCAGGCTGGTCTTTAACTCCTGGCCTCAAGGGATCCTCCTATCTCTACACCTTCCAAAGTGTTGGGATTACAGGTGTGAACCACTGTGCCCCCTCTTGTACTTCTCATACATCGTTTTTCAGCTTTCTGCCTGCCTCTGGGTAGTATAGAGAAAGGAGGGGCATTTAGGACAGTAGAAACTCCAAAAAGTGGGGAGAAAACTTTTTCTTTTTTGAGATGGAGTTTCGCTCTTGTCACCCAGGTTGGAGTGCAATGGTGCGATTTTGGCTCACTGCAACCTGTGCCTCCTGGGCTCAAGTGATTCTCCTGCCATATCTTCCTAAGTAGCTGGATTACAGGCGCCTGCCACTATGCCCAGCTAATTTTTGTATTTTTAGTAAAGATGGGGTTTCACCATGTTGGCCAGGCTGGTTTCAAACTCTGACCTCAGGCGATCTGCCCGTCTTGGCCTCCCAGAGTGCTAGGATTACAGGTGTGAGCCACCATGCCTGGCCTTTTTTTTTTTTTTTTGAGATGGAGTCTCACTATGTTGCCTAGGCTGGAGTGCAGTGGTGCGATCTTGGCTCACTGCAATCTCCACCTCCCAGGTTCAAGTGATTCTCCTGCCTTAGCCTCCCAAGTAGCTGGGACTACAGGCGCCCACCACCATGCCCAGCTAATTGTATTTTTTTATTAGAGACAGGGTTTCACCACGTTGGCCAGGATGGTTTCAATCTCTGGTCTCAAGTGATCTGCCCACCTCAACCTCCCAAAGTGTTGGAATTACAGACATGCACCACTGTGCCTCGTTTATATAAATATTTTTAAGTATAGATGGAGTTTCACCATGTTGTCAAGGCTGGTCTCAAACTCCTGTGCTGAAGTGATCCCCCTGCCTCGGCCTCCTATAGTGATAGGATTACAGGCATGAGCCACCAGGCTTGGCCTCTTTTTTTTTAGATTACCCTTAGCTAAACTGCTCATCCTAAGCCTCATACATAATTTCTGGGACCAGGTGTCTTGTGAACTCTAGGTGTGAGGCAAAATTATATTTTAAAAACCAAAACTAAAAACTCATACCCCTGCTCCAATACCTGCTAAACTTCAGCACTAATTTGAGAATTTTTTTTCCTTTCTCTAGGAATATAAGACTTACAAGGAGAACTTTCTAAAGCGCTTCCAGCTTACCAAGCTGCCTCCATATCTAATCTTTTGTATCAAGAGATTCACTAAGAACAACTTCTTTGTTGAGAAGAATCCAACTATTGTCAATTTCCCTATTACGTAAGTAACATCCTGCCTCACTTGCTCTCATGGGGGAGTGAGCCTGAATTTCTTCTTTTATGCTTTTAGCAGTATTAATTTTGGACTGTCTTAGTTGGGTATTAAAAGGAACAGAGCCTACCTATACTACGTAAGTTAAGAGTTTTTATTGGAAGGATACACTTCTTTCAGGGACCACAAAGATAGAAAATTACTAGGGGGCAATCCCTATTTTATCTTCTCTCTCTGTTGGTGGCTGGGAATTATAGTCCTCCTGCATAGGGAAGAGAAATAATGCAAGTAAGATAGGACAGGTAGGATTCTGCCTGGTTTTGAAGATGTCCCAAATAGTGAGGGTCTGCCCATCTGTTTGCTGGCCATCATACCTTCTTGCACACCAGAGTTGTACTAGATGCTTTTAGTTTCCTTCCTTCCAACTCATAAAACCTCTGCAAGATCCCTTTGCAGGTAGACTGTTGGTTTCCAGTTCTCAAGAGACAAAGTTTTTCACACTTAAGATGTTGGACCAGGTGTGGTGGCTCACACCTGTAATCCCACGCACTTTGGGAGGCCGAGGCAGGCAGATCATTTGAGGTCAGGAGTTCGAGACCAGCCTGACTAACATGGTGAAACCCTGTCTCTACTAAAAATACAAAAATTAGCCAGGTGTAGTAACAAGCGCCTATAATCCCAGCTACTCGGGAAACTCAGGCAGGAGAATCGCTAGAACCCAGGAGGCGGAGGCTGCAGTGAGCTGAGATAGTATCACTACACTCCAGCCTGGGTGACAAAGTATGACTGTGCTCAAAAAAGAAAGTAAGAAAATAGTTTCAGTTTTAAATTCATTTTTATCTTTTTTTGAGAAGGAATCTCACTCTGTCACTCAGGCTGGAGTGCAGTGATGCAATCTCGGCTCGCTGCAGCCTCCGCCTCCTGGGTGCTAGCGATTCTCCTGCCTGAGCTTCCCGAGTAGCTGGGATTATAGGTGTCTGTCACTACACCTGGCTAATTTTTGTATTTTTAGTAGAGACAGGGTTTCACCATGTTAGTCAGGCTGGTCTCGAACTCCTGACCTCAAATGATCTGCCTGCCTCGGCCTCCCAAAGTGCGTGGATTACAGGAGTGAGCCACCATGCCCAGCTTTCAGTTTTAAATTCTATGTAGCATTTAAGAAGGTAGTATCTAAAAATAAGAGCCCTGAGTTTTAGGCTGTCTTAGTGGTGGGACCTCAGACCCATTGTTTACATGTTTTCTGGATGTGTTCTCTCATAGATAAAATGAGAGACTTGGACTAGATGAGCCTGAGCCTTAGGGGTTCATCCAGGTATAATATCTTATAGTCTTGCCAGAACTCTTAGAACCATGGCAGGTGAGGAGAGAGAACATTTGCAGTTGAGAATTACAGGAGAATTTCTTTTTCTCTTTTCCCACACTTCTCCACTAGCATCTTACTTGTGAGACAGTAGAATGAAGTTGGGGGACATGGAGGTTTGTTCTCTGCCACCTTGAGCAGGATGACAGAGGTGCTTTCTTTGAAATTCCGTGCATCAGGGTTTTATTTCAGCACTAGCCTCTTGGGAATTGCCAGTCACCTGTCTGTTCCTGGTAGATAGGGGCATTCTTGATTCCCAGAGCAGCTCCAGAGGGAGGAAGACTGTGTATCCTGCTCAGTTGCCACAGAAATTTCCTTTCCCGTTGGTTTCTTTTATGTTGAGCCTAGAATATATTTTCCTACGAGTTGCATTTGGGTTTTTGGCAAGTGTGACTTCAGTAGTTTGTCCTTCAAAACGTACTTCAGAGAAAGTAAGAAAGCTTACTTCAGAGAAGTTAAGAAAAAGATTGTTTCTTAACTAGGCAGTCTTTAACTGAACATCAAATTGTGACTAATTCTGGAAACCTGTACTTTACTTTATGCACTGTAATTACTTTGAGTAACATGATTCTGGATCATTTCATTGTCCTTCTTGAAAAGGATCCTTTTCATTCCTGTCTTCTCCTGTGTTTTATTCATAACACATCCTCTTGTCAGTTATCAGACTTACAGTGTTTAGGCGCCCCCTGCTTATTTGGAGATATTTTTGAGGGCAAGTTTAAAATTTCACTTTCAGGTAATTAGCCATTCTTTTAACGGGTCTGTTGCTGTGGCTGGGAGAGGAGTACGGTTTGCTCCTTTAGGCTGGGAGAGGAGTACGGTTTGCTCCTTTAGGCTGGGCGAGGAGTACGGTTTGCTCCTTTAGGCTGGGCGAGGAGTACGGTTTGCTCCTTTAGGCTGGGAGAGGAGTACGGTTTGCTCCTTTAGGCTGGGCGAGGAGTACGGTTTGCTCCTTTAGGCTGGGCGACGTGGCTCACGTCTATGTCATCACTTTGGGAGGTGGAGGTGAGAGGATTGCTTGAGCTCAGGAGTTTGAGGCCAGTCCAGACAACATACAACCAGCAAAACCTTGTCTCTATTTAAAAAAAAAAAAAAAAAAAAGAATAGTTTGCTCCTTTTCCTGTTTACTAAAACAAAATGATTAAATGTAGTATTTGTCTTTTGCCACATGGACAGTTTTGGTTCAGTCATGAAATCTTGAGTATAAATACTCCATAAGACTTCTCTGACACCCATTCAGACAAGTCTAGTCAGCTTTTGTTCAAGCCGAAGAGAAAATAAAATGAGAAGTCAGCTTTTAGCAGCAGGAAGGCAGGTTGGCTATCTAGAGCTCACATGGACTCAGACTCATATCTCCATTTTCCTTTTTGTTTTTTTTTGAGACAGAGTCTCACTCTGTCGCTCAGGCTGGAGTGCAGTGGCGCGATCTCGGCTTACTGCAACCTCCACCTCCCGGGTTCAAGCAATTCTGCCTCAGCCTCCCGAGTAGCTGGGACTATAGGTACACACCGCCACGCCTGGCTAATTTGATTTTTTGTATTTTAGTAGAGACCGGGTTTTACCGTGTTGCCCAGGCTGGTTTCGAATTCCTGAGCTCAGGCAATCCACCTGTCTTGGCCTACCAAAGTGTTGGGATTACAAGCGTGAGCCACTGCACCTGGCCTCCATTTTCTTAACAGTGAATATTTACATTCATTGCAGTCTGACTGCATCATGTCAGTCTGTAGAAACAAACAGCTGTAACCAATACATAGAAAGCTACATATAATCGTTACAACAAAGTTGTGTATTGTTTATTACCACATGTTTTATATTTAAAACTGTATTTTTGAACAGTTAACATGTTCACGGTCTAAATTCACAGGGAGATAAATAACTGGACGTGACCACCGTTAGTTGTTTCTTGTGAAACTTTCCAGTGATAACACGGTTTTGTTTCATGTAATGAGTTGGTAGCACATCAGACAGGTTTTATGATGTAATGTCTTTTTATTTTACCTTGTATGAAGTTTTCATAAATATGTGTAGGCTCCAAAATGATATATTTGTCCTAAGATTATGTATATATTCTCTTAATATTCTTGTTAACTGTCTATGTATTTTCCTTTTTAACTATTTGAAAGTTCTTCTTGGTCAGGCATGGTGGCTCATGCCTGTCATCCCAGCACTTTGGGAGGCAGAGGCAGGCAGATCACCTGAGGTCGGGAGTTTGAACCAGCCTGGGCAACACGGTGAAACCTGGTCTCTACTAAAAGAGATATGATGAAATCCCATTTCTACTAAAAATAGAAAAATTAGCCGGCCGTGGTGGTATGTGCCTGTAATCCCAGCTACTTGGGAGGCTGAGACAGGAGAATTGCTTGAACCCAGGAGGCGGAGGTTACATTGAGCCAAGATTGCACCATTGGAATCCAGCCTGGGCAACAAGAGCAAAACTCTGTCTCAAAAGAAAAAGTTCTTGTTTTGGGGTGCTTTTTGAGACGGAGTCTCACTGTTGCCTAGGCTGGAGTGCAATAGTGTGGTCCTGGCTCACTGTAGCCTTAATCTTCTGGGCTCAAGTGATCCTTCCACCTCAGCCTGCTGAGTAGCTAGGACCACATTCATGTACCACCACCATGCCTGGCTACTTTTTTTGTGTGTGTAGGGGTCTCACTACATTGCCCTGGCTGGTCTTGAACTCTTGAACTCCTGGGCTCAAGCAGTCCTCCTACCTTAGCGTCTCAAAGTGTTGCGATTATAAGCGTGAGCCACTACCTATCATTCTTTTTTTTTTTTGAATCATTTGGGATGCTATGTGAGCTTGTCATTCATGTTGGCGTATTTTGTGCATTCCAACACACCTGGACATCCTTGACTCTGCAGGCCTACCCAGAGCAAGGGTCCTAAAATAGGGCTCGACAACTTTGTGGTCCATTTGTGTAGAACAGTTTCCTTAACCTCACACCCTTTGTTCGATTATTCTGGCTTTATTTTCACCATATCAGAAATGTGGATCTGAGAGAATACTTGTCTGAAGAAGTACAAGCAGTACACAAGAATACCACCTATGATCTCATTGCCAACATCGTGCATGACGGGAAACCCTCCGAGGGCTCCTACCGGATCCACGTGCTTCATCATGTGAGTGGCTGCTGACTGTCTCACTGCACAGAGTGGCAAAAACAGGTGTTTCTTTGGCATCTCAGAGGCCAGCTCCCTTCAGTTTGTCTTTGCTTGGCCTTGGCTTTGGAACTCTGCAAGCGATGGTGCTGTCAGTAGTTACTTTAAAGCAGTGGTTCTCAGTTTTGGCTACACATTGGACTTACTTTGGAGCGTTTTTTTGAGACGGAGTCTTCCTCTGTCCCCCAGGCTGGAGTGCAGTGGCACTATTTTGGCTCAGTGCAACCTCTGCCTCCTGGGTTCAAGCAATTCTCTGCTTCAGCCTCAGCCTCCTGAGTAGCTGGGATTATAGGCATGTGCCACCATGCCCAGCTAATTTTTATATTTTTAGTAGAGATGGGGTTTCACCATCTTGGCCGGGCTGGTCTTGAACTCCTGACCCCCCCACCCCACCACCTCAGCCTCCCAGAGTGCTAGGATTACATGCATGAGTCACTGCACCCAGCTGGGAGCTTTTTAAAATCCCAATGCCTAGGCATCACACCAGGCTGGTTACATTAGAATAGTGGTTTTCAACTGGGGCAGAGGCCAGGGATGTTGGTATATATTTTACAACACAAAGGACAGCCCCTGGTACAAAGAATTATCTGGCCCTAAACATTAATCAGCATAAAGGTTAAAGACTCTGTTAGATTATCCGGAGGTAGAACTAGGCATTTGATGTCTTCTCTGTTTTTTAAGTTAATTGAGGTGGGGTCATGCTATGTTGCCTAGGCTGGTCTCAAACTCCTAGGCTCAAGCAATCCTTCTGCTTTAGCTTCTGAAACTGCTGGGATTATAGGTATGACCCACCGTGCCTGGCTGGCATTTGATATTTTTAAGTTCCCTGAGAGATCCTGATGTGCAGCCAAGGTTGAGAACCTCTGCCCTAGACTAGAGCCTTACCCCCAAAGTGGTATGGTTCCTTGGACCAATAGCATCAGCATCAGTCTTGTTAGATATCAGCTTGTTAGGAATGCAGACTCTCAGGCCCCCCAAACCTAAATGAGAATCTGCATTTTAACATGACCCTTTGATTTGTAAGAAATTAAAGTCTGTGAAGCACTGGTTTAGAGGCTTCGTTTCAGCTCAAAAATTTTGTGAATTTGTCTCAAGCTGAAAACAGATAAAACATGTACTTGAGATATATTTGATATCACATAGATTATTGGCATAGATTATTCTCATTTGATTAGTCTCTTCTGGAACCGTGGGTTTAATCTTAACTAGCTTCTGTTTATCAACTGTGGTTAGGCAGTACGCCAGTTACTTAATGTATGCTAATCTCATTTCTTCTCATTAAAACACACCTCCGAGACAGGTGTCATTATCTTCTTTTTACAGTGGAGGAGATCTAGGCTTAGAGTTTCAGTAATTGGCCTCAAGTCAGTAGAATTAGGATTTGAACCCAGGTATGCTGCTTCATAGCCCATGTTCTTAACTCAGCCTTGAAGCAGGAATGGGAGCTTGCTTATGTGGTCTTGAGCTTTCCTTACATTTCTTATATTCTCAACTATTGTCATATCCAGAGGATCTGGACTGTTTATATTCTACAATAATAGTCTTTGACATTTCTTAGAACTTTGGTTGGATAAGGCAGGCGGGTGGCCAGAGGTGCCTATGTCTTGATCTAGAAACCTTTTCCTCTTGTTCATGGAAGCAGGTAGTGAGATACGTTTGCTGTATTTGCAGCACTGGTTTCTTAGGCCAAAGGAATCAGGTTAGTGTGATAGACAGTGTCCACCAAGGATGCCTTTCTTGATGACCTGTTGCTTTTTTTTTTTTTGAGACAGGGTCTCACTCTGTCACCCAGGCTGGAGTACATTGGCATGATCTTGGCTTACTGTAACCTCCGCCTCCCAGGTTCAAGTGATTCTCCTGCCTCAGCCTCCTGAGTAGCTGGGACTACAGGTGCCTGCCACCATGCCTGGCTAATTTTTATATTTTTGGTAGAGATGGGGTTTTACTGTGTTGGCCAGGCTGGTCTTGAACTCCTAACCTCAAGTGATCCTCCTGCCTCGACCTCCCAAAATGTTGGGATTACAGGCGTGAGCCACTGCGCCCAGCCAGGAATGTCCATATTTAGGTTCTCTCAGTGGTTGACACTGTGTAACTCTTAAGTGAGAATGTCTAGTCTGTCATTTCTGAGCAGGAAGGAGAAATCATAGGTGATGATTAGAGGGCTTCCTCTTTCTCCTCTTTAGTGTCCACTAAATTCCTTTTAAAAAGATGTACAGAAGTGTTTCAGACTCCATTGTACTTTAAGGGGCCAGGCACAATGCCTCATACCCATAATCCTAGCACTTTAGGAGGCTGAGGTGGGAGGATCATTTTAGGCCAGGAGTTAGCTTGGGCAACACAGTGGGACCCCATCTCTATAAAAAAAAAAAAAAAATGAGCCATTTGTGGTTCCAGTCCCAGCTACCTGGGAGGCTGAAGCAGGAGGATTGCTTGAGCCCAGAGGGTTGAGGCTGCAGTGAGCTGTGATTGCGCCACTGCACTCCAGCCTGGGTGACAGAGTGAGACCCTGTCTCAAAAAACAAAACAAAACAAACAACAAACAAACAAAAAAAACTGTACTTTAAAAAATCCCCAACAGGAATTGAGTTTGCCATGATTGGTAAACCCAAAGTCCTGTTAATTGAATCATGCCCAGCAGAAGTCATGTCCCCTCTTCTTTATGACTCTGCTGGATCATCTAGTGGCTGTCCTTCTGATTTTTCTAGTCTTGGCTATAATCCTTTCCTTCTATACCCTTTTGGTTTCAGAGAGCAGACTAACCCAGCCCTTCATACTTTTTGCAGGGGACAGGCAAATGGTATGAATTACAAGACCTCCAGGTGACTGACATCCTTCCGCAGATGATCACGCTGTCGGAGGCTTACATTCAGGTGGGTTGGCCACAGGCTTAGTGAGCCACAGATACGTGGGGTGTGGGGCCAGTGAGAAGAGTGGGCCAAGGCAGGAAGAGGGTTAGAGTTAGGACCTTGGTTGGAGGGCCAGGTACCAGTTGGGACGTACTTAGGAGTGAGGTGGGGCCAGAATGTATGACCCTGAAAGTCAAGCAGAGATTTTCAGAAAAGAAGTGTAGGGAAGTATACAAAATGTATGAGTGAGCCAAGAAAGTTGTGTTTATGGCCAGGTTAGTTTTGCAGAAGTGTGCAATCTGGATTCGAGAAAGAAGAACCTAGACTCATCAGGAAGGCTGGCTAGAAATTGGCCCTGAAGTGCTCCCCCAGAACCCCAGGCAGAAAGCTCTTTGTGACCCCACAGTGCTTTCTACCTGCCTTTGTTTTGGTGCCGACCATATCGCTTTTCCTCTCTGTCCTCTCCATTGGATTGATCTGTGGAGCACAGAGCATCTCCATCTTCTCTTTATGTAACTGCCCTAGTACCTGGCAACAGAGGGAAGATTGAGACAAACAAAAGCCATAACTTTGTAAGAGGAAAGTGATATCTGTCCTTCTAGAGATAACTCTCTTTTCTCCTCAGTGGCTGTAGCCACTGTAGCAGATTTGTAAATGGGGTGATGAGTTGTTCATGACCTGGCGTGGAGTAGGTATTTGATAAGTGTCTGTTGACTGAATGCCTCGAATGCGTCCTAGACTTCAGTTTGTGTTTTCATTTCTTACAGATTTGGAAGAGGCGAGATAATGATGAAACCAACCAGCAGGGGGCTTGAAGGAGGCATCTAGGGCTTTGCTTCCTCCCAAGAGCTGTGGCTGATGATGATGAATAAGAACACAGAAGCTGTAGCTGAACACAGGCTGGCTGGTGGGCTCCCTGGGCCAGCCCAGCTTGTATGGGTTCTGGCTAAACCAGAACATCAGGAGCCTACCTGCCTGGGATGGCCCAACACTGTCACCCAGCTGTTCTTTGATCATTTTTTTTTCTAGATTGATTCTCTCCCATGCATTGAGCTCCCTTCTAGCTTCAGCAGGGCAGAGTCCTTCTCTAGATGTGTGTAACTTACGTCTGAGTATCTGGGAGTAGCTGAAGGACAGATAATTTCTTCCAAACATCAAGCCTTGGGATTATCGGAGCAAGCAGGAAGCCAGTAACCTTGCTCTGTCTATTGAGGTGGAGGATTTTCCTATGGTTCCCCTCATTTCCTGATGTGTCTTTTCAGATGGATTAAATATTCTCCTGTTTTCTATACCAGCCTCGTTTTATGTTTTTTCCTTTGGTGATTGGCTAAGGGAAATATTTTCCTTTTTAATCTTCACAAACTCTCTCCCCTGCAGTCTGACATCTGGCAGAATCATGCTCGCCCTTTACTGTCAGCTTGAGTGTGATGTGTCAGTTAGAAGTGTCTCTGAGGTGGCAGGCCCTGAATTGTTTTTGGGTGTAACTCCCCCAACTTCTTACTTGTCTTACTAAGGAACCTAAAGCACTTGGTAGTTTCTCCTCATCAGACCTACCAGCATGGTGTCATCACTGTAGTGGACTAGTGTGATACTGTGTGGATTGTCAAGATGATCAAGATCTCTGTGAACAGATTACGCTAGACTAGAGCAGAACTGACACAGTCCTGAGGTAACACTGTGAAGGTATATTGTTGGCCCTGCCAGGTAAAAGCAAACTACTTCAGGTGATCCTTATAAATTGGTACGAAGAAATACCAATTTGATTCTAACTTGGTAGCTGCATACCAGGTGCCAGGAGCTGTTCTGTATCAGTAAAGATGCTACATCTGGCCCCGGGCGTGGTAGCTTACAGATGGAATCCCAGAAGTTTGGGAAGTCAAGGCAAGAGGATTGCTTGAGCCCAGGAGTTTGAGACCAGCCTGGGCAACAAAGTGAGACCCCATCCCTACAAGAAAAAATTAGCCAGGCATGGTGGCATGCACCTGTGGTCCCAGCTACATGGGAGACTGAGGCAGGAGGATCACTTGAGTCAAGGCTGCAGTGGGCTGAGTTTGAGCTCTGGGTGACAGAGTGATACACTGTCTCAAAAAAGAAAAAAAAAAAGTACTACATTTGGGATAGCAGCTTCAGTTGGAGTCCCTCTGATTAAGTTTACGATAGTCCATGGACATTCTCCAAGATCCATCAGACTTTTGCACAGGCCTTTGCCACTATCATTTTAGTCTAAGCTATTGCCAGTTTCTGTTTGCATTGGTCTCAATAGGTCTCTCCACATTTCCTTGCCGCCTACCCCCCAGTTTATCCATGCTTTAGCTAGAGTAATCTTTTAAAACACAAACCTGAGTCATTTCTCCCCCATACTCTGATCTCACTGTTAGAGACACTTCATTGGCCCTTAGGATAATGACTGAAATCCTCAGCTGCTAGCCTCTAATTTCTCAGGAAGTTTCTACTTTTTTTGTTTGTTTGAGACAGGGTCTGGCACCGTTGCCCAGGCTGGAGTGTAGTGGCACAATCTTGGCTCACTGCAACCTCCGCCTTCTAGACTCCCAAGTTACAAAGGATAGATAGAAACTTTTGTGCCCAGTCCTAGGGAAAAGCTTGGCACTTGGAAGCCAATCACCCATATTTTTTGAGCAAATGCTTTAGGATTTAACCTGTTCTCTGTGTTGTCCTTTTGCACAAATGATTTTGTCTATACCCGTCCAAGATGGTGAAAATAGGTATTGTCACTTAAAAGTTTGCGGACTATTTCTTGGAGCTGACTGTCATATCCTGTGTGATCTCGAGATCCTTTGTGGGTGATACATGGCTTGCTTCCACCACTGCTGTCTGGGCTGGGGGCCTGGCCTGCACGTCTTCACAGCCAATCCCAGCGTGCCCTTCATCTTTTGGAGACCTCAAGCTCTGGCCAGAGTTTGAGCCACACATGCAGAAGAAGTGAGATTCAATTCATTTATCTTAGCATGACCCTACAGCCAGAAGTCAGAGAGGAAAAGATAGATATGGAAAAAATACCTCAGATACATGATAGAGAAAAATTTGCAATGTTTAGGAAAGTAAATAAATGAGTATACCTAGTTTTTAATTTTAATTTTAATTTTTTTTGAAACAGAGTTTTGCTCTGTCACTCAGACTGGAGTGCAGTGGTGTGATCTTGGCTCACTGCAGCCTCTACCTCCCAGGTTCAAGTGATTCTCCTGCCTCAGCCTCCCAAGTAGCTGGGACTACAGGCCTGTGCCACCACACCTGGCTAATTTTTGTATTTTTTTTTAGTGGAGATGGGGTTTCACTGTGTTAGCCAGGATGGTCTCAATCTCCTGACCTCGTGATCCACCCACCTCAGCCTCCCAAAGTGCTGGGATTATAGATGTGAACCACTGAGCCTGGCCCTTAGTTTATTTTTACTGGCAAAACAATAAGAAAAAGAAATCTAAACAGAAAATTGGGCAAAATTCCCAAGCAGGCATCTCACAAAAGATGAAATACAAATGGGCAATAAATATGGGAAAAGGTATTTATTTGGTAACTAAAGAAATACATGGCCGGGTGCGGTGGCTCACACCTGTAACCCCAGCACTTTGGGAGG
This sequence comes from Ateles fusciceps, assembly GCA_036589455.1. Taxonomy (NCBI): domain Eukaryota; kingdom Metazoa; phylum Chordata; class Mammalia; order Primates; family Atelidae; genus Ateles; species Ateles fusciceps. Next base: position 2,061,780 of record JAZHEH010000053.1, on the reverse strand, counting down.
CCAAGGTAGACGGATCACGAAGTCAGGAGACTGAGACCATCCTGGCCAACATGGTGAAACCCCGTCTTTACTAAAAATACAAAAAATTAGCTGTGTGTGGCGGTGCATGCCTGTAATCCCAGCTATTCGGGAGGCTGAGGCGGGAGAATTGCTTGAACCCACGAGGCGCAGGTTGCAGTGAGCTGAGATCATGCCACTGCACTCCAGCCTGAAGACAGAGCTAGGGTCCATCTCAAAGAAAAAGAAAAAGAAATGCAAATTAGAACAACCATCATGAGACACCATTGAAAAATATTGGATTAGCAGAAAGAAAAAAAGGAACAAAACCAAAACAAAACAAATATTTTGGATAGGCTGGATGCGGTGGCTCACACCTGTGATCCCAGCACTTTAGTGGGCCAAGGCCGGCGGATCATCTGAGGTCAGGAGTTCGAGATCAGCCTGGCCAACATGGTGAAACCACATCTCTACTAAAAAACCAAAAATTAGCCAGGTGTGGTAGCACATTCCTGTATCTCCCAGCTACTCTGGAGGCTGAGGCGGGAGAATTGTTTGAACCTGGGGGGCAGAGGTTGCAGTGAGCCGAGATATTGCCACTGTACTCCAGCCTGGGTGACAGAGTGAGACTCCCTCTCAAAAAAAACAAAAACAAAAACAAATATATATATATTTCTTGGATTAATAACGATTGATAGATTGTTAATACTCCAGTTTGGTGAGAATGGAAAGAGGCACTTGTTTTCTGTTGGGATAGAAATTGGTACGGCTGGCACAGAGGCCCAGATTGGTAATCCAGCCTCTCTTAAAAGTAAAGGTGTCCCCAAATTTCATGTCTTGGAATTGATTCTAAGATAGACAAAGATGTAAGTGCAAAGATTTTTATTCTTCACAAATCGTTGATAACAGTTGTTTAAAGAAAGTAAGGGCCAGCCATGGTATCCGATGCCTGCAGTCCCAGCACTTAAGGAGGCAGAGGCAGGAGGATTGCTTGAACCCCGGAGTTCCAGGCCACCGTGAGCTGTGATCGCACTACCTCACTCTAGCCTGGGAGACAGAGCTGTCATGCGACGATTAGCAATGCTAGTAGATTCTTACCTTTGTTGACCCAAAAAGGTTATTGTTAATGAACACTGCAGGTTACAAAGCAGCATGTATAGGATGTTTCTGTTTTTGGAGATCTGCTATATCTGTTTTTGTATATGTGCACAGAAAGCTTTGGAATTATAGATAATAACATGTTACTAATGATTATGTCATAGATTTAAAAATTTCAGTTATTTATTAGGGGGACATAATGTAACTGTCTTTATTTCTCTATAACTGAACCCATTTTGGCTCATGAGTTCTCAAAACATATTATTTCCGTTTCAGAGTAACTCATTCCCTTCTTAATACTCAGCCTCTCTTGGTTGACTAACCACTGACTCCTACTTCCCCTTTCCCTGGGAATATTTACAAATTGCCCTGTGGTGAGGAGAAGCATGGGGGACCCAGTGTTCCCTGGCCCTCCCGGTCTCCCTGCGTGTCTGTCGTCTTGCCTGATTGTCATCTTCTTGTGCTATCATTGCTACACGTCTGATTTCTGCTCATCTCAAGATCCGCTAAATGTGCCACAGATTCATCCCCCAACCATGGGCTCTTATGGGTGCACCTCTCGTTCAGAGCCAATTCTGACTGCTTCTAAGTCCATGGGTTCCGGTTGTCTTCTGCAGCCACATACGCTGGGGACAGGCCGGGCTGCCTAGCTCCATCCCTCAGGCTGGCATCCTCACCCTTTCTGATGTCCTGTGAGAGGCAGGCTTCTCCTAGAAGCCCACACCCCTGGAAAGTGAAGAATAAGTCCCCTCCTCTTGGGCTATCATCCCTCCTGGGACTTCTCTTCCCCCACCTTCCTAAGCGCAGGGGTGCAGGATGTTGGACACTTCTCAGGGACCCTCGGAGTCTCAAGTGTAGCCAATTTTTGTCCCCCTACCAGCCAGTCAACTCTTTTTAAAAATTAATTAATTAATTATTTTTGAGATAGGCTCTCTCTCTGTCACCCAGGGACAGTGGCATCATCATGGCTCACTGCAGACTTGACCTCCCAGATTCAAGTGATCCTCCCACCTCAGCTTCCTGAATAGCTAGGACCACAGACACACGCCACCACGCCCAGCTAATTTTTGTATCCTTTTTTTTTTTTTTTTTCTTTGAGTTAGAGTGTTGCTCTTGTTGCCCAGGCTGGAGTGCAGTCATGCACTTCCGCTCCCGCAACCTCTGTCTCCTGTGTTCAAGCGATTCTCCTGCCTCAGCTGCCTGAGTAGCTGGGATTACAGGCATGCGCCACCACATGTGGCTGATTTTGTATTTTTTTTTTTTTTTTTGAGATGAAGTCTTGCTCTTGTCACCCAGGCTGGAGTGCAGTGGCACAGTCTCGGCTCACTGCAGCCTCCACCTCCTGGGTTCGAGTGATTCGCCTGCCTCAGCCTCCTGAGTAGCTGGGATTACAGGCGCCTGCCACCACTCCTGGCTAATGCTTGTATTTTTAGTAGACATAGGGTTTTATCATGTTGGCTAGGCTGGTCTCAAATTCTTGACTTTGTGATCTGCCTGCCTCGGCCTCCCAAAATGCTGGGATTACAGGCATAAGCCATCATGCCCGGCCCTAATTTTGTATATATGTATGTTTTTCAGTAGATACGGGGTTTCACCATGTTGGTCAGGCTGATCTCAGCTCTCTGCAACCTCCGCCTCCAGGGTTCAAGTGATTCTCCTGGCTCAACCTCCCAAGTAGCTGGGATTACAGGTGCCCACCGCCATGCCCAGCTAATTTTTGTATTTTTAGTAGAGATGGGGTGTCACCATGTTAGCCAGGATGGTCTCAATCTGCTGACCTCGTGATCCACCCACCTCGGCCTCCCAAAGTGCTGGGATTACAGGTGTGAGCTACCGTGCCTGGCCAAGTTTTTAAAAATTTTTTATAGAGATAGGGTTTTGCCATGTTGCCCAGGCTGGTCTTGAACTCCTGGGCTCAAGTGATCCACCCACCTCAGCCTGCCAAAGTCTGTCAACTCTTGACCTCCTTTTGAGTAAAGCCTCCTTTTTCATTCTCAGGCACTCATTACTACTCTTATTTTTGGGATAAACTATTAATGCCTCCCCTTCTTCAAATATTGGCTTTTCATTGTCCCAATCAAGCTTTTTTATTTATTAGTTGTTATTATTATTTTTTTAGACAGGTTCTCTCACTCTCTCCCCAGCTGGAGTGCAGTGGTGCGATCTCGGCTCACTGCAACCTCCACCTCCTGGGTTCAAGCGAGAATCCTGCCTCAGCCTCCTGAATAGCTGGGATTACAGGTGCCTGCCACCATGCCCAGCTAATTTTTTGTATTTTTAGTAGAGACGGGGTTTCACCATGTTTCGCCTGCCTCGGCTTCCCAAAGAGCTGGGATTACAGGCTTGAGCCACCGTGCCAGCCTTTTATTTTTATTTTTTAAAATTTAAAACACCTTTTTCCTCAGAGAGTTGCATTTTGTAATTGAAATAATGGCTTTAAAGATAGTAGTTAGCAGGCTGGGTGCGGTGGTTCAAGCCTGTAATCCCAGCACTTTGGGAGGCCGAGGTGGGCGGATCACGAGGTCAGGAGTTTGAGACCAGCCTGACCAACATGGTGAAACCCCATCTCTACTAAAAATACAAAAATTAGCCAGGTGTGGTGGCACACCCCCTCAATTCCCAGCTACTTGGGAAGCTGAGGCAGGAGAATCGTTTGAACCAGGGAGGCGGAGGTTGCAGTGAGCTGAGATCGTGCCACTGCACTGCATGCACTCCAGCCTAGGAGACAGAGCGAGACTCCATCTCAGTATGATAGAATACGTTAGGAATAATAATAATAATAAAAAAGACAGTAGTTAGCTATAGTTTACAAACATCTGCTTAAATGTTAAAATCCAGGAGCCAATGACTTGTGTATCTCATCCCTAGCCCAAGAGCAGAATGCATAGACAGCTCTTCTTGGCGTTTGAATGGTGGAGGTGTGGAGCCAGAGGGTGCGGGGGGAGAGGACTGAAAAAGCCCCAAGCTCCGTGTCAAAATACACACCCAGCAATAGCTCTCTCCCGGGCTTGGTGGGATCGTGAAAGAAAGAAAAAGAAAGAAAGAAAGAGAGAAGAGAGAAAGAGAGAAGGAAAGAAGGAAAGAGGGAGAAGAAGCTACAGACAAAAGAGAGTGAAAATCTTTCCTTCTTCCTTCTTTCTTTTCTTTCCCCCCTCCCCCCTCCCCCTCCCCTCCCTTCCCCTCCCCTCCCTTCCCCCTCTCCTCTCCCTTGGATACAGTTTTACTCTTGTTGCCCAGGCTAAACTGCAATGGCACAATCTCAGCTCAACGCCACCCCTACCTCTCCAGTTCAAGCCTCTTGCCTCAGCCTCCCGAGTAGCTGGGATTACAGGCATGCACCACCACACCCTGCTAATTTTGTATTTTTAATAGAGACAGGGTTTCTCCATGTTGGTCAGGCTGGTCTCGAACTCCTGACCTCAAATGATTCACCCACCTTGGCCTCCCAAAGTGCTGGGATTACAAGCGTGAGCCACTGCACCCCGATGTATTTCTTTTATAATAAAAAATATGACAAAAGTTCTTTTACAAATAAAGGGACACTTGCAGCCATTGCAGTCCTTAAGGCTAAGGCTTATTTGGCTTTTTGTTTATTTTTAGGTTTTTGGTGTCCTTGCGACCTCACCTCATCCCAGTGAGTAGAGACAGGGAGGGGGAGAGCAGTAGCTGGAGGGCAGGCTGGGAGCACTTGTGTGGGAGAGGAGCTGTGGACGTCCACTTCTCTGCCAAGGGAGAGAGTGAGGTAGGCTGTGGCCCGCTGACCTCAGGGTGAGGCCACAGCTACTGCAGCACTTCTTATTTTTTTTTTTTTTTAAGGAAGAGTCTTGCTGTGTCACCCCGGCTGGAGTGCAGTGCAGTGGCACGATCTTGGCTCACTGCAACCTCCACCCCTCCCAGGTTCAAGCGATTCTCTTGCCTTAGCCTCCCAACTAGCTGGGACTACAGTTGCCCACCACCATGCCTGGCTAATTTTTGTATTTTTAGTAGAGACGGGGTTTCACTGTGTTGGCCAGGCTGGTCTTGAACTGCTGACCTTGTGATCCCCCCTGCCTTGGCCTCCCAAAGTGCTGGGATTACAGGCATGAGCCACTGTGCCTGGCCGGCACTTCATTCATTCACTGAGATAGAGTATTGCTCTATTGCCCAGGCTGGAGTGCAGTGGTGTGATTTTGGAACTTCTTATTTATTTATTTACTGAGATAAAGTCTTGCTCTCTCTCTGTTGCCCAGGCTGGAGTGCAGTGGTGTGATCTCGGTTCACTGCAACCTCCCCTCCTGGGCTCAAGCAATTCTCCTGCCTCAGACATCTGAGTAGCTGGGATTACAGGCATGCACAACCATGCTTGGCTAATTTTTTGCGTTTTTAGTAGAGACAGGGTTTCACCATGTTGGCCAGGCTGGTCTCGAATTCCTGACCTCAAGTGATCCTCTCGCCTTGGCCTCCCAAAGTACTGGGATTACAGACGTGAGCCACGGTGCACCACCACACTGCAGCACTTTAAAGGACGGTGTCTTTTTCTTTTCGTACAAGAGAATAGGACTTTATTAGCATTGGTGCAGGTTTGTATTACACAGGAATGGGTTCTTAGCATGCACAACTACAGCTGGGCTTTGAGCAGATAAATCATAGCAGAAATAGAATTGCCCTTGGACTTTCAGTCAAAAGCTGGAAGTCCACCTTACAGAAAGACAAAAAGAAACCCCCTTTTTATATCTTAACAAAGGGACAGCTCTCAAGCAGCAGAGCATCTCGAGGGAAAAGGCTTGCCCGGTCACCATCCATCATGCTAGAGTGTGCGGTGTCCACCCTCGACCACACTGGGGGAGTTCCTGATTTTTTGAAAAAGCTTAACTGAAGGATTTCTGATGTATATCTTTTAGAATTCTGTATGTTCCTATTTTTTATTCTTCTGAATTTAGAATTGCAAATAACTGTAAAAGCCAGTCTTTGAGTGCATGGGGGTGGGTGTGAGGCTGGTGGGGGCAGTGTTTCCTATGGAGCGGTGGCTGGTTTCTCCTGAGCCCAGCCCTGGGAGGCTGTGGTAGGCGTGGAGGCTGCAGAGCTCCTCCAGATGCTGTCCTCACCACGCCTCACACCAGAGAGGACAGAAGTGGCTCTGGCATCTGGCTGTGGTTGAGCTAAACAGACAAGGCCGACACAGGGCTGGGGGCCTGTGGTCCACCAGTGGACGTGACTTCGGAGGAAGAGCGACGGGGAGGATGGTGTGGGAGCTGAGGCTTCTTTTCAGCGTGGCAGCTGGTGGGGGCCAGGAAGCAGGGAAAGAGCCTGGTCACCATGGTTCCAGAGCCCTTCTCACTAGGCTCCTCCTTTTTAGCTGAGGAGGATGAGGGCGTGAGAGGGGCTGTGTGTGCCCTGCCTGGGGGACCCACCGCCAGATGATAGCAGAGTTGGGTTTGAAGCCTAGGCCTCCCTTGCCAACCCACTGGTCTTGCTGTTTCAGCAGGGAAGGCCGGGACCCCTGGGAGCTGGGGAAAGGCGACTGCCCTGGTCCTGGGTGACTCCCTACCCCTGGGCCCCCAGCTGTCATCAGTGGGGCAAGGACACACTAAACATCCCTGTGGGACTGGTCTGAGTTGGAGAGGACCTCCCTTCCCCCACTGCCTCCCACAGGGGCTCGATGATTCAGGGTTTCAGGAGCAGGCCTGGCTCTCCTGCCTCAGATGGAAGAAGTGGACTTGGCTGTGAGCTCCAGGAGGGCAGAGCTCCCAGCCTTTCATCCGTAGCCATAGCCCTGGCCCCTACGATGTGGCCTGGCCACAGACACTAATTTTTTTTTTTTTGCCTCAGCCTCCCTAGTAGCTGGGATTATAGGCATGTGCCAGCATGCCCTGCTAATTTTGTATTTTTAATAGAGACAGTGTTTCTCCATGTTGGTCAGGCTGGTCTCAAACTCCGATCTCATGATTCACCCACCTCGGCCTCCCAAAGTGCTGGGATTACAGGCGTGAGCCACTAGGGAGGCCTGGGCTTCAAAAAAGATGGAGTTTTGCTCTTGTTGCCCAGGCTGGAGTACAGTGGCGAGATCTTGGTTCACTGCAACCTCTGCCTCCTGGGTTCAAGCGATTCTCCTGCCTCAGCCTCCCAAGCAGCTGAGATTACAGGCATGCACCACCATGGCCCTCTAATTTTGCATTTTTGGTAAAGATGGGGTTTCTCCATGTTGGTCAGGCTGGTCTCCAACTCCCGACCTTAGGTGATCTGCCTGCCTTGGCTTCCCAAAGTGCTGGGATTATAGGCGTGAGCTATTGCGCCCAGCCCTGGCCTTATGTTTTTCAAAGTGAGGGAACAAATGAATAAATGACCACCATGTTAGGAGCTGGCTTTAAGCAGAATTGTAAAGTGGACTAAGCTTGCTCTCAAGGTCACCTTGAGCCCTGGTTGCTGTGTCCTGCCCTCTCAGGGTCATTTCCCAGCTCCCAGGCACCTGCTCACAGAGGCTGCATCTGGGCCCCCTCCATCCCTCCATCCTAAGATTCTCCTCTGACTTAGAACATGGCAGTAGGGAGAGAATGTGTCTCAGGAGGGTGGAGTTAGATGATCTCGGCCTTCCTGGCATCTGAGGGGGAGACAGCTTTGCATAGCAAAGTATGATTTCCTCTGAGCCCCAGGAAAGCTTGGCCTTGGCCAGAATATATTGAACCATGGGGGTCAGTGAGTCCTGGGGGCAAGCTCTGAGGGGGAGGCCTGGGACAGGGGCCGGGGAGCTGGGGTTGGGCACTCGGTGACTGGGGTTCTAGCAGAGGAGTGCTCAGCGTCCTGGAAAGGGCATTTTCCTCAGGTTGGGCCAGAAGCCCTCAGGAGCCTCCAGCTATGTGGTGAGAGGGAGGATGGAGCAGCCAGCAGGAGTGGCCGCCTCTTCCTGCTTGGTGAGCAGACGGGCCCCCCATGCCTTGATGGTCAGGACCTGCCCCCTTCCCTCCCTGCAGCTGGGAGCCTGGACTCACCTGGACGGCTGAGTTCTCATCAGAGGTCAGGGCTGTGGATACACTGGAGAGGACTGGACATGGTCCCACACACCCCGAGAGCCTGTCACAGGGACAGTGTCAGGGCTGAGACCTTGGTCCCCTCAGCTCCCCACGCCCAGTTCCTCTGGGAAAGAACAGCACTCACTCCACCTGCCACCTAGCAGGCGCTCCCTGTGTGACTCTGCAGACCCTCTGGCCACTCCCTGAGCCACAGGCATTACGACTTAGAGCCTGAGGAGGTGAGATGTTCACTCCAGAACACCCACTTTGTACCCCACCCCACCAGCACACACTGGCCGGGGAACACACCCCATCCCATAATGGGCATCCAGCCTCACTCCTCGGGCCGTCCCTCCCTTTCCATCCCCCTTTCTATGCTGTAGTGACTTTTCTACATGGAAACAGTGAGGGGGTGCCTTCCATACCCTGGCCCGTGCACGTGGGGCCACCTTGGACCCAGGGGAGTGGGGCCTCTGAGGATCACAGACCCAGCGGTCGGGGACTCTGGGAGCCGAGGGAAATCCTAGGACCAGCCGGGAGGGTGGGTGTACCTGGCAGGTGGTGTGGGCATCCCAGCCTCTGGACGCCAGGGTCAGCAGCTGGGGCGTGTGCTGCTCCACAAATTGGTTGCACTGAAGGAGAGACACAGCAGTGGAGGGGATCCGGGCCCTTTGCAGGACATCCCTGTTGTGTGGTCCTGGCCTCTCCACTTCTTTGGGTCACTCTAGGGCTCCCTCCTGACTCTTTCATCAGCCCTCCCTGAACAGCTCTGGCTGCAGTTAAAACCCTTAACAAACTGGAGCCAGCTGAAATGGAGGGCTTCCATCAGAAAAGCAGGCGACACTGGAGACGGAGGGTCTTCAAACTCAGGCAGAGGCTGGGCAGGGTGGCCCACGCCTGTAATCCCAGCACTTTGAGAGGCTGAGGTGGGCAGATCACGAGGTCAAAAGTTCGAGATCAGCCTGACCAACATGCTGAAACACCGTTTCTGCTAAAAATACAAAAATTAGCCGGGCGTGATGGTGCATGCCTGTAATCCTGGCTACTCTGGAGGCTGAGGCAGGAGAATCACTTGAACCTGGGAGGCAGAGGTTGCAGTAAGCCGAGATCGTGCCACTGCACTCAAGCCTGGGTAACAGAACAAGACTCTGCCTCAAAAACAAAAACAGAAACAAAACTCAGGCAGAGAGATGGAATCTCAGCCACCACCCTCCCCTCCACCTCCATTTCAGTTCTAGGAGGAACCTTAATATTCATCTGGTCCTTGAGACCAGATGTGATGGGCAGTGGGGGAGGCTTGGGAGTTGCTGAGCAGGGAGCACTGTGTGGACAGCCACCTCCTTGGAAGAGCATCAGCTGGCTTGCCTCAGGACAGCATCTCCATTTAAGAAGGGAATTTCCTGGCCGGGTGTGGTGGCTCACACCTCTAATTCCAGCACTTTGGGAGGCTGAGGCGGGCGGATCACCTGACATTAGGAGTTCGAGACCAGTCTGACCAACATGGTGAAACCTTCTCTCTACTAAAAATACAAAAATTAGCCAGGCGGGGTGGCGCGTGCCTGTAATCCCAGCTACTCAAGATGCTGAGGCAAGAGAACCCAGGAGGCAGAGGCTGCAGTGAACCAAGATCATGCCATTGCACTCCAGCCTGGGGGACAAGAGTGAAATGCCTTCTCAAAAAAAAAAAAAAAGAAGGGAATTTCCTGTCATTGGATATTGGCAGGGGCTCTAGGACCTTCAAGCCCAGCCCTCTCCTTTTGCAGATGGGTTTGTCCTGAGTGAGTCACATCTTGAGGAGGGCAGGGGTAGTAATGGGATCAGGACTCTGGAGAGAAGGCCAGTCCCTTTCCCGGCTCCAGCTGGCCCTGGCATTACTCATCTCCTGGTAGATAACTGGGCCTCTGAAGGCTTGCCTGTCACTCACTCAGCCCGTGAAGGGGGCCTGCTGGTCCTCTGGAGCCCATAGCCCTTTGTCCAGAGGTGACTCCTGACCCTTAGCAGGCTCCGCCCTAAGTTACAGTCCCACCGTTGTCTGCCCCACATCCTGTCTGCCTCTCTGTGCTCCAGTCCGGCCCATCCTATGTGTCTCTGGCTGCAAAGTCCTTCTCAGGCTCAGCTTTCCACCTTGAACAGGCCCTGACCACAAGTCCCCGTGTGCCTGCCCCGTACCTTTTCCCTGTCCAGCCAGGAGCCGAGGCAGGTCTGGAGCATTGCCTGTGGCATGGCCTGCTCGCTGCTGTTCCCAGCCTGGGTGGTCACGGACATGCAGAGCTGGCACTCAAAGTCTTGTGGCAGCCATTCTCCTGTCGGCGACCCTAGAGAGGCAAGGGTTAGGGGGAAGCAGGCAAGACCACCCTGTAGAGCTGTTCGGTTTCTGCAATGTCCTCCTTGGTGCATTGCAGTGGGACCAGACAGGGAGAGGGTCATGCAGGGGCAGGGGAGGGGGGAGGAGGAGAGCGGGCATTGGGATGAGGAGCAGGCGGTGGGCTTACCTGGGGCAGCGCTGTCATTCAGGGAGCACCGGAGGACGAGGCCGCACACCAGCTGGGGCAGCATGCGGCCCAGCAGCGTGTCAAGCAGGATGACGGTGTAGCGCTCCGCCAGGCACTGGCAGATGCCGCCCGCCACCAGGGGTACCACGTGGCACACTTGGGCCACTGCCACAGCTAGCACACCCTGGGGCAGGGGCGGAGGGAGAGGCCAGCATGAGGCCTTCACTTGGCAGCCTCCACTCTCTGCCCAGCACTCAGCTAGGCACTTCCTACACATTCCCTCATTCTATTCTAGAAGGGAGGGCAAGGCTGTTCACAAATGACACTGGGGATTGAAGAGTCCAGGAGATGCAGGGGACTCACCCAGAGTCACTAAATGTGGGAGCCAGCTTTGGACCTACGCCTGGCTCTAAAGGCTCTGGCCCATAGCTAGTGACTCTCAAACTGATCCGCTGGACCTGACCTTCCCCCAAGGCTTGGGATTCAGCTGCCTGCCTGACTCTCCTCTCCTGCACTTCCCACAGGCATCTCGAACTCAGCATGGCCAGGAGGGAGCTCTCTGTTTTTCTGCTCAAACCGGTTTCTTCTTGAGTCTCTCCATCTCAGCTGCTGGCATTACAGAAGGCTGATTGCTCTGGCCGGTCTGTAAAAGTCACTGTGGAGTTCCCCCTGGTCCTCATGCTCCAGGCCCATCCATGCCCAAGTGTAGTGAGCCCCACCTCCCAAACTCGTCCCCAGGCCACCCTTCAGCTCTGTTCCTGTCACATCGCCTCTTACTGTGATCTCTGCAGTGATCTTCCCTCCTTTCCTCCCTCCCTCCCTTCCTCCCTTCCTTCTTCTTTCCTTCCTTTGTCTTGCTCTATCACCCAGGCTGGAGCGCAGTGGCTCGATCTTGGCTCACTGCAACCTCTACCTCCCAGGTTCAAGTGATTCTCCTGCCTCAGCCTCCCGAGTAGCTGGGACTACAGGCATGTGCTACCACACCCAGCTAATTTTTGTATTTTTTATTAATTTTTTTTTTTGAGACAGAATTTCGCTCTTGTTGCCCAGGCTAGAGTGCAATGGCGCAATCTTGGCTCACCGCAACCTCCACCTCCCGGGTTCAAGCGATTCTCCTGCCTCGGCCTCCCAGAGTAGCTGGGATTACAAATATGCGTCATCATGCCCAGCTAATTTTGTATTTTTAGTAGAGATGGGGTTTCTCCATGTTGGTCAGGCTGGTCTCGAACTCCTGACCTCAGGTGATCCTCCCGCCTCAGCCTCCCAAAGTGGTGGGATTACAGGCACGAGCCACCTTGCCTGGCTAATTTTTGTATTTTTAGTAAAGACAGGGTTTCACCATGTTGCCCAGGCTGGTCTAGGACTCCTGGGCTCAAGTGATCCACCTGCCTCAGCCTTCTAAAGTGCTGGGATTACAGATGTGAGCCACTGCGCCCAGCCTTGATGTTTCTTAACGTGGCTTGGAAAGGTGTCCCTGGCCTGGCCGTGCCTGCATCCTGGGCTGCTGCACCGGTCTCTGTTCCTCAGGCTTGCCCAGCTTGCTCCTTCGGGAGACCCTTTGCCTATCAGGACCTTGTCGTCCTCTAGGTCTCAGCTTGATCGTCACCCCTCAGAGACTCTTCCTGATCCACCAGCATCATCCCCCACACTGGCCATCCCTCATCCTGCTTGAATTCTCCGCGTTCTGAAAACTCCCCCCACTGCAGCACAAGCTCTGGGAAATCAGGAACCTCACCTGCTGCTGTGAGCCGCCCATGGCTCATGCCACTATCTGGGGAAGGCTGAGGGGACAGGGCCTTTCCTCATTTGGGCCCCATTGTGGGGCAAGGTAGCCCTGGGCTGGTGGGGCCACTGGGCAATAGCCACTGTGGGTCTGGAAGACTCCAAGTTGGACTGAGGCAGGGATGGGGAATCTATCTGTGGAAATTCTTCTTGAAAAATCAAAGCAACTTTTCTACAGAGACCTCTGGGGATGTGTCTCCATCAGACGGTGAGCTGCTGGAAGACAAGGCTGCGTCTTGTCCGTTTTTGTACTTTGACACCTGGCGTGGCACCTCCATGCAGTGGGGGCTTAATGTTTGTTGCATGAACTGTAGGCCTGACACCTACCAGGCCTGAGTCTGAGCCCCAGGGTCCCCTGGGTGGGGGCAATGCACAAGCGGTTCTCTCCCCTCTTAACTTCTGGCAGCCAGCTGGGCCCTGAAGGGGGTGTGAGTTGGGAGGGGGGCGCTGCAGGGAACCCTCCTGGGCTCCATGCTGGCCTGGATGCCTTACCTTGGGAATCATGGCTTGGACCCGCTTGATCAGCATCCTGCAGAGCCAGCAGTAGGGGGAGAGGGGTGGGGAATTGCTGCTCAGAGAGATCCTGGGGGAGAGAATTGGGTGGAGGCCAGCCTGGGTGCTGGGAGAAGAGTCCTCCAGGCTCTCCTCCCCTCCTTCTTCCTCCCTTTCTCTCCCTTCTCCCTTAAGCCCTGCCTGGAGCTTCCTGTCCCCTTCCCAGCCCTGCCTCTCCCAGGGCCCAGTGCCATGGGCTTCTGAGGTGGCCCTAGCCCTCTGGATCCCCACTCAGCTGGCTTTGGGGGCCTCTCTCACCTGTGTGTGAGGCCCAGGCCTCGGCTGGAGGGCCCCAGGCAGTACGGGGAGGACCAGCTTGTCCAGTAGAGGGTTGGGCAGAGAGTCCGACATCCCTGGCTCCTGCTCTGGCTCTGGCTGCCAGGATTTGCACAGGCCCAAGTGCATACAGATGCCCTTTGAGTTCTGGGGCACAGCACAGAGCGGGGTGTTAGGGTCTGGGAGGGAAGCCCAACCCTGTTCAGGCTGGCGCAGGGGCTCAGGGACCAGGACCACTGGAACGGGAGGAAGCAGGCCTAGTGGGGGTGCTGTGGTTTAGAGCTCTATGTGGGGACAAAAGGCAGAGACGGGGCTGTGTGGGGACTTTAGGGCAGGTGGCCAGGATTGTGTATGAACGAGCATGAGCATATGTGTGAGAATGAGTAAGTGTGTAAGCATGTGTGTGAGAGTGAAGGTGTGAGGGTGTGCGAGCGTGCAGGCTCACCACATGCACCTTAACCTGGGGGCTATTGTCGGGTGCATGGCTGAAGGGCACTTAGTTTCCTGGGCCCTTTGTGGGCGGGGTGTGTGTGTGTCTGTGTGTGTGGCCAGCTGGGGTGGTCTGTGTGTGTGTGTGTGTGTGTGTCTGGCTGGCTGGGGTGCTGTGTGTGTGCTGTGTGTGTGTGTGTGTGTGTGTGTGCTGTGCGTGTGTCCGTGTGTGTGTGTGTCTGGTGGGGGTGCTGTGTGTGTGTGTGTGTGTGTGCCCGGATGGCTGCGGTGATGTGTGTGTAACTCCCATGGTGGGTACAGGGGCCTGCGTGGGGGAGGCACGTGGGAGGCGAGCTTGCAGCCCTCACAATCTGCTTCTGGAAGTAGTCGATGACCAGGGGGGAAGTAGTCGTCGAGCACTTGGTTGCACTGGGGCATGAGCAGCTTCAACGGGAGGGTGCTGCACTCCTGCTCCAGGAACTTCCGCATCCTGTCCTGAAAGGTTGGAGAGGCCGTGAGCTGGGCATCTCTGAGGTCTACCCCACCCAAGTCCCTGGACATAGGGCCCCATCAGGGGAGACCAACCCCCAGTCCCCCAGGGTGCTGGAGTTCGAGAGTGTCAAGGAGGTAAGTAGTTGGGCACAGGTAGGGCCCCTTCCCCTCAGGAAAGACCATCTTTGGCTGTGCTGTTGAGCTCAGGGCCAAGACTTGCTCCCAGCTAGGAGGAGCTGGGAGTTCCCAGGTACACCCAGGCCTGCCACTCAGCCTGGAAATGGCCCCTTTAGGGGGCTCCCCCTTCCCTGCTCTGTCCTTCATCTCTTGCGTCCCAGCCTTCATCCAGGATCTGGGCCTCATTACCTGGAAAATGGCCTCCTTGGCCATCTTGGTAAGGATGTGGACGATGTCCTCACACTCTTGGCATAGGTCATCCTGGGGAGGGAGGGGGGCCCATGGTGGAGGACACATGAGTGGGGGGGCATGCTCCCAGTTCCAATCGGGAGGTTCTCTCAGGCAGAGGCCAACAGAGCACTCCAAGGCATAAACAGCTGCTCACCAGCCCATCTTGTCCCATCTTATCCATTCCATTCTGTCTACCCCATCCCATCCCCTCCCCCTCCCATCCCATCCCATCCCATCCCATCCATCCATCCCATTCATCTTTATTCTATGTCATCCCATCCCTTCCCATTCATCCGACTCCATCTATTCTGCTGTCCTATCCCATCGAATCCATCCCATTCCATTTCATCCTGTCTCATTTCATCTCATCTCATTCCATCTCTTCCATCCCCTATGGGGGCTCCACTTCCCTCCTGCCCATCCAGAGCCCACCCAGCACCCTTCATCTCAGACCCCCAGTTGCTGTGCATCCTTGGTGGTACTCACGGCTCCCACATGTCCCCAGACTTTCTGTAGGCAATGCCCAGGGCTCTGCACTGCAATGCTTGCTCTAGGCTTTGGCACCAGAACTCAGGGCCCTGGGCACAGGCCATGGATGAGGTGGTCCAGGCAGCTGTGGTTCGGGGCCAGAGCAACCTTAGTCAGGATCTAGGTAACACATCTGGCATCCTGATTTCACCCAACCTCTAAACCGAGTTTTGCTGGGAGTGCGAGGCCATTAAACATATGGGAGGCAGACAGCTCTGGGTTCTACCTGCTCCAGGACCCACAAGCTGTGTGACCTTGCATAAGCTCTGGACTCTCTCCGAGCCCCAGCTGCTTTGTCTTTAAAATGAAGGCACACTTGGGATAAAGCCTGGCACAGAGCAGTGCTCAGTGAGTGGTGGAGCTGCCTAGGAGAGGGAGGCTGGGGGAGACTCACCAGTGCCCGAGCCACAGAGCGTAGGCAGCAGCAGCAGCAGCCACTGCAACAGGCGTGACTCGCCCATGGCACCTCTGCAGCCTGGGTACCCTGCTTGGGGCATGGCCCCTTATAGCTGGGCGGGGCGTGGGGGGCGCTATGGGAGTGGCAGTGACCTCAGTGTTTGCCTTTGCCCTGGAGAGCCCTCCAGGTGCTTGATCCCACCTCTTCCCAGCAGGGACACTCCTGCCTGCCTTACCACTTGTCCTGGCTGATGGCCCCTTCCTGCTATCTTTGCCCCCTGCCCAGACTCCCATGCGCCTGGACTTGTGGCTTCCTCCAACCAGGGGTCTCTCAAGCATCCACACCTGGTCCCACCTCTCTAGGCCATGGGAGGGAAGCTGAGGAGGGTGGGGGCATCTGGCTGGAGGTAGACAGGGTGATCCCCTCCCACCCCTCCCTGGGCCTCCCAGGCCCCCTCCCTTCTTGAGCAATGTTCTCAAGAGCTTCCTGCCTGGCTCTTAACCCAGGGCAAGCCCTGGAAGGGCAGACCCAAGATGCTCCCACCTCCTCCTTACCTTTTCCCTTGAAAAAAACTTCTAATTCTATGGACACATGGTTGGCATTAGTCAGGAGAGTATTTACATGGAACAATAGAAAACAAAATACCCCGAGAGTCTGAGACAAGATTTCCGTGGCCCTGGAGCAGCTCCCAGACAGCCCTATTGGGTAGCTGCTGCCCATGGCCCCTGGGGAACCCCTCCACCGTAGGGGCTGGGGCATAGCTGCAATGGTTCAGCAGAAAAGAAACTGCCGTCTGCAGCTGCAGGGGCTCTCAGGCAGGGCCCCCACTGCAGAGCACACTGGAGAAAAAGCGCACAGGCTGAGGGGGGCAGAGGATATCTCGAGTGGAAGAAGAAGAGCATTTGCTCATTGCCACCACCCCGGCCATTGTGATCAATTTATCTGATCTCTGCGGGGAGCCCTCTCCCTAGTGGAAGCTCACAGGCCTCTAAACTCAGGAAGCACTACAGTGCTCTTGGGGTGGACAGGGCAGGAATTAGTGCCATGATAAAAAGAGCTGGGGCTGGGCGTGGTGGCTCACTCCTGTAATCCTGGCACTTTGGGAGGCTGAGGAAGGAGGACTCTTTGAGCCCAGGAATTCGAGACCATCCTGGCCAATATAGTGAGACTCCATCACTACAACAAAATTTAAAAATTACCCAGGTGTGGTGGTGCATGCCTCTGGTCCCAGCTACTCAGGAGGCTGAGGCAGGAGGAGGAACCCAGCAGGTCGCGGCTGCGGTGAGCTGTGATTGTGCCGCTGCACTCCGGTCTGGGTAACAGAGCTCCTGTATCAAAATTTTAAAAAAAAGGAAAAAAGAATTGGACACAAGATGGCTAATGACACACTCAAAGTGACCCAAGGATTTATGTAGTTTCTGTTGGTCTCAAGCCCTTGTCAGTACAACAAACACAGCTGCCATCATGGGAGTCCACCAAGACTGTGTGAAAATGTGTAACCAAAGAGTAGGAACCCAGTGACCTTCGTAGAACCTCAGGAAGGTGGAACTGGAACATGTTTGTTATTTAGTATGTGTTAAACAAGTGAGCGAGTGGGATCTGGTTTGAATACAATCAGGACAGGCTGCCACGAGAATAGGTATATGTGGCTGGCTGCCTTCAGGGGCACATTGGTTAGGGTGGTCTCACTACCATAACAAAGAGCCCTCCAGTCTATGGGCTTCATGCGTGTTTCTTTTTTTTTTTTTTTTTTTTTTGGTTTTTGACATGGGGTCTCACTCTGGCACCCAGGCTGGAGTGCAGTGGCATTATCTTGGCTCACTGCAACCTCCACCTCCCAGGCTCAAGCGATCCTCCCACCTCAGTCTCCAGAGTAGCTGAGCTCACAGGTGCATGCTACCACACCCAGCTGATTTTTTTTCTATGATATTTTTGGTAGAGACATATTGCCCAGGCTGGTCTCGAACTCCTCATCTAAGATGATACACCCACCTCAGCTTCCCAAAGTTCTGGAATTACGAACTGTGCCTGGCCGCATGTTTCCTTCTTTTTTTTTTTTTTTTTTTTTTTTGAGTTGGAGTCTCACTCTGTCACCCAGGCTGGAGTGCAGTGGTGCGATCTCAGCTCGCTACAACTTCTGCCTCCCGGGTTCAAGCGATTCTCCTGCCTCAGCCTCTTGAGTTGCTGGGATTACAGGTGCCGCTATCATGCCTGGCTAATTTTTCTATTTTTTTTTAGTAGAGACAGGGTTTCACCATATTGGCCAGGTTGGTCTTGAACTCCTGACCTCAGGTGATCTGCCTGCCTCAGCCTCCCAAAGTGCTAGGATTATGGATGTGAGCCACCGTGCCTGGCCCACATCTTCCTTCTTACTCGGTTACAGTGCAGCACAGGTTGGCTCTGGGTGGGAGCCTAGGGTCCATACTGTCATTCGGGTGCTTGGACTCACCCCTCTGCTTGCTGGGAGGGCTTAAGTCCTCCCCTGGGTCCTCTGCATCTGGCCAACAGGGAGAAGAGAGAAAGAGTGGAAGACGGTGGGGAAGGTTTTAGGGACCAGGTCTGGGAGTGGTATCCATCATTTCTTCCCTCTGAGTTCAGTCTCGTGCCCTCACTAACCCCAGGGAAGGTTGGGAAATGCGATGTGCCTGCATGCCCAGGAGGAAAGGGAAATGTTGGTGGACACATAGCATTGTCTAAAAGCCATAACACTGAATGCAAAACCAGGTGCTTATGTGGGGTTTTAGTGAGTCCGTGGCTTTTATCAGAATCTCAAAGAGGGGGTTGGTATCTGACTGTTGAGAGCTGCCATCCGAGAGCACCAATAATAAAGGAGACACAAAAAGCCAGCTGTTGCCTGAGCTGATGGTGTCCTGAGTCCTGGTCCCCGGATGGGCAGTCCCCCCGGCACCCCTTGCTCTGATGCCACCCTCACCACAGTCTCTGATTAAAATCGAGCTTCCTGTGAGGCAGGACTGTGGGGGAACCTGCACAGATCTGCCTCTACTGACGGCTCTCCTCCTGGCCCACCTGCTTCTCACTGGAAATGAATAAACATTCTGGGCAGGCCGTGGTGGCTCACGCCTGTAATCTCAGCACTTTGGGAGACCAAGGTGGGCGGATCACCTGAGGTCAGGAGCTCAAGACCAACCTGATCAACATGGAGAAACCCTGTCTCTACCAAAAAAAAAAAAAAAAAAAAAAAATTAGCCAGGTATGATGGTACATGCCTGTAATCTCAGCTACTCAGGAGGCTGAGGCAGGAGAATCACTTGAACCTGGGAGGCGGAGGTTGCAGTGAGCCAAGATGGTGCTGTTGCACTCCAGCCTGGGCAATAAGAGCAAAATTCCATCAGAAAGAAAGAAAGAAAGAAAGAAAGAAGGAAGGAAGGAAGGAGGAAGGAAAAGAAAAGAAAAAAGAAAGAAAGAAAAAAAGAAAGAAAGAGAGAGAGAGAAAGAAAGAGAAAGGAACATTCTGATAGCTATTCTGGGGATGGAGAACTTGATTAACTCAAGTTTATAGGAGATGCCTTCCCTTTTGGTGTGTGGACAAACTCGTTTCTGATGGCCAGTTCCTCGTCATCAAACTACAGAAAACACGTGTCCCACCCAGCATTGTGTCCATGGGTCTACACTACACAAGTCTGCCCTTGCCTGCCCCAGTAATCCTGTCTAGAAAGCCACTCATCACATCCCTGGAAAGGGAAGCCTCATGGACTACCTCCCTTCATCCCCCCTGGCCAGAGCCGATTGGACCAGAGGTAGACACCAGACCCCAAAAGAGTTCATCTGCATGCTTGGCTAAGCCAACTGGATTTTCAAATCGGGAGATGAGAGCCAAGTCAGCTGGCTGTGGGGTGAAGAGTCAAAGTCAAGTTAATGGTGCATTACCAAGAGGGTCCTTGACCACTTAATGCAAAATGGCCTGGAGCAAATAAAATCTGTAACTAACACTGCCTAGGACAGCTATTATGAAAAAGCAGACAATAATACGTGTTGAGAGGATGTGGAGAAATTGGAACCCTAGGTGCTTTGCTGCTGAGAATGTAAAATGGTGCAGTCACTGTGGAAACCCATGCGGAAAATAGTTTCTACAAAACGGTTCCTGAAAAGTTTGAATATTGAATTACCTTCAGACTCAGCAATTCTAATCCTACATACATATCCAAGAGAATGGAAAACAGGGACTGGAACAGATATTTGTACGTCAGTTTTCTTTCTTTCATTTTTTTTGAGATGGAGTTTCACTCTTGATGCCCAGGCTGGAGTGCAGTGGCGCTATCTCAGCTCACAGCAACCTCCGCCTCCTGGGTTCAAGCGATTCTCCTGCCTCAGCCTCCCAAGCAGCTGGAATTACAGGCATGCGCCACCAAGCCTGGCTAATTTTTTGTATTTTTAGTAGAGATGGGGTTTCTCCACGTTGGTCAGGCTGGTGTCTAACTCCCGACCTCAGGTGATCTGCCCGCCTCCGCGTCCCAAAGTGCTGGGATTACAGGCGTGAGCCACCGTGCCTGGCCGGTATGTCAATTCTCATAGCAGCACTATTCATAGCAGCCAAAAGGTAGAAACAACTCAACCTCCGCCTCCTGGGTTCAAGTGATTCTCCTGCCTCAGCCTCCTGAGGAGCTGGGATTATAGGCGTGTGCCACCATCCCCTGTTAATTTTTGTATTTTTAGTAGAGATGGTATTTCACCATGTGGGCCAGGCTGGTCTCGAACTCCTGACCTTGTGTCCCACCCGCCTCAGGCCTCCCAAAGTGCTAGGATTATAGGCATGAGCTACCGTGCCTGGATGAATTTCCTTCAAGGCTCAATAATGTTTCTTTGTGTGTGTACACCACATTTTGTTTACCCATTCATCTGTTTCCTCCCTCTGTCTCCCCAGGGTCAGCTGGATTGTATTAAGAACAGCCATGTTGGCATTGACCTTCCTCGAATCTCCGTTTCTTTACATTGCTGTTGTGGGCTGAATTGTGTCCCCTAAAAGATATGTTGATGTCCTAACCCCTGGTGTTTGTGACTGTGACCTTATTTGAAATAGAGCCTTTGCAGGTTGCAGTGAGCTGAGATTGCGCCACTGCATTCCAGCCTGGGCGACTGAGCAAGACTCCGTCTCGGGGGGTGGGGGAAAGAAAAAAAGGGAAAGAAATTCAGACACATGCTACAACATGGATGAATCTTGAAAACATGAAGTTGAGTGAAATAATCCAGTCACAAAAGGACAAATATTGCGTGATTCCACTTATAGGAAGTACCTGGAGTAGTCAGAACCCTGACATGGCTGAGATGCTGATTTAACCAACCCTGAGCCTTTATTGTCCTGTTTATACAATTTCTACTTGGATATTCTATGACCAGAAAGTATGATCGCAGTGGAGGCCTTGAGGAAGATCTGGGTGTTGAATCTCAGAGTAGAATATTCCCTGAGTAAGTGTCCGAGGTGGGTGACATTTAGCTCCTGCGTCAGGGCTGTCCTCTTTCACCATCTGTCAGATGTCCCTTCCCTCAGGGCCCTGACGAAAGCTCATCTGCTCATCCTTCCTGCTAGGAATGTCCTTTCCCTCTGTCCCTAACTGGACATTCCCTGCAGGAAGGAAATGTACTTGTCTGCCCATGGCTGATTCAGGCCCCAGCATGGTGCTGGGAACACAGTGGCTGCCTAACCAACCAACTGCCATTCCCTCTTTCTTCCTTGTTAATGGAACCCAAGTTTTGTTCTGGTTCAGAGAGCTGATTCGGTGCCCTTGCCCTGGGGATGCACCATGATCAGGCTGAGCCATCTCTCTTGGCAATAATTACTTAGGGTAAGCATGTGCTTGGGTTCTGGTCAACCAGAACTGACGCAAGTTGGCTGGGGGCCATGTGGTGGGGGGATACTTCCGGGGAATGTTTTCATCCTGGTTAAAGCAGACAGATGAGAAGAAATGCCTCTTTCTCCTTTTGGACATTCCTATGCAAGGCTGAGATGTCGAAACCACGGCAGCCATCTTGCCCCAAGAAGTGGGAGACAGAAGAACTACTGAGAAGGAGCTCAGAGCCCTGACACGGCCAAGATGCGGACTTAACCAATCCTGAGCCCCTGTTGTCCTGTTTATACAATTTCTACTTGGATATTCTGTTATGTGCAGCCCAAATCACCTCAATCAAAGGCAGAAGGAAGGAAAGACAGGCAGAAAGAAAGAGGGAAAAAGAAAAGAGGGGAGGGAGGGAAGGAAGGAAGGTAGTTTGTACTTTGCATCCTTTTTGCGCAGGTTAAATTTCACATCATCCAAGGAGGTCTCCCAGTTTCCCCCAGCATGGGACCCAGTCCCTGTCCTCTTGCCATTGTCCTATCTGTCCTTCGTGACAGCTCTTAGCATTGCCAGACTTTGGCTTGGGTGTCCGTTTGGCCTGGAGGCTACAATTTGGGCCTTTCCTATGCCCCTTCCTGAGTGCACACACATTTGGTTCCGGCCAGTGTCCTCCTGCCACACAGTAGCCTACTGGGCAGGAGCATGGGCAGGAGCCTCTCCGGAGAACCTGCTTCCTAAGGGATGAGGGCGTCAGACTGACAAATTCCACTCTCTGACAAAGCCCCAGTTATCAGAGAAGAGACGAAGGGTTTTAGATGGAGTTTCACTCTTGTTGCCCAGACTGGAGTGCAATGGCGTGATCTCAGCTCACTGCAACCCCTGCCTCCCAGGTTCAAGTGATTCTCCTGCCTCAGCCTCCCGAGTAGCTGGGATTAAAGCGAGTACCACAGCGCCTGGCTAATTTTTGTGTTTTTTAGCAGAGATGGGGCTTTGCCACGGTTTTTGTTTTGTACTTTAGGGGTACATGTGCAGATCATGCAGAGTTGTTGCATAAGTGCATACATAACCAGGTGGTTTGCTGCCTCCATTCCCCCTTCATCTATATCCAGCATTTCTCCCCCACGTTATCCCTCCCCCACCCTCCCCACCCCCTGCTGTCCCAACTGTCCCCTGTGTGTGATGCTCCACTCCCTGAGTCCACGTGTTCTCATTGTTCAACACCCGCCTATGAGTGAGAACATGCAGTGTTTGGTTTTCTGTTCTCGTGTCAGTTTACTGAGAATGATGGTTTCCAGATTCATCCAAGTCCCTACAAAGGACATGATCTCATCATTTTTTATGGCTGCGTAGTATTCCATGGTGTATATGTGCCACATTTTCTTTGTCCAGGGGCTTTGCCATGTTGACCAGGCTGGTCTCAAACTCCTGACCTCAGGTGATCTTCCACTTGGGCTTCCCAAAGTGCTGGGATTACAAATGTGAGCCAGTGTGCCCAGCCCAGGAGCTGAGCTTCTTATGGCATTCGTCATCTACCAGCCCAACCCAGCCCTGCCCAGGCCAGCCCTGCCCCTTCAAGTAGAGCCTGGGTTCCAGGAAAAGAGAGAGCAAAGAGCTGTTCCACTAACAACTTCAAGGGGATCCTTTTGAAGTTCAAGTTGTTTGACTCTGGCACATTGACTCCATTTTTTAAGCCCACACTGGTATAACCGGAAGAAGTAATGGTTCCACTCATTTATGCATTTCTATTATTTTTATTCAATTATAAAAATATATACTTGGCAACATGCCAGGCACTAATCTAGGCACCGGAGATACAGCAGTAAACCGGATAACGTGCTTGGCATCAGGGAGCTTCCCCTCCTAGTGGGTGCTGTTCATGAAGGCAGATTGTTTCTCATTGACCCTGGGGGGCAGAACTTGCATCTAATGATATCTTTGGCTCTCACCACGCCCTTGATGGGGTTTTGTCCACAGTGGGGGGCTCAAAAATATTTTCTGAATTCAAGTAGTCCTGATCTATTAACCCCGTTCAGGGCAGTAAAAGCTTCATGTAAGATCACTCAATGCAGCACTTTCATATTTTATTAAAAAGCCAGAAATATCTGAGGACAAAGGAAGAACTAAAAATAACTTGCAGGCTTTCTTAAAGATGGTAAGAGAAGATATGACCTTGGGAATGTATTTATTGTTTTTGTGTTAATTAATTAGTTAAATTCTGATTGCAAAAATAAGTGTATCAGGCATTTTTATGTTACAAGAAGAGAGAACTCGATGCAAACTGACCTGTAAGAAAGGGAGTTTTCGCGTGAGCCCAGGAGTTCGAGATCAGCCTGGGCAACATAGTGAGACTCTGTCTCGAAGAGAAAAGGGGTAGCGGGATTTTTGGTTCATGTAATTGAAAAACCTGGAAGTCGATCAAGTAGTTGCTGGCAAAGTTTATCCATGGGTGCAAATCATGTCACCAAGATCTGGCTTCTCCCTCTGCTCTGCCTCTGCTGTCTGGAGCCTCCAGGTCTTCCCCTACTGCAGTGAAAATGCTATAGCTGTTCCAGATGTCACAGTTTCATCCACGTTGTCCAAGCAGACGGTAGGGCTTCTCTGGTAGCCCTAGTGCTCGTCTTGCTCCGTTGCCCAGGCTGGAGTGCAATGGCGTAGAAATCTCCTCTCACTACAACCTCTGCCTCCTGGATTCAAACGATTATCCTGCCTCAGCCTTCCAAGTAGCTGAGATTACATGCACACGTCGTTATGCCTGGCTTATTTTTTGTATTTTTAGTAGAGACGAAGTTTCACCATGTTGGCCAGACTGGTCTTGAACTCCTGACCTCAGGTGATCCACCCACCTTGGCCTCCCAAAGTGCTGGGATTACAAGCTTGAGCCACCGCGCCTGGCAGGAAGCCTCTCTTTTCTGAAGCAATAGTAAACGTCTTCTTTGGCTCAAATGAGGTTATTTACCCATTCCCAAACCAATCACTGTGCCAGGGCAAAAGGACACACTGATTAACTAACACCAAACATCTCTGCCATCTACAGGGTTAGCATGTGACTGATTCTGCCAGCAACCTGAATGACATTGGAAGTGGCTGCTTCCCGGGCTTTCAGAGAGAGACCGAGTCGGCCCATACCTTGATTTTGGCTTTGTTGTCCACCCCAACTTCTGACCTACAGAACTATCAGATAACAAATGGGTGCTGTTTTAAGTCACTAAATTTTTGGTGATCTCTTATGCAGCAGTAGAAAACTAATAAAATATGTAACCATTACTTTACTAAGAAGGTATTACACTATGTCTAATGCAACTTACTTTTTCTCCACTTAATTAATCTTGAATACTTTTTTTTTTTTTTTTTTTTGAGACCAGCATCTTTCTCTGTCACCCAGGCTAAAGTGCAGTAACACAATCTTGGCTTATTGCACCCTCTGCCTCCCGGGCCCAACGGATCTTCCTGCCTCAGCCTCTTGAGTGGCTGGGACTACAGGTGCACACCACTGCTTCCGGCTAATTTTTGTATATTTATATATTTTTTGTAGAGATGGGGTTTCACCATATGGCCCAGGCTGGTCTTGAACTCCTGAGCTCAGGTGATTTGCCCACCTCGGCTTCCCAAAGTGCTGGGATTACAGGCGTGAGCCACTATGCCTGGCCTCATCGTGAATACTTCCTAAATTAGAACATACAGCTTTAACTCCTTTTTATGCCTGCATAATGTTTCATTTCCTGAGCTGTACCCTAATCTACTTAATTATTCCTCTATTGATGGATTACTTTTAAGTGTTCAATAGGAGGAACAATGCCTCAAAGAAAACCATTCATACATATGTTTGTGAACTTCTGTGAGTATTTTTAGGTAGGCTCAATCCAAGAATTACTGAAAGGGTCAGCATATTTAAATTTTAACGCACACTGCCAAGAGGTCTTCCAAGATGTCATCCTGACTTCATCTCCTCTGAGCAGTGTAGAAGAGCGTGCCTTTCTCCTGACTGGAATGGTGGATTTTTTTCTTTTTTCAATTATGGTAAAATACAGATAATGTAAAATTTGCATCCTAGGCCCGGCACAGTGGCTCACGCCTGTAATCCCGGCACTTTGGGAGGCCAATGTGGGTGGATCACCTGAGCTCAGGAGTTTGAGATCAGCCTGGCCAACATGGTGAAACTCCCTCTCTATTGAAAATACGAAAATTAGCCGGGTGTGCTGGTGGGCGCCTGTAATCCCATCTACTCCAGAGGCTGAGGCAGGAGAATCGCTTGAACCTGGGAGGCAGAGGTTGCAGTCAGCCGAGATCCTGCCATTGTACTCCAGCCTGGGCTACAGAGAGTGAGACTCTATCTCAAAAAAAAAAAAAAAAAAAAAAATAATTTGCATCCCAACGATTCCATTTCCAAGTGTAATTCCGTGGCTTTAGGTACCTTCACATTGATATGCGATCATCACCACCATCCATCTCCAGAATGCTTTTCCCCTTCCCAAGCAGAAACTCTGCCCATGAAACACTAACTCTCCTTACCCCATCCCCTGACAGCTGTTCTACTTCCCATCTCTATGATTTTCACTATTCTATGTCTCTCTTAGAAGTGGACTCATATAGTATTTGTCTTTTTGTGACTGGCTTATTTCACTTAGCAGAGTGTTTTCTGGTTCATCCATGTTATGCATCTCTTATAATTTCCTTCCTTTTAAAGGCTATGTGCGCATACCACATTTTGTTTATGGAATTGTGACTCTTTTAAATGTCCCTAAAATTGCACCTGTTGGCTGTAGCTGCGTGTATAGGTTGTAGCTGGAGAACTTCTCTGCCCATTGTTGGTTTCTGCTTCTTTCTGCTTTTCTGGCCCAGCCTCCAGCTGCTCCGGTCTAAGGAGATAGAGGCCACACAGGCCTCTGGCAGGGGCGGGGTCTCCTTTCTGCAGGAAGTGCTTCAGGCCCCTCTTCTTGGTCTGTCCCTGCAGTAAGAGGCTTCAAGTGGAGTCCTGAGGGGGATGATGAGGGCTGTGCCCTGAACAGGTGCAAAGTGTGGAGGGAAAAATGTGGAGCCCAAGGAAGGTATCTTGAGGAGGGAGCAGAGAAGGCCCTGTGGACACCTCCTTAGTTGAGCTGCCCCAGGACGCGGGAGCAGTGATGGTGGCTTCAACAGGAAAAGAGAAGCTGATTCTAACTGGAAGGGCGCCCACTGCCATTCCTGCAGGAACAAGTGGTTTTCCCAGGAAGATGGGGTCAGGCCACTGAATCTGATGGGCGCCGGCTCTATGCCCAAGCGCTGTTCCAGGCACGGGGTGGGGGTGACAGAAGGGGCAGCAGCCCTGCTCTCACCACGCCAGCTGTCTGAGAAAACACGACAAAGGTGTTCCTTCAGCCACCAGGAGCCTCTGTCTCCAGGAAATTAAAACGAAAACTCTAAGTCTAGTGGCTCAGGACCACAAAGCTTTGTCGCCTGCCCAGGCTCAGGCCTATCATGTGTGCCCAGGACTCTGCTCATCACAGTCACCCCCGGGCGCAGGCTGACTTGCAGCCGAAGCCTGGTACACCATGTGAAGAGAAAAGAGAATTCTGGGGTTTCTCCCTGGCTGTTAAATGTTCCGGCTGGGAAGGAACACACTTAACTTCTGCTCAGGAAGCTACCTGACAGGGGCCACCCCCGCCTTCCCAACCCTCACCCCCAAACACAGGGCGGCCAGGGAGTGCAATTCCGACCAGTACCGGAAAGCGGCGCCCGGGAGGCAGGTGGAGATGCACCGCCTCCCCACACCTTGGCCTCACGGAGGGATCCCCCACACCTTGCCCTTCACGGACTTTGCTGCAGCCCAACTTTCTTGGGGCGGATTTTCTGCTGAACTAAAGGAGCACCAGAAGGTCCAGTCTCTCGACACCCCAGGGCCCACGCACCTGTTGAAAAAGGCGCTCCTTCATTGCAGGCAGATAAAATAAAAGCCTCCTGCTATTTCTAGCAGCACCAAGTACCTGGGCTTTACAACATTTTAAGCTGTTTTGTTTTCTTTCTTCTTTCCCTTTTTTTTTTTTTTTTTTTTGAGATGGAGTCTTGCACTGTAGTTCAGGCTCGAGCGCAATGGCATGATCTCGGCTTACTACAACCTCTGCCTCTTGGGTTCAAGTGATTCTTCTGCCTCAGCCTCCTGAGTAGCTGGGATTACAGGCATGAGCTACCACGCTCAGCTAATTTTTGTATTTTTAGTAGAGAAAGGGTTTCACCATGTTGGCCAGGCTGGTCTTGAACTCCTGACCTTAGGTGATCTGCCTGACTCAGCCTACCGAAGTGCTAGGATTACAGGTGTGAGCCACCATGCCCGGCCAAGCTGTTCTATCTTACTCTTTACATTTATTTGTAATTTTTTTTTTTTTTTTTTGAGCCAGAGTCTCACTTTGTCACTCAGGCTGGAGTACAGCAGCGCTATCTTAGCTCACTGCAACCTCTGCCTCCGAAGTTCAAGTGATTCTCCTGCCTCTGCCTCCCAAGTAGCTGGGATTACAGGTACACACCACCATGCCTAACTAATTTTTGTATTTTTAGTAGACGTGGGGTTTCACCATGTTGGTCAGGTGGTCTCAAACTCCTGACCTCAAGTGATCGGCTGGCTTGAGCCTCCCAAAGTGCTGGGATTACAGGCGTTGTGACCGAGCCGGGCCCACTTATTTGTAATTTGATCATTGTCTTCTCTCCCACTAGAAAGTAAGTTCCATGAGGGCAGGCCCCATGTTTGTGTTTACTCATCTTTGTGTTCTCAGTGCCTGGTGGAGCACAGAATAGGATTCACTTAGTATTTGCTGAATCAATGAATGTGACCAAGGGCTGTGCTCTGAGGTCTGGATTGGCTTTGCAGACTGGCTGGGGGCACTATCCTGAAGGCTATCAGGGCAACTGCTGAGAGAGACTCCTACCTGGCTGGAGCTGCACTTGTAGCAGAGCCCCAGTGTTCTGGCTGGGCAGGGGGTAGGGCAGTTCTGAAAATTGACAGGGAGGTCTGCTCCCAGCCCAGCCCCCAGGGACTTTTGTCCAAGTCCCAAGACAGGATGTCTGCAAGTGAATGCTTTTGTCCAAGACAGGATGTTTGCAAGTAAATGCTGAAGGAGATGCTTCAGCTAAAACCCCAGAACATGTAGGTTCAAATGGCTTAACAGATAGGGAAGCCAAGGTGGAGAGAGGGCTTCTCATTTCAAGATAGGACCCTGACTACCTTGAGGCCTCCAGGGTGCCAGGGGACACAGCCCAGCTCTGCCTCCCTGGCAGAGATGGCCACATCCAGCAGGTCCTGGTGGCAGTGCAGAGAGAAACAGCACCCTGGGAACCAATTATCCTGGGAAAGAGGCTGGTGCCTATCCAGATGGTGGGGCCGGGCACTGCCACAGTACCACTGGCCTGATTAGGCTAATCAGTTGCAGATGTAATTGAAGGGGGATTTGTTGGGGATGTACAGTACTGCAATGGCCCACAAAGTAAGAGACAGTAAAATAAGGGCAAATGTCACTATTTGGAATTTACGCACAGGTCAGTATGCCTCAGGAAACTTAGGTTAATAATGAAAAAGAAAAAAAACCAAAAAAACGAAACACCGGAGAAAGACTGGCAGAATGTATACCACCTTGTTGATAATGGTATTTCTTGGTAGAATTATATATGGTCATTACTCATTGTCTCTGAAAAAAATTAAGCCAAAGAAAAAAATTAAGCCAAAGGAAAAAAAAAATCTTCCTTTCCCAGTCAAATATACTAGCAAACAAGAAGTTGTTAGAAAACAATTCACGTTAGCTTAGATTTTCTCCGGTTTTGGTTGTGAGGAGGAGGGGCTGGTGTGGATCAGCAGGAACCCCAGAAGATGGAGGGTCAGGCTGGTGAACGGAATTCTGGATCTGAGAGCAGGGTGCCCCCTCCTTTCACATCAGATATGAGTCAAACACCAGGACAGGGGTGTGGTAAAGGTCAGGCACCAGGACACCCAGTGACAGAAGCCAGCAGCCAAGCGAGGCTGCAGGGGAGGCCTGTGCATGTGAGTCATTCTGGGATGGAAGCTGACAGGTGGGAGGGTGGGGAAGGCAGGGGGGTAGGGCTCAAAGCCAGGTGAGGGTTCAGAGTGGGCTTATATGAACCCTGGTTCCAAGGCCTCTGGATCCAAGGTGTCATCAACCTTGAAAGTCAGACGTGGAGCTTCCCCAAAAAGAGACCCATGTAGGGGAGGTGCTGGGGTGGGAGAGTTTTGAGAAGTTATGTGGGGGAGAGCCTGTGCATGAGGGAGAAAGGGTGATGTGAAGGGTTAACTTCTGACAACAGAGGCCTGGTGAAGACTGAGCCTCTCTTGCAGCCTAGGAACTTGAGAAATGAGTTATGGACAGTTCAGATGAGCTCTGCTGACCTCCCTGGGAAACTACTAACATTTCCTTTGTGCCGTAGTCTGAAGCCTCATACAATGGTGGTGGCCATGTGGTCAGAAATGTTTTTTTTGTTTTTTGTTTTTATTTTTTGAGACAGAGTCTGGCTATGTCGGCCAGGGAGTGCAGTGGTGCGATCTTGGCTCACTGCAATCTCTGCCTCCCCGGTTTAGGTGATTCTTCTGCCTCAGCCTCCTGAATAGCTGGGATTACATGTGTGTGCCACCACGCCAGGCCAATTTTGGCATTTTTAGTAGAGACAGTGTTTCACTGTGTTGGTCAGGCTGGACTCGAACTCCTGACGTTGTGATCCAACCGCCTTAGCTTTTCAAAGTCCTGGGATTATAGGCGTGAGCCACCACGCGTGGCGTAGGAGTGGTTTTTTTTTTTTTGGTAGAGATGGGGGTCTTGCTATGTTGCCTAGGCTGGTCTTGAACTCCTGGCCTCAAGTGATCCTCCTGCCCTGGTCTCCCAAAGTGCTGGGATTACAGATGTGAGCTGTTGTGCCCAGTCTCATTTCTTTTGAGTACACACTTAGAAGAGGGATTGCTGGATCATATGGTAATTATACTTTTAATTTGTTGAGGAATCTTTATACTGTTGTCTGTAATGGCTATACACATTTCCACTAATACTTCACTATGTATATGTTTGTCAAAATATCATGCTGTATGCCTGAAATATATTCAATTTTTACTTTAACAAGTCAATCCTCACACTTTGATCTATTTTTAGTTTGCCATAGTGCTGCATTCAGGAGCTTCTGTCCAAGACACAAAGCCTGGCTGGCCTGTCATTTTGTAATAATCCAGCAAGCTTCCACGGTGACTAGGGTGCCTGGGCCCAGAATGGGCTCTTAGAGTCAGCTGATACATGAACTGTCTCTGTAACATCCATTTTAAAGGGCATCCAGGCCGGACACGGTGGCTCATGCCTGTAATCCCAGCACTTTGGGAGGCTGAGGCGGGCAGATCACTTGAAGTCAGGAGTTCAAGACCAGCCTGGCCAACATGGTGAAACCCTGTCTCTACTAAAAATACAAAAATTAGCTGGGTGTGGTCGCACATGCCTGTAATCCCATTACTCAGGAGGCTGAGGCAGGAGATTTGCTTGAACTAGGGAGGTGGAGGTTGCAGTGAGCTGAGATCGTGTCACTGCACTCCACCCTGGGTGACAGAGCAAGAATCTCTCTCTCTCAAAAAAAAAAAAAAGATTAAATAAATAAAATAAAGGGCATCCAGGAGGGTGTATCCAAAATGATGAGCCAAAGCTATGGCATGTGGGGGCTGTTTCCAGTCATCCATCCCTTCACCCATCATCTAGATTTTCTTTCCTGTTTCTTCCTTGCAGACTGACTTCAGCTATCTGTCCATTCAATTATCCATGCATCCACTTATTCATCCATTTATTCAAAGGGGCACAAGGACTCTTTTAGGGCCGTTGGATGTGTTCATTGTCTTGACTGCTATGATGGCTTTATGGGTGTATACTTGTGTCAGAACTGGTAAAGTAGTACACTTTAAATATGTGCATGTGAGTGTACCTCAATTATATCTCAATAAAGTTGGAAACAAGGAAGGTAAATAACAGTATGTCAAAACTGATAACCCGCATATCCATGGACAAGACAATGGAATAGCCATACAATGGAATACTGCTTAGCAGTATAAAGGAACAAATTGCTCAAAGATACAACAACATGAACCATCTCACACATGAATGCTGAACAAAAGACGTCAGATGTGACAGTCATTCTGTATGGTTCCATTTATAGGCACTTCAAAAACAGAGAAAACAGGCCAGT
Organism: Ateles fusciceps; assembly: GCA_036589455.1. Lineage (NCBI taxonomy): Eukaryota > Metazoa > Chordata > Mammalia > Primates > Atelidae > Ateles > Ateles fusciceps. The sequence goes on along the minus strand of JAZHEH010000053.1, from coordinate 2,030,369 downwards.
CATGGTGGCTCACACCTGTAATCCCAGCACTTTGGGAGGCCAAGGCGGGTGGATCACCTGAGGTCAGGAGTTCAAGACCAGCCTGACCAACATGGTGAAACTCCAACTCGACTAAAAATACAGAAATTAGATGGACTTGGTGGTGGGCACCTGTAATCCCAGTTACTCAGGAGTCTGAGGCAAGAGAATTGCTTTAACCTGGGAGGTGGAGGTTGCAATGAGCTGAGATCGAGCCATTGTACTCCAACCTGGGCAACAAGAGAAAAACTCCAGCTTAAACAAACAAACCAACCAACCAGAGAAAACAGAGCTATAGTGTTTAAGAGTAGGTGCTCAGGTGAGAAAACTATAAAGAAAAACAAGAACACAACTATCATGAAGTCCTTCCTAGGGGAGGAAGAAGGGGTGGTCTCTGGGAGGGATGATGATGGGACTTCCAGGCAGCTGGCAGAGTTCTTGGTCTGGGTGGTTAATATGGAAGTGTGCTTGATAATAAACTGCTAAACTGTACATTTTGTTTTGTGCATATTTCTTTTTTTTTTTGAGACAAAGTCTTGCTCTGTCACCCAGGCTGGAGTGCAGTGGTGCTATCTCAGTTCACTGCAACCTCCACTTCCCGGGTTCAAGAGATTCTCCTACCTCAGCCTCCTGAGTAGCTGGGACTACAGGTGTGTGCCACCAGTCCTGGCTAATCTTTGTATTTTTAGTAGAGACAGGGTTTCACCATATTGACCAGGCTGGTTTCCAGCTCCTGACTTCGTGATCCGTCCACGTTGACCTCCCAAAGTGTTGGGATTACAGGCGTGAGCCACCGCTCCTGGCCTTGTGCACATTTCTGAATATGCTTTACATTGTGCAGTTTAAAATGGAGCAACATATATACACATGCTTGTATGGAAAGGTACAAAAAAAGAAAATTTTAACAGTTTTTCTTTCCTCTGAGAAGAGAGGCTATGAACTAGTGGGGGCTTATATTCTTTTTCCTTACGTTTTTCATAAGTACATAAAAATGTCAAAAATACATAAAATATTTCCTTACACTGCTGGTAAATAAAATCCATAAATTTTCATCATAAATGCATGGATGAGAAAGCAAAGAAGGTGCTCTCCAGCTGTAGGTGCTGAAAGACTGGGAATCCAAGCAGAAGACAGAGGAGGCGATGGCTTGTGTGTCTACGTGAGTGAGAGAGAGCGTGTGTGTGTCTATGTGGGAGAGTGTGTATATGTGTGTCTGTGTGTGTGTGTTTATATGTGTGTGTGCCTATGTGAGTATGTGTGTGTCTATGTGTGTGTGTGTGTGCCTATGTGTGTGTATGCGTTTGTGAGCGAGTTTGTGTGTGTGTGTGTGTGTGTGTGTATGTAGTGGAATAGGGGACAGGAAGGCAGAGGGGGTTTCAGAGAGACTGGAAATCTGAGAAGGATTTACCTCACCATCACTGGCTTCGAAGGGATGGACAGAGCCATGAGCCTGGAGACGCCATGAGCTGGGAGACACCAGCAGACTTTAGAGCTGAGAGTGATCCTCCAATGACAGCCAGCATGGAAGGGGGGGATCTCCGTCCTGCAACCACACGGCATTGAGCTCTGCCAACAATGTGGCATGAGTCTAGACACAGATTCTTCCCAGATCCTCCAGGTTAGGGCCTGGCCAGCCCATGCCTTGACTTCGGCCTTGTGAGAACCAGTTGAGCACACCCAGTCTTCTGACTGACAGAACTGTCAGATATACACGGGTGTTATTTTAACCATTAGGTTTGTGGTAATTGCTATGACAATAATAGAAAATTAATACAGTCAAGGGCAGTGGAAGTGATTTCTCAGCCTAAGGGAGTCCGGCTGGAAGGAAGATAAAATGGAGGTTCAGAGAGCTGCCCAAGGCTTTTTTCTTTGTGTTGCTTTTCTCACTCATGTTTAAATTTTGGGTGGCAAGCTGCTTCTGAGGAGTTGTTTTTGTTTTTCAATTTGATTATAATGTTCATTTAAGTTTATATCTTAAAGATGGCAGTAAATCTTATATTTACGTAGCAAATTAATATTTATAATATACAATGTTCCTGAACAGGCATAACAAATGTTCCTGAAGTTATTTTATTTTATTTTTTGAAATGGAGTTTTGCTCTTGTTGCCCAGGCTTGAGTGCAATGGCGTGATCTCGGATCACTGAAACCTCTGCCTCCTGGGTTCAAGCAATTCTCCTGCCTCAGCTTCCTGTGGAGCTGGGATTACAGGCATGTGCCACCACGCCTGGCTAATTTTGTATTTTTAGTAAAGAGGGGGTTTCACCATGTTGGTCAGGCTGGTCTTGAACTCCTGACCTCAAGTGATCGAGGTGCTGGGCTTATAGGTGTGAGCCACTGCACCCGGCCCAAGTTATTCTTTAGATTTAAAAATTTTTTTGATACGGGGTCTCACTATGTTGCGCAGACTGATCTCAAACTTTAGGGTTTGAGTGATCCTCCCACTTCAGCCTCCCTAGGTGCTGGAATTAAAGGGATGAGTCACCATGACTGGCTGGAGTTATTTTGTTTTTAAAATAAAATGCTATTTAATGGCCGGACGTGGTGGCTCACGCCTGTAATCCAAGCACTTTGGAGGCCAAGGCAGGCGGATCACCTGAGGTCAGGAGTTCAAGACCAGCCTGACCAACAAGGTGAAACCCTGTCTTAAAAAAAAAAAAAAGCCGGGCGCGGTGGCGCGTGCCTGTAGTCCCAGCTACTCGGGAGGCTGAGGTGGGAGGATCGCTTGAGCCCAGGAGTTCTGGGCTGTAGTGTGCTACGCCGATCGGGTGTCCGCACTAAGTTCGGCATCAATATGGTGACCTCCCGGAAGCGGGGGACCACCAGGTTGCCTAAGGAGGGGGTGAACCGGCCCAGGTCGGAAACAGAGCAGGTCAAAACTCCCGTGCTGATCAGTAGTGGGATCGCGCCTGTGAATAGCCACTGCACTCCAGCCTGGGCAACATAGCAAGACCCCGTCTCTGTAAAAAAAAAAAATATTAAAAAAAAATGCTATTTAATAAATGATAACATAGCCTCAAAAGATACATTCTGAAGAGGTGTGAAAGTTAGAGGGGAAAGGCTTTAGACCACTTCTTTCTTTTTTTTTTTAAGATTGGGTCTCATTATGTTGCCCAGGCTGCTCTTAAACTCCAGGGCTTCCCGAGAAGCTGGGGTTACAGGTGCGTGCCACTGCCTCAGGCTTCAGCTTGCTTTTTTATATATCCCAAGTCATTCTTTTCCTATCATAAAATTATGATTCTTACTGTAGTTGTAAACTTTAATTAACTTTAACATGGTAACATATTAACAGAGTCTTATTGAGCAGATTTTCAAGATTATAAATTGTACGTGGAAGGAAGCAGCATTTCCAGTTGACAAATGGATCAACAGATAATTCGATGTCTCCTAAATTAAGCTTGTGATGGTTAAGCCAATAAACTGTACTGATGAGAAAACTATCGACAAAGTACAGCCAGGGAATTCATCTCAGTGCTGAAATCTGTACCTTAAGAAAACAGTGAATTGGGGCAAGTGTCATTTTTTAAAGCTCACAGTATATCTAGAATGAGATGAAAACGGAAGACGATATAGGATAGTCTCATTCATATAGAAAGTTACCCTAAAATCATGTAACAAAGAGGTTAGAAATCCATAAATAAAATCAGCATGAAAAATGACAGCCACTAACTCTGAATGCTGATGTAGAAAGGACATTAACGAGAATAAACATTCTGTGCCTTCAGGCTTTGGCAAATAGCTGGGTCTCCCAAAACGTACGCCAGGACTGAAATCTAAATTGAAATTACTGCAAAGAAATAAAAATAATTTTGGCGCTTAAGGGAAGCTTGGTGGGTTTTGAGAAAATCAGGCAATCATTTGTACAAACTATCAGGAAAACTGGATAATGCAAAAAGCTGTTAAGTAAAGAAAATAATTCGAGTAAATAGGCAGATGTGGTAGTTAGTAAACCTAGTGCCTGAAAGTACAGAATTCCTGAAATCGGAGATAATGGAAATATTTAGCAAAAGTGAAAGATGAATGGATGCTGGCGAAATGTAAAAATATTCCATGAAATTTGATAGGTGTATTTTCTTCTCATTTTTAGGGCAAAGCTATTTAATAATATTTTCCCAAGTGCATTCAGACAGTTAACATCTAGGGATGGCTTGTTCACTGTGACTGGTGCTGAGAAGACCAGTTCTCTAAAGAAAGGGCCATGATTTTTTAAATTTCAGAAAGTCTGGTGGAATACATACCATAAAGTGCTGCTTCGCTTTATATTCCATCATCTGCTTTCTCCCACAGGTCTTTCTTGGCTGATTGTCTCCGTATTTTATTTCTCTTTTGCTGCCTTTTAATTATCTCATTTTGAGTCCCTGGCATTTTGTTTTGTTATATCAAAATGTCACTTGAATAAGCTCTGCGTCATTTGCACAAGTTGGGGGAGAAAGCAGGAGAGGGATCTGCTCCCGGCTGGACATCCCTCTGCAGTCTTGTTCCCCCGTAACCCTGTCACCTCCAGTGAGGGGGATAGGCCCCCTGCGTCACCTTCCTGGCCACCCAAGAGCACCACAGTTGGGGTCCCAGGTTGGCTGATGCTCAGCTCCCCTGCACTGGAGAATTCTTCCTAAAACTCTACTGAGAGAGAAAAAAAGATGACTTGGAAAAAAATAGAAAGTCATACTATGATCTGCTGGGCGCAGTGGCTCACGCCTGTAATCCCAGCATTTTGGGAGGCCAAGGCAGGTGGATCACTTGAGGCCAGGAGTTCAAGATTAGCCTGGCCAACATGGTGAAAACCCATCTCTACTAAAAACACAAAAATTAGCCAGGTGTGGTGATGGGTGCTTATAATCCCAGCTACTCAGGAAGCTGAGGCAGGTGAATCACTTGAACCCGGGAGGTGGAAGTTGCAGTGAGCCGAGATCGCACTACTCACACCACTGCACTCTAGCCTGGGCGACACAGCCAGACCTGCCCAAAAAAAAAAAAACCAAAAAAACCCAAAAAGTTATATTATGATCATGGCTGAAAGAGTGACTATAAAGAAGTGAATTTTTTCCATCGTAATTTTTAGTTATAACAAAATTTAAAGTGAAAATTACAATCTGATATATTATTGGTCAAAATAATTTCTAAAATATATTTACCATGTAGCATATATTTAATATTTAGTATATATTATACCTTATATATGCTTTTAGCTTGTGAAGTATTATAGTATATACAATATTACCCAAAGTACAATTTAAAAGTAAAGTAATTTCAAAGGAAAATATGAAAAAGAAAACTGCAGGATTAAATAATGTGGTGTTAATTGAACACTAGATATTCAGGTCAGTTAGACAGAATTGTACCTGGTGTGGTGGCACATGCCTGTAATGCAGCTACTCAGGAGGTTGAGGCAGGAAAACCACTTGAACCCGGGAGGCAGAGGTTGCAGTGAGCTGAGATCATGCCACTGCACTCCAGCCTGGGCAACAAGAGTGAAACTCCATCTAAAAAAAAAAAAAAAAAAGAATTTTTTTGATAATTAAAAAATTGAGATATAATTTACATATAGTGAAATGCTTATATCTTAAGTGTCCAGTTTGAGGAGTTTTGATAGATGCATACACTCATGCAATTCACAAGCTAATTAAGATACAGAACATTTTCACTACCTAAGAAAATTCCCCTTGTGCAATCCCAATAATCCTCACATCCTCCTCCTACCTCCTACCGTTTCTCTGATTTCTTTTGCCATACATGAATTTTGCTTGTTCAAGAACTTCATACACATGGAATCATACAGAATATAGTCTTTCATGTCTGGCTTATTTTTCCTCTGCATTTTGTTTTTAAGATTTATTCATTTTGTTGCCTGTATTAGTAGTTCATTCCTTTTTATTGCCAAGTAGTATTATATTGTATGGCTCTACATTAATTTCTTCACCCTGTTGATGAACATTTGGGTTATGTCAAATTTTTGGCACTTATGAAGAGGCTTCTGCAAACAATCTTTTATTTATTTATTTATTCTTACTTTTTTCATTTTCTTTGAACAATCTTTTATTTTTATATTTATTTACTTATTTTACTTTAGGTGCACACACCTAATAATACATGAACAATCTTTTAAAACAATTTTTTTCTATTGTGGTAAAATACATGCAACATAAAATGTGTACCACAAAAAATGATAAGGGAGGTGATAGATATGTTAATTACCTTATTTAATCGTTCCAAGTGGTATACGTATATCAAAACATCACATTGTACTCCATAAATATATAAAATTATGATTTGTCAATTAAAAATGATATTAATTTAAAAATAACAAAATTAGCCATTATATCCATTTTCAGTGTACAGTCTAGTGGCATTAATTATACTCACACAGTTGTGCAGCCATCTATTTGGAAGCTTTTATTTCCAAAACCAATCTCATCATCCCAAATGGAAAATCTGTAACCGTTAGGCACTACATCCCTCATTTCCCACTCCTTCCAGCCCCTGGTAACCTCTAACCTACTTTCTGTCCCTGTGGATTTGCTTATCCTGGAAATGTTATGTGGAATCATACAGTGTTTATACTTTTGTGTTTGGCTTTCACTTGGCATAATTATTTGCAGGTCATTCATGTTGTAGCATGTACCAGAACTGTGTTCCCTTTTTTGACTGAATCATATTCCATTGCATATGTACAGCACATTTTGTTTAGTCATTTTTAAAGTTTTTAATTTTTATTTTTCTTAGAGACAGGCTCTCACTCTGTCGCCCAGGCTGGAGTGCAGTGGCATGATCTTGGCTCACTGCAGCCTCGACCTCCTGGGCTCAAGCAATCCTCTCACTTCAGCCTCCCTAGTAGCTGAGACTACAGGCACATGCCACCATGCCCAGCTAATTCTTTAATTTTTCTGTAGAGCTGTGGTCTACTATGTTGCTGAGGCTAATCTCAAACTCCTGGCCTCAAGCCATCTACCCTCCTTGGCCTCCCAAATTTCTAGGATTATAGGTGTGAGCCACTGTGCCCAGCTTGTTTATCCATTTATTTGTCAATGGACACCTGGGCTTTTTCCGTCTTTCGGCTATTGTGAATAGTGCTTATATGAACATTGATGTACAAGTATCTGTTTCAATCTGCTTTTATTTCTTTTGGGTATATACCTACCTAGGAGTGGGATTGCTGGGTGACATGTCTGTGAACATTCTTGTATAAGTCTGTGTATGTAGAGGTGTTCGCATTTAGTTTGGGTAAATAAGTAGAAGGGCAGTTGTATGCTCAACTTTCTGAAAAACTGTCAATCCAGTTTTCAGTTATTACAGTTATTTATTTATTTATTTTTGAGTCAGAGTCTCCCTCTGTCGCCCAGGCTAGAGTGCAATGGCGTGATCTCAGCTTACTGCAACCTCTGCCTCCTGGGTTCAAGGGATTCGCCTGTCTCAGCTTCCTGAGTAGCTGGGACTACAGGTGCCCACCACCACACCCGGCTAATTTTTGTATTTTTAGTAGAGACGAGGTTTTGCCATGTTGGCCAGGCTGATCTCGAACTCCTGACTTCATGATCCACCTGCCTCAGCCTCCCTAAGTGCTGGGATTACAGGCATGAGCCACTGCACCCGGCTTATTATAGTGTTTTATATTCCCACCAACAATGCTTAAGAGTACCAGTTGTTCCATATACACATCAGTATTTGGGTTTTCTGTCTTTTTAATTTTAGTCATGTTGATGCCGCCATCTCAGTATAGTTTTAATATAGAATTTCTTGGCCGGGCGCGGTGGCTCACGTCTGTAATCTCAGCACTTTGGGAGGCCCAGGCAGGCAGATCACAAGGTCAAGAGATGGAGACCATCCTGGCCAACATGGTGAAACCCTGTCTCTACTAAAAATACAAAAATTAGCCGGGTGTGGTGGCACATGCCTGTGGCCCCAGCTACTCAGGAGGTTGAGGCGGAAGAATCGCTTAAACCCAGGAGGCGGAGGTTGCAGCGAGCCGAGATTGCCCCACTGCACTCCAGCCTGGTGACAGAGCAAGACTCCGTCTCAAAAAAAAAAAAAAAAAAGAATTTCTTGGCCAGGTGACATGGAGTGAGACTCCAAGTCAAAAAAAAAAAAAAAAAAAAGAGTTTCTTTGTGATTTACGATGTTGAGCAGGTTTTCAAATGTTTTGGTCATTCTTATCTTCCTTTGCGAATTACCTGTTCAAATATTTTGCCCATTTAAAAAATTGGATTGCTTTATTATTATTATTATATTCTTGCAGTGGTCAACAAACAGACCCACAGTCAATTGATATTCAACCAAGGTGCCAAACCAATTCAATGGGAAAGGAAAAATCTTTTCAAGAAATTGATATGAAAAAATAGAACCTCAACCCAGCTCACACTATGCATTAACTTGAGATGAGTCATAGATCTAAATGTAAAAATTAAAATTATAGTTTTGGTCTATTAGTTATAGACCTAAATGTAAAAGTGAAAATACCCTCTTGTGTTTTTTTCTAGAAAAAAAACACGAGGGTATTTTCATGATTTTAGTGTAAGTAAAGATTTTCTAAAGAAGATACAGAAGGCGGCCAGGCCCGATGACTCATGCCTGTAATCCCAGCACTTTGTGAAGCCGAGACAGGCAGATCATTTGAGGTTAGGAGTTCGAGACCAGCCTGGGCAACATGGTGAAACCCGTCTCTACTAAAAATACAAAAAAATTAGCTGGGCATGGTGACCCATACCTGTAGTCCCAGCTACTTGGGAGGTTGAGGCAGGAGAATAGCTTGGACCGAGAGGCAGAGGTTGCAGTGAACCGAGATTGTGCCACTGCACTCCAGGCTGGGTGACAGAGCCAGACTCTGCCTCAAAACAAAACAAACAAACAAACAAAAAGAAGACGATATAGAAGGCAATATTTTACTCAGGAATTCTTTGGAGGCTTGGGCTTGACTTGCAATGGGCTAGTTCCTGGGGTGTCGTGGGTGGGAACTGGGTAAGACTTACCCCAGCTGCTTATCACATGGGACCCCAGAGGCCTGGTGGAGGTTTGGGACTAACTACATGAGCTTTGTCACGTACTCCTCAACACCCCAGACAAGCACTCACTGCAATATTTGGTCTCACCAAGTTTCCCACAATAAAGATGGACATGAGTCATCTTTCAAGACCTTTTCCCCCTCCATCAATGTGGTCTTCACCCATGAGACCAAGGTCTACAGTGGTTAGGAGAGAGGGGGCCTGCTGAGATGCGGGAGTAGTGCCTGAGCTGGCCCCGAGATGGGTAGGTGGCCCTACACTGAAAACCTGGAGACTGAGATAGGGTAGGGCTGGGGGAAAACCTGGGTTTTGGAGTCATAGGGTCTGGGTTCAAATCCTCAGACTGTTCCCTTCCTAGCTGTGTGTTGGCAAGTAATTCACTGGACCTCTCTGAGTCCTTTGGTTTCCTCATCTGAGGTGAAATGAGTTTGCTGGTTGGTCTGAGAGCTGTTCTAGGCATGATGGGAGACCCTGACAGGCAGAGGCAGCCCTGCCCTCAAGCAGTTGATGTACAGCTGGGGAAACAGGCCAGCCACAAATGCAATACCTCAAACTCAACTTCTTACCAACAAGCTCCTTGTCCTAACTTTCACAGCTAGTCCCTCAGCCTCCTGGGTCCCAAATACTAGTAAAGCCTTTGCCTCCTCTCTCTTCTTTCTTTCTTATAATCAAATAGCTACAAAGTCCTATCAATTCTTCCTGAAATATGCCTCCTTCATCAAAAAGTCCTGCCTGCAAAGCCAGGCATGGTTGCTCATGCCTATAATCCCAGCACTTTGGAGGCCAAGGCGGGAGGATCGCTTGAATCCAGGAGTTCAAGACCAGCCTGGGCAACATATAGAGACCCATCTCTACCAAAACTTTTAAAATCAGCAGGGGTGGTAGTAGCAAGCACCTGTGCTCTCATCTACTTGAGAGGCTGAGGTGGGGGGGATTCCTGGAGACCGAGCTGCAGTGATCTGTGATTGCACCACTGCACTCTAGCCTGAGTGACAGAGCAAGACCTTGTATATATATATATATATATATAAGTCCTGCAGTAGCTGACGCTGCCATTGCCTATATGATTCCCATTCCCTCTCATCCTCCCTAGCAGAATACCAATTTTTTTGAAAATGTCAATGAAGTTCAGGCACGAGGGCTCACGCCTGTAATCCCAGCACTTTGGAAAGCCGAGGCGGGTGGATCACCTGAGGTCAGGAGTTGGAGACCAGCCTGACCAACGTGGTGAAACCCTGTCTCTATTTAAAATACAAAAATTAGCAGGCATGGTGGTGGGCACCTATAATCCCAGCTACTCAGGGGGCTGAGACAGAAGAATCACTTGAACCCGAGAGGAGGAGGTTCAATGAGCTGAGAACATGCCATTGCAATCTAGCCTAGGTGACAAGAGTGAAATTCTGTCTCAAAAAAGACAAAGAAAAAGAAAACAACAAACAACAACACAAAAGCAAACTGTCAGTGAAGGTCCAGCAAAAGACTCCCTTCCTATTGCCCTTTGCACCGGGGTCATCACTCACACAGTTCAGATCAATGAGATGGAGGCTGAGAGTCCCTGGGAAAGATCTGCTTTTCCTATACAGGTACCACGTCTTTCTGCTTCACTCTTTCCATTTTCCCCATGATCAAAGCCATGTAGCCTGGGATGACTCACACCTGCAATCTCAGCACTTTGGGAGGCTGAGGCAGGAGGATCACTCGTTGCCCAAGAGTTTGAGACCAGCCTGGACAACAATAGTAAGACACTATCTCTACAAAAAATAAAAAATTAGCAGGGTGTGGTGGCATTTGCCTGTATTCCCAGCTACTTGGGAAGCTGATGTCGGAAGATTCCTTGAGCCCAGGAGTTCAAGGCTGCAGTGAGCTATGATCATGTCATTGCACTCCAACCTGGGTGACACACTGAGACCCTGTTTCAAAAATAAATAAATAAAAGTGAATTTAAAAAATAAAATAAAACAAAAATATCTGTATCTGTAGTCTTGGATTTTATTTAGTTTTTTTTTTCTAAAAGAAACCCAAAAAACAAAAATAGTTTTTGGCTGGGCATGGTGGCTCACGCCTGTAATCCCAGCACTTTGGGAGGTCAAGACAGGAGGATCATCTGAGGCCCGGATTAGAGACCAGCCTGGGCAATATAGCCAGGCCCCATCTATACAAAAAATAAAAATAAAATAAAATAAAGATTAAAAAATAGTTGTTATCGGATATAATCACCTGTTGTACGTGTATATATACATAAACATAGTGTATGTATACGTAACGTATAATTATTTACAAACCTATGCATTTAAAAGTACAAACGAGTATTGTAAATCTTAATAGGCTTGTATTTGTTTGCTGAGCTTATAAGTGGTTTTTTTTTCTTACCCTGATTACATTTTTTTCAATAAAAATAAAAATAAGAGACCAAAAGTGCTTAAAAATGCTTAATGTCCATGTATCTTAGTCCAATACTCAGTGGCTTTCACATGGGCAGGAATAACGGTGTGGAGTGTGTGTGTCGTGTGTGTGAGTGAGAGTGTGTGACTTTAAGTTAGTTTGTAATTGTATGTAAGTGTTTGGGTGTTTGGGAGTGTGTCTGAGTCTGTGAGTGTGTGTGAATGTGTGTATTTTGGAGAGAGGGTTACTGTGTGTGTACGTGTGTGTGTATTAGTGTGTGATGTGGATGTGTTTGGGAGTGTGTGTGCATGTGAGTGAGTCTGTCTGTCTTCCTGGGGGAGGGCTGAACAGCCAGAAAGGATTCAAGGATCTCCTTCTTCTCAGTTTGGTCTGATCCCTCAGGGGGTGCCTTTTGCAAACCTGCTTTTCTCACTCTGGATTCTGCCTCCCGCCCCTTTTTCTGAGCTGGAAAGGAAGTGAGCATGAGAAGGAGCTGAGGCTGCATCTCTGGGGTGGGGCCCGACTGTCTGTCTGTTTCCTGCTCCCATGACAGCTGCCACCAAGGCTCCAGAGGTTGCTAGGCTAGTAGAGCCCCTTGTCACTCCAGCCTGAGAGGGTGACCAGGTCAGTTACTTGTCACTTAATCCATCAAGAATCACATCACAAAGGGCAGGTGCGGTGGCTCACGGCTGTAATCCCAGCAGTTTGAGAGGTGGAGGCAGGAGGATCGCCGGAGCCCAAGAGCTGGAGACCACCCTGGGCAATATAACGAGACCCTGTCTCTATAAAAAAAAAAAAAATTAAAATTAGCTGGGCATGGTGGTATTCACCTGTAGTCCCAGTTGCTCAGAAGGCTGAGGTGGAAGGATCACTTGAATCCGGGAGGCAGAGGTTGTGGTGAGCTGAGATCCCACCACTGCACTCCAGCCTGGGCAACAGAGCAAGACACTGTTTCACACACACACACACACGCACGCACGCATGCACACACACACACACACACAAAAGAATCACATCCCAAAGCCGAAGGACGTGGGGAAAGGCTGTGGATTCCAACACTGGCATGCTAAATGGACCCAGGAGCCCCGGGAAGCAGGCCTGTGAACCATGTGAGCCCAGCATTTCCACTTGAGGGCAGGACCCCCTGCTCTCCTCAACAGCACTTTCAGCCTCCCACAGAGCCAGTTTTTCCAGAGCCCACTTTGGGAATGCTGACCTGTGACAATAGCCTATTTTGCACAGCACATCACGGGCTACGCAGATTCCTCACACCCAGGAACACACCACCCTGGAGCCCTGAGAGCAGGCGAGATGGGGCCCATTTTACAGATGGGCAACTGGAATCCTTGCTCAAGGTGCCCCCAGCTTGTGAGAGGCCTTCCTGTGTTGGAACTCTGCCATCTTTTTCCTTCTCAGCAGAAGCAGAGTGGAGGCCGGGCACGGTGGCCCATGCCTGTAATCTTAGCACTTTGGGAGGCCGACATGGGCAGACCACTTGAGGTTAGGAGCTCGAGACCAGTCTGGCCAACACTGTGAAACCCCATCTCTACTAAAAAAAATACAAAAATTAGCTGGTCCTGGTAGTGCGCACCTGTAGTCCCAGCTACTTGGGAGGCTGAAGCAGGAGAATCGCTTGAACAACTCGGGAGGCAGAGGTTGCAGTGAACTGAGATTGCACCACTGCACTGCACTCCAGCCTCCAAAAAAAAAAAAAAAAGGGATCAAAGTGGAGAGCAGGGCCCTGAGAGCCCAGGAGGGGTACAATTTTTTAGAGAAAAAAGCTGGGCTAAAGTTTGGGACTCAGTGGATGAAGGGATTCCTTGGTAGGTAAAATAATGAGATAACATTTAAAGGGGATCTGAGGGCAGGAGGTGCTGAAGAGGGGGTGTCAACTGGTGCTGGGTGGGTCTCTAAGCCATCTGATCAGCCTGAGATGAAGGATCCCCCAAAGGAGAGTGAGGCCAGTTTCTGGTCCCAACTATGTCCCCAGCAGGCCATATGGTTTAAGTCAGTACTTCCTGTTCTCCAGGCCTCAGTTTCCTTATCTGAGCCAGGAAGGGGCTGGGTTAGGGTTGCCAGAGAAAATATAAGATGCTCAATTTAATTTGAATTTCAGGAAAACAGGAATTTTTTTTTTTTGAGACACGGTCTCACTGTGTCACCCAGTCTGGAGAGCAGTGGTGCAATCACGGCCCACAGCAGCCTTGACCTTCTGGGCTCAAGCAATCCTCCGGCCTCAGCTTCCTGACTAGCTGGGACTACAGGCATGTACCACCATGCCTGGCTTTTTCTTTCCACCACCCCAACCCCCCCAATGGCTGATTTTTAAAGATATTTTGTAGAGATGGGGGTCTCTCTATGTTGCCAGGCTGATTGGTCTCAAACTCCTGAGCTCAAGCGATCCACTCAGCTTGGTTTCTCAAAGTGCTGGCGTTACAGGCTTCAGCCACCACACCAGGCAACAATTCTTAGTATAAGTTTGTCCCATGCAATATTTGGAACATACTTGTACTAAATTACTTATTCTCCATCATATTGAAATTTAACTGGGAATCAGGAATTTTTGTTTGCTAAATTTGGTAGCTGGGAGAATGCGTGGATGGGGGATGCATCAGCCTGGACACCCAGAAGAGGAGGAGGGAGAAGGCAAGAGGAGAGGCGGAAGGATGGGGATGCTTACAAGCAAGTGCCCTGCCTGACCCCCACGGCAGGGGCTTCTCCCCTCCATTAGCACACCCCAGGCACCCCCGGCAGCTGCCTGGCCTCCAGCAACCCCACATTCTAGTTGTGTGGCGGTGGGGTGTGGACCACTGGGCCATGAACCCTCTGGGCTCCCACCGCCCCACCCTGCTTCTTCACAAATTGGTATTGGTATTTGTGGTAAACCCAGTGACATGGGGAGGTGACATACAAAAAGAGCAGGACCTGAGAAAAGTTAAGCTGCAGTCTCCTTGCCCATAACACAGGGTGTGGAGGACATCTCAGCAGCCGCCCCACCATGGCTACCTGGGCCCTCCTGCTCCTTGCTGCCATGCTCCTGGGCAACCCAGGTAAGGCCTTCCTCTTGGGATCCATCCTAATGGCCCTCCTAGCCCGGTACTCTCAGGCTGGCTGAACCCGGAGCATGGGCTCTGTGGGCACCCAGGTAACCCTGACTCTCCCCAGTTTTCTCCCCCTTCATGGAGGCCCGGCCGTCCCCTCAGAGCCAGGCTTAGCCCGGTGTGCTGCCCAGCCTGTCAGTGGCCTGGCTGAGGAGGAGAGACTGGCTAGGAATTCTGGTCCTAACTCTACTGGCCATACTTGTGGCCTGGGAATCCCCTTTCCCTCCCAAGCCTCTGCCTCCGCATCTGTGTGGTGAAGGCCATTGGCCCTCATCGGTGGGTCTGCGTTTCCTTGGGCCCACCCTGGCTAAAATTGTGAGGGCTGGTGAGAGAAGGGGATCTCTTCCCTGTTCAAGGCAGACTTCCTGCCCCCTGCACCCTGCTGTCTCCCAGGCCTTGGGGTCAGCGTGAGCCCCAAGGGCAAGTACACTCCTGGAAGGGAGAGTGGATTTGGCTGGGCCATCTGGATGGAAGGTAAAAAAAGAAACTCTCTTGAAAGAAGATGGGGGAAATTTCTAGACAAACTGACCCCCATACCTTTGTTGCTGGGGGAACAGAGGAGAAGGGAGAGTCTCCCCCTCCTGGCTTTTTAGGAGCATGAGAATATGTGTTTGTGCTGAGAGTGGGTCAGAGCGGCTCCAGGGCAGAGAGTGTGGGCAGGCTTCCTGGCCCCCTGCAAGGCCCAGCTCCTGTCCTGGGCCCTGGCCACCGCCTGGGCTCCCGCCAGCCAGGAGAATGGGCTTTTCCTCTCCTTCCACCTGTGGAGGGGAAGCTGAAGTGCCTTCTTCCTCAGGTCTGGTCGTCTCTCGTCAGAGCCCTGAGTACTATGACCTGGTGACAGCCCACCTGGGTGACAAGGAGCAATCCTGCCCGTGCCTGGCCCAGGAGGGCCCCCAGGTACATGTTGGCTCTCTGCTCACCTCCCACAGTCCCTCTCCCTTTCCTTCCTCCCTGGGTGGCTCCTGGGGTGAGGGCTGGAGCTCTCTAATGGGGAGGAGATGGGGGTAGAAGCTGGGCTGTTTCTGAAGATGCTGGTTTTGTTGAATTCACATCTGTTCAGGAGAGTATAGACACGTGGAAACTCCCCCCAAGGGGGATCCTCTGGGGTCTCACCCTTCAAGGAGCCTAGGGCTGCAGAACCCAAACAGGCAGACTCTCCTGGGAGTTCCTCAACAGGAGAGGGGCAAGTGCAGGGCTGGGAAAGTCCTAGGGGTGTGGGAGGCAGCTTCTGTGGTGCCCCTAAGACAAGCAGAAAGGTGGGCAGGGGCCAGGCAGCCAGTTCAGGCCTTCAATGTATCCATGCTCTGGGCAGAGATCACGAACATTCCTGCCGGCCTCAGAAACACCAAGGGCCCTTCCTTGGGCACTTTCACACGCTCCTAGAGTGTCTGAGAGACCACCATAAGGGGCTTTTTTCCTGACAGGGTGATCTGTTCACCAAAACACAGAAGCTGGGCTTCCGCTGCAAGACCTGTCTGAGGATGATCCAGGCACTGAAGGACATGGTGAAGGAGCCCACCAAGGTGAGGCCGAGGGGCCACGGGGCCTCCTGTCTGCTGCTCAATGCAGGGGCCAGCCTGTGACCAGGATGGGGGTGGGGGAGCCCAGGGCACCCGGCACAGTGGCCCCGGGGAGGGCTTCCTGGAAGGGAAGCTGTGAGCCACCATGTGTCTGTGCATGAATTTCAGAGAGCTTGTGAAATTGTTTGTGACTCTCTGGAACTGTGTAAGTCAGAGGGCAGAGTATACATGGTTTTCATCGTGTATCCTCAAACAGGGCTTGTCCCAGAGAAGTTAGGAGTCTTCCCCTAAAGCCCTAACATTTGTGTCCAAGGCAGAGCTTTGAGAAGCTGGTTCCCCAAGAGGCCTGGGTCAGGACTGATAAATCCCAGATCTGCTGCTTCCAAGCCGCATGGCCCTGGGCAAGTCACTTCCACTTTCTGAGCCTCGGTTATCTTATCTTTGAAATGGGATGGAAAATAGTCCCTATCTTGCAAGTTGCCAAAGCTTTTTTTTTTTCTTTTTTTTAGATAGGATGTTACTCTGTGCCCCGGCTGGAGTGCGGTGGTGCGATCTCGGCTCACTGCAACCTCTGCCTCCCTGGCCCAAGCAATTCTCCTGCTTGAGCCTCTCGAGTAGCTGGGACTCCAGGTGTGCGCCACCATGCCCAGCTAAAATTTTGTACTTTTGTAGAGACGAGGTCTCCCTGTGTTGCCCAGGCTGGTCTTCAACTTCTGAGCTGAAGCCATCCACCAGCCTCAGCCTCCCAAAGTGCTGGGATTACAGGCGTGAGCCACCGGGCCTGGCTGCTGAAGCTTTTTAAAAGAGCTGAAGGCTGGGATGTGTTCACTCCACGACCAGCACTGAGTAAATGCTTCACAAATCACTGAGCTACTACCAAGAATGATTGTTTCACTGTCCCTCCTTCCCTGTCCTCTGCTCCCCCAAATTACTCAGCATCCGGGTACTGCAGGCTCACACTCAGCCCTGGATACCCAGATTCATCCTCCTCCCCTGGGATGGCATAGAAGAGACTTCAAAACCAAATGAGCCAAGACTCCATGCTCTGACCATCCCTCCACCCCCCACCCCCCCCACCAGTCTTCCCTATGCAACCCCCTCTAGTGGGAGACCCTAGCCAGGTCCTAGATCCAGCTAGCTACATGGCAGAGCATTTAATGTGTGCCTGGTAGCCATGGGCACCATTCTCCACACAGAAGGCAGGGGACAGGTGCACAGGGGGCTAAGGCCCCAGCAGGGTAACTGTCCTTGTCTCAGGAGCCCTACGTGGCCAGGCTTGGGCCAGGCTTTGAGGACTGGAAGTGGGGGCCGAGCCCTGTCTCTACAGTCTCTGGCCCCATGGGCACCAGGCGCTGGCTCCTCGTACCCAGTACGCCCATTGCCAGGGCTGCTGGAATCTGCAGGGTGGCAGATCTGGGCAGGACTCATCCAATAACCATGTCTGCCGTGGCACTTCTGCTGCAGGAAGGCATTTCTGATGCTGCGACCCGGCTGTGCAGGAAGGTAAAGTCACGATGGCGTGATTTCTGCCAAAAGACCGTAAGGAGGTACATGCCTAGACTCATCCAGGACATCATGGGCAGAAAACCCACCCAGGACATCTGTGTGGACATCAGGATGTGCAAACCTTCTATGGGTGAGTGCAGAGGTGAGGGCAGGGACGACTCCTGAGGGTTGGAGACAGCTTCCCCAGGATACATCAAAGCTGCCTTCTTAGGACACATTACTGCCCCACCTCCCAGCACAGGAAAGTGTGGAGAATTGAACAGATGGATTTTAGCTAGAAATGTCTGAGAAATATTGATTAGAGCTTGGGCTTCAGACACAGGTGGTCATGGAGTAAAATCTGGACCTCCTGGCTGTGTGACCTTAAGCAAATAACTTGACCTCTCTGAGCTTCAGTGTCTTCATCTGTGAAGGCGAGACAGCAATCCTGATTTCTGATGGATTAGAATGAGAATTGAAGGAGGTCACCATGTGTATGGACCTGACCCTGAGGAAATGTCCTCAGACTGGAGCTATTCAAGGTCATCAGACCCCCCAGTCAAACTCTAATCCCCAGCCCAGCACAGGCCCCTGGGGTCAGGAGCTGGGGCCACATCCTCCCCCACAACCCTGGGCCCTGAGAGCTGGGCTAGGGAATCCCTTCAGGCCGGGGAGCTCCATGCCTCTCCCTCCATGGCTGCCCAGGCTTGCCCTGAGACAACAGGCCTCGGCTGAAGGAAATGAACCAGAAAGGGGCCTCAGTGATTGGCTCTGGCAGCTCAGCTGGCACTTGCCGATGCTCTGGGACTTCATGCTAGCAGATGGGGAGTCCCCACCATTTCCCGTCATTGGAAATTGTGGCTTTTGTCTTCAAGGCCTTACAATGCTCAGGCTCCCGACTGGCTTCCTGGATGTGCTGCTGGGTGTCCTCAGCAGGAGCAGGTGGCTGTGGGCCCTTAAGCAAATAACATTCTGAGTGCCTGCTTTTCCTTGGGGATCCACCACACCTGCCCACAGCTGGCTCTTCTCTCCGCTCCAGGTCCTGTCTGAGCCCTCTCGCCCTGTCCTGTGGAAGAAGCACAGGCTCCTGTCCTCAGATCCCGGGAACCTCAGCAGACTCCGCTGGCTCCTCCCTTCCTCGGTTCAGAATCCCCTCTCCCAGTCTCCCTCTCCCCGACTCCCTCTGCTGCCCTCCCCCTCTCAGGAGAATAAAATGTCAAGCAAGATTTTAGCTGAAGCTTACTTTTCTTTGGTGGATTTGAGGAGGGTGTCAGTGGCATGCTGGGGTGAGCTGTGCAGTCCTTCAATAAATGTCTGTTGTGTGTCCCATACACTGTTGTAGATGCTATGGATTTAGTGGTGAACCAGACAACCTTAACAGCCCTCACACAGTTAGTCATGAAATGCCTACTGAGCACTCACCACAGCCATGCGTTATTCCCAGAGGCTGGGACACACAGTGGCCATGTCTCCAGAAGCTCTCAGACTAGAGGGGGAGACCAGCAGGGTTAGAGCTTGTTTGTTTGTTTTGTTTTGTTTTGGTGGAAAGGAATACAAACCCATCCTCTTGCTTCTTGCCTGCCACAGGCAGCCTTCCTTTGCTGTTTTGGGGGGAGTACATCATTTAGGGTCCTTTGGTTGCAAGCAACAGAAGTCTCGGCCCATTCTGAAAGGTAATTTACTGGTTCAAATAACTAACCAGTCCACAGATATGTTCAGGCACAGAATGATCCAGAAATGTGTGGCGTCACCAGAGCCCCTGTCCTGTTTTATTGCAATTTTTTGTTCTCCCGACCTCTGTATATTGAAATTGTCTTCAGGTTGGCTTCTCTCTTGGCAGCAGAAATGGCTTCAACAGGCCCATACCTTACATCTTTACACTGTGTCCATCAGAGGGAGAGAGCTCCCTTGGAAAGAGATAGGAAGCTTCTTTCCCACAAGTCCTGTCAGATATCTCCTCAGCTCTCATTGGCCAGTTCTCACAGGTTATTTACCTCCCCCTCGGACCAATCACTGTGTTCTGGAGAACAATGGGGTACACTGATTGGCTTACGCTAAGCAGGGCACACCCCTGGGGCCGAGGTGGGGTCCATCCCAACCCAATCACTTGGTTGACAATAAACATGAAAATCTGGGCTGCTGCTGGTGGGAAGAGGGAAAAATGGATGCTGGCCCCTCGAGGAGAATGGTGTGTTATTCTGGGTTCAATCAAAGAAGTTGTTCAAGGGGACTACTGATGCCAAATCTGGGGCTATTTGAGCCTCAGAACAGATGTCAAGAACAGATTGTAATCCATTGAATAAAGTAGAATCCATTAGTTCATATAAATACAGATAATACATGAGTAAATAAACAAGGGAATGGAAAAATTGCTACCTTACAATACAATGACAGTTAATAAATGTAGACATAGTTGCAAAGTATATCTTACCAACATATTTGTTATAGTGAGGATATCAAATACTAACTTGATTTTTAAAAGTATTTATTTATTTGTTTATTTATTTTTGAGACAGAGTCTCACTCTGTTGCCCAGCCTGGAGTGCAGTGGCACGATCTCGGCTCACTGCAACCTCTGCCTCCTGGGTTCAAGCAATTCTCCTGACTCAGCCTCCTGAGTAGTTGGGATTACAGGTGTGTACCACCACATCTGGCTAATTTTGAACTTTTAGTAGAGATGGGGTTTCTTCATGTTGGTCAGGCTGATCTTGAACTCCTGACCTCAGGTGATCTGCCCGCCTCAGCCTCCCAAAGTGCTGGGATGACAGACGTGAGCCCCATGCTGCACCGACATATTTATTCTTTTAGAGACAGAGTCTCACTTTGTCTCCCAGGCTGGAGTGCTGTGGCCCTTCTCAGGCATGATCTTACCACACTGCATCCTCAAACTCCTGGCCTCAAGGGGATCCTCTCACCTCAGCCTCCAGAGTAGCTGGGACTACAGGTGTACAGGTGTGCAGCACTTCGCCTGGCTCAGTAATTGGATATCAATTAATACATTCCATTATTAGTTAACCTGTCAGTGGAGAAAGCTGTCAGCTGATGAAAGTTAATGCCACCTCTCATGGGGCAAGTCAGTATCAGGGGCCTCATAATGTATAATGCTCTGAGAGAAATATAATATGACTTTTCTATTGCTCCTGTTGAAAATGCAAAAATCATGAGGAAGCATCAGAGCAAACCCAAACTGACATTTTACAAAGTACTTAGCCTGCCCCTCTTCCTATTCCTCTTTTTTTTTTTTCTGAGCCTGAGTCTCGCTCTCTCACCCAGGCTCCCAGGTTGGAGGTTCAGTTGCATGATCTGGGCTCACTGCAACCTCTGCCTCCTGGGTTCAAGTGATTCTCCTGCCTCAGCCTCCTGAGTAGCTTGGGATTACAGGAATGTACCACCATACCTGGCTAGTTTTGTGTTTTTTGTAGAGAGGGGGTTTCACTAACCATGTTGGCCAGGTTGGTCTCAAACTCCTGACTTTAAGTCATCTACCTGCCTTGGCCTCTCAAAGTGCTGGGATTACAGGCGTGAGCCACTGCACTCCAGCCTGTCTTCTTCAAAAATGCCAAGGTAACAAAAGACAAAGACTGAAGAACTGCTCCAGATAGAAGGAAGCATGACAACCGATTGCAACACATGATCCTAGTTTGGATCCAGACCTATAAGAAACATAATTGGGGGAATTGATAAAATGTGACGGGAATCTGTGACGGTAGTATTCTGTCAATGTTAATTGCTGATTTTGGTGGTTGTACCATGGTTATGTATGGCAGTGTCCTTGTTAGGAAATATACACTAAAGTATTCAAAGAGTAATAGGTCATTACATCTGCAATTACAGTGAAATGATTCAGAAAAAAAGCAATACGTATGCAAAGAATGAATGTGGTAAGGCGTATACCACATCCCTGTGGTAAAGTGTTAACAGTGGGGGAATGCTATTTAAGGGTAAATAGGTGATCCTGTCTACACTGGGAGGTTTGGAAGGTGAAATCTCCAAACTCTATAGCAAGCTGCAAGAATGCAACTTCCAATTGTTGAAATGTGACCCCCAGTATTGGAGGTGGGACCTAGTGGGAGGTGTTTGAGTCATGGAGGTGGATCCCTTAATTCTTGTGGTAATGAGTGAGTTCTTGCTCTGTTAGTTTCTGTGAGAGCTGCTTGTTAAATTAGTTTCTGTGAGAGTTGCTTGCTAAAGCTCCTCTCTCTTCTTTTATCATTATGTGATCTCTGCACATACTTTCTCCCTTTCTCTTCTGCCATAAGTGGAAGCACCTTTTTTTTTTTTGAGATGGAGTCTTGCTCTGCCACCTAGGCTGGAGTGCAGTGGTTGGTGCAACCTATAGCTCCCAGGTTCCCTCGGTCCAAGTGATGCCCCTGCCTCAGCCTCCCCAGTAGCTGGGGCTATAGGCCCCTACTACCACGCTTGATTAATTTTTATATTTTTGGTAGAGTCGGTGTTTCTCTGTGTTGGCCAGGCTGGTCTTGAACTCCTGACTTCAAGTGATCTGCCCAGCTTGGCCTCCCAAAGTGTTGGGATTCCAGGTGTGAGCCACTGCACATGGCCAAAAGTGGAAGCAGCTTGAGGCCCTCACCAGATGCGCATGCTGGAGCCATGCCTCTGGTACAGCTTAAGGAACTGTGAGCCAAGCAAACCTCTTTCTTTATAAATTACCCAGTCTCAGGTGTTCCTTTATAGCAACACAAATAGACTAAGACACAACTTTTCTCTAGATTTGAAATTGTTTCAAAATCAAAGTAAGTGACTTGTAGCATTTTGACTTAGCAAATGGATGGATGGTGGTGGCATTTACTGAGATGCAGGAGACATGTGGATGGGTAGATTTGGAGGGAATAATGAAGAGCTCTGCTTTGGCCATGTGCAGGTTAAGTGTTAAATTTCCAGGGTGAGATATCAAATAGGGGAGTGTGGCCCAAAACTCACCATAAGGCCATCTAGGAGTGAGTGAGCGAGAGGCCACTTCCAGCCACTGATTAGTTTTGATCAGTGAACTCTAGTGTTGGGCAGCCCAAGTCATCATTGAGAAGAAAAGTCTATGGCATCGAGACACATCGCAGTTTTGATTCTTTTTTTCTTTTCTTTTTGATTCATTATTTGAATAAATTCCTTACATGTATGGGATTATGTTATCTGCAAATAGAGATCAGAGCACTTCTCTCTTTCCAATGTGAATTTCGTTTCACCTTCTTGCCTAATTTTGCTGGCTAGAATCTTCAGTACAATGTTGAATAGAAGTTATCGGAGCAGCAGTCCTTGTCTTGCTCTTATCTCAGGGAAAGCATTTGGTCTTTCACCATTAAGTAAGAAGTCAGTTCTGGGTTTCTCACAGATGCACTTCATCGGATTGAGGAGGATGTCTTCTATTCCTAGTCTGTTGAGAGTATTATCATGAAGAGATGTTAAATTTTGTCAAATGATGTTTCTGTGCTATTGAGAGGATCATGTGTTTGTCACTTTTTCTTATGATGAATTTCCTGAATTGAATTTTGGTTGCTGATTTGCCTTCATGTCTGGATAAATCTTACTTGGTCATGGTGTATAATTGTTTTTGTGTTGCCGGATTTAGGTGGCTAGAATTTTTATTTTTTTTTTTTTTGAGACAGAGTCTCACTCTGTTGCCAGGCTGGAGTGCAGTGACATGATCTCGTCTCACGCAACCTTCACCTCCTGGGTTCAAGCCATTCTCCTGCCTCAGACACCCGAGTAGCTGAGACTGCAGGCTACACCACCACACCCAGCTAATTTTTGTATTTTTAATAGAGATAGGGTTTTACAATGTTGGCCAGGATGGTCTCGATCTCCTGACCTCATGATTTGCCAGCCTCAGCCTCCCAAAGTGCTGGGATTACAGGCATGAGCCACCACGCCCGGTGCTAGAATTTGTTTTGAAAATTTTTGCATCAGTATTCAAAAGAGATATTGATGTGTAGTTTTTTTTTTTTTTTTTTTTTTTTTTTTTTTTTTTTTTTTTTTTTGAGAGGGAGTTTCACTATTGTTACCCAGGCTGGAGTGCAATGGCTCGATCTCGGCTCACCGCAACCTCCGCCCCCTGGGTTCAAGCAATTCTCCTGCCTCAGCCTCCTGAGTAGCTGGGACTACAGGTGTGCGCCACCATGCCCAGCTAATTTTTGTATTTTTAATACAGACGGGGTTTCATCATGTTGACCAGGACGGTCTCGATCTCTCGACCTTGTGATCCACCCGCCTCAACCTCCCAAAGTACTGGGATTATAGGTGTGAGCCACCGCCCCCGGCCTGGTCTGTAGTTTTTTTATTTTGATGTCTTCGTCTGGTTTCACCTGGTTTTGGCATCAGGGCATCCTCTTCCATTTTTTGTAAGAGTTTTTGAAGAATTGGTGTTAATTCTTTAAATATTTGGCAGACTTCACCAATGAAGACACCTGGCTTGGTATTTTCTTTGTGGGTCGTTGTTTTATTAACTAATTCAATCTATTTATTATAGATCTATTCAGATTTTCTGTTATTCTTGCATCAGTTTCAGTCATTTGTGTCTTTGTGTGCTTATTTCAGTCTAAGTTGTCTAAAGTATTAGCATAATTAATTAGCATAATAGTATATCCTTTTTCTCTCTGTAAGGTCAGCTGCAATTTCCCCTCCTTCATTTCTGATTCTAGTAATTTGCAGCTTCTCTCTTTTTATTGTGGTCAATCTAGCTAAAGACTTGCCTTTTCAAAGAACCCACTTTTGGTTTTATTTGTTATTCTCAAATATTGTTTCTAGTCTCCATTTTAATAATTTCCACACTTCCACTATAATTTTTTTATTTCCCTTTTTTTCTGCTTGCTTTAGGTTTAATTTGCTCTTCTTTTTCATGTCTTTTTTTTTTTTTTTTCCCATTGTAACCTTGAACTCCTGGGCTCAAGCAATCTTCCTGCCTCAGACTCCCAAGTAGCTAGGACTACAGGCACAGGCCACCATGCTCGCCAATTTATTTATTTATTTATTTTAAAGAGATAGGTCTCGCTATGTTGCCCAGGTTGGATCTGAACTCCTGGCCTCAAATCATCTTCCTGCATTGGCCTTCCAAAGTGCTGAGATTACAGATGTGAGCCACTGTACCCAGTCTTTTTCCAGTGTCTTAAAGTGAGATTTCTAAGAGGAAGATTTGAAATCTTCACCTTTACAATATAGGCATTACAGCTACAAATTTCCCTTTGGCACCGCTTAAGCTACATCCTGTAAGTTTCGTGTGTTGTGTTGTGGCTTCATTTGTTTCACCTCAAGGTATTTTCTAATTTCCCTCTTGATCTTTCCTTTAATCCATTGGTTATTTTAGGAGTGTGTTGTTTAATTTCCACATATTTGTGAGTTTCCCAAATTTGTTTCCGTTAGTGATTACTAGTTTTATTCTGTTGTGGTCAGAGAATATATTTTGTATTATTTCTATCCCTTTTGATTTATTGAGGTTTGCTTTATGGGCTAGGACACAGTCTATCCTGGAGGTGTGTTTTCCCACTGCTATCTGGACTTATCTGGACTCTACTGTTACAGATGAGAAGGCACCTATTAATAATTGGGCAGTCCCTTGTAAGTGATGAGTTATTTTGCTGCTGTCAAGATTTTCTCCCTATATTTGACTTTCTTTCCCTCCCTCCCTCCCTCCTTCCCTCCTTCCCTTCCTTCCTCCCTCCCTCTCTCTTTCTTTCCCTTCCTTCCTTCCTCTCTCTCTTTCCCTTCCTTCTTTCTCTTTCTTTCTTCTTTCTCTCTTTCTTCTTTTTTGTCTCTCTCTCTCTCTCTTTCTCTCTCTCTCTCTTTCTTTCTTTCACGGAGTCTTGCTCTGTCATCCAGGCTGGAGTGCAGTGGCATGACCTCAGCTCACTGCAATCTCCACTTCCTGGATTCAAGCGATTCTCCTGCCTTAGCCTCCCAAGTAGATGGGATTACAGCCACCCACGACCATGCCCAGCTAATTACTTTTTGTACTTTTAGTAGAGATGGGGCTTCACCATGTTAGTCAGGCTGACTTGAACTCCTGACCTCAGTTGATCCGCCTACCTTGGCCTCCCAAAGTGCTGAGATTGCAGGTGTGAGCCACTGGGCCTGGTGACTTTCAGCATTTCTAATGTGATATCTTTATTTGTGGATCTCTTTGCACGTACCCTATTTGGAGTTTATTGAGCTTTCTGGGTATGTAAATTGTTTTCCAATAAATCTGTGACATTTTCAGCTATTATTTCTTCAAATACTTTTTTCTGTTGCGTTCTCTGTCTCCTTCTCTTCTGTATGCTGCTATACATATGTTGGCATTCTCATGGTGTACCAGTCCTCTGAGGCTCTGTTTATTTTTCTTCATTCTATTTTCTCTCTGCTCTTTGGATTGTATAATCTCTATTGATTTATTAATACCTTCAAGTTGGCTAATTCTTTCTTCTGATTGTTCAGATTTACTGTTGAGCTCCACTAGGGAATTTTCCATTTTACTTGTTGTCCTATTCCTCTTCCTCTTTTTCTTTCTCCTTCTCCTTTTTCTTCTTGTTGTGAGATGGAGTTTTGTTCTTGTCTCCCAGGCTGGAGTGTAGTGGTGCGATCTTAGCTCACTGCCGCCTCTGCCTCCTTGGTTCAGGCGAGTCTCCTGCCTCAGCCTCCTGAGTAGCTGGGATTACAGGTGTGCACCATCACTCCTAATTTTTGTATTTTTAGTGGAGATGGGGTTTCACCATATTGGCCAGGCTGGTCTCCAACTCCTGACTTCAGGTGATCCGCCCACCTTGACCTCCCAAAGTGCTGGGATTACAGGGGTGAGCCACTGCACCCAGCTAGTTACTGTACTTTTCAACTCCAGACTTTTCATTTGATTCTTTTTTTAAAAAATAATTTTATCTCTGTGTTAGTATTTCTATTTGATGAGACATTATCAGCTTATCTTTCTTTACTTCTTCAATAACAATTTCTTTAGCTTTTTCTGAACCTATTTATAATGGCAGCTGGGAGATCTTTGTGAAATCTGCTACCTGGTTGCTTTCACAGGCAGTTTCTCTTCCTGGTTTTTTTTTTTCCTGTGTATGGATCACTCTTTCTTATTTCTTTTTATATCTCATAAGTTTCTTTTGGAAACTGGGCATTTTAGATAATCTATTGTCACACATCTGGCTGCTGGGCACCCCCTGACGCTACTCCAAGCTTGATACTGTTATTTACTTGTTTAGTTGTTTAGTGACTGGTTGGATTATTTTAGTGAATTCCTCCCACCCCCAGAGTGTGAAGCCTCTGATGTTGCAGCTTTAGGAGTGTTGCCTTGAGTGTACCGCAGCCATCCTGTGATGACAGTGGTTTTGGCAGGGCTCTCTTACCTGGTTTTTTCTATGACCACATCTAACTGTTAAACTACACTAATTCCTGACTGATTGCTCTGTTGTTTTTAACAATGCCTTTTATGGAAAAACAAGTCACATTTTTTCCTCTGCTTTTACACCAACACAACAACAGTCAACACAGAAGACTTCTGTGACTCCCAAATATGTAGGGATTTCTCCCCACCAGCAAGCAAGCAGTCAATTCCGCAGTGGACGCCGGCTATGTGTCCTCCAACTCAATTCTGACACTATCTTTCTGGAGACAGTGTCAGATCCCACCGGTTGGGGGCTCAGTCCTCAGATTTGCTGCTCCCTTCAGACACCAGTCACAAGTCCAGGCCTCTGGAAATTCTGACCAACCAGCTTCAAGTTGAAGTTCCCACAACCCCCAATTTGGGTTCAATTAATTTGCTGGAGCAGCTCAGGGAACTCAGGGAAAGATGTTTACTTGTGTATCAGAAGAGATAATACCAAGGATACAGACAAAGAAATGCATACGACAAGGTATGGGAGAAGGGGCACAGAGCTTCCATGCCCTCCCTGGCCATGCCAATTTCCAGAAACGTTCACATGTTTCCCTGTCTGGAAGCTCTCTGAACTCTGTTGTTTTCTGTTTTTATGGTGGCTTCATTACACAGGCATGAAGGATTAAACCACAGGCCACTGGTGATCAACTTGACCCTCAGTTACTCTTCCCTCCCAGGAGGCTGGGGGGTATGGCTGTAAGTCCTAACCCTCTCATTATGTCTGTGTCTTTCCAGTGACCTGCCCTATCCTGAAACTATCAGTCATATGAGCATACAAAAAACCCCAAGCATTTTGGAGATTCCAGTGATTTTCAGGAGTTGTATGCCAAGAAACAAGATGAAGACCAAATACATATTTCATAACATCACCATGCCCCAGGGCATAAGTTGCTTCATAGTGGAATTCAATGAAATTTAGGCTCCTTTATGCAGATAGTACCTGAGGTCGGTGTTTGAGATTTGTTCTGACTGAAGAGGCCTCTTTACAGCTGTTTTTCTGTTTCTCTCCAGCAAACCAGCCAGCCTGCAGTTTAGCCTGTGTTTCCAATGATCCTATCAGTCTCCTCCCAAATGTCTTTCACCACAACTTTCACTGTGTTTGAGATCACCCTTAAGCTTGAACCTCTCTCAATTCTCTTTTGCAAATGAAGCCAGTTCTTTTGAGGGGGATCTGGAGTTCCCCTGTTTATAGTCTACTTCTCCCTTCTGGGGGATATCTCAGAGTCAAGGCTCTGGTGCTGGCAGTGGGGGACAATGGTGCGCTTCTGTTTGAGAAATAACCCATCTCTAGGAGCTCAAGGCTCTGTGGATGAGGTGGCAGCAGTCCCTGGTCTCCTCTCTTACCTCTCCTATTGGGAATTCCCCCACCTCACTGGTACAGTCTCACCAATGCACCACAATAAGTTCTTTGTCTCATGACCAAGAGAATTAAGGAGCATGGACACAAAGGGTGAGGTTGGAGTGAATGTTTAGTAAGTGAAAGAAAAAAGCTCTCCTCCACAAACAGGGGGCCTGGAAGAGGGTTGCCATTTTTGCTGTTGGATGTGACAGCTTTTATAAGAAACCAATGTGGGCTTGGTGTCTTAGCTGCATAAAGCATGAATTTCTGGCAGGTCCACCCCATCCTCTGAATGCACTCATGGGCCCTTAGCTTGAGTTACTTCATATTGTTTTGTTCCCCTTACTGCGCATATGTCAGGGGATGGAATTTTCCATCGTAGGCATGTCTGGGCAAGTCACTTGCGTAGCCGTCTGTATTTGTGCGGCTGTGGGCATGTCATAGGCAAGTCCCCCCTGTGCAAGTTCCCCAATCTGTATCTGCAGGCTATTCTGTCATTTGAAGGAATTCAACTGAGGACCCACCCTAACTGCCCACCTAATGAATTTCTTCCTTTCTCCTCTCTCATCATGAACTGGGACAAGGGGCAATCATGGGACCAGCATTCTCAAAGGTGTGGGGAGGGGGTGGAGGTAAAAGGCAGCCCCCATTTCTTGGCCTTACTCACCCAGAACTTTACCTCAGCAACAGATAGCTGGGGGCAAGATGAAGAATGCTTTCCCCTCCCGGAAAGAGCCCTCTGGATGCTGGGAAGAGACAGAGCCCTGTGTTCTTGGCTGTGCCAGTCTGAGGTGCAGTTTCCACCTTGCTGAGTTGGGAGAGGGAGAAGGCACGTCTTTGTTTAAATATCACAGACTCTTGCAGTTCTTACTGAGTTTTAGTAGATTTTCTTGAATAAATATTTATGCATTTGCTTTATGTACTTAGATCAATTTCCAGAGAATTTAGATAGTTGTTTTAAAAATAATTTTCAATAGTTTCTCACGTTCACAGAGCTCTGCACGCTGTATGCTGAAAGTAGAGCTCCCTCGGATGTCTTCTTTTGACAAGTATAACTACAAGTGAATGAGAGAAGGCAGGTCACACAACATCAGTTGGCTGCTTAGCGTCTAGTCACTTGTTCAGTGGTCTGATGTCATGGCAGAGTTGGGAAGACAGCCATGTGGGGTAACTGTGTTTACAATTTGAAATCCTTCACTCATACTGACTCTGATGTCTGGTTTTACATACGTGGAGGCTGAGGCATAGAGAGATTAGTAGATACGTCAAAGGTCCCATGCCTTGGCAGATTTGGGATTTGAATCCAGTCAGTCTTAGCTGTGAACCACCACACAAAGCCACCTTTCTCCTTCCCTTGTACTTGGGGTAAATAATCTGGGCACATATCCCTGAGGAACAGCAGGACCAGCACGCTCTGCACAGGACTGGAAATAGTTCGGGGTAGGTAAACCAAGTTCCTGACCATGTTGACCATGTCCTTCATCCTGTGAGGCAATGGGCTTGACCCTGCAATGTTCCCAGCACAAGTCTGAGGAGTGATGCAATAGAGAGTAGGTGACTTGAGTAACCACTTGAAATTCCACTCCTCCCTTCCCTTTTCATAACAGGTGCCCTAAAAGCCAAGCACACTCAGGTTTCCATGTTCTGCTCAGAAGTTACCAACTGGCTGCTGGTTAGGAAATTTCGCAGATTTCTTTTTGGCTTAGAATCTTAGCAAGTTTATTCCCTCAGGGTAGGAGGGTTGTGTTTGTTATTTGGGCTCCGCATTGCACTTCTCTTGGGAGGGGAAATAGGAATTCTCTCTTCCTCAGGATGAGCTGGTGTAAGGCCAGGTTCATTGATGATAAGAAGCAGAAATGGACTCAGGCTAAATTAAGACAAGGGAAGTGACAGGGCAGCCTCGGCTGCCACAGGATGGAAGGGAAGGACTAGAACAGAGCTTAAACAGATGGGGGTCAGGCAGCTCAGATGGTCTTGGAAGCAGGGACAGCTCCTCGGTGTTGCCCAGGTGCCATCACTGGGATGAATGAGCTTCCACCACTCCTTCTGTCCTTGTGTTTCTTACTCTGTAGCCAAATTCCCGGGAAAGCAAGTCCGAGCTTAGTTCTCATGCCTGCCTTTGGTTGCTGTATGATGGCGAGAGAAAAGTCACCAGCATCAGGGCACCTGGAAGACCCTTTTGTCTTAGGGATGGGATGGCGAACACTGGGTTTACTCTCCACCAAGACTGTACACAGCAGGAGCCAGATGATTCTCCAAAAGAAGTTAGGGTAATGATAGGCAGAGGAATAGGCAGTGCCAAATTTCCAGCACAGCTTGTGCTGGCAGGTGGGTCCTGTCACTCTGGTACTTCCAAACAGGAAGAGATGTCTCTGACAGACTCAGGAACTGCAGATTTACCTGTAGAAAAATGGTGACCTAAATGAGGTATGCCTTCCCCCTCACTCAGGCCGCAAACCTTGGAATTCTTGCAGCAGACTTCCCGCACGCCCTCCGTGGGTGCCCCTTGCCCTCTCCCGTCATGCGCGGGAGCAGGACTGGTAGCACTTGGACACCGACAGAAGAGGTGGCTGCCACCACCTTGATTTCCTGTGTGTGAGCCTCATTCTGTCTGAACCTCATTCTGTGGTTAGATGGACACAAGGTCCCACAGTGGGGCCCTATCACCCCGCTCTAATCTCCCTTTTTAGCCATGTCATTGGGCCTCTGTTTCTTGTTTCAAACGGAGCCTCTTGTTTCTCCAGCCCCAGACAGCAAGCCTGCACACATGGGTTCCTGTGTCATTGTAAGCCCCATCCAGGCCCTGGGCCGGGGGGAGTCCCAGAGGATGAAGAAGCAGAGCCCGAGAACCTGCCCAGCTCCTTGCCTGGCTTGAGACCTCCCATAAGCTCTGTCCACTCCCACCCCAGAGATGACATTCCAAGGCCTGGGGGACCTGAGACCCACCCACCAGAAGCAGGTGTCCTGTGACCTGGGCCAGGTTTGGGCAGATTAGCTTGAATTCACTGTGGGTACTTCTAAGTGTGCTTAGGGATGTGGCATTTCTTTTCTTTTTTTTAAAGTTGTGGATTATTTCTCACATTTTGTATGAGGATCCCAATTCTGAAGTCTTCTTTCTCCAATATGCTTGGGTCCTCTCACAAGGAACCGGTCTCAAAGCAATTGCACATGTGCTGCCACCTAGTGGAGGAAAATGATCTGTTTCTACTACGCGTAAAGTCATGAGTCATAACCACGGAAACACAGATAACGTTCTGAGAAATGCATCTTTAGGTAATTTCATCATTGTGTGAACATGATAGAGTGTACTCACACAAACCTAGGTGGTATAGTCTACTATACACCTAGGCTATATGGTATAGCCTATTTCACTGAGGCTACAACCCCGTACAGGGTGTTACTGTACTGATACAGTAGGCAATTGTAACATGCTAGTTAAATATTTGTGTCTCAACATCTCTAAACAAAGAAAAAGTACAGTAAAAATGTGGTATCATAATCTTATGAAACCACTGTCATATATGAAGTCCATCTTTGACTGAAACGTCGTGTGGCACATAACTACGTGAAAAGAGAAACCCTATGAAAAGCTTCAGAGCTTCCAACCTCTTTCTTGTTTCCCTCACATCAACTGATATATGAGTCAACTTTTTATTAAAACAATTGGGTACTCATAGAAAATTTCGCTTTATTTCCTAATTAATAGCTCATAAAAACGTGTACCATTTATCTAGGGTTTCCTATGTGCTAAACACTTTACATACATTCCCTCAATTCTCACTCACTCCTATGAGCTAGACATTGTTATTATTCCTATTTTGCAGATAAAGAAGGTGAGATTCAGAAAGATTAAATAATTTCTCACTTCCAGAGCTCACACACTTAACCACTAGTCTGTCTTGCTTCACCTTTAACCTTAACAACATTTATCGACTAAAATTACACAAATACAAAAAAGGCATTCAAGATCCTGAAACTATCTCAAGCGCATTCCACAATTAATCAAATAAGTAAATATATGGCAGATAGTGAGAACCAGGTTTTTCACTGTTGAAAAAGCATAGCAGGTATGGAAAGGGGGAAGGTTAGGATATACCCCGTGGTGCTGGATTAGAATCGGAGGAATTAGTGTGAATGGATGGTTTATATACATAGATCGACATAGAAACTGTTATAGGTATATGTAACTATATATAAAATACATACACATATGTAAGTATAACAGTTTATTTATCATATATAGATGTTATAGGTATATATATATCAGCCATTAATTTCAGTGTTAATAGATGGTTCTTGCCAGCCATAGTTATTACTGTGATGTTAGCCAAATGGTGATTTTCCACTTCCATCCTCCCCCTCTACATTTATTAATTGAAATAAATGTGTTCCATTTATACACACACACAGCTATATATACCTATAACTTCTATATCTATATGTATGTATGTATATATATATGTGTGTGTGTGTATATATATATTACATGTATGTGTGTGTGTGTGTGTATATATATATATTTCCTGGTTTTGTCCTCTAAGAAAGACTAGAAATAATGACACCCTCGTAGCTTTGAGCCCCATGGATCTTGATCTCTAAGCACTATTCTTTAATAAAAGGAATCAGGGCTCCTTGGAGAAATGTCTGATTTTAGGGCTTTCACAGAGAAAGTATAAATGCGCTTGGAAGATTTTGTGGTGCTAGAAAAACTGCTTGAAAGGACACAGGAGCAACATGGAAGGAGCTCCTGATGGTCAAATTTGAGACAATTTGAGTAATCAAGTAAATAATGATAGCAATAGATTATAACCCACAGAATAAACAATAGATTATAAGCAATAGATTATAACCCATAAAGTAACTGCACATTGATATAAATAAATAATTGAATAAATGAAAAAGAAAGGAAAAGTAATAACTGTGGCCAGCAAGAACCATCAATGAACACTAAAGTTAATGGCTGAAAATGTGATGAGACACAAAACATTTACATAGTCTCAAAGTGTCTTCACAAGAGACTTATTAATTGGAAAGGAAACAATAACATTATAACTGTGCAGTGGACCAATCTGGTAGGTACCACCTTCTCCAAGTGATCAAAGTCAAGATCACCGGGAACAAGATGTATCAGCATCCTGTGCCTCCTGCTGTGATGTACTGAGAAGGACTCACTGTCCCTTCTGTGGTGTTCTTGCCAAAAATGCATAACTGCAATCTAATCACAAGTAAACACCATACACACCCAAAGTGAGGAAGATTCTACAAAATAATTGGCCACCACTCTTCAAAAGTGCCATAATCATGAAAGGCAAAGACGGAGGGAGCTGTCCCAGATTGAATGAGACAACTCAGTACAATGTGGGACGTTGGAACAGAAAAAGAACATTTGTGAGACCGTTGACAAGGTTTGAATAAAGTCTGGAGATCGGTTCACAGTATTGTATCAGTGCTCCTATCCTGGTTTGGAGAATTATGATAATTATGCTATGATTGTATAGATGTTAACATTTGGGAAAGCTGGGTGAAGGGTATATAGTATTCTTTGTACCACTTTTTCAATGTTTTCGAAGTCTAATATTATTTCAAAGCTAAAAACTAAAACAAGCTTACAATGAAAAATATATAAGTAAAAATGCTTTAAAAAGACATGACAAAATAGGTCAGATATTTGAATATCAAAAGCTAGGAACTCCCTGGGGCCAGAGCTCAGATTCTCTGGTTTTCGGTCTCTTTCTCAGATGAAAACTTCTGTCTGCCTTCTACCTTTACCGTGACACAGAAGTAGAAAGACGGGAAGTGCTTGGGCAAATGTTGAGCAATGCACACCCAGCAAATGCTCATTTGATGTTTTAGCTGAATCACAGAACACAGTAGACTGTCTAAACCCCCCTGTTCCTGTTTTGGAATGTTCTGATCACAGCTGCTGGCTTATGTCTATCTTACAGAGATCCCCAAAGCTGCACCCGGCGTGGTCCTAAGGATCGCAGGACTTAGCCTTTCCTGCTTCCACAATGCTGGCCCTTGAGGGATGTACTTAAGGGGCCCAGAGGAAGCAGATTATATCTGTTGAGTGCTTGAAAAAATAATAGTGATGATGACTGATGATGATGATGATGATGGTGATGATGATGATGACGATGACATCTAAGCTATCACATGCCAGGCACTGTTCCAAATGCTTTAATGCTTAAACCATCCCTGGGAGGAAGGGTCTGTTATTGCACACATTTACGAAGTGAGTGCATTGCTCAGGCTGTCTCGCTTCTCTACATGGCCCGTGAGTGGTGGAGCTGGGCTCTGACCCCATGCAGACTGCCTCTGCAGCCCACCCTCTGATGAGTGAGAATGCACATGGGTGGTGGGCTGTGTTGTGGGGCACAAATGCAAGGTTAGTTGGGGATTAGCCTCAACCCATTTTGTCTTTGACAGAAATCCTTCTCAGAGACTCTCAGAACAGATGGCAAATTAATAAAGGACTCTTAATTTGGAACTCAGAGTGTGGTGCATTCCTTCTAACTCGCTCCGTTACAACAGTAAAGCACCATTAGGGCCTGTGGGAGGCCATTTTAAACCCAGTTCTCAGTTTCCAGGGCTGTAGATGTCCCTGGATGGGGCCAGCGCCTGGCCCACTCCACCTCCACTGCCCCACACCATACCAACTCTTGTTATTAGCCATTTGTCTAGCCACGTAGTGCTTTCTCGAGGAAGTGCCATGCTTTGGGACACTTGGAGTTCTGGGGGGTTCCTGATAGTCTCCCCTTCTGGGGAAAGTCAATCCTGATGCCTGGGGTGCCAGAAACCCCTCCTGCTGCTGGCTAGGCCCCAGCACTGAGCCCTGAGGTAGGACAAACACCCCTCTGGGCAAGTATAGAATGGAAACTTAAATAGAAATTAACTCCAACAAAAGTAAACGTCCAGGGGTTTTCCTCCGGCCTCCTCATGTCCTCTGAAAGGTGTGTGTCTCAGAAGCAATGGCCTGGACCAAGAGTCCTGACCTTGCTGTGTGACTTTGGGCAGGGTTGGGCCCTCTCTAGGCTTCAGTGAACTCAGCTGTGAGTGAAGGTAGGATTTAATGATCTCCAGGGTCACTGCTTCCAGTGCCTTCGGGTTATGGCACCCAGGGCTTGTGACAAGAGCAGAAGGAAGCCAGGCCCATTCCTGGTGGACTTGAAGGTGTTAGCTCTTTGTTCCCTGGAAGAGTGTGGCCGAGGCATTAGGGAGGGCTCGCCGCTCCTCTGTTCACACACAATTAGGTCTGAGGTGACTCAGAAGCGAACACGCCATGTGTTAAAATAAGAGCTGGTGTTTCTGAGAAGGGAAGTCCAGGAGCTGACCAGGATGGGATTAGCTGTTGATAAGGGGCCTGGCATTGTTCTAGCTTTCCCCTGAGGCCCACACCACATCCTAGAAGAGAAGCCAGGTCCCTCGGCCCTACTAGGGCTGGGACAGTCGGGGCACAGCTGCGGGAGACGCCCTGGGAGGCCGTCTGGGCTGTGGGAGGCCGTCTGGGCTGCGGCAGGCGGAGGCAGGGCGGTGCAGTGGTTGGGAGGTGGCTGCTCTGCCTCTGTTGAGTTTTCTGGCTTTGTCACTTGACTTTGATTCTCCCCTCAGGGCCAGAGTGGGGTCAACTGGGGACCATGGAGGAGGACATGAGAGCCTAACAGGCGACCTCAAACTGCTGTACAAGCCCAGCAATCCTGACCACTCCCTGCCCATAGCCCGCAGAGGTCAAGGCCAGAGCCAAGGAGTGTGGGGAGGGTGGCGTGGGGGAAGCTCCAGTTTAGACTCTTCAGTCTCGAAAAACAAAGCCTGACAGGAATGTGAGGAAACCACTGTTTACTCTGTTTTCAAGGGTGTTCCACTGAAGTGTGTCCCGAGATGTTTCCAGGAGGAGGATGACGGGGGTGGTGCTGAAGAGGTTTAGCCATGGGAACCGGAGCCGGAGATGCGGGAGATGCCGGCCAGAACTCTGGGTTCTCTGGAAGTGTGGGAGGAAGCATGCAGGAGGGAAGAGGCCATCTCTCCTTTAACTCCCAGGGGAACAGACCGCAGGGGCCATGGGTGCTAGCCCTCTTTGAAACTGAGAGGAAGCAGGAAAGGAAGGGACTCAGGGGGATCTCATGGAAGCCAGAAGGGCCCAGATTTAGGATCCGAAATTGTGCCTGTGAGAGCAGTGAGCGTTGGAGACTCTCCCAGGGGTTGGTTGGTGGCAGGCGACAGGAATCTGTGAATGCCAGCTTAGTTTGAGAGCGACTGAGGGCGAGGCTCTCACGGAACCCAAGGCAGGATTCAGAGGCCAGCCTCCAGGAGGGCATGAATGGGGACATTCCCTCGGGACAAAGTTGGGCTCTCAGTCAGACTCAGGCCTCCTCACTAACCTGTCTTGTTGCCTGTCTCTGCCGTGTGTCTGCAGACCCTGTCTGATCATTGCTGCTTTTGGTTTCAAAATGTATTTCCCCAGATGGTGGCCCCAGGCCCTGAGCCCTGTGATCTTCTGGACATACAGCTCATGCAGCCAGCTAACCAGAGACCCTGTGTCTCAGGCCCAGACCCTAGAAAGAGAATGCAATTGTTCCAGACTGGCCGGGGTTTCAACCCTTAATTCAGGGGGCTTGGCTGGGCGGCAGGCCGACAGGAACAATGCAGGAGCCCTCCGCTTCCTCTCCAGCTGTGGGTGAGGGCAGTTCTTGCATCCTAAAGATGGAACCTAAAGAAACAAGGGAAATATGGGAGGCAGGAGATTGAAACCAGAAGTGGAGGATATAGGTCCATGGAAACCTCCTGAAGCTAGGTTTGCAGGGAATCCAGGGGAGAGCTGGAGGGAGGGGGGATCGGATTAGGGACAACTCATGGACCCACACGCACGAGCTGCACAGTTCATTCCTAGATTATGATGAGTGTTTCGGGCTTTTATACATTAAAATTTCCCATGAAGATAATCTATAACCTGACTGCCATTGACAGAGTGAAAAAGTCTGGCTTCTCTAGGAAGCCATTTAACTCAAGATAACCTCAAGGAGAGAAATAGAGAACTTTAGGAGTGACAAAGTTTTCATGGCCAGGATGGAAATTTCCTGCCTAGAAAAAGATCATAAGGAAAACCTCTAGAAGTGCACATGTGTGTGAACCTGGACCCCACCGCAATCCAGTAAAATCGGAATCTCTGGGGGTGGGACTGGCCAGGTGATTCCCACGTGCACCCAGGATTTCAAATCACTGGCCTAGAAACAGATGACAGGCCATTCCCCTTTTCTCCATGACAGGAGCTCAGGTATTTGGAGACTGCCAGTAGAAGTCAAAGTGGCAAAGCTTGCTCCATTTCCTGGGCTGTGGGCTCTGGGAACTGGCATCTCAGAGCCCATGGCCCAGAGGAGCTGTGTAGCTAACCCTGTTCCTATTGGTATAGCTACTCAGCACCCTTAGTAGGGCAGCTCTGTCCTATCCCCACTAGGTGTTCAGGCAGTAAAGATGTGAGTGATGCTCACAGAGCCAAAACCATCCTGGTTTTCTGGAACTTTCTCAGTTTCAGCACTGAATGTCCTGTGTCCCAGGAAACTGTACCATCTGGGTAAACTGGGGCATTGGTCACACAGTGGCTTATTGACGTGGTACACGTGTGGGGAAAGGCATTCAGCTGAGGGTCAGGAGAGCCCAGCTGACGTATTTCAGCCCTGACACAGGCCCCACACCCACGCCCACGCTCCGCAGCGGCTCCTGGCCTGGGAGCTCCAAGCCTAGCATCATTCCCGGCACTGGGTTCTCCCTTGACCTGGAGAATGTTAACTTTTCTCACACCCACACATACACATGCACAAGCAAGAAGGGAAAAAATGCAGGCATTGTTCAGACTTATAGCAGGTTATATTCTAGGAAAAGGTGGTGTAAGTCAAAAAGATAAAAATTGAATTGATTTTCCCACGGAAACAATACCTTGATGAGAAATCCTGAGGCAGGGAAAGAAGTCCATAAAAAGTCCTGTCCTGGTCACAAAAATTTCCCCAACCCCCTCTAAATATCGCTCTTAGGTCAATACTACGCAAAATGGTCTCCTAGAGAAATCAGCCCCCAAACATAATTAACTGTAAATTAACACCTCCACCCTCTGCAGTGTGTGTTCTCTCAAAGTGCATATACATCAAAGGGAAAGAGCAAATCAGTACTCAGCCACAGGCAGCGTGAGTTTATTTGTTGAAAAGATTCCGCATGTGAAGGGCCACTCAAGCCAGAGTGGTGGTTCTCAGCCTTGGCTGGGCACTGGAGTCACGGGAGCTGTCGCACCTGCTGCTGCTTGGTCCCAGCCCTGGAGAAGCTGATGAACTGCTGTGTGGCTTGAACACAGGGAGTTTTCAAAGCTCCACAGGTGATCCCAAGGTGCTCCCACGGCAGAGCACCACCGGGTGAGAGGAGGCTACAAGGCCTGGAAGAAGCATCTGGAGGAACTGTTGGGTGGTGGCTACACCTGGGGCTGAGAGCCAGCGAGATCTGCCGAGAAGGAGTGGGAGTGGAGGAAAAGCTGCCTGAGGTCTGGGGTCCAGGCCTAGGGTCTTGAGTTCTGGAACACTGACACACATACAAACTGAAAACGAACCGTGGCTGGGTGCAGTGGCTCACGCCTGTAATCCCAGCACTTTGGGAGGCTGAGGTGGGGGGCGGATCACTGGAGGTCAGGAGTTCAATACAAGCCTGACCAACATGGTGAAACCCCGTCTCCACTAAAAATACAAAAATTAGCCAGGCGTGGTGGCATGCGTCTGTAATCCCAGCTTCTTGGGAGGCTGAGACAGTAAAATCGCTTGAACCCGGGAGGCAGAGGTTGCAGTGAGCAGAGATCGCACCATTGCATTCCAGCCTGGGTGACAAAAGCAAAACTCCCTCTCAAAAAATAAATAAATAAATAAATAAAAGAAAACGAACCCTTAGCAGTCATCCAAGTCAATCCTGTTGTTTTGCAGATGGGGAAACAGATCTAGAGAGGTGAAGGGATAAGCCAAGTCCCCGAGTGTTTAGAAGGAAAATTAAAACATAGGTAGGCCGAGTGTGGTGGCTCACACCTGTAATCCTAGCATTTTGGGAGGCTGAGGCAGGTGAATCCCTTGAGCCCCGGAGTTCAAGACCAGCCTGGCCAACATGGTGAAACCCTGTCTCTACAAAAAAAAATACAAAAATTAGCTGGGCGTGGTGGCGCATGCCCATAGTTCCAGCTACTCAGGAGGATCATTAAATCCTACCTTCGCTCACAGTCCCTCCTTTGTTTAATGCTTTAATCTCTGGTCTATGTAGAAATCTTCCCTTCAGCTCATGGGAGGCCTTTATCTTACCAGTGGTCAAAGAGATATGGGAAACATGGCCTGCTCTACTTTTGGTGATTCTCGGTACACATGAGTATATTAAAGACTCCAAAAACACATTTTTCAGAGCATGTCTATTACAGCCTTCAGTGCTGGATGCAAATGGCTTCTTCAATGCCGATGTGCAATTAAATGGGAGGAACAAAGATGCTGTCTTGGGGAGTATAGACGCAGGGAGAAAAGGGTCATGAGGCTGGCTTGTGAAGAAAACAACTCAAGAAGACTGTGTACACTTTCCATGTTACATCATGCAAGAGAAGAGTTGTCAGTAATTTCCAAATTAATTCATCGCACAAAATAAGGCCTCGGAGTTAGCATTGCTGTTGACAGCACAGTTGACAGTGTTGGTGGGTGCCCCTCCCCAGCATGTGAGATAACATCTGTCTTGGCCTCTGTAATTAAGAACAGATGCGAATCCATTTCAACCTTTCCATGCTCTAGGAAGAAACCACTGCCACGCAAATGAGTCAAGCAGGCAAGCGCACACTAGAGATCTCTTCACTTCGGAAGAGCAAAAATTGATTTCAAACTTCCTAGAAGTACCTGTTTGAAGCCCTGTCACTAGCCCAACAGATTCAGAAAAGATACCCTTCCCTGCTTTAGACACCTAACCACCACTTACCAGAGAGCAGTCATGGGTGTTCAAATTCCCATCACTACCACGTGAAGGGGCCACTAGGGCTTGCAGTGCACTTGTGACACCTATGGGCATGGAATCTCTGTATTTTCAAGTTGTACTATGGGTGGTTCGTGTTCTGAGGGTTGTCTGATGGAGGACATGCTATCAGCTTTTACTTGGATCTATTGAATGTCCTTTAATGACAAACACTATTCTCCAGAAGCATTCCACTTTTTATTCTCTCTTAATTCCTATGTCTCCTCTGTCTGCTGTCATCTGATTGGTAGAAACCCTACTAGCTGCCTGCCCTGTCCTGTCCTATTTACAGGGAAAGCCACCTATCTTCTCCCTCTCCCAGCTGCCTGCCCTGTCCAGGTCCCTCGAGGTGGCGTTCCTCCCCGAGTCTGCTCCTGGACAGTCCTTGTAGTTCCCTGATCTGCATCTCTGCTCCTTCCTCCCCAAGCTGTGGGAACCCTCGAGAGAAGGGAGATGGAGAGTCCTGCTCAGAGCAAGTGGCCCATGAGGCTTATGGCTGTGTCCCAAGGGTCCTCGGCCTGCCTTGTTCGTGGAGGGAGTGTTCTGTGGGTGCGGGGACAGTGGACTCAGGTGGTTGCTCCTTGGCTCGGCTGGACCCGCTCCAGGCTGAGCTGTCACCAGGTAAGCTGTCAGAGCCGAGGCAGGACAGAACCCAGGCTGAGCCCTCTGGAGAACCTGTAGTATCTCAGAGACACTTTAGCTTCTGAAAGGAGAAAGTCTTGCAAGTAGCCTGGAAGAAGCTGTCCACAGGGGAGTCTGAACTGGTCGGTATTTCCTAGCCCTATCACTACCACAACTTGAAAATTCCTTCAGGCCTTAATTACCCTTTCAACTGCCTTCTCATCGAGTCACTTCTCCATTCAACAAATATTTATTAAGGACCAATGTGGTCCCCACAGAGCTTACAGTTTAGTGGATCAACAAGTAAATAAACATGAAAAAAAATATTGTTCTGACTTGTGGTAAGAGCTCATAAGGAAATGAACTGGGTGCAGTGTGGTCAGGTGGTCAGAGAAGGGGCTCTCTGGAGAGATGTCATTTAAGCTGAGGCTTGAAGGATGAGAAAGGGCCAGCTAAACGAACAATGTGGGGATGGGAAGGTGCTCCAGGCAGAGGGAACAACACATGCTTAAAGGCAGGAGAGGGGCTCAGGGCCTTGGAGATACCAAGGAGTTGAGGGACTGGACTGTAATGAGTGAGGAAGACAGAATGGGAGGCCAGTCAGAGAGACAGGCAGAAGCCAGATTGGGCAGGGCCTTTTAGGCCAGGGGAAGGAGTTGGGATGGTCTTCCAAGTACAATGGGAAATGCTAAAGGATTTTAAGGAGAGAGTGATGGCATCTAATTTGCATTGTGAAAGTTTCCTTTGCTCTGTGGAGAGACAGGTTAGAAGTAGGAAGGCCCTGTAGTAGTTTGGGTGACTTAGACTATGATAATGTAGCAGACAGGATAGACTAGGTGTGGGCAGTAACAGACAGCCCCCATCTTAATGGCTTCACATAACAAAGGTTTATTTTTCTGGTATGCGTCAGCAGAAGGGCTCTGTTTATCTTAATCATGCAGGGATCCAAGTTTGGGTCTCATCTGGACATGAAGTCCATTTCCCCATGACAGGAGGCAGGAAGTATATTAGTAATTTAAATTCCCACCAGAAGGGACAGATGTCTCTTCCCATGTCATTGGCCAAACAAGTCACAGAGGCAAGCATAACTTCAGATGAAGTGGGAGAGTGTCATCATGCCACAGACCCGGAAAAACTGTATCACACTAATGACCACCACAGGGCAGGAGAGTGAAGACAGAGAGAAGCAAATGAATCCAAAGTACATTTTGGCAGTGTCAGCTGAAGAATTACAAGGTTCGTATATTTAGACAGAAGAACTTTAGTTCTCCTAAAGAATTGCAGCTTGCAGGGTGGCCATTCTGGCAGGCTGGGAAGCGTAGCTTTGGGTCAGAAGCCAAGAACAGGCACTTTGAGGGTGGGAAGACTAAGTCAGGGATTTATGCTGAAAGGGGTGGCCAAATAGAAGCAGGCACAGGTGCAACTGAGTATCATGCCTCTCTGTGGGTCCCATGTTAAAAAAATGGTAGCATTAGCATGATCCCAGGGTAGATTTTTAGGCCCTCAGGTGTCAAAACGTGAAGCAGAGGACATGAAAACCCTCACTGTGCATCCTCACAGGTTGATTTCAACCTGGCGGGTTGAATTCAGGGGCATGGCAAGTCTTTTGAAAGGGCTGGTTATGGTTTAGCCCTTAGGGAGAAAGCCTCATGATGGTTAATGAAGAAGGGCCTATAAGGAAGGGTGTCTCACCTCTGGTTGCACTGTGGCTGGGAACTCAGTTTCCAAGGTTTCTCCGAGGTCCTTTAGACCAAGAGGGGATCTATTCAGTTAGTTTGGGGACTGGATTTCATTTTCGTTTCTCATAAGGAAAAGTGACAGGCCTTTCTGGTGAATTGTATGTAGAGCAAGGGGAGGAGACAGGAGAGTCTGATGATTCCCAGGTTCCTGAGCACCTGGTGCTTGGTGGTCCCATTTGGTGGAGCAGGGGCTGGAATGAAAGGCTTGGAGCTGGGCATGCTCCACTGTGGCAACTGAATTATGCAGATCTGGAGTTTGGGAAAGGGTGTTTGGGCTGGAGGTACAAATTTGGGTGTCATCAAACATAGATAGTGATGAGTGCTTCAGGAATGGATGGGTCTTGGGCCTTATAATTCAGACTAAAACTTACACCACTGGCTTCCCTGGCTGTCCATCCTTTGAACCCGGACTGAATTACACCACCGACTTTCCTGGTTCTCCAGCTTATGGACTGTAGATGGTGGGACTCTTTGGCCTCCATAATCACATGAGCCTCTTCGTATAATAAATTCCTTACATATATGTAATATACGTGTATGTCCTATTGATTCTCTTTCTCTGGGGAACCCTAATACAATATTTCCTCCCAAAACTTTTTTCTTTTAAGCCAGTTTATATTTCCACCAACAATATTTAAAAGTCCTCTTGGCCAGGCGCAGTGGCTTATGTCTGTAATCCCAGTACTTTGGGAGGCCGAGGCAGACAGATCACAAGGTCAAGAGATCGAGACCTTCCTGGTCAACATGGTGAAACCCCATCTCTACTAAAAATACAAAAAAGTTAACTGGGCATGGTGGCACACGCCTGTAGTCCCAGCTACTCGGGAGGCTGAGGTAGGAGAATCACTTGAGCCCAGGAGCAAAGGGGAGGCTTGTAATGAGCCGAGACTGCACCATTGCACTCCAGTCTGGGCCACAGAGCGAGACTCGATCTCAAAAAGAAAAAAAGTCCTCTAAGTCCTCTTTTCCCATCCTTCACTATTAATGAAAAATCTTTCTAGCTGGGCACAGTGGCTCACGCCTATAATCCCAGCACTGTGGGAGGCCGAGACAAGTGGATCATCTGAAGTCAGGCATTCGAGACTAGCCTGGCCAACACAGTGAAACCCCTCCTCTACTAGAAACACAAAAATTAATGGGGCATGGTGGCTCATGCCTGTAATCCCAGCTACTTGGAAGGCGGAGGCAGGAGAATTGCTTGAACCTGGAAGGCGGAGGTTGTGGTGAGCCGGGATTGTGCCACTGCACTCCAGCCTGGGTGACAGAGCAAGACTTTGTCTAAACAAACAAAAGAAAAGAAAAATATTTCTTAATCCTTGTGGTTGTTGCTTTAAAGTGCAGCACAGTGAAAGGGCAGAGACTCGGAAGCAGGCTGACTTTGGCTGCAATCCTGGTTTCTGCTTGTTTCTAGTTTTGGGCCTTCTAGTGGGCAAGTTACTTAACCTCTGTGAGCCTTGTTTTTCATAGCTGCAGAGTGGGATAATGATTGTATTAATTAAAATCCTTTTAGTGGCAATTACTAGAATGACCTCTGGCTAGCTTACTGGGCCTTTATTAGAAGGGCCTGGGGGTGGCTCATGGCTTCTGAGGCAGGGCAGGACCACCTAACTTCAGCAGGGCCTGAAAGGCCAGATCCAGGCGGTCAGCGGCAGATTCATGGACCTCCCCTGTAGAGCTGGGCTACTCAAATTCTGTTGTTG
This sequence comes from Ateles fusciceps, assembly GCA_036589455.1. Classification (NCBI taxonomy): domain Eukaryota; kingdom Metazoa; phylum Chordata; class Mammalia; order Primates; family Atelidae; genus Ateles; species Ateles fusciceps. The sequence goes on along the minus strand of JAZHEH010000053.1, from coordinate 1,986,114 downwards.
AAGGACCAAGTCTTTAAAAACTCCAAATGTTATATTCCAGTGCTTTTGGAGATGCAGTAAAATTTAATTACTAGAAACATGGAATTAAAAAACATACACAAAACAAACTCTATTTTTTTTTTGAGATGGAGTCTTGCACTGTCACCCAGGCTAGAGTGCAGTGGCGTGATCTTGGCTCACTGCAACCTCTGCCTCCTGGGTTCAAAGGATTCTCCTGTCTCAGCCTCCCGAGTAGCTGGGATTACAGGCGCCCACCACCGCGCCTGGCTAATTTTTTGTATTTTTAGTAGAGACGGGGTTTCACCATCTTAGCCAGGCTGGTCTCGAACTCCTGACCTCATGATCCACCTGCCTCGGCCACACAAGGTGCTGGGATTACAAGCGTGAGCCACCATGCCCGCCCAACAAACCCTATTTTAAATTATTGGGTCTAATAATTGTAAAGTTACTTTGTCAAATTGCTGTAAGAGTTTCTAAAAGCTTACTCGATTTCTGTGCTTACCTGGTTGAGGACTGATGGCAAACACTTCAGCATCTTCCTTAGCCAGAGACATCACTTGGAGCAGCACTGTCTGCCCTAGACCATTGCTAAAAGCAAGCTCACTTCCAAGTCTTTGCTCTCAGGTCAATATTCCACATTCTTGGGGGGGGAGAATCTGATTGTCACAGACTGTGTCAGATCTCAAAGGAGACAGAGCCGTAGGATATGTGCACCGATTTGGGAAGACAGTTCGTCTGCGGCCAGCCAAACCTGTTGAATACCGTGTGTAATTTCCCACATTGTGACTGTTGCCTTCTCTGTGTAGAATCTAGAAATCTACATTTCCCAGGTTCTCTGGCTACTCACAGGGTTTAGGTTTATGTTCATTCATGTTTGAGATTTTGACTCAAGAGTGGGCACGAACAGAGATGGGGCTTGGGGTGGTGATTTTGCTAACATGGGAAAGCCAGGGTAACTGGGATTTGGGGGGCAGCAGGACCAGCTCCATATCAGGCCAGTTCAGTGGGGTCATAGTAGGCTTCTGGAAGCCACCTAAAGCCTGTTTATCCAGCTGTCTAATGAGTTTTGAGCTTGCTTTCTTTGTTTGCTGTGATGAGACAGAATCTGCTCTGTTGCCCAGGCTGGAGTGCAGTGGTGTGATCATAGTTCACTGCAGCCTCAAATACCTGAGCTCAAGCAATTCTCCCACCTCCCTCCTGAGTAGCTGAGATAACAGGTGTGCACAACCACACCTGGCTACTTTTTAAAGTTTTTGTGGAGATGGGGGGGGGGGGTCTCACTATGTTGCCCAGGCTGGTCTCCAACCCTTGGCCTCAAGTGATCTTCCTGCTTCAGCCTCCTGGATTCCTGAACTTTCTAATAATTTTAACTATACCCCTTTCTCTTTTGGATTCTGTTGTCTTCAGCCATAACCTAGACCCACACAGGGCCACCCACTTGCTCCCCCAGTCCTCTCAATGGCATTTCACAATGATGTGCCTTGCTGTGGGTCCATTTTCATCCATTTTTCTGGGCATGTGCAGGCCCTTTCAGTCTGGAAATGCATATCTTTTAGTTCTGAGTAATTTTCTTAGATTGTTTCTTTATTAGTTCCTTTCTTTTTCTGATATCTTTGGAATCACTCTTCAGAAAGAGGAATTTGGATGTTGGACTTCCTGTTCTGGCTTCTCTGATTTTCATCTTTTTGTCTTTTTGCTGTTCACTTTCAGGGAAATATTTCCTCAATTTTGCCTTTCACACTTCCTGTTGAGTTTTTCATTGCTGCTGCCATTTTTTTCTTTCACTTTTAAAAGTTTTAAGACATTCTCTCAGTGAGCCTTTAAAAGAGCATCTTGCTCCTATTTGATGGAGACAATAGCTTTTCTCCTATCTCTGAAGATATAAATAAATGTTATCAACATAAGTAACTGTCCTCTCGTCTCTCATACACGTTGTCTGTTCCTGGTTTGTTTCTTATTTTGTTGGTTGGTGTCTGTGGCCCCAGTAAGAGAGGTATTCCACTGGTGCCAGGTGGCCCTCGGCCATCTGCTTGCAATTAGAGTGGGGACCAGCCTCTGAGCCTGAGGAGGGGGCTTGTAAGTTTCAAGTCCAAGGCAGGGCAATGCTAGGCCACTGGGCCTCTTACTGCAAGAATGCCAGATGTCAAGGGCTTTAGAATTTCCTCTTGGGCATCTCAGGTTCCCCAGAGCATCCTCATCTCCAGCCTGAAGGCAAGGACCTGGCTGCTGTTATCCTGGTGGCTCAGCAGGCAGCAAAACTGCTTGCCTCTCACACCTGTGTCAGCTGACCTCCAGCCTCGGAGACCCTCAGTTTCCCCGTTTCCAGAGAAGACAGTTTGGGTCTCAGCTGGAGTGGGGGAGGACAGCTGCCTGGTGTTGCAGAGGAAGGGAGAGTATCTGGGGAGCTGGCGGCCTCCCACACAGCTTTCCCCCTCACCCTCCTCCATTCAGGACTCCTTTGCCTTTATCTTAGAAGTTCCAGGGACTGCCAGTTCCTTAGCTCCTGATGATTCTGCGATGCAGATCCGGATGCTTCTCAGCTTTCCCCACCGCAGCATCTGCTTTTCCCCCCCCCAGGCTCTGTTAAATGAGTCCCCACGCATCCATCTGCCTTCCAGCTTCCAAAGTTTGGTTGCAATGGCCTCTCTCATGTCTTACCATTCCTTTTGGTTTATAGATGCATTTTCTTAATCTCTTTACTATAATGTTGGTGTGGTTTCAGGAGGGAGAAGAGTTCAATGCGTGGGCTCAACCTGACATCTTGACCTGGAAGCTCCCCAGTCAGCTTTTTAGTATCGTCCCCTTAAATAGGAGATAACAGCCAAAGATCAGCAAATGATTGAGGAAAGCCTGTATGTGAATATCAACAGTAAAAGCCAAGCCAAACAAAAGTAGAACAAGCTCCAGGGAAATAAAGACAAGGCAGGGAACTAGAGGAACACTTCAAAAATGTGTAATACCAGCAACTTATTTATGGGATGGGCAGTATATATGGTTTTAGTCTGGAAATGGATAACCAGAGAACTCAAGGGACAAGTAATTTTTTAAAAAAGCAAAGACACACAAAAACGCACATACAAGAATGTTTATTACAACATGGTTTCTAATAGCAGAAGATGTATATAACTTAAATGTCTAAGAATAAAGGAACACTTTAATAAATGATAGTATATAGTTACAGTGGAATATCCATGTAGCCATTCAAAACGAGGGGGTAGAAGCTGGGTGTGATGGTGTGCACCTGTAGCTGGCCTGTAGTGCCAGCTACTCCAGTGGCTAAGGCAGGAGGATTGCTTGAGCCCAGAGTTTGAGACCATCCTGGGCAACATAGCTGGACTCTATTGCTTAAAAAAAATGTGATAGAAATGAATTTATGCAAATGGGGCTGAGTGTGGTGGATCACGCCTATAGTTCCAGCACTTTGGGAGGCTGGGGTGGGAGGATTGCTTGAACCCAGGAGTTTGAGACCAGCCTGGGCAACATAGTGAGACCTTGTCTCTACTAAATAAACAAAAAAATTAGCCAGGCATGGTGGCATACACCTGTAGTTCCATCTACTCAGAAAGCTGAGGCTGGAGAATCACTTGAGCCTGGAAGATCGAGGTTACAGTGAGGCATGATCGCACCACTGCACTCCAGCCTGGGTGACACAGTGACACCTTGTCTCAAAATAATAATAAGGGAAAATTATTCACAGTATATCGTCAAGAATTAGAGTACAGATAAAAATATTTACAGTAAAATCTCATTTTGGAAAAAATATGCACACAGAAATGTACAACTCCAATTAAAATACAAAGACTGTCAGATTGGATTTTATTTTATTTTATTTTTTGAGACAGAATTTTGCTCTTGTCACCCAGGCTGGAGTGCAGTGGCGTGATCTTGGTTCACTGCAATCTCTGCCTCCCAGGTTCAAACGATTCTCCTGCCTCAGCCTCCCTAGTAGCTGGGATTACAGGCCCCCACCACTATGCCTGGCTAATTTTTTTGGTGGTGCACACTTGTAGTCCCAGCTACTTGGGAGGCTGAGGCAGAAGAATCACTTGAACTGGAGGCGGAGGTTGCCGTGAGATTTCACCACTGCACTCCAGTCTGGTGACAGAGCAAGACTTCATCTCATTAAAAAAATAAATAAATAAAAGAATCTGCACTCAAGGAAATAATTGTGAGGCCCGTGGTGGCCTCGACACTCCCAAGATCAAAGCCTGTGACAAGTGCAATGCCCCAGGCCTGGCCCAGGGAAGCAGAATGGAACGCCACAGTCCCCCACCAACCCAGATCCATCAGCTCCAGGAAATCGGCCAGGTGCCAGGGCTTTGCGCCAGGGGTGGTCTAACATTTCCACCCAAACTTGGGCCAATTTAAGAAGGTGGAGGGTGAGGTGTTTGGGGGAAGGAGCGTGTTCCTGGTGCTCGTTGCCACCACCACCTGGAGGAGGAGAATGAAGTCAGTCCAATGGAGGACAAACTTTTCTTTCTTTCTTTCAGGGGTCTGCGCCTCTGGAGTGCAATGGTGAGCTTCGCCCTGGGAAAACCACATTTGTGATCATGGCATCTCCCCTGCCAGGCAAGTATGAGGATAAACTTTCTGTACCCCTGCCATTTTCCCTTTTCTTTACAAGTTTCCTCATTTAAAGTTTTAAAATTTATTGTGATTATAAAAATAAACATGTTTATTGTAGAAATTTTAGAATATACAGGAAAGAAGAAAGTCAAAAGCACCTGTAATACAGTCACTCATTCAGCAGATACTTAGGAGCAGCCCCCAGGTCCTGGGAAGAGAAAGGTGGAAGAGAGTGTCACCGAGATTCTTTTCGTTATAATAATAGCGATAGCTACCCCTTTGTGTCCTGGATGTGCCGGGTCTTTACTATGTGTTAAGCAATTTTCCTTTCTTCTCTCCTTTAATCTGTACAAAACTCATAAGAGGGAGGATTCATATTAAAATCTCTATTTTTGCGGATGAGCAGACTGAGGCTTAGAACGATGAAGGAGGTCACTGAAAGTCACACTGTGAGTTAAATTGCAAAGCCGTGAATGGAAAACCCCCGAAGGCCCTGCTCTTAGCTCTTCCTGTTGCAAAGAGCTCTTCCTGTTGCAAGAGGTGGAAATCTCTGTCTTCAGGCTTGCGGCTGAGAAGTTTCCCAGAGAACAGAAGCCGGAGCCCTTGGAGATCCCACTCGGCTGAGTCCCCGGGACCACGAGGGGGCAGCAGAGACCTGCGCTGGCAGGAGGCTCTGTCCCCGGCTGACTGCGAGCTCCGGGCAGCTGTCCTGAGTTAAAACCTGAACCTCTGGTGGCCGAGAATAGCAAGGGGCTGTCATTCACGTGGGCACCTTCCTTCCCAGGGTTTCGAAAGACCCTCACGTCATCCCTGTCATTTCATAATCCTGCTCACTGAGCACTTTTTCCATCTTCCTCAAACAGGTCCGATCTTGGCCAGGGAGAAGGGTTCAGGAACACGGTTTTCCTGCAGGCGGTGTGTTAGATGCTGGGCTGGGCGCTGGGGCCACAGAGATTAAAAACAAAACAAAAAAACAAAAAACAACCACTAGAAAATCCAGGACTTGCCCCCAAAGGAGACTGGAACCTAAATAAGTAACCGAAGTACATGGTGCGAAGTGCAACAATAGACGGGCATCTGAGATTCAGAGGCCCCACGAAGTGGGGAGAAAGGGCCACCCCTTTAGAAGCCAGGGATTTGGCTTAGAGGTGGCCCGAGGTGTGCAGCTGTCTGCAAATGCCATCCTTCATGTGAGGCACAGGAAGAGGCTGAGGAGTCGGGTCTAAAGGGTTGTTGGGTAAATGGTCCCAGGTTTAAAAATATTAGATGCTGAAGCAATGTCAAATGTTCTCGAAATTGTAAGGTTTGCCTCTCTGAGGGCCAGGCAGGGTGTGTGCTGGGATAGCTGAGGCAGGCCTGACCTGGGTTCAGGAAGACCGTGAGAGATGGTAAAGGAGGGGGTGGGGTAGGAGGTCGTTATGAGGTCCAGGGTCAGGGTCAGTGGGCTTCAGGACCTGGCAAAGCCATAGGGCATGAGAGCGAGCCTTGCTTACCCACTTCAGGCTGGGCCCACAGCTGCCACGACCCTTTGTCCCCAAGTGTGACAGAACAGCTTGCACCAGCCCAGATACTTCCTTCTCTAAAGACATGGACTGATGCTCTCAGGCTTATCCCAGCTAGGATTATTCCAGTGGGATTCCATCTCTCTTCCTAGCCATGTCCTTTCTGCAAAAGTTTGAAGTGGGTCTGGCTGGGTGAGAACTCCTTGACAAACCGGGCTCATTCTTGGCTGATGACTTGCATGGTCCCTGAAGCTCTGTCCTCACCCAAGATTGGCTCAGAGGGGAGTGGAGTTGGAATGGGAAGGTGAGGCATGGCTGCCGCACCCTGTTGCCCCCTGCAGTGTGCCTGGCGGTCTTCGCTTGTGCTTACCCCGCAGGCATTGTGGACACGGGTGTGTCACCAAAGGGCCATGAGGCTCCTGTGTCATGTGGGACACCCCTTCCTTGCCAATCTTTATTTATTTATTTGAGATGGAGTTTCACTCTTGTCACCCAGGCTGGAGTGCAATGGAGCAATCTCGGCTCACTATAACCTCTGCCTCCTGAGTTCAAGTGATTCCCCTGCCTCAGCCTACTGAGTAGCTGGGATTACAGGTGCTCACCACCACACCTAGCTAATTTTTGTATTTTTAGTAGAGATGGGGTTTCACCATGTTGGCCAGGCTGGTCTCAAACTCCTGACCTCAGGTGATCCACCCATCTTGGCCTCCCAAAGTGCTGGGATTACAGGCATGAGCCGCCGCGCCCGGCCATTAATTTTTTCCCAGGCAATCTCTCTCTGGGCAGTTGAGTCCCAGCTGGCGGTGTCAGGCGCCATCCTTGGACTTCTTCCCTGCAGCATGGCCAAGGGCAAGGGAGAGGGAAGGGACTCTGGCCAGGCATGACATGCAGTGGCCCATCATAGGAAAACATTTTTTTTGACCCCTCATTCATTTTCTTAAAAGTTCACCTGCCTTTCACCGTCTACTTTTTAGTGCCTCCTGGCAAGTTTTATCATTAAAAACAATCTTTTTAATGACTTACATTTGCATTTAAAGTGGTTTATGTGGCTGGTTTATTTGCTTAGTCCTAAGGTGCTGTCACTGTGAGAGGCATCGTGGATTTAAGGATGCATAATTTTTTCCTTTTTTGACACTCAAAAAACGTGGGCACATATGTTAGAAATGTTCAAATATAGGGAAAATGCAGATCTTAGAATGAGGGAAATTCTTGTTAGTAATTTTCATCCTCCCAAAAAACTTCGGGATAAAATTGTTCTCCCTGAAGACATGTGACATTTGTCCTTGGCTTCATGTCCCTGACCTGCAATGTTGGGAGCACAGGGTGAAGTCATGCTTGTTGTGTGCTGACCATGGGTCCTCCCAGAGAGAATTCTTTCTGGTCACCCCAGAATGTTCAGGGGCTGGAGTTCCAATTTAATTGAAGCATTCTGGGTCAACAGCAGCTCTTGATAGATTTGAATTTTCAACATTTGAAATTAGAACTCTTTCTTAAAAATGTAATCTCATCAACAAGCATTTAGTGAGTACCGAATATGGACCTGTTTCTCTACTTTTATGTTGTCTCCAGAACATTCATTCAATTGTCAACAATTGACAATTTCGTGGAGTTCCTCAAGGGCTTTGTAACTGATACCGGTTTCCTAGAACTGGAAATGAGAGAAGTGAGGGATGGAGCTGCATGAGACGATTCTGTGGGTGTGCTGTACTTTTTTGCCAAGCACTTTGTCACCTGTCATCTCATTTGTTTCTTACAACAACGCTGTGAATATTATTACCAGGCTGTGATGGGTGAACCAGCTTGCACCTTGCCTGACACCATGTGTCTGGGTGGGTGCAGAAGGGAATTTTCTCCAGGCTCCCAGGCCTCCCTCTTCCTCATTTGGCTTCTCGGGTGGGGGGGAAGCATCTGGGCAGCTTTGGTTTCATTAATTTGTTCCAACAAAACTCAATTGCTTTTTTTTTTTGCAACTTTTCCCCCACACTGAAGACCAACCCCTGAATAACTCCAGGACACAGAAGAGAGAGCGGGAAAGACATCTCTGTGGCTGGGGGTTGCATATGAGCCTATGATAAAGGCCTGTGTAAGTACATTCAGTCAATAACAATCAAACAGCTATTATTTGGTCCTGCCCAAATAGTTATAACTAATATTTGTTTGAGCCCTAGCTGTGTGCTCAGCACTGAGCAAAGAAGTAACCATGTGTCTACAGTGGACAAAGTCAGGCCTGCTCAGTCTGACTCTGCCAGGCCTCCTCCTTGGCCTGCCCTGAGGCACTCCTGGTCAGGCAGCTGGATGCATGGGCTGTGAGGCCATCTGCTAGCACAGTAGTGTGAGCTTGGTGGGGTGGCAGGGCTGCCGGAACCCCAGGAGGGCACTGATGAATCTGCTTGGGGAGAGGGGGAAGAAGGTGGGGCCCCTGGGGAGGACGTTTCACAGAGGAGGTGACATTTGAGTGGCCCTCTGAAGAGTGAAAGGAATTCTCCAGGTGGACAGAGAGTGTTCCTGGCAGAGCAAAACTCACAGACTTGGAAGTACATGGGACATAGAGGATGGCATGGGGTATGAAAGCACACGTGTGTGCGCGTGTGCCTGAGAGAGACAGAAGGAGAGACAGAGACTCCTGTCTGCATTCATCTCTCTCCATGGTCTCTGGCCTCCCCCTCGACACTGTTCCCCAGCACTCCTGGCCTAGCCCTGGGCTTGGCAGGCTTCTCCCTGCTCCCTGTGGGCTCAGAGTTTCTGCCCTTCCACCCCACAAACGCTTCTCTGCTTCCTCAGTCACTATGGGCTTTCAGTTTGTCCTTTGAAAATAAACCACCTTTGAATTTGTTCTTCCGAAGCCTGCCCTATGCTCAGCCTCCAGAAGGACGGACACTCGATCCCATCCGTGGCTGGCCACAGGGGCGCGGCCTTTGGAGCAGCTGCAAGGATAGTGTTGACTGCAGATGGAAAGCGTCTGGAGAATGCTGACCTGACATCACACCACCGCGAACTGCACAGGCAGTCAGTGATCTGGACGTGCCCAGGTGAAGCTGATCTCAGCCTGGCTTCTTGTCAAAAGCTGGCTTTGAGTTGGAGTCCAGAGCAAAAGTGTGGCCCAGGGAGAGACCACCTTCTCTAAGAGCAGCCTGGGGGCAAACGGGCATCCTTGATGCATTCCCTGTGACCTGAGCCCAGCAGAGGCCCTGCACTCATGGTACTGGCTGCAAATGGGCCCAGTATTGGCCTCTGAATTCTTCTCACCCTGAGGCCTTGACCATCTGTCCTCTCTCCGCTGGGCCTCCACACCTAAAGGTCCTAAATCCCTGCATGTGGCCTCCTGCAGCTCAGCCCTTCTGCCCTGCTGAGCCCTACTTAGCCAGGTGAAGAGCTGGGGTTACCCCAGCCACATGCTGGAGGATGAAAGGGGAGCGCCCCGCCACAGCTGACACCGGCACCCTGGACCCCATCCCAGGACTCATCTTCAAGCTACCATCTGTTGCCTCTGTGGGCTAAGCAGGGACAGAAGGCTGGCATGGGGGCCCAGAGGGCAGGGCTGGGAGGGGAAGGCACGGGGCCTGCACAGTGGTTTTCATGAAGTCTCTGTGGCGAGTGAATCTGCTTTGGCTTCTCTTCTCCTGCCACCATCACCCACCAGGGCAAAATCTGGACCTGAGGCTGAAGAATAAAGAGGTAGACATGGCCAGCTCCTAGCAGGCTGGTGTCAGCTTCCTGACATCTAAGAGCATCCCCTTCTGGGGAAGCCAGAGGGCACAGCCAGATGGTCTATAGCCCAGGCAAGGGTCCAGTTCCAGGCACTACAGCGGTCACTGCAGAATCATGAGACAGGAGCTGGACACTGGGCACTGGGCCACAGGACAGGCTGCCTGGGGTTGGCGCCCCGCTGGCTCTCTGCCTCCTCCCTGGGTGCAGGCTATCCTCAGAGTACAGAGCTGGACACAGCGGGAGGCTCCCCTGGGTGGGAGCAAATCCCCAGCATGTCAGGGACTTTGGGACAGGGACACATTCACAGGGACCAAGGAGCAGGAAGGCTCTCTGTACCTCGGTGTCTGTGCCCATCACCTGCCACTTTGGAAGAGGATAGTGGGTTGGAGAGAGAGAGAAAGAAGGTGAGGGGCTTTGGGGACTGGAAGGAAAAAGAGTGGGAGGAAAAAGGAGAAAGGAGAACAATATAAAGAAGAGAGGAGAAGAAAGGAAAGGAGGAGCGGGAGAGAAAGGGCTGGGCCACAGGTAACACAGACCCCAAAATAACAGTGGCTCAAACAAACACGATGGAAGTTTCATTTACATAACAGTTGTGAGCAGGAGGTCCAGGGCTGCTGTGGGAGCCCAGGAGCCTTCTCTTTCATTATTTTCAGGCTGTCATTCTCATCCTCATGACCAAAGATGCCCACCCCCAAACGCAACAGTCTATTTCAAGCAGCAGGGTAGAGGAGGGGCACTGTACCCCACTTTATGGCCCAGCCCAGAAGCTGACACACGCCTTCCCCTGCCCCTCAATGGCCAGAATACCATAGCTGCTCCCAACTGCAGGGGGAGGCTGGGAAATGCAGCCTTGATTTTGAGCATCTTTGTGCCCCAGAATAAAAATCTTAGTGCGAAAGGAGACGATGGATACTGGCGCTGAGGAAAGTAGAGAGGAAGAGAAGGTCTCAGAAGGAGAAGAGGGAACAGGAAGGGAAGAGGCTAGTCTCTCTGGAGCAGTTTGCACCCTTGCCAGACCTGACCCCCAGCACCCCTGACCCCCACTCCTGGGTGACTGGGCCTGAGGAGTCTATCATAGACAAGTTCCTTGGGAGTCAGGAGCCCTTCCCTTCCCCAGAGATCAATGAACGTGCCACTGGGTCCCAGACCTGAAGTGGGCTCTGGGTTCCTTGGTGAAGGTCTCTGGAAAATGATCTGCAGCTAACAGAAGGAAAGAAGACAAAGTGCAGAGTTCTACCTTCCTACTTAGCCAAGAAGAGGCTCCAGACAGCCTTGTGATCATGAAGGACATATAAGTCGTATTGAGTCATATTCTCCCAGGATGCCAGGAAGGAACTTGTCTGGTTTTCTTCAAGGTATATGAAGGAACATAAAACTATCTTGAGATGTGGGACGATCTCACATATCAGTTTGCACGGGGCCACCCATAACAGAAAACCCAATTAGAACATTCAATAAGAGCATTTGTTATCACTCAAAACAAGAAGTCCAGAGAAGGGCAGTTCCAGGATCAGTTAATCCAGCAGCTCCACGATGTCTGGACTCTGGCTCCATCTCCCAGAAATTTTCATGGTTTTTCCTTCGGGTTGTCATGTGCCAGCCTGACCTCCAAGCATCATGTCCTTCTAAAATTGTTTTCAAAGGAAGTATTCTCCCCTTCTCCCCCCACCCACTGTCATTTAATCTGCAAGGAAAACCTTTTTCAGAACCTCTCCACCAGAATTCCCCTTATCATGGCCAAACTGTGTCACAGTTGCTGGCAAGAGCAAATGAGATTGCCCCTTCCCATGGGAGGGATTGTTTAGGACAATCCTGATTCATCATTGGGAAGCCACCTTCTCTGAGCTCACTACAGCTGGATCCTGAACAAAGACAAATTCTGTTATCAAAATCGTAGGCAGCAATGAGTGTTGGTTTGGCCAAGGGCACATATTAGCAATCAATCTTAACTCTCTCTGTCATTACCAATCAAACAAAGTTGGCACATGAGATATAGCATATGTATTATCTCAGTCTTAGAAAATGGGAAGTAAGGAAGCCATAATTCAGGGCATCTTTAGTGACCCAGTTATCTTGTCATTGTCTCATGGAGTGCCTTTAAATTTGTCTACAGACAGGGTGTGGTGACTCATACCTGTAATTCCAGCACTTTAGGAGGCTGAGGCAGGAGGATCACTTGAGGCCAGGAGTTTGAGACCAGCCTGGGTAACACAAAGAGACATCATCGCTACAAAAAAATGTTTAAAATAGCTGGGCATGGTGGTGTACACCTGTGGTCCCACTACTTGGGAGGCTGAGGTGAGGGGGATCGCTTGAGCCCGGGAGTTTGAGGCTGCAGTGAGTTATGATCGTACCACTGCACTCCAGCTTGGGCAACAGAACAAGACTCTGTCTCTATAAACAAAAAATAAACACAATTTTTAAAAATTAAAAAAAAAATGTCCGCAAATTCTTTGACATTCCTTCCTACAAAAGGTGGCAGCTAATTCCCCCTCCTTTTGAGTATGGGCTGGACTAGTGATTCATTTCTAAGGAATAAAAAGTAGCAGAATGACGCTGTATGAATTTCGAGACTAATGTCCTAAAAGGCAGGGGTAGATTTCACTCTGACCTTCTTGGACCACTTGCTGTGAGGGAGGCCAGCCCTCATGCCATAAGGAAGCTCCAGCAGTCCTATGAAAAGACCACATGAGGAGGAACTGACACATTAGTTCCAGTCAACAGCCACGTGAAGGAGCCATTTGGAAGTGGATTGCCAGCCCCAGGCAAGCCTTCTGATGACAGCAGCACTGGCTGACATCTTGACTGCAACCTCATGAGACACCCCACGCCAGAACCCCCAGCTAAACCACTTGCACATTTCCTTCCCACAGAACTGTAAGATGATTAATGTTTGCTGCTTGGAGCCACCAAGTTTTAGGGTAATTTGTTGTGCAGCCAGGGATCACACTGTCACTAGGGTGAGGCAAATGGCATTTCTAAATGAGCACAACATTTAAGGAGATGCTCCCTCTCAGGGCTGTGACAGTTCAGGGTTCACACATGACCCGGAGAGGGGAATGTCTTCTTGAATTCTGTGCCCTAGGCTCCTCACTTGCCTCACCCCACCCCCAACCCTGTGTCTGGCAGCAGATAAACCTCCATTCCCCTTTTCCTTCTTCCCAACATTCTCCAGCCTGTACTGGGAATCCATGCAGTTCTTTTTTTCCCCTCTCTCTCCTCTTGAGACAGAGTCTTGCTCTGTTGCCCAGCCTGGAGGGCAGTGGTGCAATTATGGCTTAGTGCAGCCTTGACCTCCTGGGCTCAAGCTATCCTCCCACCTCAGCCTCCTGAGTAGCTGGGACTATAGGCATGTGCCACCATGCCCAGTTAGTTTATTTTATTTTCTTTTTTATAGAGACAGCATCTTTTGCTATGTTGCCCAGGCTGGTTTTGAACCCCTGGGCTAGAGCAATCCTCCTCCCTCCCAAAGTGCTGGAATTACAGGCATGAGCCACCGCACCTGGCTTTCACGGAGTTCTGAAGAAATTGGCTTCAGAACTCCATGGTTCTGATTCCAAGGTGGAGCCTGTGACGACGCCAGTCAGCACATTCCATTACCCTGATCCATCGGATCAGTGTGGCATGTGGCCCAGTCCTGTCCAGTCAGAGTAGATGGTGTCAGCCTTTATTGCTGGCAACATGGGGACAAATATGAACCCACTTTTCTGATGTTAGCAAGATAAGTGTAACTGTGCAGACTTCTGGCAGCCTTTTGGGGGACCTCCAAGGGGGAGCCAGTTTGAAGATAAAACTGATATCAGGAAACAGAGAAACTGGGTCCTTGCTGACACTGCCCAGCTGTTAGATTAACGCCTACTTGAAGCCAACCTCATCTCTGGACTTTTCAGCCCAGCAAGCTAAAAATTTCCCTTTTAAAATTTAAACCAGTATGAGTCTGGTTTTCTGTTACAGGCAAAGGAAAGCACAAATGTGATGTTAAACACACGGAGGAGACCCCACATCAGTCACTCCCGAAGATGCTGCCAAGGATCCAGCTGCTCCACTGTGCAGAGTGCATATCCAGATGTTCCGTCAGTGCTCTTGTTTCAGCCAGATGTTGAGTATCTTGTAGATGGAAGGTTAATTTGATTTAGTGCCTAAACGCAAACATCCATTCCTCTCTCTCACCCACTCCCTAGGCCTGCTACCTGCCCTCTCATAGCCCCTGCCATGTGGCCTTGCCCTATCCACCCCCTGAGGCAGGTGCTCTGTTTTGTGTCTTGCACCGCCTCGCTTGTCCTCATCCTCCATAGCCTTTTGGGCCAGGGATTGGGATGAAGCCCAGAGAGCCAGTCTAGAAGCTGGGCAACAACTGATATGTAGCTTGGTGTGAAGAGATGAGCTGGGACAGAGTCTTTCTTTGTCTCTCTGAACTAAAAGATCCTGAAGAATGAGGCAGTTACAGGTAAAGCCACAAAGCAAAGATAGGCCCTAGAAAAACGTCAGGAAGTGGAAGTGATGGGGGAAGTGGACATGAGGAGCTGGTGATGGCTACAAGGAAAGAAGAGCTTTCCGAGAGTTGGGGGGAAAGAATGAGAGGAGAATGGAGCAGATTCACAGAAGGAAGCAGACTCCCTGAGAGACGGAATAAGCCACTGAGAAAGAGATGGAGAGCAGTCAGACAAGGCAGGCTAGGTTCTCCTGTGGAAACAACCCCGAATCTCAGGGGGCTAAGCCCAACAAGAGTTTCTTCTTGATTACACGTGACCTGTCCATCACAGTTCAGCAGGGGAAGGCTCTGTGCACCATAGAAACATGGGAACATAAGCTGATAGAGGCTGATGTGCATTGCACAGTTGCAGAGACAGAGAAAGGAAGTTTGGCCAATTGTACATTGTCCCTTAAGGCTTCTATCTAGAGTGACACATGGCCCCTTCTGCGTACAATTCACTGACTAAAGCAAATCTCATAGCTGTGCCTAATTTTAAAGATGGAAGAGTCGTGCAATGCTACTGTCTGTGTGGAAGAGGAGAAACAGGAGTATCTTTGACCAGCTTTATTGATTGCCACAGAGAGGGGAACTGGTCCCTACAGCTGCCTCAGATCCCACAGGCTAAAATTTCACAAGGCCCTGCCATCCTGTGATCCTGGTTTATACTCACACAAAGTCCCTCTTACCCCATACGTGCTTTGCAATGTCCACCATCCTCCACACACATTTGTGTATTTCTTGCAGCTTAAGACATCCCCTCCATAGACTTCTTACTTCTTTTGAATGCTCTTTCCCAACCCGGGGCTCCCTCCTTGAAAATGTCTAATGCAGCACAAATTCCTTTGTGTCTCTGTTTCACAGCAAGGTGGGAGGATCTACAGACCCTCTTACTGGGGAATATTGGAGAAGACTGCCAGAAATTCTATTTGTACACACAAGGACCTTATAGGTTCCCCTGGCAGACACTATGAATAATACAAATCTATGTGATATTCTAGTGCTCACTATTTGCTAAGCACTGTGCTAAGAACTTTGAATTATTTAAAATACTTCTGGCTGGGTGCAGTGGCTTACACCTGTAATCCCAGCACTTTGGGATGCAGAGGTAGGAGGATCACTTAAGACCAGGAATTTGAGACCAGCTTGGGCAACACAGCAAGACCCCTATCTCTAAAAAAAATTAAAATCAGCCAGGCATGGTGGTGTGCACCTGTGGTCCCAGCTACTTGGGAGGCTGCAGTGTGAGGATCACTTGAGCTCACGAGTTGGAGGTTGCAGTGAGCTGTGATTGTGTCACTGCACTACAGCCTGGGTGACAGAATGAGACCCTAACTCTAAAAGAAGAAAAATATAATAACATCCTTAAAACCTCACCTTGGAGATGAAGAACCTATGGCATAGAGAAGTAAGCGACTCACTTGGTGCACCTCACATGCCAGTATCCGCCCAAGAGAGATGGTGGGGCGCGTTTTGGGGCTGATGGGCCAGCCCTGGAGACGGAGGTTAATCTCTGGGGAGGGAAGGAAAAGGGATAAGGCTGCTCCAGGTGGGCAGAGCTTACCTCCAAGGAAGAGACAGCCTGGGATCCAGGAGAAACACACTTAATGGGGCAGAGCATGGTGTCCTTCAGATGCGCTTGGGCCCAGACTCAAGTTATTCGAGAAGATTGAGAAACAAAAAGAAAATAAGCTGTCTCTTGTTGAGCACATATAGTACCCAAACTATGGTCTCTAAGTATCTTTTCTCACTGAAGGGAACCAAGGCTTCTTGGAGAATTGCCTGTTTCTAGGTATGGAGCAACAAATATACAAGATGAGCCCAGAACATCCTGAACCAGAAAGCAAGAAAGTGATGAAACACAAGGGGCATGTCAGAGAACTCAGGTGCCAACTTGAAGGAACTCCCACTGGATACAATGGGATTATTTGTGCATCCAAAAACAAAATAAAAGTAAATAAACATACAAAAACCCTGCAAGGAACTGAAACACATCAAACATTGTAAAAATTCAAGAATTCAAAATGACGATAAAAAAGAACCAAGTCACTAGTGTGAGAACTGACAAATTAAGGAAACATGGTTTTGAAAAACCATCATTGGGGCCTCCCAGATACAGGGAATTTGAGGGTGCAGTTGGAAGGCACCCCATGTTCTCCCCAAGATTCTGTTTCTGGCTTTCTCTAGGCCTGAATTTCCACAATTAGAGATTCATTTTTTTTTTTGAGACGAAGTCTTGCTCTGTCACCAGGCTGGAGTGCAGTGGTGAAATCTCGGCTCACTGCAACCTCTGCCTCCCAGGTTCAAGTGATTCCCCCTGCCTCAGCCTCCCAAGTAGCTGGGACTACAGGCGTGCGCCACCACACCTGGCTAATTTTTGTATTTTTAGTAGAGACGGAGTTGGCCATGTTGGTCAGACTGCTCTTGAACTTCTGATCTTATGATCCATCCACATTGGTCTCCCAAAGTGCTGGAATTACAGGCGCGAGCTGCTGCGCCCAGCCACAGACTCATTTCTTTGGGTTTACAAAGGTTCTGAATCAGTCAAAATACCCTTGGGAAAGGTGTATTGGCTATTCTCCTTTAAGGTTGTGATAAAGGAAAAGTGGAAAGTCCTGTGGTTCCCGGGATCTAGATAGATAGTGGTACAGCCAGAGAAGAGGAGCAAGGAAGGTCAAAGGATTTGGCAACATCAGCTCTGGCAGGGATTCTTCAACTTGAATGTGCAGGAGAATCCCATGGCTGGCCATCTAAAGTTTAGCTCCTCAGTAGCCCAGTCACATGGGTTCTGATCCAGCAGGTAGGATGAATAATAATATTACATCTCCCCAGGTGATTAGGACACAGCGGTCCTGCCATCGCCCTCTGGGGGGACACTGGATCTCTCTCTTGGGCTGCGTACCTTCCAGCCCCAGAGCCCTCGACCGTCCAGCTGAGCATCTACAGCCACTGTGACTCCATCAGGCCCTCACTCTGGGATCTCTTCGGTACCGCCAGGTCTCTTAAAGGTGCCAGGCTCTTCCTTGTATGGAGAAGCTGGCTCCATGGAGAAGCAACCCAGCCACATGGGTCCTGGTGCCAGCTCTGAGCTGCCTGCTCTCACCCTGTCTCACGGCTTCCCACACTGCCGGACCTGCCCAGCTTCTTGTGTGACTGTCCACTCACTCCTGGCCTGATGCTTGAAAACACTTCTGGGACTCTGCTGGGCTGAGGACCCTAACGTCAGCCCAGGTCCCACACGCTCTCAGTCCTGGGATCCCTCTCTCCTTCCCCCGTGCCACCTCCCAGCACTTTTGGTCCTGGGCAGGAGGTTCTTTGCAGCCCTGCTCCTCAGCTCTGCGACCCAGCCAGATGGGTGGCTATCTGTCCTCACTCTGGGGTCAGCTAGCCACCTCCCTGTCCTCCTTCCCACTCTGCCACCTCACCTAGTCCCTTCCACCTCCATGGACCTCCCCTAGGGCCTCCCTCCCCCACATCTCGACCCTCCCCTGCTGAAATGAGCCCCACATCCCATGAGCTCATCTTTTCTTAGCAATGCTTCTCAGACCTTCTCTTCCCCCATGGACTGAGCCCCAGCTGGGGGCTGACCTTCGGAGTCACACGCCTGGCCCTTGACTCAAAGCTCCCCTGTTCTGACACCCGGCCTTTGCCTGACCCCATGGGCAGGCCTGGGCGCCAGACTCGGCCCTCCCTGGCTGGCCCGTCCCCCACCGCCTGAGCCTGGGTTATGACATCTTTCCACTGAGCAGCTCTTATTTTGAGAAGGCAAACACGGCGGCGCCCACAGGCATGTGCACACGCCAGCACACGCACACACATACTCCGTCCATCCCCAGACGCCTCGCGCACTGGGGTTAAATCTGGATGGCCATGTTTATTTTTCTTCTTCTAATTTCCCCTGTGGAACAAACAACAGTCCTGTAACCCTGACCACCCTCCCCTTTCAGATCTGTGGTCTCCCGCCACCCTTCTCCCGGGTCCTCCCCTCGCAGCTGTGAATGAGAACAGAGTAAGTCTTTTAGCGGGAGGCAGCGGCCTGAATGAATTGATCACAGCCTCAAAGCCAGCAGGCCGGGGGGTGGCGAGCATGTGTGTTTGCTTCTTAAATGCTCTTTGCATGCCCTGGAGCTTATATTTTTCCATGTGACTTGGAGCAAATGCCTTCCCACAGACCCCCATCCTTTTAAAATTTATTTTAATTCATTTTTGGTCCCACGCATTTTGTTTTCTATTTTCTACAAGGGAGCCCAAATCAGGGCCTCAGAAAAACAAGGCCGAGCTGCCAACTGGAAATGTTTGCTCTGGGGGTGAGTTCGGAGGCTGGCGTCAGGCGGGGGCAAGATCCGTGCCAGTGGAATGTGATTTGGGGAGGAAGCTGCAGGTCACTCAGTCGCTGGCAGCTGGCCCGGGAGCAACTGGATGCTTTCTGGGCTGTGTGTGTGTGTGTGTGTGTGTGTGTGTGTGTGTGTGTAGACATTTTCCCTCAGGCAAACAGAGCTCTGGAGATGTGGAGACAGAAACATTAGGAACAAATGAGACAGGGGGTTGGAAAATCAGGGGAGCTGGGGGAATAAGGTGGGCCGGGCAGGGGAGAGGGTGCCAGGAGCGTGTGCAGCCATGTTATTCAGCACGTGCTGTGTCTTCAGCTCCGAGCTGGGAGTTTGCAGGAGTGAGGAAGGCTGCAAACCACATCAGCTCCAGTGATCTGTGGGTTCTTTGGAGAAACACGGCGTTCAGTATAGAATACAGGCAGGTCAGCCTGGAAGTTCCCCCAGAGCTGAGTGTGTTCCCCCTGGGCTGAGTGTATCCAGGGAAGGCCTCCTGAAGGAGGTGTGGTAGGGTCAGATCCCTGAAGCATGTACAGTACTGCATTGAGAGGAGAGAAAAGACATTCAAGGTGCAGTTATTAGCTCCCATATGCCAAGCCCTGTGCTCAGCCCTTTATACTGATAATCTCCTTTAATCCTCACAGCAACCCTATGGGGGCCAGTAATCTTTCTATCCTGGCTTTGCAAACAAGGAAACTGAGCCCCAGTGAGATCGAGGAACTGAGCCAAGCTCCTAGCTTGTAAGTGGTGAGCCAGGGGTCAACTCAGGGCTATCCCTGTCCAAAGCCTGGGCTCCGTCCACCACCACTGAGGCACACTTTTCACTTAGCTGAGTTCCTTAAGGAAGAGCTTGTTTTCCCTGCCCCACCCAAAACAGAATTGTTGAATTCAAGATGGGGGATGTTGAGGACCTAAGATGCCGTGGTAGACTTCAGGGTAGAGCAGTGTGACAAGTGCTCAGATACCAGAGAGATTAAACTGCCTTGTTTCCTTGTTCCCAGGAGGTAGTGTCTGGGCCCCTTGGCAGTCCCACCAGGGTCCATACCCTGGTCAGTCCTCTCCTGCAGTCTACCCCCCCCCTTTACCAGTGACCCACGTCCCCCTCACACTCCCCCAGCATACCCCATCACATGCCAAGATCTTTGCCACACCAGAGCAAAGGTCTGCCCATTTCTGGGGGTCCTCATAAGTTATTTATGTTGCTCTGAGTCATGCATGAAACCCAGTGAACCAGACAGGATGAATTTTCCCCGGGCAGCCACCATGACCCTAGAGTTGGAATCAGGGGACCTGAGCCCATTGAGTTAGGGGGTGTTGGGTTAAAGTCAACAGTCTACCTCCTGTGTGATGTCAAGTGAGCCATTTCCATTCTCAAGCCTCAGTTTCCTCAGTTTTAAAATGAGGAGTGGCCTGGATGGTCTTTGAGCTGTCGCAGATGGAAGGAGAGACAGTGGAACGATCTACAGTGTTGGGAGAGCCACTCAGGAAGACTTTCTCGAGGTGTTCAGCCCACCGCAGAAGGATTCTCTGTCAGAGGAAGCAGGGTCTGTCATGGGTTCAAGAGGGGAAAGGAAAGAAGCCAGGCTGGAAGGGCAGGAGGAGATGAGGGTGATGGAGGTGGAGTCCCAGCCAGGATGGTTAGAACAACTTGATTCAAGCTTGTCTGGTAGTAATCAGACGGATAGTGATCCATCTGATTAGAACAACTTTGTTGACCACTTGGGAGTTCTACTGTCCTGAGCCCAGACAGTTTGTTAGCCTCCCCCATGAACTCTTTTTGGCCAAGCTGACCACTACTGTTAGGTAGACACTGGCTTGGGGCTTACCTGGGTCTGATACATCACCTACATTGGTTGAACTGACTAGTCGATTCCACAAGACAACTAATTTTACCAGTTATTTCCAGGAAACAGGCCATTTACAGCATTAAGTAAAACCCGTTGTTTTGGCTCTTTGGAGGCAGTCTTTGGATCTGACATCTTCAGTCCTCAGAGACATTCAGGCTACCTGCCACTGACCAACAGTAGTCAGATTCCTGAGAAGACTGGGAAAAACCCTACCAACAACGGGCTTCAGGACTCAGTCTCTCCCATCAAAAAAAAAAAAAAAAAAAAAAAGACAGGATTGAACTAGACCAGGAGTGGCAAACACCTGGTGTGAATCCTGTGACTCCTCTTCTTTCATCCATGGCAGACATTGCTAATCAGTTACAGCGCTCATTCCCAAAGGGACCCAGATGGAGCCTCAGGATCCTTTTCAACACAGGGCTTCAGGCAGTCTCTACCAATCAATTAGATTTGGCATGCATGATAAAAAGAATTTGTCCTCTGAACTAGATGATCTCCAAGTCTCCCTCCAGTTGTGCTGATCTAGAATTGCAGCTGATTAGGCATCTTGAGGACTCAGCCTGGGGGACCACCAGGTCTACAGCTGTCCCTGGGGCATCCAGGTCTGTGGGGCTGCCCTCGAGCTGGTGCCTTATTAATTTTCCTCACTGCTAATAAATGTGCATTGCGTCAGCTGTGTTCTGCCCCCTCATGTTCTCTGGCTGCTGCCATCAGTGGGGACTTTTTCAGAGAGCTGCAAAAATAGTTTTTTTGTTGTTGTTGTTTGAGGAGCCTACACAGAAGCAGCAGCCAAGGCTCTTTTGCTTCCTTTCTTTCCTGAGGGAATGGGGAAACACAGAGGGAAGACTTCACAGTGAAGGAATGTGCTCCTTGGAGAATTGATAGTTGTTTTCTTAAGAAGAAGATGAAGAAGTCAGCACACTCTAACTTCACATCTAGCCGCAAAGCGCATCTGCGGGGATTGCTAACAGCTACCAGGAGATTGCTGGCTCAAGCCAAGCCTCGTGAGGCTGTTGACAACTAGGTCCTGATGAGCAGAGTCCTAGTGAGTGGCTCGCTCACTGCCTGCCCTCCCAGCCAGACCCTTGTTGGTGTCTGCTGGGCTCACTGAGGCCCTGGGAGACAGATTTTCTTGCCTGCCATGGATGTTAGGCATGCAGGGGAGCTTGCTTTCTCACGGGTGAATGTTTCACTTTTCCCCACTGCTGTGCTCTGGGGTTTTGAGGAGGCTTAAGACAAATCCTAAGACACTAGGGATGGGAAGAACTTGAGATCTGCGGGTTCTACCTCCCCCGTCACTTTTCTCCATTTATGGATGAAGCTGAGGCTTGCGCGGTGGGGGGTGGGTGGGTAGGGGACAGGGGAGGCAGATGCCGAAGGGTACCGAGCTGGTTCTGGGAAGAGAATACATCTCTCTACTTCCAGACCAGCAAGTCAGAGCTGCAGAAGACTAGACAGTATCCAGCTCAGAGCTTCTTGAACTTGAGTAACATATGCCTTTGTCCCAAAGGAAACACATTGTCCCAGAACCCTAAGATATGAATTATGCTCTTGTGCTTTATGCTTTTAATTCTTATATAACTATAAACCCAAAACAAATTAATAAATGAATACAAGCAAAACTACAAAGGCAACCAAAATTCACATTAACAAACAGGTTGATATAATGACTAATATTGTTTTGCAGAAACAGAATCTCATAGGGCACAGGAGAGGAGCAGAGCACCAGCAGGGGACCCTAGCCTTCTTCCTGCATCCATCGGAGCTTTAGCCTGAGGAATCTGGGGGGCAGGAGGATGTCAGGGGGAGGGAACAGGAACAAGAGAGGGCAGGGCCAAGTCAGATGCCAGGCAGAGGAAGCCAAGAGCATGAAGATGTATCTGCTCCAGTGCAGTGTGCCTATCCTCTTGGGGCCGGCCATGCTGCTTCCTTAGGCAGGGCTCCTTGAGGCTGAAATCATCCCTAGCAGACCCTCAACGGTCAGGACAGCATCATGTGACCTGTCAGTGGGAACCTCACTGGGCTCTGCCCACACCCAAGTACTGCTCCTACCTGCCCCTTCCTGTCTCCTTCAAGTGGAGACATAGAACAAACATGAGGCACAAGTAAAGCATATAGCGTGTCATAAGGTGAAATGACTGTTGGCTCCAGCTGGAAACGGGTGGTGAGGGGAGGCCTCAGTGACCAAGTGACATAATGGCAAAGGTTTGGAGGAGGAGAAGAAGCAAGCCCTAGGCATTTCTCAGGAAGATGGTCTGTCTGGCCAAATCCCACCATCTTTCCAGCCTGGTTCAAATGTCTCTTCTTCCAGGAAGTCCCCCAGAGCTGTTTGGTTACACTCCAGATTCCCACAGCTTTTTCCTTAGTGTCTACCACTTTGCACTGGTTCAGACTTGGATTATCTTTCCTACTGCACTTGGAGCTCCTTAAGGTGGGCACTGTGTCTCCTCTTATTAGAATGTCAGCTCCACAGGGGTAGGGATTTTGCTCTATTCCCTGCTGCCTAACCCCAGCCTTAGCAGGTGCTTTACAGAAGATAGTGAAGGGTTTTAGGTGGATGGGGGATAGGGCTGGTCTTTTTGCAGGATGTGAGCTCTTGATGGTAGAAACCTCACCAAACTTCTTTTTCTTTTCTTTTCTTTTTTTTTTTTTTGAGATGGAGTCTCATTCTGTTGTCCAGGCTGGAGTGCAGTGATGCAATCTTGGCTCACTGCATCCTCTGCCTCAGACTTCCAAGGAGCTGAGATTATAGGCATGTGCCACCACCCCTGGCTAATTTTTTTGTATTTTTGATAGAGACAGGGTTTCACCATGTTGGCCAGGCTGGTCTCGAACTTCTAGCCTCAAGTATCAACCCACCTCAGCCTGGGATTACAGGAGTGAGCCACCGCGCCTGGCCACCAAACTCATCTTTCTTTTCTTTTTTTGTTACATTCAGATTCAGGAAATACCAAACATCTTTCAATCAGCCCCATCACAGTGCCTGGCTCAGCTCAAGGTTTGTCCCACGTAAGAATGACTATTGACTTGAATCCATTGCTCCCCAAATCAATTGATCAGGTGGGGGAACCTAGTGCCAGAGAAAAGAGAGTGGATTCCAGACAACCACCAGTTCTTGGCGGCCAGGGCAGCTGTGCCTTTGACATGACCAACTCTATCTCTGGATCCACTGTTTTTTTCTGGTCAAAGCAGCTCACTGAATATCTGAGCAGGTCTTGGTCCAAACGGAAGCGTGGGCCTTCATTCACTCGGCAAGTACTTATTGGGTGTCTACTGTGTCCCAGGGATTGTTCTGGCGGCTGGGATATAGCATAAATAAGGCAGGCAAAAATCCCTGCCCTTGTGGAACTGACATTCTAGTGTGTGAGAGGCAGAAACCAAGCAACCCGTGATATCTATAGTATGGCAGATAATGGTGTGTGCCATTGAAACATAAGGCAAGGCAGAGATAGAAAATACTGAAGGGGAAGGGTACAAACTTCACAGAGGGTGGTCAGGGACAGCCTCACTGAGAAGGTGACATAGGAACACCAGAAAGGGGTGAGGGAGTGAACCCTGAGGCTACCTGAGCTAAGGGAATTCCAGGCACAGTAAACAGCCAGTGCAAAGGCCCTGAGGTGGGAGCCTGCTGGGTAGGTTCAAGGAGTGGCAGGGAGCCCTGTGTGTCAAGAGCAGAGTGCATGGGCTAGGGTGGGAGATGAGGTCTGAGAGGAAATGGGAAACCTGATGTCAACTTTTGCTCCTACTTGAATGTTCCAGTTCTTAATTTCTCTATAAGAAACCACCCCAAACTATGGTTTAACACAACCACTTAATATTCTTTCTCATGGTTCTGTGAGTTGACTGGGCTCAGCCACGTGGTTCTTGAGTGGGTTCTCCCATGGGGCTGCAGCCAGCTAGAGGCTGGGGCTGGAGGCACCATAAGGCTCCACTGAGTGCCTTCTTCACTCATATGTCTGGCACTGTGTTGTTTTTCTATGTGGCCTCTCTCTTCAGCAGAACCCACTTGGACTTCTCACTTAGCAACTAAGGGCTTCCAACTGGCAGGAAGCTGAAACAGTCAGTCTCGGTAAAGCACAGCACCACTGCTGCATGGCTCCATTAGCCAGAGCAGCCACAGCTAGCCCAGGTTAATGGCAATGGAGGGACAGACGCCACCTCTCCTTGCAGGCAGGGAGGGAGGAATCCATAGCAGCCCCCAACACATCGAAAAAAAAGAATTCAAGGGGAGGTTTTAAGCAGAAAAATGACGTGACATGTCTTGTTTTAGCAGAACACCCCCGCCAATGGTGTGGAGAGCTGTCATGCCAGGCTTCTCCTGTTGTTTGCTGACCACCCTCCTGGCCTGTTCCCCTCCCCCACTCTCCCCTTCCACTCTGACCAAGAGTCAGGATCAAGCCCCGCCCCTTGGGCACTGCCCTCTGCACATGTGCTAAGAAGGTGCACAGAGCATGTGCTGAGATGGTGCACACAGCAGGTCTTGGGGGAGGAAGTGCCCTTATCTGGCATCTGCCCAGTCCCAAAGACTCAGTTTTCTATAATTGGGATGGCCACTTGAATAGAGGAAGGTAGAAGGAAGATTGCAGAAGAGTCTGAAAGAGTTTCCTGCCTGGATGCCTCTTCACTGTCCTCTGGATCCCATATCCCACTGGTTAATGGTGACAGTGCTAGCACTGTGAATGAGAGCTGGGGAGGAGCTCTGGGTTCTTCTTACTCCCCTGGGTGGCCCTTTCTGGTGCTGCTGTGAGTACCACTCCAGGGGGCACCATTCATACTGTGTCTGTTTCCACCAGGAGAGTTTCCTCCTGGCAGTCTAATTTCTACTCTTCCTCCCCTTTCTCTAATGGGTGCCACATCTACTTTGGAACAATCTGAACAGCCATAAATAGGGACTCCAGATTCAGGAATGCAGAGGCTTCATGTAGCAAGCATCCAAGGTTCCATCCCATCCAGCCAAGAAGATGCTAATCACTGGCCGCCACCCTGCAGAGCTGTCCTGTCCTCACTTGTGTGGTGTATGCCCCAAGGAATTGCTGGGCAGCTTCCACTGGCAATAAGGGAGGGACCCAGTGCCTGGATACCAAGATCTGGGCTCTATATGCCCTTGCCATCTGACCCTGACTAGAAGGAACCAGAAGGGTATTGTGCGGGACCAAGGGAGGCCAGTGGCTCCAGCTGAGAGGTGGACAGCAAGAAACCCACCAGGCCGGCAGTACAGCAAGGAGATCTGGCTGACACAGACCAGCCCCATAGGTGGGCCAGTTATCACCTCCCAGATGCTAGTCACTGAGCTCTCAGGAGGCAGCAGACACAGTGGTTCAGAGCTTGGGTTTTGGAGTCAGTTGGCTTGGGTTCAAATTCCACTACTGTTCTTTCTGTTGGTCAAGGTTTCCCCCATCCCCCCACTAGGAGCCTCAGTCTTCTTATCTGTAGAGTGGGTTTACTTCCCTGGGTGATGATAAGGATTAGTGAAATAGAGTTTGTATGCTCTCCTTCCATGGCTGTATTAAAGAATTATGATTGCCTGGCTTTCTAGCATCTGCTCCCAGTGACCTGACCCTTAAGCTCTTGCCTTTCCTTCCCTTTTTATCTTTATTCCTTTTCCGTGGACCAGCCACCCAAGGGGGTATGGAATCTTCCAGTGATGACATCACTCCCTCCCAGGGTCACCTCAAACGGTTAATTCAGTGGGAGATGTTTTTAATGAAGGGCTTAGGGTGTTGTCTGCATTGTCCCATCCAAATGCGTGGGTAGAGCCAGGAGCCTTGGGAGCCTTTTTATCCTGGAAAGTCTATGAATTCATGAAATTCACATTTCTGTCATTACAGGGCCACCACAATGGGCAAGAAGTTCCTGCATGTTGTGTGCAGTCCTGAGTGTGATACCACCAGGGGGGCGCTGCCCAGCTGGTCTCTGCCCCAATTCTCAGCAAGGCTGAGGAAGGCAGAAGTGAGAGAGCCCTTGGAAGGGAGATAGGTTTGACCCATGGGCTGATGGGGTGTGGACAGCCAGCCTGGACCTGGAAGGTCTGCAACCCGGCAGACTGACAATGACAATGGCGGGGACTCCAAGTCAACTGGCCTCTTTACACTTGCCACCGGTCCCCGCACACACCATTCCATATCAAGACTCATGAGATGATGCCCAAATAGTAAACAGAGGCTCCAAGAGGTCAGGGAGCTGCCTAACGTCACACAGCTGGTACATGGCAAGGTGAAGGTCCCTCTGGACTTGCCTTTTTCCAAATCTGGGGCCCTGGCATTTGGCCAGCGGAGAGGCAGCGTGGTGAGGGGGAAGGAGCCTTTCTGGCCTGTAGCCTGGCTTGCAGCCCGGCTCTACCTCCACCCTGCATGGCTGGTCATTCCTATCCAATCCCTTCCCCCTCCTTCTGCCCCATGGGATCTCAGTGAACTTCTCTATTTGGGGGAAATTGGCACAGGGCTCAGGATCAGTACGAGTGGATCCCTTGGTATTCAACCAAGATGTGATTTTCCCAGGCACAACTTGCCTCTTTATAGACAAAATTCAATCCTGCTAGAAACTTCTCACACCCCCTAACTGGCCATGAGCACCCCAGTATTCAACTATACCCAAGTATGGGATGCAATGGGGCCTGGGAAGCTGGCTAACCCAGGATGCCCCAGGTCACCATTCCCTAGACTCTAGGCATTATGCCAAATGCTGCACATGCAGCGTCCGTGAATCCTCACAGCCCTGTGAGTCACGATGTCATTCACCCCATTTTACAGAGGAAGATACTGACGCTCAGAGAGTGCCTGAGCAGCCCTGGTGAAGGGGCGTCGCCTTTCCTCCATCTCTGCCACTGACTGGCTGGATGCACAGGAGGATTGAGTCTGCAGATAGGACTGTAAAGGGCACGAGGGCTGTTTGTCCTTATCAGAGGCTTCCTGAGCACAAGGCTTTAGAGACAGGGAAGAAGACAAGAGTGCGCCTTTGAGGAATGCACAAGCCCAGGAGTTCCAACAGGGCTGCAGCGGAGGTTAAGTTGCAGCAGGACTTACGAGCAAGCACGGGCAGAGGCCAGCAAGAACAACTGGAGGCTGTGGTAAGCAGGGAAGGTTCACAGGAGGAGTAGGGCCGGAGCTGGTCATCAAAGGGTGAGGAAGAGTGTGCTTTGCAAAGGGGGAGACCTGGGAGCAAAGGCCAGGACTTTAGGGTTTGAAGTTGAGCAGGAAAATGACAGGAGAATGAGGGCTCCTCTCTGGGGCACACCCTTGGTCTCCAGGACAGAGATAAGGTACAGGAAAACGCAGGTGTCCAGGGAAGGGGGTCCCTGGGAGCACATGCTTTATGATGCTGGCACCCACCTTGGTGGGAAAATGGGACTTTGCATTTACTATAGTCAGAAAACTGGGTACCTTGGTGTGTGTGTGTGTCTATGTTTGAATCCTTATGTCAAAGTCCTTTGACATTCATGATCTCTTTGTCCTTTCTCAGCTACTCTGAGAAGTTGGCGGACAGAAATATCCTCAAAGACAGAAAAGAAGAGCCCCGGTGGGAGGAAATGTCTTGCTCATGGCCATGGGGCTTCAGAGTTGAAAAGCCAAGGCCCAACCAGGGCTCCCAGCCCAGCTCCATGCTCCCGCCCATGAAGCTTTGCCCAGACCCCCATCCCACCTCCCAGCACCCCGCGTGCTTCAGGCCACCCTGCCATCTGCCTTCTCCACCCCTAGACGTTCTCCCTTGGAGGAGAGAGGCACTCCAGCGTGAGCCTTTGTGTTTGCATCAGAGTTCAAGGCCAGGGTCAAGGGTCCATCTTCTCCCAAACCATCTTGCTGGCTTTTAGTGCCCACCTTTCTTAAGAAGCAACAGCCACAGAAGAGGGACCAGCAAGGAGTGAAGCCCTGTTCTGAGCTTTGGAAGGGAGCAGCTAGGAGGCGGTCCTCTGGTGAGGACGTGTGAGGGCCTACTAGTTGGATCCCTTCTTTCCAGAATCTCTGGTGGAGTGTCAAAGAGGACTGAGGGTCTGGGGGGTAGATCTGCCCCTTGCCAATAAACATGGGCATCTGCGAAGCTCTCGCCTGGTGCCAGGCACTGCTCTGAGTACCCTGTGCATACATGCTCTTCACAGCCGCCTGGCCGGGGGGAAGGTATGATTATGACCCTCGTTTTACAGGTGAGGAAAGGGAGGCACAGAGAGGTTAAGTGACTTTCCCAATGTCAAGCAGTGAGTGGCAGAGCTGGGATTTGAGCCCAGGAAGTCTGCCTCAAGGAGCTATTTTGCCTCGATAAATAATAATAGTAACAACCACAGCTCCCATATGACGACCCCTTCCTATGTGCCTGGTGCTTTACTTCCTCAGAGCAATGCTGTGACTTAGACGTTGATGTTTTCCGAATTTCTAATTTCATAGATGAGTAAATCCTGGCTTAGCAGGGCGCCTGGTGTGAGGTGACTGCAGAGGCTCACAGACGTTAGGTCTGCCTAAATCCGAAGCTTCCACCCTCCTCTGCCTCTGTGACTTGCTGTGTGACTTTGGCGCTTTTGGAGACTCAGTTTCCCTGTCTTAAGCCCTCTGCCTCTTGCTTTCCCGCTCCAGCAAGTGAGAGTGGACTGGGCTGCCGCGCCGCGCGGGTGAGGGTCGGACAACTCTGGAGTCCCCCCCTTCCCCATCGGCCCCCCGCAGAAGTCCCCGCTCCCCGCCGCTTGGCGAGTTGGGGGCAGGGACCGGCGGGAAGGTACCGGGTGGGCCAGGTCGGAGCTGTGTCACCGAGAGATCGACAAGGCCGGGGAGAGAAGGCCCCGCTGTGATTTGGGGAGAGGCCAAGGGGCCCCTAAGTCACGTGCTCGGGGCGGCTGTGCAGGAGCTGACGGTCCTCTGGGAACCCAGAAGCGCCCCAGACTTGAGTAGGCGAGGGGAGGGAGAGCCGGAGGAGGCAGGTTCTGGGCCGAGGGGATGGGGGTGGGGGGGAGGCAGGGAGCACGCGGACAAAGGAGGCGGCCGGCGGCCCAGCTGTTTTGAAAAATGCTTCCTGTTTCTTTAAAGGCGCTCGCGGCTCGGGCGGCCCGGGCTGGGGAGGCGGTGGCGGCGGGAGCTGCCTCCTCTCCGGGCGGCGGCGCTGACTGATCTCGCGAACTGGGCTTCTGTGTAAACTGAGGCTAAACAAACACAGATGGAGCGCAGCGGGCGTTCTCCAGAAATGCTGGCAAGGCGGCAGCGACTTCAGATGACACTCTGAGCGCTCCGGGAACGGACAGCCCAGCGGCTTCGCGGAGCCGGCGGCGCAGCTGCCCCGGGCGAGGGGGGAGAAAGGGAGAGAGGGAGGGGAGGCGGGCGAAGTGGGAGAGCCAGAGACTCCTCGGCGCTGAGCGCGGCAGCGGCTCGGGCAGCCCCACGCCCCTGCCTCGCGCGCCGCCCGCGCCATGAAGCACATCCCGATCCTCGAGGACGGTCCGTGGAAGACCGTGTGCGTGAAGGAGCTGAACGGCCTCAAGAAGCTCAAGCGGAAAGGCAAGGAGCCGGCGCGGCGCGCGAACGGCTATAAAACTTTCCGATTGGACTTGGAAGCGCCCGAGCCCCGCGCCGTCGCCACCAACGGGCTGCGGGACAGGACCCATCGGCTGCAGCCGGTCCCGGTCCCGGTGCCGGTGCCAGCCCCAGTGGCGCCGGCCGTTCCCCCAGGAGGCGGCGCGGACACAGCCGGGGAGCGCGGGGGCTCCCGGGCGACCGAGGTCTCCGACGCGCGGAAACGCGGCTTCGCCCTGGGCGCAGTGGGGCCAGGACTCCCCACGACGCCGCCGCCGCCGCCTCCTGTGTCCCAGAGCCAGGCACCTGGGGGCCCAGAGCCACAGCCTTTCCGAGAGCCGGGACTGCGTCCCCCGCATCTTGCTGTGCGCACCGCCCGCGCGCCCCGCGCAGTCCGCGCCCCCAGCGCCGCCAGCGCCCTCGGAGTCCACAGTGCGCCCGCGCCCCCCCCCACGCGCCCCGGGGAAGTCCCACTCGTCAATTTCACACGTAATTTACAATAACCACCCGGATTCCTCCGCGTCGCCTAGGAAACGACCGGGCGAAGCGACTGCCGCCTCCTCGGAGATCAAAGCCCTGCAGCAGACCCGGAGGCTCCTAGCTAACGCCAGGGAGCGGACGCGTGTGCACACCATCAGCGCAGCCTTCGAGGCTCTCAGGAAGCAGGTACCCGCTCCCCCGCCGCGCGCCCTCACTGCGCCCGGGGACGACTGCCGGAATGGGTGGGCGAGTGGCCTGGCCCGGATAGAGGTGGAGGTGTGTTTAAGGGTCAAGCTGCCCAGACCGGTCCGACCCTGGGGGGGCCGAGACAGGTGTGGGCAGCCCTGGGGCAGTGACTTTGCCACAAGGTTGGTATGGATCATAGTTTTCAAAGACGGAGATAAAGGTTGGAGATCTCTGGCCCGAGCACCCGCCCCCTCGCCACGCCCGCCCTCAACCCCCGCCTCGGGGGGTAACGCTGTCTGCGCGTCTGACTTCAGCCTTCATAGTTCACTTTTATGGCAGCGAGCGTTTGCCTGCCGGAGTCCCCTGGGGGCGGTGCGGAGTGGAGAGGGGAAATGTGGGAATCTGTCTTGGTTGCGGGAGAAAGGGGCAACCCTTCTCCAGGCATTTGGCATGGTCGGGGTCTTGGCTCCCTGTTGGTGGTGGTGAGGCCGGGAACGCTGCGGCGGGGCCGTCCGGGGGAGCTTGTCAACCCCTCTTCAGCCCCCAGCTCCCAGCAGTGATGCCCCAAACATTCAGGTTGCTAACGGGCTGTGCACCCCTTGCCCTGGCATCCTCAAGAACCTGCGCTACAAGCCTGTGCCCTCTCCCCAGGGGTGGCCTCAGGAATGAGCTGGTGGGAGTCTTTCCCTGAGATCCCTTCCTTTCATCCTGTGGTGAAGCAGGCAACCGTGCTGAGGGGGAGCGCCTAGTTGGGGGATTTTCTCTGGAGCATCTTCAGAGCCTAGTTCTGGGGTGAGTTGGGGACTTTTTAGTTTGAGGCTGGTGAGGGCTGCCCTCACCAGACAGTGCCCCTGAGCAGGTAGAGGAAGAATGCTTAACCCAAGAATTACCCGTGGTGGGGCGGGACAGTTTACAATTCCACTTTAGACAAGGTTGGCACTGGCTTGGGCTTCTAGGCTTCTTATTTTCTTAGTGAGAAGGGGCTCTAGGAAGGAGGTGGTGAGTTCTCTTCCACCCGACACAGGGCTCGGAGAAGGGTTAGGGTAGATGTGGCTAATTCGAAGTGTGCGTGTTTTTTTTGTTTTATTTTGTTTTGTTTTTTGCATGCTCTACAGCTGACTTGCTGTGTGACTCCAGGAATTTTGCTCAACTTCTCTGGGTTTCAGCCAGCAACAAAACATTTCAGAAACCATGATCTTATTTTTGGATCACTCTCCTCTTCCTCCTGTTGCTTGGGGTGGGGTGGGGCAGTAGTGCCTGTGTCTACCCATGGAAAGGAAATGGAATCCCTTGGGGGAAAGAGGCCCTATGACTTTTGAGCGAAAGTGTCTTGCTTGGGCTTGGGGAAAGTGGTGAGTGACGTGGGGTGGGGGCGGGGGGCGGGGTGGCTGTCACAGATCAGGCTGGGCCTCTGCCCTCAGCCACACCAGCTGGAACCCTGGGCAGTGGGCCCAGTGGAGCAGTCAGTCCTACCCTGAGCCAGCAGCTCTGTGCCTGCATTGCTGGGTAGGGGTGGCAGTGTGTGGGGGATCCTGCAGCCCACTTTCCAGGACAGAAGGATAACAGAAGGGCAGAGAGATGCCTGTCCACTTGCCCACCTTGCCACTAAGGGAAGCCCCTCCTAGACTGGGGAGGCATGTACCCAGAGCCTCACAGTAGGTGAATAGCAGGTCGGGGCTGGCACCTAGGGCCTTTGACTGCTGGTTCTGGGCCCTTCTGCCCTTCTGCTGCCTCTCTGTGTGCTGAGAGAATACTCACCTGAGTGTTCTGTTACATCTCATGTGCCCACTGGCTTTTACTTTATCCAACAATCAATTCCATCTCATTTGATCTAAACAATATCCCTGTCAAAATTGGATTAACTCATTTTATAGTATGGAACCCTGAGCCCCAGAGATGGAAGGAGATCACCTAGTGGGTTAGGAAAGATGACAGCAGTTTTTGGAATGCCCTCCGACCAAATGCTTCTCTCAGTGCCCTCTGTATCAGCATCAGGTACTCCTCTCAGCCCCCAGCGGGATGTTTGTTAACAATCAAGGCAGGGTGTACACTTGGCCGACCCTTTGAAATGAGATTGTTCATCCTGGTCTCCTTTTACTTCCCCCACGTTCCCACGGGAAGTTCTCTATAAAAAGGGCAAGTTCAGCGTGTCTAAGCAGAAGGCAAACCCATGCCCTCTCAGAGAGAGAGTATGTATGCAATGCAAACACTCATGCAGGTACACACACACATGCCCCTTGCACGTGCTCAAAAGCACACACAAATGCACGGTCACAGAAGTGCCTGTTCCTGTTGGTTTCCTCCTTGCCCCAGCCATTCTGTCTCTTCCCTAGAAAGGCTGCCAGGCCATAGTGGGCACCTGCCTGTTAGCTGGGAAGGAAAGAGATCCGGCCAGGACGTTTCTGGTCATACAGCCAGGGGCCAAGGCCACACTCACCATGTTCCCCCTCACCACCATGGCACCCATTCAATGGAGGAAGTCCTGTGTTCTGGAGGAGCCCCTTCCTCCTCTGGGCCTCAGTCTTCTCCGTAAAATGTACTCCCCACCCCCGCGCCCAATCCAGATGAGCTGTAGCTCTGGAGTTAGCCTCGGGCCTAACTGTTTGAAATGGGCCCTTGGAAAGTGACAAAAGGCAGAAGGTCAGCTCTGCCTGAAATGGGGCCTTGGGCAGTGTGGCACTGAGTTGGGTTCTGGGATTGTGTCTCTGGCCTGGGGCTTCGTTCTTCTGAGCAGCTTCCTGGAACCATGAAAGATGCACTGACCTGGGAACCTGGAGGCCTGGCATTGAGTTGCGTCTCCTCTGTATGCCTTCTGTGTGGCCGTGGACAAGTCGCTGGCCTTCTCTGGGCCTCAGTTGCTGAAGCTGTAAAATGGTAATATCGCTGATCTCATCCACAGTGTTGAGAAGAGCAAATGAGGAAAGAAGGAGGCCTATAAGAACAGTGAACATTTCTTTCCTTTCTTTCTTCCTTCCTTCCTTTCCTTTCTTTCTCTCTCTCCTTCCTTCCTTCCCCTCCTTCCCTCCTTCCTTCCTTCTCTCTCTTTCTTTCTCTCTCTTTCTCCCTTCCTTCCCTCCCTCCCTCCCTCCCTCCCTCCCTCCCTCCTTCCTTCCTTCCTTTCTTTCTTTCTTTCTTTTTCTTTCCTTTCTTTCTTTGTCTCTCTCTGTCACCCAGGCTGGAGTGCAGCGGTGCAATCTCGGCTCACTGCAACCTCCACCTCCTGGGTTCAAGTTCTTCCATTCTCCCACCTCAGCCTCCTGAGTAGCTGGGATTACAGGTGCACGCCACCACACCTGGCTGATTTTTTGTATTTTAGTAGGGACGGGGTTTCACCATGTTGCCCAGGCTGGTCTCTAACTCCTGAGCTCAGGTGATCCGCCTGCCTCGGCCTCCCAAAGTGGTAGAATTACAGGCATGAGCCACCACGCACAGCCAGAGCAGCGACCATTTCTTACGCAGCTCCAGGGTCCTCAGGGCTGGGCAGAGCTCTCAACAGATGAAGCAATAAGAATTCTTTAATCGTTTTAATAACTATCAGAGAAACTAGCATTTATCACATGCTTACTTTGTGCCAGGCACGGTTCTAAGCCTGTTATGTGTATGAGTTCATTTAATGAAATAGATATTGTCATCATCACACCCCCTGCCCTGTTTCACGGATGGTGACACTGAGGTTCAGAGAGCTTATGTAAGTTGTCCCAGTCTTTTGCCACTGCATGTGGCCTTGTGGGTTTTGTGCTACACCCTACCTTGGCACGCTGTTCGCCAGACTCCAGGGTGGCGGTGCCTTGCAGC
Organism: Ateles fusciceps; assembly: GCA_036589455.1. NCBI lineage: Eukaryota > Metazoa > Chordata > Mammalia > Primates > Atelidae > Ateles > Ateles fusciceps. The sequence continues at coordinate 1,951,743 of JAZHEH010000053.1, read as the reverse complement.
AGTGTACATTTGCAGGCTGCCGAGCTATGTGCCGCTGCTGCTGCTGCGGAGCTTGGGCTGGACTCTCAGGGCCTCGACTCGTAACAGCTCTGTTCCTCAGCCTGTCTAATGTCCTGGCGCCATCCACCCTCAGCATGAGGAAGCCAGACAGGCTCCCACTGTGTCATAATCCACTGTCCTCTCAACCAGGAAGGGAGCAGGGAGTGTGGCTGCATAGCTGCAGGTGCGGAGGTGCAGGTGGGAGAGAGGCCCTCCAGTCTGGGCTGGATGGTGCGGGGCAGATGGTCAGGCCGCAGCACATGCCACCAGTGCAGCTGCACCAGAGCCCTCCCTGCCGCCTCATGTGAAGGCCATGTGTGCACAGCTGGCCTGGCCCGGGACTGGGGCTGCTCCCTGCCAGGTGGGAGGGGTCAAAAGGAAAGGCTGGCCTTGTAGGGTGGTAAGGGAAGGGCCAGAGTGGCAGGACCTTCTGTCTCACAAGCTGTGCCCACCCTTGGGGCATCTGGTGTGCATGTGGATTTCCTCTCTCCTCTCAAAGCCCCTCAGCACTGATGGAGGATGGCTGCAATGGAAGGCAGTGTGGGGCCCCAGGTTCTGCCGTGGTCCTCTCCACTGATGATGTGCCAAGCAGTTGGGGCCCAGGCTACCTCCCCTGCTGCCCCTGGAACCTCCCAGGGGGTCCTCATCGAGTGAACTCAGGGTGGCCCTGGAGAGGGTATGGGAATGGTGCCCAGCACATTCCTCACTCTTAAACTCCACAGAGTGCAAGGGGGATGTGGGGGGTGCAGAGAAGCCTGCGCACCATCCCCTCAGCCAGTGAGGGACAGGCCTGCTTGCACTAGGGGCTGCATGTAGATAGGTAAGGATGACAAAGGTCTTCCTCATGTTCCATCGTGTCCACGGTCACCAGGGTGGCTGCTCCTGCACTGAGCAAGGCCCGACCTGAGCCTGCTGTGGGAGGTCTGAGGTGCTGTCTTCCCATGTTACAGATGAGGACGCTTATGGAGAGGTGAAGCAGATTGCTCAAGGCCACAGAGCGACCAGGATCTGTACTCAAGCCTGTCTGGCCCTGGAGCCGTAGCTCTTAGCCACCCAGACCCAGGTTCTCAGGGTCCAGCCTGCTGGCTGTGCAGGAGGTTGGGAGTTTTTTGCTTTTTTTTTTGAGTCAGAGTCTCACACTCTTGCCCAGGCTGGAGTGTAGTGGCACAATCTCAGCTCACTGCAACCTCCACGTTTCAGGTTTACGTGATTTTCCTGCCTTGGCCTCCCGAGTAGCTGGGATTACAGGCACCCGCCACCACGCCGGGCTAATTTTTTATATTTTTAGTAGAGACGGGGTTTTACTATGTTGGCCAGGCTGATCTCAAACTCCTGATCTCGTGATCCACCTGCCTCGGCCTCCCAAAGTGCCGGGATTACAGGCATGAGCCACTGCGCCCGGCGAGGTTGGGATTTTAAAGGACCTGTTTAGATAGACTTTGGGAAGCTCTGGGTAGAGTGGCTTCACATCGGGAATCCAGCGCTCACTGACACGAGATGATCAGATGATCATTTCAGTGGAGTCTGATGCTCGTCTGTGTGTAGTGGGCGTAGTGCTGTTGGAGCCCTGTGGGCTTCCAGGAGGGCGTCTTGGGCTGGGTCTGAAGGGTGGGCTGGAGTTGGCACAGAAGCAAGAGTGTGGAGGGCTTTGAGACCTTTTCTGCATTCTCTGGTAGGTTCTCAGCATTGCTTCTTTGGGAAGCTTTCCCACATTTGCACCTGTGATCTCATTCTGAGGTAGCAGGTGTTCTAATGCCCATTTCACTAGTGAGGAAACTGAGGTCCTGTAAGCTTATGGACCTGCCTAAGGTCACGTGGATGGCCAGGGGTGGAGCCAGGCCCTCGGGCTCCCAGGCCAGTGCTCTTTGCGTTTTTCATGCTTGCTGGAACTGGGTCCAGCTTAGGGGTGGGTTGGGTGGAAGGTTTTGGGGGCATATGTGACCTTGTGAAAATACCAAAGTCTATTCCTTCAAAGTTGAAAAATCCTTTTGGGATGAGCGCAAGGCAGATCCTTTTACTTTCCTGGAAGTTGGGCAGTCTGTCGGGAGTGGGAGCCAGGTAACTCTGCCTCCTCCTTTGGCATGTGTCCCCTGACCAGGGTGAGCAGACAACTGCTGTGGGGGCCTCTGTAGGCAATGGTGGTGTGTGGGCTCTGGGCCTTGCTGTGGATGCTCTGAGAGGGATCTCATGGCATCATCAGCCCAGGCAGGACTCTCCATCCCCAGCTCAGGAGGGTGGGCTGCCTACCTCCCCCACCTTAAGCTATTGACACTTATTCAGATCCCCAGGCAGTTCCTGCTGGCTAACTGGAAAGAGCCCAGCTAAGCCACCAGTTCAAAACCCAGCTCATCACTCACCAGCTGAGAGATCCAGGAAATTCCTACATACCTGAGAGTCACATGCTTTGCTGTAAAGTGGAAGTGATCATTTCTACCCCCTTGGGCTGCTTAAAAGATGAATACGGACATCGTATTTGAAATGCTCACCCTCTGCCTGGTCTTAATAGATCATAATAACCACAAGGTGGCCTGGGCCCGGCAGTCACGGGGAATCTGTGCCGCTCAGACTCTGGCGGGAGTACTCGATGAAGTCCTCGAAGCCCTGTGAGCTGCCCAGGCATTGCTACCCCAACTTTCCAGATGAGGAAACGGGCGCTCTGAGGAATGAAGGCACTTCCCAAGGTCACACTGCTTGTAAGTGCCTGGAATTCAGAGCAGCTCTTTCCACCATATTTTGACATTGCAGAGCCAGAATGAGTGGTAGATTCTCACTCTGTGGTGACATCCCAGGCCGGGTGCCTCTGAGCTGGGCTGTTGGGAGCTGAGGGGCTGCATCCTGGGGCATGGGCGCCAGGAGGATCTGGAATTAGCCAAGTGGTGAGGAGCTGCCCACGGGGGTGGGGGGAGGAGGAGAGGTGAACAACCTGGAAGAGGCCTTCAGTGTCCCAGATAGGGCTACCTCTGGTGTGGTGGGATCTGAGAGAGCCTACTAGCCATGTGCCTGGTGTCAGTCAGATGAGTGATCTGCGGCCCAATATGTCACCTCTCTGTTTTTGTGGGTACAGATGGTGGGGAAGGTTTTAAGTGGGCTAACACTACCTGTAAGTAGCTACTGCAGTGTCAGATATACAAGAGCTCAATGCATGGGTTTCTTCTTGTTAGACCTGGAACTTGACAGAAACAATAGGCAAGAAACGTATCTAGGACAGAACTGGCCCAGAACCTGGCATGGGAGCCCCTAGATTGGCCTTGGCCTCAGCCGTTGCTTTGTGGTCCCACAGTGACCCTGGATCACGGTGTACAGATCCCTTCCAAAATCCCTGTTCCCCTCCTGGAAGCCCAGCTGTTACAGGCCAAGGGCTCAAAGAGCTGTGCCTTTAAGAGAAACTCCTAGCGTGGCCTGTGTGTGAAAGCAGTGCTGAGGGCTGTGTCATAGAGCTCACCCAGTCCCCAGAGCCTCCCCCAGGCTGCCACACCCTCCCTGGGGTGAAGAGGAGGCAGCAGTGCTGGCCGGCCCCTGAGACCCCCTTCCCTGCCCCCGGGACTGCCAGACCTTGTTTATTTGTTCAGGCTGATAAAGCAGGATTCCCTGGACTCTGGCTGGGAAGGAGCAAAGTGCATTGTTCTGCCAGCATTTCTGGGATGGGTTTGGAGCTGCGGCCAGGGCTGGGAGTGGGAGATGGGGTGAGGGGTGGAAAGCATGGGAGTTGGCTTTCTCTGTCGCTTTCCTCTCCCTCTCTGGGTTTCTGAGTCTCAGCACCTCCAGAGGGTGGAGGGTGGTGCAGGCACGTGTCCTGGCTCCTCATCCACTCTAGAGCTCGACTTTGGGGACCTTCTGCCAAACCAACCATCATACTTTCACATTACTTTATGCAATGCATACATCATCTCATTTAATCCTTACCACCTTGTGAGGTCAGTCCTGTTCCCGATATGACAAGGAAACAAGGCTCAGAAGATTCTGTCCCTTGCCCAGAGTCTTACAGCTAGACAAAGCTAGAGCCAGGAATTGAACCCAGCTAACAAAAAGGTACGTGTGCTTAGCTTTATGCCAAATAGCTACATCTTCATCATCAGAGAGAGGAAAGGTATTTGAGCTCAGTTCAAAATATTCTGGAGTGAAGATCCAGAGGGAGATCATTCATTTGTTCACTCATTGCCTCAATCAACAAACCCTTTTGAGGGCCTGTTATGGGCAGGACCTGTGCTAGGCTCTGCAGACATGGGCCTTCCACCCACAGTTCATAGGGAGACGGAACACTAAATAGCCAGAGTATGGGCAGTTATGGCCAGACGGGGTGCTATTAGGGCCCTATGAAGGGCAAGCTGTCCTTCCTGGTGTAGGGTAGAGGTGGGGGAGGTCAGGGAAAGCTCTTGGACGCAGTGAGGTTTAAAGTGAAATCAAAGTGGGTGATGTGTTAGGGCCCCAGTCCTAGGGGTGACTGTCTTGTTCATGCTTTTCCTCCAGGCTCTGGAATAGGGATTTCCGTCCTTGGCACTATTAGACACTGGGGGCAGGGAGTTCTCTGTTGTGGGGGGCAGTGTGGGATCCTGTGCACTGTAGGCTGTTTGGCCACGTCCCCATCTCTGTCCCCGCAATGCCCCCACTCCCCTGCTGTGAAAAGCAGGAATGTCTCCAGAGATTGCCAACTGTCCCTTGAGGGACAAAACCATCCCTGGTTGAGAATCACTGGCCTGGAAGAGTGCTTGGTGTATTTCGGGGGCTCATTAAATACTTGTGTGGATGCATCGTGCCATCCCACCCGCTGTAGGATAGGGTTCGTCAGTGATGTGGATGCCACGTGTGGATCCTGAAGAGCCAGAACGAGGAGAAAACTGGAGCCACGTTGCTGGATTTTTAGGCCTTTAGGCGAACAGTGCATTATAGGAACATAGGGTCTGTTAGTATCTTATCAGGTTGATTTCGTGGAGCTATTTCCAGGTTTCGAGACAGAACTCTGTTCAAGTATGCCACAGTCTGGAGTTTTTGCTCATGCAGCATGAATATTGATGGAGCCGGATATTTAAAAAAGTAGAGGCTCCGTCTTTCACCCCATACAAATTCCTGTGTAATTAGTGAGGAGCTAGTTGGTGATGAATCATTGACAAACATGTCAAGTTTGTTCAGTGCCATGAGTATGTCTTACGCCGCTGTTCTGCCCAGCAGCACCCCAAGTCCTGAGGGCACAGAGAAAAAGATTTTTTAAAAATGAAAAACAACCGTGTTTGTGTCTTTCCAACTGAGCACTGACACTTTACTTCCTGCATGTCCCCAGAGTCCCAAGCATGACATTATAATCTCACTCAAGGGAAAGTTCTCTGAAGCAGGAATCAAGTCATTCATTGTCGCACTCCCCCAAGTGCCCAGCAAAACAAGTGTTGCTGAATGAATGAATGGAACATCAGAGCTGAAAAAACAAAATGCCTGTTCTCTCAGAGAGATTCGTGCTCAGGAGGGTGGAGGACAGAGCTCTGTGGTGGTCGTGGAAATTCACTGAGTTTCCATTCAGACTGACTGGTGGGCAGGCGTGAGCTGAACCTGTTTCTTCCCCTGCAAAATGGAAATGTGGGTGTATCTCAGAGCGGATGAGCTGAGGGGTGTGTGTGTGTGTGTGTGTATGTGTGTAAACAGCAGGTGCGTAGAGCAGATCAGAAGATCAGGGCAGAGAGCCCAGATACACTGTAGACAGGCCACCTCCCATGCCTGCCAGGCTGGGTGCTGCGACCCTGCAGCCCTTCCTGACGCCTTCTCCTCTCAGGTGCCGTGCTACTCGTATGGGCAGAAGCTGTCCAAACTGGCCATCTTGAGGATCGCCTGTAACTACATCCTGTCCCTGGCGCGGCTGGCTGACCTCGACTACAGTGCCGATCACAGCAACCTCAGCTTCTCTGAGTGTGTGCAACGCTGCACCCGCACCCTGCAGGCCGAGGGACGTGCCAAAAAGCGCAAGGTATGTGCCAGCCTTGTGTAGTAGCCTCTGGGGAGCATAGGGGAGGCAGAGACAGGAACTTGGGGGTGCCCTGCATGTGCCCAGAATTCTGAAGGGGCCAGAGAGATCAGCTCTTGGAGGTTTGCTGGGACTTACTTCAGCTTCAGGGCTCCTCAAATCCCTGGAATGATAGGTGCGCCCCCTACTCCTGGTAACCGGCTGCTGGGTGACCTCAGACAATCACCCAGGGTCTCTGGGCCCGGGTTTGCTCCTCACTTAAATGAAGAGGACCATTGATCTCTAAAGCCCCTTCCTGATCTTAGGTGATCTGGTGCTGAATTCCCTGGTTTGCCCCCCGATAAATGCCATATCAGGACAAGATTCCCCCTGAGCAGGGTGACAGCCCAGGAGAGCCCTTTGGCAGGTTTTGGGAGGGTGACTTGGCCTGTGGGTTATCTGACACTATGCATTAAGTGGGGTGATGGTCATTCATTCATTCATTCTGGAGAGATTGATGGAGCCCCCAACCGCATGCCGAGCACACTGGGCAGGGATATGAAGATGACAAACATATGGTCCCAGTCCCCATGCAGCTCACAAGATGGTCAGAGAGACCCTCCTGTAAGTAGATGAGGGCAGGACCCCTGGGGAAGGCCAGGTAGAAGAGAGACAGATTCACCCTCCTGCCCATGGGAGTTCGTCAGTGATATGGATGCCACATGTAGATCCTGAAGAGCCATAATGAGGAGAAAACCGGAGCCATGGTTGCTGGGTTTTTAGCCCTTTAGGTGAACAGTGCATTATAGGAACATAGGGTCATCTCAGTGTAAGTGGTGTTTGATCTGGGACTAGCAAGACAACCAGGTTACCAGACAGATGAAAGAGGGAACAGCATCCAAGGCAGAGGGAACAGCTTGTACGAAGCCTGATGTGGTTGGGGAAATGTGTGCAGGAGGAAAGGTGTCGGGCGTAGATACAGGTCCCCAGATGGTCAAAGCTTCGGGCATTCCCAGTTAAGGGTCACTGCTGAGCAAGGCTTAGTGCAGCCCTCCGGATCTCTGTTCCCATGTGGCTTGGGGGGAGGGGGAGCAACAGAGAGTGGGACCCAGTCTACATCTGTGAGGCAAGACCCCTGCCCTGCCTAGAGGGCGAGGGTGAGGGCGGGACCCTGTCATCCTCCATCCATTCTTTACACTGCCTCCTTCCTTCCTGGCCTGCCCCTCCTCCCATCCCTGACATTCCTCTCCAGACCCCTTTTCAGTAGGCCCCTTGGTGGGTTCTCCGGGTTTCCCAGAGGTCCCCCACAGACTCCAGGCTCATGCCCGGGAGGGTCGTGGCACCTCCTCAGGGCTCCCTGCCGCCGCTGCCACGGTAACTGCACGTTGCATTCCTGGGAGTGCTTTAACTCGGACCAATTAGACAAAATCCTCATCAAGTGGGTGAGAGAGGAAGCGCCACCGGCGGCTCTGGGGCGGCTTTCCTCTGGAAAGTGACACTGGTAAATTAGGGCGTGATTGATGGCTCCCGCAGAGCTCGGTGACAAAGGAGGTTTGTAAACTCTCGGTGAACTTCCCCTGGCATTCAGGCGGTCTGGAGGTGTCGATGGGCAGAGTGGGCAGGTGCCCCATCTCCATCTCAGCCCCTCACTGCCCTTCCCCTGCACCCTCCTCTTCACCCAGGGAAGGCAGAAGTACAGCGTGGAGGCCCTTCCTTCCTACCTTCCCAGGTTCCCTGATCGGAGCGGGGTCCTGGGCTGGGAGGAGGCTGGAAGCCTGGCTGGAGAGGAAAGAGGGACAAGTCGGGTGGAGAGGCCCGACAGAGCCAGCTGAGCTTCTGGCTTCCCCTGAAGTCACCTCAAATCTAACACATCCTAGATACCCTCTGGGCCTGGTCCAGCCTCCCCCATTGTGGAGAGTCGGGGTCTCTACCTGAGGCTACAGGTTGTGGTTAAGAGCATCGCACAGCCGTGGGTTCGAGCCCTGGCTCACCACCCACCAGGTGCACCGTCCTGCACCTGTGCTTAGCCTCTTCTGCCTCAGTTTTCTTGTTGATAAGTGGGGACAGTGGAAACACTCACTCATGGGCCACTGTGAAGATGAGAGTCACTGCAGGAGAGCAAGGGTGGGGTCTGCATGGTTGCCGCCCTCAGGGTAGTGAGCCCTCAAAATGCTTGAGCTCTGAATTTGAGGCTCATCCTGCGGGGTTGACTTGTGTGGTAAAATTGCCCTGGAGGGGGGATTTTGGGGGTCGAAGATGGAAGTTCCAGGGTAGGAATGTGTCTCTTTCCTCCCTACCCTCCCTCCCTCACACCCGGCCTGGGCCTGAGGGGCACTTCCTGCCTCCTGCCCTCCTCTTTCCCAGCTGGTGACCTCCTCCCCCAGCTGGGACTCTGGGAGGTGGGGTCTGTGTGTCTTTGCTCTAATGAGCTTCATGGTCTCACAGACTTACATGATATGTGTGGTGACACATTTCTCATATGAAGCCACTCAGGAAGCCCTGGCTGGCCCTGCGTCTCCCCCGTGGGGGCCGGTGTTCATAATTCCAGCCATTCCCGGACCAGCCCTTTCCATAGTTTTATCTGGACAACCAGGATTTGACCCAGCAGGCTTTGCAAGTGTGGGCATCTAAAGCAGCCAGAGTCCTCCCCAGCTTGGGACCCCTGGAGTGGCTGAAGCCCTCGAGCTCCCAGGCGCCCCTTTCAAGTGAGCCCCTGCGTCCCACCTCTGGGCACCGATGCTTTTGCTGCCATAATCGCTAGTTGTCACCCTCCCTCTGTCTGCCTCTCTCAGCAGTCTGGCTCATGTTGTCACCCTCTTTCTCTGCTCCCTTGGTGGGGACATGTGGCCTCACACTGAAGCCCAGCATAGCTGGCCTTAGCTGATCTCCTCAGCAGATGTCCTGCTCTGGGAGTGGACTCGTGCACGCTGACACAGAGGGGGCCTGGAGCCCCAGTGGGGGGGGCCTTTCCCTGCCTCCCGGGGCCCCTTGTCCTTCCCTTTTGTCTGGGGACTTGAGATGGCCTGAATGAAGAGCACGTCTTTAGATGTGTCCTAGCTTTTGAGTTGCCTTTGGAACCTCACCAGTTTTATTTTCTTCCTTTTGTGGTCTCCCAGCCTGGGCCTCTGAGGCCCCACCTCCATTTACAGATATTCTGTTTGGGGAACCAACCCCCAGGACAACTGAACCAACAAATATTCTTCCTCATGCGTGGGACTATTTCTATGAGAAGACTTGCAAAGGTCTAACAGCAGATTGCACCTGGTTAAGAGTTTTGGGGAAGAGGTGACTGACAGCACCGACTGCTCACAGTGCTCAGCACTGCCACACCACAGCCTGGCAGCCGGGCAGGGTCCAGGGGAAGCCCAGGAACTTACAGTAGATGCTGGGAGGAAGAGCCCCCTCTTCCCCACCTTCCACCCTCTTCAGCAGGTGTCCACCCCTCCCCCCATAGGACATGTGACCACTACAGGGGTCCCCAGGCAAGAGATGGGAATCTCAAAGCACTCTTTGGTATTCCCATCCACCCATCCCCCTCTCCTCCCTTCCCTTCTCTTCCCTACCCTCCCTTCTCTCCCTCCCTCCCTCCCTCTTTTATCCCTCCTTCTTTCCTTCCTTCCTTCCTTCCATCCATCCATGAACAGCTACTGAGTACCCTCTATGCGCCAGGCACAGTGCAGGTATAAAATAATTTACCACATAGTCGCCATCATCAAGCAGCAACTGAACACTCCTTGGTCTAGAGGATTTGGGAACCAGGAGTGGTTAGGGTGAGAAAAAGGAAAAGCAAACCAAAGAATTTTTGCTCCTAACATAAGTCTCTAGCCATCAGGGGCCATCAGGAAGCTGTGGACTGTGGAGGGGGACCCAGGAGGGCCGGGGGAGATTGCTCAGAGTCCTGCAGGGGCACAGGAGGGTGGGAGAGGGGTGAGAACTCGAGCCTTCCATCCACACCTGCTCTGCCTTGTCTGGGTCAGGGGGTGGGTTCATGGGTTGGAGTCCCTACCACACAGGGTCTGGATTAGCACACAGTCCCTGGGCCACCACCCTGGGGCTTGCTGCTTGGCATCACCTTGGAGATGGCTCTGGGACAGGAGCGTGGGCCCAGTTTGTGTCTGAATGATATCACGAGTGTGCAGGTTCTCTATAGGGCCCTTCCACCTGACTTCAGGCCATTGTCCCTCTCCACGGCCACTCGGGGCTGCTGGAGTCCCTTGCTGTTCCTCTCTGGAAAATGGGATGACCACCTCAGGGCTACTTGCTTCCCAGCCCTTTCTACCCAAAATGAGCCATGCTTGCTGCCCCATGTGTCTGTGGCTGTGGAAGCCTGCCTGCTAAAGGAGTTCCTGACGAGGTGCATGCTGGCCCATAGCCTCACAGTCACCCTCCTGGAAACTCAGTTGCATGTTAACTGGGGTTTCAAGCCTTAGGACAGAAGAGCACCTGCTGATGGGCCAGTCAGGCAGGGTTGCAGGAGGCTGGGAGCAAAAATTTGGATCAAAGGCTGTGAAGCGGGCAGATGCCTGCCCTAGCAGCTGTGATGGCGGTGGTCATCGCTGGTGTGATTGGTGGACATTTGAACTGTCCCACACAGGGACTGCTTCCTCAGAGCTAATGTGTCCGAAGAGGCTGGGTGACCCTCCTTCAAGATGCCCACTTGGGAGGTTAAGCTCAGTATCCTCTGAGGTCCCTCACACCCCAGTGAGCTGCCCTGTCGGTCCAGGTCAGTGTTAAGAAGGAGATTTAAAGAGCGCTTGGCTCCCTCTCCGAGCCCAGGTTCATCCTCTGCCCATCTCAGCCCTTCTCGGCAGGAGGTGGGGGACCTGCATTCCTTGACCAGCGAATCCTCACCTTCTCAACCCCAGAGATCATGACTTCGAGGATTTGGAGCCCCATTTGGAAGCCCCAGTAGTGCAAAGGCCCATGTCAGAGGCCACCCAGCAGAGAGACGGGCAGGAGGCATGGAAGCGCTCTGGGGAGTTCAGTTCTACTCAGCTGCAGCCGGAGATAATGCATGTTAAGCACCTGGCTCCAGGCCATGTTTCCGCAGCTCCTGTTTTTAAAGCAGCAATTCCTGGGAGCTTCTGAGATGGAGGAGGGGGAAAGAGGAAGGCGAGGAGGAGGCAGAACTGTTCTTCTGCACCTGGGCTGGGTGGGCCATCCCAGAGCTACGGAATAGGAAAACACTGATTGTGCACAAACCAGGGCATCCTCTTCTAATGATTTTAAGCCACCAAGTAGCATATTAGTAACCACAATAACAGCTACTCAAATTGATAGCATATTTTGAGCCCTGGCAATAAATGGGCAGTAAGTTACTGCCCTCAAGTTGCTCAAAGGCCCCAGTTTGGCATGGGAGATAAGATGAACCACAATGTGCTAAGTTGAGGGCTGTGCCAGAGGCCTGGCCAGCAAGTGAGACCCCCAGGCCGTGTGCCTGCAGCTGTGTGTGCCAGTGCCGGGAAGGCTGGGTCTCCAGGGCTGGGAAGTTTGCTCTTGGCCCTTTGGATGACCTGAAACCAGAGGTTTCAATTGCACCGGTGCAGCTTCGCCAGGTCAGTGTCATCCCTCTTTTCCTTGCTGCTTTCTGGGGATGGGAGGCAGGTCCTAATATGGCCTGCCTCCTCTTTGGAAGAACATCTTGTTTGCAGACCCCTTTAGCTTTGGTGCCAGGGACAAGATGACAGGCATATTGGATTTTGTCGGGGTAAGGGGGTTTGGTGTAAGCTGAGGGTGTGTAGGAGGGGGCCCCATCCTGTCTGGACAGCTGAGCCCAGGCCTGGGACAGGATCCCCTGGCGCCAGCCCCTTCTGTGGACTGTGGGAGGCGGAGTCTCCAGAGCCGCACCCTGCCTGGATCCAGTCCCACCTGTGGCTCCAGGGTGCCCACCAAGGGGCACTGACCCAGCTTTGTTCCCACTTGCCATGTACATTGTCAGCCCCGCTGAGGCCTCGTCTCCACTGAAAAGTGAGGAGCTGTCTTAAATGATTTCTCAGGCCCTTGACAAGCCCACCTCAGCCCTCTTTCTGCTTTAATGATGACCCCTGTGTTACCTCTCTTCTGCCGTCATGGGCATGTCACAAAGATTTGAAAGTCACTCCTAGAGACTATTGGGGCCCCAGTGCAGCTCGCCCCAAGAATACTGGCAACACCTGATTTTCAGAGAGCGGGGATCCTGTGCCAGGCATGTGCTTGGTGCTTCCTGGCTATCACTTCTTGGGCTCCTCTCACCAACCCTTGAGGTTGGGGGACCAGTGTTGCTCTGATATGCAGATGATGAGTCTGGGGCTCTCTGAGCCTGAGGATTGCCAAGGTCACCTAACCACTGAAAGGTGCAGCGCAGCTCCTACCGCTCCCTGTCCTGCCTCTCACATGGGGGTGAGGTTGGGGGAAGGTTGGTAGTCTCACATCTTCAATTCCCCCCCTGGCCCAGTTATTAAGTTAAATACCATCTGCTTTCAAAGCCCATGGAGGCCATCTATGCTGGGGAAAGGGGGGTGGGTGGGGAAACCACCATCAAATTCCCAACTAGTCATAAAAATGGATGCAATTTATTTTTTCTGGCATTCCAATTACATAGACGTTTGTCGCCAGCTGTTTGTTCTAACACGGCGTGTTCTCTCAGCTGCCGTTTCTCTTCTCCCATTTGACACTATTAGGCCACAAGTCTGGCAGGGCCTGGGCTGGAGGGGTCATTGGCTGGGGAGCCTCCCAGGTGAGCTGAGCTGGCTTTCCCAGAACGTGAATCATGCCTCTGATGTCCCCCGGGTGGTCCCAAGGCAGGCGAGGCGGGGGAGAGGCTGGGGTGCTGCTTCCTCCTTCTTTTCACACTCTTTGCCCCTTTCCTCCTTCTCTCTCCTTTTCCAAATTGCTCCCTACCCTCAACATGCACTCCCAGGCCCCACCCCTCTCCCCCAACACACTGGGAATGAATGAAACTCAAGTCTTTGAGTTGTGGGAAGTCCCCTCTGATGCCCTAACTGACCACCCTAGGGAATGCAGAGAACCCCCTGGAGCACCTCTGAGCCAGGATTCCCCCTCTGGAAGCTCCTTGGAGGCTCAGTGGCCCTCGGGACACTGGAGAAGGGGTGTCTGTGTAGAGTGGGGGCTAACCCCAGAGAACACTGTAGTTCTTTCTGTAGTGCTATAATTAAAGGCACAGAAATTCACACAGAAATGATGCCCCTCAGCAAAACTGTGAAGTAGGCAAAGTGCAGAGCTTTGGGGCCAGAGACCTGGGTTTGAGTCCCGGTACTGTCACTTCTCATTCTGTGACCGTGGGCATGTTACTTGACCTCCCTGATCCCCCAATCCTCTCATCTGTAAAGTGAGAGCACCCAAATCTGCCTTGCTGTCTTGTTGAAAGGATTAAACAAGACCCCATATGAGAAAGGGCTGGTGTGTTCTCAGTGAGTGCCAGAGAGGAAATCTCATGAATTTATAGCTACAAGGTAACAACTTAATTGGAACCCCAGGAAGGAACATCTCAGAAAAGGGCAGTGCCAGGGGTGGATGAATGACTGACCAGCCAGAAGGCAGATGAGGAAGGACCAACCGTTCTGAGTGAGAGATTCCCTCCCTCTCTAGCAATTCAGCACAAACCCCTGGTCCTGCAGCCTTAGCGTGGGGTGCAGCCTGTAGCCCATCCAGAAGTCCTGATTTCAAAGTACATGGATTCATACCAAGAAATGTGCATAACATGTGGTTGTACAGTCATGCTAATCAGCAGCCCAGCAGACACCACCACCGAACACATCAGCCATGTGGTGAGTGCCCATTGTGTGCTCTTATGGGCACCTCACTCACATTATCTCTACCCTGTGTTATACTAACCCCAAAGTTGGGACCACTTTCCTCATCGCACAGATGGAAGACTGAGGCCAGGAGAAGGGCATAACTTGCCTGGGGCCATGTGGCCAGGAAGTGACGGAGCTCAGTTTCCAACCTGTTTTATCTCTTTAGTTCTGAGTTCTGAGGTCTTCAGTTCCTGAGGCCAGGCCGCTGCCTGAAGCTCGCACACTGCCCAGCACGGTGGCCTATGCCCAGGAGGCCCCCAGAAAGTGTCGGGTACTATGCCTTGCCCAGAGTAACAGTTCTTATGTAAGCAGCCCCGGCTGCAGTGCATGGAGGCTCCACTTAGCTGCGGGGAGCCAAGAGCCCGCTGGTGGTGGCCCTGGGGCTGGTGAGGGGGTGGGGTGGGCAAGGAGGTATCATCAGCTCGGAGCACCCCCAGCTCTGCACCACCGGCGAGGCCTGACACCAGGTTAAGTCGCCTGGCGGCCTCTGGCTGCAGCTGGGAGCGCGCCTGGTTCCCATTCGGGCGCTGTGGTTTTGATTAGCTGTTCTGTGAGGCGGGCCTGCTGGTGAGTCCATGGGAGCTCCGCTGGAACAGAGGGTCCCCCGCCCGGCCGCCGTGGCCCCCCCCCCTCCTGGCAACCCCAGACTCCAGATGTTCCGAGCACTCTCTGGGAAGGCCTGCTGGCGCCACGGAGGGCAGAGGGCAGGGAAAGCACGCGAGCTGGAAGCCCAAGCACTCAGTCACCGCAGGCCTTGGCAGCCCGCCCGGCCTTCTGCTGGCACATTCCCCAGCTCTCCCCTGGCCATCTGTTCCCAAAAAACCCTTTCAGAGCCTCATCATCACTCAGGATACAACAGCGTGAGCAGCTGGTTTGGAGGCAGCAGGGAAAACCGTGCAAAAGGTTCTTTGTGAGAGAGGAAACTCGCTATGAATAACAGGACTGGACGCCGTAAAAGCTGGAGGCTGGAATTCTTGTTTCTCAGGCGCCGCTGTTTGCTCTTGACTTTTTATCTCTGGTTTTTATTTTATCCCCCGTTTTCTTTTCATGTTGCTTCTTCCTCTTCTCACATCAGTTGTGACTTTTCTTCCTCCTCTGCGAGCCTGAAGGCCACCTCATGGGTGCTCCTGGACACTGCCGAACTTTTCTTTTCAGGGCTGTTGTCACTGGGAGGGTTGGAAGTGACTGTTTTCCTAAGAAAACAGCTGGAGGGGACATGGGAGCAAGAAGGTGCCTGGGAGGGCACATCAGTGTTGAGGTTCAAAACAGGCAGCACCGTGACAGAGTCGCTCTGCCGTCACCCCAAATAAACCCCAGGCACACAGATGCGAACAATGCCTGCTCAGAGGGAGGGTGTGGGAGACCAGACGCCATGCAGAGACCCCCATCAGCTCATCAGAGAGCTTCTCGGAGATGCTCTGGTAGGACAGTCACATTCATAAATACCCCAGTGCCCAGGCCCCGCGGCTGACTGCAGCATGACATGAAGCCTTTTTTAAGAACTGGCTGCTGCCGCCAAAGCCTTCTGGGGGATGTCTGCCTGGAACCTGGGCAGCTCCTGAGAGCAGTCGCTGGGTGGCCTGTCAGGGGCTGTGGGGTCCTGGGGCAGGGCCGGCAGTTGGAAGGCCAGCCCTGGGGAGGAAAGGGCAAGGCTGGACTGCTTTCCCCACACCCCCTGGACCTGGAGGGAGGAGCTGAGTCGGGCGGAGGGAGGGGCTGCCATGTGTCAGATGGTGGTGATGGATGGGGCAGACACAGGTCAGGGGCAGGTACTGGGAGTTTCCCCTTTCCTTTCTCAGTTCGTTGCACCCATTTTCCAAGGGCTGCCTCCCCCCGATCCAGAAGCCCTGGCAGCCCCTCATCCCAGCAGTGGAAAAAGCCCATCGTCGATGCTGCTATGGGTGGCTGGCTTTGCAAAAGCCTCACATTTGGGGCTTTGGGGGCATTTTGCCTTTCATCTTTACTCAGCCTCCTGCACCTCATTCCTCTTGCCCTCCTCTCGGCTTTCCTCCCACTTCCAGTTAGAGAGATGGCAGCTCTGGCAGGACCAAATATTGATGTTTATGGCAGTTTTATGGCTGTCCATCTCACCATCTGAAGGGCTCAGTGCAGGCCCATGGATTCTCTCTCCTTGAGTGACCTCTGGGGGCAGGTATGTGGTCTGGATGCTGGAGCTGTCCCTACTCTGCCCTTGGGGGCTATGCGGCCGGGTGCTCAAGTGTTTTAACCTCAGGACCCTCAGCTCCTGGGTCTGTTCGCGGATCAGTGGCATAAAGGACATAACATTGTTTTGCAAAATCTGCTCTCCCTCCCGTGTCTCCTGCCCAAGAATTTTGTCTTCATGGGGCCAAAGGCAAGGAGGACCTGAGGAGAGAAGAGGAACCACTGTCCCCAGCCCCTGCTGATGACGTGGAGTCAGCCTAGTGACCAGAAATTGCTTTTGAACTCTGTGGCTGCCAGAGGACAAGAGGAAGAGGACAGGGCTGCCCTGCTCACTGCTCACCCTTGAGCCCTGCACCTGGCACAGTGCAAGGCCTCGGACAGAGGGTGCCAGCAGGTAGAAAGGGCACCCCATCCTTAAACAGGCCTGTGCCCTTTCTACCCGCCCAGCAGACCAGAAAACAGTTTCCACAGGAAACAACAAACCTTCCCTGTGCTCCCAGGATAAGTGTTTCTAGAGGGCAAAGTCGGGAGCCATTCCCTCCTTTAAGACCTTGCCACCTCTGCCCAGGATTCACAGCCACCGGGGCCTGTCTCAGCTGCCCTGGCTGCCAGTCCCATCAGAGCCCCTCCCGGCAGCTCTGCTGAAAGTGGGTGGGACTGCCTCGCCTCCATCCCCTGCTCAGCTCCCCCAAAGCCTAGGGGCCTCCCTACAGGCCAGGGGATGAGGCCAGACTCAACAGGACACCTGATGGGCCCCCCAAGTGACCTGGCCCTGGCCAGTCACTCCCTATGCCCCAATTTACACCCCAGCAGCACAGAACTCCTTGCCCAAAGGGGCTATTTTCGGCCTCTGTGCTCATGCCATCCCTTCTGCCAGGAATGTCCTTCTCCACTGCCTGTCTGGCTAACTCCTGCTCATTCTGGAAGGCTCAGCTCCTCCTGAAAGCCCTCCCTGACCCCTACCCCAGCTTTCTCCTCAGGGCGTCGTAACACAGGGATGCGCATGGTCTAATTCAGGAGAGCATCATGTGATATGCTTTTAAAGTAATGACTTAAAATGTTATACAATATGAAACTCTATTATGTGAGATGCTCGATTTTATGTGATTACATTGCATTATATTTGTAGGCGGTATGCTGTGTGACATAAGACGCAGTGTGATATTGATCCCATGACACTATGTTACAGTGTTGGATTAGTGCCTGTGTCTCTAGCTAGACTGTGAGCCCCTTTCTCTTTGTGTCCTGTCTCCTGGCACATACTAGGGCCCCTAAATAATGACACACCATTCCTTCCACTAAAATCCACACTGCTAGGGCTGACTGTCCCTATACTGAAGGCAAGAACTCTAGGGAAGGATTAACCAGGGGCTTTAGACACAACCAGGGAAATGCCTTGGGCTTTTCTGTGCCCCAGCTGGGCTTACACCCTTGTTCCCTTGAATCTGCAAGGAAAGCATTGTGTTTCAATAACAGAAACCCCTCAAGCAGCAGCTTAAACTAACAGGGGCTGACATTTTTCGTAGTTCAGAAGTCAGCTGCTCCCTGGAATCCAAGAGTCCAGGCGTCTTTTGATCTTTGCCTCATGGCTGCAGAGTGGTTGCCACAGCACCAAGCTTTTCATCCTCAAGCTGCATCTATAGTCAGGGTAGGGGACCATGCCAGGAAGAGTGCTTCTCCTCACCAGGGCAGTCGGTCTTGCCCAGAGAGCCCCTCCCTTCCCCCAAAGGAAGATGCTCCCCCTCGAACCCAAGAAAAACATCGAGGTCTGTCAGCTGAGAGGGCAGCAGAGAAAACAGCCACGTGGCTCATGCCTGCTGGGTGGGTCCTGATTTGTGACAAGGTGGTTTTCTTCCCAGAGGGAGCTAACCAGTGTCATTACCTTAACCATGATCTCGGAGCCCCACTTCTTCAAGCTTGCCCAGTCCTCACCACAGCCCCACAAAGTGGGTGTCACTAGCTCCATTTTCAGGTGACAGTACCGAGGTTCATAGAACCGAAATGACCTGACTAGGCCCCCAGTGACCTCGTTCCTGTTCGCAGCACTTTCCAGTTTGCAGAGCCCTCTCACACCCATGACTTTCTTGAATCCTAGAACAAGCTCCTGGGGTCCACATTATTAAACATGAGAGTGAGATGAGGCGAAGTCACCCAGGCTCAAGCAGCTGGGCAAGGCTGGGCAGGGCCTGAACAGGCTGAATCCAGGCGACTGCTGTCCTCTGTCCTCTGTTGTCTCAAAGGGAAGGGTGTGAGCTTCAGGGGTTGCCAGCAGTGTGGGACCTGGGGCTGGGGGTATGGGTCTGAGTCTCAGCCCAACCACTCAGGACCTCTGTAACCTCAGGCACTTGCCTTCAACAAGCTTCACTTTCCTCATCAAATATGGATGAAACCAGGTGAGGAGTGTCTGAGGAAATTGGGCTGTCAAAGCATTTTTCAACGGAAGGCACAGCAGTCAGAGAGGGTCACTGGAGGCCACTGCTGGTCCGTCAGGAAGGTGGGCAGAAGGACCTAAGTGTCCCCCTCCTCACCCAGTGACTTAGAGAACATGCATGCATGCACACACGCAGGTGTGCTGGCGCGTCCGTAGGCACCGTCTGTTGGGATCAGGTGGAGGGCCTCCCGCATGGGGGCCTCATTTCCCATGCACATGGGAAGGGGGGTACCCCTTGGAAGGCGGCTGGTGGTTTTCAAGGGTTTCCAAACTGCCCTCTCTGTACCGAGCCCGGGAGCCATTAAAGATGGCCCCTCAGTGGCAGGGCAGGGTGGGGCAGAGCCAGACAGCTGGGCACGTGGAGGGCAGCTCTGGGAGTGAGCTGTGCGGAGCCCACCTGGAATCTGGGGAGCTGTGACCGGCATTGCTGAGAGCCACCCCTCCCCGTCCCAGCAGCTGTGCCTCCCGCCTCACTTTCCTGCCAGCCCTGTTCCTACCACCACGTACACTTGAGTCCCTGCCACCACAGCCCACCCACCCCCTCCACACGCACACACAGGGACTCTTCACGTGTTCAGTCTTTTTACGTACATGAGTTTTGAAAGATGAGTAAAACCTGAAGGGCCCTGCCCTGCACATCTACTTCAGAATAAGTCGTCCTGAGTGTTTGCTCTGTGTCAGATGCTGTTCTAGTGCTGGAGGCATTTGGGAGAATAAAACAGGCCACACCCTTTGGAACTCAGAGCTAAACTACAAAAAGGCTATGCATAAAAATTGAGAGGAGGACCCCTTGGGATGGTCTTTGGAGCCCACTACACTTAGTCTGCATACAGTTCTTTCGAGCGTGACTCTCAGGCCCCTCAGATCTGAACCTCAGAACAAAAACAGCCTGTGACGGCAGGGGCTGGGGGATCAGGTCCTAGAACAGGTACAGAGATAGCACCCAGAATCAGCCAGTGGCTTCATCGAGTAAGAAGAAACAGACACACAATAAAGAACAAGATCAGAGACTCAGAAGGACAGAGAGGCTGGGGCCTCCCTTAGTGTCAGGGCAGAGAGCCTGCAGCCTCAGGGACCTTGGAATTGTGTGTGCACTGATGTTCATGGGCTTGACCTTGAGTTGTCCAGAGGAAGCTAAAGTACATCCAGTAACGTCGGGCTGAGAATGCAGGGAAGTGCATCAGTTATTGGGAAAGGGCCCATCCACGCTGTTTTGGCACAGAAAACATGACCTTCCTTTCTCCAGGGAAGTCTGCTTCTGTGCAGGAGCCTGTCTTCTAGGATGGCGGAGCTGGGAGGGCTGGGCTTCTCATCTGTTTTGTTCACTGTGGGATCCCCAGAGCCTGGCGTGGCCTAAATGCTTGGTAAACGTTTGCTGGATGAATGGAGCAATGGAAGCATGAGGCAAGGAGGTGTTTTCAGTTGTTTTCCACAAATATCGAATGGGCAGCTCTTCTGTGTCCATACAGAGGGAGGCCCTGGGGATCCGAAGTGGAGACGAAGTTCCTGCCTTGAGTTGGTGGTGGGTAAATGGGGTGGCTGGGGACTCTTCCTACCCCACCCCCGTGGAGCCTACGCGCTCTAACACCGAGTGCCTGGCTTTGCAGCCGTTGTGTTCTTTAATCTTCCTGACAAGCTCATACAGTAGATACTACTATTACCATTTTGTAAGTAAAGAAACGGAGCACAGAGAGGTTAAGCATCTTGTTCAAGGCCATACAGCTGGTAGAATGGGGAAGTCAGGATGCAAACAGAGGCAGGTCCAGTGCCATAGCTGGCACATTTAACCACCGTGCTGGATTGTTTGCCAGTGGGTGTGCACATGTACACGTGTGTGTGTGTGTGTGTGTGTGAGAGAGAGAGAGAGTAAAGACCTCTGATCAAAGATGTCCCCACCCCCCACCTGGATCCCTTGGTGATGCCTGCATCTAGCTAGGGGAGGGGCTTAGAGACAATGGAAGAGGCTAGGGGAAGTGTTCCTCATCTTAAAACTGCATCTGCATGGAACGCACACTGTTTTTGCTGAAAATCGTTGGATTATTTGGGCTCCCAAAAAGCTCATGACCTCTCCAAACCACGGGTGGCCCAGTGGTCCTGAAATATTCACAGCTGGGCTCCCTCCTGGGAGTCTCCCGGAGAAGCACTGTGGTCTCTGCGAAGGCTTGCTGGCCAGCGCTTTGTGTGACTTGGCTTGTCTGGTTGGTGCCCATCAATCTCTGCTGTCACTTTGTGGTAAGGACTGGGGAGGGGAGGCTCTGTGAGAGGCAGCAGGGTGATAGGAGCAGTTCCCAGTCCAGGAGGAGGCAGGCCTGATGGGGACCCTCTACTGTGGTCGGGGCATGTGAACTTACATGTCGTGTTGGGGTGTCTGTGTGAGAATGGTAAGTCAGGCCCACAGGGCAGGTGAAGAGCAAGGTTTTCCTTGCATGGCTGGGCCACCAGTCTGCCCATCGGTCTGCTCTCCTCCAGCCAGGTGGGCTGTCCCCTCCAGCCTGGGTGCCTCCTCCAGCTTGGGTGCCCCTTCCAGCCTGGGTGCTCTCCTCCAGGCTGGGTGCGCCCTCCAGCCTGAGTATCTCTTCCAGTCTTGGTGCCCCTCCAGCCTGGGTGTTTCCTCCAGCCTGGGTGCCCCCTCCAACCTGGGTGCTTCCTCCAGCCTGGGTGCCCCCTCTAGCCTGGGTACCTCTTCCAGCCTGGGTGCCCCCTCCAGCCTGGGTGCTTCCTCCAGCCTGGGTGCCCCCTCAGCCTGGGTGCCTCCTCCAGCCTGGGTGCCCCCTCCAGCCTGGGTGCTTCCTCCAGCCTGGGTGCCCCCTCTAGCCTGGGTACCTCTTCCCACCTGGGTG
Source organism: Ateles fusciceps (assembly GCA_036589455.1). Lineage (NCBI taxonomy): Eukaryota > Metazoa > Chordata > Mammalia > Primates > Atelidae > Ateles > Ateles fusciceps. The sequence continues at coordinate 1,930,548 of JAZHEH010000053.1, read as the reverse complement.
CCCCCTCCAGCCTGGGTGCCTCCTCCTGGCTGTGCAATGTGGCCATGGGCCCTTTGAGCTGCTGGCATCTGAAAGAATAGTGAAGCCAAGTGCGATGCCCAGACAGCTTCACAGGACAGAAGCAGATGGGAAGCCGCAGCAGCTGCCTGAAGCTTTGCCTGGCCAGCTCGACCCTCACAGTGTCCCACGCTGGGGGAGAGCTGGAGTGGGGTCCCAGAAAGACAGATAGACTGATGGACGTGGAGAAACAAAGAGACCAAGGAAGAGTTGTCAGAGACACACAGGCAGAGCACAAAGAAGGAAACAGCTTGGCAGCCAGAGATGGCCTGCAGGCTGAGAAGGCGTCGGCATGGCATGGCTGCCCCCTGCAGGCCCAGCAGGCCCCTCTGAGCTCGGGCCCTGGCCCTGGGGGTGTTGAGTTTCCCACTGCCAGCCACCTCCCCTTAGACTCCAGAAGTCGAAGGCCAAGATGTTCTTAGAACCAGGGAGGTGACAGCTGGGTGGATGGCTTGGGGACCTGCCATTCCTGTTTGCCAGTGAGGAAACTGAGGTCTGTAGGGGTTCAGGTCTACCTTGCTCTGCTGCATCCTAGCAGAGTGGCCTAGGGCAAGTGAGGTCACCACTCAGGCCTTCATTTTCTCATCTGCAACATGGGCGCAGCTGCAGGCACTTCCCAGGAACTGCAAAAGACAGCACATGCAAACGAGTGTGGCACAGTGCCTGGCAAGTGGCCACCCTCTGTAAATGGTGGCACTGAGCACTGACGCACTTGCTTCTGTTCCCAGGCTCTGGGAGGATGGGGTGCTGGTGGTGGAGGTATAGCTGAGGGGACTGTGGCAATCATACCAACAACCATTCGTGGCGTAAGAGGATGTAGGAGGACTTGGGATAAAGAGCTTCGGGAGTTCAGAGAAGGCATCTGTTGTCCCCAGCTTGCAGTGGGCGTGGGGCTGATGGGGGTAAGAGGTTGGACATGAGCAGGCCCTCATTGTCCCCGACTAGGGAGGCAGCAAGGACTCAACTGACAACCCACCGCCCCGGCCCTGCACGTGTGGAACCTGCATTCTAATGGGTGGAAGTAACTCAAGTAAGGCCCTGCAGCACTGTGGCATGCATGGTAGGTGCTCAATAAATGCTAGCCTAGAATACCTGGGACCCAGCACCACCTCTAGCATCTTAGCACAGGAAGGGCTCCCCCAGGCTACCTGCTCTCATCCTCAACATTGTCTGATGCAACAATTGTTTCTTACTGATAGGAAAGTTTTGCACAGCCTTGACTGACTGAGGTTTGAACACGTCTATTGGCCTCAGTGAAGGAGGAGTTGGACCGCTAGTTCTACCTTGCTCCTGATCTGGGGAGCTGGGGCCTCTGGGGCAGCTGTCTGCCCAGCACAGCTGAGGCCTGTGCCAATCCCCTCCTCTCTGATGAGCACCCTTGAGAAATATAGAAAGGACTGGATAGAATCCACAGTAGTGGCCGGGAACGGTGGTCCTCAGCTTTCCCCTAGAATTAGAATGTAAGCTGCTCCAGGGCAGGGCCTCTAACTCCAGTGCCTGGCACAGAGCTAGCCCCTATTAGGAACTAATACATCTTTGCTGAATAAATGACTTTTTCCTCCCCCATTCTTGGCCCCTAGGCCAACTGTCCTGGCTCACTAAAGGGTCTGGCCATAACCGAACTCTTAGACACCTGGGACCTTGAAGGGCCCTCCCAGCCTGGACGCAGCACTATCCTCGATTCATGCCATGTTCCCGCCCCTGGCAAATAGCAGCCAACTCCAACTGCTCATAAATTTCCTGCCTGTCACCCATGGTGCCCAGGCCAGGCAGGCAGAAGGTGCTGGGGGCCGACTGGCCCATACCTGCTTCTGGGTCCCTGGGGAGCATGGAGGCCAGAAGCCCAAGCCTTGTGCCTGTGCCTAGAATAACCTCTGCAAAGCCTAGCCTTTGGAGAAGATGTGAAAACAGATCTTTCAAACGCAAGGATGTCCCAGGCTTGAGTGTTAAAGAAAACACCAACGCAGCTTATGGTGCCGCTTGTACAGCGTAACTCCACTTTTCATAAAATGCTGTATTTGAGTACACATACACATGGGAATAGCATATAGGACAATAGTCACCCAAATATTATGAGTGGTTTGCTCTCAGTGGAGAGATTAAGGTGATTGAAGTGATTTTCTTTCTGTTCACTTTTCTGTATTTTCTTTCTTTCCTTTTTTTTTGAGGCAGAGCATTTTAGGGGGCTGAGGCAGATGGACCACTTGAGGTCAGGAGTTCAAGACCAGCCTGACCAACATGGTGAAACCCCATCTGTACTAAAAATACAAAAATTAACCAAGTGTGATTACACATGGTTGTAATCCCAGCTACTTGGGAGGCTGAGAGTCGAGAATCGCTTGAACCTAGGAGGTGAAGTTTACTCGTGAACCAAGATCACGCCACTGCACTCCAGCCTGGGCAACAGAGCAAGACTCTGATCAAAAGTAAATAAATAAATAAAGGCGAGGAAACTGACCAGGCATGGTGGCTCACATCTCTAATTCTAGCACTTCAGGAGGCTGAGGCGGGAGGATCGCTTGAGCCCCAAAGTTTGAGACCAGCCTGGGCGACAAAGTGAGACTCCATCTCTACAAAAGATAAAAAAAAACTAACCAGGTGTGGTGGTGCGAGCCTGTGCTCCCAGGTGTACATGAAGCTGATTGGGGAGAATCACCTGAGCAGTGAGCCTTGTTTACTTACACCACTGCATTCCAACCTGGGCAACAGAGCAAGACCCTGTCTCAAAAAAAAAAAAAAAAAAAGAAAGTGAGGAAGCTGAGGCTTGGAGAGTTTAAGCATCCTGCTCAGGGACCCCCAGCTGACTTTAGGGCCAAGATGAGCCCCAGTAAAAATCAACAGCAGCATTCAGAGGCAAACATGAAACCCCGCTTCCAGCCCACATACTGGTGTACTTAAAAGTGAAAGGCAAACTATCCTTTTAGTTTCACAATAACATTTGAACTCTGACTGCCCTTTTTAGGAAAGACCAATTCAAAAAAAAAGGCAGAATTTCAACCCCATTGGAGGCTTTTCCCCTTCTGCATGTAGAAGGCTGTATCCAAATTGCTTAAATACAAAAAAAAAAGTGTATGATTTGAAATAGTGGAAAATGGTTAAGTAGATAAAGTGAACAAGGCAATAAAATTGTTTTTTTAAATGCTCCAAAGTGGTGAGAATTACCCTGCAGTGCACAGAAGTGATCAGGAGAGGAGAACAATGCATTTAAAGCCAGAGACAAACTTAGTAAGCCCAGGAAGTATAATTAGAAAAAATTTTTAAAACTGGAAATGAACAAAAGCATAAAGGATCCTAAATTTTTCCAGGGTTTTATAACAATTACCACAACTTCCCCTAAAGTATAGATAGACATATTTACAAAAATGCTCAATGTTACATTTAAAACAGGAGAAATATCTTGCAATATATAAAAGCCACAGTGAGTAAAATGCCTGTGACAGGAAGTAGCTATGATTGAGTCAACCAGTATTTATTTGCTGTTGTCATTTTGAAAACGGAGTCTCACTCTGACACCCAGGTTGGAGTGCAGTGGCATCTCAACTCACTGCAACCTCTGTCTCCTGAGTTCAAGAGCTCCTCCTACCTCAGCCTCCCAAGTAGCTGGGATTACAAGTGTGCACCACCATAACAGGCTAATTTTTGTATTTTTAGTAGAGATGGGGTTTTGCCATGTTGGCCAGGCTGGTCTCGAACTCCTGACCTCAAGAGATCTTCCCACCTCAGCCTCCCAAAGTGCTGGAATTACAGGTGTGAGCCACCACGCCTGGCCCAATATTTATTGAGATACTGCTGTGTGTTAGACACTGTTCTGGGCATTGGAGCCACAACAGCAAATAAAACAGGCCACGTCCCTGCCCTCGTGGAGCTGGCATTCTGACCACAAACAAGCGAACAGATAAAAAGATGATTTCTGCTTGTGATAAATGGTCCCACTTGGCCATCTGACCAAATCACCTTGCTCTGACTTAGCATGTTGGACCAGCTGAGAGGGACCTGTGAGGCCATCTCATCTAGTCATTCTCAGGGTTAATTTTAGCAGCAGAACCTGTTGTTTAAAGGACATCTTCTGTGGTGGTAGGGGCTCTGAGGACAGTGAACCAGGGAGTAAGCTGGACCTAGAGCCTTGGCTGGCAGCATAAACACAAAAACCCACAAAGGGCCAGAGCTAGGGGGAATGCAAGCTCTTGCACTGTGACCCTCACATGGGACACAGGATGTTGCCAGGCGTTCCATGAAAAGGGGTTCTGTGGTGTGGTGGTCATAGTGGGGATGCTTGCTGTTCTCCATATTTGCAGTTATGCACCCCCACATGCACGCTCCTACACACATAGCCCCTTATGAAGAGGTATCATTGGTATATCCCTCAGCCACAGCCGATTGGTCCAGGGGGAAGGAATCGGACCTAGGCTGGACCAATGGGCATCCTCCACTGGGTGTTGGGGGATTGGCGTGCTGGGGGACCAGGCTAGTCAGTACCCAGGGAAAAAGGCAGATACCTGCAAGTGGCTGTTATTAGCAGGCATCTAGAGGGCAGCCACAGACTGCTCTTTGCTATCTTTCCTGAGACCTTCCTCCTGGTCTCTGTGAAATGCCCTTTTGTAGCTTTAAATGACCTTCCCTTTCCTGGAGGGTTGAAGTGAGTTTCTGCTCCTCACCATGCAGTAGCAATTACATGGTCAAATCAGCTGGGGGAGGCTGGCTACAGTGACTCATGCCTGTAACTTTGGGAGGCCGAGGCGGGGGGATTGTGTCCCAGAGTTCAAGAGCAGCCTGGGCAACATAGTGAGACCTTGTCTCTATAAAAAATAAAATAAAAAATTAGCTGGGCATGGTGGTGCATGCCTGTAGTCCCAGCTCCTTGGGAGGCTGAGGCAGGAGGATTGCTTGAGCCCAGAAGGTCAAGGCTGCAGTGAGCCATGATCACACCACTGCACTCAGCCTAAGTGATAAAGTGAGACCCTGTTTCAAAAAAAGAAAAAGAGTCAGTTGGGAAACTGGGTCATTAAAGCCCACACATTTTTTCACTGTGGGACTTTTCAGAGCCTTTGTGCTAATATACATAGTGACTTTCCAAGTTGGGGCCCAGGTATGTGGTGTTTCCCAAACTCATGGACTACCTCACATAGCTGGGGTTCCACAGAACACATTTTGGGCAATGCTAATCTACCCTCCCTCCCCTCACTGTACAAGGGAGGAAATTAAAGCACAGAGCGGGAGAGTGAACTAACCAAGGTCACACAGCTGCTTAATTGCAGAGAAAGTCCAGGCACCCGAGGCCTCCCAGTGTTCTTCCCATTACATCCCTGTGGACATAAGACTTCCTAGGATGGATGATGTATGTGTTAGGATTCCTGGGCAGAGGTGGTGGTGGTCCAGTGTAGACACCAGGAAAAGGCTGGGGTCATGCATTGAAGGTCAGGCCTTGGTGAGAGAAATCCCTGTCTCCTTTAATCTTCGATGGTAGCCATGGCTTCAGCAGGGACTGACAGCCAATGGAGGGCTTGGGACTGGCCCCAGGCTGCTGCAACTGCCTTTACAGCATGCCCAGGAGGACGACTCCAGCCAACCCAGTCTCCGCTCCTTCCTCAGGCCACGGGGCAGGCTGAACAGAGAAAAACTTTTTCTGCCCATGGCAGGGCCGGCCCAGGCAGCCCGCGCCGGGATGACGCAGACTGTAAATCACCCCATGGACCACAGACTCAGTGCCATCCCCCACGGGTTTCCTTTCCGCTTCTTAATCCTCCTCCTCAGACTCGGTAACAAAAAGCAGATTCCTGCTGGGGCCAGCCATGCACAGTGGGCTTGGAGAATGTGAGCCTGGGATTTACCACATCAAGATGCTCCCGCCTCTCACTTTTCCTTTCTCCCTCCTGAGCCTCTATTAGCTGGAGAGCACTCCCTCCCTCTGGCCCGGCTCCCCTGTGCTCCTTGGACCCCAGTTCAGCCTTGCCCCAGCCTTGCGTCTTGGCCAGCAGCCCCGGCCCCAAGGGCTCACCAGGGCCTGTGGTTAGCAGGCCCTCCAACGTCGTGGTTTGGCTCCATCCCGGCTCCCCAAGCCTCTGTCTCAGCGAGAGCAGCCTCTGTGGCAGGATGAACACTGCCGATCCGGATTCAAATCCCGGCGCTGGCAACTTCTAGCACTTCCTTTTCCGAGCCTGGGATTGCTCACTTGTGAGCAGGGGGATGAGAATGCTCCCTGGCAGGTCGGAGGTGCCTGACAGATGTTTGCTTTAAAAATAACTACTTATTAATAGCTGTTGGTTGAGGGTTGGAACACGAATCAAAAGGGTGTTTGGAGTTGCTTTAAGAGGAGTGTGCTGTACCAGGGTCAGGGATTTTGTTATTTTTCATTCTGGGTGGATCTGGAGGTCTCACAGAGCCTCCCTACCTGCTCTTAACTCCCCAGACAACTAAAACTCCCAGCCCGCATGACCATCCCTTCCTGGTAGCCAGTTATACCCTCTGCTCAGAGCGCCAAGTTCAGCTGCCAGAATGAGGATTGCACAGATCAGGGCTTCAGGGAACTTAAAGGTGGTCTAACCCAGCAGTTTTCCAACTGTGCTCCTTAGCACCCCGATTCTCACACATGTCCCAGGCTGTCTGTTGGGAGGAATGCAATAGATCTCTGGGTCCCCCTCCCTCTGTGTCCCCTGACTCCACTGCACCAAATCGACTGAACCATGTTTTCTGTGTTAGCGCTTCACATTCTTCATTCTCCTGCTTAAAAGGAGCTTGAAAATCATTGATCTGCTGCAGCCATGCCATTTTACATCTGAGGACACTGAGGCCTAGCGACGTCAAGTGCCTAGTCTCGGGTCACCCAGCTGGCAGGTGAATGTGCTACAACTAGAGTGGGCCTTGTGACTCCCAGGGCAGTGCAAGGAAGCCACGGACGGCCATTCCAGTGGGGCTGAGCCTACAGAGGAGGCTGCCACCCTAGAGTGGGGATGGGCCTGACTCTGAGACCCCTTACAGGGGTGGCCCTGTGGATTGTGGTGTCAGTCCCAGGTGTCCCTAAGCTTCCAGCGGCCCCGGCTCCCAATACCCACTGTGGTCCTCTTCTTTCCCCAGACCAACCACAATGCAGGGGCTCTGAAATGCAGCACTGAGGAGGAGGCAGGAGTGTGGGCTCTGGAGGCAGCCAGGCCTGGGTTTGAATCTGGCTCTCCCACTTATCGGACCCTTCAAGGTGGAGGCCCCTGCCAGGAGGATTCAGTGAGGGGACATTCTGCAAGTGTTCGGAAATAGGAACCAGGTGGAGTAAGGGCGGTTTTCTAATGGCTGCTCATGTCTTTCAGGAGTGACTGGCTATAGAAGAGACCGAGGCCACCGCTGTGGGCCCTCCTACCTGTCGGGCCTGAGGACAAGGTGAGCTTGCACAGTCCAGCCTGGTGGTGTTCTCCAAGATGCCGCCAGACGCCCAGCCCACAACCTCTCAGGGTCGGCCTGGAGCACGCCTGCCTCCCTCTCTCCTCCGCCCCCACCTAGCCACTCCGAGGCTGCTTCGCACTTTGCCCTCTGCCTGGTGGGGAAGGGAGAGATCAGCCCCCTACTCGCTCAGAGCCCAAGGCCCACTGTCCAGCTGCGGAAGTTCATTGCCAAAGATTCGACAGAGACACCGAAGGAAGTGGGGTGACGAAGCCCCCACAGTGAAAAGCCACACCGTTGCTCTGTGACTTTGCTCCTCCTGTTGCCTGAGCCCCATCTCAAGCCAAAGACGAGTCAGCGGTTTTGCCAGGAACTCATGGAAGGGATGGGCATTTGGTGACCCCTGGGGGCACTCTCTCTCCACAGGGCCTTGCTCTGGCTGAGTGCAAGACAAGCCTTGAGGGCTGTGAGAGGGAGGCTGGGGTGCCTGAGCAGGGCCGGGAGTGGGGCCTGAGATCCCTGCCCGCTCTCTGCCCTTCGTTGGCTGCCCAGGCCGCTGGCCCCAGTTGCCAGTGTCCCCTGGGTCCAGGCTCCTTGGGCCCTGAGCATCACCAGAAGGGAGGAAGTGGGGAGAGAAGCAATATTACCCAGTCGCCTACACCAGGGCTTGCCCCAGGGCAGCTACCTACGGATCTCTGCTCCTCCAGCCAGCCTCTCCTCACTGTGACCACCCCCATGGGTACCCATCCCAGGCAGCCAGCACCATGGGCGGCTCCTGCCATGGACAGAAGGAGAGTTTTTCTCTTGTTCAGCCTGCCCGTGGCCTGAGGACGGAGTGGGGGCTGGGCTAGCTGGAGCCATCCTACTGGGCAAGGTGGTGCCCCACTTGGAGGCTCGCGGTCTGTCTGTTACAGGGTGTGCAGGGGCTGAGGACGAAGGGACCAGGGGACTAGGCCAGTATGTGGGGGACAGGGGCGTGTTCAAAGCCAAGGCCCGCTCCTTCCTTGTGCTCAAAAGGCCAAAGCTGTTCATGTCTGTGCTCAACCATCTGCTTCAAATTGAAGTAAAAGCCCCAAAATGTCACGAAAATACTTGTGTGGAGTGGACTCTGTGGGTGACCAGGACTTTGGCCAGTCATCGGCTGGGGTGTGTGAGGGAGGGGGTTGGTCTCTACCTCCAGGTTGAGAGTCTTTCAGGAGCAGACACTGTGCAGGTGAGAGTGTGTGTGTCTGTGTGAGAGTGTGTGTGTCTGTGTGGAAATGGGTAGAGGGCGGCTCCCACAGTAGGCTTAGCCTGGACTAGTGACCAGGAGGCCTGGTCAGGAACACATGAGGAGCCCTCTCTGTCCGCACTGCACTTAATCTGTACTGTGGATTTATGAGATGAGGGCCCCTATTATTCACCCCATTTCACAGATGAGGAAACTGAGGCCTCAAGGAGACAGGGCCAGTTGGTGACAGAGCCAGTTGTCGAATCAGGATGGCCTCAATCCTGTGCTCTCAAACCCCCCCCCAGTCCCAGCCCAAAGTCTCTGTGCGGCCTTGTCACATGGCTTCACCTCAGCGGGCCTAAGATAGGAACAATAAAGGCCCATTGGGACCGGGAGAAGGGGTGATAAGAAACAGGAGAGCACTGTCAAGGCAGAAGGGACAGGGCTGCCCAAGAAAGGGGAAAGGAGGGGACTGGAGGCGGCAGCCATGCAGGGCACAGTTTGTCCCTTGGTTTCACCTGTGTCACTTTCTCGTCTCTGCTGCTCAGACTCCTGGGCTGGGGTGGGGTCGGCTGCAGGAAGCCCCCTTGCACTAGTTTCCCAGGTTGCCCCTTTACTGAGGACCACAGTGTGTGGGCTGTCCTGGATCCCTGGGCTGGCGCAGAAACAGGGGACCCAGATGGCCCTGAGCACTCTGCAGAGCAAAGGTGTTCTGGAAGCCAACTGGACAGAGCGGGTGTGGAATGGGGTCAGGAGGGTCCTTTAGGAAGGTTCAGCCACTCTGTGACCCTGGCACAGATAACAGCACTGCTCTGTTGTCCTAAGGAAGCAGGACATGTGGACCGGCCAGCATCAAATTGTTGACATAAAGGACCATTTCTGTTAGTAAAGGGTATGGAGTGTACCCCCATTCTGCTGCCAAGGGGGCAGACCCATGGCCTTACCACCCAGAGGCAGCCCATCCCCCCACCTCCCATCTCCCTCCTGCATATGGTCTTCATTACATTCCTTTCATTCTGAAGCATCGCTGATGGCCAGTTGTCTGTCAGACACTGAGACAGGCATGCCATCATGGAGCTCCGGGTTCTGTACGGGGCTGGGGGCGGGGTGGGACAGACAGGTAGACAAGCAAATAATTATGATTGCAGTCAGACGACTAAGGTATTGTCAGGAGCTTCAGGAAAGAAAGAACTAACTCCCGGGGGAGGCTCTCAGGAAGGATTTTCCTGGAAAATGGTCATGGGACTTGGGTCTTAAAAGGTGAATGGAAGCTTTCCGAGAAGGAGAATAGAAGGGCTTTCTATGCAGAGGAGCACTCAGCCCTGGCAGGACATTGGAATCACCCAAGGAGATTATTAAATATTTGTATTGATGGCCCAAATTTCATCTTCAGAAATTCTGATGTATTGGTCTGGGGTGTGGTCTGGTCTTTTACGAGCTCCTCAGGTGATCTTAACGTGCAGGCGAGGTTGAAGCCGTCGGTCTAAGTGGGCTCTGGTCTGCAACAAGAAAGTGACTTAGAGCCACCAATCTGGGAGACAGGCTGTGGGGGGGGATGCGTGTGTGTACACATACGTATACACGTGGATGACTAAAAGTCCATGCTCTCCTCTCCTTTCCCAGCTTCCTCTCCAGCACAGCAACCTGTGTACGCACACACATGCACACTCCCTCTCCTGTGCACATGCACACCCACACATACACTCGTGTACATTTCCAGAAAATGGAATTCCATTTCAGATAGATTCGGATTGCACCGGCAGTCTTCTAAACAGTTTTATGCAAGCAGCCATGCAAGAAGACCCTCAGCAAAATATAAACGGTGAGGAGCTGCCCTCACGGGGCCCTGTGAAAGCCCTTTGCAGTCCGGTCTTGGGTTTGTGGTCACAGAGTCACCTTCGAATCTATTTGTAGCACACTCTCCTTGCCCTGTTGTCTGCTCTGGGTCACCAGGCACAGGCCATAAAGGGATGAGGGGACCCTCTCCAGGGGCCCACAAGATCGTCCTGGGTGAATCTGCATGAAGCCCCACGTGTGCACATGCATCTTCATGTGTGTGTGCCAGGCTCCTGCTCTCTGCAGGACAAAACCAGAAAGAACGGCTCTGGGAGTTGGGGATCTCAGCTCACAGACCAAGCTTTGCAAGACTCTCCAAAGACTCTGCCTACAGACTCTGTGCTGCTTCCTGGGTCTTGCCTGAGGCTGTCCCAGAAGAGAGGGTTAAGTTCTGGAGCTGAGGTTCTGAGCAAGTGTCCATCTCTCCACGCTACACTCCTTCTTGCCTCCATGGCCACACCCTTCATGGCCCTGTGCTGTCCTCTTTTATTCCAGATTTCTTGACCTCCACCAAACTCCCCTTTCTCACAGCCAGTGGAGGCATGAGTAGGCAGGTCCCAGGGGCCAGACACTGGGTAGCATTGCCATGTGCAGGGACTGTGTTGGAAGCTGCAGGTACAACAGAGCCCCTCTCTGCTCAAGAGCTTGCCGGTGAGCCTGGACAGAGGCACAGGGACAGCTAATTAGGGTAAGATAGGGGCCACACTGTGGTCAGCCATGGGAAGCCGACTGGTGGGGTGGAGTTGGGGCTACATTTGCCTCCCTCGTATGCTGCTTCCTGAGACACGAACTGGTCGTTGCCAGCAGCCTAGGAAACAAACATCAAGACTCAGACATCTCCGAGGACACCCTTTGAGTGAATCTGTACCATTGTTCTTGTCTTGCCCTCCTGCTGCCCCCCCCCCACCTTCACAGCTGCTTTCTGTTTCCTAGTTCCAGGAAGATAGTGGGGCACAGGGTCCCTGCTTTGTGGGGGAGGGGCTGGCTTCACCTTTACCCCTGGGATTTTTGCCCTCCCACGTGTCTCCCTTCTGATGACCTGGACCCCAGACAAACTATGCCTGCCTCCCTGAAACCAGGCACCCTGAGGAACTTAGATTGACAAACAGTGACAGCATTTTACAGACTTGTGGGCACGTGTCTAATCAGATGGTACTATGAATTCCTGGAAAGCAAAGTTTGGATCTATTTCAACCCCCAATCCTTGAAAGGGCCTTGCAAAGTGTATATATTGGTTTCTTTGTTGAATGAGTGAATAAAACGTGGAAAATGTGATAATTCACTCATTTTTGTTTTCTTCCTTCCACAAATAACTCCTAAGCATCTAATTTGTTCAAGATTGGGAGGAAACCGGGCCCAGACCAGGTGATCTTCTGTAAGGCTTCAGAGAGGCTTGAAGGGAGAGGGGCTTAGAGCTGAGAGAAGCCTGGCCTTGGACCTTTTTACTCTTTATGTGGCCAAGCCTTTGAGAACTGAGTGAAGAGGACAGCATCATAGCAGACATGCTGGCACACAGGCACTGAATGAACAGATGCTGAATGTGTGGATGAATAAACGAAGGGCACCAAGCCTCCTTACAGCCCCCACCTCAGACACCACTAATCAACAGTGGCTCTTTTTCTCCAGGGGTTCCCACGCTGCCTGAACTCTGCTCCAGACAATGTTCCAAGCAGTTGCTACTAATCAATCGGAGAGATGCGCTGTCTCTGCCGCTCTGGTCCCATGGCCTCCCTCGAGTGGGCCAGCCTCCTTGGACCACCTCAGCATGGCGTGTTTGAGGTTATGGCAGGAGTTCACCTTTGCTGTTGCTCATGAACCATGTGGCTGCCCCCTTACTGGCTTCCCTGTCAATGGTCCGTCCCTTCCGACCTTGCCTCTGCCATGGATGATATAGGTTTATTTCCAAAGTTCCTCCCCCGGGCCCATTGCCTTCTAACTACAGCCCAGGCTCTTGTTGCCCAGGCTGGAGTACAGTGGTGTGATCTTGGCTCACCACAACCTCCGTCTCCTGGGTTCAAGAGATTCTCCTGCCTGAGCCTCCCGAGTAGCTGGGATTACAGGCATGCACCACCACTCCCAGCTAATTTTTTGTATTTTTAGTAGAGACGGAGTTTCACCATGTTGGTCAGGCTGGTCTCAAACTCCTGACCTCATGATCAGCCCGCCTCCGCCTCATAAAGTGCTGGGATTACAGGCATGAGCCACCGCGCCCGGCCAGTCCAGGCTCTTAGCTGCTTATTACGATGGTCTTCTGTGCCCTCCAGGTCTATAACATCTCCCTTTCACCACCGTGTCTGGGCATGCCCCCAGCTTGGCCATCTGAGGGTGGGGGCCTAGTCCCATCCCAAGATATCATTAGCAGCCCCTCTCTGTCAGTCCTGACCCTGTTTCCTTCTCTCTGGCTGCCCATGAAATAGGATTCATTCTGACCTTAATGTTTGCTGCAATGGAAACAGTTCCTTTTGTCCTAATGTTCCCCAGCGTTGTATTCTGCCTGGCACCTGGGTCCCCAGGGAACTCTAGTTCTTTCAATCCCAAAACCTGGGCAGACAGAGAGTCCCTACTTAACCAGACAGCAATGACCTAGGTTGCCACCCTCCTGCCCTCGGGGCTCATCTTTCCTTTTCACATATAAATAAAAACGTCTCCACTCCTGTACCATGTTCAGTGGGAAGCCAGCCCGGCATTGCCCGTGTCTCTGAGGATTCTTGGGGGACTTACATCCCTGGCTTTGATCTTTGGGGCCCGCCGAATTCATCTCTCACTAGTGGCTCCTGTGGCTGCTTCCTTCTCTCTACCTTGGGGCCCTCAAGGGAACACAGACACCTTTCCTCAATTTCTCCAAAATATCCCTCACCCAAGGCAGTGGTGTGGAGAGGAATGACTTTTTTCATTCCTGATGAATTGTTAAAAATCCTTACACTCATGAAAAAACAAACAGGACCTTGCCTTTTACTTGCTAACGTATGCAGCTAATTTCATGTGTTTTTGACAGGTTCAACATGCTTCTGGCAGTTAGAAGGTTTTTTCCCCTCTGGCTTCACTCCCTGGTGCTACATTTCTGGACTGTGACTGACCCGAGCTTGTCCCACAGCTGGCACTTAAATCTTGTCTTTTTTCTTCATTCTAACATCCTCCCCTGGCCCCCTCCATGCCCATCACCACCAACATGGTGGCTAATGGATAGACTATGAGCAAATACAGCAGCTGGTGAGGGCACTCACCCGCCCTCGGCTGAGCAAGTGTCCAGGATCTCACCTCTGGAAGAAAAGAGGCACCGCCCTGGAGCAGCCAGCCTCTCCCGGGACTCTCCTGTCACCAAGACTCGTCCAAAGGCAGCAGATGGGCCACACAGCGGGGAGCAAGGCCAGGACAGAGCCTGCCCCCTCTCCAAGAAACCAGCAGAGCCAAGCCCCAACCACCTCCAAAGCCATCTGGCTCACAGACAACGTGCTTTCATCCTCTGGGATTTCATTCCCAGCACCACAACCAGAAGTTTCTAGAGAATCCCCCCTCTGGCAGGCACACACACGCACACCACACACAGACACACACACAGACACACACACACACACACACACACATTATTTCTTTTTTTAATAAGGAACTCAAAAATGTTTCCAAATCCCAGGAAAGGAATCTCCATTTTTGGATAAGAAAATAGAACAAAAACAGCATGTTTATTTATCTATTTATTTTTGCTATGCTTGAGATGGCTACACTGACCTTCACTTCCTAAATAAAAATCAGGACAAGAGGTCTGATCAAGATTTAAGTGCTTTTGTCTGCACAGGTCCTGGTGTGAGAGGCAGCCTGGGAAGCCAAATATTGTAATCTGGGGAGCAGCCCTAAGATGAATAAGATTAGGCTGTGTAAGAACAGCCGATTCAATGATCCTGTCCATTGAGGACCACAATGTAATATATCCTTTTCCTAAAGGCACTGAAAAGTCCTGCAGTAGAAACACTCATTTAACTTTTTGAACTCAGTGCCTCTCAAACTTACGTGAACACTTATCCTTTAAAAAGAATTTTAGTATGGTAAAATATATATAGCATAATATTGAGCATTTTGACCATTAAGTGTACAGTTCAGTGGCATTAAATACATTCATAATGTGTGCAACCATCACCACTGTCCATATCCCAAATGTTTTCAACATTGCCAACAAAAACTCTGTGCCCATTAAACAATAACTCTCCCCTCCTCCCCTCCCCCCACCCTGATAACCTCTATTCTACTTCCTGCCTCTACGAATTTGCCTATTCTAGGTACTTCATGTAAGTGGAATCACACAATATTTGTCCTTCTCTGTTGGCTTATTTCACTATGCATAATGTTTTCAAGGTCCATCCTCGTGTTGGCACGTATCAGAGTTTCATTGCTTTTCATGGCTGAAGAATGCTCCATTGTATGGACAGACCACATCTGTGTTGATGGAGAATGCTTATCCTTTATTTCAGGGACCCATCTCTCACGGAACATCAAGAAAGGTCCCCAGAACACAGTTTGGGCACTGTTGTCTTTTGGAGCCACTAGAATGTTAGGATTTGGAAAAAGCCAGGGTATTCATGTTCTTACCCACACGTTTGCCCCAGGCACTGACAGAGGCCCTCGGTTAGCTCAGTCTCCAATCTTAAGGCAAAGACTGAAGCCCAGAGTGGGGAAGCTGTCTGGGAGGTACCCGGGGAGTGGTGGTCAGTGGCCAGCCCTAGGGGAAAGCAGGGGCCAGCCTTGTTCTCTAAACCCACAGGATGCTTGGTCCTGCTGGGAAGGCTGACAGCTCAGTGTTGGTGCCATCTGTCAGGGCTGCCTTCCCTGGTTTTGAGGACAGGGCTGGACAGGAGCCAAGTCTGAGGGGAGCAGTTGCCTGGGAGGCCCTGGCCCCTTTTTGACCGCCTCACAGGTCCTGTTCCTACAAGGAGCTGGACACGCTGTTCTGAACAACTGCCCCTGCGCCTCCCTGTCAGCACCTCCCACGGAGACCCCTTTCTAGTGGGCAGACATGCTGGAAATTAATGAATTAGGGGGCCCAGAACCCCAGTTCAGGCAAGTGAGGAGACACCCAAGGTTGAGCCTCCAGTGACACGGGGACAACATGGACCTCTCTGGGAACCCGAAGGCCTGGGCTCCAGCTTGGCCTGATCCTCCACTCGGTGACCGTAACCTCTGAGGTCGCTCCTGGCTCGGCAGTCTCCCACGTGGGCCTCACACTGACTTGTCCTCCCCCAGTGCTGGCATTCAGGGTCAGATGAAAACTCCCCTCGCTGGCTCTACTGCCCCCCCCGGAGACCAAGGGCCCACCCTGTTCTTGCTGGAACAGCTGTACTTCTCCTCCTGAGAGATATTCTTTTGAGCCAGAGAATTATTTGAAAGAGCAAAGACCTTTCAGAATTGTTAAACAAAACAACACAACACAGCATCTCTAGACGAATTACAAATAAATGGGGTTCACCCTTCAAATCTGGATAAATCTCCCCCTCCCCAGACCTCAAACCTGTTGCTCAAGTAAAGCTCCTTTGACCTTGGACCAGACCTCCCTGCGCAGGGGCCTCCCAGGTCATCTCCTCTCACTGCTGTGGCCAGGTTCCTTGCATCTCCATCTGTCTTCCTGGCTCTGTCGTGCACTCTTGGAAGGTGGTGAGTGTGTCTGGTCATCTCCCCCAGGGCAGAACGGCCCTCAGGACCTGCATTGATGCAGCGCTGCCAGCCTGGGCTAGAAAAGCTTTTTGCGATTCTCCGCCCTGGTGAGGAGCTGCAGGGTCCTGCCCACCCCAAAGCAGCCCAGCCCAGCCCAGCCCTCAGGTTATCCAGCAGAACCCAGCTGAGAGTCAGGTGTGGGAGGGAAGTCTGAAGTAGGATGAATGCTCTTAAACTCAGTGCACGAAATGACTGAGGTGGAGCCAAACGGAGTGCACAGTGAGGGGGGAGCTCGAGAGCACCGTGCTCTCCAGTCCAAAGCCACTCAGAGGGACTGAAGTGAATGTCTCGTGCACACGGCAAGGTGGCATTGCCCCTTCCTCCCAGGGCCTGTCTGCAGCCCCCAGGCCCAGGTCCTGAGCCTCCCTTGAGGCCTGCCTCCCCGCAGAGCTTTGTCTCTCTCTCCCATTGAGCCAGGCCTGTCATCAGGACCCCCTTTCCTCTCCACAGAGGCCAGCACTCTCCCGGCTCCCCCGGCTCTATCCCAGCCTATTCTGCCTCCGATGTTTTCCTCAGTGCATGGGTTCAGTGGCAGCAACATCTGTGGGGCACCCTCTGGGCTGCGGGTGGTCACACGGTGCCAAGGGCCCTGGTGCTGGTTCTTGGCCCTGCCACTCACTGGCTGCATGACCCAGGGCAATTTGCTCCCCTCCCCAAGCCGCAGTTTCTCCCTCTGTAAAAAGTGATTGGAAGAGATGATGACTAAAGCCTCTTCCAGATACATAACTATCTCGCTGGATAACAGCTGCTCATTCAACACCAGACTGAGTTAAACATCTAAGGAATTTCTACTTAAAATCCAACATTTAGAGCCAGCCCTGCCCCACTGGGCATCATCCACGACAGGCAGGCAGAGGCATTGCATTCCGTCTGCTTTCTCCCTCAGCACTGGCCTCGGCTGGCCTGTCCTTGCCCAGGTCCTCCAGGCTCCTCCCAGGGCTGTGGCCTTCCTCTGGCCAGGTCCTTAGGCAGGGCTCGTTTCCTCCCCAGCCTGAGCACTTTCCCGAGGAGCCAGCGCCTGTCCCTGCTGCCCAGTGCTTCCTCAGAGGCAGGGCCTTGGCAAGTGCTGCCTTGCTGCTGAAGAGATTTAATTAACGCAGGGATCTGTTTTCCTCCTGGCCCTGGGAGAGAGGCGCCCGCCTCGGAGCTCAAGGACACAGGGTCCCCCATTGTTCTGCGGAGAACGAGCTGCCCCTGTGCAGCTGCTGCCCCGGGCCTGTCAGCTGCTGCCCCTGTTCTCCAAGGACCTTCCCACTCTCCTCCCTGAGGGGCTTATTCAAGTGCCCACCAGCAGCGATCCTCGTCCTTCCCCCAAGCAGGTCTCTTCAGGGTGTCCATGGTGCTGACTCTCGGCTCACTGCAACCTCCGTCTCCCTGGTTCACGTGATTCTTCTGCCTCAGCCTCCAAGTAGCTGGAATTAAAGTGTGCACCACCATGCCTGGCTAATTTTTTGTTTTTGAGACGGAGTTTTGCTCTGTTGCCCAGGCTGGAGTGCAGTGGCGTGATCTCGGTTCACTGCAACCTCCACCTCCTGGGTTCAAGCGATTCTCCTGCCTCAGCCTCTGGAGTAGCTGGGACTACAGGGGTCGAGACTTCGACCTCATTGGACTGGACCTATCAGGTATCAGAGGCAGCCCGTTCTCCTGCTGAGATGCTGTCTTCACTGGCTTTGGGGCTCCGTCTCCCTGGTTTGGCTCCTGCTTCTCTGGCATCTCCTTCCAGGCCCCCTTTACCTGTTGTCACACTCTGGGGCTCGGTCCTCAGTACTCCCTACTCACTCAGGGCCATGCCCTGAATAGGCTGCTGACTTCCAATTCCTGTCTGTATCCCAGAGATGGATAGGAATAGATAGCACTCTATTACAATAGGCATTCCTATCTGCATCACCCAGAGTGAAGCTGAGTCCTTGCCTTCAAGGCCCTGCACCACCTGCCCTGACAGCTCCCTGGCCTCATCTCCACAGCTGTCCTCTGTGTAGTTCTTTGACACACCAAACCCAGCCACCCTTTGCGTTAGGCCCTTCCATTGGCTCTTCCCTCTTCCTGGAATGCTCTTCCCCCAGTATCCACTTGGCTGGTTCCCTCACCATCTTCAATTCTCTGATCTAACACCACCTTCTTAGCGAGGACTTCCATGATGACTCTATTTTATTTATTTATTTATTGTTTTGAGAAGGAATCTCACTCTCTGCCCAGGGTGGACTGCAATGGTGCGATCTCGGATCACTGCAATCGCCTCCCGGGTTCAAGTGATTCTCCTGCCTCACCCTCTGAGTAGCTTGGATTACAGGTGTGCACCACCACTCCTGGCTAATTTGTATATATATGTATTTTTGAGACAGAGTTTTGCTCTGTTGCCTAGTCTGGAGTGCAGTCGTGCAATCTCAGCTCACTGCAACCTCCACCTCCTGGGTTCAAGTGATTCTCCTGCCTCAGCTTCCAGAGTAGCTGAGATTATAGGCGCATGCCACCATGCCCAGCTAATTTTTTGTATTTTTAGTAGAGACGGGATTTCACGGTATCAGCCAGGATGGTCTCCATCTCCTGACCTTGTAATCCACCCACCTTGGCCTCCCAAAGTGCTGGGATTACAGGCATGAGCAACCGTGCCCGGCCAATTTTTGTATTTTTAGTAAGATGGGGTTTCGCCATGTTGGCCAGGCTGGTCTCGAACTCCTGACCTCAAGTGATCCACCCGCCTTGGCTTCCCAAAGTTCTAGGATTACAGGTATGAACCACCATGCCCAGCCAATGGCTCTACTTTAAATTGCAACTCCCCCTACTTCCCCTACCACTGTCTTTCTCTCTCCCCCTGCTTTCTTTTCTCCATATTACTCATCACCCACTGCCACGCTGTCAGTTTGAAAACACTATCACCTCCCTCTAGACCATAAAGTTCCTGGGAGCAGGGGTTTCTGTTTTGCTGACTATCCCCAGTGTCTGAACAGTGCCCCATTGGGGCTTGCTGGAACTGGGAATGCTGTCTTCAGCCCATAGTAGCTGATTAACAAGTATTTGTTGTACAGATGGATAAGAGCTTCATTAAATGTACTTGTACGTGCATCTTTATGTCCTGGTGTTTGACTTCTGTACACCAGATCCTGGAAGTGGGGTTATTCTGTCCAGTGTATGTATATTTTTAATTTTAATAAACTACTCCAGATAGCTGTCCCAAGAGGCTGTAGCAATTCATGCCCATTTCCCTGCCTGTGCTGGATGTTACCACACTTGAGTTCTTGCCAGTCTTCTGGGGAAGCGGGAAAGGCATCTCATTGTTTTAATTTTCATTTTCCTGCCTAATAGAGAAGAACATTTTTCATGTTTATTGATCACTTGAATTTCTGTTTCTCTGAATTGTCTTGTTAATTATAGCCTTTGCCTATTTTTGTTTTTACAGGGGAGGTAGGTAGGGGAGGACTGACTTTTCTAACACGTGTGTAGGAAGGAATCTTTTTTTTTTTTAATCATTTCAGGTAATTCTGATACTTATGGCCATTCCCAGTGCTATCGCTCTAGTATGAAGACCCTCCTGGTCGCTACCACCTGGCAGGCTCTGGGGTCCTCTATGGTTTTAGAATGAAAGATTTTAAGGTTTTTTCTTGTTGGTACTCTGTACTTTCTACAATGATCTTGTGTTACTTTTTTTAAAAGGATATTAAAAGCAATCATAGAAAAATTCTTGTGCTGTAATACCAAGTGGAAAAGCATATACAATTAGGATGTACTTTCTGATAAGAACAACATAAAAAGGCTCTCTGTATGCAGAAAACTCTCTCCATGAATGGCCAGGATGAAAACATAGGATTGTGGGTAATTTTCCTTACAATGGGAGGCAGACAAGTAGGGGAAGAAGAGGAGAGGGTGAACTCCTAGTGGAAAAAGAGTGCCTGCTGGAATGGTGGCACTAGGGCTAAAATACCCTCCTTTTGTGCCTTGGCAGACATCACTAATTAATCACTTCAGCAGTTCCTACTTAGCTCCAGCTCGGTCTTAGAATCTTTCTCAGCACCGTAGTTCAGGGAGCACTGCTCACAGATCAGAGCTGGCAGGCGACATTAAACCCAGTCACCAACCTTGCCTGAGCAGGGGGCAGCGCAGTCAGCCGTGGCAGCTAACTCTCTTGCTGGGGCAGCAACAGGCTCCCTGGCAGCCCATGTGGCTGTGTTGGGGCTGCAGTCCAATTGGCGGCTCCTGCCCAGCCGTGCCATGGGGGGTGGGGGCGGCACCTGGGGTCTTTTCAACCTGCACTGGCCCTCATCTCTGATACAGAGCATAGTTTCCTGGCATCTTTCTGCCTCCCAGCCCCTGGGGCTTGTTGGAACTGGGAACACGGTCCTCAGCCTGATGCTTGGCCTGTGCTTTTGCCTGGACATCCCCTCCAGCACCACACCTTGGCCACTCTCATTGTTTGGTCTGACTCTCCAGCCTCTGACCTCTGCTCTCGTGATTTCTGGCATAACCCCTCTCCACTCACATGGTCCCAGCTGTGACTTCATGCCCTGATGCTGTGTTCACTGGCACATCCTGACTGTCTACCCAGGTCCCCGGCCCTGCCCCACCTGCCTGCCCTGCACTTGGCATGCCTCAGAGCTGACAGGTTCACCAGCCAGACTCACTGCACAATGCCAGGAATTCCTCATCCATCTTCCTCCTCTAGACCAGCTTGGGGGAGGAGGTTGATTAGAAAGAATAGGAAAAAATATTTTTATAGCTTTTTCTGTTTTTGGAGAAACAGCAAATGATACAGAAAGGTGACACAGAAATACATGGGGAAATCACCACTAATCTAATCCCCTGGAGATAACCACAGTGACTGTGTTGGTGAATATCCTTCCAGTCACCTCTCTGCCTCCACACTCTTTGAGATACACATATGCACATTGTCGTAAGTGACATTCAGCTCCTACTCAACCTGCATTTTTCGCTCAACTATATGTTACGAGCATTTTCAAGAATGAAATGATCAGGGTCAATGATGAAAAAACATGTTTTCCACCCCTAGAAGGTAAATTATATTCCACACGATTCTTGTCTTTTCCTCCTACCATGTCTGTGTTTTTGCTTCTTCCGAGGCAGAAATGTCATTCATTTCTCATTTCTCTCTCGTAGTAATAGACCACCAATTTCTAGCTGTGTGGACAGCCACCAGAATGAAGACAATGTATCTCAGCTTCCCATGGGACTCTGTAAGGCTGTGAGACTGAGTTCTAGCCAATGGGTGCAAGCAGAAGAGGTATGCGTACCGCTGCCTGGATGTGCCCTGTGCTAGGTAGTTTTATATATGGTCATAAATTATTTGACAGTCCTTCTTCCGTTAAGGTAGAGGCTTAATTCCCATCCTTTAAGCCTACTTTGTGACTTGCTTCTAATGCACAGAATGTGGTAGAAGCAATGAACACCTCAGGCTGAACTGAAGAGGCAGTTGGCTTCCTTCTTGCTCTCTGTCTCTTGTATTATCCACTCTGGAAAAAGCCAGCTGCCATGTCATGAGGCCAAGGTAGCAGCCCTGTGGAAAGACCCATGTGGCAAAGAACTGAGGCTTCCTGCCGACAGTCACGTGAGACAGCCATTTTGAAAGCAAGTCCTTAACCCCTGAACCAGCCTTCAGGTGACTGTGGTGCTGGATGACATCTTGACTATAACCTCTGAATTCCTGATCTACAGAAACTGAGATAATAGACATTTATTGCTTTAAATAACCAAGTTTTGGGGTAATTGTTTTGCAACAGTAGACAACTGATACATGCCCTTAAAAGGATGGATGGGTCTTCCCTTCCCCTTTACCCTCTCTCTGGATGGAAGGTGGATGTGCGGTGTGCCATCTAGGATCTTGTAGATAAGGGCAACATGCTAGGGATGGAGGAGCAACAATATAGAGGGGGTCTGGGCCCTTGATGGCTTCATAGGACAGGGTTAGCATAAGACTTCTATGTGAGAGGAACATGAACATCTGTATTAATCAAGCCAGAGCTTCCTAACCAATGTTGGGCCTTCCTGGGATGCTGTAAATGGGTTGCAGGTGTATGAAGCTACTGATCCCCTCTGTCTCAGGACCACTTGCTTCTGCATGTAAGCAGCCCTACAGACTGAATGTTTGTGTCTCTCCAACATTCATATGTTGAAACCTAATCCCCAATGTGATGATATTAGGAGGTGATTAGGTCATGAGGGTGGAACTTTTATGA
This sequence comes from Ateles fusciceps, assembly GCA_036589455.1. Taxonomy (NCBI): domain Eukaryota; kingdom Metazoa; phylum Chordata; class Mammalia; order Primates; family Atelidae; genus Ateles; species Ateles fusciceps. Next base: position 1,908,192 of record JAZHEH010000053.1, on the reverse strand, counting down.
ATAGGATTAGTGCCCTTATAAGGGGCTAGTGAGACCAGAGATTTTTCCCTTTCCGCCATATGAAGACACAGCAAAAAGGCACCATCCATGAACTAAGAGCAGGCCTTCACCAGACACCACTCTACCAGTGCCTTGATCTTGGACTTCCCAGTCTCTTGAACTGTGAGAAATAAATTTCTGCATATAAGCTATCCAATATATGCTATTTTGTTTTAGCAGTCTGAAAGAATTAAGACACAGCCTTATTCTTTTACCCCCATGAGCTACACAATTGTTACAATTTTCTCTGTGTGCTGTGATGGAAATAACATTTGGGAAACCTTGGGTCTCTGTCATAACAGCCAAATTTTATCCCGATGAATACATTCTCCAAAGTGAGATGTGGCTTAGTACTTTAACATATGCTGCTCTCCTTAATCAGGCCATGGGACACTCGTGCTCTGAGGGGTATGTCAGGTCTTGGTAGGTGAGGTGGCAGGTACTACAAGTGGTTGGGCTTTCTCTAGATCCCAGAGGTCCCAGGTGCTGGTGATCACTCCCCTTGCCTGTGCAGGGGACTGATTCTGCAAACAACAGGAGCAAACCCTCCTCCTGGCCTTGGGGAACCGTTCACAGTTTGCCTCTGACTCTGGCTCTCTTCCCCCTGAGCTGTGTCTGCATTCCAATCTCCCCTCTCTTCTCAGGCTCTGTCCACTCAGGAGCAGAGGTTGCAACAATGTCCACCTCAACAGAGCTGAGGTGGACATTGCTTAATAACATCATTTCTCCCTGAGGATGGTCATGGGTCACACACCCAAATCATACCAAGCCTCCTGTGGACAGAATTCTATTAGAAGGGATAGGACTGAGGCTTTCCTGATGTCGCCCACTCAGAAGAGCAAAATCTCTATTTTAATGGCTAGGTGTTATGCACGGAATGTTTGTGTCCTGCCTAATTCATATGTTGGCATTCTAACCCCTATGCGATGGTACTCAGAGGCGGGGTTGTTCAGAGGTGATGAGGTCATGAGGGTGGAGCCCTCATGAATGGGATTAGTGCCCTTATCATAGGAGTCCCTGGGACCTCTCACATCCTCTTCCACTGTGTGAGCACATCACTCAAGAAGACAGTAGCCTGTAACCCAGAAGAGGCCTCAGAAGAACCTGACTGTGGTGGTAGCCTGAGCTCAGCCTTCCAGACTCCAGAACTTCGAGAAATACATTCTGTTGTTTAGAAGCCACACAGCCTATGGCACTGTGTCATAGCAGTGCAAACCGACTGAGATGGTCAGGTTCACCCAACCCAGGCAATCCACTGGATGTGTCCTCTTCTCGCTTAAACTCAGGGCTATATGAAATCAACAAAAGGACTGATTTTAGCATGAGTGACGTCACACTATAACATGAGAAGCATACACATTTTATGATATTGCTTATGCAGGCTTAGATCTATATGATCATAAAGATTCCACAGTGGTGGCCGGGTATGGTGGCTCACGCCTGTAATCCCAGCACTTTGGGAGGTCGAGGCAGGCAGATCACTTGAGGTCAGGAGTTCGAGACCAGCCTGGGTAAGCTGGTGAAACCCCGTTTCTACTAAAAATACAAAAATTAGCCAGGCATGGTGGTGCACATTTGTAATCCCAGCTACTTGCTGGGGCTGAGGCAGGAGAATCGCTTGAAACCTGGAAGGCAGTGGTTGCAATGAGCTGAGATTGTACCACTGCACCCTAGCCTGGGCAACACAGCGAGACTCCATCTCAAAAAAAAAAAAAAGATTCCACAGTGACTTCTAGTCTCACTGCTCAGTGGCTCCTCACTAATAACTGATGGGAACCCCAAACAGTGTGGCCAGAAGACTGCGTCAGCTCAGACCTGGTGGGTCCCTCTTCTCACAGTCCCTGCTGCTCCCTTTAGCTCTCCACATGGCTCCATGATCACAACTGCTGATCCTGAAATTGAGTGTTTTTTCTTTAATGTTTTTTCGTTTTTGTTAATTTCAGGGCTCTTATTTCCAAACTAGTTCAGTATCTGCTGAGGTGATTGTTCAAATTTTGCTTTGAGCATGAATTTGGGGGATTTTTTTCTTCTTTTCTTGGAGGGGACAATTTTTTATTGTGGTAAAATATACATAACAAAATTTAACATTTTAAACCTTTTTGAGTTTATAATTCGGTGGCATGAAGTACTCTCACAGTGTTGTACAACCATCACTGCTATCCATCTCCAGAACTTTTCATCATCCCAAATTGAAACTCAGAAAGTATCAAACAATAATTCCCCATTTCCCTTCTGTAACCCCTGGCAACTCTATTCTACTTCTGGTATCTGTGACTTTGCCTATTCTAGACATCTCATCTAAATGGAATCATGCAATCTTTGTCTTTCTGTGACTGGAGAAATATAGTCACACTCCATGTGTTATGCACGGAGTGTTTTTGGCCCGCCTAGCACTTAGCATAATGTCTTCAAGGCTCACCCATGCTGTAGCATGGGTCAGAGTTTTCTTCTTTTTAATGGCTGAGCTCATAAGTTTTTGTTTGTTTGTTTTTGGAGATGAAGTCTCGCTCTGTCACCCAGGCTGGAGTGCAGTGGTGTGATCTTGGCTCACTGCAACCTCTGCCTCCTGGATTCAAGTGATTCTCCTGCCTCAGCCTCCCGAGTAGCTGGGACTACAGGCACACACCACCATGCCTGGCTAATTTTTTATATTTTTAGTAGAGACGGGGTTTCACTGTGTTGCCCAGGCTGGTCTTGAACTCCTAAGCTCAGGCAATCCGCCCGCCTCGGCCTCCCAAAGTGCTAGGATTACAGGTGTGAGCCACTGTGCCCCGCCATGTAAATTTTTAATCCATGGATTTCACCAAAGGTTGATGTTTTCAATACATTCTGCAAAATTCCTGCAGACACTTATTAAACATGGAGTTGACTTCTCTTTTTCCTGCATCATTGTTCTCTTCATTCTCTACACAGTGACTGTGTGACATCTGGTAGTGTCTGAGCAAGTGTTTCATTCATTCTCTCGGATGAGAGGAGGTCCCCCTGGGCTGGAGGTCTATGCTGGCAGCAGGTGCCCTGTGGAGTGGCACCAGCAGTGACACCGACAGATGCCCCTGTCTGGTGACAGCTCTGGAGCGCTGCCTGTTACTCTACTCTTATATTCTCGAAGCCTCATCAACATCATGCTCTGGTATTTTTCAGCGTGGCTGCACATTTCTTACTTCATTTAATCCAAACGCCCTGATGGGGGCTATGTGTCAGTAACCCTTTTAAATCCGAGGAAACTGAGGCCCAAGGAGGTGATAGCTCTTGCCGCCCCAGGAAGTCAGTGGCAAGTGGGGGCTGATGACCAGGGCACCCAAGTCCAGGACTCTTTTCTGTTACCCCTCAGGGAGTCTTGAAGGTGGTGGAGGCTTCAGGCTCCCTCCTTTTTGCGTTGGCCTTCCTCCTCCTACCTTGATGGGCAAGGATGGAGTGCTAGACGCTGGAGAAGGTGGAGAGATGGGGAGAATGAGCATCAACCTTTCAATTCCTCAGCTTGTGCAAAGCTGGTTTCTTTTGAGCTATCTTCAGGGCTGAGTCTGGCACTCTCAAAAGGAAAGGGTGGGAAGATGGCAAGAGGGGCTGTGGTCACCTCCTGCGGACTGAGGCTAAAGCCACGGGGTTGGAGCCTTCCCCTCTCCCTGCAGGAGGATACCAGGAACTACAGCCATTTGAGAATAAATGATTCATGCATATGGTTAAAAAATTATGAAATAAAAAAAAAGAAAAAATTATGAAATAAAGGAAATGTGGTGAAAAAATCTCTTCACTCTTGTCACCAGCAACCATTTCCTTCCTTAGAGGCATCAAACGTTTTCTACTTTTGCATATGTTTCCTGAGGACTGTTATGTATGCATATACACATAAGTACATACATATATGTATGCGTGTATGGTATGTGTGTATATATATATATATTTTGCTTCACTTTTTCCCCACAGGTAGTAGCATATTATACCTACTGCCCTGTGCTTTGTTCTTCCATCACCTTCATTTAATGTATAATAATAATAGCACTGAACATTTATTAAGTGCCTACTATGTTCTGGGGTTCCGTGTACTGTTCTAAGAACTTGATATGGGTTAGTCGTCTTAATACATTTGATCCTCACAACAGCCCCATGAGGTAGCATAATTTTTTTCAATCCTATACGTAGTAAAAAAAACATGCAAGTTAAAACAACACTAAGATACTATTTTTCATCCATCATGCTGTTGAAGATAAAAAAGTTCGCTAATACATGATGTGAAAGAGGGTGTGGAGACATTGATACTCCACAGAGTTTTGGTAAGCAATTCAGCAAAAGCTATTGCCATTATAAAGGCACAAAACTTTGATTCAGCAATTCCACTTTTAGGAATTTTTCCTGCAGATACACTTCACAGATGCTGAATGAGTTGGGCACCAATTATTCATGCCCCGTTGCATAATAGCAAAAGACTGAAAATAGTTAAACATTCATCAGTAGGGACTGGCTACATGTGATATATTAACATCCATTTATTGAAATATTAGGCAGTGATTTAAAAAAAAATGAGTAAGTTATTCATGCCCAGAGATGGGATGCTCTCCCAGGTGGAGACGCAGTGCAACATAATGGTTCAGAATCCAGCTCGAGCCCGGCTTCCTAGGTTTTAATTCTGACTCTGCTGCTTATCAACTGCACAGAACTGGACTGCTACTCTACCTCTCTGCACCTCTGGTTTTCTCATCTGAAAAGTAGGGCTTGTAATAATAACACCTTGTAATACTTCCAGCTAACCCTCAGACAAGGAAGAAATAAATGGTCATGGTCATCTGCCACTGGGATTTTTAAAAAAACAGTTTTACACAGCATGAATGCTGTCATAACTAACTGATACAAATGCATAGTAGTTGTTCAATAAGTATTGCTTAATAGGAAACTGAGCAAGCCCCTTCTTTACAGTGAGGAACTTCACAGGTTACCTGAAGAGCAACTCCATGCAGAGTCCAAAGAGGAAGCTCAAGGTTAATATTCAACACACAACCAAGGCACTTTTTATTTATTCAGCAGGCTGTTTTTTTGTTTTGTTTTGCTCTGGTTTTTTTTTTTTTTTTTTTTTTTTGAGTACTGGCTGTGCTAGAAGCTGACACACATGCAAATAGAGTAAGGATTGACCCCTGTCCTCAGAGTGCACAATCTCTGGAAGGAAAAGATTTATAAACAATTAATGATAAGTATTGTGCCACTTGCTGTACCAAAGGTATGCAGAAAGTGTGCAAAGGAGGGAGCAAGCATTTCAGCCCATGGTGGGTGCGGAGTGAAGGAGGTGAACTCATGGGAGAGGTGGTGCCTGGTGAGGGGTAAAGGGACAGAAAGCTGCAAAGGTCAAGAGGAATCCAGTGTGGGAAGGGCCTTGAGAGCTTGGGAAGGAGTTTGAGTGATACAATTTTTTGGCAGAGGGGTGCCATGGTCATTTTTCGGAAAGATCACTTTGGTGGCAATGTGGAAGGTGGGAAAGGTGGCTATTGCAGGGCCCAGGATGTGGGGCTGCTGACATCAGACCTCCCACCACAAGGGCAGAATTAACTGGGGGACAATTTCTAGGTACAGGATTGATCTGGGGGCATGTGGTCCCAGATGGGGAAAGAGAAGTCCAGGAGTTGATAAAAGAAGTCCTTTCTTCTAACTCCCCTGCTAGGCACTGTACCAGTTAGGAAGGCGTTTGGCTGCAGGTAACAGCAAACCTAGTTCTAGAAGTTTAATCACACGGGGTGCATTTTTCTCATAATAAGAAATTAGTAAATGGTGGTTGCTGACTTTGCTGACTTTGACTCAACAACTCTGAGATTCTTATGGCCTCTCCTCATGGTCTTAATCTGGTTGGTACAACTCTAAGTGTTGTGTCTATGTTCAAAAGGAAACGCAAGAGGCAGAAGGGTTAAAGAGAGGGCCACACCAGCTGCGTCTGTCCCCTTTTGTCAGGAAAGTAGAAGTTTTACTTGACACTTGCACCCCACCCCCTGACTGCACCCGACTTCCACCTATATCTTATGGTCCAATCCTGGGTGCGAGGGGGCTGGAGAACTGAGGAACAGACTTGTCATCCTTGGTGTAGACCAGCCATGGAGCCTCTGCGTGGGACAGGCCCATTTCCATTCCAAATGAACTGGGTCGTTATGAGGAAGAAGGGGAAATGGATATTGTCAAGCAGAGGCATGTCCTCAAACATGGCCAGAGATGGCATTTCTTTCTTTCTTTTTTTAATTGTTTTGAGATGGAGTCTCGCCCTGTTGCCCAGGCTGGAGTACAATGGCGCGATCTCGGCTCACTGCAACCTCCACCTCCCAAACAATTCTCCTGCCTCAGCCTCCCGAGTAGCTGGGACTACAGGCGTGCACCACCACACCCGGCTAATTTTTGTATTTTGTAGAGATGGGGTTTCACCATGTTGGCCAGGATAGTCTCAAACTCCTGACCTCGCGATCCACCTGCCTCAGCCTCCCAAAGTGCTGGGATTACATGTGTGAGCCAGCTCTCCCTGCAAGATGGCATTTCTTCTGCCATAGGAACTCCTGGTACATGGCACAAATTCAGACATTCTGCCTTCTGGACCTGACACCGTGAAGCCCGCTGCGTTTCTCCACTCCCATTCCAGGCCTCTGCCTCAGTGGGTCCCAGTTCATCCCTGTCCATCCCAGAGGGGCCTCTGAAATAGAGCCAGGCCCTAGGTGGAGGCAGTGGTCAGTGCTAAGCAGAGTGGGACGTAAGCACCATCACTGAGTTCCTGCTGACCCTTTGTGAGTTGAGCTGACACGGGGGCCCTGACACACACATAAGAGTGCATGTATATCTGGTGAAATCTGGACCCATTCTAAGGGCGGTACCAAGTTTCCTGGTTTTGATATGGTCCTACGGTAATCTAGCAAGACATTGGGAGAATCTGGGTGAAGGGTGCATGAGAACTCCCTGTACATTTCCTTGCACCTTTCTATGAATCTGTAATTACTACACAATGAAACCAAAAGAATCCTGGCTGAGCACAGTGGCTCACACCTGTAATCCCAGCACTTTGGGAGACGGAGGCGGGTGGATCACTTGAGCTCAGGAGTTCGAGACCAGCCTGGGCAACATAGTGAGACCCCTTTCTCTACCAAAAAATACAAAAATTAGCTGAGCATAGTGGTGTGTGCCCGTCCCAGCTCCTCAAGAGGCTGAAGTGGGAGGACTGCTTGAGCACGGGAACTTGAGGCTGCAGCGAGCCATAATTGTGCCACTGCACTCTAGCCTGGGCAATAGACTGACACTCTGTTTCAAAAACAAAAAAATCCCTTCAGCCACCCATAAAACATGTGCTTTGGGGGTCATAGCATTCATATATTTGAACCCCTAAACTACTCTTAGTCCTCTGACATGTCCCCGATGGGCTGAGGGGCCAGCAGATCCCATCCCCCAGAGTGTCATTGCCTGGAATGCATGAAGAACCACCTGAGTCACTGCCACTGCCCTTTCTCTGCCTCTGTCACTTTTACGGTTTTCACTGGTCCACAGCTTTTTATCAGAAACCCTTGGGGCCAGGAAGCTGTGCATTTTTTTAAGGGGGGGTTAGAAAAGTTGTATCAGGCTATGGTGTTTGTTATGTAATTCCTCCTCCCTAAAAAGGATGTGGGGCAGACCCTGTCATCAAACACATTCATATTAATGTAATTAATATTCACAAATGTAAGGTATAAATACTCCCAGGGAGTGAGATGAAGACAGACTAAAATTCTCTCATGTCACTTCAAGTCACCAAATGAGTTCTGTTCAGGTCAGATGTAGCCCTAGACATGCATATGTGCTACACACACACACACACACACACACACGGCTGGTTTTCCGAGCGTTCGGATCTGGGAATTGCAGAGCAGAGCTGTGGAGCATGGCTGAGTGTGCCTACCGTGACTCCTCAGGTGCCAGGCCCGGGCCCTGTCTGACCTATGAGTTGTGAGGACAAGCGGCCACTGTGCTCAGGGTGCCAGGGACCCCAGACTCCTGGGAGTGAGGGGCTCAGAGCTTTCCCAGCTGCTGCCCTCACACCTGACCACTTGCCCCTAGAACTCCTGTACCCTGAAATACATTCCTCCCCTTACTGGCTGGTTGTGGGTGTCATGATGTCACAGCACCTGGGGAAGAACCTCCCACCCCCAGCAACTTTTGTCCCCCTCCAGAGAGCACAAGCACCTTATTTGCAGTTCAGGCGGCTCCCAATTTTCTTAGACTCCAAAGTGCTGGGTCTGACAGGGGCCAGAGATGGAACCCAAGCCTTCTCTGTTTTACAAATGAGGGGAACTGAGACACAGAGAGGGTGAGTACCTAGACTCACACAGCAGGTCAGTCTGGGCACTGTACTGGGTGATTCCTGGCAGGGAGAGGGATGCTGGGGGCATGTTTAAAAATCAGGGACTAGAAGAGCCTCTCAGCCTCAGAGAAGACATCTGGAGCAGCCTCCCAGCCACAGGGAGCTCCCCCGAGTCCCCACCCCTGTGAAGTGGGAGAGGCTCTCAGGCGCAGCGGGAGGAAGGGGGTCATGCAATCTGCCCTTGCCTCCCGCCACGAGTGTACCCTGGGACTTCAGGTTTGCTCAGCGGCAGCAGGGCCAGCCCCGGTGGCTGGAAGGCTGCCGGTTGGGCCTGGACGTGGGTGTGGGCGCCCCCGGCCTCCCCCCGCCCCCGCAGGCGCCCCCCGCACCCCCCAGAGTAGGCGCCCCCCCCGCCCCCCTCTCCAGCAGGCGCCCTGGTCCCTGTGTGGGCTGCTTTGACTCAGCGCCGGGAGCCGAGCTTAGGCAAACCACGCCGCACTGGACGCCATTCAAGCTTTTACAGGCCCTCAAATTGGGGCTGGAGCCGGAGAGGAAATACTAAAATCCTGTGTACACAACTTCTGTCTGGGCGCGCCGGGGCTCCGGGAGAATCAGGCGCGGCAAGGGACACATTTGGACTGTTTAAGGGCTCCTTTCCCCTGCTGTGCTTTTAACAGGCATCACGATGTGTCGCCTAAAACCAAGACTCCTGGGTGTGGGCGCCAGGAGGGTCTGCGGAGCGGGTGAGCTGGGGCGCGGCGGGAAGAACAGAGCTTTTCTCCTGCCCCCACGTGCCAGGCACACAAGCGCCCAAAGCTGGGTTCAGAAATCCCTGTGGTCCATAAACCACACAGTCTGCATGGCCCAGGCCCCTTCCCCTGCAGAAAGATGCCGCTGTCGGATGCTGGATCCTCAGAGCCTGGGCTTGGGAGTTAGGCAGGCCTGGGTGGGAACCCGGCTCTCCACTTGGCAGCGCTGTGACTGTGGGCAAGGGCCTCTATTCCCTCATCTGTAAAATGGGCATGATCGTGGTAAGTTACCTCGGAGGTTAAAGGCATGATATAGATGGGGGAACTGGCTCAAAGCCTGTCACATAGTAGGTGCTCCCTAAATGGTAGCTGTTAGTACTTACATGGATTAATAGTGATAGCACCATGTTAAGCCTGGCACATGCTAAGTGCTGCCTAAAATCAATTCATTTAATCCCTACAGCAGCCCCATGGGGTAATACTTTAATCCCATTTTAAGGGCAGAAACTAGGTCAGTTGATTGACTTATCCAAGGTCAGAGAGCTGGCGACTGGTTGACCAGTCAACTAAACAAATGAACAACTGAACCCAGGCCATCATTTCACAGTGCAGGTGCTTTGCCACACTCTGAACTGTAACAGAGGAGGAGCTGGTGGCCAGAGCTGCTGGTGAGCTATGTGTCCATGGCATCCTCAGCCTGGCACTGAGTCCCCACACCTGGGCCTCATCGCACTGTCCAAGTTCCAGCCCCACCAAGTGCCCTCAAGCACTTCCCACCTTGGCCCACCAAAAGCCCAAGCCGCCCCCTCCTACCTTCGGCCTTGGCTCAGCCCTTCCCCCACCCCAAGCTCGATGGCTGCCTGCCTGTGCATCAGGCCACTCCCTGGCCACCCCTCCAGTGAGGCTGGCTCCTCCTCTGAGCTGCAACACTTTCACCCCCAACCAGAAGGAGGCCTTCAGCCTCCCTTCTCTTTGACTTGGGCCACGCTGGTATGTGACATGTTTCTCTCCCTCATTCTGGTCCCTCATCAAAACCCTACAGGTCTGAGGCCAGGTATGGTGGCTCACACCTGTAATCCCAGCACTCTGGGAGGCTAAGGTGGGTAGATCACCTGAAGTCAGGAGTTCGAGACCAGCCTGGCCAACATGGTGAAACTCTGTCTTTACCAAAAATACAAAAATTATCCAGGCATGGTGGCACGTGCCTGTAGTCCCAGCTATTCAGGAGGCTGAGGCATGAGAATTGCTTCCCGGGAGGCAGAGGTTGCAGTGAGCCGAGATCATGCCACTGCACTCCAGCCTGGGCAACACAGCAAGACTCCATCTCAAAAAACAAAACCAAAAAACCCCAAACCCCTACAGGTCTGGTCCAGTCTCTTGTGAAGAGCAGGATCTCCCATTTGTGGAAATGAATTTTCACTGGTGGTAAATGTTGGGTGATTGGTGACATTGTCCTCACTGGTGACTTGTATGAAGGAAAAGGAGAAGCCCCAGAAAATTTGTATAAGGAGGCAGGAGACAATGTGGGCGTCCCCCTGTGTTCCTGACATCTGCTGCCAAGCACATGGGGGTGTGGTTCCCCTTGCCCACCCCCTCCCCCTGCCACCCTCTTAATTGTTCTGTCATCAGGGCCTCCCAGAAGCCCATGTTGTCTCAGGTAACGGCAGAGACCTCTCAGGCATGTGAGCCTCTGGCTGGGCTGCCCTGTACCAGCAGCCTGCAAAGGGTTTCCATTCTGGGATCAGAGGGGATGCAGGGCTGCCCTGTACCAGCAACCTGCAAAGGGTTTCCATTCTGGGATCAGAGGGGATGCAGGCCTGCCCATGAGCTACATGACTCCAACCTCAGCATGGGCCATGCCAGGCCTGAGACCACATAGCAGATCTCCCACACCTCTGCTGGGCAGCAAGAGCTGCCATCCTGATTCCCCCAAACAGCCCAAACCCCCAGTGCCCGCACCCAAAAGGCACAACAGTGTTGTGGAAATAACATGGCCCTTGGAATCCAGAGATCTGGGTGTGGGGCTGGGGTTCCCTGAGGTCTTGGGCAAGTCATTTAACCTTCCTTTGAGCCTCAGTTTCCCCCATGGAGGTGATCGTTTATATCTTACTTTGGGATTGAGAGACAAGAGAGGTATGAGAGCCCCTGGCACTCTGTGGGAGCTGAAGCACTGGTTTAAGTGGGAGTCATAGTTGTGGGGAGCTAGGCTTGAGGGGTGACAGGATGACCCAGTGATCTGGCGCAGCAGCAAGAAGGAAGGAATCGATGATGGAAAGGCTGGCTTCCCCTGGTCTGGCCTCTGCAGAACTTGTAGCTGAGTCTCCCCACCCCTTAGAATGGGGGTATTCCTGGCCCCAACCACTTCACACCTTTGATGCTTGGGGGGAGGGATGCATGTACAGGTGGAGGCTGCTGGGAGTCTGGGGTGCCATGTGGGATAACCCAGACATCCGGCAGAGCTGCAGTGGTGCCCTATGGGTGCAGACTGGTTTGGGGTCACACGTGAGCCACCCCAGGGGCTTCCAGAAGGGCACAGTGCCAACGCAACTGAGGATCTGTAAGGAGCCTAAGGGGGCCAGAGGACCCAGGGGCATGTTATTTGTGCCTAAAAATTGGCAGACCGAGAGTCAGGGCATCTTGACTGCTCCAGTGAATAGGGGAGAATGCACACTGGCCACCACATGCTTGTGCTGCTGGGTACCGCCCAGAGAGCTGGTGGACTTGGAGCAGGAACAGTCTGCATGGCGTGGCAGTGCCCTCTGCTGGCCAGGCTGGGCTAGCTTCGGCTGCTGCTTGGCCCAGGAGGGTGATTCTCACACCCCGGCATGGGCAGCACCACTACAGCCTCCACTCACGGGGACCCTCAAAGCATCTAGGGCTCAGGAGCAGGAAGGATCCTGGCACATGGGAAACTCATTCCCATTTTACAAATAAGAAAACAGGCTAGGAAAAGTGCCGAAAGTTGCTCAGGGTCCTGTAGCTATTGAATGATGGAGCCAGACCCATCCTAAAATGCTCTTTCTTCTAGCCTAGACCGAATCATTTTATGCAAAATGTAACAGGACTCAGGGATGCTGGAAACAGTATCCTTCTTTATTTTATTAAAATCAAACTAGATCTGACTCTGCCTCTGCCTGGGCTGCAGAAAACTTCGTTCTGACTTGCTTTTGGAGGTGGGAGTGGGTGTCCTCCTCCCTAGGTCTGTGCAAGAGCAAGGGAGTCTAAGGTGATACCAGAAAATGGGTGTGAGGGAGTAGTGTTTAAATCTTCAGTGCGTCAGGGCCACTGTGAGAACATCATGTCCAAGCCTCAGGGGGGCTGTGCTGCCTCCTTGCCCAGAGTGGCAGCCTGGGAACTGAGGTCTCCCACAGCTTGGCCATGCCACCTGAGGTCCTGCCCCCCGCCTCCACCTCAGCAGGCACTGCTGCTCACAGCCATGGAGCTCTCTCAAAACCCAAAACCTTCCTCAAACCTCTTTCTCCCTCCCCAACCCCCCAGCCTAATCCCCTTAAATTGCTCCAGATCCTAGAAAATAAAAGCAAGAAAGGTAGGCTGAACAGGGGAAGGAAACCATGTCAAGAACAAAAAGCATATGATTATCTCAGGAATAGCTCCTGCCCCTCTAAACTCTGTGTTGGGCAGCCACACGTGCCCGTGGGGAAGTGCTGTGTCCTTGGAGTGCCCTTCACACTGCAACGGAAAGCAACAGGACATGGCTCAGACAGGGAGTAGGTTGGTTGAATCCACTTGCAGAAACTTGGGGCGAGGGGTTGGTCATGAGGAATGTTGCATGCCACTCCCCACCTAAAGCAGTGAAAGTTAAAAAGAGGTTATGGAAAATTGGGGGAAGGGGCTCAAAGCCCAGGAGCCTGGGTTGCAAAGCCAATTCTATCTGAGAAGAATAAACTTGGGGACCTCTGTTGTCATCACAACTATAAAAAGAGCCTGGCAGGTCCAATTGTGGCCCTTTGGATTCTGCAGCAACCAGATCTCCCGTTGTCAGTTTGGATTCTCTAACTAAGAGATTTGGTTAGAGATCTGCATTAGAGACCTAGTTGTCCTTAGCTTTTATGTTCAGTCTGTAAATCTTGTTACTCTGTTTATAAATAGGGCAAAATAAAAAGTGACCTTCAATTTTCTCTGATTCATGAGCTATTAACTCAACTTGAAGACACTGAGCTCCAAAAAAAAAAAAAAAAAGCATTTGTGGCTATAAAACTGCCAGCCAAGTGTCACCAGTTACCCAAGGGTGGTACCCTTGTCCTGCTGGAGATGGTGCGTTGGCTGCTTCAAGAACCCTTTTCTAACCTGGGAAACCTTGAGTTTAAGTTTAAATGTGAAGACAGTAAAATAAGGTAAGCCTTTAGAAGCAAAACTTTCCTTTCATATTAAGTTTAGAAGTAATCTGCCTATGTTTGTTTCTTTAAAATACTATAATAGTCTAAAGAATCTAACATAATGAAGACCGACAGATTAGCCTGTTGCCTCCAGTTTTAAATATGTACTAGAATTTAGACCTGTCATGGAACCAACCTAAGCGTCCACCAACTGTGGATTGGATAAAGAAAATGTGGTTTGTATATCCCATGATATGCTATGCAGCCATAAAAAAAGAATGAAATCATGTCCCTGGCAGCAACATGGATGGAGCTGGAGGCCGTTATCCTAAGTGAACTAACTCAGACGCAGAAAATCAAAAACCTCATGTTCTCACATGTAAGTAGGAGCTAAACAGTGGGTACACATGGATGTAAAGATGGAGATAATAGACACTGGGGACCCCAGAAATGGGGAGGCGGCTGGGTGGGGGGGAGAAGGGGTGAAGTGGGGAGAAGGGTTGAAGAAGTACCTATTGCATATAATGTTCAATATTTGGATGACAGGTACACTAGAAGCCCAATCTCCACTATTATGCCTGTAATACCCATGTAACGAACAAGTACATGTGCTCCCTGAATCTACAATCAAAACAAATTTTTTAAAGAATTTAGACTTGTGATTTTAAGTTGTAAAGGGCAAAAATTCACCCCATTGTTTTGAATATTATTAAGATTTCAAAGAAAACTGATTTGCTATTTTAATAACATTTTATTTCTTAGATTTCTAAGAATTTATTATTTGAAGATATTTTGCTTGTTAAAGCCATAAATTTGCTTTGTTAGGCAACTGAAATGCTTACAAAAGAAATGTAATATATTACATTTATAATGCAGTTCACAGTGTTTAAGATAGTATAATTAATTAAATTTACAAATGATTATTAAGGGAGCTGAGTATCTTCAAGTTGAGTTAATAGCTCATTAATCAAAGAAAATTGAAGGTCATTGTTTTTATTTTGCCCCATTTATAAACAGAGTAAAAAGATTTGTAGGCTGAACATAACAGCTAAGGACAACTAGGTTATTTCATTTTAATGAAAGAACATTAATTTAAAACCCAAGCAACTGTAAATGGTCCTTTCTGGACTGCCCTCAGATATTAAAGCAAAAAGCAAAACAATTCACAATGACAGATAGTAATACGAATAGCTAATGTTTGTATAGTGTTCTACATTAAGGTCTCATTTTATCTTCCATTACAGATGAGAAGCACTGGGAGATTAGTAACTTGCTCAAGGCCAAGCGTCTAAGAAGTGGTGCAAGTTGAACTTGAGCTTGGCTCTTTGACTCCGGAGGCTGCACTCTTAACCACAGTGTCGGAGGATGTTTGGGTCTTGGTTTCTAGGGTCTGCAGCTGAGGTCCCTGGAGAAGGGCTAACACTTCCCTAACATACTCCAGTGAATGCTATCTGGTCTGCAGGGGGACCCTGCAGAAGAATGGGCCAGACCCGCTGGGAGCCACCTGGCAGCCCAGCGCTGAGAGCTGTGCATGCGGCCTTACGACACCAGGTGGCGCAGTGGACCATTCTAACAGCCGCTCCTCTTAGCCCCGATGGTTTCTTTTCATTAAAGACGAATGAATGAGCTGGGACCTCGCCAAGCCCCCTGTTTAACAGATGGAGCCTCTGAAAGGGGCTATGACTTTTCTGAAAGCATTATGGGGCATTGTGGCAAAGGTGGGTCTGCCTCTCGCCTCCTGGCTCCTATCCCAGGCTCTCTCTCCAGTCACCCCCGATCCACCCCAAAGGGATCTAGAAAAGTGGCTGGCAGAATACCCAGTCAGGAGGCAGCCTGAAGGGACGTGAGGTCCACCAAGCCCACCCAGGTCCCCAGCACCACCCGCTTCTCAGTGTTGCCCGCGGTGAGATCATCTTCCTTGGCTTTCCCATGGATTCTCTGCTTCTGGTTCCCCCACTTCCCCATTCTCCTTCCACCCACAGCCACATGATTTTCAGTTTAAGCTGAATTGAGTCATTCCCTGCCTGCCACGCCTACCCGGTAACATCCCCCCAGGCGCTCAAAAGTGTTCTTCCCCCCACATTCATCTCCCTCATCACAGCGACACCCTGAACCTACACTCACTTTGTGATTTGGTTGTTAAAGCATGGCCTACTTTAACAATTCTTCATAAAAGCGGCTGGTTTTGTCTGGAACACTCCTCCTGCCCTCCTCCCCCGCCCCCTAATTAGCATTTGGTCTCAGTTTGGACTTCCCTGACTTCCCCGGTGGCTTCCGTGGTGCACCTCCCCTTTGCTTTGACCTCCCCCGCCCGCTTTGTCATGTTGACTTGTTTAGCATCTTTTCCTTCTAGGCTGAAGCTCCAGAGGAGTAGGCAGGGTCCATGTTAGGTGCAGCCTGGCATCAGCGTCCAGCCATGGCTCTCTGCAGGCCATGGGAACTAAACGTGGCCATGCTGGCAGGGCAGGATAGGAGCTGGCGCCAGGAGCCACAGGGCAGTATCTCGAGGACAGCCCTGCTGGGTACTAAGATACAGCCAAGAGTGTCTGGAATGATGGGCGGAGCATCAACTGGTTTCGGAGTTTGAACAAATGGTGTTCAGAACAGCATGGTCTGCCTGAATGATCAGCCAGAGTGCCAGGACTGAGGGTCCTACAGAAGGACACCCTGTGTCACTCTCACTTCCATATTCCAGAACCAGGGATATTTTAGTGTGTGGGAAAATAAAGCAATCGTTGAGTTTGATTTCGGTCCCAAGTTTTGGAAAATGTAGGGGTGCATCTGCAGTAGATAGGTCTCAGCAGGACCTTTGTTCCGACCCAGTCAGAACTCAACCAGAATTGGGGCCAACAGATCCTTGAGCCAGACAATGAGAACATGGAGGGACCCATATAGCCAAGAGGCGACAAGCACCCAGCCACGTCATTCCTGTGGATACGATGCTTGTTGGCCCATAGGACAAACTCTTCAAAACATCTCCCTCTCCCTTCCCCTCTTGTGGCAGGTTGCATCAGTGAGTGGTAATAGAGGTCCTAAATCTTCCCAGTGCATGAGCGGGAAAGCTGAGGACAAGACGCTTGGTTTAGGCTGGAATCTATAGTTTGATTAGCTTGGAATCGGTATGTGCTATGGTCTGAATGTTTGTGGTCCCCGAAATTCACATATTGAAATCTAATCCCCAATATGATGGTGTTTTGAGGTGGTGGCTTTGGGAGGTGATTAGGTCATAAAGGTAGAACCTTCATGAGTGAGATTAACACCCTCACAAAAGAGGCCCCACAGAGCTCCAACGCCACCATGGGAGGACACAGCAGAAAAACGGCCATCTATGAACCAGGACGTGGCACCTCACCAGACACTGCACCTTGATGTTGAACTCCCCCAGACTCCAGAGCAGGGAGCAATACGTTTCTGTTGTGTATACGCCACCCACTCTATGGTATCTTGTTGTACCAACCCGAACACATGAAGACAGTGTGTGCGTGTGAAGGTTTTGAAGGTCACCCCCTTTTCATCCTATCACAATGGAAGCTCACGCAGCTCCAGAACAAAATCCCCACCGTCAAAAGGTCTTTTGTTCACCATTATTTTAAAGACAGGTTTATACAATTCAAAATGATCAGATCGGTAGTAATTACCATCTTTTAAAAATAATCTTTATTGAGTATATAATGGATGGCCAAATTTTTTAAAAAACAAATATGCCACATAATAGGGGTATATTATCCTGGTTTCCAAATTCCATGTAATAAACTCATGACAACTGCCCCGAACACAAAACACAGAGCCTCTGACTCAGGAACTTCTCTAGTAGAGCCTGAAACTCCAACCCACACGTTGATATACCTTGGCAGGTCTCTGGAAACCTAGGGTACACACCTATTTCATAAACTTCAGCAGTAAGCTATTTTTCTAAAATGTATAGCTATGTACACAGACATTAAATGGGCTCGTCTGGCTTTTGACACATTTTAAAATATCATTTAAATCACTAGGACAATTACATATATAAAAAAGCAACTGTTCATTTATTGCTTCAGTTACCTATATTCCATTCCTCTTAGCATAAGACTCCCTCACCCCAGATTCTAGACCCAAGAGCTCTTCATTTTATTCAACCTTAGACCATCCACTGCTCATCTTTAAGTTCCACTAAAGATATGAGATCAAATAAAATCAAAACATATTTATTTAATGCCTACAACAGGCAACACCTTGAGATGGAATAATGAAATTCTTTCACTGAAGAGTTTATAACTTAGTTACAGATGTACACTTGAATTACTCATTGCTTTAGGGCTGATGGTCAAGTTTCTTCCCACTTCAAATGAGCCAGCCTGATGGGACATCTTGATACGTTATGATTAACAGTTGATGTGAAACTACTTTTTAATTTAACTACTGCTCTTGTTTTTTTTTTGAGACAGAGTCTCACTCTGTTGCCCAGGCTGGAGTGCAGTGGCAGGATCTCCCCTCACTGCAACCTCTGCCTCCTGGGTTCAAGCAATTCTCATGCCTTAGTCTCCTGAGTAGTGGAGATTATAGGCACACACCACCACACCTAGCCAATGCCCAGCCAAATTTTTTTTTTTTTTTTTTTTGAGAAGGAGTCTCATTCTGTCACCCAGGCTGGAGTGCAGGGGTGTGATCTCGGCTCACTGCAACCTCTGCCTCCTGAGTTCAAGTGATTCTCCTGCCTCAGCCTCCTAAGTAGCTGGGACTATAGGCACCTGCTACCACGCCCGGCTAATTTTTATATTTTTAGTAGAGACAGGGTTTCCCCATGTTGGCCAAGCTGGTCTCGAACTCCTGACCTCATGATCCGCCCACCTTGGCCTCCCAAAGTTGGCCTCTGGGATTACTGGCGTGAGCCACCGTGCCTGGCCTAATTTTTATATTTTTAGTCGAGACAGTTTTCACCATGTTGGCCAGGCTGGTCTTGAACTCCTGGCCTCAAGCAATCCGCCTGCTTCTGTCTCCCAAAGTGCTGGGATTACAGGCGTGAGCCAGAGCCCATGGCCTTGACTACGGTTCTTAATCAGCCTTAACTGACCCTCAGTGCATATGCCCTTGTCTTTAGTCATCGGTTGAGGTCATACCACTGTTTGATAATTTAAGGTGGTATTTCATATGAGGAACCTAACATTTTAAAGGAACTCATTGTCATACATGTCAATCTTTTACTGGAACTGATTTTCTTCAATAAGTCAAACATAAGCCACATAACAGAGGATGGAATGAAAACATACTGCTTCTTTAGAACTTCCAAATACTTAGTGCAGTAACAATGGAATAGTTGTTTGTTTTCTGAAAATACTTTTTGTAATATTTCCAGCTACACAAAGACTATAACAGCAGCATCTGCCCAGTCTTGGATGGTAGCCTAACACCAATGTAAAGCTTGAGATCTCACTTCTTCCAGACAGACGGACATCTATATACTTCTCTTCCTTCTTATATGTTTTATTGAACAACTCTCTGGAAATATCCAATTTTTAATTTTAAAAAAATTGCAACCCAAAGTAAATTTCAGATTTGTTGCACCATATTATGCTAATATGCGATGCTTTTCTTCTCTGCTAAATGGGTTGAAATTTAACATTGGAAATTAGTCCACTCTAGTCATTCAGATAATGAAAGTTAAACTATATTCAGCAGGCCGGATGAAGTGGCTCACGCCTGTAATCCCAGCACTTTGGGTTTGGTTTTATATTGAGTGTTGGTTGTACGCAAGGGTTACCCCAACCCAGATAAATACCCTGCTTCACAAATACAAATCCATGCCTTGTATTTGTATGACCTTGGAAAGTGGAAAAGGAGAAAATATAGAGCCAGAAGTTTGGACCAGGTCTTTCGCTTTCCAGGGGAAGGGGCAAGGAGTGAGCTGTGTTTTCAGGTGCTCTCTGATGCACCAGAATCTGCTACCCACTCATCTGAGAGCTGAGTGTGCATCATCTGGGTACCTTGTATGAAAAGTTGGTACCAGGAAAAAGGGTACTTGTCCCATCGGCAGCAAACATAGGGACCTTTGAGGGAAGTATTTTGTCACCATGTGTGTATGAAGGAAAGGGCCCATTGTCCCACAGTTCTTGCTTGGTATGCACAAGTGTACTAGTGTACTAAAAAAGCTCACTTCATTCTAAGGGAAATTCTGTTGAATCATGGGATTATTCTTCTTTGTCAGTGGACTTACTGAAGTGTCCTAAAGAAAGGATGAAAAAATAACTCACACTTGAATGCTGTAAACCCGATGGGGAGAATATGTCACCATTGCTTAATCTTCCTACAATGCTGGCCTAAAAGGTTCTCTTGAGACAGTAAAAGGGCAAATTCTACTATCCCTTTTATATCTAGTGAGGTCCCAAAGGGATAGGGTTAGAATGTAGCCAAAACAAAGTGATCCTTGGTTTTAGAAATCTTTAGCAGGCTGGGCATGGTGGCTCACACCTGTAACCCCAGCACTTTGGAGGCTGAGCCAGGATTACTTGAGTCTAGTTCAAGACCAACCTGAGAAACATAGTGAGAACCCCATCTCTACAAATATTAAAAACTAGCTGGGTGTGGTGGTGCATACCTGTAGTTTTAGCTACACAGGAGGCTGTGGTGGGAGGATTGCTTGAGCCCAGGAGGCAGAGGCTGCAGTGAGCCAAGATTGTACCACTGCACTCCAGCCTTGGGAATAGATTGGAAGCCTATCTTTAAAAAACTAGTAATCTTTAATAACCTAGACTGCAGTGTGACCATCTCTTTTTTTCCCCCTGTTATAACTAAGGCCTTATCTGCTATGCAAATCACTGGTAACCAAGAGGTCATCATTCACTAAAGAAGCAGTCCAGGCAATAGACAGGCTTGACAAGTGATTTCAATTACTGAGTCCAACGACTGATGAGCACCCCATAGTTTATGGAAATAGTCACTGCCAGTGCCTTACAGACATGTTCTTGGAGGGGATGAAGACAGCAGGGGAACACCTACAACACATGAAGTCGTTGATAACATCCGGTTAGCTTTTTTCCTTAGAGAAGAAAAAAGGGTGAAAAAGAAATGAACATTGACTACAAGACACAGAAAATTACCTTAAAAGACCAAATCTAAGACTTACTGGTGTTAAAGAAAAAGTTAAGCAAGAGCAAAGAGTAGAAAACTTATTTAAAAAAAAACAATAATAGAAAACTTTCCAAAACTTGAGAAAGAGATAAATATTCAGGTACAGGAAAGTCAGAGAACACCAGACAGATTCAAACCAAGTAAGTCTACCCTGAGGCATATAATGATCAAACTGTCAAAGGTCAAGGACAAAGAAAGCATCTAAAAAGCAGCAAGAGAAAAGAATTACATACAAAGTAGCACCAATTTGGCAAGATTTCTTAATAGAAACCATACTTCTCAATAGCCATGGAAAAACAGGAAGACATTTTCAAAGTGCAGAAAAAAAGAAAATCTGCCATCCAAATGGCAGATTCAGCAAAGCTATCCTGCTATCCCTCAAATATGAAGGAGAGATAAAAGCCTTTCCCAGACCAAAAAAAAAAGAAAAAAGTGGAGAGAATTCACCACCACCATGCTCACCTTACAAGAAATGCCAAAGGGAGCCTTCAATCTAAAAGAAAAATATTGGCTGGGAATGGTGGTTCATGCCTATAATCCCAGTATTTTGGGAGGCCAAGGTGAGAGGATTGCTTGAGCTCAGGAGTTCAAGGCCAGCCTATGCAGCATGGCAAGACCCTGTCTCTACAAAAAACAATTTGCTGGGGATGGCAGTGCCTGTAGTCCCAGCTACTTGGGAGGCTGAAGCAGGAGGATCGCTTGAGCCCAAGCATTCGAGCCTGCAGTGAGCTATAATAGTGCACCACTACACTTCAGCCTGGACAACAGAGCGAAACTCCATCTCAAAAATAAATAAATAAATGAATGAATAAATAAATAAATAAATAAAAATAAATAAATAAAAGCAAAAGAAAAGAAAAGAAAAAACCCACTAATGTGCAAAAAGAAAATATTTAAAGGTTTAAAACCCACTGGCAAAATTAAATACAAGGACAAGTCCAGCATTACTTAAACATTGTAATTATGGTATATAATCCACATCCTAAGTATAGTATATAAATCCATCTATCTAGTATAAAGCCCCAAATGCAAATCAGTCAAAAACAAGAATAGTTATAGCAATCTGTTAAGAGATAGGGAATATAAAGATATAAAAATTGAGATAACATAAAGCCAAAATGTGGGGAGAATGAAGTTAAAGTGTAGAGATTTTTTTTTTTTAATTTTTTTTTCATCATATAAGACAGGGTTTCACCATGTTGGTCAGGCTGGTCTTGAACTCCCGACCTCAGGTGATCCACCCACCTCAGCCTCCCAGGAGATGTTTTTGATTTTGTTTTTGTTTTTACATTTTTCTTTGTGTCTAGTATTTTCTGTGTGATCTAAGTTACTGTCTCTTTAAAATAACTTGTTATATCCATAAGATTTTTTTTGTAAGCCTGATGGTAACCACAATGCAAAAACCTATAATAGATTCACTAAAAATAAAAAGCAAAGCATTAACACATACTATCAGAGAAAATCACTTAACCACAAAGGAAGACAGTAAGAAAGGAAAAGACGAGTTACAAAACAGCCAGAAAACAAGCAACAAAATGGCAGTAGTAAGTCCTTACCTATCAACAAAAACACTGAATTTAAATGGACTCAATTCTCCAATTAAAAGACATAGAACGGCTAAATGGATAAAGAAATAGGACCCGATTATATGCTGCCTACAAGAAAACCATTTCACTTCTAACATGAAGGGATGGAAAAAGATATTTTATGTAATCGGAAACCAAAAAAAAGAGCAGGAGTCAGTAGCTTTACTTATATCAGATAAAACAGACTACAGATCAAAGACTGTAAAAAGAGACAAAGAGGTAATTCAGCAAGAGGAAATAAGTTTAAATATCTATGTACCCAAAGGAAATAAGTATAAATACCTATGTATCCAACAACGGAGCTCCCCAAGTATATAATGCAAACATTAATAGATCTAAAGGGAGAGCTAGACTGCAATACAATAACAGTAGGAGACTTCAGCACTCTACTGCCAGTAATGGACAGGTCATCCAGACAGAAAATCAAGACACATCGGAGATAAACTACACACTAGACCAAATTAGGCCTAACTGACACTTACAGAACATTTCACCCAACTGCTGCAAAATACACATTTTCTTCATCAGCACATGGAACATTCACCAAACAGACTGCATGTTAGGCCACAAAACAAGTCTCAACAAATGCAAAAAAAGTACAAATCATATCAGGCATATTTTCTGACCACAATGGAATAAAACTAGAAATCAATAATAAGAGGAGCCTTGAGAAATACACAAACACGTAGAAATTAACACACTCCTAAATGACCTAGGGTCAATGAGGAAATTAAGAAAATTTTTTAAATTTCTGGAAACAAATGAAAATGGAAAATGACATACCAAAATGTGTAGAATACAACAAAAACAGTACTAGAGGGAATTTTATAGCAATAAATGCCTGTACCAAAAAAGTAGAAAGACTTCAAATAAACCTAATGATATACCTCAAGAAACTAGAAAAGCAAGAACAAACTAAACTCAAAATTAGAAAAAAAGATATAATAAAGTTCAGAGCAAAAATAAATGGAGACTAAAAAATATAGAAAATCAATGAAATGAAAAGACACTTTTTGCAGATATTAACAAAGTTGACAAATCTTTAGCTAAATTAACTAAGAAAAGAGAGAAGACTCAAATAAATAAAATTATAAATGAAACAAGGAGACATAATAACTGACACCACAGACATATAAGAATCACTAGAGGCTATTATGAATAACTACATGCCAACAAGTCGCAAAACCTAGAAGAAATGTGTAAATTCCTGGACACATACAACCTACCAAGATTGAAACCATGAAGAAATAGAAAATTTCAACAAACCAATAATGAATAATGAGATTGAAGCCATAATAAAAATGTCTCCCATTAAAGAAAAGTCTAGGACCTGATGGTTTTATTGCTGAATTCTACCAAACATTTAAAGAAGAATGATGACCAATACAAATGCTTCATAAGAATTGAAGAGAAGGGAATATTTCCAAACTCATTCCATGAGGCTTGCATTACCCTGATACCAAACCAAAGACACAACCAAAAAAGAAAACTATAGGCCCATAATCACTGATGAACATAGATGCAAAAATCCTCAACAAAATACTAGCAAATGGAATTCAACAACACATTAAAAAGATAATTCATCATGATCAAGTAGGATTCATCCTAGGGATGCAAGGATGGTTCAACATACAAATCGATAAACATAATATATCACATTAAGAGAACCAAGAACAAGAACAAATTATTTCAATAGATGCTGAAAACGCATTCAATAAAATTAAACATGACTTTGTGATAAAAAAAAAAGACTCCTCAACAAACTAGGTATAGAAGAAACATACTTCAAAATAATAAAGACCATGTATGAAAAACTCATAGCTAATATCATACTGATAGGGAAAAACTGAGAGCCTTTTCTTTAAAATCTGGAGCCAGACAAAGATGGCCACTTTCACTACTTTTATTCAACATACTACTGGAAGTTTCAGGACAATAAGGCAAGACAAAGAAATAAAGGGCATCTAAATTGGAAAGAAAGAAGTTTAAATTAGCTTTGTTGGCAGAAGACATGATATTACACTTAGGAAAACCTAAAGACTCCACCAAACAATTGTTGAAACTGATAAGTGAATTCAGTAAAGGTTCAGCATACAAAATCAACATACAAAAATCAACAGCATTTACATATGCCAAGAGCAAACAATCTGAAAAAGAAATCAAGAAATCAATTTTATTTACAATAGCTACAAAGAATACAAAATATCTAGGAATCAATTTAACCAAAGATGTGAAAGATCTATACAAGGACAACTATTAAATACTGATGTAAGAAACTGAAGAGAGCACCAAAAAATGGAAAGATGTTCCATGCTCATGGACCCAATGACATTCTTCACAGAAATAGTAAAAATAATTTCAAAATTTACATGGAACCACAAAAGACCCCAAATACCCAAAGCAATCATAAGCAAAAAGAACAAAGCTAGAGGCACCACACTACCTGACTTGAAAATATATTACAAAGTAATAGCAACCAAAACATCATGGTACTGGCATAAAAAGACATATAGACCAATGAAACAGAATAAATACAGATATAAATACATGCATTTATAGCCAACTCACTTTTGGCAAAGGCACCAGGAACATACAGTGGGGAAAGGAGAGAGTCTCTTCAATAAATGGTGTGGGAAAACTGGATAATTGCATGCCGAAGAATAAAATTGAACCCCTATATCTCACCATACACAAAAACCAAAGCAACTGGATTAAAGATTTAAATCTAAGACCTAAAACTATGAAACTACATGAAAACATTAGGGAAACACTCCAGGACATTTGTCTGGGCAAAAATATTTTGTGTAAGACCTCAAAAGCATAGGCAACCAAAGAAAAAATAGACAAATGAAATTACAATGGGAACTATCAAGCTAAAAAGATTCTGTGGAGCAAAGGAAACAATCAGCAAGAGACAATCCACAGAATGGGAGAAGATATTTGAGAATTATCCATCTGATGAGGGGTTAATAACCAAACTACATAAGGAGTTCAAACAACTCAAAAGCAAAAAACAATCTGATTTTAAAATCGTCAAAAGATCTGAAAAGGTATTTCTCAAAAAAAAAATAAAAAATAAAAAGACATAGAGGGCCAAGAGGTACATGAAAAAATGCTTAATATTACTAATAATCAGAGAATACAAATCAACAATATAATCTCACCCCAGTTAAAATTGTTTTTATAAGAAAGACAGGGAATAATAAATGCTGGCAAGGATATAGAGAAAGGGAACCCTTGTGCATTGTTGGTGGGAACATAAATTAGTACAACCACTATGGAGTATTGTATAGAAGTTCCTCAAAAAACTAAAAATAGAATTACCATTTGATCCAGCCCCATTCCACTACTGGTTATATATCTGTATTGGTCCATTTTCACGCTGCTGATAAAGACATACCCATGACTGGGAACAAAAAGAAGTTTAATTGGACTTACAGTTTCACATGGCTGGGGAGGCCTCGGAATCATGGGGGAGGCCTCAGAATCATGGTGGAAGGCAAAAGGCACTTCTTACATGGCTGTAGCAAGAGCAAATGAGGATGTAAAGCGGAAACCCCTGATAAAACCATCAGATCTTGTGAGATTTACTCACTACTATGGGAACAGTATGAGGGAAACTGCCCCCATAATTCAAATTATCTCCCACAGGGCCCTCCCACAATACATGGGAATTATAGGAGTACAAGTTGAGATTTGGGTGGGGATACGGAGCCAAACCATAACAATATCCAAAATATGAGAATCAACATGTTAAAGAGATATCTACACTCCCATGTTTATTGCAGCACTATTCACATAGCGAAAATATGAAATCAACCTAAGTGTCCATCAGTGGGTGACTGGATAAGAAAATGTGGTGTATATACGCAATGGAGTATTATTCCACCATAAAAAGTTGAAATCTTGTTATTTGCAGCAAGATAGATGGAACTGGAGGTGATGTTAAGTGAAATAAACCAAACACAGAAAGACAAATACTACACATTCTCATTCCTATGTGGGAGCTAACAAAGTGGATCTCATGAAGATAAAGAGTAGATTGATGGTTACCAGGGGCCAATAGGGGTAGGGAGAAATGAAGAAAGGTTGATTAATGGGTACAAATTACAGTTTGATAGAAGAAATAAGACCTAGTATTTGATAGGTCAGTAGAATGCCTATAGTTTACGATAATTTACTGTGTATTTCAAAATCACGAGAATAATTCAAATGTGTCTACCATAAAGACAAATATTTAATGTGATAGATATCCCAATTACACAGATTTGTTCCTTATAATTACATGAATGTATTAAATCATCACATGGACCCTCAAAATATGTACATCATTATGTATCAATCAAAAATTAAAATAATGAAAAAAATCCCTAAAACTGAAATTATCTGCAGCTCAAAGTTCTAGAAGTATGTTAAAATACAGAACATGTGTAAGTCTTTCTAAGTTGTCTCAGAACCAGTGATTTCATTTATGCCAGAGGGTGTGCATGCAGGTCTAGAATGCAATACAAAGCTGTTAGGTGTGACAGTCAATTCTCAAGTTACTGGAGCTCAAACTTAGAACACCCAGAGGCACCTAGCGAAGGTCTATTTTCAAAAGAGTGTGGTGGGGGGGTGGGGGAGTAACGGGGTACAGCTCTGAAGTGAAAATGAAACTTCCAACAAATGAATGCCAGAGTGTTAAAAGTTCTTGAGAATGACCTACAGCCAACTCTTGTTGGTTGGTGGACTTCATAAAGGTCTACAAAAATATGCCTTTTTAGGATCCCTGCTTACCGCCCGAGTAAGTAAAAGTTGAGGGCCATGAGCAAAGCAACCTAAGGATGCAAGAAGGGTCTTGAGGGGAGGAGGGGTGGCGCTGGGAGCGGGCCTGAGAGTTGCTACAAGCTGACCAAGTGCAAGCTTTGAGTGCCGCACATCCCAGCAGCCTTGAGAAGCAGGTGAGCAAGGCTGCTCGCACCAGCAAGGCGTTGCTCATAGCATTAAGAATGTTGCCTGAGGGGCAAGAAAAAGAAATAAAGGGTATTCAAATAGGAAAGGAGGGAGTCAAATTGTCTCTATTTGCAGATGACATAATTGTATATTTAGAAGACCACATCGTCTAAGCCCAAAATCTCCTGAAACTGATAAGTGACTTCAGCAAAGTCTCAGGATACAAAATCAATGTGCAAAAATCACAAGCATTCCTATACACCAATAACAGACTTAAAGAGAGCCAAATCAAGAACAAACTGCCATTCACAATTGCTACAAAGAGAATAAAATACCTAGGAATACAACTAACAAGGAACATAAAAGACCTCTTCAAGGAGAACTACAAACCACTGCTCAACAAAATAAGAGAGGACACAAACAGATGGAGAAATATTCCATGCTCATGGTTAGGAAGAATCAATATTGTGAAAACGGCCATACTGTCCAAAGTAATTTACAGATTCAATGCTATCCCCATCAAACTACCAATGACCTTCTTCACAGAACTGGAAAAAACCACCTTAAACTTTGTATGGAACCAAAAGAGAGCCCACATAGCCAAGTCAATTCTAAGCAAAAAGAACAAAGCTGGAGGCATCACACTACCGGACTCCAAACTATACTACAAGCCTGCAGTAATCAAAACAGCATGGTACTGGTACCAAAACAGAGATAGAGACCAATGGAACAGAACAGAGGCCTTGGAAGCAACACCACACATCTACAACCATCTGATCTTTGACAAACCTGACAAAAACAAGCAATGGGGAAAGGATTCCCTGTTTAATAAATGGTGTTGGGAAAACTGGCTAGCCATGTGCAGAAAGCAGAAACTGGACCCCTTCCTGACACCTTACACTAAAATTAACTCCAGATGGATTAAAGACTTAAACATAAGACCTAACACCATAAAAACCCTAGAAGAAAGCCTAGGCAAAATCATTCAGGACATAGGTGTAGGCAAGGACTTCATGACCAAAACACCAAAAGCATTGGTAACAAAAGCCAAAATAGACAAATGGGACCTAATCAAACTCCACAGCTTCTGCACGGCAAAATAAACAGTCATTAGAGTGAATCGGCAACCAACAGAATGGGAAAAAATTTTTGCAATCTACCCATTTGACAAAGGGCTGATATCCAGAATCTACAAAGAACTAAAACAGATTTACAAGAAAAAATCAAGCCCATTCAAAAGTGGGTGAAGGATATGAACAGACACTTTACAAAAGAAGACATATATGAGGCCAACAAACATGAAAAAATGCTCATCACACTGGTCATTAGATAAATGCAAATCAAAACTACATTGAGATACCATCTCATGCCAGTTAAAATGGCGATCATTAAAAAATCTGGAGACAACAGATGCTGGAGAGGATGTGGAGAAATAGGAACACTTTTACACTGTTGGTGGGAGTGTAAATTAGTTCAACCATTGTGGAAGACAGTGTGGCAATTCCTCAAGGACCTAGAAAAAAGAAATTCCATTTGACCCAGCAATCCCATTACTGGGTATATATCCAAAGGATTATAAATCATTCTACTATAAGGACACGTGCACACGGATGTTCATTGCAGCACTGCTTACAATAGCAAAGTCCCGGAACCAGCCCAATTGCCCATCGATGGTAGACTGGACAGGGAAAATGTGGCACATATACACCATGGAATACTATGCAGCCATAAAAAACGATGAGTTCGTGTCCTTTGTAGGGACGTGGATAAGCCTGGAAACCATCATTCTCAGCAAACTGACACAAGAACAGAAAATCAAACACCACATGTTCTCACTCATAGGTGGGTGTTGAACAATGAGAACACATGGACACAGGGAGGGGGAGCATCACACACTGGGGTCTGTCGGGGGGGGAAATAGGGGAGGGACAGCGGGGGTGGGGAGTTGGGGAGAGAGAGCATGGGGAGAAATGCCAGATACAGGTGATGGGGAGGAAGGCAGCAAATCACACTGCCATGTGTGTACCTATGCAACAATCTTGCATGTTCTTCACATGTACCCCCAAACCTAAAATGCAATTAAAAAAAAAGAATGTTGCCTGAGGAAGTTGGGGCTTCTCCAACTACACCCTGAGAGATGTGGGGGGTGGGGCAGTGTGGTGCAAGCCTAGCCCCACCTGAGCCACAAGAGAGCTGTGGACCATCTTCCAGAGTCTCAATTTTCTCAACTGTCATTTGATGGGTGATAATCTTAAAACATTTTCTCTTAAAGAAGCCGTAGCTTATAGAGTAGAAAGTAAAATTCATACAAAAATATTTATAAGACACAAAACCAGAGAAATACAACTTTTGCTCTGCTGGCCACTCTGAGCAGGATCCCAGATCCCTGGAGATTGAAGGGACTCTGCTTTGAATGCTGTGACCTGACTCCTGGCCCTGCATATGCCGAGGAGGAGGGAGATGGGAAGACGCTGGAATGGGCTGGGGGTCAAGATTGTACTGGGGCTGCACAAGCAGTTGCAGGAAGGGAGAGTGGAGGGAGGTGGCATTAGTGACAACAGCAGCCACAGAGTGGAGAACAATGATGAAGGCAGCCGAGTCTGGGGCAGGCTGGGAACACAGTAGCAGCAGATCTTCTGATATCAGAGGCTAGAGCTCTTGAGAGACAGAAGCTAGGGCCAGCCTTTCCTTGGGGAGGAAGCCACCGACACCCAGCATCTCTCCAGAAGGGTTCACAGTTGCCTGGGCTCAAGCAGCTTGCAGGACAAGGGACCTGAATTCTCTGTCCCTCACTACTGGGATCCACAGAGAGATCTCCACCTAGCAGCAGTATCCAAGAAGGACATTTTGGGTAGACTCATAGACATAAGCACTCAAATTAACCAGACTATGAGAGCTCCTCAAAAGTTTTTATTCTTTTCTCTTTTTAAACTGGCCCATTGCCTGGTATACACTGCCAGGTAGGCATTCAAAAAACGTTCTTTTTTTAAAATGCGCAATTTATAATACTGGGAGGATTTTATTTCAGTGTTTCCCAAAACATGATTATTCCTGGAAAGGGCGTACTCTCCCATGACTCTGGATAACAAAGGTTTTGTTCTGCTTTTTAAAGCCACCTCAGACAGACACTGGAACACATTAGATCTAACACTCAAGTGCTTTGAAAGGGCAGTAAAAAAAAAAAAACCAAAAAACCAAAAAACCAAGAAATTCAAGAGTTGTCATAATTGCTGGGAAGACTGTGCTTTCTACAGCCCAGGACGGCTTCACAGTTGTCAGAGGATACAGATTCCATGTCCCTCCCCCACCAGGGACTTCCAGGACAGCTTCCATGGTTGATTCTTGAGTCTTTCTGCAGAGGACAGACCAACAGAGAGGGCTGTGACCTCCTCCAACCAGCCCAAGCCTCACACTGCTGCGTCGCAGACCGCAGAGCTACGGAATATGTCATCCCGAAAGTGGACCCTCCATGGGTTACACCGAGCAGCGCAGCCACAGCAGGGAACCAGAATGAGGCTCAAGGCCATCATCAAAAGAGTGACCTACCCTCTCCTTCCAATTAGTTACGTGCATTCAATGTGCAGTATAAATGAACAGAATTTTTACAAATTAAATTACTTTCTTAAAAATCAGCACATCGTTACAAACAATTCTCTTTGAGAAGTCTTTCCAATTCAATTCTTAAAATTTCATGTACAAAATGCTGTGCAAAAACAAACACTGACCTCAAATAAATAGGAAAAAAAAAAGTGGGAAGAGCTAAAATCTTTTTGTGTTTTTAAATTAAAAGTTAAAAACACCAGCTGCACTTCAAAGTATTTGCAGGATGAAATACATTAAGAAGGCTATTAAAAACAGCCCTCAGAGTTCAGAGTTGCATTTTCAACTGAGGTTTTGTGTGTTCAGAATTCACAATGGATGCCTCCGCTGAGATCTTTCACCACTCCCTCTTTGACCAGCTTTAACAGGAACTTGGTTTCCGTTGTCACATTATGCATGGTCTGAAAGTTCATGGCAGCCATGCATTGATTGTCAAAGTAGTGCAAAGGTGTTCTGGGTTGATTGAGGTCATATCCAAAACCCGCCAAACTGACTTCATCGCACAGATGTGTGGCTAAGACGACAGCAATGACACCGATTGTGGGGACGTTCTGAGAAAGGGAAAAGACCAAAAAGCAAAAAAAAAAGTTTTAGCACAATTCACCATTTTGCCAATATTACAGATGCTATGCAGAGTCATGAAAGCTACACTGGGGGCTGCAATGTCTACATCACATAGTTTTATACATCATCAACTTTAGAGACCAAGTCCCCATTTAAGTCAGGAATCTAGACTCTAATACATGGTCAGTGATATCCACACACTTTCAAGGGCAGTCTAACAATTCTTACACAAAGCTAAAAGGTATTCTTTTTAAAATGTCTACCCCACTGGTCCTATGTGATGCCCAGAATCATTAAAAAAAAAAAAAAAAGCCTACTTCCCACTTCCCAGTGACAAATGTCTGTGAGGTCTGCTCTGGGATAGGTGGCCACAGGACCTTTTACGGTCCTTCCCAGGGCATGGTTTCTGGAGCCCATCTCTTCCTGAGAACAGAGGATTCTCAGTTCTCACTGCAGAAGACTGCGTTCACACCACCTGCAGCTACAGTCCACCCTAAGGGCCCCATTAGCTTTGCTGGCAAATAGCACTTCCAGGCCATTTCCCCATGTAGAGCTGCTAAGCCAGTTTCTTCCCCACCCTCTGTTTGGACAAGTAAATTTTTTTGTTTTTGAGACAGGGTCGGTCTCACTCTGTCACCCAGGTTGGGGTGCAGTGGTGCAATCACAGCTCACTGCAGCTTCGACTTTCCCAGGCTTAAGTGATCCTCCCACCTCAGCCTCCTAAGTAGCTGGGACTACAGGCATGCACCACCATGGCCTGGCTAATTTTTGTATTTTTTGTAGAGATAAGGTTTCACCATGTTGCCCAGGCTGGTCTCAAACTCCTGGGCTCAAGCAATTCTCCCTTCCTGGCCTCCCAAAGTGTTCCAATTACAGGCATGAGCCACCATGCCCAGCTGCAAGTAAATCTTTGTCCTGAGTAAAAGACTTTCACATTTGTTCCTTTAAAAATGTATCCTGCTGACTTTGGCCTAGAATGCCCAATGTCTAAACCTTTCTAGATTCTGACGTGTCCCCAACTCGCTCCTCATGTCTGGCATCTTGTAATGCCTCCTGGAACATGCAAATCTCCCATTGTCCTTTCTGGATCTCCATGCCGGTCTTGGGTAAAGACAGTACACAGGACAGGGAGGAATACAGGAGGCCCTGCAGCTCACTAGGCCTCCTCGACAGCTGACACCAATCTATTAATACTCCATTCCACCCTTTTGCTTTTCATGTGTGAACATGGCTCCTTTTTCATTCATCTTAGTTGAGCTTGTGGCTGCCATAAATATAACTCTCTTTTTTTGTGAATGGGACAACAGTGGATCCTCAGAATTCACCGATTCAGGTGGGATTAGGAACATCTACTGAAGCCATCATTTGTTAAAATCTGCCTCCTGCTCCTTGGTACCTCTCAAAGCCAACCTCACTTGTTAAAAAGAAACTCAACAGCCATTCTGCAAGCTTAGAAATAGAAACCAAGAGAAATTAACACAAAGGACACTTTACTCCTGTTTAGCCAGGGCTCTAGGCATTGTTCTGTCTTCTCCAACCCTGTACCCCCAGTGACCAGCCTGGCACACAGGGAATACTCAGTGTTTGTGGAAGGAGTGTGTTAGTTCAACCGTCCATTGAGGTGATATATGGAGAGAACTAAAAACGATGAAAAACTCCCCCGAAGCATGTTATCTCTATCGCATGCCCTCTGAGAGCACACCTCCTATTGCTCAACAGGCTTCTTCATCTGCTGGAAGGACATATACATGAGTTCTGACACTGCAATTTTAGATCAGAAGTCCTCTTTTAAGTTACTGTTTTTATCCAAAAGAAAAACACCATTTTATCAATTATAAAAATAGGCAAACATTGAGTTCAACTAATAGATAGATTATAAAACAGAAAGCAGAAGTCTTCTACAGACTTCCCCTCTGAAGAAGGGCATTCTGCACAGGTTGGTGTCTTTTTCCAGGCTTTTATACTAAACACATACGTTTATTTTTCAAGTGTTCTATATCTTGATTTTCTCCTTAATATACAGTGGAGGTGTTTTCCTATCACAATACTGAATTGACTTTATAACAATTTGTTTAAACAATCCCATAATGATGAACATTTGGCTGTTTTTAGTTCTCTGTTGTTAATGCTATAGTATATATCCTAGAATATCCATCTTTGCAAATTTCTCTAATTTCCTTGTAATAACATTTTTGTGTAAAACTGGTGGGTCAGAGGTTATTCATATTTAAAATGGTTTAATATTGCCAAAATAGCCTCCAGGAAAAGTGCCAACTGATCATTCTACCCACATTCCTGCCAAACAAGGATATTATCAAACTTTTAAGTCTTTGCTAAGAAAGTGGGCAAAAATGCTATTGTGGCTCTAATTTGTTTTTATTTGATTATTGGTAAAGCTGAACATTTTTCCATGTATTCTTTGGCTATTTTAATCCTTTTGTGAAATATCTACTCCTATTCTTCGCCCATTTTCTATTGGTTCATATTTTTCTTTTTGATTTAATAAGAGCTCTTTGTGTTCTGAGAGTGTTTACTTTCGTTGTATATGTGATAATTTCCACACAGGTCTTAAGTTTTAAAGACACAGGTAGATCAAGTTATTCAGATCAAGAAGCTAAGTAATAAAGGCATGCACACCCCCGCTCCCCCTGGTGGCAGCACTTGCTAATTGCAGGTAAAGAATCTCTACTGCAATAAATAGCTTAGAGCACAAAGTTCCCAAATTAGGCTGCAAAATAAAAATCGTCCAGGGAATTTAGAAAATCTTAAAACACAAACCAATTAAATCAGAATGCCTAAGATGAGACCCAGGCATTAACTGATTAACACTGTCTTGAGGATTGACTTTTATAACTATCACCTACAAAGTGATGATAAAAATTAATTCTCACCAGAGTGGCCCACAGAGTAAAAATGTAAATATGATTTTTCTCTGAGACACAATTTTTTTTAATAAAAAAAAATTAAAAAATAAAATGTAAATAACTTTTCAGATCACGAAAGTGTCTTTCAGTGTCCTGCAGTTATATGGAGTCCTGGAGTAAGAATACCTTAAATAGTATCTCAGTGATGTAAGCGTTAATGTGGTGCCTACGCTAAAGAGAAGAGTCACTGGAGAGAAGGCCAATTAAACGATGAGGAGCCCTGCAGCCAAGTGCACAGTGGGAAACACACACGGAGCATCTAATCAAAGGCGGGGTTTCTCCACTGGAGATGCTTTTGGGTATACAGTTGAACCAAAGTGAAATTTGTAAACATCTCCCCCTCAAACAGAGAACAATTAACTTTGAGTAGCAACAAAAATACCTTATCTCGGCCCCAGAACCTTGACTGAGGCTCTGAGTACTGAAGGATGTCAAAGGCAGTCTCTTTGATGATAACCGGATTCAAAATCCTGAAATGTTTTGGCTGTAGTGGGATTTTTTCTGCCACCTGCTTCCAAAAGAAAAGTCGCACCCAAAATGGCTAAGGAAAGCAAGCAAGTAGTCATTAGTCACCCTTCCGGGGGAGGGGAGAAAGCATTCCCATTCATCAGGCCAAGGCCATGGGCATGACCCCCTGTGGCCCTGTGCACTGCCTTCTGCAGCAACCTACTCCTGTAGATTGCAAAATCTATGCAAATCCAGCACTTCAACTCAAAAAAGTAACTCTAAAATAGCCACTTCCCAAAGGCGGCACTGGACAAAGAGAGGAACAGTAGAACCAGCTCGTATTTGTTTGAGGTAGACATTCCTCAATGGTTCTAAAGCTACCATTTTGTCCAGGGAAGCCCAAGCAAACAGGTCCAGTTTAAGGCTATTAAGTGCTGTGACTGCCCTCACCTTGCATCCTCTCCCACTTACTCTATTTCCTAGTCCCATGAAGTCTCTTGGCAACTGACTGAAGTCATTTCATATATGATTCATCTTCCAACTGGAACTTCTATCCAATAGAAAAATCCAGAAGACCATGATGACTGGTATAGAATCAGCTTTGGAAATACAAATTCTTCATCACATGGAGTTTATGTGAAAAGTCTAATACGTCTCATTAGTTTCACAGACAGCTAGTTTGTGCATATGTCTATAAATGCGCACACACTCCTCAACAGTTGACCTCTGAAATGTATTTGAATATAACGGGTGGCACTATAAAGGAATGTGATCAATAAAGACAAAAGGAATATGACCAAGTGAGGGCCATCTCCTCTATAGCTGCCTTTCTGGAATGCTACGAATTTATTTCAACAAGGGAACCACTGCCTAAAGCACTTTTGGAGAAGCTCTTTAGGAGCATTCCTTAACAATCTTATATTCTTTTCAATATCCTCAAAAAGGCTTATATTCATCTAAGTAAATCTAATATCTGGAACTAGCCAAAAGCTATGCAAGTTCATGTCTGGAGAACCAGGTAGGTGAACAACCTCAGTAATAGCAACTTTGGTCACAATCTGGATATTCTCATTAAGCAACGATCACCATCTTCATGTGACTCTTAATTAGGTTCTAAAAGCAATTTGCAGTAAATCTGCTGAGGGGTGGCCGGGCGGTGGCTCACGCCTGTAATCCCAGCACTTTGGGAGGCCAAGGCAGGTGGATCTCCTGAGGTCAGGCATTCGAGACCAGCCTGGCCAACATGGTGAAACCCCGTCTCTACTAAAAATATAAAAATTAGCCGGGCATGGTGACAGGTGCCTGTAATCCCAACTACTTGGGAGGCTGAGGTGGGAGAATCACTTGAACCTGGGATGTGGAAGTTGCAGTGAGCCAAGACTGCACCACTGTACTCCAGCCTGGGCAACAGAGTGAGACTCCCTCTCAAAAAAAGGAAAAAAAAAAAAAAAAAGAAAGAATTGCTGAGGGGTTTCTACAAAGAGAGTGATCATCATTTGAAGGACAACATGAAAGTATGCACTCCACTGTGCATGTTTAACAATAAAAGGCTATAATTACAACTGAGTCTCCTTCACTTTTTACTAAGGAACATTTAATAGAAGTTCTAGTGCTTACCAGGGTTTCATTTTTTACCATTGCTTGAATCCAGTTGAAATCAACACTCTTAAATAAAACAGCAACAAACAAGTCATTGGAATAATATTCAAGGTCAGAGAGTGGTGCGCCCTCTGGATAAGTCATCCTTATAGTAGTTTTATTTCCAACGTGTTCTGAATATCCCTCAACTGGTGCACTGTTTAACCTATTTAAATAAAAAGGACAAAGACATACTGACAAAACAAGCCATCAACCATCTTTGCAAACCAGGCATTATCCATGTCATGTCCTCCACATTTTCTTCGGACTAGGAATGAGTAGATGGTTTAGGGGGTGGGGTAGGCCACCCTTCCCAGCAGCCTCATGGCCCCTCCCAGCTCTGTCTTTCTAGGAGTTCATGGAATGCAGCCTTTAGTCCCTGACTGAACACTTGTATCTAATTCCTGAATGTCAAGCAATTTCATCTAGCCCTGCTATTTTTACTCAATCTAAGCATATTACATTTGGGACTTTCTCTGGATACCAGTAAAATTTCCTTGGAAATTTCCCATTGTGCTCAGATATTAGTTCTTGCCAGAATTTCAAAAAAGGAATCAGAAGGGAAAATCTAGTCCACTAAGCCCAGCTGACTTTTTGATTTTTTTGTAGAGACAAGTCGTCTCTACGTTGCCCAGGCCGGACTTGAACTCCTGAGTTCAAGCGATCCTCCCGCCTTGGCCTCCCAAAGTGCTGGGATTATCGACGTGAGCCACTGCACCTGGCCAGAAATTAATTTTTAAACAGTGAAACCAAAAAAAGAATCTAGGATGACTGCCTACTGGCTGTCGTGGTGAGTTTGAACTTCTCTGTGCCTTCCATGCCCCAGCCAGCACTGCCTTCCACGACTCACTGGCCCAAGCCCCTTCTCTAGAAGCCAGGCCCCTCACCGACTCAAGTCCCCTGCTGTGTCCTCTTCTTGCCCCTGCCTGGCAGTCATGGTCATTTGCTGGTTTACTTGAATCTACCCACCTTCCAAACCTCACCTCCTCTGACAAGGTTCTGCCCCTGCCTGCAGCCTGCAGCATGCTCCTTCAACTTAGGGTCAGTATGACCGCTTGGAGCATCCAATCATTTTGTGTTTTCATTTCAACTTCTCAAACAGTAAGTCCCTTCATGGCAGGGACTGTGAAGAGCTTCCTGCATCCCTCACTGTTTCTGGAGCTGCACTGACCAAGAGCAGTGCACTGAACTCTAGGGGAGAAAGGTTGATTTTAAAAGCAATGTACCACAGTCTGGGCAACTCAGAGAAACCCCATCTCTACTAAAAATATAAAAAATTAGCTGCGATGTGTGTGCCTGGGGTCCTAGCTACTGGAGGGGCTGTGGTGGGGGATCTCCTGAGCCTGGGAAGTTGAGGCTGCAGTGAGCCGAGATCACACCACTGTACTCCAGCCTGGACGACAGGAGTGAGACCCTGCGTCAAAAAATAAAATAAAATAAAAACAATAAAAATAAGTAAACAAATAAATAAAAGCAATGTACCTGATCACAACATCAAACTGGTTCAGGGCGTGGCCGAGTTCTAATCCGTGTAGTATTCCTCCGCTTCCAATAACCACACAGCGCCGACAGGTCTTGGCTTTCAAGTGTTCAGGGAGGTCGTGCTCTGGCAATACTTCCAAGAGGGTCTGGACTTTACTGGAGAACTTCCGGAACCCAAAAGGAGGATCGTACTTGGACTCAGCTTCACTCGCTTTGGGGGCCTTCTGCACAAAAGGGAGTAAGTCCATGCTATACCTGTGCTCAAATAACAGTGCCATTGACATCTTGGCAAACTTGGGTCGACATTCCTTCTGCAAGACTTGCTGGGCGTATTTCTGAGCTCTCTGTAATGAAATCACAGCAATCTGGGTTATAAAAACTCTCCTGCATTTAAAATGTACTCTTCTAGATGACAATTTGTCCTTTGATATCTGACGCAGCTCCCGTGTTGATTACTATCTTTTAACAAAGAACATTTGCATTTTAGAGTTAAGTTAGGCTTAGAAACGTGAAGAAACAGCCTGGGAGAATCACATGACAAGGAGATAAACACAGCAGGGTATTCATTTCATTGCACAGGCAAAGCAAGAAGGACTCCCACCTCCCACTCCTGGCCTAACACTGTTCAAATACATTTGCGGTAAAAAATGTACTTTGGGGTGTTTAAGACTTCATGTTTCATAAAATTCTGACACATGTTACAACATGGTTAAACTCTGAGGACCCTGTGCTAAGCAAAGCCAGTCACAAAGAGACAAATACTATATGACCTGATTTATATGAGGTATCTAAAGTAGTCACATTCATAAAAACAGGAAAGAATGGTGGTTACCAGGGTCGAGGAGAGAGGGAAAAGGGAAGCTACTTAATGAGTACAGAGTTTTGGTTTTACAAGATGAAAATATTCTAGAAATTTGTTTCACAAGAGTGTAAAAATACTTAACACTGCCAAATTGTACATTTAAAAATAATTATGATGGTAAATTTTATGTTTTTGTTTTAACTGTGATTAAAAAAAAAAGGTTTCATATATCAGGTTCTCATCTAGCAGGATGACGAACAGGCTTATTTATCAGTTGAGGTACAGAGCTTCACACAGCCTAGAATGCAAATTACCTTAAATAGAATGAGGGAACAATGTCCCCTTAACATAGAAATTACATTGGTTTCAAAGCATTTTCCCAGTCTGCATTTTCATACACATTTTAATGTTTTGTCTCAACCAGGAGCTGCTGCTAAATCCCAAGTTCACTAGCCCAGCTGAAAGCAACAAACCTCAGAGGAAAGGCGGGCATGGCGGCTTACGCCTATAATCTCAGCACTTTGGGAGGTCAAGTGAGAGGATCACTTGAGCCCAGGGGTTCGAGGCCAGCCTGGGCAACATAAAGTGAGATCCCATCTCTACCAAAAAAAGTTTTTAAATAGGCCAGGTGTGGTGGTATGCACCTGTGGCCCCAGCTACATGGGAGTCTGAGGCATGAGTATCAAGTGATCCTCGACCTGGGAGGTTGAAGCTTCAGTGAGTCATGATTGTGCCACTGTACTCCAGCCTGGGTGACAGATGGAGATCCTGTCTCAGAAAAAAAAAAAAACCTTGGGGGAATATGGTACATGTGTCCATTCACCCCAGTCTTCCTCTTGGCTCAGCTGGCCAAATGCTTCTCAGAACCCCCGTCAGGTAGTTCTCCCTAATCTTTGTGGTTTTTTGTCCTTGTCTCCATATTTAGCAGCCTTGGCCCTGAGTTACCCCTCCTAGTCACTACCTTCTTGCAGGCAGAAGGTGTGTGTGTGAGATCCTATATTTACTGGGATATTCACTATTAGGAATTTAACATATCTTTTCAACTTTGTCAGTATCATTATGAGGATTATTACTGTGGTACAGGTTTAAATGTTTGCCCACACCTATGTTTTTCCTCAAGGCCTTGCTATTTTTATTTTCTAATTTTTGCTTAATACATTTTTTTAAGGAATGCATCTATCCTATTACGGCAGAAACATTTAATATATTATAGCTTTGCCAAGTTGTTGGCACCCGTGATATCACTGTCTACATCCCAAGGATCTGGCCCAATTTCTGAAAAAGGAACTGATATCTTTGGAGCCTCAGAAACGCTGCTGCAGACACCATGCATAACCACTGCCTCAGTTTACCCTCACGACACTATGGCACCTTAAAAGACAGTCATTCGTATCTTCACTTTGTAAAAGGTCTGAGCTAGCACAGCAATCTGGGCTGAGTCCTTCCCCTGGTTCCTAAAATAACAGCTTCTTCCGATAGAAATCAGCACACACAAACACCCCTGTTGAGAACAAATGTTTAAACACGAATTAGCATCTTCATGAGGAATCCGAGGGAAAGCCAAGCAAGGAATCTGCCATGACCCTGAGCCCCCGGGCCTGCAGGTGGGACTCACCTCTGGCCAGGCCTCCAGCAGGCGATGCTCCGGTGCTTAATGCCAAGCTGGCGGAGGCAGGACACACGGAGCAGCTATCCACACTGCACACTCATCTCTAAACCTTAGGCCTGAAGGTCATGAATGGTAATTTTTAGAGACCTAAAGGTCTAATTCTCCACTGAGAATCATATCCTAAGCGTATGGTTTTACAAATCTCCTAGGACAGAACGGAACATCTGAGAAGTGGCAAGAGGGACCTGGAGAAGCTCACCGATGGCCACAGGACTAGAAAGAGGTGTGTGAGCGAGCTGCACTCTCGCAGGGCTGCCAGGTCTCCTCTTCAGAAGCTTCATCGAGAAAGGAGTAAAATTTCATTCCACTTCCATTCTCACTAAGAGGTCAATTTCAGGCTTCAAACTTAATTTTCCATACTGTAGGCAGGGCACATGTTTCACAGTCACCTTCTGACTGTGACCCCTCCTGCACCTAACTCACAGCAGATGTGGTAAGTAAATGCTGAGTGTTTTACATGCCACTGGCAACAGCTAAAGCCACAGCAATTCCTCGTCCTCTTTTGTTTCAGCTTGTTTAACAACTCTCCACTGCCTGCCCGGAGACAGGGCTTTCTTTGTAGAGAGCTCACACTGAACTCTATCTCACAGCCGCTCAGAACACGAGGACCACACGGACCATGTCCTCCACTCTGGATGGTTTCTGTTCTTGCTTCAATGGCACACAACCAGATATCATTGTCTTGGGGGCTTCCTCAGAGCTTGTCCCACATCTTTAAATGAGTTGAACCGACACTTGTCTCAGCTGCTCTCCTCCGTCTCCACAGCTTGCCTGTGGCTTACAGCTCAGAAGAAAATGCCTCAAGGGGGAGCGCCCCCACCTTCAGGAGCTGCGAGGAAGAGAAGGCAGTGTGACTAGGCCGTCTTCCCCTGCAGGTGGCGCCAGAGCTCCCAGGAAGGCTTCAGGCAGCTGGGGCCCGGATGGCATTCATCCAGATGAGGCTCCCTGGGCAGCCAGGAGCTGGCAACTTTCTCGTAAAATACACGAACTCCCACTCGTCTCAAATCCAGGGACAAAAACAAAGGTTTCAGTTTTTAACATCTTCTGGGCTGAGCTTGCAGGTTGCCCACGATTAAGACTAAGTAGATAATCTGGTAGTGCCAGTTGTTAATGCTGTGGCAATGTGTCAGGAAAAACACCATGTGAAATTCACAGAAGGGTATTAAAAACAATCAGAGTAATTTTCCTCAGCAAAATCCCCCACTTTCATTTCCACTCTGAAATTTTGAGGAAAACCCT
This sequence comes from Ateles fusciceps, assembly GCA_036589455.1. Taxonomy (NCBI): domain Eukaryota; kingdom Metazoa; phylum Chordata; class Mammalia; order Primates; family Atelidae; genus Ateles; species Ateles fusciceps. The sequence goes on along the minus strand of JAZHEH010000053.1, from coordinate 1,866,790 downwards.
TCTCAGAAATACAAGTAGCATAATGCATAGTAAAAGGCAATGTTCTATTGCACTTATTATTTAAAAAAAAAAAAAATCCGGAACAGGGTAGAGCATTCAGATTGAAAGAAAACTCATGTCTGGAGCTAAGGAGATGTGGGAAGGAGCTCAAGTCTTGCCACGGATCACGTGATCTGGAGGCATCAGTTCCCTGTAGAACTTTCCTTTCCCACACCTGTGAACTCTGGTGCTGGTCTCTTCCTCCCAGGCTGCTCTGATGCCCAAAGCATTTTGCCCAGCGCCTGGCATGTGTGGCGACTTGTATGATACCACACAAGGACAGTAACTGAGGGTCAAGTTATTGACATATTTTACTCACATTTAAGTTATAACTTTTATCCAGTTAAAAGCAGAAAAAAATTTAAATAACCAAGTCACAGAAAGAACACTACAGTATGAACTTAACCAGGCAGTGGCAGCCTGGGGCTGAGGGATGAGGGTGGGGACTGACTGCAGAGGGGCTCCAGGGAACTCTCTTGGGCCATGGGAATGTGCTAAAGCGAGACTGTGGTAACAGAGGCTGCATACATTTATTAATACTTATCAAACAATAGGCTTCAAAGGAGTAAATCTTACATAGACTTCATCCTATCAAGTGTTAGAAAAAAATAATCAGGAGATCTGGAGGCTGGACTCAGTTCTAGATTGATTTAACCAGCAGTATCTATCATCTTGGCTAAAGCATTTCTCCCTAGGTGGAGGCTTCAGTTTTCTTACCTCTAAGACATCCCAGGAAGGCCTGGAAAGGGGGAAGCAGCACTAAGGAGAGAAAGGACTCGGTTTGGAGGTGCTGGTGCCTGGGCTCACTGCATGCCTCAGCAGGGAGGGCCCTGCTTCCTTTAAAGGCATGGTATAGGTCTGCAGAGTCTGAGAGAAGATGATGAGGAAGTGGCTGAGTCCATTTGGCCATAATTAACTGCACGCAATGCCATCCGCAGGGTGGTAAGTGGCCTTTAGCTCTCAGCGAGGAGAGAGGGCCAAGTTGAAAATGCTGCTACATATAGTCCAAACTGAAATGGACATCAACGTGCCCTCATCTCTCCTCAAACTTCTTTTAAGTGCAATTTCACATCTGAACCACACTTTTTAACAACTGGCACATTAAGGGACATATTTAAATAGAAAATGCAAAACCCACAACTGCCACGGCCACACTTCCTCTACTGCAGTAATGCAGGCCAGGACCAGTGCCACCAGACAATGCTCACGTCTAGCAGGGCTGGCAGGGTCCCACTCACACTGTGAGTTGCTAAGTGGAACCAACAGAGCTAACAGGGCCCCACCCTTACGGCTCTGAGACCTTCTTCTGCCAATCTACATCCATGAGAATTCAAATTTGTCCAGATCAAATCTCCACTGACTGCCTGGTTTTCTTCGTAGAGAGCTCACACCAAACTCCATCTCACAGCCACTCAGAACACGAGGGCCACATGGGCCACGTCCTCCACTCTGTTCTTGCTTCAATGGCGCACAATCGGATATCAAATTAAGGAGCTGCTTCGTGCTTAGTGCAGCATTCAAGGCCTTCCACTATCTGGCCCTGTCTCATTTTCCATCCCATATCCTGAGATCCCTCCACCCCAAATCCTCCGTGATAGGCAACTCTTGCTTTTCCTCACATGTGCAAAGCCTTCTGAGGTCTGCACTTCTGCACAAACCACCTCTTCTGCCTGGAAGGAGGCGGGGACATCCTGTCAGGACCATTTTGAAAAGTGGAGCATTTTAACAAGGTCAAAAATGTTAAAAAGCTACTTTAAAAAAAATTCTCTAGTAACAGAATAAGACACCCTCAATTCCACCATAGTTATAGCAGGCTTTTACTTTCTATTTTACTAATTTCAAACTCACGGAGTTTTACAAACATGTTTGACTACATAACTGCCCCCCTATTCCTTCCTCTTTCCCTACGAAAAATTATAAGGGACTTTCCCCTTTATTTCTGTATTACTTGAATTTTTGGTGTTTTTTAAATGATTGAAAAAAGCAACCTTTTAGAAATCGCTCAGCACTAGGGTGGCATGGTAGATGGACACTGTGGGCTGCTGCTCAGTTTTGCTTAGGTGGCTTTGGCTCCTTCTCCAGGTAGGTGTGGGATCAGGGAGGCCGACTTCCCCATCAGAGGTCCAACCACCCTCCTTGTCAGTGATTGGTCAGGAATCCTCACTGAAGTCCATCAAGGCAGGGCACTGGCATCTGTGAAGGCTGCTATTGGTCCAGTCATGAACTGAGGTCTAAAAATTGGCCCGGTAGCCTAATGAAAGGACTTACATTCCATGGTTCAGGGAGAAGAAGCAGGGAGTGGGTGCTGGGGTTTTCCCTGTCTATGTTTATGGTTGAATGTTTATGTTTATGGTTGAATGGAACTATCAGTCCTGTTGCTCACATTAAACCTAAGGTGCATTATTGAATGTACTCAAAGAATTACATGTTAGAGCTGGATTTTCTGTACAGTCTAGAGTTCACAGATAATGGAAGATTGCTCTGTGATTCAAGTGCTATCTCCCCTTCCCCCCCAAAGTCTAATATACATAAGTGCCTATTAACTAATGTAAAACGTTAAGCATGCAACCCCTGTCTCACAAGAGCTGGCCTGGAAGACAAGTGGGGAAGATGAACAGCTAAAATCCTACAATGATAAACATCAGAATTAATGCACGAAGGGGCTCTCTCACACACAGAGAGGGATGATCAGGGTTAGCCTCTCAGAAGGGGCAACGTCAAGCTGAGATTTGACTTAAAATATGAGTAACAGAAGGGTGAAGGGCAGGGAAAGGCTCTAGGCAGCAAAGAAAGAAAGAATGCAGCAGAGGAAAGTTCTTTTCAACAAATGGTGCTGGGATGACTGGAGAACCACATGGAAAAGAATGACCCTGGACACTGACCTCACACTGATAAGGTTTGGCTCTGTGTCCCCACCCAAATCTCATCTTGTAATTCCCACATGTTGTGGGAGGGACCCAGTGGTAGATGACTGAATCATGAGGCGGGTCTTTCCTATACTTCTTCGTTTGATAGTGAATGGGTCTCATGAGATCTGATGGTTTTAAAAATGGGAGTTTCCCCCACACAGTGTCTATCTGTTACTGGCTTCTATTCATGTAAGACGTGACTTGCTCCTCCTTGCCTTCCACCATGATTGTGAGGCTTCCCCCTCCCACGTGGAGTTGTAAGTGCAATTAAACCTCTTTTGTAAATTGCCCCAGTCTCAGGTATGTCTTTATAGGTAGCGAAAATGGATTAATATACCATATACAAAAGTTAATGCAAAATGGATCAAAGACCTAAATGTAAGAGGTAATATGTTATAAACATAGTAGAAGAAAACTTAGGACTAAGCAATGGTTTCTTAGATATGACACCAAAAGCACAAATGACCAAAGGAAAAATACGTAAATTGGGTTTCATCAGAATTGAAGACTTTTGTGCTAAAAATGGTAATATCAAGAAAATGAAAAGACAACTTAGAGGATGGAGAAAATACTTGAAAATCACATACCGGATATAGGGGACTGGTATCCAGAAAACAGAACTCTTACAATTCAAGAATAAAGAGTCAAATAACCCAGTTAAAAATGGGCAAGGGATCTGAATGGGCATTCCTCCAAAGAAGACACAGAAATGCTCAACGGGCACATGGAAAAGATGCTCAGCATCATTAGCTATCAGGGAACAACAAACCAAAAACACAACGAGATATTACACAAAGCCTTTCAGGACGGCAGTAGTAAAAAAGGAAACACAATAACAAATGTTGATGAAGATGTGGAGAAACTGAAACTCTGGTACATTACTCACAAGAATGTAAAATGATACAACCATTTCGAAAAAAGCTTGGCAGATCCTCAAAAAGCAAAACATAGTTACCATCTCACCCAGCAACTATATTCCTAGTATATACATAAAAGAAGTGAAAGCAGGTACACAAACACATACACACGTTCACAGCAACGTTATTCATAGTAACTAAAGGTGGAGACAACCCAAATGTCCACTAACTGATGAATGGACAAACAAAATGCAGCATATCCATACAATGAGATATTATCCAGAAAAAATAATAAAGTACTGATACATGCTACAACATGGGTGTACACTGAAAACATTATTCTAAGTGAAAGAATCCAGTCACAAGAGACATGAAATGGATGACTCCATTTATAAGAAATGTCGTAATAGGCAAATCTATAGAGAAAGAAAGTAGATTCGTGGTTGCCTAGAACTTGTGGGGGGGGGATGGTTGCACAATTCTGTAAACCACTAAAACCATAGTGTATTGCACAAAACCACTGCACTGTATCCTTTTCTTTTTCTTAGTGTCTTGTTCTGTTCTGTTGTATGGGCTGGAGTGCATGATTGTAGCTCACTGTAACCTCAAACTCCTGGGCTCAAGCAATCCTTCCGTCTTAGTCTCTGGAGTAGCTAGGACTACAGTTGAGAGCCACCACACAAAGCTAATGTTTTTATTTTTAGTAGAGATGATGTCTTGGTATGTTGCCCAGGCTTGTCTCAAACTCCTGGCCTCAAGTGATACTCCCGCTTCAGCCTCCCAAAAATCTGGGATTACAGACAGGAGCCACCATGACTGGCTGTACTGTATGCCTTAAATGGGTGAACTATATGGTGTGTTAATTATATCTCAATAAAAATGTTTTGAGGGCAGGGCATGGTGGCTCATGCCTATAATCCCAGCAATTTGGGAGGCCAAGGCAGGAGGATCACTTGAGTCACTTGAGTCCAGGAGCTTGAGACCAGCCTGGGAAACATAGTAAGACCCTGTCTCTACCACCCAAAAAAAAAAAAAAAAAAAAAAATAATATATATATATATATATATATATGGCAGGTATGGTGGTGCATGCTATAGTCCTAGCTACTCAGGAGGCTGAGGTGGGAGGACTGCTTGGGCCTGAAAGATTGAGGCTGCAGTGAGCAATGATTGGGCCACTGCACTTCAGCCTGGGTGACAATGAGGCCCTTTTGAAAAGAAAAGGAAAGAGGTCAGGTGCGGTGGCTTACACCTGTAATCCTAGCACTTTGAGAGGCTGAGGCGGGCAGATCACCTGAGGTCAGAGGTTCAAGACCAGCCTGACCAACATGGCAAAACCCCGTCTCCACTAAAAATGCAAAAATTAGCTGTGCATGGTGGTGCATGCCTGTAATCCCAAGCTACTCGGGAGGCTAAGGAAGGAGAATTGCTTGAACCCAGGAAGCAAAGATTGCAGTGAGCTGAGATTGCGCCACTGCACTCCAGCCTGGGCGACAGAGTGAGACTCTTTCTCAAAAAAAAAAAAAAAAATAGAGAGAGTAAAGGAAAGAGTTTCACCCAAGGACCTGTGAGGGGCTGAGTATGCCTAAAGTACATTGTGCTGGGACAATGAGGTGGCACAAAGAGGCTGGAGAGATCAGTAGGAACCAAGTCATGCATGGTCTCATGGGCCAGACTAAGGAGTCTGGATATTTTCCTGAAGGTAATGGAGAGGCACCAAAGAGTTTTAAGGAGGGAAGCAACACATTAGATTCAAATTGTAGAATACAACTACTCCAGCCACAGTGGGGCATGCCTGGATGCAGGAAGGCAGGTGAGGAGGCACACAACCAGGGCAGCGGGGAAGAGCAGGGGACTCTAAAGGCAGCCCTGGCTCACTACGCCTTTCCCTGGAATGCCAGGAACCACATATTTTTACAGACACAGTCCCTACTCTCAATTTACTTATACTTTAGATGGCAGGAGAGAGGCTCACATGAATTAGGATAATACCGATGGAATCTGGCAAGCTTCAGAGGAGCTTGGAAATATCAGTGAGGTTCAGTCTGAAAGTCACTGAGTTGGGGACTGGCAGGGCTGCATGCAGGTGTTCTTTGAGAGCCTTCCCGTTGAGACAACTCTACCCAGAATTCAGAACAGGGAAAGCCCCGGGTTATGAAACCAGCCTCCATTTTCCAGTCAGACACTGGCAAATTGCAGAGAACCACAGTACCTCAGACCTGGTAGGGATCAGAAAGACCCCTGAGCCCCTCCCTGGCTCACGTCTGAATTCTACCTACAGGACCACTGGCTTTTGTTTTGTTTTGTTTTTTTGAGAAGGAGTTTCACTCTTGTCGCCCAGGCTGGAAGGCAATGGCGCAGTATCAGCTCACTGCAACCTCCCCCTCCCAGGTTCAAGTGATTCTCCTGCCTCAGCCTCCTGAATAGCTGAGATTACAGGCGCCTGCCACCACACCCAGCTAAGTTTTGTATTTTTTTTTTTTTTTTTTTTTGAGATGGAGTTTCGCTCTTGTTACCCAGGCTGGAGTGCAATGGCCCGATCTTGGCTCACAGCAACCTCCGCCTCCCGGGTTGAGGCAATTCTCCTGCCTCAGCCTCCCGAGTAGCTGGGATTACAGGCAAGTGCCACCACGCCCAGCTAATTTTTGTATTTTTAGTAGAGACGGGGTTTCACCATGTTGACCAGGACGGTCTCGATCTCTTGACCTCGTGATCCACCCACCTCGGCCTCCCAAAGTGCTGATTACAGGTGTGAGCCACCGCGCCCGGCCAAGTTTTGTATTTGTAGTACAGACGGGGTTTCACCATGTTCGCCAGGCTGGTCTCGAACTCCTGACCTCAGGTGATCCTCCCACCTTGGCCTCCCAAAGTGCTGAGATTACAGGCGTGAGCCACCATGCCCAGCCAGACCCTGGCTTTATTAAAGACCTCCAGAGTCACCACAAAGGCAGTCCGTTTATCCCATCTTTGGATGCCTAGGACTGTCAAACCTTTCTCCTTTGAGCTTGGCTACCATCCCCCGATGCAGAGCTCTGCCATTAAGGCCACCTGGACAGGTCCATCCTTCCACAGCCTGAACCTTTGGCTCATTGACACTGGCCACCACGTGCCCTGCACCAGGTCTTCTCTCCTTAAAGCTACACAGATGTTTCTGTCCCTTCCATGATTCCTCTGGGAGGTGATCTTGAGTTTCTACTCTGGTCATTCTCAGAAATCACTAAGATTTCTTGGGGAAGACGTAACAAGTAAACAGCCTAATAACCAGAGCACTTGACTGACCACAGCAGAGACAAGCAGACCATGTGGCTTAAATTCAAAATGATCACAGGCAGCCGGGGCACAGGTCGACACAGATGGCCCTGGCTGGACAGTAAAACTACTAAGTTAATTTCCCCCAAGATATTACTAAAATACACCTTCTCCACCCTGTGTTTGCGGAATAGTATGCTTGGCCCTTGTACAGGAGAGCTCACCTCTCTCCTCAACTGTCTCAGACTTTAAAACAATCACTTTACAGTTGGTCAGATGGTAATGGACAGGAAAAGAGGATGCAAGAGAAAGTGGAGAAGGGCAGCAAAGAAACAAAGGGAAGAGTTCCCAGCCCACCAGTAAGCCATACCAAGTGTCATCATTTAAAGACTTTCTCAGGAGACAAAAACAGAGACAGGATGTCTAAAACCTTTATCCAAGAAAGCAAGAGAGCTGTGAAGGGCCTTGGAATTGTAAAGGACTGGCGGGTTGAGGGGAGAGAAGGGGGTATGTCTGCAAGGTCAGACAGACCAGGAGGAGAGGAAAACCTGAGCAGAGGGTACGGGAGACATCCCACTCAACCAAAGCAGATGTGTTAAGCTGATGAAATGACATGAGCCAGCAGACACCTGAGGACACCTATGCCGGGAAGGCTGGTCCTGCAACCAGCAAGACCCTCAAGACTCAATAGTTTTGCAGAAGCCAAGCTATGCCTTTACTAATTGAGTTCCTCATTAACTTGTTTATACCAGTCTATACCACGAAAAAATTGGAGGCATTTCAAAGGATGTACAAATTAAAGTAGAAACATATGAATAAAAATCAGGATGAAGAAAGGAATTTTGTGTATATTATCTTACTCAACTTCTACTTTTCACAGCTGAGAAAACTGGGACTCAAAATAAGTCACTTGCCTAGGGTTTCACCATTACTAAGTGACAATTAGATCTGAATCGAGGTAAAACATTTAAGCTCTTTCCTTTCTGCACCATGCTGCTTTTAACTTTGGTCTTCTCTGTGGACACTCCTTACCCAGGCAGAGAGCAGAGTCGTCAGAGCTCAGCCTCTGAAACCACACACTTCAAGCCCTGGCTTCACCATGCACTGCCGCAGGTGACCCTAAATCTCCCTGCTCCTCAGTTTCCCCAGCTATGAGATGGGTATGATTGTAGCACTTAAATCCCCAGGAATGTGATGAGAGTTAAATGAGCTAATATTGCTAATACACTTTTAGAACAGTTCCTGGCACAGAGAAGCACTAAACTACATTAACTAAACTAGCGAGCTAAACTAGACATGAACTTGGTTGGGTGAGCAGCTCAACCTTCCAAGCCATCATCTGTAAGATGGAGATGATCCTGGAATATCTTCCAGGCATAATGACTAAATGAGATAATATATAAAAAGCATCCATACATGTCAGTTATCGTTCCTCTCATGCTACCTTATTTAAAGTCATCTCTTCTTCCATCCTAGGCTAAATGTTATCGGATAATCTAGCCACTAAAATCATTAGTGAAATTAGCATTTGATATGTCACCTGATTTGGAAACATAAATGTAAGCTAAAAGAAAAATCTTTCAATGCAATGTGAATTCATTAAAATTAAAAATAAAACACAGGAAGGACAGGTAATAACAGAATTTCTGGCCAGGCATGGCGGCTCATGTCTGTAATCCCAGCACTTTGGGAGGCTGAGGTGGGAGGATAGCTTGAGCCTAGTTCAAGATCAGCCTGGGCAGCATGGTAAGACCCCATCTCCACTGAAAAATTAAAAATTAGCCAGGCATGGTGGTGCACACCTGTGGTCCCAGCCACTGGGGAGGCCGAGATGTCTGTGTTCTTGCCACTGCACTCAACCCTGGGTGCAGAGTGAGAGCCTGACTCAAAAAAAAAAAAAAAAAAAGAGGGAGAAAAGAAAAAAGAAGAGAATTTCTTTGTTGTTTACTTTAAGAATATGTATGTAGAAGGCATCAGGGCAAATGAATTCCATGACAGGGGCCCTAGAGCCTGTTGGGTTGAGTCCACCTCACCCCACACCCCAGCTGGAGTAAATGGGAGGAGGATACTGTGGAGTAGTTAGTGGTATGTTTGGTTTTAGAGTGCTGAGATTAAGTGCTTTCCCCTCTCTGTTCAAACTTTTATTAACATATATTTGTAACACAGTAGACTAATGATATTATAGTTTAATCATATGCTTGGCAATGTTTTCATTTAAACCACACCAATGGGATATCTAACCTTTACACGGTCAGGGTCCACATAATGCATTTTTTTCATGTCACATTCTTCAGTAGTATAATTTAACTTGAGGATATAAAGGATCCACACTCCAAACACAAGCAATGTACATCTGGAAAAAAACCAATTAGGTATTATGATTTGTCATGTGAGAATCATGAGACACAATGTGAAACTGAAAATGGAATCCTAAATGGGTTTGCCTGCTATGCAGCATAAAACTACAATCTTTAAGTTGACGTCAGGGTGAAAGGGAGGGGCCATTTCCTATTTTCCTGACAAGATAAACTGATCACTTATGACTGTCTTTGTTATAAGCAAACACAGAAAAAAAATTTCTTTGCAAGAGCACTGTAACAAAATCACAATGCCAATTCTTGAACTTAAAATCAAGTAATAGATTTGAACTATAATTCTCTGTTTCAATCTTTTGTGACTTTAAAATTCTGTCAGTCCTTAAAAAAAAGAGAAAAGAAACAGAAATAGTCTTCATAGTGCTTCTAAAGAATTCTACTCAGAAGTGAAGCTGACTGTGAAGTGAGACAGAACCATTAGTTAACCTTAAGATGACCTAAAAAATATTTGTTTTTGTTTTTTTTTTCTTTCTTTTTTTTTTTTTAAAGACGGAGTTTCACCATGTTGGTCAGGCTGGTCTTGAACTCCCGACCTCAGGTGATCCGCCCGCCTTGGCCTCCAAAGTGCTTGGATTACAGGCATGAGCCACCATGCCCAGCCCTTAAAAAATATTTGTAACAATCTGAAAAATTCGCACTATTATATAGTTTAATGCACACACACATACACACACACACATACACATACACACACACATACACACACACACACACACACACGATGTGGAGAAAAGAGCTGAGTCTAGTCTTAGTTTTAGAAATCTCATTTTTAGTAAGCTCTCCAGTGACACAAATTACAAGCTAAAAAGTTTCAACCAAAGTTTATGAACCACTGCTTTAAACAATTCTGTTCTTGAAAGAACAAATATAAGGAATAATTAAGGAGAAAACAATCCATTTTCTAAAGAAAGGGCCGGTTTTTTGGTTTGTTTTTTCAAAAAAAAAAAAGCATCTAGTGTAATATACTATATGTAATAGATGCAAAGTATTTCTTAATATTTGAGGATGAGAATACAATGAAGTATTGCTGGGAGTGTTTCTAAGACTTTAAAATTCTCATTTAAACAGGCTTCCCATGACAACTTGGACAAGCATCTTAATTCTTCCCTGGGATTGTGTATAATGATAAATGAAAAGGATGCTATAAATTTGTGTAAAAAAGTGGATTTGGGCAGGGGGCACGGCAGAGTACACACACACACACACGTACACACACACACACACACACACACACACACAAGAAACTGGTGACACTGGTTATCTTTAAGTATGGAGGGGGAAATGAGGAGTAGGGATGAGATGTTTCACTGAGACTCTAATTATCTTTGAATTTTCAGTCTTGTAAACCTAGTACTACCTATTCTCCTCAGCCCCAGAAAAGGTGTTACATTCAGTGCATATACTTCCTTTGTTTTGAATTTTTTTTTTTTTTTTTAAAGAAAAGGGTGTGAAGGCGAGCCCAGTGTCTGTGGCACATATCAGACTGTGCCTTAATTCCCAGCACAAGTCTGCCTCACCCACAGCCTAAGCAGCACAGGGCGCGGGTCTATCTCATCTGCTGCCTTGTGGCCAACGCCTAGCACAACGTCAGGCACATGGTGGACCTCAATAAATATTGGTTGGTGACAAAAGGTAGGCTGAATGTGACATAAGCCTTATTCTTAGAAATTTCCTTTTCCCCCTGTACCTCCTAAGTCAGTAAAATGAGACAGAAGACTAGATTGCAAGGTTGGATTTCTATCTTTAGACATGAAAAAAGGGCAATTTTCAGACTGAGTTTCACTGGCATATATGTAGGAAAAAACCCTGCCAAGTTCCTCCTTGATTAATTCTACCACTTATTAGGATATAAGGGTGACCTGGGCCAAACACCTGTCATCGTTTTTTAGTATTCAATATTTAATAGTATTCAAGGGCCTTCAGGGAAATTTAATTAACCATATTTTAGATTAACTTAAAATAGCTAAGGGAAAAGCCCTCTTTTGTTAAATAAGGGCATGAAGAGCAGTGCACGGTAAGAGTTGCTCTCCCAGGCATCCAGGCCAAGGTACAGAGCCCAAGCAGCTACTGGGCACTGTGCGCGTACCAACCCAGCCAGCTGTACAGGCCCACTCCAGCTGTGCACTCACTCTTTACTCAGATGTGCCTTTGAATGATCCTTTGACCAAGCATGGCTCTCCAACATAAGCCATCTTTAGGGCTGTCACTGAATTTTTCTCCTAGTTTTACACAGTTGACCCAAAGCAGGGGGATCTACAGTCCCAGGGGCAGTACTTACTTGAGGATGTCTTTTAACAACAAGCTGGGCCTTCTCATCTTGCTTTGAGCTCGGGTGTACCATTGCAGGGAAGGCCTCGAGCAATCACTTCTCAGTTTCACATAGGTGTACTCACTTGGCATTGCTGTGAAAAGAGGGGAAGAGGGCAGTGGGGGGCAAAGAGAGGGGAGAGTTAGGAGGATTATGGTTTTCAAAGAGCCTTTAGGTGTTGCATCCATACCATGGAATACTATCCGGCAATAAAGAAGAATGAACTATTGTTACATGCAACTAAGTGGATTAATCTAGAGGGAACTATGCTGAGCTGATACCAAAATATTACATACTGTATGATTCTTAATATTCTTCAAATGACAAAATTATAGAAATGGAGAACAGATTAGTGTCAGGGGTTGTGGAGGGGGGAGGTAGGTGTGGCTCTAAAAGGACAACACGAGGGACCCTTGTGGGGGATGGAGATGTTCTGCATCTTGACTATCCATGTCAGATTCCAGCTGTGATATGGTACTATAGTTTTGCAGGATGCTCCCAGTGGGAGAAAATGAATAAAGGGTATACAAGATCTCTCTAGATTACGTTTTACAACTGCATGTGAATACAATTATCCTAAACTTTAAAGTTTATTTTTTTAAAAAGGTCCTTTTACCTTTTAGAGCTATATACAGAAATATCTACAGATCAAATAGTGAAAATGAGATCTGCTTCAAAACTCAGGAAGGGGATAAGAGGAGGGCAGGCGAGAATAGATAAGACTAATTTTAAGCTGATAACCTATTAAACTGGGAGATGGGTACTAGGGCTTACTACAGAATTCTTCCCACTTCCATGTATGGTTAAAATATTCTATAATAAAAAAAGTTTAAAAAGAAAGTTACATTAAAAGCAGAAGTGTTACATCAAGAAAAAGAGAGAGAATATGACAATTTTGTAAAACTTTTCTTAAAAAATATGTTTTTAAGTATGCCTGCCTACTTACTCTTTTGAATTAATTTTATTTGTAATCTTTCAAGTTCTAAATAATATTCCAAGCGGTACTATAGTAGAAATTGGTCTGTCTACCCCATATTCATTTTCCCCTGACTCTCAACTTAATAGAGCTCTGGATTTTTAGTGGGGTTTAGCACCTCCCAGAATGAAGACTACATTTCCCAGCCTCCCTTGGAGCTAAGACTCAAGACTAAGTTTTAGCCAATGGGATATGAGCAGAAGCATCTTGTGCAATTCTCAAGGTGCATCCCTTGGCATACTCTGGCTTCTCCTTTATCCCCCTCTTCCTCCTGACTGAAATATGGACACATGATGCACCACTCTGGACCACACAGAGAGGACATTACTTAAGGATGGTGGAACAACAAGAGGAGCTGGGGTCCTTGGGACAAACCCATAGGGCTGGGAGCTGCCACTCTACTTCTGGACTGGTCTATGACAGAGGAATAAAATTCTGTCTTGTTTAAGGAATTGTTAATTAAAAGCAAAGTTGGCCAGGCGCGGTGGCTCATGCCTGTAATCCCGGCACTTTGAGAGGCCGAGGCGTGCATATTACCTGAGGTCAGGAGTTTGAGACCAGCCTGGCCAACATGGTAAAACCCCATCTCTACTAAAAATACAAAAATTAGCTGGGTGTGGTGGTGGACACCTGTAATGCCAGCTACTCAGGTGGCTGAGGCAGGAGAATCGTTTGAACCTGGAGGTTGCAGTGAGCCGAGAGCATGACATTGCACTCCAGCCTGGGTGACAGGGTGAGACTCTGTCTCAAAAAAAAAGAAAAAAAAAAGAAAAGTTATATCTTAACTAATATAGCCACGAGTTACTATTATAATAAATGCATACATTTAAGAAATAATGTCTTCACTATACTTAGTTTTTAGTCGGACGGAAGAAGTTATATCGCATTATTCACTTTATTTTTCCCATTAGGATTTTGCCATCTTCTTTGAAAAAAATCTGTTTATCTTAAACTAAACAGGCATTCAAGTATTTTTTTTTCTGCTACTGTAAACAATCTCTTCCTTAACTCCTTAACTCCAATTCTGCGTAGCAAGAATTTTTACCATTATGTATAATTCTATCTAAATGGTTTCAATAAGTGTTGAGGGCCTTATTAATAAACCTTTGCTGAAGAATCTGCTGAATTATTAAATGAGAAGTTAGAATAACTGAGATCCTGCAAGGTTTTCAAACACCACAGCTCTGAGGTTACTTCATGTATGGTCAAGCCAAGTGGAACCAGCAGGCCACCTGGGCCTGTGCATATTTAAAATGGAAGTTTCTGAGATGACCAGAAAGGTACTCAGTTCACACCAAAGTGGACCTCCAGAGAACAAAGCTGACTGTGGCGAAGTATGAGAAAGACTCCGGGGCCTCTGCCCCCAGGTTGCTCTGTCGCTGAGCCGGACAGTGCTCTGGCTCTTGTTCTACTCTACCTATCAGACTACAAGCCTGTAAATATTTCCCAAACTCTCTTACCAGCTGGCTTCTCGTAAAGTAGTGATCCTAGGATGTGCCGGTGAAAGAATGGGAGACAAGGGGAAAGAAATCACCTTTCTCTTCCCCTGACTTGGTGAAGCTTCAGACAGTAGTAGGAACAGGCAAGGGAAGGTATCTACATGTGACTCCTGCAGCAGTCATGGGCATTCAGGTCTTGGGTTTTCAGGCAGCAGAAGCCGTGGCATTTCCAGCAACTTTGTGACAAGCACAAGCTTCAGACTAGGGGTGACAATGGCTCTCTGAAGACCAAATCCATCTCTCTAACATGGACCTCTTACCTAAGCGCAGACCTGTATACCTAACGACTTTGCTATCTTCACCTCAAGCAACATTCCTAAACAGAACCTGTATAGGCATTTTCTTCTGTTCCTTTCATTATTTGGTATCTGAACAATCCGTTCAGCCATAAGACGAAAACCTGCAGGTCAACCAGACTTTCATTCTCAACTCCAGTCAATCCCTAGGGCCTGCCAATAATAACCTCCTGAATTTCTCCTGTTCACTACACTCCTTTAATAGAAATCACTTACCTGGAACACCCTTATCTCAATTTTGTCCCCTCAAAGCCATCTTTCAAAAATATGTATCTGCCTACTGGCACCCAGCTCATCTCAGATTCTGTGACTCCATGTGACAAACTTGTCTATCACACTGCACAAAGAAGTACTGTCAGAAACCTGGAGGTGCCAAATTGTTGCTTCAGTGCCTTTGCACATGATGTGCCCACAATCTAGAATCCCACCCAACAATCTGCCTGGTTAATTACTTTTCATTCTTAAACCCAGCTCCAGCATCAAGCATTTCCTTCTCTCTGAGGTCATTTTTCAATACCACACCCATCCCTGGGCACGTCCCTATCTCTGTTTGCCACAGTGAACTGAATTTCCTTTGCAGATTCCTGGAGGAATGTGCTGCAGAGCTAGAATTCTGTTCACCTTTGTATCCCTAACACCTAGGACAGAGATTGGCACACGACAGCCCCTTACGAAACATCTCGAATGGAATGAAATGTGCATTACATGTCTGTAGCCTGTTATCAAACAAGATAAACTTCCAAGAAAAGCATTTTCTCAATACTGGTTAAGGATAAAACCAAAACTGAATGTTAACAGAAATTATGATGGCAAGAATAAAGCATAAACTCTATTGAAACATCTAAAATGTCCAGGTATGGTAGCTCACGCCTGTAATCCTAGCACTTAGGGAGATTGGGATGGGAGGAGCACTTGAGGTCAGGAGTTTGAGACCACCCTGGGCAACATAGTGAGACCCTGCCTCTACAAAAAAATAATAATAAATGAAACATCTAAAATGTCCAACAGCAGGAAATTTGTTGGCAAATTACAGCACAAACTACATGAACACTCTACAGTACTTAAGATCTTGCTACACAGCGGAGTGTCTGACTGGCAGCATCAGTGTAACGTGGAAGCAGGTTAGAAATGCAGAGTCTCAGGCCCCACCCCAGCCTTGCTGACTCAGAATCTGCATTTTAATGAGACCCCGGGACATTCATATGAACACTAAAATTTGAGAAGTCCTAGCCTAAAGTACTCAGTACTTAAATTTATTGACACTGAAAAACATAGGGAAAAGGCAGTTTTGTAAAAATCTATGCATCTACACATGTAGTTACCTCCTGGGATATATCTATTAAAGGTATGTGCTCTGTAGTGGGCAGGCACTTGCAAACCCACACCCAAAGGCCAAGGAAGAGGCTGACAAATCCGGTTCTCAAAAAGAAACGTGATGAACAGAAGCCACGTTCTGGGTGGCTTCGAGACAGGATGGTGGCTGCCTGTGCCATTACTCCCCAGACTGAGGGCTTATCCACCCAGGTCTTATATACCACACTGAAGGAATGTGTAGGACATTGACATCCACTCAGGGAAATGCAAGAATTTGCCTAAGGGCAGGACTTATGGTATAACGCCAAGATTGTTTTGACCCAAGGGCAAGAATTACAGTAAGTGTATGAAAGTAGAAACCTTAGAAGCATTCCTGGGACTGAGGTTAGTCAGAAATCAGCATGGCAGATTAGCATCCAAGATGGGGTTGCTTTAGCCTCCACAGTATAAGAGTTCCATTTCCCAAGAGTTTCGTCAAATCCCTCTACTTCAGCTCAGCAAAGCATTACTTCTTCTGAGGTAAAAGGGACCGTGTGGATTCCATGTCCCTCAACATCACAAGAGGAGGGCCAAGCTGGGTGAACTGACATACAACAGATGAACAGCTGAGTGGCCTCTCCATGCTCCCTTGGAGAAGCCAGGGCTTATCAGCTGAAAGTTAGGATCACCCTGACACCATCTGCACTGTTTTCATTCATTTCTTTTGTTTGCAATGTTCTGTTTGGTGAAAAGGTTGCAACTGAAGGCTGGATTATATGAACATTGAATCAGGGGCATACTTGGTTAATTGCTGAAAAACTGTGTCATAAACTTCAATAGCAATTATACTTTTGTTTTTTGGTTTGAAATGGGGTCTTGCTCTGTCACCCTGGCTGGAGTGCAGTGGTGTGATCACAGCTCACTGTGGCCTCGACCTCCTAGGCTCAGACCATCCTCCCACTTCAGCCTCCTGAGTAGCTGGGACTACAGGCACATATCACCATGCCCAGCTAATTTTTGTAATTTTTTTTTTTTTGTATAGACAGGGTTTTGCCATGTTGCCCAGGCTGGTCTATAACTCCTGGGCTCAAGCAATCCACCAGCCTTGGCCTCCCAAAGTGCTGGGATTACAGGTGTGAGCCATCGTGCCCAGCTGGCCATTATACTTTTAACCAACAAAAAACAATCAGACTGCAAGGGAAGAGTGTTCATGTAGCCATAGATAATTACAGCTGTACAGGCATCTAGAAGAAAGTAAACCTGTCTTCAACACGTGTTACAATTGTTTTGTTTTTGTTTTTTTTAGAGATAGGATCTTGCTCTGTCACCAAGGCTACAGTGCAGTGGTGTGATAATAACTCACTGCACCCTCAAACTCCTGAGCTCAAGCGATCCTCCCACTTTGGTCTTCTGAGTAGCTGTAACTATGGGCATGTACCACTGCGCCCAGCTATCTCTTTATTTGTAGAGAGGGGGTCTATGTTGCCCAAGCCAGTCCCAAACTCCTGGCCTCAGGGGGATCCTCCGCCTTACCTCCCAAAGTGTTGGTGTTATGCCACCACGCATGTCCTGGTGGTGCAATTGAGTTCATTTCTTTTTGCATTCCTTTTTTTACCATCTGAATTCCATACACTACCAGTTTCATTTCTGAAAGACTGAAACTATTTTCACTTGGGGGGGAAATCTTTAAGCTATGATTGAAATTTAAGCTATGAAAAGATATTTGAAAATCACCCAAACAAAATACTTTTAGGACTCCTTGATCATTTCTTTAGTATGGGATTAAAATGTCCTAAATATTAAGCATTTAAGACTTAAGCAGAAACAAATCATGATAAACTTCACTAAGAAAGGACCACGTTTGCTGAGCTGGAAAAAGACAGATTTGTGGAGATGCAAAATAAAGCTGTCCGCACTCAGCAAGTCCAGTTTTTCTCAGGGGTTGCTCCCTTTCTGCAGAAGCCTGATGGGGCTTCCAAAGAGCTGGTGAGTGAATCTCCGATGGACAAAGCATGACGGAGGCCCCTCCCTTCAGAAGGCTCACACTCTTACCTGATCTGTTCCGGTACTGTAGCTTCAGCTAGAGATGCAGGGTGTCACAAACACCTCCCCCACACTAAAGCCACCCAGCCAATGGTGCACGCGCTCACACATGCACACATGGCCTGCGTTCAGTTAAGCAAACGAGACCCTCTCCTTAATTTGATTAACTTACATAATGTGAAGACTGCTTGGGTTAGAATAATAAAACTACAGACATGCCTTACTTAGCAAAATTGCTTATATGGATATTCCCGTATGCATGCTTTCTTTTCTAACACTAATCATGAAACACATGGTTCTGCATGTTTTTTACTTTTGAATTACACATTTCTCTTGTCTTCCCAACTAGAATGCAGATTCCATGCAAGCAGGGGTCTCTGCTTTGCACAGCAACGTCTTCATGGTGCCCAGGAAGGGAAGAGGCACATAAGGGCATCCGTATCTGTTTATTGAATAAATTACGCAGTTTCTTATGAGGGTTTCGGAGGCGATGGTGGTTACAGGCATTCCTCCAAGGCTTTTGTTGGCAGGCCATTGCAAGGCTGGCCTGTCGTCTTGTGTCCTGTGGCTCCCTCCTCATTCTCCTTTTCATCTCCTAAGTGTTAGGATCCCTAGGGCTTAACAATTTGATCCTCTTCTCCCCTCAGGCTGCCAGTAACAGCCTCCGCATCATGGCTTCACCAACCACCTTTATGCAGAAAGGCCTGACTTTCAAAATTATATTTTTCTACTCACGTGTTAAAATGTAACAGGGTCTTCTTAAAGAGCCCGTATGAAGAAATAATTTTTTCTGCTTTGTAAAATGATAAATAATCGTACACTTTCTTTCTTTCTTTGAGATGAGGTTTAGCTCTTGTTGCCCAGGCAGGAGTGCAATGGTACCACCTCGGTTCACTGCAACCTCTGCCTCCCAGGTTCAAGTGATTCTCCTGCCTAAACCACCCAAGTAGCTGGGATTACAGGCACCCGCCGCCACGCTCGGCTAATTTTTGTGTTTTTATTAGAGACAGGGTTTCACCACATTGGCCAGGCTGGTCTGGAACCCCTGACCTCAGGTGATCCACCCGCCTTGGCCTCCCAAAGTGCTGGAATTGTATGTACATGTTTATGGAATACATGTAATATTTGGATACATGCATACAATTTACAATGATCAAATCAGGGTAATTAGGATATACATCACCTCAACCATTTATTTTATTTATTTATTTATTTTTGAGACAGGGTCTCACTCTTTTGTACAGGCTAGAGTTCAGTGGTGCAATTATGGCTCATTGCAGCCTTGACGTCCCGGCTCAAGCAATTTTCCCCCGTCAGCCTTCCAAGTAGCTGGAATTATAGGTGTGTACCACCATACCCAGCTAATTTTTAAAAAATTTTTAGTAGAGATGAGGTCTCACTATGCTGCCGAGGCTCATTTATCACTTCTTTGTATTGGGAATATTTCAACTCTTCTAGTTACTCTGAATTACACAATAATTACTGCTAACTATAGGCACCCCACTACGCTATCGAATACCAGAACTTATTTCTGTGTTTTCAGTAATTCTTAAGGTCCTAATGAAGAAATATAAGGGCAAATTTGGGCTTTCAGTCAATTTGTAAGACATTTAATTTATTCAAAGTTAAGAATTAACCATTTAAGATAAGAATAGAATAAATGCCACAAAGCAGTACATGATGAGTTACCAAACTAACTATAGAGATAATTACTGGTGCATGAGTAAGGCACTGATACTTATTGAGAGGGCTAAGCCTACATATGATCTCACTACATCCTAAAAACACATATATCACTGGATTGCTATCTGCATTTAACCTGCCAGAGGATGCACATGGGTAGACATAGAGCTGACAACTCTAGCCCACATCTACCCACCTCCACTTTTTCAGTAGCAAGGTGGTCAGGATGGAGAGGACCTGGAACAACAGGTCGGGAGGGGGGCTGCTTCTTGAAACAGTGAAGTCACACCAGGGCACAAATGGTTATAAACAAAAATCTGAAGTTGGGAAAGCAGTGAATAAACTGACATGGCTGGAGTGGACTGTGTGGGAAGGTGAGCAGACTTCCCAGTTTATCTGGGAAACTATTCCTGAGAATAGCTTATAGGCTAATATGGCCAGCAGAGCGCACCCTGTGGGGTGGGAGGATTCCAAGAGCAGAAGGACTTCCAGCACAGCAGGAGACAAGGAAGCCTAGGCTGCTATATCCTGGGTCGCCTTGGGTGACAAGGCAGGATCCTAGGCCCTCCTTGCTGTAGTGTCCAGTCCAGGTAGGAGGGGAGCCTGAGGCCTACCCTGGTGAGGGGGAAGGGGACAGAGGTCTCTGAGCCAGGACAAAAGCAAGACTGGTGATGAACAGAAGCATGCAGAGACAAACCTCAGTCCCAATTAGAGAAACAAATAGGAATGGAAGTCAATTTTTTTGCCCTTAAGTGGAGATGATGAATTTGAAATGATAAATTACCACATGAAAATGTCCAAGAGGCAAGGCAGGCGGATCACCTGAGGTCAGGAGTTCGAGACCAGGCTGGCCAACATGGTGAAATCTCATCTCCACTAAAAATATAAAACTTAGCCGGGCGTGGTGGCGCATGCTTGTAATCCCAGCTACTTGGGAGGCTGAGGCAGGAGAATCGCTTGAACCCGGAAGGTGGAGGCTGCAGTGAGCCAAGATCATGCCATTGCACTGCGGCCTGGGTGACAGAGTGAAAAGCTCCATCTAAAGAAACGAAAAAAAGTCCAGGAGGCACTTGGGAACATGGATGGGGCCGGCCGGCCTTCTGCAGCAGTTCCGACTGAAGTAGGCCCCAAGTCACCCACTGTGCGGAACAAATGAACTGCCCTCTCCCCGTGCACCTAGACTGGTACCAGTGACCTACCATCCTTGGGGGAAGGGAGAAGAGAGCCATTCTTGTCGCCATTGGAGTTTTGTGTTTGAGATGAAGAATTCCACTTGGCAAAGGAGAACAGAAGACAAGGCAGGAAGCCTTACCTCTTAAAGCTGCCTAGGGACCATACGCAAAAGCTACAACTACAGCAGGGCCACAGGGAGCGGCCGAGAGGAGGGAAGACAGAATGAAGGGGCCAAGCAAGTCCCGCTCCAAGGTGGGGCTGGGGGTGCAGGCAGGACGAGAGCAGTGTTGTGGCCCTGCTGTGGCCACTGAGTGTTGGCTGCTACTAGGACATGGCTGTTCCCTTCTCTGCACATCTGCCTTCCATCCTCAGCCACTGAATGACTGATGTTTAAAGGCTGGTCCCCCTCGCCTAGTGGTGGGACCACTGTGAGAGCAATTCAAGCTGAGACTGGGCTGAGACCGTGGCTTTACTCAGCTCCTCCTGGCCCTACTCTCTCATCCCGGGAGCTCCCCTCAGCAAATCAGGAGTCCCCTGAACCCTTGGTCCCAGGCTCGCTTCTAGGACAGGCAGCTGCGTCAATGAGATCAAGGTACAGAAGGTCACGGATGATAAGGAAGGGCCCTGGAGGATTTTATTCAGGAGGGGGACATGAAACGTGGAGAGAATCACGGGGCAGCAGTGGGGGACAAGGGAGGAGGGAGGATGGTGAGGTGCTACTCCTGCATTCTGGGCACCATAGGCTCAGCACGGACAGGGCCCCCGGATGGATCAGATGAGGCGAGAGTCAAGGGAGAGGATGACTTAGGTCACAGCGAGGACAGAGGAGCCCTCTATAGAGAGATGCCATGAGGAGGACAAAACACCATGGAGACACTAAGTTCTGCTTGGCTTTGCGGAGTCCCAAATGCCTGTGGGTCGCCAGGTCGGTAAATCCCAAAGGGAGCTGAGAACCAGGCCTGATGCCCGAGAGGGATCTGAGCTGGAGCATCAGTCAGGGGTTGCACTTGGCTATGGGTAATAGAAACCTGGCTGCTGTGGTCTTTAACCAAGAACAGGTTTATTTTTCTTACAGCACAGTAAGTCTGGGGACAAACAGATCAGGGCTGGCCCAGCAGCTCTGTGACGTCAGGATGTCCCCAGGTCCTGGCATCTTCTGCTCTACCAGCATCAGCATGTGGCCAACCTCCACCCCATTCAGGCCAGAGGAGCGGGAGACACCGGAAGAGAGGGGGCAGCTCCTAGACCAGGCAAGAGGGAGGGGCAGGAAGGGTGCAGCAGCTCCTAGATCAGTTTATCTGGGAAACTATTCCTGAGACTCCTGACCGGCTTCCATTCACATCTCCTTGAGCAGAACCCCATCACATGGCTGCCCCAGCTGCAGAGTGGGCTGGGAACTTTTTATAAGCTGGACAGGCTGCTTGCCCAAACAAAGTTAGGGTTCTGACAGTAAGAAAGGAGGAGAGAGAGAAGCTTTCATAGGCACTAGTAGGGTCTGCCACAGCCGGAGGAAAGGACCTGGGGTTATTTGAATAAAGAAGACAGTTAAGGGCTACTGGAAAGAGGTAGGATCCCCCAAGTGGAAGAACAAAGTGCAGGCCTATCTTGACTTCAGGAAAACTGACCTTGAAGGAGTAGGGGAGAAAGGAAGGGAAGCGTTAAACAAAATGTGGAATTCTCATGTGACAATTTCAAGCCTAGTTTCAGACTCTGAAATGACAATTATTTAAGAAAGAAACACACTAGTTCCTAAACAAAATGCATTTAAAATCACTTCAACCTAATTATAAGTAACATAGGGACCCCCGTCCTCCCTTGTCCTCCCAAGCAGCTTATACAATCCAAGCATCCTTGTACAATCTAGGATGCTAATTTCAAACTAGTTTTAGCAGCGGAACTCTTTTTTACATAGAACCTCACTTTGAACCCTAATCTATCGTACTGCAGATATATGGTATTCAGTTGATCTTTTTGTGTGGTTTCTCAACCTCAGCACTAATGACATTGGGGCCAGGTAATCGTTTGTGCTAGGGGCTGTCCTGCGCATTGCAGGAGGTTCAGTGGCAGCCCTGGCCTCTGCCCACTAGATGCTAGTATTATCTCTGGTTCTTTCTCTTCCTCTCCAGTTTTGTCAACCAAAAATGTCTCCAGACATTGCCAAGTGTCCCCTGGGGAGGGCGAAATCACCCCCTGATTTTAACCACTGGGATTAAAGTCACTACATACCTTAAAATTTTCACATGGCCTTATTTTTAAAGTCAGTGAAGGTAATGAGACAATGCAATACTGAAATCAAGGCCTGTGGGATAAATGTTGATGACACAAGTTTTAATATCTAATCTTTTTCTAGGTTAGTTTGGATTGCACAATCTAAAAAATTCTTGACTCATTGGGATATGTGTTTGTGTCCTCACCTGCATAATAGTGAATGGGTCAACAGACACGCACAGACCTGAATCCACACACTGGCCCAGGCAGAGCAGCCGGCCCACGCAGAGTGCACAGCTGCACACACACGTGGGAGGAAAGCACCCACTCCTGGATTGACACAACTGCAGCAGGGTCTCTTCATAACCATCTCACTCCACTCCCACCACCAAAAGGAAAAACACCCCCACTCTACGGTGCTTTCCAATTTCAACTGGGCGGGCAGCGTCTCATTTGTCTCTTAGGAGTGTGAAATTTCACCCATGAAATCAAAACCACAAAGAAAGTGCTGGTGCTGAGACCGCACACAACCATCTCCCACTAGCTTCTAATATTCATTCAGTTTAAATTAAACACCCTCACCACTATCTCCACCAGGAATTCTCCACCCTGCCCATGTAAAAGAACCGCTGGAAGAGGGCTGGGTGAGATGGCTCATGCCTGTAAATCCCAGCACTTTGGAGGCCGAGGCGGGCGGAAGACCTGAAGTCAGGAGTTTGAGACCAGCCTGGCCAACATAGAGAAACCTCGTCTCTACTAAAAATACAAAAATTATCCAGCCCGGGCACTTGTAATCCCAGCTACTTGAGAGGCTGAGGCAGGACAATCACTTGAACCCGAGAGACGGAGGTTGCAGTGGGCAAGATCACATCACTGTACTCCTCCAGCCTGGGCAACAGAGCAAGACTCCATCTCGAAAAAAAAAAAAGAACAACTGGAACAGGCTGCAAAGCATGCAGATTCCCAGACTTCAACCCCAGAACGTCCCACCTGGTGGTAGGACCAGGTGAGGACGCCTACTGTGCATGTTAACCAAGTTCCCCCGAGTTATGTGGGTGCAGCACTTTGAGAACTCCTGCTCACCAGCAAGCTTCTCACAGCTGGAGGAAAGCACGTGTAATTAACAACAGATTTTTAGCCTAAAGATTTTCTGATTCTCCTACAAACTGAGCAGAGTTAAGAGGACCTACCTTCCGCAATGAAAAAAAGTAAAATGTTGCTCTGTCTGTGAATGCACAATTATCACGGTACTAATTTTGACCATCAACCAAGATGCAAGCCCTTCAATGATTACTTTTTAATCTATTTCTAATCTACTAGTATTCATCTAGTGAACACATCATTACTATCATCCAATTGCCTGCTTTCTACCATTGTAAAAGTGTTAAGGAAATTAATTATGAGCCCTTGGAATATTATGATCATTCTCTAAAACTGCAATGTGCCTGGCAACTACAGATGAGATTTCTCCAAGACTTGACTGAAGTGGTGAAGATATCAGGAGGGCAGTTACTCTCAGGGCCCAGAGCCTAGTTCCACTCCCACCTCTCTCACACTCTCCTCCTCGCTCCATGTCAACCAAGGGGGTCTCATGCTCTACTTGCCCTTCCTGTGCTGCCCCCTCCAGACGGCTCCCTCCCTACCATCTGTTCTGGTTTTCATTCAAAAGTTGCCTTCCTTGACAACCCTCTGTAACATACCACTTTCACTCCCTCACTTCCCTGCTTGACTTCATACCATTCATTGCCACTGATACATATTTGCCTGTTCTCTGCTATCCCTACTAAAATAGAAGACTCCTAGCGTAGGGACTGTGTCCATTTTGTTCACTGCTGTACTCCAGGCACCTAAAAAGTACCTAGTATGTAAAAGGCATTTAACAAGCACCTGCAGAATGAATGAACCCAGACGAATGAATGATCAATGGCCTGCAACTAGATCCCCCACACAAAGTTAACCCAAATTTACCATGGTCCTAACAAGAGACCAGTGTGAAGACCAGACCTTCCAGGTGTCAAAGTATCATAATCATTGGGTGTTTATTAAACGTCCAGATGGCACCAGGCACACGGAAAATAGGGATTGAGATCCTTTTTCAAACAAGACCCACCGTATGTGTTTGTTGAGGGGAGGCGAGGGGAACAATATAAAATGACTGTCATACCCCTACCACGGAAGAAAATGGCAACTGGATCTCTTTTTTTTTTTTTTTGAGACAGGGTCTCGCCCTGTCACCTAGGCTAGAGTGCAGTGTCGTGATCATAGTTCACTGTAACCTCGAACTCCTAGGCTCAAGTGATCCTCCCGCCTCAGCCTCCACAGCTAGGACGATAGGTGTGCACCACCACACCCAGCTACATTTTTAATTTTTTTGTAGAGATAGGGTCTCACTCTATTGCCCAGGCTGCTCTCAAACCCCTGGCCCCAAGCAGTCCTCCCACCTTAGCATCTCAAAGTGCTGGGATTTTGAGGTGTGAGCTATTACACTTGCCTGATTTTTTTTTTTTAAGAAAAGAGCAGGCCGGCTCATGCCTGTAATCCCAGCACTTTGGGAGGCTGAGGCAGGCAGATCATGAGGTCAAGAGATCAAGACCATCCTGGCCAGCATGGTGAAACCCCATCTCTACTAAAAATACAAAAATCAGCAGGGTGTTGTAGCGGCATGTGTCTGTAGTCCCAGCTACTTGAGAGGCTAAGCCGGAGAATTGCTTGAACCCAGGAGGAGGAGGCTACAGTGAGCCGAGATCGTGCCACTGCACTCGGGCCTCGTGACAGAGCAAGACTCCAGTTCAAAAAAAAAAAAAAAGAGCGAAGAGATGAAATATTCAACTGGTTGGCTATTTAATAACAGCCAAATCACTCAATCTTTTGGAGGATATTTGGTAATCTGTAAAAAGCAGGTGGGTGACAACATTTCTATGGCCCCTTCCTCCACTAAAATGTTACGATTCTCACTCATCTACGTTTCAAAGGTGAAAAAGGAGCATGAAGCTTAGCTTACTCAGTGGATGCTAATATGTTATAGCCATCTAGTGGAGAAAACCAGAAAGCTGGAATAAGCAGGAGAACATGGATTTAAGATGACAAAAATCAAAGAGAGTCGGGGAACACCAGGGCGGAGAGAACAATGTGGAGGTTGAGACATAGGACATTCTGGGAAGGGAGAAATCGAAGGAAAAGAAAGGAACAGGAAGATAAGCCCCAGCATTGTTCTTCCTTCTGGTGCCTGGGGGTGGTGAGTTTCAGAGGAACTCCTCTTTGCAAATTCTTATAAGCAGACCTACCCAAAAAAACTATTACAGGCAGCACTGCAGAGATCCTCCTCGGATTCCAAGACCTGCCCCTGCGGCCCGCTCCCCCTCCCCCACAGGAGAGGTTCCAGCCAGAGCCTAGAAGGTTGCCCTAAACTGGCTTTTAAAAGTGGGGCTGCAAAAGGACCCTCTTCATCATGCTGAGCATAGTAAATTCGTGATTTCTGCCAAAACAGACAACCTGAGTTCTGTCAAGGTAGCGGAGAGACCCATCTTTAACTGGCAAATGCTGAGGATTTCGGTAGAACGCACCCTCCAAGGCCTCCACCAAGCACCTTGGTGAAGTGCACTGATCTCTGTGTATAAACACCCTCAAATGTGTTTAAATATATTTTAAAACTTACATTCTGCCTGGCAAGCCTCTTTCAGGGGGCAGCTGTAGGGTTAGTTTAAACCAGGTAAATGTGTGGGTCAGAGCTGGTTGACCAGATGCCGGAGGACACCTACAAGGACTGCAGTCCCCTAGAAAAGTGGCAACAATGGGTGGCTGGCGCTGGAAGGAAACTTCTGGTCCAGCAAAGCCACACTGTTAGTGTAGCTAACAGTTTTTTTGTTGCTGTTTTGTTTTTTTGAGTTGCAGTCTCACTCTGTCGCCCAGGCTGGAGTGCAGTGGTGTGATCTCGGCTCACTACAATCTTCACCTCCCAGGTTCAAGCGATTTTCCCGCCTCAGCCTCCTGAGTAGCTGGGATTACAGGCAGGCGCCACCACACCCGGCTAATTTTTGTATTTTTAGTAGAGACGGGGTTTCACCATGTTGGCCAGGCTGGTCTCAAACTCCTGACCTCAGGTGATCTGTCTGCCTTGGCCTCCCAAAGTACTGGGATTACAGGCGTGAGCCACTGTGCCCGGCCATGCACCCTGTTTCTCATGGTGCCAGAGGAGACAAAACAAATTCTGCAAGGAAGCTCAGTGTTGTGGGGGATGACTTCAGTTATTACCATAGAAAGGGCAGACGCTGAGAAGCTCCACAGTGGCTTGTGATGCTGGACTGGCCACAGCACCCATGACCTGGAGGCTGCAGGTTTTAAACTTTATCTTGAAATAATTTCAAACTTAAAGTTGCAAAAATAGCACAAAGAATTTCCATCTGCCCTTTAAGCAGACTCCCCCAGTTGTTACCATTTTACCACACTTGTGCTGCCATTCCATTAGTATACTGTGTGCATATTATTTATCTGACCATTTGAAAGTTGAAGACATGATGACACCTACCCCTAAATATCTTAATATTTCCTAAAAACAAAGACATAACTTTTATACAACCACAATATAATAATTAGGAAATTAACATCGATTCAGTACTGTTATCCAATCTAAAGACCTTATACAAATTTCTCCCCCTAGTCCCCGTGATGGCCTTAGAACAAAAACAGCAAGAATATATGTTATTTTCTGTTCCAGGGTCCAGTCTAGGATCATTTGGCATTTACTGCCATGTTCCTTTAGCCTTCTTTAATCTGAAACAGTTCCTTTATCTTTCATGACCTTGGCATTTTTGAAAAGTACAGGCCAATTATTTTGTAGAATGTCCCTCAAATGGAGTTTGTCTAATGTTTCTTCATGATTAGATTCAAGTTATGCATTTTTGGCTGGAATATCACAGAAGCGACCCTGTGCCCTTCTCAAAGCATTTCTCAGGAGGCATGCGATACTGATTTGATTAAGGGTTAAGGTGGTAGAAGCCAGGTTTTTCCACTGTCAAGTTAACTACTTTCCCTTCATAATTAATAAGCGACTTGATGGGAGATACTTAGAGACTAAGTAGATATCCTGTTTATCATCAAATCTATGTATTTCAGTACCCACTGGTGGATTCTTGCCGGAGAAGGATATGACTGTGTGGAGTCAAACAAATTCAAACCTCAGGAATGAAACTAGGACTGGATAAAGTAGCAGTAGGTGATGAACAAAAATTAACATGTAATTCTTCTATCAGACTTAATTTGAGTAACCCCCCGTTTATGTTCACTCTTAGGTATTAAGAAAGAAAAACCCTCTAGAGTTGCTTTTGAGAATACAGTATATATGAGTTGGGAGTATGGTAATTTCTCTATTGGTGCTTCCATGTCTGCTAGAAACTTAGCCCATCAATTCTGTGTCTAGTGGCAGCAGGAAGAGATACCCAAGTCCAGAAAGCTAACCGCTGGAGCCATTCTCACACCAATGCTTGATTTTCCAAGGGCAATGCTGCGTGGCTCAGCTTGGTGATTCCCAACTTACTGTGACACAACGTAGGGAGGAGCTACATTTAAAAGCAAAAACTCTCCTCTCAACTGATGACCAGGTGTAGAAACTCTAATTTGCCTTATCCAAGAAATATTTTTGAAACCCTGTTAGCACACAAGTAGAAATTTCAGAAAATAATATAAAAACACAAAGAACATTAAAAATCACTGTTATCTTGCAACCCCGTGATACCCACTGTTAACATTCTGGTCTGTGTCTCTATCAGCCTCTGCTCTTTGCATAGATACATTATCATGACGGTGATCACGCTATTGACACCAACCTCATTTAAGGTGCATTCCACTCGGGAAAGAAGTCCTACAAAAAGAATGGATTTTTCTCAGTTCTCCCAGGAATGATCTATAACTAGAATCATTCCAGAAGCAAGGAGTGAAGTTAATTCATGACATACAATGGTTGCCTGAGAGTACTGGGGCACAGGTGTCTTGTAGAACACTGAGAAGGGCTGGTCTGTTTTGTTGTATAATTTCCTTTGTTTACCTAACAATCCTTTAAATAAAAATTTCATAAGCATCTTCCACACACCAGGTACTGGGAATATAAAAATAAGTAAGACACAACCCCTTTCCTCTGTAAATGAATAATCCAGCAAGGAAAACTGAAAATGCCAAAATACTCAAAATACCAAATAATGCTGTGATAGAGGAGCTACAGTACGCCTTTTGCATCCTGGACAGGAAACCACAGGCTCCATCAGAGGAAATCAGGGAGGCTTCCCTGAGGAGGTGATGTATGAATGAGTCCTTGAAGAATGACTAAGACTTCAGAGACAGGACAGAGAGAGAAGGCAGCATCCCAGACAGAAGGAAGGTAATGCCAGACACACAGAGAGAGGTGTGTGCTGGGACCAGATTACAGGGGCCCTGGGGAAAAGTGGGTAGAAGTTGCAGCTAGGAATAAACCAGGCCCTCTTAAGTTATACAAAGGAGGATGGCCCTAAGTGGTTCTTAAGTAGGAGAGTGATGAGCTCATACTGGGATGAAAGAGGCCAAGGAATGGGGTGGTCAAAAGGCCACTGAGATCAGTGCAGTGAGGGGTGATGGAGGAGCTGAGCTACAGCCAGAAAGGCCAGAAGGTGGCCAACCAAGAGATATGGAGGAGGAAGGTGCCACAGAACTTGGTGACCAAGCCAGGAGGGGCTATTATTATAGCACTGCGCCAGCCAAGATCCATCCTGTGTAACAAATTCAGGTAGCTAAAGACGGAAGGCAGAGGGGAGAAGGTATGCAAGAAGGCTCCAAATGTTACTGTTTCTCAAGATGATTTAATGGCAAAGGTAGAGGTGTCCCTCAAAGAGAAAGAGGCCAAAGGCAGCAAGACATGACACTAGGGGTAAACTGAAGAAACTGCCCCTAGAACTCCCCCTCCCCACGGGGTCCCACCAAGCTTTTACAGAGTAGCTCTCCTGCGATGGGCCTGTGTGACAGTCCATTATATATGCAGAGTGTGCTAGAGACAACAGCTCCGTGGCAACCCCATAAATGGCATGAATAAAGCAAATCTAGAAGCTAAATGTTTAATGGAACATTTCCCTCTTAACCCAAAGGAAATACAAGTAGGTGGGCTGAATAATAATACTTAATAGGAGAAGGCGAAAGCAGAACTGACAGTTAACAAAAAGCAATTCTGGGACCCAGTACCCACAGGCTCCAACGTGTGGCTTTTCCCTAAACTTGAGCACAATGGGGAACACAGGGTATCAGATGATGGGAAAGCTTGTGGGCAAATTCTAAATCAAGATCCCACTGCCCCAGAAAGTGTAAGGGTAAAAGTTCTTAAGGTTTTGGAGCATAAAGTCATGTCACCAAACAGGACCTTAGAAATAGTCCTCAGGGAACAGCTGGCCAGGTGGGTGGGGAAGGGAAGGTAGGGAATTTGCCAGGCAGTTTTTCCAATAACCCAAGGTATTCAGCAATCATATAGGTCTTATAGGAACGAAGAACAGGACTAGTCATAGAAAGCCCCAAATCAGAAAACAGTAATGACCCTAGAAAAGGAACTTCCGGGACAGTGACTGGGACAGTGACAACCCAGAGTCTGGCAGGACCTGGCAATTTAGGGTTGGCAGGAGAGGGAGGAATTGTGCAGGAGACAAAGGGAGATTTTGTTTGTGCTGCTTAAAACTCAGAACAAGTTATGTTTCCATTTCTAAAACCAACAACATATATTTAGGTCTAACTAAAACACATGAAGGATTTTACACCCCAATCACATCTCTTTATTCTTGGTTCCAAAATTCTGGGAAACCAGCATTTGGGCAGGCTCCCCAACAGACATAATTATACAACCCATTTTTGATCAAATGGGAGTATGTGCCTGGGAAGATAGCAATAAGAAACACACACATTGTCCTTTCTTCAAAAAGCTCTCATAGGCTGGGCACGGTGGCTCATGCCTGTAATTCCAGCACTTTGGGAAGCCAAGACAGGTGGATCACCTTAGGTCAGGAGTTCAAGACCAGCCTGACCAACATGGCAAAACCCTGTCTCTGCTAAAAATTAGCTGGGCATGGTGGCGTGCACCTGTAGTCCCAGCTACTCAGGAGGCTGAGACAGGAGAATTGCTTGATCCCGGGAGGCTAAGGTTGCAGTGAGCTGAGATGGTGCCACTGCACTCCAGCCTGGGCGACAGAGCAAGACTCTGTCTCAAAAAACAAAACAAAACAAAAAAACTCTCATAATCTCATTTTAAAAAACAGACAAGTAGGTCTATTTTAACTTATCTATGTTGGACATGAGGGCAGAGTGTCAGATGGTGTTTCAGAAGATCTGGGGTGTATGTGTGATATGGTTTGGCTGTGTCCCCATCCAAATCTAAACTTGAATTGTATCTCCCAGAATTCCTGAGTGTTGTGGGAGGGACCCAGGGGGAGGTAATTGAATCATGGGGGCTGGTCTTTCCTGTGCTATTCTCATGATACTGAATAAATCTCACGAGATCAGATGGGGTTTATCAGGGGTTTCTGCTTTTGCTTCTTCTGCATTCTCTCTTGCCGATGCTATGTAAGAAATGCCTTTTGTCCTCCACCATGATTGTGAGACATTCCCCCAGCCAAGTGGAACCATAAGTCCAATTAAACCTCTTTCTTTTGTAAATTTCCCAGTCTCGGATATGTCTTTATCAGCAGCATGAAAACGGACTAATACAGTAAATTGGTACCAATAGAGTGGGGCATTGCTGAAAAGACAC
Organism: Ateles fusciceps; assembly: GCA_036589455.1. Lineage (NCBI taxonomy): Eukaryota > Metazoa > Chordata > Mammalia > Primates > Atelidae > Ateles > Ateles fusciceps. Next base: position 1,835,134 of record JAZHEH010000053.1, on the reverse strand, counting down.
CTGAAAATATGGAAGCTACTTTAGAACTGGGAAGCAGGCGGAGAGATTGGAACAGTTTGAAGGGCTCAGAAGAAGGAAAACGTGGGAAAGTTTGGAATTTTCTAGAGACTTGTTGAATGGCTTTGCCCAAAATGCTGAGAGAAACACAGACAATAAAAATCCAGGCTGAGCTGGTCTCAGATGGAGATGAGGAACTTGTTGAGAACTGGAGCAAAGTAACTCTTCTTATGTTTTAGCAAAGAGACCGGAGGCATCTCGCCCCTGCCGTAGAAATCTGTGGAACTTTGAACTTGAGGTAGATGATTTAGGGTATCTGGTGGAAGATTTCCAAGCAACACAACAGTCAAGAGGTGACTTGGGTGCTGTTAAAGGCATTCAGTTTTAAAAGGGGAACAGAGCATAAAAGTTCAGAAAATTTGCAGCCTGACTGTGCTACAGAAAAGAAAACCCTATTTTCTGGGAGAAATTAAGGCGGCTGCAGAAATTTGCATAAGTAGCAAGGAGCCTAATGGTAATCCCCAAGACCATGGGAAAATGTCTCCCAGGCCATGACAGAGACCTTCATGGCAGCCCCTCCCATCACAGGCCTGGATAGCTAGGAGGAAAAAGCGGTTTCATGGGCAAGGCCCAGGGTCCTCATGCTGTGTGCAGCCTAGGGACTTGGTGCCCAGTGTCCCAGCCACGCCAGGCGTGGCTGAAAGGGCCAACAGAGAGCTTAGGCTGTGGCTTCAGAGGGTGGAAGCCCCAAGTCTTGGCAGCTTCCTTGTGGTGTTGATTATTCGGGTGCACAGAAGTCAGGAACTCAGGTTTGGGAACCTCCACCTAGATTTCAGAAGATGTATGGAAATGCCTGGATGCCCACGCAAAAGTTTGCTGCAGGGGAGAGGCCCTCATGGAGAACCTCTGCTAGGGCACTGTGGAAGGGAAATGTGGAGTCTGAGCCCCCACACAGAGTCCCTACTGGGGCACGGCCTAGTGGAGCTGTGAGAAGAGGGCCACCGTCCTCCAGACCCCAGAATGGTAGATCTACTGACAGATTGCACCGTGCGCCTGGAAAAGTCACAGACACTCAACACCATCCCACAAAAGCAGCTGGGAGGGAGGCTGTACCCTGCAAAGCCACAGGGGCAGAGTTGCCCAAAAGCACAGGAACTCACCTCTTACATCAGCATGACCTGGATGCAAGACATGGAGTCAAAGGAGGTCATTTTGGAACTTTAAGATTTGGGCCAGGCATGGTAAGCTCACACCAACATCCTAACATTTTGGGAGGCCGAGGCAGGTGGATCACTTGAGGTCAGGAGTTCAAGACTAGCCTGGCCAACATGGTGAAACCCCATCTCTACTAAAAACAGAAAAAAAAATTAGCTGGGCATGGTGGCGGACACCTGTAATCCCAGCTACTCAGAAGGCTGAGGCAGGAGAATCGCTTGAACCCAGGAGGCAGAGGCTGCAGTGAGCTGAGATTGCAAGCCACTGCACTCCAGCCTGGGCAACAGAGACTCTGTCTCAAAAATAAAAAAAAAAATTTGACTGCTTTGCTGGATTTCGAACTTGCATGGGGCCTGCAGTCCCTTTGTTTTGATTAATTTCTCCCATTTGGAATGGCTGTCCCAATGCCAGTACCCCTACTGTATCTAGGAAGTAACTAACTTGCTTTTGATTTTACAGGCTCATAGGCAGAAGGGACTTGGCTTGTCCAGGTAAGACTTTGGATTGTGGATTTCTGGGTTAATGCTGAAATGAGTTAAGCCTTTAGGGGAGTGTTGGGAAGGCATGATTAGTTTTGAAATTTGAGGACATGAGATTTGGAGGGGCCAGGGGGTAGAATGATAGGTTTGGCTGTGTCCCAACCCAAATCTCAACTTGAATTGTATCTCCCAGCATTCTCACATGTTGTGGGAGGGACCCAGGGGGAGGTAATTGAATCATGAGGGCCGGTCTTTCCTGTCTATTCTCGTGATAGTGAATAAATCTCATGAGATCTGATGGGTTTGTCAGGGGTTTCCACTTTTGCTCTCTTCCTCCTTCTCTCTTGCCACTGTGATGTAAGAAGTGTCTTTCACCCTCCGCCATGATTGTGAGACCTTCCCTATGACTGTGAGACCTTCCCCAGCCATGTGGAACAGTAAGTCCAATTAAACCTCTTTCTTTTGTTAATTGCCCAGTCTGGGGTATGTGTTTATCAGCAGGGTGAAAACGGACAAATACAATGTGTGCCTTAGGAAAGGCTTCCCAGAGGAATGTTTCCGCCCAGGCCTGCGATGGGAGAGGCAGGTGCCTTGGGAGCAGGGCCAGACAGTGGGGATGGATGGCAGAATGCCAAGTGCAGTGTGCCTAAAGCGTCTACCCAGGAGGGTACAGCACCCTGAGATGCTAGAAAAGCAAGCAGTTCATGCCACAGGAGGCTGCAATTTTACTCTAGGAATAAAGGGAGCAACTGGTGGTGGGGTGGTTTAAAGGGGAATTTTGGAGACCTCTCTCGAGGCTGGACTGGAGATGGAGAAATCCTCTCACGAGGCAGTACCAGTTAGGAGGCTGCGATGGAGCTCCAAGCAAGCGATGACAGCACTCTGGGGGCACACTCACCTGACGGGACGGAGCCATCTTAGGCCCCTGACATCATCCTCACCAATTTCGCCAGTAGCAGTTACAGACTGCAAAGACATGGATACGACAGCCTCATTTACCACCTCCAGGCCAGACTGCCTGAGTCTGAACCCAGCTCAGACCCTTACGGCTTCTTAACCTCTGTTCCTCAATACCCTCCTTTATAAAATGGGGATTATAATGGCACCAAACACATAGGGCTGTGGTGAAAATTACATTGTTTACTATACATAACATGTCTACAATAGATGAGAATAAAGTGAGTAGGAAAGCACTGATTTCTTTCTGTCCTATCTACGTTTTGTAGCTTGTGGGTTCATTTGTGGGGGCAGGCAGGGAGCGGACTTAGTGTGAAAAGCAGAATATAAAGCGGCTCATTAATAATTTACTTTACATAGTGTGTAGCTGTGTTATTAGGTGCATAAGAGTTTAGAAATGGAAACTTTTTGGGAAACTGAAACTTTGATCCACCTGTTTCTTTTCCATTTTTAAAATGTAGTCACTAGAAAATATAAAATTAGACATGTGGCTCAGGTTATATTTCCACTGGACAGTGCGGGTCTAGAGGAAGGATGAGCAAGAAGCCCACACCAATCCCCAAGTCCTGGGGGCAACACCTGGACTGCAGAAAGTGATAAGCAAACAGAGGAGAGTATCAGAGGCTGCACGTGTCCTCCTCTCTCATGCTATGGTATAGATTAGAGACAACAATAAGATGTTTATGAAAAGCAAAAAGTGGATAAAGAATAGGGCAGAAGAGGATGAAAAAGCAGAGGCTGAGGAGGAGAGAGGAAGGCCAAGGAAGAAATGGCATGTGTAACAGAAAAACTGCCTCTGCTCAGAACTCAATACACATAAGCCCTGAATTATGAAACAGACATGGTCTTAAAAACAGCCTTAATACTCAAAAGACAGAAGTACTATTCCACCAAAGTAGACCTTTCTAATCTGTTGTTTCTATCAAACTGATCCCATCCTATCACATGATATTTAACTGTTAAAATTCCAGCTGTTAAAAATTAAAGGAAAAAAAGGAAAGAATTCATGGGTATAGGAGTTGGTGAGCCACTCAATAACTTCATCCTGAATATTTTTCCATGCTGTAATAACGGGACAACAAAAATATTTTACATGGCCTCAAAAACCCAAATAAGAAATGGACTTTTCCTCTAGGTCATGGATAATTTTTAGCAGAAATGCAGAGAAAGCAGGCCAGAGAAGTAGACATAAAGTATAGAAAGTACAGAATTAAGAGAGCTCAGAGAAGAGGGGTTTGTTTGCAGCAAGCAGGGTGGGAGTTGAGACCAAGCCAGGCTGTTTCACCAGAGAAACTCTTCCCTTAGGTCAGAGGCTCTTAGGGAGCTAACGGTTCTCCATAGCCCAGCTTGCCCTGCTGCCTGGCCCACTGGGAGACTGGGGTCTAGAGGTGACTGCACTTACTGACACCATACACAGCCAGGTAGAAACTGATCCTGACTGCCACAAGGACTCCTGATTCCTGCCCCAGTCTCCTTAGAACAGTCACCCTCATCAGCTAATAGTGAGGAACTACCCATGTGGTCATTCCAAAACTGAAATAAAATAGCTGTGCCCAAGGCTCCCAAAACAGCAATACCTCTCCCTAGATATAGACCTATCAGAAATGCATACACATATGTACCAAAGTCAGACACTAGAGTGGTCACAGCAGCACCATCTGTAACAGACAAATGATGGAAACTGCCCAAATGTTCACAGACAACACGTGACAATATACCATACATGAATGTGGTATATTCTCCCAATGGCCCCATCAGCAATGAGAGTGAATATGCTTCAGCTATGGGCAGCATCAAGAGTGACTCTCAGAAACTCAATGCTTAAGGAAAGAAGACATACACTAGCCAGGCTCAGTTGCTCTGCCTGCAATCTCAGCGCTTTGGAAGGCCAATGTGGGAGAATGGCTTGAGGCCAGGAGTTGGAGACCAGCCTGGACAACATGGTGGGAGCCATCTCTACAAAAATCAAATAAAACAAATTAGCTGGGTCTGGTGGTATGCGTCTGTAGTCTCAGCTACTGAGGAGGCTAAGGAAGGAGGATTGCTTGAGTCCAGGAGTTCAAGGGTGATCCTGGGGGAGGCTGCGACTGGAGTACAACACATGGGGAGCTCCCAGGGTCCCAGCCAGGTCTGTTTCTTGATCTAAGTGTGAGTGTATGGGCATATTCAGTTTGGAAAATTCATTGAACAGGACACTTATGGTATGTCTACTTTCCTAGTATCTATGCTATATTTAAAAATAATAATAATAAACCTTTGTCTGTCTGGTGTCCAGGTAAGACAAGCCTGGTAGTGTCCTTGAAGCCTCAAAACTCATTTTTCTACTGCTCCCTTATGCATTTCACTTGCTTCTCCTCTGCACATGTGCTTAAGCTGGCTCTCTCCTGGGCTAGCCTGCATGTCACCATCATATTTATGGTTTCCTCCCATACCAGGGCTGTGATTCACCCCTCTTTGCATGCCTTTGCTGACTTATGCCACCCACACTGATCCAGCCCTTGCTTTTCCTTCCTCAGCAGTTAGGGAGCTCAGAGCATCATTAGCGTATGTATATTCCCAATTGTTTTACCTTTGCCAAAGCTTCCCAGACTAAAAACGGGGAACACGCCCTCTGGCACTGTCTCCACATGCAGTGCAGATTAAATCGCTCCTCAGGAACCAGGAGGGTGTGGAAGGCAAGCCTTATCCCTTCTCCCAGAAACTGCTGGCTCCAACACAGCCACCTCAGCCCCCCAGGACCTGGAATGGACTCCCACAGAGGACTCCCCCAACCTCTTTCATTCACTGCCTCCCAAGAGCCAACCTGCTAGATAAATTCCCCCTCACTGCTGCAAATAGTCCCACAAGGCAAGCAGAGAAGAACTAGGGGAGGCAAACCAAAGAACAAAGAGTGTGTTTTTATTCTGCCACGGATATATACTTAACAATCATCACCAATCTATTTTGATAACATGCAACAATCTACAATTTATGCCAAAATTGTAAGAATTTTCCAAGTAGTCGTAAATGTGAGGTTTCAGAATTTATGCCTGCCAGCCCTCTCTCTCTTCCATGAGCCCCTTCATGCCGTCTTATTTCTCTTCTTGCCTGATGAAGAAACGTTAACCAACTAAGAATATCTAAGCGCCATTTCATCTTACAAAAACAACAGCACCCATGTAACAGGCACACGGGTGAAAGACTCAGGACATGCTGGTTACATGCTCTCGCAGTTAATATGAATCTCTCCTTCTTGAAGTGATACCCGGAATTCAGGTGCTTCCAGGCTCTGTGACTAGCAATGTTAGACACTCCTCTAAGTTGTCAAGCTCTCAGGGTTACACAAGTGAAACCACAACGTGTTCTGATTGCATTCAAGTCTCTGCCCCTTCAAGCAGCAGAAACGGACTCCTCTTCCACAGTTTCAGCAGCTGTATCCTTCCATAGAAAAGGATTAGCAGCCATAAGCCCAGGGGAGGGCAGCTAAACACCAGAGGGAAGGAGATGAGTCTCCTTCCTCTCTGTGACACCCAGCACGGCCCTGGCACGGCCCTGGCACGAAGAGCAGGCAACCACCGGTGCCAGATGAAGCGCAGCACATAAAACCATTTTCCCCTTTAAATGAACAATGCCTAATTAAGCAAAGGCCGCATACATGAATTAAGACATGAGAATATCAAATTTGTCTTCTGAGTCAGCTAGTAATTCTGCAGGATCCTCTACCCTCGTAAACCTATTTTTTATTATTAGAAAAACCCGGGGCCTGGAAGGGACCTCGATCATCTGCACGGTAAGCCTCCCAGGAGTGACCAAGAGCCCGAGCCCCACAGGGGGATCAGTGTCTGCCAAGGTCACCCAGTTGGTGTGGGGCAGAGCTCTTCCGGGATGCTCTTGGAAAACCCTGCGTTACTTACACACGCAGGGCGTACAGTGAATACATGCCCGCGTCAAGCCACGGCTACAATTCAGAAGAAACCAAAAGATCGCCAAAACCTGTCTTCTCCGCAGGGCTGGCTGCAGAGAGGGTGCAGCGAAGGTCACCGGCAAATTTCTATCAGCGGCCCCACATCACGCCTCCCTGATGGATGCAGAGAGCGGTTTCGGGAGCTGGTAGTAACCATGCAGGGGGTCCCCTAAGCCCATCCCAGGAAAATGCGTTAACTCGCCTCTGCCGGCTCCGAAGCTTCCAGCAATGAATTAAATCCAGAGCTGCTGCGGAAAGCAGCGGGGACAGGGCCACTGCGGCGGGACCCGACACCCGGCGGTCCGTCCCGCCCTCCACCGCGTCCACACCTGCGCGGGCCGCGGCGCCCCCCGCCCGGTCCACACGGCCCGGGACCACTATCATCTGCCCGCGCCCCGGCCGGGGCTCGCCTGGGGGCGCAGTGCTCTGGAAGCTGCCCGCGGCGTTTAGGCGGAAACGCAGCGCCCAGCGAGGCCGAGCAGAAACAGGTCGCCGCCGCAGCCCCGAGCCCACAGGCCCCCGCGACGCCCGAGGAGGGGGCTGCGCCATGTACCTCGGCCGGCAGGTGCCGCCGCTGTCTCTGTCCGCGGCTGCAGGGGGACGCCGCTCCGCGCCGCCAGCCGCCTTCGTCCGCATACTAGGGAGGGGGCTCCGGCCGGCCGCCAACCCTGGACCCCGCGCCCCCGCCCGCCCCCGGAGCCGCGCTCGCGCCCATTCAGCCCAGGGTAGCCGCTCCCCCGGCGCGGATGCGGAGGAGGGGCGGGGGGGCGGGACCTGTCGTCACGAGGAGCGGACGGCCAATCGGAGAACACGATGCCTCCGTTGCGGCCCCGCCCCTGGGAGCTCGGGCCCCTCCGCCCTGCGAAGCCGTAGGAGCTGCGGGGGCAAGGCGCCCCTACGGGTACGCACCCGGGCGGAGGCCGGGCTGGGCAAGCCCCGCTAGGTTCTGGAGAGGAAATGATTGATATACAGTTTGTAAAAGCATAAATATTCGTGAAAAAAAAAATCAGATAGGAAGCAAAGCTTAAGGCAGTGATCAATAGGTTATTTCTTGAACACAGCTGAGTATATACTGTGCGCCTGTAACTTTCCGGTGCTTTCCACCCGACCCCAGTGAAGCCAATGAAGTCGGTCGGCTCGCAGAACTTCCTTTCAGATGGGCAGACACAGCACCGCGGCCGTGTGTCTGTGATCCCCTTCTCGGGTTTGAAAAAGAATATCCTAGACACCTGAGCCAAATATGTTTGCATAAACCGGGAGCTCGTCGCTCTATTTTGTAACAGCTTGGCGCAAGGCAGCTGGTTTGGAGATGTCTCCTGTTCTTCCCTTGGTGGGGGCAGGGGTGCCGGAAAAATGTGCTGCCTGGGTGATAGAGGTTGGGGCCAAAGCGTTGCAAAGGAAACGGTGGAGGACTCTACTTTCACAAATCCCAAAAGGGTTTAACCGTAAGACTATATCTGGATTGTTCTAACGTGAAGACATTGGGAGCATTTCTAAAATATTGGAGGAAAAGCTGTCACTAGGCGATTTAAATCCGGTAAGTTGGCCAAGGCTAGCCAGGGCGAAGCAGCTGCCCAGGTCAGCGACAGCTGCAAGAATGCTCAGTACCTTGCCCTCTTACTCTTGGAGGCCAGCCCAAGGCCCGTGTGTTACAGGAAAGGATCCGATTCAGACCCTAAGAGAGGGTTCTTGGATCTCATGCAAGAAAGAATTCAGGGCAAGTCCACAGTGCAAAGTAAAACCAAGTTTATTAAGAAAGTAAAGTGGTGGCCTGGGCCCGGTGGCTTGCGCCTGTAATCCCAGCACTTTGGGAGGCTCAGATGGGCTAATCATCTGAAGTTAGGAGTTCAAGACCAGCTGGCCAACATGGGGAAATCCCGTCTCTGCTAAAAATACAAAAATTAGCTGGGCGAGGTGGCTCTTACCTGTAGTCCCATCTACTCCGGAAGCTGAGGCAGGAGAATCCGTTGAACCTAGAAGGCAGAGGTTGCCGTGAGCTGAGATTGCCACTGCACTCCAGCAGGGCGTTCCTGAAAATGAGAAGAGAAACGTATCCAACCTAGGTATAATGCTTGTAATGCTTGTATATATAGAGAGATGTGCTCTACTACAAGGGTTTGTGACAAAGGATTAATTTTCTTAATTACTATATTTTTCAAGAATCAATATTATCTTTAAGCAAAAGTAGGAATGCCTTTGTTCTCCAGATATCGGGATATCTGGACACTCTCAAGTCTGGGTCTGTTCAGTAAACATTATTTATTTGTTCCCTTAACTGTAAACATCTAGAGCTAGGAATGAATGCCTAGCTTTCAGCCAACGCAGACTAGCAAGTCCCAGCCTCATTTTCCTAGCCCTCACTCAAAATGGAGGCACTCTGGTTCAAACGCCTCTGACACATGTGCTTAATACAACACTCTTTACCTCTCTTTGTCTGCCTTGCTCTTCCCCTTCTCTTCCAGATTCCTCTTGTCTGTAAAGCCAGGCCCTGAGAGCATCATGGCTGCTATGAGAGTCAGCAGTATTCCAGCTTCCAAGGATGGATGTAAGGTGGAGGCGAGAAAGAAAGGAGCTTGAAGCTGCCTCCTGTCCCAGCATCACATGGCATCTGTTAAGCCCTTACTCTACTCACATCAGGTTGACCCACTTGGGCAGCAAGAGAAGCGGGCCCCCAAACTTCCTTTTCACCAGCCACAGAGACATCCTTAGCTACTATTCTGGATTAAAACAAAGATCTCCAAACAGCAGACTCGGATCACCCTCTAGATTTCAAAGCCTTACTGGTATCTCTCCAAGTCATTGGCTCATCTCAGAGAAGCTTCTGAATAGTGACTAGCAAAGAGTCACTCAGGCTACTTATAAATCAAGGCAGAAGTGCTAATCGCTTGATCTCGGCTCATTGCAACCTCTGCCTCCGGGTTCAAGTGATTCTCGTGCCTCAGCCTCCTGAGTAGCTGGGATTACAGGTGTGGGCCACCACACCCAGCTAATTTTTGTATTTTTAGTAGAGATGGGGTTTTGCCATATTGGCCAGGCTGGTCTTGAACTCCTGACCTCAAGTGATCCGCCTGCCTCAGCCTCCCAAAGTGCTGGGATTACAGGCGTGAGCCACCGCGCCTGGCCTAATTTTTTACTTATGCTGATTGTTTTGGTCATTCTCATAGCAGGCTTTTGGTTGCCCCAACATCCATCCACCCCCATCCTTTGTGATGCAACATACCTTTTAGGTGAGTTTGCCACACTCTATGAGAGGGTTCTGATTGGTCTAAGCCAGGTGGACCTCAAAATGTGGTCCAAAGACTTCTGGGAGTCCCTGAGGACCTTTCAGGGAGAACTCTGATGTCAAAACTGTCTCATAACAATCTAATACATCAGTTACCTTCTTCACTGACAGCGAAAAAAAAACAAAAGTGGGCCAAACAACTGGCACCTTCACAAATCAAGGCAATGGCACCAAAGTTATTAAAATCTCAAACCTTCAGTCATGGTCCTTTTTTATTCATTTATTTTTTTGAGACGGAGTTTCACGCTTATTGCCCAAGCTGGAGTGCAGTGGCGCAGTCTCAGCACACTGCAAACTCCACCTCCCGAGTTCAAGCCATTCTCCTGTCTCAGCCTCTGGAGTAGCTGAGATGACAGGCACCTACCACCACACCCGCCTAATTTTTGTATTTTTAGTAGAGACATGGGTTTCACCATGTTGGCCAGGCTGGTCTTGAACTCCTGACCTCAAGTGATCCACCTGCCTCAGCCTCCCAAAGTGGGGTCATGACTTTTTAATATTTCATATGACAAAACAAAAACTACCCATAAAATACTTCTGCTGCAACTGATGTTAGATAGTTGTCTATGTAACATGGTTGTCTAAATGAGATCATTTTCTAACTTAGAAAAGCACATGTGCAATTGTTTGAATTGCAAGCTGAACTTGCTGTTTTTCTTCATGAAACACCATTTTTACTTGAGAAAATATCTGACAAACTATGATTATTCTGACTTGAGTATTTGGTATGTATTTTCTTGAAAATAAGTTAAATGAGCCTATGTCTTCAAGGAAAACAATTGACTATTTGTTGCCAATGATGACAAAATTCCAACTTTTCAAGAGAAATTTAGAATTTTGGAAAATTTGGATCACCGTGAGCTTGACAGCTTCTCAGCATTTAAGGACTTTTCCTGATGAAATCAATGGTGACATTAATGAATGTGATTTTTGGATACTGGATAATGTATAACACCTACATTTACCCAGTGAATCATCGATTTCCAAATAGTTAACACATGACATTACAAAGTCATCCTTGAGTAACGATCCATTTAAAGTACAAGGCAGACAGTGGGTTTTAATTTAAGAGTAGAAGTTTACAGATAAGTTTTCAGATTCCACAGTGCAACAAACATTTAAGAAACAACCTCTTGTAGAGTTTTGGTGTATCAAAGACAAATATTCACAATTATCTTAAAAGGCTATTAAAATACTCATAACTTTCCAATTACAGATCAATGTGAGGCCAGGTTTTCTTCATGTACTTCAACCAAAATAATTTGCAACAGATTGAATACAGAAGCAAATATAAAAATCCAGCTGTCTTCTGTTAAACCAGACCTAAAGAGACTTCCAAAAATGTTAAAACAAAACAAAACAAAACTTACTATCACATTTGGGATTCAGTAAAAAGAAAAGGGAAAAAGAAAAAAAAGTCATTTTTCTCACTGATCTTTTTGTTTTAGAAAACAGTAGTGTTTTTGTTTTTGTTTTTTGTTTTTTGAGACGGGGTCTTGTTCTGTCACTCAGGCATGGGCCATATGCAGTGGCATGATCACAGTTCACTTGCAGCCACCACCTCCTGGACTCGAGCAATCCTACCTCAGCCTCCCAAGTAGCTGGAACTACAGGCACCCACCACCATGCCAGGCTAATTTCTAATTTTTTGTAGAGACGGGGGTCTCCCTCTGTTGCCTAGGCTGGCCTCAAACTCCTGGGCTCAAGTGTTTCCTCTTGCCTGGGCCTCCCAAAGTGCTGTGATCACAAATGTGAGCCACTGCACGCAGCCAAAACCAGTTATTTTTTGGCTGGGCATGGTGGCTCACACCTGTGATCTCAGCACTTTGGGAAACCGAGGTGGGCAGGTTATTTGAGGTCTGGAGTTTGAGACCAGCCTGGCCAACATTGTAAAACCCTGTCTCTGCTAAAAGTACAAAAAATTAGCTGGGCATGGTGGCACCTGCCTGTAATCCCAGCTACTCAGGAGGCTGAGGCAGGAGAATCCCTTGAACCCAGGAGGCAGAGATTGCAGTGAGCTGAGATCACGCTACTGCACTCCAGCCTGGGTGACAGAGCAAACTCCGTCTCAAAAAAAAAAGTTATTTTTATCAATATATTAACATGCAATGGAATTATTATTTTTCTTGCAACAGAATCTTGCTCTGTTACCCAGGCTTGAGTTCAATGGTGCAATCATAGCTCACTACAACCTCTACCTCCCAGGTTCAGGTGATTCTCCTGCCTCAGCCTCCAGAGTAGCCGAGATTACAGATGTGCACCACCAGGCCCAGGTAATTTTTGTATAATTAATAGAGATAGGGTTTCACCATGTTGGCCAGGCTAGTCACAAACTCCTGACCTCAGGTGATCCACCCACCTCAGCCTCCCAAAGTGCTGGGATTACAGGTGTGAGCCACCATGCCCAGCCAGATTTATTATTTTTAATGACTTAGTAATTAGTTAAAAATTTTTTCAGTTTTAATTTCTAATTTGGCAAGTATCAAGATATAAAGCTATGTTAAAAAGATTATTTGGGTTCCTCAGTAATTTCTAGGTGTGTAAATTGATCCTGAGACCAGAGTTTGAGACCTACTGGTCTCAGCCACCCAGAATAGCTCCATTGCCCCATCCTCCTTGCCACTAGGATTGGTTCATGGGTCCCATAGGAACCACAGTGATCCAATCAGTGGAAGTCTCAGGAGTTTATTGGATGCTGGGAGAGAGATGCTTTCATGTTCTGGTAGACAGGAACCAGGCAGTAAGTAGCTTCAGAAGCTGCTAATAAGACAGACATCTTGGACTACAAGAAGAGCTTATTATAGGAAGAAAGTAATGCTATGGGAAGCAGAAGGCCACAGTTAGAAAGAAACCATTTCCTTTATGACATTTTTGAGTCATTAGATCAAACCAACCCTGAACTCCATCTTGCCGCTGTACATTTTGGTTGCATAAGGTAGTGAGTTCCTCTGTGGTTTCAACTAGCCAACCCCAGGTGCCCCAACTGATTCACCATGTACCTACCTATGTATATTTTTACCTAAACAGATTCCTAAGTAAACTTTCTAGGGTTTACTAATTCAGCCATCATCATTACAACAGAAATTGTAATGATGAAATGAAGCTGGAAGGGAGAGAAGGGTCTAGGAGGAAAGTACCTTGCTCAGGCAAATGGGATCTTCGGTGGCATATGATCGTAAGCAGCAAGATTATAGCAGATTTTTACTTTTTTTTTTTTTTGGCTTTTCTGTATTTCCCAAATTGGACAATATGCATATGCATATGCATATGCATTGCTTTTACACTGAAGAAAAATTAAAACCTGTATTATTACTTTTTTAATAGCACAATGACTGGCAGCGCAGTGTTAGAGAACAGGCTGGGGACTGGGATATGGCAATAGAACTCTTAGGGAAGAAAGAAGATTTGTAAGGGATGCAGATGGGTCCAAAAAGCAAACTTACTTTCATTTACAGCTTTGCCAAGAGCCAACCTCAAAGATTCCAGGGAATGAACAGAATCCCCAAAGGTTAAAAAATCATTAATTATGCCCCTAGTCTGATTGGCAGGAATATTTGCAGGGAAAAAAAAATGTGGCCAACGTGAAGATCATATGTCAACACTGGAAAAGACTTAGGATATAATATTAAGTGAAAAAAATAAAGGCAACACAGATGATATGCAAACATCTATCATGTGGCCAAAAACTGGAAGAAAACTTGGAAAAGAAAACAGTTGTGTTAGGGTGGTGGGATCACAAGTAATCTTTCTTCCTTCTTAACAAATCTGCTTTAATGTTGTTATAAAATTGTTTTTTGCAATAAGTAAAAATGAAGGGAGTCATTGGTGCAAATTACTGAGGTCTCAGAGGCCTCTCCAGATGGCCTGTTTCTTTTTGCCTGCCAAATGGCCCTCATCCCATACCACGACAGAAGCTGTGCCTTCCCTGAGGGCCTGGTGTCTTTGAAACTGTTAGGGTGATGCTGATGTGACTGTTTTGTAGGTGACCAGAAGGAAAGGAGGGAAGAAAGGCGTCAGTGGAAGCCAAGACTGAGGACGTCTGTGAGGCTGGAGGGGGTGAGGAGTTCCTTACCCTGTGACACAACCTTGTTCTGTTGGACTCCTGCCTGGTCCTCCTGAGATGCCGTCTCTTCCGCAGGTCCTCGGGCTGGAGCACACCTGCAGCCAACAAAACACAGGCTGTCTGCTGCCCTGAAGCACAAAGGAAGTTGGTCCCTTGAGGTTTTTCTAGGAATGTTTTCCTGTGAGCAATCTTGGGAGAAGAAGGAGTAAAACAAAAAAGGGACAAAGACGACACAAAAACATCATGGGAAGGCTGGTGGTTGGCAGAGGAGGCTCAGACTGAGGACACAGACCCTCATGGAATGAATTCTTCTGGAGGTGGCGAGATGCATATTGACAGATCCATGCACATCTTCAGGCCGCCCTTCTGTCTGTCCCCTACCCATACATTCATTCCACAAACATGGCTGAAAGCCTCTGATGTGCGAGGCATCATGCTAAGTGCATTACAAATTACTTTATTTTATCTTCACAGTATACCTTTAGAGTCGAGTCTCTTATTCCCATATCTTACCCCAGGAACCTGAGGCTTAGAGAAACTTAGGGAGATCAAATAACCTGCCCAAGGTCACAAAGTCAGGATTCAAACCCAGGCTGTCAGAGTCCAGAGCCTGTTACCAGTAGGGGTCCTGACGAATCTGTAGTTTTCCAGGTTCTTAGTGTTTTGAACAAGGAATTGGACAAAATGTACAAACAAAAGAACAAAAGAATGAAGCAAAGAAAGCACAGATTTCTTGAAATGAAAGTACACTCCACAGAGTGGGAGCGACCCAAGCGAGTGGCTCAGGAGGGTTGGTTACAGAATTTTCTAGGGTTTAAATACCCTTTAGAAGTTTCCCATTGGTTACTTGGTTATACCTTATGTAAACGAAGGCATGAATTGTGACCAGTTTCATTGGTTGTGGGAGGGGACCAATCAGAGGTACTTTCCGTTTTTCATCTATGATACAGTGCAAAGGGAGTAGCCTCTGATCCTTTTGTTATTTGGGTATGGAGAGGTGGGGTTTTCCATTTGATTCAATTATAGGAAGTCAGTGCAAATCGGCTTTAGGTTCCCTGCCTCCAGACCCTATTCTTCTGCCTCAAGCCTACCTAAGTGATAGGGTTTGGCTGTGTCCCCACCCAAACCTCATCTTGAATTGTAGCTCCCATAATTCCTACATGTTTTGGGAGGGACCCAGTGGGAGATAATTGAATCATGGGGGCAGTTTCCCCCATACTGTTCTCATGGTAGTGAAGAAGTCTCACAAGATCTGATGGCTTTCTAAAGGGAAACTTCCTTTTGCTTGGTTCTCATTCTCTCTTGTATGCTGCCATGTAAGACGTGCCTTTTGCCTTCCACCATGCTTGTGAGGCCTCCCCAGCCACATGGAACTGTGAGTTCATTAAACCTTTATAAATTACCCAGTCATGGGTATGTCTTTATCAGCAGCATGGAAACAGATTAATATACTAAGACATAGTCCTCACCCTGAAGGATCTAATGGTCCAACAGAAGAGAAAGATGCTTCAAACAAACAAAACTAGTAAAATAACAAGCCATGAGAGAAAAACTACTATCAAAGAGCCAAAGAAAGGGTGTACTGGCTCACTCCTGCAGCCTCAGCACTTTGGGAGGCCAAAGTGGGAGGATCGCTTGGGCCCAAGAGTTTGAGACTACCCTGGGCAATATAGTGAGACCTCATCTCTACAAAAAATTTGCTGGATGTGGTGGCTTGCACATGCAGTTCCAGCTACTTGGGAGGCTGAGGCCGGAGGATTGTTTGAGGAGGTTGAGGCTGCAGTGATCCATGATCAAACCATTGCACTCCAGCCTGGGTGACAGAGTGAGACCCTGTCCCCCCATCCCCAAAAAAAGAGCCCTAGGAGCATCAAGGGGGCACAGCAGAATCTGTCTCAGAGCTCAAGGCCACCTCTTAAAGGGGTGAGACTGGTTTTGAAGGATAATGCAGATATATTGATAGGTATGTTAGTTTCAGGCTATATTCATTTTCTGTTACTGTATAATAAATTACCACAAATTAAATTAAAACAACACATCTTTATTATCTCACAGTTTAAGTCAGGTACAGTGCAACTGGATTCTCCACCCAGGGGCTCGCATGACTGAAACTGTTACCAAAATACTAGGGGTTTGGTCTAAGTCCCACTACTCCCAGCACAGAAAGCCAATTACTGAGACAAGCATTGTCAGTGAAGAAGGCTTTAGTCTGTTGTGGCAGCCAAGGATATAAAAGATCAGTATCAATCTATTTACCTGACATACTAAAATTAGGGGTTTAGGCCGGGCGTGGTGGCTCACACCTATAATTCCAGCACTTGATGTAGAGGCCAAGGCAGGTGGATCACCTGAGGTCAGGAGTTCAAGACCAGCCTGGCCAACATGGCAAAACCCTGTCTCTACTAAACATACAAAAATTAGCCAGGCATGGTGGCACATGCCTGTAGTCCCAGCTACTTGGGAGGCTGAGGCAGGAGAATTGCTTGAACCCAGGAAGTGGAGGTTGCAGTGAGCCAAGATTGTGCCATTGCACTCCAGCCTGAGTGACAAGAGTGAAACTCTGTCTCAAAAAATAAATAAATAAAAATACATAAATAAATAAAATTAGGGGTTTAACTAGCAGAGAAGAAATGTAACCATGTGTGCGAAAATAGGAATTAGGTAGGGGTAAGGAAGAGGAGTTCGTCAACAGGAGCCAAGTGGTCTTTTGGCAGATAAGGGGTCTGGCATCTCACTGCCCAGAAGATTCAGTGATATGTAAATTTCTGTTCTTTATACTATCTGGAAGGCCTGATGGTTGGTTTCCAGAGAAAGGAACTCAGATAAGACAAATGCAATTCCTTAACTTTCAAGACTTGAAGGGTCAATTTCCATGTTTATTCAAAAGAAACCATAAATATCAGTTCTATGGGACAATTGGGCCAGTTTCAAAATCAAGGTGGTAGGGCTGGGTACAGTAGCTCATGCCTGTAATCCCAGCACTTTGGAGGTTGAGGTGGGCAGACAGCTTGAGCCCAGGAGTCTGAGACCAGCCTGGACAACATGGCGAGACTCCATCTCTACAAAAAATATAAAAATTAACCAACCATGGTGGCACATGCCTGTAGTTCCAGCTACTTGGAAGGCTGAGGTGGGTGGATCACCTGAGCCCTGGATGTCAAGGCTACAGTGATCCATGGTCATGCCACTGTACTCCAGCCCAGGTGACAGAGCAAGACCCTTTTCTCAAAGGAAAAAAGAAATCAGTCAAGGTGGTGGCTGCAGTTCCTATCTGGGCTCAGGGTCCTCATCCAACCTCACTGCTTTGTGGCAGAATTTATTTCCTTACAGTTATAATAGGATTGAGGTCCTCATTTTCCTGCTAGCTGTTAGGCAGAGACCCCCCTCAGCTCCCAGGGTTGCCCCATAGGCAGTTCCTTGCCATGTGGGCCCATGGGAAGTTCCTGATATGGACACTTGCTTTCTTCCAGGGTAGCCAGAGCATAGCTCTATAAATTTCTTTTCTGCTACCACTCAGACAAAACTCTCTGCTTTTAAAAGGCTCATGTGATTAGGGCAGGCCTGCCCAGATCATCTCCTTATTTTAAGGTCAACTGATTTGGGACCTTAATCGCATCTGCAAAAGCTCTTCACAGCAACACTTAGATTCATGTGTGAATGACTGAAAGTGTGCATACCCCCGGGAGCCAGGAATTTTGAGAACTATCTTAGAATTCTGCCTACCATAATATAATTCAGCAAATGGAGAAGATGAGGAAAGGTGGTCCAGGAAGAAGAAATAGGATGTGCAAAGGATTCTGGGGGGTTATTGGAAAATGATGCTAGAAAAGTGAGTGTCATGTCTCCGGCAACATGGAAAGCCAGTTTCTGGAGAAATCTGCCAACTCAAAACCCCTAAGATATGGGGGAAACTATTAAAAACATATTTCATAGCAAGACTGGGCTGGCAGGAATGAGAGGAAGCTCCTCTGGGACGGAACAATGAGGAAGTGTTAATCCTGAGAGGTGAGCAGGAGCCAGCACTTGCCCTGGAGCCCCCTGCTAATCCTGGCCAAGCAGCAGACTGGAGATAGGATGTTAGATTTGAGGCGAGATTAAGGGACCAACACCAAGACAAAAGTATGCCAAATAGCAGGGTTTATTAAGCCGGCGACCACGGAGGACTCGCGTCTCTCCAACCCGTGGCCCGGAATGGAGGGTGTTAAGACCTTTTATACCCGTAAGAATCACTTTGGGAGTCAGGGTGAGAGGCGGGGGTGGGGGTGAAGGGACACAGACATTTAGGGGTTTTCGTAAATCATCTCCCGGACAGAGAGGAGGGAGTGGGGCTCCGGACATTCCAAGGGCTTGAGGACATCTTGCCACCTCAATTGTTACCTAAGTGGCTTACGGAAGTCAAGATAAGCGTTAATTTGCACATCTTCTGGGCAGCAGTGGAAATAACAGATCTTAGTTACTTATTACAAGGCACTGGGGCCCGGATGGAATTAGCTTGGGCTGCTGTTCTAGTCACAAAGGCTGACAATTCTGGCAGTTACTGATAAGAAAGGTAGACAGCTTTACAGAAGCTATAAGACATTTCTATCATGCACTTCAGTTTTATGTACAGAAGCCAAAGGCCAGCAGTTATTGTGAGGAGAGTGGGGCAGCCGTTACAACTTAATTTAAAACATAGCTTTGTTTTTTATAAAATGGTGTTCAGGTTCTAACTCTAGGCCAACTATAGCACAGGGGACAAAATCTAGACTGGAACAGAGGGTGAAATTGGATTGGAAATCCTTATGCACACCAGAGCCCTCAAAAGGTGGAAATTTCAGCAAGGGTGGTTGGACTTTCTCCCCCAAGGAAACAAAGGAATATTTGCCATAGATAGTCGATCTGCCTTAAGATACCTGATTTTAGTTCAGAGTGGAACCAAAACAAAGACAAAAGTTTCTTCTGAGAATTCCTAACCAAAAGCCCACATTCAGGCATTTGGGACAGGAATTCATAACACCTTTGTGAGTAAAAAACTTCAAGCCAAACATTATTTTAAAGTGGTCCCAGGTTGGAAATTCCCTTAGACACCTGTGAAAAGCAAATCACCTCTAGCGGCATGCTCTCTAGACCCAAGCCTAAGACAGTTCCTCTGAAATTCCAAGGAATTTGAATATTTGCAATTTAAGACATCACAGTACAGGTAAGGAAATATCATTTTACATGAGAGTTAGCAAAAATAATTAAATGAAGATTCAGAGAATGAATGAATTAGAAGATTCAAAACATAAAATAAGGTTGTTCAATATGTTTCTAGAAATAAAAGAACGTATTGAAAGTGTGAGTTGGAAGTAAGAGACTGCCAACAATAATTTGGTAAACCAGTTAAACAGTAAAGAGAGAGATAAACATACAATTCGTAAATTGAAAGATGGTTACAAAGAAATTACCCAAAATGCAACACTGACAGAAAAAAAGGTCACAGGAAATACAAATGAGATTAAGAGATGTGGAGAATAAAATAAGCCAAAGTCTAGCACATGCCTACCCAGAGTTCCAGAAATAAAAAATAGAGAAAATGGTTCAGAGGCAATAACTGAAGAAATGATGGAATTGTTTTTCCAGATTCAAAGACACACAACCTTCAGATTTAAGAACCCTCCAAAACCAATAAACAGGAAAATTAACAGAAATATTAGAAACATCACAGTGAAACTGCTGATCAGTAAAGACAAAAAGGAGATCTTAAAAGAAGCCACAGAGAAAAAACAAATTATCTACAGAAAAATCAAAATTATGCTGAAAATTGCCAGAAGACAGGGGTGTGTCTGCAAAGCTCTGGAAGAGAATTGTCAACCTAGAATTGCAGAAACAAAGAAATCTTTCAAGATCAAGGGCAAAATAGTGTGAGGCAATAGTAAGTGGGGACAATAGGTAGGGACTATAGCAGCTGGAGAGCTCCATCTAAAGAGGACAGCCCCTGCTCAGCTTTTGCCAATTGCTGGCTTATAGGAGTCAACAATTGTTGCTAGACCTTTAGATTTTTCAAGGAAGGTCAGAAATCTGGATTTTTAAAAGTTGAATGATCTCAGTTTTTAAATGTTAACAACAAATTTAAAAAGGTTTTTAATTGCAGGGCAGACAAATGCTGTATGGGTGAAACAAAACTTCTGCGTGGAGGGCCTCAAGGTCTGATAAGGTGGTGATGTGGAAATGGTAATATGGTAGAGTATGTAAGACTGGAGAGGTCGGTCCCAGGCCTCTGCTGCCTCTTCAAACACTAGCTTGTCTGGCCAGTTTTTGTTTTTGTGTTTTCTTAAACTCAGGGGATGCACTTATATTCTCAATTGGGCTGTCAGGTGCTTAGAGGCAGGAACTTCATTCTCTCCGAACATTCCATGGAACAGGGCATAGCGTCTGGGTTTTAGTGGGTAGGGCAAACAACCTGGTATTTATTTCTTCCTCCTCCCCCCTAGTCTCATTCTCAGAGAATTGGAAATGTTGTTTCTTCCCTTCACCCCTTCAGGAGATCTACGCCCTAGCAATTTGGATTTCCCTTGACTGAGGTCTAGTGGGATGGAGCAGTATTAGAGGGGTGAGGCTTCCTGGAGAGGCCAGGACTTATGCCCAGTTCCCCTGAAGTGCATGATAGAAATGTCCATGAATGCCCAGGTACTGACCACTAAATGCCACAGCTGTGCAAGAAGGTGGAAGTCTTGTGGTTAAGACTGTGGCTGGGCTATGCATGGTGGTGGCATCTCTGTGGGCCCCAGGGCAGCTGATATCTACTGCCAAACTAATGGTAAATAGGATCAAGAGTACCAATCACAGACCAAGGAGCAGGCCCCTGACCTGTTCTTCTGACTCAATGTAAGAAACAGAGGCCAAAATCAGGTCAACTAGGTAGAACCAGATTTAGAAAAACAAGAGCACTGTTACTGCCAATCCCATGGGATTGTTTATAAACAATGATAATGCCAATCACATTGCAAAATGTTTGTGGATGGTGGAAGCTCCACCAAGAATGGAGGCTGAAACAGATGGCAGGAGGGAGACAGTGGAAATGGGAGAACTAACCAAGCCTTCAGTCATCAGGGACACATCACCTCTGCTTATCCCAGGGAGCGTCATCCTTTGTGGCCATTTTTCTGGGGTCAACAACAACAAAAAAATCATACCTTTTCATTTTTGTATACACTTAGAACAATACATATATTCACAGAAATCTAAGAGGCATACCAAAAAGTTAAAAAAACATAAATGTATAGCTCAGTAAATTATCTCTAAGTGAACATACCACTG
The DNA here is from genome assembly GCA_036589455.1 of Ateles fusciceps. NCBI lineage: Eukaryota > Metazoa > Chordata > Mammalia > Primates > Atelidae > Ateles > Ateles fusciceps. The sequence continues at coordinate 1,813,919 of JAZHEH010000053.1, read as the reverse complement.
CCTGCCTTCCTGAACCTGCCTCATGGCTACTTCCCGGTCACCACCCTCACCCATTTCCTGCTGTGACAGCCACTCCTCCCCCGACTTTCTTTCCATAGGTTAGGTTAGCCAGATTTTGAACTTTACATAAAAGAAATCCTACAGTGTGGACTCTCTGTGTCTGCTTCCTTTCACTCAAAATGGCGTCTGTGAGGTTCATCCACGTTGTCGCGTGTAGCTTAAATGTGTTCATTTTCATTGCTGCATAGTGTGGATAGACCACAGTTTTTTTTTCAATCCCCTTGATGGATACTTGAGTTGTTTCAAGTTGGAGCCTATAGCAAATAATGCTGCTATGAATGTTTGTGCTCAGATCTTTCAGTAGCTTGTGCTTTTTTTAACCTTAAAGAAGAAAAAAAAAATCTAAAAAGAGTAGTGGAACAAAGTAGGAGTTCTTTGATCATCTCACCATATTACTCATGATCATAACATTGTACTGAACTAAGATGGTCTGAAAGTTCATTATCGCAGTTCCTGGTATTTCCCTTGTACTTGGTACAGTTGCATGTAGACACTTAGAAACCCAGAATGTCAGAGCTGGAAGAAATGTTACATATCATCCTACCCAGAATTTCCCAAATTTCATCTTTACAAATGTCCTCTTCGTGATTTTTGTCATATCCTCATACCACCCATTATATTTTTCTTTAAATTGTCTTTTTATCATTTAAATATCTGCTTTAGCCTTATCCTAAACAGTAACAGCTGTGAACTCATAGCTTTGATATGCAAGGTATATTCTTTTTATTACACATTAAAATTAACATACAACTATTACAATAAATGTGTCAGCCTTCCACCTGTGTGAGATAGTTCCCACTCACTCCTCCTTCTGATCTGCTCTGTGGGGGAAGCTGGCCTCTACAGGCTAACCTCAACTGGTTCTCTTGTCTTCTGGCTTTGGGATGTATTCAGCCAAGAGGCACTGAAGGGTAGTTAGAGGTTGGGATATTTATCACCCTGACCGCCACCCTACCCTGTCCTAGTTGGCAGTGGCTGCATTCTCTAGCAAAGGCCATGAGTCTCAACAGGCAGCCCCCTCTCTCATGGCTGTGGAGAGAGTTTCAACCCCTTCCCCCTTCAGGACCAGGAGTGACAATGCTTCCAGCTGTTGCAAGTCCCCAGAGTTTCCCCATCTCCTCTCGGCTCCCTTAACCATGGCCACCTCTTTATAAATAGTCCCTTCATTAAGCCCTCCTCACCTACCCCCTTTCATGAGGCCATTTGTCTCCTGCTAGGGGGAATGCAGTATCAAACCCCACCCGTGGTAGTCACACATTTTTCTTATCTGTGTGGGTGCCAGCTGACACCCAGGAGGGAATACCTTATCCAATATCCCCCAGCCTGTGAGTGCCAGAACTAGCAACGGTATCCGTGTTTCAGTATGTTTCTTACCATAGATACTACTTCTCAAGAGAGAATCTGGTCAGTTCTGTTAACAATGCCCAGGTGTTCATATTGTAATGTCCTTTTATAAATCTCTCACTCTCACACTTTCTTCCCCACCCAATCCATGTTCTGCTGGGCCCCAGATGTAAATAGGATCATGGCCAGCTCCCCTTTTTCCTCCCCTTCCCCAGGACTCCCAGATGCCACGCATCAGCCCTGTGAGAGCCTTGCCTCTTCTTCAATACACCTGTGTTTCACCACTGTCCTTTGATCAGGGGTCCTGTCTGGCAAAGGTCCAAAGCCCCCTACATCTCTTCCTCTCAAAACCTGCTGACCAACTTTCCCTCTCTTTCCAGAAATAATAATTGCCTCCCTGTCCTCCCATAACTCTACTTAGCATTGGCTTGAATAGTGACAAGTAGTGTATATGTGTTTTCCTGCCCACACTGTGACTGCTTTTATGATCACACTGAATTCCTCTTTCTATCATCAGCGTCCCCCGCCAAGCCTGATTCAAGTAGGCCCTTCATAGGGCTACACTGAGCAAACTGCATTCATTAGGCCATTAAGAACATTAAAGCACAAAAGGCGTTCTAATGGGTCACAGATGAATGCTCATCCTGGTAAGTTTTCTATTCTTTTTTTTTTTTTTTTTTTTGAGGCAGTGTCTTGCTCTGTTGCCCAAGCTGGAGTGCAGTGGCGTGATCTCAGCTCACTGCAACCTCCACCCCCTGGGTTCAAGAATTCTCATGCCTCAGCCTCCTGAGTAGCTGGGACCACAGGTCTGTACCATCGTGCCCAGCTAATTTTTGTGCTTTTTGTGTTTTTTGTTTTGAGACAGTCTCTCTCTGTCGCCCAGGCTAGAGTGCCTAGAGGGAAGAGGCCTTGACAACAGGTGAGATTTGGGACACCTGACTGTGACTTCAATCCAGCAGGTGGAAGTGGACCCAAAGCATCTCCCCCAGCTTGTACTCTCAGGTCTTCTGGACACCCTTCCCCACCACACATAACCCTGGGGTGATGTCCCACACCCAGACCTTCACAGCTCCCATGCCACCATCTACACCTAGGAAAGGACATCAGACTGGAGGTCAGGAGCCTGGGATTCAAGTCCCAGCTCTGCCAACAGCTACCAGTGTATTCTTGGGCAAGCCACTGGACCTCTCTGGGTCCTGAGCTGTAAGAGGGTGATCATCATAAGGCCCTCTGCATTGCAATAAGGATCAAGATAATGGGCATGAAAGTCTTCACTGTACTCTAAAATGTGATTAATATGGTATTTATCCTGGAATCTCCTGTCTCCTTTGGGTCCTGTTAAATAAACCAAGATGTGAATGGTTAGTAATGAAGTTTTTGCTTCCCTTTCTAGACAGTTATCTGTACTTGTAACCAAAATTTTCAATGCGTTTATTCAGAGATAAGAGTAGGGAGTTAATTCCAAGTTCAGACCAGGTGCAGCAACTCACGTCGGTAATCCCAGCACTCTGTGAGGCCGAGGTGGGAAGATCGCTCGAGCTCAGGAGTTTGAGACCAGCCTGAGCAACACAGGAAGACACTGTCTCTACAAAAAAAACAAAAACAAAAACAAAAAACAAGAAAAAACAATAAATTAGCTGGGCGTGGTGGCACATGCCAGTAGTCCCAGCTACTCAGGAGGCTGAGGCATAAGGATCACTTGAGCCCAGAAGGTTGATGCTGCAGTGAGTTGTGATCAGCCCATTGCACTCCAGGCTGGGTGACAGAGTGAGCCCCTGTCTCAAAAAGAAAAAAAGAAAACATTTCAAGTTTGCAGGCAGGCTTGGAAGGAGGAGCAACTTCTGATTCAGTGGTGCTGCTTCCTCCACTGGGCACTTAGCGGGCGTTGCCCTCTGTCTTCCTAAGGCGACGGACCTTGTTGCTATGTAAGGGAAGTCCTCGTGCAGAAGGCCGAGAGGAACAGAATTTCCAAGGACAAAACACTTGCCAAGAAGCCCAGCTTCACAAATTTCCTTTATTTGCCAACCCCTTGGTACACAGTGGCTGCATCAATGAGGCTGATTTCAGTTGAAATACCACAGCAGTGGGAAAAAGAAATAATTCTTTCCTTGCATTCCAGCGTGAGGCCGATATGGCAAAGAAACCTGCCAAAGCCGTTCGAGACACGTGAAGTCCCCTGTTGTGTTTAAAGTATTTTTCTCCTCTTGGATAGGTTGGCAGCCACTTTCCGTCTCTCTTGCTCAATCCTTCCTTCTGCGTTCCATCAGAGTTCTTGTTTCTCATCCAAAAAACTCAATTCTTTTCTGAGCAATTCCTGTTTTCTAGTCTCCCATCTCCTCCTATTATACAGACACCAGTTCATCAGAATTTCCCAGTTAACTCTGGTGTAGCCCAGCATCACTTCTTACAGTGTCTGGCTCAGAAATTCATTCTTCCTTAAGTCTAACTCAATCCTCCATGTTCCCCCCCCCTGTTCTAAACTCTCAGCAGGCTCCCCATTATCTCCTGAATTAACTTCTGTCTCCTAAGCCCAGCCTTAGAGGCCTTCCTCCATCTGGTCCCCAGGGTTAGATGCACTGTCTCCACTGGCTGGTACAGCCTCATGCCGGGTGAGCAGCCTTGGAAAGGGGAATTCGACTTGTACCTACTCACCCCCAGGGTCCCTTGTCAGGCACCTATTGGCCCCAGCCAGCTCTTCAACCTCATCTCCTATTTTCCCCTTCTCCCCCTGCCTGGTCGCTGGCTCAATGCCTTACTCACCATTTCTCTGAACAGCATCACATGACCCTGTCTCTGTACATTTCTTTTTTTTTTCTTGAGATGGAGTCTCACTCTGTCACCCAGGCTGGAGTGCAGTGGCATGATATCGGGTCAGTGCAACCTCCACCTCCTAGGCTCAAGTGATTCTCCTGCCTCAGCCTCCCAAGTAGCTGGGATTACAGGTGCACACCACTACTCACCGGCTAATTTTTGTATTTTTAGTAGAGACAGGGTTTCACCATGTTGGCTAGGCTGGTGTCGATCTCCTGACCTCAAATGATCCGCCTGCCTCAGCCTCCCAAAGTGCTGGGATTACAGGCGTGAGACTCTGTACACTTTTTATGTGATTCCTTCCATCCCAAATTCTGTAAGTCCTCTTAAAATTCCCTGAGGCCCACCTCAGGTGACATTGCCTCATCAATTAAGCGTGTGTGGATGGTGCTGGGTCAGACTGTTGGTGGTCTGGACTGGCTGCTTCCCACGGGACCCAAGCAGCAGTGTCTTTAGGTTTTTCCTCTTAGGCTGATCAGACTCCCCAGAGAGGAGTCCTCCAGGGCCCTGCCTGGAAGGTAGGGTGAGGCTGCCAGCATGTTGTAGCCCCCATGCAGTGAGAAAGCCTGGGAGTCCCTGAGTTTAGCAATCAGTGACATCTGTCCTCCATCCCCGTTTTCCATTCCACACCCCACACTCCACTGATCTTGGGCCTCCAGTTCAGAGACCTACCTCTGTCACCCTTTCCAGAGTAAAGCTCCAGACGCATGCTGAAGATAGAGAAGGGCAGGTGACCAGAGGAATGGAGTTGGAGAGGGCATTAAGGAGCTTCAGAAAGACCTAGAAAGACCCCCATGGATTGCTCACCAAATGTAAATATGGCTTATTAAGTGATTTACATACATTAACTAGAACTTTCTCTGACACAGCTCTCCTCCTAGTCCCCTCCATTCTAATAAGCTGTGAACTGCCTGCCACGTTCCTGGGGCTTCCAAGTCTGTCTTTTCTTTTCTTTCTTTCTTTTTTTTTTTTTTTCTGGGACAGAGTTTTGCCCTTGTTACCCGGGCTAGAGCACAATGGTGCAATCTCGGCTCACTGCAACCTCCTCCTTCCAGGTTCAAGCCATTCTTTTGCCTCAGTCTCCCAAGTAGCTGGAATTAAAGGCACCCACCACCACACCTGGATAATTTTTTGTATTTTTGGTAAAGATGGGGTTTCACCATATTGGCCAGGCTGGTCTCGAACTCCTGACCTCAAGTGATCCACCCACCTCGGTCTCCCAAAGTGCTGAGATGACAGGCATGAGCCACTGCGTCCAGCCCCAAGTCTGTCTTTTGAGGAGGCTGTGGTGTCAAACAGTGGTTCTGGCCTTCTCCAAGTCAAGCTTGAGACTTGACTTTCAGTCAAATATTCCTCATTTGTTTGCTTTCCTGTTTCCAAAATGTTATTGTTGTTATCTCTTCAAAAAAATCCTTTAACATGAGACATCACCATAAGCCATGGTAGTGGCCTCACGGAGGTTTACATGGAGAGTTGTCCATCTGCACGTCCTGCCACAGTCAACTCCCCAGGCCTCCCCCGTGCAAGGCCATACCCGAGCCACATCCAGCTGGGAGGACAGGCCTGCATAGGTTCAGTGCATGCTCGGTCTTATGTGGGCTTGTTCTTGAAGCAGCGAATCAGCAGTGTAAACATGGGGGCGGAAGGGCAGATGCAGCTCACCTTTGTGTCCTACGTGGGCATGCCCAAAGTTCAGCAGTCTTGGCAGTCTGGATGGAGGAGAAGAGCTGCAGGGCCTCAGCCATTTCTACCCCCAGCCGCCAGGATCCTGAACCCACTTACACGCTCATACATGACATTAATCTGCCCTTCTAGAAACATGGTCTTCTAGAAACCAGAACCATGTGTAGGTTCTGATGCCCGAACTTGTGTCTGAGCCAGCCCAAGTTCTTGCTCATCTCTTCTTTTCTGCACCTGGATGACAGGGTTTCACCATTTTCCACTTATGTACCTTTCTGGGCTTCCCATGCACAGATCTTGTCATAACCTGACACACCTCAAGGTTCTGGAGAGTGGAAATGTGCAGGGGTTTTACCCTAAGCCTCAAAACTGCCTCTAGGTAAGCAAGGCTGGGCCCCATGGAGGTCTCCCACCCTTGGGAAGGCTTAGGGCCTAGACAGGGTCACCAAATTAGAAAAAAGCATTTATTGGAATTTGCACAATCAATATACAAAGCTCTAATGTCTATAAGGAGAATGTATCCTCTCTGATGTGGTGTCTTTGTGCAGTGCACCACCTGTGCAACTGCACACAGCAGCCTTGAGTCCAAAGTCACAACAGGCCAAGTGGCCTCTTGTGGCCTTTCTTCTCAGCTTGCAGTCAGTATCACCTTTATCTTTCCATCCTGTTGCTTAGGAGAGGCCTGGTGGAAAAAGAGTCATTACAGGCAGTGAGAAGCAAGAGTGTTTCAGTTATAATAAAACTGAAATATATAAATAGACATCCAATATATGTGGATTTTATTATTTTTAAACTTTGTTTTTTGAGTCAGTGTTAGGTTTGTAGAAAAAATTGAGCAGAAAATACACAGAGTTCCCAGCTATTCCCTCACCACCACCAAGTTGCCCCTGTTATTAACATTTTATGCTAGCACAGTACATCAGTTAAAACTGGTGAGCCGACATTGATATATTAATGTTAATTGAAGTCCATGGTTTACATTAGCGTTCACTGTTAGCACTGCACATTCTGCAGGTTCTGACACATGTGTGATGACGTGGATCCACCACTATATTATCATGGAGTAATTTCACTGCCCTAAAAATCCCTTGCCCTGCCCTCCCTTGCCTGGAACTCCTCACTACATTATTTTCTTAATCCTGCATTCCCTGCTCCCTACCAACACTGGCGATTCAGACTCCAGCTTCATTCTCTTCTTCTATGGGATGGAGTAGGAGAGGGAGGGGGTGGAGAGGGGCTGGGAGCTCCCCCTTGGACGCCAGCTCTCCTCAGCCTTCTGTTCTTTTCTCTGCTCACCCAATCTCCCTCTAGGAAGGAAATCAGCTGCACAAACCAAGAAATGCTAGAACTACTGCTTTCTTCACCCTCCTCCACCTCCGGTAGCCACGGCACTCATTTCAGAAAAGCATCCAAGGCCAGGCGGTGGCTCACACTTGTAATCCTAGCACCTTAGCAGGCCCAGGCACAAGGATCCCCTGAGCCCAGGAATTTGAGACCAGCCTGGGTAACATAGTAAGACCTTATCTCTATAAAAAATAAACAAAATTAGCTGGACGTGTTGGTGCATGCCTATAGTCCCAGCTATTCTGGAAGTTCAGGTGGGAGGATTGCTTGAGCCTGGGAGGTAGAGGCTACAGTAAGCCAAGATCATGCCACTATACTCCAGCCTGAGTGACAGAGTGAGACTCTCTCTCAAATAATGAAAGTAAAATAATGGCTGGGCTCGGTGGCTCACTCCTGTAATTCCAGCACTTGGGAGGCCGAGGCAGGTAGATTTCCTGAGGTCAAGAGTTTGAGACCAACCTGGCCAACATGGTGAAATCCCATCTCTACTAAAAATACAAAAAAATTAGTTGGGTGTGCTGGCGTGCATCTGTAATCTGAGCTATTTGGGAGGCTGAGGCAAGAGAATTGCTTGAACCTGGGAGGCAGAGGTTGCAATGAGCCGAGATTGTGCCACTGCACTCCAGCCTGGACGACAGGAGGGAGACTCTGTCTCAAATAAATATATAAGACCGGGCGCAGTGGCTCACTCCTGTAATCCCAGCACTCTGGGAGGCCGAGGTGAGTGGATCTTGAGGTCAGGAGATCAAGACCATCCTGGCTAACATGGTGAAATCCTGTCTCTGTTAAAACTACAAAAAATTAGCCAGGTGTGGTGACACACACCTGCAGTTCCAGCTACTGGGGAGGCTGAGGCAGGAGAATCACTTGAACCCAGGAGGTGGAGGTTACAGTGAGCCGAGATCATGCCACTGCACTCCAGCCTGGATGACAGTGTGAGACTCCGTCTCCTAAGTAAATAAATAAAAATAAAATAAAACAAAAAGAAAGGCATTCAATAAAAACATGAGTCGTTTAATCTTGTGACGTATTAAAATGTTTACAAATACACATTTTACTATTTTATCTGAACACCGGTAGAAAGTATCTACTTCATTGTATTGGCAAAGGGGGCTGGTTAAAAATAGGGTTTGGGAATCCTGTTTTGCCTTGTGTAATTCTGATAAAGAGTTTCCATTAACCTAGTCAAACCGTGTTCCTTGCCTTACACAAGGCAAAGCAACTCTTGGTTATCCTGCTTGTGATGCAAAGACAAAACCATGTGGGCAGAATGATAGTCAAAATGTTTAGGAACTTACAGGGCGTTGGTGACTATTAGTCAGGACGCACTGAGTTACGCTGCAGTAACAACCCCCAAAGTCTGAAAACACTGATTTCTTAGTCACGTTGCATGCTCCTCTGCATTTGCGGGGTAATGGAGGTGAACAACTGGAGTGTTCTGCCAACTTCTATAAATCAGAAGGACGCTGGCCACGAAGCTAGCCTTCAATTAGATTGTGAAGAGGTCTGGAGAGGGACGTGGGCAGGGCTGGTTTTATGGGCATTAATTTTTATTTATTTATTTATTTATTTATTTATTTATTGAAATGGAGTCTCACTATGTTGCCCAGGCTGAAGTACAGTGGCTCTGTATGATCATAGTGCAGTATAGCCTCAAACTCTTGGGCTCAAGCAATCCTCCTGCCTCAGCCTTCAGAATAGCTGAGACGGCAGGTATATGCCCCTATGCCCAGCCTAATCATTTTTGAACAAGGGCTCTGCATTTTCATTTTGCACTGCACTCTGCAAATGACCATATATAGCCATCGTGGTCCCAAAGGAGGGGCCGGGGAAGCCAGAATGATAGGAGGGCACTCTGGGAGAGGGGAGCAGCAATGATTTACCAACCAGCTGAAAGTGTTTCAGTCATTTAATAACTGGTCTGACGACTAGTGCATGTCAGCTGAACATCAGCTCTCCACGCGGGTGGGTTGACATGATAGACCCTGGAAGAGGCCCACATTCATTAAGACAATTATTTGGGGTTAATGTGATTGTTTTTATTTGTTTGTTTTTGAGATGGGGTCTTGCTCTGTCAATCAGAGTGGACAGCAGTGGGCTCAAGTGATCCTCCCACCTCAGCCTCCCAAGTAGCTGGGCGTGGGCCACCATGCTCTTTTTTTCTGTAGTTATCTGCTTAGGAACAAAAGGAAAGGCAGTTTCTTGAATGACTAAGCTTTCAGCTTAATTTTTTCCTTTTGGCATAGTGAGTAGGAGTCCCAGGTTTTTATTTTCCTTTCATGGGAGAGAACTTTTGTTTGCAATCAGCATTATCATTTTTTATTACTCTGTGATTGTTCTCATTAAAAAAAAAATCCCTTAGCCCAGGATTAGCAAGTATCCAACATGCATGCTCCTGCTTTCCCCTTCTCATTCTCTTGTTTGCAAGGGTTGTCATGCAAGGGTTGTCATGACTAGTTGACTATATTACTGCTTCCAACTGGTCCTAGATTTGGCCACAGAAGCCTCTACACAACACTCCAGTTAGTCGCTAAGAACATAGCGGCCTGGGACCAAGGAAAGTGCTAGCGTTTAGTCAGATCCTGGTGAAGTGTTTCTGCCTTGTGACAGCCATGCTATAGATATTGTTGTGTTATAAAGAGTTTGTCTGGTCTTTGTTTTTGGATTCCTGGGACAGAGTTTCTAAAACCTTGGAATTTTCTGAGTGGTAGAAGAGTCTTTGTATTCCTGGTGAGCCCCTGGGATTACACCTGAGTTTATGCTAACAAAGTGACTCATGGCAGGTCCATGGGGGCTGGCCAGGCTGGAAAGACCAACTATGTGATTAGAGGGTTGGAATTTGAACCTAGCGGGTAGGAAGCTGGACTTGAGTTTGAGCATATGAACAATGATTCACTCAATCATGCCTGTGTAATGAAACCCCGATAAAAACTCTAGACACTGACTGGGCGTGGTGGCTCACGCCTGTAATCCCAGCACTTTGGGAGGTCAAGGCGGGCAGATCACCTGAGGTCAGGAGTTCAAGACCAGCCTGTCCAACATGGTGAAACCTCATCTCTACTAAAAATATAAAAATTAGCTAGGCAGGGTGGTGCATGCCTGTAATCCCAGCTACTTGGGAGGCTGAAACTGGAGAATCGCTTGAAACTGGGAGGCGTAGGTTGCAGTGAACTGAGATTGCGCCACTGCACTCCAGCCTGGGTGACAGAGCAAGACTTTGTCTCAAAACAAAAACAAAAGCAAACAAACAAAACTCTAGGCACTAAGGCTTAGGCAAACCTCCTGGCTGGTAAATACATTGATATGCTGGGAGGGCGATGTGCCCTGGTTTCATGTGAGGAGGACACAGAAGCTCCACGTTTGGGACCCTCCCAGACCTTGCCCTATGAGTCTCTTCATTTGACTGGTTCTGATTTTTATACTTTATAATACAACTAAAATCTTAAGTATAGTGCTTTCCTGAGTTCTGCAAGTCATTCTAGCAAATTATCAAACATGAGCGTGTAGCAGGAACCCCTGAATTTATAGCCAGTTGACTAAAATTGCAAGTGGCCTGGGGACCCCCAAACTTATGACTGGCATCTGAAATGAGAGTAGTTTTGTTGAGGACTGTGTCCTTAACCCGTGGAGTCTGGTCCATTATGGATAGATAGTGTCAGAATTGCATTGTAGTATTATAGATATTTAAGGCAAGGAGAAAGCCACACTTCTCTGTGGCTGCCATGGTGGCAAGAGTGACGGAGATGAGGAGGTCTCTAGGGACAAAGAAGACCTTTGGGGACCTCACTTGCCCCTTTAACGCAGACATTATCCCACCACTGCCAATCTCAGGAGAGCTAGGCTTTAGTTATGAAGTGTACTAAGTTTTCCCAGGCCTCAGTAGGTATAAATGAGGTCATAGTTATGACCTTATTTCTCGAGTTCGTCCCTACATCAGCCCTACAGAAGTTCCTGGGCCCCATGAGAATTTCTGAGAGTGGCTTATATGTGCTCATGAACAAGTGTGGCCAGCTCCTTCTGAGGTCTGTTAGACACTGCTGCTTCCACTGGATAATACTGCGTTGGTTATATTCTGTGTACCCCCGGTCTTAGTCAATTTTCGGCTCTTATAGCATAATACCACAGACTAGATAATTTATAATTAACAGAAATTTATTTCCCACAGTTCTGGAGGCTTGAAAGTCTAAAATCAGCATCTGGGGTCGGCATCTGGTGAGGGCCTTCTTGCTATGTCATACCATGGTGGAAGGTGGAAAGGTAAGAGAGCACATGCAAGAGATAGCAAGAGCCAAAGGGGGCCAAACTCATTTTTCTATTAAGAACTCACTCCCAACTCCATGATAATGAATCCACTCCCACAATAATAGCATTAAGCCATTCATGTGGGTGAAGGCCTCATGACCTATTCACCTCTTAAAGGTCTCACCTCTCAACACTGTTTCACTGGGGATTAAGTTTCCAACATATGAACTTTGGAGAACATATTTAAGCCATAGTATCCCCTCCAGACCCTCCTCTCCACGCTCCTCTGCCATGCTTGGTGCCCTGAAATGCTGACCTTTATGAATTGCATTATCCAGGCTACTTTGCCCTAGCTTCTGGTCAGGTTCAGCCAATGAAAGGTACTGGAGGCAGGGGCTAGAGGAGAGTGAAGCCAGAGTATTTATATCCCACTCTCTCTTCACAGTAAATTGGTCTTATTCTAATAACAAAGGGTGCAACTCTAATCAAGTGCCCGATATTCTAACCACACCTGCCTTTGCCTCCTCAGATCCAGGAGAGGTAAAGACTTCCTGCTGTTGCTAACTCTGTCAGGCTTTACCACCCCTTAACCCACATCCCTGTAAGTGGTCTTTCACTGCCTGCTCCTCGGACACCCAGTTTGAGGCGCTGTTTGCTTCCTGATAGAAACTTGACCACACAGACACCATTGCTATTTCTGTCCTAGTACATGTCCTCAGGCCACGGTACCTCTCCCAGGCATCACCAATAAGACTTCATGTCCTCTCGAAGCAGAACTGACATGGCATCCCTGCTGCACAGCCACCTGTGGCAACGAGGAAAGGAACAGCTCTCCCTGCTCAGCGTCATTCTGTTAGAGGAGTCTGAGGGGGATGAACTGCTTGTGCTCCAATGTCTTCTAGGGTTTTTAGTAAAATGGCTCCTTCTGTTTTACCTGCATGAGGCTGTAGGAGGAGTCCTGAGTGGGGAGGTGCTGAGTTGGAAGGAGCCCAGTCGTGCTCTAGCAGAGAGGGCACTGTCTTGGGTACAGGTGCTGGGTCCGGGAGCTGACTCTGCCACTAAAAGGCCATGAAATCGTGGACAAGCCACTCTCATTTTTAGGCCCCTGTTTCCCCACCTGTATCACGGGGGCTGGACTCAGTGATTCGCAAGCCTTGCTTCAGCCATAGAAGCTCCTGTTTAGTCTATTTTAGAATGTGGGCTTTTGTGAAGATTTCCTTTAAGGAATGGGTTCCACTGTTTTAAAAATGCTTGGGAACAACTGGACTAGAAGATCTAAGATCCCGTCCAACCCCTACATTTTTTAGCATAAAACCAATCTTGTTTCTTCACCACTGTGTCAAGGAAGCACTGGTTCCATGAATTAATGGAAAATGGATGATTAAAGGCCCGTCTCCTGCCAGGCTTTCTGCCATGGCAAATCTACCAAGACTGGGTAAAAGGTTTTGCTTCACATCCATCCTCAGTATCTTCTTACTTGCTTCTGCCACTACTCCTAGGCATGGAAAAGAAAGGGAAATTTAAAATCCGCTGCATAAAATGCAAATCAGCCTAGTAAACAAAAAGGTTGAAAAGATGGTAAGGAATAAATCATTGTGCCTTTGCAGCCTTTACAAACTGACCTAGGGAGCTTTGCAAAGTCTCGACTTATAGCAGTGGAAGCTGGCAGCCCTCATCAGTTCAGCCCAGATGTTTGGTGCTAGACAGAATTACAGAGCAGTGGTTAATAGTTTGGGCTCTGGGGCCAGAGAGATATGGGTTCAAATCCTTGTGCTATTATTTACTAACTGGGTGATCTTGGTTAGATGTGCTGGACTGTAAATCATCATCGTCTTCGTGTCTATTTTATTGAGTTATCATGAGGATCAGGAATGAGTTAATACGTGAACAATGTTTAGCACAGTGGCTGGCGCAGAGAAAATACCCAGTAAATCAGCTCTTTGATGTTACTGTTGTTAGAATTACTATTCCCGTTGGCTTCCAGGAAGCTTAGAGATGAGAGATCAGTTGAATATCCAACTAAGAAAATCCTCCTAGGTGTCATTTACTTCCTCTCTGCTTCTATTTATAGCATCTTTTAAGATAGTCGTCATTTATTGAGTGCTTATTATGTGCCAGGACTTACAGACACTACTCAACACTTAGCACAGTGCTTAGGGTATAGGAAATAAATGGTGGCAGAATAAATGAATGATCTTATCCAATGCTCCCAGCAACCCTAAGAAGTAGGTATCATGATCTCAATTATAGTAGCCATTTTTTTTGTTGTTATTATTGTTGACATCTGAGACTGCTTCCTGATTGTGGGGAATCTGCCCTTGTGTGAGAGTCTCATCTTGGATGCTGAGAACGTGAAAAACTCCCCTGGACCTCTGGTAGCAGGAACACAGATATACGAACCGAGTACGGCTGATCAGATGCTCATCTGGTACTTTTAAATCTAGACTGGGCAGGGCGTGGTGGCTCACATCTGTAATTCCAGCACCTTGGGAGGCTGAGGTGGGTGGATTACCTGAGGTCAGGAGTTCAAGGCCAGCCTGGCCAACATGGTGAAATCCCATCTCTACTAAAAATACAAAAAAATTAGCTAGGTGTGGTGGCGCATGCCTGTAATCCCAGCTACTCAGAAGGCTGAGGCAGGAGAATCACTTGAAACCAGGAAGTGGAGGTTGCAGTAAGCCAAGATCACGCCATTGCATTCCAGCCTGGGTGACAAGAGCAAAACTCCATATAAATAAATAAATAAATAAATCTATACTGAACAATGTAATTGATATTCCTTCTGGGGCTGAAGGCAAAGCATTGGTGGCACTGGGGCCAGTAGAGTAGTGTCCAGGGCCAAGTAGTGACCACAATGCCAGCAGAGGGCACAGTGTTCACCTACCTACAATCCATTTTGGAAGGAGGTAAGGTCTTGTAAATAACATCATATGGCATTAGTTTGGCAAGAGTTTCTACATCTTGCCAGCCCATGACTTTACCAGTATTCCTTTTCCTTCTGTAGTTTGTGGGCTCCCTTGAAACTTAATCGTGACTTACGGCCATGGAAGCTGGCAGCCCTCAGTAGTTCATCACAGATGTTTGGTGCTAGAGAGAATTACAGAGCAGTGGTTAATAGTTGTGCTCTGGGGCCAGACAGATATGGGTTCAAATCCTTGTGCTACCATTTACTAACTGGGTGATCTTGGTTAGATGTGCTGGACTGTAAATCATCATCATATCTATTTTACTGCGTTATCATGAGAACTGGGAGTGAGTTAATACAGGTACAATGTTTAGCACAGTGGTGCTCTCTCAAGCCACTCCTGTCTCAGAATGTTTGGCTTCCAGCCCCTCAGCAGCCCTTGGTGCGTCTAAGAAGATAAAGCAAGACCTGTCCTGCTTCTCTTCCTCCCATTCTTTTTCTGCCCATTTTATGCACAAATCATGCCAATCCAGGGCAGTTGGCTCTCTTCTGTTGAAAATGAAAATCTTAGAGTGAGTCTTGCTGGCACATATGTGTGTGCTTGGGTTGAAGACTGATTCATAAATATTCCTTAAGAAAAAAAAAGCCTCTGGGCAAGCTGGCAAAGGCTGGCTTTCATTTATTTGTTTTTCTCACCTTCTTGATCTCCTGCCTTGCTCCAGAAATGTGTTAGACCTCATGGGGAATACTGACAAACGCACATACAAAATAAGGAAAAGAATGATGAATTTCGAATTAGGATAACTGGGTTGGAACCCTGGCTTGGTCACTTACTATCTGCAAAAACTTGGGTAGGTTACCTAAGCTTTCCTAAGCTTCAGTTTCTTTATATGTAATATGAGCTCGGCAATGCTCATATTCCATGGATTGTGGGGAAGTTTCAGTAGGAATGCATCTAAAAGCCTCCATCAAAGTGGCTGGTTCAAAGAACCCACCCATAAATGTATGTTGCTATCAGCTGAAAGTCCCCCAGATGGTAAGGTCCACAAGGATGATGTCCTATACTTCCAGGTACCAGGGGTAAGTACATGTCAGAGTTGGGGTACATGGCAACATGGGAAAACCTATTTGCGATTGTGTTATGTTGGTTTCCATCAGTCAAGTATCTTTTTCTATTTCTTGGCAAGAATTCTTGTCAAACAGAGCATACAGGGACCCTGAGCAACCAGGACTGTTGGCATAAGAAGCGGGAGAGCAGAGGACGGGGGAGCCAGAAGAGAAGATGCTAAAAGGAAGAGCTGAAAACAAGCTTGACCCACCACTCAAAGTTGCCTAATAGTCCCTGAATCCAGATGCCTCATGGCCCTAGGAGGGCCAAACACACTCAGGGGTTGGGATGGAAGCTTCATGGTGCTGGTGTTAGGAGACCTGAGTTCCATTCTTGTCTTTGACATTTATGAGGTATATAAACTAGGAGTGTATAAACACATCAGCTCTCTGATCCTTAGTTTTATGTACTGTAAAGTGGGAGAAATATTACCTCCCTCACAAAGGCATAACAGGACGGGTGCGGTGGCTCACACCTGAAATCCCAGCACTTTGGGAGGCCAAGGCGGGTGGATCACCTGAGGTCAGGAGTTCGAGACCAGCCGGGCCAACATGGTGAAACCCCGTCTCTACTAAAAATACAAAAATTAGCCAGGCGTGGTGGCAAGTGCCTGCAATCCCAGCTATTCGGGAGGCTGAAGTAGGAGAATTGCTTGAACCCGGGAGGCAGAGGTTGCAGTGAGGTGAGATCATGCCACTACACTTCAGCCTGGGTGACAGAGTGAGATTCCATCTCAAAAACAAAACCAAACCAAACAAAGGCATAAACAATAAACAAGAGGTTGATTTTTTGGCAACAGCTTTATTCCAATATAACTCAAACACCGTAAAACTCGCCACCCCCTTTTTTTTTTGAGACAGGATCTCACTCTGTCACCCAGCCCAGAGTGCAGTGGCATGATCACTGCTCACTGCAGCCTCAACCTCCTAGGTTCAAGTAATCCTCCCACCTTAGCCTCCAGAGTAGCTGGGACTATAGGTGCACACCACCACACTCAGCTGATTTTTAAATTTTTTTGTAGAGACGGAGTCTCATCATGTTGCCCAAGCCAATCACAAACTCCTGAGCTCAAGCAATTCTCCTGCTCAGACTTCCAAAGTGCTGGGATTATAGTCATGAGCCACCACACTTTTAGGATCAAAAATCACCCTTTTAAAGTATGCAGTTCTGTTTGTGTGTGTGTGTGTGTATTCACAGAGTTGTGCAACCATCACCACTATCTCATATTAGAACATTTTTATAACCCCTAAAAGAACCAGTACCCATTATCAATCACTCTCCATTCTCCCTCCTGAGAGACTGACTTTAAACTGTTTGGTGCCATGCCCATTTTGATTCATATAGATAACAGTTGATCATTGCTACACAATAGTTAGTAGTCTGCGCATAAGTAATATCACAATGATTCTTCAGACTTAGTAAGAGCTGGCTTGAGAACTGTGTCAGGAGTAAGTTCAGCAGGGGAATGGTAGAGATAAAGAGCCTTAAATAACAGTTTGTTTCTCTCTCATAGAATAGTCCAGGTAGCTCATAGCTCCATCTTCCCTAGGGCAGGAGCAGCTTCCTCAGGATACAAAATGTCAGCTAGAGATCCAGCTATTATATCCTTGTTCCAGACAGCAGGATGAAGGAAGGGATGAAGATTGCATGCCTTTGGCTTTTAAGGAAAGGCCTCCGAAGCTGCCACAAACGCTTCTACTAACTTTTTTTTTTGAGACGGAGTCGCATTCTGTCACTTAGGCTGAAGTGCAGTGGAGCGACCTCAGCTCACTGCAACCTCTGCTTCCTGGGTTCAAGCAATTCTCCTGTCTCAGCCTCCCAAGTAGCTGGGATTACAGGTGCCCGCCATGATGTCTGGCTATTTTTTTTTTTTTGTATTTTTAGTAGAGACAGGGTTTCACTATGTTGGCCAGGCTGGTTTCAAACTCCTGAGGTCAAATGATCTGCCCGCCTAAGCCTCCCAAAGTGCTAGGATTACAGGCATGAACCTCTGCACCTAGCCACTTCTACTAACGTCTAATTGACCAGAACTCACTAGCATGGTCACATCTAGCTGGATGAAAGGCTGACGAATTTAGCCTTATTGCAAACAGCCAGTTAAAAATTGGGGTTTGTATTAACATGAAAGAAAAGACCAGGTATTTGCTAGATGTATCAGTCAGCAAATGCTATAATAATTCTGCATAACAGCTGGGCGTGGTGGCTCGTACCTGTAATCTCAGCACTTTGGAAGGCCAAGGCGGGTAGATCACCTGAGGTCAGGGGTTCGAGACCAGACTGACCAACATGGAGAAACCCCATCTCTACTAAAAATACAAAATTAGCCAAGCGTGGTGGCGCATGCCTGTAATCCCAGCTACTCAGGAGGCTGAGGCAGGAGAATCGTTGAACACAGGGGGCAGAGGTTGCAGTGAGCCGAGATTGTGCCATTTCACTCCAGTGTGGGCAACAGAGCAAAACTCCATTTAAAAAAAAAAAAAAAATTCTGCAAAACAAACCATGAGCATACAACGATAAGCTTTTGTTTTCCTTGCTCTCAGGGCTGTAGGTTGGCTGGGAAGTTCTGCATCAGGCTACGGGGCTGCTGGGCTTGGATTTAGGCTCCAAGCTGGCTCATGTCTATCTGTCTCCACAGTTTCCTTGGACCAGCACTACCAGGACACGTTCTCCCTTTTTTTTTTTTTTTTAAGAAACAGGGTCTCACTCAGTCACCCAGGCTTGGGTGCAGTGGTGCAATCACGGCTCATTGCAGCCTCAACCTCCTTGAACTCAAGCAATCCTCATACCTCAACCTCCCAAGTAGCTGGGACTACAGGTGCATAACAACAAGCCCAGCCAATTTTTTTTTTTTTTTTGGGAGAGATGGGATCTTGCTATATTGACCAGGCTGGTCTTGAACTCCTGAACTCAAGGAATCTTTCCATCTCAGCCTACCAAAGTGCTGAGATTACAGCCATGAGCCACCACACAGAGCACATTCTCTTCATGGCAACTGGCAAGAGCCCAGAAAGTTAGCAGAAACACATGATACCTTTTCAGCCTTCTTGAGTCACCCCTTCTCACACTCCGTTGACCAAAACAAGTCACACGGCCAAGCTAACATCAATGGCGGAGGAATACTGCACTCACGCTAATGGAGAGCACTGCAAAATCACATAGCAAAGGATGTGAGTGTAAAATTCTAACACCGAAGTGTCTGCAGAATGATAAACAATGATTCATTTATACAGAGGACAATCAAGATTGCCAGGAAATTCAATGTCTGCAGTCTTGGTCCCTGGAGACCTCCCAGGAACCTGCTGCTGCTGTCCTACAATTCAGCTCCCGGTCTAGCTTCCCAGTTCTGATAATCCCACTTCCCCAGTGACAAATTAAGCTAGTCCAGCCTCTCACATAAGCTTTTTAGGCCACAGTCCCCAGTTTCAGCTTAACCAGACACCTGCAGCCTTTTCTCTGAGGTTTCGCCAAGACAGAGAGGTTCAGGATGCCTTTAAGGGAGAAGGAAAGTGGGAAAAATCATTTGGGAAAAATTTAGAGCGCAGAAGCAGCCTCCCTGAAAAGTTACTGCAACAGACACAAATAAAACAACGCGGGGAAACAAGACAAAACTCAGGCTGCACCTGGACAGATAAACAAAACAGGGTCCTACTCAGAAGTTCTTTGTTCTTTGTCTAAAAAGCAAGCTCCCAGGAAAAGTTTTTCTCCCCTTTTCAGGTAGATACATGGTGAGAACTTGCACAGGGAGGAGGGAGGCTTACCTAAAACAAACTCATACAAACAAGAGAAGCTGCGCTTTGTGCTTACCTACATACATACCCACAGCTGCATGAGATTAAGGGGCATCACACAGCTTTACTGATAAGACAAATTACTCAAACTGCTACAGAGATGAGAGGGGTTTTTATAAAAACTTTTGAATTCAGCTATTACCCTGCAATCCACTCAGACTTCTCTCTCTGTTGCTGAGAGCTTTTTTTCTTTCACTTACTAAACTTCCACTCCAACCCTGCCTTTGTGTCCACATTCCTCAATTTTCTTGGACGTAGGACAAAGAACCTGGGCTAAAGTTCAGACAATGAGAAACTGCTACGTTAAGGTGCATTGGTGAGACTGCAACACCATCTCTGTGGGTCCAGCAGCCATTTTCCTCTGTCCCAGTTCCCCTGGGGGGCCAGCCAGAGTCAGACCCATTTTGACCCGTTTTTCCTGTTGAATTTCCCCCAAACACAAAAGCTTCATCATGTCACTTTCTATTACTATTGAGCTTGAAGATACATCTACAAGAGAGTAAAAGCCCAGGCAACTTGGCCCTTGAGTTACAAAGAATTCTGTTTATCTTTCCTAGGGTAAGACTGAGTCTACAGCAGTAAAAATTGAGAACTCAGATTAGGTTTTCAAAGGCCGACCTTTCCTTAGTTTACATTCTTAATGAATCACCCTGCTCAATTGTAATCAGCAGAGCTTAAGGCAAATTTCCAAAAGGTCTGGTCAAACTTTTGGTATAAATAAACTTCGATGTATCTATTTCAACTTTACTTAGTCCGCTTCCATTACTAACGTGAAGAAGCATTTTCTTGGGTACAACCCAAAGTTAGCACCAATTATGAAATCTACTGGTTAGTTTAGCAAATTGAACAGTTACTTCTGTCATTGTTGTTTTTTGGGACAGGGTCTTGTTCTGTCACCCAAGCTAGAGAGCAGTGATGCCATCTCAACTCACTGCAACCTCTGCCTCCTGAGCTCAACTGATCCTCCCACCTCAGCCTTCCCAGTAGCTAGGAACATAGGCACATCCCACGACGCCCTGCTACTTTTTTTTTTTTTTTTTTTTGTAGAGATGGGGTTTTGCCATGTTGCCCAGGCTGGTGTCAAACTCCTGGCCTCAAGTGATCCACCCGCTTCAGCCTCCCAAAGTGTTGGTATTACAGGTGTGAGCCATCACACCCAGCCAAAATGGTTGCTTTCAGTAACAGCTGTGGCCACCCCCTCCTCATGGAAGTTGTTTTAATGTAGTCTTTGAACAGCTTAGAAATTAAAGCTGATTTCTAAACAACCTTTCAGGAAGGTGACATAAAAAACAAGTCACAAGTTTATTATTTTTTTCCCCTCTCTTCCTCCCTCCCTCCTTCCCTTCCTTCCTCCTTCCTTCCTTCCTTCCTTTTTCTTTTTCAAGACAAAGTTTTGCTCTCGTTGCCCAGGCTGGAGTGCAATGGCACAATCTCGGCTCACTGCAACCTCCACCTCCCAGGTTCAAGCGATTCTCCTGCCTCAGCCTCCTGAGTAGTTGGGACTACAGGCGTCTGCCACCACACCCGGCTAATCTTTTGTATTTTTAATAGAGACAGGGTTTCACTATGTTGGCCAGGCTGGTCTTGAACTCCTGACCTCAGGTGATCCACCCACTTTGTCCTCCCAAAGTGCTGGGATTACAGGTGTGAGACACCACTCCCAGCCTTTTTAAAAATAAAGTTAAACATACATGTATCTTATGACCCAGAAATTCCACTTGTAGGTATTTTTACCATAGACAAATGAAACCTTATGTCCACCCACCCTACACAAAATCTTATACATAAATGTTCACAGCAGCTTTATTCTTAGTAGACAGAAACTGGGAAAATCCAAATGTAACATCCATCGATAGGTAAATGGATAAACAAATTGTGGAATATACATGCAATGGAAAAGTATTCCACAATAAGCAGGAAGGGACTGCTAATATACTCAACAACATAGATGAAGCTCACAGGTGTTATGCTGCATGGAGGAAGCTAGACATAGAAGACTGTATACTGTGTGATCCCATTTATATGACATTCAACAAAAGACAAAACCAACGTATGCTGATAGAAATTAGAACAATTGGGGATTGATTGGAAAAGGGCAAGAGGGAACTTTCTAGGCGATGAAAGGCTTTGTAGCATAATTGGGGTAATGGCTACACACCATATGCATTTTCTAGTAATCATCAAACTCTGTAGGTTAGATCTGAGCATTTCACTATATATAAATGATACCTCATTTTTATAACTCTTTTTTTTTTAAGTTGGGCTATTTCCTCAAATGTTCGAACAACAAACTGAGGAGATACGTGACCTGAGTGTTAATGGGGCACTGGTGACCTTAGTAGTGAAGAGGAGGTTGGTCACGTGTGGTCAGCAGCCAGCTGGCAACATTTTCCATTTGTGCCAGTTAATCATTTGTGAAAGAATTTTCTGAAAATGGAGTACGAGGTACATCCAATTAGGTCCATAAAATAATTTTGCAAGTGGGTCTCAGGCTCTGCTCAGTAAACACAAAATGTTATACTGGGTGGATTTTGTGTTGTGGTTCCATGATGCTCCCTGGCAGAGAAGCAGACCTGTCCAAGCCCTCAGACCCTGGGTCTGGAGAGGCTGTGACATATTGGCTAGACAGAGCACCTCTGCAGCTCCAGGTGAAACACGAGGTTCAGAAGGTGCCACAGGGTTGGAGGAGACCATGGGTCTCCTGTTGGCTGGGGAGGTGGGAAGAGCTCCGGACTGATAACCAGGAAAATAACCTGGTCAATAAATCCAATAACCTGATCAAGGAATCAGTCTGGGGCTCTGCTACCACTCCACAGCCAGAGAGAAGCAGTGATGTGACCTTGGGAAATGTATTTGTCACCTGTCTTCCATCCTGGGCCTTGGGGCCTCAGGGCTCCTGGAACAGGATGTTCATGATGACTCTCCCTGACCCAAATCCTTTATAATCTCTGGGCTGCCATCCCTGCCAAGAAGAGCAGAAATCTCCCTTGTGCTGAGGACTTGCTTTGTTTGATGTGGCCTGGGACTGACTCAGGCCATGAGTTTACGCCCACATGCTCGATTGGGCAAGCTCTGTCTGGCACAGAGCTATACCAAAAACAAAAAACAAAACAAAAATGGTACATAAGTTGCAAAGGAACCTCGGGAGCCCTTTCTTCCTTTTTTGCTAAATTTTCTCTCTTCAGAATGTGCTTCCTTCCCATCCCGCAGAAGGAAGACGCCCCTCCCGATCAGGCAGGATGATCGATCACTGGGGCTCTCTCTTCCTCCTCTGTGTTTCTGTCCTGCTGGCTGCTGGTGGTCCCAGCCAGGTCTCCTGTTCATCTGCCCACTTGGATGACCACATATAGTGAAATTCCAGGACTTGGCTAAGGGAAGGTCCCCTCCATTGTTTTCTCTCTCAATCACCATCTCCTCAGTCTCATCCAGAATACTTGCCTCAGTACCTTCATAATACACGCCACACATACATGCACACACATAGGCACATATAACCACAACCACACCTACACGCTATATCCATGGCATATAGCACAAATACACACTAAACCACCCCTCACACCGCACGTACACTTACAGACCACATATAAATGCCCATCACACACGTACACATTCTTACCATGCATAATGGGACACCAAATACAAATTCTCTCTCTCTCTCCCCTCACACACACACACACAGAGCTATTGTTTGGGGGAGGAGCTAAGTCAGTACCAGCTTCTGTCCTTCCCCATCCTATAGTGCTTCTCAAACCCCAGGTCCCAGGGAAATGTCACAGAGGCTGATTGTCTTCCTGTCTCAACCATGAATAATTGGCTAATATGCATCAGTGCTGCTGCTTTGGGCAACCAGCGGAAGAGCTGTCCTTCTAAGCGCTCAACCCACTCCATTCTGTGCAATCCTGCCAGTGACCATGGTTGCTGATCACTCCAGGGACGTCATTGGTGGAATAAACACTGCACACAGGTAGGAGACACAACAGTTGCGTTATTGATTGTTAAAATATTGAAACACTCTGTACCAGTTAATAAACACCTGCTCTCCCCAACCCCCCTGAAGGTCCCATCCCCCTGTTGCTTTGGTCTCTCTTCTAGGCCTTGCCAGGATTCACCAAATAAAGTGTTAATGTGCCTGGTACGAGGTGTAGACAATACAAGGTGGAGCCAGGGTTCTGTGGACCAACAGTGAAAGGGGCTGTGTTGAGCAGTCATTCATTAATTCCTCCTCCAAAAATTATGTGTGGGACATCCATGTGCAGACACTGCTGACCACTCAGGATCCAGCGTCAGAAAGTGAGAAGGCAATTGGAGTACCGAGTGATGAATTCCGCAACGGGGAAGTGTCCACACGCTGCAGGAGCAGAGAGCGGGGGCACTAACTCAGACTTGCAGGGCTCCAAAAATGCTTCCCACAAAGCAAGTGATCAAGCGGACACCTAAACACGTCAAAATCATTCTAATGCGGGAGAGGGGGCGCGGAAATTAAATTTGTCTTCTTTTCTTTAGTATAAGCAACCTTCCCTGAGCCCCTACCCCTCACTCTGTTCTACAAGTTTTATGTGTGTATAGATTTCTGTTCTCTGTAACTGATAATTATGAGTTTCTGTTTCTCACCTAAGCAACACAGCGAAGGTCATAAGAAATGCCTAAGCAGGCTGGATTTCAACCATCATAGTGAAGGGCACAAGAGATAAGCCTGAACCAGGATCCTTGAGTCCCTCAGATAACACCATCTGGGCTCCATAGCAAAAGTCATATGTAATCCTGAGTTATGTGCCTGTCATTGCTTAATAAACTGCCTTTGTTCTGCACCTGCAAGCCTGCTTCAGTGCCACTGTATTTCATTTATAAAATTCAAGCCCTGTCTTTGTTCGGGCTCAGTTTTCGGATGCCAATCCGCTCAGCCGGTGCACCTAAATAAAATCCTCTTGTTTCATCCATTGGTCTTTCCAGTCTCCTGATCCCTGCAACAGTTCAAGTAAAGAAGGATGGGGCTGGGTGCAGAGGCTATAATTCCAGCACTTTGGGAGGCTGAGGTCAGCAGATCATCTGAGGTCAGGAGCTTGAGACCAGCCAGGCCAACAAGGTGAAACCCTGCCTTTACTAAAAATACAAAAGTAGCTGGGTGTGGTGGTGCATGCCTGTAATCCCAGATACTTGGGAGGCCGATGCAGGAGAATCTCTTGAATCCAGGAGGCAGAGGTTGCGGTGAGCCGAGATTGCGCCATTGCACTCCAGCGTGGGCAACAAGAGCGAAACTCCATCTCAAATTAAAAAAAAAAAAAAGAAAGATGGGGAAACAGGTGTCCTAGAGGAAGGAACAGCATGTGCAAAGGCCCAGAGGCAAGACAGAACCCTATTTGTTCAAAAAGCAGAAAAGAATTGATCCATATCTGGATGCTTAGAGCACAGGAGGAAAGGGGTAAAGTGAGGTTGGCATGGATATGGATGGGGAAGCACAGAGGCAGGCATGTTTCCTAAGGCAACAGAACAGGTAAGTCCAGAACAAAGGCTCTGAGTTAAGACTGCTCAGGTGACTCTTGGCTCACCACTTCCTAGCCACATGAGCCTGGAAAGTCACTCAGCTTTTTCTACCTCAGTGGAATCATCGTAGTGCTTACTTCCCAAGGAGGGTAGAGACAGGTAATGCATGTAATGCACCTGGAATTACCTGGCATGTGATACCTGTCAATTCATATCAGCATACTTGAGAACTTAAACCCCTCCACAAAGTCAAGGATGGTCCCAGAGTAAGGGACAGTCCTGGGGGCTACAGGTTGGTGCAAGGAAAGCTGGCCCACTGGCTGTTACCCTTAAAAGAAGTACTCAGTGTGAAATGGAAAACAAGTAAGATTCCCTAAGGAGGAAAACTGGAGCTGCTGTTTCTCCATTGGGGGCTGGCATTATCTTGGTCAATCCGTGTGTGCTCTGCCACTTTTAACTTGGGTATCCTTGGCTAAGTTATGGTCACTTCTCTGAGTTTCCATTTTCTCAGCTATAAACCAGGCTATTAGTGATAATAATAGTAATAGTAATACCTTTAGCATTGTTTAAAGAGTTAAAGGAAATAATGCGGGGACGCCGAGGTGGACGGATCACCTGAGGTCAGGAGTTCGAGACCAGCCTGGCCACATGGTGAAACCTTGTCTCTACTAAAAATACAAACCTTAGCTGGGTATGGTGGTGTGCACCTGTAGTTCCAGCTACTAAGGAGGCTGAGGCAGGAGAATTGCTTGAACCTGGGAGGCAGAGGTTGCACTGAGCAAAGATAGCACCGACTTTAGCTTGAGCGACAGAGCAAGAGTCTGTCTCTAAAAAAAAAAAAAAAAAAAATGCAAGTAAAAGCAATTGCAAATGGTAACGTGTTAGAGGACTGTTTGTTTCTTCTTCTACCTTTCCAGGAATGTCCTCATTTTTTCTTCTTTTATTCAACACTCGCCCAGTGCAAGTTTCTCTACTTGTAAGAAATTTTCTGACTTTTTTGCCCCCACAGTGATTCTGACCTTTCCCAAGGCATTTAGTAATGACCACATGATGTTGTTTGTTTTGTAATTCTTTCATCTGTTAGCTTATCTCCCATCTGATGCTCCTGGGGGTGAGGAATTGTGTCTTTACTCTTCCAGTGTGTCTGTGGTCCCTAGCACAGTGCCAGACACAGTATAGTTAATCAATAACTATTTGCTAACCACGCATTTGCAATGGATAAATACACAATTACAGATACGTAACCTTATATCATTAGTTTATCAGGATTTGATTAGTTTATATGAAAGTTGTTTGGAAACTGTGCAGAATAATAAAAAGAGTAGCTGGACTCGAGCAATTATTTGGGTCTTGGTTAAGGATGGGTTTCTAAAAGAATTTATTGTGCATATGCACACAAGGTAACCCCAGGGAGCAGGCCTGTAGGAAATACAGCCAGGGCCCACAGGACCTGGGGAAGCCACACAGCTTTTCATTCTCTGACTCTTTCTCTCTCTCAATCCCTCCCTCCCTGTGTTCCTCATCTCTGCCTCCCTTAGCTTGTTTTGTAGGCCTTGAATATCTCCTAATCTGGAATAACTCTTTGTTTTGGGTTACCATGGTAGCAAAAATGGCCTCAACTCTCCCTGATTTTACCACTCCAGTGGCCCACATTACTTAACTGGTTTCTGTGTCTCTTACTTCAAATTCCAGAGAGAGAATCTGACTGCTCAGCTTGGATCAGTTCCCTCCTCTGCTTCAATCAGTTGCAACCAGGGAATAGGTCCCCCCAGGAAAACATGGCCATTCAGGCAGCACCATCTTCCTGGGGGCTGTGGGGCCCCTCCCAAGTAAGGGGCCTGGGCTATAAAGGGTCACCCTGATGAACACACTCAATTCCCAGCTACTCAGGCCCCAACAACCCTCTCGCTCTCCACACAGTCATTGGCTTAGGGCCATTCATTTCAACAATAATTTTTTTGGCTGCTCTGTACCTTCCCACAATACTTGAGGCCTTGGAAAGGGAAAGGAAATGTTGAAATATAATGGCCCTGACTTCCGAGATCTTTTTCTTAGTGATGGGGATTCAACCATTGGACCAATGGGCCAGTTACAGGCTAGAACATGAAGTAAGTATGGTAATGTCATGGCAGAAATGTGGGAACAGAGGCTTGAAAGATAAACCAACAACAGTAGATGGAAATCAGCAGCTATCTTCAGCTATCAGGTTGGCAAATATTAAGAAGAATGGTAACATGCAATACTGGCAAGGCGTGGGGGAAACAGGTACTGTCACGCATTGCCAATTGGAGTGAAAAATGAAGCAATGCTGCTGCAGGCTACCTGGCAATCTCTACCAAGATAGTAAATGTTCATTCCCTGATCCAGGAATCTGTGTAACCACAGTCAGCTCTCCAGATAACTATTCACATAAGTTATTTAGACTTTTCTGCATGGGAGAGCCATCCCTTCTCCATTTTAAATTCAATCATTTATTTTTATTAGTATGACTCATAAATATTTATCTCACACTTTGGGTCATAGTCCCATATTGCTTTATTTTGTTGCTCAAATTGTTCCAGCTTTGGCTATTGGGCGCTCTTTCTGTTGGCTCCTGTGCCCCTTTGACCTCTTCCCATCAATGTGAGTTGGTGTGTGTGTGTGTGTGTGTGTGTGTGTGTATAAGTAACACTTCCTTACTTTCTGGCCCTACATGATGTTCCAGGCTCATCTCATTTTGTGCATTTCCTGCCTGTCCTAAAACCAGTCTTTCCTTTGTGAGACAAAATAGCAAACATCCGCCTCTGGCTAGTCACCTAGTTGGCCCTTGCCGTAAAGATGGAGGATCCCTGGAGTCCAGGAGTTCTAAATCAGCCTGGGCTACATGCTGAAACCCCCACCTCCCAACAAAACCTAAAAACATTAGCCAGGCTTGGTGGCACACACCTGTAGTCCCAGTTACTCGGGAGGCTGAGGTGAAAGAATCATTTGATCCCACAGTTCGAGGCTGCAGTGAGCCATGATCATGCCGCTGCACTTCAGCCTGGCCCACAGAGCAAGATCATGTCTTAAAAAAAAAAAAAAAAAAAGCCATGTTTGCTCCTTCTGCTTGCTCGGAAACCTCCAACTCAGTGACTGAGCACAGCCCTCCAGAAGAATGCTTTGAAGATGATAAGCAGGATAGAGAATAGGTTCCCACGTCTCTTGCCTGATTACCACATTTTAAGAAAAGATAAGCTCAGGGATCTAGCCCTTGCCTTTTCCTGTACATAAGACAATGACAGGATGAAGAATTGTATTTCCATAATCTATAACCAGATGCACTCTTGCACCCAAACTTTGATGAGATTTTTGCCCGAATGTAACTTCTAAATGACTATTACTTAACATTGACCTGTAATTCTGTTTCAATTAAATGTTTTGAACCTTTGACATCTTTGGCAGGCTTCCCCCACGATCAAAATTCTAAATTAAGTGGGTTTTTTGGTTTTCTTTTTGGCTTCACATTAACTTTGAGACTTTCTAAAAGCTATCTCTCATTGTATAGATGTTAAATGATTAGACTTACTTGGTAAATTATAAGGAAAGCACTATCAAATCATAAATGATACTAGATCTTCCAGTTACATTTATGGGTATGTTATAGATATAAATGTTCTAAAATTATATACATTCAAAAAATTCCAATGTGTTGTCTGTCAAATAATTTTGATTGTAACGTTAAATGTTTTCCAAAGTTATATTTGTACAGATGTTATTAATGTGAGCATTCTAAAGAGTATATAAAATTTATAAAAGTCTGATGGTCCTGATGGACCACAGCCTATCATCATTCTGGTTGCTATCTTAAAATGCTGTAAGTAATAAAAATTAACTAAATTTTCTTCAACTGAGAACTTGCATCAGTTTTTAACCATGGCTATTATATGTTTTTGTCATTCATAGTTGTTTTGAAATCTTCTCTAAGTACTCTGGTTTGTTGTTTTTTTTTTTTTTTGAGACAGGGTCTGGCTGTGTCACCCAGGCTGCAGTGCAATGGTGAGATCTCAGCTCACTGCAACCTTCACCTTCCTGGTTCAAATAATTCTCATGCATCATCCTTTCAAGTAGCTAGGATTACAGGCATGCACCACCACGCCTGGCTAACTTTTTTTTTTTTTTTTTTTTTAAGTAGAGACAGGATTTCACCAGACTGCTTTCAAACTCCAGGCCTCAAGTGATCTGCCCACTTTGGCCTCCTGAAGTGCTGGGATTACAGGCGTACGCCACTTGTACTCTTGAACACAGATGTCTAGTAACTTTAAGATCAATGAACTAAATAAAAAATTCCAGAACTCTACTGAGAGCATTTATGAAGATTGCCAAACATCAAGCAGAACAAGAATTCCATGGAACTGAACTGATGGAGAACTAAAGCGATTTTCGTGGGACTGAACAGATGGAGGACTACAGTGATTTTTATGACTTC
Organism: Ateles fusciceps; assembly: GCA_036589455.1. Classification (NCBI taxonomy): domain Eukaryota; kingdom Metazoa; phylum Chordata; class Mammalia; order Primates; family Atelidae; genus Ateles; species Ateles fusciceps. The sequence continues at coordinate 1,784,706 of JAZHEH010000053.1, read as the reverse complement.
TGTTTGAACACTGCTGATTCTATTTATATTTTGTTTTCCAAAGTGAAAATGTTTCTTTTCTTTTGAGCTATTTTTATCTTACAACAATTGGATAAAGTATATTTTCGTGAACAAAATTAAAACATTTACCTTTCTCTGTACCTAATTCTCCAAAATTGGACATTCTTCAGTGGCTAAGGCCAAAGTACTGGTTGCCCACTGACAAGAGATGAATTGTTATTCAGGAGAATGGCATGCAGCCTCGTATCGTGACCTACCCCATGCTGCTAGCAATCTGGCCTGCCTGCAATAAGAAGGTTCTTTCCCCCTGCCAAGAAAGGTGACTTCCTGGGAATGAGCCTGATAACATCTGACAATATGACTGATTGCGCTTCTGTAATCTACAACCAGACGGACTATTGATGAGATTTTGCTGTAATGTGACTTCTGAACACAAGCAGAGAACCCCTATCACCTGTATATGAGCTGTGGGCTGAAACACTGCTTTAGAGCAGTCTAACAGAAACTCTCTGAAAGACCCCTTTTGGGTTGGACTCCTCTGTAAGACTCTGAACAACACTAACTTTAATTGTCTAAAAGTTTGGTTTTTATTTTCTTTAGTGGCCACTTCCAAGGATCCCCGGTTTTTCTTATTGGAGGATGGTATTATTAGAATCCAAGATCTATGCATTAAGTGTGCACATTACAAATAAGTTAACAAAGCCAGCTTTATATTCATAACGAATAAGAATCAGCAGCCATGTAGTCAGACAGAGAGGGCCAGTGGCAGAAGGGTCCCTGTTAGGAAGGCAGGCGGGGACGAGACACTCTCCCTGGGAGAAGGGTATGGTTGGGGCTCAGTCACAGGAGACTTGCAGAACAAGGAGTCCACTTAGCCCTGTTCTGACCCCATCTCAGGGTTCCTCCTGAGCGGTGAGTGGAATGGGGGTGGGGAGAAGGCCAGGTCTCTCCTCTCCCTCCCTCTCTATCCCAGGGTCACTCAGAGCACGCAGGAAGGGGCAGGAGTGGGAGGTCCCTGCGGGGCCTGGCAGCCCCAGCTTTTGCCATGTTCTGGTGTACCAGGCTGGACCTTGCACAATGCCTTTGGGTGATGTTCAAATCTGTGTCTGCTGGCCACTCTCTTTAGCTGCCTGGCAGCACCGCAAACCCAGTTGTGGAAAGTCCCACCACAAGGACCTTAACAGGCGGAGGCCCTCCCCCATGCTGAGGCCAGGTTACCACGCTCATTCTCCGGGTATCCCCCAACGGTGGGGCCTCAACACAGGCCTGTACTGCTCACTACGCATGTGCAGTCAGGTCAGGTCGGGGCTGGTAGCAGGGCTCCGGGAGGTGAAAGCTGACTTTTGCCCAGCCCTGGCCCATGCCAGGGTGTCATAGGTACACTTGGTGACCCAATATTGGCTCAAGTGTAGGGTTGCTAGACTTAGCAAATAAAAATAAAAGACATACTTGTGCTAAATGGGGCATGCTTATACTAAAAAAGAAATTAATTCATGTGTATTTGAAATTAAAATTTAACCAGGCATCTTGTGTTTTCTCTGGCAGCCTCACCCAAGAGAACTGTCTGAGGACTGTCTCAGGCCAGAGCAAAGTCAGAGTTGGGGCTGTGCCCATCAGAGTGTCCTTTCCTAAGTCAGGTATCAAGTCGTCTCTTACCCAGTCATTTTGCCTGAAATCCTGATAATATTTAACACAAACTTCCCCAACTGGTAAAAGACCATTAAAAGTGTCAGTATTTGTTTTGCCATGAGGTGGGGTTGGGAACACTGTGTCATTTACCCTCAGTCTCAAGCACAGCAGCAGGGACTCGATGTCAGGGTGAGGTCCAAGGGGCTGAGGAGCATGTACAAAGAGTGTGAAAAATCCAAATAGGGCAACTGGGAAGAGAATCAACTCACCTACTGAGCCACCCAGGATGGGAGAACTGGGAAAGATGAGACAGTAGCCATGTGTTATGGGACAATGGGGAGATGGGTGTGGCGGAAATCTGACGACATAGGCCAACATGCGGCGGGATGTGTACCCTTTCCTACTGTGTGTGCTAATAAGGATAAGATGACCTCTCTCCTAACCCTGCATGAATGACATATGTTACAGCCAATAATTTTCCCCGATTAATCATGCCTTTCTCAATCAGAGCAAAACATTTGGCCAGGTGCGGTGGCTCACACTTGTAATTCCAGCACTTTGGGAGGCTGAGGCAGGTGGATCACTTGAAGCCAGGAGTTTGAGACCAGGCCAACGTGTTGAAACTCTGACTCTACTAAAAATACAAAAAAATTGGCTGGACGTGGTGGCAGGTGCCTGTAATCCTGGTTATTCGGGAGGCTGAGATAGGAGAATCGATTGAACCTGGGAGGCGAAGGTTGCAACAAGCCAAAATCATGCCACTACACTCCAGCCTGGGCTACACAGTGAGACTCAGACTAAAAAAAAAAGTCAAGATATTCAAGCTGGCGTAGCAAATATGGCACTTACCAGCTCTCAGTGGATAACTGTGCTTTCTCCCATTGGATATGGACACCGCCTCAGACTCATGCTTAGCACCCTACACTGACCTTGCTAACAAGACAAAACCCTTATTCCATCTCTGCTTCACAGCTGCTTATTTCATCCCCATCCACTGCCCTGATCCCTGGACAATGCTATCAGAGACCCTGAGTCAAATGGCCCTATAAATTTATGAGGACTTTATCTTTATTATCTTTGCTTTCTTTCTGTAGCCAGTCAAGTGAGCTTGATGCTATTTTTCAAAATTTCAAGTCATTGTTCAATCCCTAATTCTCTGCCTGGAAGATAGCACAGGCTGACAGGTAGTCTGTGTTGGAGGCCAGGGGAGTGATCGTGGGGAATGTTCTTACTGGCAGCCTGAGTCTACATGCTGGAAGATGAGTATCGGTGAATATCAGGCTTGGGTTTGAGACTCCAGCTTTATCAAAAGTGGGAGGAAACATTATCGTACTCCTCCTATCAATCACAATGTAACATGTTCATCTGAGTAAAATCCAACTTTGAAATGTTACATATTTTCATGCCTATAGACTCAATGTAAATAGTTTCTGCTTTGAATTATGTGATTTACTTGAAAACTGCAGCGTACCCACCATTTGCTCTGGAAGCTTTATGTCAGCCTTTGACCCAAACCAGTAAAGTTCTGGAGAAAATAAAGAAATGAATGTTGGTGGCTTCATTACCATGTTAAGCACTTTGCCTGAGGCAGAAAAGGTCTTCAATAAATGGTAGCAATGTTCATTCTCCTTCATTATTTTTTGACAAAAAAAAATTTTCAAAATGTATCTCTAAGCTAAAGGAATTCAAAGAAATAGCAGTCACACATGTACTTGGGACTTCTGTAGAAGGCTTTAATAACAAGACATGATAATTATTCTCTAGGATTTCTGAACCTTGTCACGATTAGCGTTCTGGGCCAGATAATCTTCGGTGTGCGGGCTGTCCTGTATACCGTAGGCTATTTAGCAACATCCCAGGTGTCTGTCCACTAGATGGGTAGCAGCCTCTTCTCAATTGTGATAACCAAAAATCTCTGCAGACATTGCCAAATGTCCCCTGGAGGGAAAGGAGGTGCAAAATTGTCCCCAATTGAGAACCACTGATCATTGTCAAATCACCTGTGTTAAGGCTAACAGAAAGAAATAACATCTTTGTTCAGCCACAACTGTCTGATAAAGAAGGGAGTATGTTATGCAATAGGACACTTCGTTCATCTTAGATCCAATGTAACCAAAATAATATTGAGATAAAAGAACAAGGTTGGAGGACACAATTATCAATTTCAAAACTTACTAAAAAGTTACAGTCATCAAGACAGTGTGGTACTGGGATAAGGACAGACACAGATCAATGGAACAGAAGTGAGAATCTAGAAACAAATCTTCGTATTTATAATCAATTGATTTTCAACAAGGGTGTCAAAACAATTCAATGAGGAAAATAATAGTCTTTTCAGCAAATGGTACTGGAACAGCGCATATCCACATGCAAAAGAATGAAGCTGGACCTCTATCTTATACCATATACAAAAATTAACTCAAAATGGATCAAAAACCTAAATGTCAGAGCTAAAAAATTATAAAGGTATTAGAAGAAAACATAGGCATAAATCTTCATGACCTTGGATTATATATGACACATGTTAGTGTCATGTGACAAAAGAAAAAAATTAATTAGACTTACTCAAAATTTACACTATTTGTACCTCAAAGAACATAATCAAGAAAGTAAAAAGACAACCCACAGACTGGGAGGAAATTTTCACAAATCATGTATTTGATAAAGGTCTTGTACCTAGACTATATAAAGGACTCCTACAACTCAATGATAAAAAGATAAATAACCTAATTTAAAAATGAACAAAGGATATTAATAGACATTTCTCCAAAGAAGATACACAAATGGCCAATAAGCACATGAAAAGATACTCAACATCATTAGCCATCGAGGAACTGCCGATCAAAACATATATGTTAACCTGATTGATGGCAAAGGTGACACCTGCAGTATGGTGGGGCAGGGGGAAAAGATGATCTTTTGAAGGGCAATTGAATAGTCAAATGGACAAAATAAATTGTGACCCCTACTTCACACATCATTCATAAAAATTCCAGATGGATTGTAGGTCTAAATGTGAAAGGTTTAAAAATAAATCTTTTAGAAGAAAATGTGGGGTAGGCAAATGTTTCTCACAATGACATTTAAAAAAACTTATTATAAAGAAAAAGAAAAACAATTGGATTACATTAAGATCAATAACTTCTGTTCATCAAAAGACATCATTTAAAGTGTGAAAGATAAGCATAGACTGGGAGAGGACATTTACAATATAGGACTTGTGGTGATGGGGATGCACCATTCAGGTCTCCCTTTAAGAAAGGACCCCCTATGGAGCTGTGAGGAGTGTGATAAACTCATAACCTCCTGCTGTTGGCACCTTCAGGTTCGCATCAGCTTTTGAGCCAAGGTCATGCTCTTCTTGGAGGTCATTCTCAGCCAATAATTCAGAAAGGCAAAGGTAACCAACCATGCTCTTTACAGAGACAAGATTTGTGAGTAAGAAGACTCCACGTGACTCCTGCCCTGTCATTCAAGTCACCACCAGCCATCTGAGTTTCCTAACTGAGACCCCAGGCAAGATGGAGCAGAGCAAACCATACCTTCCATGCCCCATTCAAGTTCCTCACCCACACAGCTCATAGGTGTAATGAAATGAGTGTTGCTTGACACCATTACATTTTGGGACACTTTGTCACGCAATAACAGGTAGCTGGAACAATACCCAACAGAAGCATATGCAAATTCATCAAAAGACAAACCTGAAAATATTCATAGCAGCATTATTTGTACTAACCCCAAACTGGTATCTACCCCAAAACACCCATCAAACAGTGGGATGGATAAATAATTTGTGTTAATATTAACACAATGGAATATTGGCTCTGTGACAGTTAAACTCCCTAAGGCATACCCCAGGCCCTAAATCAGCATCAGCAGGAAACAGAGTGTAAATGCTGTGCAGCTCCAGGAAGCATAATTTTTATGCCCACTCAGATGTGACCATGGCAGTGTCAAGGGATAAGGAGGGGCCTCAAAAAGGCAAAGTGATAGTCACAAAGGACAATTGATTAGGATGTTCCTCCCAGATGAAAGAACCTGGGGCTGCCAAATGGACTAACCAGGCAGCTTACCCCGCTGCTAGGGCTGGAAACCTCCACTCCTCCTCCCCCAGCTGAACTTGGTGATCACTATGGACCAGTGATTACTATGTGCTTCTCATTTTCCCTTTTGCTGAACAAGAGCTATAACTGTGTTAACCTATTCAGTCATTGTTTACTAGAATGGATTGTCTTTTATTTTACCAGAACATAAAGAGCTACATATAGACCTGATGGGAAGATCTTTGTGTCACCCAAAGATACTGAGCTTTGACCTAGATATAGTAACTGGATGGGAATTTCAAGATTTCTCTTTTGGAGGTTGAGCATGTTCCAAATGTGGATATGAAGTGTAAAATGGATGTCTCATAGCCAAAATGTAGACTGTGGTAGAGATTGCTAGTTGTCTATTCCAATAGCACTCGTCCCCCTCTTCCAGACGTCAGAACCACAAATTTATTTGGAATGGTAATGGTCTTAGTCCATATTTGTTGCTATAAAGAAGAATATGAGGCTGGTCAATTTATTAAGAAAAGAGGTTTATTTGGCTCATGGTTTTGCAGGCTGTACAAGAAGCACAGTGCCAATATCTGCTTCTGGTGAGGGCTTCAGGCTGCTTCCATTCATGGTGGAAGTCAAAGCAAAGCTGGCCTGTGCAGAGATCAGATGGCAAGCGAGATATGGGAAAGGTGCCAGGCTCTTTCAACAACCAGCTTTTGCAGGAATTAATAGAGCCAGAACTCACTCATTACCACCAGGATGACACCAAGCTATTCATAGAGGATCTGCCCCCATGACCCAAACATCTTCCATTAGGCCTCATCTCCAACACTGGGGACCAAGTCTTAACAGTGAGGTTTGGAGGATCAAATATCCAAACTATAGTAGCAATGCAACCTACTAAAGTGCTATCATTTCTAGCTTCCCTTTTAGGTAGGTGTGGCCATGTGACTGCATTCTGGCATTGAAGTATAAGCAAAAGTGTGTAAGGCTTCTGGGAAGTCTCTTTAGAGAAAAAAGGGGCAAGCCCTCCTTCTCTTTCACCATCCTACTGACTGGGACACAGGTGTAAGGGCTGGAGCTCCAAAAGCCAACTTAGACCCTGAGAAAGGAAGCCATTATAGGGCAGTGGAGCAGTGAGATAGAAGACCCTTAACAGCCCAGGATTGTCCAACATCTGACTACTTGTATACAAGAGAGAAATAATCTTCTTTTACAAATCACTACTATTTTGAGTTTTCTGTCACAAGTGTTTAACTTTGTTCTAAATGGCGTAGACATAAATTGTCAGATTCAGAAAGCCCAACAAATTCAATGCAATAAAAATAAACAAAAGGCCAAATGTGGTGGCTCACACCTGTAATCCCAGCACTTTGGGAGGCCAAGCTGGGTGGATCACTTGAGGCCGGGAGTTCAAGACCAGACTGATGAAACCTCGTCTCTACTAAAAATACAAAAAATTAGTTGGGTGTTGTGGCACACATCTGTAATCTCAGCTACTCAGGAGGCTGAGGCACGAAAATCACTTGAACCTGGGAGGGGAGGTGGAGGTTGCAATGAGTCAAGATTGTGCCACTGCACTCTAGCCTGGGTGACAGAGCAAGACTGTCTCAAAAAAATAAAATTAAAATTAAAAAGATTCAAATGAAATTTATACCTAAACATTCATGGCAAAATTGCAGAACATTCAAGACAGAGATCTTAAGTGCAGGCAGGCAGAAAAGACAAATTACCTACCAAAGAATGACAAACTGGTAGTTGACTTATCAACATAAGAACAGAAGCCAATAAATAGCTTAATGATATCTTCAAAATAGTTGAAGAAAATAACTGTCAATGTAGAATTTTTAGCCAGGAAAATTCTCATTCAAGAACAAGAATAAAATAAAGACATTTTCAGGCAAGATGGGTAAGTCCAACAGACTCTTACTGTAGGAGTCCAAAGGATTTATTTCAGGAAGAATAAAAATGATTCCAGAAGAGCAATCTAAGGTGTAAAATGGAAAAATGAGCAAGAAAAAATGTAGACATTTGGTGAAATCAAAACAAACACTGACTATATAAAATAATAATTTGTGTGCTTAAAAAGAACTGAAATTCTAGACAATACCATATAAATTGGATGAAGGTAATTAGAGTTAAGGTTTTTGTATTTTGCAGAAGGAGGGTAAAGTTAAGTTGAGTTAAGGTTTTTGTATTTTGCAGAAAGAGGCCCCTTTGCATGAGGACTCCCTCTGACCACTGTGTCTCCCCCTGCATATGTGCAGGATAAGCTGGAAGTACTGAGGAATTAATGTCCCCAGAAGCAGCCCTCAACTAATAATGGGTGGGAATTAATGGATAAACACTCCAGCTCCCTCACCCTCATTTCTTGGTTTGTTCTGCACTGTCTCCTACAGTTACCTATTGGGATTTAGCCCTAGTTGGCACATTGGTAACCAAATGAGACATACTTCATTGGCTTCCTTCCCTTCCCTGTCTCACCTCCCAACTCCCTTATCAGTGTTCTCTCAAGCTACCTCCCAAATAAACCTTTTCATTCAAATTCTTACCTCAGGGTGTGCTTCTAAGGCAATCCAATTTAAGACATTAACTTTGGACATTTGTAATAAACGTAAGTGGACCAAAATCTCCAGTTAAAAGACAGAGATAACCAGATTGGATTAAAAAAAAACCCAACTACATGTTGCCTATAAGACACAAAGATAAAACATAAGAACATTGAAAAGTTGAAAATAAAAGCATAAAAAATTATACACTGAGCAAATTTTATTGAAAGAAAGCTGATGCAGCCAGACAGATAACAGATGAAATAGGCTTTAAGGTTAAAAATCATTACTAATGATAAAGAGAGTTACACATATTACTATAAAATTTATTTCACAGGAAGATTTAACAATTCCAGACTTGCAAATACCTACTTAACATGCTTTCAAAAGATAGAGAGCAAAAATTAGAATAACAAGGAGAAATTGACTTACCCATCATTATAATGGAAAATTTACAGACCAAGTAGATAGAAAACAAAAAAATTTCATAAAAATATTAATGATTTGAATGTCACTAATAATTATTGACCTACATAGAACTTTGCACCAATTAACTTAGGAAAACATTCTTTTCAAGCACCCCAGTTATGTTTTATAACAACTGACACATGCTAGTACATAAAGCAAGTCTAAATTAAGTTCAAAGAATTGGCATTTGTATAAATCACTTTCCCTAATAAAAACATTAAAGTTAATCAGTAACAACAAAAAAACCTATTTGAAAATTAAAACATATTGTCTAAATAACTCATGTCATAGGTCAAAGGAAAACTGATGGTCTGAGGCTCTAAACTTTCATGAGGTAAAAAGTGGAAAATTCTCAGTGTTGGGATGAAGGAAGAACCTTTAAGAAAGAGAATCAAATGCTGAATTTGAAGCTGCATTGAATTCTTTAGCATTTTTGAGGTAAAGAAGGCCTTAGTGCTCATTTGTCAATGCTGAATGGCTATGTTTAGGTCACATGCCCACAACTGAACTAATTGCAATGGATAGAGAGATAGAGGTCCTCCATCTGGCTAGTGTGGGTAGGTTCTACTTCTGTGGATATGAAATAGGGTTGGGGGTATTTTGACTCCTAGAAACTCCAAAACCACATGGGGTCAGAGAAGAGGTCCCTTCTGGGAGGAAAGCTAGACAAAGAAAATCACCCTTCTATAAATACAATTCTCTAAATGCCCCCACCTGGCATGATACAATGACTATATAAACAAAAACTTAAAAACCAATTCACATCCAGTTGCCAGATCCAGTCCCAAGCCCAGAGTTTGTGGGTGATAAGTTTTCCTTCTTCTTTAGGTTTTGAAACAACCTTCTTTGGATTTGGTAGACTATAGCTTTATAAAAAGTTTAACTGCCATCACCACCATGCCCAACATAGAGAGGCCCCCGTGATAAAGGGAAAACAAACACTGCAATAAAATCTCCCATTCATATACTGCATGCTCTACAGGGAAGGAGCTGGGACAGCCCCAGGCAGAGCAATCAGTTCTCTGGTCAGCCAACCAAATGACTCCCTCCTTATTTCAAGGACACCCCCCTGTCTAGGGTTTTCCATGGCCACTTCTGAGAAGGGTTTAGGGAAAGACTCCCCATCTGGGGGCTACTTCCTCCTCTCAGCATAATTGCAGGGTCTGGGACTTGCTCTTGGATTTGAGCAATCACAGATCACCGTTAGCCAACCTTGGAGTTCTCTGGAAATATTATTTTCCCACAATCCTACTGGGAAGCTGTTCCATTTGATTTTTTGTTAACTAGTAACTAACTTCAGAAATCTATTCCTGGTCATGGTCCTTGAACTAAATTTGCCTTTGTACTTTCTGACTTTTAACAATAAGCACAGCCCCTTTGGCCTTGTGCCCAAATTGAGCGCTTCCTCTGGACTTGAAATGGGGAACAAAGCTAATCTGACCTCTGCCTCCAGTCTGTATCCCAGTGCATGATGAAAACAGAGAGAATGTATTAGTTCCATTTACAGGTAGATCCGTGGGTGGCTGCAGCCGAAGGTATAGCTAGATCTTGCGGCCCAAATGATACTGTCAATGCTCTGTCTCTTCTTCCATCTCTCAGATCTGCTTGCCTCTGCTTGGCACCAGGCTAAATGAAGTTGTGTTCATATGATGGGCAAGAGAGCTCCTCAAATTCATACCCTTTCAAATTAGCAAGCAGCTGAGAGAACATTCTTTCCCCGTATCAATCTTAGGCTGATTCTCTGATTGACCCACCTTGAGTTCCGTGGCCATCCTTGTGGCCAGGTGGTGGGGCATTTTGGGCAGCAGTCAGGTACCCACCCCCTGTGATGGAAGTGGGGCTGGGCACTCTGATCGGCAGCTCTGTAGGGACCATATGGAGTGGGACAATAGGTGTCACAGAAAGGCATGCTAGGCAGGCAAAGACAAGGTTCAGTCTAGACAAGCAAGAGAAATGAAGGCCAAATAGTAGGATAATATGTGGGAAGCAACTCTGCCTAAGTTCCTGAACATTTATTGTAAGGGATCCCGGTATACCCTATGTTTCCCAACGACAAAAGCCAGTAAGTTCCTGAACATTTATTATAAGGGACATATATTATATATTATATATATATATATTATATTATATATTATAACATGTATTATAAGGGACCTGGATATACCCAATGACCCAGTGAGTTTCCCAATGATGAAAGCCATTAAGAAAACACAATCTATCATGTAAGCCAGATGCTGGCTGGGGTCTTCAGGCCTGGGGGAGGTCCAGAGCATGTCTTGAATTTCTTCTGTTCCCCTGGAGGCTGAGTTTCTCCAAGCTCTTGATCCCACAAAGGCTACCTCTTTCCTCACCACATGGCTCCCAGATGTGAAGCTTAGCCTTTTCTTTAACTTCTACAAAAAACTCCACTCACATAAAATAGTGAAGATGTTCACAGAAAGTCAAGGTTAGGGAAATGAAGGACACTGCCTTTGGCCCTCTGCCACTGGCCTTCACTCCACACACTGTCTTATAGGCATCCCTTCCCTTCCTCTCCTGGCTTCTCTGAATTTTCTTGCCAGCCTCTTAGAGGCCAAATTCCCCTCTTTGCCTCAGGCAGAACACACTATCTTTTATCTTGAGTTACTTGTAGAAACATCCAGTGCTTTGGGCTCCTACTCCCACCACTTACGACTTATAGAAATGTTTTCCCAAACAAAAGCCATTTACTGCCTAAGAAACATTCTACTCCCAGCAATAAAAATAGTACAATTTCCCTTTATTATGGCATTTTTCTAGGGATGAAGACAATTCCAGTGCCCTGCCGCCACCATGATCCTGTGTAAAGGAAGCTGAGTCATATCCACCCCCAACGTGCCCACCATAAACCGTATCAGCTCAAACACACAGCAAGGGCCCAACACCCAAGGGCAATGAAAGCAAATGGGATACTTGCAGGGAAGGTCAGAGATCCAAGAGCACAGATGCTGATAGACTGGGTCTGTCAAAAATCTAAAGGAAGAGATATATTAAATACTCTCCAGGCAATCCTCTGCGAGTGTCATTTCTCACAGGGTTGGCAGCAACAGTTCAAATCTGAAAGATTCACAAGGTCACAGCACACAGGCATTGCTGTTACGGATTACAACAGATCCATAGAATTTTAAAATCAACCAAACAAAAGATAAGGCAAATACTATTCTCATGTCCATTTCACATTTGAGGCTCAGCTTGATTGAGTAAGGTCAAGATCAGAGCCAATGTTTGCATCCAGTCTGTTTGATGCTGATGCTTCTAACCTTGAAATTTAGCTCTTGGTCTCATTTCTATTAGTCTGAAAGGCAATAGGTGTACTGGTTAAGAGCAGAGGCTCCAGGTTCAAATCTATCCCGGCTTTATTATTTAGTAGCCGAGAGGCCTCGTGTAAGTTACGTAACCCCCACTCTGTTCTTCAGTTTCCTTAGCTGTAAAATGAGGGTGGCAATAGCACTTATCTCACAGGGTTGTTGTACTAAATGAGCTTAGAACAGTGTCTGGCATGCACTAGATACAGAGTACACTATTCTTCTTCCCTAACTAGAGCTTCTTGCTGTCCAATCTTCAGCAATAGATCTGTGGGAAGCACCCGCTAGACACTGAGTCCCGCCCCTGCCTTCAAGCTGCTCTAATAGAGGTGGGAGAGACACAGGCGTCAACAGCCAAGGGACAGTAACCTTATTACACGAACTGAAGCAACAGGCTTCAGAGAACAGAGCAGGAAACGACCTAGAGAAGGAGAAGGTACACAAAACAGTGACATTGGCTCCCAATCTAGGAGCGTGAGTAATCATTTTCCAGGAGAGCCATGGTATTTTCAAACATGGAGTCCTCAGGAACTGGTGATGGGATATGGGTGCATAGAGGAGAGCAAAGGGTGTCTGGGGGCTGGGGGAGGTGATGGCGAGATTATACATGATTTTCATCTTCCGGGGGGTGCTCACGTTGGTGTTTAAAATGTTCTGGCCAGCATCACAAGGCGGGTGGTTGGTGGGATTAGGGAGACTGGTTAGGTGCCTGTTGTCTAGAAAGATTTCATTCAGATCTCATGCCTGGGCACCGGAGTCTCGTGAGAACTCAGATGGGCTGAGTGTCCCAGGCTGAGGAGAGAAGAGGGAAGGTTCCACCCTGGGCTATAAGGCACAAGCTCCGGGCAATCTGTATTCACGAGGTCTCTGCCTGCCTGTTTACTTTGTGGGGGGTAGCAATTCCTTGAGAGGGCCTATAGGTTAAATGAGGTCTGTGGCCTGCATATGAGAGAAATATCAAATCACATGTCCCTGAGCTCTGGAGCAATAAGAGAGTTGGATGAAGCATGTGACACTTCTGAGTAAACAGTCCACCCAAGAGGTGGCCATCATGACGCTTATAAGGCCAGGAAGTTACCCACATTGCAGCAAGGGTGTGTGTACCCAAAGATCACCCAATGCCAGCCAGAAGTTATCTATCAGGTGACTAACTAATATTGGAATGTGCAGTTGCTCTGCTCCCCCAGGAGGAAATGTGTTTGTGACAACCAAGGAATATGGGCAAACAAGAATAGTCAGGTAGTTTTTAGATTCACAATGCACATTAGAGTAGTAAAGTCCCAAGAACCCCTGCTGTTTGGAAATAATTTCGTGCAAAGTGGCTACGTCAAGGGAAGAAAGACAGGAAGGAGGGAGGGGAGGGAGGAAAACAGGAGGGGAAAGAAGGCGCTTCATCCTCAGGAGTCCCCTAAAGTGAGCAACCTCTCCTTATCGTCCTAACCATACCCACAGCCTGACCTTGGCTAGGGAGTGTCCCTGTCCACCCAGGCCTGACATTCATGGCATAGCCTTGGCTACTCTCTGTGGGCGCACCTGGGTTCCTGCCACAGCCTTCCCCTTGCTGAATCTTCCATCCTGATCTGGTGTTTTCTCTCTGGTTCAGTAATCTGACCCAGCCTCCAGAATGCCCCGCCACATTGACTGGGGTCCATACCACACCTCAGGTACCCTTACCTTCCTGTCACTCCGGTCATCTCTCTGGACATCAGTGACCAGTGATGTGCTTGCAAGGGGAACGATAGTGGCACCTATGGTCCTAGGTGGCTTAGACCTAACAAAGCCCCTCTACAGGGCTGGCTGTGCAAATGCAGCTGTTTATTGTGAACAGCTTGTGGCTACGATGTCTTTTGCTTCTTGCCAAAGCACCAAGCACAGAGCAGGGAATGAAGAAATTTGGAATGGCTGTGTGTGCCACAGAGCACTGCCATCTTTTTGCTAGAGTCTCTGCCTCATGTCTAGGGAAAGCCCACAGCTGGGGGCGGGGGTGACATGAAGCCATTTGAGGGTGGCTATGCTCTGATACTGGGGCTGGCATGTGATGCCTGGGCTCCCCAGGCATGTGATGAGGAGCCAGGGAAGGGAAAGAAAGAAACATTCTGCCTGCTTCCTTGTTTCCCTCGTTCTCTTCCTGCCCTTCCACAACCCTGTGGATACCACTTCTGAGTGGCCTCCCTCCTGTTCACAGGCACCTCTGAGATTTCCTGGCTGCCACATCACGTCTCCTCCGGCCACAGTCAAGCAACTCCAGATATCTACAGCAGCAGTAACACTTTGGATTCCTGATGGAAAACCGCAAGATGAGCCTCAGTGAAATGCCTGCTTCATTGTGGCTTCATTTTCAGGCTTTGTTATCTGACCCATTGACTTCTTACCTCGTGATGCTCCGTAAACCCTGTGGGATGGGGAAGAGTAAAAATGACATACACCAGCTAGGCACAGTGGCTCACGCCTGTAATCCTGGCACTTTGGGAAGCTGAGTGGGTGGGTTGCCTGAAGTCAGGAGTTTGAGACCACCGTGGCCAACAGGGCGAAAACCCGTCTACTAAAAATACAAAAATTAGCCTGACATCGTGATGGATGCCTGTAATTCCAGCTACTCAGGAGGCTGAGGCAGGAGAATCACTTGAACTCAGGGGGCAGATGCTGCAGGGAGCAGATGTTGCAGGGAGCTGAGATCACGCCACTGCACTCCAGCCTGGGCGCAAGAGTGACACATGGGGGAAAAAAGTGACACACACCTTTCAGGGCATGGCTGCTTAAGGGCTCTCGCTGCAAGCTTTTCCCCATTTCTCACGGCTGCCCTCAGAGGATAGAATTACCATAATTTTAAGGCTAAAGAAACAGGCCTGGAGAGGCCAGAGGCTTGCCCAATACCACACAAACAGAGGTGACTTTGTGTTTCTGGGTCAATGCTGTTTTTACACACTGGACTTCGTGGGGGGTCAGGAGCAAGTGGGACCACCTCCTGCTCTCTCCAAACTCATATCTTCTCATGGTGTCACTCTTCCCTTCCCTCCCAGACGGAGCAACGCATGCTTACCACCTTGAGGGTGCAAGTCTCACTAGATCTGAATTTGAGGTAAGGAAATTCAAGGCAGCCATGGTACACATTGGCCCCCATTGGTCCCAGGGAAGGGGAC
Organism: Ateles fusciceps; assembly: GCA_036589455.1. NCBI lineage: Eukaryota > Metazoa > Chordata > Mammalia > Primates > Atelidae > Ateles > Ateles fusciceps. Next base: position 1,769,557 of record JAZHEH010000053.1, on the reverse strand, counting down.
TCCAGGCAGGAGCAGGCCTGTGGTGTTCTTGATACAGGGCAAAATGGAGGAACAGGGTGATGGTGGCATGGTGCCCCAACCTGGTCTTAGGGGGTTTAAGGAGTTCCTGTTCTGAAGTGTTTCCATAATCAGTGAGAGTGAGCCGTGGAGAATAAAAATGTACAAGTAAACAGTCGTTCCACTTATACACAGTTAAGGACTTGTGGGAGGGGAGCAAGTTCCAGTTTTTCAACATAGTTTCTGATTGAAAGTGTCATTGTAACCCTCCTTATGGCCACCAGCTTAAATTTGAGAGCTCCCTTTGCCCTAGAATAAAACTCTGGTTTTCAGACTTCCTGGAGCCACCATCCTTCATCTCTTCTGTTTATTTTTTTCTCTTCTGTTTAGATTGGAGGGCCACTTCTGGCCTGCCCTTCTCCTTGCTGAGATTCTGTACACAATGACTGGCACACAGGTGTTTTCACCTGCACAAGCTTGTGACATTCTCACAGTCAGCCTACAGATTAGTTTCTTCTCTCAGTCTTAGAGATAAGGAAACTGAGATCTCAAGTGGTCAAGTCATTTGTCCAAGGTCACCTGGCAGCAAGTGGGACCTGCAGTGCTAGCCAATGTCTCACTGACATGTGTGGACACCACATGGGTCCATCCATGGTCAGGGACTTTCCTGGTTCTACCCATGGCATCCTCATTCGTCTTGTTTGCTTATATTTTCTTACAGCTACCTCACAGCCTCAACCAGGTCTTTAAAATTATTGAATTATTCATAGAGCTGGATTTACAAATCTGGGTCTCCTTTGTCAGGGGTGGCCTTCTCTGTCTTCTCTTCCTCCTCTCTGGAGATGGTTTCGTAACAAACTGTAAAGGCTCTCAGAGGCTCTGTAAAAAATAATCTATTCCCTGAGACTTAGGAATTGTCTAATTGACAAAAATAATAATAATCTATTCCCTCTGCACCAGTAACTCCTGCTGTGGTGGACTGGGGTAGTTACAGATTTTTTTTTTTTTTTTTTTTTGAGATGGAGTCTCACTCTGTCACCCAAGCTGAAGTGCAGTGGCATGATCTTGGCTCACTACAACCTCCACCTCCCGGGTTCAAGTGATTCTCCTATCTCAGCCTCCCGAGTAGCTGAGACTACAGGCATACACCACCACAACCAGCTAAGTTTTGTATTTTTAATAGATACAGAGTTTCACCTTGTTAGTCAGGCTGGTCTCGAATTCCTGACCTCAAGTGATCCACTCACCTCGGCCTCCCAAATTACTGGGATTACAGGCATGAGCCACTGCGCCCAGCCCTAGTTACAAATTTTGGTTGGCTTTCCGTTCTCAGTCTTCTAGTAATAATGTTCTTCCTTTTTTTTTTTTTCCTTTAGGGAATTGTCTTTTCTCGAATTCTAATCCATATGGCTCAACTGTCAATCACAGTTCTCCTCTATCCCCTCACAACAGAGGAGAGATGTGTGGCTGAGCCCTGGCCAATCAGAAGACCCAATGCCTCTTACCATTGTGATTGGTTCAGGAACAAGTTCATGGCCCAGTGATTACAATTTCACCCTCTCCAATCAGTGACACAGTGAATAGGCTACAGTGGTAGCAATGTCTGTTTTAATTTGCCCAATTATTCCCACAAGATAAATGTCTGGTCTGTAATTGCCGAGTTATACGTATACACATTTTAAATGTTGACACATTTTGTGAGAATGCCCCACAGATAGGTTGGTGCAAATTCACACCACTCCAGCAATATGTGGGGGGGTCTGCTTTGCACACCCTAGCAACACCTGGTGTTGTCAGTCTTTAACATTTGCCAGTCTGATAAGTGGAGACAGCTGTTGAAACCTGTTCTCAATTGTGGGCCTCCCTTGGGTCATGTTACCACATGCCTGTCCCTGATGTTGCCTACCCGGGCCTTGCTTCTGAATCTCTTGCCTGCTTCTTTATCCAACTTTATTGGTCTGCTTATAACCTGGTGTCACCGTACTTGACTAGAAAGTGGGTCTGTATCTTTTATATATATGCCTTTTCTCTTGAAACTCCTTGCAGGAGCTAAGAACAGTTTTGGAATCAAATAATTATTTGTTAGATGAATGAATGGAAAGTCCTCTGTGATTCGCCCATTTCCTATCACTGAGTGGTGGCATGTGGTTGGGTCAGTGCTAACCTGGATAGATGAATGCCCAAGAACACCAGATTTCAAGGATCCCAATATTTTAATGGTCATATTGGATGCTTCACATGATAATGGGACATGACTATCCCTTCCAGGAAATGATATCCCTACGGGAAGTCCTTGGTTAAGAAATCTTTAGTGGTGGTCTGCCATGTCTCTAGTGTGGAGTCAAAGGAACCAGTCCCTGATCTCGAGTGACTAAACATCTGCGCGAGAGGCAAAACTAACAAAAGAAGGATTTTGAGTTTAGGTGGTATCTGTATCAGATGGCATTTATGAAATGCAATCCTTTGGGAAAAATAGAACATATGGCGGGCTGGAAATGTTTGAGAATACTTTTATAAAAGAGGTGATTGTTAAGGGATTTTTATGAGGATTAGTGAGATGTTCTGGGCTCTGCCAGTGACATTTCGGGGATCTGACATCATAACTGGTGAAGTATAAAGCAGTGTTACAGGCCTCTAATTTCCATGTCCCTTAAATTAAGTTTTTAACCTTTTTAGTTGTTGGGTTTGGATACTGATGGTCCAAGAGGAAGGTCCTGATTCCTAGTGTTTTGGGGAGGAGTGTCACAACTTGCTACAAGCTCACCAGGAGGCAAGACAAATATTTCTGAGTTAGGGGAAGTGCTACACAGTCGTGGGAATTGCTGAGTTAGGGGAAGTGCTACAGCTCGTAGGCTTCCCGAGGGTAGTAAAATTCCCAAGGTATTTCAAACCAATGTTTTCTTTCTTCTTTTCAGTGGTGTCAGGACCCCAAAAGGTCACAGTTGCTTTTTAATAGACTAGGGCACTCTGGCCCTCTTAGCAGGGAATTGGACTCAGACTTTGAAAGGTGGATAGAATTTAGATAAATTAAGGGAAAAGGAAGTTCATTCCAGGCAGGGTGAATGAAGAAGAGCATTTCCATGAGACTTAATAGTTTATAAGGCCCCTTGACAAACATTATCTTTTTTATAATTCCAAATAATCCTGAAGGCATTTATTATGATTATTAGCATTTCTGTTTTCATATGGAAAAACTGAGGTTCAGAGAGGTTAAACAACTTGTTCAAGTATGCTCAACTCTTTTTTTTTTTTTTTTTTTTTTTGAGGCAGGGTCTCACTCTGTTGCCTAGCCTGAAGTGCAGTGGCGTGATCATAGCTCACTACAGCCTTGACTTCCTGGGCTCAAGTGATCCTCCCACCTCAGCCTCCCAAGTGGTTGGTACTACAGGCACTCATCATCATGCCTAGCTAATTTTTAAGATTTTTTTTTTTTTTTTTGGTAGAGACAGGTCTTGCTATGTTACCCAGGCTGGTCTTGAACTCAAACAATCTTCTAGCTGGCCTCAAGTAATCCTCCTGCTTTGGCCTCCCAAAGTACTGGGATTACAGGTGTGAACCACCATGCCTATCCTCTCTTGACTATTAAGAGGCAGGGCTGGCCAGGCACGGTGGCTCACGCCTGTAATCCTAGCACTTTGAGAGGCCAAGACAGGCGGATAACGAGGTCAGGAGTTCAAGACCAGCTTGGTCAACATGGTGAAACCCCGTCTCTACTAAAAATAAAAAAAAAATAGCAGGGCATGGTGGTGCATGCCTGTAATCCCAGCTCTTGGGAGGTTGAGACAGGAGAATCGCTTGAACCTGGGAGGCGGAGGTTGCAGTGAGCCAAGATCATGCCACTGTACTCCAGCCTGGATGACAGAGCAAGACTCCATCTCAAAAAAAAAAAAAAAGTAAAAAGAGGCAGAGCCTAGGTAACCACTGATTGGGGGAAAAAAAAAAAAGGCAGAGTCAAGCCTCAAATCCATGTCTCTGACCGGGGATGGTATCCAAAATATTTAACAACTAATATGGCATAGGTACAACACAGAGACTGATTAGGTGCCCACCAAACCCGTTTCCTCTTCTCCTTGGGTTGACAGCTGTCCATCCTCCTTGCTGTTAGAATGATGCATGAGGCCAGCCTCAGACTCCCTGGAAGACATGTGTTGCAGTTAACAGAACATAAGAGGGAAGGAGCTTGGAACCCAAATCCCCACTTAGAGGAGATCCACCTGCAAAGCAGGAATACCCATTTTAGACTTTATCTGAAAAACAAGTTGCTTTTATCCTTGAGTCACGGTACGTTTTGTTACAGCAGCTAGCTTTACCATAACTCATTCAGATCCCCACTGTTAGAACTGAGGTCAGCTGGTGCACGGGAGCAGAAGCATGGAGACCCCCTGCAGTGCCTGCAGAACCCTAGGACAGCAGGTCCTGGCATAATGTCATTTAGCTCAATGTGACTTCATTATAACACTGATGAGAGAAAAATCGATCCCCAGCTGGGCCACTGTCTAGATGGAGCCTGCAGGCTCTTCCCATGTCCACATGGGTTTTCTCTGGGTACTCCAGTTCCCTTCCACATCCCAAAGATGTGCACATTCAGTGAATTGGGGTCTCTACCTTGTCTCAGTCTGAGTGAGTGTGGGTTGTATGAGTGTGCCCTGAGATGAGCTGGCATCCTGTCCAGGGCAAGTCCCTACCTGGTGTCCTGAGCTATGGGATGGACTCTGACCCACTGCCACCTTGAATGAAATATCATTATCTTGCTTGTTTTTATTAATTTTTTTTAAATGTATGTAAAGCTCACGTTTATGTCAATAGATAATATTAGAAGTATTTTGGTCGCTATTTAGAAGTTTAGTGATGTTTTTAAGACCAGAAGTAGACTGTAGGAACTTAACTTCTGTTTAATCAACTACCCTCTGGGAAAACTGGTTTATTTTTACACTGTTTTGCTTAGACAGTAAGTGAGGACTTACTGTAATTGTTAGGGAAAGTACATTCTCAGGCACTTCCAACACCATGTAGTCTGAGGATAGTCCTTTGAGAATGAGCTGCAGGTGCTGGTTATTACAGGGTAAAAGGAGAAAGAGGACAAAAATAGTTTTTAAAAAGGATGGAAGTCCAAGCTGAGCACCAGCATTGTCCACCAGTGGGGCCATACCGAGGAAGCCTCAAGTGGCCAGAGAGGAGCTTGAGCTTAACACACCCACAGAGGGAGCTCTAGCAGACCCCTGAGTTGGGGTGTTCAGGGGTGAACATGAGGGAGCCCCATAGCTCATGATCTGGTCACCCCAAGCAAGACGGCTTCGCCTGTCACTCCCAAACACACACAATGAGTGCATTCATCTCTGAAATGTAACAACTTGCTTTCCTGTGAGCTCGAATGTCCATTCAGATCCCCTCACCGCTAAGTGGCATGTTTTAATTTCAGGAACTGTCCAGTTCTTCCCTAAACTTTCCTGCGATCCCAATCAACCAGCTAACACCACAGCATCAAGTCTAATTTTCAATGTCTGTGACCCCAAGTTCTGGCTGCACATGAAATATACATGGAAAACAGATTTAATATTTGTTGTCTGCTTACTATGTGCCAGACTTGATGCAAAGCATTTAAAATAGTACATTAGTCACCTTCTCTCCATAGTTCCTGTGATGTTTCCAAAGCTGTTCTAAAAGGAATCCCCCCTGAGCCCCTGGCCGCTCCTGAAGGGGAGACAAGGGGCTGGAAATGCTTGGCAGCCCTGTTTTATGCCTCAGTTCATATCAATCATCAGTAAAGCTGTATGGTTTTTACAATTCAAGCCTGCTACATTTCTTATTGGACCTATTTGTAGATGTTTAATCTTTCTGGTGTTCAGTAAATGGGATTTCTTTTCTGGGATACTTTGAAATTGGCTATTGCTGGTATTCTGGAAAGTGATTTTGTATGTTGATTTTTCACTTGGCACCTTTCTATGCTCTCGCTTTTAATTCATTTAAAAATTTGTTCTCTGATTTTCTTAGTAGATAATCATGTAACTGATAATGATAATTTTTAAACAGCTATATTGAAGTATAATTCATATACAGTTACGGGATCCTTGGAATGTCATTTTTCTTGCCAGAAACCTCTGTGGCCAGTGGTGCCTTGCCCGAGTTTTGCTCAGGCCTGCTGGGCTCATTCTGCCCACTTGGCCTGGCAGACTGCACTTGGCTCATGCTCCCAGCCTAGATCCCACACCTGCCAAGGGCAAGTCAGGCATAAAGCAGCGAAGGGTGTGTGAGCAAGTATGGGGTCTGGCTACTGAGCAGTCAGACACACTGGCTGCTGCAGTGGGGTGGGCAGTTCCAGGTGCCAGCACAGGCTCTCTGCTAGGCTGTAGCTGGACCAGGCACACTGCAAGCAGTTTCCACAGCTGGCACCAGGGAATGTGGGATGCCTGGAAGTTTGGAGATGCCAAGAACCACAGGGCCCCAAAGAGGAAGTTACATCCCTGGTTTGGGGATCTCCAAGGTCTTGGCTTCCTGAAGGGCCACAGCTCTCTTTCCTCTTCACCCACAACATGGTGAGCAAGGCGCATGTCTCAGCCCTGTTTCTGTTACAGCTCTTTTAGCCTCGCCATTTGATGGTCCCAAGTTCTTGTCCTGTGACTAGGAATAATGAGGTACACAGAGAAATGGAGGGTAAGCAAGATAAAGAGGAGCTTTACTGAGTGATAGAACAGCTCTGAGGAGATCTGCAGTGGGTAGCTCCTCTCCGCAGCCAGGGTGTCCTGATGAGGTTCAGCTCCTTGCACAGAGGAGACCCTGGAGTGGGAAGTTTCTCTCTGCAGGCAGGTCATCCCATTGTCTCTGCAGCTCTCAGCAGAGAGGAGGCCCTGGAGTGGGTAGCTCCTGTCTGCGTCTGGTCGTCCTGATGTCTGCTCAGCTCTGGATGAGCCTAGGGCTTTTAAGGGCCCCAGAGAGGAGGAAGCACATGCCAGTTGGTCCATGGACAGGCCCAGAAAAAGCACCACAAGTTCTCACTCTGGTCCGTGGGAACTGGCAGCCCAGCCCCCAGCCTTCAGGCCCTCCTTGGCCCAAAGGTGGGGCCCCTGGGGACCTACCCCCGCTTCTACCCGAGAACTTGTCTGCCTCCTGCTGCCTTTCATGGCATCCAAATTATAGTTGCCAAGGGGTGCCTGCAGGCCAGCACCCAGCTGCCCTCAAATCCCCTGTGGCTTATCTCCTATGCTCATTGATGACCAAAGTCTGGAGGGGGCTGAGGTGGCAGGGGACTGGTGTGTCAGCACTGTCTTGAGCATAGGCACACCCAGCTGGGCTGAGACAGTGCCCGGGCTTGGGCCCAACTTTGCTCCAAGATCAGAGTGGGCGCTGACAGCAGAGAGAAGCCAGCCAGTGGGAGCAGGCACTTCTGAGCCTGGTAGGGCAGGGTGTGCCTTCCTGGGCCCCCAAGAGTGCAGAGATGCCTAGGTCTGCAATTATGGTTTGGACAGCTGCACCTGCACCTGGGGAGTGAGGCTCCTGCCTGCTCTGTGGAGCCAGAGGCCCAGATCTGCAGTGACAACTTGGGCAGCTGCAGCTACACCCAGGAGAGTGGGTCTCCTGTCTGCTCCCAGCCCTGAGAGCACAGGGATGCCTAGGTCCACAGCCATGGATTGGGCAGCTCCTGCACCAACTCAGAAGGAGTGGGTGTCCTGCTTGTCCCTAGCTCCTGCTGGCTCAATAGAGAGTGCAGCCCCAGCCATGCCTCACTGCTGCAGCCAGCATGATGGCAGCAGCTGCTCCAGATGGCCTGCTGCTGCCATCAGTACCATAGGATTCACTCATTTAAAGGATATAATTTAATGGATTTTAGTATATTCAGAGTTGGGCAACCATCACCGCAATCAGTTTTACAAGGAATGGCAACTTTTAAATTCATAATTTTTCTTCTCTGCTCTTTTTTTATTTCTTATTGAATTGGTTAGGATCACCAGTAGACAGTTAAATAAAGTTTAATGGTGGCAGTGGGCCATCTTGTCTTATTCTTGGTTTTTCTGGGAATGTCTAATTTTTTACCACTGAATGGGATGTTTGGACAAGTTTTTGTTAGCCTTTAACAAGGAAAGTTTCCTCCTACCTCTAGCTTGCTAAGAATTTTATGTTCTGATTCAGAAATAGGAATACATTTCATCAAATCTATTCATGAAAGCATTTATTGTGATGGGAATATCTTTTCTCCCCTTCATCTACTCCTGTAGCAAATTATCTTAATAGATTCTCTGCTTAAAACTATGTTTACATTCTTTATGCATAATCCTTTTAAAACACCACTGGAGTCAAGTTGCTGATAGGTTTTTGTTGTTTTTTTTTTTGCGTTTAACTTTTTAGTATGATTAGCCCATAGTTTTCTTTCTCCTTTTTCCATCTTTCTCTTTCTTTCTTTCTTTTTCTTCTTTCTTTCTTTCTTTTCTTTCTTTTTCTTTCTTTCTTTCCTCTCTCTCTTCTTTTTTTTTTACAGAGTCTTGCTCTGTTACTCAGGCTGGAGTGCAGTGGCACAATCACAGCTCAATGCAATCTTGACCGCCTGGGCTCAGGTGATCCTCCCCAACCTCAGCCCTGCAAGTAGCTGGGACTACAGGTGCACACCACCATGCCCAGCTAATTTTTTATATTTTTTTGTAGAAATGAAGGTCTCATCATGTTTACCAGGCTGATTTCAAACTCTGAGGTTCAAGCAATCCTTGTGCCTCAGACTCCAAAAGTGCTGAGATTACAGATGTGAGCCATCATGCCCAGCCTGGTTTTCTTTTCTTTCTCCATCTCCTTCTTCTCCTTCTCCTTCTCCTTCCTTCTCCTTCTCCTTCTCCTTCTCCTTCTCCTTCTCCTTCTCCTTCTGCTTCCTCTTCTGCTTCTCTTTTGTTTTTAATATTTTGTGGTGAAGCAAGGTCATGCTTTTCTCAGAATGCTTTCAGGTAATGACCAAGCTACAGTAAGGAAGGAATAAGGGCCCAGTCATTTTCCTTGAACACAAGCCTCCTCTTATTTATTTATTTATTTATTTATAGACGGAGTCTCGCTCTGTCACACCCAGGCTGGAGTGCAGTGGTGTGATCTCAGCTCACTGCAACCTCTGCCTCCTGGGTTTAAGCGATTCTCCTGCCTTGGTCTCCCAAGTAGCTGCAATTACAGGCACCTGCCACCACACTCAGCTAATTTTTTGTGTTTTTAGTAGAGATGGGGTTTCACTATGTTGGTCAGGCTGGTGTTGGACTCCTGACCTCAGGTGATTCACCCACCTCGGCCTTCCAAAGTGCTAGGATTACGGGCATGGGCCACCGTATCCAGCCTCTAATTTAATTTGTAATTTTATTGCATAGCTTCTAGAACTCTGGAGCTTCTCATTGGGCTGGCAAATACTTGGTCAGATCTGTATTCTGGTCTGACAGCTTCTCTAACCCAATCCTGAGCCCCCTCCTTTCTCTTTCACAGGTGTGACAAACTGCTTGCCTCCCTAACTTCAAGTCCACAGTGGTATGCTATGCTGTCCAGTCTGGTATCTAACTGGATACCAAACTTGTAGCTTTCTGATTATTTCCTGTACTCTGGAAGAATTCATATATCATAGAAAGTATTAGAACCTTGAAAATTAGATGTAATTCACAAATAAAACCATCTGAGTCTGTCTAGGAAAAGAACTCTGACAATGGTTCTAATTTCTTCTGTGTTTATTGACCTATACAGGTTTTCTCTCTCTTCCTGGGCTAATTTTGGTAATTTTGAGAGTTGAATCCAATCTTTCTTCCCTGCTGTAAAATCCCATTGCAGTAGTCCCTACAAAAAAAAGTTGGTACTTTACACTGCCCTAAAAAATTTTATATTTCAATCTACGTTCTCAATTTTTTTAATTAACAATTTCTTTTTGGTTATCTTTGGAAATGTTTTTTAAAATAGCCATAGTTGTATTTTCTTGCTCATTTCAAACATTAGTTATCTTTTAAATTTAAATATCTTTTAAAATGAGATTTCATTAAATTTGTAAGTAGTAATAGTCTTTTCAAAGATCAAGATTTTGTTTTATTAAGTTCATATTTTTGTGTAACTGTTCTACCTCATTAAATTCCGCTAATTTTTATACTCCATCCCTCTACTTTCTTTGAGCTTATTTTGCTGCCTTTTCATTCTAGACTCTTGATTTAATGTTCTTTTATTTACTGTTAGCCCTACTTGTTTGCAATATACTTATCCTGAGTCCCCACTTGGGCCATGTCCCACAAGTCCCTGCAACAGAGTTTCTGATTGTCGCTTTTTCTAGTTTACAGTTTCCTTTTTAACTTAAGAGTAATGTTAGAGCAGGTTCCCCAACCTCCAGGCCATGGACCGAACCAGTCTGTGACCCATTAGGAACTGGGCCACACAGCAGGAGACAAGCAGTCTGAGAGTGAACATTACCACCTGAGCTCCACCTACCGTCAGATCAGATTAGATTAGATTCTCATAAGGAGCACACAACCTGGTTCCCTCGCATGCACAGTTCACAATAGTATTTGCACTCCTACAAGAATCTAATGCCTGATTATCTGCGGTAGAACAGTTTCATCCCGAAACCGGCACCTCCACCTCCACACTGCATATGTGGAAAAATTGTCTTCCATGAAACTGGTCCCTGGTGCCAAAAATGATGCGGACTGCTGCATTAGAGGATGCTTTAGAACTTCCAGTGGGGGAAATATATATATATACACACACACACAATATATATACACATTATGTTGTATTATATATATAAGTATATATTTGTTGTATCATATGTTTTATTTTGCTTTTTATTTTATTTTTATTTTTTTGAGACCAGGCCATGAGACTGGCTAATTTTTGTATTTTTGGTAGAGGTGGGGTTTTGCAATATTGCCCAGGCTGGTCTTGAACTCCTAAGCTATCTACCCGCCTCAGCCTCCGAAAGTCCTGGGATTACAGGCATGAGCTACCGTGCCTGGCTCCTGCTTTTTAATTTTTAATTTTATTGTGTAGTGGCCAAACAAGAAGGTTTGTATAACTTATGCTTTTTGAAATGTATTAGAATTCTTCTTGTGGTCAAATACATGACTCATTTTGTAAAAGGACTATAGATGCTTGAAAGAATGGGTACTTTCTATTTATCCAGTACGGTATTCTATTGATACATATATTAAATAGATTTCCAAATTCTATTGTGAGGTACACTGAAGCATATGATTAGTATATCTTTTTGGTGGACTATAACTTTTATCAATATGAACTCTCACTGTTGGCCTTGATGCTTTTTATTTCAAATTGTTGTTTTTGGTGTTAATATTGCTGCATCTATTTTTATAGCAATTTACCCAGGATTTGCTGTTTATTGTGTAATAAGCAACAATTTACCTGTTCTTGTAGCAATTACATAATATTTCATACCCATTTAGGTAGTATATATAGTTCTATACCTTTGTTTTCAAATATACTGCATAATTTCATTTCAGAAATAACTTTTGGCAACAGTAGTGGCTCATTTTTTAAATTTTCTTTACCTAAACTGAAACTCTATGCCTCGTAATAGGCTAATTTAACCTATTCATGGGTACTGTTATTACATATATGATTAGATTTACTCCTGTCATGTTATTTTATGTTTTCTATTTATCATACTTTCTTCTTTTTATTTTCTTTGTTTCTTTTACTTTTTAAACTTTTCTTCAGATGATCTTTTTTTTATTCCATGGTTTTTCCTTTTGTGGATTGGCAGTTATATATCCTATTTCTATTCCTCTTGTGCTTATAATTACATTTTGATGACATGTACTTAAAGATAATTTTCTAAAATATTTTGAAGTTATCTAGACTAGAGGTTAACAAACTATAGCCTATAGGCCAAATTGAAACCAATTGAATAGTTCCATAAACTGTTCTTTTGGATAAGCAGATAAATTGACTTTCTGATTTTAAAGCTTGAAGATTACATTTGTTTTAAAAAGTAGCAACAAACTGAAACTCACCAGATCACCACATTCAGACAATGAAATGCCTGACCCCTCATTCATCATGATAGCTTCCTTGCCCTTCCTTGTTCCTATTTTCTTACACAGCATTACATTTCTTCCCAGGTTTTAGTTGGTTAAGGAGATGGATTTGAGACTGAGTGACCATCTCCTTGGCTGCAGCACCCGATTAAAGCCTTCTTCCTTGGCAATACTTGTTGTCTCAGTGACTGGCTTTCTGTGATGTGAGCAGCAGGACCTAGACTGAACCCCTGGTGTTTTGGTAAAAAAATCCTGCCTGTCTCACATTTTCCCATAGCCCACAAGCTAGGAACGTTTTTGTTTGTTTTTTTGTTTTTGTATTTATACTTGTATTTATTTATTTATTTATTATTGAGACAGGGTTCACTCCGTCACCCGGGCTAGAGTACAATGGCACAATCAAGGCTTACTGCAGCCTTGACCTCTGATGTTCAAGAGATTCTCCCATCTCAGCCTCCTGAGTGGCTGGGACTATAGGTGCACACCACCATGCCCAGTTAATTTTTGTTTTTGTTTCTTTTTGGAGGGTAGAGACAGAGTTTTGCTGTGTTACCCAGGCTGGTCTTAAACTCCTGAGCTCAAGTGATCCTCCCTTTTTGTCCTCCCAAAGTGCTGGGATTCCAGGCATGAACCACTGCACCCAGCCTTTATATTTTTAAGTGGTTAAAAAAAATCAAAAGACAAATAATATTTTAAGACACATGAAACTTATACAGCATTCAGATGTCAGTGTTCTTAAGCAAAGTTTCATTGGAACACAGCCACACTTATTTTGTTTCTGTATCGTCTTTAGGTATACATATTTGTTTATATGTAGCTGCTTTTGTGCTACCATGGGATAATTGAGTGGCTGAGACAAAGACTGTATGGCCCACAAAGCCTAAGATATTTGCAATCTGGCCCTTTACTTTATAAGTTTGCTTATCTTTGATCTGGATGTCTATCCCCCACTCCCCATACAAGATAAGAATTAATACAGAGATTAATTCTTTCCAGCTAATACTCACTCCATACCATTTCTATATTGTATTCATTTGGGATTTGAGTTCCAGACACAGAAAATAATCCAAATGTTCATGAACAGGTGAAAGAATAAACAAATTATGTATATCAAGTACAATGCAATGCTACTTTTCAGTAAGAAAAGAATAAACTATTGATACATACAACATGGGTAAGTCTGAGAAGCATGTGGTTGAATGAAAGAAGCTAAATGCAGAAGGTTATATACTATATTGTAACATTAACGTGACATTCTAGAGAAGGCAAAATGATAATGACAGAGAGCAGATCAGCAGTTTTCAGAGGCCAGGTATGGGGGAGAGGCAATTGGCTGCAGAAAGGCATGAGGGAACATTTTGGGGTGATAGAAATATGTTATATCGTGGCTGTGGTGGTGGTTGCACAACTGTATCACAACTTTGTTAAACCTCATCCAGAAAAACAAAATTGGTGAATTTCATTGTATGTAAATTATAACTCAATAAAGCTGAATTTTAAAACCCGTCCTGGATAAAATGAATCTTTAGTGAAGAGCGGGGAGAATCTATGACAGGAAGAGGCTTGAGAGAACTCTCCAAGGTGATAGCAATGCTTTGTGTCTTCACTGGGAGGGTTGCATTGTGCAGGTTTGATGCATTTGACAAAATTCAGCCAGCACATATGCAAAATTGGTGCATTTCATTATATATAAATTTTACATCAAAGAGAATATATCAAATATTGAATTCTAGTTAATGATCTGTATACTTGAATATTTAGGGGGAAATGTCCTGAAGTCACACTTTACTTTGAAATCCATCACAAATAAGATGGATTAGTGAATGGCTAGCTGAACAGGTATGCGATAAAGCAGGTAAAGTGTTAGTGGCAAATGTCATGCTAATGGTGGGTGTTCTCCATAAAATTAAAATACTTGGTCTGCCTTGTAAGAAGGTTGTGTTGACATTGAATGGTTATATGCACTCAGCCTGGCACCTGGATCCAGTCTCTTTAACTATCTCATCTATAAAGAAATAGCGTTGAAATATTTTTATGCAGAGTACATACATTACTGTGCTCATATTCCCTTCTTTAAACGCCAAGGAAAAGATGTGACAGCACCCATGCGCTTGCCTGGTTTGAACCAGCAACTCACCTGGACCTTCCTGTTTGCTGACATGCAGCTGTCTTTGTTGATGATCTATAGTGGCCCCTTCTCTAAGCCTGAGGGAGTTACAGGAGTCTAAGTGGTTCCCTGGGACCTGGTTTACTGCTGGAACCCTGGAGATGGCATGATGGCAATGAGAGAAACTTACGGAACTCAACTTGGTACCAATACCCTAGTGGAAAAGTAGTAGACTCCTTACATTATAGCACTGAAAGGGCTTTTAGACACCATTTGCAGATAAGGAAGCTGACGTCCAGACAGAGAAAGTGGCTTGTACCAGCCCACACAGCTCCATGATAGCAGGTTCTACATCCCAGCTCTCCTCGCTCTCAGCCTTATTTGAGCTGTAGCCAACCTGACAGTTTCTTAAAGGCACTGGTGGGAGGATGCCTGGGCTTTGTGAGGTGGTAACAGCCACAGTGTGAGTAAGATCTGGATTCAACCTCTGGCTCTGTGACCTTGGACAAGTTATTTAGTCTCTAAGACTGGGTTTCTTCAAGAGTAATGTGAGAAGAACAATATCTTTTTTGTCAGGGTATTGTGAGGTTCCACTGGAATATCATCTGTGGAGCCATTTATGCAACGCCTAGACTCTGGGGGTGGGGCCCAAGAATATGAGTTTTAAGAAGCTCTGCAGGGGATGCTTAGGCACTGTAAAGTTTGAAAAGTACTATTTCAAGGCACCAATAAGAGTACATAGGAGTGGACCAGTCTGTGTGATTTTGCCATTTTCCAAAAAGAGACCTCTGACCTGTGCCGAAGGCCATTTCCAAGAACTGAATAGGGCTGAACAGCGGAAAAGTCATTTTAAAAAGTGTTCTCTCATTCCTCTCACAGCTCTCTTCCAACATGTTGTTTTCACCTTCAACAGAATGCCGAAGTGAAAATGAGGGCTGCAGTGTGTTTGGCAGAATGGAACAGATCAGAGGGGCGTGAAACGGATTCATAGCCGGCATGACCGAGCTCTGCTGGGAGGACTTGGCAGGGTGTGAAGCAGCCTCAGATGAGAGGTGGACCCCAGCCAGTGCTGACAACAAGAAGCCTGTCAGCTGCTGCCATTTTCCTGTGTTGTGGGAAGACCACAGACCTGAGTCAGACAGGCCTGGCGTCTAATCCCTGAGGCCTTGGATGGTGACTGGGTTCTTTCTGCCCAGGGAATTATGTGTGTTGGAGGACCTGGCACCTAGGAAGCATTCAGCACAGGCTGGAGTAGCCCCTCCTTTGGCCCTTGTTGGGAAGGGAAGGCAGTGCCAGACCCACGCCAAGTGGCCTTTCTGGTAGCTGATCAGTCACACAGAGGGCCCCCAGATGCCTCACTTCAAGCCCTCGCCATAGAAAACCCACAGAGCCAGGGTTTGCTGTGGCTCCTCTGCCCTGTTGAATGTGTCTCCGTGACCCTGGCCCCATCTGGAAGACTGATTGTGTGGCCACCTTAAATAGCAAAGATCACCCTCCCTCCTCTAGGTTCTCTCCTTCCCACTCTCTCTGCACCTCTGCGCTTTGGTCCTTTTCAAGCACTAGTCCCTGTGCCCAGTCTTCAGGGCCTTTTTAGCCATTTCTGTCTGCATGGCTAGTTAGTAGGCAGGGGGAGGTGATGAGTGGGCTGTCCCTTTGGATTTCATTAGCCCTCATGGTGATCAGCATTGGGGTAATGCACCTGCAACATCACATGTTCAACCTATGAAGAGTAAAGTTCCCGCTGACATTTCTACTATACCTTGTTATTCAAAAATGGTATCTGTCTAGGCCGGGCGCAGTGGCTCATGCCTGTAATCCCAGCACTGTGGGAGCCCAAGGCAGGTGGATCACCTGAGATCAGGAGTTTGAGACCAATCTGGCCAACATGGTGAAATCCTGTCTCTACAAAAAACTTCTGTAAAAATAGAAAAATTAGCCTGGCATGGTGACAGGTACCTATAATCCCAGCTACTCGGGAGACTGAGGCAGGAAAATTGCTTGAACCCCAGAGGCAGAGGTTGCAGTGAGCCAAAATCACACCACTGCACTCCAGCCTGGGTGACAGAGTGAGACTCCACCTCAAAACAAACAAACAAACAAACAAATGGTATCTGTCTCCTCTCCATCCTTGAGTTGTATTGTGAGAGCCTCAGTAGTTCCTAAACTCCAGGAAATGGGGTGCAGAAGAGGGAACAACTGCCTCTCTATCATGTGGTTATTGATTGATTAAAGTTTCACCTTGGACATCTTCAAAGCTACCAGGAGAATCTCACTCTGGGTGTTTTTTTTTCTTTTCCCTTCACTTGTACTGATAGGGACCTGGGTTCTCAAATAAGGATTCTATTACATACTCAAGAGCTAAGGGAATGGCACATGAGGATCCATCCACAACCATCACTCTGTGTCCCACGGCTGAGGCACAGGGCTTGGGGTAACCTGAACACACAGAAGGCTGCAGAATTAGCCATGTATTTCTTCAACAGCTACCCCGGTGTGCTTTGGTCTAAAAATCCATCATGCGTTATCAAAATGCATACTGGTCCAACCCTCAAAGCCAATTCCAGTCCAGATTAGGGCTTCCAGGAGGGAGATAGAGTTAGAGGTGTCAAAGATGAGAGAAGTTTCTAACAACACAGTTTATTTTCTTATCTTCCTACGAAACTCACCCCCACCCGCTGCTGTCCTCACCTCTGTTTTATTTGCATCTTTCTATTTCAGCTCCTACCTCTCATCACTCCCAGTTCAGATGACCCCCAAACTCCATCACCAGAGGCAGAAACTACCAGAGTTCTAAATGCAGCTGGATATGCCTCCTGGAGTTTTTGCATCTGGCAGTGACTATCTCACCTCTTAACCAAACTTAATAACTAGCAGGGAGAACCTCACTCCAAATCTGGCCCCCTGCCCAGCTGGGTTCAGTGCCAGGGTGTGGCTGGCACAAGACTAAATTCTGTAATGCATTAGCAGCAGAGTTGCATTTAATAAAAGCCAAGAGCTTCTGGATACACACATTGGAAGAAAAAAGAAGCAAGTTGGAGCTTAGTAGCCAAGCAGAAGCAAGGCATGGGGACATGAGGTGGGTGATGTTTCTCTTAGGACCAGGGGTCCAAGGATCTAAAGGTCATAGAGGAATCTTTGCTAGGGCTAGAAGGCAATAGCAATCTGTTAATTCATTCCAGAAACATTCACTGGCACTGTTCTAGACACTAGGACTGAAAAGATGGCACCAGAGGTGACTGAATACAAGGCAAAGGTTTTTTTATTTTTCTGAAAATTATCTCTCAGAAAAGGCTAATTCCATGTAGTCTTATATTGGAAACCTTAGTCTCCTCCCTCCCTCCTCCCTCCCTCTTTCCATTCCTCCCTTTCTTCCTCCCTCCCTCCCTTCCTTCTCTCTCCCTCCCTTCTTTCCTCTTCCTTCTTTCTTTCCTTCTCTTTCTCTCTCTCATTTGCACTCTTTTCTTTTCCTCTTTCTTTTCTTTTCTCTTTTTTCTCTTTCTCCATTTCTCTTTCTCCTTTCCACGTTCCCCTTTTTTTTCTTTATTCATCTTTTTAAGTAATGACAGCTGTCTGAGGAAGATGCCTTTGCCTGAAATGACCTCAGTCAATGCTAGTTTGTATGTTTATAAAGGTCACCTGATGGCCGTGGTGAAAAAATAGGCAGAGAAATTTGAACACAGATTTAGTAAGTCTCCCTAGGGATATGACCTCATAATGAAAAGAGTTGCATGTTTTTGCAAATAAGGCTTTTAAAGATCATTTTAAAATGCAAGCTTGAGGATTATAAATATATATCTACTGGGTAAATGGAAGGAAAACTGTCCGAATGTAATGTGAACGGGTAATTGTGGTTTGGGTTAGAATTCCCAATGTCAGCATCACATGCAGGTTCAGAAAGTGGTGCCTCTCAAACAGCTTTGGTGGAAGTGAAACATGTATTCTGAGAAATTGAGTTCAAGACTCAAAAAGTGTCCTAGTGAAGCTGTTCCGTCCCCCTTGCAGACTGTGGTCCCAGCTGCTTGGGAGGCTAAGGTCGGCGGATCACCTGAGCCCGGGTGTTCAAGTGGTGGATTGTTCAAGTGGTGACTGTTCTCCCTCCAGCCCTCATACCTTGGCCCTGGGGGTGGGGTCAATATCCTCTTCAGTACTGATGGCTGATTCCAAACGATTCTCTCCTTCCTTCCTAAGCAACAACTGGGTTGAATCTCCCTTCAAATCTTGTCAAACTATACCACTGATACTCTCCTTCTTGAAGGCACCTGGTGACCCCAGGTCACTTCTCATCTTGATCCTTGAGGACTTTGAGTTCGTTCTTACTCTCCCTAGCACTACGTTTATCTCACAGTGATTTCAATATCTGCACAGAAAATCCTCCCATGCCTTTCAGTTATGTCTCCTATTGTCCACCAGTGACCTGGTCACCTCCACCCTAACCTCACTCCCATGGTCGCACCCTGGAACTGTCATTCTCGCTGGCTGCAGTTGTCGGTCATCTCGGTTTCTATGTCCCACTCTCCAACCACTGTGCCCTGGGTTCCCAGCTCACTCCTTCTCTTATCCAGACGGCAGTAATCCTTCCACCAACTGAGACTTAGAATCTGATCCAACCACCTCTTCAAGAATCATTAGCCCCTTAATTGCCTCATTTCTCTCCTTACCCAATGTGGACTTCACAGCTGATCATGACAGAACGTCCTTGCCCACATTCCAGCTCCTACTATTGGGTTTCCCTTGGTGAACCTCACCATGGCTGACCTGGAATGCTTAATCAATAACAAGATGGGAAGCAAAACGACAACCTAGTTTTCTTCCTTTATCTCTCATCCTGCTTTAGCCTTTGCCCCATTCTGCTCCTCTGTAAACAAAACTCTTTTTTTTTTTAAAACAAGGTCTCACTCTGTCACTCAGGCTATAGTGCAGTGGCATAATCACAGTTCACTGCAGCCTCAACTTCCCAGGCTCAAGTGATTCTCCCACCTCAGCTTCTCAAGTAGCTGGATCCACAGGTGTGTATCACCACACCTGGCTAATTTTTTTATTTTTTCTTTCTTTCTTTTTTTTTTTTTTTTTTTTTTGTAGAGACAGGGTCTCACTTTGTTGCCCAGGCTGGATAACTCTTTTTTTTTTTTTTTTTTTTTTTCTGGGACAGGGTCTCACTCTGGTTTCCCAGGTTGGAGTATAGTGATGCAATCAGGGTTCATTGCAGCCTCCACCTCCTGGACTCAGGTGATCCGCCCACCTCCGCCTCCCAAGTAACTGGGACCACAGTCGCACACCACTACACCTGGCTAATTTTTTGTATTTTCAGTAGAAATGGAGTTTCTCCTGTGACTATGTGGGCACAACTGTCCTAGGAAAAGGGAGCAGCAAAGTGCACAGTCCCCAAAGCAGGAATGAATGTGCTTAGTGTTTCCAAAGAAGAGCAGGGGTCAGCAGAGCTCAGGTGGAGTGAGAGTGGGGAAGAGACTGGATGTGGTCGAGTGGGGTGCTGGGGACCAGACAATGGCAGGCCTCATGGCCATTGCTAAGGATTTGAGCTTTCACTTTGTATGAGATGAGAAGCCTCAGGAGAGTTTTGAATAAAGGAGAACAATGATTTGAGCTAAGTTTTTGAAAGGTTTACTCCAGCTGCTTGGTGGAAAGTGGACGGTGGAGGTGAGGGCAGAGGCAGGGAGACCGGTTAGCAGGCTGCTGCAGTGACATGGGAGAGGACTGTAGGTGGCTTGGGCCATATTAGAAGCAGTGGTAAGAAACACTGAGCTCTGGATGTGTTTTGAAGGTATGCCAACATGATTCACTAACCCGTCCCATGAAGGGCATGAGCGGAAGAGAGCAATCAAAAATGACCCCCAGGGTGTTTGTGAGCAACTGGAGTTGCCCTTTCTTGAGAGCTAGACAACCAAGAGGGCCACGCGCAGAGGCTCACACCTGTAATCCCATGACTTTGGGAGGCTGAGGCGGGTAGATCACTTGAGGTCAGGAGTTGGAGACCAGCCTGGCAACATGGTGAAAACCCATCTCTACTAAAACCACAAAAAATAGCCAGGTGTGGTGGTGCATGCCTGTAATCCCAGCTACTCAGTAGGCTGAGACAGGAGAATTGCTTGAACCTGGGAGGCAGAGGTTGCAGTGAGTTTGAGAACGCGCCACTGTACTCCAACCTGGCTGACAGAGCGAGACTCTGTGTCAAAAAAAAAAAAAAAAAAAAAGAAGAAGAAGAAGACCAAGAGGAACACATTAGAGGGATAGAAGATGTCATTTGGGATGCAGCCAGGCCCGGCACCTCATGCCTGTAATCCCAGAACTTTGGATTGCTTGAGCCCAGGAGTTCGAGACCATTCTTGTTATGGCTAACACAACAAGAATCCATCCCTACAAAAAAATTTTTTTAAAATTAGCCGGGCACCGTGGCATGTGCCTGTAGTTCCAGTTACTTGGGTGGGGAGCTGAGTCTGGGACGTTGTGTCCTCACTTTAGATATCATCTTGTCAAAGAGGCCTTCTCAGATCATCCTATCCAAAAGACCAGACCTACCCCTACCCCTGTCTTCCTGTCCCCTCTGAGTCCAGCTTCAGTCTTTCTTTATAGCACACATCACCATTTGACATACTCAACAATGACGTTTCCACAGTTCTCGCCTTCTCCACGGCCCCTGCATGTCATGTCAACCCATAGACTTGTCTGTTTCTTTCACTGCTGCATCCTAGAGCCTAGAACAGAGATGGGGCACATAGTAAGAGCTCAATAAATGTCACTGAGTGAATGAATGGATGACAGAGGCAATTGTCAGCAATGGAGAACTAATTGCCTCCATTTATTGGGCAGATTCTTCTACATAGAGTATTTTATTTACATTTTTTTTTTTTTTTTTTTTTTTTTTGAGATGGAGTTTTGCTCTTGTTGCCCAGGCTGGAGTGAAATGGCAGGATCTCAGCTCACCGCAACGTCCACCTCCTGGATTCAAGGGATTCTCCTGACTCAGCCTCCCGAGTAGCTGGGACTACAGGCATGCACCACCATGCCCGGCTAATTTTGTATTTTTAATAGAGACAGGGTTTCTCCATGTTGGTCAGGCTGGTTTTATTTGTATTTTAAGAGAATACCTTGTGAAGGAGCTGCAACTATCCCATTCACAGTTAATGCTGAGGCAGTTAACACATGCCATTAGTCTCTGCTTCCCCACCTGGGGCAGCCCGTTCCCCCCACCCTGAGGGCAGGCCTCCCTGGGAGAGCTCTACCAGGTTCTCTCATTTCATTAAATCTCACATCAGCTCTAACAGGGAGGGGCCTGAATCCCCACTTTACAGATGAGGTAAACTAAGACTTCTCTAATGGCAAACCGGGGACTTCAAATACGGCCATCTCGGGCTAGGAGTGGGATGGAAGACCAGAGGGGTGTGAAGTGACACCCGAGGGAGAATGGTATCTAGCGGAGCCAGCACAGCTGAACACAAGGAACTCTGTGTTCCAGGAGCCTCTGGCTGTCCTCTCTCTTAGTCCTGGGGGCATCGAGCTTGATCTTTTAGACATTGTTCCAGCTGCGTTCAAGGGTGTGCCTTTTTCTGGAATGCTGGGAAAGATTCCCTGACCTTACAAAGGCAAAAGCCATGTCTACACAGAGCTGGGTTTTTGGGAACTGCCATCTGAGGCAGTGGAGGGGAGATTGGGCAAGGCTTCCGTGGTGAGCCGTGGTTTCTGGTGGGTACCTGTGGCTTCTCCCAGGAGGCTCTCCTGCCTAGGGTGCAGCATCCCCAGGCAGAGAAAACAGAGCTGCTTACAAGCTGGGCTGAGTGCAAATAAATTCAAATTGTACAGAAATGCAGAGGCTGACCCCTTAATTTAAGAAATGCTTTTAAAAATAAAAAAATAAAAAAGATTTTAGCACTTACCAGAAATGCTTTAGATGCAGAGAACACATGCAAATGTGCTGAGTTTGTATAAGTCACCTTCCAGAAAGGAAGCAGTTCTATATTCCCAAGGCCTAGATATCTCAGCCCTCCAAGAAGGAGGCCCAACTTGAAGGCCTACAGAAGCCCAGACTTAAGGATCATCACAGTCTCTAAGATTAAAAACCAGGACATGCCATCAAGGAATGAATAAAAAAAAGGTGATATATGTTTATCATTGCAATACTATGCAGCGTTTAAAAATAAGGAAATCCTGTCATTTGTGACAGCAGGGGTGAACCTGGAGGACATGATGGTAAGTGAAATAAGCCAGAAACAGAGAAACAGATACTGCGTGTTTTCACTTATTTGTGGAATCTAAAAAAATTATTTAATAGAAATCAAGAGTAGAATGGTAGGGTGGGGCGGGATGGTGCTGGGGAGGCGTTAGTCAAAGGACACAGAAGTTCAGTGAGGAGGAACAAGTTCAAGGATCTGTTGTATAGTGTGGTGACCATAGTTAATAGTCACGTAGAGTACTGAAAATTGCCAAGACAGTAGATGCCAAATGTTCTCATCTTAACAGTATGTGAGGTGTTGAATATGTTAATTAGCTTGATTCAACCTTTCCACAATATACACTTATATCAAAACTACATGTTGGAAAGTTTAAATGCCATTTGTCATTTGTCAATTGACAATGACACATAGTCTGACAAATGATGTCTCTCTGGTTTGCAATTGTATTCATATTGGAAATCTAGCAAATGCTGCTGGCTGTATACACTTCTTGCCCCTAATGCTTGACTGAAAACCAGGAAATTCCGTGAGAGTCAGACCACCATGGATAGACTGGAATGTATGGTCACCAGAGGTGTGACACTAAATAACATATTTAGTCAGTTTGGGGACTGAATATTAAGGCCCAGCACAGTGTGGTGGGGAGAACAGAGGCTTCTGCTGGCATCCGATGCTGCCCCCACCTACTGAGGCCCCAGGCGAGTCATTGGCAAGAGGACTGGCGATGATGACATAAGGGGCCTCAGCCCAGGGCCTAGCTCATCAGGCACTTGATGAATGGTATTAATTTCACCTCTAACTGCCATTCTCCATTCCTGTGGCCTGCTGGGACTTGTCACCAAAGGTGTCTGGGGAGGGGTGCTCTGTGCATGGGGAGAACCCTCCTCTTTCCTCCTCACCCCACCCTGTTCTGCTAACCTGGGCATCAGTTCACTTCACACTAAGTGCTGGAAGTGAGGGGCATATTCCTCTGCAGTGATCCCAGTCAGACTCTGTTCCTGGCAAATAGGTTTCAACTCACTTGTCACCTCCAACCAATTGTTTAATACTGGTTTGGGCCGGGCGCAGTGGCTCTCACCTGTAACTCCAGCACTTTGGGAGGCCAACGTGGGAGGGATCACCTGAGGTCAGGAGTTTGAGACAACCTGGTGTCTGGCCAACCTGGTGAAACCCCGTCTCTACTAAAAATAAAAAAGTAGAAAAAGTAGCTGGGCGTGGTGGCAGATGCCTGTAATCTCAGCTACTCTGGAGGCTGAGGCAGGAGAATTGCTTGAACCCAGGAGGCAGAGGTTGCAGTGAGCCAAGGTCACGCCATTGCTCTCCAGCCTGGGCGACAAGAGCAAAACTCTGCCTCAAAAAAAAAAAAAAAAAAAAATACTGGTTTGAAGTGCCCTGTTGAGAAATCTGGGCTTCTAGAGAAGAATGCTGTGATTGATTGGTAATGTCTGCCATGGCCTAGGAGAAGGGAGCGGGGCACACAAGCTCCATGGTCGAATCCCCAACCCAGGGCTCCCTCCCAGGCAGGCTGCTCACACTGGGATCCCCAGAAGGCGATGCCAGGACAAGGATTTGTGTGCAAGTAGTTTTTAAAGAAGGGATACCAGGAGTGGGGAGTGGGACAAGGAAGGGATAGAAGGCAAGAGACAGAAGCCTATACAGGGGTGCTAATAAGTGGGCTCCAACTAAGTTACAGCAGCCCACCTGGGGACAACTCTGGGAGAGGACAGGGAATATGCCTCAGAGTTATCCACCCAAGGAGAGAGGGAGGGACAATTTATCCTTTATGCTCCCCAGCCTGCCAGCCCACCCCAAGTGAGCTGAGGTTCAGGTGGCTGCAGGGAACACCTTTGTGCACATCTGGACAGGGTGCCAACTCCAGCGGCCCCAGAGCCCTGCCTCACCCAGGAATGGCAGCTGTGCACTGACAATGGCACTGAACCCGAAGTTCACAAGGGGAGATCCCAGAGTCGGCCAAACCTGGGTGCAAATCCTGGCTCCAGCTGTGTGATTTTGGCAAGCTACTGGACTTCTTAGCATCCCCCTAACAACCTAGAGGCAACAATCCCTGCCATTTGGGTTGTTGTGAGAGTCCCTCTGATACTCCCCCTCCGAGATACTTCCCTGACACTCAACTAATTCAGCACCTGCTTCCCCCGATCCACACATATAAAACATAAATTGCCCGGAGGCCTAGGCTCGATCCACCTGAGAAGATCTGGGAGGAGAGTCCTGAGCTGCCACTGGGGACATAAAAACAGGCAAATTGCCTCCAGACACAAAGCCAGCCTGAAGATCCCCCACATGCGGGAGGTGATGGTCCACTGCCGGGCAGAGGGA
The DNA here is from genome assembly GCA_036589455.1 of Ateles fusciceps. NCBI lineage: Eukaryota > Metazoa > Chordata > Mammalia > Primates > Atelidae > Ateles > Ateles fusciceps. The sequence continues at coordinate 1,744,943 of JAZHEH010000053.1, read as the reverse complement.
GGATGTTTGACCCACCTTTTTATGCTCATTTTTAATTGCCTTTTAAAAAGTTCTGGTTTTGCTTTTGTTTTACAACATCCATTAGATATAATAACGTTGTGCAAGTATACAACTGATGCATAAGCAAATACACATATTAGGGTGTGTGCTCAAAAATATTTTATGAGTGTATAACAAAAACACTTTGGAGACAACTGCAATTGAGCTTTCTTTCTTGGCCTGGAAAACACATCTGGCCTCGTGTGCTCTTAACTCTCCCCACACCCTGCCCTGCTGCTTGTCTCACTCTCTTCTAGTAAATTATGTCTTGCTAAAATTCAGTCCCTGGCCTCTAAAAGTTTAGAAAGGAATCTGTTACATGTTACTTGTCTGAACACCATGAGAAGCCAAATCCTGCCCCTTCCCAGCCTTGGGTTTTTCTTCCTGGGCCTCTCTCCCATCCCCCACCTCCTGACCCATCCCCAACCTGTGCTCCAGCCAGACCACACCTTGGAAATCTCCCAGGCTTACTCTGAGTGTCCCACCCCAGACATTTCCTCACGGTATGCCTTCCCCTAGCCCTGCAGGTCTTAACTGCCTCTGGCTCCAAAGCCCAACACAGAGGCCACATCTACCATAAAGCTTCTCTGGATCCTGAAACCACCAGGAGACACATCCTCGGGCGCTTCCTAGAAACCGTACCTGAATGTCCCCCAATGAGATATGACATGTGCTGCTTTGGGTCAGGACATAATTTGTGGGGCTTAGTGTAGAATGAAAACATGGGCACCCTGTTCAAAAAGGGAGAAAAAAGTGCTGCTAAAAGTGCTGCTAAAAGTACTAACATGTAAAGCTTTCTCCTTTCCCCTACCCTCTCTCGACGTGTCATCCCATTTTTTGTTCTCTATTTATGGCCGTGTCCATCAGACACAGAAATACTGATGTGAGTGCAGACCCTCACAGGCTCCCACCCTCTACCCCAGAGCCCACAGACCAGTGGCTGCTGGGATACCCTCCCACTATAGCTGCTGAGTCAGCATGTTGAGCTATAGCTGCTGAGTCAGTGTGCTGAGCCAGGCATCTCCCTTCCCCATGGGCCTGCTGCCCCAACCCAAGGTGGACGGGAGACCCCCAGGGGTAACACCATTGTGCACTGGGATGCTGGATCAGGGGTGGGCAAGAGGTCTACCCCTGCGAGTGACCCACCAAGCATGGTGTTAAGCTGCCCCCATGCCTTCCACACCTTAAAGAACTCACCATCTTGGGTAGTATTTCCCAAACTCTGAGTACCATCTTCCTATATTTTGCTACAGATACTATCATTTACTTAATATTTTTATTTTTTAGAAGTGGCCTCACTCTGTCACGCAGGCTGGCATGCAATGGTGCCATCATGGCTCACTGAAGCCTCAACTTCCTGGGCTCAGGCGATCCTCCCACCTCAGCCTCCTGAGTAGCTGGCTCTACAGGCATGTGCCACCATTCCTGGCTAATTATTAAATTTTTTATAGAGACAAGATATTGCTGTGCTGCCCAGGCTGGCCTCAAACTCCTGGCTTCAAGCAATCCTCCTGCCTCAGCCTCCCAAAGTACTGGGATTACAGGCATGAGCCACTGTGCCCAGCAAATGCTTAATATTTTTCTTTAGAGTAACTAATTTCTTTTCCTTCAATAAGTTTGCTTCTAAGGGAGTCTATGTATCCCTGTGAAATTATATTAATAGATGGAATGGGATAATCACATGTTTTTCTAATGGACATCAAAATCAATACTAAACTGTTAAAATGTTTAAAATGCCTGTTCACATATCACCAAACTGCATCTGGTGGAGCAGCCCTGGAAGGAGATGCTTTCAAGGAAACATTGATTATATTGAGGAAGTTTGACTTACACAATGTGCATGAATAAGTATAACCTACAGCAGGGCGGGTCATGTGTGAGACCAGTGTGGCCTTCACTTAAAAGCCCTCACATTTAGGGTTTAATGCTCTGAGTTGATTATCTTGATTTTTTTTCCCCTAAGACAGAGTTTCGCTCTAGTTGCCCAGGCTGGAGGGCAATGACATGGTCTGGGCTCACAGCAACCTCCGCCTCCAGGGTTCAAGCAATTCTCTTGCCTCAGCCTCCCAAGTAGCTGGGATTACAGATGCATATCACAACGCCCGGCTAATTTTTGTATTTTTAGTAAAGATGGGGTTTCACCATGCTGGCCAGGCTGGTCTTGAACTTGTGACTTCAGGTGATCCATCCGCCTTGGCCTCCTACAGTGCTGGGATTAGAGACATGAGCCACCATGCCCGGCCTATCTTGAAATTCTTAATGATTTTCTCTTTGAGTTTGTGTTTTGTGAGTCGATGGGAGGGTAAGGCATGTGCTGGTGGCTTGGGCCTCAGCTTACATGCCATTGTGCCTTCTGCACCTCCCCAGGATGGGGTCTAGAGCACCACGGTCAGTAATGAGCCAAAGCCGAGGGAATAAATGAACAAATCAACAAATGAAAACATGGACACCCAGGAGCCTGAGCCTCTGTTTTTAAAATTTTATTAAGTAGGACTGTTTCTGATTAATCAGTTCACTCAAGATTAATTTATACACATTTTAGAAAAAAAATCATTGAAGAAATTAATTCCTTTAAAATACACAGGCGGTGGCTCACACCTGTAATCCCAGTACTTTGTGAGGCCGAGGTGGGCAGATCACCTGAGGTCAGGGGTTCGAGACCAGCCTGGCCAACATGGTAAAACCTCGTCTCTACTAAAAATACAAAAATTAGCCAGGCATGGTGGTGGGTGACTGTAATCCCAGCTACTCGGGAGGCTGAGGCAGGAAAATCTCTTGAACCTGGGAGGCAAATGTTGCAGTGAGCTGAGATTACCCTACTGCACTCCAGCCTGGGTGACAGAGTGAGACTCTGTCTCAGAATAAATAAATAAATAATAAAATAAAATATACAGAAACTTGTTGTGGAATAACCTGCCTGCCCACCTTTTTGGGGCCTTTCTCTGACCAGGAAGTTCAGGCCTGTGACCTGGAAACAAGCGAATGCACCACGTGATGTGAAGTGAACTCTCAGCCAACCTTGGGCTTCCAGTTAGCCTGAGTACTGCAACCTCCAGGTGGTCTGAGATGACACTCTGTGACATGCATTTCTCAGGGGTTTACCTTGTAGGGCTATGTGACTAACAACTAGCAATTCACATCCTTGGGAGGCCCTGGGTGAATATGGCCAAATATTTATCATTGAAAGGTGCCAGCCCTTAGAGAAATGGCCTCCATCTTCATCTTTCAATCAAATTTCACTTTACCAAACAACAGAGCCACAACATTTTTAGAAGGACAAAGACTAAAGTGTCACTCATGACAAACATTTTGAAAACAAGATTTTCTAAAATGGAGAATATAGAGGAACACATAGTTCATGGTCATAGGCTGGTCACACTACCTGCCACTTCATTAGTCTTTGCCAGGGGACATTTATATGGGTTGTTTACTGGCTACATTTAATAGATGACAAAAAGGACAGTCCAAATATGCTGTTTTCCATCAACTGAAACATACCACTCACATTTGCCTTATTTTGTATGAGAATCTTTATTTTGAAGTTTTGCAGTAAGCATTTGAATGAATGGACACATTTTAGGACTGACCACATAAATCAAGAGATGGATGTACATTCTTATGTCATTTTATTTTTTAATTTTTAATTGTTTTTTAGATGGAGTCTCACTCTGTCACTCAGGCTGGAGTGCAATGGTATGATCTTGGTTCACTGAAACCTCCACCTCCCAGGTTCACTGGGATTACAGATATGCACACCACACCCGGCTACTTTTTTTAAATTTTTAGTAGAGACAGGGTTTCACCATGTTGGCCAGGCTGGTCTCAAACTCCTGACCTCAAATGACCCATCTGCCTCAGCCTCCCAAAGTGCCGGGATTACAGGCATGAGCCAGCACCCCAGCCAGCATTCTTATTTTAGAAGTCGAAAGTTCACACATCATTTGCTTTCCAGATACAGTCAGTGTTTCCAGTTCTTAGTACAGCCTTCCTGATTTTGTCTGTGTTTCTGTGCATGTGTGTGGCCATGTCTGTACGTGTGTGTGTGCATACCCACACCAGGCTGTCTGCTACTCACTGTGCCTCTTTCACTTGACTCTCCCTGGGACATCTTTTCTCGTCAGTTCATAAAGATGTATCCCATGAGAGGACTTTTTAAGGTGACTCATCAGGCCAGGTGCAGTGGCTTACACCTGTAACCCCACTACTTTGGGAAGCCGAGGCGGGTAGATCACCTGAGGTCAGGAATTCGAGACCAGCTGTCCAACATCGTGAAACTCCATCTCTACTAAAAATACAAAAATTCACTGGGCATGGTGGTGGGCGCCTGTAATCCCAGCTGCTGGGGAGATTGAGGCAGGAGAATAGCTTGAACCCAGGAGTCAAAGGTTGCAGTGAGCCGAGATCATGCCACTGCACTCCAGCCTGGGCAACAAGAGTGAGACTCCATCTCAAAAAAAAAAAGACTTATCAGATGCATTTTGGGGTCAGGCTCAAATGAAGTCCATGATTCCAAGGGTCTTCTAAACCGATCCAGAGATTTTCTCCCCCATCACCACAAGCTGGAAAATAGCCTGATAGTCATTAATCCTGAGGGAACAACTGACTCTTCTGAGACCATCTACTCTCTGCCCACAACCTGCAACCTCTCCTGCATACCCCAGCTGTGGCTCTGCTATTCATCCCACAGGTCCTGCCCAGGCCCACCCACTTGGCCAAAAAGTTGGCTTCCAGCCAGACCTAGTTGATTGATTGGCCACTATCCTCATAGGAAAAGTCTGAGTTATGAGAAAAAAAAAAAAAAGAATTTCTTCCAAAATATAAAAAGGAAACTGCATGATCAAAGTGAATAAATGTTTAATTAAGTGCCTGCAAAGTGGAACACTATGTAGGCTTCCTTAATTGATATATTCAGTATTTTTAAAAATTTTATTACATTTTCAAAACAAATGGAAAGTAACATTTCCTTCTTTGCAAAACAAATTGAAAGTAACATTTCCTTCTTTGCAAGAATTCTTGAGGCACGTGTGGGGATTGCCGAGAAATAACAGGTTGCTCATGTCCTATTATTTTAAAAAGAAAAATTATTAAAACCATTTAAAAATATTTTGGAATATAAAAAATACACATGATCTTGACCTGATCACTATACATTAAATGCATCAAATCATCACTATGTATTCCATAAATATGTGCAATTATTATGTATCAATTAAAAATAAATAATACGCACTGTGTGCCTATATGTATGTATACATACATATACTCAGTATGGGCTGTGATTAATGTGTTATTGGAACAAGGTCTTTAAAAGTCAGCTGAGGGGCCGGGCATGGTGGCTCACACCTGTAATCCCAGCACTTTGGGTGGCCAAGGTGGATGGATCACTTGAGGTCAGGAGTTTGAGACCAGCCTGACCAACATGGTGAAACCCTATCTCTACTAAAAATACAAAAATTAGCTGGGTGTGGTGGGGGACGCCGGCAATCCCAGCTATTGGGAGGCAAAGGCAGGATAATCACTTAAACCCAGGAGACGGAGGTTGCAGTGAGCCCAGATCACGCCACTGCACTCCAGCCTGAATGACAGAGCGAGATTCCATCTCAAAAAAAAAAAAAAAAGTAACCCAAGGGCAGAGGTCTTCAAGAGGCCCAGCCCGGGATCGGCACACCCGAGAACCCTGTGCTCAGTCAGGATCCCCTTCTGTGGACACAAAAATAGGAGTGGTGCTGTCAAGAGGAAGTTCTAAAAATAGACCCTAGCATGTGGGCAGAATATTAGTGGTTCTGAGAACTAGGAGAATCAGAGGCAGAAATGAGACACATGACCAAAATGAAAACCCCACAGCCCAAAGGGTGTCTCCCCAGACTCCCCTGGGTCCTCTAGAAAAACTAGCAAAATACTAGAAAAACTAACAAAACTCTTAACATTGGAGCCAATGGCAGTATTGGCCTCTATCCCCACTAAAATGCAAATAACCTCAGGAGAAAATGCTCTTTGTTTTTCCTTCAAAAAACTTAGAGTGTAACATGTATAGTAAAGAGAATGTATCTTCTTCTTTTTTTTTTTGAGACAGGGTCTTGCTCCATTGCCCAGACTGGCATGCAGTGGCACAATCACAGCTCACTGCAGCCTTGACCTCCTGGGCTCAATCGATCCTCCCACCTCAGCCTCCCGAGTGTCTGGGACTACTTCCCTAGGGGTCCTGGGGAACCCACCCCGGGGTGTGCTGGGCAGTGTGTAACCACAGCTCTCCGAAAACAAAAGCCCTAAAATCCCTAATGAGTGGAATTGCCAGTTCTCATGGTGTCCCACCATGGTGACCAGCGTGAAGTGTGGTAAATATCCAGGAATTCAGAGAAATCCTGGGAAATTGGGCAAGTCTTTCCTTTCCCAATACTTCCCCAAAAGATGGGGAGAGCATCCCTGGCTGCAAATCAGGTAAGTTCCTCTCCGGGTACAGCTGACCCTGCTGCCCACCTCGAATCCCTTTTGCAGTGGGAAGGGAGTGAAAGCAGGGGGCTCTACCCAAACAAAAGCTGGGGGGGTCACATACCCTGGGTGGCGCTGGTTCCACAGTGTGCCAGCTATGTGAACCCGGCTGAGTCTCTCTGACCTCCAGTTCTTTCTCTGCAACAGGAGTGGGCACAAGGAGGATTAAGAGGGCTCAGGGCCCCGCCTGGCATGGATGACACCATCTGTCAAGGAGAGTCACTGGTAGTGTTTGAGTCCTTAAGTACACCCACTCCAGGGGAAATGGTGAAGTGGGTGGCCATTGTCCTGGGAATCTTTGGGACTGTACATGATGATCACTGGGGCTCTTTTGTTTTTTTAGCCCATCAATGACTGACTTGAGACCCAGCAGAACAAGAACGCCTTAAACCCAGTAGCTTTATGTTCTTTCTCTGGATCTTCCCCTAAATTCTACAAAGTAAGTGACAGTGACCCATTTTACAGATGAAGAAACTAAGGCCCAGAGAGGCAATATCATATCTAGCCTTGCTTCTCTGTGACTTATTTGACATCTTCCTTTGGAAACCCTGAGAGCCGGGCAAAGGTTCTCTAGGACAGACTTGCAGGAAGGTCAGAGGTGGGAGTGGAGGCGCTGCTTCCGCCCCACCCCCTGCAGAAGAAGCAGGACTCAGCAGGGACAGAAGGAGCAGACCTGTTAGAGGCCTAATTATGCATCCTCTTTCCTCCCATCCCTGTGGCATCTTTCCTGTCCCCTGGGAAACACTCTAAGATGGGCATAGTTGGGTGGGGGAGTTTATTGTGTGCCCCGGAGTCAGGCCACACAAGGAGAGGAAGGGAGTGGCTTTGGGAGAAGCTGGGCTTTGATATAGTCCCAAGCCCTTGGGCAGCTCTGGAGCTGGGTTGAACGCTGAGAGCTGCCCCTGATGTGGGAAGTAGAAAAGTTCCTCTTCAAAGTTTCCTTTCTTGTTTAAGAAAAATTCATAAGGTTTAGAAATAATAGTTTGTTTTAAGCACTTTCTTCAAAAGCCTTCTTGCCTTTTTGCTAGAAGCACTATACTATGTAGCTGTTAGACATGCTTACAGGCACATAGTACATTCTATGACCTTGTACTTTAACCAAGATATCTGTGCTGAATGTGCTCACAGGCATGTCCCCCACTCGCAGCCTATGCCCCTTCCTTATTTGGACTTCTTTTTTATTTTCTCTCCATTGCTTTTATCTGTTTAGGAAAGTTTCAAGTTATTAGCCAATTGGGTTTTAGTTTAGATTGTAAGATCTGGCTCCAGCCAATAGAGATCAGACACAGCAGTAAGGACAACCCCAAATGCATAAGAAATAAATGTATCTGCTTTCCTTTGTTCATTGTACGCTTGTGGCAAGATTGCTAGTGGGAATACCCTTTTGCAGGAAGTAAAAAGAGTGGCTTTGCTGAGAGATCCTTTGTCCCAGTACTAATTTTTTGTTGTGGCACCAAAAGAAAAATTTTATACATAACACCTGAGTTGGGACAAAAATACCCAGACTTTATGCCTCTATGTTGACCAGTCATTGGATATGGGCTGAATTGCTCCCAAAGAGGACTGAGCTGAGGGATGATCCCTGGGGTGCAGGCTCTTCAGTCCTGGAGGAGTCTGGGTAGCACCATGCCCAGTGGAACCAGTGTCTCCTCCAGAGGCAATTTCCCTCTGAATCTTGGAGGCCACATTCCTGAGAGGGAGAGTGTGAGGACTCCCCTCACTTGTCTGACCCAAGATACCCAGGTCAAGGGGTACTGGCCAACCCACGATTGACTGTTTAGGTGAGGCATGCAAGAGTCTCCAAGCTAAATTAATTAATTAATTTAGAGACAAGGTCTCGCTCTGTCACCCCGGCTGAGTCTTGTCGGTCCTACAGGTGAATTGGTAGAGGAGAGAGTCAACCTACTGGCTTCAGTGTGGGAAAAAGGCACAAAGAAGGCATGTGTCACCTATCTTCCTCCCTCCCCTAGGTGAGCAGCTCCTGAGGAACTCATGCCTGGATTCAGGATCTCATGTGGTGTCTGCCCTAGGACAGCCCCAACAGCTCCACCCTTTTCTGAAGAAGAAAAGGGAGGTGGGCAGCTTCGTAGGTCCCTGGTAGCATTTCATAGCACAGTGCACAGGGGCATCTGCAGGGCCAGATAGACGGTCCCTGGCGTTGCACCCCCTCCTCCCCACCCCATGGGAGATGGGGGCTCAAGGACTCCCACACAATGTCTCCGTTGATACTTGTGGCCAAGCCAGCTTCTGGGTGCCATGGAAACCTCTCTTGGGAGCCCTGAGGGAGAGCAACAGCCCAGCCCTCCCACACTAAGCTCATTGTCCCCTGAGCTGTGAGAGCAGCCCTTATCAACCCCTTCCCAGGCCTGCAGTTCCTGGCTTCTGCCCCATCAGCAATACCAGCTGGTCCTCTTTCTGGCTGGGCCTGGGGGAGCCCAAGTGGTTTCATCAGTCACAGAATCTACCACCTGGGATCCTGCCCTCCTGGGGCCCCTCCTTATTCCCCATGAAATCAAAGACAGCCCCAGTAGTGAGGCAAGAGAGCTCACTTCTTAGTTGCCCTGAGCCTTGAGAGTGGAGGGGGCACCAGGCAGAGGTGACCTCTCCCTCTGTTTGGGGCAGCCTTATGCCCTGAGCCAGCCACAGTGCCCCCCAGGCCTGCAGGAGGAAGGCCAAGGTCTGGGAAATGGCTCTGGAATAAATCCATCTGGGCCACCCCATGCCTGGTTCTGGATGCAGGCTCCACCCATTCTTTTCTCCTCCCTCAAGTCCTGGAAACTTCCCCAGAAGTCCCTTTCCTGCCAGTCCCTCCCTTCTCACTACCTCCCACGTCTCCTTGGGCCAAGGCCCGTCTGCACAGATCCTGGCAGAATAATGTCAGAGAATATCAGGGCCAGAAGAGGCCTGAGAAATCAGAGCCCCGCATCCCTCTCCCATTCCATCCCCCACTTATCATTTTATAGAGGAGAAGCTGAAGCTGCAAATGAAGAGGGACTTGCCCAAGATCACCAGCCAGGGCCTTCCCCTCCATTGGGCACCATTTCTCTGCCCGCATGGGCTGCTTCTCCCCTGCTCTGACCCGGGACTTGATCATCACAAATCAGGAGTCTGCCAGGTCTTTAGAAGCAGTAAAACCCATAGAGATTGGAAGATTCCAACTCAACCCTAAGTGGGGGGTATCAGCAACTAGAAGGAAGAAGGACTCATGATTACAGCACCTCCTCCCTCTAGCTGTCACCCAGGTGTCCCCATAACGCCTCCCCTCCGTAGAACCCAGATGGCCAACGAGGGCAGCTCCCTCAAAATAAATGTCCTCTGAACTCCTCAGCCCCAGGAGGGAGGGGCCATTGGGATGGGCAGTCCAGAGAGCCTGGGCTTTGCACACAGAGCTGGGGGAGCTCAAATCCTAGCTGGGCCAACTGGGACAGGTTATGCAGTCTCTCTTTCACCATCTGTAGAAGGAGAGTCAAAAAACTCTACCCATCTTTATAGGATTGCTGTAAGGATTTGGCAGGATACTGAATAGAAAGTTTCGCACAACACTGGGCACAGAGAACACAGGGTGAACAGATGGTGCTGCTGTTATAATCGATGCCAACATTTACCCTTAGAACTCTGGCACCAAGTTAGGAGTGGGGCGCGGGGGGAGGAGTGCCAGGGAACCAAGGGGAGGACCTTAAGTGACCCTCAAGAAGCCCTGATCCTACCCAAAGCAGGAGTCCTTGGACCAAGGGAGAATGAGTTGCAGGCAGCCTTGTGGCCCCCAGGAAGGGGCCCCCCCCCTAACATTCCAGTCGGGCTTTAACACGGGGTGGCCCAAGATGTCCAAGAAAAACAACGTGGTTATTCTGAGTGAAATTACAGCCTGGCTAAGGCAGGCTGGGTCTGCTTTAAATTAAACACTGCATTTCTGAGATTCTTTTCATCTCCTTGCCACTGCGAGTTAGTGGAGACATTACCTCACCTCACCTTCCACTCTGAGGTGGGGGAGGCGACAGGGTGTGGGCCTGGGGGGTGGGGGACGAGAGAGGGAGTCAGGAGAGCCCACCCAGGGGGATCAGGGGGCCCTCCTCACTCCAAGAGCTCAGGCTCTGACTGGGGCCGGGAGGGTTGGCTACGTGGGGAAGGGGCACAACCACTCCGTCCTTGGCATTTAGCAAAGAAATGACAGCACTTTCAAATACACTGCATTCCTAGGAGCACTTGGGAAAACTGGGCTGCAGTTTACAGGTCCAAGGTCGGTCCCTTTCTTCCTCCCTTCCCACCCCTGGGTGCTGGGTGGCCGTGCCTGTGAGCTCCTTGGCAGAACTGCAGGGTGTTTTTGCTCAAAACCCCATGGAGAGGCCAGTTTCCTCCACGAGTGGTTTTGGTTGGGGGTGGAGTTCCTTCCTGGCTTTGGAAGTTGTTTTTGGCCCGCTTTGCCCACCTGTGGAGTCCTAGAAAATTCTACAGTGCTGAAGTCAGGCAGACCCGAGTGTAAGTCCCGCTTCCCAGGATAAGGTTCACCTTGTCTTACTCAGATCCTGAATCACCACTTCTCTAACTTGGGGAAGGACGTCTCCCTTTCAGGGTTATGGGTTAGATGAAATTAAGCATGCTTGAGGTTCTTGTTTTACATGAAGTATACCCAAAATTCTTTGGTTATAAGAAATAGAAACTTCCTCAAGTTTCTTGGGTAACATGGAAATTTTTTCTCTGAAATCAGGGGACTTTCATGAAAACAGGCCGCCAAACCTCTCAGAGAACTGGCATCAGGAATTAGAAAAGGGATTTGCAATTTCTCTCCACCTATTCTGCGTGTTTGCCTCCCCCGGGGCCTCAGTGGCAGGCTCCCGTCTGTGCAAACCATTTACTCAGACCCCCGCCTTGGCCTGACACCATTTCCCCACACTAGGTCCAAGGTTAGACCTCAGTGAGAGATGGCGGTTTCTGCTGTGCCGCTTGGTTTTGCACATTAATATTAGTATGCTGCCGATTTCATTTGTCCCTCCAGATCCGCTCGCTCTCCTTTCTTCTCCACCTTGCCCTGATCCTGGGACTGGCCTGTGGGAACTGTGTCAACTGAGCTCCCGCCTTCCAGGTTCTGGTTGAGTTCAGCCTATCGTGGCCACCAGCAGGGACTAGGAGGGCAAGAGGAAAGAGCCATCCTGGCACTTATCATTCTCCCTTTTTGCCATGGGGGGTGGCTTGGTGGTAGAGTGTTTGGTTCCTCTACTGAAGGCCACGGCACCTTTTCCAGCAAGCCCCTCCTTTGGCTATAGCTCTCTCTGCACTCTTTTATTTTATTTTATTTATTTTATTTTATTTTATTTTGAGACAGAGTCTCACTCTGTTGCCCAGGCTGGAGTGCAGTGGCATGATCTCGGCTCAGTGCAACCTCCGCCTCCCAGGTTCAAGTGATTCTCCCGCCTCAGCCTCCTGAGTAGTTGGGATTACAGGCACATGCCACCATGCCTAGCTAATTTTTGTATTTTTAGTAGAGATGGGGTTTCACGATGTTGGCCAGGCTGGTCTTGAACTCCTGACCTCAAGTGATCCGCCCTGCTCGGCCTCCCAAAGTGCTATCTCTCTGCATTCTCGATGCCACGTTCCCCTCCTTGCTCCTTCATGCTTAGGGTGGTGATGGTGCTCACTGTTACTATCCTGGAGGTGCTGCACCATTCCTCGTTCATTTCTTTCCATCTTGCCCATGTCTTTATAAAGCGTCCGCTCACTGTATTTTCTCCAGCGACTGAACTGTAACTTTGAATTGCCATCTCTCTCCTGCTGGGACTCTGACTGATACAATCAGATCAAAGGGGAGTCAGCTTTGTCTCTTTTCCCCGCCTCCCACTCTGGCTCCCATAGGAAGTGAATGAAGAGCTCTAGGTTTGAGATAAACATTAGCAATAAGATATCCAGAACTGAGAAGATACCCATTATTCTGCTAGAAGTGAAAAAGAATGCACATACACTGGGTGGAGTTACTTCTTTTGTTAGAAACTTCATTTTCCCGGGGAGAATGTGACCACAGGAAAGAGGTGGAAATATGCTCTCAATTTGGTCAGGGTTCTCTCTCTGTCTGGGGACACAGATGCCTAAAATTTCAGCATCATACAGGTTGTGAACAGAAGGTCTTTTTAAATTGTCAACTTTTAAATATTTTTCACTCTCAGATTCATAGGATTAGTCACCAGAATCTCTGTCTTTCCTTTCCGCTGGTAGTTTGGCTCATGGATATCTCACTTTTGGCTTTGACAATGACAGTAGGACAATAGCCTGTGAGCCTGTCTCTGGTCTTTTTTCCCAGTCTGTTCCACAGCCCTCTGTCAAGTTTGTCTTGGTTTGACCCAGGTCTATACATGTCAAGTCCCAGACTGAAGCGTTTTATGGCTTCCGGTTGAAGTGTCTGAACAATTCAGCCTGACATTCAAGCCTTCTGCATCAGTTCTCAACTTTCTGGTCCACCTCCTATTACAAGAACTTCCCACACCTGACAAATCAGACCTTCCTCACTGACCTTCCAGCCCCTGCTCCCGCTCTCTCCATCTGTTCTTCAACATGCAGTCCAAATTCCACATCCCAGCTAAGGCCTTCCTCACCCACTCAGCTGGAGCTGACTCCTCATGTTGAGCCCCTGCCATTCTGAAGTGGGAGTGCTCGGAGATCAAAGAGGAAGAGCTGATGGAAGGAGAACCATGGAACCATGTTCGGACACCAGTGACAGCCTCTGTGATCTCCTGTTTGGATGTCACTCAGGGACTCACAGAGAACCCTCTATGTGCCTCACTGCACAGATGTATGGTCAACTTCATTCCAGAGGAGCTAAGGGGAGACCCTGTAGCTCCAGGAAGTGCCATCTTCTCTTCAGGCCTCTTCATTATCTGGTTTTGTCCTCTGGTTTCATCACATGATGGTGCCGGTCACTTCGTCTTGACAGAAAAATCTGGGCCTCAGGTTGTGTCATCTGAGTGCTTGGATCAAAGGGTAAGTCAAAGTCTTGTGGATTCCTGGAGCCACAGTTCCCTGGGGACATTAAGCAAGCATCAAGAAGGACTTCCCCCGGGAGGTGCCTTCACGGCACAATCTGCCTATCTTCATATGGGGGAATCCTGACCTGGCCTTGTGAATGCTGTGGGACCCCCGGGCCTCCTTTTGCCCATGTAGAAAGCCCAAGTCTTTGCTGCTTTTGAGGTTAAGCGTCAGTTGGTTTGAAGTACCTTTAGCTACACACACACACACACACACACACACACACACACACACACAGCACTTTGAGGATACATAATACTTTTGCTCATTCAATCTTGAGTTGCACTTGCTTTGACCATAGCAACCGAGTCCTCTATAACAAAGGCCCTTACAACACTGTAACAATGAATATCATGCAATTAATTTTTGTGGCAATTAATTACACATGCATTAAGAAACCATAGATGTGTAGATTTCTGTCTCTCCCTAGGAAAATTCTAGAATGGTTTGTTAAACATTAGGTTGTGACTACGCAGAATATAAATTGGAAATAAAAAGAATTTGAATTGGAATTTTTTTAGGTTAAAAGAAAAAATACAACTCATTGGAAGGCAATACAAACTTACTAAGAATATATCATGCCAATTTAATCTCGTTTTCTTTTCTCACAGAGTCAACAAGCTGATCTGTCAGAGATTTACTATAGATACAGATTGGAGGAATTTTAGGTGACGTGCATTGGTTTCCACAGAGCACATAAGGAATCTTTTCATAAAAGCCATGAGAGTCATTAGCGCGGTGCACAGATAATCAGTTTTTCCTCCTCTCATCCCATAGTAAGGTTGTATTTTCTTGCCCTCTTTGAAGTTAGAAGCTATCACGTAAACTGCTTTGGCCAATGAAATGTGAGTAAGACACCCTATGATGAATGAATCAACACACGAGGTGGTTCTTGGATGAACACTCACAGACAATTAAAGAAGCCACGCCTGGACAGCATTATCAGTCCCTCCAAATGGAAGGCTAAAGAGAGAAGGACCTTTCAAAGTAAATAATGGCAATGACTATGGAAGCAAAGAGGTGTTAAGCAGAAGAAAATGCTTGAAGTGACACAAGCCAGCCTTCTGGGCTGGGACCCAAGCCTAGACACATCAGAGTCAAGGTGGTCAGAGCTGGGAGGCATGACACCACAGTCTGGCTGGTGGCTGGCTCTGTGACCTTGGCCAGTTCATATTTTTGAGCCTCTGCTTCCTTCCCATATGTGACTAGGGGCCTGATGAGGGGTAAGTACATTTAGAGAAAAAAGCTGCCAATAACTTTTCCGTCTCTGTGGATACTGACAGCCACCTTGGAGAAGATCTTGGTTGTCTTCTCCCGCTGAACCTCAGTGGCCACTCTGAATTGTGCAAAAACAAGAAGACTGGGCCCTATTGCCACAGGGCCAATGTATAGTAGGAGACTTGGCAGTCAAGCAAGATCTGCTTCGCCTGGCACCCTCTGTATGCGGAGATGGCTGCCTGGGGGCGAGGAATGTCCTGGGGAGGCAGAATTAAGACCCCCAACTGCTTCCCTTCTGAATATCACTGTCATTAGGACCTCCCTTGTGGATTGGAAGAGACCCTATCAGGACATCATTATCCTTAAAGAAAGGGAGGGCAGTAGGGCCTAGAGGATTGTGGAGAAAGGCTACTCCTGGCAAGCACAGGGGCAAGTATCATAACGCCCTGGACACTCAGACACACACAACTTCTGCTGAGGCTGAGCACAGAAGGGTGGACTTGGGAGCTCCTGCACAGGAGTCTCCTGGGGAATCAGGCCAACGAGGGCATCACTGTAGAAGGGACAAAGCTGCAACATATGGGGCAGAACTAGCATGGTGGCAACAGAAGCAACAGGAACAATCCCAAATCCCAGCCTCTTCTCTAGGCCTGGTGGCTGAAGCAGAACTGGGCCCTTAGGATGGTCAGCTTCTAGGGGTCCTCCGACAATGGTGGTGGGGGTGGAGTGGGGGAAAAATGAGAAGAAAGCCTCAAAAAGAGATTCCAGGCCTGGTTTTGTGGTCACGCCTGTAATTCCAGCACTTTGGGAGGCCAAGGTGGGCAAGTCACTTGAGGTCAGGAATCTGAGACCAGCCTGGCCAATATGGTGAAACCTGGTCTCTACTAAAAAGAGAAACATTAGCCAGGCCTGGTGGTGCACACCGTAATCCCAGCTACTCGGGAGGCTGAGGCAGGAGAATCACTTGAACCTGGGAGGCAGAGGTTGCAATGAGCCAAGATTGTGCCACCACCCTCCAGCCTGGGCATGGAGCGAGACTCTACCTAAAAAAAAAAAGAGATGCCAGACCTCCCCTGCTAATATAGGCAAATGGGTGCTCAGGCAACTAATGGGGAAAATGCAACAGATGCTTTCCTTTAAACTTGCAAAGTGAGTCACAGCTACTACATGAAAATGTGTTGCCTAAGACTAGCCCACGTATAACCTGTGGGATTAAGTGAAATAACAGACAAGAAAGTGTATTTGAAAAGAAGAGTTACACAGATGTGAAGATGTCAGGGACTACAGCTGATTCTCCCTTCCTTCTTCACATTAATAGATTTAGTCTTGAGATTAAGCTGGGCTTATGGCTGCCCAAGTAAAGACTTCATTTCCCAGCCTTGTTTGCAGGAAGATGTAATCATGTGACTAAGTCTGAGCCAATGGGATGTGAGCAGAAGTGATGTGTGCAACTTACAGATCACACTATTATTAGTAAATGGCTTGTCCTCCACTTTTCTTCTGTCCTGCGGACTGCAGCGTGAACATGGTGCTGGTGAGCGAGCAGTTTTGATGATGTGGAAAACTTCATTCAACCAAATGGCCTACTCACCTTGTACCACCAGTCTACTTCTGACCAATTTCATAGGCAAGGTATAGACTTCTATCTCATTTGAGCCTTTGTAGTCACTGTATTTAAAGATGTCTGTCACCTCACTTGTATCTTCACTAATATAAGGGGTTTTGAATCCTACTGCCAAGAACGTTGTTCTGTTTCCTGCTTCTAAAGATTAATGGGGAAGCAATTTGTGGTTATGACTGTCTTGGTATATTTTTTTCCATTCATTCAGCCTGTCAGTCAGTCCATCAATATTTAATGAGAGCCTCCAAGTTGCTATGCAAGGGGCTGGAGATACAATGGCAAACAAGACAGACATGGGTTCTACTCTAATATAGATTTCCATCTAGTGGGGGAGAGTCACGTGAAAGAAATAATCCCACAAATAAACATTGAATTACAGACTATGATATGTGTTTAATTAAAAGTACAGGATGTGGGAGGTTGAGCCAGGAGACTCACTTGAACCCGGGAGGCCGAGGTTGCAGAGAGCCGAGATCACACCACTACACTCCAGCCTGGGTGACAGAGCAAGACACCGTCTCAAAAAGAAAAGGCCAAGTGTGGTGGCTCAAGCCTGTAATCCCAACACTTTGGGAGGCCGATACGGGTGGATCACAAGGTCAGGAGTTCAAGACCAGCCTAGCCAACATAGTGAAATCCCATCTCCACTAAAAAAATACAAAAAAATTAGCCAGCCTTGGTGGCACATGCCTGTAGTCCCAGCTACTTGGGAGGCTGAGGCAGGAGAATTGCTTGAACCCAGGGCGGAGGTTTCAGTGAGCCGAGATCATGCCACTGCACTCCAGCTTGGGCAACAGAGTGAGACTTTGTATCAAAAAAAAAAAGTACAGGATGTCGTGAAAGTATATAGTAGAGTCTTCATTTAGTTTTGAGAGCTCTAGAGGACCTTCTATGTTGAGACCTAGAGAATGAGTAGGAATTAATCATTTGAAGAGTTAGGGGGAAGTGTTCCAGCAGTGGGAACAACTTCTCTTTTCCAGAAGTTGATACTTTAGACACAGGAAGGTTAGTATGGCCAAAGGAGGGCAGACAGTGAGGACAATGGCTTGGATCACATCAGAGGGAGAGAGACATAAGGGCCAGACCATGCAAAGCCTTAGAGGCCATTGTGGTAGGCAGGATTCTAAGATGAGCTCCAAGATTCCTGCCCCCTGTATACAAACCCTACATTATCCCTTCCCCTTGAGTGCAGGTTGAACCTGTCAATATAATGGGATATCATTCCTGTAAATAGGTGACATTATATGGCAAAAGTAGAGAGATTTGCAGATGTGATTAAGGTTCCTAATCAGTTGACTTTAACTGATAAAAAGGAACATTGTCTTTTTTTTTTTTTTTTTTTTTGAGATGGAGTTTCCCTCTTCTTGCCCAGGCTGGAGTGCAAAAGCATGGTCTTGGCTCACTGCAACCTCTGCCTCCCAAGTTCAAGCAATTCTCCTGTTTCAGTCTCTCGAGTAGCTGGGATTACAGGCATGTGCCACCATGCCCAGCTAATTTTTGTATTTTTAGTAGAGATGGGATTTCACCATGTTAGCCAGGCTGGTCTTGAACTCTTGATCTGAGATGATCTACCTGCCTTGGCCTCCCAATGTGCTGGGATTACAGGCGTGAGCCACCATGCCTGGCCTGGAACATTATCCTCTTGTTGGATGACCATTAGGTCAGTTTATGGAGCCCTTTAACAGAAGGCCTATAAGCCAGTCACAAAGAGACACTGTATGACTCCACTTATATGAGGTACCTAAAGTAGATAAAATCACAGAGACAACAATGTGGAAGTACCTAATGCCACTGAACTGTACACTTAAAAATGGTCAAGACAGTCAATTTTCTGTTATGTGCATTATGCCATAATTTTTTTAAAAAGGATCTAGATGTCAGAGTCAGAAGAAGCAGCAGAGATATTATCTCCTTGGCCCTGAGGGAGCAAATTGCCATGTTGTGGAGAGGACTGTGTGTTAGGAAACATCAAGTAGTTTTTAGAGGCTGAGTGTCAGACCTATAGCTGCAAGGGACCTGCTGAAAATGAGCAAGTCTCAGATGAGATCGTGGCCCCCGTCAACACCTTGACTGCAACCTTGTGAGATCCTGGGGCAGAAGACCCAGTTTAGCTGTGCCAAAACTCTTGACCTACAGAAACTGGGATTATACATGTATGTTCTTTTAAGTTACTACATTTGTAGCAATTTGATATGCAGCAACAGGAAACTTATACATCATGCTACAAATTTAAGATCATCTACATACTTAGGAATAAATTTAACCATGGAGGTGAAAGATCTCTGTACTAAAGACTATAAAATGTTGATGAAAGAAATTGAGGAAAACACAAATAAATGGAAAGACATCCAATATTTATGGATTGGAATAATTAATATTGTTAAAATGTCCATATTACCTAAAGCAATCTACAGATTCAACGCAGTCCTTATCAAAATGCCAATGACATTCTTCACAGAAATAGAAAAAAAATTCTAAAATGTGTATGAAACCACAAAAGACCTCAAATACCCAAAGCAATCTTGAGCAAAAAGAACAAAGCTGGAGGAATCACACTACCTGATTTCAAAATACACACAAAGTGATAGTGACCAAAATGGCATGATACTGGCATAAAAACAGACCCAAAGGCCAATGAAACAGAACAGAGAGCCCGGAACTAAATCCATGCATTTACAGCCAATTGATTTTCAACAAAAGAGAATAGTTATTGAGAAGGGCAGAGAGTTTTTCTGAAACAGTGATAGTTCTAATAGTATTAGTTCTAAGGATCGTTGATTGACTTACAATCTTGAGACCAGGATATGTTTTTTGTAGTAACATCTGCCAGGATGTGTGTTGTAGAAAACCTTTGCTAACACAAAATTGCAGATTCTGTTTGTCATAGGCGTTTGCTCTTATCCACCAGTTGAGGTGATAATTAACATGACTTCATTGATCTCACTTTCATTTACTCACCTTATAAAAGAGGACTGTGCAGGTTTTCTTAAATTTAGGAACATGGTGAAAGGCATAGTCTTCCCTGTAAAATGTGAGAGTGGTGACAGCAAATCAGCTTTAAAATACAATGCAGAATAAAAATGGGTCACAACGGACTCAACCATGCCAGGGCCCTAGGTCAGCCTTCTGCCAATCTCTAGGCATTCCAGTGGCAGCAAGGTGGCTGCCCCAGCTCCACACCTGCACAGGATGGTGCACAGAGGCAAGGAAAGGAGGGGATGAACCTCTCCCTATGGATGTAAATATGTATTTTCCCAGAAGCTACTTACATGCCATTGATCAGGGTCTGGCCAGTCAAGAGCACAGGGGCTAGGGTTGCTATGATTGGTTTAGGCCAGTTACAGCTGGACATATTGCAGCCTGATTGAAAGGAGGGTTTTGTCAGTAAGGGAGGCAAAGCGAGCAGAGGGGCTGTGGAGTGAGGGGTGAGATGTCAGATAACTGCCTTTGTGCTAGTCCCCATTCTGGGAGAACACTAGAAGACACAGCGGGTAGGCAGAAAACAGATGTGAAAAAGCTCGATTTTTACAATGCAATGAACATTAAACAACTTTGTTGGAGATCAAGTAGTTTTACAAAGTGAGCCACCCAGAATCCTTCTCACAGGACCGGGGCCTGCCAAAGGGCATACTTTGAGCATAGATAGACCTGGCCGCCTCTCAGCGCACCTCTGATGGCACCAGCTGCTTTGCAGGGAGCTGTTCCCCCAGGGCACTGGCATCTGGGCAGGGCCAAGGAAGCCCTCACCTCGGTGACTCTGCTCCCAGGGACTTGACATCCTTCTTGGCTGGGAAAGTGTGACCTCCAGGAAGATGCTGGGAATGTGCAGAGGCCAGTGCCCTCTGGGTGGGTCTCCTGGGAGGCCTGTGAGGGGCCTGGGAAATAGTCACAGGCTTTTCCCAGCCTTCCTTCATCCTTGGGAAATTCACTGGAGGCCAGTCCCCTGTTGAGTGCGGGGCTCTGGGCCCACTTGGGTCCTGAGCAGAGCTGGGCCCTGCTCCTTTCTCTCCCAGCAGTGACCATCAGCCACTGCCCCCGAGCGAGGAGATGGAGCCTCCTGTGAACTGGCTGCAAGCCCCTGCTCCTTTCTCAAGGCTGTGAGCCAGAGAGAGTAGGCTTCTGGGGCTGTCTCTTCACTACCCATTCCAAACAACCTACCCCTGCTGGGGTCTCTCTGCCCCCACCCTCTGCCCCATGCTCATACCTTCCACTTCAGACAAAGGGGAAGATGTGCTGTCCTGCACATGCCCACACATTCCTGTGCCTGTTACCTGCCACCTCACCTGGAAGGCCTGTCCTTGATCTTCCACCTAGAGAGGGTTGCCCCTCTCTGGCCCTCCCAACACGCAGCTGACCCACAATGGTCCTGCAGCCCACACTGGCCTCAAGGAGCACATCTCACAGAGCTAGGCAGGGGGCACTGGCTAAGAATTAGTGCCCAGTGGGGGAGAGAGAGGCTGCAGCAGGGCCAGAGCAGGAGCACAGCCAGGGCAGGATGCCCACCTGCAGCAGTCCCCAGGGGGCTCGGCCATGTGGCATGCCGTTGCTGGTGGAGGAAGCTTGGCTGAGCATGGGGCCAAGGGAACAGGGCCCCACACGTACTCGGACACACGTTTACAATTATGAGAGCTTCATTCTAACAGAGCTAGTGCATGTCTTCTTTATTCTCAATTATTTTTTAACTGTAGTGAAATACACATAATATAAAAATGAACTTCTTGGGCAGGTGGCTCAAGCCTGTAATCCCAGCATTTTGGGAAGCCGAGGAGGGTGGATCACGAAGTCAAGAGTTCAAGACCAGCCTGGCCAATATGGTGAAACCCTCTCTCTACTAAAAATACAAAAATTAGCTGGGCGTGGTGGCGGGTGCCTGTAGTCCCAGCTACTCAGGAGGCTGAGGTAGGAGAATCACCTGAACCTGGGAAGTGGAGGTTGCAGTGAGCTGAGATTGTGCCACTGCACTCCAGCCTGGGCAACAGAGTAAGACTGTCTCAAAAAACAAAGAAAAAAAAAGACCATCTTAACTATTTTTAACTGTGCAGTTTAGTAACATTAAGTACATTCACATTGCCTTGCAAACCTCACCACCATCCATCCTCATAACACTTTTCCTCTTGTAAAACTGAAGCTCTGTACCCATGAAACACTAACTCCCCATTCCCCCTTCCCCCAGGCCCTGGCAACCACCATTCCATTTTCCATCTCTATGGTTTTGATAAGGCTAAGCACTCGAGTCTTGAATACCTTTCTCCATTCCCCACAGCACTCGCTCCCGGCTGCATACACACCCCTGCCTGCTCTTGATTTGTCTGTGACATTGCAGTGGTTACCATGAGCCCCCTTGTCTCCAGACAAGGCAAATCAATCCCTCTCCTGCTCTAGCAGGATTGGAAGTCACTGAAATCTATTTGCTTCTCATTCAAAGTGATGGTAGCCAGAGGGTGAGGTGGCAGTGCTGGGATGGATGGGTACAGGCAGTGAAGATGGCAGGAAGGGCAAAAGCCTCAGTTGTTCTAGGGGACGGTGGCAGCAAGAGCCACCTGTGACCAGAGAGATCCTGGTGCAGGCATCTGTGTTGCATCTGTAAGACAGATGCAGCAACTCCCCCCAGGGGGAGGAAAGAGAAGGGTGAACACTTCACGAGAGACTTTCGACTGTCTCTGAGGGCTTATCCCTACCTTACAGACTGCCGTAATGCTTAGAGTTCTCTAGGGAGCCACCCCTAATTGAGGATAATGGACTGAATGTCTGTGTCCTCCCTCAAATTCTTATGTTGAAGCCCTAACCCTCAGTGTGGATGTATTTGGAGATGGTGTCTCTAAGGAAGTAATTAAGGTTAAATGGAGTCCTAGGATGGGGCTTTAATCAAGGGAACACACACACACACTCTCTCTCTCTTCTTTCTCTTCTTCTGTCGCTCTCTGTCTCCTTGTGGAGGAATGAGGAAGGGTCACAGGAACACACAGCAAGATGGCAGCTGCCTATAAGCCAACGAAAGAGACCTCAGAATGAAACCTACCTCTGGGCATTTTGATCTTGGACTTCAGGCTCCAGACTGTGAGAAATAAACTTCTGTTGTTTAAGCCACCCAGTCTGTGGTATTTTGTTACAGCAACCCAAGCAGGCTGAGACATTGAGTCAACATGCAGCCATGGGGCAAAGGCATGGGAGTATTAACAGGCATTGCTTATATCAGAAACAGGGAGTAGCATGGTATGTCCAGAGGCAGTGGTATTTAGAGAGGGGTGTGGTTAGAGCAAGAGCTTCTATATCATCTATGACCACGTAGGCCATGCCAGGGCCTTGGGACTTACCCTAAGAGCATTGAGGAATGATCTTCAGATTGGCATTTAGAGCGAGCTATCTGACTGCTGTATGCAGGCTTGATCAGTAGAAGTGGGGAGGAGCAGGGGACAGAGTGGGGATGAAGAGACAAGAGATCATCAAGAGGAGCTGTTCCATGGATCAACCCTAGGGTAGATGTGGGCCGTGGGAAGGGATGGGCCTGGTCATCAATTAGCTGAAGATGAAGAGGCAGAGTTGAATGACTCCCTAGTTTCTGGCCGGGATGATGATGAGTTGAATGAATGGTTCTCCCCTTGACAGAGATGTGATTGACTCCTCAGTCTAGGCAGGGTCCAGGTTCCAAGCAGAACAGACGTCCCCAAATCGTATTTCTACCACATTCAATTAGTCAAAGCTAGTCACAGATCAGCCCAGATTCGATGCTGGTGGGGCCTACCTGACGGTGTCAATACAGGGAGGCTGTCACTGGGATCATTTCATAACACCCCACAACCACATCCAAATTCCAGACAGGAAGAAAGGGAAAAACAAAGCCAAAGGGCAGAAGCACCTGCCACCTAGGCCTATCCTTTTGAGCAAGCTTTCCCCGAAGCCTCATTCAGTGTCTCTCTCTGGTCCAGAGAAAGAAATGGGTCACATGACTACTCCTAACTGCAAGGGAGTCTGGGAAACAATATTTTAACCTGAGCACACTGACATCACCAATAAAATCCGAATTCTCAGGAAGAAGGAGAGAACAGATCTTGAGAAGGCAACTAGCAGAGCCTGCTGTAGAGGCCATGGAGGAGTTGGGGTCAGGGGGTGGGGGGAATCACTACCACTAAGGGCTTTTATGGGAGAGAAGCCATGCTCAGCATGCACCACCTTATGAGAAAATTGAGAGACTGGTTCATTAGGTGTGGGATGGGGTCCAAGGTGTGCATCTCCAACATGCTCCCTGGGCTGCTGATGCTAGCAATAGGAAGACCACACTTGGAGTGGCCCTAAAATGGGTTATACTGGGGTCACAAGCAACCCCACATGTCAGAGGCTTCAATAGCTGAGGTTTGTTCCTTACTCATGCAGCCTGTACACTGTGAGTTGGCTGGGGCTTTGCTCCTGGGAGCCAGACGACCAGAGAATCTACCATCTGGAGCAGCACTGGTGACCAGACCAGAGGGAAAGAAGTCATTCATGGCAAAGAATTAAGCAATTCTTAGTCACTCAAGTCAAATGGCCATGCCCAACATCTGGCAGGGAGGGGGAAGCCAGTACTGGTGAATAATACTGCAGAATATGACAGCTTCACAGAAGAGGTGGGATTTAAGCAGAGGTGGCTTTGAAGGAGCTTACTCTGTAGAGAAGGGGCCAGAACATTCTAGGCTGAGGGAACATCATAAATAACTATAACACCAATGATTGAGCACCTGTTGTGTGCCAGAAGCATTCAGATCATTTCCACCTGGTCTTCAGGAGAACCCTGAGATATTATTAGTCCATTTTATAGAAGAGGAGACGAGGGGTCTGAGATCAGCTGACCACTTGCTGAAGGTTATAGGGCCAGAGACCAGAAAGCCAGGGCCCAGAAAAATCAAACCCAGTGTCCTGGCCTTTCCTTCCCCTGCCACAGTGGAGTCATGGAGGCTCGTGACCGTAAAGAGTGTTTGCAGAATGATCTGTGTGCTGCCTTTCTCTGGAAATGGCCTCAACACCCAAAGGATTTTTTTTGGGGGGATGGAGAATTATTAAGGGGTTGCAATATTTTTTTATTGTGGTAAAATACGCATAATGTAAAAGTTATCATTTGCAATTCAGTATATTCACATAGATGTGCAAACGTCATCACCATCCATCTCCAGAACTTTTTCATCTTTCATAATTGAAACTGCATCCATGAAACATTAGTTCCCTATTCCCTCCTCACCCCAGGCCCTGGCAACCACCATTCTACTTTCTGTCTTTATGAATTGGAGTATTCCAAGTACCTAATATACATAGACTCATAGTATTTGTCCTTTTGTGCCTGGCTTTTTCTCTTAGCATAATGTCCTCAAGGTTTCTCCATGTTGTAGTGTGTGTCAGAATTTCATTCCTTTATATGGCTGAATAAGGTTCTATCGGATATATATACAATGGATATATATACATTTTGTTTATGCATCGGTCCATAGATACTTAGGTCGTTTCTACCTTTGGGCTATCATCAATAATGCAGCTATGAGTGAACAAATATCTCTTTGAGTCCCTGCTTTGTGTTCATTTGTGTATGGGATTCCTGGTTCTAGAGGAGTCGTTCGTTTGTTTAGACAAAGTCTTGCTCTCTCACCCAGGCTGGAATACAGTGGTGTGATCTCGGCTCACTGCTACCTCCACCTCTCGGGTTCAAGCAATTCTCCTGCCTCAGCCTCCCAAATAGCTGGAATTATAGCCACGTGTTACCATGTCCAGCTAATTTTTGTATTTTTAGTAGAGATGGGGGTTTCACCATGTTGGCCAGGCTGGTCTCAAACTCCTGGCCTCCAGAGATCTGCCCAGCTCGACCTTCCAAAGTGCTGGGATTACAGGTGTGAGCCAATGCTCCCGGCTCTAGAGGAGTTTTAAACATACAAGACAAAGGTGCCGGTGGGCTTTGTTGGGGTCTGGGAAAATGCTGTGCAGGAGCACAGCAGGAGGATGGGCCCTAGGATGTCCTAGTTCATCTCCCCCTCAGCTGGCTCTGGGGGAGGAGGATCTGTGGGAGCCCCACACCCCATCCAAGATACATAAAGCCTCTCTGCCAGTTGTTTAACTGCTTCACAGGCACAGACCTTGTTCCCAAGGAGTCGGAATGTTCTCACAGGAAAACAGCTGATAACACTCCCGAGTCTTCCTTTCCTTTATCTATAAAACAGAGTGCTGGTGTCGCCTGCCTGCCTCACAGACAGTTGTGAAGTTCCAATGAACCAATGCATGTGAAAGATACAGAGAGAAGCTAGTGACTCATTCTGCACCTGCTGCTGCTGTAGGCCTGCCATGCCCAGCCCGCTTGCGGGTCAAACGGGCGCTGATAGGAGCTGTGGTCTGTGGAGGCTGAGGGCCTCTGGGGCTATTTCCACAAACCCAGGAGAGATCTGGGGCTGAAACAGCTAAAAAGAGGTCAGACCAGAGATAAGACGGCTTCCTCATTACAGTTCTAGGGCAGTGGTTCTCAAACTGGAGCATGACTGAGAATCCCCCAGACAGAGTGTTCAAACTCAGATAATAGGCTCCACCCTGCAGTTTCTGACCAAGGAGTCTGGGGTGCAGCCAGTCTAACAATAACTTCTTCTTCTTTGTCATCTTCTTCCTCCTCCTCCTCCTCCTCCTCCTTTTTTGAGACAGACTCTTGCTCTGTCACCCAGGCTGAAGTGCAGTGTCACAGTCTCACGATCTCAGCTCACTGCAACCTCTGCCTCCTGGGTTCAAGTGATTTTCCTGCCTCAGCCTCCTGAGTAGCTGGGATTACAGGCGCCCATCACCATGCCCAGCTAATTTTTGTATGTTTAGTAGAGACGGGGTTTCACCATATTGGCCTTTTGGTCTCAAACTCCTGACCCAAGTGATCCACCCGCCTCGGCCTCCCAAAGTGCTGGGATTACAGGCGTGAGCCACCATGCCTGGCATGCATTCTAACACATTCTTAGGGGCTGCTGTTACTGCTGACCTGGGGACCTCACTGTGAGAACCAATGCTGTAGAAAATGAAGAAGAAAAAATGTTCATTTTGAGGCCCATGGATACATGGATTCCCCCCTCCTTCCTGTTTTTTTTCCTTTCCTTCCTTCTTTGTCCAATATTTAATTGAGCATTAAAATTGGGACTATAGAGAAAAAAAGAAAGACAGAGTTTTGGCCTCAAACAGAGAGTCTAGAGCTGGACAAGCCAGATGGTCGCCGGCTGCCCAGGGCCCCAGCCTGTGGTGTGACAGGATGTGGAGGAATCCCAATGAGTCAGTCTGAGGGTGGAAGGGAAACACCGTGTCCCAGGCCAGGGGCCAGGGTGGCTTGCCAGGTCCTGTGAGAGCCCAGGCAGAGCCTGGGCAGCCCTGCCTCTGGGGTTGGGTGGTCCCCAGGTGGCACGATGCTGGGTGAGGAGCCTGTCTGTGAGAGATCACCTGTGACAGGGCCATGCCAGACCCAGCCAGCCTAACACAAGGTGCCTGCCCAGGCCGGGCCTTCAGAGGCAGGGATGGAAGGCAGGCGAGAAGTACAGTGAGCAGGGCAGACGTCCTGTGGGCACTGGAGTGGCCAGCCCTTGGCCTTGGCTAGTCAAGTTGTTCCATTTCCCCTTTTTAATACTCTGTCCCTCATGCTGAGCTTCGCAGGCCACCTTCCCATGGACCCACCCGCCAGGCTTCTATGGCCTTCCTTTCCCTCCCTCGCTGACCTGGCTTTCATTCCTCAGGGGCCCCCTTTCTATTTTCAAAGGAGAGAACTAGCCACTCTGATCAGCAAAACTTAGGAGCTGTCACCCTGCACCAGTCAGAACCTGAGGACAATGCCGGAGGTGGCCCGTACAAAGGCACAACTCCAAGAGGGGCAGCCGACCTGGCCTCCCCTTCACCACTGGACACATTTCTTCAACTGTGAAATGGGGCCAACAGGACATGTGCTGCAGGGCTGTGGGGATTCGATGAGATGATATCACGGAGGTTCTTTATAACAGGTACAGCCCATAGCCAGGTCCTCTCCGTAGGAAAGCCCCAAGGCTGGAAGATCCCTTTGGGTTAACCCACTGCTGTTTTCTCAGACTCTTCAATATTGACTTGTACTTTGATTTGGGCCATCCCTTGGGAGTCTCAGTTCCTTAAGATGACTGCTTGTTACTCATTTGCTCTAATTTCCTCTCTTGTGAGCTGCCAGCTCCCTAACTCGGCAAAGTGCAGACCCCACCTCCTAGTATCTCGTCTGTACCTCCTAGAGACATACCTTAGAAGAGGTATTCCGGGGCCTGGGGAGGGATTTGGTGCCTTTACATATACCTGCCATACCACATGCCGGGCAGCCTCCAGCAAAGTCCCGTCTTCAGGGTCTGTCCAAGCAAAGGGGGTGGACACAGGGAGATCAAGGGCCCGGACGCTGGAGCCACCTGCTTGGCTTCAATCCTTGTTCCATGACTTGTTGACTAGGTCTTTGGGTAGGTTACTGTAAAACGAGGAGAGTCGCTGTACTCCCTCACTGGGTGGTTGTGAGGAGTGGATGAACAGGTGTAAAGGACAGGGGCCAGCCCGCACCTGGCGAGCTCCAGGTCAAGCTGAGCCCCTGCATTTGTAAGTGAGCCAAGCAGAAGCCACAAACTTTGTGTTGCTCCTGACTTCTGGCAATTTTCTGCTCTTACCACAGTCCCTGCAGCACAACTGGACATGCTGCCATAAGTGTAGTCTTCTTATCCCTCACAATGGGTAATATGCCTTTAAAAAATTTTTTTTGAGACAGTCTTGCTCTGTTGCCCAGGCTGGAGTGCAATGGGACGATCTCAGATCACTGCAACCTCTACCTCTTGGGTTTAAGTGATTCTCATGCCTCAGCTTCCCAAGTAGCTGGGACCACAGGCGTGTGCCACCATGCCTGGCTAATTTTTTGTATTTTTAGTAGACACAGGGTTTCACCATACTGGCCAGGCTGGTATCAAACTCCTGGCCTCAAGTGATCCTCCTGCCTCAGCCTCCCAAAGTGCTGAGATTACAGGCGTGAGCCACCGTGTCCAGCCATGCTTTTTCAATCAATCTACGTACCTTAGAAAATGCTCCAGAAAATTGTAGTGACCCAAGATCATGCCACTACACTTCAGCCTGGGCAACAGAGGGAGAATTTATCTCAAAAAAAAGTGCTCCAGAAGCCCTAGCCAAAGTCTAAAGATAACCACTGGCCTGGGTGGCCAACAGCTAACATTTTTACTCAAGGTTTTACACAATGCGGGGACTGCACTAAATTCTTGACCTGGCTTCAGAGAAAAGTGTTTAGCACAGTGACAAAGGTCATCTATATCTACAGTAAACACAATTCTTTAAAATTGACAAAAGCAATACCAATAACCCAATAGAAAAATGAGCAAAGGATACAAATAGGCAGTTCTTAGAAGTGCAAATCAGAAAAAGCAATACACATGTGAAAAGATATTTAGATTTATTAATAGAAAATTAGACTGAAGTACGAATGAGGCTGGGTGTCGTGGCTCACACCTGTAATCCTGGCACTTTGGGAAGTCAAGGCCAGTGAATCGTGTAGGCTCAGGAGTTTGAGCCTGGGCAACACGGTGAAATTCTGTCTCTACAAAAAATTTAAAAATTAGCTGGGCATGATGGTGTGTGCCTGTAGTCCCAGCTACTTGGGAGGCTGAAGTGGGAGGGTTGCTTGGTCCTGGGACTTCGAGGCTGCTGTGAGCCGTGATTATGACACTGCACTCCAGCCTGTGCAACAGAGTGAGATCCTATCTCAAAAAAAAAAAAAAAAAAAAAAAAAAAAAAAGAGAGATACCACTGTTTCATGCAGAGTGGCTAAAATGTAAATGATTCCATTTTGTAAAATAAACAATGTTAACTCGCATCTATGTGTATGTGGCAGGGTTTCCTCAACCTTGATGTTACTGTTAGCTGGGGCTGGACAAGTCTTTGTTGTGGAGATTGTCCTGTGGACTGTAGAAGTTCAGCAACATCTCTAGCCTCCACTCCCTAGATGCCAGCAGCACCTCCCTCCCGTAGCAATCAAAAATGTTCACAGGCACTGCCAAATGTCCCCTGGGGGGCAAAACTGACCCAAGTCGAGAACCACTTAGTATATAGGTAAACATGTATAGTTGTGTGTGATTTAATGAACACAATTTTATCACCATTTTACATATAAGGAAGCTGAAGCACATTTCTTAGGGTCCCCTTATAAGTTGAGGGCCTGAGATTCCAAGAAGAGTTCTATTTCAGAGCTCAGCGTCTTGCCCAAGATGCAGCCTCCCTGCTCAACCACATTGTTGAGGTTTGATTGGTTGAATGCCATGTGGAATATCAGGTTCATGTTTCCAAGCAAGAATCACCGGTTGTGAAAGGCAAGTGTTCACTGTGGTCCAGCTGAGGACAGTGGTGTCTGAAACTCTGTCACATGGGAGGATACAAGTGTGGGGCTGGCTGGACTCCATGAAAACACTGCAGCAGGCAGCCAGTCCGGAAGGCAGCATCTGGCAGGGCCTGAAATTCAGCCCTTCTGAGTAAGGAAGATCCCAACTTGCAAAAGACATAGAGGCAGCACTGTGACTGGACCCACACTGCCACACCTGTATCATCTATATTCAAGGGCAAAGGGCCAGCAGGAAGCGGGGGCAGGAGGTGGAGAGGGGGATGGCTTGACTCCTGATTCTTTTTCAATTTCCCTCCCTTCTGGCCACTGAACACCCGAGTACCTCCCCACTGTCCTCTCCACTCTGTGCTTCCTACAAAGCACCCTCTGGTGTGCAGCCAGCTGGGCAAGGCATGGTCCTATCAGGGGGCAAGTGTGCACATTCACATGACGCCTGCTGGGTACCTTAACCTTTGACCTGATCATGATGAGGGTGAACTGGCTTGTTTGGGGCACAAGAATACAAGTTCTGTGAGGGCAGGGCCCACATAGCTCATGCATCTTAGGGTGCCTGGGACACAGCGGACATCAAGGTTGGGTGCGGCACGGCGGAGGGAATGGTGAGGATGAGCATGGTCAGGTATCTGTGGGTTGGAACTAACCTTCCAGGCCACTGAGTCCAACCTGCGCCAAGATAGTCACTGAGGAGCTGCAGTGACACGTGAGCCTGTGAATAAACCATGGCCGTAAGGAGTTGAGTTAAACCCAGCTCCTTGATGACCACTCATGGTAGGACAGTGATGCTCCTTAAAGAACTTGAGGCACGATTCTTATTAAATAATTACGATTTCAGTTTTTAAGTGGAAACCTCTCGTGGAGCTGCTTGTAGGAAACACTGGCTGGCTGAGTTCCCTCCTGTCCCTGCTGGCAGGGACTTTTAAGTTGGACAAATGGCCTCCCTAATGTTCTGGGCCGGCAGAGAGCTGCAGGCCTCCGGGCTTTCTGCTGGAAGCATCAACCCTTTCTTATTTCAGGGTTTGTTGAGGCCCAGGCAGAGCCAATGGTGGTATCCTTTGAACCCCACTGTAAAATATTTGCAGACATCTGTCATAGACAATGACAGCTTTACCGTGTACACACTCACTTGAGGGCAGAGATGAGATCTTAAGATCTTACTGCAGAAACCTAGGGACAGTGACTCACTCTTTGAGATGTCATCGTACCGATAGATGGTGACGGTGGCTGTGCATTTCCACAATTTAGGGCTTTTTCTAAGTCTGTGGCTCTCAATTCCGCTGCACCTTAGACTCTCTTGAAGATCTAATGCCTAGGCCACACTCCAGGCCAATAAAATCAGAATCTCTGGGCAAGGCCTTGGAATCACTTTTTTTTCAGACAGGGTCTCACTCTGTCACCCAGGCTGGAGTGCAGTGGCAGGATCATAGCTCATTGCGGCCTTGAACTCCTGGGCTTACCTGCTTCTCTTACCTCAGCCTCCCGAGTAGCTGAGATTTACAGGTACATGCCACCATACCTGGATAATTTTTATAGATATGGGGTTTCACCATGTTGCCCAGGCTATTCTCAAACTCCTAAGCTCAAGTGATCCTTCTGCCTGGGTCTCTTAAAGTGCTGGGATTCTAAGTGTGAGTCACTGTGCCCGGCCAGAATCAATCTTTCTAAAAGCTCCCTAAGTGGTTCCAATGTGCAGAATTGAGAGCCTCTAAGAAGACTTGGGGACGGAAGTGGGGTGGAGGTTTATGTAGGAACTTGGGATTTTTGACCGCAGCTATTTTGGTGGTTGTGATTGAAGCAGAACTGCACCACGGTCAGGAGACCTGCGGTAGGCCCAGCGACTCTGTGACCTCTCTGAACTACACAACCTCAAGGGCAGGCTGTGGTACAGGGCTGCCCCACTGAGCCATCTGCAGAGGTGGTATCACTCAACGATGAATGACTCAACGGATCAGCCTTTACAGACCAGTCTTTCCTATTTCAAGAGCAGTCTGGACTCCTGCAGCCTGATTCAAGAGCAAACTAAAAATTTTAAGATTGGCAAGCAAGACACTCCTTAAATGGTTCCTAATTTCCACAGGTGCAGGACACTGAAGGGTCCCAACATCTGACTGAAACACAGCCCATACCAAGCCACAACGAAATGGCACCTCACACGTTAGGGTGGCTACTATAAAAAGGACAAGGATGTGAAGAAATTCGAATTGTTGTACATCATTGGCGGGAACGTAAAATGGTGTAGCTGCTGTGGAAAATGGGATGGCAGTTCCTCAAAAAATTTAAAGAGTTACCATATGATCCAGCAATCCCACTTCTAGGTATATATATTCAAAGAAAAGCAGGGTCTTGGCGGGGCGCGGTGGCTCATGCCTGTAATCGCAGCACTTTGGGAGGCAGAGGCGGGTGGATCACGAGGTCAGGAGTTCAAGACTAGACTGGCCAACATGGTGAAACCCCGTCTCTACTAAAAAATACAAAAATTAGCTGGGCATGGTGGCTCGTGCCTGCAATCGAGCTACTTGGGAGGCTGAGGTAGGAGAATTGCTTGAACCGGGACCCGGGAGGCGGAGGTTGCAATGACCAGAGATGGTGCCACTGCACTCTAGCCTGGGCTACAGACCAAGACTCCATCTTAAAAAATAAAGAAAGAAAAGCAGGGTCTTAGATATTTTTCTTTTGAGACAGTCTCTCTGTCACCCAGGCAGTGCAGTGGCACAAAAATCTCGGCTCACTGCAACCTCCACCTCCCGAGTTCAAGCAATTCTCCTGCCTTAGCCTCCCGAATAGCTGAGATTACAGGCACCTGCCACCACATCCAGCTAATTTTTGTATTTTTAGTAGCGATGGGCCTTCACCATGTTGGCCAGCATGGTCTTGAACTCGTGACCTCAGGTGATCCACCCACCTCTGCCTCCCAAAGTGCTGGGATTACAGGTGTGAGTGCCCGGCCCGATCTCAGATATTTGTATATCCGCATTTACAGCATTATTTGCAACAGCCAAGAGGTGGAGGCAACCTGTGTCCACCAACAGATGAGTGATTAAACAAAATACATATATGGTATATACATATGATGGGGCATCAGCAGCCTCAAGCAGGAAGGCAATTCTAACACATGCGACAGCATCAATACACCTTGAGGACATTATGCTAAGCGAAATAAGCCGGTCACAAAAAGACAAATGCTGTACTTTTCCACTTGTATGAGGTACCTAGAGAAGTCAAATTCATAGAGACAGAACATAGAACAGTGGTTGTGAGGGGCTGGGGAGGTGGAAGGAATGGGGAGTTAGTGCTCAATGGGTACAGACATTTGTACATATTATTTGGGGGTAGGGAAAAGTGAAGAGAAAGGAAGCTTCAAGTTCCAGACTGGGGACGAGACAAGGTGCTTCATCTATTCCTCAGTTTTATTCGTACTCCATGCAGGACAGAAAATGTTTCAAAGACTCACAGGAATATCTGTGGGAATGCTGATAGTGTTTCTGGTGAGAACCTGGAAAGGAGAGACTAAAAAAAATTAACCGGCCAGGGACGGTGGCTCACATCACCCAGCACTTTGGGAGGCCACAGTGGGAGGATCGCTTGAGCCCAGGAGTTTGAAACCAGCCTGAGCAAAAAAGCAAGACCCCTGTCTCTACAAAACAAACCAAAAAACTGTTAGAAGCAAGCAAGTAGGTATGGATATCACAAAAAAGGGCATGGTGGGAAGGATGTCTCAACCGTGGCTGGCTAACGGCATCTCTGAAAGAACTCACAGCTCTGGCCGGGCATGGTGGCTCACACCTGTAATCCCAGCACTTTGGGAGGCCGAGGCAGGCAGATCACCTGAGGTCAGTAGTACGAGACCAGCCTGGACAACATGGTGAAACCCTGTCTCTACTAAAAATACAAAAATTAGCAGGGCGTGGTGGCACATGCCTGTAATCCCAGCTACTCAGGAGGCTGAGGCAAGAGAATCAGTTGAACCCGGGAGGTAGAGGTTGCAGTGAGCCAAGATCGTGCCACTGCACTCCAGCCTGGGCAACAAGAGCAAAACTCCATCTCAAAAAAGAATTCATAGCTCCCATGAAAAGTTTGTGAACCCCACCAGATGATCAATCTCCATTAAATTTTGATTAAAAATGACAATGCAGCTTAATCCACCTTTTGAATCCATCCATCGGATGTGACTTGGGCCTACTTTCCAAAACTCAAATGCATCCTCAATGTGCACTTACAGTCCTGAGAAGATTCCAAAGCTTCTGCCATCTTACACTGCCAAGAAGGCCAGTCTCAGAGGTTTCCGAGCATAGAGAACCACCTAAGTGAGCATGTAATCCTCTAAGGGGACCACACTGAGAGTCCTCGCTCATCAGGATGTGCAAGCTCCCAAATGTGTTTAAAAACCAGATATGCTGTCCTAATACTCATCCATCAGGAAAGGAACAGGAATGAAACAGAGCTGCCCAGGATCCATGGGGATGGGTGGGGCAGGAGGGCATCCCTCACATCCCATATGGTAATTATGGTCGGGGGTCTGATCTAATTGTGATGGTCACAGCCCGGCCAATACGCAGGGCTTACTCCTTCCCCTCTGCGCTCTCAGTGCCTGGGAGAGGTGGAACCCATGGAACCAAATACTCATCCATCCACCATATGTCACGATCACCAGGTTACTCTGTGATCTCCTTTGAGGACAGTCTCTCACCATTCTAGTGTGTGTAGAAATCATCAAGTGAACATGCCCTTTAACTCAAAGAATGAATGCCTTACCCTTCAGGCTGGGCCCTTCCTGCCTGCCTCAAAACTGTCATATTCCTCTGTGCCCGTGCCTTGGTGAACCTGGCAGATCCTGTTAGGAGGTACTGGTTTCTGTCAGGCTTTTCCATCGCAGACCTAGGAGGTGCAGGCTGGGTCCTATTGCATGTCTGGAGGGAGCAACATGGTCATTCTCCCTTGACAAGGCCTCCCTTGATCCCCAACCCTACCCCGAGGTCACAGCAGCAGCCTTCCCACCCCAGACCAAGGCGAGCACAGCTTCTGCATAAAGGCTTCTCCTGGCCACAAGGCCAGCAGCTAGCTCTGAAAGGGGGTCACTGCAGGGACAGGCCAGGGGCAGAGGCAAAGGAGGCTGCAAGGCTGAGCTCTCCACTAAGGCCTCAGACAGGAAAGAATAGGAAGAGGGACCCAAGATCTGACTGTGCCAAGAAAATCCCTGTCCTGGGTTCTCAAATCAAAACACAGAAACTGCAAAGCAAGGGGAAAAAATGGTTTTTAAAAAAAAACCCAAGTTTTTTTCTTTCCTAACAGCTAGTTCCAATGATGTTTATTACTCTTCCTGAGCTGAAATAACAGTAGACAAAAATAGAAGCAGCCTCTGGTTTTACAAACCCTTTGTCTGAATCCTGTCTTTTCTGTCCATGCCAGGGAAATGTGTTAATGGTGCTAGAGGGAGAGGGAACGTGGACGACCAAGTACAGACTGGCACAGTCCTCTGGGGTTGAGGCCTGTGTCCCTTCCAATAAGCAGGGCCTGTGGGGCGTACAGGGTGGGACATAGATCTCCACACCAAACTGACAGCAGAGAAAAGCCAGGCAACCCATTCAATTGCCCCGGCAGTAACCTGGGTTCCATGTGTAGGAATGAACTGCGGCCCTGGAGAGACTGCCCCCAGCCTTGGGGCTGATGTGGTCTAGAAGGACACCTAGCCACACGGTGGCAGGGCCAGGACCCTGACCAGGCACAGAACTTGGGCAAGTGGAGAACTGTGCTACCCTGTAGTTGGCCCAGGGAAGAAGTCTTGATGGGGACTCCTTGTGGACTCTGTCCCCTGGAACTGGAGCAGCTGGAAGGAGCAGGCCTTGGGCAGCAGGCTCCCACGTTCCCGCTTATCAGGAGCCCCCAGGAATCTTGTCTGTTGTCCTTGGCCACTCACAGCAAGAGAACCTCGCTTCCCTACTCTGGAGGTACCTGGGGTCCCCTGCAGCAAAGCACTGCTTCTCCTTGGTCTTCTCAGTGAATGGGGGCTTCTCAGGGGTTATGCCACAGAGGCCTCCTGCAGCACAGGTGAGGCTCCAGCCATCTCAGGGGAACTCAGAAAACTTGGTAAACCTTGATAAAAATCCAGAGACAGGAAGGGGCAAGGATGGAACAACTCCGTCACTTTCCAGGTGAAGCTGGCCCAGCTCAGAGGCCCACTGCTTTCAAGCCCAAGGTCACTGCTGTGCTCTGTGCTGTCACCTGGAACCGCCCTGGATTCCGGTCTCCTGGTCCTCTCATGCAGAAGGCAGGCTGGGTCACGCCCTCACCGAGGGTCCTTGGAGCTGGGCAGACGGTGCTGGAGCAGCCACTATCTCAGGGGCTGCTTGAGTTCAAACAGGCCTGTCCCACCCTTGACGACCTTCCCGACCACAAGACAGGCAGAAGGAGACCTCAGCTCATCATGGGATCCTGGCAGAGACACAAGAGCATGTCAGGGTGTTGAGGTAGAAGCTGGGAATGCTGTAGGGGACTGGGGGGGCTGAACAATGAGATCCTCGGGACTCAGGCGGTTTCTGAGTCTCTGAAGCTGATGGGATCTCGAGGCAACCCTGCTCTAGCACTTGCGAGAGGAAGGCCCTCTTCCTGTTCATTCAAAGCACAGAGGCAGGTGTCATGTTTGCTGTTCAGCCCCCTTCAGCTGCCCCCACTCCCCTCAGATCCCAAGATCTCACTGGTGTGCAAGGAAAGATGCCCATGGGCAGGCCCGTGAGCTCAGGGTGGTCAAGAGAGGGGAGGCCAGGGCACCTGCCCATGCACTGACCCAGCATGGTGGCCTGCTTTAGAAACTGGAAGCTGGTTTCAAATGTCATCTGCTGAAGCGGGGAAGAGTTTGACTGGATCCCAAAGCGATTCAGTGGCTTGTAAACACCCTCGAAGCACATATAATCAGCAACCAGGGAAAGATGGCGAGGGTCGACCGCAATGCCTGTCACGTGGGAGGTAAAATCAGGAATGATTAAGCAGTGACCATGGGATCAGTCAGCAGACACAGCCAGGCTGCCTCCACAACAGCACGTGGTTCGGGAGTTAGACTCCGGGGTTCCCCCTGCAGCTGTGCCACCTGCTCACACTACTTAACCCTTCCCCCCTGCTCTGGGGCATCTTTCCCCTGACCCCTGCATCCTGCTTCCCACTTCCCTGCAGCAGCACAGGAAATAAGGATCTAACCACACTGTTTTCATTTGGGAACTGCCTTTGGGGGAAAGGCAGGATGCGGCCAAGTCATCAGTAAGGAGCTTCCTCAAAGGAACTAGCCGAAGAGACACCAATGAAGCAGCCGCAGTGATGGGAGCTGTCACCTCTTTGCAGATCTGCAGTCTCCTACAGGTGCGGTCACTGCGCCCATGCTTCAGTGCCTGCCTTACCCGGTGCTGGCCTGACACGGTCCTGACCCTCCTGCCCCGAGCCTTCTGGTGTCCTTACTGGCACCCAGACCTCTGGGTGTTGCCTGCAAGCTCCTCTTACCGTACACGGCAAACACATCCTTGATCTCCTTCTCGATCACCCGCAGTGCAGCCTCGATGCCATACGTGTTGGCCATGGCGTGGATATCATTGGAATAGAGGCGGCGCAGATCCAGGATCTGGAGAGGAAGGAAGGGATTTATTTAGAGGGCCTGGCCTTCCGCTCCCTTCTGCCTGCATATCTCCCCCTGGCCGCTCTCTCTCTCCTTGTGTCTGGCAGCTCGGTACAGCTGATGACAAAGTGGTCAAGAGGTGGCCCAGGATTAGCAGAAGGAAATGCTGAGGCAGAGCTGCTGACGGCTCGCTGGCCGGGGCTCAAGGTCTGTCTCGTCATTACAAGAATCCAGGGATGACTTTGGACACGCTTTAGATTCAATAGGAAGAAAAGGATTTTTTCTTCTTATTTTTAAACTGAGAGCCCTGCTTACTAGGATTAAAGCTTCCCTTGGGAGGTGAGGAAAGTTACCCCAGCAGTGACACATTAAAGACCCTTCCAGGGTGTGTGGAGTGGGGACTGGTCACCTGCACAGGTGTCTGCTGGGCCTCACCAAGGGGCCGAGACTGCAGCTGAGGTATCTTGGAGGAGACTCTCGCCCTGCACTCTAGGCGGGTGCCAACCCTCCCTGCTCCTCCTCTGGGAAGGGTCTGGTAAAAGGGCTCAGGGGAGCAGGGGACTTTGCAGGGTGGTCATTGGTGGGGGCAGAAGTGTACGTGGCAGGGGGGAGCTTTGCCAGCTTA
This sequence comes from Ateles fusciceps, assembly GCA_036589455.1. Taxonomy (NCBI): domain Eukaryota; kingdom Metazoa; phylum Chordata; class Mammalia; order Primates; family Atelidae; genus Ateles; species Ateles fusciceps. Next base: position 1,706,977 of record JAZHEH010000053.1, on the reverse strand, counting down.
GTGTAGACTTGTTGGGGGGTTAGGCTAGAAGACCCCAGTTCCTGTGTTCTGTGGGGGAAACCCAGAAGGTTCTGGGAGAGTTGGTGAAGTGGGAGAACTTGGAGACACAGCTCAGAGGAAAGGACAGAGGAGCTGGTGAGCAGGTGGGACAGAAATGCTGGGCACCTCCACCCCTGGGACCCCCTTTACCAGATAGAGCAAGCAGCATCCAGGCAGGTGATGTAGCAGTGATTTCTTACAACTCTACTTCAGGAGGGTTTTAATTTCAAGGAAAAAAACTCTACTCAAGCCGGGCACAGTGGCTCACATCTGTGATCCTAGCAGTTTGGGAGGCCGAGGAGGGTGGATCACCTGAGGTCAGTAGTTTGAGACCAGCCTGGCCAATATGCTGAAACCCCACCTCTACTAAAAATACAAAAATTAGCCAGGCATGGTGGTATGCGCCTGTAATCCCAGTTACTCGGGAGCCTGAGGCAGGAGAACTACTTGAACCTGGGAGGTGGAGGTTGCAGTGAGCCAAGATCATGCCACTGCACTCCAGCCTGGGCAACAGAGTGAGATTCTGTCTCGAAAAAAAAAAAACCTCTACTCAAATTAGCCCAGGCGACTGTGGGTTGGAGAAAGTTCAGCAGGGGTGCTTTACTGTGGGCCTGAATGAGGCTAACATGCCCAGGAAGCCCAGGGAGGCGGGCGAGGGCACGCACACTTGGTTTGGGAAATGTGGCCTAGAAGCACAAATGGCTCAGGAAGGGCCAGAGTAAATCGGCTGGAGTGAGCTTCTGGGTGGCCAGGTCCTGAGACAATGTGGGGTGGGGGCTACTGCTTTGTCCCAGGCCAGCAGACAGCCTGCGGGGGGTACACGTACCTCCGCATACTTGAACAGCTCCGGGAGGTTGATTCCCTCTGTGTTTAGCACAAGCTCCTTCTCGTTCTTACTGTTGGTCGTTTCATTCAGGAGGCACCGAGTGATGCCCTTGGTTGTATAGACGATGGCATCATGGGCCAAAGATACTACCAGGGAGCTCATGTCAAAGTTGATCTTCATCAGAGGGAGCTTCACTGTCACCTACAAAAGGAGGGAGAGCTGGGTAGGGAGATGGCCACCCCAGCCCCCACAAAGAGGACTGGGGTGGGACTCCTTCAAAGCCTTTTCGGGAACTCACTGGCTGGGGGAAGGTGGTCCTGCTGGGCAAGCCAGCAGGTTGTCTGAACACTGTGAACCGTGGATAGGTCAGCCATGTCCAGTCCCCCAGATTCAAAGGGGAAACAGTGGGGCTATGTTTTCACAGCTGTCAGCGACAACACTGAGATTCACATCCGCTCAGCACTGCCCTGAATGTCCTTAAAGACCACAAGGCATGGTACATGCTGTTTCCCGTGTGTGATACTTATTACCCCATTCACTTGGGAACCACTGAATCGGATCTAAGGAAAGACAATGTGGAAGTGTGTGTACATGTCTAGGCATCCAGACCATCCAGGCTTTAAGGGAACTGTGAAATCCCTAGAAAGATGGTGGCAGGGGCTGTGTGTGTGGGGAACTGAAGCGCCCTTGCCTGCGGGCACGAACAGCGTCACCATAACATGTGTTGTCCATGTTAACACATCTGTTGTACTGAAGATTAAAGGAGATGGTGTATTTGAAAATATCTAAAGGGCCTAGATCAGTCCTATGTGTCTTGAAAGATCAGGGAGAACTGCTTTACTAGGGTTTGAAAATGATATGTGTGGGCCCTTTTTCGGGGCAGAGAGTTTATAGCCATCACCAGATTCTTAAAGGGATCTGGGATTAAAAAGAACAACTGACTCTCATAGGCCCCAAACAGAAAACCTGGGTGTGCTCTGAGCGGGAGACCATGGGCTGCCCGCTGCTCAGCGGTGCAGGGGAGCTCAGCAAGCCTCTCCCAGAGGCACCTGCCCAGCTGAACTGATCACTCAAGCCCCGGCCTGCATGGCCACACTGACCTGGCACCACAGGCTGTCCTCGGTGTCATACTGGTAGTCCTCTATGAAGGAGTGGATCTCACGCACAGCCTGGACCCGGCGCTTTGTGGCCTCAGCCCCCTGGGGCTCGTGGCTGTGGGTGGATTTCCGGGGCTGTGTCAGGAGGGCGGGCAGGGACGGGGCCTCCTCAGTGCCTGAAGCCATCTCTTCGTCTTGCTCTTGGGTCTCTTGAGCACCTTCCCCATGGGCATTCCCTTCCTCCTGTGTGTCCTCATCATCATTCTCCTCGCCTTCCTTCTCCTCCTCTTCCTCACTCTCATAATCAACCTGGCAGGAAAGGGAACACAGGCTGTGTCATTTGGGGTCTACCTGAACTCTGCCTGTGGAACGAAGACCCAAGCAAAGCCTTGGCTGCCTGGGCTACCCAGCCCCACCTGCTCCCCCGCTCACGGCTCCTCTGCTCCGGCCTGGTTGGGCTTTCTTCTTCCTTTTGCCCTGGGAATGCTACTGCTCTGTCCCACTGAACCCCCCACAGAGGTGGAACTCACCCTCACTCAGCCCTCACTGGTACACCCACTCACCAGTAAGTTCCCTCAGCCCCTCTAAACTGCCCTTTGTCCTTGCAGCCATTATGATGGCAAGGGACTGGTTTGAGGAAGGGGAGAGAGGTATATTTTCATTGTAAAACCAGAGGCAGCCTGACTTTTTCTTGCCAGAAGCCTGTCTGGGTCCTTGAGTCTGATTTAAGTCCAGGGATGCCAGATCTGAAGGGCTGCCCTGAACGGCCCTGTGCCAAATTCCCACCCTATGAAGCCCATCTTTCAAGAGAGAGGTATGCTGGGCAGGCAGGTGCTGCTTCAGGGTTCCTTGTGGGTTCGTGGCACGACACAGAGGTGTGGCCTGGGTGCCGGGAGATGATCCCTCTACGTTAACAGGAAAGGGGGCTGGGACCATAGCCCCTTCACCCCAGTGCAGGGTCTCTCACCTCCTCCTCCTGCTTCTCCTTGCGTTTGGCATCAGAGGCATCAGCGTCCCCCTCCTCAGCTTCAGCGTCCACAATGTGCCCCTCCTCTTCCTCATCGCCCTCCTGCTCTCCCTGTGGTTTGGGTACAAGGAAGAAAAAGATTAACTCCAATATCCAGTGCTCAGTGAATCCATCCATCCACCCACCCACCAACCCATCCACCCATCCATCCATGTCCCACCCTTCTAACCCCTTCCTCCATCCAGCTACCACCCTCCATCCCCGGCCACCCCACCCAACCCGTCCACCCGGCATCCACTCTGTCAGTTCCCAGGCCTCAGGCCTCCCTCCCTTCAGTCTTCATCTTTACATGCACCACTTACATGCAAAGTTTGATTCCTAAAAACTAAAAAAAAAGTGCCAGGGCTTGCTTTCTTAAAAGAAGATGGTATAAAATATTGTTCCACATATTTCTGATCAAACCCAGTTGTAGGTGGGGATGAGGAGGAAGGACTGTCTTGGTGGAATACTGAGTACCTTTCTCTTTCTCCTCCTGAACTTCGCTCCTAGTTTTTGTTTTCATTATTTTTTTTTTTTGAGACAGAGTCTTGCTCTGTCACAAGGCTGGAGTGCAGTGGCACGATCTTGGCTCACTGTAGCCTCTGCCTCCGGGTTCAAGCAATTCTCTTACCTAAGCCTCCTGAGTAGCTGGGACTACAGGCACACGCCACCATGCTCAGTTAATTTTTTTTTTTTTTTTTTTTTTTAAGTAGAGTTGGGGTTTTACCACGTTGGCCAGGATGGTCTTGATCTCCTGAGCTCGTGATCTGCCCGCCTTGGCCTCCCAAAGCGCTGAGGTTACAGGCATGAGTCACCACGCCCAGCCTGGCTCCTAGTTTTATATACTTTCCTTCTGGATGAATTAAGAATTAAGACCAGGCGGCATTCTAAAGACAGTCCCTGCTTGTGCTTGAGTGAGCCAGCAGGTGAACTCACACAGCAGGAGAAACCTAGCATTTTCCCTGGCCTAGGCCAGCCCCTCATTTTAGGGGTGAGGAGACAGACCCAGAGAGAGGTGACACAACTGGGACCACGGAGCTGGATGGGGGCAGTCCCAGTCCATGTCATGCCCCAGCCCGAGCAGGCTCGCTGCTGGCTCAGATGGCACCCAGGGACCTGCTCCCACACCGCCCTCAGGTCTGGCCTGCTCCTGGGTCCCCTGGCAGATGTCTGATTATTTATTCCTGGACTATTTTGCTCCTACTGGTTTTTCTCTCTTCTTCACCTTTTTGTCACTGCTGCCCAACTTCCCTGCTTCCAGATATGTCTCTGGTCCCTGCCAGTGCCCTGGTGGGCCTCAGTTCATCTGGCCTGGGCAAGTTGAAGGCACAGCAAAAGGAAACTGGAAAAAGAACTTTCAAAGGCTCAGCACATGCCATTACCTTGAGCCCCTACTCAGGATGAAGACCACTTACAGCGGGGTCTTGGAGAGCAGAGAGATGATGCGGAGGCCTGCCCCGGGGCTGGCTATACCATGCTGCCTGGCAGCCTCGCCTGCCTGCCCATCAGGCCAAGAAGTGGATGCTGCTTCCAGGCTCTCTCAGAACAGCAGGTAAAGCTGAGGCAGGCAGGAGATGGGCCAGCACCAGGATGGGGCTGGAGGAGCACAGAGAACAGGCACAGAGCCTGCCCAGCCTGGAGGCTCTCCCTGTGCGACCCTACCGACCCCTGGGACTCACTCACCCGACTCCTCCCGGACTCCTCAGTGTTGTCCAGATCCCGCCGTGTAGCTCTTCGAGTGTTTACGTTCCTGAAGGCTGATGCTTTATTATTCTTCTTTCTGATGGATTCCATCAGAAGTTTAAAGAATCTAAAACAAGAAGAAAGCCACAAAGCCCTGTGCAGTACCAGCATGTTCAGCCCTGCCCTTGTTTCAGGGGTTAGGATGCTGAGGGATCCCCATTCCCACAGGGGATTAGTGCATGAGATGGGGGCCCACCCCTCCTAGCTGCTCACTTTTCCCTACCCACTGTTTTGGAATCATCTCTGGCGTGTCAGGAACACCAGCTCCACAGACCAACAGGCCTGGTCTCAATACGTGCTCTGTCATTCCCAGGGTACGAGTGCGACAGGCAGCTTCCTAAGCTTTAAGCCCCTTGTCTAGAAAGTATGGGAATTACTATGTATTCTGCAACCTTGTTTGCTAATGATGAGAAACAACCCTATGTCTGATTCCTCTCACAGGGCCTGGCAGAGTGGGTGCTCGGTGAAGGACAGTTGTTGGTGCCGCTGTGGTCCACCTATAACAAGGCAGGCGGAGCCTACTGTAGGAGAGGGAATCCCACCCAGGACTAGGACCTTCCCCCTGCCCACCACCTTTAGTGTCTCCAGAAGGTGGTGTTGCTCCAGCCAGAGAACTCCCATCACAGCAATGTGATGAAAGAACAAAGATTTCGGCTGGGCACGGTGGCTCACGCCTATAATCCCAGCACTTTGGGAGGCTAAGGTGGGCGGATCACAAGGTCAGAAGTTCGAGACCAGCCTGGCCAACATAGTGAAACCCTGTCTCTACTAAAAATACAAAAATTAGCCAGGCATGTTGGCACATGCCTGTAGTCCCAGCCACTCGGGAGGCTGAGGCAGAAGAATCACCTGAACCCAGTAGGTGGAGGTTGTGGTGAGCTGAGATTGTGCCACTGCACTTCAGCCCGAGCAACAGAGTGAGACTCCGTCTCAAAAAAAAAAAGAAAAAAAAAAAACCACGAAGATGTCAGAAGGGCTCCTCAGAATTTCGAAGGGCAGGGATAACTTGGCTTGTGGCAATGAATGGTGTCAACAGGTTAGAACCAAACCAATTGAAAACAACCAACCTGAGGCTCAGAACCTGGCCCTCTCCCCCTTCCTCCCGAGCCATCTATTTTGAGGGCCTCTTAGGATCTACCCTGTCCCCTCCATACCACTTCTTTCTGCATGTAATCCCTTGCCTGTCTTTTCCAACAGGCCAGAACAGCACACCAAGAGGGCTGCTTGTGACTGAGAATCGGGTCCCTCACGTGTCCAGCCAGCCATCCCATTATCTCTGAGCACCTATACTGTGCCCAGCATGTGCCAGCCCTGGTAGCAAAGCAAGGATGAAAAGACAGGCTCCTGGCCTCAAGGAGCTTAGAGTCTTCATTTGAAAAGCAGGCAGGTCCAATGTATACAATTTTGCTCAGTATAAAGGAAAGAATGCCACTCACCCTCCCCAACAGTATTATTATTATTTGGTTGCTTGGTTTTTGTTTTTGTTTTTCGTTTTTTTGGAGATGGAGTTTCGCTCTATCCCCCAGGCTGGAGTGCAGTGGTGTGATCTTGGCTCACTGCAACTTCTGCCTCCCGGTTCAAGGGATTCTCATGCCTCAGCCTCCTGAGTAGCTGGGATTACAGGCGTCCACCACCAAGCCTGGCTAATTTTTGTATTTTTAGTAGAGATGGGGTTTCACCATGTTGGCCAGGTTGGTCTTGAACTCCTGACCTCAGGTGATCCACCTGCCTCAGCCTCCCAAAGCGCGGGGATTACAGGCATAAACCACTGTGCCTGGACTCCAATATTATTTTTTAAATTTTAAAGGTGTATGTGGTTTACCCTTGGCAGAAAAAGCCCCCTCATCCATTAATCCAGAGAAGAGCTTCTTCACCAGGCATTAGGGACAGGAATAGGATGGCCAGATGACTTTAGAAAGATAGAATTCCACTGGAAAGGGGGCAGGAGAGATGTTTCTGTAAGGACAGGTTCAGGTTAAAGTCCTTGTCCTGCCACAAACTGGAGAGGAGGGCCTCGATCTCATCTGTAATACGGGATCACTCTCACTCCGCGCCCAAGACTACCACGCAGAGCAGAAGAGATGGAATGAGATGGGGTGGGCGTGTGAGGCTTAGCTGCTCCCCACACACAGGGCTGCTTCCCACAGCTGGGCGCCCCAGCCTGTCTCAACCTGTGGCAATGTCATGGCTCTGATGCTTTTGCGCCCAGCACTGCACATCCGGCCTCAACTCTAAATGCCCATCTGCTCCCCTCCACCCAAGGCACCCTTCGGGCCTTTGCTTGAGCTGCTCACTCTGCTGGCAACTTCTCTGGCCAATATCTACCTACTGAAGCTGTACCCATCCTTCAAGGCTGGGCCTCAGCAGATGTAACTTCTCCAAGAAGCCCTCCCTGATTCTCCCAGTTGGGAATGCTTTCTACCTTGCCTGCCTCTTTTGGTGACCAGGACTTGCGGAGGGACGGTGAGGAGGCAAAATGAACACCTGGGGGAGTAAGTGGTAGGCACGCGACCAGTGTGCCAGTTTTCCTGGAGGTGCAATTTGCCCCTCTGTGATTTTGCCAAGAGCAGGGGAACTAATGGCCCACACTGACTGCCTTCCCCAAGGTTGTGCTGTTCATCAGAATGTAGGAACTGAAAGGGAACAGGAGGGGCAGGTGGCAGAGAAGCCTCTCATCCCACACAAATAATTACAGAGCACATGACCCCTGGCGGTTTCTGAAAGCGCCTGGCAACAACTCCACCACCTGCTGTTTGGAAAGTCAGATTCACAGAAGCTACAATTACAGACTGTCAGCTCGGTCTTTTCATGGCTGGGGACCGGAGGCCAAAACTTACAGCCCCTAACTCCTAGCTCAGTGCTCTTTCCACTTCACCTCCCCCACCACCTGCCAGACAATGTACACAGTCAACGTGACGGGTGCCAGGGCAGAGATCTGGGGGGCCTTCTACGCTTGTATATCTCTACCTAGGGAACCATCTGTCTCATGCTTTTTTCCTCCAGGCTCTGTCAAGAGTCTCATGACCCCACAGCTGGGAGAAGGGAGGGCAGGGGCAAAGAGAAAGAAAAGGAGGGTTGCAGAGAGGAAGGAAAGGGGAGGGAGGGGAGAAAGGAAGAAGAAAAGCTTCTTGGGGGTTGGCTGCTCTTTAGAAAGTGCACTCACACCTCCTCCCATTTCCTGTGGGAAGCCAGAGGCCTGAAGGCAGCTGCTCTGCTGCCTAGGGCCAGACAAAGGAGTGCAGACCGCACGCAGCTCATCCACAGCTCCTTCTTTTAGCTGGGCCTAACCCCTCAGCCCATTCTGCTGAGTCCTTGAGGCCATCTCCATCAAAAGCTACTGAGCATGGCTTTTATCACAGCTCAGCTTTTCAAGTGCACAAGCAACATGCAGGGAGGAGTTGAAAAAGTACTTCACAGCTGGGAACAAGCCAGGGCTGTTCCTCATCAGGAAGAAGTCTTAAAAAGTGATTTCCTATTTTCAATTCCATGAGGTAATATAAGTAAAAAGAACCCCGGCACGGGCTAGCACCGGCCTCGTGCCAACCTACCTGCTGGGCAGGCCTGGGCCTCCTGCGAACAGAACTGGGGCAGAAACATCTAACTCTTGCCCACCCCTGGTTATTCTCAAGAGGCCATGAAATCCAATTCCCATTTCCCAGAAAGTGGCTGCCAGGCCAGCACAAACCCCCCTCACTTGCTAGTTATGTTCCTCGCCGTTAATTACGGAGCTGGCAGGCTGGTGCACGAAGCACTCCTCTGCCACTCTGTCCAGAGCCCTACAGCATGGAGGACAACTCGACAGAAGAAACGTTCTCAGCCCGGGCCGGCACCAATGCAGGTGCTCTCGAGGCCCAGCCAACAACAACTTCCCCAGGGCTCGTGAACTGGGGCAGGAAACACCTGGCCAGTGACCCCCATCCAAAGGACTCAGTTCACATCCAGGCTCATCTACCCCAACACCCACCATCCCCAATGCCACCTGCAGAGAGGGCTGGCTCGAGGTCAGGCCCCGTAAGGTGAGAGGGCAGAGGGCTGAGGGCAGAAAAGTCGTGCTGTGTTGCTCACGCCTGCCCGTGACTTGGCGACGAATGGGCATGGCTCAGTATGTGTTTGTGGGATGGCTGAGTGCAGGGAGCTTTCTGCTTCTGCTCTGTCATTGCTTCTCTATCTAAGCAGCTCCCAGAAGACCCAAGAACTGGTCTAGATTAGAGGCAGTGGTCAGTGGCCTGTGGCCAGATCCTGCAACAGATGAGATCCATCTGGACCTTACCGGGCTTTTAAAAAGCACATGAATTAGTTGCTGATATTTAAAAGTTAGGAGATCTCATTTACATAAAAGCAAAAGCAAGTAACCAAGTGACCCAAGAAAGAATAAAAAGCAGGGGTTGGAAGCTTGTTTTCCTTCTTTTTAAATCAAAAGATCTGGTGACCCCGGCCCCCATTCCTGCATGGTAACAGGTGCTCCTGGACACAGGCTCCACACTCTTCAGTCTGCCGGGGGCCTCCAAACCTGCTTCACTGGCCTGTCACCTGCTGGGCTATGCAGCGTTTGTGTTCACTCTTCGCCATCTAGGGTCAGCTGGTGAGTCAAAAGTGTTTCGCGGGCTCTTCCAGTCTTGCCCCAGGCCCCAAGCCCATCCTCCTGCTCCCCTGAACTCAGCATCGTGGCCTCGGCTTTTCACATGTCTAACAGTAATTTGAACTTGAGATAAAAGCTCCTTTTCCCTACTGGACAGGAACTGGAATTTCTCTGGAGGCAATCCTGGTAACAGAACGGAGGTCTAAGAGCAGCACACCATCTGCGCATTGTTGACTATTCACAGAATCTAAATGCATCAGGAAGCACATTATGCTGCCTGGAGTAACACAGTATCAAACATTAACAGCATGTGCTGCTCTGACACCAAAGAAGCACTGTGTTGACGGTGCTCCCTTCTCTTTACCACACCCATATTTCCATGTCTTAATGCCTGCAAGCCCCAGAAGACAACAATCCTGTTGTCAACCCAAGAGAAGAAATGGGCTCAGGGAGTGATGTGTGGCTCACTAAGTCACACCCACAGCCAGATTAGGTGTGAGGTTTCCAGATCAGGCTGCAGGGCCTTCTGTATTCCTAAACTCTTCCCTGGAAGGACTCATTTGGGCAAAGGCACTCAATCGCTAGGAGCCCTGTGGCTAGGTGCTTCCAGCCCCAGTTCAGTCAAGAACATTCTTTGGGTCAAGGTCAATGGCAATCACAGCCTGAGCCCTGACCTTGTTTCCATGAAGCGCAGGATGTCCTCGGGTCTCAGGCACTTATCCTGCTGGTAACATGCATGTGGCAGAAACTGAAACCGCAGCTGGTACACCCGGAATTTGTTCTGTTTTTCTTCTATACATAAGGACTCCTGGACGTCAATTTTCTGCAGTACCTGGAACCAGACGGACAGAGAGAACAACTTGTTCAGGTCCCAGCTGACTGTGCAATGCGAGTAGGTTACGAGACCCAAGGGTTTACAGACAGCAGCTAGGACCACAGGCCAAACCCTGGTATGGATCTGCTAGGGGGCCCACAGCTTGCAGTCACCTCCAGAGAGTGGGCTGAACCTCCCAGAAGTGGCCTCAGCAGAGCTGGTAGGCAAACTCAGGAAATGGTTTATTTTTCAGGTACAGGAGGATGCTGTGGAACTAATGACTCTCAAAAGCTTCCTGATCTGTCTCTGCTCAGCACCTGGCAGAGACAGCTTATCTCTCACTGGTGGGAATCCGAGCCCAGGGTCATAGCAGTAAGCAAAGCCTATTCTTCATGGATGGGGGAGGACATAGGCACATGCCTTCACCCCATCTGCAGCCCGGGAGGGAGAGACAGTTACCTCCCTTAAGCACACTCTGGTGAGTTGCTTCTTCAGGCTTTTCACTCTCTTCAGGGCTTTCTTGGTGTTGAGCACGGGCACACGCATCATGGGTGTCTTGATGTTGGCGCTGGCCACCATGAGAATCTCCCCGCAACCTGTCACAGAATGACGGGACATCTGATCATGAGTGGCAACCAGACCCTCTGTTTGGGTGCAACTCCTTCTAATGATGTCGGAGTTCTTCTGGGATCTGAGAGAGGCCTGGGGGTCTCACAGGGATAATATGCTGGATCAGAGAATCCCAGCTCTGGTCCTGTGTGTGACAGAGGAAACCCCTGTCAGTTTCCTCCCTGGACTGCCCACTCCTTGAGCTCAGGGCTTTGTCTGATTCTTGTTTCCTATCACCTGTGCTTTGCAAACAGCAGGTGCCCGCTGACGCTTACTGAATGAGCAAGCGATGCAGGAAAGCCATTAGCGCCCACAGTGTTCCTGCTGCGCTCAGCTAGCCCTCACTGCCCAGCTGTACAGTGGGTCCCAGCCTCCGGCCTTACACAGGGGAGCCCTCTGAGGTTTGGGAAATGAGGTACCTGTCCAGAGTTCATTTGCTAGAAAAAGGGAGGGCCAGGGACTGAATGCAGATGGGTCTGAGCCCACACTCATTCCTCTTGCCCAGCGCATATGTTTACCTGAAGGGCCAGGGCCCAGGACCATGTAGGGCACGTTCTATGTGAATGGTTCCTCTGGAGTTGGGCAACCAGGCACCCCGTGTGGGGCTTGTTAACAATGTACATCCCTGAGTCCTTCCCCTAGCAGTGTGTGGTCTCACAGGCAACTCCAGGAACTTGGATGCAGGGGTTGCAGAGGGATAAATGGAGATCCTACCAGGCCTGGGTACCAAAGAATCTCAAACCCAGTCGGGCTCCAGAACTTCTAACCCTGATCCCCCACTTTGATGAGACTCTGTCTCTCTCTCTCTCTCTCACACACACACTCTCTTCTCTCTCTCTCTCCACACACACACACACACACACACACACACACACCTCTCTCTCTCTCTCTCTCACTCACTCCCTCTCATTAAATGACTCCTTCTCCAGGAGAGGCTAGGACAGACCCCACCCCGTGCTCCCATGTGCCCCACACCTTGGAATGCCCAGGGTGACGTTCATCTCGCCTCTGCCTGCAAAGTGGAAGGTGTTGAGGGTCATCTGGGTGGAGGGCTCTCCGATGCTCTGGGCGGCCAGCAGGCCCACGGCCTCGCCCGGCTCACACAGTGAGCGTTGCCACTTCAGCTGCAGCAAGGTCCTCAACCTAGAGACGGCAGGGGGGCGGCAGGGATCAGGAGCAGACGCCACAGACTGTCAACACTGCCGGAAACCAGAAACCCAAAACCTCTACCTCTTTCTGGACTTGTTTTTCCTAGGCAAAAGATCCCTTTAATCTTCACATTCCCACCAGTGACCCTGAGATGTCCTGAAATTACACAGCACTGATCCCAGCTGGGTGGCTGAAGCTCTACCCATTCATGCTTGGTCTGTTCATGTTTGCCCCCAGAATGTTACATGTTCACACTGGGCCTGTTACCACAAGCCCCCTAAGCAGGAGAACTTCTGGGCTCAACTATTCACTTTTTCCTTTATTCATTCTTTTTTCTCTATTAATTACGACAGTTTGGAGACAGCTTAAACCTCCTGCTATAAAAATTAGAAAGAGGTTCATTATGGGGATTAGGGGGGACGGGGAGTGTTTACTTTTTTAATTAGTGTAAATGGCTGCAGACCACATCAGAAGTATTCATGCTGCACAATCTGTAATTTATTAACCATTTTTCCTATGAAGGCCAACCCTGTAAGAACAGCCTCTGGGAGCACTGGTGCTATATTGTGTGCGTATGTGTGTGTATGTTATGTGTGTGTGTGTGTGTTGTGTGTGTGTCTGTGTATACTAGTCCAAGCTGAGGCCTTCAAATGGTCCTTTCCTTCTCAAGGTATGGGAATCCAAAGCTCAAAGGATCACTGGAGTAATCAGATCCAACACCTCATGAAAAGTTAAGACGTGGTGTCCCTGGGCATGAATGACCTGCCCTGGATCACATGGTTGGTGGCAGCAGCTGACCAGTGACCAGATACCCTGACTCTCAGTCAACCCCATCCACCACACCAAACCCAAGAAAGCAGTCATTTCTGCAAGGCTCTGTCCCAGCAGACCGCTATCCCTATCTTGGCCCGGATGGGGGTGTCCACTCCTGCCTCCCTGCACTTGATCACTCCTGGGCCCTCAGGGCTTGTGCGGTGCCCCCTGGCTGTCTTACTGCCCTCCCTCTAACTGAAGTTCAAACCCAGGAGGCAGCCCTCTTCTCCCAGAGAGGGTAGCGCAGGGGCTAGGAAGCAGACTCTCCTGCACATGTTGTGCAGCAAATCACTGTCATTACCTGTCGAGAGAAAGCTCTGATTTCTCATAACTCCTCTCTGTTTGAGCTGTCCACTCTTGACTGTAGTCATCAACCTTTGTTTCAAATGTTTCTGACACTGATGCAAAGTGTATGTCAGGGCGCCAAACAGACAGACTGGGGTCAGGACAACTGGTCGCCTTCTTCTGGTATTTCCTTCGGCTGTGCTCATCCAACTCATACCACATCCTCAGCATCTGAATGGAAGGATGGGTCTCAGCTATGTGGGAGGGATACCCAGTAGCATAAGGGGGATCAAAGGCATTGGCTTCCAATGAGAATAAAGGAAAATAGAAAGACAGAAACCTGATTGCCATGAGAAACCATCTCCCCATTTAAAACGGGGAGAGACTTACATCTGTCCCAGGGTACCCTGCTTCACTACATGTCTAGCAGCTCTTCATCCTGGCCCATTCAAGCCCAGGGAGGGTGAGCATGTAATTTACTAAGGAAACTGGGATTCTTTTAGAGTAATCTTTTAGAGTTATGATTCAGCTAGGACAAGAGGCAAAACCATGACTGTCTCAGGCCAGCTAGGACGCAGTCACCGTAAGCCAGGTTACCGCTGGTTCTAGGCTCTTTCACATGCTCTGTGCCCTCAAGCCTGTCTCTTCAAAGAGACCTCCTACTTCCAGCTCCCAGGTGTGCTTGGATGATGGGAGGCACCAGCAGCAGAGGGAAAGGTGGGAGGAAGAGGATCCTGGTATTTATCCCCCAACCCCCTCTAGTGGGTCTCTACCCAGGGCTCTGTCCAGTGGCCCTGGCACATAGCCGTCCTCTCTGCTTCTCATGACTGCTCCCCATTCCTTCATACTTGGGGGTGGTGGGGAACCCCAAAGTCACTGGCCCCATTTAGTTCCCCCAAACCCTGCCTACACCCTTGTTAAGAGTCCCCTCCTTACATTCCCATTCGAAAGCCATTCTGTTCTGACTGATGGTGAACAAAGGTGGAATTCATGATTCCACCTTCTATTAGGAAAACAACCCCTCATCCCTCACGCACTGACTAAGCCTGGATGTGCTGGGCATTAAGGACACCACCTCCCTGAGTCACCTCCTGAGTCCCGGGGCTGCGGCCATTCCGGTTTCCACTCTCAAGGTTCAGGGCTTTCACAGCTGCCTGAATTTTCTGGGAATAACTCAAGAAGGCGCCTCTTCTCAGCAGGGTGTTGGGGGTGCTTGCTTTGCCATTTTTTGATGGCTCTGAAGTGGCGGAGAGCTTTTTTGGGATCAGCTCTGGATAAAACTTCATGGACATGATTTGATTTCATTATCGCCTAAACAAACAAATCACACACATGAGATCAAAGAGATGAGGTCATGACAGAGGGCCATGGAGTACAAATTCAGGGGACCCAGGTGGCTGGTGTGGAGCCCTCACGACGGGGCCAAGACCCCACTCTCAGAGAGGCTGAGCATCCACTGCTAATCAGGGGTCTCACTTTGTGCAAGCCAGACTTGGGAACCAATGGTCTTGGGAGCAGAGGGAGGCATGGGAGAGAAAGCAGCACACTGACAGCCCCTCCAGGAGCACAAGGGAGTTTCTGGGAAGAAAGGAAGAGGGGGAAGAGCGATGGCCAAGCTCGAGGACAGGAACCAGGACGGAAACGACCCAGCACCAGAGCACATCCCTCAATTCTATCATCAGCTTGATGATCTTGGACAGGTCATATCGATTTCAGTTTCCCCCATCTGCCAAATGGGGTGACTGCTCAATCAACAGTGATGGTCACCACCAGGGTATTAAGGTACAGAATGAAAATGATGAGTTTGTGTCTGACAGGCCCCTGTTCAAATGCTAGCTCTGGCACACACACTGCTTACTTAGGCTTTGATACTCAGTTGCCTCAGCTGTAAAATGGGCAGAGTAATGCCTACTTCCCTGGGTTGCAGTGAGGAGGAAAACAGGTAGTACTGATAGTGTGCCTTAGCTGGGGGCCCAGCACATAGCAAATGGCCCCAAACAGGAGCTGTTACTCCAGAGGTGCTCATGCTCTTCAGCAGCCACCTCACATGATGAAAGTCCACAGGCTTTGAAATTGTCAAGTATTTCAGGGCACTGACTGCTGCCTTATAAACCTCCCCCACTCTACTTTCCAACGTCCACTTGGACTGGGTCACAAAGCTCAGGGCATTCCAGTTCTCTAACCTCAGTGGAGAGGCCCACTGTTTGGCCCCAGGGTCTGGGGTCTACCACATTACCTCGTAGTTGCTGGCCAGGAAGGGGAACTGCTTGGGCTGCAGGAACTGTGTCTTGGGGACATCCAGGCCATCCTCCCCATACAGAAACTGTACCACACTGCCGTCGCTGTCTCGGACTGTGAGATCATACTGCACAACCAGCCCCTCCAGGTGCTTGATGATGCACCTGTAAGGGCACCAGCAGCTCAGTCACCGCCAGGCTCATCACCTCCCAGGACAGCCTCTGATGAGGGTTGGCAGCAGTGGAGGGGGAGGTAAAGGCAGACTGCCATTCTGCAGGCAAGCAAGACTTCAGGACAGGCTGGCTCCAATGCCCCGGGGTCTGGGCGGGTCTGGGCTGGCTCCAGCATCCCCCAGCCAGGGGGCTGCATTTCCCTGATGGTTTTCTAGGAGGAGGAGGCTGCAACCATGTGACTGAGAGGTTTGGCTACCACCCCTAGAAGTGGGCGTCCATCTAGCCCTAACTGTTCAATGACTGCCTGCCCCTGCACTCTCCTGCAGCGCAGATCTCCCCAGAGACCAGTGTCCTTAGAACCGCAAGGTGGGCGAAGCAGGGGAGCTGTCAAGGATTCTCAAACTTGGTCAGCCCAGGGATCGCCAAAGACACTAAGGGGTACTGGGAACTAAACGCTGATGTGAATCCCTCAGCTGGCGGCCTTTCTTCTCAGCCTTAGCTCAACTTCTCCTGCTCTCTGTCCTAGTCCTGGCCCTTCTGCTTACCTCTCTAGCCACTCTGCCTAGGTTTCCCCTCCTGCCACCCTAAGAGAGGGCTTCCCAGGAGTCACTGTCTCCCCCACCCCAAGCTGTGAGACAGTGGTTAGTCACTACTGTCTTGGCAGCTGAACCTTCCAGGAAGCAAGACAAGCTTGCCACTGCCCAAGACCTTCTCCCACAGCCATAGCTTCCCCCAGGGAATGAAAGACCCTGAGAACACACAGCCCTTTGTATAAGCCTCTGAGCTCTACCAATCCTGTAGAAGGGGAAGGGTATCTGCTGCTTTCTGTCTCAGGCCATTCAAGGAAACTTTAAAAAAGTTTTTTCATCCAAGGAATCTTAAATGAGTCATTGATGTAATGTGAAAGATGATGGGATGAAGGGCCTGGGATGGCATCTCAAGGGGGCACGGCAGGTGCTTCTTACCTCTGGAGATAGCCTGAGCGGCTGGTTTTCACAGCAGTGTCGACCAGGCCCTCTCGTCCTGCCATGCAGTGGAAGAGAACTCCTACAGAGAATGGAACCCAGGTCCCAAAAGTGAGGACAGCGTGCTTCCTAAAGGGTTCAGGCCAACACCTCCAGCAACCTTTCATGACCAGACAGGCCACTCCCTTCCCTGATCTCCTAGGACCTTGACCTCCACAGCTACAATGGCCCCCAGTGTCTTCTGCCCTACCCTGTGGTTCTCTTTGCCTCGCACTGCCCAAGAGCAGAGGGACAAGTGGATCAGAAGTAACAGTCCATGGTCTCCAGTATTACACCCCATGCCCCATTTTCCAAATAGAAACGGTACTGGTGCCTTACCGCTATTGGCTTTAGCCCACATGTCTAAATTCTGCTTCTAACAGTGTTAATGGGTACAGGATGCTTTCCAAGCTTTTTGATTGCAACTCACAGTAAGAAATACATTTACAATTGTAATCAGCAAACAGACATATACATACATGTGCATATAAAATTATATAATTCAAATGAAATCCTCCTGACACCATCTTATCCTTTACTACGGGGGACAAACTCTGATACTGTCCTTACCACTCTATTCTATTTCATTTCATTAAAAAAATGCTGATCACTATGTACTATAATGATTTTATGATTCACTAAGGGGTCACAATCAGATTTTTTTGAAGTGTGGTCTGCAAGAACCCTGCACCATCCCTGCCAGAGGCCATGAATGACCAGTGGAGAGAGAGTGTGTGGGGCTTGTGGAGGAGACTCTGGAGCAGTTGGTAGCCTTGGAACGAAGTGCTGGTCCCCTGCATAGCTGGCTTAGATATCTGATCACAAAGGCCATCCTTCCAGAGATGTATCAGACCAAAGAACAACATACTAATACTAAAAAAGCCATTTCTGACAAGTATGAGGAAAGAAACCCTTCTTTTCAGGGAGAATTCTGCTTCTGACAAGCCAAAACTAGACATGTGCTACAGCTAGACCCATTATGAAGGAAATAAATCTCTGTGACGCTCCTTTGGTGCGAGTACCCAAGTGAGTGGCACCCCCATCCGCAGATGCCTCCAAATGCCGATAGGAATCGGTTTAGAGGTCACACAGAAGAACAGGGTGGAGTTGGGACTGTCCTCTTTGTCTTTTCATCTATCAGCAAACACTTACCGAGCACCTGCTGTGTGCCAGCACTGCTCTAGGCTCTGGCACTACAAGGGTAAGCACTACATGGTTGTGTCCTCATAGGCCCTAGTGTCTGGTGGGTAAACAGTAAATGGCTCGCCATTTATCACTTGACCATTCTTGCTCAAAGTCATTGGCAGAAGTCACAGTTTGCCTACAATTAAGCCTAGAAATGAGGGAAAAAGCTAAATGGAAAAGCCAAAATACATACAGGAGGTTTGATGCCAGTGAGGAATCTGCCAGTGACAAAACCACCAGCCCTGGGGGTGAACTCATAAGGCTCAAAGCAGGGCAGTGACTTGCCAGACGCCATCAGCGGGGGTCTCCGACCTTCCAATTCAATCTGGCCCAGCAGGCATGAGATCTGGAGGACAGGAAACCCACAGGAAACTGAAGACCCACATGTGTGTTCAACAGTGCTTTGTCCCAGCTGGGAAGGTATAATCTGACCTTGAAGAAAAGCTACATGGAAACGGGGTTTAACCTACATTGAGGCTAACCTACATTTCTAAACAAACCAGGAAGCTTTCATTTTAAGAAAAAAAAATACCTGCATCTTCCTTTTATTGACTGATCTGGATTTTCACATTTGGGGTCAGCTGAAAATGGGTGATACCTATAAAAGGAGCCATGTCTCAGAACCATCTCATGTTATACCTGTAAGGGACTGGACAGTCCTAATGGGGAAAGGGAGGCCTGCAGGAAACAGCCATTTACTGCGATCCTCACATTCCAGAGCCAAAAGGCAGCTCAGGGCTGGGTGTGGTGGCTCACGCTTACAATCCTAGCAATTTGCCGGGCAGAGGCAGGAGGATCCTTTGAGCCCGGAAGTTCAAGACTACTCTGGGTAATACAAGGAGACCCTGTCTTATTTTCAATTAAAAAAAAAAGGGAACTCAAGCTATTGAGCTGTTTGCTTAGAAAGTTGCCTATTAATACTCTTGGGGTGTTGGGGGAGGAGAGCAGTATATCTAGGTTTCAATTTAATCAGGGGATTTCCTAATGGCTTTCAGCCTTTCTGTTGTCACACTCAATAGACAACGGGGTGGGCCTTTAGACTCTCTCAAGGACATCAAGATTTAAGGTTAAGAAATCTCTAGGACAATGTTTATAATTTAAAATTAAGAAAAGATCTTGAAAAATTACATCAAAATTGTGAGTGTATACATTATGTACCTATATAACATGAATGTATGCCATACAATAGCGTAGCTTGTAAATTTATAATACATATCTACATTACACATATCACATCTGCATATTCATAGCTACATCTGCCTTTAACATTGACACGTTAACAGTGGTTAGCTCCTGTAGTGATTTCTATTATCACCTTTCTCTTTTTCAGTACTTGTCACATTTTATAGGAAACAAACTGAAAACCACTATCCCCTACCCTCCTTTGCTGACACATGTAAAGCTGCCAACCCGCCTCTGCTCACACCTGCATCGTGTTCACAGTTGAACCTTTGGCTCCCGATTGCACCATCATCTGCAGGCTGTTCTCTGGGAACTGTCTGTGTAGACCAAAAGGCATGCATGCCTGCAGATTAAATCAGCACAGTGGTCAGTGACTTCATCCCCTTTAAAAATCCCAGGAGCAGGAGGTAAATCCAGGAGGCAGAAGCAATACAGCCAGAATATTTATTCAGACCTAAGTGCTAAATCCCACTCGAGGTAAGGGAACACATCATTCGGCATTCATCCTTCCCTGGAACCCCTGAGAGGTCAAACAGGTGCTCCCTGCCCTGCACTCGCTGGACTTCCTCTGCCAGGATCCCCTGAGGTTCCATTCATTGCCCAAAGAGCAGCAAAAGAGAGAAGGAAAAGTAGAAGCAGAGGGGCTGGCAGATCCAGTTCGATTCTAAAAAGAAGCTGGAGAAGAATAAAATTTAAGCTGATGCCCTTGAATCACCCAGCAGAGCCTGGTCTGGGTCCTCCCCCCAGCATGAATATCAATGTCCGCATCACATTTACGAACATGCCACCCACGCCCCGTGTAGGAAGCTTTGGCTTGGCTCCAGGGCCAGCAGAACCAAGCATGCCCCTTCAGAGGGAACCTGGGGGAGACGCTGGGAAGGGGGGCTCTGAGTCTGGGGCATCAGCCTATGCCTGGGATTCCAGAGACTCAGCCCAACACAGGAGAGGCAGAGCCCACAGGTGGGCAGAGGTGACAGGAAGAGGGCAACTGGAGGGACAAGAAACCATTCTAAGATGTATCTGAAGACAACTTTCCTACTCCCAGCATCCGCAGTTAGCCCTAGAAGCTGAGCCTCCTGATTCTCGGGGAGGTGTTAGGAAGGCTCCTGTCAACAAAACCCCTCAAGGATGGAACTGCTCCCCACTGAGAGGTCTATCTTCTTCACTGCCTAAGGGATGCTAAAAGCCAGGCAAGAGAGCACCACAGACAGACTCTGACTTTTGATGAGTGTTGGCGTTACCTCCTCCTGCCCTCCTCAGGCTGGGCTCCAGGGCCCAGGAGGCAGGGTGAGGGCCAGGCCAGTTCCTCCAAGCAGCAGGATGGAGAGCCCTGGCTCTGGGGCAGAAAGGCAGAGAACAGCAGGCTGTGGTTTCAGCTCATGCAGAGATTTCCCTCTCCTTTCTCAACTGCCCAGGAACTGGTTTGGCATTGTGTAATAGTAGCTCCTTAGGCCTCTCTGCAGACCTGTGAGGCAGTGCCCCTTACAACGTACTTCCAGGTGAGGAAACCAAGGCATGGACTTGTTATCTCACTTGCCCAAGGTCACATGGCAAGTTCACGGCAGAGCAGGACTGGAATCTAAGCCTTTACTCCTGGCTCCGCTGCACAAGCAGCAGGGGCGATTTGGGTCCCTCATCCTGCTTATTCACCCCTAGTGGCCCCATTCAGCCCCTCTGATCCAGTCACCCCAAAACAAAAACACTTAAAAAGAAAAACAGCACAAAGCATTCTCTCTTGGCACTATTCCAAGGCCTGTCTAGCGCCTAACTTGGGGGAGGGAACAACGCCCTGGGCTCTTCAAAACAACGGATTCTACCCATCCCCACCTCACATCTCACCTAGGCAGCTGTTAACAGCCAAAGTGCTCTGTAGGGCCTGGGTGAGAATCAAAATGTAATTTTTTTTAAAATCAGCATTCAAAATGGTGGGGTAAGTGCATGCAATGCCGGGCTAACCTTGTTAATCTCATTGCTGTAATGGTTCACTTCCTCCTTGAACTTCAGATCAATCATGTTAAAATCCCTCTGGTCCTTGCCCAGATGGGCATCCTGCCATTTTCCTCGGACCTCATCATATGATGCGGCTTCTGGCAGGTTTAATGCAGCCCTGACAGCCTAGAATGAGAACAGAAACACATCGGAGGCTGTGACCAAATGAGGAGGATGTGGGTTTCGACTGGGCGCACACTTCACCCCCCTAGGGCAGGCCACTGCCTCAAAGTCCCTCCTTACCCGGGGCCCGCAGTGGATGGATTCTTCAATGATCTGTTGCCTCTTGACATCTGCCTTTGGCTTCACCAAAATGTCTTCCACACCTGTGAAGTGAAACAGACAAGCATGTAGGGGACCTCAGGCCTGACTTCTCCCCACCAGACTGTAAACTCAGTAAGGTCAGAGCACAGAGCTCAGTGGCACAGACGCAGGAAACACCTGAGTAATGATGATGATATTAACATCATTATTAATAGATTGCCACCATCTCTTAAAGCCCAAACCTTATAATCCTCATTTTACAAATGACAAAACTCACGCTCAAAATTGGGCTACTTTCTCACGGTCATATAGGTAGAAAATAAACCCAGGCCTGGGTCCCAAATTCACGCTCTTAGCCACCAGCTATACTACCTCTATTCCGTAGATACGTGATGGTTGAATGAGCTGAAGGTGTGGAAGAGGTTTTGGATAAAAAGGTAAGCTCAGGGGAAAAGAGAGAGAGAGAGTGAGAGAGTGAGAGAGAGAGAGAGAGACGGAGAGAGACAGAGAACATCCCAGTTTGGGGTCCCAGAAGCCACATGTCACAGGGGCCACCCTACATAGCTGAGTATGCCTGTGCAGGCACACACACAGACACCCCCAAGCCTGGGTGACAGGGACCACCACCACAGGTCCCTCAGCATCGCCTCAGAAGGATGACAGCCTGGGTTACTGAAGTCTGGGTCACTTCAGTGAAGCCTGCCCCTTCTGGCTCAAAGGGTTGAGGAATTCCTCGGGCAGAAGGAGGTCTTTCCACATCAACTCTTCGATCAAACTAGTTCTTGTCTATTATCTGTGAGGGCTACTGGACTCAAAAGTCCCTCAGCCAAGATCTGAGTGAGAAAGAAAACAGTAGCTGTACTGTTCAAAAGATGGGGCTGAAATATTTAGAATTCCCGATGCAAGGTCCTGGAGGACTTCTAAGAACATGTATGAGCAGAAAGGGAAAGAAATAGTTCCTCTGTGAGCAAGCCACATGATCAAAGTGGGCCTTCCCACGGGGTCAGCTCCAGGTCATCTAGCTGTACCCTTCTCTAGCTGAGATGGGCTGGAGTGAAGTCAATCTCTCACCTATACTCCCTCGTAGCCCCACTCCCAGCTTGGGCCTGCTTCTTCTCGCAGCCCTGAGCCTCTGGATTGTCTTCAAACTCTAGGGACCAATTGTTCTTTGTACCATGCGCCAAGCAGAGCTAAAGCCTGGCACCTTTGTTAAGTTTGGTCTTCATCATGAGCTGGGTGTGGGATCTTCCTCTATTTTTGTTTCAAAAGTGCTCTGATTTTTTCTAGTTAGCAGAAATCCTTGTGCTCATTCTAGGTCAACATTTGAAACTGAAATATACATTTCATGAGGTGTAGTCATCATGCTTCACTTTCTTTGGTTATTCTGGAAGGGACTCTAGTCTGGTTCCCAACTGGAAGTGGGTGACCTTGGACAAGATGTCCCCAGCAGTGGCTCAGGCCTCTTAGAGGAATTAAGATGGAGGAAGGTGAGTTTCAGCTGCCAAACAGACTAGTAATTTATAATCCTTATCCTGGTAAAATAATGGAACATACACGCCAAGATGTTTGTTCAAGGATGTTCATCCCAGTAATAATGTGAAAATCTAGAGACAGCCTAAATGTTAAATTAAAGGAACTGGTTAAATAAGCTATGATATATACATAAGAATGGAATAATCTGTAGTTACGAGACATGAGCATGTAGATTTGCATTAGCTGACCCCAAAGGACATTTATAAATACATTTGGACATTTGGTGGGTGGGTGGGGGAAGTAGAGAGTATGTAATGTAGGATCCCATTTTTTCCAAATGTATTTGCACTAGAAAAGTCCAGAAAAACAGACATCGAATTACTATTAGTGGTTATCTCTGACAGATGCATGCTGGGTGATTTTAAATTATCTTCATGTATGCCTTTTTTAAAAAAAACTTTCCGCGATTAAAGATATGATACAATTAAAATAGAATAAAATGTATAATGCAGGCTTCAGTGTGTGCCAATGAACAAACTCCAACTGCAGCAGATGCAGGTCCACAGGCCCTTCACTGAGACTCCCCCCTTGTCTGCACACGAGTAAGTTTGTGAAGGACAGAGCCTTACTTCCACCATGAACCAGAAAACGCCTCTGCGCGCTGCGGGGCATGTTCAGCACGCACCATCTTGTGTCCCCCTCAAGGTGACAGTGTGGCAGGGCTGAACCCTGTTCTGTGTACATGGAGGTGCAGTGTCCTCCATAAGCCGGGCCAGAGGCTGAGCCTTTGGGCAGATCTGATGTCAAGCCCACACTAAAAGCGGCCAAGTGACTGCTCCAGGGGAGCTCCAGGGCAGCGAGCCCAGCAGTCACCCAAGGTGAAGCCTCTTTATCAAAGTCACTTTCCTAAAACAGTGTGCTCTCATTTCTAGAACTCAAATAAGGTAGTCCCTCTCCCTGTCTTCAGATCACCCTGACAGGTTTGCCCAGCATAGTGTTTCCAAGAGCGCTGACAACCTCAATGCACTGGGAAGGTGTGGGCAGTTCTTTTGCTGCATCACCCAGGCTGGAGTGCAGTGGCGCAATCTCAGCTCACTGCAACCTCTGCCTCCCGGGTTCAAGCAATTCTCCTGCCTCAGCCTCCCGAGTAGTTCGGATTACAGATGCCCGCCACCACACCTGGCTAATTTTTGTATTTTTAGTAGAGACGAGGTTTCTCCATGTTGGCCAGGCTGATCTCGAACCCCTGGGCTCAAGCGATCTGCCCGCCTCGGCCTTCCAAAGTGCTGGGATTACAGGTGTGAGCCACCGTGCCTGGCCGGCAGTGAGCAGTTCTGACAAGAGTGAAGCCCCCTCTATGGAGTGGGATGGGCCCCAAGACTTCTGAAAAGGCACTTGTAGCAGGGAATGGGGTTGTACAAGTATGAGAAATCAGTCTGAGGGACAGAAACCCGTAAAGGGAGGGGGTTAGGAAAGGAACAGAATGGAAATGGGCACAGGGTGCCGTTTCACACCATGGAGGGGAATAAGCACTGGCTGTGGAGAGGGGTGGCCAAGTGAAGGCGCCTTTGTAGGAGGAGCCTGGTTGCTTCCCAGCTCCTTCCCGAGAGGACACAGAAAAGCATTTCTCAGCTGCATAATGTAGCACCTGAAAAGCCTTCTCCACGGGAACACGCAGAGGCCTTGGAAATCTTCAGTGTGAACAGCTCCCCTTTGCCCTGGGCCTGGGAAATGGCCAGGTGGCTGCGCTGGCCTTAAAAGGGGCCAGGTCACTGCCCCAGGGGAGCCCCAGGGCAGTGAGCCCGGCACTTACCCAAGGTGAAGCCTCTGTAGAGCTGCAGGTAGGCAGTGAAGAGGCGGGCCAGGCAGGTTAGAACCTTGCCGCTGATCTCGCCCCCGTAGATCTCATAGCAGCAGTGGACCAGGCCGTAGGCGGAGCTCCCGTAGTGCGCCTTGTCCAGAACTCCGCAGAGCAGCTCCCCCTTCCCTGATGATCACCTGTGGAGAGCAAGGCCACCAATGCCAGGCTGAAGGGGATGCCTCCTGTGGGAGCCACCCGCCCCTCTGCACCATGTGTGACCCTCGCTGTACATGTCCCTCTTCTGTGACCCGCCTAGAATCCTTCATGGAAAAATCTAGGGCATACGTGAAACTAGTATTTATACACACACACACACACACACCACACACACACACACACGTATATATATATTTTTTAATATAAAAGAGGCAAGCATATACAGAGCAGCAGTTCTCTCTCTCTCTCTCACTCTCTCTCTTCATGTGTTTTGTGTCCCCTGCTTCCCACACCCACCCACACTGACTTGAGGTCAAAGTACCCTCTGACAAAGACCTTGTGACCAGAAATAGGAGCTTCTAGTCACAAGTTCTTTCTGAAGTGGCGAGCTTCAACCTCATAACTGTGCCTTTGGCCAAGGTACTTCCTCCCTTGAACCCTGGGAGTAACAACAAAATCTTCCTAGCATCCTCCAAGGCCTTAAACCCTTTCAGGGTTAAAGCATAAGAAGCTAATGAATAGAAAAGCATTTCTAGCTGTATAATGCAGCACTCACAAAGCATATGGTCTATAAAGGAAAAGAAACCTGTTTCAGGGGTGAACGGACTGTCCATTAAGACCCTGTGATAAAGCACTGTGCACTGACGACCTGGAAGGACTTCTCCACTGGGAACATGCAGAGGCCTTGGAAATCTTCAGTGTGGACAGCTCTCTCTGCCCTGGGCCTGCCCTCTTGCGGCCTGGTTCCTAAGGCTCAGAGCTCAAGGTATAGAACCTTACAGCAGTTTGATTATCTCAAGTCACTCAGCAGTCTTGTGGAAAACAGGACTCTGTGTTGCCAAGCTTTGCAGAATCAGTTTCAGCCTTTTTGCAGGAGAAGCAACTGCTTGTGAGTTTTATACTAAGGGTCAAACGCTGGAGATCAACCCTGAACCTTTCCAAAACAAAAGCTGACACTAACTCAGGCACAACGCCTTCTCTTCTGAAGCACAGTATCTGCTTCTGTGAATGTGCCTCCATTTCTGTCTTGGTTTTAAACCAATCTGTCTAACCCTGGGACTAGAAGTTTCCACCCCACACAGCTGGACAGCCATACCTGGGACTCGCACATCGAGTCGGGGTTAAAGCCAGGAACAGATCGAGGAGTCTCCTTCACCCAGGCTTTCCCAGTGATTTTTGCCTTTCCAGTTAAGTTCAGTGGGATGTAGTCCTCTGGGATTATATTTTATGAGCAGCGTTGACACAACCTGCAAAGAAAAAAGAGGACAAACTGAAAAAGAGGCAAAAAGAAAAGTTGAGAACTTCCCTTTTAGGACCTCCTGCCCTTGCAATGCCAATTCTGATGATCTCAGGTATGGCAAGAAAAACAGACAGGTCCACCCATAGGACAGGGTGATCTTAGTTTTTATTTAAACCAATTAGGAATGAAAACAAAACTACACGACTAAGAACTTAGCTGCGATTTTTACTCCCTAAAATAGTTCTTAAAGTGAATAACCCCCTAGACTTGAATTAAATTTCTAAATAGACCAAAGGAAGGAGAGGAAAAAGTAAATTTTTATTTTATGCTACACATGCAGATATTTCTTTACTATGACCGGAATTATAGCTACTGAAAGGCCAGGGAGTCCTTCCCTGCCCCCATCTGGATCCCTCAGAGGGGTGATCCACCCAACCAGCGGTTGGTAACAGGAAGCCAAGAGAAGCACTTTCTCAAGCAGCTGCTCTGCAGAGAGATCAAAGGGAGGCAGCTTTATCTGGGGATAACCAGAGTTGGCTCCAGAAGGGCCGAATGCAGGCGTATACATTCCCAGAGATGGAGCAGGGCAGGGGCAGACCTGCAGGTGTGACAGGCTCCAGGGCTGGGAGACTAACTGCCATCAACAGCGCTTAGTGTGCTTGCAGCGGGCCCCGCAGTGTAATGTCTTTAGATGTGTACAATGAGGGCATGGTAGCTCATGCTTGTAATCCCAGCACTTTGGGAGGCCGAGGTGGGTGAATCACTTGAAGTCAGGAGTTTGACACCAGCCTGGCCAACATGGTGAAACCCCATTTCTACTAAAAATACAAAATTTAGCCAGGCATGGTGGCATGCACCTATAATCCCAGCTACTCGGGAGGCTGAGGCACGGGAATCGCTTGAACCCAGGAGGCGGAGATTGCTGTGAGCCAAGATCACGCCAGTGCACTCCAATCTGGGTGAGAGAGTAAGACTCTGTCTCAAAAAAAAAAAAATTTAAAAATATGCGCAATGGGGCAGGGCAGTTATGAGAGCAGCTGCCTTTTCACCCATGTGCACTAGAGAGTAGGGGACAGTGGGCAACAGCATCATTAAAGAGAGCAAAAAATATTCCGTTTTCTCAGCAGAAGATGACCAGAAAGGTCATGACCCATGCTCTCCATGCCTCAGCTCCGCAGAAGGCCAGCATTGCAAGGTGAGAGGGGGTGAGGGACTAAAGGCAGGAGGGTGACACTTCCCTGGGGTGCCTACTGCAAACTGTACCTCAACCAAGATACCACATGCACAGTAGGGACCCCCAAGCTGAGCATAGTCAAGACTGGAACTTGGTGTGAAAGATAACAGAAACACACCCATCCAAGGGCAAGGAAACAAGACCTGCCACTTCATCTATAAAATCAAGGGGGCAGAAGAGCATTTGATAAACTCCAGCACACTTTCATGATAAAAATACTCGACAGGTCAGGCACAGTGGCTGGCTCATGCCTGTAATCCCAGCACTTTGGGAGGCCGAGGTGGATCAAACCCTTACATATGACTTTCAGGGGTTCAAGACTTCAGTGGAGGAACTAACAACAGAGTGGCAGAAACAGAACTAGAATTAGAAGTAGAATCTATAAAGAAAAAAAAGAACAAAAAATAAGTGTTGGTAAAAATGTGGAGTAATTGAGACTGTCATATATTGCTAGTGGAAATGTAAAATGGTACAGCTGATTTGAAAAATAGTTTGAACGTTCCTCAAAAAAGTTGACTATAGAATTACTACATGATGTAGCAATTCTTCTCCTAGGTATATACCCAAGAAAACTGAAAACACATGTTCATACAAAAACTGGTACACAAATGTTAATTGCAGGTTTATTTGTAATATCAAAAAAAAATGGAAACAACTCAAACTATCCATTTATCAACTGACAAATGGATACACAGAAAACAATGGAATGTTAATCATCCATAAAGAGGAATAAAGTACTATTACATCTTACAAAACGGATGGACTTTGAAAACATTAAGTAAAAGAAATAAGTCATAAAAGGCCACATATTGTATGATACAACTTATATGAAATGTGCAAAACAGGCTAATGCATAGAGGTAGAAAATAGTTCTCAGGGGATGAGGAGGAAGGAGGAATTGGGACTGACTGCTGTACCTTCCTTATTAGGTACACGTCATCTTTTTGAGGTGATGGAAATGTTCTAGCATTACACTGTGTTAATGGTTGCACAACATAGCAAATACGCTAAAAACCACTGCCTTATAAACTTTGAAATAGTCCTCTAAAAAAAGAGACAGAGTGCTGTTCTGTCACCCAGGCTGGAGTGCTGTGGCACAATCATAGCTTGCTGCAGCCTCAAATTCCTGAGCTCAAGTGATAGCTCCCACCTCAACCTCCCAAGTAGCTAGGATACAGGCATGTGCTGCCATGCCCAGCTATTCTTAAAATTTTTTATAGCGATAGGGGTCTCACTGTGTTGCCAGGCTGGTCTTGAACTCCTAGCTTCAAGCAATCCTACCTCATGAAATGATAAATTTTGTGTTGAATATGAATTATATCTCAATTAAAAAAAACATAAGGGACCCAGAGAAGAGGAACTAAAGTCTCCTGCACTTTCTGGAAATGTATAATTTACTTCCTGGTCATAAACTATGCTAGGGAGAAAAAAAATCTGCAATGGTTTCTTAAACCTAGAAAGGTAGCACTATCTATGGGAATTATTATTTATACTAAGCCTGTATTAAGCTTTAAAAAAAGTCTTAAAAATAAAATGGATTTAGACAGGCACGGTGGCTCATTCATACCTGTAATCCCAGCACTTTGGGAGGCCGAGGCGAGTGGATCACAAGGTCAGGAGTTTGAGACCAGCCTGGCCAATATGGCGAAACCCAGTGTCTATTAAAAATACAAAAATTAACTGGGCATAGTGGTGCATGCCTGTAATCCCAGCTACTCGGGAGGCTGAGGCAGGGGAATCGCTTGGACCCGGGAGGCAGAGGTTGCGGTGAGCTGAGATCATACCACTGCACTCCAGCCTGGGTAACAGAGTGAGACTCCATCTCAAAAAAACAAAACAAACAAAAATAAAATGAATTAAAAAAAAATACTGAAATGTCTATATCCTTTACCCAGCAATCATACTTTAGGAATTTATCTAAAAGATATACTTGGCCAGGCGTGGTGGGTCATGCCTGTGATCTCAACACTTTGGGAGGCTGAGGCGGGAGGATCACTTGAGGCCAGGGGTTCAAGATCACCAGCCTGGACAACATAGTGAAACCCCCGCTCTACAAAAATTAAAAAAAAAAAAGAGATATATCAATGAAAGTGCACTAATATATACAGAAATGGGTGTTCACCACGGCACTGTTTAGAATAGTAAAAAAAAAACAGGTAATAATCTAAACATCCACTGATAGGGGGACAGTTAAGTCATCTATGGTATATCTGTATCACTGAATACAACATAGGAGGGGTTAAAAAGAATGAGGCAGGTCTACACGTACAGACACTGAATGAGCCCCTGGTACATCCAGTGAATGAAATCAGTCACAAAACAATTATAAAAACATTTGTCAACATAGCCTATGAAAACATTTAAATGAACTTCTTGCTGTATTTGGAGTGTGTTAGTGTGGTCCCAGTGAAAAACTCAAGACAGCCTGATAAAATGGAGTTCCCTTTGGAGGACTTGGTGGCTCATTCAGAGAAAGCCATCTTAAAGACCAGCCAAACCTGAGGTCCGTGTGCCTGGTGATCAGGAAAATGCATGCTTCGGGTACCAGGATGTCATGGTTAAACTGGTAGTTTTAAATATAAGCTCAAAATTGAATGTCAGATTTCGCTGTGATTCATTTTCCTGAACAGTCCCAGCGATGGTATGATACGATCTTATTCTTATTTCTTTTATTTTTTTTGAGGCAGAGTCTTGCTCTGTCAGCCAGGCTGGAGTGCAGTGGCACAATCTCAGCTCAGTACAACCTGTGCCTCCCAGGTTGAAGCAATTCTTGTGCCTCAGTCTGGGATAGTAGCTGGGATTACAGATGTGCACCATCACCCATGGCTAATTTTTATATTTTTAGTAGGGACGGGATTTGGCCATGTTGGCCAGGCTGGTTTCAAACTCCTAGCCTCATGTGATCCACCTACCTTGGCCTCCCAAAGTGCTGGGATTACAGGCATGAGCCACCATGCCTGGCCTCATTCTTATTTATTTTCTATGAGAGTATGTGTGTATATGGAGAGTGGGGTTGCGGAGGGAGGGGAGATTTTCCTTTTATGTTTACCAATAACCTTGTTTATTTTTATAGTTTAAAAGAATCTGAAGGACAGAGATCTAATAACTGAATTCATAAAGCTTGTTGACTATAAGGACAATATACAAAATTGACTGTATTTCTAGATACCAACCATAAACAATTAGAAAATTTAATAAACAATACATCTACCATAGCAATACCCAGGTGTGACTCTAATGAAAAGATGCCTAAGGCTTTTACATAATTGAAGGACATACTATGTTCATAATTTAGATGACTCACTATTGTAAACATGTTGATTCTCCCTAAAGTGACCTAGAGAGGCAACGCAATCCCAGTAAAAAATCCTAGCAGGTATTTGTGTGCACAGTGTGACAGTTTACAAGTTGACTTTAAAATTTATATGGAAATACAAAGACTCCAAAATATTTGAGACAGTATTTTTTTTTCTTTCTTGATCCTCTCATATATTACTACTTGGTTTGTGATACAGGAGTACTAGCAGTAGAGAAATGGACTTTTCAACAAATGATGCTGCATTCACTGGATAGGGTATCCATATGGGAAAATATGAATCTTGACCCCTAACCTCACTTTGTGCACATCCACAAAAATCAACCCTAGGCAGATAGCAGACCTAAGTCTGAAAGGTAAAACAACACAGCTACTAGATGATAACAGAGGAGAATATCTACGAGACCTTAGGGCCGGCAAATAGCTCCTACAAGACTAGTCAAAAAAAGCCAAGATTAGGGAGGTGAGGACTAGTCAAAAAAGCCAAGATTAGCGAGCTAAAAATTAGAAACTTCTGATCACTAGAAAATGGCATTAGGTGAAAAGGCTAGCCACCAAGTAGAAGACATTTGCAATATATGTATCTGGTAATTGGCTCACACCAAACTATATTTTTAAAAACCTCTTGTGTCAATAAGAAAATGATACAGAATAGAAAATAGGCAAAGGATTTGAACAGGCACATCACAAAAGATAATATCCAAATGGCCAATAAGCATATGAATAGGTGCTCAACCTCTTTTGTCATTAAGGAAATGACAAAACAGTAAGATACCACTACATACTCATATGAATGGCTAAAATTAAACAAATAAACCAGAAAGAAAACAACAACAGCTGGGCGTAGTGGCTCATGCTTATAATCCCAGCACTTTGGGAGGCTGAGGCAGGTGGATCACCTGAAGTCAGGGGTTCAAGACCAGCCTGGCTAGCTGGAAAAACCCTGTCTCTACTAAAAATACAAAAATTTGCTAGGTGTGGTGGTACACACCAGTAATGCCAGGTACTCAGGAGGCTGAGGCAAGAGAATGGCTTGAACCTGGGAGGCAGAGGTTGTAGTAAGCTGAGATGGCACAACTGCACTCCAGCCTAGTGGAAGTGTGTATTATGACAAGCATTTTGGAAAACTTTAGGAAACTATCTATTAAAGTTGAACACATATCTTATGATCTAGTAATTCCATGCCTCAGGATTTACCCAATGAAATGCATATATGTGTTCAACAAAAGATACATCTGACTGTGTTTACAGTGGCCTCATTTGTAACAGCCAAATGAAGGTAAGTGAAGACAACTCAAATGTGCATCCATAGAAAAATGAATATATGATGACATATTCACATTTTAGAATATTATAAAGCAATAAAAATGAAAAACCTGCTGCTATATACAATAACATGGGTAATACACAAAGTTTTATTTAAATAAAAGCTTCAAGGAAAGACAAAGCTTGTTTATAGTGTTGGAAGTCAAGTTAGTAATTGACCTTTGAGGAAGGGTGGAAACTGGGAGGGGCCATGGAGGGGTCTTCTGGGGGTGCTGGTGATATGCTACTTTCTAATCTGGGTAACAGTTTGCAAAGATGTATTCACTTTGTGAATGTGCATCTAGCTATACACTTGAGATTTGCAATGAGAGGCAAATTCTCTTTCTTTGCATGCTCTTTGAACAAATAATGAGATACCTGCGATTTGTAAATAGGAAATCAATCAAGAGGCTGTATGAAATGTCCTGGAGAAACAGCCAAAACTTCCATTTCCCAGGGCAATAGACATAAACTTCCTAAGCTAAGTTCCTTATCTTCTGATTCTAAACATGGTTTTTCTCTATAGCACCAGGCTAAACCATGAACAAATTCTTGTGTAGTGTAGTCAATCTTGGCCTTTTCACCTATTTGAAAAAAAAAAAAATTGCCTGTACCAACCTTTGGAGACAAACTGAAAAACTTCACCCATGACAGAAGCAAAACCTGGGCCTATTTCCTAAGTTCATTTGGTACAAAGGATTTTAAAAGGATCCAAGGTATAATCTCTGGGCAGAATGAAATTAAACTGGAAATGAACAAACAAGATATTTGGAAAAGCCCTCAATATTTGTATTTCTAAATAACGTATTTTTTAAAAACTCATGAGTCAAAAAAAAAAAAAATCAAAAGGGAAATTAGAAAGCATTCTGAGGTAGATAAAATGAAAACACAACATATTAATTTGTGAGATGCTAATTAAGAACTTAAGGGGAAAATTTATACATAAAATGCATAGACTGAAAAGAAGAAAAAGGATCTCAAATTGACTTCAGCTTCAAACTTAAAGAACTAGGGAAAAAAGAGCAAACTAAACCAACCAAAGTAAACAAAAGAAAGGGAGCGATAAGGATCAGAGTAAAATCAATGAAAGAGAAAACAGAAAAATAAAGTCAGTAAACCAAAAACTGTTTTTTGAGAACAACAAAACTGATAAACTTGTAGGCAAACTGATCAGGAGAAAAGAGAAGACACAAATTATCGATGTCAGGAATGAGAGAGGTGACACCACTATAGGCATTACAGATAGAAAAGGTCAACAAAGGAACATTGCGAACAACTTCGTGCCTATAAATTCAATAACTTAGATGAAATGGACAAATTCCCTGAAAAACATGAACTATTAAAGCTCAAGAAACAGATAACCACCGGGGCGCGGTGTCTTAGGCCTGTAATTCCAGCACTTTGGGAGGCCAAGGTGGGTGGATCATGAGATTAAGAGATCGAGACCATCCTGGCCAACATGGTGAAACCCTGTTTCTACTAAAAATACAAAAATTAGCCAGGCATGGTGGTGGCTGCCTGTAGTCCCAGCTACTCGGGAGGCTGAGGCAGGAGAATTGACTGAACGCAGGGGGTGGAGGTTGCGGTGAGCCGAGATCGCATCACTGCACTCCAGCCTGGTGACAGACAATGATTCCGTCTCAAAGAAAAAAGAACTAGACAACCAAAAATAGCTCTAAGCAGAAATTTTAATTGAAAACCTTCCCACAAAGAAATTCTAGGCCCAGATGCTTCACTGGTAAATTCTACCACACATTTAAGGACTAAACAATATCAATACTGTAGTACACAAACTCTTACAGAAAACCAGAGGAAATACCTCCTAACACCTCTTTCTATGAGGTCAGCATTACCCTGATACCAAAACCAAACAAAGATATTACAAGAAAATAAAACTGCAGACCAATATCACAAATATAGAATAAAAAAATTCTAAACAAAATATTAGTAAATTGAATTCAATATTATATAAAAAGGATAATACCTCACGACCAAGGAAGGTTTACCCAGGAATGCAAGGTTGGCTTAAAAAGGAAAATCAAGTTCCAGGTCCACAGACTAAGAACTGGAGAGCAGGAGGAGACCTTAGAGATCATCAACCCGAAGCTGAAGTCATTGATTTGAGACCCTTTTTCTTCTTTTCAACCTCGGCATTTTACGTATAAATTTCCCCCTTAAGTCCTGCTTAAGTGGCATCCCACAAATTATATGTTGTGTTTTTATTTCATCTACTTCAGAATACTTTCTAATTTCCCTTTTGATTTTTTAGACCCATGAGCTATTTAA
This sequence comes from Ateles fusciceps, assembly GCA_036589455.1. Lineage (NCBI taxonomy): Eukaryota > Metazoa > Chordata > Mammalia > Primates > Atelidae > Ateles > Ateles fusciceps. Next base: position 1,673,111 of record JAZHEH010000053.1, on the reverse strand, counting down.
CAAGTACTTATTTAGAAGCACAAATATTGAGGGCTTTTCCAAATATTTTGGTTGCTGATTTCCAATTTAATTCCATTGTGCCCAGAGATCACACCTTGAATCCTTTTAAAATCCTCTGTACAAAATAAAATTAGAAACTAGATCCAGGTTTTGCTTCTATCATGGGTAAGATTTTTCGGTGTGTCTCTAATGGTTAGTACAGGTTATTTTTTTTTGCAAATTGGTGAAAAGGGCAAGAGCGACTATACTACACAAGAATGTATTTGTGGCTCAGTCTGGTTTCACAGAGAAAAACTACGTTTAGAATCAGAACTTAGCTTAAAAAGTTAATTTCTACTGCCCCAGAAAATGATGAGGAATGGAGACCTGCAGAGCCAAGATCACATAGCCAACTAGAAGTTGATCCTTAAGGCTGAACTTGGAGACTCAGGCAAGAATAGAAGAACACATTTTACTGTTTTTCATTGTTTGGTCACCACATATATTATTATTTGGTTACTTTGAGAGCAAGTATGGTATGATGCTTCAAGGGTTGGAAAGTCCTGGGTTTGATCTGTCTCCTGTAGTCTTAGGCATGTAATTTTCATCTCCTAAAGGGGCTAATAATGGTCTCTGCATTGCAGATTAGTTTTGTGGATTAATTCAGATAACATGTCTAAAGCACTCAGCAAACACATGGAACTTCCCAACAAATATTACTATCACTCTACCAGCACTACTGCCTATTACCACCATATTTGTATTATGAGGACACCAAATTTAAGTTAGAAGCAAAGGACAGAAACTATGCAGTCTACTCTTGGCAGAGTAGCCACCTAGACTCAGGAACCCCAAACAAAGGTGAAAGAAAGGGAGACCATTGCTGGCTTAGCCATTTCTCTGTCTCTGGTCTGGGCTCTTCTGAAAATAAAACCTTCTACATGAGTGGCCTATTTCCTTTTGTTACATACATTGGCTGTTCTCTCCTAATTACCTGTTTTCCTGTCCACAGCGGAAAGGGCTTCAGGATGGAAGGAGGAAAGAGCTTCACGCGCCCCACTTGTCCGTGAGTCCTCTGTACACCAGCTCCATATACTGCTCCCGGGTGAAAAGCAACCCCCGAGTAGTCATGCTTGCACCTGAAACCATGTGATCCTGGATCAGTCCCGCCAATGGTTGGCCATCCTATAAACCAAAACAGAAAAGACAAGAAGAATGAACATAAATTTTAAGTCAAACTCTAATCCTTAATCACCTGCCTGGAAGCCACTTTTTAGCAAGAGCCCTTCTTCTATCCCTGTCTTGTATCGCCCACACTCTCACTATGTTCTTGTTTGGGAACAAACTGCTTCCCAAAGCACATGACCAGCGTTTAGCACTGGCTTCTACATTTACCATTAGTCCACTATCCTATATCAAAACTGCTTCAAACTCCAACAGTTCCCCCAAGCCTTCTCTGTTTAATCCCATCTGGTTCTAGTTACTCCAGCATATTTTTGGCACTTATGCCTAAATTTGGTCTGGCTGCTGTCAGCTGTGTTCTTTTTTTTATACTTTGGTTTTATGCTTTAGTATTTTTCACACATTTCTGGCTTGGCTCTCCTGTAAATCAGTCATGCACTCAACAAATATTTATCAGGAGCCTCCTGAATGCTGGGGCACTGGGCAGACTTCTCCCTACTCCAGGGGACCAAACAGACATGGTCCTTTATGATGAAGAAGAGCTAGACAGTAAACAAATGATTGGATAAATACAGTATCACAAAGTGTTTTCAATGCCAAAGAGGAAAATAACAGGATGGGTCAGATGAGGGGGATGGTCAGAAATCGCCTCTCTGAAGGGCAATCTTACAGCTGAGGCCTGAGGGGGTGAGTTGGCCAGTATAGGGAGGAAGGGGTTCCAGCACAGGTTCCTCAAGAGAGTTGTGAGTGGGCCTGATGTACATGACTGCAGAAGGGAGAATAGTCATTATTAGTTATCTCTTCACAACACTGCACAGGGCTCATGGTGAGCCCTTAATAAAGGTTGTTATCTACCAGATGCCAAAAACAAGGGCTTTTATGAAAAGCCTGAGATTTGGTGCATTAATTTCATCTGACACTTTCACAGCCATTCTGATCCCCCGTCTCCTGAACCTCAGCTGTCGGGTCTGTGTTCATAGCAACATAAGGCATGCTAAAGTAAAAATAGCTATGCTCACTGACATTCTTTAAGATGTAGCTTTTGTAAACTTTTCAATGTTTATAGAAATTTGAGAAAAACCTGTGCCTTGGATATAAAGATTGTTAATCATTTGATTATTCGTTAAATACTAGCCAACAGTATGGTCATGTTTTAGAACTAAGGCTAAAGGAACTCACAAATGCAGCCTGAGAGAAGCACCAGAAATTTAACCACATGTACTAACTCAAAGGTTAAAAAACGGATCCTTGTAAATCTCTTAAGTTAACTCTTCCAACTGAATGCAGGAAAAAAAAAAAAAGGATCCTTGTCAAATGGTCTAAACACTACAGTGATGGGCTCAATGTAAACTCAAATATAATGATTACAGATGGGCTGGAAAGCTGGCACAGACATAAGGCAAGATCAGAGTGGCACACAGCCCTTCTTATGAATGCTTTGACTTAACATACATAAAAAATTACACTCTACCTCTTGTTGCCTATATGGTCATATTTTGCTTGGGAGAAAAACCCAAACCAGTATTATGGATTTGACTCATCTCACAATCTTTGGGGGGGCAGATAATGATTTTTCCTTTTGTTTTTTTCCTTAAAGAACATAATTACAGGTTCTGTGATCTATTCAGTGCCTTTTCCTCTGTCTGTCCAGATTTTTCCATGACTAGACAATTACTTTAATGGCTAAATTGCTTTCAATGCAATAATCACGAATTCTATGGCAGAATGCTGATTAAAGCAATTGCTAAAGGTCTACTTATAATTCTAAATTTCCTAAATCCTGCTTAGACTCAGAAAGAACATCTCTGAATCAAAACCCCAGAAAATTGTCAGCTATACTATTCTCCTTAATAGCACAGCACAATGACATTATAATTAATGTCTCTGGTCAGGATGCTTTGGGAATAGGGTATTCTGCAACTTGAATTTTCTAGCTAAGTAGTAGTCAGGAAACATATCTCAAGCCTTGTTTTAAAACTTTCCACAAAGCACGGGCCCTCAATAAATAAACAGAAGGAAAAAAAATGAGTCCAAAAATCAACACATAAATGAAAAGTTTAACTGTTTTCATAGAAAAGAAATAGCGTTCCATTCAACTCCTGTTTTAAGTAAAAAGGCACCACAAAACTCTATTAAGTACATAAAACCAAGGATAAAATGTACTTTAATTTGGTGTTACGGTTAGTTAAGGAAGAGAAACTGGCAATAGGGAAGAAATGGAATTATAAACAAAGAAATACAGAAACTAAGGGAAATAAAAATACGCTAAGAAAAATGACCTCACAATACTGGTTTTCCTCATTTAACCAAATCAGCTCTTGTCCTTTTAGGTCTCTGCCAATAAAGACATGTTGCATTTTTATAACCATTAGCAAATATAAGGATTCCACTTCTTGGCATTTACACCAAAGATTAAATAAAATTTATCAAGAATCAAAAGCTCTTTACCTCTAACAAAAGAAACTCAATGAAAGTACAGTGAATCTTCAAGCCATCTCCCCAATAGCTTTTTTCTTTTTAAGAAACTAATTTATTGACAGAAGCTTATTTACCTGTGTTTTCCTGTCTCCCTTAAGTGTATGCCCAATCTAAAACTCCTAGGTATATGAGCATGTGATGAGGCCCACTTGGATTTACATAAGTCAGCCCACTGCAGGAAACAAAGTAAGCATTAAGCCTCCTACAGCTTTGCACCTTATTCAATCAAATTAAAGTACAGCACATTCAAGGTCATTGGTCTGAGGACTTCAGAGCGCCTCAACTCCCCACACAGCTAATGCCTCAAGTCACTCTGCCAGCAAAAAACCATCCGCTGCTCCCTGGTAGTATCCCCCTCTGGTGAAATATGATTCAGCTGCTATAGAGTCAGAGACCCACACAGTCTTGGGAGCTGCTTCCTGTCACCTGCTCTCCCTTAGTCCCAGCCTCGCCTGTCAAGTGGAGCTAAGAACACGCACAGCCAAGCACATGGGCGGGGAGTGGGGAGGGGTCATCCAAAGCTGCTAGGTTTGAGTCTTGGTCTCATTGCTGGCTGACATATTACTCACTTGGTGTTTCCTTGTCTGAAAATCACACCAACCTCATAAGGAAGGGAATGTCTGCAAACTGCTTACAGCAGTGCCTAAGGCCTGTGGCCCACCTAATAAATGTCAGCTTTCACTGCCACCACCATGAGAGCCACATTATTTACATGAAAACATAAAAAGCTACTTTTCAAATTAGCAAATGTATATATTTTTTAATTTCCAAGTAATCTGAGTGGCCCCTTCACCACTTCTTCCCCACATTTAGTCCCTTCACTAATCCACAGCCCACAAAGGTGGCCAGAGAAAGGAAAGGCCAACTCAAACAACAGGGACCCTCGTGAAGTCACAGTGGTGCATCTGGTGGGAAAGGGGGCCAGGACGCCAGGCTCCTCGACACCTGCCTGATTCCAAGGAGCAGAGGATGCTGACTCACGCTAAGCATCTCTGAGCAGCCCCAGGCACTCTCTGTGTACAGAGCTCTCCAGCCCTGTGGCAGCATGAACCCCAGGAAGATCCGGGAGTTCCTTGTCCCTCCTCCTGCTTCTCAGCTGGGAGTCCATGGGCAAGTTACATGAATCCTTCAAGTGTAAAATGGGGGCATGAATAGCACCTACCTCCAAGGACTGTGGGGAGGGTGAAATGAGGAGCCTCTAATGTGCTTTCTGCACAGTGTATGGCACTGAAAAAGTACTTGGGAAATGGGAGCCTTCGTTTGACGTTACGATTATTCTTCATACTCCACCACGATCCAAATGAATGATGTATAATTGTGAATCACTGTGGTGCAAACGGCTTACAGTTTAGGAGGTCTAAGACCTTTGGGTGGGTAGTGAGGGCAAAGCAGGCACTGGAACACACTCTGTCCTCTTCCCCTGCAGCCTGCCTCTTTCCTCGCTCTGTCCCCTCCCATGAGCACACACTGACTCAGGCCCCTGCCACTCCTGGCCACGAGTCAGCTACTCAGGAGAGTGGGGAGGAAGTTCTATCCTACCCACATATCCCTCAGGACAGCTGTGACCACATGGGGTTGCCCTTGAGGACTGAACTTGGAAAAGAAGGAAGGGATTCAAAGAGGACAGGAGATGCCTTCATGGGCTGCTAGGGAATCTCTTCTGGGTCCTTGGGGTTACGCTGCTCTTAAAACTCATGTTTGTCAGAACAAAGGATCAAAGTCATCTGTGGACCATGAGAACTATTACAGTGTTGGGATACTAACGCTGGCCGGGGGTTATTAAGTTGCAGAATCCAAACTTAAGTGTTGAACACAAGACCTATTACGCAGCTACTAAGGTTGGCTTTCTGGGATGGCTATCACAATTTCTGTCCTGATTTACATTTTACGACGCAGCAAGAAATAAACATTTCCCAGCCTCTAAGCAACTAGATGGCTAAAAGCCCTACCTGGGAGAAACCAGGACCCTCCATTCCAGGTGCCCCTGTCCTGGAGCTGCCCAGTGACCCAAGGAGATAGCAGGGCCCAGGTTAAAAGTGCTAAGTCATGCCAACGATGACCACGGAATGGCCTCAAGGCCAGACCTACCTTGGGAACAAGGTACTGCTGATCGGTGCAGGCCAGGACACAGGCCTCGGCCCGGCCCAGCTCACTCTGGGGAAATGAGCATTCATCTCATCTCCATCGAAGTCGGCATTATAGGCCTTGCAGTTGGCATAGTGGAGCCGCAGCACTTTCTCTTCGGGCAGGATGCGGGCGTGGTGGGCCTGGATGGAGGGTCTGTGCAGGGTAGGCTGACGGTTCAGTAGCAGAATGTCCCCATTCTTCACATGCCGGCACACCTGGGAACAGAGTGGACAGGTGGGTGATCAGCGCAAATGTCAGTATCACCACTGCTCTTTCCAAGTGCTCACCTCAACTTGGCCAAAGTGTGGCTTCTATCTTATGTTCTAGTCAACTAAATGCAAGGGGGATTTTTAATCTGGAGCGAAACCCTAGAAACCTCTGAGAAATACCTCCTGGGTCCCTCTGGTCCTGGCCCTTTTACAGCCCTGATACTGGCTCTAAGCTCAGAAGTATAAGGAACAAATAAGACCATAGGTCTCTGTCTTCTTCAGAGATGCATAGCCCTCCCAGGTTCCTGGATTCCTCTGAAAATTAATCTGAAGAAAGAAATGGATACAACTCCTGAAGACTGCACATAACTGTAAAACCAACCACTGGGTTGGAAAGGAATTGGCAGACTCTCGAATCCCCCCCATTATCACAATGTGAGCACATTAGTCTAAACAGAAATTCTACATTTCACAGAAAATGTGCCCAGCTTCATATGTCAGACCCAGAACCGGAACATAGGGTTCTTAGTTAGTTCAGTGCCCTCAGAGAACATTTTATTGCACTTCAAAAATTAAGAACTGTAAATTGCCACAGTCTTTTGGGAATGGAGTTTGAAAATAGCTATTAGAACACTTAAAACACATTTCCTGTTGGCCCCTCAGGAAAAAAAAGCACCTACACAAAGTTAGATGAATATGTATGCTTATGCAGCAGCATTTACAGCAGCAAAAACTAGAAATAACCTGACTGCCCCAATGAAGGGGCAACAGTGTATCCACACTATGGAATATTATGCAGTCAACAAGTATAAATTAAATATATACAAGGCCTGAAGTGATGGCAATAATGTATTATAGCAAAGAAAAAAAAAATCCAGGTAGCATGTAAGGTGATGAAAAAAAGCAATCTAAAAAACAGCCCAGTTTCTGTGTGTGTGTGTGTGTGTGTGTGTGTGTATGTGTGTGTCTGTGTGTCTATATGGGAAAAAGGTGCTTGGATCCTCAGTAGGCTGTTACTATTGTGTGTGTGTGTGTGTGTGTGTGTGTGTGTGTGTGTCTATATGGGAAAAAGGTGTTTGGATCCTCACTAGGCTGTTACTATTGTGTGTGTGTGTGTGTGTGTGTGTGTGTGTGTGTGTGTCTATATGGGAAAAAGGTGCTTGGATCCTCACTAGGCTGTTACTATTGTGTGTGTGTGTGTGTGTGTGTGTGTGTGTTGTCTATATGGGAAAAAGGTGCTTGGATCCTCACTAGGCTGTTACCATTTTTCTGAGACAGGGTCTCTTTCTGTCGCCAGGCTGGAGTGTAGTGGTACAATCATGGCTCACTGCAGCTTCAACCTCCTGGACTCAAACAATCCTCCCACCTCAGCCTCCCAAAGCGCTGGAATTACAGGCATGAACCACCATATCCAGCTATTTTCTTATATTTTAGTATTGTTCTTCCTATAATGAATAAGTGATGCTTTTGTAAATTTTAAAAAGATCTTCCAACTTATTTTTAAAGAAAGAAAGAAATATTGAACAAGGGCTGTGCTCTCTGCAGAAGGGAAAACAGAAAATACAACTTTAAAGATAAGAATTTAAAAATCACAAGTAATTGTACCCCTCTAAGATAATCACTGCTCATACTATCTCCCCCTTATAAATACCTGGCTGGTCATGTCCTTTTAACAGACATCTCTCTCACAAAGCTGACTTTCCTGTACTGCCCGTTAAGACTCTTAATGCCCTTATCTTTAATTACATTAACTACTGGGCTTCCTAAAGACTGAACATAAAGTGACACCTTAAAAAGCAAATGCATCAAGGTCACTGCCACCCCATGCATTTTGAAGGGCTCCTCTTTGTAGTACAAAGGAATCATGGAGACTTGGTGAAACCTCTGCCACCCCCCAATCTCCTTTAAATCACAACAGATAACAGGTAGGAGAAAACAAGAAATTACTGCAAGTCTAGTTTCTTCTTATGTTGCCCATATTTTATGAAACTGCATTGAGAAAGTTCATTAAAGAGAGAGGCTAAAGGTAATTAAGAGATGCTCCCCAAAACTCTCTCCCCAATTCCTGTTCAGTGAGGTTAAAAGTTCTCTCTCTCTAGCTCAGAGATGCAAGGAGCAAAACCCTCAAGTGCTACAAAGCAGGCCTAAAAGTACCTAGGATGCAGTCTGTCTTTTTGCTCCCCAAGGAATTCAAACCTTCCCCTCCCCACTGCCAAGTCCCATGTTTCCAAGGAGACCTAAACTCTGAGGGTTCCCATGAGCATCTGCCCAGGGCACTGGCTGCTGTCTGATCTGCGTCATACAAGCTGAGGTCTTCTTTCTTTAGCCTCTCAAGGGAGAAACTGCCTAGACCTGTGGCCTAAGCCCAAAAAGCCAGGCTGGGCCTAGGATTTGAGTCTTGCAAATTCGAGACATGCTCCAGCATAAGCAAACTCACCACAGCTGGGAAGGTACACAGGCTGGTCTGGTAGGCACTGGCCAATCCAAACAGAAGCCCTGGGGCACAGGGTGCTCCCCTTGCCAACCCAAACCCAAGGCCCTTCCCTTCTCCTGTCTCTAAATACTGCAGTGAAAATTAGCGTGCCCCAGTGCCCCAGGGTCAGAATTTTCAGAGGCAGGCTTGAAGCCAAAGGCCTGTTGAGCAGGCTGCTGAGCAGGGCAATGAGCCCCAGCTCTTCCGGCCATTTCGTCTTTTATTTACAAGGCCCAGGGGATAGGGCAGAGTTTTCATACCTCACAGGGGAAATGGGTCCTTTTGGCCTTTCCCCTCCTCACCTAGCCTGTGGTACCTCCTCACCCAGACCTCAGTGTTTCCTTCCCCAATCACCTTCACACAGCCCTTCAGCCTTGGCCTGACTCATATGCAACACATCAGCCGAAGTCTTCAAAAATTATAGGCTGGGAGCAGTGGCTCATGCCTGTAATGCCAGAACTTTGGGAGGCTGAGGAAGGCAGCCTAGGAGTTCGAAACCAGCCTGGGCAACATGGCAAAACCCCATGTCTACAAAACATACACAAATTAGCCAGGTGTAGTGGTACACAACTGTGGTCCCAGCTACTTGGGAGGCTGAGGTGGGAGGATCACCTGAGCCCAGGAGGTGGAAGCTACAGTGAGCTATGATTGTGCCACTGCACTTCAGCCTGGCAGATAGAGTGAGACCTTGTCTCAAAAAAAAAAAAAAAATTACTAATAAGCACATATGTATTATTGTATAAGTATCATGTATAACATCATTGAGATCTGGGGAGATAAATGAATCATCCTCAGCCCCCAGGTCCTGATGTAAGAACCACTTTTCCTTCCTTAAGTCCCCCTCCTGACTTTGCTGCTGGGCTCTGTTGTCAGGTTCAAAGGGTCATCATACCCCAGAGCCTTCCACACCTCAATCCAGATTTGTGTAACCCACAAGGGTTTCCCGAGGCCTTCAACATGCTGGGTGCTGGGGGAGAGCAGAGCACACCCTGCCCTTGAACTCATGAGACTCAGGAACTCAAGGGTGGAGGTGGGTGCACACACAGTGAGAACACAATGCAACAAGGGCTACACAGGGTGGAGAAATGAGCATGCACACTGGCTGTGAGGGGAACATGGGAACACCTGACACAGGTTTTGGGGATAGCAGACTATACTCCTCATGCTGGCCACCTGGTCTGTAAATGAAGTTTTACTGTGTTGGGGTCACCACCTGTAGGGGTCTGTCCTGTAGACCCTGACTCGATGATTGGTGAATAAAGTACACTGACACACAGATACTATGCTTTGCCAGTTTGGCTGAGGGTCTGTGGCCGCTTACAGACTCCTTGGAGAGTGCTGTAAAGCGAAGCAGCCATCGGCCCTTACTAGCCAGTGAGACTTGCATTTCGTAAAGTTTAATTGACAGATGCTTGAGTCAACACCACTAGAGGTTAAAGATTAAAGGACAGGTTCTGATGCCTAAAGCAAACACCATTAGTTGGTAATATCCCTGCCTGACCTTTCCCTGAGACGGCCATCTGGCTCAATGGTGAGTTTTAAGATCACATGAGTAAACAAGTTATTCAGATAAATTCTTCTACATACTTTAGCTATTTGCTTTTCTTATTAACTAAATGTAAAGGGGATTTAGGCTGCCTTCAGCCAAGAACTATAGAAAAAACCTGTATCCCTTTTAAAAGGATTTGAGACTACAGTCTATAACTTTCTCTATTATTTTTGCCACCACCCTGAGTGAATTCCAACATCACTGGAACACAGCCATGCCTATTTGTCTGTGTACTACCTGTGGCTGCTTTGGCATTAGGTAGCAGAGCTGACAGATGCAACAGAGCCTGCATGGCCCAGGATGTCAGAAATATTTGCTATCTGACCCCAGAAGAATGAGGGCTTGCTGAGGCCTGAGGGAGCACCAAGAGTTCGCTGCCTTCAGTCCCCTCTTTAGCCCAGAGGCTGGCCCCAGCACCTGGCTCACAGCTGCCTCCTGATGACCCCAAACTCTCCCTGCCCACTTGCCCTGCATATTCCCCTCAAGTCTGTTTCTTCTTGGGCATTATGTGCTTAAAGTCACTGTCCATCACTGCTGTTTCCTACGGTGTCTACCACAACCCTCCTCAACAGCAATGCATTCATACGCTCACTTCCTAGTGGTTCCCCGACCATGCTGTCAACTCCAGGGTGGTGAGGATCCAAGTACAGGGACTGCAAAGTGCTAGCATGCAGGGGGTGCCAGCACTGCCTCATCCCTCACCGCTTCTCCTAGTCTCTCTCTCATCCTTTCCTACTGTGAGTCTGTTTCACACGTTTGACCTGAGTTAAACCTAAGTGAAGTGAAACACACTTTGCTTCTTTTTGCATTGCTCACACAGTGCCTGGCAAAACACCAGGCACTCCAGGCAGACCGATTCTACAAACCTGAATACAAACCTTACTTTGTGCACTAGAAAAGAACAAGAGGTAACTTGATCTGTGTTTGCATGTGTCCCACCACCAAAGGAGAAAACAGGTAGTGCATTACTGCTGTCACTCAGAGAGCAGTGAGAATGAGAGGAGGCAAGAGGGCCTGTGGTGAGCAGTGATGGGTACTGCCACAAGGCCAGTAGCATTTCCTTTTCCTCTCGGTTCTTTCAAAGTTCCTTCAAGGCTGATGCAACTTTGCAGAGCTGAACTCAGCGTCAAAGAAGAGCAGGTCAGTCACGGAGTAGGGATGGGCAGAGGGCAAGGAGAGGCCTGCCTGCTGCACAGGTGGATGAGGAAAATCCAGGCAGCCACCTGTTGACTCTGGTAGTCACTTGTGGGTTATACCCAAATTGAATCCATTTCCCTCCAACAACTTCTGCCACCATTGCCTCGTTAGGGGTCATCTGCTACTCCCCCTCCCAGCAGGAATGGCAATTATGTAACAAAGCCACAGAGCTGTCACCTGCTGATCTCATGCACTCAGCAACATTGTTAATCAATCATGTGCTCCTTCCAGTGGAACCCGATAGAGCCTCAGGATCCCCCTACCACAGCACTATGGGCTGGCATTAGCAATCACCCAAAATGGAAACATTAGTTATAACCTGCCAGTTGTTGGTTACCACTGGCACAGAGTATTCCCTTAAGAGTGGCTCTCAAAGGTCAACATGCAGAAGAACCCTCTGGAAAGCATGGTAAAGAAAGATTCTAAACTCTATTCTCAGAGATTTGAATTCAGCAGGGGTGGAGGGATCTGCATTGCTCACAAGATCCAGGGATGCCACTGCTGCTGCTATTGGTCCAGGGACTACCCATTGAGTAGCCCTGTTCAAGGGCAGCCATTCTTCTCTCCAGGACTACAAAGTGAATCTTAAAAGTCACCCACATGTTGGGGAGCTTCCTCCTAGGGATGGGCTCCTGTGTCAGTGAGCACTGGAGCCACACCTGATGGCCGCCAGTCACTGGGATCTGAACAGGAGCTGGATGAGTCCCCTGACCAAAGCTGCCCATTACTCACAATTTTTGTTCCCTGGGGCTTAGGTGTCCCCGTGGCTGGGGTCAGGAGCTGCTTGGCCACGGCCTCTCGTTGGCTCACGTCCACAGCGCTCAGGGCTGTGCGGCTGCCATCCTCATTGATGACCATGGAGGCTCCTGGGTGCATGTTGGGGCCGTTGATGACTGCCTGTCTAAGTTCCTGAACATTCCACGGGGTAACTGGCTGCGGGTAGGTCAGTTTTGTGGCAAATACCTGGAAATGAGGAGTGGAAGTAGAAATTCAGGGCAGGGAGAAAAAAATGGTCTCATGGACCCCAAATCTGTCTTAATAGGCTGTGTCTTTTCCCCCAAAATGTGGTGGAGCTGTCTGACTTGACCAAGAAGGCCTTTCAGTGAGTAAAGTAACATCCTGCCTGTCTTCTGCAGCTCCCTTAATGCTATAGAGACCAGGCCTCCTTTTCTAGCAGTTAGTCTGAGGAGAATAACTTAAGTGCTGCAGTTTATATATTACAATTTTTTTAACCCACTCTAAAACTTCATTTTCTTATCTGCCAATAAATTCAAAGTTCCCAAAGGTGTCAGGGCACTTGCTTGAGACAGGCGGCAAATGCCTGTCCTCAAACACTACAGCAACCCTCATCCATCCCAGCAGACATCACTAATGGATCATGGCACTGTCCCTGAGCCCAGACATGGCATTGGAAACTCTCAACTCTGCAGTTCTGGCAGACATTATAGTTAAGGTAGTACCTGAGATGAAACTGACACATTCCTCTGATACCTGAGAAAATGCAGTGTGCTGTGTTTAATGCTAGGCCTGGGATACGCTCCAAGTAAAACAAGTTCCCTGGTTAAATGAGTTCTTGAACTACTGAATATTATAAACCCCTAATGCCTCCAAATGTACACAAATACACCAGGGGCTCTGAGATGTCCTGCATAAAGGAACCTGTCTAGCTTTGTACAGGTACCGTGCAGCAGCACTTTCTCAGAGGGCTCTTCGAGCTACCCCAGCCCCTGCACTCCTCAGCCTGAGGCTGCTCTACTATTGCTGATGTGCTTATCACCCATCACCGTTCAACAGAACGTATATGTACTTGTTCATCTGTTTACTGTCTCTACCACGGACACTGCTTTATATGGAAGCACACTAGTCTGTGCTTCACTGTTGGTCTCCAGCTCCTTGCTCCTGTGGCAGTTGTCAATAGTGCTCTACAGGAAGCACGTGATCCAAGGGGCCAGAGGCAGTTCTATCCACTCTGCTCTTCCCAGCTATCCTGTGAGGAATACCTATGCCCCAGGCCGCCATGACCCTGAGACTTTGGGCAGTTTGTAGGTGGGCAGAGAAGAGACTTCAGAGTCTCTCCTCCAGGGACAAGCCATTACCAAACAAACCCAGATTCAAGAAAGAGAAATCTAGCACCCTAGGAAGATAGAAGAGGCAGCATGAAAGGTCTCTGCCAGAGCTGGGGACACTATGAGGTCAAAGCCAACAGGGGGTGGCCCCTGCTCTCTGTCCAGAGAGGGCAACCAAAACTCGATACATGTCTCCTCAGGCCCTCAGATTTGGGAATGTCACCACTGGACTTTGTAAAGCTGGTTCTCACCATGTGATCTGGCTTTTGGATGCAAGGACTGTGGTTCCCAGAAAGCAGTGGGCACAGGACTGGGCCTTCTTGGACTCCTGTCTGCTGACACATCATGCCTTTGTCCAGGAAGCCCAAGTGTACCACAGAAATGAGGCCAGGGGCACGCAGGATGATCGGAAAGAACACTTCAGCACTGCTCATCACCAGTCCCCAGAGAGAGGCGGAGGTGGCAGCATGCGAGGAAATGAGGCTCTCCCCGGAGGAAATTAAACCACCTTCACATTACTGACCTCAAGGCCCATTAAGGAGGAAGCCGATTAAAGGCTGCTCCTGCTCAGCACCATGGCATGAAGTGCCAAGGAAGTGAGATGAAGCTGGCTCCTGGAGCGGGGCTCGGGGGAGAGCACTAACAGGTGAATAGTGAGCTGCTTAACCTGAGGAGCAAAACAAGGCATGGACAATATGCACATGCCTCTCTCTGGGGCTCGCTCCCTTTCCTCTTCCCAGTAACCCAGGGTACAGATTTCTGATGCCTAGAAAGTACACAGGACTGAAATCCCCCGTGCCCTCTTCCTTTCCCCTGTCACGTATTCAATTTGGTGAGGAAGGTCAAAAGACTAGGCCAAGGTGAGCAGGAGGAAGCTATGGGGGTGGGGATGTGGCACACTCCACGGTTAGCTCCCCGGTGCTGACTTGTGGGTAGAAGGTGTCTGTAAGCCTGGCACGGAGTGAGAGCAACGCCATCGTGCAGCTTCCGGTTACCTCCTTGTGGGCTGTCCAGGAAGGGGCAGAAGGTAGTTCTGCCCAAGCCACTACAACCTGCTGCACATCCTGTCCCCAGCCCTCTGCACACTCTCATGTGCCGCCCACAGGGAGCAAACGCACCCTACACACACACACACACACACACACACACACACACCCATCCACCCACAGGGAGCAACACACACACACACACACACACACACACACACACACACACACACACACACACACACACACACACACACACACCCAGCCCCATCCACCCACCATGGGAATTCCAATTTCGTTGGTGTTGATGTACATGTCTGGGCAGATGACTGAGCGCGCAGCGTAGTCCACTCGCTTTCCCATCATGTGCTTTCGGAACAGGCCTTCTTTCTTCTCCAGGATCTTTATGGAGAAAAAAAGGCCATAAAAAACATTTAACAAGGATTCCAGTATGCTTATTAGTTTCTTTTTTTTTTTTTTTTTTTTTTGAGATGGAATCTCACTCTGTCACCCAGGCTGGAGTATAGTGGCATGATCTTGGCTCACTGCAACCTCTGCCTCTGTTTAGCGATTCTCCTGCCTCAGCCTCCCGAGTAGCTGGGACTACAGGCATGTGCAACCAGGCCCAGCTAATTTTTTTGTATTTTTACTAGAGATGGGGTTTCACTGTTTTAGCCAGGATGGTCTTGATCTCCTGACCTCATGATCTGCCCACCTCGGCCTCCCAAAGTACCGGGATTATAGCCATGAGCCATCGTGACCGGCCATGCTTATTAGTTTCTTGTTTCAATACACAATGTTTACTATGTACCTTCTGCAGCTAGCAATGGGAATCCAGTTTTTTGCTCACCTGCCTAATGCCTGGGTACTTGTCCGTCATCAGTTTGTCCATCTCGCTATCAAACACAATATTGACGTGGCTCTGAAGGCGAATCCAAATATTGTAAAGTTTGTCTATGAAGGACTGGCCTGGAAGTGTACTCAGAAAGGATCTGTCAATAGCAATCAAAGAGTCTTTTTCCTGGAAGATAAAACCAAGAAAACAAGCATGATAGAAAAAGCTCTAAAAGGCCTGTCTTGATTTAATTTTTCTTTCTTACCTTGGCTCTGACAACTATGCACTCTGGAGTTTATGTCCTCTGAACCTGACCGATCAGAGACCAATGTGCTAATAAATCAGTCTTGTAAGTACGTGTCCATTAAGTACTCAGTTATCTGCCCAGACATTAGCAGTATTACATATTTACCCGCCTGTCTTTTTCTAATAGTAAGACGAACTCAAAATTTATAAGCACGCTCCTTTCTTATGGTATTTGCGGAAGTCCCTTCACATGCGATTCCTCAAAACTAAGAAGTCCTTCCCACATCAATACGTTTCTTATGAAGTGCTGTTATCTTGCCAGATAACCGATTCTCATATGCAGTTTCAGTTTTATTTACGGCTTTGAAAACCACTTACAGATATGCAAATGGAACAATTTCTTAAAAAGAACGAGGGCCTTTTGGCTGGAGCCGCCATCTTCCAGTAATTCACCAAAATGATGAACACAAAGGGAAAGAGGAGAAGCACCCGATATATGTTCTCTAGGCCTTTTAGAAAACAGAGTTGTTCCTTTGGCCACGTATATGTGAATCTCTAAGAAAGGTGATATTGAGCCAGGCACAGTGGCTCATGCCTGTAATCCCAGGACTTTGGGAGGTCAAGGTTGGTGAATCATGATGTCAGGAGTTCAAGACCAGCCTGGCCAAGATGCTGAAACCCCATCTTTACTAAAAATACAAAAATTAGCCAGGTGTGGTGGCGGGCACCTGTAATCCCAGCTACTCAGGAGGCTGAGGCAGGGGAACTGCTTGAACCCAGGAGGCAGAGGTTGCAGTGAGCCAAGATCACACCACTGAACTCCAGCCTGGGTGACAGAGCAAGACTCCATCTCAAAAAAAAAAAAAAAAAAGGTGATATTGTAGACATCAAGGGAATGGGTACCGTTCAAAAAGGAAGCCCCACAGTGTTTCCACGGCTAAACTGGAAGAGTCTACAATGTTACGCAGCATGCTGTTGGCATTGTTGTAAACAAACAAACAAAGTTAAGGGCAAGATTCTTGCCAAGAGAATTAATGTGGGTATTGAGCACATTAAGCACTCTCAGAGTCGAGACAGCTTCCTGAAACATGTGAAGGAAAATAGTCAGAAAAAAAGAAGCCAAAGAGAAAGGCACCTGGGTTCAGCTGAAGTGCCAGCCTGCTCCACCCACAGCAGCACACGCTGTGAGAACCAACGGGAAGGAGCCTGAGCTGCTGGAACCTATTCCCTATGAATTCATGGCATAATAGGTGTTTAAAAAAAAAAAAAAAGACCTCTGGACTATAAAAACATTTCTCTTCATTGAGTAGAAGTGTGGTGTCCTCTCCCCCCAAAGAAATACTTAAAGCAAATTTTAATTGTGAACTAATTCATTACATAATGTCTTTACTATTCACATTTAATGCATTTCTTGCTGAAAGACGTGAGGTAGCTTATTATGCAACAAATTACTCAATTGGTTAGAAAATAGCCAGGTATTATGTATGAAATATTTGAACTGGTTTGAAGACAGTCCCTCTAAATCATCAAGGAAGAAATAAAATAATTTACAACAAAAAAGGAACTAGGTTTGCCATATGATATTCTATGTCACCAATCAAGATGTGGGTCCCCAACTGAGCTGTATCAAGTTCCTGGCTCATTGCCAAGCCTCAATGGACTAGTTAACCAATCCTTTTTTAGTATTTTTTGCCCCTAGCTCCGTCTCCTCCTCTTCTCCCACTCCCTACCCAGGGGACAGAAATACACGGAAGCCTTCAGCTGGCTTACAGCACCACCTATTGACACTGTCTGGCCACTACTGCCCCATCGGTTGGGTATGACACAAGGATTTAGACAGATGGTCCCATGTCTTCCAGTGTGGGCAGATGAAGAAACCTGTCAGTGTCTTGAGGTGGGAGGGTGAGGGTGGGTAAAGATTCAGTAAATGAGAATGTCATGAAAACCCAGTAGTGATGAAATGGGCTTGTCCTCAACCCTGAGGAACACAGGAGCCTTCTTTAGTTGTAAGGAAAATAGACATATTCTACATAAAACACTCAGGGTCCTCTTCTGGCTGAAGGAGTCCCAGAGAGAGATAGGGTCACCTGCATGATGACTGGGCCCTGTTAGCCCAACTCACTGCTCATGGCATTACCGGGCTCAGGGCCAGTGACTGTGAAATGAGCGAGAACTTGTCTCACTGGCATATCCCCCAGTGCCTAGATGGTGCCTGGTAAGGGCTGCCATGGGGATGGAACACAGAGAGTAAGGGGGAAGAAAAAGACAGGTCCTGTCAATCACAAGGAAAGAGGGCACTGGGACATAGGAATCAGAGGATCTTATTCGCCCCTCAGAAACCAAGCATTTGTTTGACAAAGGGGATGACCAATATTTTTTTAAATTTCTTGAGATGGAGTCTTACTCTGTCACCCAGGCTGGAGTGCAGTGGTGTGATCATGCTCACTGCAGCCTTGACTTCCCTGGCCCCAGCAATCCTCCCCCGCTCAGCCTTCTGAGTAGCTGGCACCAGAGGCATGAGCCACCACACCCAGCTATTTTTTGTATTTTTGGTAGAGACGGGGTTTCGCCACTTTGCCCACCTGGTCTAAAACTCCTTGGCTCAATGAACCTCCTGACTTGGCCTCCCAAAGTGCTGGGATTACAGGTCTATCATGCCTGGCCAGGATGCCCGATTTTTAAAGGATATCAAACTAAGATTCTCAGCCCTGGTCACTGGGTACAGTCATCCCAAGATCTTTCCTTGGAAACTGCACTAAGGCCTGCAGATGGCTGATTTCTCTTACACTAAGGAGTTTTTAAAAGCACACCAATGCTGGCCAATCAGGAAACAAGCAAAACCAAAGAAAGCCCCAAGCGTAACCCGCAGCATGGCCAGGAGACAGTGGCGCCACCTTGTGATGGGTCTGGCAGACAGCAGGACTGTCCCAGTGGCTACTGAAGGCTGTGTATTTGCATCCAGAGAGTATTTTAGAGCTGGGAAAGATCTTGGTGACGTCAGTAAGCTTCCTGGGTGCCCAGTTCACCTATGTACCCACTGAAAAGTTGCTACTGAATCTGGCACACAGAAAGGGCTCAGGAAATGTTAGTTGAAACTGTCCTATTCTGAGAATTCCCACTCTGCAATACTGCCTTCCTGACCCTAATGCTGGAGACATTAACGTGTCCAAAATAGAGCTGGTGACGTGAGCTCTAGTACTGTGACCCAGAAGGGACACTCTTAGAGCCTGAGGGAAGCAGGCTATTTTCCCTAGAGCTGCTGAGAGCTGGTAGCCTGGAACAATCTAGGTGTGAGATCTTAGCACAAATCACATGCATTTTATAGCAGACACTAGTATAAGAGAGTGACTCAACTAGTGTCACCTGGCATGGTCGTTCGCGGCAGAACCTAGACCAGAACCCAGGCTTTTCCATGCTCAGACCCATGCATGTCCCCCTAATGTTCCTAGGTGCCCCCTAAGCCCACAGCTCACACTAAGGGTGCTGCCAGCTGCACAGTACATCCCAGGAAGCATCTCCCGGCACCCGGTATCTGCATCCACTAAGCGTGCATGCTTATCACATCAGCACCAGAGCAGCTCTGACCTCATCTGTAGGGGGTACTGCCACATCCCCTGGTAGCTTCTGTTCTTGGGCCATCAATGCCAGAAGTTTTTGAATCAGAACTACATCCTTCATGACAGCCTGCAAGTTCACCGTCTGGCCATTGGTAAACATCTGGTCTCCCAGGCGACTCACTGGGCGATACCTGCAGGGGGTCATACAGAATCAACGAATGTTTAGTGTGAGGAAAGGGTCATGTTCTTCAGCCTCTCACCCACGCCTACTGTAGGGAGCACACCCCACCACGCTCAAAACAACCAATATTCCCAACCAACATTCTGGCTGGGCACAGTGGCTCAAGCCTATAATCCCAGCACTTTGGGAAGCCGTGGGTGGATCACATGAGGTCAGGAGTTCCAGACCAGCCTGGCCAACATGGTAAAACCCAATCTCTACAAAAAATACAAAAATTAGCTGGGTGTGGTGATGCATGCCTGTAATCCCAGCTACTTGGGAGACTGAGACAGGAGAATCACTTGAACCTGGGAGGCGGAGGTTGCAGTGAGATGAGATCATGCCACTGCACTCCAGCCTGAGAGACAGTGTGAGACTCTCTCAAAACAACAACAACAACAACAACAAAAACAACCAACATTCCTATCACGTTCACAACAAATGGGAAGGAAAGCAAACCCTTCCACCACATGCCCCTGGAGCGAAATTGGAGCTTTGCCTCTCAGTGCCCTTGGCCCTCTGCCTCTCCTAGAGGTCACGGTTCGGTTCCTTAATACACGTATTTCAGGTGAAACAAGTTAATTAAAGGGTATTACCTTGAGGGTGGCACCACCAAGAAATCTAGAAAGAACACACTGGGGTTGAATCTGGACTCCATACCATCATCATCCACTCCCGAAAAAAGGTAGTTCAGAAAGAATCCTGTGTTGGAAATAAATAAACCAAGGAGACCATTTAAATCTATGAATAAGAGCATGGGAGGACAAGCATAAAAATACTACTGAGTGAGGAAAAACAGAATACAAGATCATATGTAGAGTTAAGGTCACATTCTTCTTTGTTTCTTTTTTGAGACAAGGTCTTACTCCTGTTGCTCAGGCTTCAGCGTAGTGGTGCAATCATGACTCACTGCAGCCTTGACCTCCCAGGCTTAGGCAATCCTGCCACCTCAGCCTTCCAAGTAGTTGGGACTACAGGAGCGTGCCATCATGACCGGCTAATTTTTGTATTATTTTTTTTAAGAGATGACGTTTTGCTTGGTTGCCCAGGCTGGTCTCGAACTCCTGGACTTAATTGATCCACCTGCCTCAGCTTCCCATACTGCTGCAATTAGAGGCATGAGCCACCATGCCTGGCCTCATTTTTCTTTATAAAAACAAAAAATAGCCTCTGTGTACATGACAGTTTGTATGCAGGGGATATGACAGCACAAAGACAGGTACTACAGGCACAACAGCTCTTAACCCGGGGGCTGAGAAGGGCAAGGATGGGGAAGAAACTTCACTTGTTTGTAATCACCCTCCTGGACACTAAAACACATATACATACCACACACATAATTATTTATTACTTTAATCTTTATAAAAAACATTGAATAAAAAAAATTTGTTTAAGCTAGCCTCCTTAAAAATAACCCTACCCCCCCAGCTAATTTTTGTATTTTTAGTAAAGATGGGGTTTCAGCAGAAAAAAATAATAATAACCCTACCTCCCACCCCTAACAGGTGCTGCCAAGAAACAAATCTTCTGTGGATCAAAGCTGTGTTTCAGGTGTCTGGTTACTTTAAAAAATGCCTAGAGAAAAAGATTAAAATGTGCTAGGGCCTGCCCCAAAAGCCATCATACTAACTCCAGTGACTTTTTTTTTTTTGATACCTCTTTAGCAACATGTTCATTTGTAAGTGCTTATTACACAGAGGTTATAGTCAGCGTTCCACAACACATTCTCACAAGGGTTTGAATATATTGCACAGGTTTTGTTACACACTCAAAAGGGAATGAATGATCTCTCCTATAGCAGAAAACTGAAATGTATAAAAATCCCAGTTTAAAAAAGACAGAATTCATTCTTTGATTCACAGAAGGACAAAGCATTTTACTTATGGGCATTTAAAATAAGTTACACCGAACCTTCTGAAAATATGCCAGCCTGTATTAAGCGAGGCCCACCTGCAGCTATCATTTGATACCCAGGCTCAACTGCAATAATTGTCATGTTTTTGGTGCTGGGTATGACCTCCCCTCCTCTATGACATCTCAATGTATATGTGCCCTGAAGACTGCCCCAAACCTCTGGATCAGTTCCAGGAGAGAGCTACAATCATCATGACTTAAAAGAAATAATAAGGCAGGGTTAATGAGTCCAGGAAATTAAAGCCTAGAGAAGATAAAGGCTATTTCTTTAGCCTGATACAGCACCTTCATTCTTCCACAGGGCAAAAAGGTGTTCACGGGCACTGGTGGGTGTTAAGTATCCTCGTTTTCCCATCTGAGCTTCCTCAATTCCTGGAGCCGAGAAGGAGAATCAAAGCACAATAAATCAGTAACAGGTACTCTTTCTGCAATGGGATTTATCAATTCTTTATCCCAAAGTCTGCAACTTGACCACAAAAATCAATCTCTATGGTAGCATATTCTCAGGCCCTTAATCTCACTTCTGCGTAATACAAACCATATGGCTATTGTATAAAACCTAAAAAGAAAAAAAAGGAAAGTAAAAGAAAACATTACCCACAATCCCATACATTAACATAACACCTATCACTTTTACATATTGTTTTCCAGGCCTTTTGTCTATGCAAGTATTTTACACAACTGTAATCTTCAGTGCGGATTTATTTTGCAGACTACATTGCCTGTTTAGCATCATCTTGTCAGCATTTCTGCATGTTGCTATGTAACTTTGGCCTGATCACCATTTTTCATGGCTACGTAATATTCCATTGAGGATGATTTCTAATTTACTTAACCATATTCTCATAATTGGACATCTGGATTGATTCCCATTTTTTGCTATTATAAGTAACATTATACTAAATATCTTTACATACCTGGTTTTTACCAGAAAGGTTCACATAAGTTGAATTATGGATAAATATGTATAAATATTTTCATGGGTAAATACATATTGACTTCTTTTTACAAATATACTAGTGTGTGAGGAATAGATTGGGCTTGGTTTCTCGGACTAAGCAAGAACACTCTGGGATGCTGTCCACCACTAATACCCAGATTACAATAGAAAACCGGACTTGGGGTTGCCATTCAGAAGGTAGGGTGCAGACATTTAGATAATTAATTATCTAAACTTTCTGGGCACTGTGGGGGGCCGAGGCAAGTAGATCACCTGAGGTCAGGAGTTCGAGACCAGCCTGGCCAACATGGAGAAACCCCATCTCTACTAAAAATACAAAAATTAGCCAGGTATGGTGGCACGTGCCTATAATCCCAGCTACTCGGGAGGCTGTAATAGGAGAATCACTTGAATCCGGGAGGCAGAGGCTGCAGTGAGCTGAGGTCATGTCAGTGCACACCAGCCTGGGCAACAGAGTGAGACTGTCTCAAAACAAAAAACAAACAAACCTCAAAAAACCTTTTTTGGATACATCTACTGAAACTACGCATTGCTCAATTTTCTCTTTTATTCACCTATCAGGGCAGGAACGATGCCTTGCCTGTGTTCCTAACACCTGACAGGGTGTCCAGCTCGTAGCAAATTCTAAGTTAAGAGTACACAGCTCAAATATAGATGTTCAAAATAGCCTAAGACAATCTATACTTAAAAAATACCACTCTTGCCTTTTCCTCCATTTTTAAAAACTAGCTTCATTCCACCTCCAATTCTCCAGCTAGTTTCTTTACAATATGCAGAGGATATGTCATCGTAAGTTTTTAGAGAAATCTCTTGAAGAACAATTAACAAATGCATCATAATTTATTTAACTAGTCTCTATTAATAGGTATTTAAGTCATGTCCAGTTCTAAACTATTCAAACAACACAGTGAGTATTCTAATTCCTTAGCATAAAGTCACAGAAGCAGCATTGCTAAATCAAGGAGCCCGCACGTTTAAAGTTTTTATGTCTATAAAAGCAGAATATGTCAATGAGTTAATGCAATTGAAGGAAGCATGGCTATGCAATGAAGAATGGCCTTGACCTTCAGGGACAACCACAGCATTAGAAAGCTACATATGTTCAGTGGGAGAAAACAGATCCATTAACTTGCATTTTGCAAGCATTTCTGGAAATGAATGTCTGAACTTCCTCTTCCACAGGGCTGGAAAGGCTGAAGAAGACTGGTTCAATCTCCTCAGCTCCTGTCCCAGCAATGTCCCCCACTGCAGTTTTGTCACTGTGAAGGCAGAGGTTGTTCTTCAATCACATGACCTTGGAGTCAGAAAAGAGCTGTGGAAGGCCAGCTCCTCACATGAGCTGCACCCCCCTCCTAACAAGAACTTCTGTAGCTTGCAACAGTGACAGAGAAAAAGGAAAAAGGGATTCAGAGATCAAATAATTTGGGATCACAATCAGTGGAAGTCTCTTGGCTATATGAATTCTCATTTTAAATGTTAATGTGCCTTGTGAGGCTTGGGGTGCACAAGGAGCACAGGGAGCGCATTGGAGCAACACATGTGGCATTTCACATGCTGACAGCACTCCTCGAGGAATCACCAGTCCATGGGGACTACTCAGGCACAGCCCTCACTTTTTTTTTTTTTTTGGAGAAGGAGTTTCACTCTTGCTGCCCAGGCTGGAGTGCAATGCCGTAATCTCGGCTCACTGCAACCTCTGCCTCCCCAGGTTCAAGCAATTCTCCTGTCTTAGCCTCCTGAGTAACACGATTACAGGTGTGCACCACCACACCCAGCTAATTTTTCTATTTTTAGTAGAGACAGGGTTTCACCAGTTGGTCTCGAACTCCTGACCTCAGATAATCTGCCCGCCTCAGCCTCCCAAAGTGGTGGGATTATAGGCACAAGCCACTGGGCCTGGCCCCGACCATTTTGATTCCCTCTGGTACCCGGAGCATGGTCAGACCCACACTGAGAGTGCTTACCTTCCTCCACCTCCTGGGTTCAAGCGATTCTCCTGCTCCCCTGAGTTTCTGGTCTATGTCACTTGCAGCCCCTTCAGAGAGCAGAGACCACACGGTCTGCTCTGTATCTTGGCATTGTGCTCACCACAAACATGGTCCTTGGCATAATGCTGAATGCCAATGAATACATGTGTGCTAAACACTAAACACCCAAGCCTGGAGCTGGAGAACTACAGCCTACTTGTTTCTAATGCACAGGCTTTTAGTTGCACCATCACATTCACATGGCTGCAATGAAAGATGACTTTGGAAGAATGGGTTTGGTGAAGGCATTGAAAGGCTACTTACTTGCTGGACATTTGACCCACGGAAACTATTCTTCTAGAATTCTGCCCGTCTTTGTTCTCAATCTATGAACATTTTATAAAGCATCCTAAGGGCTACAGCAGCAATTCCCAACTGGTATTAAGAGAAAATTGTTTTGAGGGCTATTTAATAGTAAGTGTTTAATAGGAAAATCTATTCTTACGGTGTTAACAGGGTATTTAACAGGAAAATTTACTCTTATAGTGTTAACTGCCAACCATGAAACAAAATTAAATAGGCTTTCTAAATGCAGTGTGGTATCCTGGATTGGATCCTGGAGCAAAAAAAGGAAGTTACTGGAAAAACCGGTGAAATTAAAAAAGTCTGTAGTTAATAGTGTTGCACCAATGTTAAACTCAGTTTTGACAAATGCGCCATGGTTATCTACTATGTTACATTAGGGCAAATGAAGTAAAGAGTATAAAGGAATTCTTTGTACTATGTTTGCTACTTTTCTGTAAGTCTAAAACTTATTCTAAAATAAAACATTTCCAAAAAAATAATAAACAGGTTTTTCATTTACTCCAGGGCTTGCCAGAGTCTTCGATGTAAAAGACACATCATGCATCTCCAGGAGGGGATCTTATTTCCACGCTTATTCCATATTCTCAAGCACTGGGGAAAAGGCTTAGTAACAGTAACTGCTATGGACTTCCACACATGTAATTTCCTCAATTCTAGGCAACAGGCTTTATGAATGCCATTACACAGAGTTGGAAATGGAAGCTCCTCAAAATAGACTTCTATCCGCCACTAAGCATAAGCGGCAGAGCCAAGTGACAATGGCAGGTTGTGTTTTTTCTTTTTTTTTGTTTTGAGAAGGAGTCTTGCTCTGTCACCCAGGCTGGAGTGTGGTGGCACCATCTCAGCTCACTGCAGACTCCACCTCCTGGGTTCAAGTGATTCTCCTGCCCCAGCCTCCTGAGTAGCTGGGATTATAGGCACCTGCCACCACGCCTGGCTAATTTTTGTATTTTTAGTAGAGATAGGGTTTCACCATGTTGGCCGGGATGGTCTTGAACTCCATACCTCAAATGATCTGCCTGCCTCAGCCTCCCAAAGTACTGGGATTACAGGTGTGAGCCACCATGCCTGGCCAGGTTGTGCTTTTCTATCCTGGCACATTGATTACATAATAAAAAATGAACAGTTAACATCTACACAGCACACACTACACAGCAGAAACTGCTTTCAGTCTCCAAATACTTTAACCTTCTGACTACTTCAGAATAAAAATTAAAAAACACTTTTAAATAAATCTACAATTATAAAAATTAAAAAGTACGCGTATTAAGTCTCTCCAAATTTTTCCCAAGCAGAGCTGGGGTGAGGCAGAGTGAGGAAAGAACTCTACCCAGGGGAAAGGTCGGGGGGGGAGATCTGGTGGACAGCCAGGAGTAGCCTGCAGGAGGTGCTAATGTTTTGTTGAATTCTTGCAGTTTTTCTTTAAAATTATTTGCCAATGTTTTACCCCAAAATAGATCCACAGTTGTTTTATGGTAAAATGTTTCAAAATATTTGCCAGGTAAATTTCTTAATTTCTTCCTGAAAAACCTTTCAGAAAAATGAACACTTAAGGCAAGAGGCACATGTGGAGCACTGCCTGATAAAGCAGCCCCTTCCACCAGCTCTCCCGTGTGAGAGGCCTAAGCTGGGCACTCGCCAGGGTCCCCCTCAACCCCCAGAGGCCTGCACACTGTATCTCTGCAAGCCCCTCTCAAACGCAGCGGAGACTGCGTTGAGTAGAGTGGAGAAGAACCAGGTATTCCTAAGGTTCAGGACACATGTGGCCAGTGAGCTCCTCTCCAGACCCAGCCTGCTCACCCAGGGGCTCGGAGTCCTTTTGGCCAGCCGTCCTGTGCACCATGGCTGGAAACGTGATCGTCAACTTGCTATTGTGTTCCTTTCGGACAACAGATCGCCCAGTCCTGTGCGGGAGAACAGTTGTGATTGAGGAGAGAAAAAAACCCAGTAAGACATTGAATGATAGCAATGAGGGACTGCCCAGAGATGTCGCACCTGGGGCAAAGGCCCTGATACTCACTTGCAGTGGGGACAGCGCTTAGGATTCATATGTGTCTTCCAGAAGAAAGCAATGAGCTTGCTCCTGCTCTCACACACGTTCTTTACCTGTTAAAATAAAAGTCAGAGAATCCAATATATTTACAGTTTTCACCTTTTATTTTTAACCAGAAGAAACACCCCCACCGCCACTTTCTTAAACAAAATCTTCCACAGAACCCTAATATAGTTGAACTCTGACAATTACTGAGTGACCTCTTTAAGCCTTCAGTTTTCTCAATTATAATACGGGAATAAGAATAGTAACCACTGCGGCAAACTCTTACTAAGACAAAGAATCATGAACACAGCGGGGGCTTGAAATACAGCCAGAACTCAATAAACACTAGTTACTTTCACTTATAAAACGAAACCCTCTGGATGCAGCTGGCCTCCCTCAGATGGACCTCAGGGTTCTGAGAAAGGCACATCCACAGTCCAGCCACATGAGTGGCACTGCACCTGGCAGCAGATGGGAACCATCTGGGAGCTTTTGTAACGCCACTTGGACCCAACCCAGACCAATTAAATCAGCATCTCTGCTGTGAAACCCAGGCATGAGGTGAAGCAGATTTCAAGACTAGTATCACAGGTGAATTATCTACCCATTCATTCATTCATTGAACAAATTAATACTTAGGCAACGTATGGAGGGGAGAATAAGGTAGCAGTGAGTTAGAGAGAAGTGCTGGAGAAGGAAAAAAAGACCTGATGCCATTTTTAAAGAAAAGCCTTGCTGGATGCCATACCGAAACCATCTAATGTCACATAACCCTCTCATTGGTCCTGCAGGTAACCATTAGAGATTAGGAAGTGGACATTCACACAGGTGTGTAATTAGTGAGGTCGCAGGTCTCATGAGAGGCAGAGCTCAGATTCAAACCCAGGTCTACTTTGAGAAGCCAGAAGTATATGTAAAGGAGAGCATAGAGGGAAAGTGATAAAATGATGCCAAAAACAGTGTGGGAGAAAGACAGTGTTAACTCACATGTGCGCCCTGGGACCCCAGGAGGTTGTTCTGCACAATTTCAGTTGTGTATTGTTCTAATTCCTCCTGAATTTCAGAGGCAGAGGGATCAGCATTTTCTTCCAGAAACTGGAAAACAGAGGAAAACCACATTATCACAGTAATATAATGTGGTTATATTACTGTGTTGAGCAGCACAACTGGGACCAGCCTCTCCAAGAGTAGAAAAGATTCATTTGAAGGGAGAAAAAGAAATTATGGTTACACTTTAGTTGTTTTAGGTGTTGCACTTTCAAGAGTGAGAAAACATTGCTGTTAAAAAATAAAAATCAAACAAGGTCAGGCATGGTGGCTCACACCTGTAATCCCAGCACTTTGGGAGGCAGAGGCAGGTGGATCACCAGAGCTCAGGAGTTTGAGACCAGCCTGAGCAACACAGTGAAACCCTGTCTCTACTAAAAATACAAAAATAGCTGGGTATGGTAGCACACGCCTATAATCCCAGCTACTCAGGAGGCTGAGGCAGGAGAATCACTTGAACTCGGGAGGTGGAGGCTGCAGTGAGCCAAGACTGTGCCGCTGCACTCCAGCTTGGGCAACCGAATAAGACTCTGCCTCAAAAAAAAAAAAAAAAAAAATTCTCTTACTCATTTTATGAGGCTGACATAATCTAGACATCAAACCCAAAAAGACAATAGGAGAAAGGAAATGTAAACCAATCTCACTCATGATCACAGATGCAAAAATCCCAAGCAAAATATTAAGAAGTCAAATGCAACAATATATTAAAAAGGTAATATATCCTAAACAATTTGGGTTTATCCTGAGAATCCCAGGTTAGTTTAACATTAGGAAAGAAACTGAGTAATTCACCATGCTAACTGGTTAAAAAGGAGCCAAATTATCTGAAAATTTCAATATATATTAAAAAGGTATTTGACAAAATTGCACCATCTGGGAGTACATTGATGATCTGATATACCGTCAACCCCAAATATTTTGATGAACATTTTCTATAAACCTGGACACTCACAAATGTGACCATGATACAATCATTAAAAAATGGCAAATTAGCACTGATAAATTATTACCATCTAATCCTCAAACACTATTCAAGTTTTTCCAACTCACTTAATAATAACGTTTAGACGATGGGCATGGTGGCTCATGCCTGTAATCCCAGCACCTTGGGAGGCTGAGCCAGGTAGATTGCTTGAGGTCAGGAGTTCAAGACCAGCCTGGCCAATGTGGCAAAATCCTGTCTTGACTAAAAAAACACAAAAATTAGCCGGGTGTGGTGGTACATGCCTGTAGACCCAGCTACTCAGGAGATCACTTGGACCCCAGAGGCAGAGGTTGCAGTGAGCGGAGACAGTGCCACAGTACTCCAGCCTGGATGACAGGGTCAGACTCTGTCTCAAAACAATGATAATAAAAATGTCCTTTACAGCAAAAGTATCCAGTTTAGAGCTACCTGTTACACTTTTTAGTCTCCTTTGTCTAGAATAGTTCCTTAGTCTTCAATTTGAGTTATGAACAGTTTTGAAGATTCAAGGTGAGTTTTATAGAACACTCCTCAGTTGCGGGCATGTCAGAAATTTCCTCATGATTATGCAGCTAATGCATCTTTGGCAAGGATATCCAGAAGTGATCTTGTGTTCTTCTCACTGCACCCTATGAGGGGGTGCATGATTTCAATCGGTTCCATCAAGTATGTTTCACTTTGATCACTTGAGTAAGGGGGTGACTGCCAGGCTTCTTCTCCAAAAGACTATGTGTGTGTGGGGGAGGGGTACTTTGAAAGTGTGTAAGTAGCCAGTTACTTAAACTTTTAGTCACTCAATTTATTCTTTTGTTTAAATCAACGTGAAAGTAGGTTCATGGATTCCTACTTCATTTGATAGGTCATAATCACTTAGTATCACCATTTATTATGATGCTCAAACTGTCCTAGATCTGGCCAGTGTGAGCCCTACACACAGGCTTCTGTGTCCTTTGGACATGTCCCATCGTTCTTAGAGCACCTCCTTCCTTTCTGGCATGTGATGCTCCAGGCTGCTCTTGCACTTTCTCTGTCCCAGCCCTACATCAGCTATTTCTCCAAGAAGCTTTTTTAGCGGAGAATGGTATTTAGAAACCAAGAAGGGGGTGCTAGGTATGCCCATTACTATCACTCCTCCAAGCCCTTCCAGGGAAGGAGCCAGGGGAAAATATATGTATACACACATAATTCACACCAGAACTTTTAATTCCATTTTAACAGTACAGGATTAATTCTGTCTTCTCTCTTGCATAGCTTGTAACTCTCCTTTCTGATAGCATAAAATCTGACCCCTCTTATCCTTAAGTACTTAATCGATCATCTCTCTCTCCCTGTATATAACCACTCTCCCACTGCTGCTGCTGTCATCCCTCCTCTGTGTGGAGCCCTCACCCAACTTGGGCTCAAGCCCCACACCAGTGCACCCTCCTTGTGGACCCCCTCCTTATATGTGGGCTCATATACCCCATGCTGGGCCACCCCAACAGGAACCCTCACCTGATTTGGGCTCTCACACTCCACACTGTGCCTCTATCTCCGAATGAACATCCTCCTTACCATATTTGAGCTCTGGCATTCCACATGGGGCTGCCCACACGTGCAGAGCTCCCCTCTCTCTCTGCTCTGGCTGAGTCCCTGTGCAGAGACACCCCTCCCACGAAGCTTTGCTCACTCTGCTGGGGCTCAGACACTACATACTAGGCCGTGTCTCTTTGTGGAATCCCAGCTTGCTCTGCCCACCTAATGTCTTCAGGACTGAAGTATCCAATAAGAGGGAGGGGAAAAGGAAAGGGTGACAACTTTTCTTTGTGACAAGTAATAAGACAAAGATACCCACTACCACTTCAACGCAGTAATGTAGCTCCTAGCCACCAAAAGACAGAAAACATGTAAGGACTGGAAAGGAACAAAAATGCTAGTATTTGCAGATGTGATTGTATTGAAAATCTAAAAATAGCTACAGATACACTGTCAGAATTCATGAGACAATTTTGCCAGGCTGCTTCATAATCAATAACATTTTTATATACCAACAAACAAAATGAAATTTTAAATAAGGTATTTTTAATAGCACCAGAAATTCTGATGTAAATACTAACTATGAAAAAAATATCTCTTTCATAGCCACCAAAAGACAGAAAACATGTAAGGACTGGAAAGGAACAAAAATGCTAGTATTTGCAGATGTGATTGTATTGAAAATCTAAAAATAGCTACAGATACACTGTCAGAATTCATGAGACAATTTTGCCAGGCTGCTTCATAATCAATAACATTTTTATATACCAACAAACAAAATGAAATTTTAAATAAGGTATTTTTAATAGCACCAGAAATTCTGATGTAAATACTAACTATGAAAAAAATATCTCTTTTCAATAGAGATCTGCTCATCCCCACCTTATCCAAAAGTAACCAGGCAGAGGAATTAGGCAAGAGAAAGAAAAGGCATCCAAACTGAAAATTAGAATGTCAATATGTCCCTGTTTACAGATGACATAATCTTATATATAGAAAAACTTAGACTCTACCAAAAACCTCTTACAACTCATCAACAAATTCAGTAAAGTTGCAGGATAAAAAAATCAGTAGCATTTCTATACACAAACAATGAATTAGCTGAAAAAGAAATCAAGAAGGCAATCCCATTTATAACAGTTATCAAAAAAATACCTAGGAATAAATTTAACCAAGGATGTGAAAGACTCTTTTGGAAAACTGCAAAATATTGATGAAAGAAACTGGAGAGGATACAAATGGAAAAACATCCCATACTTATAGATCAGAATAATTAATATTGTTAAAATTATCATACTACCCAAAGCAATTTATAGATTCAATGCAATCTCTATCAAAATACCAATGACATTCTTCACAGAAACAGGAATAAAAATTGTAACATTTGTATGGAACCAAAAAAGATCCTGAACAGCCAAAGCAATCTTGACTGAAAAAAACAAAGCTGGAGGCATCACACTACCAGAATTCAAAATATACTACAAAGCTGTAGTAACCAAAACAGTAGGGTACTGGCATAAAAACAGAAACATAGACCAATGAAACAAAACAGAGAACCCGAAAATTAATCCACATAGCTATAGACAACTGATTTTTGAAAAAGGTGCCAAGAACATACACTGGGTGGAAGGACAGTGTCTTTAATAAATGATGCTGGGAAAATTAGATATCCACATGCAGGAGAATGAAACTAGACCTCCACCTCCACCCTCTACAAAAATCAACTCAAAAATTGATCAATGATCTAAATATAAAGTCTGGAAAAATATTTTATGAATCAGATCTCAAAGCACAAGCAACAAAAGCCAAAATAAACAAATGGAATTATAACAAACTAAAAACCTTCTGCACAGCAAAGTAGTCAGTCAACAGACTACTCCAGATTAGAAAAGACAACCTCCAGAATGGAAGAAAATATTTGCAAACTACTCATCTTAGGGCAGGGGCTTAATATCCAGAATATACAAGGAACTAAAGCATCTCAACGGCAAAAATCCCAAACAATTCGATCAAAAAATGGTGAACAAACACTTCTCAAAACACATACAAATTGCCAACAAATATATGAAAAAATGTTCAACATCACTAGTCATTGGGCAAATGCAAATCAAAATCACAATAAGGTTTCATCTCATCCGAGTTAGGATGGCTATCCCCAACAGACAAAAAAGTAACGCTGGTGAGGATGTGGAGAAAAGGGAACTCTCATACACTGTTGGCAAGAATGTAAACTAATATAGCCACTATGGGAAACATATATGAAGTTTCCTCATAAAAAACTACAGATAGAACTACCATTAGATCCAGCATCCCACTACTGGGCATTTATCCAAAAGAAAAGTAATTGGTATATCAAAGTGGTATCTGCACTCCCATGTTTATTGCAGCATTATTCACAATAGTCAAGATATGGAACCAACCTAGATGCCCAACAACAGATAAAGGGATAAAGCAAATGTGGTATATATACACAATGGAATACCATATGGCCATGATAAAGCATGAAATCCTGTCATTTGCAACAACATTAAACGGAACTGGAGGATATTATGTGAAATAAGCCAGGAACAGAAAGTTAAATTCTGTATGTTCTTACTTATATGTGGAAGCCAAAAAAAAAAGCTGATCTCATAGAAGTAAAAGTAGAATGGAGAATCCTAGTGGCTAGAAGGGTAGGGAAAAGAGGGAAAGGGAAGAGATCTATTAAAGGAAACAAAATTACAGTTAGGAGGAATAAATTCTTGTGTTCTGCACCATTGTAGGATGACCATAGCTAATAATAATATAGTTTCAAACAGCTGGAAGGAGAGTATTGCATGTTCCCAACCCAAAGAAATGATCATGTTTGAGAGGACGGATATGCTAAATTACCCTGATCTGATCACTACACATCGTGTCACACCATCACTAAGTACCCCATAAAATATGTATGTGTTAATAAAACAAAAAAAGACAAAAAAACATGAGAAGTAAACAAATTAAGCACTACCAATAGGTGAACAACCTGACATCATATGCCTCCTAAAATGATGCAATACAAAGTACCCTGCATCATGAAGGTTGCATTCTTGCCAAAATGTAAATCTTATTACAGGAAATAATCAGACAATCTCGAATGTGAGAAATCCTATAAGACAACTGGCCTTGAGTCTTCAAAAAAGTCAGTATCATGAAAAAGAATTCTGTATATCACAATGTTCTACTTTAAGACAGATCAAAGAGATGTAACAATCAAAAGCAATGCCTTTTGATTGAATAAACCTTGATTGAATCCTTGGTCCAGAAAATCAGAAAAAGCTCATAAATGGTTTAAATGGTATTTCACTACTTTCTATTAACATTCCTTTTATTATTACTATTATAGCTTCCTGTTTTCACACTCAGCTATTGGTATGCAGTTATAAGATATACAGATCAAATGTCCTGTACCATTGGCATGGTAACTAGGACAACATACAAGCATCTCTTGTTCCCCACCACTTTGCCTTTCCTGATGTCTGTGACCACCACTATCCCACCTACCCTGTTCAGAATTCTCTCAAGCTCGTAGACTGCTTGTAGGGCCCCGACTTCCAGAACCCTCAGCTGGCAGAGTAAGAGGTGAATCACAGCCCGGGGACAAGTCAGCATGTGGCAGTTTAAACAAGAGCCCCGAAGCAGCAGGTATAGCTTCTGAAGAGAGGGAATAAAAACAAACAGGATATTAGAAAGAGACACAGTTGTCATGGTGACTTTCAGTATACTCACAAGTTTCTTTATGAATTCAGTCTATTTCTTTAAAAACTCCACTTCAGCCTACATGCTTAGAAAGGCCTTTGTTATCTTACAAACTAGATAAATATTCTCCTCTCTTTTCTTTTAAGGTTTTATTTTAATCCATCTAGATTTGAAATTTACTTTGGGTATATGACCTGAAGTAGAGAAATACCTTTATTTTATTCCAAGATTTAATTCCAACACTTCTGGGCTGAGCATGGTAGCTCACACCCATAATCCCAGCGCTTTGGGAGGCTGAGGCGGGTGGATCGCTTGAGGCCAGGAGTTTGAGACCAGCCTGGCCAACATGGTGAAACCCCATCTTTACTAAAAATACAAAAATTAGCTGGGCGTGGTGGTGCACGCTTGTAATCCTAGCTACTCCGGAGGCTGAGGCACAAGAATGGCTTGAATCCAGGAGGCAGACGTTACAGTGAGCCAAGATTGTGCCGCTGTACTCCAGCCTGGGAGACAGAATGAAACTGTCTTAAAAACAAAAGACATTTCTCTTTCTTTAATATGATTAACAGACAAAAATCATGTCCACATATACCAACATCTGTGGCTTAAAAAAATCCTGGAGGTAAGGTTAGCTGCAATAAAAAGCTGAAAATGCACAAGCAAGACAGGAGCTCCATTCTGACCTCACTGCTGGGCTTTCTGGGGCCTTGCTGCTCCTGCCACCACATGAGAGCCTATAGAGCCACCTGAAGGGCTCAGGGAGGCCTTGAGAACACAAGTTCTCTCTGTTACCAGGCAGGTGCCAATGATATTTCTGAAGAGCACAAAGCCCCTGAAACAAAAGGTGTAGGGGATGAATCTGAACCCTCCCTACCCTCCACGTGAATGGAATCAAGCTGTGGCTCTACTCAACTGGAATCAAACTGATATTCATTTAGTTAGGGCCACAGGGTACGTTGAAGTTATTGTATTTGGCTCAAAGTTTCAAAATCTCATTCTACAGAATGTTTTCATTGGGGTATCTGGAGCTTAACCTCCTTAGGCCACTCTTGTGGGAGAGAGGCAGCACTCACAAATCCCACCAGCAGCCCTGAGACCCACACAACTAAGGCAGCACTTACGTCGAAGAGGAGAGGGTTGTACACCATGAGTGGGAGCTCAATATGGCCCAGGTGCCCGGAGCAGTTGTTGAAGTCCTGCACGCAGGTGGAGCACACCTCTTTGGAATCTGCGGGGCCCAAAGCTAAATCATACAGGCCGTTTGCCGATGGGTTCCCCAGGCTGTCCAGGAACCGAGGGTTTGTAATGGATTTAACACTTAATTTCCTATGGGGATAAAAAAGATCAAGAGGAAAACTAAGGTTACCAACCTCTCTGATGTTTCCTTGATTATTTAATGCCTATCTGACAGCTCCAGAGGGCACAATCTCTGTCTGCCTTGCTCACCAGTGTACTCTAATACTAAGTGCACAGTTGGTACCCAATAGTTAATACATACATATGTACAAAATGAATGAGTTAAAAAAACAGATTTTGAGCAAAACTTGCACTAAGTACATT
The DNA here is from genome assembly GCA_036589455.1 of Ateles fusciceps. NCBI lineage: Eukaryota > Metazoa > Chordata > Mammalia > Primates > Atelidae > Ateles > Ateles fusciceps. Next base: position 1,637,958 of record JAZHEH010000053.1, on the reverse strand, counting down.
GGTAAACTGTTTATAAAAAGGAGTTAAGCATCTACTACACACTGAATGCTTCAGAGGCAACATTATTCCTTTTTTTTTTTTTTTTTTTTTTTGCAGCAAGGTCTCACTCCTGTTGCCCAGGCTGGAATGCAATGGTGCAACCTCAGCTCCCTGCAGCCTCGAACTCCTGGGCTCCAGTGATCCTCCCACCTCAGCCTCCCGAGTAGATGGGACCACAGGCATGCACTACCATGCCTGACTAATTTTTCTATTAATATTTTTTTGTAGAGACAGGATTTTGCCATGTTACCCATGCTGGTCTTGAACTCCTGAGCTCTAGAGATCAGCCTGCCTCAGCCTTCCAAAGTGCTAGAATTACAAGAGTGAGCCACCATGCCTGGCCGCATTATTCAGTCTTGAACTTAATCCTCTAAGTTGGTCATCACTACATGTACTTTTCAGAGGAGGAAACCAAGGCTCAGGGATGTTAAGTGATTTAATCCAGGTGACATAGACAGAATGTAGGGGAGGCAGGATTATGGAACAGACTTAACTTCAAAGCTCACAAAGTTCAAATGAAGGGAATACGATGCAATAATCCCTGTACGCAGAAATAGTAAATCTGACAAAATTAAACACATGTAGTCAAACCTTACAAAAGGTTTCATCATATTTTATGTTTGGCTTGAAAGGTGCGCCCATAGGACACTTAACTACGTTTACAAAGCCAACTTTGGTTTTAAAACTTTTTCCTTTCTGATTTAGAAGATAAAGACAAATAATTTGACACCCTAGAGGAAATCTGAAGGTTGAAGGGAGAGCCCTCAATGAAGTAAAGACTCCCTTCAATAAAGTACAAAAATAGTGTCAAGTTCTTCATGAATGGTGACGTGTTCGGAGTGTAAAACGATGTTGGTCTATCAGGAACTAAGCTGCTCAGATCTAGAAGATTCTATGTTGCATGGCCAGTGCACTCTAAGGGCTAAGGCGACTTGGAGACAGATCTGCTGCTGTGGCTCTTGTCTATATGGTCGCCTTGCTGCCGGTAAGCTAATTTCACGAGAAACTTGATCTAACTGAATAGTTGTGTGTGTGGTCTCTTCCCCACAAACCTAGAGTCCGCCTGCAACCCTGAACTGGGTAAACACTGAACAAATTACTTATCTTTTGCTTTTCAATTTTTGAAATTGTAATAAAAAATATATATAATATAAATTCATCATCTTAACTGTTTTAATTAGTACAGTCCAGTGGTATTAAGTACATTTGCATTGTGCTACCATCACCATCCATCTGCAGAACCTTTTTCATCTCGTAAAACTGAAACTCTGTACCCATTATATAATAATCCTTCATCTCCTCCACTACCATCATTTTACTTTCTGTTTTGATTAATCTGACTACTCTAGGTACCTTATATAAGTGGAATCATACCATATGTGTCCTTTTGTGACTGGCTTATTTCACTTAGCACAATGTCCTTAAGGTTCATACGTGTTATAGGATGTGTCAGAACTGTCTTCCTTCTTTAGGGCTGAACAATATCCCATTGATAGACACTTGGATAGTTTCCACTTTTTCACTATTGTGAATAATGCTGCTATGAACATAGGTGTACAAATATCTCCTTGAGACCCTACTTTCAATTCTTTGGATACAAACCCAGAAGCAGAATTGCTGGATCACACGGTAATTTTGTTTTTAATTTTTTGAGAAGCCACCCTACTGTTTTCCATAGTAGTTGCACCATTTTACATTCCCACTAACAGTGTACAAAAGGTTCCACTTTCTCCACATCCCTGTCAACACTTATTACTTTCTGTTTTTTGATAGCAACATTCTACTTGGTTTGAGGAGCTTTTTATTTGTGTTTCCCTAATAATTGGTGATATTCAATATCCTTTCACATGCTCATTGGTCATCTGCATGCCTTCTTTGGAAAAATGTCTATTTAAATCCTTTCTCCATTTTAAAATTGAATTTTGTTGTTGTTGAGTTGTGGGAGTTCTTTGTATGTTCTAGATATCAATCTCTTATCAGATATATAATTTGTAAATATTTTCTCCTACTTCATGGGTTGCCCTTTCATACTATTGACTGTGTCCTTGGATAACTACCTAACTTTTTTCTCACCTGAAGTCTGGGCATTGCAGCAGCTCTATTAGGATGATTAGAAGATACCATATAGAAAACATAGTGTCTGGAATAAAATTCCTCTCTCTTTGTTGGGTAGAGGAGAAAGTCCCTCTCACCATTATAGGAACAGGTGAAAAGAGTAGGGGCAACCAGTAAGGATTCCACTGGAGAAGAAAGAGTTTGAGATCAATAGACTTAGGTTTAAAGATGACCTTTGCCACTTCCCAGAGAGCCATTTTGTTCTCTGGGCCTGAACTTTTTACTGGAGGTACCACCACGAATGGGTGTTGTTAAGAACTGAGAATGGGTGTCACTAAGGACTGAAAGTGCCAAGAGCTGAGCAGCTAGCTCCTCCCCTCCATCTATTCATACACTCAACAAATACCCATTGAGTGCTCACTGTGTGCCAGATAGTGTTAAGTGCTAAGGAAACAGACAAGAACCCGTATGCTTATGGCCATTACATTCGACTGGAGGGAAAGGGAACAGACACAAAATAAGCGTATAGTCTGTTAGATGGCAGAAAGTGCTATGGAGAAAAATAATGCAGGGAAAGGGGAAGAACGGAGTGGGCAAGTGGTCCTAGAAGCTTACTAAGGAGGTACTTGGGCAAAGGCTGAAGGAGTTGAGGGAGCAAGCCATACAGTCAACTGGGGACAGGGTTTTACAGAAGGAAGAAGCAGAGAGTTAAAAGGTCCTGAGGTGGCTGTGTGCCCGAGGTACTCTGGATACAGCAAGGAGGCCAGGATAGCTGGAATAGAGGTGAAATCAGAGAGTTAACAGGAGACTGAAATGGCCCCTCCAGGCCATTTTTAAAGACTTGATTTTTACTCTAAGTAAAAATGGGAAGCTACTGGAACCTGGCACAATAAAAGGTGGCAGAATTATTGAAAGGTCTCAACCTTAAATCTGTTTGAAAACTCCACAATTATCTTTTTAAAAATTCAGGCAACGTAAAACACTTCTGCTTTTGGATGAAATCGTATCCACTTACGGCGGTGATGACATATTTAGAATTTCTGGGGCTAGCACACTGTTACCAATGATACCAGAGCTATAGCTCAGGACTTTATTCATCCATTTATTCAGACTTGAGGATAAAAGACAGGAGTGAGACACATAAGAAGCTCAAGGGTAGTGGAGGAAGGCAAATATACACAAGCACAAAAAGTAACTAAAGCACCATGACAGACAACTGTACCACGTGCAAAATAACGTAAGAAAATGAGGGAGGGGACTGAGCCTTCAGGTATGTATGTTGAGCAGGGGACAGAGAGAAGTACCTCCCTTTGGCTGAAAGGACATTGCGCGCAGATGGAAGAGCTTAAGAAAAGCCCAGATGTTGAAACGTGACGTCGGTTTCTGGAATATGCAAGTGGTTTAACAGGGCTGGAGAAGGGATGATGTTATAGCTAAAATCAGCATTGGTCTGATCACGGGAGACTTTGCTGGCTATGCTAAGAAAATATCCTTAATCTGAGGGAGATGGAGAACCTTTTCAGGGTTTTAAGGGTGACAGTAGCATGACGACATTTGCACTCTGCAAGAATAATTTTGACAGCAGTGTGGAGTACGCACGTGAGAGGTGTAAGGGGAGGGTGGAAGGAAAAAATTCAAACATGAGATAAGGGCCAGAGGGGACACAGTAGCAACTGGGAGAACAAGGAGAGTAAAGGACAAATAAGCATGTAGGTGACACAAAGGAAGAGCCCAATAAATAAGTTAGATGTCAAGAGAGATCTAGAATTATTTTCCACTTTCTAGTGACCATTTTGCACTGGCTACACCATTTTAGAGAGGTAAGTTACCCCTCCCTTTGAGGAGGGGTGTATGTTGCGTTTTTGATATGCGTTTAAGATCGCTGTGTGAAATTCAAGTAAAGATGTCCAGACAGCTGAACAAATGAGTCTCAGAATCAGAGAAAGAAATTGCCGTTGAGGATTTAAATTTGAGACTATAAATCATGAATGTGGTGAGACTGTCTAGGGGCAACATTTACCATGAGGAATACAACGTTACCAGAATAGAATCTTGAAGAACATCAACATTTAAGGAGTAAAATGAGGTACAGATCTTGCTCACCAATATATCATTAATGCCTAGCCTGGAAAAAACTGGATGTTCAATAAATGTTTGTGGGGTTATAGATGGATAGAGAAAGAGAGGGAGGCAGAAGTACTTGTCATAAAAATAGGAGAACTTGAAGACAATAAGGTCTGGAAGAAAGGAAAGTTTCAAGAGAGTGTATTAGAGAATGTCAAACGCTACCGTGATCAAAATGAAGACTAGAGAGTTCCCTTGATTTAACAGCCAGACAGAGAATATAGCGGGGTCCTAGCAAAGAGAAGTTAACGCCTGAACTTAGACTTGAAGGACAATCATTTTACAAACAAGAGGAAACTTACTACGTGCCCAATTAATCGTGTCAGAGACATTACGGTAATTCCACAAACGCTTGTTAGTTGAGGAGGAGACTGACAGATGATAACGCTGCAGACCAGGACCCTCCCCACCCCTACACTCCCCACCACCAGCGCAAACATTTGTCACTCCAGCCACACCGGACTCTTATCTAGGCAATCCACGCCGGCCCAGAACGTTTTCAGAACTACGGCTCCCAGCAGGACAAGCGCCAGACGAGCCTGAACTCAGAGGACAGACTGGGCGCAAGAGCTTCTGGGAACCGTAGTTTAGGGCGCCGACCTCAAGAGCCAGGCTGGGCACGCTTCCCCACCAACTCCTTACTTGAGCTCTTCAGCCGAATACATCCCAAAGAAATGCCCTGCAGCCGCCGCCAGGGCATGTTCTTGGAGATCAACATCCTCCAGGTCCGTTCTGAATCCTGACACCCAGAGAAACGTTCTACTCACTACCTGAGTATTCTTAAGCCCGGAGTCACCACGTGATTCAAACTGCGCTTGCGCGCGGAAATGTCGTTCCTGGACGCAGGAAGACATTTACGTGGACGAAATCACTTCTGCATGGGGGGGGGACAAATAGTTGTAAAACCCTTAGTCGCTCTTTTGTTTTGAAAACAATCAAAGATATGTAAATCATCAAAATAAACATTTAGGAAAAATTTCTCTGAGGCAAAGGAGGTGCATACAGCCTTTAGCTTCCGTGACAAAGTCTTTCCAACCGTGAGCTTGCAACCTCCCATTTTATGATTGCTTTCGTCTTCTTCCGCTTCAGCCAATAGCAGAGCTGTTCCCCTGTTCCCGCCCACTTCGCCCCACCTTCCTGAAGGTGGAGGCACGCTTTCCCAAGATACTCTGCAGAGAAATCAAAGATGGCGGCCGTGGCGGCTGTTTGCTGGCTGGGGCTCCGCAGCAGGCTTGGCCAGCCGCTGAAGGGTCGGCAGGCAGGTCTGTGTGAACTTGCACACAGCTGCAGGTAAGAGACGCTTAGGGGATCCACGAAGAAGACCGCGAAGTCAGCTTAGTCGTATGTTTCCCCGTTGGCTGTGGAAGTAGGCACGATGAAGGGGTTTGCTCATGCGTGCCCTTAAGGCCGCGTGCCCTTAAGGCCAAGTATATGGAGGTGGTCCTTTGAAATAGGGTTCGCCAAGCATTTATTCATTAGAGAAATACTTACTGGTTGCTTACCATATTCTGTAGTTAACTACCCCAAATTAAAAATTATCCGCCATTACTCATTTTAATCCAATCAGGAGAAGCGAGGAGTAGGTACAAGATTTTACTAAATAAAAGGCACAGATCGTCGCTGTGGGGACTTTTGGCTAAAGAAGTTATTAGGTTCTCATAAAAGCAGAAAAGTCTAAAAGATCTGACCATGCCATTTTGATCTGTGATAGTTACAGCTTCAAACATGTATGACCTATTTGTGTAATGTTTTTTTCACTCAATACAAATAATGGCATTGTGGGAATATGAGGCAGTAATGTGTAGCGAAAACTTAAGAAAAGCCTAATTTACATTCAGCGTTTGCCATTCTTTTAATTGGATAATAGTAGACAAATTTCCTTATCTGCAGACTGAAATTGTTAACTATCCTAAAAGTTTGTGAGGTATAAGTGAGAAATGTGATTTACAATATACTTTTTATATGTATTCTTCCTCAGTTATCCTCAGGAAAGAGAAACCACCCATCTGGTATTGCAGAAGCCTTTATGCTGCCATTCAGTCCCAGTCCTTTTCCTGGTAGCCATTGTTAGCATTTTTTCCACACATTTTCTTTGCCTGAGGCAAAATCTCTCCCTCAGCATCCATTCTCAAAATAACCATTATCTCTGTTCTCAGGAGAAACAAATAGCATGACTTGAAAGAGTTGATCTCTTTCTGAAATATTCTTAGCCTAGAGAGGTATTCTTGTTTTAAAATGATGCCTGAGACCAGATACTACTGGAGGAAGTATCTTTCTATGCAATCACATCTTGACAATTTTCTGAATGTTACTGATGCCCCAATGCCATTTAGTAAGGGGATATACACAAGATAGTATTAACCGTGCACATTATCTGTATGGCGTGTTGACTGTATTTTTAGTGTGATCAGAACATTTAAAAACTCAGTCATGGGTCAATGATTCTATATTTTGGGTTAAAAAATGATTTCATATTGAACCTCTGAAAATAGAAAATATCAGCAATTTCAAGTCTAAATCAGGCCTTATGTACTTGGTACATTCTTGATTGTTAAAGGAAGTGTAATGAAAAGCCATGGGTGATCTTCTGTATGTTGTAATTGCTTTAAGTGAGGTACTCCTTTCTGATCAGGGCATTATCTGTACAGAAGCAAGAGCTCACTAAATTGTTCTTTTTGTCGTCATAATTGGGTTCCCAAAGTTGAAATTTCCTCGCATTTCAAACCAGATTGTTCAAGTACTATTAAATACTTCTTTCCTTCCCCCACTGTCATTTATATAATGAGATTGCTTGCTTCAAAAAATGTTGACCAGCCAGGCATGGTGGCGTATGCCTGTAGTCCTAGTTATTTCACTCCTGAAATAACTGAAGCAGGAGGGTCTCTTGAGCCCAGGAGTTCAAGGCTTCAGTGAGCTGTTTTTGCACCACTGCACTAAATGCTGGACAACGGAGCAAGACTTTGTCTCTAAAAAAAAAAAAAAGTGTTGACAATCTTGCCCATATCTTGTATCCATTCCTTAATGATATTGAACATGTTGTACAGACTATGTTTTCTCAGCATACATTGACATGAATTATCCAGTTTAATCTGTGATAATTGGAGAATGTGGGCTCAAAATATATACAGGTGTAGGTGAGCTGGGTACTTCATTAGTGAGGATTAGCGTTAAGGCTTTTGTTTTTTGCAGATTTTATTCTGGAAGTGCAACCCTCTCAAAGGTTGAAGGAACTGATATAACAGGTATATTTTAAAATCTATTGAATTCCATTTTTATATCAACACATCGAATTCTATTACGTACTAGGAAACTGATTCATATTTTATTTTTACATTAGGGATTGAAGAAGTAGTAATTCCAAAAAAGAAAACTTGGTAAGTATTCTGTCAGTGTTCATTCAGCAAGTGGTTGAGTGCTTACTATGAGAGAAAACATATGGGTTAGGTAAGGAGACAGTGACAGGAAGAACAGTAGGAGAGCATTCTTCAAGAGAGAGTAGCTGAGCAGGGAGAAGCTGGGGGTTTAAAGGACAAAAAAATAGAAAGGTGGAGCAGAGTAGTGAGTGAATGAGGAATGAGATTTACTTAAAAGAAAAATTGAAAGAGATTTTGAATTAGTGTGGGTTAATATTTCCATGGTTAATCATAATACATGGTTATACATGAACATCATCATTAGAATAATTTTTTTTAAGGAAGTTCTCTCACATGGTTGGAAGATCAGACAAAATTAACTTTATTATCTCTAATGAGGTAAAATAAAATAAATAGTGTGGACAGCACAATTTAGCTTTTTTATTCACAGGATATATCCTTGAACAAATGGCCTCATCTCATTTATTCAACATTTGTTGAATATGTAGGAACTAAAACTTTGCAGAAGAGCTTGTTACAGCGTAGTACTAATGAACACATTTAATAGCCCCTCAAAAAGCTAGGTCTTAGAATTGTGTGACCTAAAGAGTTGGGTTTATTTAAAAAGCGTTTTTAAAAAACTTCCTTAAGGCCCGGCGCAGTGGCTCATGCCTGTAATCCCAGCACTGTGGGAGGCCGAGGCGGGCAGATCACCTGGGGTTGGAAGTTCAAGACCAGCCTGACCAACATGGAGAAACCCCATCTCTACTAAAAGTACAAGATTAGCCAGGTGTGGTGGTGCCTGCTATAATCCCAGCTACTCGGGAGGCTGAGACAGGAGAATCACTTGAACCTGGGAGGCAGAGGTTGCAGTGAGCCAAGATCGCGCCGTTGCACTCCAGCCTGGGCAACAAGAGAAACTCTGTCTCAAAAAAAAAACATTAATCTGAATTGTGTAATTATTTTAGGGAGGGCAGGAGCCCAATTATGTCAATACATAGGTAACTGGGATCTAAAAGAAGTGCAAATTAAAACTTACCAGATTGGCAGAGATGATTTGGAGAAATACATTTATTTATGGGACAGTAAATTGGAACGGCTCTTTGGAGGAAATTTGGCAGAATCAGAATTGGAAATGTGCATACCTTACTGGTTAGCCACGTTGAAGGAACATTTGCATGTATACATGGACAAGACTTCTTTATTACTTGGGAACAGTAACAGGTTGAAACAGCCTGAATGCCCCTTGAAAAGTGGATGGAGGCCAGGTGCAGTGGCTCACACCTGTAATCACAGCACTTTGGGAAGCCGAGGCGTGTGGATCACAAGGTCAGGAATTTGAGACCATCCTGGCCAAGATGCTGAAACCTCAACTCTACTAAAACTATAAAAATTAGCCAGGCACAGTGGCAGGCGCCTGTAATCCCAGCTACTTGGGAGGCTGTGGCAGGAGAGTCACCTCAACCGGGACGGCAGATGTTGCAGTGAGCTGAGATCATGCCACTGCACTCCAGCCTGGGTGATAGAGTGAGACTCTGTCTCAAAAAAAAAAAAAAAAATTGAATGGATAATTTTAAAAGATTATACAATAGCTTTTTACATCGAAAGGAATTAATCAGCTCTGTATTTAATAACACGGATAGTGCAGTCAAACTTACATAGACGCATGCAGAATGACAGCATGTATACATTTATTTCTTAGGGAGATATATGTGTAAAAAGTTCTGGAAATACAAATGCCAGATTCATGGTGGAGACAGGTCATAACATGACAGACACCAGACACTTTAGCTTAACCTGTAACGTTCTAGTTTATTTTTTAAATATAATATAACTTTTTAAAGTAACCTTTTAACAAAGAGAACAAGTGAGTAATCTGAATGTCATTTTTTCACTAGCATTTGTTCAACATGTTAGGAAAGTATGCTAACTTAATAAAACTTTTTTTTCTTTCTTTCTTTCTTTTTTCTAAATACTATACTTGGGTGACCTGAAACGTAATAAAACTTAAATAGGCGAATGAAAGATCTGCCAAGGGAATGCTGAGAGATGAAAGAATGTGTTATCACACTTGCTGAAATTACATAAATGTGAATTTTAAACATGGATAGAAAATTTAGTGAGTGTTATATACATCAGGGAATTAGATTTGATGAAATATAAAATTTCCTGTACTTTTGTTTTCTCTTAAGACTTACAATCTTAAGAATGTTAATACTCTTGGGTATAATTCCCTTTTGGAAAGGAAACACATTATATCTAACATAGGAACAAAAATACATTTGAAATTGAATTATCTTGTCTGTCGTGTATTCCAGTGAAGGTCAAGGCTTAGTGGACAGCTAGCCTGCACCATAAGGTCATATATGGTTGAGAAGTTCTAAACCAGGACAGTGTATCAGAATTATCTGGGTAAGAGTGCATGTGACAGTCCTGTGCGGATCTCGGGAGGCTCTGATTCAATAGGTCCTGAGTGAAGCTTGTGGTTTATTCTCAGATAACTGCATCAAGAGCTACCAATTAAGATAATAAAGGCAACAGTAGTACTGAAAGCTGCAGTTAAGAATCCATAGGAAAGTGGATAGAGGAAGTAAGCCAGATAGCTTTATGAGGTGAGGATGGAAATCACTAGCCCTGGGTTATAGCATTATGCACCAGGCCAGAGAGGACAAGCAAAGGAAAAAGAGAAACGTGTACCAACTAGGCAAAAGAGCTGGCAGTTTTCTCATTTTCTGATTTATTCGAGTGACCTTGTGAAATAAGAATCAGCTTCAGGTCAAATCTGCGCTTTGTTATTGGCCAGTGCACTGAGAGTAGAATCACTTGTGGCTATAAAGAGCCCTCCCTGGTGGGGATTAACTTGTGGTTCTTTTTCTTAGGGATAAAGTAGCCGTTCTTCAGGCACTTGCATCCACAGTAAACAGGGTAAGTAGAATTTTATTTTTTCAACCTAAAACTTGGCTAATACATTTTTTAACTTGACTAAACACATTTAATGCTCATACTTCATTATTCAGAATTAAACTGTTGTGGATCTAGAAAGTTTCTTTAAAATTATCTAATCCAGCTGAGCCAGGTGGCTCATGAATGTAATCCCAACACTTTTGGAGGCCAAAGCAGGAAGATCACTTGATTTCAGGAGTTCAAGATCAGCCTGGGCAACATAATCTGTGTGTGTGTGTGTTTTTGTTTTTTTTTATGGAGTTTCACTGTGTAGCCCAGGCTGGAGTGCAGTGGTGTGATCTCGGCTCACTGCAACCTCCGTCTCCCGGGTCCCAGTTCGAGTAATTCTCCTACCTCAGCCTCCCAAGTAGCTGGGATTACAGGCACGAGTCACCATGCCTAGCTGATTTTTGTATTTTTTAGTAGAGATGGGGTTTCACCATGTTGGCCAGTCTGGTCTTGAACTCCTAACCTTGTGATCTGCCCCCGTCAGCCTCCCAATGTGCTGGGATTACAGGCGTGAGCCACCGCACCTGGCCTTTTTTTTTTTTTTTTAAACAAAATTATCGGCTGGGTGCGGTGGCTCACACCTGTAATCCCATCACTTTGGGAGGCCGAGGCAGGCTGATTGCTTGAGGTCAGGAGCTTGATACCAGCCTGGCGAACATGGCAAAATCCTGTCTCTACCAAAACAACAAAAACAAAAATTACGAGGCGTAGTGGCACATACCTATAGTCCCACCTACTCAGGAGGCTGAGACAAGAGAATCTCTTGAACCTGGGAGGCAGAGGTTGCAGTAAGCCAAGGTTGTGCCACTGCACTCCAGCCTGGGTGACAGAGTGATATTCTGTCTCAAAAAAATAAAATTATCAAATCCCTTAATTTGGCAAATGAGGAAGCTAAGGTTTTGAAAATGGCCAGTATCTGGTTAGGATGTTAAAACCTTAATTAAAGACTTAATTCCATGTCTTTGATCTGGAAATGCAGTGTTTTTCTACCATACCAATGATCTTTAATCCCTGGAAGAGCTTGTTGAAATGCATGCTCTTAGAGGATGATTTGGCTGTAGTATACCAACTTGGAGAAATAATGTACCTATCATGCTGACAATCATGCAATGATTAATAATCTGGGTCCTGGAGCCTAGTAGTTTGTTTAATAGCCAAGCAACTAGTTTTATAATCTTAAGCAAGTTATTTTACCTCTTGATGCTTCTGTTTCCTGATTTATGAAATGGGGGTTATAGTACCAAACCTCAAGGTTGCAGAAGGAATTACTGACAAATGAATTAAGTATACATAAGAGGGTTTAGGGCAGAGTCTGGGACAAAGGAAATGTTCAGTACATGGTATTTTATTACTGCTCCTGTTATATTGTTGATTTCATTAACATAAAATTTGCTCTGTTGACAGCTCAAGAGTAGAGTTCGTAGTCTGTTAGATACACTGAAACTTCGGTAAATGCATCAGAAATGGAACTTTCTGCTTGGTATATTTTTCGTTAACTGAAAACTTTAAATTTCATTTGTGGGGAAAAGTTTAAAACAGTCCTTTTTTTTTTTTGCCACAATGTCTGTATGGATATTGATCCTTCTTAAGTCAATTATTACAAAAATACAGAATTGTTCTTCTGTTGATGTTACTACACTTAAAAATGAAACTACTAGGCCAGGTATAGTGGATCATGCTGGTAAGCTCAGCGGTCTGGGAGGTCGAGGCATATGGATCGTGTGAGCTTGGGACTTGAGAACAGCCTGGGCAACGTGATCAAACCCTGTCTCTACAAAAAACACAAAAATAAGCTGAATGTGGTAGTGTGCACCTGTAGTCCCAGCTACTTGGGAGGCTGAGGTGAAGGTTGCAGTGAGCCAGGATCGTACCACTGTACTTAGAGTGAGACCCTGTCTCTGTCCCACCCCCTACAAAAAAAATTAAGTATAAAGATGGAACTATTAAAGATAGTGTTGGGTCAAATGTGCACTGGGACTTACTACATCTCCCTACTTGCAAAGCATTGAGATTTTCAGCAGCTCGCTTATCCATAAATAGGCATCTGAAATGTAAACCATAGAAATGGACCTCTGAGATGATTCTCAGCATTTCAATGAGAATGGCCCAGGGCCACCTTGAAGTCAAAGAAGTTGTAGAAATTATGTATAGAATTGTGACTTAACTGGCCCTTAAAATCCAAGAGCTGTTTATCCATTAGAATTAGGCACAGTTGTTGTGTAGTTCTAGAGGGGAAGACATACAGGGCTGAGAAGGGGTTATATCACTGAGATAGGGAAAGGAATTCTAAGCAGACATTTTAGAAAAGACAGTTATGTAAATAATGGGAAACCTTTCCGCTTGGGAGTTTGGTAAAGATCTTATATCCAAAATCAAACCCCTTTCCCTCCAAACATTTCCTCACGCTTTTCTTTAATTTGAGATGAAGTCTCGCTCTTTGCCAGGCTGGAGTGCGATGGCGCAATCTCGGTTCACTGCAACCTCCGCCTCCCGCGTTCAAGCTATTCTCCTGCCTCAGCCTCCCAAGTAGCTGGGACTACAGGTGCATGCCACCACACCCGTCTAATTTTTTATTTTAGTAGAGATGGGATTTCACCATGTTGGCCAGGATGGTCTTGGTCTCCTGAGCTTGTGATCTGCTTGCCTTGACCTCCCAAATTGCTGGGATTATAGGTGTGAGCCACCGCACCTGGCCTCCTCACACATTTCTTTGCCATCTCGTTAATGACAAGTACATTCTTCTAGCTGCTCAGGCCAAAATCCTGGGAATCATGTTAGTAAAGGCTTTGTTTATCCCTTCGAAAGATATGTGTGTGGGGTCTCCATGACCACTCCCCAGGCTCAGTGATTGTCTAGCAAGATTCACAGCTGAGAATTATGACAGCAACAAGATACAAAGCAAAGTCAGCAAAGAGAAAAGGCTCATGGGACAAAGACCAAAAGAAACCAGTCACAGGCTTCCAAAGACCTCTCCAGAAGTGTCACACAGGACATGCTTAATTCCTCCAGCAGTGTATTGTAACAACACATGCGAAGTGTCTACCAAAGCTTATTAGAGACCCAGTGCGCAGAGTTTTTGTGGGAGGCTGGCCATATAGACATCCACTGACTGGCATATATTATACCAAATTCCACACTCCCAAAAGAAAGCAGGTGTTTAGCACAAACCATGTTGTACAGACAGGCACAGTGAATCATTCTTAGCAGTTCTGGGAATGGTGGGAACACTTCCAATATCCATGTTCCCAGATGGCAGCCAAGGGCCAGCCATGGAAGCAGACCTTTCTAAAGATAGTAGTTTCAGGCCTGTTAACTCTTTTCTGCATAATATCCAAATTCCAGACCCTTGACATCACCTTGGTCATTGTCATCTTACTAGCCTGGATTAATTGCAGCAGTCTGTGTCCTCTCCTACTTCAGCTCCCTACAAACTGCTCTCAGTTCAGCAGCTGTAGTGACCCTGGGTCATATCACTCTTAAGAATTCAACATTGACTTTCCGTTAGTACAATTTGAATAAAAACTGAGGTTCACAACAGGGTTCCTAAGGTGAGGCTCGAGGGAAAGAGTTTTTTGAAAGGGGTAGCAGAAAGCTAGGTCCAAACTAAAATAAAATACTGCCTCCAGGTTCCAGATATGAGCAGCTTTCCCTTGAGGCTGCAGGGAAGCTTCCCTGCCCCCTCCCTGAGGAGTCCATGTCAGTGAGACAGGGATTTTAAGGATATAGGATAAATTTTTACTTTGAAACAAGGGCCCAAGTAAGGCACTCACAGAGGAGAAGAATAGAGAAAGCAATTCTGGGGCATTTCTCAGTGGGACCCCTGATAGTATTGGAGAGTTGATTACGCTCAGGTTTAGGGAGCAATTTTAATGGGCAACAGGACTTGGGAGAAACTGCTGCTGTTCACACCTCCTGAGAGGGCGCAGTGGTATCCTCCATTTGGAGGAGGGACTCTTGGTGAAGTTGATCATGGGTAGATAGTGACCTTGCTTTGGAGGAAATCCTATTCTGTGATTCTGCCGTTAGGGCTAGTTAATTCAGAGGATTCTTACCTAGAGTTTAAAACAGAAATAGTCCCCAGTGATAGCAAACTTAAATATTAAAATCAGCTATGGAGTAGGGGGCACAGCTTAAGCCATTGTTTGTGTTATATAATTAAAGGCAAGTCTCGTAGAGCTGAGAGTACAGTGCAGGTGTTTGTCTTTTATCTCTATATGTACATGTATATATCCACACACACGTGCATGTAGGTTACATAATTAAAACACAGAATTTTTGGTTACCAAAACTCACAAGGTCCTCTTAAAAATTTAGCCAAAAAGACTTGTGGACTGGATGCAGTGACTCATGTCTGTAATCCCAGCCCTTTGTAAGGCAGAGGTGAGAGAATTGCTTGAGGCCAGAAGTTTGAGACTGGCTGTGGTGGCACAGGAGGCTGAAGCCCAGGAGCTAAAAGTTACAATGAACGGTCTTTAAAATAAATACAGGAATTGTATTATGTCGTTTCCACAGGATTCTACGACTGTGTCTTACGTGTTTCAAGATGATCCTTTTCTTATACCGACATCCTCTTTGGAATCTGTGAGTATTTTCATATATTTTCTAGTATTTTATCTCGCTGGTTTGTGTACAACAGTATGTAAATAATTTAGTTGTAAGAACTTGTGAAAGGTTTACAAATGCTGAGAAATAGACTTTGTATATCCTTTACTACTTTTTTCAAAAAGATGTACATATCATTGATGGGGAGAGGATTTTTGGTTTTGGTTTTTAATACTTGGGGCTTTTTTACACTGGAGTGACCCACTCAGCTTAAATGGCTTGCTTTTTATATGCTTCAAGCTATGCATAAGATGCTAACTGAAATGATAACACAGTAGAAAAGGTAGGATATTCTACAGTTTCTAATTGGGATTCCGTGTGTTGTTGCATTTTTTTTTTTGTGAGGGGAGAAAAATTCTTGCTGAGAGTGTAACTGTAATCTTGCTTGAGTCTAAATTACATGTATCTAAATATTTTTCTTTATATAGCGTTCATTTTTACTGGCAAAGAAGTCCGGGGAGAATGCGGCCAAGTTTATTATTAATTCATACCCCAAATATTTTCAGAAGGACATGGCTGAACCTCATATACCGGTAAGGAGAGGTAGTTATATTATTTACATAATACTATTTTAAATGTAAACTAAACCAGGCTTTCATGGCTAATACTTAAGAAGCCATTTGAATACTCAATATTTGGTTGATAAGCCTTTTAAAGTGTGGAGTTAGCTTTGATCGCAAGACTAACCTTTTAAAATTCTTTTTGTATTTATTTGCTCTTCATCTTAATATTTTCCCCATTTGATTTTTGTGACACCATGCTCTTAGATCTTTCTTTCTATGACTGTTTCTTTTCAGTTACCTTCACTACCTGCCTCTTCACATTTTTTTTTTAATTGATACAAGGCATCATGGTGTCACCCAGGCTGGAGTGCAGTGGTGCAGTCATAGCTCACAGCAGCCTGGAACCCCTGAGCTCAAATGATCTTGCCTCAGCCTCACAAGTAGCTGGGATTACAGTTGTGTGCCACTATGCCTAGCCAATTTTTTTTTTCTTTAATTTTTAGTTTTTGTAGAGAGCAGGGTCTTGTCTCACTGTACTGCCTGGACTGGTCTCAAATTTCTGGGCTCAGGTGAACATTCCTCCTCGGCCTCTGAAATCTCTGGGATTGCAGGTGTAAGCCACTCCTGCTTGCCCTTGATCCACCTTTTTTTTTTTTGAGATGGAGTCTCGCTCTGTCACCCAGGCTAAAGTGCGATGGTGCGATCTCAGCTCACTGCAGCCTCCGCTTCCCAGGTTCAAGCCATTCATCTGTGTTAGCCTCCTAAGTAGCTGGGATTATAGGCATCCACCAACACACCCAGCTGATTTTTGCATTTTTAGTAGAGATGGAGTTTCACAATGTTGGCCAGGCTGGTCTCAAACTCCTGACCTAAGTGATCCACCCACCTCGGCCTCCCAAAGTACTAGGATTACAGGCATGAGCCACTGTGTCTGACCTTGATCCATTTCCTTAGCATGGGTATCTTTCTTAGATTTTTATGCTCATTTTTTTTATTGTGTATGCTTTTCTGTTTCAATAACTCTTATTATTCATTTGGCATTCTTGTATCTCTAGTCTAGATCCCTGTACTTTGAACTCCACATTGTATTTCCAGCTCCCTCTTTGTTCTGTAGTCATGGAATGAGGATTTATGTATTGTGGTGGATATTGTGCTTAGTACTTGTCAGTAGTGGTGAGCAAAACAGATGCGCCTCTGCCCTCCTGAGTTTGTTGGTGGAAGTACTTACTTACCTCAGACTCATCATATATCTAAACTACTCCCGTCCCTCCACATCTCCCCCGCTTCCCACAGTTCACAGGGAAGCACACACTTCTCATTTTCATAGTAGAGCTTGTAGATAGATGAGGAAGCCAGTACAGTTGTGTAGGTCAAAATACTACAATTCTGAATTAAGACAGTGGTAGTGGTAGAATAATCATTTGTTGGTTATCTGCTTTATCCATTAGATTGTGAGCACCCTGGGGTCAAGTAGTAGGCATTCAGAAAGTATTTGAATAAATTAGTGAATGAGGTAAAATCAGCATACCTTAGTATGCTGATAGGTAGTATTTATTAAATGTTTAGAGGATACACAGCATTAGAGATGAAAGGTGTAGTTCAGTTCCCCTGTGAAGACAATCATGTTAAAATGATAAATAGTATCTGGTGCAGGAAACATGAATTGGAGCAGTGAAGTTTTACTTTGGTGTGTTGGTGATAAAATTTTGTCCTCAGTTACCCTTTCCTCACCTTTACCTGTTTGTAGTAACTTTAGTCATCTTGTTTTCCCAGTGTTTAATGCCTGAGTACTTTGAGCCTCAGATTGAAGGCATAAGTGAAGCTGCCCTGAAGGAACGAATCAAGCTCAGAAAAGTCAAAGCCTCTGTGGACATGTTTGATCAGCTTTTGCAAGCAGGTGACTGAGTTCAATTAAGGCCCCTCTAAGCATATGGGCTTTGAAGTGGGCCCCAGTTGTATGATTCAGATATTTTAATAAAAGTTACAGGTCCTACTGTGCTTACTCTGCTTTGATGGCCATGTGCTTTAGATTTTTAATAGTTTAAGTATTTCACTTTTAGCTTTGTGTTATTTAAGAATTATAGGTGAGGAGACAAAAAAAAAAAGGAGAAAGAAATTATAGGTGAGGCAGAATTGCAGCTTTCCTGGTTTATTGAAGCACTGGTAGAGAAATTGTATCACTCTTCTACCTTAGCTTCTGTTTTTAACGTTAGGTAGGTGCACAGTGCTCCCGGAGTTTCTGTACTATTTAAGAATGTTTGGAAGGCTGAGCCACAATACATAAGAAAGAAGTATGTAAAAAGGAATGCACATTCAACTGGGATCCGGGGCTTTGATGCTGGTGCTGTGTCACTAATTGTTCATAGCATTCAAAAAGTTACTTCTCAGAGCTTCTAGCTCTAAAATTGTGTGGTTCTCTGATTTGGAGCTGAATGTAAACTTCCAGGAGTACACATATAGATAACACAGCTGATCAGTCACCATGAAAATGTACGTATAGCATTATCAGAAGCAGCTGGCATTCAGTAGTTAGAATCTAGAGTGCTGTTTGGTGATTTAGGATTAACGTGGAAACTGGACTGAATCATTATACATTCGAATACAAAAAAACATTAGCAGAAAGCTATGTTTGAGAATTTTGGTGTGTAGCTTAGTACAGCATCAGATGTATAGCTGAGTGATGACATTAGGTTATAATTTAGTGAGGTGCTTCCCTCTGCTTGTTAATATGATCGACATCTGGTGTGAGTCTACATTAAAGTTCTTAGTGCTAAGGCTTATCTTTTTCTAGTTTTACCCCCTCTCTTGGGTAGGTGTGTATAGTCCTTCAGTAAAGACACACGTCAGACCCATAGCTCAGTAACAAAGTGATCTAACACACCAGGGAAAGGATCCTGGAAAATTTCATTGCCAGACCCCTAATAAGTGCAAAACACTGTGCTAGCCATCTCACATACTTAATTCTGTAATACCTTATTTATTGGTGTGTGTTACGGTAATCTTATGAAGGAGACTATTAGGTGTTTCTTCCAGGGTCTCATAGTTCTGAGATGGTGTGAACCAGTTGCTTCTCCATAGCCTGTACCTTCTTCACTCTGCCCTGCTTTCTGTCCTGGGCTTTTAAATTTTCTGCTGGGCATTTTAAATTTATCAGTGTATTTTGTTTAGAAAGATGCATTTACTGGCTGAGCATGGTGGCGCACACCTGTAATCCTAGACTTTGGGAGGCCAAAACAGGAGGATTGTTTGAGCCCAGGAGTTCAAGACCAAGCTGGGCAACATAGTGAGAACTCATCTCTACAACAAATTTAAAAATTAGCCAGGCTAGTGGCACATACCTGTAGTTGTAGCTGCTGAGGAGGCTAAGGTGGGAGGACCACTTGAGTCCAGGAGTTCAAGATGGTAGTAAGCTGTGATCATGTCCTTGTACTCCAGCCTGGGCGACAGAATGAGACCCTGTCTCAAAACAAAAAACAAAAACAAAAGATGCATTTTTGGGCAAAATGGGCTGTTTTTCTTTTAAAATAGCCCATTATATTTCATACTTCTCTTCCTCTTGTTCCCCTTTTACCCTTTTTAATGAGTGTCAAGATGGGGGCATAATGTTTTGAACAATTTTTAAAAGACTACTATAGTTAGACAGTTGTATTTCCAGGCAAGTTTTTAGTGAGTGTCTGGATCCGAATGGAATAATTCTACTTGCATATGTTCAAATGGACCTGGGCTGGGGGAACTAAGTGGGGCTAGTTTGCAGAGTGTTTAGAGATGATAATGAAAATCATGAAGTAGTTTGACCATAGTGAGTACACAAAATAAATGAGCACAGGCTCAAACTTCAACTTGTGTCTAATCCTTTCTGTCACATTATGTGGTTAATAGGGGTTATGTCCCTGTCTGCATCACTCCAGGTGTTTTAAGTTGATGTTGAGTGCATAAAGTAGTGGACAACATTATGTAGCCAAGACCACAGCTAATAGAAAAAAATGAGACATTTTAACCTAACAGGCTTGGTTCTTTAGTGTTTCAGGGTTTCTTTCCCTTTATCTCTCTCACCCACAGGAACCACTGTGTCTCTTGAAACAACAAATAGTCTCTTGGATTTATTGTGTTACTATGGTGACCAGGAGCCTGCAACTGATTATCATTTTCAACCAACTGAACAGTCAGAAGAATTGGTAATAACTGTTGGCCTTGATTTTTTTTTCTCTTAAGCTTCTTTTTGAAGCAATTGCTTTTAAAAATAAGATGGGTTCTTGTGCCATGTGTCAGGGTAGTAGTAAGAGATTTGTACTGAGATGTGTGGTACAATAGCCTTGATAAAAAGTGGTGCAGGAGGAAGAGAGATTTTAAATGGCTCTGTCCTAGTTTACTTCTTAACAACATGTTGTCCTCGCCTACTTCATATTAAGGCAAAGCTTTGATCAGAAACGTTTGGGATGGCCTGTGTCACTTAGACTAATAACATGATGTATTCTGGCCAGGGAAAAAGACTCCATGGCTGGGCCTCCTCAAAGTTCATACATGGACAGAGAGGAGAGAGCACACTAGGCTGGGGACAGAACAGGAGTGTGCCAGGGGCCGCCTGTAGGTTGAGTCATAGCCTCTCTCTCAACTCATGAATTTTACTTCTAGAACTAGGTCTGAAGAAATCCTTTGGATCAGTCAAATAGAGATGCTGATATGACATTTTTCGTAAGGGAGTATTTATACTTGCAAAAATGTTGAAAACAATCTAGATGTCCAGCAGTAGATGATCAAATTATGATGAAAGTTGTGTGGCCATTCAGCACATTAGAGTAGATGTGTTTGGTATGGAAAGATTCATCTGATAAGTGGAAAACAGGCTATCAGCAGTGTATATTCCATTTTTGTAAAAATGTTTTTACAAATGCATAAGAAAAAAATCATTATGGAATAATTGGTGTTTTTCTTTGTTTCTGTCTTTGCTTTGACTGACTAAATGTGGATTTCTTTTTTTCCCCCCCTCAGAGATAATGTTTCACTCTGTCACCTAGGGCACAGTGCAGTGATGCTATCGTAGCTTACTGCAGACTTTAACTCCTGGGCTCAAGTGTTCCTCCTTCCTCATTCTCCCAAGTAGCTGGGACCACAAGTGTGGGCCGCCACTCCTGGCTGGTTTTTTTTGGGTGGAGTTAGGGGTATACATAGGATCTTGCTGTATTGCCCAGGATGGTCTTGAACTCTGGGGCTCAAGTGATCCTTCAGCCTCCCAAAGTTTTGGGATTACCGGCCATTGCACCTGGCCAAATGTGATTATTTATGTAGAGAACCTTACATTTTTTTAAGTGCATAAGCAGTAAGTTGCAGTTACACCTTGCTTTCCAAAGCATCACTTCCTGAAGCCCGTTCTGGTTGGCCTCTGCCTCTCCAGCCCCAGCTCTTGAGGCAGCAGTCTACAGAGCCAGCACTGACATCTGCAATGCCAGTCAAGCCCGTATCACTCTACGTCAGCCTCATCCCAGACCTTGGTTTATAAATAAAGGATGAGATTTAGTCTTTTAAGAAGCCTTAGGTTGCTTGGGTGAGTGTTAGACATTAACTATATGTTGTTTATCTTGCTTTCACCCTGACAGTTTATCTGTATGGATCAAGCCAGATGTAGTCTCTGAGGAAATAGGCTGTCTTATTTGGTTTTCCTCTTTCTTTCTGAGGACCAAGCTGTACAGGGAACTGGCCTCATCATGTTTTTACGCTGCCACTTGTTACTTTAAAGGTCAATTTGGCTTTTTATCTGTGGATTCACTGAGTTGCACTTAAGAATAACTGCATAGGCGTAAGCATTACTGGGCTTCCTCTTTGCCTTCTGCTGGATCTATGTTTCTTTTTTTTTCTGAGTTCCCTTTGCCTTTCTGATGTTGAGTAGTCTGACTGGGAAATGCATTCCGTTGCCTTAACTTTTATTTCTCTGATGATTATTCATTTCAGGAAGAGGAAAATAATGAGAAATTTAGGAGGAAAGGTGGTCATCAGTTTGGAGTTACATGGAGGTATGTCACACATAATTAGAACCTTGAATTTCAGTTTCTTATGGTGCATGGAATATGCCCCATCACCCCTTGAAGATGTTATCTTGTGATGTTCTAAAATAATTGATTTTTATCATGCAATATAAATTTCACTCTTTGTATTTATGTATATTTAGGCCTTTTTTCAATAAGGTCTTTATCTCCATTCAGCAACACAGCAATCTGTTGGGAGGTTGACCCTTGTTTTTTTCCTCATCTATTTAACTCAGCATGACTTTCACATGGTATGGTTCCTTTGGTAGTTTCGTTAATAGTGCTACCTTGGAATATATACCTCTAATTCTGAAAGATTTAGAATTGTGTTACTATGGTCACCATAGTAACACAATAAATCCAAGAGACTATTTGTTGTTTCAAGAGACACAGTGGTTCCTGTGGGTGAGAGAGATAAAGGGAAAGAAACCCTGAAACACTAAAGTTTTTTTTATAAACAATTTTTGTTTACAAACAATACACAGACAGTAGAGTGTACTGCTAAATTAAGACCACTGACCAACATGTAGAAATATACAGCAGTTTGAACAAAAGGTGATAACTTAATTATATTGGAGAATTTAAGTTAACTGGGTGTCTAAAAGGAAGATATTTCATGTGGATGTTTGGAGAGGGAAGCTACCATGATTATCTAAAACTGTTATTGAAGTGACAAATTTAATAGAATGAAAGATGAAATTCACTGGGCTAGGCCGGGCACAGTGCCTCATGCCTGTAATCCTGGCACCATGGGAAGCCAAGGCAGGTGGATCACTTGAGGTCAGGAGTTCTAGACCAGCCTGGCCAACATAGTGAAACCCCATCTCTACTAAAAATATTAGCCAGATCTGATGGCACATATCTGTAATCCCAGCTACTTGAGAGGCAGAGGCAGGAGAATCACTTAAACACGGGAGGCAGAGGTTGCAGAGAGCCAAGATTGCACCACTGCGCTCCAGCCTGGGTGACAGAGCAAGACTTTGTCTAAAAAAAAAAAAAAAAAGAATTCTTGGGTAGAGTTTAATACTTTTGCGTAGTAGTTGTGAGCATAGACTTAGGAGTAGGATCTTGGCTCAAATCTTGATTCTGTCTGATTTCCACAAATAGTTAAGAGGAGAATCAAGGTACAGGATCGTTTGTATAACAGGGTACCATTTATTTATTTGTGGAATGTGAGAAGAGATGAAGGTAGAATATGACAGGAAGGATCCAAAAGAAACCATTGTCAGGGGTTGCCTTTGGGAAGTAGTATCTGAAGACTGAAGAAGGGTGGGCAAACTTTATTAGGGACTTTATCATATAGTTGCTTCTTGTTTTTGATACCATGGATATTTATATACTTGCTTATAAACATTTCATTTTCAATTTTAATTCTACCACTTACCTGCAAAGCCCTGACAACACATTAAGGTTTTTAAGCCTTGATTTTCCTCATTTTCAAAATGATGATAAACATAACTCCCCATAAGAATTGAGATGATGTATGTAAAGTACTTGGCACGTTGCTTGGAACATGATAAACTGTCAGTAAATTGTGGTAGCTCTCATTGGTATCCTGTTGCCCTGATTCACATTTACTCTCTTGTGCCTAGAGCAGAAAACAACGCTGAGAGAATCTTTTCTCTAATGCCGGAGAAAAATGCACATTCTTATTGCACAATGATCCGAGGAATGGTGAAGGTACATTTGTTTTAATTTATTTTTATCTTTAATTTCCACCCATCAGGGTGTTTCAGCCTCAGAACCACTAACATTTTGGGTCAGATAATTTGTTGTTGGGGCTGTCCTGTGCATTGTAGGATATTAGTAGCTCCCTGGCTTCTACCCACACTTCTCCCCCACCTTTAGTTGTTACACATAAAAATATGTTCAGGTATTGCCAGTGGGTAGAAAACCCCTAAAGTAGAGTATGAACTTCATGAGAACAGGAGCCTGATCTATTGTGTTTACAACCCTGTTACCAAACCCTAGGACAGAAATGTACAAGGACATCTGAAGTAAATGAATTTGATGATGCTTAATTTTTTCTTTTCCTTTTCCAGCACCGGGCTTATGAGCAGGCATTAAACTTGTACACTGAGTTACTAAACAACAGACTCCGTGGTGAGTTTGAGAACTCCCCTCCATCCCTTTCTCCATTTCATTCCTTCTCTTAATTGTCTGTGTGAAGGCTTTGGATCTTGCCTCAGTCATCGGCCTACACTTTGTCTTTTCCTGTGGCATAGGTGATTAAAGCAAGAGTGGAGATCCAGAGAGGAGAGTGGTTTTCCAGTTTTGTGGACATGTGATTAGCCAAGGGACACATAGGAATGACCACTTTGCCTTAAACTCAGCCATTTAGGGATTAATCTTCAGCCCCAAATTTTATCATTTTATTCTTTTATAGCTGATGTATACACATTTAATGCAGTGATTGAAGCAACAGTTTTGGTGATAAATGAGAAATTTGATGAAAAATGGCATGATACACTGGTAAGTAGGAATCCTCAGTTTATTTTTTAATAGGGCTTAAATACTCTACGAGAAATACATGGTCTGGCAAGGCGTGGTGGCTCAAGCCTATAATACCAGGACTTTGGGAGACAGAAGCGGGCATATCACCTGAGGCCAGGAGTTTGAGACCAGCCTGGCCAACATGGTGAAACCCTGTCTCTACTAAAAATGCAAAAAATTGGCCAGGCATGGTGGCGTGCACCTATAATCCCAGCTACTTGGGAAGCTGAGGCAAGAGAATCGGTTGAACCCGGGAGGTAGAGGTTGCCATGAGCCAAGATTGCGGCACTGCACTCCAGCCTGGGCAACAGAGCAAGACTGTCTCAAAAAAGAAAAGAAATACATGGGCTGGAGACAGCATTTATGAGCATGTGTATGGCAGTCACTGTGTAGCAGTTACCTGTTCACCACCCTTCCCAAAGCCCTGTAACTCAGCTGTGTCTGGCGCATGAGAAGAAAAAATTACTTGGCCCAGAGTATACAGCTAGAATTCTGAACCACTTTAAAAATTAATTTATTTTTCGTAATAGTTTTTCTGTTACAAAGGAATGCATAAATGCATATTTGTTGTCAAATTCCTATCACATGTAAGTTCAAAAAGTTGAAATCACTGAATTGATTCTTATCTAGTAACTTAAGAATAGAAATGGCCAGGTGCGGTGGGTCATGCCTGTAATCCCAGCACTTTGGGATGCCGAAGCTGGTGGATTACCTGAGATCAGAAGTTCGTGACCAGCTTGACTAACATGGTGAAACCCTGTCTCTACTAAAAATACAAAAGTTAGGCGGGCATTGTGGCATACTCCTGTAATCCCAGCTACTTGGGAGGCTGAGGCAGGAGAATCACTTGAACCTGGGAGGCAGAGGTTGCAGTGAGCCAAGATTGCACCACTGTACTCCAGCCTGGGCAATAAGAAGGAAACTCAATCTCAAAAGGAATAGAAACACTTTTTTATATCATACGGGTCTGTTATTTTTGAGTCTTTTCTTGGAAAACTCTCATAGGTAGAAGACTGAAAACAGTTGACCACCTTGATCAAGTGGGATGGATGTTTGAATTAGCGGGCTTCTTTGAAAGGCAGAATCATGGAATCTTTATTTTTTATGAAATACAGGTTATTGGACAAATTATTCAGACATGAAACATAGTTGTTTTTTATTCAACTAGGAGCTGCTAAGACAAATGGTTGCACAGAAGGTGAAACCAAATCTACAGACTTTCAATACCATTCTGAAATGTCTCCGAAGATTTCATGTAACTGCAAGAGTGCCAGCCTTACAGATTTTACGTGAAATGAAAGCCATTGGAATAGGTGAGGATGTGTCCTTGAGTCCTCTGAAGACAGAGACTGTACCAGCCAGAGGTTTCAGGGCCACGTAAGCAAAGAAGATCTGTAAATTCTTCTGCTTACATAATATGATGGAAATTTTATTTCCACATTTGGCACATTTAATTACATGTACTTATGGTGGAAGGGCCTTTATCATCTTAGTGTTCATTAGTATTTTAGGTACTTTGTTTATGAATCTGTTGAATCTGAGGAGAATTGATTGCTTTGAGATAACTGGTTTTAAATTTATGACATTTTTCTAGTATAATTAGATATTTGAACCTAAGTGTGTGCTAGTACATTGTGTACTTTTCATTAATTACTTTATTGAAAGTTGCTTTGGGAATCAATTCACCTTAATATATCTTACTGTTCTCAGTGAAGAATGTGACTGATAAGTATTTGGACTTTCAAAAAGTGATATAGTCTTTATGATAGTTTTTCACCTTTACATTAATGAGTTGGAAAATATATTTGTTCAAAGGAATAGAAATGTATCTTTTGCTTAAACATTAACGTGTTTTTAATTCAGTGTGTCTCAGTAAGCTGTATTTTGGATTGCTTGTTTTTACCTCATTCTTTATTTTTTCTATCCACCTGGTAATTTGAGAACCCTCGCTTGCGACATATCACCATATTATTCAGCTGTTTTATCACCCTGGTATGTATGGCCCTAGATTGTGTTAATTTATATGGAAAATTAACCAGTTATCTTAAATTGGTGTGATTGTTGCAAGTTATCTTCTCTGCATATGAATTAAGATAAGAGAATTTGTAAATTAACCTCTACAGCCTAATTATGTTGTCACATTAGTGTTCAGTAGCCATGTATCTAGTGGCTACCATGTTCAGTGCAGGTTCAGAACATTTCTGTCTTTGCTGAAAGTTCGTGGACATTGCTGCTCCCGAGGAAAGGTAAAATTGTGAAGCCTTTTGGGAGGACCTCGAGGGTTCATTCGTTGTCAACTTTTAGGTCAGTTAGTTTGAGGTGGAGCTTTTCTCTGCGGATGGACTTTGGAGAGAGGCACACCTGAGCTGAGATCTCAGCTCTACCATTTATTTACCAGTTATGTTAAAGCAACTGGATCCTACCTGAGGAATAGCATCAGGGTGTGCTAGTTAAATGAATTCCACACCGTGTCCGCTACCATGCTTGGAAGGCACATGCTAGGCACTCAGAATCTTTTGGTTCTTCTCCATTTATTCTCAGCCTACGAAATAACCCTTGGGTTCAGAATGGACGGGTCTAGTCATTCTTTCTTGTGATAGACTATAAAAATGACAGAAGGAAACTTGATTCTCTCTGGTTTGGAGGACTAATTTTGTAAAATCCATATCCTCACCTATAGAGGCAAGTTTTATCTTTAGGAAAAGGAACCAAACAGTTAATTGACTGTACTTTGGAAACAGATAAATAGTTTCCATAATTGTGTCCCCCAAAATTTTACTCAACCTTGGTGAGATACTCCTTTCCTCTATAACTGTCATCACTAGTTCAATTGCTAATCAAAGTCAGATGTACTTACATTTCCTAAGTAACAGCCAGGGCTGGGGGAAGGGGGTTCTGGGGGAGCTGTGTTGGTTTGTCTTATGTATATAAATGGGCTGTTTGTAATAATAATTTTGGCTTACGCCTGTAATCCCAGCAATTTGGGAAGCCGAGACAGGATGATTGCTTGAGCCCAGGAGTTTGAAACCAGCCTGGATAACATGAAGAGACCCCCATGTCTACTAAACTTGAAAAAAATTAGCTGGGCATGGTGGTGCACACTTGTAGTCCCAGCTCCTCAGGAGGGTGAGGCAGGAGGATTGCTTGTGGCCAGGAGGTTGAAACTGCAGTGAGCTATGTTTGCCCCACTGCACTTCAGCCTATGTGACAGAGCGAGACCCTGTCTCAATAATAATAATTTCTAGGAATTTACCCAAAGGACAGAGCCTAAAATAACAAAGAAACAATACATTAAAAAGAGAATATTATATAACTAATAAAATTAAGAATGTTAGCAAAGGGAAACATGCTTGAGGAAATTGTGAAACTCTCTATACTGTCATTACAACTCCACTGCCACTTACATACAGAACAGGTAGGGAGAGGAATGTAGAGAAGTATTTGGGAATATTGTAGATGATTTTCTGATCTATTAGTGCTCAGTTCATGTTATTTTTAAGGACTGCCTTATCCATTAATTCTAGTTTACTTTTTCTTGACCTCATTCTCATTATATTTAAAAGGAACACAAATGATTATTAGAAGAAAACATTTTGGCCGGGTGCGGTGGCTCACACCTGTAGTCCCAGCACTTTGGGAGGCCAAGACGGGTGGATCACGAGGTCAGGAGTTCAAGATCAGCCCGACCAACATGGAGAAACCCCGTCTCTACTAAAATTACAAAAAAATTAGCCAGGCATGGTGGTGGGCGCCTGTAGTCCCAGCTGTTCGGGAGGCTAAGGCAGGAGAATTGCTTGAACCCGGAAGACGGAGGTTACAGTGAGCCAAGATTGTGCCATTGCACTCCAGCCCGGGTGACAGTACAAGACTCTGTCTCAAAAAATAATAATAAAAAAAACTTCGTTTATTTGTTTTCTAAGTATGATGGTTTGGAGAGCGAGTGTGTGTTACTGTGTGCCTCCCACTCTAGTAGGTCAAGCTTCATGTGAACAGACTAAAGGAAG
Organism: Ateles fusciceps; assembly: GCA_036589455.1. Lineage (NCBI taxonomy): Eukaryota > Metazoa > Chordata > Mammalia > Primates > Atelidae > Ateles > Ateles fusciceps. The sequence continues at coordinate 1,609,813 of JAZHEH010000053.1, read as the reverse complement.
GGGAAAGTCTCAGTAGAGCACATGGACAGAGACCTGTGATTATTCCAGATTTTACAAAGAACTGCTCTCTGCAGGGTGCAGTGGTTCCTTTAGCAAGCATTGGCCTCCCCCCAGCTCTATGCCAGGACTTAGGCTGGAGGTGGAGGAAGGAGAAATGTGTCCCTTTGTACTAGGTACTCTGAGTTTGGTTGTGTTAAAGGAAGGGTATTAAACACATTTACTTTCTTGTTCTGCAGGAAACACTTCAAAGGGATCATCTTTCATCATCTATGATATAATGAATGAATTAATGGGAAAGACATTTTCTCCAAAGGACCTGGATGATGGTATGTACAGAAATCACTTTAGTTTCCTCCTCTAAAGGTAGGGCTGGTTTCCCTGAGTGCCATTTAGAGGCCTTGTAATCCCTGTAGCTTAGTAGTATTTTTTTTTTCTATTTTATTTTTAAATAAATGTGAGTATGTAATAGGTGTATATAGCTTAGTAATTGTGGTGTTTTTTCTGAGAAAGCCAAAATGTCAATGGCACATTCCTGCCTCTCTTAAGTTTTTATGTTCTCAGCTTTATCTTATATGTTACCAATTTTATTGGCAGGATTTTTGTTGCTGTTACTGACTTGAAAATATATTTTATCCATCGTAACCAAAGCTCTTGTGAACTTTGATTTTCAGATAAGTTTTTTCATTCAGCCATGAGAGTAGTAAGTATCATTTCCTTCTTAATTCGCTATCCATTTCCTAAATTTATCTGTAATTGGAGGGTTTTCCCTGGTTCTTGTCACTTTCTAACTCTTACTTCTGTTCATGTCTTTGCTTCTGGTTTTCTTCTTTAAAATCTCTATATGTATTTTGAGATGGAGGTTTGCTGTGTCACCCAGGCTGGAGTGCAGTGGCTCACCGCAACCTCTGTCTCCTGGGTTCAAGTGATTGTTCTGCTGCAGCCTCCCGAGTAGCTGGGACTACAGGTGTGTGCCACCACAGCTGGCTAATTTTTGTATTTTTTTGGTAGACATGGAGTTTCATCATGCTGGTCAGGCTGGTCTTGAACTCCTGACCACCTCCCAGAGTGCTGGGATTACAGGCGTAAACCAGCGCACATGGCCTAAAATCTGTACTTTTCAATCACGTAGTATCCCTACCCTGTGTTTTATTGTTGACATTGACATTTTTTCATACCCCTAAACAGATAAGCTTCCATAATATTTCAGATTTGCCTTTTAGTAAGTTAAAATTGATAATGGTTTTTATTTTGGTTTATTTAATCATGCTTATCATAGGAAAAATTTCAGTCAGTTTTAGAATGAGCCCTGTTCCCTAAGGGTAATTTAATTGCTTTACTATTAGGTTGGTGCAAAGGTAATTGCAGCTTTTGCCATTACTGTCAGTGGTAAAACCGCAATTAACTTTTGCACCAACCTAATATGTCATGTGGATCCTCCCAAGGCTTTTACTCTGGGTACTCAAGCATATGTACATCCAACCATACTTCCAGAGTGTTTTATTTATTGACAGCAATCGATATTTCATAGGAAGAAAGAACTATAACTTAAGTTTTCTGTGGGTAGACTGTGGAGTTATTTCGTGGAGGTTTTTTACCAGTCCAGACTGTACTGCAGGAGTCTTTTGTGCACTTGACCGGATGTTTTTACAGGATTAATTTCTAAAGGTATAATTGCTAAATCAAAATAATATTGTAATAAATTTCAGAGACCTTGGGATTTGTCTCCCCACCCCATTTCTTACAACTTATTTGCCATTAACCAATAATATGTTGAATCAACATTAAGTATTTTCACAAGATGCTCTACTGTTTTTCTTCATTTAATAAACCACTGGCTGATAGGATATCAGAGTGATACTTACTACTTGCAAATTTTCAGTGCTCATCTCTCAGAGATCTAGAACTTGCCTACCAAATACATGGCCTTTTAAATACCGGAAACAACCGGAAATTCATTGGACCCGATCCTTGGCGTAATTTCTATTAGTAAGTGTGTTGGAAATGTATCCTTTTGCGTGAGTTACTAGATTCCACAAGTGGGAGGCTATTGATGTTCCTTCATACCTCGCCTCTGGTTTCAGGCAGTATGCCAATGATCTAATAGGACAGGTTAATTGAGCCCTCAGGAATTAAAGCAGTGGTAAAACTGTCAGATTTGGAAGTCTAGTTCCTGTCCTTTGAGGTTTTTTGTTTTTTTGGCAGCACTTTAAAATCCACATATTTTTTCCTCTACCAGCTCTCATTTTCCATTTTCAAATTGTTATAGCAGGGTGAACCCAGAAGATTTCCTGTAACCACCCCCCACCCCCCCCACCTCCCCCCCCCCCCTTGCTTTTGTATTCAAAGATCAAGAGGAACCCAGAGATACTCCCTAAATGGATTTGCTTTTAGGCAGATAAGAATATGAATTTAAGAAGGAACCTGTTAATAGGTGTGTGAGGATTGTTTTCTGTGTATCTCAATCCTTGTTTCACATTGAATGTTTTAAAAATGATTTTGAAATTCAGTGTCTATTCACCATGACCTAAGAGTATACAGAGGAAGCAGTTAGAAATGACCAGTTGAGGGTAAGAAGGTGTTTAATTGGGAAGTTGAGCACATACTGGCAGGTCTTAAACCAAGTATTGGCTTATTAACTTGAGATTGTAAATATTTTGAAATTGTTTGTAATATATGCTGTAATTTTACTCATTATTTCCCCTGTTGTTAGACATAGGGATTTTAGACTAAACATATTTTTCTCTTCATCACAGTTCCAGATTCTTCAATTTGATTTGTCTAATGGAACAAATTGATGTCACCTTGAAGTGGTATGAGGACCTGATACCTTCAGTAAGATGGTTCATTACTTGTTATTTATCACTGTAGATGAATCTGTGGGTTTCTGCAGATTAATGCTTTAAAAATGTGTTTCTCTTAATCAGGCCTTCTTTCCCCCACTCCCAAACGTTGATAGATCTTCTCCAAGCATTGGATATAGCCAATCGACTAGAAGTGATTCCTCAAATTTGGAAAGGTTAGTTTCACTTTTGATGTGTCCAGGCACATCTCACCTCAGTGTCCTCTATTTTGATTAATGAATGTGCTGACATTACCGTTAGGGATGAAAACTTCCATTCTGAACTGAATGTGTTAGTCGAGATCTGCTTCAAGGTCACATGCTCATGTTGCATGTTGGCTATCAGGAGAAAATGATTTAAGTCAGTCCCTTCATGACATAGGAATGAGCTGAGTCTTGTGCACTGGTTGTGTGACATAACCCCAAGGAAGTAAGTACTAATGACATGGCAGACCCTAAATCCGAATAAAGGTCTTCGACCCAAAAGTCTGTGCAGTTTCTCTCTGCCAGTGTTACATCACTTTGCTAACCACAGTCGTTGATGATTATGTTTCCAGTAACCATGACCATCATGGGTGTGTGTGCTGCTCTGTCTTATGTGTATAAATGGGCTGCAAAATGAAATAGATACTCTATATCTTCCACTAGGTGACTACTGTGTTATAAAGTCAGGAGGCTCTAGTCCTGCCCTCCTGCTTCACAGGACTGCTCTAATGAGTAATAAAAGTACATCAGAAATTGCCAAGTGCTATAAAACAGCATCTTACCACATGGAGCTGGTGGCCGCTCCCATGTAGTGCATGTGCTGTTCACTGGAGCAAGGCCTAGGCATTGGCTTTTACGTTTATTCTATTATGAATCCTGCTGGGTTTCTGGAATCCTGGGATAAGCCTAGAATAAAAGCAACTTGGCCAGGTGCAGTGGCTCACGCCAGTAATCCCAACACTTTGGGAGACCAAGGCGGGTGGATCACGAGGTCAGGAGTTCAAGACCAGTTTGACCAACATAGTGAAACCCCGTTTTCTACTAAAAATACAAAAAATTAGCCGAGTGTGGTGGTGTGTGCCTGTAATCCCATTCACTCAGGAGACTGAGGCAGGAGAATCACATGAACCTGGAAGGTGGAGGTTGCAGTGAGCTGAGATCGTGCCATTCTACCCCAGCCCGAGGGACAGTGCAAGACTCCATCTCAAAAAAAATAAAGGTTGACAGTAAACAAGAGAGTGTTGGTTTTACATAACAATGATCACTCCTTGTTCCTTTCTTGTTTCAAGATAGTAAAGAATATGGTCACACTTTCCGCAACGACCTGAGAGAAGAGATCCTGATACTCATGGCAAGGGATAAGCACCCACCAGAGGTAGGCCTGAAACTCACCAGCCGGTATATCCTCCCATAGTGAGGTCTTTTAAAGACCAGCTTCCCTGGTTTCATCTGCCATTTTGAAGAGTTCTGCCACCCAAACCCATATTTGAGAGATGATACATCTAAGCATATGTTGCCCTTAGCAGAATACTGTACTTAAAGTTACCCTCTTTACTGTAGTCCAAAGCAAGCTGTGTGAAATGAACTTCTGTCTTCAGCTTGCTTTTTAAAAAATACCCATCTACAAAGGAAGTGCATAGCTGAATTTGAAAGGTGTGGCTAATCAGAATATTTCAGGACAACAGGGTCCTTTTTTTATTAAATTACTTGTGTGCTATACACATAACATATTCAAATGGTGAAATGCATTGGTCAAATTTTAAGGGTCCTGTGGTAGTCTCCTGAACTGAAATTCTCATAAAATCAGTTAGGCGGTTCTGCTGACTCCTAAAGCTTCTTAGCTTCAGGTAGCTTTTGCTGACTGTGCCGCTGATATCAAATCTACGTATGAAAGCCAACCTGTCAGACAGACTGCTCTGGACTGGCCGGCCGTCTCTCTCAACTGTATAGCTGTCCTCTTTTTAAGGGCTGGGAGAACCCAGGAAGCCTGGTGAGTACAGTACCACAAGTGTACACTTTGAAGCATTTGTATTTGGCTCTAAACATTGACCCACGCTGGTAGAGGTTCTCTCATTTGGCCGTATAACACGCATTTGATGGGAACATGCAAACACCAACCAAAAAGCAAACTTTTGCTTGCAATATGCATGATGTATTTGCGAGAAGGCCTGGTTTTCTCAAACCATAGGCTGAGAATTATCTTTCCCTTTCTGCTCTCTGTGTCTATGGACAAGTCCCTTAATCTCATTACTCCACTTAAATGGACCAAAGATCAAAGAAACGTAGGTTTGAAAGTGTTTTGGTCATTTGGGTTGTGGAAGTATTTTTGGATGCTTCTGCCGTCCCACTCTCCAGTTTAAAATGTAGGCTGTGTACTTAGACTTCTGGAAGCTGGCATTACACACATTAACTAAACCTGGCTATGACCACAACCCATTCTTGGTTGGTGCCACTGTGTTCTGGCTATGTTTTTATCAACACTTCATTCACATACTAATTTTTAGTGTTTGTGAATGGGAACCTTACGCATATTCATTTTTCCAAAAATGAACAAAGAGATCTGTTGTAGGGGTAGTGACAGATGGTTTTCCTGTATTTTGTGTTGTATATAAATGTGTTCTCAGAGTCATAAGTGGGGGTGCTTGTGCATGGCTCCTTGTACAAGAAAGTAACTTTATTTGAACATCTGATTGTCAGCTATCTCCAGGAAAAGATAATGAAGGCTTGTCTTTGAGGTGTGGCTCACACACATGCCTCTCTAAGCAACTATGCTGCTAGTGACAGACATTTGACGTCTGCATTTTGTTGTTAGCTCAGGCAGTTTGGCACACAAACTGCCTAAGATGACCAGGCTGTGATGATTGGCGCAGGGGTACGGACCTCAGCTGATTCATGGGAGCTGAGTGTATGTGTTTCTCCTTTGTCTTGCATGTGGCAGGCTGATGGGGAGCACTTACATGAGACTGTTGCCTCAATCTGAGCCTGCTCTTCATAAAAGAATTCTAAGACAGACTGAACCCATGCAGTATTCTAAGAGAGGGAAACAGCGTGGTTCTGTTCCATGCCTCTTTTCCAGCTGTGCACAGGATGAATTCCTCTACAAGAGGACAAATGCAGTTTGAGTATCCCTTTTCCAAAATGCTTGGGACCAGAAATGTATGGGATTTTTAGATTTTGGAGCACTTTTGGACTAGATATATTCAACCTATATCAGCAAATGTCAACATTGGCAGTATATCAGGTTTATCTGCGAAAATTGCAGTGTCGATATATGTCGTTTGGGGGAGTTGAAGCACCTGAGGTGATTCTCATGTACAGACAGGGTTGGGACCTAGTAGAGCCCACAGATGTGTGTCTTCGGGAGCTTACAGTATAGTTGAGAAAGGGACATTTAGTCTCTGAGTTCAGAGGGAAGACAACTATAGTCGTCTGATTGCTTTTCTAATAGTATTCATAATCTTTCTCCTATCTTGAGCAGGAAAATGTTGGGGCTTTTCAGGAAGCATAATAAGATCCCTAGGTAAGTTGAAATTAACCAGCCCTCCTTGGGTACAGCCTGGAAGTAGTCACATTTGGGATTTCTTCACCAGCCTCAGCCATCACATTTGGGCACTCTTCTATTAGGCAAGCATGCCATCAACTCCCTACCATCCAAGGCGTCCTGAGGCAAGCAGTGTTTGTGTCTGTGCTCATGGATCACAGTACGTTGGGGCTAGATTGAGTAGATCATCATGAAGTCATATTGAATGAATGTTGATAATCCCTGTCCCTTTAAAGTTAGACGTAACCCCACTGGAAACAAATAAAAATAAATGTTAGACTTTATGTAATTGTGTCTCTGCAAGTACTACTGGGAATTCTGTTACTGAACTTACATTGGATCTTACCTATAAGTGTTTTACCAACGGGGTTGGAGAAAGTTCACACTTTGCCTTTCTTTTACAGAAATGAGTTGTTGAATGAGTTTATGGACAGTGCCAAGGTGTCTAACAGCCCTTCCCAGGCCATTGAGGTGGTAGAGCTGGCAAGTGCCTTCAGCTTACCTATTTGTGAGGGCCTCACCCAGAGAGTAATGACTGACTTTGCAATCAACCGGAAACAAAAGTAAGTGGGTCCTGTATCTTCACCATGAAGGAAAGTTTGTAAAATGGAGCAGACCTTTCATCCATCTGCCCATTCAAAATGTTCATAGCTTTCTATCCCGTATTTCCTTGCAAAAAGCCGGAATGTATTAATTTAATGATTTCATTTGTTATGTAAGTCAGGAAAACCTGTAGATTTGACTGTTAGAATCTTTTTTGTTCCTAATACAGTTTAATGCAGCTTCAGGGTCCCTTTTTCTGATATCAAAAATGATAGGCTACAGGTGAGAGTCAGAGACACCAGGAACCCCAGCATGCAACTGAATTACAGTGTGATCCTCTGGTTTCTTTTCTTAACAGGGAAGCCCTAGGCAACCTAACTGCATTCACCAGTGACAGTGATATTGACAGCAGCAGTGACAGTGACAGCGACAGTGACACCAGTGAAGGCAAATGAAAGTGGAGATTTAGGAGCAGCAGTGGCCTCACCGTAGCTACTGGAATTGCACCTGAGAACTGAGATATGCTAATATTTAACATTATTACAAAGAAGACAAGATACAGATTTGGTGAATTTGTTCCTGTGAGGTACAGTCAGTACACAGCTGACTTATTTGCTACTTAATAACCATTTATTAATGCACCATTAAAGGTTTAGCATTTAAGTAGCAACTTTGCCATTTTCAGACACATGGTGAGGTCCATGGCTCTTGTCGTCAGGATAAGCCTGCACACCTACAGCGCCGGTGAGCTGACCTCACGCTTCCATCCTCGTGCGGTTGCCCTCTCCCTGCTGTTGGGCTTCTGCCTTTCTTGGCCTGATGTGATGCTGGTTCTTCATCTTAGAAATGTGTTCGTGCAGTTACATCACAGTTGGTGTTGGGTCAATAGTTCCCAATTTCAGGATATTTTGATGTCAGAAGTAATGCATCTTAGGAATGACTAAACAGGACAATGGCAGTTTAGGCTGCACACCTGGTAAAATGACTATAAATAAATGTTGCAATTAATGTACATGTTTGCATTTCTGTTATTTTAATATAGCCGTTGCCATAGTTTTCTGACTTGAACACCCAGAATGTGCCGTGTCTCCCTCTCTTTCGTCTATAGCTGGTAGCTACTTTAGTGGTCGAAATGAGAGCTAGTGATGACAAAAGGATGTGGAATGTCTTCTTGACATCATTGTGTATTGTTGGTAATCAAGTTGGTAACAACTACTTCTAGCAGCTCTTACCACTAAGTCCTTCCAGGACTTAAATGGTCCTGGAAGGCAGTAACTGGAGGTTTGCAGCATTGCTGCCTTCATGAGGGCTTTCACCATTGGCGACTTTGCACATACCTGGCTCCCAGATTTACTAAGGTACCCCATCAGTTGTCCACATGCGCAGCTTCATCTTTATTTACCCTACCAGAGTTGACGATTACGGGATGCTGTAGTCTACTAATACTTGTAAATGTGTGTTCCCATCTGTCTGCCATCCTCTTAAGGCCAGGGCCCAGTCATCCTTAGAAATGAAAGGACGGTTTGTGTTTTCTCTTAGAATGTCTGGTCTTGAGGGACCCCCCTCCCCCAAGAAAAAGCCAATATAGTAACTAGCTACTTAAGCATCAGTGGGTATTGCTCCATATCAAAGCAGGTTTACAGGACAGAGAAGGTAAATTAGCCTTCAGTCTTGGTTTACAGCTTCCAAGGAGAACCTGGCCACCTGAAAGGTTAACTCGGTTTCTTCCTGTCTCTGGTTCATCAGCACCTGCAGATGCCTGACTCTTCTTAGCCTTACTATTCAATACAGTCCTTAGATTCATGGTACGCATCTTCCTATCCAGGTGCCAATTCTGAATCCTCATGTTTCTCTGCAGCTAGGGGTGATAGGAGAAAATCCATCTGGGTAGATGGCCCATGAATTTGTAGTAGACTTTCAAAATGAGTGATTTGTACCTTGGTAATTTTAAGTTTGTGGTACAGATACTCCAAACCCATACTCTGAGCAGTTAACTGCCTTGAACTAAGAAAAATTAAGGCCTCACAGGATGAGTCTCCATTCTCTGTAAATGTTTACTTTATCATAGTCTTAATTAAGCCTCTACTATCAGTAAAATGTTCTTTTGGCCAGGTGTGGTGACTCACACCTGTAATCCCAGCACTTTGGGGGAGGCAGAGGTGGATCACTTAGGTCCAGGAGTTTGAGACCAGCCTGGGCAACATAGTGAGACCCTAGCTCTACAAAAAATAAAAACTTAGCCAGACTGGTGGCATGCACCTGTCCCCCAGCTAATTGGGAGGGTGAAGTCGGGGGGATTGCTTGAGCCTGAGAGATGGAGGCTGCATTGAGCTGTGATCGTGCCACTGCACTCCAGCCTGGGCAACAGAGCAAGACCCTGTCTTGGAGAAACCAAGAGAGCAAATGGGGCTGGGTGCGGTGGCTCATGCCTGTAATCCCTGCACTTTGGGTGCCAATGTGGATCACCTGAGCCCAGGAGCTTGTGACCAGCCTGGGTAGCTGGGCATAGTGGCACATGCCTGTAGTCCCAGCTACTCTGGAGACTGAGATGGGAGGATTGCTTGAGTCTAGGAGGCTGAGGCTGCGGTAGCCATGATTGCACCACTGCGTTCCAGCCTGGATAACAGAGCAACCTTTGTCTCTAAGTGGGGGGAAAAAGCAAATGGGATTAAGGATTCCCATGGAATGGGAAGGGGAAAGGCAATCTCAATATATGTGAAATAAACTTGCTAAGTGTTGCCTCCGTTACATTACCAATGTGTAGAAGTCAGAAACTAGACTTCTAGATTGGTTCAATATTAACATTTGAGGATTTGAGGACTGTCTTAAATTATAGCCATCAAAGTATTCAAGCAAGAGCTTGGACAGCACTCAAAAGATTCTACATGTCTAGAATCAAATCTGCACCTAGGTGCTTCTTAGTAAATGCTTAATGCCACCAACACTGCAAATTATTGATTGATTTTGAGACCTCAGTCATCTGTTTCTACAAGTGGGGCATATGACCTCTTAACTTCAAGAGAAGCCCTAAGGTAACCACAGTAAATCAGACTCTTCCTCTTTCAGCAATCTCAAAGCAAAAACAAAAAAAAAACCCTACTTAGCTGTTATATAAACACTATAGCAAGCACTAGGCTTAGAGGAAAAGACGACAGATTGTACTGTCACTGATTATGTATCCATAGTCTCTAAAATAGGGTCTGCAAACTGCAGGATTTGAAATCAATTTCTGTGGGTGATAATTAGAATTTTTTTTTTTTTTTTGAGATGGAGTCTTGCTCTGTTGTCCAGGCTGGACTCTGCCTCCTGGGTTCAAGCTATGCTCCTGCCTCAGCCTCCCGAGTAGCTGGGACTACAGGCGCCCACCACCAAGCATGGCTAATTTTTATATTTTTAGTAGAGACAGGGTTTCACCATATTGGCCAGGCTGGTCTCGAACTTTGTGGCCCACCTGCCTTGGTCTCCCAAAGTGCTGGGATTACAGGTGTGAGCCACTGCACCTGGCCATGATTAGAATTTTTTAATGAAATGCATTAGAACATCTAAGCACAATGCAATTTTGTGATAGTTGAGGTGCATTTTTGCATTACAGCATAGATCTGTGCATGTAGATACATGCATTAAGTGTAGCAGATCATGATGTAAGTTTTCCACTGCTGGCCATGGTCAAAAAGTCTGAAAAATGCTGAAGATACAGCAGTTGAGTCACTAGAAGCACAGACGTGTAGGGCAGGTTTTATAGAACCATTTAGATTCAACATTAATGGTAGAGTGGCAGTTTACAAAAAAAAAAAAAAAAAGGCATATTTGATTTGGGTGCTGTAAGGCAATGTGCTAGGACATGGGATAATCAGATTATACAAAATCTAGGCAGTCAACACATCTTCAGCCTGGCCCAGGAAATAGCCTATGAAAAAATGATGTCCAGGCCAGGCACGGTGGCTCAACGCCTGTAATCCTAGGACTTCGAGAGGCTGAGGCTGGAGGATCACTTGAGTTCAAGAGTTGCCTGAGCAACATAATGAGAACCCATCTCAAAAAAAAATGCTGTCCAGCTGTGGACTTTCAGGATTCAGGACTGCTGAGGATCAAGCCCAAGAACATTTTTCGTAGCTCTGTGATGTAAGATGCTTGAAAACTAAGAGTGTCCAAGAGGAGTAAAGGTCATGACAAAATTTACTCCCAGGACCATCTTAAGTTCTGCCACAAGTATCCACGGCGTCTGTTCCCCAACAGTGGCCCCTTCACAGGCTCTTGTCTTACAACCCCTGCAGAAGCCCTTCAACAAAACTAATAGGCTAGTGAAACCTCCTCACATGGGTAAGAGTTGCAGTGGGCAGGTGACCCTCCTCCCTGCCCCCATCCTTTGCTTCCTCAAGCTCCTGCCAACCTCGGGCCCCATAGATACATCAAGAGGAAGGAAACCAGGGAAGCATATACCTATAGTGTGCAACAGGGGTGTAGTGACTGCTGGACCTAATGAAGAGAATATGCCTGACATTTAATCAGCCTTTTTATTTCCCTTCTGTGTTAAATGATCTGTTCTGCACTGAGCCAAGCAAGTTAGTTTTAAAACTGGTGGCACAACTCATTTGGGACTTGGAGACTGCTTTTATCCAGAACCTGTTAAGAGAGCAGGGGATTTAAATTAATACAAAGGAATACAAAGGTAGTGTGCCTTAAAGACTAAAGTTACATTTTAGTTTGTTACATTATTGATTTTGAAATGTTAAACAACATGAAAGCAGAGTTTCAAATCAATGAGGACACCTGAATTTTAAAATGAACACTGTCCTACATCAATGAGGAGGGAGGCAATGAGGTAATTTCAGGCTAAAACAGATTGAGGATGAAAGCAAGACCAAAGTAATGATTTGGCTTTTTCTGATTTTTGCTGTGGAAATGGCAGTGGTGTGACTTTTCGCTCGTAGTTTAAATGCAAGGCTGAAGTGAAGCTGACCTGCCCTAATGGCTCAGGGCTATATAACCTTAGCCCTTGGGATTCCATCTCCTTGAAGTAGCACTGAGAACCCAAGAAGAGGGTCCACTGCTTTTTGCAGATGGTTACTGAGTTCCATCTCAGGAAGATTTTTACTAAGCACAAGGAAGGAAAATAAAGGCATGGCCAAGTAGGGACTCCTTTTCAACAGCATCTTGGTTCCTAATAAGCAGCTGGGGGGGTGGAGGTGGGTGTGCTGGCTGGTAAAGGAGCTAAGATTCAGAAGCCTGTAATCTTCATTATTTTGATTGACAGGTTAAAATAAACCACTCAAGGCCGGTAGCGGTGGCTCATGCCTATAATCCCAGCACTTTGGGAGGCCAAGGTGGGTGGATCACAAGGTCAGGAATTCAAGACCAGCCTGGCCAACATAGTGAAACCCTGTCTCTACTGAAAATACAAAAAAATTAGCTGGGTGTGGTGGTGGGCACCTGTAATCCCAGCTACTCGGGAGGCTGAGGCAGGAGAATCACTTGCACCTGGGAGGTGGAGGTTGCAGTGAGCTGAGATCGCGCCATTGCACTCCAGCCTGGGTGACGGTGCAAGATTCCGTCTCAAAATAAATAAACCACTCACAGTATTGCTTACGTCTTTTACGTTCAGATAATCACATCTGAAGGAAGTTATTTTAGGGCTCCAAGATTTTCTTATAATCTATAATATTTTACATATACAAGTAAAATAGAAATATGACAAATGGGAGTTTAGTTTGACAAGTAATGTATTTTGCAATTCTGTGCCACTCCAAAGGGGAAGACTGAATTTAGAACAGTCCTATTATCTCCTAATAAAAACATAGTATCCCCCAGGTAGGTGCCCAGAGTGCCTCTGCTTTTGAGATTAAGGGCATTAATCTCAGGAACACAAAGCATGTGTTCCAATCAGAAACTAGATGTATTTTGTTAAGTAAATCCACTTAGGAGGGAACATAAGGAATATTAACATGAACACAAGCCAAAGGCGGACCAATATATCCCCCAAATCAAAGGACAAGGCCAGTGCCATACAGCCACTTGAATGCAATTATCCAAATACAAGGGCTGGAATACACCTACAGATACATAAAACAGAACCTGCCCCCCTTTGGGATTGCAGATGTGTTGCTCAGATAAAAGTGCCTCCTCAACAATTTCTTTGTGAACACATAATCCCCAACAAAAAGTTGTAATTTTGAAGGAAGCTGACAATATTTTTATGTAGAGATGGTGGTCTTCATGGAGTAAAAACTTAAAAACGAATAATTTGTGGCCAGGCGCGGTGGCTCACACCTGTAATCCCAGCACTTTGGGAGGCTGAGGTGGGCAGATCATGAGGTCAAGGGATCGAGACCATCCTGGCCAACGTGGTGAAACCCCATCTCTATTAAATAGAAAAATTAGCCGGGGGTCATGGCATGGACATGTAGTCCCAGCTACTTGGGAGGCTGAGGCAAGAGAATCACTTGAACCTGGGAGGCGGAGGTTGCAGTGAGCTGAGATCGTGCCACTGCACTCTAGCCTGGCAACAGAACGAGACTCTGTCTCCAAGAAAAAAAAAAAAAAAACTTTGTTAGTGTTTATGCAATATGACTATTGTACTAATCTTTAGAAAGATAAACTGGGAAAGTTCTCTGGGTTTTATAGCAAATCTACATAAAATTGACAACAAAACTACTGCATCTCTTCATTAAGATTCCAGGCTCCCCCGCCCCACTTTGAAGAGATTCCCAGCCCAGGTACTAGAAAGAACTAATGTCTATTACCAGTGTTTTAGAACTGTGAGCTTTGACCAATATAGGGCTGCCAAATTAACTTGTGGGTAGAGACCAACATTTTAAAAAGGCACTGGAATGATAGATCCCCAATTATAAATACACTGGCATTCTGGTTTGAGACTCAGCAGCAGGAATCAATTCACCAAAACCTTCAAAGCCAAAAAGCAGGCTCTGGACTTCTGGTAATGTAGTTCACAGCCTGGAAACTCTGCATTGCCAGAAGTTCCTACTTCTGCTGTTGTCTCTCAAGGAAATTTTCTGTACATACAACAAGCTAGAAATGTACTTTTTGTTTTGTTTTGAGGCGGAGTTTCGCTCTTGTGGCCCAGGCTGGAGTGCAATGGCGTGATCTCGGCTCACTACAACCTCCACCTCCCAGGTTCAAGTGATTCTCCTACCTCAGCCTCCTGAGTAGCTGAGATTACAGGCATGCACCACCACACCCGGCTAATTTTGGATTTTTAGTAGTTTCTCCATGTTGGTCTGGCCGGTCTCAAACTCCCGACCTCAAGCGATCTGCCCACCTCGGCCTCCCAAAGTGCTGGGATTACAGACATGAACCACCACACCCAGCCAGAAATATACTTTTTGAAAAGGGATAAGGTACTCAGTTTTCATCTTGTTGCTTTATTCAGTTTGCTCGGAGGGCAAAACCAACAGTAGTAGAGATCACAGACATTATTTTGATTGGCCTCACAAGCCTGATCAGTAAAACCTGAAAAACAGAAAATGTTACACAAGTTGCAAAGAAAGCACTCCTGCAGTTCACCGACATGATAGCAAGTGGAAATAATATAAATGCAACAGGTGTTAACATTTAGAACAGTACTTGTAAACCTGCTCCTTTCTAGACAATTCTGGGACCCTTGTTGCAAACCCTTCATCTATCACTGCTGATTTCCTTTGACATGAAATATGACTTTACGAAAATCTTCCTAGACCTTACTCTGGCTGCACTTGCGTGGTTCCTATTCCTACGGCGCTGGCATATGCTGTCAGGATTTCCACTATCTGCTTAGTTTCTAGGGTCATTCGGGCTTCCTTCAGCCAGTCCTGCGCCACTCGTCTGGATTCCCCCTTCAGCTGATTGACAAACTTTGCTGCTAGCTCCAGATCACCATGCTCAATGCAATAGGAGGCATATGACAGTAATTTAAATGTATTTATATCCTCAGGGCAGAGCTCCGGGGGCGGCTTCAGTTGCTGAGGTGGGAATAGGAGCAGGGACTGCAGGTAGGAGAGAAAGTACTGGTACAAGCTATTCCTGGTTTCATCAATCATTGCTACCCTTCGGGCCAGTTTTTGAACAGCATAGAAACGGGCTCTAAGGGTCTCTTCACTGTACACCCCACGGGTCAGGGACTCTGGAGGGATAGCTGCGGTTAAAGCTTGGGTAAATTCATTATCAGAACAGTTGGCTTTGATGGCCTCAACTGCACTACCCAGTGGGACAGTAGGCGTTTCTGCAGATGAGGTCTTCATGCTGTACTTTAATGCCTCCACTGAAAGCCAGAGTTGGTGGGCTTTTCTGGCTTCCTCTTCAGCAACTGCATGACCTACAAAGATAAAAAGGCAAAGGCAAACATTTTTCTCTGCATCTGATGACATATATCCAAAGAACTGATGCACATTCAACAAGCTACATCTACACATGTAGAAGATGAGGAGAGAAACAGCTCACCCTCACCACTTATTTCTGGCATATTTTCCTAGCTGGCCTCTTCATATCAGGCAGTAAGTCATGACATGATTTGCTGGAGTGCAGTGGCGCGATCTCAGCTCACTCTAACCTATGCCTCCCAGGTTCAAGTGATTCTTCTGCCTCAGCCTCCCAAGTAGCTGGGACTACAGGCACGTGCCACCACACCTGGCTAATTTTTGTATTTTTAGTAGAGATGGGGTTTTACCATATTGGCCAGGCTGGTCTCAAACTCCTGATCTTGTGATCCACCCGCCTAGGTCTCCCAAAGTGCTAGGATTATAGGCGTGAGCCACTGCTCAAGGCTGGCATGACATGATTTTACGGGGACTTGTTTTCACTAAAGTCCTGGAGAAAACACGGAGGATGTATGTGCACAAGCACAACTAAGTCTCCCTTCCCTCTTCCTGTGACACCCAGGACAATGCTAGGTCAAAGAGTACACAGAAGTCAATCACATCTGCATGATATCTAATCCACATATTTTTACCTTTAATAGTTGAGAAAGAAACATTATTTAAATTAGGCTAAGACTTTTGCTAAGGCTATTAGAAATTTTCTGCAAAGAAATGGGAAACTTCAGGACCGGGTACAATGGCTCAGGCCTATAATCCCAGCACTTTGGGAGGCCGAGGTGGGTGGATTACTTGTGGTCAGGAGTTCAAGACTAGCCTGGCCAACATGGTAAAACCCCGTGTTTATTAAAAATACAAAACTGAGCCAGGTGTGGTGGTGTGCACCGCTTGAACCTGGGAGGCAGGGGCTGCAGTGAGTTGAGATCACACCACTGCACTCCAGCCTAGGTGACAGAGGAAGACTCTGTCTCAAAAAAAAAAAAAAAAAAAAAAGCAGGAGGGGGCGGGGGGAGAGACTTCAAATGAACTTAACAGACTACTGGATCTTGAAATTCCATGAGTATTGAGTTTATTTTTATTGTTATGTGACAAAAAAAAAAAAAGATTCTATAACAGCCTTAAAAAAACCATTTTATTAATACCCTCATCGTCAGGACATTTCTCTTGCAATGTTGCACATGGAGGCCTCCGCATACACACTGTCCATTTGGTAAGTAGATTTGGCAAATCACCACGTCCAGATAACCCACCAAGCCTGTGGAAGGCAAGCATGGGACCATACTGACCCCTAGCCCTTACCACCAGGCACAGGAGACAAAAGCCAAAGAGAGCTAGGTAAATAGCCTTGTAAATGGTGATTTTGTGTCTGTCATACAAAGTATAAAATTTCTAGTTATACAGATTTTGCCATTACTTTTAATGGCAATAACTGCAAGTAAGTAGAGTGACTAGTATTTTTATGTCCTGAAGTCAATATATGTATCCCATTATCCTTATAAAATTATTTTAATAAATTACACCAAGAAAAATTATCTGTGAGATAATATAGCATATGCTCACTCTGAACAGCCTGTTCGATTCCTCTGAGTCTAGCATAGGCAGTGTTTATATCCAGAGTAAAGTTGTCAACTTGCTCTTGACTGAGACGACGAAACTGTAATTCTTGTTCAGAGAGTTGCTCAGATAGGTTCTGAAATAAAATACAAATAGTTGCAGAAAAAAGTGATACTCAATGCATGTCATGTAACTATTAATCTTCCAGCAACTACCTGATGAAGCAAAGAGGACCTTACAGTTGTCATGAAACTCCTACATTACGCGTAAACAAAGTTTCAAAAATGTCTTGACTCATATTTATATATGTAATTCTTTACAAATTTACTGATGGAACTTTTATATTAGAGGAAGCACACCAAGAGAAGAGAAAAGGCTGTTAAAGACAGAAACAAACTGCCAACTTTATTTTAGAGACAGAATCTCACTCGGTCAACTAGGCTGGAGTGCAGTGGCATGACCTCAGCTCTGCAACCTCCACCTCCCAGATTCAAATGATTCTCATGCCTCAGCCTCCGGTCCAGCTGGGATTACAGGCATGTGCCACCATGCCCATCTAATTTTGTATTTTTAATAGAGTTGGGGTTTTGCCATGTTGGTCAGGCTGGTTGAACTCTTAGCCTCAAGTGATCCACCCACCTTGGCCTCCCAAATTGCTGGGATTATAGGTGTGAGCCACTGTGCCCAGCCAGAAATTGTCAACTTTAGAAAGTAAATTAGCTGCACTGCAAACCTAAACATAATTACATAAAATTATATTCCAATATCTTTTAACAGCTTATACATTAATTTTTCTCAAAAAAACCCATCAAATAGAATTTAAAATACCTTTTCATATTAACATGCATTTCAATTCTCTGGAAGACTTTACTTAAGTAAACCTCAATATGTTCTTGCAAGACAAAGTAACAAGTTAATATTATTGTAAATGATTTCTTGAATAGCAACTATGATTAAAGGTATCCTGATAATTTGCTGGGATTTCAAAACTCAACTTCTCTGGAAAGTTACCTCAGTTATAAAAATCTAAGTGCCATCTATAGTATGTCAAATATTACTGTCTGTATTCCTGAAATCTCCTTTACCAACTCTCCTTAAAGCTTTGAAGATTCCAAATGACTAGAATATATATATTAGAAACACATCTGATCATGAACACACAGGTACACCATTATGTAAAAATAAGCAATTCTGTAAACGTACAAAAGCCCCACTCCACAAGGCTAGAATTGGATATCGTTCCCCATGCTTTGACATCGTCAGAGTACATTAAAAAGAAAGGAGAGTCTGTTAATCCTGTCGGGAAGAGGGGTGTGGCTGAAGGGAGTCCAGGCTTTACCACAGGTCCTCACCTGCTCAAATTCATACTTCAGTTCTTGTTCTTGTACTCTAAGGACATCTCGCAAGTGATCAGTGTGGGCAGCTGCCTGTCGGCGAAGCTGGGTTCTCATTTCATTCTCCATGGCATCTCTGACTTCCTCTATCTGTGAAACCAAACAACAATTATTAGTCTCCAATTCTCCACATATACTTTTAGGAAAACAGAAAGACCACTATTAACTATGACAACAGCAGCTTCCATATCCCAAGCCCTCTAATGGGCCAGGCATGTGTACACTTCTTATATGAAACAGAAAGCTGAATACTGGAGGGTGACTCAAACAAGATCACACAGCTGTGGCAAAAAACAGATTCCAAGGTCTCTCTCTCTCTCACCCCCAAACTTGTGGGTTTTTTTCCACATCACCAGGCTGCCTCTCGGATAAAACACTGTCATTTCCTGAATCACATGCGCCGTTGAGAAAGAACAAAATCCAGGATATGAAGAAAAGTAACTCTACAGTTGGGATCAAGCATAGCTTTACTACAACCATCTGTGTGACCTCGGGGAAATAATTTATCTTCTCAAATGTCCTCTTTCTCATTTGTGAGTAATAATGCCTACTTTGAAGAATCATTAAGAAAATTAGTGGCCGGGCGCGGTGGCTCACGTCTGTAATCCAAGCACTTTGGAGGCCAAGGCGGGCGGATCACCTGAGGTCGGGAGTTCAAGACCAGCCTGACCAACATGGTGAAACCCCGTCTTTAAAAAAAAAAAAAAAAAAAAAAAAAAAAGAAAATTAGTAAGTATCTGGTAATTATTGAACATAGTTTCTTCTAAACAAAGAAAACTGCTTATTTTTAAATGAATTTAAATTCAACTTAGGCCAAATAAAACAAAAAATATACCTTGCCTAACAATTAGCCAAAGGTCACTTTACAAATTACTTAACACTAATTACCTGAAATTCAGAACTTATTTTTTCTAAGAAACAATATAATAAATCAATGAATCCATTCAGTCAGTGCGTAAGTATTTACGAAGTGCCAGTCCTGTGGGCCAGGCAGTGCCTACTATCTGTATGGATCCAACGGTGCTTAGGGCAGATGAAGCTTTGCTCTCACACAGTGTGTATCTCAATGGAGGAAGCAGAGAGTAAACAAATAAAAGGGATATCTCAGATTGTGATGAATATTTCTACCTATGAATTCGAGCAGGTAAGGACCTGCTGTAAAGCATCAACACCCTTCAACCTCCTTTTCCCCCACCTTACATAACAGGAAGTAATACAGAGACTCTACTTTAGAATAAAGGGATAGGAAATCCCAGTCTTGCTAAGAAGGTGACAGCTAAGCTTACAACTTAAGCTTAAAGCTTATGGTTTAAAGAGAAAAGACAGAACAATGTACTAGGCAGAGCAAACATAAACGTCCTAACATAAAAGATATAGACAAAGCACAGACAAAAATATAACAGGGTGCCTAGAGCAGTGAAATGGCTCATGGTATGCAGCAATCAAGAAGACTTTTGGGTATTGGTTAAGAATTTGGAATTATATTAAATGAAATGGAGGATTTCCAGCCATTTAGTGTCTGATTTGACTGTGTTTTATTTGCTTGTGTAAATAGACACAGAAAGGAGGATATGAAGAAAGGGGAAACTGATTGGGCATGGTGGCTCACACCTGTAATCCCAGCACTTAGGGAGGCCAAGGCAGGTGGATCACTTGAGGTCAGGAGTTTGAGACCAGCCTGGCCAACATGGCAAAAGCCCATCTCTACCAAAAACACAAAAATTAGCCAAGTGAGGTGGCATACACATGTAATTCTAGCTACTTGCAAGGCTGAGAGGCATGAGAATCACTTGAACCTGGGAGGCGGAGGTTGTACTGAGCCAAGATTGCACTACTGCACTCTAGCCTAGACCACAGAGAAAGACTCTGCTTCAAATAAAAAAGAAAGAAAACAGTGGAAACTGTTAAGATGACAGCTTGAGCTAAGGTGGTAGTAGTAATGGAGTGGACAGATTTGGGATTCAGTTGGATGCAGAACTGGTAGGATCTGAGGAGGGACTGGATATGAGTTGATGGAGAAACAACGAAGCATAATTCAGGCTCAAATAACTGAGTAAGTTGTTCAACTCAGTTTATTTAGAGAGAAACAAGCTGAGGGGCTGGAGACAGGCTGGAGAGAATAAAGAAATCTGTTTTGAACATGATAAGCACGAAATGACTACTGAAAATCCAGCTGGAGATACCAGGTAGGCTGCAGGATAGGAACCTGAAGCTAAGGCAGAGGTCGGAGCTAGAGATAGAAAGTTATTACATATAGATGGTATTTAAACTTCCAAGCCACGGGACTCGACAAGAACACTTAGAGACAGTTTAGATGAAGAAAAGATTTCAGAACTAATGTCAGGTATGCCACTATTTGAGAGGCTGAGCAGAAATGGAGGTTAAGGAGTGGCCAGCAAGGTGGGATAAAGGCCAGAAGAATATGGTGTCTGGCAGCCTAGAAAGAGTTTCAAGAAGGAGGGAGTGGTCAGTAGTACTGCTGAGAAGACACAAAGATGGGATGAGTAGTTGGGTTCCCAAATTAGCCTATGGACACCTATTTAATACATCGTGTGCCCAGATCGAGGGCTAAAGAAGCTATTTCATCTGTTTTTTAACCACCAACCACTTAACAACACGAGCAGAGAAAAATATATTCAGATGCCAACAAAGATTCCTTCAGCACTGCTTTAAGGGACAGAGGCTCAGCTCCACTGGAAATATGAGCTAGATAATCCTGGAAGCCAGTAGCCTATGACTTTCTTACACTTCTGTATCTGCTCAACATAAAGGAACTCTACTAGAGATCACTGCTTTCCAACAAGTTCTGATTAGGAGAATGAGGGCCTAAGCTCCATTCTAAAGGTCAGCTGGCATGACTTATAGTCAATATCCTAGAGTTAATGACTGTGAGTAATTTTTTTTTTTTTGAGATGGAGTCTCATTCTACCACCCAAGCTGGAGTGCAGTGGCACCATCTTGGTTTACTGCAACCTCCGCCTCACGGGTTCAAGGGATTCTCCTGTCTCAGCCTCCTGAGTAGCTGAGATTACAGGCATGTGCCACCACGCCCGGCTAATTTTTGTATTTTTAGAAGAAATGGGGTTTCACCATATTGGCCAGGCTGGTCTCAAACTCCTCACCTTGTGATCCACCAGCCTAGGCCTCCCAAAGTGCTGGGGATTACAGGTGTAAACCACTGCACCTGGCTGAGCCAGTATTATTTCTAGAAGTAAACAATCAAGTTAGAGTCACTTTAAATGTCAGGCAACAATTCTCATTTCTTTTACCTTTTTTTCCTGTTCAGCCTGTATTTCACTTCTGTGATGTTCTAATGCTTTTGCTACTGCAGAGTCAAATGCCCGCTTTTCTTCCAGCTTTTGTTTCTCCAAGGCTACTGTGATGTGCTGCTTTTCTGTGGCCTTCTGTTCTGCTAGCTCTCTGTTCAGCTGATCAATGCGACGATGTGCATGAGCAATCAGGGAGTTTAGATCATCAGTAGAGAGCTTGTCAGCTAAGCAAAAGAGCACGTTAAAAAGTTAATGATTTCACTAAAATTATACCTCATTACAAGGTAATCTGCTTCAATTTACTGTAATTTAACAGCAGTAAAGAAAAGTAAAATGTAGCTAACATAAAAAGACATTTCTATTCTCCAGTTCAAGCAGAAATTGGCTAGTGTCCAATAAGGTATTTTCAACCCCGGGCAAAATTTAGGTAGGCCTTCAAATCATCAGTTCTTTTCCAGGAACCCTCTTTTAATCTGAACTAATTATAAATAACTTTCTAATTTACTGTAACTTTGCCTCTAAAGACAAAACTTAAATATACAATCACTTCTATATTTTCTTTCAGGCATAACTATGATTAGTTATAACAAGCATCCAATTGAAGATTCTTTTCTGCTAAAACTAAAAATCAAATTCAAGTTCTCTCAGACTTTTGCTTAGTAAGTTTTTTTTCCTTTTCTGAAACACATATGATCTAGGATAGTGAGCTGCAGCAACCAGAGCTGTCCATCAGAATTAATGCAAAGCTTTTAAAAATACACCCAAAGATTCTCATCTAGGCTTAAACCAATGTCTGTTTTTTAAATAAATCTCAATCCAAAAGTGTTCCAACATATACACAGATAAAGAATTATGGCTCTGGCCAGGCACAGAGGCTCATGCCTGTAATCCCAGCACTTTGCAAGGCTGAGGCAAGAGGATCATCTGAGGTCAGGAGTTTGAGACCAGCCTGGCCAACTCTGGTGAAACCCCATCTTTACTAAAAATGTAAAAATTAGCTGGGCATGGTGGCGGGGCTGTAATCCCAGCTACTCGGGAGGCTGAGGTAGGAGAATTGCTTGAACCCAGGAGACAGAGGTTGCAGTGAGCAGAGATCACGCCACTGCATTCCAGCCTGGGCGACAGAGTGAGATTCCATCTGAAAAAAAAAAAAAAAAAAAAAAAGAAAAGAAAAATTATGGCTCCATCAGCTGGATGCAGCAGCTGATGCCGATAATCCCAGCACTTTGAGAGGCCAAGACAGGTGAATCACGTCAGGCCAGGAGTTTGAGACCAGCCTGGCCATCAATGGTGAAACCTTCTCTACTAAAAATACAAAAATTAGCTAGGCATGGGGGCACACGCCTATAATCCCAGCTACTCAGGAGGCTGAGGCACAAGAATTGCTTGAATGCAGGAGGTGGAGATTGCAGTGAACTGAAATTGTGCCATTGCACTCCAACCTGGTGTCAGAGCAAGACCCTGTCTCAAAAAAAAAAAGAATTATGGCTCCATTGCTTCTTGGTCTTGGCTGAGATGAAGAATTATGGCTCCAACAGCAAAATATGGAATGTAGGAAATTCTATATGATTAATGACTCAATTTCCTAAAAAATACATTGAAAAGCAAAAAAACAAAAAGGGGTAAGAGATTTATTGACTAAACTCAACATGTGGAACGTCTATGGATATGGATTTGAATAAAAAACTGTAAAACCTCATTCTATGAAACCACAGGGGATATTTCAACACTGAATGGACATTTGGTGACTGTAGGGAACTGTTACTAAGTTTCAGGTGTAATAACAGTATGGTGATTATGTTTTTAAAACATACTGAAAGTATTTACAAGTAAAAGAATATGAAATTTGAGTCTGCTTCTATATAAGCTAAGGCAGAGTGGGAGTAGATGAGACAAAACTGGCCATGTGCTGATGACTACGAAGCTGAGTGATGGGTCCTGGAAGTTCTTTAGTTTTCTTCTTACTTGTTAATGTTTGAAATTCTCTAAAGTAATCAGTTACAATCCATATTACACACACACACACACACACACACACACACACACACACACACGACACACACACATACTTCACATCTATAGGATTCAAATCACTTGATGAAACATTTTTGTTCCTGAGAGCATACGGATGCCAAAAATATCCAATTCAGATTTATCATGTGACATAATTCTACTTTATATCTATCTAGAAGGTTTTGCGTAAGAATCACAGGCACAACAAAAAGACACTAGTCTTTTAAAATTCAAAACAAAAGACTTTAAGCATGAAATATACATAACACTCACCCAGGTCAGAAACACCTACAAAGGAAAAAGAAGAACAGTTTGAAAAAAAAGAATGCACATACATTATTGATCATTAAACAGAAATATCTAAAAGGAAACAGAAGGATTCGGAGACTAGAACCAGGAAAAGCTATTTTAATACTGGAAAGTGAAATAATAGAGCTATTTCCTAAAATTTAAAGGAATTGTAAAACAAGACAAACCAAGGTAAATAACATTTTAGAAAATAAGAGAATCATGGATATTAAATGTGGTTTTGGTTTTAAAGGACTTATCTCTGTTTCACAGTGATCAACTTAAATTGTGTGTGTGTGTGTGTGTGTGTGTGTGTGTGTGTGTGTGTGTGTGTGTGTTGGTTTTGAGACAGTGCCTCTGTCACCCAGCCTGGAGTGCAGTGGCATAATCTCAGCTCACTGCAACCTCCACCTACTGGGCTCAAGCAATCCTCCCACCTTAGCCTCCCAAGTAGTTTGGACAAGAGGCATGTGCCACCATACTCAGCTAATTTTTGTATTGTTTTATAGAGATGGGGTTTTGCCATGTTGCCCATGCTGGTCTCAAACTCCCAGGCTCAAGCGATCCACCTGCCTCAGCCTCCCAAAGTGCTGGGATTATAGGAACGAGCCACTGTGCCCAGCAACTTGAACATTTTTTTCTTCTTTTCATTTTTTTTTGAGACACAGTCTCACTCTGTTGCCCAGGCTGGAGTGCAGTGGTGCGATCTAGGCTCACTGCAACCTCTGCCTCCTGGGCTCAAGCAATTCTCCTGCCTCAGCCTCCTGAGTAGCTGGGACTACAGGCGCGCGCCACCATGCGTAGCTAATTTTTGTATTTTTAGTGGAGATGGGGTTTCACCATGTTGGCCAGGCTGGTCTCGAACTCCTGACCTCAAATGATCCACCCGCCTCGGCCCCCTAAAGTGCTGGGATTATAGGTGTGAGCCACCGCACCTGGCCTCAACTTAAACATTTCATAGAAACTATAATTGTCTTTTATCCCCTCCCATTTTCGTTAGTTCATAGAGTATTTTACTAAATCATAGTTTTGACTCTTTGTTCTCAGTACCAGTCCTCTTTCAACATTTCAAATACTTAATAAATTCATTTTTTCTTTGGAAATTTTAAAACAGTTAATTCATACTAAATTTTCATTTAATCTGTGCAAATTAAACAAAGAACTACAATGGCCTGATTTGAGAGTAAGAGAAAAAATGGCATTCTACATAATTTGAATGATGCCCCCCCCCCCCCATGATCACAAATACCAACAAAAGTGTGACCATGTGACAGGAGAGGGGGACTGCTGCCAGTCTCAGCTACTGCCTCTCAGGATGACCTACTCAGCATCCAGGTATGAATGTCTGACCTTCTTTTTTTTTTTTTTTTTTTTTTTTTTTTTTGAGTCAGAGTCTCACTCTGTTGCCCAGGCTGGAGTGTAGTGGCAAGATCTCCACTTATGTAACCTCCACTTCCCAGGTTCAAGCGATTCTCTTGCCTCAGCCTCCTGAAGAGCTGGGACTACAGGTGCGTACCACCATGCTCGACTAATTTTTGTATTTTTAGTAAAGACAGGGTTTCACCATATTGGCCAGGTTGATCTTGAACTCCTAGCCTCAGGTGATCTGTTTGCCTCAGCCTCCCAAAGTGCTGGGATTATAGGCATGAGCCACTGCACCCGGCCAGTCCTGACCTTCTTAATAACCTTTGGATACAACAAGTCCAAAGACAGGTATTTTTCATCCAAAGGGGGTATAAACATCAACTGACTAAACATCACTCCCTGGCCGGGCGTGATTACAGGTGGCACGCCTGTAATCCAAGCACTTTGGGAGGCCAAGGCGGGCAGATCACCTGAGGTCGGGAGTTCAAGACCAGCCTGACCAACATGGTGAAACCCCGTCTTAAAAAAAAAAAAAAAAACACTCCCTCCTACACCATCAATCTAATATAAAAATAAATTTTTCTCCTCATTATAGTTACATCATTCCTCTTCTCAAAAGGCCAAAAGGGAGTCCCATGCTGCTGATACAAATCATTCAGGCAGAGAACAGTGAGGCTAGTGGGGGAGAAAGAACTCCCAGCTCTACCCCAACCTTGCGCAAGTTACTTTTCTGCCCCAGTTTTCTCATTTATATAATTGGGATAATAACAAAATTTATCTTTTAAGGCTGTTATGAATTTCAAATAAATTAATACATGTGAAGCGCTTAGAGCTCTGTCTAGTACAAAATAATGCTCAATACCACTAGGTAGCATTACATTTGGAAACTTGCTCAGCTACAGATAACACAGAAAGAATACTGGACAACACCAGGACATTTGTCCTTTGGGGAAATAATAAGAGCAATCCCAGAACTTAAAGTATAATTAAAAAAAAAAATACTAACAGCAAAATGCCTCATTAGACAAATCAGCACTAACAAATTTGGTTTAGGTCTTAGTGTGTTCTGATTTCAGAAGTGAGGACATCCACTGAGGGCTGGGATAATCATGGAATAATGACTATTTCTAGAAATACACAAGAAATCAGTAATGGGGTTGTCCCTGAGGAGGAAAACCGTGTAGGTGGGAAGGAAACCTCAAATGCCAATTGTACCTTTCAAATTTTGTACTGTGAATATATACTCTATTTTATAAATTAGTAAACATTTAAATGGAGGTCACTCAAAAAAGAAACAATTTAGAGACTGCTCCACAACGGACTCTCACTTTCTACATGACACCTTTCTTTAGCACGGGTTTCTCAACCTTGGTGTTACTGACCTTCTGGTCCAGACAGTTCTCTGCTGTGAGGGGCTATTCTGTGTACTACAGTATGTTTAGCAGCACGTCTGGCCTCCACCCACTAAATATTAGTAGCTCCCTCCAGTTGTGGCAGACAAAAATGTCTCCCAGTATTGCCAAATATCCAGGGAGGGGCAAAATGCCCTCAGTCGAGAACCACTGTTTAACATTTTCATGTTTTACTATAGGTGGCCAGACAGAGGCTGAGGTGGGCAGATCATTTGAGGTCAGGAGTTTGAGACCAGCCTGACCAACATGATGAAACCCCATCTCTACTAAAAATACAAAAACATTAGCCGGGTGTGGTGACACACGCTTATAATTCCAGCTACTAGGGAGGCTGAGGCAGAAGAATTGCTTCAACGTAGGAGACAGAGGTTGCAGTGAGCCAAGATCGCACCACTGCACTCCAGCCTGGTGACAGAGTGAGATGTCAAAAAAAAAAATGTTAAAAACATCAGAGCTGGCTTGGAAAAATTAGTAGGATTTAGTCTACTGGGAAGACCAAAGACAGCTAGAATGCAGATTCTTAGGGCTGCTAGTAAGTAACTCTCCACAAATAAAATTTGTCCTGCCCTGTCAATCTAATTTCATTTTATTTGAGCTAGTGGAGACTCCCTACTACCTACCATGTCAAGTTTATGCCAAGGAGCTTACATCTACCTAATGCAAAGAGACAACAAACAAGCCAATGAATAAAAATTTCAGGAAGATAAAATAAGGTAACATGGTAGAGTGGTTTGTGGAGGAATATAGTCAGGAAAGGTCTCTGAGGTGCTCACATCTGTTTCAGTTGTAACCTCAATGAAGCAAAGACAACCCCTTGAGAAATTTTGACGAGGGAAACAGTACCAATGTGGCTCGTTTATCCTTCTCAAGGATTAATGGTCCACAATGCCCTCTTTGCTAGATGGCAGCTATCCAGTGTCTAAACAAGTCACTGGTCCCAGACTGAACTTTGTATTTCTCCACATTATTCTCTCTCATAAATCGTACTGTCACTTTTTTACTGGACAAGAGTCTGACATCTGCCTTCTGAGTCAACTGCATTCAAAGAGCTAAATGTTTGAGTTATCTTTTGACAGGCTTAACTCCACTTCTCGACATTCAATCTCCCTGGGTGGCCATTATGCAGAATTATTATAAATCCCTGCATTGGTCTTTATTATCTTTGCTCCTTAGACCAGCCATAGTTCTATGATATAACCCTGACACCTTCAGCACAGACAGACCTACGACATAAGAAGTCTGCTTTCTAATAGATACTAGCATTTAAACAGTATTTTAAGCCAAGTGTGGTGACTCACGCCTGTAATCCCAGTACTTTGTGAGGCCAAGGTAGGTGGATCACTTGAGGTCAAGAGTTCAAGAACAGCCTGGCCAAAAAGGTGAACCCCTGTCTTTACGAAAAGTATAAAAACCTGGCTGGGCACGGTGGCTCATGCTTAGCTACTTGGGAGGCTAAGGCAGGAGAATCACTTGAACCCAGGAGGCGGAGGTTGCAGTGAGCCGAGGTCGCGCCACTGCACTCCAGCCTGGCGCCCGGTGACGGAGTGAGACTCTGTCTCAAAAAAACATAATAAATAAATAAATAAATAAATAAAAATAAAAATAAAACAAAAAAAAGGTAAAGAAAAGGAAAAAAAAAAGTACAAAAAATTAGCTGGGCGTGGTGTCGCACTCTTGTAATCCCAGCTATTTGGGAAGCTGAGGCAGGAGGATCACTTGAACCCGGGAGGCAGAGGTTGCAGTGATACAAGATCGCGCCACTGCACTCCAGCCTCGGCAACAAATAATAATAATAAAAATAAACAGTATTTTAATTTTGCTGTGACTGGTGATCCCTGTGATTCTTAGTAGTGTCACAGAACTTCAGGGAAATGTGACTACTATACTTATACCGTGTAACAACTTCAGCATCTAAGTTCCCTGTAGTCTCGGCTTGAGGAATGCATAGCCAGACAGATGATTTCCTGCTTAATGCAGGGTCCCTAGGTGAATTCTCAACAAAGTGTTGTTTTGTCATAGAGCAGTCATAAGGTGTGCTTTAAATAATTCACTACAAATACTTTAAAAGTAACAAGGTTTTTTAATACTTATAAATAGTATTTCAATAGCGTCAAGGTTATAATGCCACTTTTGTTCACTTGAATTCCAAACTTTTTTTTTTTTGAGAGTAGCAAAGAACAGAACAGAATCACAGATTATGGAATTAAACACTGGCTGGAACTCATGTTCACCACAGCTAAAACTACAGGAATATTGTCGCGGATGTGTCATCTGTAATGACTGCAGTTAAAATGAAATGTTGAAACAGTATACTGTACACAAAAAGAGATATGCATGCCAGAGGGATTTGGACTACAAGTTTAGACTCACTGATTAGTTGTTAAACCATTAAAAAAACACATTACTTCAGTTGTACTTACTCATTCCTTTCCACCCAGGAAGAACTTCTGGAGTAATACTGTCCAGCTCTCGTTTAAAGTCATCCCGAGCTTGGACCACCAGCTCATGATACTGAGATACAATCTTAGCCTCAGACTGAGCTGCCTGGACCTGAGCAAATACAAAGGGTGTATGGTTAAACTGAACAAAAAGTACCATGAACATTCCAATAGGCCAGGCGTGGTGGCTCACACCTGTAATCCTAGCACTCTTGGGAGGCCAAGGCAGGTGGATCACAAGGTCAGGAGTTCAAGACCAGCCTGACCAACATGGTGAAACCCCGTTCTACCAAAAATATCAAAATTTTCTGGGCATGGTTAATTCCAGCTACTCAGGAAGCTGAAGCAGGAGAATCGCTTGAACCCTGGAGGCAGAGATTGCAGTGAGCCAAGATCACGCCACTGCACTCCAGCTTGGGCAACAGAGCAAGATTCCATCTCAAAATAAAATAAAATTAAATTAAATTAAAACATTCCAAGAAATAGAAGTAGTATTTCTTCATTTGTTTACATTTTGTTGGAAATGTGCAAGGAAATCTGAAGCTCAGAAAACAGAACATAATCCTTATTTGTTTCCTTCTAATTCCTATTCATATACCATGAACAGGCCCTTTCCCATTTTATTATGCCCCCTTTCCTCTTTCTATGGGTCACAAGAAACTACCCATACAGATGATTTAAGTCCAGGCAGGAGATCTGCTACAAAACAAACATTTTCACAAGTGACATTAACCATAACCAAAAATGCTACCTATTATAGAAAATATCAACAATACAAAACAATCCACTTGGTTGGTATCCAAGGCAAAATTTTCTTTTTTTTGACAGGATCTCATTCTGTCACCCAGGATGGAATGCAGTGGCACCATCTCAGCTCATTGCAGCCTCAACTTCCCAGGCCCAAGCCCATCCTTTCACCTCAGTCTCCTGAGTAGCTAGGACTACAGGTGCACACCACCACGCCCATTTAATTTTTTGTATTTTTTGTAGAAACAGGGTTTCATCATGTTGCCCAGGCTGGTCTCAAACTCCTAGGCTCAAGTGATCTGCCCGCGTAGGCCTGCCAAAGTGCTGGGATTACAGGTGTGAACCACAACACCCAGCCATGGCAAATTTTTTAAAATAGTAACAACTGATACACTTTGATTTTGCAGGAGAAAAGATCGGGAGATGGTAGGAATTTAGTATTTTCCTAAATCCTTAAAATCCTTTGACAAAGGGATTATATTTTAAAATATAAAATACCGTAAGACCTAGGAAACATACCTTTTTGACCACATTATCCAGATCTACTATCATGTTGTGAAGTTTACCCTCTGCAGCAGTTATATGAGGCTTGGCCCCAGTGACCTCTTTTTTCTTTGCATTTTCAATCGCACTTTTCATCTTCTCTAACTCTTCTCTGCAAACCAACAAACAAAGATTTAATATAATTTCTTGTCAACTGTATTAAAGAGTTTTGATGTCAGTACAATATATACTTGTTAAAAGTCCATGAAAGAGGCCGGGCGCAGTGGCTAATGCCTGTAATCCCGCACTTTGGGAGGCCAAGGCAGGAGGATCACTTGAGCCCAGGAATTCAAGACCAGCCAGGGCAACAAAGGGAGGTCATGTCTCTATTTTATTTTAAAAAAAAAAAGTCTATGAAAGAAATGTAATTGCTTTTTCTTTTCTTTTTTTTTTTTTAAAAGATTAGTCAAGTGCAGTACTGAGAAAGGAGGAAAGAATAGAACGAACAGCTTGGTCCATAACTGACTGTGAACAATCAACTGATCTAACTCACTATCTCTGGACCAGCATCAATGCTTTTTTGTGGTCAGTAAACAGAGAAGCTTTTCTCACCAACAACTGAAAACACTTTGGTTAGAAGCTAGATTTACTAGAGTGAATCAGAGAGGTAGTATGATATATGAGGTGACCCAGACTTCAGAACAAGACAGCCCCAGATTCAGCTCCCATATCAGCCTCTCATTTCCTACATACTTTCGTGTAAGGAACAGAAGTAATTCATGAGAAGTACTTAGTGCCTGGCCGTATCATGAGCATGCGATTAACAGCAGCTCTTGCAAGGATCAACCTGACTCCCCAGCCAATCAGAGACAGCTACGGAAGGCAAAGGCACAGGAGAAGGCCAAAAACTTCACTAAGCAAATACTTAACTGGGTCTCAGGGAGCCCTCACAATTCACAATGTTTTGTTTTTTTCTGTTTTTTTTTTTTTTTTTTTTTTTTTTTTTATAAAGATGGGGTTTCACCATGTTGGTCAGGCTGGTCTTGAACTCCCAACTTCAGGTGATCCGCCTGCCTTGGCCTACCAAAGTGCTTAGATTACAGATGTGAGCCGCCACGCCCGACCGATTCACAGTGTTTCATAAGACAGACAGACTGTGGTCTACCCATCATAAAACACAGAACTCAAAGTGATATGAGCATAATGCCTTAAATCTCCAAAAAGATATGGTGGTTTTATCAGACTTCTTTCTCTATTAATAAATATTTTCTTAAGAAAGACAGCAAAATTTTGAGTGACAAATAACTATTCCATACTGCTGATGAGGATCTTTAGTCAAATGTAGGTTTCCATCAGCAGAGGTTGATCTTATACCTGGGTTTGTTTGCTTGATCCTAGTTGTAGCCAACTTCCAGGAAATCAAGGTCAAGGTGATATACCTAGTACATACTCATTATTTTGGTAGTTAAGGCAAACAGATTGTGACATACTTTCTACATTCTGGGATTACAGGTGTGTAATCCGGCCTAATTATATTATATTATATTTCACCATGTTGGCCAGACTGGTCTTGAACTTCTCTGGCCTAATTATATTTTATTCCTTCTCTCTTTTTATACCTTTGTACAAGTTCCTAATGCTAATTCAGAACAAGCACAGGTGGAAAAGGGAGGGAAGGGTTTCTCTACCTCCTCTTTATACAGACAATACAAAGAAAACCCAGCCCAAAGAAAGCCACCAGGAGGCCCTAATTACTTGTTAAAGTCCATGAGTAATTACTTGGCTTTGAGAAGGGCATCGGCAGCTTCATCTACTGCCTTTCTGCGTTCCTTCAATGCACTCTCCACTGTGCGCCACTGAGCAGACTTCTTCTCGCCTGCAATCTAAACAAAAAATTTTAATTACATAAACATAAATAATTGCTACTATTGTCATATGGTAGGCCAACAAGATTAAACACAGAAACATGTGACATTAAATTCCAAGGTGAAAATTTATATATTTCTCCAGAGTAAGAACTCTTAATTTAAGACTTATGTTTTGGTGCAGTGAAGTCCATGATGCATCTCCCATCGACTGCCTTTCCACAAAATTGTTCAACAAAAAAAAAAAGTTTGTGTCCAGTACATATAAGCATTTTCTTTTTTTGAGACAGAGTCTTGCTCTGTAGCCCAAGCTGGAGTGCAATGGTGTGATCTCAGTTCAATGCAACCTCTGCCTCCCAGGTTCAAGCAATTCTCCTGCCTCAGTCTCCTAAGTAACTGGGATTACAGGCATGTGCCACCACGCCTGGCTAATTTTTATATTTTTAGTAGAGATAGGATTTCACCATGTTGGCCAGACTGGTCTTGAACTCCTGATCTTGCAATCTGCCCACCTTGGCCTCCCAAAGTGCTGGGATTACAGGCATGAGCCACTGCCTGGCCATATAAGCATTTTCTAAGGAGACTTTTTTTTTAAGATTCTCAAAAGGATTTATGAACCAAAATCAGAGTTTAAGGATAAATAGCAGGTTTACACATTTTAGGGTCCTTATTCCTCCTAAATGTTACTCTGAAGAACAACCCTCCCTAATTTGTTATGTGTAAGTCAACTATTGTCAAAAACCTCCCTTAGGGCTGGGCATGGTGGCTCACGCCTGTAATCTCAGCACTTTGGGAGGCTGAGGCGGGTGGATCACGAGGTCAGGAGATCGAGACCATCCTGGCTAACACAGTGAAACCCCGTCTCTACTAAAAATACAAAAAATTAGCCGGGCGTGGTGGCACAAGCCTGTAGTCCCAGCTACTTGGGAGGCTGAGGCAAGAGACTCGCTTGAACCCGGGAGGTGGAGGGTACAGTGACCAAGACTGCGCCACTGCACTCCAGCCTGGGTGACAGAGCAAGACTCCATCTCACAAAACAAAACAAAACAAAACAAAAAAAAAAACCTCCCTTGAGGTAAATTTTATGATCTGTGAAGTGTGTATTTTTAAAAAAGTTTTCCTTGAAAATCTTAGGTCCAACATGTTTTTCTTCAGCAATGGAACTGACTGCCACTTTTTTGAGCAGAGCTTGCTCATATGCAGGGAATATACAATACTGAGAAAAAAACCCTATAACCCTATAATCACACTAAGTGCAGCAAGATCACACAATGCGGGGGTGCAAGGTACACAGAACACTCAGGGCCTAGACAGGGTGCGGTGGCTCATGCCTGTAATCCCAGCACTATAGCAGGATTACTTAAACCCAGTTGTTTGAGACCAGACTGAATAACATAGGGAGACCCCATTTCAACAAAATAAAAAAAAATAGCCAGGTGTAGTGGCTCATGCCTGTGGTACCAGCTACTTGAGGGGCTGAGGTAGGAGGATCACTTGAGCTCAGGATGAGGCTGCAGTGAGCCATAATCAAACCACTGAACTCCAGCCTGGGTGATAGAGAAAGACCCTGTCTCAACAACAAAAAAATTTGTGAAATAGTAACCAAGATCTAGTGGCAGAACTAATAAATACCCTATTTAGAAGTGTGATGAGCATACATGATATTCAAGAGATCTGCAAGTACTATAATGTGATCTGAAAACATCTGTGCTTTCTATGGGTGATGTGGTCACAGTACTGTGGTTTGCTGCCAATATTCATAATTGAAGAAAATGGTCTTAAATTTCAATTTGAGGCTAGGGAAAATAAAGATGTTTCCCTTCCTTCAAATTCAATGAGCCCCTGAATTCTATCTACAGACCCAACTCCAAGAGTCCCTACTTTTGGCTGGGTATGGTGGTGCAAGCCTGTAGTCCCAGCTACTCGAAAGGCTAAGGTGGGAGGATCACTTGAGTCCAGGAGTTCTGTGCTACAGTACGCTATGCTGATCAGGTGTCCGCAGTAAGTCTGGCATCAATATGGTGACCTCCCAGGAGCAGGGGACCACCAGGTTGCCTAAGTAGGGATGAACCAGCCCAGGTCGGAAATGGAGCAGGTCAAATCTCCCATGCTGATCAGCAGTGGGATTGTGCCTGTGAATAGCCACTGCACTCCAGCCTGGCCAACATAGCGACACCCCATTTCTTAAAAAGAAACAAACAAAAAAAGTCCCTACTTTTAGAAGAAATATTAGTACTTCCTTTCTTTGCGTATTGCTTTTTAAATGTTCTATGTAAAATTTTGCAAAGTATATCTTATAATGTGAATAATAAAGTTGATGTTTCAGTGAATTTCCACTTTAGTCATCTTCCAAATAAAATACATCAAGAATGGATGCTGATTTGGGGCCAGGCACTGTGGCTTACACCTATAATCCCAGACTTTGGGAGGTAGAGGCAGGTGGATCACTTGAGGTCAGGAGTTTGAGACCAGCCTGGCCAACATAGTGAAACCCTGTCCCTACTAAAAATACAAAAATTAGCCAGGCATGGTGGTGGGCACCAGTAGTCCCAGCTACTTGGGAGGCTGAGGCAGAGAACTGTTTGAACCTGGGAGGTAGAGGTTGCAGTGAGCTGAGATCACACCACTGCACTCCTGCCTGGGCAACAGGGCAAGACTCCATCAGAGAACAACAGTAACAAAAAAAGATAATTATTCTAGACTGTTTTCGCCTAGTGAAAGCCCATACCATAGGGAAGAAAGCAGTCTATTAAATATTATACTTCTCTCCATCCCCCATTTTTTTTTCTTTTTGTCCCACAAGTCATGACAGCCAAAAAAACTTCTAATCATTCATTGGGCTCACCTCAGAATTGTCCATGGCGGCTTTCAATATGTTGGAGTGTGCATTGACAGCCTGGACGGCAGCATTTTGAGCGGCAATAGCCTGCAGGGTGACACTTGCAGTTTGCCTCAGAGCATCTTCTAAGCTCTTGGCTAGAGCTTAAAAAAAAAATGAACAGTTAAAAAACAAATCCCTACCCCCATAAATGACTGGAAACTTTTGCTGTTCTCCTATTGAGCCTTCCATTGTATTTCTCAAAAAATATGAAAAGGAACAACAAAATACATGAGACTCAAGTTTAGGCAATCAAAAGCTTCACTTAAAAGTATGGTAAAATACTGACGATAATTTAGTCTGGATGATCAATCTATAAAGCTTTATTACACTATTTTTTCTTGTACGTATATCTAAACTTTTTCAAAATCAAAAGTGGGTTTTTTTCGTTTTTCAAAATTATTTAAAGAAGGACAAAAGGACTCAACAGCAGACACCAATGTTCAAGAGGCTGCCACCTATTAAGATCATATTTCTATATGCTGTTTCAAGAATACCAAAAAGTAAAGCAAAGAACAATATTAGATAATTTACTAAAATGAAAAAAAAAATGGTCATTTGAAGAAAGAAGGTTAGTGAGAATATTAATTTAATAACAAATGATATGACAAAAATAAAAAATACATTTGACAAATGAGAAAAAAGATTTTGAGCGAAAGCAGCATAAACTAGCAAAGAACAAACAGAACCGGATGAACTACAAATGGTACCTCTGCAAGAAAGATAAAAGAGGAAAGCTAATAAGGAGAAAATAAAAATAAAGCATGATAGAAGTGAAATGACAGCAGCAGGAAAAAAGAGGAGGCAAGGAAGGGAAAACATGGTATTTGGATCCCACAACATGCGTAAGGGAACAGTAGACATCAACTACAGGTAGTTGTGAAACACTTTACGGAGGCCACAGAAAGTAGGCTGCTGGAAGGCACCTGCTGCTTTCAGCCCTCTTTAGAGTTCTAGTCACTGTATTCTGATCCTTGATAAATGTTACACACGCAAACATTTGCATGTACATTTTTAAAGTCAAATTTGAGAGAAAATTAAGAGATGACAGATAAAATTCTGAAAAATTTCACTTGGCCCAAAATGAAAGATGAGAGGAACCGGGCAAAGAAAGTAACAGCTGAAACAGCAGACATCTCCATCTTACATAATTTCAAGGTGCCCATATGATAAATGATAGAGAGAGGTAAGTGAAAAGTGAAGGAAAGAAAAAGGACTAAAAGAAAAAAGAAACATTTCACTTAGTTAGAAGTCATTTTTTAAATATTCTCAACTATTTGTTACACAGCCAAGAACTCAGAAGAATATAAAAAAAATCAAAAATCCAAATCCGAGTAGTAAAACTAATGCCATAGGCTGAGACTGACACCTATCCTCATTCTGTGCCGCATACTGTTTTATACAATTCTAAGAAATTTGGCTCCTCAGAGCAGGGCAGAACCACCACATTACAAGGGAAACAGGAACAAAACAAATGACGAGGAGATCAAAAAAACTATAAACAGCTGCTATGAGTACTTAAACAACTCTCTGACCGGCAAAAAGCTACATCCCATGCCCTCCAGAGACATTAACATACAGCACAGTACAAAAAAATTATGTTACATGTGCTTTAAGATAGAAATATAAATTTTTAAGCATCTATTATCTTTTTTAAACCATCTAAAAACTTAAGAATCCTGACCTACCCAAGACAGCAAAAATAATAATAATAATAATAATAATCAACTTGGCCAGGTGTAGTAGCTCATGCCTGTAATCCAAGCACTTTGGAAGGCCAAAGTAGGAGGATTTCTTGAGGCCAAGAGTCCAAACGTTACCTTGACCAACATAGTGAGAGACCATCTCTTAAAAAAAAAAAAAGTAAAATTGAAAGTTAAAAAGGAATATGCTTGTTAGCTGGAAACCGCCAATGTGTAGAACATTCCATGCCCTACCAGTGTCAGGTAAGAGCACTACTAGAACTACTAGAGTCCAGAGGCTAGATGATAAGGCAGTGTAAGCCATTCTGACTCCAACAAATAAATTTACAAGCTTAACAATTATTAATAAAAGACTCTTAGAGCTTGGTACAGTGGCTCACGCCTGTAATCCCAGCACTTTGGGAGGCCAAAGTGGGAGGATCACTTGAGCCCAGGAGTATAAGATCAGTCTAGGCAACATAATGAGATGCCCATCTCTATAAAAACTTTAAAAAAAATATTAGCCAAGCATGGTGATACATGCCTGTAGTCCCAGCTACATAGGAGGCTAAGGTGGGAGGAGGCTTGGGCCTGGGAGGTTGAGGCTGCAGTGAGCCACAATAGCGCCAGTGCACTCCAGCCTGGGTGACAGAGAAAGACCCTGTCTCAAAAAAATAAACAAAGGACTTTCAGGCAAGATGCTAAAACATAAGTAATCAATTACTGTTTCCCAGAGTATAAAGAAACTTTAGCACTAATCTAATCTTTAGTATTATTTAGAATTTTCACCAACCACACACTAAGAAGTTTTTGTCACTTGGGTAAAAGAAGTTTACATGAAATGAAGGTGGTGA
The DNA here is from genome assembly GCA_036589455.1 of Ateles fusciceps. Lineage (NCBI taxonomy): Eukaryota > Metazoa > Chordata > Mammalia > Primates > Atelidae > Ateles > Ateles fusciceps. The sequence goes on along the minus strand of JAZHEH010000053.1, from coordinate 1,572,357 downwards.
ATAAATCAATGAGGAAATGGAGACAGAGAGGTTAAATAATTTGCCCAAGCTCACACAACTAGTGAGTGGCAGAGCCAGATATGAACCAATCAGAATTAGAGGAAAAACAACACAGCCAACACAAGAAACCACAACTAGCTGGTAGATAACAAACTTATGCTGACAGTTTAAGAAGAGAGCAACTGGGAGATAACTCAAAATCCTTAACAAGCTGTTTGGTTTACATACACTCAATTTTAACTTGTTCTTGTTTTTCCTGTTGTGCAAGGCGAGCTGCAACTTCTTCAGGTGGTCGCTCCCTTATAGAAGATGAGGATGCTTCTCTTGCGGCAAAAGTAAATAAGAGGAAATCAAATTTCAGAAAAACACCGTCATTTGTACTGGCCAGTTATATCAATGCAGGGCATTTTTGTGTAAGAATTCTAAAACCGTATCATTACTCTTAATGATTCCAAAATGAAGAAATAGGAATCTGCTTTTAATCTCCTTGTCTAAAAATATGTATTAGGACTTTTAAATTTTTAAAAATTTTCTAAGACAGTCTGAAGACCTGAACCTAGTGTAAATGTATACACAGTGTCTAGGTGTTGCCTAGGCATTAAATAGTTCTGATGAGCATATCATGCATAAAAGAGCAAATGTAAATAATTAAATTACCTGAAAGTGCAGGTGTGGGTTTTCCTTCACCAATTTCAGGGTGATCAGTTTTTAAAGATTCCTCATGCTGAACCGCAGGGGCTGGGACTGACAGTGTATCACCTGCTGCAGAAATAATTTGAGCTGCTTCTGTAGGTGCTATAAATATATGTTACTCGTGGTATTTATACTTTCCAGGGTTAACAGAGAAACACACAGGAATTTACTACCACCACCACCCACTTCACATCTGACTCCTTAAAGACACAAATATTTGTACTGCCACATGTTTGAATAACACACAAACAGGGGCACTGACCACTGCATATATAAACTCACACAAAATGGACAATGGTTGGGAAAGAACAAAATTAAGAAGTCCTGTCTGCATCCACCTGCATTTTAACCATCATTATTCCCAGGCAAGGCTTCTAGTAATATTAAATATTAACATACGAGAAGTGGACATTTAGATAACATAGAAAAAGAACAACAAAGGAAAAAGAGCCTGTTAATGAGGAAGACAGACAAAAGAAAGCAACTAAACAAAGAATATTTTGTAATTGCTTGAAGAGTGGTAGAAGACATGTGAGCAGGAAATATATTACAGTTTTAAACGCAAAGATGAAAGGTCACAGTGAACAAGAACAGAACTCAATTAAAAGATATACAAATATTTTTTGCACTTTGGGAGGCCAAGGTGGAAGGACTGCTTGAGGCCAAGACTAACCTGACCAACACAGCAAGACCCCATCTCTATCAATCAAATCAATCAGTCAATCAATACTGTGTGTGTGCAGTATGATACACATGAACACATTTTTTTTTTTTTTGAGACAAGGTCACACTCTGTTGCCCAGGCTGGAGTACAGTGGCACCACCATGGCTCACTGCAACCTCAACCTCCCAGGCACAAACAATACTCCCACCTCAGCCTCTGGCATGCAGCTGGGACTACAGGTGTGCACCATCAAATCTGGCTAATTTTTAACTTTTTTTGTAGAGACAAGAGTCTGCCTCTCTTGCACAGGCTGATTTCAAACTCCTAGGCTCAAGTGATCCTCCCTCATCGGCCTCTCAAAGTGTTGGGATTACAGGTGTGAGCCACTGTGCTGGGCCTTGATTTTAAAGTAAAAGTCAATTATCAATCCCCTGGCTCAACATTCTCTTCCCATCCCACTTAGAATATGAAACAATTTTTTTGCTTGTTTGTTTGAGACAGTCTTGCCCTGTCACCCAGGCTGGAGTGCAGTGGTACAATCACCAGCTCACTGCAGCCTCAACCTCCTGGGCTCAAGTGGTCCTCCCTCCCGAGTGCTGGGACTACAGGCATGCACCACCATGCCCAGTTGATTTTTAATTTTTTTATAGAAACAGGACCTTGCTATGTTGCCCAGGTTGCTTGCTTTCAAACTCCTGGGCTTAAGCAATCCTCCCGCCTTGGCTTCCCAAAGTTCTGGGATTATAGGCATGAGCCCCTAGGCCTGGCCTAAAACAAAATTCTTACAATGGCTTCCAAGGACTGCTACAATAAGCTTTTTGCTCCCTCTCTGACCTAATTTGCTCCTGTTCTCCCCTTAATCAGTTCACTCCAGCCTCATTTGCCCTTTGCTTGAGTATGTTGAGCCTCTACACCAACTAATCTTGCTGCCTGGGAGGCTTTTCCCCATCACCCTTTTACATGACTTGCCCCTCTTATCTCTTTCTAACCTTTGCTCAGATAACCCCTTTCAGGTAAGGCATTCCTTACACACTCTATTTAAAACTGCAGTATTCCCTCCCACAATGTCTAACATCCTATACTTTTTACTTGTTTATTCCCTCTCCTCGTCCAACCAAGAAATATCAGCTGAAAAAATATTTTTTAACTGTTTTGTTCATGGCTATTTCCCCCAGTGCTTACAAGAATGTCTGGCACAGAAAAGACAGTAAATATCTGCCGAATTAAAGAAAGTCTGGTGACTTAACCAAGGACAGATGTAACAAAGGAGAAACATAAGAAGTTCAAATGTATACTGAACAGGTTAGAGTTCCACAGGCAAGTACTGTAAATTAGGGTGGGGTGACTGGTAGTTTCTGAAGTCAAAAACTATCTGCAGGGATGAAAGCAAGACAGTTTCATCAGTAAGAAAGAGGGGATAAAGAATTGGTGAAGAGATTTACCTATAATTTAAAAAGGATGGTTCTAAATATTTAAGTACCTGTTGCTGAAGCTGGAGCATCTCCCTTTTGTTTTTGGAGTTGTGAGGCAGGCTGTTTAGATTCTTTCATTACTTCTGATACACTAGAGATTTTTAGTGGACCAGACTGAATCTTGGAAATAAAAAACATTTAACATTTCAGATATACTATGTTTTAAAAAGGTACAGTAATTTGCAGTATTTCAAATGTCAAGTCTTTCAGGCTTTTAACATAAAGTTATCAACACTTTACAACATATGTATTTTAATAAATATAGTTGAGAGAAACCACCATTACTAGAAAACCACAGTCCAAAAATTTCATTCCAAATGACCAGCCCATATATTAGGAATAACAAAGGCTTCTTTTTTTTTTTTTTTTTTTTTTGAGACAGAGTCTCACTCCGTTACCAGGAGCCAGGATGGAGTGCAGTGGTGCGACCTCGGCTCACTGCAATCTCCGCCTCCCGGGTTCAAGCAATTCTCCTGCCTCAGCCTCCCGAGTAGCTGGGACTACAGGCGTGCACCACCACGCCCAGCTAATTTTTTTTGTATTTTTAGTAGAGACGGGGTTTCACCATGTTGGCCAGGATGGTCTCAATCTCTTGACCTCATGATCCGCCCGCCTCGGCCTCCCAAAGTGCTGGGATTACAGGCGTAGAGCCACCGCGCCCGGTCAACAAACGCTTCTATTAGGGTGACCAATAAAGTCCATGACATATGATCTTCTCACTAAACATCATTCTGTGTACTTACACAGTATTAAGAAGACTATTATCATTTCCTTTCTAAATCAAATTATGATGTCTTCTGTATACATTCAATTAGAAGCAAATGATTATTAAAGGCTCTGAGTAGAAATACAAATGAATTTTTTGTTTCTTTGATCTCCAGGATTCATGCAACTACACAATAAGATATATGATCAATTTGTAAGTAATGCTTGCTTTCCTCTCTCCCAATTATTGCCTGCCCTAAGTTTAAGACACTGTTCATTTAAGAGGGTTGCCAGATGATGTGCCAGAGAAAATTACTTTTATTTTTATTTCCACTTATATTATTCCACTTTTTGCCCTAACTTGGCAGTAGGACTCAGCTATCCCTAACATGACTATTTAAACATAACAGAGATGGTTCTGAATTGTCACTACCAGAAACTAGAATTATTCCCATTTTCATTAAAATATTATTTTTGAATGACGAAATGTTTACTGTAACAAGCAAAATAATACCAAGATATATCAGTGGCTGTAACTTGCCTCTTCACCGCTTCTTTCCCCACTCTCTCAGGTAGCCACTGCTAATAGCCTGTAATCCATCCTCTACTCCTGAGCAAAAGCTCAAATATATACACACAAACAATGTTTCACTTCCTTAAACCAAAATAGGATTATACAAATTACCTTGTAATTTGCTCTTTCTTTCATTTAATATTGTATCACAGACCTTCTCTTTCAGGTCAATAAATTCTTTTTAGTTGCATAATATCCTCATGTAACGATTTCCCATAATTTGGTCAACTTCTCCTCTATAGTCATTCAAGTTGTTTCCTGTTTTGTTTTGCTTTGCTGCTACAAACAAAGCAATGAACAACTATCCCTGTCCGTTTAACTGAAAAGCATGAGCTGGGTCAAAGGGTGTGTGTGTGTATGTGTGGGGTCAAAGGGTGTGTGTGTGTGTGTGTGTGTGTGTGTGTGTGTGTGTCTGTGTATTTTCTGACATGGAGTCTTGCTGGAGTGCAGTAGCACAATCTCAGCTCACTGCAACCTCCGCCTCTTGGTTCAAGTGATTTTCCTGCTTCAGTCTCCGCAGTAGCTCAGATTACCGGCACCCGCCACCACTCCTAGCTAAGTTTTGTATTTTTAGTAGAGACAGGGTTTTGCCACGTTGGCCAGGCTGGTCTCGAACTCCTGACCCGCCTCGGCCTCCGAAAGTGCTGGGATTACAGGCATGAGCCACTGCGTCCGGCCGGGGTTGTACATTCTTAACAGATGTTAACAGATCACTTTCACTTAAGGTTCTAGTGACTCACATTCTCACAATAAAAGTGTGTGTGTGATCTATTTTCAAATTCAGTTGTTCTATTCCTCTAATTTCTTTTCCTATGTCCCAACTTTATTTTATTAAAGTAGCAGTATAAAAAAGTTAGTATCTAGAAAAGCATACTTCTCATCCCCTTTTCAAAATGTTCTTGAGTAGTCTTGTACATCATTAATTTCTGCATATGAACATTAACGTTGCATTAACTGGTTCCTCGTCATCTAGAAAAATTCACTTAAATTCTTACTGAGTTGTGTGTATAGACACACCATAAAAATAGCATTCTTCTCAAATATACACATTTCTCTCATATATATGTATGTCATATATATTTGGTACTATCAATATATATTTGGTACTACCTTGGTACCATCTTTAATGACACACATATATATTTGAGAGAAATGACATTTTTATGATATGAAGTTCTATCCAGGAATATAACATTTGGAACCATTTAGGCATTATTCCATGTCCAACAAAAAAATTTTATGAAAGGACAGTAAATACAGAGACAATGTTATAACAAATCATGTTGCCATTAAAAAGGTTACTGTGGGCTTGGCACGGTGGCTCACGCCTGTAATCCCAGCACTTTGGGAGGTCAAGGCAGGTGAATCATGAAGTCAGGACATCAAGCTCATCCTGGCTAACACTGTGAAACCTGTCTCTACTAAAAATACAAAAAATTAGCCAGGTGGGGAGGCACGCGCCTGTAGTCCCAGCTACCTGGGAGGCTGAGGCAGGAGAATCACTTGAACCTGGAAGGCAGAGGTTGCAGTCAGCTGAGATTGCGCCACTGCACTCAAGCCTGGGTGACAGAGCAAGACTCTGTCTCAAAAAAAAAAAAAAAAAAAGGTTACTATGAAATAAAATGCACAAGCAATAAGCTGACACAATGTTTAACAGGAGAGAGTGCTTGAATAAACGGTAAAATACTAGTAATAATAACAACACTAACTGCTCTCGTAATTCAGAGGTGAGAAAATTAACTTAGGTCTATGCAGTGAAGGATGATGCCCTTGAGGAGAACATTAATGGGCAAAGGAAAGGAAGTCATTCTGGGTAGGAAACCATCCTGAGAAAAGTTGTTCTTTTTTCCCTGTTCAAATGAAAGGGATCTTAGATGAGTTCTCTCTTTAACCATGGCCCTTGGAACAGTGCCTGCAACATAATAATCACTTGATTAACACTGGTTGAATAAATGAATAAATGGAAAGCACAGACATATTTGTAATGAAGGGCAACTGGTGTAGAGCTAAGGGCCTACGTGCAGGACCCACAGATAAGGCTGCAAAGGTAAACAAGTGCCAGATTGCCACCGAAGGTACTGAATATCAACTTAAAAGCTAGCAAAGACCACAAACTACAGAAATAAAGGTCCCCCAGTGGCCAGTACCTAGGCTAACATTTAAGCACTCCCGGCTTCATATTCCTTATTCAGAACGTGAGACAGTCTCTAAGATTTCTCTAGTTTTTACATCCTATGGTCTTCCGTCTTTTAAACAATAGGAAATATTTGGAAGTACACTAACAGGTGTTATCATGAAAATATCATAGCACTTCTTTCAGAAGATTCTCTGGTATTGATATGAGGATGACCCAGATTCTGTTAGGAGGCAGAGATCTAGTGGGACGGAGACTGGGAGGAAGACGGGAAAGACTATGCATGGAGAGCAACAGGCCTAGTTCAGAAGATAATTTGGATATGAAGGGGTAGGGATAGTGGTAATGCAAGAAGAAGATAATAAGATAGGATAGCTAACAAAATATGGGCAACCTGTGATGAATCTACGAATTCTGGCCTAGCTACACCGGACAGTTGTATTAAAGATAGTACACTTGGTACTATCTTTAATACAAAACAGCAAATCAGGAGTAGTGTAAGTGTGGAGTTGGTGTAGTATAAATATGCTGAGTTATTAAGTGGAAATGTTCTGCAAAGTAGCTAAAGTGGAGTGAGGAGAGGCCAAGGCTATTTGGAGAGATAAAGGATTCAACTACAAAGAATGACACCTGAAGTCACGTCAACTGAGAAAAGAACACTGCTCTGAATTTTTCAACTGTACTCCATGCTCCCAGAACAGCGTCCAGCTATTTCTCCTGGGTCACGTGGCTTAAAATAGATCCAAGATTTTAGAATAAATCCACAGGATTCTGCTCCTTGACTTATGAAGCTGCAATATTATCTCCCTCAGTCAGTATGGACATTTTAAAGTCCATATGGAAGAATAAATGATGCAGCAGACTAGTCAAAAACATTTTGAAAAAGTATGGTCGGGGTGTGTTATAGGGAAGAAGTTTGATGACATTTGTTTTTCCAAATGTTAACTTTGCTATAGGATTGGTCTCTAGATCATGCTAGATACTGGACAGTAAATCTACCCAGTTTCTAACAATAAACTGATCAGCCATGTCCAGTCTCATACCATAAAGAAATGCTCAATACCAAAGAGCCAAAAATCCATGCTCTTTCACAGAATTTTTTTTACAAGAAGCTGTATGTGAATGAAGAAAACATTTAAGATTAGAGTTTAAAAACATTTTTTAAGCCGGGCGCAGTGGCTCACGCCTGTAATCCTAGCACTCTGGGAGGCCAAGGTGGGTGGATCACCTGAGGTCAGGAGTTCAAGACCAGCCTGGCCATCACGGTGAAACCCCATCTTTATTAAAAAAAAAAACAAAAACATTTTTTAAGCCTGGTGAGAAAAAAATATACACAAAGTTACAGGAATAATAGAAGATATCCTGTCAACTAATCTATATCTAGCTGAAAATTCTGTGACTCTGTATTACAGTCTGAAAGGAGCCATTACTAACCATAACACGTGGTTCTGGCCGGGCGCGGTGGCTCACGCCTATAATCCCAGCACTTTGGGAGGCCGAGGCAGGTGGATCACGAGGTCAAGGGATCAAGACCATCTTGGTCAACGTGGTAAAATCCCGTCTCTACTAAATACAAAAATTAGCTGGCCATGGTGGCGCATGCCTGTAGTCCCAGGTACTCGGGAGGCTGAGGCAGGAGAATTGCTTGAACCCAGGAGGTGGAAGCTGTGGTGAGCCAAGATCACGCCATTGCACTCCAGCCTGGGTAACAACAGCGAAACTCCATCTCAAAAAAAAAAAACGTGGTTCTATGTCATGACCATTCTGCACTTGTTTTTGTAGTGTTCTAAGTTAAGATCCTGATACCTGCAACCGTACGGGATTACATATAGACATCCCCCTATTTATGGTTACCTCTGCCCAAGATATCCCCCTCCGTTTACCCTTGTGTGCAGCACAATTATTTTCTATGTGGTATGTACTGAGAGCACTTATGGGACTCCAAAAGAGTAAATATCCATCTGTATCAGTTACTATTAGCTCAATTTAAAGAAAATTGGCCAGGCGCGGTGGCTCGCACCTGTAATACCAACGCTTTGGGAGGCCAAGGTGGGCAGATCACAAGGTCAGAAGTTTGAGACCAGCCTGGCCAACATGGTGAAACCCCATCTCTACTAAAAATACAAAAAATTAGCTGGGTGTGGTGGTGCACGCCTGTAATCCCAACTACTTGGGAGGCTGAGGCAGGAAAATCGCTTGAACTCAGGAGGCAGAGGTTGCAGTGAGCCGAGATGGCACCATTGCACTCCAGCCTAGGCAACAGAGCAAGACTCTGTCTCAAGAAAAAATAAAAAAAAAAGAAAGAAAACTAACATACCTACATCTAGCAAGTTGCACTGAATACATACAAAGTATAATGGGCTCTCTGTATCTGTGGGTTCTACATCCACGGATTCAACAAACCACAGATCGAAAATATTTTGTTAAAAAAACTGCACCTGAGCCCAGGCACAGTGGCTCATGCCTATAATCCCAGTACTTTGGGAGGCCGAGGCAGGTGGATCACCTGAGGTCAGGAGTTTGAGATAAGCCTGGCCAACATGGTGAAACCCCATCTCTAGTAAAAATTCAAAAAAATAGATGGGTATGGTGGCAAGTGCCTATAATCCCAGCTACTCGGGAGGCTGAGGCAGGAGAATCACTTGAACCCAGGAGGTGGAGGTTGAGGTGAGCTGAGATCGTACCACTGCACTCCAGCCTGGGCAACAAGAGCAAAACTTTGTCTCAAAAAAAAAAAAAAAACCTGCACCTGTATTGAACATGGACAGAATTTTCTGGTCATCTTTCCCTAAATAACACAGTATAACTAAAATTTAGATAGCATTTACATTGTATTAGATATTACATCTAATCTAGAAATGATTTAAAGTATATGGGAAGGTGTGCATAGATTATATGCAAATGCTATAACATTTTATATCTGAGACTTGAGCATCCACGGGATTTTTGTATCCATGGGAGGTCCTGAACCACTCCTCCATGAATACCAAAAGACAACTGTATTTTCAACATGAAAACAACTTGCTTTTAAAGTATTTCATTGGATAAATTGAAATATTGTTTAAAACTCTTACCGATTTCTTTGGCAATGGAACATTATAAGCTGCAGAACCAAGAACCATCTCAAAGAGTTTGTCTGAGTAAGGTATGGTTTTCTCTACACTTTCCCGGAAATGGGAATCCCATTTGGCATATAGGATAGTGCCACCAATACCTCCGCCAACAAACAAAAGGCCAGCTCCAGCAATTTTGCCAGCAGTCAACCTAAGTGAAAGAAATAGGAAATACATTTCTATTTCTTGGCTCTCCTACATCTATTTTCCTATACCAATGTAAGCATCTCAAAGACCTCGAGCCTCTACTTATCTACTACTAATTCAGATCATAGCAGCCAAATTTACTACCACATCTGCACATCACCTTTTCCTAATTTGTTTCTAACATGTTGCCACTAAAAATAATATTTATTCATTTTGGGAGGCCTAATGGAAGGGCTGCTCGAGCCCAGGAGTTCAAGACCACCCTGGGCACCATAGTAAGACCCCATCTCTACCCCACCCCACCCCCTAAAAAAACAACATTAGGCAAGTGTAGTAGCACGTGCCCCAGCTACTCAGGAGGCCAAGGTAAGAGGAATGTTCAAGCCTGGGAGATCAAGGCTGCAATGAACTGTGATCATGCATATCATTGCACTCCAGCCTGGGGCAACAAAACAAGACCTTGTTTCAAAAATAAATAAATAAAAAATATGTATGAATAACTATATATTTTTAAAAATACAGTATCTAAGAATCTACCCTTTAACGTTTAACTCAACATGTTCACAATCATGAGATTCTCTCTGAACCCAAACAAGAACTATCACTAACTTTCAAGGCTCCTCTTCCTTAATCAAACATTTCTATAAACATGATAAACTCTTTACAAAATACCAGCCAGGTGTGTTGGTTCACACCTGTAATGCCAGCACTTTGGGAGGCCAAGCTACACCAGATAGCTTGGTACTATCTTTAATAAAAAACAGCAAATCAGGATCACCTGAGGTCAGGAGTTCGAGACCTACTTGGCCAACATGCTAAAGCCCCGTCTCTACTAAAAATACAAAAATTAGCTGGGCATGGTGGCAGGCACCTGTAGTCCCAGCTGCTGGGAAAGCTGGGGCAGAAAAATTGCTTGAACCCGACAGGTGGAGGTTGCAGTGAGCCAAGATCGCACCACTGCACTCCAGTGCGGGCAATAGAGTGAGACTTCATCTTAAAAAAATACATAAAATAAAATAATGCCAAATAGAACTAACAAATACTTGTTTAAGTTACACCATGCTGAGTTCTGGATATAAATCTATTTGCCGGAGAATGGAAGATTGCACATGCAAGGAAGGCTCTGCCTTGGATGCCATCCAATTACTGAAGAGCCAAAAGGAACATTGTTTTTTTTTCTTTTTTGAGACAGAGTCTCACTCCATCACCAGGCGCCAGGCTGGAGTGCAGTTGCGCGACCTCGGCTCGCTGCAACCTCGGCCGCCCGGGTTCAAGCAATTCTCCTGCCTCAGCCTCCCAAGTAGCTGGGACGACAGGCGCACGCCACCACGCCCAGCTAATTTTTTTGTATTTTTAGTAGAGACGGGGTTTCACCATGTTGGCCAGGATGGTCTCGATCTCTTGACCTCGTGATCCGCCCGCCTCGGCCTCCCAAAGTGCTGGGATTACAGGTGTGAGCCACCACGCCTGGCCCAAAAGGTGCATTATTAACAAATTTTTACCTACAAACAGACAATGCTCCAGAAGGTTCCCCAACAATGTTACAGCAAAGCTTTAGTGTATGTGCCCCTTTAAAAAAAGGGGTTTAAGCAGCTATTCCCATATTCGAGGAAAACACACACATACCCACTTAGCAGCACACAGTGAAAAGCCTGGTTACAGGGAGACATACTACATACCCAGAGCTGCCTGAAGAAGAGTATCTGCGGCATGGTTGCAATGGACGGAGGACAAACTTCCCACAGAGACAACTCTAAAGAAGGAAAACATCACAACCAATACAGTTAAAGGAAACTGGTAAGCTTCCTTAGGGTTGGTAATACAGAAATAATACTTTTATTAAAAATATCTTCATTAAACCAAACATTACTTTATTTCAGAAGTCAATTTATGATGAACCATATTTATAGATTCCTAAAAGCAGTGACGCTTCTTATACCTCAAGGCTCACATAAAATTACTTTTAATATTTAAAAAAAATTATCAGACTATGATCAATTAGCACCTTTAAGTGTTATGTATGCTAAGTATTTCTTGAATATAATTGGGATTTGCCACATGTTTTCTTAATTGGCCAAAAAAAAATCTATTTTTACTTTATAAGCTTAGTTTAGACATCTGAAAAATCACCCACAAAGTTAAGCTAAAAGCATGGCATTATAGAATACACACTCAAGGGGAGACATCTAACCTCAGCTAACTTATCCAGAAAATCAGTTTTCTCATCTCTAAGCTAATTATGTAGCTGGTCAACTCCTAGAGGCATTCATTTAAAAGCTGATTTTTGATTTATCTTAGCATATTGTTAGTCTAAAAGCCAACCATGTTAAAAAAAACATTTTAATTAATGTTGTAAATGCTCAAGTACACCTGTCCCTGTATAACTAGTCTATCCTTACATAAAAACAAATGATCAGGGCTGTATGCTTTGTGATTGGTTTTAATAAAACACACCTAAATATTTCTTAACAACATGAGGATCTCCTAAATTAAGCAAATGAACAAGCATCTAAATACTACTGGGGAAGGTTGTCATAAACTCAAAACCATTCATATCTATCAATTTGAAATTTTACACTTATCAAATCCATAAAAATATCTTCTTTTAAAATAACCAAGTAGAAAAATCAAACTGCAACAAGGGGGAAAGTGCTTTCTCTAGGTTCTTTAATGAAATTGTATTTAAGGAATATCAGAATAACACAAACTTCATTTTAAAAGTATCTATAGTTTTGGCCAGGCACAGTGGCTCACGCCTATAATCCCAGCACTTTGGGAGGCTGAGGCTGGCGGATCATGAGGTCAGGAGATCGAGACCAGCCTGGCCAACATGGTGAAACCCTGTCTCTACTAAAAATGCAACAATTAGTTGGGCATGGTGGCGCACCATATGCTGAATGCATGGGGAGCAGATAAATTGTCTCTTTAGTTTACAGGTCTTCAGATCACGAAGAAAAGTGTTTTAAGAAGCTATACCCTAGGGACCACATCCAGATACCTTATCCGTAGTAGGATCTGATTTAGATGACAAGATCTTGGTTCTAATGATGATGCTTTGATGGCAGTAGACTTTGGAAGGTCTCGGAGAAGGTTATGAGTGTATTTGCATGTGGGAGGGATGTCAGTTGCATCCAGAAGGCCGAGGATAATATCCAAAATTGACTGCAACAATACTTCCTGTGCCACATGCTCTTCCAGAAACGTGCCCCTCTCCCAACAATAAGTTTTATGTACACTTCCCTTAAACAAGGGCAGGCCTTTGTTACTAATTCACTAATAAAGGACAGTAAAAGTGGTGCTCTGTAACTTCTGAGACTAAGACATAAAAAGGATACAGCTTCTACCTGGCTCTATCTCTTGTCACTCTTGCTTTTAGAACTCAGCCACCAAAGAATATGGAAGCCCAGACACTTAAAGATGCCACAGATGGGTGATCCAGCCAACAGACTCTGCTGAGGTATCAGCTGCAGCCAGTATTCACTGCCACACATGATAGTAAGGAAGACTTGGGGATGGCTGTCAACCTAGTAACTATCTAATTGCAACTCCATGAGGGTCTCTGAGCAAATATTTTCCAGAACTGAGTAAGGCAATAAATACCCCAAGCTCAAGGTGGCTTGTTATGCAGTTATAACTCATCAGAACAGATCTTAATTCATGGATTTAAACACTTTTGATGGATTTCAACCATTTGCAATTACTGTCTTTTTGCTCATATTTTCCTATCTTGGGCCAATGGAAGCCTCTTCAAGTTTAGGGTGTGCATGCATGTATTTAGCTCTGCCTTTATACTTCAGGCCATCTGCAAATACCTGGTGGCAGGTGTTTTTTTCCTGTATGTGACAAAATTCTCTAAAAAAAAAAAAATCATTTTAAAATTTACAATCCTGTGGTATTTTAGTACATCCACAATGCTGTACAACAACCATCACCATGGCTGGGTGCAGTGGCTCAACCTGTAATCCCAGCAACTTTGGGAGGCCGAGGCGGGTGGATCACAAGGTCAGGGGTTCGAGACTATCCTGACGACCATGGTGAAACCCCCATATCTACTAAAAATACAAAAATTAGCCAGGCATGGTGGCGCATGCCTATAATTCCAGCTCTTCAGGAGGCTGCGGCAGGAGAATTGCTTGAAGGAGGTTGCAATGAGCTGAGATCGTACCACTGCACTCCAGCCTGGGCAACAGAGCCAGACTCTGTTTCTAAAAAAACAAAATACTAACAAAAAAAACCCATCACCACTATCTAATCTTAGAACATTTTCATCACTCCAGTAGGAAATCCTATACCCATTAAGCAGTCACCCCCCATTTTCCTCTCTCCCTAGCCCCTGGCAACCACCACGTACTTTGTGTTTTTATGAATTTGACTATTTGAGGTATTTTGTATAAATGGAATCACACAGTGTACATCTTTTTGCCCAGCTTCTTTCACTTAGTATGTTTTAAGATTCATCCACATTGTAACATGTATCATATATGTAGCACATACTTCATTCCTTTTTATGGCTGAATCTAATATTTTATTTTATATATATACACACACACACACACACACACACACACACACACACCCTATTTTGTTTATCCAGTCATCGGTTAATGGACATTTGGGTTGCCTCACCTTTTGGCTATCGTGAATAATGTTGCTATGAATATTAATCTAGAAGTTTTTGTTTGAACACCTGTTTTTTATTCTTTTGGTGGGGAACTTCAGGGTCATATGGTAATTCTATGTTTAAATTACTGAGACACCACTAACCTATTTTTTCATACCAGCTGCACCATTTTACATTTTCACTAGCAATGTATGAGGGTTCCAATTTCTCTATACCTTCACCAACATTTGTTATTTTCCATTTTTGTTTTGTTTTGTTTTTGAGACAGTTTTGTTCTTGTCGCCCAGGCTGGGGTGCAATGGTGCAATCTCGGTTCACTCCAACCTCAGCCTCCCAGGTTCAAGCAATTTTCCTGCCTCAGCCTCCCAAGTAGCTGGGATTACAGGCATGTACCACCACGCCTGGCTAATTTATTTTCCATTTTTATTATAACCTCTTAGTGTGTGTGAAGTGAAGTGGGTATCTCACGGTTTTAATTTGCATTTCCCTAGTGTCAAACAATGTTGAACATCTTTCCAAGTGCTTCTTGGCCATCTGTATATCTGCTTTGGATAAACAGCTATTCAAATCCTTTGCACATATATATATATGTACATATATATACACACACAAACATACACACGCACACACACATATATATGTATATATTTGGAGACAGGGTCTCACTCTTGTCACCCAGGCTGGAGTGCTGTGGCACCATCATGGTTCACTGAAGCCTCAACCTCACAGGCTCAAACAATCCTCCCACCTCTCAGCCTCCCAAGTAGCTGAGGCTACAGGTGCATGCCACCACACCCAGCTTATGTTTGTATTTTTTGTAGAGACAAAGTTTTGCCATGCTGTCCAGGCTAGTCTTGAACTCCTGTGCTCAAGCAATCTGCCTGCCTCAGCCTCCCAAAGTGCTGGGATGACAGGCATGAGCCACAGAGCCTGGGCCCTTTGCCTATTTTTCATTTGGGTTGTCTTTTTGTTACTGAGTTGCAGGAATTCCTTACCTAAAAAGGAACACCTCATCAGACATCATGAGGGTCTAGTACTCAAAATATCTAGTGTCTATTAGAATACTTTCATTCTTTTTTACTCTCAAGTATCTCTTTGATGTACAAAACTTTAAAATTGTAATGAAGTCCAAGTTATCTTTAGTTTCTTTTGTTGCTTGTGCTTTTGGTGTTATAGCTAAGAAACCACTGCCAAACATAAGGTCTGTCTCCAGAGCTCCCTTTCTTAAGTACTAAGCTAAACTATTAATATAACCTAAATATCCAACATCAGCACACAAAATATTGGCTACTTTTTTGTCCTCGAATTGCTTTTTATTAATAAGGACATATGACATAGAAAGGACAACGTTTCAAAGCAATCTGTCTAGCCATATAAATATAATAAGGTTAGCCTTGCTGCTTCTAACCTGCAGAAACATGGTATTAAAAAAAAAGGAAACATACAATTCCCATGTACTGTTCTTTTTTTGGATGGAGTCTTGCTGCGACATCCAGGCTGGAGTGCAATGGTGCAATCTCAGCTCACTGCAACCTCTGCCTGCCAGGTTCAAGCAATTCTCCTGCCTCAGCCTCCTGAGCAGCTGGGATTAGAGGTGTCTGCCACCACACCAGGCTAATTTTTGTATACAGACATAGTTTTTTAAATACAGACATGGTTTCACCATATTGGCCAGGCTGGTCTTGAACTCCTGACCTCAAGTGATCTGCCCCATGTAATGTTCTTTTTTTTCTTCTTCTTCCTCTAACATGGATCATAGAAAACATTTTTTTTTTTTTTTTTTTTTGAGACAGTCTCCCTCTGTTGCCAGGCTGAAGTGCAGTGGCACGATCTCAGCTCACTACAACCTCTACCTCTTGGGTTCAAGCAATGATTCTCCTGCCTCAGCCTCCCAAGTAGCTGGGACTACAGGTGCATGCCACCACGCCCAGCTAATGTTTGTATTTTTAGTAGAGACAGGGTTTCACCATGTTGGCCAGGATGGTCTCGATCTCTTGTCCTCATGTTGGCCAGAATGGTCTCCATCTCTTGTCCTCATGATCCGCCCGCCTCGGCCTCCCAAAGTGCTGGGATTACAGGCGTGACCACCGCGCCCAGCTGTAATGTTCTTAAACAGACCGTTTATTCCTTAGCTCTACCAAAGTAAAGTGAAGACATAAAGAAACCACAATCCAGCATGACAACCTGGAAATGGAACCTGTAGTATCAACTGCCTCATGTGAACTCTAATTAGAGGTTCCGGGTTTCCTCTACAGACTGCTGGTTGCTGTCAACTGATAATGTTTTGGTGGGTTTTGTCATAAGGACTCCTCTCACACAAACAAAAAAGGCACCCATAAGTTGATGGGCAGTTCTACGTTTTAAATATAGATTGATACGCAACAAATTAACTTTTTCTACTGTTAATTTAAAAGTTTCTAAGATCATGCATTAAGGTAAAAAAGTATATCCTGCCAAAACATCCAGTAAGTTTGGCATTGAAGCAGCATTATATTTCAGTGTAAACATACTCTATTCTAGGAGAAAAAGTGTTCTTTAGTGTAGAAATGACAGATAGTGCCGGGCACGGTGGCTCACGCCTGTAATTCCAGCACTATAGGAGGCTGAGGTGGGTAGATCATGAGGTCAGGAATTCGAGACCAGCCTGACCAACATGGTGAAACCCCGTCTCAACTAAAAATACAAAAATTAGCTGGGCATGGTGGCAGGTGCCTGTAATCCCAGCTACTCAGGAGGCTGAGGCAGGAGAATGGCTTGAACCCAGGAGGCGGAGGTTGTGGTGAGCCGAGATCGTGCCATCACACTCCAGCCTGGGCAACAAAAGCGAAACTCTGTCTTAAAAAAAAAAAGAAAGAAATGGCAGACAGTTATCAGTATGGCAAAAGTGGGAACTTGATATTTAGTTTTCCCCTGCATATGTGTGAAAACATTTTATATGTTATCACTTGGGTGTAGTAAGTTATGGCATAAGATGTATTTCAAAATGGCTTGAAAGCTACTGGTCTAGAGATATGAAATAAAGGAATAATGAAGAGGATTTTGGCATGGGTAGAAGCAAACAGTTGGCTGCATGATCTACTAAACTACTTTCTAGCACATGTTGTAAGCTGCCTATCTCTATCACTGAGTAACATGTTTCATAATCCTAACAGAAAGAAAGAATTCTAGACGATAGCTCATGTCCACACACAAGTTCAATCCTAAACTAGCTGGGTTATCAAAATTGGTCTTAAGTAAGCTGGCTTGGTTGATCCTCAAGAATAATATTTCTTCTTCTTGTTACAAGTTATAAGCAGGAAAGACTACTCCACATGTAAATGACCACTTCCAGGTTTGTAGTTTGAGAGAGAGCTAGTCTAGGTAGAAAGCCCATGTCTTCCAAACTCAATGACCACTTCAAAAAGGTTGGGCCTTGTGATGCAATACTGGGACTAAGAGAAGAAAGATGGTGCTATGTCTGAGGAAAAAAGAAAACAAAAACAGCAGGGACCAGAGTTCTAAAGCACATTTACTGAATAACCACATCTAAGGAAGCCAAGGATGATGAGCCCAAACATGAAAATAAGCCCAAACATAAAAATAAGGAAGATACTATCTGTGATGGTTCATTTTATAGGTCAACTTGAATCATGTTTTTGGATGAGATTAACATTTAAATTGGTAAACTAGTGGCCAGACATGGTGGCTCATTCCTATAATCCCAGCACTTTGGGAGGCAAAGGCAGGTGGATTGCTTGAAACCAGGAGTTTGAGACCAGCCTGGGTAATCCGCGAAACCCTGTCTCTACAAAAAAAAAAAAAAAAAAAAAAAAAAAATACAAAAATTAGCTGGGTGTGGTGGTGCATGCCTGTAGTCCCAGCTACTCAGGATGCTGAGGTGTGAGGATGGCTTGAGCCTGGTAGACGGAGGTTGCAGTGAGCTGAGATTGCATCAATGCATTCCAGCCTGGGTAACAAAGCAAGACTCTGTCTCAAAAAAAAAAAAATTGCCCCGATAACATAGGTGGGCTTCAATCAATCAGTTTAAGGCTCAAACACAACAAAATCCAAGAGGCAGTTCTCTAGCAGACTGCCTCTAGACTGAAACTGCACCATCCACTCTCCTGGATCTCCAGGCTGCTGGCCATTGGACTGAAATTGCAATATTGGCTCTCCTAGGTCTCCAGCCTGCCAACCCACACAGCAGATTCTGGACTTGTCAGCCTCTGTAACTGCATGAGTGGAGTCCTTATAACAAACCTTCCTAGGCTAAGCACTATGGCTCATTCCTGTAATCCCAGAACTTTTGGGAGGACAAGGCGGGGAGATCGTTTGAGCCCAGAAGTTTGAGATGAGCTGGAAAAATACTGGGAGACCCCATCTCTACTAAAAGTCCAAAACACTAGCTGGGCATGGTGGTGTGAACCTGTAGTCCCTGCTACTCAGGTGAGGTGGGAGGATAGCTTAAGCCCAGTTGACTGAGACTGCAAAGAGTTATTATCACGCCAGGGATGGTGGCACATGCCTGTGGTCCCAGCTGCTCAGGAGGCTGAGGTAAGATCCCTTGCACTTGGGAGGTCAAGGCTGCAGTGAGCCATGATCATGCCACTGCACTCGAGCCTGGGTGACAAAGTGAGACTTTGTATCAAAAAAAAAAAAAAAGATGATGGAGTTTAATAAAGTGGAAAGGATCTTGACAAGTGGAATATTCTGGATAAGTTGATAAAATCAAATATGATGAAGCTAGAGAGTCATCTGCTTGGGGATTAAAGTTCTGAGAGTTGATAAGATAGCAATTTCAGGAAGCTTAGACATCTTGACTTAGAGCTATAAATGGGTACATTTTTCATTACGACGGTTTAATTAGTTTTCTTATTCCCCAAATGGGATCCCAAAAAGTTGACTGAATTAAATGAAAAGGAGGTCATTCAGGTGGGCCTGGTCTAATCACATAAGCCTTTTAAATCTGCGTCGAGAGAGGAAAAGACGGAAGTAAAAGAAATTTGGAAGTCAGAGACACAAGCTCCTGGTAGCTTGCACGAAGCAAACATCCACGCTACAAATGGCCTCTGGAGGCCTTGCTGTAGAAGCTGGGAGCAGTGGCTGGCAAGAAGCAGCAAGAAAAGAGGGACTTCAGTCCTGTAACTGCAAGGGATTGAATTCTGCCAACAGACTGCATGAGCCTGGAAGAGGACCCTGATCTCCAAAAGAGAACCACAGCATGGCTAATACTTTGCAGCCCTGTGTGACCCTAAGCAGAGAACCCAGATCATCCATGCCCAGACTCCTACAGAAACTGTAGAAGTCATTCATGGGTGTTGTTTTAAGCTGCAAAATTTGTGTTATTTGTTACGTAGCAACAGAAAACTAACACAGGTTCGTTCCACTTTCCTGTGGAAGGGGCTGCTTCTGTTACCCTAGCAGCAAATAGAAAGAGAAGCGAACTTGAAAAACAAAGCTTGACTTTTATGATCTCTAACTCACTATTTCTATAGATTCTGTTCAATTACTGCTTGAGTCACAGTAGTTGTTTTGCTATCTACAACATTTTGCCAAAATATCAACTTTCTGAAAATCATGAGCAATAGAAACAGGTTTATTTTCAATTTTAGAAAGTAACTTGGGTAACTACGCAAAACTAAAAGTAACTGGGTGTTTTGGCTCCTTGAATGTCAAAGTAGTCCTAGCGCCTGGAGACACAGATCCCTGTCCTAATCTCAGAAATGAGCCACAAGGTCATGACTCCTGTCTTTCCTTACCAGGAGTTTCAGCTCAACAAAGGAAAATCTTTCGCTTTTGTTTGAATTAAGAATAGTAGTTCAGAGGTGTTCTCAGCTGCGAAAAGACAGTCCCTTCCAGATAATTACAATCTTGACCCCTAAAATGTGGACTCTCTCTAGAAGTCCACGCACCTCCTCATTAAGGATGCAACAAGCCGCGGCTCCGCTCGTCCTGCCGGGAAATGTAGTTCTCCCCCGTCGACCTTCAGCACTGGAAACCTATCGCGCGCCCAACCGGCGACCCAGACGACAGCAGCCAGGATTGGTCCTGGACGGGGGCAGCGCGGCGTTGATTGGACGGCACGCCCGCGAAGCCGCGCCTCCCGCTACTCTCCACACCCTACCCTGCTGTGGCAATAACCTCAAGTCATCCCACTCCGGCGAACTCCCTGGTGGCTGCCTCACTGCCAGCCCGGGCCTCTCCCAACAAGATTGGCCCTAAGACTCGCCTCTGTCCTGGAGGCTAGGCAGCGTCCAAGACTCCCCAGTTTTCCGCTGACGGTCTTAGGTCAGCTTCCTCACACGTCCTCGGTAGCCCCAGTGCTCACCTGGGCGGCGGCGGTCACACCCGATAACTGACAGGCCCGCAGCATCTTGGTGAAGCGGACGGCGCTACTGGTGGACGCTGGAGCTGCCGCGGCGGCGCGAGTAAGTGGAGGCGTGCGTGCGTATGTGCGTGCCCGCGTCCGCGCCCGGCGCACCGGAAGGGCAGCCGACTCCACTGCGCACGCGCGGCCTCTTCTCCGGTCCCCGACTCGGCACCTCTTAAAGGGTGGGCTCTGCCCCGGCTGCGGAAACGCCAGCTCCGGGCGTTTGGTGCGAGGGAGGCTAGAAGGGCGGATTCCCTTTCCGGGTCGCCCTCGGGCTACAGGTCCTTGTCCCCAAGCTGGGGTTACTAGGTGAACGCGGCCGGAGGGAGGGCCTTCTGAAATCCAGTCTTCAGCCGCCCGTGGAAAATGGACAGCTGTGACTCTTCAAAGAATTAAAGCAAGAAAGGATCTCAGCCGGCTCTGTGAGCTGGATATTTCGTAGGAAGGAGTGCATTTGGCCAAAGTTACGTAAACAATGGAATTGTCTCAGTTTCCGAGTTTGTTTCGTTTGACAGCCCTTCAGGGGGTCATCCTGATTGCTGGAGACGGTGAACGAACACCGTAGGGGCCCTTGTGCGGAACGTGTCAAGTGGCAAAACAAGGATAGGAACACAGGTTCTTTGGACTCCACAGCTTCTGCTCCTTCCAGATTAAACCACACTGCTTTCTCCAAGTTTTTATTTTAGTAACATCATTTTGGCTGCAATCTGTGGATGGGTTGGAAGATGGGAAGTCAGTGCAGAAGCACGGTTGAAAGTATTCCATTAGGCCGGACACGGTGGCTCACGCCTGTAATCCCAGCACTTCGGGAGGCCAAGGCGGGAGGATCGCTTGAGCCCAGAAGTTCGAGAGCCTGGGCAACACAGTGAGACCTCGTCTCTATGCAGAAAAACAAAAACAAACAAAAATGTGTATGTGTATATATATATATATATATATATATTTTTTTTTTTTTTTTTTTTTTTGAGACGGAGTCTTGCTCTTTCCCCAGGCTGGAGTGCAGTGGCACAATGTCAGCTCACTACAACCTCCGTCTCCCGGATTCAAGCGATTCCCCTGCCTCAGCCTCCTGAGTAGCTGGAACTACAGGCGCGTGCCCCCACACCTGGCTAACTTTTTGTATTTTAGTAGAGATGGGGTTTCATCATGGCCAGGATGGTCTCGAAATCCTGACCTCATGATCCGCCCGCCTCGGCCTCCCAAAGTGCTGGGATTATAGGTGTGAACCACCGTGCCTGGCCCAAAAAAAATTTTAAAAAGAAAGTATTCTACTGATTCTATAATCAAAACATGTTAAATATTAAAACATGTTATTAATACTCCATGTATACTCCAGTATTAATATGTTAGTATTAATACTATTAGCATCTTATTGCAATATCGTGGAAACTAACTTTTCTATCTTCTACCGAGCTTGGAAAGTATTCCAAGTCTTAACTGGGTAATTTATTACAATACGGTATTCTCTCTAGAGGTAGACTGTGCTATGACTTGTATAGCATGGAGAGATGGACTTGAAAATTATCTAAAATCAAATGATTATGTTTGTATATGTTCTATGATTTTTAGGGAACCATAGTAATTACATATACTCAGTTTCATATCTCTATCACTTAGCTTCCAGAGCAGTCTCCCGTTTTCTTTAGTAATTTTAGCAATTGAATTGCTGCCTCCTTGCCCACTGCTGTCATGCTCAGTGCTGCTGGTGACTTTTCTAACACCCTTGGCCTTGAACCTCTCAATGCTAGTGAACACTTTCATCCTGCTTCAGTCATGTATATCACAGCCACAACTTGCACCTGAACATCATTAGGAACCACCCTTTCTAGCTTCAAGATCTCAAACCTCAAAATCAGTCTCCCAATCTCTCATAACCCAAGTCCTTAATCCTCACTCTCCACATGCAAGTTGTGAATATTTTTGCTTTAAAATGTTATCGAGGTGGCTCATACCTGTAATCCCAGCACTTTGGGAGGCTGAGGTGGGTGGAATACGAGGTCAGGAATTTGAGACCAGCCTGACCAACATGGAGAAACCCCGTATCTACTAAAAATACAAAATTAGCCAGGTATGGAGGTGCAGGCCTGTAATCCCAGCTACTCGGGAATCTGAAGCAAGAAAATCGCTTGAACCTGAGAGGCAGAGGTTGCAGTGAGCTGAGATCATGCCACTGCACTCTAGCCTGGGCGACAGAGTGAAACTCGGTCTCAATTTAAAAAAAATGTTATCGGGGCTGGGTGTGGTGGCTCATGCCTATAATCCCAGCACTTTGGGAGGCTGAGGTGGGAGGATAACTTGAGCCCAGGAGTTTGAGACCTGCCTGTGCAAGAGGGAGACCTCATCTCTATTAAAAAAAAAAAATTTAATTGGCAGGGCATGATTGTGGTGCCAGCTACTTGGAAGGCTGTGTGGTAGGATTGCTTTAACCCAAGAATTCCAGGCTGCAGTGATTGCACCACTGCACTCAGACCCTTTCTCTAAAAAATAAAACTTAAATCACTCACTTGTTCAAAAAATGTGCAGTGAGGCCAGGCTCGGTAGCTCACACTTGTAATCCCAGCACTTTGGGAGGCTGAGATGGGCGAATTGTTTGAGTCCAGGACCAAACAGTTGAGACCAGCCTGGGCAACATAGTGAGAGCTAGGTCTCTACAAAAAAATTAAAAATTAGCCAGGTGTAATGGTGTGTGCCTGTAATCCCAGCTACTCAGGAGGCTGAGATGAAAGTATTGCTTGAACCTAGGAGGTTGAGGCTGCAGTGAGCTATGATCACACCCCAGCACTCACCTCGTCTAAAAAAAAAAATGCGCAATGACTCTCATTTCCAATTCAAAGAGCTTTTATGAATGTCTCAATACTTGTCTAGCATATGTGGATGTTTCTGGACTCAAAGTGGCCACCATAGGTGGGAGATCAAGTTGGCTACAGTAGTGTTCCAAGGTTATACACCTATATCTCAGACAAATTGAAGTATAACCATCTCAGAGGTTGTTTTTGTTTTTGTTTTTTTTCTGAGACACAGTCTCCCTCTGTTGCCCAGGCTGGAGTGCAGTGGCTCAGTCTCGGCTCACTGCAACCTCCGCCTCCCAGGTTCAAGTGATTCTCCTGCCTCAGCCTCCTGAGTAGCTGGGACTACAGGCACATCGCCACCATGCCTGGCTAATTTTTTGTATTTTTAGTAGAGATGGGGTTTCACTGTGTTAACCAGGATGGTCTCGATCTCCTGACCTCGTGATCTGCCCACCTAGGCCTCCCAAAGTGCTGAGATTACAGCCGTGAGCCACTGTACCCGGCTATCTCAGAGGTTCTTAAAGCATGTTCCAGGAACCCCTAGGGATCCTGAAACCCTTTCAGGGACGTCTATAAAATAAAAACTATTTTCATAGTAAGATATAATTTGCCTTTCTCTCATCTCATAATTGTATGGAATTATACCAGAGGCTACCTGACATACGATATCACAAGAAATTGAATGAAGAAGGAAATTTCAGAATCTAGGTTTTGGGGTTTTTTAATGTTAGACTTTAAAGAGATTGCAAAAAGTTAAAACAATACCATCCTTCTCATTATTCTTTTTTATTTTAGGATAGTTATTTTACATTAAAATGTGTTATTTATGTTAACATGTAATGGGTTCAGCCTGGGTGTGGTGGCTCACACCTGTAATCCCTACACTTTGGGAGACCAAGACAGGAGGATCACTAGGTCAGGAGTTGGAGACCAACCTGGCCAATATGACAAAACGCCATCTCTACTAAAAATACAAGAAATTAGCCAGGCATGGTGGCAAACACCTGTAATCCCAGCTACTCAGGAGGCTGAGGCATGAGAATTGCTTGAACCAGGGAGCCAGATGTTGCACTGAGCTGAGATGGCACCACTGCACTCCAGCCTGGGTGACAGAGCAAGACTCTGTCTCAAAAAATGAAAATTAAAAAAATGTAATGGGTTTATAATTGTTATTAAATAAGTGTGGTAGGCAAAATAATGGTCCCCTCAAAGATGTCCTTGTTCTCCTAATCTCTGAAACCTGTGAATATGCTACCTTACATGACAAAAGGGACTTTGTGGATACGATTAAGGATCTCTTGAGATGAAGGGACTAGTCTGTGTTATCTGTGTGGGCCCAGTGTAATGACGAGTCCTTATGAATACAAGAGGAGGCCAGGCATGGTGGCTCATGCCTATAATCCCAGCGCTTTGGGAGGCCGAGGCGGGTGGATCACAAGGTCAAGAGATCGAGACCATCCTGGTCAACATGGCGAAACCCCGTCTCTACTAAAAATACAAAAAAAAAAAAAAAATTAGCTGGGCACGGTGGCCCACACCTGTAGTCGCAGCTATTTGGGAGGCTGAGGCAGGAGAATTGCTTGAACCCAGGAGGTGGACGTTGTGGTGAGCCGAGATTGCGCCATTGCACTCCAGCCTGGGTAACAAGAGCAAAACTCTGTCTCAGAAAAAAAAAAAAAAAAAAAAAGAAATGGGCCAGGCATGATGGCTCATGCCTGTAATCCTAGCACTATGGGAGGCCAAGGCAGGTGGATCACTTGAGGCCAGGAGTTTGAGACCAGCCTGACCAACATGGTGAAACCCCTGTCTCTACTAAAAATACAAAAATTAGCTGGGCATGGTGGTGCATGCCTGTAATCCCAACTACTTGAGAGGCTGAGGCAGGGAGAATTGCTTGAACCTGGGAGGCGGGTGCAGTGAGCCAAGATCACACCACTGCACTCCAGCCTGGGCAACAAAGTGAGACCCTGTCTCAAAAAATAAAAAAAGAAAGAAAAAAGAGTGTAGGAGGGACAGTCAGAGGAGATGTGACAATGGATAGAGAGATCAAAGTGATACAATTGCAGTCTTAGGATATAAGGAAGTCATGAGCCAAAAAATGCAGCTTCTAGAAACTGGAAAAAGCAAGGAAAAGAATTTTCTAGAGCCTCCGGAAGGAACACAGCCCTTTGGTTTGATTTTACTTTAATTCTAGTGAAATCTGTTTTGGACTTCTGACCTACAGAACTGTAAGATAATTTGTCATTCAAGCCACTAAGTTTGTGGTAATTTGTTATAGCAACAATAGGACACTGACACAATAACTTTTTAATTTTTCACAATTTTAATTTTCAAGAGAGTAAATACCAAAAGATATAATCCATAAAAGGAAAAGCCTCTTTGGGATCCCTAACGATTTCTAAGAATGTAAATGGGTTCTGAGATGAAAATGTTTAATAACTATTGCTCTAAATATTAATAAATCCTGTGTCTGTCTTGGCACCCTCTCCTTTGACCTTAGCTCTTGCTATTCTTAACTGTATAGACTGGCTTTGCCTTTGCTAAAGTCTTCCCCATTGTTTAAGATCCATCTTATAGCCTCCCTGCTCATCTGAGATCACTCCAGAGACTTCTCTCAACTTTTAACTGCCCCAATGAATCATTCATCTGCCTTGCCTTATTTAAGTCCTGTGCTTGTCTCCTTATTAAATGTGAACTTCTTGAGACCAGGTGTTTCATCCTTACCCATTTCAACCAGTAAGTAATGTTGTATATTGTATATGCATGGAGGATGTTGGATATTCCCTATGGAGAAAATCTTGGGCAGTGGGATAGAAGAGACAGTTTTGTTGTGCGTTTTCTCCCCGTTTGAATAAACATCAGAAAAAATATATATACTCACCAATTCTCAAGAATAAAATAAGGAAGGTAGAATTGTTCAGGGAAAGTCGAGATGCTGTTGACAAAATGACCAAATGACATTGTTACTGATTTTTTAAAAATAATGTGTGTATGTGTGTGTAGTATCTTTAGAATATTTACATTCATTTGATTATAGTTGACAATCCAGTTTTCTTCCGAAACAATTTTTTTTTTTTTTTTTTTTTTTTTTGAGATGAAGGTTCACTCTGTTGCCCAGGCTGGAGTGCAGTGGCACGATCTTGGCTCACTGCAACCTCCGCCTCCCAGGTTCAGGCAATTCTCCTGCCTCAGCCTCCTGAGTAGCTGGGATTACAGGCGTGTGCCACCACGCCCAGCTAATTTTTGTATTTTTAGTAGAGACGAGGTTTCACCATGTTGGTCAGGCTGGTCTCGAACTCCTGACCTCGTGATCCACCTGCCTCAGCCTCCCAAAGTGCTGGGATTACAGGCGTGAGCCACCGCGCCGGGCCCAAAAACAATTTTTTTAAGACAAGATCTCACTGTATGGCCCAGACTGGAGTATAGTGTGGAGTACAGTGGTGTGATCACAGCTCACTTCTAACCTTGAACTCCTGAGCTCAAGCAATCCTCCTGCCTGGCCTTCCAAGTGGCTGGGACTACAAAAGCACACCACCACAACTGGTGAATTTTTTCTTTTTTTCTCTTTTTTTTTTGAGACGGAGTTTCATTCTTGTCGCCCAGGCTGGAATGCACTGGGGCAACCTTGGCTCACTGCAACCTCCGCCTCCCAGGTTCAAGTGATTCTCCTGCCTCAGCCTCTGGAGTAGCTGGGATTATAGGCACCTGCCACTATGCCTGGCTACTTTTTTGTATTTTTAGTAGAGATGATGTTTCACCATGTTGGCCAGGCTGGTCTTGAACTCCTGACCTCAGGTCATTCATCCAACTGATGAATTTTAGAATTTTTTTGTAGATAGGGGTCTATGTTGCCCAGGCTGGACTAAACTGGACTCAAGCAATCCTCCCACCTCAGCTTCCCAAAGCACAAAATGATTTTAAATAATAGTACTAATATCTTCCAGTTTTGGAAGGTTAACATTCATTATTTTCTCAAATGAATTTAATAAAAGAGCAAAAAGAAATCTTCAACTATGTTATATACTTTAAATCTTTCAATTACATAATTAGAATTTTGCTCTTTTTCTTTTTTTCTTTTTATTCCTTAAACATGCATGCCATTGTAGAATTTTTTTAATTGAAAAAAATTTTTTTCTTTTTCTTTCTTTTCTTTTTTTTTTTTTTTTTTGGAGGAGTCTTGCTCTGTCGCCCAGGCTGGAATGCAATGGCACAGCCTTGACTCACTGCAACCTCTGCATCCGGGTTCAAGCGATTCTCCTGCCTCAGTCTGCCGAGTAACTGGGACTACAGACATGTGCCACCACACTCGGCTAATTTTTGTGTTTTTAGTAGAGACAGGGTTTCACCATATGGTCCAGGCTGGTCTCGAACTCCTGACCTCGTGATCCTCCCGCCTTGGCCTCCCAAAGTGGTGGGATTACAGGTGTGAGCCACTGCGCCCGGGCTTTTTCTTTTTTTGAGACGGGGTCCTTCGCTTAAAATATTTGTTCAAGCGGGAGTGCAGTGGCGTGATTGCATTTCAATGCAGCCTCGACCTCCCCGGGTTCAAGCGATCTTTCCACCTCAGTCTTCCGATTAGTGTAGCTGGGACTACAGGCGCGAGCCACCATGTCTGGTTTCAATAAGAATTTTTTAAATAGAAATTTTGTAGAAGCTTCTATAGGCAGTTGTTTCACAGCGGCGAAGGGCAGAACCTGACGGATGACATTCGATAAAGGTTGAGTGGACCACTCCTTTGTTCTTTTCCTCTTCCTTGACTCCGCCTCCTTGCTTTCTCTACGTTCCCTTTTCTCTTGTGCTTTTAAACCCAAAGCGGCCGCCGTAGACGAGGTTGGCAAGATGGCTGCCTGTGCCTTTGCTGGTGTGATGAGAACCGCTTCAGGTTAGTGTAGAGTGAGCTGCTCCTTGCATGCCTTCACAGAATGGGGAACTGGTGCGGGGTGGAATGG
The DNA here is from genome assembly GCA_036589455.1 of Ateles fusciceps. NCBI lineage: Eukaryota > Metazoa > Chordata > Mammalia > Primates > Atelidae > Ateles > Ateles fusciceps. The sequence goes on along the minus strand of JAZHEH010000053.1, from coordinate 1,544,147 downwards.
ACGTTTAGACTGGAGGTTAACAAGTAAAAAGTGTCGTTATTTAAGATAAGAGGGTTGCGCCCAGTTTTCTCTGAGGCGGTGTGACCGGCAGCCAGAGTCCCCGACTCGCACTCGGGCGGGCCTGTGTGTCCCGCATTTTACGCTTCCTTGCCAGCTTTTTCTTCTCTAGAAAACAAGCCAGAGAAACTGGGGCGAAGGGGCGAGGGAGACCAAAAAGGCCCACCTAACTTTCTGATTGAGACTAGGACCTGCTGCCATTCACGACCTTTGACCTTGAGAATTAATTTCTCCTAACTTCAGATTCTACACCTGTAAAATGGGGGTAATACCACCTACCTGGGGATTAAATGAGATCACGCACATAAAGCGTCTTGGGAAGTGCCTGACACATAGTAAGCTTGAAGGCTAATTTTTAACTACAGCCCCTGGCACAAGGGCTGGTATGAGGACTTGTTGACTGAGAGATAGCACAGTAAAGACCACTAAGTTAAGTTGCCGTCACGTTTAGTACTTGTTGCAAAAAGTTAAAGAGCATCTAACTACCATAGGATTCTCAGTAAGTTACTTTCACACAAAATAAAATTTTGTGGAAGAATATACAAGGTTAGTAAAGAAAATGCAACGATGTAAATTTTCCCGTTACAGAAAAGCTTTTTTATGTGGAGTATTTTTTGTGTTCGCGAAATATAATACATATAAAGATAGTTGTATATAGTATGCATGAATGGTTTAACAATTCTAAAGCAAACACCTGTTTAACATTCAGGTCAAAACAGTGCACCACAGAATGCTTCTCTCCACTGTGTATCAAAATTCTCTGCTTCCCCCAAATAGAAGCACTGTTCTCATTTTAGTAATTACTATTAGGTTGCCTGTTTTTCCTGTAGTAGTTCTAGCATCTATATGTGCATCTCTCAAAAACATAGTTTTGCCTGGTTTTGAACTTCACATGAATTGACTCATACAATAAACTAGTGTCTTTTTTTACATTGTGAGATTCATTCATTTTGCATAACTATAATGCTTTCTCATTGCTGTGTAATATCATATGACTGTTCCACAATTCTCCATTTCCAGTTTGGGGCAGTTAGGTACAAAGCTGATTTGATCTTGTCCTGGCGCATGAGTGTAATTGTTTCTGAGGGTGTGTGTGTGTGTGTGTGTGTAAAACTAGCTGTGGAATTGTTGAGTCAGAGAATATGTATATATTCAGCATTGCCTGGTATTGCCAAACTGTTCCACATCCTCACCAACACCTGATATTGTCAGACCTACAAATTTTTGTTAATCTGGTGGCCTTGTAATGATATCTCACTGAGATTTAAATAAGCATTTCTCTGATTAGTGACAAGCTGTAGTGTGTTTGCACATGTATATTGGCCTTTTGAATTTCTTTTTATGAAATATCCACTTAAATATTTTGCCCATTTTCCTATTGGGTTGTCTTATTTATTTAGTTTTTTTTTTTTATGTGTATCCTTTATCTTCTCCCACTCCGGCTGGTCTTTTTTACATTATTTTGGAGTGTCCGTTAACGAAAAGTTATTTTTCATCTACTTGAATTTATAGTTCTTGTATTTTTTAAATAGATGATGTAGGTAGTTAGCAACTTACTATTTAGATTCTATTGTAAACATTTTAAAGAGTGATGTGACAGCTTATTTTTAAATGTCAGTATTTTAAATATGTGGGAAATTACAGCTTTTTAAACTAAACTATTTGATATTTTAGATATTAATAATTTGTGAAAGGGTAGTTTTTCAAAATTCTTTTAGGAAACATGGGATCAAAATCTGTCACGCTCTACCTCACTCCCACCCAGTGCAGTTCATGTCCCCCCATTCAGTCCTTTAATTCATGCCACACAGGGCTATATGTAATTCCCCAAATGTGCATCGTCACCTTTGTACGTCCTATTCCCCTCTGTCTCTTCTTACTCTTTTAAAACTCTGGTTTTGTGTTACCTCTTTTGTGAAAACATCAGTGTTCTCTGTACAAGAGTATGTTTAGAGTAGACTAGTCTGTATGAAAATGCCCAGACAGGGACAGAGGAAATTAGTTACTTCCCTTGATGTACTGCACTTTTGTTAACAAAGCTAGGCTGTTAGGTTTCCGTTACAGGCTTCATCACATGATTGGTCCACCAGAAGGTGCAGTAGATAGAGCCTCCCGGCATCTTTTCCCAGGAATTGCTCTCAATCAAGTTCCCCGTTCCTGTTGTTCCAGTAACCATTTTTTTCTAACTTCAGTGTATTTATTCCTGATTTTATCTTGCTAGTTTTGATCTGTTTTTCTTTCTTCCCCACCCCCCCCCCCCAAGATGGCGTTTCGCTGTTTTTGCCCAGGCTGGAGTGCAATGGTGCGATCTTGGCTCACTGTAACCTCTGCCTCTGGGGTTCAAGTGATTCTCCTGCCTCAGCCTCCTGAGTAGCTGGGATTACAGATGCCTGCCACCACGCCTGGCTAATTTTTTGTATTTTTAGTAGAAACAGGGTTTCACCATGTTGGCCAGGCTGGTCTTGAACTCCTGACGTCAGGTGATCCACCCTCCTCGACCTCCCAAACTGCTGGGATTACAGGTGTCAGCCACCATACCCAGCCTGTTTTTCTTTCTTACTAAAATCACTTGGAGTTCTGATACTCTGTCTCTTCACAAATACATTAGCAAGCCATCGTTCCCAGCTTGTTTTTTATGAAAATTGATAAATATATGTCTTATACAGTCTCAGGATCTTCATAAAATTGAGAACAAAAGAATTTCTGTTTTTAAAAAATTTTTAACTGAGTCATACGAAAATCCGATGACCTATGAAAATTGGAACATTTTGTTTTTTTCTTTTTTTATTTATATCCTTGGCGCTAAACCAGAAAATTGGAACATTTTCTTGTCTCCAGTCCTCCAGTGCACTTCATCTTCCAAAGATTACCTCCTGCCTTATTACATCTGCACATCTTTTCAGTTCTTTGAGGTTTAACTTATTTATACCCGGAGATTTTAATTCCTGCAGTGCTTGGAGAATTTGATTTCCAGAGACTCTATGTAAGGGCTCTCATCAGTTTTCTGCTCCAATGTTTATACTATTTTCAGTTGCAAATTGTTATTTCTTTTTTTTTTTTTTTTTTGGGGAGACGGAATCTCATTCTGTCACCCAGGCTGGAGTGCAGTGGCATGATCTCGGCTCACTGCAACCTCCACCTCCTGGGTTCAAGTGATTCTCCTACCTCAGCCTCTGAGTAGCTGGGACTATGGGCATGTGCCACTCTGCCCAGCTAATATTTTTGTATTTTTAATAGAGATGGGGTTTCACCATGTTGGCCAAGCTGGTCCTGAACTTCTGACCTCAGCTGATCCAACTGCCTCGGCCTCCCAAAGTGTTGGGATTACAGGTGTGAGCCACCGCACCCCACCCTGTTATCACTGATGGAGAAAAGTAAAATAGAGTTTTAAGTGTGTTCTTCATCAGCCGGCCACCTGTTAATATACAGGTTAGGCATCTCTAATCTGAAACTTTTTGAGTACCAACGTGACACCACAAGTGGGAAATTCTTTACCTGACCTCATGTGATGGGTAGCAGCCCAAACTTTGTTTCATGTACAAAATTATTTAGTCAGGGGCGGTGGCGTGGGGCGGTGGCGTGTGCCTGTAGTCCCAGCTACTCGAGAGGCTGAGGTGGGAAGATCGCTTGAGCCCAGGAGTTCTGGGCTGTAGTGCGCTATGCCAGTCGGGTGTCCGCACTAAGTTTGGCATCAATATGGTGACCTCCCGGGAGCGGGGGACCACCAGGTTGCCTAAGGAGGGGTGAACTGGCCCAGGTTGGAAACGGAGCAGGTCAAAACTCCCGTGCTGATCAGTAGTGGGATCGCGCCTGTAAATAGCCACTGCACTCCAGCCTGGGCAACATAGCGAGACCCCGTCTCTTAAAAAATAAATAAATAAATAATAATTTAAAAAAATTATGTAAAATATATAAAATTAACTTCAGCCTGTATGTATTAGATGTGTGAAACAAATGAATTTCATGTAAGATATCTCCTTTATGCAAAAATTGAAAAAAATCCAAAATACTTCTGGTCACAAGCATTTCAGATAATATTCAACCTGTATCATCTTTGCTAAGTGTTCCTCTTCTTTATTATCTGCCATTAGTATTCCTTGTATGTTTTCTCTGTGCTAAATATTTTCCAAACACTTTACATGCTTCATCTCATTCAAGTCTCATTACCTCTTCATAATTAACTTTATTTAAATTTGAGGAAACTGGGGCACAGAGAGGTTAAGTAACTTGCCCATAGTTACACAGCAAGGAAGTCTATGAGCCAAAACCATCTGATTCAAACCCTAGCACTTCTACACCACTTGGCCCCTCATCTGTTACATGAAATCACTGCAGTGGAAAATATGAGAGTAGTTCTGAGTCCCAGCTGAGCATCAGACGCAGATGGACTATTAACCAGCTTTATTGAGGTAGAAGTTACATGCCATGAAATTACCCATTTTATGTGTACATTTTTATGATTTTTTATTAATTTAACAAGTGGTAGAACCATCACCACATTTTCTTTTTCTTTTTTAGTTTTAGTGTTTTTTTTTTGGTTTTTTTTGTTTTTTTTTGTTTTTTTTTTTTAAGATGGAGTTTCACCATGATGGCCAGGCTGGTCTTGAACTCCTGACCTCAGGTGATCCACCCACCTCGGCCTCAAAGTGCTAGGATTACAGGCGTGAGCTACCATGCCTGGCCTAGTCTGTGTTTTTTTTTTAATACTTTAAGTTCTGAGGACATTTTCATTATCCTGTGGAGCTTCTATAACACATACAATTTTGAGTCCCACACTAGACTTTTGTCAGAATTTATGGGTGGAGTCAGAGCTCCATGAGTGATTCTGATTTGCAGCCATGAACTATTAGTCTAGCCAAAGTGGGAAGGACTGACAAGAGGACTGCATCCAGACCACACATCTAGCTCTCTGAAATCTGCCTTCTGACCTGCTCCATCTCACTGCCCACTCCTCCCCAGGCATCTCTGATAGTCAGGCGAGCAGTCTCAGCCTCTTAGGCAGGTCTGGTCCTCAACCTGTACATGTACAGTTGACCCTGGGAACAACACAGCAGGTGGGGTGTCAACCCCCACACAGTTGAAATCCAAGTATAACTTTTGGCTCCTCCAAAACTTAATTACTAATAGCCTACTGTTGGCCAGAAGCCTTAACAATAATAAAAACCATTGATTAACATATATTCTTAGGCCAAGCACAGTGGCTCACACCTGTAATCCCAGCACTTTGGGAGGGCAAGGCAGGTGGATCGCTTGAGCCCAGGAGTTCAAGATCGGGCTGGGCAACATGGCAAAATTCTGTCTCTAGTGAAAGTAGCCAGGCATGGTGGCACATCCTGTAGTCCCAGCTACTCAGGAGGCTGAGGTAGGAGGATTGATTGAGCCCAGGAGATCAAGGCTGCAGTGAGCTATGATCATACCACTGCACTCTAGCCTGGGCAACAAAGGGAGACCCTGCTTGAAGGCAGCAAATCACACTGCCATGTGTGTACCTATGCAACAATCTTCCATGTTCTTCACACGTACCCCTGAACCTAAAATGCAATAAAAAAAAAAAAAATTTTAAAAATATATATTCTGCATGTTATGTGTATTATATACTCTATTACAATAAAGCAAGCTAGAGAAAAGAAAGTCATAAGGAAGAGAGATAGATTACTGTTCATTAAGTGGAAGTGGATCATCATAAAGGTCTTCATCATCTTTACATTAAGTAGTTGGCGGAGGAGGTGGTTTTGCTGTCTCTGGGATTGCAGAGAAAGAAGAGGTGGAGGAGGTAGAAGGAGAGGCTGGAAAGGCAGGCACACTTGGTGTAACTTTTTTTGAAAAAAATCTGTGTGTAAGTGGCCCTGTGCAGTTCAAACCCATGTTTTTCAAGGGTCGCCTGTATTTGTTTCAGTCCCTGTGCTTTCACTTATGTTGTTCATCCTGCCTGAAATGTGTTCCTCCTCTTCTAAGGGCCTGTTCACTTTCTAGAGGAGAACCCAAGTGCCTCTTCTCTTTTCTTCAAGATTCTTTCTCTTGTCACTCTTGTCTCTCCAGGAAGGGTCCAAGCTCTTGTATCCCTGACCTGCCATTATACTGTGTGTGAGAGTTCTGTCTCACCAGAATATAAGATCTGAGAGGTGGGACAAACGTTACACACATCTTTTTACTAGTACTGGACATAGAGCTAGCAAACATCCGACTGAATTGTGATGATGGTTGCACAGCTCTCTAAATTTTCTAAAAATTGTTGAATTGTATATATAAAATGGGTAATTATTTTATGGTTATACCTTAGGTGCTAAAACCTTCACAGGTGAATCTGATGCTCAGGGCACGTTAATTATGTATAATACTTGGTGGCATTGATACATCTCCTAATTTTTAATATCTGGATGCATATTTTGGAGTATTATATTAAGTATATATGCTTCTGTCTTTATAGGAATCCTACGGCCCCTAAATATTTTGGCATCTTCAGCCTACCAAAACTGTGTCAAGAATGCCTCTCTTATTTCTGCATTGTCCACTGGACGTTTTGGTCATATTCAGACACCAGTTGTTTCCTCCACTTCCAGACTTATCACATCTGAGAGAGACCTGACGTGTGGGCATACTTCAGTGACCCTTAATAGGTAGAGTATATTTCCTTTTTTTTTTTTTTTTGAGATGGAGTCTAACTCTGTCGCCCAGGCCGGAGTGCAGTGGCATGATCTTGGCTCACTGCAACCTCCACCTCCTGGGTTCAAGCAATTTTTTTGCCTCAGCCTCCTGAGTAGCTGGGACTATAGGCGAGCGCTACCACACCTGCCTAATTTTTGTATTTTTAGTGGAGATGGGGTTTCACCATATTGGCCAGGCTGGTCTCAAACTCCTGACCTTGTGATCTGCCTGCCTCAGCCTCCCAGAGTTCTGTGATTATAGGCACGAGCTACCATGCCCAGCCAGTAGGGTATATTTCAGTAAACATGATGCTTAGACAAACTTTCCAAGATATTTATGCCTGCAAAGGTATCCTAGAAGTAGGTGGTATTCTTTGCCTACCTGCAGTTAGCTATGCAGACTTGTGCTTGATTCAGTGGGAGACTGACTGACATCCATGTATCTAGGTGCCTGCAGCAGGAAAGTGCCAAACACAGCACGCTTCTGATGTTGTATGTACGCTTTCCTGCATGGAAGCTGTCATCCAAAGTGGAGGGTGAACAAGATGCTCAGCTTATAAGGCTGGGTTGCATGTGTTGGTCACTCAGTCAGCAAACATTCAGTTAAACACCCCCTGGGTGCCTAGCACTGTACTTGGCAAAAAGGACACAAGGATAAGCAAGTTGAAGTCCTCAAGGAGTTTGCAATCTGGTGGGGAAGATGGGTAAGAAATCAAAGTATGATAATAGAATGAATTATTTTACAGGGACTGAGGGGGTGGGTTGTAGAAGACTTGTGAGTTGGTGATGGTTGCTATTCTTATTCATGTTTAGTCTCATGGATCATTGGAATTAATATTGTCTATGAAAAGTTAGCTCCATTCCATTGGAGCAGCTTCACTCATTTCTTCTTATAGATGTGAATTTTAATCCTTTAATCAGATTCCAAGCTAAACATTTTAAAATGTATTTTAGAGTGGCCCCCTTGCTTCCAAGTGTCCTGAAGCTGCCAGTCAGATCTCTAACATACTTCAGTACACGAAAAGGCAAGAGAAAGACCGTGAAAGCTGTCGTCTACAGGTTTCTTCGCCTTCACTGTGGCCTTTGGGTGAGGAGAAAGGTGAGTCTTCACACTGTTACTTAGTTGAAAAAGGAGTGTGAGCAGATTAAAATGAAACAGAATTCAGCTGCACACAGTGGCTCACTCTTGTAATCCCAGCACTTGGGGAGGCCAAGGCGGGCAGATCACTTGAGGTCAGGAGTTCAAGACCAGCCTGGCCAAAAATGGTGAAACCCCAGCTCTACTAAAAATACAAAAATTAGCCGGGCTTTGTGGTGGGTGCCTATCATCCCAGCTACTTGGGAGGCTGAGGCAGGAGAATCACTTGAACCTGGGAGGCGGAGGTTGCAGTGAGCCAACATTACACCACTGTACTCCAGCCTGGGCGACAGAGCGAGACTCCATCTGAAAAAAAAAAGAAAGAAAAGAAAGCAGCAGTTCCCTTTTATTACTTGGAAATTAAATAATTCTTTAAAGATCAAATTTTGGTTCCCTGTAAAAATAAAATAGTTGGCAGAACTTTCTTGCTGTTTAAAAGGTTGAGAGGATTCTCCCATCTTATAAACAGTCTTAAATTTGTAAATAAATGGGTCAATTGGAACTGTCAGCTCATTTCTCTGTTGAAACACTGTGGTGGGTGGTTTTCTACACCAGTCAAAAGAAGCTCATATAATCCATAAGTGGCTGAACTAAAGTTCTGATGATTCTGAGTTTTGTGAATTTGGGACCATTGGAAACATTTCTTCCCTTTTGTGTGTTTTTTTTCTTTTTTTTAAGACAGAGTGTCACTCCATCGCCCAGGCTGGAGTGCAGTGGTATGATCTCAGCTCACTGCAACCTCTGCCTTCCGGATTCAAGCAATTCTTTTGCCTCAGCCTCCCAAGTAGCTGGGATTACAGGTGTGTGCCACCATGCCAGGCTAATTTTTCTATTTTTGGTAGAGAATGGGTTTCACCATGTTGGCCAGGCTGGTCTTGAACTCCTGACCTTAAGTGATCCACCTGCCTCAGCCTCCCAAAGTTCTAGTATTATAGGCATGAGCCAAGGCACCTAGCCACCTCCCCCCACCCACTTTGTTTTTATATCAGTTATTTCCAGGTCCTCATCTAGCCCTCGGTAAAAATAAAATGGGTGGATTTCCTTGCCTTCCTTTCCATTTCCCTCTTACTGGGCTCTGGAGTCCTCATGTTACGGTAAAGGACCTGATCATACTCTCCAATCATAATCCTAGTTTCATTTCAGGGCTCCCAAAATATACCATGTATAGAATACCCTGCTTCTTCAAAATCTAATTTTCATAGGAAAACCAAAAAATATGGGTAGATTAATTTATACTAGTTTGTAAAACAAAGTATTTTCCATGACATGGTTTTATCCAGTAGTCTTTGATATTTATTGTTTATTTCCTTCTTCTTTTTTTTCCTTTTTTTTTTTTGAAGTGGAGTTTTGCTTTTGTTGCCCAGGCTGCTGTGCAATGGCGTGATCTCGGCTCACTGCAACCTCCACTTCCTGAGTTCAAACGATTCTCCTGCCTCAGCCTCTTGAGTAGCTGGGATTACAGGCATGCACCACCATGCCCGGCTAATTTTTTTGTATCTTTAGTAGAGACAGGTTTCTCCATGTTGGTCAGGCTGGTCTGGAACTCCCAACCTCAGGTGATCTGCCTGTCTCAGTCTCCCATAGTGCTGGGATTGCAGGTGTCAGCCACCATGCCTGGCCCCCTCCTTCCATTTTTGAATTTGGAGATTGTCTAAAAAATTTCAAGTATTTTCATAGTGGTTCCATTCCATGAATAATCTTTAAAGGATCCTGGTGGTAATGAGCAGGACAGCAAATTAGGTATTTGTACATCAGAGATCCATAGTAACCTAGTTTGGCCTGCAAACTAAAAAATTACTACACGGATGTAGAGATTTGGCTTTGAATCTTTGCATTTAAAATTGTAAGCAATAAGTAGCAAAAATCTAACTTCCAGCATTTTAAAACCAGAACTCTTAAATAACCTTTCCTTATTTCATCACTGTTCTTACAGAAGTTGATGGTCACAGTGATGGTACTATGACATGTCAGAAACCCATGGCACATTCTCAGCAAAGAGCCATGGCTTTGTTCAGTTGGTATTGTGCCATAAAGAGCCCTTGGCTTGAAAGGACCCAGGGGCTTGCTGTGTGGTTTTAGCCAAATGTTAAGCTGGGTGGCACCTAAGATCCCTTGTGGTTTAAACAGGCTGTGATTATAGTGTTGGTTTTGGTTTTTTTTTTTTTTTTGAGATGGAGTTTTGCTCTTGTTGCCCAGGCTGGAGTACAATGGCGTGATCTCAGCTCACCGCAACCTCTGCCTCCCAGGTTCAAGTCTCCCAAGTAGCTGGGATTACAGGCGTGCACCACCATGCCTGGCTAATTTTGTATTTTTGGTAGAGATGGGGTTTCTCCATGTTGGTCAGGCTGGTCTCCAACTCTAGACCTCAGGTGATGTGCCCGCCTTGGCCTAGTTTTTATATTCAATCTAATTTTCCTTGTCTTTAAAAATAAATTCTTCAAAATTAATAAGACATGTATATGATAAAGTTCTGAGATAAACATATGGATTAACCACTCCTTCACTACTCCTAATGATAGTCTTACCATATTCATAATTCCTTAGAAAAGTACTTCCTATAAAATTTAGTCCCTTGTGTGTGAAAAGTATAAATGAAGTCATATATTTGAGAACTATGCATCACAGCTCTTGTTATACTCAGCCTCTTTAATAAACATTAATGTTGTTACCCTAGCCAGCACTCCGTCCTCCTCTTCATTAGGAAAGACAGTACTTAAGAACTCTTATTAGCCTGGGCAAGATGGTGAGACCTTATCTCTACAAAAATTTTAAAAATTAGCTTGGTATGGTGGTGCACACTTGTGGTCCCAGCTATACAAGAGGCTGAGGCAGGAGGATCACTTGAGCCCAGGAGGTAGGCTGCAGTGACTGTGGTCATGCCACTGTACTCCAGCCTGAGTGACAGAGTGAGACCCTGTCTCAAAACAAAACAAAAAAAGAACTCTTACTAGCTCTCAGAATTCTGTCTGCTCCTTCTCTAATCAATGGTTTCTTTTTTAAAATACATAACATGAGAATAATAGTATGTTATTAAAGATTGCTGAAGGGATAGTAAGATCATGCCTATAAAGTTAGTGATTATAATTTTGTGTTACCTTGTCCTTTCCCAGCACATTGAGTTTTATTTTCTGTGAGTTTAATTTAAATAACATTTAAAAAATATATATTACGTATTACTTTTTCAAACTACACATGCTTTCTCCATCCACCCCCCACTGAGAATCACATCTTTCCAAAAAATATTCTAGCCCCTATGGAAGACTGGTTTTTGTCCTTATTGGGTCTGTAAACCTTGAGTTGTGAAGATACCTGTTGTTTTCTACATAATATGATGTTTTACATTTCTTTGTAATGTCTGACAGGCTGGTTATAAGAAAAAACTATGGAAAAAGGAACCTGTAAGAAAAAAGCGACTGAGGGAATTTGTATTCTGCAATAAAACCCAGAGTAAACTCTTAGATAAAATGACGACATCCTTCTGGAAGAGGCGAAACTGGTATGTCGACGATCCTTATCAGAAATACCATGATCGAACAAACCTGAAAGTATAGATCAGAAGTTTCACTTGTTTCTCAGTTATTGAATTGTATCTTTGTGTACATGATATCTTTGCAAAAATGAATAAGCATAAAACTTGATGTAAATTATACCAATGAATATGTAAAGATACAGTGACAACATTAAACTTGTACAAGTTTTAAAACTTAATGGATCAGACTTTGCCAGACTTGGTTAGGGAAACAGAAGTTTAGAATTGTGCATTATTTTTAACAAATGGTATTGGCCTAACTAGTTGTTTCAGTTAGACTTATTTAGTTGCAAGGAATCTCAAGTGGGACAAACAAAAAGACTCAAAAGCTACAAGTTAGCTCAAACAGTGTGACATAATTTTAAGGATATGGGCCTGGGAATTCAGGAGCCACCTCACTAACCCCATCTCCTACCCAGAAATCACCCCCCAGCATCAGGAAGAGCAGAAATTGGGTGGTGTTCCTCAGCAGGAGAAGGTGGATGTTTAGGCTTGGGCTCTGCCACACATTTGATTCTTTTTACATTGTTTACTCCATTCTCCCTGTACTCACTAACTTCTCTAATTCACAGCGTTTGCATACTTACAGTTTCTGTTTCCTTGTAATAACTTTTAACTTGCACCTTTAGGTTCTTTTCTACATCATGACTTTCAGCTCCTGTCTCTAGTCTCTAATTGCCAAGGGAATTTAACTGGGCCAGACTACCTTTTTATACTAGGTCTGGTCAGGTCATTGTCTAGAGTAGGGATTGGCTGCTGTTCTTAAGTCAGGAGCCCACCCTAGCCCACAGCGTATTAGCAGGTTTGCATTCAGCAAAAAACAGTTATGTGAGCAGTTTCACTTGGAGGTTCACGTGGGATGGCAGCACACTTAACGTCTAACATACCAGGTTCATTGTGTTCATGACACTTCTCATTTATTGTAACAACATTTTTTCTTTCTTTCTTTCTTTTTTTTTTTTTTTGAGACAGAGTCTCATTCTGTTGCCCAGGCTGGAGTGCAGTGGTGCAATCTTGGCCCACTGCAACCTCTGCCTCTTGGAGTGATTCTCCTGCCTCAGCCTCCCAAGTAGCTGAGACTACAGGCCCGCACCACCACACCCAGCTAATTTTTGTATTTTTACTAGAGACTGGGTTTCACCATGTTGGCCAGGATGGTCTCCATCTCCTGACCTGGTGATCCATCCGCCTCAACCTCCCAAAGTGCTGGGATTATAGGCATGAGCCACCGCCCCCAGCTGTAACATTTTTTCATAGAGAGGAGAATAAATAGCCTTTCAGCATGTCTGTTCATGAAACGGAAGAGGCTATACAAGTGAAGACAAGGGCTTTTAATGCAAATTTGAAAGATATGTATTTATTTTTTTTTAGAGACAGGAGTCTTGCTCTGTTGCCCCGGCTGGAGTGCAGTAGTGCAATCATAGCTCAGTGAAGCCTCGCACTCCTGGGCTCAAATGGTCTTCCTGTCTCAGCTTCCCGAATAAGGATATGTATTTCTTAAAAGTCTATCCACTTGAGATTTCATGTTTTCACTTGTAAGGACAAACTTTTCCCACAATTTTCAATTTTCCTTTTTTTTTTTTTTTTTGAGACAGAGTCTCACTCTGTTGCCCAGGCTGGAGAGCAGTGGTGCGATCTTGGCTCACTGCAACCTCCACCTCCCAGATTCAAGCCGTTCTCTTGCCTCAGCCTCCCAAGTAGCTGGGACTACAGGTGCCTACCACCACGCCCAGCTAATTTTTTGTATTTTAGTAGAGACAGGGTTTCACCGTGTTCTACAGGCTGGTGGCAAACTCCTGAGCTCAGGCAATCCGCCTGCCTCAGCCTCCCAAAGTGCTGGGATTACAGGCTTGAGCCACCACGCCTGGCCAATTTTTCAACAATCATTGTAGAAACTAATGGGGGAAAGAGTAATCTCAGTTGTTTTAGAAACGATGAAAGGGTTAAGCATTGTTTACTTGAAGCAGGTGGGAAGCAGCACTGACTGAGTAAAATTCAATTGAGTGGTTATAGTCTAGGGCAGTGGTTCTCAGCTCTCCCATCAGAATCATCTGGGAAGCATTTTTAAACAGCAGAGCACTTTGAAAACCATTATTAAATAGAATTATGCATGAATTACTGTTTCACATCCTTTAATGTAGTAGTTGGTGATAATAAGATGAAATTCCTCTGTTGTTAGTAAAATTAAAGTAAAAGATAACCGAATTGAAGTTCTGCAGCCTGTCAGGCCAGGATTATTAGGGGTATTCCTTGAAACTAGTATGTGTTCATTAAAAGAAGAAGGGATAACAATAGAATGATCTAAAGTGTGTGTCTGTTTATGGGACCAATAAATAAAGAACAGACATTTGATTTGAGCTGAGGTAAGAGCCTGAAACATGGAATGGCATTCTGTTTAGATGAATTTTCATTTCTTCGCACTTCTGAGATGGCAGAGCCAACCACTTACAAGTCTTCCACATCTTTCTCACCTGCCTGGCTCCTGCCTGCTGATGTACCTCTGGGTAGTGGGATGGAAATGGTACCTGCAGAAGTTTGGGAGAAGGACAGTCTTGCACAGTCTCCATGACTTCTTTAATGCAAATATGGACGACAAGGGTCTCTGTTACAGGGGCCTCAGAGCACCTTCGTTTCTCCTCTAGACCAGGGACAGGAGGTATAGAGATAAGGACTGGCAACCAGAGCCTCAGCATCCAAAGATGGGCGGAAGTGGGAGGGCTGACAGGAATTTCATACATACAATTTTAGTTTTGTGGGTAGGAGGGATTATCATCACACTGACTTATAATCTGACAATAAAATGTCTTTCATTAAAGAGTTTACCTAAATGATGTTCAACTATATGTATAACTTATAAAATATTAATAGATGTATAATTTGTTTATTCAGGTATATATATAATTTATTGAATACCTACTATGTCCCAGCATATCTACAAAACTGGCTACATATATATCTATCTAACTGCTGATCCACATTTCTAGCCTTACAAAGGACATAGTGATTAGTTAAGCCCTAATTTAGATTTGAGGAAACTGAAGCTGAGAGAGGGTTAAATAAGTTACCCCAAAGTATAGCTAGTAAGACCCAGAATCTCAGTCTCACTCCTGGGGATCCTGTGTATTTCCCCTAGTCTTCTAACAACACATGAAAATTCATATCTGAATCAACAAGTGACTGTAATATGGTACTATAAATACTAAACACTTCTTCATAGCACTGTACCAGTTCAGCTTTTAAATTTTATTACTTTGCTTTCCTGTCCTTTGCCAACTCTTAACCTGGTTAATGTCAGTTCTGTCGACATTGGACCAGGCTCAGGAAATAAACTGGATTTCCAGCCTTTTTTTTCCCATCTCTTCCTTCTTTTAGTCCTCTGAATCTGCTGCTTACCACTGCTTTATTTTACAGTCCTTTTGTCAAACATAGATTCCGCGGGGGCCCCCCCGCGGGGCCGCCCCCCCCCCCCCCCCCCCCCCCCCCCCCCCCCCCCCGAGAGGAGAGGGGGCGGGCCCGGGGCCCCCCCGCCCCCCCAAATTGGTTTTCAAAACACATCATCTGATTTTCTTTCCCTCTCAACATCCTGTGCAACAGGCATAGCGCCTGTCCAGCGCCAAGTTAGCAGGCCAGTCGGTGGCTGAGCACTCAGCTTCTAATCCTTGTTACCTCCCATATTTGAAAAAAAGTATTATTTCCTCTTTCCTGATAAGCCCAACCCTACAAAGATGTTTTTTAAAAGAAAAATGTTCAGACTTTATTCAAGATGTGTATCAGGCATTATAACAAAACAGCAGAACTTCAACCTTTGGAATACTGTAATTTTACATCCCTTTGATGCACACAGTCCAGTATACTATTTTATTACAGATCGTTCTATAGGGACTACAGAAATGAACTGGAGGAAATGTGCACAGTCACAGTCCAGAATATCAGCTATGGGAGTGTACGCTGTTAGAGGATGAAGCACATCCTTTGCCATTTCAAATACTGTGCGAGGTGGAGGACTAGGAAGGCTCAAAGATGGTCATGGTTGACAAGCACTCTTACCACAAACACATGGACAGCTTATCACGGAGAACATACATTTCAAAGGCCAGCAGAGTGAGCAAGCTATTCACACAGCCAGGAGGGATTATGACTAAACTCCAGTTCATAAGCACAAGTCCACATCTCACCTCCTCAGAACAGGTGCTAAATGGCAATTAACTAAAAGTTACGACATGAACATTACAGACTTTCCAGCTAGTATTTTGTAAACAGCCTGTGTCTGTAAGTCAGCAAATTAAAAACATTCAGTTGTATCTTTGAGACAGAACACCACACCACTACATGTATACTTACAGGCTTTCACATTTTATGTCAGTCCATACACAAATCTACAGCTTGTCAGATACGTAAACACATTTTGCCAGAAATATGACAGCTGCTCTCAGTTGTACAGTGAGTGTCTTTAAGAGAGAAACCGACTCCCTAGTCAACACTTGAAGGAAAAATAGTTACATTTACATTAAGACAGCAGTTTGGATACCTTTATATTTTTCAATTTTGAATGAGAAGTAATACAGCATGTCTGAGAATAGAGCGCTTCAAACTTTTTTGGCATAGTTAAGTGCAAATTTGATAACCTGTACTTGTCACAACTTTCCATTGTAAAGTGGTGAAAATATAGCTTGTTCACAGTAGGATTTTAAACTGCTGCTAAAGGCAATTTACTGTTTGGCAAAAAAAAAAAAAAAATTGCTAAGAAGCTGTGTAAGCTTTTTTTTTGCAATTGTTTCTGATAATTCTGGGTACTTCCAACTAACAGGTAAATATATTTTAAAGAGTACTCTTCTTCTGTCTGGAACTGCTTATTGAGCACGAAGAAAACATTTTCTGTCTTCCTTAACAGATTTAGGTATTGATGGGTGTGGGGCACAGAAGATGAGCAAACAGCCTCTGTTTATCCTCTCAACCACAAATTTGCTTTTAGGTGTATTTTCCTATACCCTTTTGCAAATTACAAAATCGTCTTCAGAGGAACTGTGGGTAGACAGGATTCCAATATGCATCTCTGGCAACAGTCAGCTTCAAATCAAACCCTTTCTGGGGTGGCTAGATCCAGCTAATGTGTCATCAGCAAAGGCCTCTAATGTGTGTTTGCGTAGCTCAGTAATGGAACAGTTTTTAATTGGGCCTGTTTATAGTTGGTTGACAGTTCTATATGGTATATAACACTAATTCTCTAGTCTGTCTTCTGGGCATATCTACGAACAAATACAATCCAAATATTATGAGTAACTGGGTTGTGACCACTGCATGCATTACACTGAAAGAAAACACCAACTCTAAGCACAAATATACTATTCTTACATTTTAGCTCAGCTCTCAGCGGGGAGAGCAGCTACCTAGGACCACAGTGCCATTTAAACCAGAATCTTTTCAAATAAAATTCTCAATCTAAGTGGAAAGTCCCGTCAGAGAGTGCTTTATTCTCCTACCAAGCAGTCCAGGCTTGTATAAAATGTCTGATCAGGCCTAGAGTGCCCATGAATGTGCGTCTGCTGTTTCCATTCTGCACAGGCCAGGAAGGGAACAGAAGGTGTGAGTCACAGGTGCTCATGGGTCTGACCAGCAAGTCTAACCCATAAAGATCTCAACCTCTAAAACCATTCTAGAGCCCACCATTTTGACTGTTACACATGTGTTTCAGATGTATGTTATGGCTTATCTGAAACAGCACAGTTCTCAGGTTTTTTTGTGTGTGTTTTTGCTAAGCTAAACAAGGTTCACCAGAGTTCGCTAAAACAAGGTGCTCAAAGTGTAAGCTCCTCTGGGGAAATCAGCAGCAGCACTGGTCACCATAAAGGAGAAATCATCCTTTGTCAAGCACAGAATTACTCCTTCCAACAGCTCTACATGTTCTCATTCTCAAGAAATTGGGCCAAGGGCAAGCTACCTGCCTATCCCTGGAAAAGATTCAGAGGGTCCTAATCCGGAATCCAGGGAGGAGATGAGCTTCCTGCGACTCTTTTCTTATCCTAGGATGTTCCCCTGACCTCTCATCACATTCTACTGTGTTGTGAAATATTGTTTCTCTTCATTTGTAACTTGTCTGGTCTTTTGACTAAACAACTATCTAAAGAATAGAGACCGCATTCCTGCAGGGAAAGGGATGTCTTACTGGAGCTGTATTTGGAAGCTTTATAAGCACATCTGAGACGTTCTCTAGAATCAAAAAGTTTTTTATATCTCTGTTTTTGCAGTTTTCTTACATATCAGAACCTCTGGCAGCCCTTGCAAGTCCATCATATTAAGCCAAAAGCCATAAATATGTACATCATAGTTCAAAGTATTAGTACCAAGAACAAAGAAGGTTTAAAAAAAATGCTTTGTTTGCATTTACAGGACTAAAAACTAAGTATGCAACAGATAGATTACAAATGTACATCTCAGCAGCATAGGGGTGATGCTTTTATCTTTCTAAAAAAACACACTGCTGTCTATGACAATCCAATTGTAGAAAATTATCAACCTCAGAAGACTTAAAGGTCACCACCCCTGCCCCTACTACCTTTCCCTTTAGCCTCTCCCCCAGGAAAATAAAGAAAGGGAGAAAAAATCCTTAAAAGTGGAAGGGGAGAGAGAAAAGGCCGTGTTTGTGAGGCTGCACACACAAAGCACATCCAGCTTGCGGATTTTTATGTTATTAGTGAATAGCTCTTTAAGGCAGAGAAGAAACATTCTGTGGATCCGGTGCAGTTGGCTCATCTCACTCACGTGGTTTCGGTGGCCGAGGATGAGGTACTTTTCTTCCTGAAGCGAGATCGAAGAATTCTAGGCGGTGCCTGGTAGAGAAAACAGAAAGGTGTCCCTCAGTTTGGTGCAGATGTGGGATCTTTTGAGGTCAGCACCTGGAAGGCATTGTGTTGAGACTTCCAGCTCCTTTGGCCAAATGCAGCTGGCTGGGGCTGGGGTCTATCTGAATCTTGTAACAGGAAGCAATCATCAGAGTCCCATCCCCCCGTATCCCATGAAACTGACCATTTTGAGAGGCTGATGCCTCCCTCTTAAATTATGCTCCTCGATCTCCCAAGGGAATGGTTGTGCAGAATGACACATCTTTCTTGTTCCGCCTGAGGAGCAAAATGATCTTAAATGATTCGGCAGAAAGAGACACTTCCCCATCACTTTGCTTTTGTTATTTCCTTTGGGAACCAGCCTAATGTTTTTTGGTACATGCCTCAAATTTCCATCACTAAATTTCTAGTTCCCTTTCTGGATGTGAAACCTTCTAATATACAGCATACCACACCACAAAGGCAAACACCACCTTGAAGTACAGGTTGAATGTCCCTTATCCGAAAATGCTTGGGGTCAGAAGTGTCTGGGAATTTAGATTTTTTGTTTTTCAGATTTTGGAATGTTTGCATATACATACCAGTTGCACACCCTAATCTGAAAATCTGAAATTCAAAGTGTTCCTATGAGCATTTCCTTTGAGCATGACCTTTGTACATCTCGTCTGTGCTCAAAGAGTTTCCGATTTTCTGATTAGGGATGCTCAACTTATATAAAGGGCTCTACCTCATGTCTCCTACAAATGACTCTCAAGGGACCCCTCCTTCCATGGGATACACAGATCACAGGAGGAGTTCCTATTTCAGTGAAAACGAAGTGAACATTTTCTGGCACAGCACTGGAGAGGGTTCACACAACTGGCCCAACCTAACCTCAGCTCCCGTGTGTGTTCACTTACCTGTAAACACAGAGAACTTCTTTCTTTACACTGTGCCCATTCACACCTCTGTTCCTTCTAACTGGAAGCCCTCCCTCCCTCCTCTGTCTTGCATATTTCTAGGCCTCCTGAGGACCCAGTTCAAAAGTCACTTCTGCAAAAGTTTCCCACAGCCCCTCCCGCCACTGCCCAGCCACACACAACCAGGCGTTATCACCGCCTTTGTTCTCTCATCATGTTTTGTACATGTCCCACAGCAGAGGACTTTGTACCCAGTGAGAAGGGGGAGGGGACTGCTCACTCTCTCCACACCAGACTGGGGACTTCCTGAGAGCAGGCCCATGTCACATTTGCCACCATTTCCTGGTGAGTGGCTCAGTGCTGGGCAGACATGTAGAAGGGAGGCAGTGAATGAGCCAGAGAACAAGACTCAGGCCCTCATGGAGTCCTCATGCTACAGCCTTACCACTAGGAAATGCTTACCAGCCGCCTCTGGACAGAGACTGAAAAAAGAACAACAGAACCCAACTTTCCAGTAATCTGCCTCTTGGTGGGCTGGTGAACAGTAAACAGTAAAGCAGCTTGTGCAGCTTCAATAAACAAAAGCAAAACAGCACCAACCCTTGGGCCCTAGAATTCTTCAGGCTGGGCTCCTCTCCTCATCATGAGGCTGCCCAGGCTGGATTGCCCAGGCTGGACTCCTCCAGCAGTGTCCAAGCCCAGAATATCCTTTCCTAAAACCTCTAAGTTTAAAAGGGATCCATGTGTAACTCATCTTGGAAAGGAACCTGATGAACCACATGGAGGTGGTGATAATTACAGTCCTAACGAATAAGAATGCTAGGCCGCTGTGTTTGTGGAGGGGGACCGTTTCAAGGCGTCTCCCTATATAAGTTTCACAAGGGTCTGTATGGGGACTTCCTATTTGCTTCAGATGGCCTCTCAGGCTGCGATACTCGGCGGATGAGGAATAGGAGAGGAGACCTTAGGAAGCAGAGAGGAAGACTGGGGTCCCTGCACCTGCGCTCATAACTGGTGACTCCCTACCCACCTCACAAAGCAAGGCCCAGAGGGCTCCAGGCTCAGCCCTCCTGCTGCCAGAATTCCATCCACATCCTACAGCTGACAACAGCATATATGTCAAGTGTTTTGGTTTTGGTAATTCTAAAGGGCTGTACCCCTTTAGTAACATTTCATGAATAGCTACTTTGTACCTGGCACTATGCTGTGTCTTGGAGATACAGTGATGAACAACCCTTATTCTTATTTATAAAAACTTTTCAAATAACACATTCTGAGTTTTCTTCCCCCCCAAAATACCCATTTGGGTTGCTTTTACTTGTATATCAACTTAGATTAGTGCTTGTTAATATCTGGAAGAAACAAAACAAAACAATAAAGAACTAGATACTTTACTACTGTCCTATTACTTTTTCTTTTTCCTTTTTTTTTTTTTTTTTTTTTTGAGATGGAGTCTCACTCTGTCATCCAGGCTGGAGTGCAGCGGCGCAATCTCACTGCAACCTCCGCCTCCCGGGTTCAAGCGATTCTCCTGCCTCAATCTCCTGAGTAGCTGGAATTACAGGTGCGTGCCACCACGCCTGGCTAATTTTTGTATTTTTAGTAGAGATGGGGTTTCATCATGTTGGCCAGGCTGGTCTCGAACCCCTGACCTCAGGTCATCCACTCACTTCGGTCTCCCAAAGTGCTGGGATTACAGGCATGAGCCAGTATACCCAGCTCACACTCCTATTTCTAAATGAAATTAATAGGATTTCCTCTCCTTGGCAAGTAACTGGATGCTATCCAGTGGCTGGTTCTGCTTGTTTGATGGAAGGAGATCTTCCCATCCCAGGCACTGAGGAGATGTTGGTGCCGGGAGATGCTGCTCCCGGGACCCCCAATCTCCAGGGCACAGCCCTTAGACAAACACACTCCAACCCGCAGCCCCAGACACTTTGTACCTCCAGGGGCAAGTCCGTCCTTCGAGGTGCTTTATACTTGTACATGAAATCCAGCAGGTCTTCCTCCTCCTCGTCAGAAAACGCCAATGGGTTTTGGACCTGGTGGGGCTCCCATGCCTTCACACCACCCTCATTCACATCTCCCTCAACCACTTAATGTCCATTTACAATCTACATAGAGGAGACAAAGTATAGCAAGGAGGCGTCAGAGCAGGGAATAAGGAAGGGCAAGGTTAGGCACACAGCACACCAAGCCAGGCCTGTGAGGACAGCTGAGGCCCCTGGGTCCGAAGCAGCACTGATGTTTTGGGGGCCTCCTTGCAGAGTCTGGGATTGTGAACATACAGTTGTATCTCCAGGCACTGTGCACAGAAACAACCACAGGCTCAGAATCTACTGAAAAGCTACCAAGGGGGCACCACTTCCCTGGGTGAAGAAAGAAGCTGCCCTAACTGAGACACATCAATCCCTGCAGCTCAGTCCTGTGATCCCACACCAGATGAATGCTCGGGGAAAGAATCTCCTCTAGAGAGGACGGCAGCAATGATTTGGGGTGGGGTGGGGGGAGCAGTTTCTATGTTATACATACAAGCCATGTCGACAGTGTATTATACTTGCATATTCAGCTCCAAGCATTCTGTAAGAGACAGGATGTAAAATGCCAGGAAGCCTTAAGGGATAACCTCAAACAAAGCTTTGTAGGTTTTTTGTTTTTTTCGAAGTCCCAGTCCAAGAGAAGCAGAGAAACCTAATGGAAGGAGAATCTGATAGAAGCCTCTGCCAAAAAAAATGACAGCAAGAGTCCTGTTTTAGTCTGCCTTGAATACATCTGCAGGAAAAGCTTTAGAATTAATTCATCTCATTGAACACACAGTATTTTTTAAATGTTAGATGCTAATACATATTCCATATCATCTGGCTAGGTGGTTCTATCTTAGTTGAGATGTAAAATATCTTCTGCTCCTACACAGCTTATTTGCTATCACACACACATATCTTTCTATGCTTCATCTATTGCTTTTACCTAGAATCACAGAATGGAGAATTACGGGGTTCTCAAGCCATCTAGTCCGATCACTGTGAGGCCTCCAGAAAACCAGAGCTCTTCCTGGGACACCATGCTCCTAAGAGCATATTCAGCACGGAATGTGCTCTCTCTCCATCAACAGTGGACTTGCTAGACTATACCACCACCAGGCGTGGAGTAAAACAGACAAGTAAACCCTAATCTAGGGCAGCTTTATCAGTTACCACTGCTGTGTTCCCCAATAGCCAGCAGGAGGCAGCACAACACCCAAAGCTGAATTGTAAGCTGCGGCGTGATTGGTTCAGGCTGGGCCTTAGTAAGTAAAGTCCTGAGATCATTAATGTTCCTTTGATTTTTTTTTTTTTTTTTTTAATTTCTACTCTGCACTTCCCCAGCTTATTTACTCTGGCTTTAGTTTGTCTTCTGGTCCCTTCCTCTGTCCTAATCAGCTGCATCCTATTGAACACAAAGACCTGCAACTCCAGGGAGCCCTCTCTGAATACTCTGGCCCTCCCTGGCCTCCCCCACTCTGAGACCTGAGACAGTGCTCGGAGGCTGTGCCACACAGTTTGTGCTGGGTCCTCATGTCAGTCTCATTGTCTCAGCCAACAGAAGGCATCTTGAGGTTGGGGGCCATGGCTGATCCTTCCTCAGTCCCTCTGAGCGCCTGACCTAGGGCTGGGCACACAGTCAGTGGCCACTAATCAACTAAACTAAGTAGAAGCCTGAAGTCACCTCAGAGAGCTCAACTCTCGTCCCAAGTCAGCTTGACACCCATTCACCAAACCAGGAAATTCCTTCTGGACACAGAAACCTCCTGCCTGGCAGGAGGGAAAAAAGACCAAAAGCCTTCAGACCAAGGCAGAAACTATAGAAGCAGCCTGGCAGCCCCACCCCAGCAGCAATCCTCGTGACATAGAAGTGGGGAGGATGCTGGTTCGAGTCTGTGCCTCTGCATATGCTGTACCATTCACATCTGGGTCCAGGGCTTTCCCTGTACTGATGGTTGTGGGCATGAGAAGGTGGCCCAAGGTCACCGTGAGATTCTCAGGCATCTAACAACCCAGCCCAGTCATCCAGTCTGGATTCACTGAGGCTGAGCAATGAACTCAGACATTATCAAAATCACCATCATCACTGTAATCTCAGGACTGAAACCAAAATGGCTTTGAGCATGTTCTCCACTGCAAGGACTGTAGGGTAGAAAAGAAATGACCCTCCAGCCCAGTAGAAGTGATGGTTCAAGGACAACCCAGATATCCAAGCGGGAATAGAAACAAGTGCTCAGCTCAGCAGAGGCTGGGAGCAAGAGGCCAGTGTGGACAGTGAGGGAGCCACAAGTAGCCTCAGGGGAAGCTACAGAGATAGCCTCCTAAAAAAGGAAGACCTCTCCTAGTCACTGTGTCCGCTGGGCATTTCTGCCAAGAATGTTGTCTATAATATTTGCCTTACTCTCAGAACCAGAGAGAATAAAATAATTCTAAACAAGACAAGCTTCCAAGCCTCTGGTTGGCTGTTGCACTGTGGACATGAAACTCTTAACGAATTGCATTTCCCTCTTTGCAGTGGTTTCAAGGAAGCCAGGTGTCTTGACAGTCAACACCTTGATGGCATGCATTTAAAATATTCTTCTCCCCCCCCCCCACTTCCATCTTACTTGCCCACTCCCTTTTCCCCCTGCTTCATTTTTCTTACTTTGATTTGCTACTTTAGATATATTTCCACAAGTAGACCTAACTCCTTTTTAGATCAGGAAGGAGTATAAATGGAGAAGTGAACCCCACAGAACATAGTCCCAAAAAAGGGGCACCAAGAAGAGCATGAGGGTGAGTAGCTGGGTAGAAAATTCCATGCCTTGCCTCCTCTGTGTTCTTGTCCCTGAAGATCTAAAGACAACAGGTCCTTACCCCTGGCAACAGGCCTGAAAGAGTATTGCTGTTCCCATCTTCATACTCTAATGGCTCCCAGAGACAACATGTATTAGAGGAGGGTCTCCCATCCAAGGTCATGGCTGTAACAACTTGCAAACCTCAGGTGATGGCAGCCATGGCCTTGAGCCTGAAGAGCTGCCACTATGATGCCCAAAGCTGGGTTGCTTCTAGGAAAGGGCAGGGTCTCTGCTGTCTTCCACAGCAGGGAAATGAGTGTGTGGCCTTGGCTGATGCTTCTGTATTAGCAAATATGTCAGCCGGGCTACAGCAGGCAGGGCTGCAGGCTCCACCTCTTCTCTCTGTGGGGAAGGCAGGGAGGGAGAAACTGGCAGAGCCTCTCAGCCCTTTAAAGGCCTGTGTAGCCTGCACTGGGCCCAGGGCTGCCCACCCCTGCAGTACAGCAGAACCTCTCCCAGGTTAGCAAAAACATCCTACACAGCACACACATTAGTGGGAGCATTAATGGAATGCAGCAAACGTCTGCAGAAGAGCACGCCCGTCTGGAACACTTACATCCACGTCCCCAACAGCACCGAGGAGAGAGAAAAGAACATTCTGTTAGAGAAGGGTCTTTGGCACTGAAACTCATGCATGTGTTCATACTCATGCACACACACCCATCCACACAGACACACTCACATACACACTCACATGCACACATGCTCGCTCACTTCCCATACTCTAAACATCAGGCAGCTCCTCCTGCTCTGGTCAGAAGAAGTACACTGCCCAGAGGCCACACTCAAAATGCAATTCTCTCTCTCTCTCTCTCTCTCTCTGAGAGGGCAAAAAGGATGACTGTTTTTAAAAACTATGTCCTACATTCTTGATTTTAAAAAGTGGGGAGGGACACCTCTATGACTAACCACAGGCAGTAATCCAGAGTTCAGTTCTATATTACCTAGAGGTAGGCAGAGAAAAAAGAAGGGAGAGATAATAATAGTCACATAGAAAAGAGAGACATGCAGAAAACAATAGCAAATCAGCTGACAAATGGGACAGGAACAGAGTAAAGGTAGGAAGAGAATGTTCTGGCATCTGAGATGTGCAGCTTAGAATAGAGGCTGCTGCCCTCTGAGGCTCTCAAGCTCTGTCACTGCCCTAAAAGGCACTTAGCAGCCTCCAAAATGCCTCCTTTTCCCTACCCCCATCATGAATTAAGTCCTGAATTGACGACTCCTAGAAAATGTTTCTGTCTGCTGAGGGCCCTGGGGCCCTACGTGGCCCCAGAGGTAATCTGAATCTTTCCAGGCTTTGGCCTGAGTGAGCCCCCACTGTGACAACATTTCAGGGGACCAGGAGGAAAGTGTCCCCAATACCTGTGAAATCCTCTTGCTGCTTAAGAGTCAGCCTATAGCCCTAAGTGCAAGACAGACCTCCCCCAACACCATCTGCCATCACTGCATAATCCAGTAGAGACTGTAAGAGCTGGGAGGGATACCTTATGGAGGGGGGAGACTGAGGCCTGCAGAGTGCAGGGGCTTTCCCAAGGCCTCAGAGGGAATGGTGTAAACCAGTCATCAGAGGGTTCCTTGCATGCAGACCTCAGAGACAGGGAGAACTTCAGGGCACAGGTTTAAGAGGCCCTTGGAGAGGCAGAGGACCAAGAAAGTAAGGGCTGGGGCAAAGGCTTCCAGGTCTTGAGGCCTCCACCAGGTCTCACCTGCTTCCGACTGTCCAGCAGCCTCCATCACAGCAGCTCCCAACCCACTCTGGGACGAGGAGCCAGAACTTGGACACTGAATCCTGGACACACTCTTGTGCATGTGCAGCCTTCCAGAGCTATTCAGTTCCTACAGTCATCTACAGCTCTCTTGAAATGCACTTGAAATGCACTGGAAACGCTGTGTCTGATCATGAAACCACCAGGTGTCATGGCAGGGGGAGGGCTTCTGAGAGCAGCACAAAGCAGCGCCAGGGAAAGAATGGAGGAGAGGGCAGCCCCTCTCCCCCGACCCCCAAGTGTCAGTCTCCCAGAATTAAAGGCTTTTGGAATGGCTCACGGAATTTACAGACTCAAAACTACAGTGTGAATAGACAGAAATCCCTGTGATTGTCTGCAACCACTGGGACCGCAGGGTCATTTCCCATGAACTAGTGTGTCCACCAGGCCAGCATCTAGTGCCCCGTGCTGGAAACAGCTGCACGCAGCCCCTTCATTTCCAACGTGGACCAAGGGGCCCCATGGGACACAGGGTTCGAGTCAGAGCTGGGCTAGGACATTGGTCTCCACCTGCAGCGCTGCTCAGGACTCCTCTATCAGTTCACTTTAGCCTGTGGCCTCCCGAATCCCCAGCTCTTCTTGTTTTTTTGGTTTGGTTTGTTTAGTTTAGTTTTGTTTGGAGACCCAGTTTTGCTCTTGTTGCCCAAGCTGGAGTGCAATAGCACTATCTCGGCTCACCACAACCTCCGCCTCCTGGGTTCAAGTGATCCTTCTGCCTCAGCATCCCAAGTAGCTGGGATTACAGGCCTGCGCCACCTCGCCCAGCTAATTTTGTATTTTTAGTAGAGATGGGGTTTCTCCATGTTGCTCACGCTGGTCTCAAACTCCCAACATCAGGTAATCTGCCTGCCTCAGCTTCCCAAAGTGCTGAGATTATAGGCGTGAGCCACCATGCCTGACCTGATGCCTGGCTCTTCTATAAAGGAATTAAAAAGCTGAGCTCTGAGAGTCTTAAAAATAAAGCAATGGCCGGGCATGGTGGCACGTGCCTGTAGTCCTAGCTACTCCAGAGGCTGAGGTGGGAGGATCGCTTGAGTTCAGGAGTTCTGGGCTGCAGTGCACTATGCCGATCAGGTGTCCACACTAAGTTCGGCATCAATACGGTGACCTCCCAGGAGCGGGGACCACCAGGTTGCCTAAGGAGGGGGTGAACCGGCTCAGGTTGGAAACAGAGCAGGTCAAAACTCCTGTGCTGATCAGTAGCGGGATCGCACCTGTGAATAGCCACTCACTCCAGCCTGGGCAACATAGCAAGACCCCATCTCTAATAAATAAATAAATAAATAAAGCAATGGAGGGAAAACAGGCCACTTCACACAATGCAGTTTCCCCGTCCTGCTTATTGCCAATGTGGGAGGGGCATGCCATGCCTCTGCGGCACCAGGGCTGGAACAAAAGCTATGCTGGGCACCTTGTGTGCCTTCCTTCCTCCCCTGACACCAGCCACCAGGCTGCAGGCCAGGCATGACCCTCTAGCCTTCTGAACCGAAGGCAGCTTCTCCATGGGGAGCCAGGCAGTGAAAAGGGGGCACTGAGTTAGTCTAGCACCCTCACTAGTCCCTAATGTGTCTAGTTAAGGATAGGCAACAGGAGGAGCAGGTCATGGCAACCACCAGCTGGCTGTGGCTCCAACGAGCCATCACTCACACACGGGGAAGGCAGCAGCAGGAGTCCCTGTCCAGAACCAGGAGACCTCCCCCTCTCCCTGGGGTCTCCTGGCTGCTCCAGGCTATCACCACTACCAGCAGCATCACCATCACTACCACCACCACCACCATTATCATCACCATCATCCTTCCCAGGATTATTATGGCCCTTTCATGGCCACTTTCACAACAGCACAGTGAGGTCGGGAAGCAGGGACCTCATCTCCGTTTTAAGAGGAGGAACTGAAGCTCACAGTGGTTAGGCGATTCACACAGTTGCACAGCTAGTAAGTGGCAAAGCAGGACCCGGGCTTCCTTGGCTGCACCAGGACCAGAAACCCCTGGAACTTTAGGACTTCATCATTTCAGAGGACCTTAGTAAGTCCCTGTGTCCTTACCTGGAGCACAAGGAAGTGTGACCCTGTTGTGGCTTTTTTTTTTTTTTTTTTTTTGAGACAGGGTCTTGCTCTGCCACCCAGCTCAAGTGCAACAGCACAATCACGGCTCACTGCAACCTTGACCTCCCAAGCTCAAGCAATTCTCCTGCCTCAGCCTCTCAAGTAGTTGGGACTACAGGTGCACACCACTACACCTGGCTTTTTTTTTTAAATTCGCGCTATGTTGCCCAGGTTGGTCTCAAACTCCTGGGCTCAAGCAATCCTCCCACTTCTGCCTCCCAAAGTTCTGGGATTACATGTGTGAGCCACCGCGCTCAGTGACCCTGTGGTGGTTTTAAAATATCTCCATACATTCTTCGATGCTCCTCCCTTCAAGAGGTGGAGATTAATTCTCTTCCCCTTGAACGTGGGGTAGGCTTAATGACTTGCTTCCAACAAATAGAATAAGGCAGAAGTGATGAGTGTGACTTCAAAGCCTAGGACAGAAAAGGTACCCTGGCTTCCTGCCTGCCCTGTCTCTCTTGAATGGCTCACTCCAGGCCAAGCCGCCTACCATGTTGTAAGGACACTTAAGCAGCCCTGGAGAAGCCCATGAGGTAAGGAGCCTCCAGCCAACAGCCATAGAGCACCATCTTGAAAGTGGATCCTCCAGTTTCGTCAAGCCCTTCGATGACTCAGCCTGGGCTGACATCTTGACTGCAACCTCTTGAGAGACCCTGAGCCAGAACCACCCGGTTAAGCCGCTCCCAAATTTCTAGCTCACAGAAACTGTAAGCTACTGTGATTGCTGTTATAAAGGGTTAACCTCCTGACCCCTCCCTATGACCATGCAGCTGAAAGGGAGCCCCAGGGTCAGGTGCTCGCTCCTGGTTAGAAGCTCTTCCTGAGTGAGAGCCCAGCACACTGCAGAGAGGCTGACTGCTTACTCACCTTTCCGGGTCCTGCAGGTGGAGCAGCAGGTACACACTGTGGGAACGGGGTGGGGGCACCATCAGTGACATTCCCCCTGGACAGAAACCAGCCCCAGGCAAACAGGGAGGCCCTGGAGAGGTGTGGGGGATCCCAGTGTGTACAAGCTAGGGATCCCAGGAATGTGGGTCTCTGTAGAGACACCAAAGTGGGGAAAGTCATCTCAGATTCAGTTTACTCTCAGTTGCAGAAAATAACCTCACCTGGACCACAAAGTCAGTCCTTGCACCCTGCAGGGAAGGCAGGAGACAGAGTCAAAGTTTCCTCTGGAAAATAACTCCAAGCACCCCTGCCCACAGCCTCCTCCTCTCTCCACTTTCCAGTTCAGAATGTCCTCCAGGAAACCTCCTCAGACTCACCTCTGAGCCCCAAAGTACTTTGTGTCTGGGCATTCGCAAAGGCCTAACTGGCTGCTGCCTTGTCCAGGCCATTGGTCTTGGTGCACATCTGGGCCTTGACATAGAGTAGGTGCTCACTAAATACATGCTCACTGAGTGATTCCAAGTCCATGGAAGGCCAGGATCATTCTTTCAACATTTCTTGTACCCTTCCTGGTGTCCAGTGCTAGGCATTCAGTGTATGGTATCTGACTACACACCTCCCAGCTCATTCTGCAGGGAGGGCCATATCAGTCCCCACCTGCCCTGACCCTTTAAGCAAAGAGGAAAACTCCAGGCAAGAGAGAGAGGGTCAAGCCAAGTACACCGCCCAGCCCCGTTCTGGCTGCTGGAAGCAGCAGGAGAAACTCTCCTTCCCCTTCTCCAATGCCCAGTCCCTGTGTCCTCAGAACACACGCAGAGGTCTCTCGTGCCAGGCGTGTGGTGGGTATGCTGGGTGGGTGTTTCCAGAGAGAAGCACAGAACCCTTGTCTGCCAGCCAGGAGCTTGCAGCACTGAGTGACCGTGCAGGGACAGTCTTTGTGCCCCTTTCTCCCACCCTCATTTGCAGCACCTTCCTTCTTTTCCTCAAGATGCAGGAGGGCATGTGGATGTCCCTTCTCAGCTGACAGCAAATGGTCTGGACTGGTTCATGGGATCCCCCCCTTTTTTTTTTTTTTTTTTTGAGACAGAGTTTTGCTCTTGTTGCCCAGGCTGGAGTGCAATGGTGTGATCTCGGCTCACTATAACTTCTGCCTCCCAGGTTCAAGCAATTCTCCAGCCTCAGCCTCTCGAGTAGCTGGGATTACAGGCATGTACCACCATGCCTGGCTAATTTTGTATTTTTAGTAGAGATGCGGTTTCTCCATGTTGGTCAGGCTGGTCTTGAACTCCCAACCTCAAGTGATCCACCCGCCTCGACCTCCCAAAGTGCTAGGATTACAGGCATGAGCCAACGTGCCCAGCTCACTGCAACCTTGACCTCCCAAGCTCAAGCAATTCTCCTGCCTCAGCCTCTCAAGTAGTTGGGACTACAGGTGCACACCACCACGCCTGGATTTTTTTTTTTTTTAATTGTAGAGATGAATTCTCGCTATGTTGCCCAGGTTGGTCTCAAACTCCTGGGCTCAAGCAATCCTCCCACTTCTGCCTCCCAAAGTTCTGGGATTACAGGCGTGAGCCACCACGCTCACTTTTTATGTGCCTTTACATGACTTTTATTCCCATACCCCACTCACATTCTCTTTCCTCCTCAAGGAGTGTCAGTTTTAACACTTTAATATGCAACTTTTTGTTTGAACATGTTCTTTGTATGAACTTCGTATTGTTACCTTGCATGATGGGCATATATTTTTATTGTACATAAATTGTTAGATAAAATCTCATCCTGTTTGTACTTTTCTTCACCTGGCATCATGCTTTCAAGTTCCACTGTGTGTACATTTAAATCTGTTGCTTCCAGCGGCTGCAGAGAATTCCACAGGGTGCCGCTCCCACCTCTCTCCAGGTTGTCTTCAACTCCTGCCACCTGTCTAGAGTTTGCAAATCCTCTGGTTTGCTCTCCTCACAACCCTAAGACATAGGCTGAATAGGGATTATTGGGCCTTTTTTTACAAAGAAGAAAGCTTAAGGGAATCCGGTCTGTCTTCTGTGCCAAGGTCAAATCCTATGATAGCGTCTGCCTGGGTTGTTCTGAGAGAAGTTCTGAGGCTGAATCGAGGCTCAGCAGGAACGAGCATGCCTTGGTGTGCTGCATTTGCCGTGTCCGCACAGGCCTGGCATCACCCAGCCAGGATGAAATCTGGCCTCCTTCCCTCTTCTGGGGCCCTTTCTGGCATCCGAGGCCCACACTGCGGGCTGAGCTGGGAAGGGCTTCCTCTGCTAGACTTCCTCCCAGGCACGTTGACCTTACTTGAGGATATGACAGCCGCAAAGCCTCTGACCCAGCCAATCTTGCCCCATATCCAGGCCCAGGCCATCTTTCACCTGTCTTCCTTTTTGAGATGGCTTTTATTTTAGGCTCCAGAACATTGGGAAGAGCACCACACTGCCCCTGGCCTCCCTGCTGGGTCACACCTTTCCTCTTTGCCCCCTGTGGTCGTAGGTGCTGAGGCCAAGGGGGGCGGCAGTGAGGAGAGCTGGGCATGGTGCAGCACAGCTGGTCCTCTCGCTCCCCACTGGCTCCCTGGGGCATGGCAGGGGACATCACCATCTCTGCTCACAGAGAGTGGCAGAGCCAGCGCCAGAGCAAATCATCCCAAATGCTTTTCTACATGGTACTGGGCTGGGAAGATGCTCCAGGCCCAGAAGACACTCCCATCTCCCTGCAGACCCTGCCAGCTTCTTGCATTCCCAGTTCTGGGGCTTCCCTGAATAAGTCACCAGCAGAGGTCTAGGCAGGAGGCCAGGAATCTGGGGCTGGGGACCTCAGCCCAGTACACAAACTCTGAGCCTGCTTCCTCCACTGGGCTCACCTCTATAATGGCAATGCAAATTCTTGGAGGCAAAGGGACCCCAGGGCCACCTAGGTCCACTTCCTAGCCAAAGCAGGAATCTCTCCCTTGAACCTGACCATCCAACTTTGGCTTGGGTCCTTCCAATGTCAGGGATCTCACTATCTCCCAAGATGGTCCATTTCTCTCCTGGACACTTACAGCATGACAACGCACCCTCTCAAGAGAGTCAAATTACAACAAGAACAATGATAATAGCTACTATGTACTGATGCCAGGCATGGTCATAAGCACTTTTACATGGCTTATTTCATTTGAAACCCCACAACAACCCTACAAAGGGCTGTCATTCCTTGAACAGATAAGGAATCTGGGGTGCAGAGAGGGTAAACAGCTTGCCTGGGTCATGCAGTTAGCAAGTGGCTAGCCCCTTGGTACTTCACCCCACTGGTTCTTGCTCTGCCCTCTGGGTTTCACTGAACTGAGGCCCTTTTTCCATCTAAGGGGCAGTTTTCATCTGAGCCTTGGTAGATGATGAGCTGATGCAGTATGGACCTGAGACCTAACTCTGTGTTGTACCCCTATTTCTGGGGCAGTGTCTGGCAGATCAGAAGCTCTCGATGCTTGACAAAGCCTGGAAGGTTGATGAGTGAGTGGCCAAGGGCACTGGCCCGGGAGTCAGGAGGCCACGCTCTACTGCAGCCCACCATGGGTGACCCTGCACAGTCCCCTTCCCTGCACCTCTGTCTCTTCACCGGTAAAATCACTGGAGTTGACTGAAAGATCCCTCAGTCATTTCCTTCCTGGCCTTTTGCGATTCCATCCCTGCCCTGCTTTCAGCCATGACAGGGTTAAAACATCTCCCAACAGAAAAACCACAGTCTTCAGACCTGTGAAGGGCCAAGGGGACACTGCTGAGGGGGCGGAAAGGGACAGAGCCCTGAGCTGCACTTGGCTCTGAGCATGAGTTGTCATTCCAAGGCAGCTGCAGGCCTCATGCCTCCCTGTCGATGTCTAAGACCCCTGAGAATCAGATGGGGTCTGTCAGGACATGGGGCTTATGGCCAAGGTGTCCCCTGTAGGCTGCACCTTACAGCACATGGTCACAGGTGGCCAGACATCTCCCTTTATAAATTTAAGGGCAAGGCAGCCACCAGACATACATTGTGGATGTAGATTCCAAAAGAGTGGCTCAATTCCCACCCCCTCCAACCACAGGGAGGCAGAGGTGGTGATCCAGAACTGTCCCCCCACACCTCCACCATCAGTCCTGGGCAGCTTCTGCGCTCAGCAACTGAGAGTCAAGGCCCCTGTCATCCTCCCAAGGAGCAGCCTGGAAAACTGTGTGCCCCTAGCCTGTGCCCCACCCTCCATGAGCCTGAAACCCACACTGGTGGATCTGATGCCAGGGGGTCCCAAACATGGCTGCAACTGAATGAAATCACACTTCTGGGTCTGACCCCAGACCTACGGAAGCCTCTACAGATGGGCCCAGGACTTTGCATGTTTAACGAGGCCCCCAAGTCAGTCCCAATACCAGCAACCCCACGATGGATGTGTGACACCAGAGTCAGACATTGGAGGCAGAGGTGTGGTTACTGTAAGGTCCCGGCCGGTATAGGAACTACAGCTCAGAGCTAGCATGGGCCTTGGTGTGCAGAGGCTATGGGTGGGTGAGATGCATGAGGGGTCAGAGATGAGAAGAAGACAGCAGAGTGAGAGAGAGAACAGGCAATATTCAGGCAGGGAAGGGGGCCCGTGAGAGCAGTAGGCCCCGGTGAGAAGACAACACTCAGGTGTCAACAGGCACGCCTCCCTGGAGTCTGAGAAGAGAACACAGAAGGCTCCTGGGGCCCAGGTCCTGTTGTACCTGCTGCCTCCAGGCTTGGCCTAGACACTATCCTCCAACTACCCCCAATTCCCCAGGCAATCAAATAGAGGAGGGGGGGACCCTTTGGTGCAGGTGACCTAGCCCTTTGCCTGATTAGAATCACCAGGCCAGCTTCTGGCCTGACCTGAGGGGTGCTCACCCCTTGGCTGACCTGGCATGATCTGATGGACACCTCTGTTGATGGCAGGTCCATGGGGCCAGGGCCAGGCTGAACACCACATGGTGGACTCGGCCCCTCTCAATGAAAGTGAGCCCCAAGGAGCGGGAAAAAAGGGAAGTAAACTGACACCTACCTGAGCTGCTAGCGCTCTCAGAAGCACTCCTGGACATCTTGGGCTGGCCATGTTTGCCGCTGGCCCGACCAGACCCCGGTGGTGGGGGGCCTGAAGGAGGAGGGGCGCCGTCTCCCCTGATGGTGGTGAGGTCCTGCATGCTGAAGCTCCGCAGTCTCTCCGATAAGGCACCCTGTCCCTGGATACAACACAGGAGGGGCACATATCAGAGGTCCTGCTCCACAGGTCAGACTCAAAGGCCAAGAGGGAGCTCTGATGGTCAGCAAGGCAGAGATCAAGACCCGGATCAACTCTGCAAAGGGGCAGGTGCCCAGGCATAGCTGCTGGAAACACAGAGAGGGTCAAACCCCAGAATTTTCCAGGGCCTCCTCTGGGGCTCAGCAATCACTCCTTTGGCTCCAGGCTCCCTTCCCCACCCTCAGATACCCCCCAAGATGATCCGGAGCCTCAGACAGACCCAGGGCCAAGGGCGTGACTACTGCCTGCAGCTCCTACTCCCTCCAGGCCATCTGCTGTTTCTCTTGCTTCGCATAAATAAAAATCCGCATGTATCTATGGTTTTCTCAGTACGTGAGAATCTGGTCAGGAAATTAAAAGCTAATATTCTATGTGCTTAGTTATTATTTTCAAAAGACACAAAATGCAGACAATATTTTTTTAAATGTTTGACAACAGAAATTTCTTTTATCTGTATAGCATATTATGTCTACAAGGCACACTTACTTCCACTGGTGCATTTCAGCTTCATAAAATACCCAAAAGTAATGAATCAGGAAGGAAAAAAACAATATTAAAAAAACTCCTGCTGACTATAACCATTTCATATTCTGAGGGAGACAGAGAATTAATCTCTAGGGGGAACTATTCTTTTGTTTAGGAAAGCAAGATCAATGCATTTTACTTATAAAAGAGCAGCTCCTCCTTGTCTGGATGAGAATGTGTCAGAGTGAAAATGATCACAGTGAAGGCTCAGGGATGGTGGCATTGCTTTAAGTGCGCCTCAGGGGCTTCAGAGAGAGGCTAAGGAAACCTGAGAGTGGGAGGAGACTGGGGCAGAGAACTGGGCTAGGATTTGGAGCAAGAAGTTACAGGCAAGTAACTACCAGGCAAATGAATGGACTCAAGCATCTTCAGAAAGAAGGAAGCCTGGAGGGTGTGCAGGCTTCCCTTGGGTGCATGGCACTGCAGTGGCATGGGAGAGGTATTCTATGCCACTTGGATAATAAAGGAAAGAGTGGTCTCAGAGATCCGGGGGACTTGGGGACAATACCGCACAACAGACATAACAGAACCCACAAATCAGCACAAAATCAATTCAAGCCGCTAACAAGAGGACTGTTGATGAGATTGATGAAACAAGCAAGGGCCAAAACAGTTGAGTAAGAGGTTTTCAGAGGTGAGAGAAAGGTTTGGAAGATTTTTTCGTTTTACTTAATAAAAAAATAATAAAAATGAACCAACAAAGCATAGCAATTCACTGAAGTGAAAGATCCAGATAGGATCAAGGAGCAAATGCAAAATGAGTTCATTAAAGGGGAGGGGGCAACAAAAGGGGTTTGCAGGCAGGTTTAGAAGAAATGCCAGAAGAGGCCAGGCATGGTGGCTCATGCCTGTAATCCTAGTACTTTGGGAGGCTGAGACAGGAGGACTGCTTGAGTCCAGGAGTTCGAGACCAGCATGGGCAACATAGTAAGACCCAGTATATACAAAAAAATTTCTTAAAACTAGCTGGGCATGGTGGTATATGCTTGTAGTTCCAGCTACTCGGAACGCTGAGGTGGGAGGACTGCCTGAGCCCAAGAGGTAGAGGCTGTAATGAGCCCTGATCACACCACTCCACTCTGGTCTGAGTGACAAAGTGAGACTCTGTCTCAAAAAAACAAAAAGAAAGAAAGAAATGCCAGACTAAAACCAAGATGCATTAAAATATGAAACAGAGCTGTTCCCAATCTACCAAAGATACAAAAAACCATGTCACCAGGAAACTAACAACAAAAACACAAAGAAAACTATTTAAATAATCAAATAAATACAATTAGAATTGTAAATACAGGCCAAGAAGGATATCATGTGAAACAAGACAGAAATCACGCTGGTTGCCTCCGACATTGCTCTAGAATGATGGTGGGCAAGGATCTAAGGCCTCCTGTCCTTGACAGGAACAACTGGGTGGTCTTTGCCCACAAAATGATGGCTGGACCAGCCAGCCACCCATTATATAACCCCTTCAAATATAACAGCCAATGATCCATGATTATTTTACTCAGAAGCATTCTAGGTGGCATCTAGAATTTAGAAGAAATTTGATGACTAAGGAGCAAAACTTGATTCTGAAATGAGTGAGAAAGATTCTGCTAATTATAAGTGAGTAACTCAATGTTAGGCTAGTGTTCAAGCAAACCATTCACTGACTCACTCTTTCATTCATCCTCTCATTTCTTCATTTATTTTACTTGTTCAACAATTATCAGATACTTTTTATGGGCAAGACACGGTGCTAGGTGTTAACAGGAAACACCACCAGTACAGCTTGATTTCTGAGAAAATGTAAAAAGACAAATGTACAGATACAACACAGAGGTACCCTACCAGAAGGTACACAAAGTGAAGACAGAACAGTAGTTCCCCAGTCAGGCCTGGATTCAAATTCCAGCCCTGTCATTTAACAGCTGAGTGATCTTCACCTCTCTCCGCCTCAATACCCTCATTTGCAGAAAAGCATCCACATGGCTGGCTGCTGGTGTGGATTCAATGAGATTACGTCCTTAAGATACCATCACATAGCCCAATGCATATTCAGTGTTCAAAAATGTCAACTTTGATGATAATGATGTTGATGCTGTGGCTACTGCCTAAGACACAAAGGTTGCTATTGAAAGCAGAGGTGGGGCCGGGCGCGGTGCCTCACACCCGTAATCCCAGCACTTTGGGAGGCTGAGGTGGGCCGATCACGAGGTCAAGAGATGGAGACCATCCTGGCCAACATGGTGAAACCCCGTCTCTAATAAAAATACAAAAAAAATTAGCTGGGGGTGGTGGCACGCGCCTGTGGTCCCAGCTACTCGGGAGGCTGAGGCAAGAGAATTGCTTGAACCCAGGAGGCGGAAGTTGCAGTGAGCCGAGATTGCGCCACTGCACTCCAGCCTGGAGACAGAGCAAGACTCTGTCTCAAAAAAAAAAAAAAAAAAAAAAAGAGAAAGCAGAGGTGGAAAAGATCACTCTGGTCAAAAGGACCAGGAGGGGCTTCATGACCCCACGCCCAAATAAACAGCCAGGGACAAATTCCTTCAACACAGTTTGCCAGTTCTTGCACATTGTTGCTCAGAAACACGTGAGAGAAAGCAGCAGCAGGCATCGTCCACGTTCATTTCAGTGCTCCATTCCACTCCCAGAAGCCAACCAGTCTAGCTCCAATATCACTGGCAGTGGCAGAGGTAAGGGAAGAGAGGAAGATAATAATAGCTCAGTATCAACCTAGGCCTATGTCAGAGGAAATTATAGTGGTGTATATACAAGACTCTTGAAAACAAATTAGCCCTTGCCTGTCAAAACACTCTGAGATGGTTAAAATCAATATGTCTGACCAGGCACCATGGCTCACGGCCGTAATCCCAGCACTTTGGGAGGCTGAGATGGGTGGATCACTTGAGGTCAGAAGTTTGAGATCAGCCTGACCAATATGGTGAAACCCTGTCTCTACTAACAATACAAAATTAGTCAGGTGTGGTGGTGCACGCCTATAATCCCAGCTACTCGGGAGGCTGAGGCAGGAGAATCTCTTGAGCCTGGGAGATGGAGGTTGCAGTGAGCTGAGATCACGACACTGCACTCCAGCCTGGACAACAAGAGCGAAAACTCTGTCTCAAAAAAAAAAAAAAAAAAAAAAAAAAAATCAATATGCCTCTTTCATTTGTAAACCTTTCAGCCCTTAGTCTCTACACAAAATCTCATTCCTATTCACTTTCTACAAACCCCATTCCACACTGTCAGTTCAGCTCTGCTCTGTAGAATCTTTTTATTCTAGACCATTGTCTTCTGGGAAGAACGAGTTGTTTATTGGTATTCTGCAAAATCAGGTTCCCTACTTTGGGAAAATAAATTTGGATTCTCCACATTTGGGAAGGGTTAATACCATAGTCCCCATAATTCCTTGAGGCACATTATCATATTAAAAGCTCTGAGAAGGCCCATCTGGTGGCACATGCCTGTAATCCCAGCACTTTGGAGGCTGAGGCAGGAGGATTGCTGAAGCCCAGGAGTTCGAGACCAGCCTGAGCAACATAGGTAGACCCCCAACTCTATTTTTAAAATTTAAAAAGACATCGCTAAGTAACCAGAATTATAACGACAGCACCCACCTACTCCTAGACTTCTTGAAAATGATTTTTATCAATTCCAAGACATATTTTTCATCTCTGAAATTGGGTAGGTCTTACTATTGCTGCTGCCCTGACATCATTGTCAATGCTTATACATAGATGTACTTGGTTGTTATTCTCCCGGGCATAACTGGACAGCTGAAACCCCTGAGTGTTTAATTAACAAACCATTTAAGAACTGCTTGAGAAAGGAATATGAATCTCAGTTGTCTAACACATATCTCACTGACACCTTCTGGTGTAATCAAGAAAGTGGCAGCATCAAAACTGGCATGAATGAAAATCCCAGAAACAATAGCTTGACATCACCCAACACACTGGAAGGAACAGAGAATGATACGGCATGGTCCTAAGTAGATACTGACACGCTGAGCTGAAAAGTAATTCAGGACCTCTGAAAGTGAAAAAGTGAGGTTAGAAAGATCTTAATAATTTATTGTGCTAATGTGTTCCTTTTAATGTAAATATAAAAGTGACAAAAATTACATCTAAGAGTCTTTTTAATAAGAAGAAATAAACATTCTAAGTGAGAAAACACTGTGTCCTAACTTAAGACACAATGCACTTCTCAAAGCAGATTTCTCTACTCATCCCAGCTCCCTGTAATATGCTGTCACTGCAGCCTTTGAGCTGTACTTCTCTCTTGTTCTCCACACAATGATATTTAAGTATTGCTATTGTCTGTTTTATTCACTATTGCAGGCTTGGCATCTACCACTCTACTTGATACACATTAGGGGTTAAGGAGTTGCATGAATGAATGTATGACCATTTGTGGAGCTGCCGCCTGGGTGAAGCGTGACAGTGGGAAATCCCCACCCCAGCCTGATGCATCAGCCAGGGTCCCAGACCTGAAAGAGCATCCTGCTGAACAAGCCTTGAGATGTGTCCACGAGGAGTGTATGAGAAGTGTCAGAGGGTTGTGAGTACAGAGAACAGAGGGCACACACTGGAGAGGTAAGGTGTCCCAGAGGAGACTGCGCTTGAACTTGGGTGGGTGAAGACTTGGTGGGGTAAAGATGGAGACCAGGTGGAAAGAGAAGGAATATGTGTTAGTATTTGTCACTACCGAGAGCGGCCACTTCAATCCACCCTAAGTGAGGTCTTTGCAGTTTTGCCTGCTAAGGAGATGGGGGTCCACTTATACCTTGTTCCTGGCCAGGGATGTATCCGAATAGCAGAAGTGTCTGCAGAAAGACTACATGATTTCTTTGTTAACAACCATGCCAGTGGAAGGCAGGGGTAAGAGTGAGGCTTACTCTTCACTGGACACTCTCTTTTGTCCTTTTAGAATTCTGCACCAAGAACATGTATTACCTTTAAAAAATCAGTACAAGTTAATTTTCAGTAACACCCACAGCACTCTCTCAAGGTCACCCTGAGGGCCTCACTTTGTGAATATACAGTGTGCATGATGCTGACCAATGCAATCTAGATCAAAAAAAAAAAAAAAAAGACATAGGCGTAATTAAAACAACAACAACAGCAACACAGAACTAAGAAGGAGTACATGGTATCTCCAGAAACTAAATGAGTGTTGAGCCCTTGATGAGGTCCTCTTTTCCAGAGGGACACACCAAGTCACAGGGGGAAGGCTCCAGCAAAGCAGGAAGTTTAGCCCAGCTCACTTGACACAATATCTAACGCCTGCTACTGAGGGCAATGACAATAAAGACAAAGGGTTTTAGTGAGTCAGGAAATTGATAACAGAGCCACCAGCACAACTGCATTTCCCCACCAGTAATTCAGGAATTAATACTTCCTTCCAAATCCCAGGGGGTGCCCGCTGCACTGGTGGAGTGAGCCTCCAGCCTCCACAGCCACACATGCGCCACATCCAAGCCAAGCAGGCTCCCAATGACATGCTGCGTGAGGACCGGGCGCTTGTCTGTGACATGAAACGGGATTAACAAACCAAACAGAGAAGGAGAATTTCTACTGCAATAGCATCCATCATCAAATTCAATCCATTCTCCAGGCATTAAACAAAGAAAAAAAACCCAAGTAAGTTAATCACATGTTAGATGCTACCAAATTCACACCGTAAGAGGCTCTGGAAAGACGATGAAGTGGGGCCTGGCTCTGTGTGCCCCGCATGGATTAACACACACGCACACGCAGGTGCCGAGGCAGGGGGGGACACCTGCCTCTGATCCAGACCACGTGCTGGTGAGCAGAGCCGGCGGCCTGGCCTTGCTGCCCGACTGGATCAGTTTGGAGTTAGTCACACCTCTCAACAGGGTTACCTGCCCTTCTCTCAGGTCCAAAGAGAAGATAAAATGAAAGAGTCGAGCCACCTGATAAAGGGGAAAAGGAGAAAAAAGCCATGGGCACCAAGGCAACAAAATGGGGTTGAAGGGAGCCGTGCCCTCACCTCTTTCCTCCCATCACTCCCTCGCTCACTCACCCATTTATTCACTTACTCGCAACAGATGCTGCGGGAGTGTTCACAAAGCTCTGCGAAGCCCCGCAGGGGAACACAGATGCGGACAGTATGGTCCCTGTTCCCATGGAGCTCACAGTCTAGCTGGGGCATCAAGATACATAAGTGTGTACAAGGGCTCAAGCGACAAAGACAACCAAACGTGCCAGAGTACAGGGCAGGGGACGGCACCATCACCACGGCTGAGCACGAGCAGAAGCCTCACCCTCTCCCACAAGGGGTCAAAGCCGAGTGAGGACTGAGGAGTGAGTTGAGGGCTTCATCCTTGGAAGCGGGAGGGGGAAGGTGCATGTTGGCAGGGAAGGGCTTTGGGCCAGGGTAAGACAGTGGACGAAAACCCAAGGTGCATGTGAGTGTACCCACCTGGGGAGAAGAGGCTTTGGTGCCAGTGAGTAAAAGAAGACCAGCCTGGGAGATCTGGGCTTCAGCTGCCTACACTTGGTTTTTGACAATAAACTGAGTGCTTCACTGAGGTTTTGAGAGGTGAGCAATGTGAAGGAGGCAGGACGTTAGAACGATGAGAACATCCTAGATATGCCACCTGGCGCACACCAAGAACTTGCCCCCAGTATATGTTCTCCCCTTTCTCTCCTCACTTTGCAGCAGGCACATGGTTGTCTGGAATAGAGACTGTGTTTTCTAGTCTCTCTTCTGGGAAGTGCCCTTAAGGAGAGACAGTGTGTAAGAACAAGCATTAACTGGTGAGGGAGGCGGGCTTGGTGCTTCCGGTTCAGAGCAGGCTGGATGGGAGGTGAGGAGCGGGAGCCTGGGAGGTGAGATAGGCCTGTGTGACCAATGACACTGCTCAGGTAAGTTGCGTCTCTGTAGCTGGACCAAGCCTGGACATCTGAGCCAGGCCCTTGTCCGGTGATGGGGAGTCAGAGCCACCAAGAGGGACCCTCTACACACAGCAACTGCCCCTGGCCTTGCCTGTGGAAATCTCAGCTGGAAGCTTTGCCTTCTCCATGCTTTCTCCTTCAGAGGCAAAGGCCCTGCTGGAAAGGGACAATGAAAAGGGAGGAAGGACTAAGGGCAGGTAGGGGGACCCACAGGACAAATCTGCCCTGCTGCTGGTGCAAGGTGAGCTCTAGTTATACTGGTGTGCAAACATGCCCATACTATCGCATGTGATTGAGCTTTACAGAAACTGTGATTTTCGGTGACATGTACTTGTGATCCACAATCTTTCATCCTGGATTAAGTGTTCCCCAGCCCCGCCGCAAGGCCAAGAGAGAGCTGATCGATCGTCAGAAGAGCAGTTCCCTGGGGTGTGAGAGACTCTAAAATCCTCAGTGAGGGCCAGTCACCTCTCAGGTACTGCCCCTGGGCTTCAGGGCCTGGTGGTGTAATCCAAGCACAAAATGGCCAGGAAGTGTCAGTTTAGGGTGTGTGTGTTGGGGTGGGGGTGGGGTGATTGGAGTGATATGAGGACACTGGAGGAACTAGAGACCCTGCTGCTGATCGCGGCTCAACAACTAACAGCTGCCTGACCTTGGGCAAGTCACTCAAACCCCAGCTTGGTTTTCCCTGAAGTGAGGGTTCCGGCGGCTCCAGCAGCCCACGTTTGACCTTCCTCCTGTCTTAGCAGGTGGCAGGTGCTCACGTGTCATAAGCTGCCCCTCAGGGGCCCACACACCTCAGGGCTGAAGGAGAGGAGGAAGTACCTCTTTGAAAAGTCAGGCCTAGAATGGT
This sequence comes from Ateles fusciceps, assembly GCA_036589455.1. Classification (NCBI taxonomy): domain Eukaryota; kingdom Metazoa; phylum Chordata; class Mammalia; order Primates; family Atelidae; genus Ateles; species Ateles fusciceps. The sequence goes on along the minus strand of JAZHEH010000053.1, from coordinate 1,501,876 downwards.
GGGGAACCCTGAGCCCAGGGCGGGAGTATGGCTTGTGCAAGAAGACAGAGCACATGAGAGGTGGGCCAGGACAAGACAGGAAAGTCAGCCTCCTGTGCAGAAAAGCCTGCATTGTAAATAACATCCCAATGTCAGTGCCCGACTTGTTTTTTTATTCTGTTCAATAGTGAAGAAGAGAAGATCATAAGCAGTCTGAGATCAAACTGACATATGAGCGAATAGCAGGCAACCTTTATTCAACATTTATTATGAGCTCTGCGTTCTGTGAAGTCTTTGTGTACACTGCCTCATAACTCTTGTGGCAGGTACTATGATCGTCCCTGTTTGCAGGTGAAGAAGGGAGGTTCACAGAGGTGCAGCAGTAAGTAGGGAGCTGGGACTTTTAAATCTGGCCTGCTTATCTCCAAAGCCCAACTTTGGCTATCCTTGATGCTACGCATTGCTCTGTTGGTCATGGCAGCTAAAAATAGGCACAACAGTCTTTCATTCCTTTAACATTTACTGAGCACCTATGGAGATGCAGGTAGGACACAAATATAAATGATGACAGCAGTGCAGAGGACCCAGGAGTGACAGGCCAGTTCTACCTGGGATCAGAGGAGGCTTCATGGAGGAGACAGCATTAGGCTGGAAGAGTGGGGAGGATTTCAAAGAGGTAGAAACAGAGGCAGATAAAGGATCAACATGAGCAAAGGCAGAGGCAAGAAAGAGAAAATTCTGGAAATAGTGCTCAAGTTGCTATTTCCAGAACAGTACAGGAGGCAGCTGTGAATGCAGTATCAGAAGAGCTAGAGACGTAAGGAGAGACAAGACTGGAAGGCTAGGATCTGGGTCAGACTACACAGGCTTTAACAGGGAGGGAAGGGAGCTGTCGACCATTTGGGTAGCTACTGCAAGAGTCCAAGCTGAGGGAAGCGTGTGGAAGAAGGCCCAAAAGGAGAGAAGGGATGTCAAATGGTTAGGACTTAAAGAGTAAGTGGGAGGAAGGTGGGCCTCAATGGTGACAGAGATTTGGAGCTTGGGTGCCTGACAGGATGGTGATTTTATTATCAGAACGGTGGGACATGTGGAAGGGCAGATTTGGAGTTACATCCAGGACTGTCGACTAACGTACAAAGGAGACAGGGGAGATGTTCAGCAGAGAACAGGAACACTGGGATTGAGCCCTGGGCAGAGAACCAGAAACACCGGGATTGAGCCCTGGGCAGAGAACCAGGAACACCGGATTGAGCCCTGGGCAGAGAACCAGGAACACCGGGATGGAGCCCTGGGCAGGGAACCAGGAACACCGGGATGGAGCCCTGGGCAGAGAAGTCCATCTGGGAACCAGGTGCATCAGGTGACAGCTGAAGGTGAGGGACAGGATGAGACAGTGCTGGGAGAGAGAGGAGAGAAAGGTGGGGCCCAGAGAAATTCATCCAACACTGAGGAGTGAGGAAAAGAGGGAGGAGGCAAACACAAGAGGGGAGTCAGAGAGAGGAGGAGAATGAGGAGGTGCCGTGTCACCATAGCCAAGAGACAGCTCTTGCCTGTGCCCTCACACGTGATCCTCAAACTGTTTCCTCAGACCTCTAGGCTCCACCAGGCCCTTCTGTGAGGTCGGGCAGGCAGGCTTCCTTCTTTGCTCTTGGACCCTTGAGGCATCAGGCTGCACAGTCTCCACAGAACAGAGCAGGTAAGTAATGTCGGACCAGAAACTCCATGTGAATTTCTGGCCCTTCCTCTTCAGCTGAGTGTGATGTGGGTGTTTCATTTGTTTGAATCCACTTAACTATTCATGGAGCAGCGTGAGGTGAGGTAACATTCCAGGTAGAAACACTGGGAGAACAGGAATCCAGCACACTGGTAAAATGTCTTGATTCTACTTCGACAAGTTTTGAGAGTGAGGCTCAGGTACGAGCTGACTAATATTTAGGAGACTGGAGGGTAGGGAATACTTCCAAACTTTTCCAGCAGTTTGTCTGTAACAGTTTAGATAATCTTGGTGTTTAAAAATGGTTGCTGTGCTGAATTCTAAATATTAATGTCAAGTCACATAGTCCTTGGCTAAAAACCAAAGAAAGAAGGCTAACTTACTGTGAGCGAGCACAGTGGCCAGGGAATGCGCCTCTGAGGGATAAAGAGACAAACACGGGGCTTTCTGGAATCCTCACCCTCTTTGATTCAACAGATGGTAGAGACTGAAGCCAGAGAGGTGAAACATATGGACCTGGGCAAGGGACAGCTGTCATCTCTTCTCTGTCCTTGGAAATATCTCCTAAGTATGAGCTGACACAGGGAGGTTTTATAAAAGGAAAATCAGTGCCTGCCCTCTGATTAATTGTAGACAGATAGTAGTTGGTTTTTGTTGTTGTTGTTGTCTGTTTTTTTTTTTTGCTAGAAAGCAAACAAAGGCAAGGCAACTGACTCCAGTCAGGTCAGAAATCCCACATCGATGGGCTTATGAACTTCCTCAAATGAGCTTTTGATTCTAAAAATAATATTTCATGGTGATTTAAAAGTAGTATTTTATATAAAGCAGACATTTAGATAAAGCACTGATAAAAGATAAGGATATGTGGGAGAGGACTTTTTTTTTTACACTATTGTGCTGAACTGTTTTGTAGAGCTTCTTTTTCCTTTTAAGGAAAAAGTGAGTCGGATTTTTTTTTAAGTGGGAAATCAAAATAATTGAACTCTCAGTGAATTGTGCCTGACTGTTTAGATGCCAAGGGCTATAACCAAGGCTTGGCTATCCCCCTGTTGGCTGCTGACCATAATTGCAGGCAAGGTGCCTGAGTTTTAGAGGGCAAGTCAGGAAAACAGAGGTCATGGTGTGAAACCAGGCCCAGAAAAGAAGACGTAAGAGCTACAGCATGGGTGCTGCTATAGGCTGACTTTCCAGTTCTCTATTTTCCTAGTGAACCTTATCTAGAGAGGCCCCAAGGAGCTGAGCAGCTAAGGAGGGGTGGGCGTCCTGTTGAAGCCAGAGCAACTGTGGGCAAGGGGTGAAAATAAGGCAAAAAAGAACACTGGAGGATTAACAGAGGGCTTGGGGCAGTGCTGTCCAAAAGAACTTTCTGTCCAAAGATGGAAATGTGCTATCACTATGCCAGCTGCCAGCCACACTGGCAAAGAAGAACTTGAAATGGGGCTAGTACAGCTGGGTACAGCAGCTCATGCCTGAAATCCCAGCACTTTGGGAGGCTGAGGCCAGCAGATCACCTGAGGTCAGGAGTTCAAAACCAGCCTGGTCAACATGGCAAAACGCTGTCTCTACTAAAAAATACAAAGATTAGCCAGGTGTGGTGATGGGCACCTGTAATCCCAGCTACTTGGGAGGCTGAGGCAGGGAGAATTGCTCAAACCCAGGAGGCAGAGGTTACAGTGAGCTGAGATTGAGCCATTGCACTCCAGCCTGGGTGACAGAGCAAGAGTCCGTCTTAAAAAAAAGAAAAAAAAAACAGGGCTAGTATGACCAAGGAATTCAATTTTAGGTATACTCAGTTTTAATTAATATAAATTTAAATAGCTACATGTGGCAAGTGGCTACCATATTAGACAGGGCGGGTTTGGAGGAATCAAAAAGGTATATACTTGAAATCAGTCAACAGGGTTTAATGAATTGCTATCAGTGCAAAGCATTAAACAACTAAGCATTGTTCTGTTTTTATTTTTTAGCAAGAAACAAAGGAAAAGAAGCCAGAGCTCCTCATCTCAAGAAGCTAACAATACTAAATTTGGGGATGGGGGAAGATGGAACCATATACACACAAACACAACTCTGAAAACAACCTGCAAGAGAAGAATTCCTAATTCACAGAATGCTGTTTTACTTACAGCGGCTCTCTTCAATAGGTGGTCTTTAGTAATAGTATTGGTACTACTGGAAATATTCTGGAGACAAATTTCTAGGGGAACTAAAACAACATAATTTTTTGAGTTATGAGACAAGTAAAAAAGTAATGTTCGTTTACCAGCTCTGAGAATTCAGCAGGTGGAAGAAACCTAGTACGTGGTTCAAACTGCAAGGGAAGTAAGGTAATCTGGACACCCCATAGTTTTAGAACTTTTGTTCAGTGGTTCGTCTCACTATGGTTTCTTTTTCATGTGAGAATATGTTTTGCTTAACAAATAAATTTCTAGAGCATTTTTTTTAAAAGAGAGATTTTTCAGTTCTAGTCTTAAAAAGACCTGGGGTTTAATTTTCTCTATGGATGGAATTACGGATAGGAAACAGGCACCATGTAGGATCAGAGCCAGCAGAGACTAGGAATGCTGAGACAGAAGTTACATGAGAAGTGTGTCCTCAGGAAGCAGTTTTCACTGAAAGAAAGATGCATCAACACTTCCTGGGGGATAGGGGTTAGCCTTGTAAAAAATTGAGGATGGGATAGGGGTTAACTTCCCCTGAAGTAATTAATCATGCCTGATTTTTTTTTTTTTTTTTAGCTCTTCCAGTTCTAAGACAAAACAGTAATATTAACATTAATAAGCTGGGCATGGTGGTGCACACCTGTAGTCCCAGCTACTTGGAAAGCTAAGGTGGAAGGATCACTTAAACCAAGGAATACAAGGTCAGCCTAAGTAACATATGAAGACATTATGTCAAAAAAAAAATTTAATAAGAACTTCCTTTTTTTTTTTGAGATGGAGTCTCGCTCTGTAGCCCAGGCTGGAGTGCAGTGGCGCGATCTCAGCTAACTGCAACCTCTGCCTCCTGGGTCCCAGTTCAAGCAATTCTCTTACCTCAGCCTCCCAAGTAGCTGGGATTACAGGCACAAGCCACCATGCCCAGGTAATTTTTGTATTTTTTAGATGAGACAGGGTTTCACAATGTTGGCCAGTCTGGTCTTGAATTCCTGACCTCATGATCCACCCGCCTTGACCTCCCAAATGCTGGGGTTAAGGTGTGAGCCATCGCGCCCACCCAAAGAACTTCCTTTTTTTTTTTTGATGGAGTCTCACTCACTCTGTTGCCCAGGTTGGAGTGCAGTGGCTCACTGCAACCTCTGCCTCCTGGGTTCAAGTGGTTCTCCTGCCTCAGTCTTCCAAGTAGCTGGGATTGCAGGCGTGTGCCACCACACCAGCTAATTTTTGTATTTTTAGTAGAGACGGGGTTTCATCATGTTGGCCAGGCTAGTCTTGAACTCCTGGCTTCAAGTGATCTGCCTGCGTTGACCTCCCAAAGTGCTGGGATTACAGGAATGAGCCACTGCGCCTGGCCAGGACTTCTATTTATATAATAATGTGGTTTACAAATTTTTTCCACACTTCATGATGATACAAAAAACAATCCTGCAAGCATTAATTTTATTAGAGAAAAGGACACAGGGCTCAACATTATTTTTGAAAGGATTAACTGAAAGTGTAGTCAAAAGATTTTTCATTCTTCATTTAAGCTCCATAGTTTCCTCCTAGGGAATCACTAAAGGATGTAAACAAGAAGACGGAAGGAGGAATTACTCCTTCATCCCATCATTTTATCCTAGCCTCCATTTAATCTGTCAGAACTAATCTGTTTCCTAGCCTGTAATTCCAGCCCAGTGTGCTGAGTCTCTTTCAGGAATGATCCTAAGGGAGGGTCTTCTCAACATGTAACACTCTCTATTGCATCACTTTCACTAAATGCAATAGATACTGAGAGTGAGAACTGATTTGTAAGTTGAGGGTGTTTTGTGGGAGGAGAAGACAGCAGGTCCAAGAGATTTAAAATGAAGCCAGGAGTCATGTGATCATAAATCCTGGTTTCCTTGGGACAGACCTAGTTTATTTATTTGAAACAAGATCTTGCTCTGTCACCTAGGCTAGAGTGCAGTGGCATGATCATAGCTCACTGTAGTCTCCACCTGGGCTTAAGAGATGATCCTCTTGCCTCTGCCTCCCAGGTATCTGGGACTATAGGCAAATGCCACCATGCCTGGCTAATTTTTAATTTTTGTAGAGACAGGGTCTCACTATGTTACCCAGGCTGGTCTCTCATTCCTGAGCTCAAGCAATCCTCCCACCTCGGCCTCCCAAAATGCTGGGATTACAGGTGTGAGCTGCCATGTCTGGCCAAACAGGCCTAGTTTAGACCTGTTGTTTCAGAGTAATTATTATAAGCATCCTTTACATTCTCAAATGTGTGCTGGTTTGAACAATAAATTATATAGTCACGCCAGCCATGGGTGACTTGGCAGGGTGTCCTTTTTTGCAAGCAGTTGCTCTAATTATTCCCCTGGGTTAGTCAATAAGGTTGATAGGGCTCAGCCAGGTGCAAAGCACTGTGCTAGGCTCTTGGGAGCACTACAAAGAGGTGGGACACCTGTAATCCCAGCACTTTGGGAGGCCAAGGTGGGTGGATAACCTGAGGTCAGGAGTTCGAGACTAGCCTGGCCAACATGGCAAAACCTCGTCTCTACTAAAAATACAAAAATTTGCCAGGTGTGTTGGCAGGAGCCTGTAATCCCAGCTACTTGGGAGGCTGAGGCAGGAGAATCGCTTGAACCCAGGAGGCGAAGGTTGCAGTGAGTTGAGATCACACCAATGCACTCCAGTCTGGGTAACAGAGAGAGACTGTCTAAAAAAAAAAAAAAAAAAAGTGGGAGTATTTGTAGTCCCATCATAGTATTTCTCAAATTGGCAGTAAGTTTTGGAGAAATAAACACCACCCTCCCCCACCCCACACGCCACCGCTTTCTTCATTCTCAAGGTTAAGGCTTCTAAGGAGGTGAATCTGCATTCCAGGAATGTTACAGAAGTTTGCTTTAACCCTGATCACCTGTGCTCCCTATGGTTCTGTATGGGGCCTCAGGCAGTGATTTGTACAGAGCTGGCTATTTAAAAATCATCTGGGAACTTGTTAAAAATAGTGATTCATGGGCCCACTGCCTGAGACTCTGATTCAGCACATCTGAGAATCTATTAAAAAAAATAAAAAGCAAAGCTCTCAAGGTGGCTTGGGCATGCAAGCCAGATTTGGACCCACTGGTGAGTCATCATCCTTTGACCAAGGCCCGAAGTGATGCACTGTTGCTATGGAAACCACTGATGTACACCTCAGCCAGACTGAATTTTTGACTTTTACTTCTTTTTCTTCTTTTTTTTTAAGTACACATCTGTTTCAAAAATAGAGGGCATTATTTTTAGAAGAGAAGATGTGTTTTCTCTCTCCAGATATTTATATTTAGAGAGAAAAGCAAAGCCCCACAAGGCAGAAAATTTTCTCATCTGAAACCAAATTCAACAGAAAGCAGATGTCCCTCACTACATTAATCCAGCTGGAAAGAACTAATGAGCAGTTATTTCCTGAGGCAACTTTCAAACTGTCTGGCACTTCTTTTAGGTTTTAACTGCTATAAAGTGCCTGGCTGGAGAAGACTTGGGCTCACGGGCTTCCCGGGTGGTCAGGGGACAGGCAGTGACCAGCCAGGATGATAGGAAGACTCCAGAGGCTCTCCATCTTGAAGCAGGCCAGGAAAAGGTCAGCCTGAGGAAGTTACTGTCAGAATGAAATGTACACACACACAGCTGAGCCGCCAGGTGACCCACACTGAACCACCCTGACAAGTACAGCACGTTTATACTCCATGAACGAATGGAGGAAAGAGCAACAGCCTGTTTTCCTTAGGCTTCAGAGGCAGAACAGATGGGGTAGAGAGAGGCTGAGACAAGGTTTCTGTAGCTTTACATTGCCAGGTTGGCCTGATGAATTCAGAATTTAGCAATTCTGAGTTCTCTTTTGTTTCAGCTTAAAGATTAAAACATAAAATGGTTGCATCTCAAATGGAAGGTTCTTGGAATTTATTGCTGTTCATAAATCCTGATTGATCTTGGGAAACCAAAGCAGAATTTCCCTTCCAAAGATACTCACGGGGATCCCTCATTTTGCCAGCAGCTATTATAGTAAAGGGGGCAGGACACCCCCCCACACCCGCCGCTGAACCTGGACCCCAAGATCTGCCATATGGAGTAGTGGGACGCCTTGCTACAATTCTGTGTTATAGACGGAGCTGGTCTTGTCTGAAACAGTAATCATTCATTTTTCGTTCCCCTTCCCTCTTGCCCAGGCTTTGTCTGCAGAATTCCTTGGCTTCCTGAAAGGTACTTTTCAAGCTACCACCCAACCCAGTGTGCTGAGTCACTTCCAGAAATGATCCTAATGTGCTCCTCTTTGGTTCAGGGTGAGGAAAACCCAGCTCGGTCCCTTGAAACTGGCTTTCAGCATCCTCCATCTGCCATCTGCACAAAGCCCATAGAGCACCAAGATCTGTACTAATCATCTTCTTGAAAATCTTTTATAGCCCCACGCCTCCTTGCCCAAAACCCTCGCATCACCACAAGGGACTAACTTCCCTATGTTAATACAATTCACCTCCAACCATTGTGTCTTTCCAAACATCAGCATAACTGCCTTCCCCCTCCACCACTAGCCGAATGCAGGTCCCTACTCCATATTTGGTTGTTGGGGGAAGGGCTCGTCACTGGGGAACACTAGGATGATCTGCTGATTTCACATGATAGGAAATATCTGACCAAGTTAACTTTTTGGGTCTAAGTAAATAATGAGGAATTGACAACAATAAGACGGTGATGTGTGAAGATGTTAGGAAGAAACACAGTTTTGAAAAGCTCTGGAGAGAATAGAGAAAGAATAATGCTCAAACCGATACATCCCACACACAGGTGTCTATTTCAAGCCTCCTTTGCTTCAGTTGTTATGGCTTGGCTGTCCTCCATGTCTGGACTCTAGTCAACTTATTCTGGGACCTGGGTTCCTTCCCCTGGATCTGCTGGGCCACATGAGTGTGACTGAGTCCCCCCGCCACTTGCTCAGGTAGTCTCTCCACCTGTCCATTGCATTTAGGTGACTCTCCCAATACACCCTAGGAAACTGCAGAGAAGTGCTCTCTTCCTCTCTCCCCTCCCCCTCGTCTGTTTCTCCCAGCCCTAGGTGCCAAGTTAGTTAGAAATTCTATTTTTTTCTCGTTTCCAGCAGGGTTGAATAAGTTAGAAATTCTGAACCTGGGACCCACAGATGAACTTCAGGGGCTCTAGGAACCTCTTAATATTGTGTGTGTGTGTGTGTGTGTGTGTGTGTGTGTGTGTGCGCGCGCGCGCATGCACATATATTGTATGTGTGTTGGGGGGGGTGAGAATTGGGGGGGGGCAAGATTCAGCATTTTTTCCATCAGATTTTCAAAAGGACCCCTCAAAAGATGAAACAGCACTGATTGGCCCTTAGTGTATTCTGTGTGGTTGCACAGGTGATGAGCAGGGCAAACTAGAGGGACTGAGATGCTCGTGCAGTTGTGGTACTTCCAGCACAGTACCTTGGAAGCTGCCATCACAGCCGCTGTGGCGGCCACGTTCAAGCCTCGCTTCCCGAAGTGCACAAGGGCGTCATAACTTCGGTCTTTTGCTTGGACCAGGCAATCATCGATTTCCTGTCAAAGGAAAAACAGAGGCACACTGAGTTGGAAGGTTCAAATATAACTCTGTTCTCTTTCCCTTTCTCTGAGCACTGCACTTGGCAGCTTCCCCAATCCCTGTTCTTGCTGGGCCTGAAAAGCTGTAGGCACTTTGAGGGTATGTGTGCAGAGAGGAGAAAGCAGAGGGACAGAAGAGTAGAAAAGAAGACTCTGAAAACACTGCAACTTATGGATCCTCTGGGACTGTTTCTAAAGCCCTCTAACCTTCCAGGGGGGGCTCTAGGGGGTTCTGGATGTGGACAGCCCTGCCTGGCATTCTATATACAGCCATTCATCAGACACTGAAAGCACTCAGGGTGGACAGAATGCCCAGAACCAAGCTTCCAGCCTCAGACCTGCCTCCAACAGACTGTCAGACCTTGGTAAGTACTTAGCCTCTCTACACAGTTTTAGTCTTCTGAAAAATGAGGATAATGGTAATACCCAACTCATGGAGCATGGTGAGGATTAAATGAGGTTAATTCCAGTAAAACATCTAACATAATGGCTGGTTTCAATAAATGATAACCATGACATCTTCCTTATCTTGACAGGGTTGGGCCCTTGCAGTTCCAAAATTCTGTCATTCTATAGTTATTTAATTCTATAATCAAATATCACCCCATTTGTATATTGATGGGAGGGATTATAAAGACGAAAAAAATGGGTATTACTGGATAAGGGAGACTGTTTTACAGATATTCAAATAAAAGCAGAAATTAGAAGTCATCCAGTGTCATGCAACAAGGTAAAGGTGAAATGGAAAACAGGACTGAGGTCTTCTTCAGGGACCAAAGCCAAATACAATATTGGTTTAGTTCAAATTTGGATTAACTTTGGTTTATTCTTTTTTTGTTTGGGGCGTTTGTTGTTGTCATTGTTTTAAGAAAATGGCCGTTTGTCATCACAGTTGCTCATTTCAGAGTTTAGTAAGACAATGACATTTGGCCTCAGTCAAGTTCCACGCATTAGTGGATTTCCTTTGCTTTGAGGTGTGCAAGTGGGTCAGCAACCTCCTGCTGGATGCTCTGTGGAAGGCTTTCCCCAGGAAGTCACAGCCACAAGCTCTCTAACTGTGATCCCCCTGTCCCCACCCTAAACCCCTTTGGAAGTGATTCTTGGCAGCTCTTAAGAGTCAGTCACCTTCGTTTCAATGGAAGTTACACTGGCAGCTTCAGGGGACGCCCAGCATTTGGGGAAAGGAAGTAGGAAGAGTAGAGATTTGATAACCAGGTCAAGGCAGGGATCTGTTCCTCAAAATCCACCTTTCTGAGACAGGAGTGGTCCAAGTTCCTAAAGGGATTTTCAGAAACTTCTACAGTAGCCTGCTCATCCAATTGACATGTTTCCCAAAGCCTTCCTCTTTCTAGTCCAAATAATTCAACTTTCAGAAACAACAGACATTAATCAATCAAGGCACCTATGGTGCTCCTATTTTATGTTAAGAAACTCTACTACACAATCAGTTTAGCAAGTAATATACTTAATGAATGATACAATGTTGGAATCGTTTGACTTAATAATCCTGCTGCTGGGAATTAATTCTAAGACAATCAAAGGAAGCAACTAAACTCCAGGAATGGTAGTGCTCACTGCAAAACTGTCTATATCAGGAAAACGTAAGAGACAATCTAAATATCTAGCAGTAAGGGAACATCGTCATGGGCATTACAAAGAATACCCACAAAAGGGATATTCATGGGGAATACCCATTTAGAAATGGATTTGCGTGCAAACACATTTAAGATCTCAGGATACAAATATTTTGTCTATGTTAAGTTTTAAAAGTCATTTTAAAAAATCGACATAAAATTTTAATCTTTCTTTTTTTAAGAGATGGGGATTCTCTAGGTTGCCCAGGCTGGCTTCGAACTTCTGGGCTCAAGTGATTCTCCCACCTCAGCCCCCTAAGTAGCTGGGACTATAGACATGCACCACCACACCTGGCTTCCAGGTAAGATTTAAAATAGTCTATGTAAAAATCATATCTATAAAAGGACAGGGGCTAAGCATGACAAAAGGAAGGAAATTCAGTTTGTGTGGTTAAATTGTGAGTGAATTTTTTCTTTCTTTTGTTTCAATTTATGGAAATATTTTCCAGTAAATAATGACAAATAACATCTTTTAGAGAACTTCACCACTATTTCTAAACACATCCCAGAAACACACTTCAAAAAAAAAAGGTTAGGAGGAACAACTTGTTGGAGGTAAATGAGAGCCAAATGAGAAGTCTCCTGCAATAAAATCATCTGCCCTTTTTATTTATTACTTATTTTTTCACTTGCTAGAAAGAATGAAAGGCACAGAAGCATATATTACCTTCTCTTTGAAGATAGCGTGGGATGTACAAACTTCCTGTATAGGAGGCTGGAGCCTTTTGTGTAGGGAGACAGCAGCCAGGCTACAAATGCTATTTTTAGTTCATAATAGAATGGAAACCTGCAGAGAGAGATGAAAACACAAGTTCTATTAGGTTCTCAGAAATACTGCACTTTTGAAGGATTAGACCCAGTGGGGGGACAAGTACACCTCTCCTGCTTGCATGTGGCTGCAAGGTTCCCAGAGTCCTCTGTCCTCCACCCATGAAGGCAAGGGCACACACATGCATACACACAGCACAACCCCAAGGCTTCTCTTTGAAAACCAGTTCGTGTTTTCTTTTGTTGCCAAAGCAAACCAGGAATGTAGGTTCTCTCCAGCAATCACCTCATGGCCCTGCCTGGCACAGGCTGGAGCTTCCTGCTGGGCTGTGCTCATTTAGATTGGAGGTGGGGTTCTGGCCCCAGTCTACAGGCTCAGAGGATCTCTTCTGTGCTGTACACCCAGTCACTCACTCTTCACTCAGTTCAAGAAGGCACAAATACCAGAGGGGGAATTACAGCAGGGAGGAGCTGACAAAAAATCTCTAGACTGAGAATGAAAGCCTCTCCTTCCTGGCTGTCTTCTTGGCCCAAATAGAGGCAGGGAGAGGGGCCCAGCTCTTGGCAGGAAGGAGAATGCTACACACCCTACTCAATGGCAAGCAAACAGATCTCAGTGCCAAAAAATAGAAGAGTCCAGGGTGCAGAGAACACATAATTCTGGAGTTTGCAGTCCTGCATACCCTGCAAGCCTGTTTATTTATTTGTCCCCTGCAGGCACCCAGTCCCTGTACGTGCCTGCTTGTACCGAGTACCAGGGAAGCAACAGTGACCAAAGAAGACCTAATCCCTGTCCTGTGGGAGCTTCCAGTCCAGTGGGAAACACAGACAAGATTCTGGCATCCTCGGAACTAAGGGTCCAGTCAGGGAAACAGAGATTTATAAAATAATCACAAATAATATAGTATAGCAATCTGAGACAAGTGCCATAGTGCTAGCCCATATGGTGCCTTAGAATGTATTAGAAGAAAACCAGCCTCTTCAACTGGAAGCAGCTCTGTGGCCACATGAACCACACAGCTTGGTCTGGATTTCAGCCCCATGCACCTGCTTGGCCAGATATCTTGTGCTGTGAACAACCTGAGCAACCATATTTGGCAGTCCAGAGGTGTAATAACCATGTGTTTATGGTTTATTTTATTTTATTTTATTTTTTGAGACAGAGTCTCATTCTGTCCCCCAGGCTAGAGTGCAGTGGCACAATCTCCGCTCAGTGCAAACTCCACCTTCCGAGTTCAAGTGATTCTCCTGCCTCAGCCTCCCAGGTAGCTGGGATTACAGGTGCATGCCACCATGCCTGGCTAATTTTTTTGTATTTTTTTTTTAGTAGAGACAGGGTTTCACTGTGTTAGCCAGGGTGGTCTTGATCTCCTGACCTCATGATCTACCTGCCTCGGCCTCCCAAAGTGCTGGTATTACAGGCATGAGCCATGGCACCTGGCCATGGTTTATTTTTTATTGTCTGTATTCTGATGTACCCTGGGGTCTTGCTGACTCTGGAGAAACTGCCCCTCCCAAGGTGAGCCAATTGCTAGAGATAGTAAAGAACCTACCTGCAACACAACTTTCATATGCAAACCAACGAATCCATGGACCCAGATTCCAGCCACCGCCTCTAATGGACTCTCACACTCCAGGCCACCTTCTGCTTGCCCCAATCACCCCAGGGCCAGGGCTAGACAACCAGAGACAGCCCCTATACCCCAGAGCCCACTGAGATTACTCAAACCAGCCAAGCCCAAGCATGCCTTTGCCCTTTCCTTCCTTTAGTGTGGAACATGATAAAGGCCCTCAACCCCGTTTCCTCTCTCTGCTCCTGAGGACCCTCAGTGACCCCCAACATGGCTCTGCGTGGTGCGCTGTGCCTCCTGTTTCTAGGAATCTGTGAGGAAAGAAACTTTTCCCTTCGTGACAATTATTTCCATGTCTGTGTCTTACCCACACTTGCTTAAAACAAATCCCAGGTATCCTTAAAACCTGATGCTATGAGATGAGACAGTCACCTGTGCTAGTTTCAGGGATCAGAAAAGTAAGTCCTTTCCAGGCATCCTCCCCAGATAAGCGATCAGAAAATCAAAAAAGCAAGTCATTCCAGAGCCCTGAACTCACACACAGACACCTCATCCCCCAGTCAGCAGCCCCACCCATGCCTCCTTTCCTCACCAAGGTCTCCTGCCCCACCCCCCCACCTTCTGCCTCTGGTGGGTGCTTTTGAATATTCCCTCAGCAATTAGTGGGCACTTTTGTGGCAAGACTGTTTAATGTTTCACAGCCAGAAAGAGAGAGGCTGAAGAACAGAGGTGTGATTCTCCACATTGAACACTCTGGTGATTAATAACAAAGGAACTATTGTTTTGAAAACAAGTATTCACTAGCCCCCAAGGGGAAAGCAAATGAATCCAGCAAGCTCAGACAACAACACAAGACACACAGATAATCTGTCGCACGGAGGCTCTTTTATTTATTACATAAAAGATATATATATGTTTTAAAATAGGCACGCACACATATAGTTTAAAAAATTTTTAAAGTCCAAAAAAATATACAATAAAGAGCCTCCTTCCCCACACCTGACACCTAGTCCCTTTTCTAAAAGCAAAAACATTATCAGTTACTTGCATATCCTTCCAGAGGTAGACTAGGGCCAGGCATACATCACGTAGGTATATATGACTCCCTAAATTGCTCCTAACACACAGAAGCATTCTATATATCTTCTGCTATACTTGCTTCCAGCACATACACACAATCAACAGTATGCCTTGGGGGACTATCTCATACCAGTACAGGGAGAACTACCTCATTCATTTTTTTTTTTTTTAGACAGAGTTTCACTCTGCCGCCCAGGCTGCAGTGCAATGGTGCGGTCTCGGCTCACTGCAATCTCCACCCACTGCAATCTCCATCATCTGAGTTCAAGCGATTCTCTTGCCTCGGCCTCCTGAGTAGCTGGCATCACAGGCATGTACCACAACGCCCAGCTAATTTTTGTATTTTTATATTTTTAGTAGAGACGGGGTTTCACCATGTTGGCCAGATTGGTCTTGAACTCCTGACTCCACGTGATCCACCCACCTTGGCCTCCCAGAGTGCTGGGATTACAAGTGTGAGCCACTGCGATTGGCCTATCTCACTCATCTTAATGACCGCATACGAGAATATGAGCACCTGCTCAGGCCCCCATGAATGGATATTTACGATGGTTATGATCTTTGGCTACTTCAGCAGAGCTGCAAGGGAACCTCTTTGTGTATGCTTCTTTACATACAATGCAAATGTATCTTTAGTGTAAATGCCCAGAAGTGAAATTTGTGTGTGCACTTTATAGATTGAGGGTGCACCTCTGTGCAAACATGAGAAGAGCTGGATTCTTCATAGCCGTGCCCTCATGTTGCACGCCAGCGGCAAAGCCGCCCCAGGCTGAGGTTGGGGATTGTGGGATGAGCTAGCATATCAGATCTGGGGTGGTCCTTCTGGACTGCCTCGGCCCTCTTTATTTTCTGCCCAGCCTGCTACAGACCCTCCTTGTTCTTTGGGTTCTTTCTGGTATGTCCCATCGAAGCTGATGCAGACTCTGAAGACCTTTTTGCATGACAATCTCTGGCATCTCCAGTGACAAATTAGGGTAATAGATTTTGTTTGGGGTAGCTTCCAGGACTGCCCTTTGGGTCCTGTCCTCCCAGGTAGCTCTAGACTGATATGAGAGAGAGCTACTCTGCATTTCCCTGTTCATCCTGGGTGATGGAGCCGCCTTGGAAGGTACCTGGGGCAAGGGAAATGAGCTGGTTATGGAAGAACCACAATGAAATGGGTTTGTTACTCTGGCAGAAAGGCGGCATAAGTATCCAGAGAAGAACAAAAGGAGCCATTGCAGCCTGCTAATTCCTGACCTTTCCAGGACTTTGGTTAAAAGTAGGCTCCTTTTGAGTCTTTTCTTGGTAGCAAATCAAAATCTCAAGACTGCCTCCTATTGTTAGCAATCACTATGTTTTCTTTCCATTTCTTTCCTCAAACATTATTCCTGCCACACTTGTCCACTCAAAGATACCCACTGGCTTATTGACTGAGTCATTGTTTTACTGATTTGTTGAGTTGGAAAAGCTGCACTGAAAAGCTGTAAGGGACCCAGGCATGGTGGCTCACACCTGTAATCCCAGCACTTTAGGAGGCTGAGGCAGGTGAATCACCTGAGGTTGGGAGTTCAAGACCAGCCTGACCAACATGGA
Organism: Ateles fusciceps; assembly: GCA_036589455.1. Classification (NCBI taxonomy): domain Eukaryota; kingdom Metazoa; phylum Chordata; class Mammalia; order Primates; family Atelidae; genus Ateles; species Ateles fusciceps. Next base: position 1,485,799 of record JAZHEH010000053.1, on the reverse strand, counting down.
GAAACCCCGTCTCTACTAAAAATACAAAATTAAGGCTGGGTGCGGTGGCTCACACCTGTAATCCCAGCACTTTGGGAGGCCGAGGCGGGTGGATCATGAGGTCAGGAGATTGAGACCATCTTGGTGAACATGGTGAAATCCCATCTCTTAAGAAAAAAAAAAAAAACAAAGTTAACTGGGAGTGATGGTGCATGCCTGTAATCCCAACTACTTGGGAGGCTGAGACAGGAGAATACTTGAACCTGGGAGGCAGAGGTTGCTGTAAGCCAAGATTGCGCCACTGCACTCCAGCCTGGGCAACAAGAGTGAAACTCCTTCTCAAATTAAAAAAAAAAAAAAAAAAAAAAAGAGGGGTAGGGAGGTAAAAAAAAAAAAAGAAAGAATAGAAAAGCTATAAGGAGAAAGTTATGTGCTGTGCAGTACTGGGAAAGCAGAGCCAGGTGAGATATATCCTCGCCCTTAGGAGTTTATTATCCAGTCAAAGAGCTAAGACAAGGTGAGTCATCAACAATGGTACAATGGAAGCAACGGACAAAGTCTCAGTGGGGACAAAGCCTTTGCCTCCTTCCAACTTCCTTTCATTGCTCACCAACATCCCCCTCAGAATTTTTCTTACTATTTACCTGGTAGCATCTCAACCTCAGTAAGTCCAAAACAGACCTCTCAGAAGTCTCTATAGTTTATCCGCTGGGGGGTGAGGGTTGTCTGCCCTTTGCAAAGTCAAATGAGGAAATGGCCTCAGGACTGAGTGGGCCTTGAGTTTTAGAGAGTGAAGGAAGTCTATGTTGTTGGTGACTATAGGGATAGCCTATGGTGGACACATAAGAAGCATCCCTGGGGTGCCACTGACCCTTGGGGTATGATATCAAAAGAAGCTGGGAGCTGCTGTTGAACTCTGAAGCCTCTCCCCTTAGAGCATAAATGGGAACCCTCGTACCTCTCTAGTGTACAAAAAGGCCTTTGGGTAGGCATAAAGGTTGTCCATCTTAGCCAAGAAAGAAAAGAAAGAAATGAGGGTGGGAGGGAGGGAGAAAGGAAGGACATACATATATACTCCATGGAAAAAAAGAATGTGACCCCTCAACCTCCTACTTAGAAGAGAGGACAGGAAGAGGCAAGGACCACCTATTTTAGGACAGAAGAAAAGCATGAGATGGAAGGAGAGAGACAGATGTACTCAAGCACTTGCACCTGACACAGGCTGGAAATGCCCTGGGTTTTTTTTTCTCTCCTGAAAGCTCCCAAGAGGTGCTGGCCCTGACTGAGCCACCCAGTGCCTGCAACAGAACGAGCACATAGTAGGCTGTACAAATATCTGTGGTAAGATATACCTTTTGGACCACTCTTCCTGGGAACTTCTCCCCTTTCTCTCTTCTCCATATATGCAGGCCCCTGGTGGCCTTGTTTGTACTAAGTGCTCTAGATCATAGCTAAGTACTAAGTACTTCCCACTTAGTACTTACTACAAAGTAGTACTAAGTACTTATTATTTACTGCAAAATAGTACTAAGTAAGGACTACAAAGTAAGCACTAAGTGATGTCTAGATCAGAGGGGAGTGAAATTTGGAAGTGAGAGGTTCACAGCATGCACATAAATAGTGCTGAGGGGAGTAACTGGCAGCACTTCAGTTACTCCTTCTCAAATTAAAAAAAAATCCTAGCGCTTAGCTAGGATTCCTAAGGCACTCTGACTCCTCACCTTCCAGAGTCTTAATTTTTCAGCTTTTCCTTTATTCTGCGAGTTACTTCAGCATCTACCAACAGAGCATCATTGTTTTATTTTCTTTTCTTTGAGTTTGTCAAAGGTGGTCTCTGTTCCTTGCTAGAATGGATCCAGGGGTCCCAATAACCCATGGCCCATGGGCCAAATCCAGCCTGTCATCTGTTTTTATTTATAAAGTTTTATTAGAATACTGTTATGCACAATGATTTATTAATTGTCTATGGTTCCTTTCATGCTAATGGCAGAGTTGAGTAGTTGCAATAAAGACCACATGGCCTGAAAGCTCAAAACATTTACTATCTGGCCCTTTCCAAAAAAAAAGTATGTTGACTCTGGATTTAAAGCCAGGGCTTCCCCACATAAAGCCTTAAAATCTCTGTCACTGAAGTGTGTGGGGGGTAGGGTGGAGGGGAACAGTCCTGCTGCCTCTGGAATCATCACATACAGGACCAGGTCCTTGCCAGGCATGACAAGATAATCCAGGTTGATCCACTGAGACCCTGTGTTTCCTAGAGGCCTTGGGGTCCCTTGGCCCTACCAACACAATCACCACCAAGTCTTCTCCAGCCTACCTTGAAAGGCAGAGAAAGACCCTACTCATTTTGTAATGTGAACTCCTTGAAGAACCCAGACTTCTGAGATGTATTTGAAAAGGCCAGGGGCACCCACCACATTTCCTCCATCTTTTCCAAGGCATATGCAAGGCACTGGGGAGCACAGGGCAGCTGTCATCTCCCCCACTCTCCCCATATAACACCCATACACTCTAGATGTATTCTAAGAGGGTTAGACATGGTATGAAACTATCAAAAATACATACAATAAATGTATATAGAACATTTCTGGAAGCAAAGCAAACACAAGTAACTTTTACAGTGGGTACTTCTAGGGAGGGAGACTGTGGGTCTAGGGGAGGAGAGACACTTTTCAGTGTATTGTTTCAATTTCCTTTTTTCCTTATGTATGTATTATTTTATTCTTAGTTTTATTTTTTTGAGGCAGAGTCTCGCTCTGTTGCCCAGGCTGGAGTGCAGTGGTGCGAGCTCAGCTCACTGCAACCTCCACCTCCCGGGTTCAAGTGATTCTCCAGCCTCAGCCTCCTGAATAGCTGGATGACAGGTGCTGCACCACCACACCCAGCTAATTTTTGTATTTTTTAGTAGAGATGGGGTTTCACCATGTTTGCCAGGCTGGTCTCAAACTCCTGGCCTCAAGTGATCCACCCACCTTGGCTTCCCAAAGTGCTGGGATTACAGGCATCAGCCACCATGCCCAGCCTGTATTATTTTATAATTAAAAAAAAAAACACAGCTAAATGAAATCACCTCTACAACCTGTGAAACAAGCCACCATCTTATTTATTCTGGGACCATAAATAATTGCTGTTTTCATCAGGATGGAAAGTTTTACAAAGTTAACCATGAAAGGGATCTGCCCTAGGGCAAAAGTGGGAAGAGGGGAATGAGGGTGAGTGAAGGGTGAGGCAAAGAGGGTCCACATGAGGGGCTCCAATTCTGGAAGAGAACAGAAGTTAAAGGTGCTTCTAGGAAGACAGAAGGCATATTTTAGGACAGAAACTCTCCCCCTAACCTTTTTTAATAGTAAAGAATGCTCAGGCCAGGTGTGGTGGCTCACGCCTGTAATCCCAGCACTTTGGGAAGTAGAGGTGGGCAGATCACGAGGTTAAGAGATCAAGACCATCCAGGCCAACATGGTGAAACCCTGTCTCTACTAAAAAATACAAAAAATTAGCTAGGCATGGTGGCATGCGCCTGTAGTTCCAGCTACTCGGGAGGTTGAGGCAGGAGAATTGCCTGAACCCGGGAGGCGGAGGTTGCAGTGAGCCAAGATTGTGCCACTGCACTCCAGCCTGGCACCTGGTGACAGAGTAAGACTCTGTCTCAAAAAAAAAAAAAAGAAAAAAGAATGCTCAGAGCTTCAGGGATGGTGCCCATGTTCTTGGAAGCGAAGCAAAGCTGCTACATTCCCTAATGGATCCATTCTGTGCTTGTTCTCAGGGTGAGAGGAAGGAAGGAGAGACAGGACCCTCCCAGAAGAAGGCTAGGATCTATGATACCTGGAGGTTGGGAGAAAAAGAGAAAGCAGGCTGATCTGGCTCTGGGATAAAGCAGACAGAAAGGTTCCTAAGGAGCCTCTTCCCTGCAGAAGCAGAGCTCGGGCCACCAGGAGAAGAACAAAGGACCCTCACTTCCCAAGATCAAATGACGGAGCAGAAGAGGCCTCCATGTGGGTCAGGAAGAGAGGGGGATTCTACCTAAACCTGCATACCTGCTCCAAATACACCAGACTCTGTGGTAGGCAGAATTTTGGTCATGTCCTTCTCCCCTTGGTGTTACTCCCATGAATATGTTGATTTACATGGCAAAAGGGACTTTGCAGATGTAATGAAGGTTACAGATGACTTTAAGATAGGCAGATTATATGGGATTATTGGAGTGGGCCTACTCTAATCACAAGAGCCCTTAAAACAAAGCAGAGATCCTTCCCTAACTGGTGGCAGAAGCAGACAGAGATTCAAAGCAGGGGCAGGACTCGACATGCAATTGTTGGCTTGAAGATGAAGGTGGTGGTATATGTCAAGAAAATGGGGACCTCAGTCCTACAACTATAAGGAACTGAATTCTGCCAGCAACCTGAATGGGCCTGGAAGGGGAATCTTCCCCAGAGCCTTCAGGTAAGAGCCCAGGCTGGCCCACACCTTGATTCTGGTCTTGTGAGATTCTGAGCAGAGGATAATTCCACCTGTACTTCTGACTTATAGAAACTGTGGAATCATAAATTTGTACTGTTTTATGCTGTTAAATTTGTGGTAATTTGTTATGGCAGTAGTAGAAAACTAATATGCCTCCCAAAATCAAAATGAAATCAATTCCAGAAATAGTTCTTGAGCACTTACAAGATATGAAACTCTAAAATTCCAGGACCATAGGGTAAGGGCATATTCCAGCTACCCAGGAGGAATACAGCCATCATTAGATAGGATTTCCACCCAGCCAGAAGCAGTGAGTCTGAAATCCTGATAGCCCCAGGAAAGAGCCTGTGAGACTAACATGGGAGGACAGAAGAGGCCCCTACCATCAGACAGACAGCCTCATCAAGGAGGAAAGGGTGGATGGCAGGAGGTGCTGGCCATGCTATTTAATTGACTAAACAGTCTTGACTGGGCTGGCCTCTACTCTCATCTTTGTGAATCAGACAGGAACCTTCCTGATGTAGCTCTGTACAAAATGGCCTGACTGGGTCACAAGGTCAAGAGATAGAGACCATCCTGGCCACCATGGTGAAACCCTGTCTCTACTAAAAATACAAAAATTAGCCAGGCGTGGTGCGCATGCCTGTAATCCCAGCTACTCAGGAGGCTGAGGCACGAGAATTGCTTGAACCCAGGAGGCGGAGGTTGCAGTAAGCTGAGATCACACCACTACACTCCAGCCTGGGTGACAGAGTGAGACTCTGTCTCAAAACAAAACAAAACAAAACAAAACAAAACAAAACAAAATAAAACAAAATGGCCTGACTTCCAGTGCCAGCCTCAAGGCCTGGGGGAGACAAGGGATGGCTCAGCAAAGAATTCTGTCTCCACTCAAGGAGACTCAGCTCCATCCAGAGTCTGCTGCGTTATCTGTGTGCAGTGCAGGGCACGATGGCACAAGCATATTGAATTAGGAAATGAATTAGGAAATCCAGACTCCTTCACTGCCACTTGAGGCCACATGGCTGGGACATCTATTTCTCTCAGTGGAGAAGAAAGCTATATTGGGGGGGAAAGAGTAATATTAAGATAATTAAGGCCATTGACTCAACAGGATTTAGAGAGTTCTATTCAGGTCTGTTCCTTGGTCTAGGACATCCCAGAGGGTAATTTCACACTGATCCTTTTTGGGTAAAAATGTGTTTTCTCCGAAGTGGAAATATCTTTATTATTTTCTCTGATGACACTTGACCATGGTTAAAACATTCGTACAACACAGCAAATGCAAAACCAACTCCATGATCTCAAGTTATAGAAATAACCCTCGTTAACTATATTTTCCACGCTACTTTTAATACACATTAACATTCACACGTGCACACACTCGGCTCTTTAAATATAAACAGAAATCTATATATTATTTATGCGTCTTTCACCTAAGAAAGCACAATACAGCAATACAAAGATCTAGCTTGTTTTTTAATTGCTTCATTGCTAGAAATAGCTGCATTGCTTATAAGAGAAAAAAAAGGGTATCAACTGAAATACCCATCAAAAGAGGATGAGTTAAATAAATTATGCTCCATCTATGCCATGAAATATTATGTGGCCATTAAAAAACAGGTAAATGTATTTATGCTCATATAAAAGTATTTCTAAAATAAATTTAATAAGCAAAGTGAGAACTCTTATGTATACTATAATACTGCTTTTTAAAAAAAGAAAGTGTGTGTACAATGTGTATATACACACACATACACACACATATTAGTCTTTTTTTTTTTTTGGATCTTTTTTTTTTTTTGAAACGGAGTCTTGCTCTGTCACCCAGGCTGGAGTGCAATGGCACAATCTCGGCTCACTGCAACCTCCATCTCTTGGGTTCAAGTGATTCTCCCACCTCAGCCTCCCAAGTAGCTAGGACTACAGGTGCACGCCACCATACCCGGCTAATTTTTTTTGTTTTTTTTTGTATTTTTTAGTAGAGACAGTTTCGCCATGTTGGCCAGGCTGGTCTCGAAATCCTGATGTCAGGTGATGTACCTGCCTTGGCCTTCCAAAGTGCTGGGATTACAGGCGTGAGCCACTGTGCCTGGCCGATACATTAGTTTTTTTAAGAGGATACATAACTGTGAGTAGTGGTTATAATGAGAATGAATTGTGTGAGAAGGAAACTCAGTTTTTCCTGTACATTTTTGTGCATTCTTTCATTCCTTTTCTTTTTTAACATATGAATGCTTCTTTACCAACTCCATTAATTGAGGAAGTGTATCTGCCCTGTTCATGACTATATCCCCCAGTGTTTAGAACAGTAACTGCTCTTTATAAGGTCATTCAATAAATACTTACTTGAAGAACAACTTTATAGACTAATCTATTGAAAATGCTCCAGTTAACATCCCTGCACTTGCATCTCTGGCCTGAGGTGAGGTCTGAGGCGGGGTTCAGCCCTTTCCCACCTCCTCAACGACACTAAGCAAAATCATCCTTTGAAATGTTCCAACTCCTGGAGTACTTACCAACAAAGGAAGATGTCTGTGAATGTCTCTGCTGTGGTGAAAAGTGCAAATATAATCCAGTACATCATCCATTTGACCTGTTGAAACAGAAAGCAAAACAGCTGGTGAAAAGGTCCAGGAAAAACGCTGCTCAACACCAGGAAGAACAGGCCCTGGCGGCGGATGGGGGTTACGTCCAGGCGGCGCAGCCTGCATCTGTAAGCCCTCTCCCTATCCTTCCCCAGCTTATGTCCAGTTAAGCTCCAGATCTTGAAGCTGGAAGCAACTGGGCTGTTCCACAAATGACTCAGGCTGAAGGCAAATGACCCTCAAGTGAGCCAGGGAGATCTGCAGAGCAGGAGTGACCCAGAATTCAGTCAGGTCATTTTTCAGGACCAACATCAGCGGGGTAAATGCTCTAGGCCTCCACACAGACACACCCTGGAATGAAGTATAACAGGCCAGACTCTCTGGGATGGCGTGGTAGTAATCCTCCCTGGTCACTAAGCATCCTGATCTTCCTTTATGTCTCTCCTATGTGACCATCCTTTTCAATTTCTACTTCCTCTCTTCCCTAACTAAGGCCTTGTGCCCTCTCTCTTGAACTACTCTTACTTCCCTTGCTTCCTGGCTTTCCCCCTCAGCAACCCATTCTAATACCGAGCCACCCCTGTACTGTTCTCCTAAAAGTATGAACTCACTGGACTATCACCCCATTTAAAATATCCTAGCCCGCAGAATGAAGTCCAGATTTCTTAGTCTATTCCTGGCTTCTGGCAAAATTGGGGTAGCTTGTATTGAACTAAGACTCCTACTAATAATGACAGTAAACACCAAACAAAATATTTCAAAACAACTGTTTGAAGGCACTGGAGAGCAATATAAAAAGCAGACTGAGACTGGAAGGGATTCAAGCCTTGGTGTATAGGAACCACACTGGGTTAGTATAGGTCAGTGTGGCTGAGGACAATCCCCACTCTGCACATCACAGGGGAGACAGAACTTGAGCACAAATCCATATCTTATTTGTCCAAAAAAATGGAGAGTGGAGTTTGAGACTGCCAGAGATGCCGGAAGTAGAGAGGAAAAAAATCTCAGGGAAGTCATAAAGGGGCAGCCCCAAAAATCTACATATAAATTCTCTTCAAAAACTTGGCAGGCTCCTGATAGGCACAGAAGCAGGTAAGACTCCAAACAAAGAAGTCTGTATAATACATACATGGCCGGGCGTGGTGGCTCACGCCTGTAATCCCAGCACTTTGGGAGGCCGAGGCAGGTGGATCATGAGGTCAAGCGATCGAGACCATCCTGGCCAACATGGTGAAATCCCGTCTCAACTAAAAATACAAAAATTAGCTCAGCGTGGTGGCACATGCCTGTAGTCTCAGCTACTCAGGAGGCTGAGGCTAGAGAATCGCTTGAACCGTGGAGACAGAGGTTGCAGTGAGCTCAGATCATGCCACTGCACTCTAGCCTGATGACAGAGCAAGACTCCATCTCAAAAAAAACAAAAAATACATACATATAGATATAAATGTAGATAACAACTGGAAAGCTGAAAAGCTCAGAGCTGAGCAGAGATTCAGCTTCTGTCCACTATTGGGGAAATAAAGTTTGGAGTTCAAGTCATGCAAAGGTAGAGGGGTTTGGTAAGCATTTTGGAATTTCCAGTGAAACATCCGGAAGACCACATCTTAGCAGTAAAAATTACATCCTAACACTAAGAGATTAGCTCATCACTAAGAGCAAAATTGAAATACACCTGCCTAAGCAAAACTTATCTAGCTGCCCCAGGGTCAAGGTGATCTGCCTGAATTTAACTGCCTGCTCGAACAACACTCAACACTCTTCACGAGAAGGAAATAAAAATCTACAACCTAAGGGTCTATCAATGGATGACGGAATAAAGAAAATTAGGTATATATATACGTGTATATATACGTATATATATATGCATATATATGTGTGTATGTGTGTGTGTGTGTATATATATGTAAGGAATACTACTCAACCATAAAAAGAATAAAATCATGTCTTTGCAGCAATATAGACAGAACTGGAGTCCATTATCATAAGTAGAATAACTCAGAAACAGAAAGTAAAATACTGCATGTTCTCACTTATAAATAGGAGCTAAATAATGTGTACACCTGGACATAGAGAGTGGAATAATAGACTTTGGAGACTTCAAAAGGTGAGAGGGTAGGAGAGGATGAGGGATGAGAAACTACCTAATGGATGCAATTTATGCTACTTGGGTGATGGTTACACTAAAAGCCCAGACTTCACCACTATGCAATATATCCATGTAACAAACCTGCACTTATCCCCCCTAAAGCTATAAACATAAAAAATATATAAGAAAAATGTATAAAATACCTGGGGTTTCTACAGTGAATCATACACAAGGTTCTGTATACATGTGAGGGAATAGGAAAATATAATCCATGGTTATGAGAAAAACTGGTCAATAGAAACAGATCCACAGATGACTTCAATATTAGAATTAGCAGACAAGGGCTTTAAAAGGTATCAATATGTTTTGAGATAACTAGATATCCACATGTAAAAGAATAAAGTTGGACAATTTCACACCATATACAAAAATTAACTTCAAATGGATCAGAGACCTACATGTAAGAGTTAAAACTATAAAACACACACATATTAGTCTTTTTTTTTTTTTTTTGAAACGGAGTCTTGCTCTGTCACCCAGGCTGGAGTGCAATGGCACAATCTCGGCTCACTGCAACCTCCACCTCTCGGGTTCAAGTGATTCTCCCACCTCAGCCTTACTGGGGCCTCCACTTTGTAACATACTTCAAGGAACTATAAGAAACTTCTTTTCAGTTTTTACTTGACTTGTGTGACTTTTCAGCTAGTAGTGAAACAATTACATACTGAGAAGTTCTCCCAACACTACAATTGGCCTGGTTTCCCACTTGCTTTTCTTGCCACTTTTTATCAGTCTCTTCAATTCCTCCCTAGGGCTCTGTTCTAAACATCTTGCTTCTAACTCTAAACTAGACACTGTCCCTGGGGGAAAACTATACATTCCTCACCTAATACAGCTAACCAATCCCCCAAGTTCTGTCACTTCTACCCCTCTTGTTTTTTTCTTGAACCTATCTTATTTTCTCCATTCTCCTCTGCCATTTCCTTACTTCAGACCACCACCATTTCCTGTTTAGAATACAGTTATAGCTTTTTGCTGGTCTTTATACCTCTGTCCCCTTCACAATCCATCCTCCAAATTTCAGCCAAAATGATTTTCTTAAGGCCAGGCATGGTGGCTCATGCCAGTAATCCCCACACTTTGGGAGGCTGAGGCAGGTGGAACACTTGAGCCCAGGAGTTCAAGACCAGGCTGGGCAATGTGGTGAAACCTTGTCTCTATAAAAAACACAAAAATTAGCTGGGCATGGTGATTCACACCTGTAGTCACAGCTACTGGGGTGGCTGAGGCAGGAGGATCACCTGAGCTTGGGAAGGTCAAGGCTGCAGTGAGCTGTGTTGTACCACTGCACTCCAGCCTTGGCAACAGAGCAAGATCCTGTCTCAAAAAAAAAAAAAAAAAAAAAAATTCTTAAACCCAAAGTAGGTGATTCTCTTTCCTAGATTAAAGCCTTCAATAGTTCCCTACTGTTGTTAAGATAAAGCCTATATTCCTAAAGTTGGCTTGTGAGGCCTAGGATGAACTGGCCCCTATGTTTTTTTTTTTGATGGGGGGACAGGGTCTCACTCTGTTATACAGGCTGAAGTGCAGTGGTGCGAACACAGCTCACTGCAGTCTCGACCTGCTGGGCTCAAGTGATTCTCTCACCTCTGCCTCTTGAGGAGCTGGGACTATAGGTGCATGCCACTGTGGCTGGCTAGTTTTTTTGCATTTTTTGTAGAGACAGGTTCTCACCATGTTGCCCAGGTTGGTCTTTAACACATAAACTCAAGCAATCCATCTGCCTCAGTCTCCCAAAGTGCTGGGATTACAGGTGTGATCCATCATACCCGTGATTTGGCCCTTAATGATTTTCATCAAAAGCTCATCCACACCCCTATACTCTCACATTTTCCACTCCAACCATATAGAGCCTTTCAATTCTCAGCAGAGCATCCTTTTTGCCTCTGATTTCAGCCCTCAGATCTCAGCAAAAACGTGACTTCCTCTAGGACTTACCCAAAGTTTGGGTAAGTACCCTCTCCTTGTCTTTCTTTCTCTTTTTTTTTTGAGACAGAGTACCTCTCTTGTTGCCAGGCTAGAGTGCAACAGCGCGATCTCGGCTCACTGCAATCTTTGCCTCCTGGGTTCAAGCAATTCTCCTGCCTCAGCCTTATCGAGTAGCTGGGATTACAGGTCTGTACCACTATGCCCGGCTAATTTCATATTTTTAGTAGAGACGGGGTTTCTCCATGTTGGTCTGTCTGGTCTCAATCTCCCGACCTCAAGTGGTCCTCCCGCCAAGGCCTCCCAAAGTGCTGGGATTACAGGTGTGAGCCACCACACCTGGCCCTCCTCGTCTTTCTCTATAGTACCACACACATTCCATGTCATAACACTTACTACACTGCTTTGAAAGTACCTGTGTATTCGCTGCTTTTCCTGCTACATTGTAAGAGCTCCCTGAGGGTGGAGACCAGCTCTTCTTACACATCATTATATCTCTAGTCCTCAAAACAGTTCCTGACAAATAGGTACTGAATGAGTATGTTTCAAATGACTGGCTTAGAACGCTGGCATTGTGAATGGGACAAAAAGAATGGTTTCAAAAAGGTTAAGAAGGAATATACTTTGAGAAATACTGTCTAGATGGCTTTTTGAGAAGAAAAGACAGAATTAGATTGTGAGGTAACAGATCTCCCCATGAGTGCCTACTGAGTAGATGACTGCATAAACATGGGAGGAGAGGCACCTGTTGAAGTCAGGGTATGAGTGACTGATAATCATGGGGCCACTTGCACCAACAAGAAAGTAAAGAAAGAGCCAATTTAGGCAGAAGAGATTGAGCTTTATGTGGCTCAGGGCAGCCAAGAAGAATGCCCAACAGATTCCTAGAAAGCAACACCAAAGCTCAGGAGGGAGGCTGAGGCTATGGACAGAGATATTGCAGCCATGGCAGAGAGGGGGCTTAATGCATTCTCCTGAAGAAGTTCCCATGATGCACTCCTTTACTTTAAAATACTTTCATGCAGAAAGAAGGATCTTAGTCACTGAGGCTAACAAGGTCAATGGAACAATGGTGACTCAGAGATGGAAACCATATCCATCTAAAATCACTAGGAAATGGTTTTCCCCATCATTCTTTGTGGAAATCAAATGACAGTTATTTTCCCCAAGGCTTGAAATATAATTTTCCAGGTTTGAAAGATTCTATCCCGAAGCTCCCTGCAAGACAGGGATGAGGAGCCTGGGTGGGCCTTCAGTCAGAATAGAGAGTGGGAGCTATGGCCAATTTGAGAGGAAATGTCCAGGAGTAACTCTCCTGGACAAATGGAATGTTGACAGCATGACTGGGGAGTCTCTCTAAATCGGTCAGGAGCAGGAGCTAGGAGAGAAGAGATGGGAAAGATGCTGTGACCCTCAGCCACAGCAAGAAGCTTCAGAGCTCAGGGTGGGAAGCAGCCTGGAGACTTTCCATGAGCCACAGCGGCTGGCTGAAATTCCATGGTTCATTCTGCCCCACTGCCAGAGCTTCTGGCAGCCTACCAAAGGCGTCCCTATGGGCTGCAGAGGAGCAGGCTTAGCTACCTCTTTAGCCTCGCCTCACCTTTGGACTCTCCTCCAACCAGTCACACTCAATTTCTCTAGCCTTTCACGCTCTTCTTGCATCTGGCCCCTGCACTTCAGCCTCACAGGGAATTCCCTGTGCCAAATGAGAAAGAAAAAATTCAAGCCTGCTTTACAGATGACTCTGCAACATCTGCTAGATCAAGCTTACCGTGGATGGCTATATAGTCAGGGGTGACCCTGGGAGAGTGGGAAAGTGAAATTCCCCTGTGGGCAGGACTTTGAGCAGGGCACTTAGCTTGGAGGGAGAAATGTCCTGAGTTAATCTTCATGTACTGTCACCGGGTATATGAACTCCACTTTACTTATTTTCTGTATTCTCGATGCTCTGGCATCTTGGGCCTCCCTGATTACAGAGAGACTGCCCTTCCAGGGCTAGCCTTGCCCCAGAACACCTTTTATATGCAAACTAACCAATCCAGAGCCTATACTCTAAATTACTTCCTTTATGGATCTCCCACAGGTTGAGCAATATTCCCTAACCATAACCACCCCAGAGCCAGGTACCAGACAACTAGAGGCAGCGCCCACACCTTGGAGCCTGCTGAAATGATTCCACCTAGCCAATCTGAAATCTGCTTACCCTGTCTTGCCTCACCTTTCTCACAGAAACCACAACCAAGGCCATTGCCCACGCTTCCCACTCTCCATCAGCCTCCTGACTGGCCTGGTGCTTCCCCACGTGACCCTACACAGCATGTGGCCCTCCTATGTCTAGACTTCTTCCTTCATGGCAGTCATTTCCACGTCTTTGTGTCTTTCCATCCCTAAGTAAAACAAATCTGGGTACATTTTCAAACATCAGCCAAGGCTCTGTCTAGAGGATGAAGTTCTTGGAAGTGAGGCTGGGAGACTCCTATTGAGGTGGTCTGGGAATGAGGTGAATGGGCCCAGAGAATAAATATATTTGTGGCCCAACGCTTATGCTCGCTAACAGGTCCCACAGCAGAGGAGGCTCCTAGTGACTGAGTGCATGAGATGGCCAGTCTGTGGATGTTGGCCAGCCTCTTTCCTCAGGCTTGACAGTGCATGTTCAATGGGCTCATGTACCAAGCAGCCAAATGGAAGTGACAGAGGTAGCACATGGGCTCAGCAATGCAGAATCCCTCTCACCAAGGCTGACCTGGCCAAAACCACTGCTCAGAGACCATGTTGCCAGCAGCAATGACCAAGCATCTCCAGGATGACACCATATCTCAAGGCGCCAGCCAGCCCTCTGGAAGCAGGTTCATTCCACCAGGCCCCTTCCCTCATGGAGTGAATAGCATAGGGTCTTTTCTGGAATATTCAATTTTTCTGCATGTGGACTTGCTTTTCCTACTGCTCTGCTTCTGGCAGCCACACAGCAAACTGTGGACTCAGGGGATACCCTTTTCTTTTTGATGCATCCCACACAATACTGCTTCTCATCAAGAACCCTCCTTTGTAGCAAAAGAAATAAGGCAATAGGCTGATGCTTTGGGGGAGTCACTGATCTTATCATGCACCCAATGCTCTGTGGTGGCTGGCCTTATACAGTGCTATCTGGCATTGAAGGGTTCAGAAAGCAAACCAGATGGGAGCCAGTATTTTATGAGATTGGTGTGCAGTTCTGGAGGGTACAGTTTCTCTTCTGAACCAGTGACCAACATACAGCCCTGCTTCTTAGCCAGAATTTAAAAGTTCAGGAACCAAGGAAATGAGGGTTCCTTAATCTATGATTAAGCCTAATACCAGCTATTTGCAATCAAAGTGAGATCTGTGGACCACCACTGTTGGCATCATGTGGGAACTGGTTAGAAATGCAGAATCTCAGACCCCACCCTACACCTACTGGACCATAATCTGCATTTTAAGGAGATCCCCCTGTTCATTCACTTGCATGTTAAAGTTTGAGAATCACTGGTCTAACCCAGTCACAACATTTTTGCTTCTCATCCTCAAACCTCTGATCTCTGCTTCTTAATGAGTTTAGAACTTGAGGGATGGATGCTTCCACCAGGGGATACAAAATGGTTTCAATGAAGTAGAAGCAGAGACTTACATTGTCTCCTGGTGGCTTCACAATACTCACGCCAGTAGGAAATAGATGATAAAGGGGCTTACGGGCTTTGGGAGAGTAAACGATCCTAATTATCGAGGGGAACTAGGACTGCTGCTACACAATGAGGCAGAAGAAGACAGGACGGAAGTCAAACAGCCTCGGGGGGGGACCTCCTAGTACTGTCTTGTTCCGGAGTAAAAGTCAATGGGTCATTACTATAGCCCTACAGAGGCAAAACTGCCAAGACCTCAGATTCCTCAGGAATGAAGATTTGGGTCCCATTACAGGATAAGGAACCAATCCCACCAAGACTCTAACTGAGGGCAATGGGAGCATGAATTGGATGGTGGAAGAGGAAAGTATCAGGAAAACCTGAGAAAGAGTTCAGAATGGGTGTCCTGTGGTAGATGCAGCAAACCACCATCGCATGTGTATACCTATGTAACAAACCTGCATGTTCTGCACATGTACCCCAGAACTTAGAGTATAATAAAAAATAATAAGAATGATTCAGTGTTTGGAATGCTGAGTATTAAGGTTGTGTCCTGTCAGAACCAGAGGAGGAGAGGACTTTGCCCAGAGATACTGGGCCTGGAGCTGGACTCAGCAACTGATGGAATCTGGATTTGACAAGTGAGTGAGTTGCATAGACTTCTTGTTGGAAGCTTGTTTTTAAAGCCAGAATATGGGTAAAGGAGTGGGTGTGGACTTGGATGTAGTTTTGGGGCAGCCGAAGAGGCAGCTGTATTGGTTTTTTTTTTCCTGACTACTCAGCATCCAAAGCGTTCTAAACCAGTGGACACCTCCCAACATGAGCACCTTTGTGGGAGGCAAGTCCTGTTATTCCGGCCCCTATCCAGGACTGCACCGTCAGGGGATGCTTCGAAAGCACAAGCAGTCAGTATCCAAGATGTGACTTCAACAGAAGCTTCTAAATCAGACCCTTTCCTACAGTGTCAGCTGGGCCGTCAGCACCACCCAGCATCCTTGGATCCGCCCCAGTTCCTGGGTATCTTTCTCTTGCTATCTAGTTAATTCTACAAATTCCCATAAATTCCTTTCTGTGTAAGTTTTCATCCCAGAACCTTGAATCCAGGTATAATAAGTTTGGTTGGAAAGACATAAGCAGCTATAAATGTCCTAAATGTCTGTTTCTAAAGTAGAGATCCTGTGAAAAATGCCCATTTTTATTTAGGAGATCTCCCTCTGCTTCCTGATCAGCCCTGGTGGTTCCCCCTGTGTGGCCCTACATGACATACCATGCCTCCTACTTGCAGGGGAATGCAGTCAAAACTTCCTTCATGATAATCATTTCTGTGCCTTCCACAGAAAGCCCAAGAGTCTTCAGTTTGAGCAGGCTCCCAGGTGATGTGGATAACGCTGGTCACTGACCACACCTTGGGTGCTGAGATCTAGAGCACTAAAGACGTGTAGAGAAGCGGCTGGGAAGTAGGAAGGAGCAAGATCAAGAAGGACGTTAAATGCTGTGTACTAAAGTTTGCACTCAATCTTGCAGGTGATAAGCAGCCATTAAATGACCTGGCGGAGTGAAATAAATAGACTTCCATTTTTAAGTGGCGCTGGATGTCATGTGGACAACAGAGTGGGAAAGGAGGGACAGGAGGCAGGAGAGCCAGTTAGGAGGTGCGACAGGCGCAACAATGGCTCCCCAAAGATGTCCATGTCCTAATCCCCATATGGCAAATGGGACATTGTAGAATTATTAAGTTAAGGACCTTCAGATGGAAAAATTATCCTGGATGGCCCAAGTGGGCCCCATGTAATCACGTGAATCCTCAAAGTAGAGAACTTTTCCCAGTGAGTCTGAGGGAGATGTGATTAAGGAAGAATAGCCAGAGAGATGCAACATTGCTGGCTCTGAAGAAGGAGGAGGAGGGGGCACAAGCCTAAGAATGCAGGAATACTGGAAAAGGCAAGTACATAGCCTCTCCACTGGGGCCACCAAACGGAGCACAGTCCTGCTCGATTTTAACCTAGTGGGACTTGCTGGACTTCTGACCTTCAGAATTATAAAATAATATACAGGTGTTGTTTTAAGCCGCTAAGTTCACGGTAATTTGTAATGCTGACAATAAAAAACTAATATAGGAGGCTATTGTAACCTTCTAGGGAAAACGATGAGAATCTTGTTTCTGAGAGTGGCAGCAGAGAGGGAAGACAGACCTGGTTTGGAAGATTATTCAGGAGATAGGGATGAAGGGACACAGTCACCAGCAGGGTGGGTGTGTGGGTGTGAGTGTGTAAAGGAAATTTCCAGGTTTCTCCCTTGAATAAAATGGGTCCATTAGTCAAAAGGACTGCAGGAAGGAAACACAGTAGTGTGAGTGCAGAGAAAGGAGGCAGTTCTCTCCTCATACTACTTGGCTCCTTCTTCAGATTCCTGTTTTTGCCAAGAACCCTTCTAATCTTAACTCTTGCACATTCCCTACTGGGAAAAGCATGTGCTCAGCAGCCAACACAAACGGCTGCTCTGCTCATCAATTATGATTTTCACTCTAATGAATTGCCATTCTAGTCATAAACCAGGCTTCTGTGAGTTTAGTCAGAACAAAGCAATTTACCAGGGTTTGATCTCTCTCAGAAGAGCTGACAGAGTTGTTTTTGCCCCTGCAAAGTGAAGGATCAAACGTTATGCTACCCTGGTAAGGCCTCCTTCCCTGGCATAGCTTGCAAGCGGGAAAGAATTGGGAGAGTGAGGGCTAGAAGAGGCTGTCTAATGCTTTGCCCTGTGCCAAGTCAATTGAGAATCAGAAGGTTCTGTGCTTGCAATTTAACAGCTATTTATAGCGTGCATTCTGAGATTCCCTCTCACATACCACGGACCCGGTCTCCAGAGAAGAAATCGCCCCCCTCTAGAGTCCCCTGCTTAGGAACGGCAAGATGCAAGCCCAGGCAAGTTGTTCTGAGAAAGTGGGAGATTGTGGGGGTGCAGGGTCAGTTCTAGTTGCAGTTGATCTGGAGATGCCTGGTTCCATCATAAAGACCTCTTGGGAAATCTGAGAAAAAAAATACTGACTTTCTAAGCCCACTTTGAATTGTCTGTTTACCTATGCCAAACCTGCCAAGGGACATCTGAGTAAAAGAGGCAAAAGCATGGCTATTACCCACCCCACTGTTTAGATGGGGACACTGAGGCTCTCAGAAGTTTAAGCTACTTGCCCAGCACTGCATGATTCAAATGTCAGAGCCAGGACTTGACTGACCTCAGTCTTCTGATGCCAAAATCCACACCTTTTGCACTTTGAGTTTGTGTCCTCTGTGGGGAAGGGCACTCTTCCCTCACTACCTACCCAGCAGGTCTCTCTCAGTCAGCGGTAGTCTAATGGTTCTCCTGCCTGAAGGTGCCTGGCACATCCAGGGCTGGTGACTGGGGCACCCAGATCATCCAACAGTAATTGATATTACCCTCCAACCAGTATGTCCTCCCAGATCCCCTTCCTATGTGCTTGCCTTCTGCAATGTGCTACAGAAAACATATAGGGGCCAGGTGCTGTGGCTCATGCCTGTAATCCCAGCACTTTGGGAGGCTGATGTGGGCAGATCACCTGAGGTCAGGAGTTCAAGACCAGCCTGGGCAACATGGTGAAACCCCGTCTCTATTAAAAACACAAAAATTAGCCAGGTGTGGTGGCACATAACTGTAAGCCCAGCTACTCAGGAGGCTGAGGCTGGAGAATCGCTTGAACCCAGGAGGCGGAGGTTGCAGTGAGCCAAGATTGCACGACTGCTCTCCAACCTGGGTGACAGAGTGAGACTCCATCTCAAAAACAAAAAAAAAGAAAAGAAAAGAAAACAAATACCGGATGATGAAAATCCCCTGCCCTCAAAAGGTTACAGAGCAACAGAGCCTGAATTGTGGAGTTGGAATGAAAGAAATGGAATGGGGACAGAGTTGCATAACCAGGAACCAAACCCAGCTCTGCCGGACTCTAGGACCCGTGCTCCTACCCTTAATGCTGGACTGTCTCTCAGTCATGGTGCTTTACGGTCTACAGAGTGTTTCCAGACAAATAAATCGAGGCTGAGAGAGGTGAAGTCACTTGTGGCAGAGCTGAGAGACCTCCAATTCCAGATGCCACCTCTTGCTGTACCTCCATGCTTTCCTCACCTCAACACTCTAGGTCTAGGCAGGGGAAGGTCTAGACAGGAAAGAGGACTCCTGAGATGCCTCATGAGAAATGTGATGAAGAGACTCCTTTCCCTGTTTCCAGTGCTCATGGTAAGGAGGGCATCCTCTTCCCCCCAACATTCACACCCCACCTCATTCCAGCCAACCCCTTCCAAAATACACAGTGCTACTTACATATTCCTTAATGTCCTTTGATTTCACAGCCTTGTAGGAATAATACGCAGGGTAAAGGGTGCCAAATATAAGCCTGGAGGGAAGAGAGACAAAGAGAAATATGATTTTTCATTCATCTTAGTTAATGGAAAATGTCTGTCTTCAATGCCAACAGCAGTCTTCTAAGCTAAAGAAAGTGCTGCTAGAGGCTTGATTTATTTTTGTGAATGCCCTGAAGGTGTCCTGCTCATGGCTGGGGCGTCCTTGGGCACCTCTATCTTCTGTTAAAGCCCACACCCACCTTCCTTCAATCTGTGGTTTAGCAACATGGAAGGGTGGTTTGGGGTCATGGAAGCCCCTCTGAAGCTCTATTAAGCCTGCAAACACCTCAGGCTTCTTTCTCCATCAAAACCTTTTCCTTCAAATTTCACTCCCCCTCAGACTTGATCTCACTATCCTGCAGCCAGAATAAACTCTTATTTCATATTGTAAATCCAGTCAGGCCAAACCCTCCTCCTACCAATACATCCCCATCTTGCATTAGCCTGTTTCTCATTGCTCTTAAGATGAAGAAGCAAAAATACCAGCAGCGTGACAGTGTTTGGGCAGCAGCTCTCACTGATGTATGCCCAGGGCTGCGTTGGGTCATTAAATGATCTCATGCTCAGCCCTGCCTCTCAGGACCTGCGCAGCAGAGCTCTCTCTACTTGCCCTCATTCTCTCCACCACCCAGAAAGCCTTTGCCTGTGCTGTTCTCTCCTTCCGGAGTCTTCCTCCCCCTCCTTTGTCTGGTTAATGCCTGTTCATCCATCATATCCCAGCTCCAGTATGACTTCTTCCCTGGCCTCTCTAACTAGCTCAAACCTCCCCACTACACTCATAGCACAATATACCTATTATCAGAGGGTTCTTTTACTGTTGTTTGTGTGACGCTTTGATTGACAGCCCTCTTTCCACAGAACTGTACGTGCCTCGAGGGCAGAGAATGGATTTGTTTTGCTCAACACTGTGTTCCCAGAACCTACCCCATAGTAGGTTCTCAACAGATGTTTGTAAATCAATGAATTGAGCTGGAGGTTTAATCTTTTCACCTGACAGATGAGGTCACCCCAAGTGCCAACTCAGGGTCAAGCTCACTGGGTGCAGGAGCAGGCCTGGCCCAGGCACACAGGAGGTGGCATCTCCTGTGACAACCCCACAGGTGGAGATTTCACGGTCCCTGCAAGGAGCCAGCCTAGTTACAGAAGACGCCACACTGAAGAAACCCAAAGCTGTGGTTCACTGGGTATTGAGAGGCTGTACAGAGAACTCCTAATCCAGGAGCAATTTACCAAGCAGGGGTCAGCTTTACGATGAGCACTGTTGCCAGGGAACACCCTGACATTCCACAGTCATCAGGTTTCCAGGGGAAAACAAAGTTCACAGAACCAAGTCCGTTTCTGCCACTGAAAGGGAGAGGGCTGTTAGCTCTTGGCTCACATAGGCCTTGTGTGAAGTGCTTTATAGCTTTATCCCACTTAGACTGCCTTGTCCCAGGGAACCCCTTTTACAGACAGGACTCCAATGCATGGAGCAGTCAGTCACTTACTCGTCTAAGGCCTCGTGACCAGCGAGGGGTAAGGCAGGGGCTGGAGCCCAGCCAGGCTGCCCTTCTCCAAGCCTGGCTTCTTGTCACCACTGTACACTGCCTTGGGGAGCTGCCCACCCTCCAAGAAGGCTGAAATGACCTGTGTGAGGAGCAGGATGAGCCAGTGAGGGGACAAGAGAGTAGTGGAAGGAAGGGGAAAAGGTAGGACTCGGGCTGAGGGAGAAACATTTAAGAGAGGGTAGTGCCAAAGACAGCAGCCAGGTCACGGGGGAGGCAGCTGGGGAAGCCCACTAGGTTTGGTCACTGCCCCCTTTGGTGAGGAAGATCCCCGACTCTTCCACACTGCCTCCTTGCCTGCCCCCTCCCAGGCATTCTCAGGTATCCATGAGGCTCTCTTCCTCGGGGAGGCCTTTCCTAACCTGGTCACCCCCTAAAGATTGAGCTCCTCTCCCTTTTTAGCTCCTGTACCCGCCCCTTTCTCTTGTCCACCGTGTCCACTCAGTTAGCTCAGGGTCTGCCTCTCCCACAAGACTGTGTCTTCCACAAAGCCAGGGATGGCGTCCCTCATTCATCACACACCCCTGTGCCCTGCACAGCAGGAAGGGCTCAGTAAGTACGTGTTCACTGCATGAAGTATCAGAACAGGGAAGCTAAAGCCACCACCATCCAGGGAACGCTCGTGACCTTGGGACTGAGGTCTCGGCAGTGAGGTGGATGCCAGATAGCACCAGGCTGATTCAGCAAAGCCTCGGGGCAAAACGCCATGGACTCAGGGGAAATAAATACATGGCTTGTGGGGGCACAGGTGGCCTGGTTATTACCCGTGTCTGCCAGGATGGTTTCCAGCCCCTGCCCTGGGGTAGCATGTGAACAGCAGAGGAGAGACAGGTGAAAAGTACAGCACTACCCAGCAGCCCACTGATGGGATCCCCATGAACCCCACTGGGTCATGACACCCTCTGAGTGGTCATGGAGCATAGAAGGCGCAACAGGGAGGCCTGTGCTAGGTCGGCTGGACTCTTCTGGAGTGAGCAGTTTGCCAGCATCCTCTGCCTGACAGCACAGGGTCCCTCCACACAGAGTTTTCTTTTCAGTTTCTAAAAGCTCAATAACACTTAGCATCTCACTGCCCCAGGGAAAGGGAAATGGGATGAAGATGTCCAGTTCTTCTTAACCTATTTTGGAGGTAAGAAATAACGAAGGAAGCAGGCCCAAGTCAAAGGGGCTTGGTACTTCTGCCCCCTCCAGACCAAGTGCTCCCAAAAGGCCCTTCTCCACCAGCCCCACCGGCCTTGGTTCTCACCCCCTCCCTCAGCCTCAGGTTCATAGAGCCAGCAGCCAGCAGCTGTCCCCTGATAAGCCACATTCGCTTGCAGTCTGTGACTTCCTGGCTGCTCTTTCTTCTGTCTGAATGTTAGCACAGGATCTTCCCCCAAGCCCACAACTCTTTTGTTTTTCCTGTTAAAGCCCCACTAATCCTTTAAGACCCATCTCAAAAAGGCCACTTCTCTGTGAAGTCTTTGGTTACTGCCCCCTCAATTTTCTTTTTTTTTTTTTGAGTAGAATCTCTTAAGCCCCCTCAATTTTCTTGATACTGTTTAAGCCTGTGACAGGCCTTATGTAGTAGTAGCAATAATAACACATTTAAAATAATATAATATTATATCGTTGAGTGTTTACTAATGCCAGGCACTGTTTCATAAGCTGTACTCACTCTTTCAATTAATCCTCTCACATGCATAGGGAAAAAAGAATTCTTACTATCCCATTTTACAGACTGGGACACTGAGGCTTAGCATCATTATTCACTCACCCAAGGATCTGAACCCAGGCAGCCTGACAATGGGGCTGCCTGTGCTGGCTGAGTCTGTATCCTTAGTCAGATCATAAAAGTACTGGGCAATCAGGAGGGTCCCTCATGACTGGCACAGCACTCCCCCTTTAACTGGGTGCTTGAAATGTCTGTTGCGTAACAAGCAATTTCAATCTCTCTCCAGCCCACTAGCTAGACTCACATAACTTTCTACGAGGTCAGGAAAAAAGTAGTAAAATGGAAGGGTCTAAAGCTCCTTCAGTGCTTGAGGTGGGCTCAAGCAGAGGGAAAGTGGAAGGCTAGAGTGCCATCCTCCAGAGACCAGGCTCTGCATTAACACACTCCTCCGGATTGTCTCTGCAGGTAGCTCGAACCTCACAGCCCTGCGCCTGCCCTCCTTTCTCCCCCACAGTCGTTAACTGTTACCCTGAAGCCCCACCCCTGTGTAAAGGCTCCATGGATCTGCCTGCAGCGTTTCCCCTATCTTTGCCTTTCATTCTTCCTCTTGCTCCAAGTTAGGGGTCTTCATCCAGGTTGCCTCTCCACTCACCTCCTCCACAGCTGCGGTAACCAGAAGGGAGCATGAGTCTCACGTGAATACTGTAATCCAATGCAGTGGTTCCCCCACTGGGGTGATCTTGTTTCCCAGGGTAATCTGGGCAATGTCTGGAGACACTCTGGTTGTCTGAGAGGGTGCTACTGGCAGCTAGTGAGCAGAGGCCAGGGATGCTGCTAAATGTCCTATCATGCACAGGACAGCCCGTCTCAACAAAGAATCATCCAGTCTAAAATGTCAATTGTGCCACTGCTGAGAAACCTAGTTTCTAGACTAGTGTGTTCTTTCCTGATCCTTCACCTGACCATCAAGGGTCATTTTTTGAACCCCAAGGGCCATTTTATGGAACCCCAAGAGTTCAAAAAACAGTTCAGTGTCCCAGGAAAAACTGTAAATGCTCCAATGGGGGGGATGGCCTCAAATGGTAAAGACCACATACCTAGCCCGTTGGCCAATGTCAGGGAAAACACAGCTCTCAAGTTGATTATCAACTTCCTGGAGCTCTGGCCAGAAGAGAGAGATTACTCACACGAATGAACCGTAATGTCACTGAGGAGAGCTGCTCACCATTCCCCAGGGCCTGCAGGGTAGCTATTGCTGGCCTAGGACACAGCTACAAGCTGTGGCACTGCAGTTGCTGACTGTGGCCAAGTCCTCTGCAAACCACGAAACAAACCAGTATTTTCCACAGTCTTCTCAGGGATCCTAGAGTTGCACCAACATGTCACAATCCCAAATTGTGCTGAAAATTTAAAAATCAATGCTAGCAATGTTTTTTCTAAAATTAACTTTTTAAATGTAAGAGAAATAACAAGCCTATTTATACAGCTGTCTATATCATTAAAAACAAACCACACTGAAGAAACTGTATGCCACCCAAGGGCTTCTGGAATGGTCTGTTTCTTGACCTGAGCACTTGCTTTGTAAGTTCAAATGTATATCAAACTATACACATCTTATTTCATAATTTTTTTTTTAGCCAAAGTCTCGTTCTTTCACCCAGGCTGGAATACAGTGACATGATCTCTGCTTGCTGCAACCTCTGCCTCCCGGGTTCAAGCAATTCTCCTATGTCAGCCTCCCAAGTAGCTGGGATTACAGGTGTGCATCACCACACCCAGCTAATTTTTGTATTTTTAGTAGAGCTGGGGGTTTCTCCATGTTGCCCAGGCTGGTCTTGAACTCCTGGCCTCAAGTGATCCACCCACCTCAGCCTCTCAAAGTGCTGGGGTTATAGGCATGAGCCACTGCACTGAAATTTTTTTAAAATTTCATAATTTAAAAAAATTACAGTACCCAAGAAAATTCATTTGCACAGTCTTCCAATTCATGAAGGCACACAGTTTCATCTGAGCATTAAAATGTATTAAAATTTATACTGATTACGTTTTGTGCTTTTTGTTCTTAATATAATAAAAATATAATTTAAAATTATGTTCTCTGAAGATACTTTCTAAAGTCATGTAAATCCATTTTTATCACTTCTTATGAGAATTAATCTCCAAGAATGTTTTTGCTATCTACTCTAACAGAAGAATGTCCCTTGGTTCTTCAGCTCCTTTTGGCATTCCAATAAATATGCTATTATTCTTAACCTGGAAAAAACCGTAGACAGGGCAGATATATTTGAAGTTCCCTATATGCACTTTCCTGAGACAATCCTTTCCCTCGTCCTGAAAAGTCATCACTATCCTGAATTTGGTGTTTATCATTCTCATCATGTTTTCATTAGCTACATGAGCCACACATAAAGTGTTTATACCTGTTTACACATTCTGTAAATGGAAACACACTAGATGTATTCCACTGTAATTTTTTTCATTCAAACTTATGTTTTTGAAATTTGATACATATTGACACTTGTGTTTCTAGATCATTTTAAAAAATTATTTATTTATATTGAGAGAGGATCTCACTATGCTGTCCAGGCTGGTCCTGAACTCCTGGATTCAATGATTTTCCCACCTCAACCTTCCAAGTAGCTGGGATTACAGGTATGTGGCACCTGCACCCAGTTTTTCTAGATCCTTTTCAACCACTGTGTACCACTTTACTATATGAACATATTATAGTTTACTCTGTTGATGCATACTTAGGTTCTTTCCTATTTTTCCCCTTTACAAACAGGGCTGTGATGAACATTATTATACATGTCTCCTTGTGCACATTTGAGACCTTCTCTAGGGTATCTACATAGTGTGGAACTGCTGGGTTAGAAGGTACAGCATCGTTTACCAGATAATGCAAAACCACTTGCCAGAATGACTGTACCAATTTATACTCCTTCCTGCAAGTATAAAATACTCCCTATTCTTGCCAAACTTATATAGTCAGACCAATAAATTTTTGCCAGTGTGATGGGTGTAAAATGGTACCCCATGTTTGCTTCAATTTGTATTTCCTCAATGGCAAGTGAAGCCAAGAAACTTTTTATGCCTTTTGGCCATTTGGGCTGCTTCACTACCCTGTTTATATCCCTCCATTAGTTTATCTTGTTCTTAGTGATTTTAAGGAATTCTTTGTAAATTTTGGGTATCAATCCTTTCTTGGACATATGCATTTCAAATGTCTTTCCTCAATATACACTCTCTTAACTTGGTTTGTGGCACATTTTCTTGTAACTTTACATTTTATATAGACAAATACAGTCTTTTACAGCTTTTTTCCTATCTTGTTGAGGAAATCCTGGTCACGTATATATTCTTCTAAGAGTTTTAAAGTTTTGCTTTTTCAATACTAGGTTTTCATTCATCTTTATGTATGATGTGAGTTAGGAATTCAATTGTATTCTTTTCTATATGGATCCCACTTGTCCCATCCCACTGATTTGCAGTGCTACATGTCATATATAAAGTTTTCAATATGCATAGGTATTATTTTCAGCTCTCTTATTCGACTGATCTACTGTCTAACCATGTACCTATATCACAGTGTCCTTATAATAACCATAATATTAACAACCATGACTGTACAATAAATCCTGATATTCTTAAATTTGTCTTGGCCATTCTCTTTTTTTTTTTTTGTCAGACAAAGTCTCACTCTGTTGCCCAGGCTGGAGTGCAGTGGCGCAATCTCAGCTCACTGCAACCTCTGCCTCCTGGGTTCAAGCAATTCTTCTGCCTCAGCCTCCCAAGTAGCTGGGACTACACGCACATGCCACCACGCCCAGCTAACTTTTGTATTTTTAGTAGAGATGGGGTTTCACCATATTGGCCAAGCTGGTCTTGAACTCCTGACCTTGTGATCCACCCCCCTCGGCCTCACAAAGTGCTGGGATTACAGGCATGAGCCACTGCGCCCGACCAACCATTCCTTTTTCTTAATTAGGAATTCAATATAGAATCTTGGCAATTCTTGATCCTTTGTTTTTCTATATAAATTTCATGATCATTTGTCAAGTCTCATATAAAACCTTATTTAGATTTTGATTGTAATTTCACTGTATTCATAAAATTTACTTGGGAAGAATCACCAGCTTTATGGTTTCAAGTTTTCTCTTTGTGAACATGTGACTTCCATTTCCTCATGTCTTCTTTAATGTCTTTTTATTATATGTTGTAAATTTCTCCATAAAGATCTACATGTTTTGTGTTACTGCTAGGCACTTCAGGTTTTGGGTTTTTAAAAAATTTTTTGGTGGTATTGTGAATTTTTTAAATTAGATTTTCTATTGGTTATTAATGGTGTATCGGAATGCTACTGACTTTCCAGGCCTAACCTTGCAGCAGTCAAAAGCATCTGGAGTGTCAAATGCATTACCATGAGTGAAAGCAGCAAAATCAAAAGGCAACATGTGTTATGACTCCATTTATATGTTTTTTTTTTTTTTTTTTTGAGATGGAGTCTCACTCTGTCACACCTAGGCAGGAGTGCAGTGGTACAATCTCAGCTCACTGCAACCTCTGCCTCCTGGGTTCAAGCGATTTTCCTGCCTCAGCCTCCTGAGCAGCTGGGATTACAGGCATGTGCCACCACACCCAGCTAATTTTTGTATTTTTAGTAGAGACGGGGTTTCACTATGTTGGCCAGGGTGGTATGTGCTCTTCTGAAAAAGGGAAGTTTATAGGGACAAAAACCAGATAAGTGGTTGCCAGGGTTAGATGTGGGGAGTTAGGGGGTTGACTCCAAGAATGTGAAGGAATTTTGGGAAGGGATGGAGCTGCTGCATACCTGACTGTAGTGCTGTTTACACAACTGTATATGTTTACCAAAACTCAGAATTAAAACTCACACTAAAAAGAATGAATTTTACCAGCTTCACCTGTATACACCCGACCTTTGAAAAAACAAAGCATTCAGAGAAATTCACACTCATAAGTGAGGTGTGTCATGGGTCTCCAGAAATGGATCAAGTTGACCTGAGCATCGGCCTCCAAGCTCTGAGACAACCAGTACCTTCCTGATGTCAGAAGGTCCATGTGTGGCAAAACAAGCATTCCCGAAACCATAATGCATCTCCAAGACCCACTGATCCTCTAGCCCTGAAAGGACTATCTCAGATATGCTGTGGGACTGGGTTCTAAGTGCTTGAGAAACTCTGACCTTTACTACACTGCCCCAGGGAACATCCTCACTCACGATCGTTCCCTAGAAGCTTAATCTGGGAAAAGAGTTGCTCCATCTGGGCACACAGCTCAGGTTCCCATGGCACAGCAAACCACCTGGGCTTTGGTTGCCAAGGGTCCCAACACCTGGGCTTCTGCTAACTCACAGTGCTAACATGCTGGAGGGAGAAAAGAAGAAAACAACAGAACTGACCCACTGTGCATTTTGGCTCCCTAACGACTGTATTATTGTGATTTATAAGCCATTTATTTTTGAGTGCTCACTGTGCAAACTTATCTACAAACATGATCACTTTTAATCTTCATTTGAGACAGGTATTATCATTTTCCTCATAATAATGAAAACTGAGGTTTAGTGAAAATAAATGAGTCTCACAATTAGTCAGAGAAGGAGGCCAAGTCAAACCCATGTCTAACTCCACTGCCCATCTCCTCACTGCTATGATGCACTGCCTTCCTGACTCTTCAGTACGTGGCTGAGAGTCTGCAGCTGGTCTCTGAATGAATGAATGAGGAATAGGTGGGAGGGAGGAAGACCGCTGCCTGCTTCCTTGCCTAATGGAATTCCACTCTGCCCCTGAATTATAGACTTACTGACACCAGGTGACAGTATAATTACAGGGTTTCAAGTACGTAAACTGTTCACATAAACGAGGTTCTCTCCTGACCTGAGCTGATCTTGGCAAAACAGAAATGAGCTATGTCCTTCTTTTTCACCTTGGTATGTGATTCTGCCAGCCTCTCTGTAATCTTTCCTTTCCCAGTTAGCTTCAGACCCTGCTCCTCTCTGCAGATTTGAGAGAGTGAACACAGACACAACTCTTCCCTGGGTAACCCACCTCACAAACATCTCATTTGCTTATCTGCTCAACTGATCTGCACTGTACCCCTCCGAGATAATGAGACTACTTTCCCAGTTTACAAATAAAAAAACTGAGCCTCAGAGTAGTTGAGGGATATTCCAAAACCCTTCTCCTATCCAACAAGAAGCAAACCCAGGCCTCCTGTCTCCAAGTCCATGACCATTCCTCAGTCCACACTGCCTCTCTTAGCATGAAGAGGGGATTTCATTGCTTATTTAAAGCTGTAATCCATTTTAAGTTGGATTTTTATGCTCCCAAACCCAACTTAGGAAAGCACAAAACAGAAAAGTCTGATGCAAGCAGAAACAAACATTCTGTAAACTTCCAATTGATACTGTTCCACTCTACAATCCAACCCACATAAATCCTTCAACCACAAATGTCTGCCTGAATCTCTTGTTTTTGTTTGTTTTTAAATCTTAATTGTAGAGATTCCTATTCTTAAGAAACCCAGCTTTATCGTATGTGGTAGAAAGAGGCTGGGCTTTGACTACAGACCTGAGTTTGAATCCAGCTCCACCCCTGACTAGCTGTGGAGTGGCCAGCATGCTTAAGTACTCTGAACCAGTTTCCTTGAGTATAGAGACCAAGAACATCTACTTTCAACAGCCACTATGCAGATTAAACGAGGAAACTGTAGGTACAGATTTAACATACCAGAGATACTCTAGATGAATGACAAATACCAATTCCCTTCCCTTCTACAAAAATAGTAACTTCAAATGTCAATGCTTTTAAGCACCAAATATTTTTCATTCAATCATTAAATATGTGCTGAGCACCAACTGTGTGCCCTGGGCCATCTGATAGGAAAGTGGGCAGCAAGCAGATAATTATACCAATAAATGATTACTGTCATCACAATAATTGTGATGAGTCCTGCTGAATCTGTTTTGTAGAAAAGAGAAGATTCATTTACAATGACTGTCCTGTGGTCACCCATTTCCCAGCTTAGGCCCCCACCCACCCCCGCTCCAGACCTCAGAGCCAGAGACCTGACTCTCAGCCGGAGGGTCCTGTACTAAAGGGTTATGGTTTTTTCCTCCTGGTGGACTTCATCTAAAGCCCCCTACATGGTATATATTTAGGCTGAGAACAGGACTTCTGGGCCTTCCTATATGCACCATGAAAAAGGCATGGGGCGAAAGTGTGAGAAGCTCTTTGAGATGGACTGGGGGGTGGTCAGCAGGTATCTGTGGGGTTTTCTGGGGACGTGTCTGCTCAGCTGATGCCCTCCTAGCTCTCACACAGCAGGTAGTGATGTCCTCTGCCAGGGCCCAGCCAACTTTGAGTGCATATGTCTATCTGGCGGAGGATATCAAAAGCCC
Source organism: Ateles fusciceps (assembly GCA_036589455.1). Classification (NCBI taxonomy): domain Eukaryota; kingdom Metazoa; phylum Chordata; class Mammalia; order Primates; family Atelidae; genus Ateles; species Ateles fusciceps. The sequence goes on along the minus strand of JAZHEH010000053.1, from coordinate 1,456,040 downwards.
TAGGGAAGGCCATGGGAACAGAACAAACCTTTATGATGCCCAGCAGGCACTGCACAAGGTACTGATCCCCCACAGAAGTCAGATGAGGGGACTACTATTATTCCCCTCTTATGCAGAAGGGACCTGGGACTTTAAGAGGTTAAATTCATTCATTCATTCATTCATTCATCCAACAGACATTTATTCAGTCCCTATTCTGTGTCAGATTCTAAGGCCAACACAAGGTCACAGAGCTGCTAACTGAATGAGCTGGATTCAAATGCTCTACCTGGCTTCAAACTCTGCTTTTTCTAATCCAACTTGATACCTCAAGGTCAGAGGTTTATCTTCAGGGAAGTCATAACATGGCTGGAGTGCCAGGTGTGTCAGAACAAGGAAGGTGGCAGGCAGAGCTGCGTGTGCTAAGTATGGAAGGAAAGACATGATGATGGGCAAAACTAGAGATGGAAAACAGATGAGCTGCCAGAGGCTGGCAGTGGGTGAGAAGAAGATGATGACTACAAAGGGGCATGGGGGAAGTTCTGGAGGAAATGAACCTGTTCTATATTTACACCGTGGCCGTGATTACATGACTTGTCAAAGCTTACAGAACTGTACAGTAAAAAGGATGAATTTCACTGTGTGCAATTTATACCTTAATTTTTTTTTGCTTTTATAAAGGCAGCCTTAATTTTTTAAATACAGAAAAATGAGAAAGAAAGAGAAAAGAAAGAATGAATAGAAGCAGAAGTAGACTGACAGTGGCACTAAGGAAGCTTAAGCTTCTGGGCTACTTAACTGCATGAACCCTGGGAGAGGTCCTAGCAGAGCATTTATTACATTTTTGAACTTTTTCTGGAAAAGGCCCTTTCACAATTGTAAAAGTTTTAGGCCTCACAAAACCGAGATCGACCTTGAACACAAGTTCAAGAATAGATCATGAGAAAGGAAGAATGGAGGGTTCTTAAGGTGTTGGTCTCAAGAGGGACCCCAGAGAAAGGCAAGACCTGGTTCTGGCAGACAGAGGTAGGAAAGACAACCCATGGAGAGGAACCAGCATGGACAACATGCAAAGAAGGTTTTCCAGGTTCCCAATGTGACATGAGCACCAGGAATTTGGGAGCCCTGCATTATACATTCTTCACCTCAGGCAAATGTGTCATGCCATGATCTCAGCCACACCAAGTCATTCTAGGTAGGCAGGAAAGCTATGACATAGTGGGACATGAAAATCCCAGATGCTGGTAACTTAACGTCACCTGCATTTGCCATTCTTCTGGCTTCGGCACAGCAATTATCTCTACCACCTTGTGCAGGAAGTTTTCACCTTATGTACCTGAGGCTGAAAACAACTGATGCTCACTTTCCCAGCCTCCCTGCAGCAGGGATGTGGGCTTGTGCCTCATTCAGACACATCTGCCCAGATATGAGGTTTCTGAGGCAATATTTACACTGTTCTATATCTACACTGTGGTCATGATTACATGACTATATGCACTTGTCAAAGTTCACAGAACTATACAGTAAAAAGAATGAATTTCGCTGTGTGCAAATTATACAGGAATTTATACAGGAAATTTAATCAGGAAAATCAGGATTCAAATTCAAATTATACAGGAAAGTTCAGGTTTTTCCAGCCCCCTCACTTAGCTGTACTGAGGCTGCATCACTTCTGTTTACAATCCTATGATACCATGTGAACAAACACTGCCAAATGAGGCTGGTCTTATACATTGAGTTACTGATTTCCTCATCTGTTAAAATCAGTCAAGTCAACAGAGTAGAATGTAGCTAAGCCTTAAAGTGGTTGTGTCTCAAAAAGATATTTGCATACCCATGTTCATAGCAGCATCACTCACAATAGCCAAAAGATGGAAGCAACCCAAGTGTCCATCAACAGATGAACAAACAATGAATATTATTCATCCTTTCAAAGGAAGAAAACGCTGACACTTGCTAAAAGAGGGATGAACTATGAGTATGTTATGCTAAGTTAAATAAGCCGATCACAAAAAGGAAAATACTGAGTGATTACATTTGTAAGTGGACTGCTCTAGATAACTCAACTCCTTAACAAGATAAGTCAAAATCATAAAAACAGAAAGTAGAATGGTGATTGCCACAGGCTGGGAGGATATAGGGACTTGATAATGGGTGTGGAGTTACAATTTTCAATTTTGCCAGATGAAAAACTTCTGGAGATTGGTTGTACAACAATGTGTAATAAATACACACTACTGAACGGTGCACTTAAAAATGGTTACGATGGTACATTTTATGTTATGTGCTTTTTATCACAATTAAAATAAATGTATGAACCAAAAATATCTTTGCATGAATATTTGTTCAAAATCATCCATACTTAAAAATTTTATAAAAACAGAATTTACTTAGCATAGCCCATTAGTTCATTTAAGCCATAAACGGTTAATTCTAACAAAGTTAGAAGAAACAGAATATATACTCTTTCAAGTATAATCTGTTCTGTTTCATATGACAATGCTATTTTGTAAAATTTACTAAAATTTTCAAACATCTCAATTTAGTCAATACATTGTAATGACATTTAAGATGAGTGAAATTAACAAATAATTCAAGTAAATAACTTTTTATTGGTTCTGGTTGTAGAGGAAAAAATTGCTGTATATTATGTTCTATTAAGAAGTTACACCATTAAAATGTTTCTGACATTAATATATATTATATATAATATATATTTTATACATGTAAAATATAAAAGAGTTACATATATATAAACTCTGATTTGTGCCAGAAAGGATCTGAGATGGCTTGGTTATAAATAATTGTGTGGCTTATAAGAAATTACCATGATTCCAGGCCACTGGGTTTGTGTGGCAGCAGAAAGGCTCAGAACTGCTAACAAAAGCATGGTTGTCACCTCACTCGAAGGGGAGGGTGGGGCTATGTCCCACCTGCCGAGGGAAGAACAAAGATTGTGTGAAACAAAGGCTCAGGTCCAGCATGCCACCCTGATTAGAACACAAAACCCTATTTACAAAAAAAAGCAAGCTGGAAAATAGCCAGCTTTACTTCAGTGAGCAAAATTTAAATTCTGAGAGAATTTTCAGCACATGTCTTAATTGAGTGAGTCAGGATAGTCAGGGAACAAATGCAGCTGATAGGTGCTAAAGTGCACTAGTGGCTGGAAGTTCTGGACCTCGCTCCTGTGTTGGCCAGCCTGGGGAAGAAGGAAGCAGAGAGACTGGGGCGGGAACCCACTGCAGGTACTTCTTGCACACCTGCCTTGCAGATGACTTAGGAGAGCCACTGCGGCTGCACAGCTCCAAGGGCCCTGGCCACCATGTGCAGTACAGGCCCTGTGTGAGGAAGGTGAGATCTTGCCTTAGATAACAATTTTTTATGTTTGATGCTTTGAAGGGCAATCCTCAGTGATGCTCTAAAAAGGGTAGTGGAATACTACATAATAGTCAAAAAGTTAAAATATAACAAACAGCTTTCTTTGTTTAGAAAATGGAGATATTTCTTTCAACTACCACAGAATGAGAATTTCTCTTTAACAACTGTGCCATTTGCTTTTGCAGATCTGAAGAGAATAGATAAAACTAGGTCAGTCAGGAGAAAAAAATTCCAAGACAGTAACAGAGTTAGCTCTGAGCATGGCAATGTAAGAGATTTTATTTGCTTCAGAATGAAAACAATATACATTCTTTCCATTTGTGAGCCTCAAATGGCCACAATCATAGGTGACCATAAGGGATAGTCCAAGTGAAGAATGTCTTGCTATCCAGGAATCAAGACTAAAAAGGAAAGCTTCACACTTTGGGGAAAAAAGAGTTACCAGTATAGCACTCCTCAGTAATTAGCACTGGTTACAATATGATGCACTCGCTGTACACAGCTTTTGGCAGTTTATATCCATTTGCATGTACAAAATCTCTATGAAGTAGACAGGATTGTAATCTCCATTTCACAGCCTGGAAATGTGAATCAGGTAAGTTAAATAGTTGGATGAAGATCACACACCAAGTTTGTAGCAGAGCTAGAACTAGAACTAGAGATTTCAAAGCTTGGGTATTAAACCATGGATGCCCCAACTTTTTTGATTGCACAAAATCAGTAAAATATTTTGATCATGTGTATTTGTATTACCACAAGTCCTTAGCTTTGCTGAGGAAATCTTTTAAAGTCATCATGAGGATTGGTTTATTTAAAATTAGATTGTCTAAGGCCAGGCGCAGTGGCTTATGCCTGTAATCCCAGCATTTTGGGAGGCCAAGGCAGGTGGATCACCTGAGGTCAGGAGTTCGAGACCAGCCTCGTCAATGTGGCAAAACCCCATCTCTACTAAAAATACAAAAATTAGCCAGGTATGATGGCAGGTGCCTGTAATCCCAGCTACTTGGGAGGCTGAGGCAGGAGAATTGCTTGAACCAGGGAGGTGAAGGTTGCAGTGAGTTGAGATCGTGCCACTGCACTGCAGCCTGGGCAACAAGAGCAAAACTCCGTCTCAAAAAGAAAAAAAGAAAATTAGATTGTCTAATACATAAGCCCACTTAACAAGGCTCATGTGAATTGTAACACAACTTGGTTTCTGGTGAAAACAATCAAAACAGTGAGGGATCATGTTGCTCCCTCTGTGTCATGGATCTACCCCCTCCCTCAGCATCTCCCATCAGAGCTTGTGCTGTGTCATGCCCGTCGGATGTGCAGACCCAGTGACCCTTGCTGAGGGCCTACTCCAGGCAGGCACTGTACTACCAACCACCCACATGGTCTCCTTCCATACTCAACATCCAGAGAGGCTTCCCCCTGCCCAGAGAGCTGGCCAGCAAATGTGACAGGGGCGTGGCCTCTGTTCTGCCTGGCTGTGAAGCTACTCCAAGCTACACCATGGAAGGAGGGACCATCCAGGAGACCTTGGAGCTTGGGGACCTTGGTGCTTGACTGCGCTATACCACTTACTAGACATGGGTTCATGGATAGGAGCCTAGAAGCCTCACTTGTTCTATCTCCTCTGCAAAACACAGTGTCAAATAGGATAATACACATAAAATACTTGAAAATGGAAATGCTACACAGACTTGCGAAGACATTTTTCCTATAGGGTAAGCTCTGACTAGAGGACCATTGACTGTGGTGTCCCACCACCAGAAGGGCTGACATGAGAGCCATCATGGAAGTCATGTGACCAGTCCCGGGGTGGAGTTGGTACAAGCCCTGGTACCTAAAAGATGCAGGGATGCCACCTAGCTGGGAGACCAAGAACAGCCGCTACCTGCAACAGAGATTCTCCCTGGAGGTGAGGGTGAGGAAGAGAACACTCACACTTCCAAGGTGGATGTTTTCTGAAGCCATGGGGGAGGAGTGTCATTGTCTCAGTGCAATCATAAAAGCAACCTACCTCCTCATTCACTGGTTTTGGGTGTGAGGGAAATGTGTCTTCCCAGAAGTCCCTGGAGGATCTCAGAGGATGCCTAAGGTACAGCCTGGGTCCCTCTCAAAAAGAGAAAACAACTGACAAGTTCACACTGTTCCCTTTCCCCAGATGTGTTTGAGCCAAGAAGGCCTTCCTATAACGGGTATAGTTTGGCAAAAACTTCAGCACCATGTAGGGTCCCATTCCCCACCTCCCCACCCCCAACTGGTCCATGAAGAAATGCCTGGGCTGAGGCATTGCCAGAGACACCCTGAGGGAGGTGGATAACTAAAGTAACTAACTAGCAGTCTCCAGCATTTTAGTGTAGAGTAGTTTAACAGCTCCGTGGCCACTGGCAGCAGATAGGGAAGGGCATGCTGGGTTGCTTCCCTGGGTTAATGGATTAGTTGGTTTAGGGAATGGTGGAATTTGAGGAATGGGAATGGTTGGGAGAACAGAGTGCTGGCTAAAGGTGCCTGGCCAGGACCCAGAATGATAGCACCAGGTCCCTGGGCATGGATGGGAAGATGTGGCACAGGGATGGTCTCCCAACTGGGGGTCAGGAATCCTGGTTCCAGGCTCAGCTCTGATCCCAACAGGCTGGGTAATCTGAGGCCATCACACACCCTCCCTGGATCTCAGTCTCTTCATTCTTTCATTCAGAAAACATTGACCTAGTGCCTACCGGTATGACGGGTATGTAACACTGCTCTATTGCTGGTGAGGCAGGAGTGAACACATGAAGAGAACACCGTATTGAGTTCTGGGGTCCCGTCCCCTCCTGTAGCTCAAGCATTGTTTATCCCTACACCTGCAGTCTGACCCAGGTCCAGCCCTGGCCTCTACTCGGCTATTTCCACCATGTGGACACTCTGAACATGAACTGGGTCCTCTACACTCCACCCTGCATCCGGAGATAGTGTGAGGATGTTAGTAAACACTCAAACAACGGTGGGCAAAGCAAAGCTGCTAGACGCCAGTAGAACAGTCACAGATAATCACCCTTGCCATGGTACATTCCTGGAAATTGCAGCAGGAAGGAGAATGGTCAAAGGGGATCGCTTTTGCTGTATCCCTTTGTCACCAGCAGATGGGAATCCTGGGTCAGCAAGGCAGAGTGCTGACAGAGCTTTCCTCTGGCTGGTGGAAAACAAAGAGTGGATAGGCTGGGGAGAAAAACAGGAAAACGGGCGTGTTCTCATCTTTGTGGCTGTGCAGATGAGGAATCAATGAAGCAAAGCTGGGGTGTTAAGAGCTGCCCCCATTCTTAATAGAGCTCAAAAGACACCCATGGTTCCCTACTGCCCAAAGAAAAATGTCCAAACTGCTTATGTTGGTATCAAGGGCCTCTGCCATCTAGCTGCAGATGTCCCACCAGCTTCCTGGGCCCTCCTCTAATTCCTGTCTACTCATGCATTTCTGCCACTGTGCTCAGTCATCATTCTCCTGGCCTGCAGTGCTCTGCCCCCAACTCTGTCTGCCAAAATCCTATGCATTCTTCTGACGCATTGGACTAGAAGCCTTGGCACTACCGACATTTGGGACCAGACAATTCTTTGTTGTGAGGGGCTGTTCTCAGCATTATCCCGGGGCTCTAACTATTAGATAACCCCACTCCAAGTGTGACAACCGAAAACATCTCCAGATATCATCAAATGTCCTCTTGGAGCAAAACAACCCCTGCCTGAGAACCAGTGTTCTATGCCTAGATTCAGAGCTATTCTTTTGACGAAACCTTTCCCTCAGCTCCTTAGAAGGAGGGTTATATGTGTGCCTTCTGCACACTTGATAATGTTCTATTAGCATTTAACTAGCCTTCTTCCAGCTTGCATTATGTGGTTCTATTACACCTTCCTCATTCGGCTACAAGCTCCTCAAGAGTAAGGACAATACTGTGTTCATCTTATACAAGCCACAACACCATCCAGAGTAGGCAAGAAACACTGGCCTAGGTAAACACAACTATGGGTTTAACTTCTTACTCTTAACATAAGCATACCTCATCTATGTTGATTGTAGAAAAATTTTTAAATGTGTAAAAAATAAAACAAAAATCAAAATCATCCACAATCCACCACCCAACAATGACAGTAGTTAAAATACCGGTAGACTGAATATGGCCCTCTAATACAAGTATACTAATAAAATACCTCCAATCTTTCTTCTGTGTGTGGAGAATCCAAGGAAAATACCTGCAGCAGAGGCAGGAGCCCGCGGCCAGGCTGACATGGCCAGAGGACTGTGAGAGCCATCTTGTCCACCCCAGTAGGTGCGTGGATCTGCTTCAGGATGCTGTTCTGGACTGTTTGAATCTCTGCACATACAGGAACTTGCTATCATCCCAAGCAGGCTGGTCCACCTTGGGCCACCCTAAGGAGTTCTTTGTTCTACTGACTTAAAATTTGTTACCCAGGAGCTTTCACTCCTTGGTCCAGTCCAAATTCTACTTCTTTAGCCAAATCGGTCCACTCTCTTCTATTTCCCATGGACAGGTCCTGCCCTCCTTCCTCCACTCTAATAACTGCACCTCTCATCCACTGGGATGGAACCCAGAAGCCAGGTTCATACTATACAACCCTTCCTGGCCTTCAGCAGTCAGGTTCTGTCTCCCATGAATTGGCATTGGCAATGAGAAACTTGAGTAGTTGCTACTGAACTAAAGGAATATAAACTCAAGAGTGGGAACTGCAACTGTGTATGGCCATACTTGGCTATATACACATGAAAAGTAGAAGTCTAGGGAGAGAGAGAGTCAGAGAGTGCCAGAGTCGAGCAGAGGTGGCCAACAAAGCAGGTGAGACCAGGGCCCAGGGAAGGCTTCCTAACTGCCTTCCAGGTCCCAGGGCTGCACGAGTCAGCTACAACTCCCTGCCTCTTTACAATAAAGAGTTGTCCTTTTGGCTCATGCTAAGCCCAATTGGTTTTATCTATCTTGGTTCATGTAACTGAAACCAAAAAAGCTTAAAGAGGACTTGACTCAGTCGGGTGTGGTAGCTCACACCTGTAGTCCCAGCACTTTGGGAGGCTGAGGTGGGCAGATCACAAGGTCAAGAGTTCGAGACCATCCTGGCTAACATGGTGAAATTCTATCTCTACTAAAAATACAAAAAATTAGCCGGGCGTGGTGGCTCACACCTGTAGTCCCAGCTACTCGGGAAGCTGAGACAGGAGAATTGCTTGAATCTGGGAGGCAGAGGTTGCAGTGAGCCAAGGTCACGCCACTGTACTCCAGCCAGTGCGACAGAGCGAGACTCCATCACAAAAACAAAAACAACAACAAAGAAAACTTGACTCAGATATAACCCTCGAAACCTCTGACAATGGATGCCCCCAAACTTGGGTCCCCTTAGCCTTCTCCTCTCCACCCTGAACTCACATCCACTGGGGCTAACTGAGTGCCCCTCTGATGGAAGATTATGCATCTCTGTGCACAAACCCCTTCATGCCTTCAGGTACCACTGACAAACCCAGGTTGTGCTGGCACCAAAAGGCAAGGATCCAATTTAGAAGCTGTCAGAGTCAAGAATCCAATTGGGCAGTATCCAGATGCGAATAAGGTGACCACCAAATGTGTATATTTGCATAAAAAGTCACATCACACCAACTAAATACAAGCACCCACAGTGAAGATGTGAGACCAGAGAAGCTGGGAGCTGTCCAAATCCTTCATCCGCATTCTCTTTGAAGCTCCTTCTTGGAGCTGGCTCTAAGTACTTCTCAGAGCAGATAACAGCACCAGCAGAAACCACAGGAGGCTTTTCCAGGGGCATATATCCCCCACTTCCCTAGGAGCAGATAATGGCAGCCAGCTTGCAAGGTTTTCCTTCTAGTTCCTGCCAGGGTCAGGGGCAAAGCAACTCCCTGCATACTGGGCAGGGCATGGGCTTTGGAGTCAGACATAGATTCTCATTTCTACCACATATTGGCTTTATAACTTTAAGTTATTGAACTTCTCTAAGATTCAGTCTCCTCATCTACAAAAATAAGTAGCAACAATTCCTATTTTGAGGATTAAATGAAACAAGAGTTTTCAAGAGACCAGCATGACAACACCAGAAATACATTTCCTATCTCTCGTCATGTTCATATTAAACTCTTTCATTCATTTTCAAAATTTACGTAATGACAATGTAAGGTCAATTTTAAAATATAATTTACGAGAGAGCATCCTCACTACATATGATCAGTTGGAAAATAAAAACCTGATTAGGGTTTACTTTATTTTATTTTTCAAAGTGTCCTCTCAGTTGTACCAATTCCATAAATGTCAAAGTCAGCAAAAATAAGCAAGAGTATACTTAATACTTCAACAGATGTGCCTCTCCAAGAGGCTGCAAATTTGGTTCCCAGGCAGGTCCAATTCCCTGCAGGCAGATGACTAACCTCTTAAAATCCACATTTGCTGCTGGGATTAACTGGCCAGGAGGCCTCATACAGATGAATGCCCAGTCATGACTTCCCCCCACCATGACAGCAACAAATGCTTCATCCACACTCCCTTTTCCTTTAATTCCCCATAGGCTTTATAAGGCCAGCCCAGCTTCCTGAAGCTTGACTTCCTCATTAATGGATGTGCAGCTAATGGAGTGCTGCCTGATGCTTGTGCCCAAAGGTCACCAAGCAGCTTCCGTCCCTCCCCTACTCCAGAAAGCTGTGCAGTCTCTCCAGGAGGCTCCAGGGTCCCAGAGTCCCACCTGGAAAAGGACAGGGAGGCTGAGAACATGGGCCCTTCTCACTGAGGGTCAACCTTCCAGCCTCTAGGGCTGCAATGGGACAGGTCTTTCTCTATACCCTGGCTCCTATCACAAGAAAAGCTGCTGTTTCCTCCAGATTGAAACAACAGCCAATAAGGCCATTGGTGCTTTGGTTTTTTGCTTCCATCTCTTTAAAGAATTCACAAACCCATCCATCAAAAACTGAGGATGAGAGCAGAGACTGGCACAATCTGGGGAGACAATTTGGCATTATTTCTCAAACCTTAACAGTGTTGCTATCCTCTAACCCAGTAATTGCACTCCTGGGAATCTATCCAAAAGAAATCATCAGAAGCAAAGATTAACACATAAATATGTTCCTTGGTGTTCTTATGTCCCAAACTGAAAATGATATAAACATCCAACAATAAAGACAGAATTGGCTATAAAATATTAAAAGGTCATTAAAATCTTATCTCAGGACTCTTGTGGGCAATAAAAAAATATTGATATATTAAAGTGGAGAAGCAAGATACACAGTAACTTCAATCACATAAACTTTTTGTATTCAAAAAGTCTTAAGGACCGCTCCAAAATGTATCTCTGGGTAACGGAATTATGAGTGATTTCTATTTTCTTTTTTATTCTTTCCTTTTCTTCCCCATCCCACTGACCACAGCAGCATCCGACCCTTCATCCATGACAGATCCTTTGTACTGTCATGTTAGAAAGGTGAGTGGGACGGTCCTACGCCTCCCTGAGTGCAGGTGTAGCTGGAGTCCACTCAAGCAGATCATCACACGCACAATGAATACTCTGAGGGCTGAAGCTGGACTGCTTTTTAAAAATATTTTTATTTTTTAGAGATGGGTCTTTCTCTGTCACCCAGGCTGCAGTGCAGTGGTACCTTCTAAGCTCACTGTAGCCTCAAATTCCTAGGCTCAAGTGATCCTCTGACCTGAGCCTCCTGAGTAACCAGGACTACAGGCATACACCACGATGCCTGGCTAATTTTTTTTTTTTTTTTTTTTTTTACAGAGTCTCGCTCTGTTGCCCACGCTGGAGTACAGTGGCACGATCTCGGCTCACTGCAACCTCCGCCTCCTGGGTTCAAGTGATTCCTGTGCCTCAGCTTCCCAAGCAGCTGAGACTTCAGGCCTGCATCACCAGACAGGCGAATTTTTTTTTTTTTTTTTTTTTTTTGTATTTTTAGTAAAGACAGGGTTTCATTATGTTGGCCAAGCTGGTCTTGAACTCCTGGCCTCAAGTGATCCTCCGGGCTCAGCCTCCCAAGAGTTGGGATTACAGACGTGAGCCTCCATGCCCAGCCACCTGGCTAATTAAAAAAAATTTTTTTATTGAGATGGGGTCTTGCTATGTTTCCCAGGCTGGTCTCAAACTCCTGGGCACAAGTGATCCTCCTGCCTTGGCCCCCTAAAGTGCTACGGTTACAGGTGTGAGCCCCACACCAGGCCTAAGGCTGGACTTCCAAATCAGCAACTTCTACAGGCAGGAAATGCTCCAGCAGATCTTGAAAGGTGAGCAGGGATTTGGTAGATTCAGGAAGAAGGTAGGGTAAGGGAGGCATTTCAGGAGGGGGAGAACAACAGTAAACTCCAGAAACATGAGAGAGCGTGGTGGGTTTGCAGCTACAAATGGTTCCGCGCAGCTGGGTCAGGCAGAAGCTAGGCTAAAGGGAGCTATCATCCCCAGAGCACATCTGCCAGCATCCATCCAAAGGGTGAGAGGAGGAGGAAAAACTGAAGAAGAAGGTGGCTAGGCTGGTGACTGAAAATACGAAGTTGACCTCCTAGCACTGTGCTTGGCACTTGGCAGATACATAGTAAATAGGAAAGATTAAATGAATGAATGTATAAGTGGCAAAGGTACAGAACAGAGGTTAGAAAAGCAGTATACAACCCCGGCTACGAAGGAAACCAGAGAGTGGACGTTCCCCCGCTAAGGAAGTGGGTAGAGAGCCATTCGCACATGTGCTCTTGTGGTCTCCCAGGACTCATAAACATTCCAGCAAAATGAAGGAACAGTTTCTGTAAAAACCATTAGCAACCAAGCCCCTCGATTTCACAGCAAAGAAAGATGAATGTATCCAAATTTGTCACAGCACAAACTAGATAAAAGGGTGTCCACTCTGGATAAGAGGAAAGACTACAGACGCCACCACGATTCCCTTCCTTCAGATTCAGATGCCCGAACTCTGTTGTTTTATTTGTAATCACAGACTCTCGGGGTTGAGGGGAGGACTTTAAAGCTTGTCTATCTACCTCTTAAAGAAAAAAGCAATGCTTCAATCCTCTGCACCCACAAGCCCCTCCCAAGAGTAAGGGTTTCTAAGTTTCATTTAGCACACACAAACCCTCATTCCCCTCCAGAAGCAGCTATCATTGCTGGAGTGCTCGTTAGGAAGCTAAGTTAAGCAAACAAAGGCCATCTTCCTGCTCCAGCTTACATCAAGGATGAAAACAATGTACCCTGGAACACAGCCTGTTTGGCACAGCTATGCTGCCAGTCCCTCTCTTACAAAGACCACCCATCTTCACCCCCACCCCTGGGGGCCCATCACAGGACTCCGTCTCTAGCTAGAGGTGATATGAACAAAGCTGGGCCCAAAATCCTCTCAGCATTTTCCCCCAGGAATTTAGAATCAGGGCTGAGATGTCTGCAGGTTACTTAAAACAAAGACTGTAAATTTAAGCAGCTGTGGAGTGGCCACACCTGGCCAAATGCTCACCAGAACAGAGACGGATGTCTCCATGGAGAAGACCGAGACAGACGGAAGCAGAGACACTTCATGCTAAGACAGACAGGGAGACAGGCTCTATGGGCAAAGTCAAGTCTTTATTATTATTATTTTTAAGCTCATCATTGGTACCTAGAACAGGTACCTTGTTAGAGATTCAACACATATACAGATATTGGCTAAATGAATTAAAAGGGGGAAGGAGAGAGAGACAGACACAGAAGCTGTGTGGGTTCTGGCCTTTGCCCAGCTCCCAGTTCTAGGTCCCCCACGAGGCCTGGATGGTCCCTCCAGCCTTAACAGTCCAGGAGCTGGTAAGTGTCCTTCCCATAAATGTCCTTGCTTGCTCAAGCTCATGTGAAGCAGGCTTGTTACTTGCAACCAAAGGAATCTCCCTGAGACATCCCAAGCTTGGCCCAGGCCCTCTGCCTTTCTGTGTACCCCCTTCCTCCCTCAGGGCAAGGCCCTGCACTCTGGCCTGCACCAGCTGAGCAAGCCCAGCGTCCATATCAGCCCAGCTGCTCTCCTCCCTGTCTCTAACAGCCTGTGGGAGATTTCCTCTTGGATAACATAGCCTTGCCTTAAGCTAATTTCCCTATTCCAGGGACTCTCAAACTTGAGAGGCATGAGAATCACCATGTGGGCATGTTAAAACACAGATTGCTGGGCCCACCCCCAAAGTGTCTGATACAGCAAGTCTGAGGTGAGGCCTGAATATCTGCACTTCTACCAAGTGGCCCCAGTCCCCCATTGAAGACCCCGGCCCTCTGTACCACCATATGCCACTCACTCAGATTTGCTTTCTCCTTCTCTCCCCTTGACACCCACAGCCAGCAGGCTCCAGGCTCTGGACTTTTCCTCTGTAGGAACTTTCCTCCTCAGTCCTTCCTTATTCCTTCTCACAACTCCAGCCCTCCTCACTGCATGCCCAAGGACTTGAGAAACTTCTAACCAGCTTTCCTTCCCTTTGCTGACCGCTTTTGGCTCACCTTGCACCTCCCTGCCAGATCCCTCTGCCCAAGGTACCGTTCTCCTAGGGCCACTCACCTGCTCATAAACTTTGGCAATTATAAAAAAGGCTGCTAAGAATATTGAAGTAAAGTCTTGTGTGGACATATGTTTTCATTTTGCTATGAAAGAGGATAAGTATATATTTAACCTAATTTTAAAACTCCTAAACTGTTTTTTTAAGTGGCTGTACCATTTCATTCCCTCCCTCCCCATAACATTTGAATGACTCCATACAGACTATTAAATTTTTTCCATATTCCTGGGCTTGACTTTCCAACATCTCCCAATCCAGCCCATACTCGCTGATCCAGCCAAACCCAACATACCACATGAATTCTAACCCAGTCTTCAGTATGTTCATGCTGTGTCCTCATTCTCTCTTAACCCTCCTGAAATCCCAAATCAGGTCTCTCTTCTGTGAGACCTTCCTCATCACCCTCGCCTAAAAACACAAAGGCCCCTCTTTCCAAAACACAGAATATACAAAAAATATTTGAGTCAAGATAATCTAGTTCTACATTTTCCCACACTTTGCTTGAAAAAGTATGATCATAATAAAATACTCCCAGTTTGCTCAAACTGTTACCTAGTCTTTACTTATCCATCAGAAAAAACAAAAAGACAATGGAAGGATTTTTGTAACACTATCCACAGTACTGCAATAGGCAACATTTTTCCAGAGGCTGGGGACAAGTAGTTACTGTAACCTTATCAAAAGAAAGAACAAAATGCATTTCCCTGTCCTCTGATGAATGTTATCTGGTAGTAGTTCTCCTAGCAGATCTCAAAGAACACTGATAGAACACATGTATTTACTCTTACACATTACTTATTTGGAGGCCAGGGCAGAGATTCTTCCAGGCCTCACACTGCTGGTCCCCAGGGTGAGGGGGAATAAATCTGTATTCTGTGTGAAAAGCAAAATAATGGCATGTACCAAAGGCCCTTTCATAGTTTCCTGTTGGGACTCAAAAGAAAAAACAAAAAAAACCTTTTTGAAATGCCACACCTGGCTGGACATGGTGGCTCACACCATGAATCCTAGCACTTTGGGAGGCCAAGGTGGGTGGATCATATGAGGTCAGGAGTTTGAGACCAGCTTAGTCAACATGGTGAAACCCCATCTTTACTAAAAATACAAAAATTACCCAGGCATGGTGGTACCCCCCTGTAGTCCCAGCTACTCGGGAGGCTGAGGCAGGAGAATAGCTTGAACCCGGGAGGCAGAGGTCAGAGTGAGCCGAGATCACACCATTGCACTCCAGCCTGGATGACACAGCAAGACTGTCTAAAAAAAAGGCCACACCTGTTTATCCATGATTCTACTTTATGGAATCTAGCATAAGGAAAAGATCCCAAAAAACAAAGGGGTAGACCATACCACTACCTATAGTCACACACACACAAATCAGAAACAACCCTAAATGTCCAACGAATAGAGGCATGGCTCTTACATATCCTGTATTTATTTTTTGACCATTCATGCCCAAAAGGATTTATGACAGACTTAAGTAAATTGCGTTCAACTTACTAAAATGGATACAGCCTTTAAGAATGATATTTAGGGCTGGGTGCAGTGGCTCATGCCTGTAATCCCAATACTTTGGGGGGCCAAGGCAGGAGGATCACTTGATCCCAGGAGTTTGACACCAGTCTGGGCAACAGAGTAAGATCTTGTCTCTACAAAAAAAATTAAAAATTAGCTGGGCATGGTGGTGCATGTCTGTAGTCCCAGCTTTGCAGTAAGTCAAGATGGTGCCACTGCAGTCTAGGTCTGGGCAACAGAGCAAGACTCTGTCTCAAAAAAGAAAAGAAAAGAAAAGATATTTACAAAATGTTTGAAATAGAATAGGACTTTCTATTATGTTACCAAGAGAAGCACAAAATTTTTAATATGTATAATTACAATGATATAGTTTTACAAATTAAGTCACAAATAGAAAACTAGAAGAAAGATTCTTTACAATGTTATTGGCAGCTGTAGTAGGATGATGGAAAGAGTGATAACATTTCCTTTCTATATAATATTTTCTAATTAATTGGCTCACTTAAAAATATATCTTAAAATAAATGCAGAAACTAAACAGGGGTTCCAGGCATTCCCTATCATATAGCTCAGAGAAAATCACCTGTCCTTGAGATATAAATATGGGTCAGATCACTAGAACAAAAGGAAGACAAATGCAAAGAATGCATGAAGGCATGGGATGATCCTGGCCATCAGCCAGGGCACACTGCTGAGAATCTCTTAGATTCAAGATACAAAGGCAACAAGGCAAGTGGTAGAGGTTGAGCTGCTCCATTTGACAGCATTACAGAGAAAAAGGGGCAAGCACATTTGATGTGGGAATGGCACTTTTAGTATGTGCCATTCCAAAACTGATGCCCAGCCTAGGCAACATAGTGAAACCCCACCTTTACTAAAAATACAGAAAAATTAGCTGGGCATGGTAGTGTAACGCCTGCAGTCCCAGCTACTCAGGAGGCTGAGGTGGGAGGAAAACTTGAGCATGGGAAGCAGAGACTGCAGTGAGCTGAGATCACACCACTGCACTCCAGCTTGGGTGACAAAGGGAGCAGTAGAGGAGTAACAACTAGCATTTCTCCTTGTGGTTTCAGAACTGTCCTGGGTCTGCTTCCCTAAGGAGTTTGTGGTGACAGCTGGAAGGGCACGCACAGCAGGAAACTGGTCTGAAGAGCTGGCAATGAGCACTGTCACTCACCAGTGGACCCTGGGCAGTCACTCAGCCTCTCTGCTCTTCTGTTCCTCACTTGTAAAGTAGGAAGTATCTTGGTAGAGGTTCTTTTGGTTGTAAGAGAAATGGAGTCAAACTGGCATAAGCAGTAAAGAGAATTTGTGGGGAGGACATGGATGCATGGAGGGGTTAGCACACAAACCCCAAAGCAGCTGGGCCTTGTAACAGTCTAGAACTAGGGACTGGAGAGTCCTGGGAGGCCAGGCCATGTTTCTGCCACCTCAGCATTCTCCAGTGTCTCTATCACTTCTCCTCCTCTGCTCATCCACCTCCCACACTGTCATAAATTTTTTTAATATAGGTGCTACATTTGCATCCACTTTTAGGCCTGACATACGTTATCTGAAACATCGTAGCATATGGGGTTCGCCACAGCATCGAGGCCCTCTGACTGTGCCTCCGCCATAATGTGAGCTTGAGCCCAGACATATTTCCCCCTCCTGGAGGCAGTCGAGCTAAGGGAAAGCAGGAACTAAAAGATGGATGATTTTGTAGAAGTTATCTCAGACTCCCTGACATTTACACAATGGCTCGGTGATGGCTGTGTGGTTTTACTAAGACATTGTGTTTTATCTTGGTACCTGTTTTGGGCTAGTCTTATGACTCTATTTACTCTAGTTTTATGACTCTGTTTACTAAACATTAAGCCCTGTAACTACTCACATGTCTCTTGGAGATTGTTACGTTTAGGATCTACGAGTTTTGCCTGACCTTAAAGAATGTTACCTTCTCAAATGCAAATCCCTACACAATAGGTAAAGAAAAGTCTCCACCCTCGTGCTTACTTTTATGGCCCCTAGTTATATACTTCCCTTTTATTGGTATTTTATCTTGTCCTCCAGACTTGCTGTATTGTAACTTTTGTTCCTCTTTATTGTATAGAATTAACAATGTGGGTTGACGTCAGCTACTGAAAACTGACAGTATATATTGGGACCCTTTGCACAAATAAAATTGCTGTTTAGACATTGCCGTATGGGCACTGTCTATTCAGACCTCCAGACCCTACTTTTCTGTCCCCTCTTTTCCGGCGCACCCTCTGTTCCAGGTATTGGGACCCTCTCACTGGGCGAGAGCTCCCCAGCAGACGTGCTGTTCCCAACAGTAGCACCCTGTCACCTTTGTCCTGGTTAAAAATTCCCCTCGTTGTAGGGGAGTTACATTTCTCTCTCCAGCTCGCTCCTGCTACTCACTGGGTGAGCTCCCTGCCACTTTCCAGACTTCCCCTCAGACTCCCGTCAGCACCCCTAACCTCTCTGGACCTGTAAGTAATAAATGTCTTCTCTTTCACACATTTTGATTTTACCTCCTCACTGTATTTCACCTGACTGGCATACCCAAACCTAACTTCCCCCCAATCAAAGCTATCTTGGCAGGTTTGCAGCCTAGGAGCAATAGGCCATACCATGTAGCCTAGATGGGTAGCAGGCTGTACCACCTAGGTTTGTGTAAGTACACTCTATGATGTTCACACAATGACAAAATTGTCTAGTGGCACAGTTGTCAGAACATACTCCCATTATTAAGCAACACGTAACTGTATATAGACATATCATCACCTTCTAGAGGACAGAGCATGCTTTCCACCCTAAAGATTGAGATTCCCCTTCAAGTCAATCTTCAACCTTTTCTTTTTCTAATATTTTCCAGATGAGGAAAATTATCTTCCATCATTACTTCTCTCTCCTCCCCTTTCTCTCTCTCTCTGTGTATGTGTGTATGTTAAATAATAACAATGCACAAAGTGTAGAGAGGAGAAAAGGGAGCAAAGACAGGCTGTGTGCCTTCAGAGGACTGTGATATAAGCTTAAGAGGCAAGACGTAAACACTGGTGAAGTTAAAAAAAAATCTATGAGTTAAGAAATACAAAAACACACACAATACCTCTGGACAGCTATGTAGGACATTATCCAATAATTGGTGCTAACATGTATGCTTTGAGGTTGCAGAACAAAGAATCTACTTTAGTCTAGAATAGTCTAGGGAAGAAAAGTAGCAAAGAGATGGCACTCTGGAGAGGGTAGTGAGGACTCAAGCCAACTCATGGAAATCAGGATAGTCATAGGAACAGAAGTTGCCCTAGGACTACATTATGGAGTGACTAAACACCAATGCAAAATTCTAGGTGGAATTATTAAAATAATTGTGAGCGCTAGAAAGGAAAGAGACAAATACCAGGAGCTGGTGGCACCAGTCCTGCCAGGATCTGCCTGCACTGTGCCAGGATGCCCTTATTTCCTCCTGCAATAGGGAAGCCAGCAGGGGCCCGTGGGTTTTGTTTTGTTGTTGGTTTTTTTTTGTT
Source organism: Ateles fusciceps (assembly GCA_036589455.1). Classification (NCBI taxonomy): domain Eukaryota; kingdom Metazoa; phylum Chordata; class Mammalia; order Primates; family Atelidae; genus Ateles; species Ateles fusciceps. The sequence continues at coordinate 1,437,142 of JAZHEH010000053.1, read as the reverse complement.
TTTGTTTTTTTTGAGATAGAGTCTTGCTCTGTTACCCAGGCTGAAGTGCAATGGTGCAATCTCGGCTCACTGCAACCTCCGCCTCGGGTTCAAGAGATTTTCCTGCCTCAGCCTCCTGAGTGGCTGGGATTACAGGTGTGTGTCACCACACCAGGCTAACTTTTGTATTTTTAATCCAGATAGGGTTTCACCATGTCGGTCAGAGTGGTCTTGAACTCCTGACCTCATGATCTACTCACCTCCGCCTCTCAAAGTGCTGAGATTACAGGCCCATGGGTTTCTAAAGGTAGTGGACACTGCATTAGTTTCCTAGGGCTCCAGTAAGAAACCAAAAACTTGATAGCTTAAAACAACAGAGATTGATTCTCTCATCATTCTGCAGTCTAGAAGTCTAAAATCAAGGTATTATCATGGCCATGTTCCCTCTGGAGGCTCTAGGGGAGGATTTTCCTTGCCTTTTCCTAGGTTCTCACAGCTGCTGGCAATCCATGGAGTTCCTTGGCCTGGACAGGCATCATTCCAATCTGCCTCAATTGTCACACACTGTTCTGCATGCCTCAATCTGTGTCCAGATTTTCTTTTCATAAGGATACCAGTCACTGGATTAGGGCTAACCCGAATCCAGTATGAACTCATCCCAACTTGATTACATTTGCAAAGACTCTATTTCCAAATAAAGTCACATTCTGAGGTTCCAGGTGGATATGAATTGGGGGAGACACTATTCAACCCAATGTAGACACCGAGTATCTGTCACCTTTATGTGCTGGCCTTAGAAGCTACCTGCCATGTAAGATCCTGTTCTACCATCCTGCACTGGCAGTGATTTGATGCACAGCTATCACAGAGGTCACCAAAGGAGGAGTCCCTGCGCTGGGACAAGATGGGACTAGATGACTTCCAAAATTTCCTCTGATTTGCACATGTGTGGTTCAAGTCCTGCCAATTATTCCCATTCTACTGATTTGCCAATTCAGCCCTCTCTTTTCATTCTCACTGCCAAGACTTGAGTTCAGCCCTTGTTGCTTTCAGCTTGACACAGACACACTGCTTTCATATCACTCCTCCTGACAAACCCTCACTGGCTCACCCCTGCCTGAAAGGAAAGTTCTGTATTTTGACCTCAACATCTACCTTTGCCACCTGAACTCCCATGATGACACTAATTTTCGATCAAGCGAGTCTGGTCCTTCAACTGGCACAATCTCACCTCCATACCTAACCTCATACTGCCTGCAGAAGGGAATCCAAACTGTGTTTGGAAGATCATTTACTCCTCTTCCATGCACCCTCCTTGGACCAGTCAGTCCAGCCCACAGCACTTGTGTATTTAAACGATTCTTCCTGCTTGCAGAAGCACTGGACCCTAATCTATCATTGTCCTGCACTGTAAATGACTCATTCATGAAGACCGAGCTGCAGCAACACTTAGGCAAAGACAACACAAGAGCTGAAAAATCAGATTTGAATTCAATTCCTGGCTCTTATATGTAATGCTTAAGAACTGAACAACAGGAGTTTGAGGCTGCAATGAGTTATGATCATGCCACTGCATTACAGCCTGGGTGACAAAGTGAGACCTTGTGTCAAAAAAGAAAAAAAAAAGATCTGGGCATATTCCTTACCCTTTCTAAACCTCTGATCGCTCATCTGTAAAGTAGAAATAATACTACCCACCCATGGGGCTACTGTCAGGGTTAAGTGAAACAATGTATGCAAACTTTCAGTGCAACATCTGACATAAAGCATACTTGTAAATTATGTGTCAATAAACATACTTATTTTTATTATGGTAATTATTATGGTATTTTATTATGGATCTAAGTTTTGCTTTTAGGTCTGGGGATCAAGGCACAAATGCTGTGTCCCTCTGGCGTCTAGCAGCACACTGCCAATGACTACTCAGAGCGACAGACATCAGTTCAGATGGGAACCCCAGAGAGCATTTAGCTACCATCCTTCTTCTTTTTTGTTGATGTGAACAGCCAATTTTGCTTAAAATTCTGGGACATAGGCAAGTTTATATCACAGAAAAGCAAATGGATTAAAAGAATATTTTTGAGATTATTTTAATTTATTTTGAGACAGGCTTTTGTTCGGTGACTCAGGCTGGAGTGCAGTGGCACAGTCATGGCTCACTGCAGCCTCAACCACCTGGGTTCAAGCGATCCTCCCGCCTCGGCCTTCCTATACTCTAAGCAGCTGGGACTATAGGCATGCGCCACCATGCCTGGCTGATTTTTTTTTTTTTTTGGTGTGTAGAGACGAGGTCTTGCTATGTTACCCAGACTAGAGAATCTTTTAAAATGCCTTTCTGCTATGTTGTTGGGCCACTACCTCTCCTTTGTCTCCTTCTCCTCTCCTGGCTTCTCTGGACTCCATCTGTTTTTTATGCTAGAAGTTTGCTACCTAAGCTAGCCCTTAACCTCTTCATTTTATGAATGGGAAGGCTGGGACCCAGACAGGGCAAGTGACTCACTCAGTGGCACAGAGCTGTTAAGTTGGCAGAGCCATGACTGAATCGGGCTGTGACTATTTTCCTACATGACATATTGAAACCACTTTGAACCTCGGTTGCCTCACTGGCAAAACAGGGATACTAATGCCCACCCCCACAGTTGGCTCTGAAAATACAGAATCAAGGGCCAGGCCAGTGATAGAAAGACCAAGTGTGAGATGAGACATGGTAACTACCAGAGCCTGCAGCAACTGGCCCAGCTGGGGCTAGGCATATTAGGGAGCACATGCCCTGGGGGCGGCCACCCCCTCAGCTTGGCTGATGCTGCCCAGTGCTAGATCTTCTGATTCTTCAAGAGAAGGCAAAAATTTGGATTTTGGTGCCACATCTCTGCATTTAAGTAGATTCAAATTTAAAACACCACAAGCTAAACAAGCACATGCAGGCTGATTTCAGCCAGGAGCCACCGTGTTTGTGACTTTGCATCCAACAACAGATGTGAAGATGTTTGCAAACTGCTTCATACACTAATGGGAAGGAAAGTCTGACCCACAGTGATGGGAATGGTCTGTCTACCCAGAAGCTTCTGCAAATTCTCCTGGGAGCAGTGCTCCCACCTGAGTGACTTCACCCAGCCCCACAGCTCCTTGCCTACTACCAGGAAGGCCACAACCACAGCTGATCTCATTCTGCTGCCAGCCCAGTGGCAGCAGCTTGGATGCCTGGCCATCAGCTGAGGAATTTGCCCATGTCCTATAGGGAAACCACCTCCCCCACCCAGAGCCTTATTAAACTGGATGAGCTGCCTCCAGGAACACGCTGAGCCTCAGCCACACCCTAGAAGACACTGCAGGGCTGGGCTGGCCCAGGCTGACCTGAGTTTGGATCCCAGCCTCTCCTAAAGTGATGCAGGCCCAGGTGGGGTGAGCAGGCTGGCGGGGGTGAGCCATCCGGGACAGTAGGCCCAGCGACAGGGCTAGGCTGTTACAGAAAAAAGATGGATAAAAGCCTCTCCAACCACTCCTTAAATGTATTCTCTTTGGTCTGGTCAGGTAGAAGCCTCAGGAACTGACCAGCCAATCCTGCACTCCTTACCTCCTCTTCTTCCCCAGTGTGCTTGTGGGGAGGCAGGGGTTTTTGGTTTTCTTTGTTTTTTTTTTTTGTTTTTTTGTTTTTTGTTTTTTTTGAGACAGGGTCTTCTTGTTCTGTTGCCTAGGCTGGAGTGCAGTGGTACAATCTTGGCTCAGGAGGCTGAGGTGGGAAGACTGATTGAGCCCAGGAGGCAGATGCTCAATTAATCCTCCCACATCAGCTTCTTGAGTGGCTGAGACTACAGGCATGTGCCACCACACCCAGCTGATTTTTCTATTTTTTCTAGAGATGAAGTCTCACTTTGTCACCCAGCCTGGTCTCAAACACCTGAGCTCAAGCTATCTACCCACCTCCGTCTCCCAAAGTGCCAGGATTACAGGCATGAGCCACTGTGCCTGGCCCAGAGGCAGTTCTTAAGGCTCTAGCCTCTTTCCTCCTTTCTCCTGTCTTCATGATCTCTCCACCATAAACATCAAAGACCCTGCAGGGCCCTTGAGACCCTGGAGGATCGAAGAGGGTGTATCTAGCTCAGAATAGCCGGCACTCTCAGAGATGTAGAAGACGGGATGGTGTGAACAATCAGGGAAACTGCCTGCCAGGAAGGTGAGCCCCTCCCTGCTCCAAGGGCCCTGGGACACACAGTCCCATGGCCAAGGTCACTCAGCTCAGCAAGGGCTGAGTGACACCCCCCAAGTCACATCCAGTTCGGGACCAGATAGCGTTGTTGGCCCCATCATGCTTGTCCGGCACCAACCACTGGACTTGCTGCATAGCCTGCAAGCCTGTCTAGCCCCAGGTTACAATCTCATCATCTGGGGAAGAGATAAGTAATGTCCGTCTTGTATGACTGCTGCATTAATTAAATTATGAAGCCTTACATGAAAAATGCTGTGAGGCAAAGACTCCAGCTGTTTTCCTCAGTGGTGACCCACATGCAGCTCACAGGGCCAGCTCACTCAAGACCAGATGATAGAGTACACTTGCTGAATGAATAAAGGATGGCATGGCACAACAGCTGCCTCATAGAGGGTACTCAGTTAAGTGTTTTATACCCTCATGAATACCAAAACTCCTTGGTGGATGTTTGTGGTTTTGGATGGCCCACAGGTCCAGTTGGCTTTAGTGTTGGTAACAGGCCCCAGATGCTCTCTGGGTCCCCATCCCAGTGCCATGTGCTTGGAGAACTGACCTCATCCCCAGATCCAGGATAGGTCCTGGCTGGTTTCAGTCAAACACATCCCATGCCCCTGCCATTGAGACTGGCTCAGTGACAAGTATGTGACCAAAATCAGGAGAGCTAATGGCTTGCTAGGGGTTTCAGGGAAAAAGCTTCCTTGTCTCCCCTAGGAGATGCTCTCTCTCTGGGAGAGATGCCCTCTTTCTGCTGGACACAAATGAAGGCTACAAGGCCCCTAGAAGCTGCTAGCACCCAGGGGAGCCAGGCTTAATCTGAAACAGGCACCAAACAAAGGATACAAATGAGAAACCAGAGAGCCTGCTGCTCTGGTGACAATCTTGAGCTGCTAGGTCAAGCCTCACTTGGAATCAGTACCATTCTAGACTTTTAAGATGTGTAAGCCAGCCTCAGTTGTATTACTTTTCTAAAACCAAAAGAATTTTAATTGATATAACCTGCAAACCTGAAAAATAATCAAAAGGGGCCAGGCACAGGTGGCTCATGCCTGTAATCCCAGCACTTTGGGAGGCCAAGACAGGCAGATTACCTGAGGTCAGGAGTTCAAGACCAGCCTGGCCAACATGGTGAAACCCCGTCCCTACTAAAAATACAAAAAACATTAGCTGGGTGTGGTAGCAGATGCCTGTAATCCCAGCTACTTGGGAGGCTGAGGTAGGAGAATCGGTTAAACCTGGGAGGTGGAGGTTGCAGTAAGCGGAGACCGTGCTACTCCATTCCAGCCTGGGCAACAAGAATGAAACTCTGTCTCAAAAAAAAAAAAAAAAAAAAAAAGTCAAAAGGGCTGGGCGCAGTGGCTCACGCCTGTAATCCCAGCACCTTGGGAGGCTGAGGTGGGCGGATCACCTGAAGTCAGGAATTTGAGACCAGCCCGGCCAACATGGTGAAACCCAATCTCTACTAAAAATACAAAAATTAGCTGGGCATGGTGGTGCATGCCTGTAATCCCAGCTACTCGGGAGGCTGAGACAGGAAGATCACTTGAACCCAGCAGGCGGAGACTACAGTGGGCTGAGATTGTGCCATTGCACTCCAGCCTGGGTGACAAGAGCAAAACTCCATCTCAAAGTAATAATAATAGTAATAATAATCAAAAGGAGAGCATAGTTTCCAGCAGTATCAGACAAGATACTCTGACTTACCTTCCCACTGAAAACAACTAAATACTCTGGATTCAAAGAAATTGTAAATCTTTCACCAAGTGGTCAAATTTGGCATCACCAATTGTGAGACAGTCTAACACTCTGATTTCCTGACAGGAGGCAGTGGGGTGCACCTCCTCATCAACTCGGTGGCGTTACCACAATTTTCAGACTGGGTCTAATCATGAGGACAAGTCTCACACATGCAGAACACTCTCCACACAGCCAGCCTGAACTCCAATAAATTGGGGCAACTGTTCCAGGTTGGTCAAAAGACATAACAGCCAAATTCAATGTGTGAACTTTAATTGTATCCAAATAGAAACAGAAAAAAAATCAATAAAGGATTTTTTAAAATTTGGGTTAATCTGAATATGGACCTCATGTTGGATAAAGGTGTAGAATTAGAGTTGAATTTCTTAAGGTGGTAATGATTTTTTTTTTTAGTGAGTGATTCTTAAAGTGTAATCTACAGACTCCTAGGGGATCTCAAGACCCTTTCAGGGGATCCCAAAGACCCTTTCAGAAGGTCCATAAGGTCAAAACAATTTCAACAATATTACCAAGACATTTGCCTTTTCACTGTGTTGAATTTGCACTGATGGTGCAAAACCAATGAAAGGTAAAACTGCCGCTAATACAGGGCCGTGGCACCAAACTCTACCAGTCATCATTGTGTTCTTCACCATGACACAATGGGAAAAAAAATCCTGTTTCATTTAAGACTGTCAAAGATGAGACAGTAAAAACCATCACTTTTATTAAACCCAGACCCTTGAGTACGGATGTTCTTATCATTCTGTGATGAAATTAGAAGTACTTATACAGAGTTTCTGCTGTATACTAAAGGATGATGATTGTCTAGAGGAAGAGCACTTGGGTCATTCAATTGTGTGCTGAATTATCCCCCCTTTTCTGTGGAACACCACTGTTATTTGAATGACTGATGAACTACAGTTATTCAGGTATCTTGCAATCATTTTCTAGAAAAATGATCCATCTCATCAGAAAAAGCAAAAAGTATTTGTGGCCAATGATGAGATTTGAGATTTTAAGCAAAAATTAGAATTTTGGACAATTTTATCCACTACCATTAACTTAACAGTATCCCAATACTTGAAGGCATTTCTGATGAGATCAGCAATGATATTAATGCATACAGATTTTAGATATTATATAACAAAATGTGTCCACATTTGAAGATCTGCAGCTATTTGGTGAATGAATAGTTTCTAAATGACCAAAGCATAATGTTAAAAAATCATACAGAAAAGATCCACTCTATACGATAGACCAACCATCCCTAAGGTTTCAGATTCCACATTGAAATTAACCTTGATACAAAAAGACTTACAAAAATGTACAATGCTCTCTTCTTGCCATTTTTTTTGCCTTTTTCTGGAAAATGTAGCTATTTTTCTTTTTTCTTTTCTTTTTTTTGAGACGGAGTCTCACTCTGTTGCCCAGGCTGCAGTGCAGTGGCGCTATCTTGGCTCACTGCAACCTCCGCCTCCCGAGTTCAAGCAATTCTCTGCCTCAGCCTCCCGAGTAGCTGGGATTACAGGCATGTGCCACCACGCCTGGCTAATTCTGTATTTTTAGTAGAGATGGAGTTTCACCATCTTGGCCAGGCTGGTCTTAAACTCCTGACCTCATGATCCACCCGCCTCGGCCTCCCAAAGTGCTGGGATTACAGGCATAAGCCAACACGCCCAGACAGGAAAATGTAGTTATTTTTCATAAAATGTGTTATTTAACATATAATGAGTTTTTACTTATTTTAAAATTAATTAATAAACATATTTCAAAATGTTTCCATTTTTATTTTTCATATGGTAAATACTGAAAGATGTAAGCCACATAAACAAAAGTTTTTTGGGGTCCTCAATGTTTTAAGATTGTAAAGGGGTTCTGAGACCAACAAGTTTTTTTTGTTGTTGTTGTTTTTGAGACAGTCTCACTTTGTCACCCAGGCTGAAGTGTAGGGTGAAGTGTAGGCTGAAGCGTGATCTCAACTCACTGCAACCTCTGCCTCCTGGATTCAAGTGATTCTCCTGCCTCAGCCTCCTGAGTAGCTGGGATTACAGGTACACACCACCACACCTGGCTAATTTTTGTATTTTTAGTAGAGATGGGATTTCACCATGTTGGCCAGGCTGGTCTCACACTCCTCAAGTGATCCACTCGCCTCAGCCTTCCAAAGTGCTGGGATTACAGGCATGAGCCACTTTACCCAGCCAAGACCAACAAGTTTGAGAACCACTGGTATAGGAGAATAATCTTGTCCTTGAGTGACATGCTTTAGTATTTGGGGTGAAGTAGCATGATGTCTGCAGCCTCCTTTCAGATGGTTAGACAAGAGGGAAATGTTTGTATTTATATAAAAAAAGATGGAGTGGATGTGCCAAGGTAAGAATAATGCAAGTATTTATTGTACTGTTCTTTCAACTTTTATACAGGTCTCCGAACAAAACAAAAAGTGTAATCAATATAAATAACATCAGTAAACATATTGATATTCGATATCAGTATAGAATGCTTTAGAGGCCAAAAGCAAAGTCAAAGGGGAGTTGCAGAAAGGTAAACTGAGGGCACTTGCTAACTGAAGCACTGAATTTCAAATTACAGGGCTTGACAGAGTGTCAAGTACAGGAGACATAGTCTAGGGCAATTCTTCTTAAAATTCAGCCTGCATAAGAGAGCCTGGAGAGTGTATTAACACATAGATTCCTGGGCCCTACCCTTGGGTATTCTCATTCAGTAGGTCTGGAGGGGGCAAGGCTGAGAATTTACAGTTCTATTAAACTCCTAGGTGAGGTAATGCTATGGTCCCCAGACCACATTTTGCATAACACTGGCCCAGGGCATCCTTCTATAAAGCTTGGACTGTGGTATGGATTAAATTGTTGCTCAAAGAGATATGTTGAAATCCTAACCCGCAGTACCTGTGAATGTGATCTTACTTAAAAATAGGGTCTTAACCAGGCACAGTGGCTCACGCCTATAATTCCAGCACTTTGGGAGGCTGAGGTGGACAGATCACCTGAGGCCAGGAATTCAAGACCAGCCTGGCCAACATGGGAAAAACCCGTCTCTACTAAAAATGCAAAAATTAGTTGCGCATGGTGGTGTGCACCTGTGGTTCCAACTACCTGGGAGGATAAGGATCACTTGAACCCAGGAGGCAGTGGTTGCAGTGAGCCAAGATCGTGCCACTGCACTCCAGCTTGGGTGACAGTGAGACTCTGACAAGAAAGAAGAAAGAAAAGAAAGGAAAGGAAGGGGAGGGGAGGAGAGGGGAGGGAGGGGAGGTGAAGGGGAGGAGGGAAGGGGAGGGGAGGGGAGGAGAGGGGAGGGGAGAGTAGGGGAGGGGAGAGTAGGGAGAGGGGAGGGGAGGGGAGGGAAGGGAAGGAAGAGAGAAAGAGAGAGAGAAAGAGACAGAGAAAGAGAGAAAAAGAAGAAAAGAAAGGAAGAAAGGAAGGAAGGAAGAAAGAAAAAGAAAGAAAGAAGGAAGGAGGGAGGGAAGGAAGGAAGGAAAGAAGGAAAGAAGGAAGGAAAGAAAGAAAAGGGTATTTGAGGATATAATCAAACTAAGATGAGGTCATCCAATATGACTCAGGTCCTTATAAAAGAGGAAAGAGACAGGCACAGGGAAAACACCATGTGACTACGGAGCAGATATTAAAGTGACAAATTTACAAGCCAAAGAAGGGCAAGCTTTGCTGACAACCACCAGAAGCTAAGAGAAAGGCAGGGAACAGATTTTTCTCTACAGCTTTCAGAGAGAGTATGGTGCAGAACTGTGAGAGAATAAATTTTGGTCAGTTTAAGCCACTCAGTTTGTGGCACTGTAGGAAGGTAATTCAGACCCCAAAGCACTGCATCATCGGTAAAAGGGTGAAGACAGATAAACCTGCTGCAATCACTAAAGGTTAAAGTAAAAACACCCATTCTCTAGTCATGGCAGCAGGTAAAGAGGAAACCGCATTTCCCCTGAAAACTTGTAACCACTAACCTCACCCCTCACATAAGTTTGCAGCCCAAATTTACACTACCCAAGTGGTCAAAATTTTTAAATCTCAAGAATTTGCTTTTTAGTAGTCCAATATTTGTAGTGTCCCTAGATACCTATCTGAAGCAAACGCAAATCTTCCCTGGAGGAATTCACCTTTGACCCAGGCCTAAAGAACTCCTACAGATAAACTTCCAAGGAATATAAGCTCACGGTGAAAAAAAGAACTACAAAACACATAATGCACCTTGATTGGGAGCCACCAGAAAAAGAGAGCTAAATTGTCCCTCAAAAACAGTTTAGATGCTAGAATTATCAGACTCCAAACATAACATAAATATGTTTAATATGTTTAATGGGATAAAAAAGGAATTTAAAACATGTAGAAGGTACAGATTTCATAAAATATAGAGAGTTTTGAAACAACTAAATAGAATTTTTAGACTCTAATAATTAAAAAATTGTAAATCAATGGATATGTTTAGCAGCTGATTAGACATGACTGAGGAGACAGATATGCACACAATTATTCATAATGCAGCAGTGACAGAAAAAGAAATCAGAAATAAGAAATGAAGAGACCTTTTTTTTGAGATAGAGTTTCCCTCTTGTCACCCAGGCTGGAGTGCAATGGCATGATCTCGGCTCACTGCAACCTCCGCCTCCTGGTTTCAAGCAATTCTCCTGTCTCAGCCTCCTGAGTACCTGGGATTACAGGAGCCTGCCACCAAGTCCGGCTAAGTTTTGTATTTCGTAGAGATGGAGTTTTGCCATGTTGGCCAGGCTGGTCTTGAACTCCTAACCTCAAGTGATCTGCCCAGCTCGGCCTCCCAAAGTGCTGGGATTACAGGCATGGGCCATAGTGTCTGACCGAAATGAACAAACTTGAAAGACAGAGGAGAAACATCTAACACGTCTAATGAGAGTGCTAGAAGAAGAGGGGAGAAGGAATAGGGTGCAGAAGCAATATTGTTAACAGTAAGTAAATTTGAAAACTACAGAAATGAATTAAGTCCTAAAATAATATTGACCCAAAAAGATAGAATAAGCCTATACCATTAAATAAATTGAATCAGTAGTTTAAAATCTTCCTATTGAAAAATCCCTGGCTCTGAGGAGGTCACTGGTAAATTCTACTAACCAAGAAAGATATCCAATATTACACACACTATCTCAGAGTACAGAAAAGATGAGACACCCCCAAATTAATTTATGAGGCTAGCACAATCTTGATACCAAAACCATACAAAAATAACACAGCCAATATCACTCACAAACACAGCTTTAAAAAAATCCTAAATATTAGCAAATAGCCTCCATGGTCATTTTAACCACAAAAAAGAAAAACAACTTTATGACCAAATTGGGTTTATCCAGGAAGGCCAGTTTGGTGCAATGGTTTAATTAATTAACGCAATTTACCACTTAGACTAAGGACCAAAAGAAACTACATTGTCTCAATGAAAGCATTAGATAAAATATAGTATCATTCATTTTGAAAACTCTTAGCAAACTATCATTTTAAAGTGACAAAATTAATTTCTGAAAATCCTACAGCAAGCATGATACTTCATGGGAAAATGCTGAAGCATTCCTTTTTAAGTCAGAAACAAGATAAGAGTGTCTGCCTCACCAATTTTAGTCATCATGCACTGGGAATCCAAACCAAGGCTAAATGAGGAAATAAAAAAGAATAATGACCAGAAAGACACAACGCTGCACTATTCTCAAATGACATGACTATTTATCTGGAAAACCAAAAAGAATCTACAGTTAAGCAAGACTGTATTCTTCCAACAGTTGGAAGATGAAATTTTATTAAGATACTAAATACACTGGCATCAACAAATATCAAATAGCTGGGAATAAATCTAACAAATGATGTGTATGATGTCTACAGCAAAATTATAAAATTTCATTGAAAGTCATTAAAGAAGACCCAGATAAATAAAAGTAGATACCATATTTATGGAGTGCAATAGCATATTAAGAACATCGATATTAGCTAGGCGTGGTGGCTCATGTCTGTAATCCCAGCACTTTGGGAGGCCAAGGTAGGGGGACTGCTTAAGGTCAGGAGTTAGAGACCAGCCTGGGCAACAGAGACGGAACCTGTCTCTAAAAAATAATTTTTTTTTTTTTTTACAGAGTCTTGCTCTCTCACCCAGGCTGGAATGCAGTGGCACCATCACAGCTCACTACAGCCTTGACTTCCTGAGCTTAAGCAATCCTTCCACCTCAGCCTCCTGAGTAGCTGGGACCACAGGCCCCACCATGCCTAATTTTTGTATTTACTTTGGTAGAGACAGGTTTTCAGCATGTTGTCCAGGCTAGTCTTGAACTCCTGGGCTCAAGGAATCTGCCTACCTCAGCCTCCCAAAGTGCTAGCTAGGATCACAAGTATGAGCCACTGCACCTGGCCCAAAATTTTTTTAAAAATCATCTGGGCATGGTGGTGCAGACCTGTAGTCCTAACTACTCGAGAGGCTGAGACCAGAAGGATCCCTTAAGCTCAAGAGTCTAAGGCTGCAGTGAGCTAGGATCTCACCACTGCATTTCAGCCTGGGCAACAGAGTAAGATGCTGTCTCTAAAAAAATAAAAGGCTTCACACCTGGGAGGCAAGGAGGAGGTGGGAGAATAGCTTTAGATCAGGAGTTCAAGACCAGCATGAGCAACATAGTGAGAACATAGTAAGACAATGTCTCTACAAAAAATTAAAAAATTAGCCAGGCATGGTGGCACACACCTGTGGTCCTAGCTACTTGGGAGGCTGAGCCAGGGCAGGAGAATCTCTTGCACCCAGGAAGTTAAGACTGCAGTGTGCCGTGATTGTGCCACTGCACTCCAGCCTTGGCAACAGGGCCAGATTCTATCTCCAAAAATTAAAAATAAAAAAAGAGCATCAATATTCTATTGTTCCACACACTTAATGTTAGTCCAATAAAAATCCCAACAGATTTATGCGTTTGTATATGCACTGTAACACATAACTGTAAGCTAATTCTAAATGTGCACATGGAAGAGGAAAGCACTAAGGCAGGGCCCCCAACTCGGGGGCTGCAGACAGGAACTGAGACCAGTCAGTGGTCTGTTAGGAACCTGGCTGCACAGCAGGAGGTGAGCAGCAGCATTACTACCTAAGCTCCGCCTCCTGTCAGATCAGCAATGGCCTTAGATTCTCATAGGAGCGTGAATCCCATTGCAAACTGTACATGCAAGGGATCTAGGAGGTGCACCTCCTTATGAGAATCTAATGCCTGATGACTGAGGTGGAACAGTTTCATCCTAAAACTGGCCCCCCAACTCCACCCATGGAAAAATTGTCTTCTATGAAACCAGTCCCTGGTGCCAGAAAGACTGGGAACCACTGCACTAAGGCACTTTTGAAGAAGAAACAAGGTGAGGAACGTGCCACGCCACACATCAAGACTCTTCATAAAGTTTTGGTAACTAACACAGTGTGGCACTGTTGCAGGCAGGCAAAATGCTCAATGGTACAGAATGAAGAGCCCAGAAATAGACCCACACATTACAGAAACTCACTTTATGACAGGGCTGAGCATGGCAAATCTGAAGAGAAAGGATGAACTTTCGAATAAATAGTATCAACTCAATAGATTAAGAAATTAAATGTGAACAGAAAACCTACAAATCTGCTAGGAGCAATATGGGAGAATAATTTCACAATTCTATTTTCCCAGGACACAAAAAGCACAAACTGCAAGTGAAAAAAATGCTGTCTATTGCATCAATATTAAGAATTTCCACTTATCCACACAGATTGTAAAAAAGATGATAAAATAAGCCGCAGACTGGGAGAAGACATTTGTAACACATAAATGACAGAAGTTTAGCATCCAGAAGGGTTAAAGAACACCTACAAATCAACAAGATAAGGACAAGAGAAAAACTGGCAAGGCTTGAGCTGGCGCTTCACAGAAGAGAGAACATGAATGGCCAATAAACGTATGAAAAGATGCTCAGTCTCATGAGTGTTCATGAAATGCAAATTAAATCCATAAAGAGATTCCACTTGGTACCTAGCAGACTGGCAAAAATTCTAAAGTGTAAGAATATAAAGTGACGGTAAAGACATGGTGCAAATGGAATCTTACCCACTGCTGAAAGAAAACCGTATTGGAGAACAGTTTATGAAGAACAAATGGTGGAGCACTTGCCAAGCTGGACATCAGGAATTTTCATCAAGCTATGGTAATTACGACAATGTGGTGCTGGTGCAGGGTCAAAGTGATCAATGGCACAGGATGAAAAGCCCCAGGAAAGACCTCCTTTTCTATGGAAGCTTAATTTATGTTACTTGGTCAAGCAGAAGATGCAGATATCCTCTGCCTTAGCCAAACTAACCCTAACAAAACCTGTGTAAAGTACACCAGGAAACACACAAGAATGTTTACTGCAGCACTCTTTCTGAGAGAGTGCAAAAGAAAAATCTAGAACAACCTAAATATTCATCAAGAGTTTGACTGATGAGTACATTATGGTATATTCATACAATAAAGGTAGCGTTCTAGTTCTTAAACTGGTGATGAGTAAATGAGTGGTCACTGTACTATTATCCATTATCCCCTGACCACCTTTTCTTTATAAATAGTCTTTTCTATTTCCTCATTAATTACTTTTTGCAAATCAAGGAGAGCCCAGAAACGGAGACAAAATAAGATATTAGAAGCCAGGTGCAGTGGCTCACACCTATAAGCCCAGCAACTTGGGAGGCTGAGGTAAGAGGATTGCAGAAGACAGGATTTCAAGGCTGAAGTGAGCTATGATCTTGCCACTGTACTCCAATCTGGGCAACAGAGTGAGATCCTGTCTCTCAAAAAAAAAAAAAAAAAAAAAAAAGATAAAGACGTTAGAACATCAAAGTGTTCCCTTGTGTGTTTCCCCTTTCTTCAGGTTGTTCTTAGATGAACTCCCCTCAGCCTGGAGGCAGTAGGGCCTGTGATCATGGGTGTGGGTTAGCTGAGTAATGTCCTGCAAAGATAGCCAGGTCCTAATTCCTAGAACCTGTGAATGTTACCTTATACGGCAAAAGGGACTTTACAGGTAGAACTAAATGAAGGATTTTGAGATGGAGAGATTATCCTGGATTATTCAAGTGGGCCCTATTTAATTTGTGATTAAATGTAATCACAAGTCTCCTAAGAGGAAGATGTAAGGGCAGAACAGAAGACAGTGGGATCACAGAAGCAGAGGCTGGAGTAATGTAGCCACGAGGAATGCCAGCAGCCACCAGAAGCTGGAAGAGGCAAGGAATGGAGTGTCCCCTGGAACTTCCACGAGGAACCAGCCTTGCCAATGTCTTGATTTTAGGCCCAAAAGAGTCATTTCAGACTTCTGACTTCCAGAACTGCAAGAGAATAAACCTCTTGTTTTAAATCACTAAATAAATGGTTACCTGTTACAGCAGCAATCACAGACTAATACAGTGGGAAAGGATGCTTGGCTTCACTCACCTCTTCGTCTCGAACTGTTTTCCACTTAGCACACCCTGTCCTCTGCCTTTTCTTCGCTCCAACATTGGATGCCACAGTGTCCCCCCGGTAGGAACACGAAGCAGTGGTTTAATTCCTTCATATGTAAGATGTACCATTTCCCCTGCTAAAAGGGCTTATCCCTGCAATTTCCAACCAAAGCCAGAGAAGTCATTCACATACACCCACAAAATATCCACCCAATGGAAACAGCACTGGCCAATCAAAGGGACACTTGAATTCAAGTGCCAGTTTCCCACTAACTGGCTATGTGACCTCATAAACTTCTCAGAGATGGAATCAAAACTCATTCATCTTTATATCCCTGGTGACTGGCATGCACCAAATAGTAAAAAAAAAAAAAAAAAGAGCATTACATCAATGAATAAATCGACCACGCTATGAATCAATCAATCAATCTTGAGCAAAATAGAAGTCCTAATCACTGAAAAAGGCAATCTTTTCAATAGCTCTTCTCTCTCTCTTCCTCAACCACTATAAGGAAAAAGATTAAAATCATAAAGTTTTGGCCGGGCGTGGTGGCTCATGCCTATAATCCCAGCACTCTGGGAGGCCAAGGTGGATGGATTACCTGAGGTCAGGAGTTCAAGACCAGCCTGACCAAAATGGTGAAACCCCATCTCTACTAAAAGTGTAAAATTAGCCATGTGTGGTGATGCATGCCTGTAATCCCAGCTACTCAGGAGGCTGAGGCAGGAGAATCTCTTGAACCCAGGAGGCGGCGGTTGCAGTGAGCCAAGATCGTGTTATTGCATTCCAGCCTGGGCAACAAGAGTGAAACTCTGTTTCAAAAAAAACAAAATCCTAAAGTTTTAGAGTTGGACAGTTTTAGCGTTGGAAGCCAGGAGCGCCCGGCCTCACAGGGGCAGCCCAGTGCTGTTAGTGCCAACTACTGGAAACCTTTTCCTTCCAACAAGCCAAAAATATGTCTTGTAGCCACCCCACAGGGTTCTAGTCCAATTCTCTAACCACATAAAACAAGCTTACTCTTTTTTCCACATTAAAACATTTTCAGAACGTGGAAACCTGGCCTTAAGTCTTGGCCTAGCCAATCAGGCTCGTGATCCTGACAGATCACCCATGTCTGTGGTTCTCCATTTTCCTTGTCTGTCAAACAAGGGCATGACATCACTAAGATTCCTTCTAGCTGCATGATGCCGTGTGAAAAACACCACCTTCTTGGTATTCAATCCATTTTAACCTATTCACTGGGTTTTTAATGTCGACACTTTATTTTTCAATTCCAGAAGTGCTTCTTTTCCACATGGGTCTACTTCCCTCCCCCAGGATATGCTGTTTTCTTATATTTTCAATTCTTTGTTTTATTTCTTTTTTCATTTTTAAAAAGACTTATTCTAAGGTCTCTAACTGGTAGTTCTATTATAGAAATAATATATATTATTAATATATGTATGTGCAAAGGCTGCTGGGTGGGACAAGCTTGCCACCTTCCAAGAACAGCGAGGAGGCTGGAGCCGAGTGAGAGAGGGGAGGCCACTGCAGCATAAGATCAGAGTGTGGACAGGAGCCAGACCTTGTTGAATGTTGTTGACAATGGTAAGGAGTTTGAATTTTACTCTGAGTGGGATGGTGCAGTTTTTAAACAGCAGGAGAAAGATGGCCTATCTTACATTTTAATGAGATCACTGGAGGGGCAGGAGTAGAAGCAGGGGAAAAGAGTCAGGAGGATTGTATCCCTCTTCTCTGAGCGGTGTGACCCACTCAGCCCAATATTCTGTCTGACAGGCATAGCTTTGGTAGTCTAAGCCCCAGGTGTGACAAGACTAAATTTTACACTGATCACAATTAGGCAGCCCATCTATGAAAGTGGGACAAGAGGCCAGGCACAGTGGCTCATGCCCATAATCCCAACACTTTGGGAGGCTAAGGTGGGCAGATCATGAGGTCAGGAGATCAAGACCAGCCTGGCCAATATGGTGAAACCCAGTCTCTACTAAAACACAAAAATTTAGCTGGGTGTGGTGGTGCACGCCTGTAGTCCCAGCTACTCAGGAGGCTGAGGCAGGGAAATCGCTTGAACCCAGGAGGCAGAAATTGCAATGAGGTGAGAACATGCCACTGCACTCCAGCCTGGTGACATAGTGAGACTCCATCTCAAAAAAAGAAAAAAAAGAAAGAGAGACAGGAGAGCTCCCTTGACCCCTTCACGGGACTTGTGACAGGGGTGTAGCTTACTTACTTAGCCTGCAGTGCTCAAACCCCTTGCAGGAGGGGGGAGCATGAAGTGGGTGCCAGGGCTGGGGTGAGTGCTTCTGGGCTCTGGCCCCATGGCAGCATCTAGGGGTGTGTTACAACTAATGCTGTTTTAGCAGTTGCCATCTGCAGATGGCTGTTAACCAGCTCAGTGGAGAGTCAAGGTGACAGTCTTTTACACCCTGCCCTCTTGGTACCTGGGTTCTTGTCTGGCATCCAGGAAGAATCAGGTCTCACGGACTTGAAGGATGGTGAATGCAGAGATTTTATTGAGTGATGGAGGTGGCTCTCAGCGATATGAGGAGCTAGAAAGGGGATAGAGAGGGAAGATAATCTTCCCCTGGAGTGCAGCTATCTCCAGCCAAACTCCTCTCAACATTCAGATGCTTCTCTTCTCTCCTCTGCCACACCACTCTGCTTCTCTGACAGCAGAGTTTAGGGTTTTTATGGGTACAGGATTGGGGGTGTGGTGGGCCAGAGTGGTTCTGGAAAAAGCAACATTTGGGCAGGAAAACAGAGATAACCGCTCTAATTTAGGGCCACAGTTTCCAGGCTTGAGGGTGGGGCCTTTGCTGGGGAACTGCCCTCTTCTACCCAGTATTTCCCTGCTCCTGTCCACATCAAAAGGTTCTTGGTTGGGCACTGGGTTGACAGAGTCCAGGTATGCTCTTTAGAACTCATAAAATGTTGAGGTCAGAACCTCTCAGAACCAGAAAGCATGAACCACAGTCTAGCACAAATGGTGACTTCAGATTGAATCCCAGGTCCACAGACAATAATGGGAACCTCAGGAAAGTCTATCTCTTTTCATTTCACAGGGAACATGATGGCACCCTGTCTCCTGATCCAGCCTATCTTAGGCTTTATGGGGATCTTGTTAAACACAGATTTGCTAGGCCTGGGACTCTGCATTCCTAACTCCAGTAATTCCTACTCCAGTAATGCCAGTGATGCTGGTACACAGACCACACTCTGAGGAGTGAGGTCCTGACTCATTCACAATCCAACACACACTCACTGGGCACCCACTGCATCTGAGAAACTGTGAGGGAGACGAAGAAGATGTGGTTCATAAGGGGATATCAATCCACAGACCACCACAGCACCAGGAACAAAGTGACAATAATGCCACTCTGGGGACCCAGAGGACAGAAATCTTTCTTGGTTAGGGGACCTATGGGAGGCTTCGTAGAGAAAGGTAGACACAGACACACATGGAGAGTATAGTAAAAACTAGAGGGCACCTTCCAAGACTTTAGCTATGGAATAGCATCAGTTCTTTGTAATTGCTAATTTCTCCTCAAACTGAAGACCTCCTTTCTCAACTCACAAACAGAATAAAGGGACTAACAGAATAAAGGGACTAAAAGAGAAGTGAGAGAGATGGTTCTAGTGTAGAGATTGAAGGAGTATGTCAGGATTCTCCCAGTTGCACAATACCATGTTATGCCAAGGACATTTCTAGGTTTGCAAAGCTGGTTACGAGTCATTCATTCAACATATATGGTGGTCATTAGGACTGTCCTTTAGTGAGGCGTGTAACTCCCCACCCACTTCACTTCAGGTTTGGCCAATGAAATCTGAGCAGAAACGGCATGTTATCATCTCCAGATGCGGGTACTTATGAGCCAGTATGTGACTCTCTATTTTTCTCTCCCTACCACAGTGAATCCTGGTGTGTGTGTGTGTGTGTGTGTGTGTGTGTGTGTTTTTGAGACAGGGTCTCACTCTGTTGCCCAAGCTGAGTGCAGTGGTGCAATCTTGGCTCACTGCAACCTCCAGCTCCCAGGCTCAAATGATCCTCTCACCTGATCCTCCAAGTAGCTGGGACCACAGGTGCACACCACCATGTCCAGCTAATTTTTGTATTTTTTGTAGAGATGGGGTTTCACCATGTTGCCCAGGCTAATATCAAACTCCTGGGCTCAAGTGATCTGTCCGCCTCTGCCAACCAAAATACTGGGATTACAGGCATGAGCCACCGTGCCCGGTCAGAATCCTGATGTCTTATGCTGTAATGTTAAGACAAAGGAGACCCAGTCAGCCTGGGACTCTGAGTGAATATGATGAGCAGAGTACCCCTGCTAACCAACAGCAAACAGGCAGCAGAAAGCAAGAAACAAATCTTTGTTGTCTCGAGCCACTGGGATTTGGGAATTGTTACTGCAGCATACCCCAGTCCATCCTAACCACAAATATTTAATTGATTATAAGCACCATTTAAAGTTTTCATTCTAGAACATTCTAGGACAGCGCATGGCATCAAAGAAGCAGCTGCAGGAACTGGGGCCTGAGCAACCAGAACCAAGGCTCCTTGTGTCAGTGTCAGCCTCTTTCTCTCACCCCATGTCTCATTTCTATTTATCATTGCTTTGCTGTATTCTCCACTTTTGCTTATGGACTTTCTCCAAGTATGCTAGGGGTTTAGATGCCGCAGCCCTAACTTCATATCTTTCCAACTCTGCGCCCCATGGGCAATGCTATTCTCCCTAAGTTCCAAATCAAGAAACCTTGGGGAAGGATCTCAGTTTGGGTCACCTGCTCACCTCTGGACGAATGTCTATGCCCGGGGGAAATGTGTACCTAGCCCTGGGTCATGTGCTGACTTCTGTGACTGAGTAAAGGGAGGCAGGATGGAGCACATTACCAGAAGGGAATGGAAAACTTGTTTTGTAGCCCAAAGTACTATCCAGAGTCGCCTACAAAGAGGGGAAAAGGTATACACACATACGTAGGCAGGAAAATGCCTGAGGTAGACTTTAACTGAGCTGTGACCAGTGAAAGAGAAAAAAGGGGGGAATGTAGTATACACTATGCATAATAGTCCTAAGAGGAAACAGAAGCAGGGCAAGAGAGCCACTAGGCTGGACAGCTCCCTAGTGGCAATGGGAGGTACCTTTGTTCTAGAACTGCCAGGTGACTGGCAAGGCCACAGGGAGAGGGAGGGACGGGATGTCAGGAGGAGATGTTAACTCAAATAACAGATGCTCTCTGTTTACTAATCTGGCAAATCTGACAATGGGGCAGACTCTTCTGATCAGGAATGAGCTAAGTCTGGAAAAGCAAATACTGAACCAACACGTGTGCCCCCATTACCATCTTCCCTCCATGAAGTACTCTTGGGACTCCTTCTCCACTGAGCCCAACCCAGCTTCTTGCTCCTCAAGACAGTGTCTTAGGCAGCCTTACATTAATCATAAGAGATGAACCTCACTTGCCATCCCTGGTCTCGGTACCCACACATGCTTGAAGGCCTATACCAAATTACCTTTCAAGATTCCTTCTGACATCCCTACCGTGTGCCAAATAGTTGGTCCTCAATCTATATTTCCTTTTTCTCTGTATTCCCAGGAAAGCCCCAGTGTCACTTAAAAAACCCAAAGTGAAAATAATGTGCTTCTGTATAAAGACAGATGAGATCTGAAAATTCAGAATAAATACTCTGAAAATAATGATCCAACTTCCAATTCCTTAAGAATCCCAATTCCCCTCCCAAGGCTCAGAGTCAAGAGGAAAACATCCTTAGTTCCCAAGTGTACCCCCCCTTACTGCTTCTTGGGGGCTGAAAAACTCCCCCAGACTAAGAATTGTGGTAACCAGCTGGGCATGTGTGTGGCTCATCCCTGGCAGTGAAATTCCAAAGGTTCCACATGCTATGTCTGCCGCACTGCCATCTCCCCCTTTCCCCGAGCCTCCCAAACTTTCCTGGAAACACATACACATTCATACACACTCGCACACACACAAAATGGCAGCCCCACTAAGTGGCCAAAGAGGGCCTGACTCCCCCCTTCCCTCATTCTCCACAGGGCTCCTCCCCTGACATAATACACCCTCCAAAAAAGATAGCTGGCTTCAGAAGGAAGCCGGGATACTGACCCTCACTTGTCAGCTAACGTCAAATAAGACACAGTGGGAAGAAGTGCAAGAAAGCTACTTCTCAGCAGGCAGGCAGGATTCCTAAACAAAGAAACAGGGCAGCTCAACAGCGGAGAAATCTAAGCTGGTATTTTTCACTTCCTTGAGGATACTCCTCCTGTTTATAAATAAATGTGATGCATACAGGCCAGCTGGGGAAGGAAGAGACCTAGAGGAACACTGACTCTTGGAGCTCTTAGAACCTCCAAGGTGACTATGGCCAAAAATCTTGTCTCTTAGACAGGGAGCTGGCCCCAGGGTGGGTGGGAGTTGCCCTTAGGACTGTGACAGTGGGTCAGACCAGCACTGGGACTAGAACACATGTCTTCTGCCTTCCAGCCTAACATCTTTCCTTTCACAATTCAACTGAAACACTTACCCAGTTCCCACAGTGTACTACAGCACGGTGCCAGGAAATCATTCCTCAACCAACTAGAACCCTCCATTAACTGAATCAGTTTCCTGCATGCCACATTTTAAAAGCAGGCCCCATAGAAAGGCTATCGTATATTTAAGGAGTTACGATCTTTTCCCTTTTTTTCCATTTGTTTTGCAACAGTTGGGGAACATCTTGAGGACAATGAACATTCCTTCCAGTCCCATGCATTTTCACATCCCTGATCCAGGACAGACTTCATGCTCCAAATCCCAGTCCTGGAACTTAGCCAGATCTGTAGCCATCAAACCAAGACTTTGTCTTGATCATCACATTGTATTTTCTAAAAACTAATATTTTTAAAAATGTGCAATGTGGAAATAAAATGTTTTCTGCCATTAGTTATTCAGAAAATTTTGTAGACTTAGGACTGTCTTTTCCCCATGCCATGAATTGGGGTTTTAGTCTACTAACCCCATAAGGGGTGGGAAGCTCTTGATCCATTCAGCCAACATTCTGGACCTTGGCCAAGACAAGGAGGCAACACCTGCTCCTTAGAATAATGCTTCAAAATGGGATATTCTTCCAAGAAGTCACAGAGCAACGTCAGTGTCCCCCGCTAACAGGGTGCACAAAAACATGTTCTCCCCCAGTTTAAAATTCATTCATGCCTAGGCCTTGAGTTGTCTGTAAAGAAACAAAAAGGAGGCAGGCAGGCAAGTCCTAAATGAGCCGCTGTGTCCCATGATGGTATCAACCAGGTTCTGAGTACTACTGCACTGAGTATCTCTTCCTTAATTCTTTACGGGCTGAGCCGAGGAAGTTAGGAGAAAGATGGCTGGCAAGAAAGAAGCATCTCAAACTGGTCCTCACTGTAAGAGCCTTGCCCAGTGGGCACAATCCTGATGCCTGCTGCCCTCTGTCCCCAGCCCTGGCCAGCTACTCTGCTTGTCCCCAGGGCCTGGGATTTCCTTCAACACAACCAACCTTCACTCAGTGCACTCAGGTGCCAGGTACTTCGAGAAAGACTCATGGCAGGGGAAAGGGGTATGAAAGGGAAAAAAGCCACAATTACTGTCTTCAAAATGCTTACAGCCAGTAGCAGCAGAGACATCCACAAGCACTGGCTGGCTGTCCCTGGAGGCCATCAGCTTGTCGTGATACCTCTGGTTGGATAGCTGGGACCACACAAAGACAGGAAGACACTCCCTCTCTATCCTCAGAACTCAGTGATAGGTCTTCCTTACATGGTCTTTGATGTGACAGAGGCTTACAAAACCATGAAAAGATTGCTTACACAAAATGCGACTCGTGGACAAAACCATAGGATGCTCCCATACCAGAGGTCTAGGGAGCTTGAAAGAGATCCATTTGTCAACTGGCAGTGGGGAGTGAAGGTGGAAAAAGCACTGGACTGGACTAAAAATCTGGACCCTGTTCTCTTTACCAGCTCATCTTGTGTCCTTGGCATGGGAAATTTCCTCTGCAGGTTTACAGATGTGGGGGGGGAGGACTAGATCAGTGGCTTTTATTAGCAGTAAAACACATATGTTTTTCTTAATTATATTTTATCTAGAACTCCAACATATAAGACAAACAAAAAGGGAACTGCTTGGGTTGAATCAGGGATGAGGAGCCCAGAGCCCATCTGCTCAGGCTGGGTGGCTCTCAGGAAACCCAGTTTGAAAACCGCAGGAGTAAATTAAGCCTGAGAGCCCCTGATAACCTTTCACAAGGTTTCTGGGGAGGACAGAAGAAGGGACTCATCATTGATTTAGTGCTCTCCGTGGTGCTTGGTAATTTATATATCAAGTGTCATGGAAATCTTTGCAACAGCAACATGAGGTTAACTAGCTGTGGACTAGCATCTGCTGTGATCTGAGTTGTAAACTCGGATCTTCTGGCAAGAGGCAAAACTGGGATTTGAACCATGGGTGTTCTGACTCCAAACAAAGTATTCCTCCTCTTGTTAAGTTACTCAAGGTATGTGGAGTGTAGAATATTGGGCTGAATCCATAATATCCTTGAATTATAAATATATGCACATATATGCATATAGAAAAATTTCTTGAAGAATATACCCTCCACAATTTGTGTGGTGGGAATGTGGATGATTTTCAGTCTGTTTATCTTTTCTAATTTTCCTGTAATGAACATATATTGTCTTCGTGGAACAGATACTGCTTATTAAAAATGATGTTCATAATGCATAATCAACGTGCTCATGCTGCATTTCTACAGGGAATTAGGGACTGGGGGATAGGTGATATCCATGACCTTTTGGACTTGATGGTGGAAATAATTCCAAATCCCATCAGCTCTCCTTGGGCCACAGAATGCTGGGCATTTAAATTCTCTGAAGTCTTGGTTCTGGGAAACGTGGTTGTTTTAGAAAGCAACAGACACCTCCCAAATATATGCCTCTCCTCTCCATCCTCATCAGCTGCCCGTTGTAAAAAGGGGAGGGAGGTGCTAACAAAACCAATGACAGATACATGACCTAGGACCAGAGGGCCTCACTCCCGGCCAGGAGGACCTATAGTGAGCCCACCAACCAGGCCAACTCAACTGTCCAGCCCCACCCTGAGGGCTCTCTAGAATCCACTGGCAATATCCATCTCAGAGAGAAACTTACCACCCGAAGGCTAGACAGTATTGGTCAGGCATGAGGCAGGGCAAGGCGTGTCAGCCACTTCCCTGTATTATTCATGTGGGCTCTGCTGGCAGAAATCTTCTTAATATTTAACTTGCCACCTCAAGGTGCAGTGCAAACCCACTGCAGTCAGGAACAGCTGTGGAGAGGCCTTCACGAATGACTTGGGGGCTGAGAGGCTCAGACACTGTCTTTGGGAGGAAAGCCCACAATGCCGATATCCACTTCAGAAGGGAAAATCAGTAAAGAAGGGAAGGGAGATAGGAGGTGTTTCAAAACGTGGGGAGTGATGGTGCACAATCACTGGGGTCCAGAGCTCCGCTTTCCCAGACAAAGAAAAAGCCTGAGGTGCCCGCCACCCTCCTCCCCCGCTTTAGACTCCCCACACCCATTTCAGCCCTGGCTCGCTAGAGCTGGTGGCAAATTTGTTCTGAGTTAAGCCAGGACGGTTAGGGAAGAAGCTTGGACTGGAACAGCCACGTCTATCTCCAAAGAGAATAAAGCCACTGGGGAAGCTCTTCAAACGCCTACTGGAGAAAATCGGCCCCCATGCCCACCCCCAATGACTTCACACAGACCTCACCCCAGATGACTTTGCGCTCTCCCGCAAGGCCTGGGAGGTGTCATTGCCACCATCCGGGACGCTGTCACTTGGAAATTTCCCGTGCACTACTGGAGGTACCTGCCCCTGTCTCTCAAACCTCTGCAAAAGGAGTCGGAGCCAGGGGGCGTCAGGCGTCTACTCCAAGATTCACACGCGTTCTTCCATGTCCCACCTGCCTTTGCCACTGTCGCTGTAAGACACCTAAAAAGGAGGATTTGTCCAACCCCACTGGGAGCCCCGCCTCTGTCCCTCCACTCGTTCTGCCCTGACCCTCCAGGCAGCGCCCCTGGCTCGTCTGCACTGTCCTTTCCACCTGACAAAAGCTGGGCGACGGGGGCGCGGCGAGGGCGACCGACCGCACATTTCTCCCAAAGGAGAGAGACGCGTGTCCCTGCGGCGCGCCCATTCCGGGCCTCTCTGCAAATCGACCAACCAGGGGGAACAAAGCGGCCGGGGCGCGGCGAGACGCAGCCCCCACGGAGCCCCCCGCGCGCCCCAGCCCTCGCCGCCCCTGCCCATTCCCCCGCAAGCGGCCGCCGGCTGCCTCCGGGATACAGCCGCGTCCTGCGCTGCCCGCCCGCAGGCGTCCTCGGCGGCTACTGTACCTGCTAAATTTAGCAGTGCCGGGTATTAATAGCCCGAGCCACTGGGGCCGGGTGCTGCAGGGGGCGCGCGCAGCCCGGGGTCGGGGGGCGGGGAGGGAGGCAACGGAGGGGCGCGGGGGAGAAGGGCACTTACACCACCAGCCTGGAGATGATCCATGACACCATGGCGGGTGGGCGGGCGCGGCCCGGGCGGCGCGGCTCTGCTCGGCTGCGGGCGGCGCGGGCGGTCTGCGGCGCTCCTGGCACGTCCGTCCTCGCACGGCCGCCGTCGCCAGACTGAGCGCGCCCGCCGCCCTGCCCGGCGTTCGCGCGTTGGCGCAGCCGCGGCACGTTCTGGCGGCGGCGGCGGCGGCGGCCCCAGCCCCCCGGGGCTCGGCGGGCCCGCGGCGATTGGGCGGCGAGCGGGTCAGGGCACCCGCGGACCCGCCCCGCCCCGCTCGCCCCGGCCCCCGGCTGAAGGCGGGCGGGTCCTGCGCACGCCCAGGGGCACCCGCCCCGCCTAGGAAACCCTGCGGCGGCCCCGTTGGCGGGCAGGGACCCGGGTGCCACCCCACCCTCAGCTTTCCAGTGGAGAAACTGAGGTCCGAACCTGGACCTTGGGAATCTGTCTGCACCTGTCTAGGTGAGAGGCTGTCATCCCCTCATTCAGATAGTGCGCTAGCCTCATAAAGGGTTTACTTGGATCCAGACCTGACTTCTTCAGTCTGTCCCCCTGCTCAGCATTGTCTGCATGAGAAACAAACCTGGGCACTTGCCTTCCTACTTAAAATTCTACAGAGTCCCTATATGATCGTGGTACCTGCCTAGAACCGCATTGCCAAGACCATTCCCCCAAATAGTCCTCTAGCTGTTTTCCCTCCAGGCATCTTGGATTCATATATTTGCGGTTTCTTCTTCCCTGTCCGTACACGCCATGCCTCATCGTCCTGCCTTGGTTTGATTCAGCTCCTTCTTCAAGGTTGGGCTGAAGGGCTGCTTCTTCCTAGGGAAGGCCTTTCCTTGGGGGCTGCTCCGGATCCTAGGGGGAGATAGAAGCTGCGATTGCACAGCCCCAGTTCCCCGCTGAGCCACGTTGAAGTCTTAAGCAAAAGGGAAATTGTGCACCCTATATAAACATTTTTATGTATTTAAAAAATACCTTATTAACTATTATGTATCTTAATTGCTGAATTGTATGGCACCTCTTAAATGTTGCACTCTCACTGAGTGCCTCACTCTGCTCACCCTAGTCCTGGCCCCAGATAGTACATTATTCTGTTGCACTGGAAACGCTTTGTCCTGTACTCCTTGCCTCTACTGCTGCTTTTCCCCACCCTCCAATAACTTAGGTTCTGCATGGTGCTCTCAGCACCCTATCCTTTGCTGATGATCGTGTCATGTATAATTCAGTGTTAGATGTGAGAAGCACAGGAGACAGCTTAGTGCCCTCAGATGTAGCAAAATCTGTGCGTGAGGGTGCCTGATATAGGCAGAAGAAAGACTTCATGGACAACAAAGGGACTGCAGTTGAGACATGCTCTTACGTCTCAGGTCGCCAAAGAACCCATAAAATAGCTGTAATGTAGCAGTTTTTTCATGCTGCCTTGATCCAGTTTTGAGGCTCTGGCTGGAGGCTGGTCAGTTCCCCTTCTCTAGCAGGCTATTAACCGCACACGCCCAACCACTTCTCTTAGCAGGCTATCACACTCAGAAAACTATACACCTGCCCTAATTGCGCCAGGGCCAGGCATCAAACAACTAGTGACAGCCCCTGTGCTTCAGAGACCACTGAAATTATCCAAATTAGCCAATCCTGTAACTGCTTGCCTTATTTCGCCCTTTCCTTCCCTCAAAAACCATGATAAAGGTGTTTGTCCACCAATACCCCTCTCTTTCTCTCTCTGTGACAGACTCTGGCCCTGAGTAGTCCTGCATGGCATGCTGTGATCTCTCCAGGAAACTGTGAGTATAAAAGGCTCTAAAACTCTTTCCAGTTTCTCTCTCTTGATCTGTGTCTGGCCCCACTATACCTCACTCAACATAAGGTTATGCGGGTAAAACAATGTTCCACAGGGGAAAAGCTTTCCATACTCATTAGACAGAGACCTCCCTTCCCCTCCATCCATACCCCTCACTCATACTCCCTGGGTCAGAAAGGCTGTTAGCCATCTTGGGGGGTGGGGGAGCAGAGGAGGGGGATGGACTATTTTGGTTTAAAGAAATCCTGTTGGTGGGAAAATAAAGGAGAAGCTGACCACATGCTGACTCCCTACTCCCCTGTAAGTGGAATTCTCAGATTTGACTGTTGCACAGAACTGAGCATTTTAATTACGAAAATGAAACTATTCATGGGGTTAAAATATCTGGAGGTCTTTTTGTTAGCTGAAGAGGACCAGAAAACTAGTGAGACCAACCCCACATTTCTCACAAGGGATGGGAAAGAACTTGTCCATAGAGCAGACTTGGGTGGGCAGAGGAGGGGGAAAGAAGAAAGAAAAGAAAGTTGCTTTTTTTTACTGCATTCTGTCCCTTTCAATGTAACTGTTACACTTATTACATCTCTCCATCCTGGACCTCCTCTTATTTGTCCTTGGCCCTGGAAAACATGAGGCCAGGGAATGGACTCCACCTTCTAGACAATGCAACTCTTACAGCTCTATCAGTTGCTTGACTTCAAGTTCTTTTTCATAGGAATTGTTTTTTGTTTGTTTGTTTTTTTACACAGTCTCACTCTGTCACCCAGGCTGGAGTGTGGTGGCCTGGTCTCAGCTCACTGCAACCTCTGCCTCCTAGGTTCTAGCAATTCTTCTCCCTCAGCCTCCCGAGTAGCTGCACCACCACGCCCAGCTAATTTTTGTGTTTTTAGTAGAGACAGGGTTTTACCATATTGGCCAGGCTGGTCTCGAGCTCCTGACCTCATGATCTGCCTGCCTCAGCCTCCCAAAGTGCTAGGATTACAGGCGTGAGCCACTGCACCCAGCCGGAACTGCTTGTATAGTAGATGCCACTCATCTGTTTTTGCCCTATACCCTTTTCCCCTTTCTTCTGGGAAGAGCTGTCTGTTTTTCACTGGGAAATGAACCTCCCCTCACTCCAACCTTAGAAACTGTGATTTTCTTATATGTCTTCACTAATTTGATTGATTTATGGGTGGTCACCAAACGGAAACTGGGCCAACGATGTCCCTTGGGATTTTTAAAGTTGAAAATAGAAAAAAGAGAATTCCACTTTCATCTATGAAGCATTGGCTGCCATGGGAATTGTCCTCCCATTGCAGACAACTAGAAAAACAGGATAAAAAAAAGAAACAACTGTTTCTAAGCATTGAACAACAGACTGCATTTGACTGTGATAACTAAAAGAAGGGAAACAAATAAAGTGAGTCTTACAGTTGTCTGAGCTCACTATCTCAAAGCAGTTTCCAGGAATCACTGCAGGGATGGAGAACCCAAACAGAGCCCAGAAATTTCAGAAGACAGGAGACAGATCAGAGTCCAGGGAAGCCAAAGTGGCTAGAATTTGTGATGCAGAATGTAAGAGCAGAGGGAGATGATTACAGAGAGAGCAGCAGAGGTCTGCAGAGCAGTCACTTCAACTCATTAGTTGAATACTGTCCTGAGCACACATGGGTGAAATTCTGTGAGGCCACAGGAAGAACTACCAGAAAGCAATATGCCAAACAATTCCTGGAGCTCACACAGGGCTGGGAGTAATTTGTCTTCATACCAGCCAAACAGAGACCTTTTATACACAAAGCACTGACTAGAGTCCACAGAAGGGTATCATCTTAATGAGGCAGGGGAGGCTAAATTAGCCTTAAAATAAACACTTATCTGGACCTGCCTTAAGAAAACTTAAAAGCAATCCTCAAAAGGATCAAACAGATCTCAAGTAACTTAACTGTGCTAGGAGAAAAAAAATCCAAAATTAGTTATAAAACAAACAAACAACAACAAAACCCAACACCCAATAACGTAAAATTTACAATGTCCAACATGCAAACAAAAATTATCAGGCATGCAAAGAACATGATTTGTAAGTAGGTTGAAAAATCAACCAATAGAAACAGACCATGAAATTACAGCAGGAATAATGCAATCAGCAAATAAAAACCTTAAATTATATAATATTTGAACAGACATTTCACCAAAGAAAAAATACAAATGGCAAAACAAAAAGTACATGAAAAAAATGTTGAAATCATTAATTAGGGAAATACAAATTGATACCACAATAAGATATCACTGCACATGTTTAAGAATGGCTACAATTCTGATCATTTCATGTTCTGGATGGAGCAACTGGAACTGGAGGATATGGAGCAACTGGAACTCTCATATGCTGCTGATGGGAATGCAAAATGGTACAACTATGTTTAAAAATGGTTTTCTATATTTCCAAAAAAGTGGAAATTACTTTTGCCTCACACTCTTCCCCTTTTTCTGGGAAGAACTCTCTACTATTTTTGGTGAATGATTCTCCTCATGTTCCAACCTTAGAAATTTTAGAAACTGGTCTGACAGTTTCTTTTTCTTTCTTTCTATTTTCTTTCTCTCTCTCTTTTTTTTTTTTTTTTTTTTGAGATGGACTTGCTCTGTCACCCAGGCTGGAGTGCAGTGGCATGGTCTCAGCTCACCACAACCTCTGCCTCCCAGGTTCAAGTGATCCTCCTGCCTCAGCCTCCTGAGTAGCTGGGATTACAGGTGAGTGCCACCATGCCCAGCTAATTTATGTATTTTAGTAGAGATGGGGTTTCACCACGTTGTCCAGGCTGGTCTCGAACTCCTGACCTCAGGTGATCTGCCCACCTCTGACCCCCATAGTGCTGTGATTACAGGTGTGAGCCACCTGCCTGGCCAAGTTTCTTTTATATTTACATGTATACTTACATATGACTTAGAAATTCCATTCTTTAGATATTCACCCAAGAAAAATGAAAACATGTCCATATAGACTTGTCCATAGCAGCTTTATTCATAATGGCCCCAAACTGGAAACAACGGAAATGTTCATCAACTGCTACAAATTGTGGTATATCCATCCATACAATGGAATATTTACTACTCAGCAATAAAAAAGAAATTAACTGCTTATGCTTGCAACAACATGGATGAATCTCAAAGCATTATACTAAGTATAAGAAGCCAGATACAAAAGACTCATACTATATAATTTCATTTTTATGAAATTCTAGAAAAGACAAAACCATAGTAACTCAAAGGGCATAGTGGTTCCTAGATGTCGGGTGTAGGGTAAGGAGATTGATTGCAAAAGGGCAAGAGGAAACTGTTTAGGGTGATGGAAAAATTCTATATCCTAATTGTGGCAATCACCAACCATAAACATTTATTGAAATTCATCAGACTTTACATTTAGCATTGGCAGGTTTTGTTGTATGTAAATTACATACCAGTAAAGCTAAGTAAAAAAAATCAGAAAACATATTTTACTATGACGTCTTATGTGAAGCTCTGCAGTTGTGGACAACCATGTTTTTATTGGCCTTTTTCTTATTTATTATTTTAAAATTTTTATATATTGAGAAATAAGGCTTTTGACTGTCATCCACATTGAAATGTTTTTGTTAGGTTATCATTTTCCCTTCAGACATTATTTATGACTTTTTTTCTTTTCAAAATGTTTAAAATTTTATGTGGCCATTTTTATGTATATTTTATGGCTTGTGAGCTTTGTATCGGCTTATATATACTATTGGCCTCTCCTTTACTAAAATTACATATTTTTAAATTTTTCTTAATTTTGAAAAATTTTAAATTAAAAAAATGTTTCTGTGTATCTGCCTTTACATTTTAAATTTTAATTTTATACCTTTTATTTTACAGTCCACTTGGAATTAATTTTAGTGTATGAGTTAGCTAGTTGTCCTAACAAGATTTATTGAACAAG
Source organism: Ateles fusciceps (assembly GCA_036589455.1). Classification (NCBI taxonomy): domain Eukaryota; kingdom Metazoa; phylum Chordata; class Mammalia; order Primates; family Atelidae; genus Ateles; species Ateles fusciceps. Next base: position 1,405,473 of record JAZHEH010000053.1, on the reverse strand, counting down.
CCACTATTTTCTTCTTCAAGTTGAAAGGCCATCTCTATCATATACTCTGTTCCTTCTTACGTCAGAGTCTAGTTTTTCTAGACTCTGTTTACTTCTGCACATCCACTCATGATTATTACCAGGAGTTTTAATTACTGCAGTTTTTAATAATATATTTTACTATTTAGTAGGGATAGAGTCCCTTTTACAATTTTTCTGGCTATTCTTGCCATTTGTACTTTAATTAGACTTTACAATCATATTATCTTATTTTTTAATAATTCTGATTGTTATTTTTAATTGAGATGAGGTTAAATTTTTAGATTAATAATTAATCATGACAATACTTGTCTTTCTATCCAAGAGCAGGGTATTTATTTTCGTTTACACAAATTATCTTCTATGTTCTTAATAGCATTTAATTTTTTCTTCAAGTAGATCTTTCACATTTCTTTACACTGCCATTTGAACCCATGTGTTGTATTCCATTGCATAAATATTCTATAACGAATTTAAACGATGCCATATCATTGACCGTAGAATAACAGATTATTTCCAATTTTTACTGATTAAAAACGTAGGGCCAGGCATGGTAGGTTGCACCTGTAATCCCAACTACTTGAGACGCTGAGGCAGGAGGACTGCTTGAACCTAGGAGTTTGAGTCCAATCTGGGCAACATAGCAAGACTCTATCTCTAACAATTCAAAAATAAAAATAAATAATGTAGCAATGAACACACTTATAGCTACATATTTTAATATATTCATAATGATTTAGTTAGGATAAATTCCTGGAAATTGGGTCTTAGGTGTATGAACTTTTTTGGGGGCTTTTGATGCATGATGCTTAATTACATTCCCAAGAAGTTTCAGAAATGTTTGTTCCAATTTTTGGAAATTGTGAGTGGTATAGTAAGGTCTCATCATACAATCAATAACTTACTTGAATTAAACTCTATGTACCAAGGGGTCAGAAGAGAAAGAGGAAAATGGCCTGTATTACAGAAATTCTGCCTGTCCTTTCACTTCATAACTTCATGAGAAGATGCCCTGCACTGATGACACTAGAGAGGTGGCTCTGCTGTTTCTAAACAACACGGTATACATCCGTATTGTTTGTATAACATGATCCTAAGCACCTCCACTGCTTCAACTGAAAATGAACAAAAATGGAAAGTAATCTGATCCACAGCCTGAGGAAAAGCTCACTGTATTAGACCATTATACACCATATAAATAATTTTTTAGGTATACAAATTTTTGCCTTAAACATTGACATTGATATGGAAACTCAACATCAAGTGTACCTACACCCAGAGTTGATTTACCATGAAAATAAAGTGTATGTTTTAGGGTATCTAATTAGGACTCTGGGAATGACCCTAGCAGTATATTAACATGATTAGATGTCTTTAATAAAATGTGCAAAATTAAACATTTTCATTAAAATCTGTTAAGGCAGCTGTTTCTTCTAATTCTCAATCATACTTCTCCTTGTGCTGAGTGTTATCCAAGTGGCTGGAGGCATTTTTGGAAGTTGGCTACGATAAAATTGAATTGAAAATACATTTAATTTGAGTTTGGTGGGACATATGTATGGAGCTACAATGACTTCCATGTCCCTTTTAGTTATGGTTGCTCCCCCGGTAGAGGAATCGCTCCCCAAAACACTCCTACCGTCCTCTGTGTCAACTCAGCCAGCTTCACAACATCATAGGTAGAGCTAAAGATTATATCATACTATGATCGGGTCCTGCAACCTTGGCCTTGAAACTGCTTGGAGAGTAGAAGGGAAACATAGTTTGAAATGTACAGAGCCAGCATCTAGTCTATGTATTCTCCCAGTTATCAGATGTGGAAAATTATGAGTGGAGGGTTCAGTTCTCATCGGCACCTAGTCAAAATGGTTCTCTTCTTTCGGGAATACACTCAATAATGCAGTACACACCACTACAAATGCACTACATCTATTTTTTAACGTTTTTGGTGGGCATGATGTGAAAGAGAACATATTAGAATGTCTGGCTTATAAAGTGCAAACATATAGCAGTGTTACAAACAGCAAGCAAATCTATGTATTGAGTCATATGTTTTATGAATCTCTAAGAAGAAATATAGGTCAATAAACTATGTTAGGACAAATACTGAATTATATTTTTATCCTCTCTACAGAAAATAGCAATGCAAAATTGTTAAATGAAGAAATGATGAAAGTATAGGCATCCAGAAAATATAGGAAAAAATGTTATAAACAGATCTTAGACAGTTAATAAAAATATTATGTTATTTTTGCTGGTTTTTGTGACATTTGTGGGTTTTTGTGGGTTTTTTTTTTAGCATTTGAAGCATTATAGTTTGCTGTGATTTACTTATTTCAAAAAATATTCTTATTCACACTTAATTTCGAAATCACAATTTTGAAGACCCAGTTCCCACATTTTTTTAAGTTTCAGGTTTCACAAAACCTGAATATGCTCCTGTGTATTTTATTGTATTTAACTTGCATTCTCTACGGCATTCAGTGAGGTTGAATTTCATCTAATTGATTATTTCAATTTATTCTTTTGGGAATTGCCTTTCCTTATTCCTTACCATTTTTCTATTGAAGCATGTGTTTTTTTGTTTGTTTGTTTTATTTTTTGCTCTTTTCTTTTCTTTTCTTTTTTTTTTTTTTTTTTTTGAGACAGAGTCGCTCTGTCGCCAGGTGCCAGACTGAAGTGCAGTGGTGCAATCTCGGCTCACTGCAACCTCTGCCTCCTGGGTTCAAGCAATTCTCCTGCCTCAGCCTCCTGAGTAGCTGGGATTACAGGCGCGTGCCACCACGCCCGGCTAATTTTTGTATTTTTAGTAGAGACGGGATTTCACCATGTTGGCCAGGATGGTCTCGATTTCCTGACCTTGTGATCCGCCCACCTCGGCCTCCCAAAGTGCTGGGATTACAGGCGTGAGCCACCGCGCCCAGCCGCCATTTTCTTATTGGTTTGCAAGAGTTCATTGTAGAAGGATGACAAACTTTCATATTTTGTATGTGTTATAATTTTTCAAGTCTGTAATTTTTCTTTTAAATTTATCCATGGTATTTTTGACATATAGGAGTTTAAAATATATATTCATTTATATTTTATCCTAATAGAGCAATTCATCTTCATCTCTAATGCAAACATTTACATTTATTCCTTTTTTTTTTCAGGAAGAATCAGAAAGGAGCAATCAATCAAGTCCTGATTACGCAGAGATGTTAACCACGTTTCATGCATCTCCAATCAGCACCAAAAGGAAAAATAGGTAAGAATTATCCCACCTGATTGTGCATTTATTCCTGTTCCAGTTTGTTTTATTTGGGGCAAGCTTTCCAGTCTTTGATGGTGATGATGATGATGATGATGATGATGATTGAGACGGACTCTTACTCTGTCGCCCAGGGTGGAGTGCAGTGGCGAGATCTTGGCTCGCTGCAACCTCCACCTCCTGGGTTCAAGCAATTCTTCTGCCTCAGCCTCCCGAGTAGCTGGGACTACAGGCACGTGCCACCATGCCCAGCTAATTTTTGTATTTTTAGTAGAGACAGGGTTTCACCATATTGACGAGGCTGGTGTCGAACTCCTGACCTCATGATCTGCCTGCCTCAGCCTCCCAAAGTGCCAGGATTACAGGCATGCGCCACCGTACCCAGCTGTCTTAGATTATTTTTAATCCTGATTCCCTTATCAGTGGTATTAACCACCATGACCAGTATGTCTGTTAGACTGTCTTCAGCTGTAACAGTACATCCAACCAAATAAGGTAAGTTTGTTTTTCTTACATGACAAGAAGTTCATTTGAAGGACTCTGTCCATGCCCCTACCCCTACCCCACCAAAAAAAAAAAAAAAAAGAAGACAGATATAATGAAAAAGGAGTGGTGTCCAGGTTCTGACTGAGAAAAACAGGCTTCAGACAGTGGTCTGTGGTACTCATTGGGCTTCTACCTACACCTGGAAAAGCCCACACCATGGCATTGATGATAGGGAAAATCTGAGGAATGTGGTGGGGAAAGGAGGAACAAACTTAACCTTGAGCCCTGGTCCTGGCCCTGGCCAAGATCTCAGAAATTCACCTGGCCTCTTGACCTGTGGATTTCGATCATGTTGTACTGAGGTACATAGCACATAGGAGGGCTGGCTGACTCATAGGGGAAGGTGGGGTCTGAGAGATCAAGTCTGGGTTGACGCCATCTCCCTGGCCATCGTAGATTGACCCAGCGTGGGTAACTCACTCAAGCCAGCCCTTTTGAGATTTTTCAAGCTGTAATCGGGGGAAATGTAATAATCCCACTCTGATGAAGAGTGCATGGCTCAGAGGCTGTTGCTCTCATTTCCCCCTTTATGTGGAAGAAGACCATCAGGATTAGGAGGAATTTAGGCTGACATTCAGAAACAAAAGAAGGGAAGAAAGTTGTCAGCAGCACAGTGTCTTTGGTTCTAGAGCTCTGGGTCCAGCTTCATCCCTGCCATTCCTGTTTTTGTAAATATTCCTACCACATACCCTCTTTGAGCACAGGGTGAGCTTCTGGCACATGCAAGGAAGAGTCCTGAGAAATAAATGTATTTCCCTGTGGGTCTGTTGACTCCTGACCAGTCCATCTTCTCAGAGACCTCAATGAGGAATAATGGCCCAGATGTGCAGTGGCACGATCTCAGCTCACTACAACCTCTGCCTCCCGGGTTCAAACAATTCTTCTACCTCAGCCTCCCGAGTAGCTGGGACTACAGGTGCACACCACCATACCAGCTAATTTTTATATTTTCAGTAGAGATGGGGTTTCACCATGTTGGGCTGGTCTCAAACTCCTCACCTCAGGTGATCTGCCCACCTTGGCCTCCCAAGGTGCTGGGATTGCAAGTGTGAGCTACCATGCCTAGATGAGCACTGCTCTTACCACATCCATATCATGACTGTTGAATAGCTCAGGTTGTCCATATTCCCCTAGCCATAGGCCAGGCCAGACCCACATAGGCACAAGTGGGTTAATGTCCATCCTGGAGATGGGATCCCTACAGTCAGGCTGGCCTGGAAAAGGCAGAGGGACAATAAGGGCAAAATCCTTGAACGCAAACAGTTGAAACTCAGAGAGGCAAAACCTGACACAGAGCCCAAAGGGCAATTTGAGAGCCCATGAATAGGGGCCAGCAGGGAGCCTGAAAAGCTGGTTCATGGGACTAGATTAGCCAAGGAGGAAGGCAGGTCCCTGGCCTCTCTGCAAGCAGTGTTAGGCATCTGCAGCCCCTTCGCCTGCTGGGTGATGGGATATAGTCAGCTGGATTAAAGGTTCTGATTGACAGGCCATGAGAACAGGAAAATGCAGGGAGGCAAACATTTATCTCAGTACTTTACTAGTTTAGGGTGAATTTATTGGCCTTTATGAGCCTAATTTCTTTCATCTATAAAATGGAAATAATGATACACACCTTGTATTGTTGTAAAGGCTAAATGTAAAACAACAACATCAATGCAGTGGTTTTTAAAAAGGACTGTGAATTCTTTGACGCTCCTCTCATCAAGAGGTGGGGTCTAGCTGGCATTCTGTTGGATCTGTCTGAGTAAGGATGTGATAGACTCAATTAACATATTACAGAGGAAGTGACACCATATGACTTCCAAGGCTAGGTCATAAAAGGTCATGTCGTTTCTGTTTGTGTGCTACACATTCTTGGAGCACTGATAAAAGGCTCATAAAAGGATGTGACTTCCCTGAGACCACCATGCTATGAGGAAGACCAAGACACATGGAGAGGCCACTTGTGGGTGCTCAGTTGATATTCCCAGCTGAACCCAGCCTTCAAGTCACCCCAGCCTAGGCACCAGACATGTCAGCAAAGAAGTCTTTAGATGATTCTAGACCTCAGTCATTAGAGCCACCCCTGGCCATCTGAGTCTTCCTAGCTGAGCCTCAATATATCTTGGAGCAGAGACAAGGCCTCCTTCTCTCCCTTGTCTATATTCCTGACCCACAGTATCTGTGAGTGTACATTTTGGGGTAATTTGTTACACAGCAATACATAGGTAACCAGGATGCCATGTAAAGGGCCAGGTATACTAGCAGAGTTGGGATTTGAACTTATCATCTCACTTATGCTACAGTTTGTGAACTTGTAGCAAATTTTAAAATAAAGCCAATGTATTCCATTAAAGGAAGTGTGTATATATATATATATGTATTTTTTTTTTTTTTTTTTTTTTGAGACAGGGTCTCTCTCTGTTGCCCAGGTTGGAGTGCAGTGGTGCAATCACAGCTCACTACAGCCTTGACCTCCCAGGCTCAGTCAATTCTCCCATCTCAGCCTCATGAATAACTGGGACTACAGGTGTGCACCATCATGATTGGCTAATTTTTTAAAAAAACTTTTTGTAGAGATAGGATCTTGCTATGTTCTCAGCCTGGCCTCAAACTCCTAGGCTTAAGCAATCCTCCCATATCAGCCTCCCAAAGTGCTGGGATTACAGGCATGAGCCACTGTGCCCAGCCAAAAACCCAAATATTATTCTGAGATTGTTTTTCCTACCTTCGGAGTTATCCATATGTCCTTTTTTTAACGACATAATAGCGACGGCACTTACTAGTGGTTATTTCATTAATGTCCTCACTCAGCAAAGTAAAAAGTTATGAAACTTACGTTATTCCATTCAGTTACCTTTTCTGTTTAAAGCTTTGCTGGTCTTTGACATTCAAAAGTCCAGGAGCCCCTGCTCTATTCTATTCCTTGGGTATCGTAGATCAGAGGTGGGTCCATTGGAAGTTTGACATTGTTGTAGGGTTGTGTGTTTTCTTTGGTTGTTCCCTGTGATGATTGAGGTGTCAGTTTGACTGGAGATTGCTGGCAAAGTGTTGCTTCTGGGTGTGTCTGTGAGGGTGTTTCCTGAGAAGACTGGCACGTGAGTCAGTGGACTGAATGGGAAAGAGTCACCCTCCATGTAAATACACACCATCCAATCAGCTGGGGTCACAGATAGGACAAAAAAGGAGAGAAAAGGATTTTCTCCCTCTGTCTCCTGGAGCTGAGACACTCTTCTCTTCTGCTCTGGGACATCAGAACTCCAGGCTTCTTGCCCTTTGGACTCCAGGACTTATGCCAGCCACTCTCCACCACTACCCTGAGAATTATACTGTCGGCTTCCCCAGTTCTGAGGCTTTTGCACTTGGACTAAACCATGCTACAGGCAATCCAGGGTCTCCAACTTGAAGACGGCCTGTCGTGGAAAATATCTGTCTCCAAAATTGCATGAGCTGATTTCCCTTATAAATCCCCTGTCATGTATCTATTTATCATCTACATACATATATCCTATTGGTGGTGTCTCTCTAGAGAACCCTGACTAATATGTTCCCTATTCCCTTTTAGGATTAGCACATGTATTCATTTATAGTTTATACCCCCCCCCTGTTTCCAAAAAGGATAGTCTTTCCCCAGACACACCCCAGATTCCTGTACCAGTTACTGAGTCAGATAGGGCCCTTCCTCAGGCACCAAGAGGATTCAAACAGTGGATGACAGGAGTGAATGACCTTGCACTCTCTGTTGAAGGCCAGGTCATCCCTCACCCACCCCCGGCCACTGTTTGAGTTCTTTGTTGCCACGATGGCCCTTGCCAGTGCTTGGCACGAAGGCAGAGACTGAGACCAGTGGCCCTTGGACCTCATCCTGGTCCAGCCCTCAACCGTGGGCTGGCAGCTGTGGCTTCTTCTGTTCCCCTGGTGTGTGACTCTTCAGACACCTGTCTTTAGGCTGTAAAGCTTTATCTTAGGCAACACCTCTTCTCAAGTGGCTGGCAAGTCTTTCCAGTCATGCTTATAACAGACCATCCACGGTGGAGCCCAAGAACTTACTCCTGGGAGGCTGGTGTGGCCAAGGGGTTAAGAGTCTCACTCCTGGAGTCAGAATGCTTGGATTCAACCCTGGCTCTACCACTTACTAGGTCTGTTGTGCCCTTGGGCAAGTACTCAAGCTTTCTGTGCCTTAGTTTCCCTGTATGTGAAATGGGAATAATAATAATGTGTATTTCATAAGGTTGTTGTGAGAAGTAAGTTAATAAAGCACTTAAAACAGTGCCTGGGAAAGGCAATTAAAGCCATGCTTAGATATCCCACACACCCATAAGAATGGCTAAAATTAAAAAGACTGACAGTACCCCATGCTGTTATGCCTGAGGAGCACTGGGATTTTGAACATTGTTGATGGGAATGTGAAAGGATACAATCACTTTGGATACTGGGGTGGCATTTTCTTATGAAGTGAAATATGCACTTGAAATGCATTAGCATGAAAAAGGTATAAATCTTTACAAAACAAATAATTTGTTACCACATGGCCCAGCAACTCTACTGCTGGGTATGTATCCAAGAGGAATAGAAACACAATTACACAAAGATTTGTGCATGAATGTTCATAGTAGCATCATACTGTGAACATTGTAACAGCTAAAAAAGGTAAACATTCCAAATGGCCTTCAACAGGTGCATATAAAGAAATTGTGGGTTTTGTGTTCGTGTGCAATGGAATACTACTCAGCAGTAGAAAGGAATGGACCACTGATACATGCAACAACATGGGTGAATCTCAAAACCTTTCTGATGAGCAAAAGAAGGCAGTAGCCAAAGAGTACATACTGTATGAGTTCATTTGTATGAAACTTTAGGGAAGAAAAATCCAACCTGGAGTGACAGAAAGCAGCTAAGCCTTTCTATAGGAAGGACAGAGAAGACTGAGTGGGAAAGGGCACAGGAACTTTCTGGGGGTGATGGAAATCTCTATGTTGATTGTAGTGGCAGTTGTACAGTACATGCTTTTTTTTTTTTTTTTTAAGACGGGGTTTCACCGTGTTGGTCAGGCTGGTCTTGAACTCCCAACCTCAGGTGATCCGCCTGCTTTGGCCTCCAAAGTGCTTGGATTACAGGCGTGATCCACCACGCCCAGCCAGTACATGCATTTTTTTAAATGCAATAAATATGCCAGGCGCAATGGCTTACACCTGTAATCCCAAGACTTTGGGAAACTGAGGTGGGCAGATCACCTGAGGTAAGGAGTTCAAGACTAGCCTGGCCAACATGGCGAAACCCTATCTCTACTAAAAATATAAAAATTAGCCGGGTGCAGTGGTGGGCATCTGTAATCCCAGCTACTTGGGAGGCTGAGACAGGAGAATCGCTTGAACCCAGGAGGTGGAGGTTGCAGTGAGCCAAGATCGCACCATTGCACTTCAGCCTGGTTGACAGAGCAAGACTGTCTCAAAAGAAAAAATAATAAAATAAAACAAAATAAAATAAAATGCAATATATGGTACACTTGAAATGGTATGGATTTTATTATATGGAAATAATATTCCAATAAAATTGATCATCTTCAAAACTTCTATCTATATGGAATGTAATGCCCTAGCTAAACCTTGGGCTATAAAGTATTTTGGAATTATAAAAGGAAGACACAAAAGGTGGGATGGAAGAATAAACTATTATTTAATCTTTGCTAGAAGATGTCTGTTCTAGAGCTCTAGCCTGGAATAGAAACTGCACAAGGGCAGAGCTCTTAGTTGGTTTTATTCTGCAATGGATCCCAAGCACCTCAAATGGCACCTGACACTTGGCTGAAACTCAATTAATATGGGTTGAATGAATGAAGCTTTGGGACATACTGTTTCTTTGACTTGATAAAAATGGCCAAAATCAATAAAACTTTATGTATCCAACAGGTAAAGCGGTGTTCAGCCATTGTTCTTGGGAAGATGAGGCCATTGCTGTCATATGGTTACATGCCAGCATTGAGAGCCCTGACTGGGATGTGAAGTTGTGTGCTCTTGCACCCGTAGCTGTGGAATGTGTCCAGCTTTCCCTCTGTCTCTTTGCATAGCCCTTAATTTCCAAGCACGAGTAAATGTTATTTGGCTGAGAATGAATCTAGAAGGCAGTCTCTTTGAGAGGCTTTCTCTTGCTGTGGTGATGGGAGTGGATTTTGGTTTGGTTTAGTTGGGGGAAAGTGTCACTTGTTGGATCTGAGGGTGGAAGGGAAGATAGGAAGGGCCTGATTTAATGAGAGAGTGTATGGGGCCTGAGGCACAGGCTGAGCTGCTTGGAGGCTGGGGGTGAAGATGTGTGGTATTAGGGAGAGAGGAAAGGGGTGTCCATAACCTCTGCAGACAGAACCAGACCTGCTTTGGCACATGGATGAAGGAGCCGGGAGCCAGGAAGGCAGCTCCTTTGTCACAGTCCTGTTGATGCAGAGGGTGCACTGCTGGCAGTTGGCATGCTGACATTGTCTCAGGTCTTTGGAAGAAGACAGGAAGGACATTGCAGCTGCTGCATGGGAACCTTAGTGGACAGAGAGATTTGTGCATTCACGTGAAGTGCTCCTTTGGGACCTCCCATGATAACTGAGGAAGACACTTTGTGGTGCTAGGAGGACCTAAGAATCAATAATCAAGACACTGGGGTCTTGAGTGATTGTTTACTAAACATTAAACCTAATGAGGATCCAATAACTAATATTGTATATTATTTATGGACATATACATATAGAGTAAAAATAGAAATGAAAAATACTAAAATGGAGAGCCTTTACCTTTGGGCAGGAATTAGAGGGGGTATCATCAGATACAAGTACATAGCATGTATCAGCTAGAGACATAAAACCACTAGAAGATTATCTATTTATCTATCAATCATCTAGCCATCCATCCATCCATCCACCCACTCATCCATCCATCGCTACATGTTCTCCGTTATGAGATTTGACCTTATGCAATTGTGGGATCTGGTTAAATAGTTTATGGAAAGCTGTTGTCTTCTCTGATGCTGGAGTTAAGAGTCCCCAGGGAAGGCAGTCAGGAAGGGAAGATGGATGTAAACCGGAGAAGAATGAGGACAAGATGGAACCCAGGAATATGAGCTGAAACCCACAAGGATGGACAGAAAACTGTGTCGGTCACTCAGCATCTCCCACCTTGACCAAGGGTGTCCTGCAGGAGAAGCTGGTACCATTTGTCATGGAGCTAGACACATACCTGGCTCAGCAGTCATAGGAACTGAAGGCAGGAGCAGGGCCAGGGGGAGCAGCTGCAGGCCTGGACACTGTCCCTGCCAACAAGGTAAGCAGAGGGGCAACAACGTTCAATAAAAGCACCCACCTGGGCCTTCCATGTCTGAAAAATAATATGGCTGCTGCTTCAGCTCTGTCCTCCAAATCTCAAAAAAGGTCTTTTGTGGCCCACTGAAACAGAAACATCCAGGAAAGGGGATGTTTCTGGTCCACAGCTCAGCCAAGTGGACCCATTACAAAGCCACTTTGAATTTGCAGTTTCATGTCTGAAAACTGGGAAGTATGTACATGTTCATTATGTTATTCTCTGTCTATTTTTTTGCATGCTTGATATATTTGATAAAAGTTAAAAATGAATTGCAGACATGTTGATTACACCTGTCCCTAACCTCTAGGGCCTGTACGCAGTTACAATCATAGATGCAGCAACTCAGACCCAGGGTCACCCAGCCAGCAAGAGGCAGCACTAGGACAGCCTTTGATGCTCTTTCCTCTACCAGGGGGTGTCCAATTTTTTCCTGGGCCACTTTGGAAGAAGAAAAATTGTCTTGGGTCATACGTAAAATATACTAACACTAATGATAGCTGATGAGCTAAAAAATGCAAAAAAACCTCACAACGTTTTTAAAACCTTTATAAATTTGTGTTGGACCACTGTCAAAGCTAGAACAGCTTTTGGCTACATGTGGCCTATGGGCCATGGGTTGGATAAACTTGCTCTAGACCAAGCTACCTTCAACAAATTGGAGTTACAGGTGACCTAAAGAGGCAGCTGCGTTATCTTTTTTCCTTAATATTCCCTTTTATTGCCTATCTTTTGTCACTAAAATGCGAGCTCCATGAAAGCAAGGATATGAGTTCATTTTGGTCACTGCTCTATCCTCAGAACCTAGAATAGTGACTGGCATATGGCAGGTGCTCAATAAATACTTGTTGAAGGTATAAATTAATGCTCTTAGAGGACTCAGAATGTTATATTCCTTACATAATTGGAGAGCTTTGGATACAAATTTGTTGAACCCAACAAGGCATCGATAAATCTGAAGTGGGAGCCCCAGCCCCACCCGCTCCAGCCTAGGCTTCTAAATATCAGCCAAATATTCCAGAATCATCATGGCTAGTTATAACCTTTCTAAGCTTCAGGATTTCATCTCCACCTGTAAAGTAAAAATAATCTTTGTTCTTCTTACCTCATGTGGTTGTTGTGAGGCTCAAATAAGACTGCTCTGTGAAGTCCTCAGTGTGATTCCTGTTATCCCCATGAGATGTTTATTCCTTCCTGGATCAGAGAGGAAAACAAGACTTAGATGTGAACATAAAGGTGTGCAAAGGGCTCCTGTTCCCATCAAGGCTTTCTGACCACTGGGGAGCCCTGGAGGCTACGGGATATTCACCAACAGCCACTACAGGCATAGCAAGCCTCTGTGCTGGCTCTCTGGGAGGGGAACCCTGATGCCCACATCCACAACCCAGACCCCAAACCACACGACAGTTCAGAAAGCCTCTCAAGTGAGTTTCATTTTCCTTCATAATTTATCATGTTCTCATATGCTACATGCAGTTGATCCTCATTATTTGCAGATTCTGGGTATGTTAATTTGCCTATTTGCTAAAATTTATTTGTAACTCCACAATAAACACACACAGAACTTTCCCAGTCATATGCAGACTGTAGGGTCTTTCGCTCTTGTGCTGACCAAGAAACACAGAGTGCTTTGACTGCTCTGTCACTCAGCTGGCTACTTGTTTTTCCAAGCAGGTTTGAACCCAAGCTGGAGCCTTAAACATTCCCAAGCACTGATAAAGTTATCCAGGTTGCTGCCCAAAGCACTGAAAAAAAACTAGCCCCAGCCCTGAGCCCAATTTCTTCAGCCCTCATATAAACTCCATATCCTGACCCATTGCTGCAGACACACCTAGGTAGAACACCTCCTTCTTTCACTGTCCCCCCCCCAAGAACTGGCAGTAGCTCTCCTCTCTAAGTTCCTCTAGTAAATGCTTTGGATTGATCCCCCCCCGAGGTTTAGTGCTTTCTTCTTTGAAATCCCAATCACTCCATCTTGGGACATTTTGGAAGTACCCTCTTGTGGGAATTCCCCTGCTTCCCCTTGTGGGGTGACTCCAGCCGTGGGTTCTGCCAGAGGGAACATAGACATGCACAGAATGATGAAAATTTTGAGTTGTCCAATATGCAAATCGGCAGCTGAGGTCAAAGAAGACAATGTTCTGCTTTCTTGTTTCAGTTCTCATACTGTGATCAAGTGTCCTTTCTATGATCTACTTCCTGCCCTCTTTTTTTTTTTTGCTGAGTTTTAAAACTTTATGTTGATGATTATGCTGTCTAAAATGGCCCCAAACATAGTGCTGAAGTGCTGGCTAGTGTTCCTAAGTGCGGGAAGGTGCGATGTGTCTCATGGAGAAAATGTGCATTAGATAAGCTTCATTTAGGCAAGAGTTATAGTGCTGTGGCAGTGAGTTCAATGTTAATGAATCAATAATATATATTAAACAAGTTATCATAAAATAGAAACACACATAAAGCAAGGTTATGTGTTGATTGGTTGATGAAATTGTCATGCCCAGAGTCTCATAGGAACTTCACCCTGTATTGCCTCTAGGAGCAAAAGTCCAGTATTTGCTAATTCAGTGTTTGTAGGGACTTTGTAGAACAGGATACATGGGAATAAGGACAATGGATTGTACTTTGTTAATTAATTTTATTTACTATCTCTCTCCCCCAACTAGAGTGTAAACTCACATAGACAGAGATGTTCACCTTTTTTTCTGATGTTTTGCTCATTGCTGTGTCTCTGGTACTTAGAACAGTGCCTCCACAGAGCAGGCACTCAGTACGTATTTGTGGAATGAATGAGTGGGAAGGGGAAGGGTGGGGCTCAAACCCACAGCACTTGCCCTCCTATAGGTGATTTAAATATTGTTTCCCCCATCCCTGGCATAGCAGTGGCACGGCATAGCAGCGTCCACTGAGTACTCTTCCTGGCTGTGCTTAGCGTCAGGAAGAACTTTTCCTCATCTCCTTGGCCTCTGCATGTCTTACAAGACCCTGTCTGGAGCAAACCTAATCAGCTTCCTGCTTTGCTTCTCCTGGAGTTTTGTTCACACCTAACAGGTGGGGTGAAATGGCTGTATTTGCTTACACATTTTTCCATCCCAGTAGACTGGGAAATCCTAGTGAAACTGGATCTGGCTTATTCATTTATGGTGTCTGGCTCCTTGGCTTGGCTCATGGCCCTGTGGTAGACATATGGCAGTTGTCTCATATAAGCATGTTGAATGAGTGAATAAAGGAATGAATGAAAAAAGGAGAGAAACCCTCCTAGATCATGCCCACTTCACTAGCACTGGATTTCTCCACCCAAATCAACCCCTTTAGCTTTGTCTCCCTCTGCCTGTCTGTTATTTGTGTCTGTGTGTGTGGACGTAATGGCCACACAGAAGGCTGAAGACAAGACGTTCCCAGCAGCCCTAGACATACATCCCTCCGTGTTGGCAGCCCCAGCAGAAAGAGAACTGCTATTCCCCTAGGTACGCACATCACACTCAGAGAAGAGGCGGATGGGTCTTCAATCCCCATGCCCAGCTTCTGCCCCAATCTCTGACATCTTTAGAGAGCATCTGCAGCTTCACTGGTGACCATCCAAGGAGCTCATTCATTCATTATCCCACAAAGCTGGGCTGCACAAAACCTGAGCAGGGCCCACTGCTCACCCCTCAGTCCCCCAAGGGCCCAGGATCTCTGGGCAGGGCCTGAAGGGTGGGGATTAGATTTCATGGGTAACACTCCACCGAGAAATGTGAAGGAAATCTGTGCTTCTCTGCGTCGACATTGTTCAGTAGACCTGGCCGACACGTCCTGCAAGTCACTCTCCCTCCAAAAGTAAGAACTGTGCTGATTTAGGAGCCGAGAATTTCCAGACCAGAAGAAGACCTGCTTCATCCCCCTGCCTTCAGGAAACAAAATTTTAGCTATTCTAGGAAGAATACTCTATCTCAGTAGAAATAATAATAGCAACGGTAATTTATTATTAACTGTAGCTTTGGAAACCTCACTTTCCTTATGCACAAAATGGTGCAGAGGGTTGCTTACAAGGTAAAATAAAATTAGGTGAGGTAACACACATGAAGCAGGTAGCACCAGGGCAGCCACAAAGAAATGTCTCCCTAAATTTCAGCTGCTTCCCTGCCACAACCACAGTGAAACAAGATTGTTTTGTTAAAATAATAGTACCTGGCTATTGAATAAAAATAATATATAAATATATATTCATGTATAAATAAATAATATTTATATGCTCAGATATATTTATATAATTATTATACAATTATATAAATATTACATATATATATTTATTTGTTGTTTTTTTTTTGAGATGGAGTCTTGGTTCATTGCCCAGGCTAGAGTGCAGTGGCATGATCTCGGCTCACTGCAACCTCTGCCTTCTGGATTCAAGTGATTCTCCTGCCTCAGTCTCCCAAGTAGCTTGGATTACAGGTGTGTACCACCGTGCCCAGCTAATTTTTATATTTCAGTAGAAACGGGGTTTCACCATGTTGGCCAGGCTGGTCTTGAGCTCCTGACCTCAGGTGATCCACCTGCCTCAGCCTCCCAAAGTGCTGGGGCTACAGGTGTGAGCCACTGTGCCTGGCCTATATAAGTATATATTTAAATAAACAATATATAAATATTATATGTATACTGGATATTTATGTTATTTTCATTTTTACAAAACATTCTACCTTAACAAAACAATCTTTTGTTTTTATCTTTGAATTGATTTAGTTCTAAATGGTTGCTTCAAAAACAAGATCAGAGTTAATACTTTGAGCCACGTTAGTGTGTGAAACTTGAAATTCTGGCTTTAATTTTAAGTCTGCTTTCTCTGATTGGTAGACTGGAATTTTTTTCTAGATATTTTAATTCAGAATCAATTAAAGCCTTTTCTTTTTCTCTCCATGCAGAAGTGGGTTCTGTGAAAGCGGGGTGAATTACCACCATAAAGTCTAATTATTCATTCCAGAGCCCCGTTATTATAGTGAGTGCTAGTTAGTTGCTGCACAGGAGAGCTATGCTTGCAGGACCCTTGGATTCGGAGGTGGGAAGCATTTAAGCTTGGAGCCAGGCCTACAAGAAAAGGCCGCTTTGTTCTTACCGTTGTGCTCATTAAAGTGGATTACCATCAGGACAACCAACCCCCAAATGACAAACCCAGTTGTGCTGCAAGAGTCCTTTAGAAGTCTGTTGTGGAAGTAGGAATGCATTTCCCCATGGAAACTGTGCTGCCCATAGTGGTAAGGTGCCAGCCAGCATGGACGTCTGATTAACCCACATAGTAGCCGGGTATTCCAGCCTGGATTCTGGATTCTAGCAGCAGGGAGCCTCAGGTATGGGAGGAAAATGATCCTGGTGTGTTGTTTCTCTTTCTAGACTGCAGGGAGCTGCCTTGGACCTCAGGGTGTGAAACTGGGACCTACGAACTTTTGTTAGCCCCAGAAAGTTTGTGTAAATGTTGGTACATGTACGCATGCATGCATTGTTCCAGGGAGTGCATCCAAAGCTTCCACACAACTCTCAAAGGTGTCATTGATAGCTCCACTCCCCGAAAAAAGTTAAGAGTCTTCGTCCTAGTCCCTGTACTGAAATTGCCAAGTGTGTGTCTAATCTCCCCTCCCACCTTCTGTTCTGCTTCTGCCTCCTGCTCCTGGCAACTCTCCTCATGATAGCATGCCCCACCACACGCAGGCCCCTCATTCAGGGGGCAGGGTGGGCTGAGGTTAAAGACTCATCTAGCGACCTGGGGGTCTCCCTAGGGCCATCTCTTGGGACCTGGTCTTGTTTTTTAATATTTGGGACCATTAGTGAAGATACAGATCTCTTTTCCTCTAGGTGCAGTCAGATCATAATGTTCAAATGCAAATTCCCCAGCCCCTCCTACTCCAAATGTCCAGGGGTGGCAGGGCTGACATATCCACCAGGCACAGTAGTCACAGTCCCTAGGGGCAACAATATATTTCAGACCCATGAGAATGTTTTAATTTCTTTTAAAAAGAGAAGGGAAAGAATAAACATAAGTCCAGCCTGGATCATGTACTTTGTATCCATGGCATAGTAAAATATAATTTTTAATATATTTTTATGGACAAAGGGGCCCATGAAAGTTGAGCAAGTACGTGCTCTATATGTTGAATGAAGGACTGTCTATGTGCTAAGGGCAGAGTAACTGGTTGATTTTTTAAAGGGAGGGTCTTACTCTGTCACCAGGCTGGATTGCTTACTGTAGCCTTGAACTCCTGGCTCAAGAGATCCTTTTCCCTCAGCCTTTTGAGTGGCTAGGACTACAGGCATGCACCACCACACCCAGCTAATTTAAAAAAATTTTTAATTTTTTTGTAGAGACTGGGTCTCGTTATATTGCCCAAGGTGGTTTGGAACTTCTGGCCTCAAGAGATCCTCCTGCCTCAGCCTTCCAAAGTGTTGGGATTATAGGCGTGAGCCACCATGCTTGGCCATTGTTTTGTTTTATATGCCCCCAGATTGGAGTAGCAATCAGAAAAATACAAATATGTTGCTTTGGATAATGAGTGGATTCTCTCAGAAAACACAGGAAGCAGAAAGGCCTTAGTTATAAACCTCAAGAACATTCAGGCAGCACCTCAAAAACCCAGTATTTAAAAATCTTTTGGCTGGGTGCAGTGGCTCATGCCTGTAATCCCAGCATTTTGGGAGGCCGAGGCGGGTGGATCACCTGAGGTCAGGAGTTCAAGACCAGCCTGGCCAAGATGGCAATAAAAACACAAAAATTAGCCGGGCATGGTGGCGTGCACCTGTAATCCTAGCTACTCTGAAGGCTGAGGCAATAAAATCACTTGAACCTGGGAGACAGAGTTTGCCGTGAGCCAAGATTGCGCCACTGCACTCCAGCCTGGTCAATAGAGTGAGACTCCATCTCAAAAAAAAAATCTTTCAAGCCAAGACATCTGTCTTTACATTTTATCCAAATGCTGCATGCTATTATCTGAACATTTGCCTACCCCCCACCAAGGCTTATATGTTGAATTCTAACCCCCAAGGCAATGGAATTAAGAGGTGGAGGCATTGGCTGATAATTAGGTTGTGTGAGCTCTGTGCTCATGAATAGGATCAGTGCCTTCTAAAAGAGGCTGAGGAGAGAACCCCTCACTCCTTCCACCATGTAAGGATGCAGCAGGAAGGCACCATCTAAGAACCAGGAAACAGGCCCTTGACAGACACTGAATCTGCCTTGATCTTGGACCTTCCAGCCTTCAGGACTGTGAGAAATAAATTTTTATTGTTTATAAACTACCCAGTTTATGATATTTGGTTATAGCAGCCTATATGGACAAAGACACGACACTTTAATGAATTTATACGGTTCTTTCCATATCTGGCTTTCGTAGTGAATTATAAAAATATCTGCAAAGCTGGGAGCGGTGGCTCACGCCTGTAATCCCAGCACTTTGGGAGGCTGAGGTGGGTGGATCACCTGAGGTTAGGAGTTCAATACCAGCCTGGCCAACATGGTGAAACCCCCGTCTCTTCCAAAAATACAAAAATTAGCCAGACATGGTGGCACACACCTGTAATCCTAGCTACTTAGGAGGCAGAGGCAGAAGAATCTCTTGAACCTGGGAGATGGAGATTGCAGTGAACCAAGATTGCGCCATCGCACTCCAGCCTGGGGGACAAGAGCGAAACTCTGTCTCAAAACAAAAAAATCCCCAAATACTGCCCATCATTTTCTCAAAAATCACTGGGAGGTCTTCCTGTCAGATCTGAAGTCAGGGCTAAATTTGTGACACTGTATTTTTTTTCCCCATTCCATCCCTACTACTACTCTCCCTCACGCTCAGTGAATAGTAGCATTAGATAAATTCAAATATCATGTTCTAGCCTTGTAAAGATCCCCCAATTAGAGGAGAGTCTCTCTTTCTTTGAATGTAAGTCCGGTCTATGGATTTGTAGACCATGTCTCTCTCCCTGTGAGGGACCAGTGGGTCAGATCTTAGGAACAGCAATACTGCCACCAATGGGATGGGAGGTGAGAGAGTGGGCCTGTTGAATAGTGTCCCTTTCTTAATTCATAGTTAAGTAAAGATATTTCTGGTTGGGTGCAGTGGCTCATGCCTATAATCTCAGCACCTTGGAAGGCCAAGGCAGGCAGATCACCTGAGGTTGGAAGCTTGAGAGCAGCCTGGCCAACGTGGTGAAACCCCATCTCTACTAAAAATACAAAAATTAGCTGGGTGTGGTGGCACACGCCTGTAATCCCAGCTACTTGGGAGGCTGAGGCAGAAGATGAGTTACTTGAACCCAGGAGGTGGAGGTTGTTGCAATGAGCCAAGATTGCGCCACTGCACTCCAGCCTGGGCAACAGAGCGAGACTCCATCTCAAAAAAAGAAAAAAAAGAACAGGAAAGGACACACGGAGACACATCCAAGGAAGAAGACCACGTGACGATGGGAGACAGAGACGGGAGTGATGCAGCTGCAGGCCGTGGAATGCCAAAGATTGCTGGCAACTGCCAGAAGCCAGGAGGGGGACACAGAAGAGATTCTCCCTCAGAGCCTCCAGAAGCTGCCAACCCTACCAAAACCTTGATTTTGTACTTCTGGCCTCCAGAACTGTGAGAAAATTAATTTCTGTTGTGTTAAGCTCCCCAGATTATGGTAGTTTTCTGTGGCAGCCCTAGGGGACTCAAACAGGGAGGTTCTCTTCAGAATCCCCCCTTGGAGCTGCCTTTGCTTCTCCATGTCCTCTGTGGTCAGGGCTGTTCCTGCATCACCCACAGGGCCCAGGGTGGGATTCTCAGTTGTATGAGCACAGCATACAGGACTATGGCTTTGTCACAGCCAGCCACAGCGTGGTCCTTTGAAAATAGCTCTTTGCAAAGTCCAGGTATTGCTGAGAACCAGGATGCACTGCACATCTCAGGTCCCCCGCCCTGCCCCGCCACCCTGGCTGCTACTACAATAGAGATGATTATATACCCTAGCGTGCTGGTAATAGTGAATTGGCAGAGTTTTGTTAAAAGTATGAAAGGCTGGGTGCAGAGGAGACAACCAGGAGGCCACAGGCATTTAAAGGCTATAATCTAGTTCTTATGAATAATGTAATGACAAAAACTGCTATTCATTGAGCACTTAGCATGGGCACAGAGCATTTTATAAATATTGTGTCATTTTAGCCTCCCATCAGGCCTTTTGACATAAATAATGTGCCCAAGGTCAAGGAGCTAGTAACAGAAGAGGGCAGATAAGACATGTACTCATTAAAAGAAAGAAAGGAAAGAACAACAGAGCTGAAGTCAGCATGTGCGTAGGACACAATTTATCAGGAGCAGCAACACGCAGTGGTAGAAAAATCTGTAAAATGGAGACAAAAATAATTCTGAATTCACAGGGTTGTTCTGAAGCCTAAATGAGCTAATGTTTAAAAGGATTTTTCCTCAGGTGTCTAGCGTATAGTAAGGTCTCAATAAATATGAGCTGTGCTAATTATTATTAAAATGCATGGGGCAGCCAGCCAGAGCCTTCCAGATGGAAAGACTGTCTAGGGAAAAAGTAGAGATTCAGAAGAGGTATATTTTATCCTAAAGTCAGGTGTTGACCCTGAGCATGGAGATGAAGAAAACAGTATGAGTGGCTAAGTAACACTAAAGGCTCTGGGAAACTACTCTGTGGTCTCCTAAGCTGGAGGATCCTGAGACTTGCTGGGGGAGGGATAGATAGGAATCAGGTGACACTGGGCTCCAGGCCCTTTCCTACCTCCCCCCACCCTGAGCCAAACTGCACTGAGCTGGTTTTTTGTTTTTTTGTGTGGTTTTTTTTTTTTTTTTTTTTTTTTGAGACAGAGTCTCACTCTGTTGCCTAGGCTGGAGTACAGTAGCACGATCTCAACACACTGCAACCTCCGCCTCCCGAGCCCATGCAATTGTGCCTCAGCCCTCCGAGTAGCTGGGATCACAGGCGTGCAACACCACACCCAGCTAATTTTTGTAATTTTAGTACAGATGGGGTTTCACCATATTGGCCAGGCTGGTCTCAAACTCCTGGCCTTATGTGATCTACCCGCCGTGGCCTCCCAAAGTGCTGGAATTACAGGCATGAGCCACTGCGCCTGGCCAGCACTGAGCTGTTTCACCCAACAGGACTTCATTATGGGATTATGTCTATGGAATGCTTAACTTTGCTCCCTGTTGCCTTGTGATGTTGGACACATCTCTTCACCTCTTCACTTCCCTGAGCTTCGGTGTCCCTGTTGTGAAATGGGATAATATAGCACTTATCTCTGAGGGTAGCCAGGGGCATTCTATTATTCAATGCATGTCAAGAGTATAGAACAGTGCAGACACCTAGTACTATCCAGAGGATTCTGCCTTCACCTTACAGAGAGGAAACTGCTGGCAAAAGACAGGAAACAACTCCTGCAGCTGACCAGGCTAGCTAGTAACAAAGCTAAGCCAAACCAATCTTTGACCTGTCAGGTAACACTCCCATAATCCTAACCTATGCCAGACACTGCTAAGGGCCTCACAAATGTAATTCTTTAAAACTCATGACAATCCTGAGAGGTGAGTATTATTATTTTCTCACTTTACAGATAAGAAACTCAGGCCCAGAACAGTTAAATAATTTGCACAAGGGCTCAGAGCTGGTTAGTGACAGAGCTGGGATGCAAACCCAGGCAGCCTGGCACCAGACTATTAAACTTTGCCTCACTCTGGTGACATATCCATTTGTAGTTCAATCTCAAGAGAGAGTTGGTAAAGGACAAAATTTAGGAGGTCTGGGATATAATTTCAGGAGCACAGGGAGGTTTGCTGGGCTGTGTGTGGGGCGGGCAGGCCTGGGGCCTTGGCCTTTGTAACTGGCTCTGGGGCAGCTCTGAGGACCAACCCACTGGAGACAATGTCCTCCAAAACCCAGCCTGCTGGTCAAGCCTGTCTCCTTGCTGAGTCCCTTTGCCCTTCGCTTTGACTTTTGCAGTGCCCTGGCTTCCAGCAACCTAGTGTGATAAACTGCACAGTCTTTCAACTCCCAGGTTCAAAGACCAGCTCTGCTACCTGCTGTCCTTGGACAAGTTTTGTATTTACCCTCCCTACACCTCATTCTTCACCAGTAAAACAGGGATGGTTTTCTTGTATTTGCTTTGCTTTACTCTGAAGATGATACCAGACAGTGTCTGCAAAGCAAATGGCACATAGTATCACTAAATTCGCATTGCTTCCTCCCCACCCCCAGGCTACCCTGCCCCCACTTATCTACCCCTACTTTCATCTAATTGTGGAGCACCGATTGTGGCTCTTTTCTGCAAACATCCCTCCATCAGATGACAAAACACTCAACTCAAACAGAAGTCAATCGATCCAAACTTAATAGTAACTAACAGAACAGTATTATGTACCAGGCTGGAGAAAAGTGTTTTAAATGCATTTTCTCCTTAAATCTTCAAATGAATCGTCCAATTTCCTGTGGTGTCAGAGACTTCAGTGAGTAACTTGCCCAAGGTCACACAAGGATTTAGTGTCAGAGCAGGATTTGGTTCCACCCACCCAACACAAGCCGATGGCTCCTGTCCAGTGCCTGCACTCTGCCGTCTGTTCCTATGAGAAGCCAGTCTGGGCCACCTAATTTCTTCCCCAGGGAGCCCCCTGGCCCACAGAAGGCCCCTGTTCTACAACCCAGAGAAGGGGACTCCTTGGGGATTTGACCTGGGGCGGGTGCACCCTCTGGGGGGAGCCAGCAGGGGACGCCTGAAAAAAAAACAAAAAACCAGCAGTGGGTGGGGAGAAGGCGGGGCTTGGAAGACCCCATTTCTTTCAACAGGTGCTTGGCCAATCGGGAGGTGCTGCAGCTCAGTGAAGTCCTTAAGTTAAACCCAAGTTCAACCCAGACTGATCCAACACATCTTCTGTGAGGGTCTAGAATGAATTGATAACAGATGGATGAGAATTTCAAAATGAGAGAGGTGCCCACAGGAGCCAGCATGTTAGCTCCCTGATGCTGGTGAGCTAACATCTAGGTATCATGTTCAGTCCTGGGCTCATCAGAGGCAGCCGGCTGAGGTAAAAACTGTTCTTGTCTAACTCAGAGAGTGTCAGATGCAAGAGGAATAGGACAATTGGGGCCACTGGTAGTCAAAGGGATTTCTGCTTTGGGTGCAAAATTGGGATAAAAAAAACAAACAAACTCTGGAGATTCTGTGATTGAAATACCTGTCAAGAATCTGTGATTCTATTGCAGGTGCTGCTCTAGGAAAAAAATGCACTGTGGGGATCCTGCTCACACCTGGGGTTAATCTAAGGATTACAGAAGTGCTTTTGGAGGGAATGTTGAAGCAGATGGAGTGGGCTAGCCTAGTGGGTCTGAGTGTGGGCCCCAAACAGCAGCTTCAGCGTCACTTGGGAACTTGGTTAAAACACAAATTTAAGGTTCCTACCCCAGACCTACTGAGTTAGAAACTAGACAAGTAGGGTCCACGAATCTGTTTTAATAAGCCCTCCCAGGGACTCTGATGCAAGCTAAAGTTTGAGGACCACTGTCTAGAGTCCATTTTAATCTGGTGGTTATTTTCCTCTGTATTTTCATCACATGGTACTGATTTTTACTACTGTTAATATAACAATAGATCATTCATCAATTTGGCATTTATTATGAACCAACACAAAAATGAAAAAGCCATAGTACCTTCTTAGTACGAGTTCACAAAATGATGGGAAACTCAATTTTAACCCAGACAATTGTGATGTACACCCCAGCCAAGGAATAAACACACTAAGGGTGCAGAGGAAAAGGGATTCATTTCTACTGAAAAGCTGGCAGAAAGAATCACTGAAACAGTGATTCAAGATTTGGGTCTTGAAGGACATGTACCATGTTCAGCAAGCAGAGAAGGAAAAATTGATTATTACTTTATAAAAGTTCAACTGTCCTTAAACCAAGGGTTTGCCTTTAGACTAAACAGAGCAGAATAGCTGTTATCCTTGATATTTTTATTTCTGGGGCAAGTTAGGCAGCATCATCTGCTGGTGGTTCTTCTGGTAATGGGAAAGCAAAAATGAATGATCTTCATCAGTTCATAAGGTTACTGATTACCCAAGGTCAGGACTGGAAACTATTAACCCAGATGCCACTGGTTTTGCATAGAGGGGCAATATGCAGAGAAGAGAATTACCTGGTGACAGCAGGGATGTGTTGCTGTGTGTGGAGGGCCAGGCGTGCAAAATGGGGAGAGGGAGATGGAAGAGACATCAACAGAGAGGAGGAGAGAAGAAATGAAGGAAGATTTGACTGAATTTGGTGGATGGTGTCAGGAAAGAAAAATCAGTAGTTCAGTAGTACCTGTATTTGGCCTTCTAAATTAAATGTAAATAAGCTTTGCAACCTGAAAGCATAAGAGGAAATCTAAGCCAGACTTTCAATTATTTAAAACTGCAACACAGTACACTTGGAGCTGGTTTGGAGCTGGGATCCAGGCTGTTCTGAGGAGTCAAATTACATCATTCATTAGAGAGATCTCTGAGCTCAGGACAGGCTAGCCCCTGGATCAGTCAGGGTCCAAGCGGAAGAGAGAAATCACATAATAATTTGAGAAAAAGTTCAATATAAAGAATAAATCATAATAGTGAATTGGAGTAACAAAGGATTGGCTAAAAGGACAAAAAGAGAACCCTAAAGAATAGAGGAATGGCAGACATAAGGAGCAGCTGCTATGCTGGGGAATACTGAGGCCCACATGATAGCAGAGTTGCTTAAGTGCTGTGCCAGCAGAACTTGCTGGAGGTCAGACTTCTAGGGTGCTAGGGAAAGCTGCTCATAGGGAGGTGTCAATGGAGGCACTCCACTATAAAAGTAACACAGGTGGAGTGCCAGGGGGAAGCTGCTGGCTTCCAGGTGTTGCAAGAGCCGGGGACTGGAGATGCTGTGCTTGCCACAGGAACCTATAGAACTAGGAAGTACACCGGAACCAGAAAGCAAAATTCTTTCCTCCTGCAATGTCTCTCCAGCGCCCTCTACTCACAAAACTTTTCTTGGAAAAGGAAAAATATTTAAAGGTCCCAGATTCATTTTCACGGAGCAAGCAAAAAGGGTGAATTAGGAGTTGAAAAGCAATGAATTGGTAACTGGCACACCCCATAACTATCTTCGAAGGTGCAGGACACTCAAAAGGGGTATCCTTTGATTCCATATTGCCTGTAGAAAACAGTTTAATCTTGTCTAAGGTTGGAGTTTGAGCAGGTAGAGGCTTGCCTGATGGGTACCTGGCCATGTGTGCATCAGAGACTTTATAAAACTGATGCCCTTTCATCTAGGACTTCCGTTTCTAAGAAAAAGCAATAACAATTGTTCATTGCTGTGATATTTATTAGAAAGGCAGAAAACGTGCTTAGAAGTCTGATATCAGGGGGAATGGTTCAATAAATTCTGCTGTGCTTGCAAGGTGAAAAATAAGGTCATTAAAATGATATTTT
The DNA here is from genome assembly GCA_036589455.1 of Ateles fusciceps. NCBI lineage: Eukaryota > Metazoa > Chordata > Mammalia > Primates > Atelidae > Ateles > Ateles fusciceps. The sequence continues at coordinate 1,379,917 of JAZHEH010000053.1, read as the reverse complement.
AAAGTAATTTTTAATGAAATGAGAATATACTCATTATATAATGTATAAAGAAAAAAGGATAAGAATAATATCTGTGGTACATTCCCAATTATGTTAAAATTTAAAAGTGTGTGCTTGTGTGTTTAATAAAACAGAAGGTATGATAATGGTGTTTATCCCTGGATGGTGATTAATTTTTATTTTCTTCTTCATGCTTGTCTATATTTTTCATATGTCCTAGACTGAGCATGTGTTGCCTTTATAATTAAAAAAATGTGAGCATGTTTTAAGGAATATGCACATCTCCAGCATTCAGTAGCAGGAGAGAGAGCCTGACTTCACAATTCCTTCTGGAAGCTTACATTTAAGATCTGATTTCTCTCCAGGAACACAGACCTTTAACTGCCTATTTACAGCTCCACTGGGGTGTGGGTGGAGACAGAGATCTTTCTGCCCATATAATTTCTTCTTCCTATATCTCTTGAATCTTTCCTTCCTTTGTGCAGAAGGAGAGAGAGAACAAAAATATGCAGCAGCGTGATAGCATGGCCCTCATAAAACTCTGCTTCTGACAGCAGCCACTGTGTATTTACTGACTGCAGAACTTCCCCTCCCTCTTCCTCAATCCTCCCTCCTCCTCTGCTAGATATTTACCAATTCATTTGTATCCAATGTTCCTTCTGAAACAATCACTGGGATGAGATGAGATTCCCTTTTTCTCAGATTTTTGCTTGCCAGATCAGCATTCCAGAATTCTGTTGTTTTCTCTTTTAACAGAACTCAGTTATGGTAAAGATATGCATGCTACATCATGATCAAATAATCTAACTTTCACGTCAAATAATAAAATACATTAATCTATATTATTTTAATAGCTTCTTATACAATAAAAAAAAGCATTGAATTTTCACAGGATACTTTTAACAAGCCACAATGTGACCAACTCCTTCCTCTTTTCAAGAGTCTGATGGAAGGCCAACAATTTAATAACAGATATCACTGAGGAAATATGAAAGAGTAAGATGAATGGGACAGCTACCGGGAGAGGTATTTAAACTATCAACCAATATGGCCCCCCTGCACTCACACACACACATGCACACTGCAAAGGACATGGAAATCCTCTCTGGCCTGTGGGGCAGAAGACAGCTGGAGAGGAAGCAAGACCTCAAATTAACTGAACTTTCAATACCCACACGAGGCTATGGCTCCTGTTTGGACAGCATAAACAGAGGCAGTAAGTTTGGCAATCTCAGAGCAGAGGAGCTCTGTTGGCTCTTTCTCTTCAGAACTCTGGTACCTTACATTATTATATCATGTATAAAGAAAAAAGGATAAGAATAATATCTGTGGTACATTCCCAATTATGTTAACATTTAGAAGTGTGTGTTTGTGTGTTTAATAAAACAGAAAGAATTTTATAAATAAAAATCACAGGAGTGTCTCATGCCCTTATGCAGTGGGAACTGTAGTGTGACAATGACTGAATGGGATGCTGGGGACACAGGGGTCCTGGGACAGTCTTACCTGTCTTCCCACGGCTCTGAAGTGGCATGAGGGGAGCTGTCACATTTTTCTGAGCCTCCCTTCCCCAAGAAAGATACAGAAATTAGATTTTTAAAAAAGAGAGAACTGCTGATCTCCAGGATCCCTTTGCCATGAGAGGATACTGTGTAGAAAGTAGTGTGAAATCTGTGACTGCTATCACAGGAGACCAGACCAAGACTGGAGGCCTGCCTATCATGGGTTCTGGGTCACTCCTCCCATATCCCTTCTCCAGGCAGATGCTCTCATCCCTCAGCTGCTGGGAATACTGGTTGCTGACCAGTCCACTGGGAATTGCCCTGGTTGTGGGGAACTGTTCCCTGGGTGGGAGCAGCCTACACATAGTCAGTGACTGACTGACGTAGGGATACAAAAGCCAGCCTGCCCTGCTTCAGTTTGGAACAATTCTAAAGGATTGTCTCAGCTCAAGAGCTCCCTCTGGGATCTGGGATCTGTCACCACCTTACAGGCTGGTTTCTATCTCCAGTCCTGCCTTCCTTATTCCCTTATAGAAGCATGTCTTGCCAAAACTTTGCAATAAACTCTCTGTAAGCCTTTTTCCATCTCAGAATGTGAATTCATTATAATATAGTTGGTTCTGGGAGTGGTCCTAGGAAGCCAACTGTAAAAAGGGATTTTGGAAATGGGTCATTTGCTGGCTAGCTGGCAATGAGGACCCTAGAACTGGTGGTTGAGCGTATGCATGGGACAAGAGCCCTACAGTGTGCTGGACAGGTAACATTGTTCTGATCAGCACTAACACAGCTCTTTGGAGAACACTACAGGGTCTCTGGCTTTCATTTTGAGAAGCCAGTGGAGGATTTTGAGTACAGAAGTGATCTGACCTCACTAATTTACAGGGAATATAGGGAAAAGAGAAATATGTTAAAAATCCAGGCTGGAGGAAATCCTACAGGATAAACAATGTTGTTTGATTGATTATGTAAATATATCTTCAAAGATGGAAGACACTATAAGCCAAGTTAGATAACGTAAGTGTGTAGAGCAGCTGAGGAGTGTTACCCAAGAAGCTGATAACAAATGTACTGGGACCAGATGTAGGCAGCTGTGAAACAGAGGGAAAAGGATTACTTTTTGAAGTATTTTCTTTTTTGCATGTTTACTTCACCACCCTATCCAAGTAATTCTATTTTGGTACCAAGTAATTGTATTATTTCTGAAACAATACTAATGAATAAATACATCTTTTAAAAAAGATAGCAATAGACTGGGAAAATTGACATTAATATTCTCAATATGCAAATATTTTCTATAAGTCAATAAGAAAAAGATCAACAGTGAATAGGAAAACAGCTATTCAACAATCCATCTTTTTCAAATGATTTTAATGAATCCCAAGCATGTGCCCAGCACTATTCTATATGCTGGGGATAGGGTGGTAAAGTAAACAAAGACTCTGCAATCCAGAGTCTAACATTCAGTAATGGTGGGGAGTGGGAGGTAGAAGGGCACATATACATGCAGATTCACAGAAGCAGAAATTCTAATGGTTATAAACAACCTCGAAAACAAATAAATACAAAGAGAAACAGGAAGACATGATTTTAACTCATTGAGTGTCAAAGATTAAGTAGACCTAGAGCACCCATCAACAGTGAGAGCAGGGGAACTGGAACTCTTTATAACGTTGAATAGTATGTAAAGCAGTGCAAGAGTGAAGGAGCGTAATTTGCCTGTGTGTGTTAAAATTGAAATTATACATACGCTTACAAACAGCAATACCACATTTAAGAAACTTTGGAAATAATACCAAAAGTGCAGAAAGGCATAGTGAGAAGCAGTGTTTATTACAGTGTTTTTTTGAAACAGTGAAAATTTAAAACCAATCTAGATGTTTATCAATAGATGATAGTTAAATAATTATGATATAGCCATAAATACAGAATAGTACTATTTTGATGTTAAAAGAATGAAGTAAAGAGTGAGGTAATTCTATAGATATTAACCTGAAAAAAGAAGATTGCCAAGCAGAATATAGAAATGTTCCCTGTTTGGGGTTTTATTATTATTATTATTATTATTTTTTTTTTTTTAAAGGCGGGGTTTCACCATGTTGGTCAGGCTGGTCTTGAACTCCCGACCTCAGGTGATCCGCCCACCTTGGCCTCCAAAGTGCTTGGATTACAGGCATGAGCCACCACACCCGGCCTGTTTGGGTTTTTAAAAAGCTCTATCTGTATGATAAAACTTAGTTTGTTAAAAAACAAAACTCTGTATGTGTGTTTTAAACTTTTTGATTTTGGAATAATTATAGACTCACAGAAAGTTTTTAAACTGTCTTTTTTTTTACTTTTAATTGACACAAAAATTGTACATATTTATGGGATGCATGTGATATTTCAATACATGCATACAATGTATAATGATAAAGTCAGGGTAACTGGCATATCCGTCATCTCAAACATGTATCATTTCTTTGTGTTAAGAACATTTGAAATCCTTTCTAGCTATTTTGAAATGGACAATATATTATCATTAACTATAGTTACCCTACTGTGCTACAGAACACTAGAACGAATTCCTCCCATCTAACTGTAGTTTTGTACCAATCATCCTCTCCCTATCTCCCCTTCCTTTATCCTTCCCAGCCTCTAGTAACATCTAGTGTTTTACTCTATACTTCTATGAGATCAACTTTTTCAGCTCCCCACATATGAATGAGAACATGCGATATTTGTCCAGCCTATTTCATTTAACATGATGTCCCCCAGCACCAGGCTCATCCACTTTGCTGCAAATGACAGGATTTCATTTCTCTCTCTCTCTCTCTTTCTCAACAAGGTCTTGCTCTCTTGCTCTATCACCTAGGCTGGAGTGTAGTAGTGCAAAATGGCACACTGCTGCCTTGACCACCTGGGCTCAAGCAATTCTCCTGCCTCAGCCTCCCATGTAGTTGGGACCACAGGTGTGTGCCACCATGCCTGGCTAATTTTTTTTTTTTTTCATTTTTTTTTGGACAGATGGGCTTTTGCTTTTTTGTCCAGGCAGGTCTCAAACTCCTGGGCTGAAGTGATCCTCCCACCTCAACCTCCCTAGTGCTGGGATCACAAATGTGAGCCACTGCAGTCAGCCATCAGGATTTCATTATGTGTTATGGCTGAATAATATTCCATTATGTATATATACCACATTTTCTTTACCCATTCATCTGTTGATGGACACATAGTTGATTCCATAGTTTTGCTATTATGAATGGTGATGCAATAAACATGGGAATGTAGATATCTCTTTGACATACTGATATAATTAGGCTTTGTGTCCTCACCCAAATCTCATCTTGAATTGTAATCCTCATAATCCCCATGTGTTAAGGGAGAGACTAAGTGGAGGTAATTGAATTATGGGGGTAGTCCCCCGCTGCCATGCTGTTCTCATGATAGTGAGTGGGTTCTCATGAGATCTGATGGCTTTGTAATGGGTTCTTCCTTGCTTCACTCAGCATTTCTCCTTCCTGCCACCTTGTGAAGAAGGTGCCTTTCTTCCTCTTTGCCTTCTGCCATGATTGTAAGATTCCTGAGGCCTCCCCAGCCATGCTGAACTGTGAGTGAATTTAACATCTTTCCTTTATAAATTACCCAGTCTTGGGCAGTTCTTTATAGCAGTATGAAAACAGACTAATACACATACTGATTTTCTTTTCTTTGCTGCATACCCGGTAGTGGTATTGCTGGATCATATGGTATTTCTAGTTTAGTTTTTAAAGGTGATTTTCATAATGACTGTCCTAATTTACATCCCCACCAGCAGTGTATAAATTTCACCTTTCTCCACATCCTCAACAGCATTTGTTATTTTTCTGTCTGTTTAATAATAGCTACTTTATGTGGGACGAGATTATATTTTATTGTGGTTTTTATTAGTATTTCCCTGACAGTTAGTGATGTTGAACATTTTTTCACATACCTGTCAGCCATTTGTATGTCTTTTTTTTTTTTTTTTTGAGACAGAGTCTCACTCTATTGACCAGGCTGGAGTGTAGTGGTGCAATCTTGGCTCACTGCAACCTCTGCCTCCCGAGTTCACAATTCTCCTGCCTCAGCCTCCCAAGTAGCTGGGACTACAGGTATGTGCCACCACACCCAGCTAATGTTTTATATTTTTAGTAGAGACAGGGTTTCATCATGTTAGACAGGATGGTCTCGATCTCCTGACTTTGTGATCTGCCCGCCTTGGCCTCCCAAAGTGCTGGGATTACAGGTGTGAGCCACCGCACCCCGCCCATTTGTATGTCTTCTGAGAAATGTCTATTCAGACCATTTGCCCACTTTTAAACCAAATTATTACTATTATTATTATTATTTTTGAGATGGAGTCTCACTCTGTCACCCAGGCTGGAGTGCAGTGGCGTGATCTCAGCTCACTGCAACCTCTGTTTCCTAGGTTCAAGTGATTCTCCTGCCTCAGCCTCCTGAGTAGCTGGGATTACAGGTGCCTGCCACCATGCCCAGATAAGTTTTGTAATTTTGGTAGAGATAGGGTTTCACCATGTTGACCAGGTTGGTCTCGAACTCCTGAGCTCATGTGATCCATCTGCCTTGGCTTCCCAAAGTGCTGCGATTACAGTTGTGAGCCACTGTGCCTGGCCTATCACTATCATTTTTGCTGTTGAATTGTTTGAGTTCCCTCTAACTCCAGGATATGAATCCCTTGTTGGATAGATAGTTTGCAAATATTTTCTCCCACTTTGTGGGTTGTCTCTCCACCCTGTTGATTGACTCCTTTGCTGTGCAGAAGTTTTAAAAATTTTATGTAATTCCATTTGTCTGTTTTTGTTTTTGTTGCCTGTGCTTTTGAGGTCTTATCCATAAAAATCTTTGCCCAGACTAACATTCTAACACATTTCTCCTGTTTTCTTCTAGTAGTTTCATCGTTTCTCGTCTTTAATTTAAATCTTTAATCCATCTTGAGTTGATTTTTGTATATAGTGAGAGATAGGGGTCTAGTTTTATTCTTCCGTGTATGGATATTCGATTGTCCCAGCACCATTTATTGAAAAGACTGTCCTTTTCCTAATGTATGTTCTCGACACTTTTGTTGAAAATCAGGTAGCAAATGGGTAGATTTATTTCTGTGTTCTCTGTTTTGTTTCATTGGTCTATGTGCCCGTTTTTATGCCAGTATCGTACTGCTTAGGTTACTATGGCCTTGTAGTATATTCGGAAGTCAGGTAAAGTGATTCCTCCAGCTTTGTTCTTTTTGCTCAGGATGTCTTTGGCTATTCAGGCTCTTTGTGGTTTCATACAAATTTTGGATTGTTTTTTCTAGTTCTGCGAAGAATGTCACTGGTATTTTGATAAGAATTGCATTGAATCTGTAGATCACTTTGGGTAGTGTGGGCATTTTAACAATATTATTTCTTATGATCTCTGAACATAGTATGTCGTTCCATTTTTTATGTCCTCTTTAATTAATTTCATCAGTGTTTTATAGTTTTCATAGGAAATATCTTTCACTTTCTTGGTCAAATTTACTTCTAGGCATTTTTATAACTGTTATAAATAAAATTGCTTTTTTGATTTTTTAAAAGATTGTTAGCTATTAGTGTATAGAAATGCTCCTTTTTTTTTTTTTTTTTTTTTGAGACAGAGTCTCACTCTGTCACACAGGCTGGAGTGCAGTGGTGCGATCTCAGCTCACTGCAAACTCTGCCTCCTGGGTTCAAGCGATTCTCCTGCCTCAGCCTCCAGAGTAGCTGGGACTACAGGTTCACACTACCACGCCCAGCTAATTTTTTGTATTTGTAGTAGAGACAGGGTTTCACTAAGTTGGTCAGGCTGGTCTCCAACTCCTGACCTCAGGTGATCCGCCTGCCTCACCCTCCAAGTGTTGAGATTACAGGCATGAGCCACCGCACCCAGCTGCTACTAATTTTTGTACATTGATTTTTGTATTCTCCAACTTTACTGAATTCATCGGTCAGTTCTAACAGTTTTTTAGTGGAGTCTTTAGGATTTTTAAAATATGAGATCAAGTTGTCTGCAAACAGGAAAATTTTGACTTTCCCTTTTCCAATTTAGATGCCCTTTATTTCTTTCATTTGCCTAATTGCTCTGACCTAGGACTTCTAGTACTATGTTGAATAAAAGTAGTGAAAGTAGGTATCCTTGTCTTGTTCCAGATCTTGGTGGAAAGGCTTTCAAATTTTCCCTGTTTAGCATAACATTAGGTGTGAGTTTGTCATATATGGCCTTTATTGTTTTGAAGTACATTTCTTTGATACCCAATTTGTTGAGAGTTTTTATCATAAGAAATGTTGAATTTTATCAAATGCTTTTTCTGCATCTATTGAGATAATCATATGGTTTCTGTCCTTCATTCCGTTCATGCGATGTATCATAGTTGTTGACTTGTGTATGTTGAATCATCTTTGCATCCCTAAGATAAGTCCTACTTGACCATGGTGTTTTTTTTTTGATGGGCTGTTGCATTCAGTTTGCTAGTATTTTGTTGATGATTTTTGCATCTATGTTTATCAGGGATGTTAGTCTGTAATTTTCTTTTTTTGTCGTGTCCTTCTCTGGTTTTGGTATCAGGGTAATGCTGGCCTTATAGAGAGAGAACGAATTCCCTGTTGTTCAGTTTTTTTGAATAGTTTGAGAAGAACGGGTATTAATTCTTCTTTGTAAGTTTGATAGAATTCAATAGTCAAACCATCCAGCCCTTGACTTTTCTAATTGGAAGATTTTTATTACTGATTTAATCTCATTATGTATTATTGGTCTGTTTCTGTTTTCTATTTTTTCATGGTTCAATCTTAGCAGGTTGTTTGTGTCCAAGGGTTTATCCATTTCTTCCAGGTTTTTCAATGTACTGGCACATAGTTTTTCATAGTAGTCTCTAATAATTCTTTGTATTTCTGTGGTATCACATGTAACATATTTTTTAAGTCTCAGATTCTATTTCTTAGTTAATCTAGCTAATGGCTTGTCAATTTTGTTTACCTTTTTTAAAAAACTAACTTTTTATGTTAATCTTTTATATTATTTCAGTCTCAATTTTATTTATTTTTGGTCTAATCTTTATTATTTCTTTCCTTTTACTAATTTTGGGTTTGTTTTATTCTTGCTTTTCTAGTTTCTTGAAGTACATCATTAGTTTATTTGACATTTGTTGGCTTTCTTGATGTAGGCGTTTATTACTATAAACTTCCCCGTTAGTACTACTTTTGTTGCATCCCATATGTTTAGGTGTGGTGTGTTTTCATTTTCATTTGTTTTAAGAAAATATTTAAATTTTATTCTGAATTTCTTCACTGACCCGTTGGTCATTGAGGAGCATGTTGTAAAATATACATGCATTTATAGTTTCCAAAGTTCCTCTCTTCCTGATTTCTAGTTTTATTCCATTGTGATCAGAAAAGATACTTGATATGATCTTGATTTTAAAAAATATTTTGTGGCTTGTCTTCTGGCTTAACATATGGTCTATCCCAGAGAATGTTCCATATGCTGACTAGAATGTGTATCCTGCATCTATTGGATAAAATGTTCTATAAATGTCCATTGGGTCCATTTTGTCTAGTGTGTACTTTAACTCTAATGTTTCTTTGTTGATTTTCTGTCTGGATTATATTTCCATTGCTGAAAGTGGGTCATTGAAATATCCTACTATTATGGTATTACAGTCAATCTCTTCCTTAACGACTATTAATATATTTGCTTTCTATATTTAGGTGTCCAGTATTAGGCACATATATATTTAAAATTTTTATACCATCTTGCTATATTGACTCATTTATAAATACCTAATGGCCTTCTTTGCCTTTTTTTTTTTAATCGTTCTTGACTTAATGTCTATTTTATCTGAGTATAGCTATTTCTGCTCATTTTTGGTTTCTGATCTAATATAAGTACAATCTCATAAATATAGCTATTCCTGGTCAATTTTTGTTTTTTGTTTGTTTTTGAGATGGAATCTTGCTCTGTCACCAGGCTGGAGTGCAGTGGCATGATCTCAGCTCACTGCAACCTCTGCCTCCCAGGTTCAAACGATTCTCCTGCCTCAGCTTCCCAAGTAGCTGGGATTACAGGCACGCACCACCATGCCCAGCTAATTTTTTAAAAATATTTTTAGTAGAGACAGGGTTTCAGCATGTTGGCCAGACTAGTCTCAAATTCCTGACCTCAGGTGATTTGTCCGCCTTGGCCTCCCAAAGTGCTGGAATTATATAGCCTTCAGCCACTGTGCCTGGCTTTGGTTTTTATCTAATATAAGTAAAGCTATTCCATTTTTGCATGAAATATCTTTTCCATCCCTTCACTTTCAGTCTTGTGTGTATTTATAGGGGAAGTGAGTTTCTTATAGGCAACACATAGTTAGGTCTTATTTTTTCTTTAATCCATTCAGCCACTCTGTGTCTTTTAATTGGATAATTTAATTCATTTACATTTGAAGTTATTATTGATAGGTAAGGACTTACTACTACCATTTTGTTACTTGTTTTCTGGTTGTTTTGTAGAACTTCCGTTCCTTTTTTTTTCTGTCTTCCTTTGTAGTTAAGTGGTTTTCTCTAGTAGAGATGTTTTGATTGCATGCATTTATTTTTCTATTATAAATGTATCTATCATAAAATTTTGCTTTGTGGTTCCCATGAAGGTTATAAAAATACCACTTATAGTTATAATATGTTATTTTAAATGGATAACAACTTAACTTTATTAACAAAGCAAAGAAAAAGAAATTCTACACTTTAACAATATCTCCCCTACGTTTTGGCTTTCTGATATTTCAAATTACATTTTTATGTTGCCTATCTTTTAACCTATTATTATGGTTATTATTATCTTTAATAGTGTTATATTTTAGTCTTACTACTAAAAATGCAAGTGGTTTTAACACCTGAATTACAGTATTAGAGTATTCTGAATTTATCTGTATATTCACTTTTCCTAGTAAGTTTTATACCTTTAGATGTTTTCTTGTTACACATTAGCATCTATCTTTCAGATTGAAGAACTTTCTTAGCATTTCTGTTAAGACAGATCTAGTGTTGATAAATTCTCTCAGCTTTTATTTGTTTGAAAAAGTCTTTGTCATGCCATCATGTTTGAAGGATAGCTTTTCTGGGTACAGTATTCTTGGTTGTTTCCCCCCCCCCCTTCAGAAATTTGAATATACCATCCTACTGTCTCCTAGCCTGCAGCGTTTCTGTTGAGAAATCTGCTGAAAGTCACGCTGGGGCTCTGTTGAATATGATATATTTTTCTCCTTTTTTCTTGCTGCACTCAGTATTTTCCTTTTGTCTTTGATTTTTGAGAATGTGATTATGATGTGCCTTGGGGAAAATCCCTCTTTGGGATGAATTTGATTGGTGACCACTGAGCTTCCTGTGTCTGGATGGTGTTGTCTTTTCCACGTTTGGGAAATTATCACCCATTATCTCCTTAAAAATGTGTTCTAGGCCTTTGTCTCTCTTATCTCCTTTGGGAACTCCTCTTATGCAGATGATATTTCCCTTAATAGTGTCTCATAATTCCTGTAGGCCTTCCTCATTTTTTAAATTCTTTTTTCTTTTTGTTCTTCTGGTAGATAATTTCTTATGTTCTGTCTATGAGCTCTCAGATTCTTTCCTGTTTGACCAACTTAATTGCTCCTTTCAGTTGCTTCTGAATCAGGGGGCTCCATATGAGCATGTGGGCTATATGGAAAATCTGGCCATATGGGATTTGGGCCTTCCTGTGGACATGCTCTTGTGAAGCACTGTTGGGCCCCACTGATGAGAATAAAGAGCAGCCACTGAGATCTGCATGGTAGTTGCTGAGATCAGCTCTCCACTCTTTGTCTCCAGACCACCTCGGGTGGTTCATCCCCTCCTGTTACTCCCAATGTTTCTGGCAGAACAAGACCAGAGCGGGTTTTCCATGAAGACTCCTAGACCAGTGGGGGAGATCAAACAACCACCTCCAATTCCCTCTTTCCACTTCAGAAACTGTAGGTCCATCCATGGAAATTTTCCATGAATGGCATTATTCCAGCTTAGGGGAGTGGATGGTGCAGTCTAAAACAACCATTTCTTTTACTAGTTGTGGCTTTTCTCATTTCTCTGGGCCCAGGGAGTTTCTATACTTCTCCCCCCCCCAAGTTCTGGTGAATTCAGGATGGTATTGTTGTTTCTCAGTAGTTGCTAGTTGTACTTTTGTGGGGAGGAGTGGTGCTGGGGGTTAACTATTGACCACTTTGCTGACACCACTCTGGAAGTTTCAAAAATAGCACAGAAAGAGCTTGTGTGTCTTTCACCCCACTCTCCCCAGTAATAAAATTGTACACAACTATAAATGTCAAAACTTGGAAATTGACATTGGTACAATACTAACTAGGTTATAAAGCTTATTCAGATGTCATCAGTTTTTATATGTCAATTTGCATATAAAAATATCATTTGAGTGTTTGTATATATAGGTTCTATGCACTTTTATTACATGTATAAATTCATATAAGCGTGGCCACGATTAAGACATAGAACTATTATATTACATCACCGAAAAGAACTACCTCCTGCTACCCCTTCTATAATGCCTGGCAACAGTTATCTGCTTCCATGGCTATAATTTTGTCATTTAAAGAATGTTATATAGATGGACTAATACAGCATGTGACTTTCGAGATTGGCTTTTTCATTCATCATATTGTCCTTGAGATCCAAATTGTGTATATCGAATGCTCGTTTCTTTTTACAGCTAGGTAGTATTTCATTATATGAGTATACCATTATATTGTGTTTTTACAACCATGTGCCTTTGTAAGCAGTAGCAAAATTAAGAAATGATAAATTATAAACGGTAGGCAAGGTTAACTCTGGGGGACTGGGATACAAGCAATCAGAAGCAAGGATTTTGACATATTTTTGTAACTCAAAAGACAGGAGCTTAAAGGTATGTTTCTTTTATTTTGTTTTCAGTGTTTTTTCCCCAAAGAATTAAAGCACACTAAAATAAAGAAAATTAAATAAAGCCAAAAAACTTGATTGAATGCATGGCAGTTTTCATGAAATTTTATTATATGTCTTTCTTATGTTGATTGAAACTTTGACTTCTATCTAAAGGAAAGTCAACAAAATATTTTTTGTTGCAGAGCAATTCCTGCTGCTCTAGGTCCTTCCCCCATTAGGAACTCCACCCCCGCACTAACACACATCTTTAGAGTTCAATTTAACAACAGTTTTAATAAACTTCATCCTGATGTTGTTTGTTTCTGAAAATACCCATTAAGATGAGCAAGGCTGGTATTACTTTTTCCATGCACCAAATACACCAAGGCCTGGAGAGCAGTGGATAGTAAAAGAACGACTCTATTGCCTTATCTAATGCTTTTCTCACTACACAGGAAGGCAGTCTGGCTAAAAGGCCACCAAAACAGTTGCATTCTGCTCCTGCCACATAATTAAACTATACTTCCCAGGTCACTTGCCCTTGGGTTGGGGCCTTGCAACTGAGTTCTGGACAATGGACTGTAGACAAAAGTGGCATCACCACTTCCAGATCTGCCTGGCCTACAATACCACCTACGTGAATCTCAATTCTCTCTTCTTCATCCTTTGTAATGTTGGCAGGTCTGTACTGGAAAAAAAGTAGCCCTGTGAGATATGTATTTATTCTTATAATACTTCTGTTTTTGGCATTTGATATTTATTTAGGTAAAAAACAAAAGTAGGGCATACCAAGAAAAAATTAACAAATGGTAGAAAGACATACATGGGAAAAATCATAGAGGCAGTGCATGCGCAGGGTAGAAACACTGCCTTATAACTGACCACATTTCTATTTTGAGTGCAGGCATGATCATTGGAGGTGAGTATAAGAGTGAAGACATGGGCTGGGCATGGTGGCTCATGCCTGTAATCCCAGCACTTTGGGAGCTTGAGGCAGGGGGATTAGGAGGTCAGAGGTTTGAGACCAGCCTGGCCAACACAGTGAAACCCGATCTCTACTAAAAATACAAAAATTAGCTGGGTGTGGTGGTGTGTGCCTGTGTGTGCCTGTAATCCCAGCTACTCAGGGAGGCTGAAGCAGGAAAATCACTTGAACCCAGGAGGTGGAGGTTGCAGTGAACTGAGATCATGCCACTGCGCTCCAGCCTGGGCAAGAGTGAAACTCTGTCTTGAAAAAAAAAAAGAGTGAAGAGCTAAAGGAGAGGGTGAATCTGGGGAGACATCGTGGGAGAGCTGTCCCTAGAGCATCCTGTGGCAGCTGTAAAAATGTGTTGGGCAGCACAGGATGAGCAGTTAAAGCTTGCCCCAGTGACCCAGGATTCAATAACCACAAAGTCAGTGTGTGTGTAGCTGGTCCCCAACATCCAAGTAGAAGCCTCCTTGCGAGCAGAATGTCTATCTGTGTCCCATGGCTGCTGGCCTGAGGCTGAACACTCAGGAGGCCACTGGGAATGTCAGGCATGGTAACTCTGGTGGGGGGGGGGGGCAGGTAAGGTCTGAGATTTCAGTGCACCTGGAGCTCTGATGGGGTCACATTCTCCTGGCTGCCTCAGGTGAGCCACCTGCTGGTGCCCATGTTTAGACAGTTATGGCCTGTAGAACACTTGGGAAGGCTCTGGAGTTTTAGCAGCCTGGGGATACCGACCTTCTGCAGCCCCTTGACTCCTGCGGCTCTGGTGTGCATGGCAGGAGTAGAAATAGGGAATTTCACAGAGCAGGTTAAGAGGGAATTTCATGAGGGGAGTGGCCATACCCATGGGAATGGCCCATCTGTGTCCTCTGCACCTACTGCCTGCTGGGCAGCTGCAAGGTGAGGAAATGTGAAGAGAGGCAGATTGAGTTTATCCCCCTGGCTCTCATGGCATGCTGGGCAGAAAGAGGTGGGATGCCTTTCTCACACAACTGTCTGGCCCAGATTCAGCTCCCCAAACACCTGAGGCCCTATGAATGCATGGTGTAGTGGTAGAGACAGCAGGTAAGTAACTTTTTTACCTTAAGGCCAAGGAAGAGGAACAGAGGCCCCAGCCATGAGCCGTGGGTGCAAGCACAGGGGAGTCTAGCCATGAGTTGAAGACCCTCACAGAGCTGACATAGCTCAGATTCAGGGAGGGAGAAGAGGAGGAGCCAAGGGAGTTCAACAGCACCCATGGCCCATCCTGATTCTTACCTGGTACTATTATCTATTAAAAAAGTAGAGAACAACTGTTTTTCTCTACTTTGTGCCCCCCTCCCACTCTTCTCTTGTCCTCTCCTAGTTTTCCCAGGTGGCCAAGCTAAGTGGTCCCTCCCATCTGGACTTTCCTTGAAGGAAACAACAGCACAGTGTTGAGAGAGAGGCCTGTTTGCTGTTATGGTGCAGGTCACCACTGAAAGGATTATGATGGGTGTCCACATAGGCGCAAGGCCTTTGAGAATCAGGCCATCCCCCTGCACTCACACACAATTGAATGGAAAGGGAACAAAGGCTGAAGGCATGTGAGCTGTGGTTACTCTCACTGTGCATCAGTTCCCATGAGAGGGTAGCCCGGCCTCAAGAGGATGAGTGAGTATGGAGAAGAGGGAGGCTGAGACCCCAGTAGGGCATCCCCAACCTCAGCAAAGTTTCCTGGGCTCCATATGTGACCTCAAAGCAAAAAGGTACCCTTCCTGGAAATACTACAGGCCTGGACAATGCGGCAGCTGTGATGGAATGCAGAGTAGGGACATTCCTCTGTTTCTCAGGGCTCTATAGCAGCATCTTGTATACCCCAGCAGGAAGAAGAGCCTAATAGTGTCCAACATGGATTATGTAGGAAGGACAAGATCCTGGGGCCAGATTTAAGGAAAATAAATTTAGCAATAGTGAGATTCGTATCTATTACACTTAGTTGATTGTATGGCTCCCTCTTTCCCACCTCGCCGCTCTTAAAAGTAGATTATCATTTGTATAAGCTATTTTACACACACACATGCACACACACACATATTTTTAGAGCAATTTTAGGATCACATCAAAATTGAGCAGAAAGTAGAGAGATTTCTCATATGTCGCCTGCCCCGCATGTGCACAGCCTCCCCAACTATTGACATTCTGCACCAGAGCAGTACATTTGTTACAACCCATAAACCGACATTGCTACATCACCACTCAATGTTTTACAGTTTACATTGGGGA
The DNA here is from genome assembly GCA_036589455.1 of Ateles fusciceps. Classification (NCBI taxonomy): domain Eukaryota; kingdom Metazoa; phylum Chordata; class Mammalia; order Primates; family Atelidae; genus Ateles; species Ateles fusciceps. Next base: position 1,364,291 of record JAZHEH010000053.1, on the reverse strand, counting down.
CTGCTCTTGCTGTTGTACATTCTATATGTTTGGACAAGTACACAATTACATGTATCCATCATTGCAGTATCACACAGAATAGTTTCACTGCCCTAAAAATCCTCTGTGTTCTGCCTATTCAATCCCTCCTTCCCTCAGCCCCTAGCTACTACTGATCTTTTTTACAGTCTCCATAGTTTTGCCTTTTCCAGAATTCCAAGAGTTGGAATCATACTGTATGTAGTCTTTTCAGCCTGGCTACTTTCATTTAGTAATGTGCATTTAAGTTTCCTGCGTCTTATTTCATGGCTTGATAGCTCATTTCTTTTTAGTGGTGAATAATACTCTATTGCCTGGAGGTGTCACAGTTTATTTATTCATTCCCTACTGAGAGACATTGTGTTTGCTTCCAAGTTTCAGCACTTATGAGTAAAGCCATTATGAACATTCATTTGCAGGTTTTCATGTAGACAAAGTTTTCAGTTCATTTGGATAAATACCAAATAGTGTGATTGCTGGATCATCTGTTAAGAGCATGTTTCATTTTGCAAGAAACTGCCAAACTGCCTTCTGAAGTGGCCATACAATTTTGCATTCCCACCAGAATGAATGAGTGTTCCTTTAACTCCACATCCTCACCCGCTTTTGGTGGTGTCAGTGTTCTGAATTTTGATCATTCTAACAGGTGTTTAGCAGTGTCTCGTTGTTTTAATTTGCAATTCCTTCATGACATATGATGTTGAATATCTTTTCATAAGCATACTATTTATTTGTATATATTTTTGGTGTGGTGTTTATTCAGGTATTTTCCCATTTTTTAATTGGGTTGTTCATTTTCTTATTGTTGAGTTTTAAGACTTCTTTGTGTATTTTGGAGATAGTCTTTTATCAGATGTGTCTTCTGCAAATATTTTCTCCCAAACTGTGGCTTATCTTCTTGTTCTTTTGACATTGTTTTTCACAGAGCAGAATTTTTTAAATCTTAATGAGGTCCCCCGTATCAATTCTTTCTTTCATAGATCTGTCTTTGTTGTTGTATTGAAAAATTCACTGCCATGCTTGCCCAAGGTCACCTAGATTTTCTCCTATGTTATCTTCTAGGAGCTTACAAGTTTGTGTTTTACATTTAGATCTATGATCCATTTTTAGTTCATTCCTGTGAAGGGCATAAGGTCTGTGTCTAGATGAATTTTTTTATGTGGTTAATTGTTCCAATATCATTTGTTTCAACAAATGACCATCTTTGTTCCACTGTAATACCCTTGCTCCTTTGCGAAAGATCCATTATATTTATGTGGGTCTACTTCTGGGCTTTTTATTCTATTCTGTTCCATTGCCTGATTTGTCTTTTTCTTTCTTTCCTTTTTTTTTTTTTTTTTTGAGACAGGATCTCACTCTGTTACCCAAGCTGGAGTGTGGCGGCACAGTCACAGCTCACTGCAGCCTCGATCTCAACCTCAACCTCTTGGGCTCAAGTGGTCCTCTCACCTTAGCTTCCTGAGTAGCATGCACCACCACATCTGGCTAATTTTTCTATTTTTTTGTAGAGACGAGGTCTCACTATGTAGCCTTGGCTGGTCTTGAACTCTTGGGCTCAAGCGATCCTCCCACCTTGCCTCCCAAAGTGCTGGATTTACAGGTGTGAGCCACTATGCCCAACCTATTTTTAAGGTAATACCACACTGGCCAGTCGTGATGGGTCACACCTGTAATCCTGCCACTTTGGGAGGCCGATGTGGGCAGATCACTTGAGGCCAGGAGTTCAAGACCACCCTGGTCAACATGATGAAGTCCTGTCTCTACTAAAAATACAAGAACTAGCCATGTGTGGTGGTATGGGCCTGTAATCCCAGCTACTTGGGAGTCTGAGGCACGAGAATCGCTTAAACCTGGGAGGTGGAGGTTGCAGTGAGCCAAGATTGTGCCCCTGCACTCCAGCCTGGGCGACAGAGTGAGACTCTGTTTCAAAACAAAACAAAACACCACCAAGATTAAAAAAAAGTAAATTAATATTACACTGTCTTTATTACCATAGCTCTGTAATCACTCTTGAACCCAGGTAGTGTCACTCTTCCGATTTTCTTCCTCTCCTTCAATATTGAGTTGGCTATTCTGAGTCTTTTGCCTCTCCATATGAACTTTAGAATTAGCTTGTAGATATCCACAAAAGAACTTATAGAATTTTGAGTTGGATTGCCTTGAATTTATAGGTGAAATTGAAAAGAACTGACATCTTGACAATATTGAGTCTTCCTATTCATGAACATGGAATATCTCTCCAATTGTTTAGCTTTTCTTTGATATCTTTCAGAGTTTTACAGTTCTACTCATATGAATCATATATATATTTGATAGATTTATATCTAAGTATTTCATTTTGAGGAGTGCTAACGTAAATGGTAGTGTGTTTTCATTTCTTTATTTTTATTTATTTTTTACCATGTTTCGTCATCAGTGTTTAAATGGTTATGTATTTTAAATGTCAAATTCCACTAGTTTGTTGCTTGTGTAAAGGAAAGTTATTGACTTTTGTATATTAACCTTATATTCTAGAATCTTGCTACAATCACTTATTAGTTCCAGAAGTTTTTTGTTGATTCTTTTGAATTTTCTTCATAGACAGTCAGATCATCTTCAAACAAAGAGTGTTTTGTTTCTTCTCTTCCAATCTGTATACTGTTTTTTGCTTGTTTCTTGTCTTATTCCAATACAATGTTGAAAAGGATCGTAGTGATGGGACATCTTTGCTTTGTTCCTGATCTTACCTAAAAAAGCTCTGAGTTTCTCACCATTAAATACAATGTTAGTTGTATACTGTTTTGTAGATATTCTTTATCAAGTTGGGGGAGATCCCCTCTATTCTGTTTGCTGAGAGTTTCTAATCATAAGTGGGCGTTGGAATTTGTCAAATGCTTTTTCTGAATCTATTGGTATGATCATGTACTTTTTCTTCTTTAGCTGGTTATGTGTTGGATTACATTAACTGATTTTTGATTGTTGAACAATCCTTGAATACCTGGTATATATCCCACTTGCTCATGGTGTATAATTCCTTTTATACACTGTTAGATTCAATTAGCTAATGTTTGTTGAGAGTTTTTGCATCTATGTTCACAAGAGATATTGGTCTGTAGTTTTATTTTCTTATAATGCCTTTGTCTAGTTTTCTTATTAGATTGATGCTGACCTCATAGAATGAGTTAAGGTGTACTCCCTCAGTGCTTCTGTCTTCTGGAAGAGATTGTAGAAAATTGGTAATTTTTTTCCTCTAATATTTGGTAGAATTCACTGGTGAAGTCACCTGGAGTTGGTGCTTTCTGTTTTGGAAAGTTATTAATTATTTATTCCATCTGTCTAATTCTTATAGGCCTATTTATTCTTAAGTGAGTTTTGGGAAAATGTAACTTCCAGGGAATTGGTCCATTTTATCTAAGTTAACAAATTTATGGGCACAGTCTTGTTCATAATATTCCTTTATCATTCCTTCATTGTTCATGGAATCTGTAGTGATGTCCTCTCTTTTATTTTTTACATTAGTAATTTGTGTCCTCTTTCTTTTCCTTATTTAGCTTGGCTAGAGGCTTATCAATTTTTTTGATCTTTTCAAAGAACCAGCTTTTGATTTTGTTAATTTTCTCTATTGCTCTTATGTTCCCAATTTCATGGATTTCTGCTCTATTTTTTATCTTTTCTGTTTACTTTATATTTAATTTTCTTTTTTTGTTGTAGTTTCCAAAGAGGAAGCTTAGATGATTGATTTTACATCTTTCTTCTTTTCTAATATATGAATTCAATGCTATACATTTTCCTCTTTATACTACTTTCACTGTATACCACAAATTTTGATAAGTTGTATTTCCATTTTTATTTAGTTAAAAATATTTTAAAATCTCTATTGAGATTTCTTCTTTGGCCTATGTTTTCTTTAGAAGTATGTTGTTTAATCTCCAAGTATTTGGGGATTTTCCAGGTATCTTTTTAAATTTTCTTTCTTTCTTTCTCTTTCTTACTTTTCTTTTCTTTTTTTTTTAAAACAAACCACAGGACTCTGTTAATCATCTCTTTAGTTTTCCTTTTTTTTTTTTTTTAAATTATACTTTAAGTTCTGGGATACATGTGCAGAATGTGCAGGTTTGTTACATAGGTATACATGTGCCGTGGTGGTTTGCTGCACCCATCAACCCATCATCTACATTAGGTATTTCTCCTAGCTATCCCTCTCCTAGCTCCCTACCCCCTGACAGGCCTCAGTGTGTGATATTCCCCTCTCTGTGTCCATGTGTTCTCATTGTTCAACTCCCACTTATGAGTGAGAACATGTGTTGTTTGGTTTTCTGTTCCTGTGTTAGTTTGCTGAGAATCATGGCTTCCAGCTTCATCCATGTCCCTGCAAAGGACATAAACTCATCTTTTTTATGGCTGCATAGTATTCCATGGTGTATATACGCCACATTTTCTTTATCCAGTCTATTGCTGATGGGCATTTGGGTTGGTTCCAAGTCTTTGCTATTGTGAACAGTGCTGGAATAAACATACGTGTGCATGTGTCTTCATAGTAGAATGATTTATAATCCTTTGGGTATATACCCAGTAAGGGGATTGCTGGATCAAATGGTATTTCTATTTCTAGATCCTTGAGGAATCGCCACAGTGTCTTCCACAATGGTTGAACTAATTTACACTCCCACCAACTGTGTAAAAGTGTTCCTGTTTCTCCACATCCTCTCCAGCATCTATTATTTCCTGACTTTTTAATGATTGCCATTTCTAACTGGCGTGAGATGCTATCTCATTATGGTTTTGATTTGCATTTCTCTAATGACCAGTGATGATGTTTTTTTCGTAAGTTTGTTGGCTGCATAAATGTCTTCTTTTGAGAAGTGTTTGTTCATATCCTTTGCCCACCTTTTGATGGGGTTGTTGTTTTTTCTTGTAAATTTGTTTAAAATCCTTGTAGATTTGGATATTAGCCCTTGGTCAGATGGATAGATTGCAAAGATTTCCTCCCATTCTGTAGGTTGCCTGTTCACTCTGATGATAGTTTCTTTTGCTGTGCGAAGCTCTTTAGTTTAATTAGATCCCATTTGTCAATTTTGGCTTTTGTTGCCATTGCTTTTGGTGTTTTAGTCATGGAGTGTTTGCCATGCCTATGTCCTGAATGGTATTGCCTAGGTTTTCTTCTAAGGTTTTTATGGTTTTAGATCTTACATTTAAGTCTTTAATCAATCTTGAGTTAATTTTTGTATAAGGTGTAAGGAAGGAGTCCAATTTCAGTTTTCTGCATATGGCTAGCCTGTTTTCCCAACACCATTTATTAAATAGGGAATCCTTTCCCTATTGCTTGTTTTTGTCAGGTTTGTCAAAGATCAGATGTTTGTAGATCTGTGGCATTATTTCTGAGGCCTCTGTTCTGTTCCATTGATCTATATATCTGTTTTGGTAGCAGTACCATACTGTTTTTGTTACTGTAGGCTTGTAGTATAGTTTAAAGTCAGGTAGTGTGATGCCTCCAGCTTTGTTCTTTTTGCTTAGGATTGTCTTGTCTATACAGGTTCTTTTTTTGGTTCCATATGAAATTTGGAACTCCTGACCTCAGGTGATCCACCCACCTCAGCCTCCTAAAGTGCTGGAACTACAGGTGTGAGCCACCATGCCCAGCCAATGATGAATTTTTAAAAAGGAAACAGCATTAGTAAGAATTAGAAGGAAGGCAAAACCTCTGAAAGATTCAGAGAAAAATTTTATGAAACAGTTTGACCATAACCATGTGTTGGCCACTGGTATATGGCATATATACTGCATGCTATGGGGCAGCACCCTACCCTCCCAGCTGTCACTGTAACTGAACCCTCCAACAGGCCATTCCACTGTTTAATCAAGCCAGCTGATTTGGGGTGATGTGTAGCACATGGCAAAACCAGTGAATTCTATAGACATGAGTAACAAGCTCATGTCTATAGAATGCCCAACATCATAAAATGATCTCCTTAATAAAGGCATTTTTGTGTGAGTTACCCAGGTGTTGAGTGAGGCATTCTTTAAGCTCACAAATGGTGCTGGCAGAAGCACTGTGGGCACAGAAGACAAACTCTTATCTTGAATAAGTGTCTATTCCCATGAAGACAAATTGCTGTATCCTCCACAATGGAAAGTGTCCAGTATAATCAGTCTAAGACATTGGGGCTGGCTGGCAGCCCAAGGATAGATGTCATAATAAGGCTCCAGTGTTGATCTCTGTTGTTGGAACATTGAGCACTCAGCAGTGACATTAGCTAGATTAGTCTTGGTGAGAGGAATCCAAGTTGGTGAGCTCATGTAAAATCTATCCCTGCCACCATGGACATTTTGTTCATGGGCTCATTGTGAGCCACGTAACCTCAGACAAGGCATTTAACGTCTAGAGCTATGTCGCAGTTTGTGTAATACGCATCAAAATGCAGTCAGCATCAAAATGTTTAGGGGAAGGAAGTCACTTTCAGTCACACATGGGTTGTTTTGTGCACTCCACTAGACCACAGAGAGCTGCCTCTTCAGTAGATGCCCTTTGGTGAGCATTCATAGTGGTTACAAATATGTATATTTTAGTGCCCGTTTTGAGAGTTCATTCACATACTTCCTGAAGACTTCCTTGTCACTGGTCTTCCAATCTTTGCCTCACAAGTCAGTGACCACCTCTCTAATCCATTAACCTTGATCATAAATTGATATAATTGCATACCCCAGGTCATCACTCCTTCTACAGTAAGTGGACAACAGATGTATGGCTATTAGGAGGATTTCCTTTCACCCTTGCCTTTCAGACATACCCTTCAGGGGGAGCTGTACAACAGCAGCTGTTCACTTGTGGCCGTATCATGCAGACCCACTGCAAACCAAGCCTGTGCTTTTTCTTCCTCTGTCAACTGGTCCTAGGCAACTCCCCATGAGGCCACCGGTGTGGGCTGAGAGAGAGGTGGTAAAGCAGTAGAAGCAAAAAATGTGGGAGAGTGGGTCACCTGCTTATGCAACATTCTTGAGTCTTTTATACCGGCTTGGGCCTTATCTTGTAAACACCATTTCCATTTTATACTGAGTATTGCTGCACATTCCAATTTTATGGCTCAGTGGATTAGATAATGCCAAGTTCACAATGGACAGTTTGGGTTGCCTAGCATGCCATGTTCAGGATTCAGTCTCTGTCAGGGGCCAAATTCAGCCTTGTTCTGGGAATTGGTGCCCAGTTATTTTGGTTTCATGGGGTTTTCTGGACACAGGGCTTCCTGTATGCAAAAGAAGTCCCTGGACTAAAGACTTCCCTAACATGATTTTGTTCTGCATAAACTGTGATAATAATAACTAACCTGACTTTCACTTCTATTTAGTTAAGCTTCACAAGAATCTGGTGAAGTAGGTTTTATATTCTCCATTTAGTCAGAAGAGAAAAACTGTGGTATAGCTCTAGAGGTTAAATGCCTTGTCTGAGGCTACGTGGCTCACGAGTGGCGACAGCTGCAGTCAGACTGCCCACTGCAATACTCTCCCCTTGGCCACCCAAAGTAGCTTCCCAAAGGCATATTTATATCAGCAACCTGTGGAGTCCTTTCAGTGCACAGAGACAAATCAGATTTATCTAGCTTGGGCCAAGGTATAGGGCATGGAGTAGGGTAGGTAAAGGCAAAGATATCAGTGAGTCTTGGTATAGAATAATTTTGTTGAATTCCTAAGAATCACATTCTCAATGGTGATGCCCACATTATAATATATACTGAAGCAATTGTTGATAAAATGATATCATTTCTAAAATTTGCTTTAAAATAGCCAGAAAGAGAGAAACCAGTGATGAAATAAGATTGACCATGTGTTGATAACAGTTGAAGCCTAGTGATGAAAATATAGTTCATTATACTGTTTTTTCCACATACTAAAAAGTAAAAAATATATTCTATTCACCTTGGCAGACAACATTATGGGCCATGCACATATCTTAGCAAGTTTAAAACAACAGAAACCATACAATGTCTGCTCTCAGACTACAATAAAATTAAATCAGAAATTGAGAAAAGAAAGATAGCTGGGGCCGGGCGCAGTGGCTCACGCCAGTAATCCCAGCACTTTGGGAGGCTGAGGCGGATGGATCCTGAGGTCAGGAGTTCAAGACCAGCCTGGCCAACATGGTGAAATCCCTTCTCTACTAAAAATACAAAAATTAGCCAGGCATGGTACCATGTGCCTATAATTCCAGCTACTTGGGAGGCGGAGGCAGGAAAATTGCTTGAACCCAGGAGGCGGAGGTTGCAGTGAGCTGAGACTGTGCCACTGCACTATAGCCTGGGTGACAGAGCAAGACTCTGTCTTGAAGAAAGAATCATTATTTTGTTGTAAATCCAATGTTGTTTTAAATGATTTAAATGTCACTTTAAATGTTGTTATAAATCCAGTTCTCTTTACTCCGCATCAAGCAAGGCAAGGTATGATCACAGACTATTTGGGGGTGGGCAGCTCTGGGTCTTAGTCTCCACAGTGCTTGGTTTCTCTTCTCAAATCTACAGCTTGGAGTAGGTTGATTTTTAAACTCTCCCTGCCTGATTCCCTGTTTCCCCAAGGAAGTGTAGCACTCCCCACATGGCAGCTTTCTCATACTCCCTTTCTGCATTTCTCTGTTTCCCTGAATGAATGGAATATCTCTTGTATGAACTACTGCAAGGTCCTTTGGGTCTCTCCCACAGATAATTTTTTTTTTTTCCTGAGATGGAGTTTTGCTGTATCACCCAGGCTGGAGTGCAATGGCACAATCTTGGCTTACTGCAACGTCTGCCGCCCAGGTTCAAGCAATTCTCCTGCCTAAGCCTCCTGAGTAGCTGGGATTACAGGTGCATGCCACCAAAGTGGCTGATTTTTGTATTTTTAGTAGAGACAGGGTTTCGCCATTTTGGCCAGGCTGCTCTTGAGCTCCTGACCTCAGGGAATCCGCCCGCCTTGGCCTTCCAAAATTCTGGGATTACAGGCGTGAGCCCTGCACCTGGCCCGATAATTCTTTACTCCTAGAACTAACTTCCCAAGATGTACCATACACATACTCACTTCCCCCAACCCCCACTCAACATACACATACATAAGACTCACTTACTGCCCCATTTCCCTAGAATTGGTAGCCTCTACCTCCAGAAACATGGGATGTGAGAATGGACGGTATGAAGGAGAAGGGAAGTGCACACAGAAATAAAAGATGCACAAAGGTGCATAAATAAATATCCAAGGGATTTAGAGGGGGTGGATTAACGCCAGCTTTTGTTCTTCCTATGTTTTGAGTGTCTGAGCCTAAGGAAAGAAACTAGATGGAAGAATCAAGCTTGCTTACTTACATCCAGCACTCAGAAGGCAAAGCTGGAGTTCATGCCAGGAGCTGTAGCTTGGGTGTTTCCTCAAAATGGCTATATCTGCCTCATAATCATATCTCAATTCATCTGTCTATTGATTACCTGTTGGTCGTAGCTTTCAGTGCTGCTGCAAGATCTGGTTATTTTCTTCATCTTCATGGACAAAACACTAGAGGCAGTATTTTGAGGACTGCTACTCCTTCCCATGCAGTTCAATAAATCTCCCTTAGTTCAGTCAGAAACACTGAGAAATTACCCTGTGCCAAGCTGTGGATTAGGTGGCACAGGCTCCATGATCGCTGTGGACAGGTGAGCTCATAGTCTAGAGCTAGTGCCAGCCGTGGGACTCAGTTAATGCCTCAGCAAACCTCCTGGCTCTCTGCCCCTCCCTATTCTCCTTTGCTGACGTTCCCTTCATGACCCTGTTCTTTCCATTGTGCCTGTTCCCCACCACTTTCATCCTTTTTGTGCTCTTCATCTTTGCTGTCCCCTCAATTCCTGGAAAGCAAACCAACCCCAATGCCACTAACGCTGATCGCCACCCATAAACAGGGGGACCACCTCCCTCCGCACAGATGAGCCCCCCAGAAGGTGCATAACAAAGGTATTTGTCTAATACCTTAACTGTGCACCTATCTTGATTCTGGAAAACTTGGGCTGTGTTTCAAGATTGTTGTGGTCTCCGTTTTGTCTCAGGAGCAGTGCACAGTCCACAAGGAGGCAGCATAGTCCACAAGGAACCAGGGTCCATGCTGAATTCCAGACAGAGATAGCAGCTGTGCGGCCTTGAGCTTCACTTCTCCAGCTCCCTCATCTGTCAAATGGGGGATAATAATGTGTACCTGCTAAGATTTTGCGGGAAACAAATGAAAGGAAATATATTACAACACAAATCAGTCCCTGAAACAAAATGAAAGCTGGATAATCTTTTTTTCTTCCCCGTTGTATACAATGTATATGAAATATATTCCCTAAAGAACTTGGTTTTGCCAATATGACCTCTGAAGCTTTTCTGTGTTCCTTGAAAAGACTATTGTGTGAGTTGTGTGAGTGTGTGCACGCATGTGTGTTCACACATGCACACTCTCCTGGTCTGCTAAATGGAGAATGCTAAAATTAGTCTTTTTTTGTTTGTTTGTTTGTTTGTTTTAGATGAGGTCTCTGTCTCCCAGGCTGGAGTGCAGTGGTGTGATCTCAGCTCACTGCAGCCTCCGCCTCCTGGGCTCAAGCGATCCTCCCACCTTAGCCTACCGAGTAGCTGGGATCACAGGGGAACACCACCACACCCATCTAATTTTTGTATTTTTTGGTAGAGTGTTTTGCCGTGTTGGCCAGGCTGATCTCGAACCCCTGAGCGCAAATAATCCTCCCGCCTTAGTCTTCCAAAGTGCTGGGATTACAGGCGTGAGCCACCATGCCCGGCAGCCAAAGTTAGTCTGTGTGTGTACGTGGGTATGTGATGTGCGTATGCTCGTGCGCACTTGCATGCCTGTCTTGGAGATTCCAAAGAAATGATTCAGGCTAAATTTGATTCAGATAATTGTCTAATAAATTAGTCTTTAATCAATCAGCAGGTCTTCATTAAATCCTCACTTGCTCTAGATGCCAAGAGGCACAGATCAAAAGAAAATATATCTTCTGCCTACAAGGATTTGCTAGTCAAAACTCTTCAAATTAGCTTAGGCACATAGGTAAAATGGATTGGCTCAGGGGGAAAGACTGTAGAAAGAGTAGATTCAGCTGGATCCAGGGCTTAAACTGCCGGGACTCTCGTATTGTGCTTGAGGCTCCCTTTTTATCTCCTTGCTAGCTTTGTTTTCTTAGACTGGCTCCTCCATAAGATAAGGGATGTGGCCGTGGGCAGTCCAAGCATTACATCCACACTGTGTGCAACCACAGCTCTCTTTTCCAAGGTCGAGAAAAATCCAACAAGAAAACTCTAATTGGCCAGGCTTTAGGTCATGTGACCATTCCTGGCCCAAACCAAGCCCTTGGGAATTAATACCCCACTTGTGCCACCTGCATTCACTGACGGCCACCTGCATTCACTTCTGGGGGCTGGGGCAGTTTCCCAGAAGAAGGATGTTGTTATAATGAGCAGATGAGATAAATAATTACCTAAAACACAGATGCATGCTGAATTTTGCTGTGGAGGAAATTAAGTCAGTGAAATAGTAGGTCAGTATATTTTTTTAATTCTATTTTCATGGTGTCAGTGATATATTTATATAACTTTTACCCAGTTAGAACAAGCTGTTTGCTTTTTGATAACATAAATGAACCACTTAAGTCAAAGTTTCATAAAAAAGGTATTTTTATCCAGTTATTTTCAGCAGATTCTATGGTTTTACATCTCAATGCATGCCCATGCGATGACTATTTTCTCATTTACTTTATTGTAAACTTTGTTAAAGGACTAATTAAGTCATAGTTTGTGGTACAAAGAATTTAAGTCAACTCTCCTCTCTATTCCACAAATGTCTGGGGCTTCTTTCTTTTTTGACCACAAATGCCTATAATTTCCAGTATTAATGTCTTCTGACATGAACACCATAACATGAATTCTACTATATATAAACAGATGTAACACCCTTGGAATCCATTAGTGATGCTTTCAGAAAAAAAATTCGGGGATCCCAGGATCTGTCCCAGTGTTTGTAATATCTTGGGATAGGACCAGAAATGATGCAAGACTAGATAGAAGGCATGGATGGGCTTGGATTTAAATACGGACTTGACTTACTGAGGTGGTGGTGGAATGGGGAGAGAGTGAATGAGTCAAGAATTGTGGAGACAAGATCAAGAGGCCTTGGCAAGTGCTTGGAAAGGGGAAAAAAGTAGAGGGAGGAGCCTGAGATGACACTGAAGTAGGGTGGAGGAGCAACTCACAGAACTAGGAAATGGGGAGGGGAAGCAGGTTGGAGGAAGAGTCCATTCCAGACACAGTGAAGATGAGCTACCGGGATTTGTTGGTAATGTGAGACTGAAGCTCAGGAGGGAAGACAGATTCTGGCTGAACCGTGACGGTGAGTGAGATCGGCAAGTGAAAAAGTGTAGAGAGAGAAGAGAAGACAAAAGAACTTTGAGGAACACTCCCTTAGTGGATGGAGGAAGTACTTAGAAAGAAGAAGAGAAGGAGCATCAGAGAGAACCCAGAAACTGGAGAATGCCGTATCTCATTAAAGAGCTTCGGAAGGGGAGTGACCCATAGTGTCAAATGTTAAGAGGAGCCTGGGAAGGAGTCCCTTAGGCCAAACTGGAAAGTCTCTGCTAGGTTGGTGCAATGGACTGAATGTGTGTGTCCCCCAACCCCACAAATTCTTCTGTTGAAGCTCTAATCCCAGTGTGAGGATATTAGCAGTTTGTGCTTTTAGGAGGTGATTAGGTCATGAGGGTGGATCCCTCATGAATGGGATTACTGCCCTTATAAGAAAAGGTCAGAGAGTTAACACACTCTCAGCCTCATGAGGATGTAAGAAGTCAGTTGTCTGTCACTTGGAAGAAAACTTCACCAGAACCCAACCATGCCAGCACCTGTTCTCAGACTTCCAGCTTCCAGAACTGTTACATTTGATTCAGATAATTTAAGAAAAATGTGAAAAATAAAATTTCTGTTGCTTATAAGCCACCCAGTCGATTATTCTTTATTACAGCAGCCCAAAGGGACTAAGAACATTGGAATGCCCCCACTTAGGAAAGATCCTTCATAAGCAGACCCTGAGACGGTCTTGTGCAGTAGACTTATTTCAGAAGCCATTTCTGAGGGTGTGGGGGCAGCAGGACAGGGAAATGTGTAGTACACTGGAATAGGCATATCATGGCTATAAGATTAATGGCAGCCGTAAGACCCACTCGTGTATCTTGCAAGGCTGATACTACTGGTCACTTAGTAGTATGCTACAACCTGGCCTGGAGATTTGCAACCCTGGTCCATGGATTTCCAGGAGACAAGGCCACCTCAGCATAGATGCAACTTTCATAAATTATAAAACAAAGCTTATGCTTACAAGAATAGCTTCAACTCCCTTTATGAAAGAAACACTGGTATCTGAGGTACCTGACCTGGACTCAATGCAGGTATAAAGAAAGGGGGAAGGATCCCCCAAACTCTCAGAACAGTCTCCATATGAAGACCCCCTTTGTCACTGTTATCTGATCCCCTGGCTGTATCTAGCCCATGCCACCAGCCTGCTCCTACTGTCTGTCTTATAAAAGTGCTGCCAGAATAAACTGCTTGAGCATTAGACAATGTCTAAGACTCATGTCTGATGCAAACCTAACTAAAGGGGAAACATCACTCTTGGAGAAGCTGGTTAACTAAGACCACTAGAAACTCTAAACACAACAAAAGCACACTAGATAAGCAAGGTGCAATCTCCAGCAAGTCCCAAGGAGGGTAGCTCCAGGCTGATCCTGCAGTGGGTGCTCTGGGCTTGCTTTAGTTAACATTCTGAGAGAAACAGAACCAATAGGATATATAGATGCTTCTCAACTTGCAATGGGGTCACATCTCGATAAAGCTGGCATAATTTGAACATAAGTTTAAAAAAATGCACTCAAGGGGCTGGGTGAGGTGGCTCAGGCCTGTAATCCCAGAACTTTGGGAAGCTGAGGCAGGCAGATAACCTGAGGTGAGTAGTTTGAGACCAGCCTGGCCAACATGGTATAACCCCACCTCTACTAAAAATACAAAAACTAACTGGGCGTGGTGGCACATGCCTGTAATCCCAGCTGCTAAGGAGGCTGAGGCAGGAGAATCACTTGAACCCAGGAGGAGGAGGTTGCAGTGAGGTGAGATGGCGCCACTGCACTCCACCCTGGGCGACAGAATGAGACTTTGTCTCAAAAAAACAAAAAACAAAAAAACAATACACACAACCTACCCGAACATAATAGCTTAGCTTAGTCTACCTCACATTTGCTCAGAACATTTACTTTATCCTACAGTTGAGCAAAATGGTCTAACACAAGCTTATTTTATACTAAAGTGTTGACTATTTCATGTAATTTATTGAATACTATACTGAATGTGAAAAACAGAATGGTTGTATGAGTACTCAAAGTACAGTTTCTACTGAATGCCTATTGCCTTTGCACCACCATAAAGTAAAAAAATTGTAAAGTCAAGCCATTGTAAGTCAGGGACAGTCTCTCTGTCTCTGTCTCTCTCTCTTCTGTCTCTCTCTGTGTGTGTGTGTGTGTGTGTGTGTGTGTGTGTGTGTGGAAATTTATTGCAAGAATTCGCTCACATGATATTTGGAGGCCAAGAAGTCCCACAGTTTGTTGTTTGCATGCTGGAGAACCAGGAAAACCAGTGGTGTAATTCAGTCTGAGTTCAAAGGCCTGAGAAACAGTGGAGACAATGTTGTAACACATAATTCAACTCCAAAGGTCTGAGAACTAGGGGGCAGCTGGTGTAAGTCCCAGAGTCCAAAGGTCTGAGAACCAAGAGCTTCGGTGTCCAAGGGCAATGGATGTTCCAATTCAAGAAGAGAGGTAATTCCCCTCTTCCTCTGCCTCTGGTCTATCTGAGCCCTCCATGAATAGGATAATGCCCATTCACATTGAGTGAGGTTGGATCTTCTTTACTCAGTCTGCCATTCAAATGCTAATCTCAACCAGAAATCCCCTGACAGAGATACTCAGAAATAGTGTTTTACCAGCTATCTGGGCATCCCTTAGCCCAGTCAAATTGACATACAACATTAATCATCACAAGGTTTTCTTAGTCCATTTTAGTGTTGTTATAAAGGAATACCTAGGCTGGGTAACTTACGGAGAAAAGAAGTTTATTTGGTTTCTGGTTGCATCAGTCTGTACAAGAAGCATGGCACCAAGATTTGCACATGGTGAGGGTTTCAGACTGTTTCCATTCATGACAGAAGGCAAAGGGCAGCCAGGGCACACAGATCACAGGGTGAGAGAAAGTGAGAGCTGTCAGGCTCTTTTCAACAACCAGTTCTCATGGGAACTAAGAGTGAGAACTCACTCACTCACTCCTTGAGAATGGCACAAAGCCATTCACAAAGGATCTGCCTCCATAATCCAAACTCCTCCCACCAGGCCCCACCTCCAATATTGGGGATTAAATTTCAACAAGAGACTTGATGGGGCCAAACAAACCATACCCATGGGCTAAGGGCTGGAGCAGGCAGGGACACATACAAGCCCAGATCTTTCTGGCCTTCTTAGTGGCCCAAGGTCATCCCACCTCCACCACCCAGGAAGGCCAGTGTTGCCATTGGCCTTCTTGTTTTGCAAAATGTCTCTCAATATATTTGTCAGATTGTTTCCTCATGATCACAGACAGGTTAAACATTCTTGGGGGAGGAATGCTTTATAGTTACGTGTCACTCTCACTGCAGCACATGAGGAATCACATTATAGAATGTGCCGTTACTAGTAATGTTAAGTCATTTGGGTGGGTGGAGGTCTTTTGAAAA
This sequence comes from Ateles fusciceps, assembly GCA_036589455.1. NCBI lineage: Eukaryota > Metazoa > Chordata > Mammalia > Primates > Atelidae > Ateles > Ateles fusciceps. The sequence goes on along the minus strand of JAZHEH010000053.1, from coordinate 1,348,513 downwards.
ACACATGGTGGCTTGCTTTGAGATCAGATAGAAGGCCTCCCAGACTCTAGGCTTGGAGAGACCTGGCTGACAACTAAGTGGCCAACAGTCGTTTTCTGACATTCCCTGACTTAGAATATAATTTCTTTTCCAAGGTTTTAAAGGCTGGGTTGATTCGAGACCCCTTTTTTGGAGTCCTGAAGCAGCTTTAACTGTAGCTCAGAGCCTGGGGTGGTAGAAGTAGGAAGTAAGACAGTTAGCTATCGTTTGCTGCTAAAAAGATGTTGGAGTTAGGGCATCCAATGCAGGTGGGAGGAACTGGGAAGAGTTTAGGTTCTCATTCTCCATTCCTAAGTTTCCAGATCTCCAGGAGCAGTTTTCTAGTCTATGGGGAAAATGCAGTTTGGAATCACTGTTCAAGTAAACTATCATGCAAGCTGGGGCCAGGCTTGTGATGGGGACTGCTGGTGACTGCTGTGCTGTGTTGCAAGTGCTAAGGCCATCACTCCAGGCCCTCTGGCCACATAGGAATGTGCTGCCCCACTGGAGTCAGGGTATGTGCTCAGGAAGCAGTGAATGAGGCTGAGTGAGGGGGGTTCACACCTGTAATCCCAGCACTTTGGGATTACAGTCCCAGCACTTTGGGAGGCTGAGACTGGTGGATCACTTGAGGTCGAGTTTGAGACCAGCCTGGCCAACATGGTGAAACCCCATCTCTACTAAAAATAGAAAAATTAGCTGGGCGTGGTGGCACATGCCTGTGGTCCCAGCTACTCGGGAGGCTGAGGCAGGTGAATCGCTTGAACCTGGGAGGCGGAGGTGGCAGTGAGCCGAGACTGTGCCACTGCACTTCACCCTGGGTGACAGAGTGGGCCTCCTTTTCAAAAATAAAAATAAACTATGTAAAAAAAATAAAGAAGGCAGCGAATGAAACGTAACAACACCCCCTGAGTAGAGAACAGTACCCAGCTGCTGTGGAGTTGGCTGCTAACAGCTCATGGCTGACTTTTCTCCAGAGAATTGCCCTCAGCCAAATGGGAGCTGTCTCACTTCAGACATGATTCCCCTTCCCATACCCCATTCATGAGTAACCCACAGCCAAAGAAGAGAAATTGCTAGCATGGCGGTGTGAGGGGCACTGCGGGCCCACTCCCCAATAAAACTGGTGAAAATTATTTTTAAAACACACACACACACACAACAACAACAACCACCATTTAAAATAGCTGGAAATGGTCTCAAGGACATATGCAAATGCAGAAATATTTATTTAGGAAAATATACGCTGAGCACAGTGGCTAATGCCTGTATTCCCAGCACTTTGGGAGGCCAAGGCAGGTGGATCATGAGATCAGGAGTTCAAGACCAGCCTGGCCAACACGGTGAAACCCCATCTTTACTAAAAATACAAAAATTAGTCAGGCGTCGTGGCACACACTTGTAATTCCAGGGAGGCTGAGGTAGGAGAATCACTTGAACCTGGGAGGTGGAGGCTACAGTGAGCTGAGATTGCGCCACTGCATTCCAGCCTGGGCAACAAAGGGAGACTGTCTCAAAAAAACAAAAAAAGAAAGAAAGAAAATATAATAAAATTTGATATGAAAAGCAAGAGTCTGTTATATTTGAACCCAGCCATGCTCCCTCCCCCCCCTCCACCTTCCCAACTCAGTAAGGTGGAAACTCCACTCCAGACTGGTTTAGCAAAGAACACAGAGCTCCTTCTCTCCCTTAGTTCCCAGCTGGAAGGAAAGGGCATCAGTATTTCTCATCTGACTTCAGTTACCTATCCCAAAGTAAGTGTGGCTGACTGGTGGGGGCTCCTGTCTTCCTCTCAGCTTGCACTTATGGGGTGGAGACTCTACCTTGTTCAGTAGTACCCAGTGAGAATACTGGGACCCTAATTTCCCTCACTCCAGCTTATAAGGCAGTGATTTCATGCCAAGAAAAACAACTCAAGAATATCCAAGCCTACTGCCTCACTGTCACCAAATACTCAGTTCCCAAATGTAGTGTCACTCGAAGAAAAGAATGGCATTGTTTTTACCTCCAAGACTATGGCTCAGAATTTTTTGTTTTCCCCTAGGAGGAAAAACAGACCATAAAGTAGATAGCATCGAATTTCAAGAAACTACCTTTATTTGCAGTGAAGTGTGGAAAACCTAAGGACACTCTCAAAAACAGGAAGTTATGGTGAAAGACAGTTGGGAGGAAACTGGTAGGCTCATTAAACATACAGGCTAAACCAGAGGCCACTTGGTTTTCCTGAAAGAACTAAGGAAGGAAAGAGCTAGAGCAGCTTGTCTGGGATCAGGACAAATATAAAACACTGGTCTTGGAAACCATCCCTTCAAAGGAGCTGAATTTTATTGGTTTGGTCTATGAAGCAAGTTATGCCCCAGGACATATCAGCTGACAATTAGTGGAGTTTAACTGCTTGGTGTGGTCAGGGAAAGAGATGCCAAAATCACTGTCATGTGGGTAACTGGTCATACCCAAAGCTACCTACTTTAAGGAGCAACATCAGAGGCTAAATACTATGGAGGATAGGGGGAGTAGACTCCACTAGAATAATCCAGTCAGTTATTAAACGAATAAACAAGTGAATAATAATGACAAGCCCCTGAGGGGGAACTAGCACCAACAGTTGTTACAATATATTATCTAAAATGTTCAATTTCCAACAAAAAATTATAAGATGTGCAAAAGAAATAGGAAAGTATGACCCACACATTGGGAAAAAGCAAGCAACAGAAACTGCCCATGAGAGTGACTAGATGTTAGATTTCACAGACAAAGCTTTCCAAGTAGCCATTAGACATTCAATGAAATAAAGGAAACCATGATTAAATAAATAAAGGAAGGTCTGATTACAATGTGTGTTAAATGGAAAGCATCAACAAAAAGATAAAAATTTTTAAAAGAAACAAATGGAAATTCTGGAGTTGACAATTACAGTAACTAAAATGAGAAATTTGCTAGCGGGTATGAACAGATTTAAACTGGCAGAAGAAAGAATTAGAGAACTTGAGGATAGATTGATAGGGATTATACAATCAGAAGCGAAGAGAAAAAAAGAGAATGAAGAAATAACAGACTCAAAGAAATAAGGGGGCACTGGTAAGCATATCAACATACATGTAATGGGATTATCAGAAGAAGGAGAGTGAGAAAAAGGAGCAGAAAAAGAAACTGAAGAAATAATGGCTGAAACATCCCCCAAATTTATTGAAAAACAACAACCAACACTTCTGGGAATCTAAATAAACCCAAAGTAGGATAAACAAAAAAGATCCACAGACACCCCATAATTAAAATTCTGACAGCTAAAGACGAGAAAATCTTGAAAGCAGCAAGAAAATCTTGAAAGCTGCAAGAGAAAAATGATGTGTCACTTACAAGGGAACTCAGTAAGATCAAATTCTTAGCAGAAACATTGGAAATCAGAAAGCAGTGAAATAACATTCAATGTGCCCAAAGAAATAAGCTGTCAACCAAGAATCCTATATTCTTTTATTTTTTTTAATGATTTATTTATTTTACTTTAGGTGCATACTATATCTGGCATTTCTCCCCATGTTATCCCTCCCCATCCTCCCCCCCTCCCCCCCCCACCCCCCCACTGTCTCTCCCCTACCCCTACCCAACTGTCCCCTGTGTGTGATGCTCCTCTCCGAGTCCACATGTTCTCATTGTTCAACACCCACCTATGAGTGAGAACATACGGTGCTTGGCTTCCTGTTCTTGGGTCAGTTTGCTGAGAATGATGGTTTCCAGATTCATCCAAGTCCCTGCAAAGGACACGAACTCATCGTTTTTTATGGCTGTGTAGTATTCCTTGGTGTATATGTACCACATTTTCTTTGTCCAGTCTATCATTGATGGGTATTTGGGTTGGTTCCAGGTCTTTGCTATTGTACACAGGGCTGCAATGAACGTACGTGTGCATGTGTCTTTATAGTAGAACGATTTATAGTTCTTCGGGTATATACCCAATAGTGGGATTGCTGGATCAAATGGAATTTTTATTTCTAGATCCTTGAGAAATTGCCACACTGTCTTCCACAATGGTTGAACTAATTTACACTCCCACCAACTGTGTAAGAGTGTTCCTATTTCTCCACATCCTCTCTAGCATCTGTTGTCTCCAGATTTTTTAATGATCGCCATTCTAACTGGTGTGAGATGATATCTCAGTGTGGTTTTGATTTTCATTTCTCTAATGACCAGTGATGATGAGCATTTTTTCATATGTTTGTTGGCCTCATATATGTCCTCTTTTGAAAAGTGTTTGTTCATATCCTTCGCCCACTTTTGAATGGGGTTGTTTGTTTTTTTCTTGTATATCTGTTTTGGTTCTTTGTAGATTCTGGATATTAGCCCTTTGTCAGATGGGTAGATTGCAAAAATATTTTGCCAGTCTGTGTCTTTTGATTAGGGCATTTAGGCCATTTACACTCAATGTTAATATTGTTATGTGTGAATTTGATCCTGCCATTTTGTTATTGGCTGGTTTTCTTTCTCATTAGTTGACTCATTTTCTTCATTGCATTTTTGGTGTTTGCCAACTGGTTTGCTATTGCAGTGACTGGTACTTGTTCCCTTCCATGCTTAGTGTTTCTTTCAGGAGCTCTTGTAGGGCAGGTCTGGTGGTGACAAAATCTCTCAATAATTGCTTGTCCATAAAGGATTTTATTTATCCTTCATTTATGAAGCTCAGTTTGGCTGGATATGAGATTCTGGGTTGAAAGTTCTTTTCTTTAAGGATGTTGAATATTGGCCCCCACCCTCTTCTGGCTTGTAGGGTTTCTGCTGTGAGTCTGATTGGCTTCCCTCTGTGGGTGACCTGACCTTTCTCTCTGGCTGTCCTTAGCATTTTTTCCTTCATTTTGACCCTGGTGAATCTGACAATTATGTGCCTTGGGGTTGCTCTTCTTGAGGAATATCTTTGTGGAGTTCTCTGTATTTCTTGAATTTGAAATTTGGACTGCCTTGCTAGGCTTGGGTAGTTCTCCTGGATAATATCCTGGAGTGTGTTTTCCAGCTTGGATTCATTCTCTCTGTCATATTCAGGTACACCGATCAAGCGTAGATTAGGTTTTTTCACATAATCCCATATTTCTTGGAGGCTTTGTTCGTTTCTTTTCACTCTTTTTTCTCTTGTATTGCCTTCTCTTTTTTACTTCATTGAGTTGATCTTCAATCTCTGATATCCTTTCTTCTGCTTGATTGATTCGGCTATTAAAACTTGTGTTTGCTTCATGTAGTTCTCGTGCTGTGTTCTTCAACTCCATCAACTCGTTTATGTTCTTCTCTAAGCTGGTTATTCTAGTTAGCATTTCATCTAACCTTTTTTCAAGGGTTTTGGTTTCTTTGCATTGAGTTAGAACGTGTTCCTTTAGCTCTGAGAAGTTTGTTATTATCCACCTTCTGAATCCTGTTTCTGTCAATTCTTCGCACTCCTTCTCAGTCAAGTTGTGATCCTGTGTTGTTGAGTTGTGATCCCTTGAAAGAGAAGAGGTGTTCTGGTCTTTGGTGGTTTCACCTTTTTTGCACTGTTTTTTTCCCATCTTTGTGGATTTACCTGGCTGTGGTGTCAGAGAGGTGCTTGATGAGGTCGCTTGTCTGCCTGTGGGGGCGCTACTAGGTTTCTAGGGTCTCCTTCAGGTTACTAGGGAAGATTCCTGTGTCTTTTTTGTTTATGCTGGGAGATTAGGCCCACCTCTTCTGCTGACCTGTAGGCGCTGCTGGGTTGTCGAGAACACCGTCCCGTTGCTACATAGGCTTCCTGTGTTTTTTGTTAAAACATGTAGCCCAGTCCCACCCCTCTAGTGGTGGGTTATACCCTTCCTCCACTGGGCTGGATCATTCAGGGTTCCTTTCAGACTGTGGCACTGGCTACGCAACCCACTAGAGTCAGAGCTTCAGCCCTCTGGGGTTTGTGGGGGAGGTTAGGGACCCGCCCAGCCGCACCCGGCAGTCTCCCCCTTTCAGCTTTCTCTCTCCGGTCATGGGGTAGGGGCTGCCCAGCTGCTCCTGCTTACAGCTCCCTCTCTCCCGGGTGGGGGAGGGGGGCGATAGCTCAGTCTGCAGACTCTTATTCAACTCCGCACTTGTAATTCCCGGCTCTTGACTGGCAAAAATCCCCTGTTCTATGTATTGCTGAGGCTTTGGGGAAGCGCTGTATCTGGACTGGAGTGCCAGAGGTGGAGCCTCCGACTCACTGGTCAGATGCACTTTCTGGGTGAAGCAGCACCCCCTCCCCCGCCTCGGTCTGCCCTGAGTGGACTTTGCTCACCCTGGACCAGACCCGTTGAAATGCACCTGGTAACTCGGTTGGAGCTAGGAGATCTCTGGGTTTCTGCGTCTCTTCGCTGGGTGTTGTGCGCTGGAGTTGTGTCTAATCTGCCATCTTGGATCCTCCCCCTGAATCCTACATTCTTAAAGCTATCTTTCAAAAATGAAGGCAAAATAAAGACATTCCCAGATAAACAAAAACTGGGAGAATTTTTGCTAGCAGCTCTCCCTTACAAGCAATACTAAAGAAAATTATTCAGGCTGAAAGCAGTGTTCCAGACAGTAATTTGAATCCTAAAAAATAAAACAAGACAAAAACAAAAACTACCAGTAAAGGTAAATAAGTAATTTAAACAGAGAGCATAAATGCATTTTCTTTTCCTTTCCCCTCAACTGATTTAAAAACAAGTTGAATAAAAAACATGTATGTAATGTATTGTTTGGTCTATAACATATAGAAATGTAATATATTTGCCAATAACAGCACAAAGGAGGTGGGTAGGAGCAAAGCTGTACTGTGCTAAAGAAATGACTCCAGGCCAAGTGTGGTGGCTCACACCTGTAATCCCAGCACTTTGGGAGGCCAAGACAGGTGGGTCACTTGAGGTCAGGAGTTGGAAACCAGTCTGGCTAACATGGTAAAGCCCCATCTCTACTAAAAATACAAAAATTAGCCAGATGTGGTGATGCACACCTGTAATCCCAGCTGCTCAGGAGGCTGAGGTGGGAGAATCACTTGAACTTAGGGGACAGATGTTGCAGTGAGCTGAGATCATGCCATTGCACTCCAGCCTAAGTGACAGAATGAGATCCTGTCTCAAAAATAAATAAATAAGTAAGGAAAAAATGACTCCATATAGTAACTCAAATCCAGAAAAACAAATGAAAAGAACCAGAAGTGATCAGTAAGAAGATTAATATAACAAAACCTATAAAATATATACTTACTCTCATTTCTTCACTCAGCTTCTATAAAACACATGAAAACATATAAAATAATGATTAAAACAATATATTTTTAGTTTTGTAACATTTATAAATGTAATATGTATAATAATAATACCACAAAAAAGAGAAGAGGGAATAGAGCTATATAGAAATAATGTTTCTGTATCTCATTGGAATTAAGTTAGTATAAACCTAAAGTTGTTTCTGAAGAGTTAAGTTGTATATAATGAGCCTAGAATAACCACTAAGGAAACGACTAAAAAATATATAGCAAAAATCATTAAAGTAAGTATATGACTTCATTAAAAATATTCATTTGATGCATTAAATGAATATTTAATGAATATATGACACATCAAATGAATATTTAAATCATTAAAGCTGTAAAGAGGAATAGAGGAACAAAAAGTATGTGACACATAGAAAACAAAAAATCAAATGGCATGCATAAATCCAACTCTATAAATAAAAACATTAAATGTGAATGAATTAGACAATACAATCAAAAGAAAAAATTGTCAGACTGGATTAAAGAAAGGAAAATCTCACTATATGCTGTCCACAGGAGAAATATTTTGATTCAAAGATACGAATAAATTGAAAGTAAAAGATTAAGAAAATACATAGCATGCAAGTAGCAACTACAGGAAAGCTGGAGCAGGTATACTACTACCAGATTAAATAGACTTTAAAATTTTTAAACATTAGTAGAGATTTAAAGAATCATTATAAAATGTCAGTCCATGAAGAAGATATAACAACTATAAACATATATGTATCTAGTTACAGAGCACCAAAATATGTGTGACAAAAACTGGCAGAAATGAAGGGAGAAACAGTCAATTCAATAATATTTGGAGACTCCTATACTCCATTTACAATAATAAATAGAACAACTAGGCCAGAAGACTGAGAAGGATATAGACTACTTAACACTTTGAAAATAAGAGGCATTTATGTTACATTCCATTCAACAACACCAGAATATATATTCTTCTTAAGAGCACATGGATTACTCTCCATGATAGACCATCTGCTAAGCCATAAAATAAACCTAAATAAGTTTAAAAGAACAGAATTAATACAAAGTATGTTCTCCCATCACAATGGAATGATGTTAAAAAGTAAAAACAGAAACTCAGGAAACTCACAATTATGTGGAAATTTAAAAAACACAATTCTAAATGCCCAATATGTCAAAGAAAAAATCAAAAGGGAAATTAGAAAATGCTCTGAGATGAATAAAAATGAAGACATAACATTTCCAAACTTAAGGGATGCAGCTAGAATAGTGCTTAGAAGGAAGTTTGTAGTTGTAAATACCTAAAGTAAGAAATAAGAAAGATCTCAGCTGGGCGCAGTGGCTCATGCCTATAATCCCAACACTTTGGGAGGTGGAGGTGGGTGGATCACAAGGTCAGGAGTTCGAGACCAGCCTAGCCAAGATGGTGAAATCCTGTCTCTACTAAAAATACAAAAATTAGCTGGGTGTGGTGGCAGGCACCTGTAATCCAAGCCACTGAGGAGGGTGAAGCAGGAGAATCACTTGAACCCGGGAGGCAGAGATTGCAGTGAGCCAAGATTATACCACTGTGACAGAGCAAGACTCCGTCTAAAAAAAAAAAAAAAAGAAATAGAAATATCTCAAATTGTAACCTCACATTCCATCTTAAGACACTGAAAAAAGAAGACCAAACTAAACCCAAAGAAAGCAGGAGGAAGGAAATATTGGATACTAGACCAGAAATCAATAAAGTAGAGAATTGAAAAATCACTTAACACAATTTGGTTTTTTGAAAAATCGACAAAACTGACAAATTTTTAGCTAGATTAACCAAGGAAAACAGAAAGAAGACTCAAGTGATCAGAATCTGAAATAAAAGAGGAAACATTATTACTGACCACATAGAAATAAAAAGCATTGTAAAGGAATACTGTAAACCATTATATGCCAATAAATTAGATATTTTAGGTGAAATGGACACATTTCTGAAAAGACACAAACTACCAAAACAGACTCTAGAAGAAATAGACAAACTACATAGGTCTATAACAAAAAAAGAGATTGAATTAGTAATATAAAACTACACGCAAAGAAAAGCCCAGGCCCAGAGAGCTACTCTGCTAAATCTTATCAAATATTTATAAAAACAGTTAGTACCAAGGCTTCACAAACTTTTCCAAAAACAGAAGAGGAAAGAACACTTCCAAAGTAATTCCATGAGGCCATTACCCTGATATCAAACCAAAGACATCAAAAGAAAAGAAAGCTGCAGGCCAGTATCTTTTATAAATACGGACACAAAAATGCCCAACAAAATACTACCAAACAGACTCTAGACGAAAATAAAAAGAATTATATACCCAAAAGACTTATATACCAAAAAGAATTACATACCAAGAATTATATACCATGAGATTTATCCCAGGAATGAAAGGTTGGTTTAACCTCCAAAAACCAATTAACGTGATATACCATATTAACAGTAAAAAAAACAAAACCACATAATTGGCTCAAACACAGAAACAGCATTTGACAAAAGCCAGACATGCATACCTCTATCATAACATCTCATGTACCTCATAAATGTATACACCTACTATCTAGTACCCACAAAACTTAAAAATAAAAACCTCAGGGCCAGGCCCAGTGGCTCATGCCTGTTATCCCAGCACTTTGGGAGGTTAAGACAGGAGGATTGCTTGAGCTCAGGAGTTGGAGACCAGCCTGGGCAAAATAGTGAGACTATGTCTCTACAAAACATAAAAAATTAGCCAGGCATGATGGCGCATGCCTGTGGTTCCAACTACCCAGGAGGATCACTTGAGCCCAGGAGGCTGAGCCTGCAGTGAGCTGTGATCATGACACTGCACTCCAGCCTGGGCAACAGAGCGAGACCCTGTCTCAGAAAAAAAAAAAGAGAAAAGTCCAACACCCTTTCATGATAAAAACACTAAAAAACTAAGACTAGAAGGCAGCTAAACCTGATAAAGAGCATCTGCAGACAACCACAGTTAACATCATGGTGAAAGACTGTGTCCTTTGCTTTCCTCCTGAGATCAAGAACAAGATAAAGATGCCTACTTTTACTACTGCTTCTATTCAACATTGTACTGGAGATTTTTGCCAGAGCAATTAGGCAAGAACAAGAAATAAAAGGCATCCAGGTTGGATAAGGAGTAAAACTATGCTTATTCACAGATGACATGATCTTATATATATATATATATATATATATATATAAATAACCCTGAGGAATCTACTAAAAAACTATTAAAACTAATAATTGAGTTCAGCATGGTTACAGAATATAAAATAAAAAAGATCAATTGTATTTTTATATACTTGCACTGAACAATCCAAAAATGAAATTAAAAACAATTTTGTCAGGCATGATGGCACATGCCTGTAATTCCAATGCTTTGGAAGCCTGACACAAAGGATTGTTTGAGGTCAGGCGTTTAAGACCAGCATAGACATCTTAGCAAGATCCTGTCTCTACAAAAATAAATAAATAAATACACAAAAAATTAGCCAGATATAGTGGCATGTGCCTGTAGTTTGGGCTACTTAGGAGGCTGAAGTGGTACAATGGCTTGAGCCCAGGAGGTTGAGGCAACAGTGAGCTATCACCATGGCACTGCACTCCAGCCTGGGCAATAGAGCAAGAAGACCCTGTCTCAAAATGAACAAACAAATAAACAAAACTATTTCAGTTAGAATAGCATCAGAAATAACAAAACACTTAGGAATAAATTTAACAAAACAAGTGCAAAACCTACACTCTGAAAACTAGAAACTATTGTTGAAGGAAATTAAAGAAGATCTAAATAAGATGATGTTGCTAATGTGACAATATTCCCCAAATTTATCTATAGATTCAATACCTATCTGAATCCCCCAACTGAATCCCAGCAGACTTCATTGTAGAAATTGACAAGCTGATTCTAAAATTCATACGGAATTACGAGAGACTCAGAATAGTCAGAACAATCTTAAAAAAGAAGAACAAAGATAGAAAGACTCAAATTTTCTAATTTCAAAACTTACTACAAAACAACATTAATTAGCTAGGCACAGTGGCTCACGTCTGTAATCCTAGCACTTTGGGAGGCTGAAGTGGGAGGATTGCTTGAGCCCAGGAGTTCAAGATAAGCCTGGGCAACACAGTGAGGACCTGCTTCTATAAAAAACACAAAAATTAGCTGGGTGTGGTGGTACAAACATATGATCCCAACTTCTTGGAGGCTGAGGTGGGAAGATCACTTGAGCCCAGGAGATGGAGGCTGCAGTGAGCTGTGTTTGCACCACTTCACTCCAGCCTGGGTGACAGAGTGGGACCCGCCTCAAAACAAAACCAAACATAACATTAATCAAGACTGTGGCACTGGCATAAGGATAGACATCGAGATCAATAGAATAGAACTGAGAGGCCATAAGTAAATATGTCTATTGCCAACTGACTTCTGAAAAGAGTGCCAAGATCACTTAATGGGGAAGGAAAAATCTTTTTAACGAGTGGTGCTGGGACAATTGCATAGTCACATACAAAAGAGTAAAATTGGATGCTAACTTCACACCATATACAAAAATTAACTCAAAATGGATCAAAGACCTAAATGTAAAAGCTAAACCTATAAAACTCTCAGGCCAGGCATAGTGGCTCATGCCTGTAATCCCAACACTTTGGAAGGCCAAGGTGGGAGGATCACATGAGGCCAGCAGTTCAAGACCAGGCTAGGAAACATAGTGAGACCCTTTCTATACAAAACAAATTTTTTAAAAAATTAGCTGGGCGTGGTGGCACGCACCTGTAGTCCTAGCTACTCAGGAGGCTGAGGCAAGAGGATCACTTGTGCTCAAGAGTTTGAGGCAACGATGAACTATGATCATGCTTTCCAGTCTAGGCAACAAACCAAGATCTCATCTGTAAAAAAAAAAAAACAACTCTCAGAAGAAAACATAGGGGTTAATCTCCATGACTTTGATTTGACAATGGAGTGTTACATATGGCACCAAATGTGTGAGCAATAAAAGAAAAACTAAATTAGACTTCATTAAAATGAAATTCTTTTGTGCTTCAAAGGACACAATCAAGAAAATTAAAATACCCACAGAATGGATGAATATATTTGCAAATAATATGTCTGATAAGGGACTTGTGCTAGAAAGTATAAAGAACTTTTACAGCTCAATAATAAAAAGATATTCCAATTGTAAAATGGGCAATAAATCTAAATAGACATTTCTCCAAAGATGATATATGAATGGCCAATGAGCACTTAGAAAGACGGTCTACATCATTAGTCAGCAGGGGAATGCAAATCAAATCACAATAAGATACCACTTCACACCCACAAGGATGGCTAGAGTTAGAAGGCCAGAGAATAGCAGGTATTGTTGAGGATCTAGAAAAATCAGAATTCTCAAACGCAGCTCATTGGAATGTAAAATGGTATAGCCACTTTGGAAAACAGTCTGGCAGTTTTCTCAAACAATTATACAGGGAGTTACCATATAACCAAGAAATTTCACCTCTAAATATATATATAACAGAAATGCAAACCTGTGTCTAAACAAACATGCAAATGTTTATAGCATCACTATTCATAGTAGCGAGAAGGTAGACACAACTCGAATTTCTATCAGCTGATGAATGGATAAACAAAATGTGTATATCCATACAGAGGAATATTTTTTGGCAACAAAAAGAAATGAAGTACATGCTACAACATGGATGAATCTTGAAAACGTTATGCTAAGTGAGAGATGCCAGTTTTAAGAGACTGCATATTGTGTATGACTCCGTTTGTACAGAATGTTCACAGTAAGGAAATTTATAGCGACACAAAGTAGATTAGTGGTTGCTTAGGGCTGGGGGGATGGAGTACAGGGAGGTGACAATTAAGAGTACAGGATTTCTTTTTGATGTGATGAAAATATTCTAAAATTAATGATGGTGATAGTTGCACGTCTGTGAATATGCTAAAACCACTAAAGCATACCCTTAAAGTTGGTGAATTGTATGGTATATGTACACCTCAATAATGATGTCTTAAAAAAAAAGCTGGCTGGGTGCGGTGGCTCACACCTGTAATCCCAACACTTTGGGAGGCTGAGGCAAGCAGATCATGAGGTCAAGAGATCGAGACCATCCTGGCCAACATGGTGAAACCCCGTCTCTACTAAAAATACAAAAAAATCAGCTGACCGTGGTGGCACACACCTGTAGTCCCAGCTACTCGGGAGGCTGAGGCAGAAGGATTGCTTGAACCCAGGAGGCAGAGGTTGCAGTGAACTGAGATCATGCCAGTGGACTCCAGCCTGGAGACAGAGTGAGACTCCGTCTCAAAAGAAAAGAAAAGAAAAAAGCTAGCTTCCTGACTCAAAGTAGGATCAGCACTGCAGTACAAGTCACACTTCAGAGGTTTCTGAGTGATCAGGCTACTCAGGCTGAGACCACATCCTTGTCTAGCTTCTTCTTCCTGTGTTACCTAGCTTTCTCATTCCCTCTCTTCTGACAGCGTGGCCTCCACAAATCATATGCCCTCAATAATTCTGTCTCAGGTTCCACTTCCAGGGAACTGGACACAGATGATTGGTATCGAAATCAGTTCTAGTAAGCAGACTCTAAGACTGGAAATTGCTACAACATTCGCCTGGGGTGAACTAGGATGGGATATACTGATGGAATACAAAGGCTCATATCATATCTCTGTCATTTGACAGTACAGGAGTCTATCAGGTATCTATTGCTATGTAACAAATCACCCCTAAACATAATGGCTTAAAATGATAATTTATTATTTCTGACAATTCTGCAATGAATTCTGTTCCAAAGATTGTCATGGCATATGTTGATTGGCTTATTCTTCTAGTCCAGTTGGTATAGACTGGAGTAGGTGATGGGCTGGTAGGTCAGCTGGGCTCAGCTGAAGTTAGCAGTCTATTTTCTTTTTTAAAATAGCTGTCTTTCTTTCTTTCCTTCTTTCTCTTTCTTTCCCTTCCTTTTCCCTTTCTTTCTTCTTTCTTTGTTTTCTTTCTCTTTCTCTCTCTTTCCTTCTTTCTCCTCTCTCCCTTCCTTCTTTCCTTCCTTCCCTTCTTTCGCTCGCTTTTCTTCTTTCACAGGATCTCACTCTGTCACCCAGGCTGGAGTGCATTGGTGTGATCATAGCCCACTGCAGCCTTGAACTCCTGGGTTCAAATAATCCTCCTGCCTCAGCCTCCCAAAGAGCTGGGACCACAGGCATGTGCCACCATGCCCAGTTAATTTAAAAAAAATTTTTTTTGAAATGGAGTCTCACTCTGTCACCCAGACTGGAGTGCAGTGCTACAATCTCAGCTTACTGCAACCTCTGCCTCCCAGGTTCAAGTGATTCTCCTGCCTCAGCCTCCTGAGTAGCTGGGACTACAGGTGGCTACTGTAAGGGTTATTGCCGAGTTTAAAATGAGGAAACTGAGACCAGCCTAGGAAAATTAAATGCCAATTTATTAAGCTCCCAGGCGAGGTTCTGTGGTCCGGGAAAGGGGGGCCAGAGAAGTTGCGCTTGACTACTCCTGGGCGTAGGGTTTTATAGGGAGTGAAGACGTTTGATTGGTTGTGGAGAAACAGGACATGGACGGCGCAAGCTGCTATTGGTAGGTAGGCGGGATTTTCGGTGAGCGGCTGCCCAGGGGGGAGTGGGACCTGGACGGAACAAAATGCTATTGGGCAGGTTTTGGCTGGGGCTTGTTTTAAACTTCGGCGGGGTTTTCCAACGGTGGGTTAGGTGCGGTGCAGAGTTTAGTGTTGAGTGCAGATTCTGGTGCGGAGTGCAGAAGTGGGCGTTGGGGAAGGCACGTGGCAGAGCTAGATGCTAAGTGCAGGGCTTGATGGGGAGCACGGAGTGGTGACTAGTTTCCAGGCGCAGAGCGGGATGGGCGTGTCTGAACTCCAAGCGAGGCAACCGGTCTTACAGCTACCACCACGTCCAGGTAATTTTTTTGTATTATTAGTAGAGATGGGGTTTCACCATGTTGGTCAGGCTGGTCTCAAACTCCTGACCTCAAATGATTTGCCTGCCTTGGCCTTCCAAAGTATTGGGATTACAGGTGTGAGCCACTGCACCCAGCCTAAAAAAAAAAAAAAAAAAAAAAAAAACTGTACAGAAGGGGTGTCTCACTATATAGCTTAGGTCCTGGCCTCAAGTAATCCTCCCACCTCAGCCTCCAAAAGTGTTGGGATTACAGGTGTGAGCCACTACACATGACCAAAACACAGATGTGCTTTTTTTTTTTTTTAAAAAACACAATTGGAGTAAATGATATGCACTGTTTTACACTGGCTTTTCCATTTAATAATATGGCCTGACACAATTATTCCCTGCTACTTCCTTTCTCTTTCCCTGCTGCATAGTATCCCAGAGTTGTATCATACTTTATTTAACCAGTCCCTTAGTCTTATAGTGAACATCTTTATAGAAGTCACTGAGCATGTGCACATGAGCCTGAGTAGATCAGGAGGACAAAGTCTTAAAAATGGAATTGCAGAGTCAAGGGTCAGTGCTTACTACATTATGATAAATATTGCCAAATGGTTCCTCCTAGATCCGAGCCTCAGTTTTCTCATCCGCTAGTTTTAATAAAAGTACCTACTTCAAAGGGATGTTGCAAGGTTTCTGCTCAATAATCCATGCCAGTCAAGTAAGGCAAGATTCCACTCGCACAGATGCCAAAAAGAAGACTGCATCTTAAGTAAAGGCTCCGTTAGGGGAGCTAACTGTTAGAAAAACCTTAGGCTAATTGACCAGTCTGGGAGTTTACTATGGAAACCAAGAGTCACTGGGTCATCCGCATCAACACTGAAATCACCTGGGATGATAGAACTACTGTCAAACAGGAACTAAATTCTTCCTGGAATGTGGATGAGTGAGAATAGGAGGGAAGGTGATACAGGCCAGTGGAACCAGTCTCTAAGGAGGAGGTGTTTTTACACAAAAGTGGAGAGGTTTGGGTTAAAAAAAAGCACTGGCCTTTCCTCTAGGATGAAGAATGAAAATGAACTCCCCCACACTCAAGGTGCTACAGCAGAAGAGGGTTGCAGTTAAGGCCAAGAGATGAAAGAGTTTGAGGCTACAGGAAGATTGGCTTAGCAAAGACTGTAGTTCCACAGATGCAACTCATTGGTTCCATAAAGAGTTTTGAGAGCCAGTCCTGACCTAGGTTTGGGAGGGGTGGGAACACAAGGAAGGTGGAGAGAGAGTGGAAGGACAGCAGCAGCGCAGTGCTGGCAGATGAGAGGAGGTCTTCATGGCTGGAAAGGTGGTCGTGTCAGGAGGGGTGATTTATTTATCTTATTGTTCTTTTCAAGTTTTTTGAGTAGTGCTGAAGAGCATGTGAAATCTGTTAAGAGAAGCTAGCAAGACAGTTGTAGCCATAGCTGGAAATAAGTCTCCCCAGTTTACGGTGAGTTTTTGCCAAAACTTTCAATTTCCCCACCAACTTCCTGACAACCATTATGAAAACAAACAGTAAAGAGTCAAATTCAAAAATAGGAAGCAATAGATAAAACTATTAAGATGAAAAGCTATGTTTCTAAGGGGAAAAAGTAAAAAAAATAAAAAGAGGAAGGAAAGAATCATGGTTCAAACACATGAAACAAATTCAAAGCAGAAAAACCAGAAGCTTAATCATTCATCTGGAGAAATTAATAGCACAGTTTAAGTGTAAAATTATTTTTAAAGGAATTTAAAATCATGTAAAATATGAAAATGAACACCAACAAAAAGTATTAAAATGACCTTTAAAAATGACTAAATAAATCCAAAGCCAGTATACGATGTTCAGGTAATAAAAGGTAGTAAAAGGCTAAGAGCAGAAATTATAAAATAAATAAAAATAAAGAAGCTAAATATAAAGTTCTTCAAATGGTCTATAAAAACTAAGCTAAATAATTTAAAATGTAAAGAATTTTTTAAAAAGACAGAAACAAGTAAAACTGGAAGATCAAAAATATTGAAGATAAAATAGTGACTGCTAAAGTACAGCAGGGTGAAAAAAGAAAAAGATGAAAGAAAAACAACCCCCAAAAAAGATTAAAAATCAAACAAAATGCTAGAAAAATAAAGCATTGTTAAAATTCCATACAAAATAAAAAGTTTAAGAAGAAAACATTAAAAACAAAAAGAAATATGAAAAGATTGGAAAGATAAAATTAGAAAATAGAAAAACTTGAAAAGTGAATAATATAATAAAATTCAAAATAATTCAAAGCAACATGTCGGAATAAAAAACATAGTAAGACAACACAAAGATTCAAAGGCAAAAAAGACTTCGGATTAAATAAGGTACAAAATACACATGAAAAATAGTTAAGGGTGAGGGTTTAAGAAGGAATTAAGGGTTGAAGCAGCCAGGATAGGGGAACTGAAAGGAGGTCCTGGATGGGGCAGAGAAAGGGAGCAGGACCCCAGCCCCCAACCCCCAGTGGCTCCTCCAGGAAAGGAACCACACTACAATAATAAGCAGCTGGCAGCCGAAATCTGTCAAAGCAACAGGGCCTGCCAGGAGGCCCCTCACTCCTCGAATGTGCCCAGCCGCAGCTGCAGCAGTCAATAATCTCTATGGATGACAGGCACCTTTTCACTTTAAGAGTCACTAACAGTACAGGACCTGTAAAAGCATGCACAAGCTTGAAGACACACTAATTCGTCCTTCGTAGCTTCATGCTCTTAGGTAAATTTTCTAACTTCTCAAAGCCTCAAGTTTCTCATCAGAAAAACAGGAATAATCACACCTATCTTATAAGGCTATTTTGAAGACTCCACAAGATAAAACTTACAAATTATGCTACAAACCATGAATGAATGACAGCCTTTATTATTTATATTATTAGCTTGCTAGAAGAAAAAAAGTTCTTTTTGTTGCAGCTATACAGAAAAAAAGACAAAATGTTTTTAAGGTGTTAAGATTTTCTCGAGGGAGAACCAGAAAAGATTCAACTGGGCCATCTTCTTTTTTATTTGTTTTTGTTTTTGTTTGTTTGTTTTTTGCTTAAAACAACACAGATTTATTTTTTACAGTTCTGGAGCTCAGAAGTTTTAAAATCAAGGTGTCAGCAGAGCTGTGTTCCAGCTGGAGACTCGAGGGGGAGAATCTGTTTCCTTGGTCTCTTCCAGCTTTATTCCTTGTCTCTTCCAGCTTCATTCCACCTGCATTCTTTGGTTTGTGACCTCTTGCCCCTATCTTTAAAGTCAGCAGCATCTTCAACCCTCCCCCCTCCCTTTCTCTCTCTTCCATGACTCCCATTTCCATTATCACATCTCCTTCTGAATCTATCTTTCTGAATCTGAAAACAGACTTTTGCGATTATATCAGGCCCATTTGGATAATCTTCCCATTTCAAAATCCTTAACTTACTCACATCTGCCAAGTCCCTTTTGCATGTAAGGCAACAAATTCACAGGTTCCAAGGATTAGGATATAGACATCTTTAGGGTATCATTATTCTGTTTACCACATCCCTTGAAAGGATTAGCCTACTATCCAGCAAAAAGAGCATAGGTTTTAGCCCTGACTCTTAGTAGCGGCAAATTATTCAGATCTGCCTCCAAAGACCATGTAGACATTAGACCTCTGCAGTTATGATTATTGCCCCAGATCCTTGATCCTTATGCCCAGCACTGAGTCTAGTGGCAAACAGACTCTTCCTCCAAAAGTGCCAGGGGGAGGACTCCTGTGGTTTGTGGTGAAAGCCAAGGGGACAACCTACCCTAGACATGTTACCATCCCAGCTCAATAGGAAGTCACAAGGAAGGTAAAACAGGAAGGAAAACTGGTCAGAAGGAGAAGAGAAACTCAACCAGCTTTCTACACTTTCTGAGCTCCACTTGAATAGACTCTGTGTGCATGTGTATGTATGGTGAAATTCATATAACATAAAATTCACCATCTCAATTACAGTTCAGTGCTGTTGGTACATTCACAATGCTGTGCAACTACCACCACGGTCTCTCTCTAGTTCCAGAACATTTTCACCACAATTTCCCATAAAATCCCTGGACCCACTAAGCTGTCACTCTCCATTCCCCACTCCTTCCAACCCCTAGCAACCATTAATCTTCCTTCTGTCTCTTTGGAATGTCATATTCTAAGTATTTCATGTAAGTGGAATCACATAACATGTGGCTTTGTGTCTGATTTCTTTCACTTAGCATAATATTTTCAAGGTCCATCCATGTAGTAGCATGTATCAGTATTCTATTACTTCTTATGGCCTAAGGATATTCCATTGTATGAATATAGTGAATTTTGTTTATCCATTTATTAGTTGATGAACATTTGGGTTGTTTCCACCTTTTGGCTATTGTGAATAGTGCTGCTTATAAACATTCATGTATAATTTTTCATTTGATTACTGGTTTTCATTTCTTTTGAGACTATAACTAGAAGTAGAATTGGTGGGCCATATGATAAACCTATGTTTAATAGGCCATTTTAAAAAAATACTATATAGATAAAACAATTTTTAAAAACCATTATCATATTCTGTTAGTAAGAAAGAGCTCTTAAGCCATCATGAGAAAAGGAAAAGAAAGAGAAAAACAAAACAAAACATGCATTAGGATACAGATTCCGTTGCTGTAAAAGAAACCAAAGTAACAGTGGCCTAGACAAAATAAGAGTTTATCTTTTAATTAGGTAACAGTCATGAGGTGAGGGCTACCTCCTTCTGTCTTCAACATGCAGCTCCCAAAATGGTTCCTCCAGTCTCTACCACACCTAGGGTGACAAACCCATCAGTTTGCCTGAGACTTTACCAGTTTTCTCACAGAAAGTCCTGCATCAGGAACCCATATAAACTGAGACACTCCAGCCTGTATCATTCCAGCTAACAGGAGAGGGAGAAGAGAAAGTGAAGTAAAGGTCCTATCTTCCCTTTAAAGTGAAGACTTAGACGTATATTTATTGTTTCTGTTCTTATCTCATTAGCCAACAGTCCCATGAGCACATCTGTTTATAAGGAAGGCTTAGAAATGTAATCTGGAGCTGGACAACTATGGACCCA
Organism: Ateles fusciceps; assembly: GCA_036589455.1. Lineage (NCBI taxonomy): Eukaryota > Metazoa > Chordata > Mammalia > Primates > Atelidae > Ateles > Ateles fusciceps. The sequence continues at coordinate 1,328,246 of JAZHEH010000053.1, read as the reverse complement.
GCTAAAAATGGAGGATTCATGACTAAAGAAGGAGGAACATAGCTAGGCAGAGACAACTAGCTGTCTCTGCCAACACACATGATAAAGAAAGGTACCAGGACATGATGCAAGTAGGGAGAGGTATGCAAGGAAAAAATGCAGTATGTCACATGTGGTATGTCATTACTTGGTTTATAAGTTTGGTTGCTAAGTGGTTGTTTCTTCTTTGGATACTTATGATTCACCAATTGGTAGTAGTGCCATATTAAACAGGTGTCCCTTCCTTCCTCCCTTCTTCCCTTCATCCCTTCCTTCCTTCCTTTTTCTTTCAGTCTTCCTTTTTAATAAGGAACATGACTTTATCAGTCAGGATCCTGGCAGTAGTAGCATGGGTAAGAGAGATAACTGAGGAGAGTGGAATGAAGACATATACAGGGGAAGGGAAACCACAGGGATGGTGCAATACTCCAGGGCTAGCAACCAGGTAGAACCATTACCATTCCTGTCTGAAAGGAGCCTGGAAGGAGTAGCTGTGGCTGTCCAGAGGGCCACCCAAAAGGTACTGTGGCCTCCACTAAAGGAATAAAGTTAACCCAAGGGCCAGAAGGGAAAGAAAGAGCCTGGGGGAATAAACACTCACCCCTCTCTCCTGCCTTCTCAGTCTCCTGCCCCGACAGGAGGATCAGCCTCTTGGGGCACAGAGAAAGGAGAAGGGCCAATCTGGAGTGGCAGGTACAAAACAGTCAGCAAATCAACTTTTCATTAAAACAGTCCAACTGTACAGTTAATAAGTATGACTTAAATGAATTAATAAACATTACATAATTAACTTACCTTTTAAATTTGCCTTAGTATTGTTGATTACAGCTTAATTGAATCCAGGCCAGGAGCGGGAGCTCATGCCTGTAATCCCAGCATTTTGGGAGGCCAAGGTGGGAGTTGGAGACCAGCCTGGCCAACATGGTAAAACCCTATCTCTTCTAAAAATACCACCACCACCAAAAACAACAAAAAAATTAGCCAGGCATGGTGGTGTATGCCTGTAATCCTAGGTATTTGGGAGCCTGAGGTGGAGGATTGACCCCCAGAGGCAGAGGTTGCAGTGAGCTGAGATCACACCACTGCACACTCCAGCCTGGGCAACAGAGCAAGACTCCATCTCAAATAAATAAACAAATAAATAAAAACAAACAAACAAACAAATTCACTGAATCTTAGTCTTACGTAGATTTGCAATTCCCACTGGAACTCACCTTGAATCTGATTTTGAAGCCTGATCTAGGACTCCTGCTTAGCCACCAGATTCATTTTGTAGGTTTCTGTATCTGTTTTCAGTAGGATATTTTACCATATTATGAAACGTGTTTTGTTTATCACTGCAATTATCCCTTTGACGTAGCTTATTTGCTAGAAATGCACTACCCCTTCTAATAAAAACAAATACACAAAACAAAACAAGCCATCTTTTTGAGTATGCACTTGTCTGGGGCTTCCAGCGAGATGTTTTAAATAGGTTCCATGCTACCAGTAGGTTATTAATCTTAAAAATTCTACCTTTCATTATAAAGAAGGCATATAAATCAGTAAGACCAGTACTAACTCCCTAACTAACCAATGGACAAAGGATATAAATACATTTTTTTAAAGAGTAAGAAATATTCAGCTTTACTTGTAATCTAAGAAAATCAGTTTTAAAACCAACCAGGTACAATTTTGTTTGCTAGAAAATCCTAGGAATCATCCTGGATTCCTCCTATACTTTCAGCCCCTCTCTAAGCATCACCAAAGGATTTAGTATTTCAACATACCATGCAGCAGACAAGAGCTGCAAACACTTGCCTGTTGAAGGTTGTACTAAGAGGATACAGAACTTGGATAAATTATTTTTGTGGTGAGTAAAAGGTACTATAATTGGCACCATCAAGCTCAAACACCCATGGAAATAGACTGTGGTGAGCCACAGGAAGTAAGCACAGCCACTTTAGGAATGTCCCATGAAGAGCACCTGTGAGTAAGGCCACTGTGTGAAAATAGGGGGATATGTTGGCATGGGTTGCATCCTGACTCTCCTGTTTTTCACACCTCACATCCAATCCATTGGCAAACCCTTTAAAATACATCTAAAATCTGACTGCCTCTCACCACCTCTAGTGCTACCAATATCTCCCACCTGGACCAATAGCCTCCTAACTGAACCCCCAACTTCTGCTCTTGTCCCAAAGAGGATTCTTCTCAAACACATCAGATCATTATCTGAAAACCTTCCAGTGGCTTCCCATTTTGCTGAAACTAGAAACTAGAGGGCTTGCAGTGTCTGTAAGGACCGACACTGGCCTTCTGTGGCCCGTTGACCTCATTCCCCTTCATTCAGCCTCCTGTAGTCACTCTGGTCTCCATGGGGCACGCCAGGCACACTCTTGCCTTAGAGCACAGGCTAGCCTCTCTGTCAGGAATGCTCTTTCCACAGTTACCCACATGGCTTGTTCTCTCACATCCTCAGGTCTCTGCCGAGAGTTCACCTTCTCACTTAGGAGCCTGTTCTTAGCTTTATTTTCCTTCATAGTACTTTTTATCTTCTGACAGTCTGTGCAATAGACTACTATACTTTTTGCCATCTCCCTACTATTATGTAAGTTCCAGGAGGGCAAGAATTTTTTCTGTTTTATTAATTATGGCCTAGAAACAAGTCCAAGCACGTAGTAGGTGTTCAGTAAGTCTATTTCTATTTCATTGCTATATCTGAGAAATAAAAAATTAAGCTGTAAGTATCCTTGGACTGGACTTGCATCTGAACTAACACACCTTTCTTACCAGTATCCTATCTCATAGTGTCACCATCTACCCCACAGCTCAAGCCAGAAACCTAGGAATCATCCTGGATTCCTCCTATACTTTCAGCCCCTCTCTAAGCATCACCAAGCCCCGCTGATTGTTCCTCATTTTTTTCCAGTCCCTTCTATGTCCTTCCACCTGACTGCTACTAGTCTGAATTAAGCCACTATCATCTCCCCCTCTAGAGTAAGAAAAGTCTCCCGACTCATCTCCCTACTGCTCTTACCTTTTCCAATTTATAATTCATTATGTACTTCATCAAAGGGATATTTCAGAATGCAGATCTGCACAGAGATGCTTAAACTCCCTCAGTCGTTGCCCTTTACCTTAAGCATATGGTTCAGATTCCTTAACATGGCTTAAGAAACCCTTTCCATCTGGGCACCATGTAACTCTTTAGCCTCTTTTCTGTAGGTCTACATGCTCTTCCCATGGTATGAAATGCTCTCTCCATCTCCTCTTTGCCTGGTTTACAGATTTGGTGTCACTTCTTTCAGAAGGCTGGAGCTTTGACAGAATCCTCTACTTCCCCATCATAGCATCCACCACTCACTTTGTCAACTACTCCCATACCCCGCCTCACTTACTCACCCTACTCTGTGAGTCCTGCAAGAATGATAATGAAGCCTTGGTGCTCAGTCCAGTCTCAGGGAGTAAGAGATGGCATTGGAGCTATATCTCAAAGCTAAGCAGGAATTAGGCTTTGAAGAAGGGATAGGCATTCTGAGTTCTCAGTATAGCATGAGAAAAACTATGAAATCAAGAAACAGCAGCATAGGGGTGGTGAAATATAGCTATGTTCACATTACTCAAGGTTAATATGAGCAGAGGAGGAGCAAGTGGGGGAGAGGCACAGAGGAACTCAAAAGCCATGTCGAGGGTCTTTGGATTGCTCTTTCCAGCCACTGAAGGGTTTTTGCTATGGTCAGATTGCACTTTGAGAAGACCATTCTGGTAGTTTTGAGGATGACACATAGCAGGTCAGGGGAGCAGTGAGGGGATTCCAATTCTCTGGAGCCACATTATGCATGGTGACTATGCATAATGTTCCTTGAATATTCCTTATCATTAGTTCTAACAGCCAAGACAAGCTTTCAGGTTCAATAATTAAGCCAATAATATGCTTAAGTTTTTATGGAGGTGAGAAAATAGTCATGATAATTTTTCTGTTGGAGAAATATTTAAGGTAATCTCTGAAATATTTCATTTCTCATGATATTTCCCCTATTTTCCAAGGTTAGGTTTTCTGCAGCTCTTGTTAAACCAGGAGCTGGAAGGATGAAACTCAAAGAATGGATAAAATCAGTTTTAATTTATTCTGGCTTTGTGATAAGAAATGAGAGGAATGCCTTTCTGACTTTAGAGAGTTCAAAAAAACTCTAGACCAAAAGAATCTATCAGACTTTAAAAAAAATCATTGATGGTTTTCACCAGCAATTTTCTTAACACCATCTCACTTTTCTTAACTCTTTCATCTCACCAGTTCAACTGTGAGTTCCTGGATAGTTTAAGAGTTATGACTCTTTGTACCTTATATACATGTTTCATATTTCACAAAGTGAACCATCTCTTTCTTGATATATTCAAATAATTTTTCTTATTCTTAAGAGAAACATGCTGTGATACTTGGCTATTTTTAAATCAATTTTATAAATACTGTGATGGAATATGTAGGCAAAATATGCATAACTAAACAACCCTTTTTCTTTCATTAAAATATTTTCATATCTGCCTATCTACCTAATGTACATTATTTTATCTAACCCTGTGTGGTAGATGTGAGTGGAATAATTTTATCTGTGAGAAAACCAAGCCCCAATCAAATTAGATAATGTGTCCAATCATCCAGTAAGTGACAAAGCTAGGGCACAAATCAAGGCTTGTGAGTCAAGCCTTGTTCTTTCTGTTGTGCATTTGCCTCTGCTTGCGTCTATCATTCTACTAGTGTAATTAAGAGTCTACAGCAACACCATGAATAGCACCAAAAGAAAGATCCCTCACCCCCAGGAAAGATTTTAGAGGCTAAAAGGACTCTGTGGGAGATGAACCTAATGACAAAAGTAGAGATCTGAGGCGGCAGGACTCAGAAGCACAGCTGATTGTGGGTATATTGAGATACAGATGAGAAAGCTTTGTAGAGTCTTTAAAACACCTCTCAGATCCTACTATTACAGCCTACACATAAAGCAGAGCAATTATGTTGGATTTATGTTTATTTCACAGGTCATCATCACTTTATTGCCTGTTTTATTTTAGCTCTGTAAGCCTTTAGATACTTGATTAGAAGATAGCAATATTAAAAATAAAATGAGTTATTTAAAAATTCTTCTTAATTTTCTTTTAGTAGTTTTATGGTATTATTTTTTCCAGTTTAAATCTCTGACCTTCTGGTATAAGGTGTGAGGTAAGGATTCAACTTAATCTGTTTTCAGATGACTACTGAGTTTGTGCTGTGGAACTGTTTGTCCTATTTGTAGCCACCCAGTGTCATTTGAATCTTATTTCTATACTTGGGGGATGCTCTCAAATCATATTCTGCTTCATCAAAGTAAGGCAGATCCAAAGTCAATTCCCCAGCTTCTCTTGTTGCTCTGAAGAAGGTGCATGACCTAGGTTTCATCAACTAGATATGCATTAATGAGATCTTGATTTGGGAAAGAACATCATAAGAAGGCAGGTATTACCAAACATAATTCCTGAAGACAGTGATGAAGCACAGCAGAAAAAATATGGAGAAGTCAGCAACAGCAACAGCACAACTATGGTGTGAAGTATGGTGCCAGTACAAGAATGGCACAGTCATTCCTTTGAATAGTTGGACAGGCTAATTGTTTCCAAATGTTTCACCTCAAAGCCTAATAACTCTCTGGCCCATCTGGAAAATTTGTAATCTATTAATAATGTTTAATATAGTTCTTTTCTGTTAAAACTGTCTCAGATTTTATCCAATAATTGCAAATTAGGACCTATTAATATATGTACTGACACCATTTATTGAATAATTTATCTTTTTCTCCACTGAGATAAATTGCACTTTTGGTGGACTTCTATCAGTTCCTGATATGGCTTCTGGAAAGACAGTATCAAGAACCAGATTTACCTTACTATTTGAAACAACAAACAAAAAACTAGACAAAATACATGAAACAATGGGTTTCAGACATGACATCAAGTGGTGAGGACAGTGATCACTAAGAAAGGTGAAGCAAATAAAGTAAGCCCTATGATCGTTCCAGCTTACTTTCTTTTTATTTTCTTCCTCATTTCCTCAGATCTTCAGTACCATGATGGGGCAACTTACTTCTCTGAGAAAGCTTTCAGGACACGGTGCAGGATGCAGGAACTCAGGCAAGACCTGGAAGTCTCAATTGAATAGAGTCAGGAGAGGGAAGTCTAAGGCACCTAGAGTTCCCACACATAGTGGCATAGGGGAAGGGGTTGCAAAAGAGAAAGTTCGAGATTCTGTAAAAGATTCACCTTGTCATCAGCTAAATACTGATCAGAGTATGCAAATTAACTACTCAAAGCTAGAGAATTAACTGTCTCAATGGAATGTGGTCACCAGTCACAGAAGGCTAGGAATGGTCCATGGTTATACCAGGCAGAGTGAAAAACATCATAATTCAGGGGACATTGGGTAGAGTCCTCTGAAGGTAAAAGCAAACCCTAGACTAATTGCCTCAATAGTATGGTAAAGTTAGCCCTATTGCAAAAGCTGCTTGTTCCAGTTAACAAAGTTCAAAAGAAAGCCTCAAAAGGATAAAACTGTTTTTAAGTAGCCTAGCTGCATCTCATAACAAAGCTCAGTAGTATTTGAAGGAATATAAGAATATCCAGCACCCAGCAGAGTGAAATTCACAATATCTGAAATTTGATCAAAAATTATGAGACATACTATGCATAAAATATGAAGGAAAAAAAATCAGTCAATTGAAACAGACCCAGAAATGTTATAGAGGATAGAATTAGTAGGCAGGGGTATTAAAAACAATGATTATAAATGTATCTCATATGATCAAGAAGATAGAGGAAAGCATGAGAATGTGAAGGAGAGACAAGGAATATGACCCAAACTGTACTTCTAGAGATGACAAAAACCAATGTCTGTAGTGAAAAATACCAAAGACGGGATTAGCAGCATATTAGACATTACAGAAGAAAAAAATTAGGAAACTTGAAGGCTGAGCAACAAAAAATAATCCAAAATAAAACATACAGGGTTAAAAGGCTGAAAAACAATTTAACAGAACATGAAAGAGCTGTGAGACAACTTCAAATAGTCTAATTTACATGCAATAAGAGTATCAAAAGGAGATGAGAGAGAGGAGAAAACAAAAAATATTAAAGTAAGGACTCCAAAATTTTCAAATCATTTGAAAATATAAACCTCAGATCCAAGAAGATCAATAATTTTAAGTATAAAACATGAATAAAACTATACGCATAAGCAAATTGCCTAAACTCACCAGCACACATACACTACAAGAAAGGTTAAAGGAAGTCCTACAGGCAGAGGGAAAAGGATACCAGAAGGAAATCTGGATCTATGCAAAAGAATGAAAAAAATCACAAATGATAACTACATGGATAACTATATAAGACTTTTTCTTATTACCTTATTCTCTCTAATAGATAATTGACTTTAAACAAAAATAATAAAAATGTATTTTGGAGTTTATGACATATGTGAAAGTAAAAATGCAAAACAAATGTATCATAAAGGACTGAAAATGGCAGAATAGCGAAGTTCAAAACCGTGTCTGGCTTCTTTTTTTTTTTTTTTTTTTTGAGATGGAGTCTCGCTCTATCACCCAGTCTGGACTGCAGTGGCGTGATCTCGGTTCACCACAACCTCTGCCACCCGGGTTCCAGCAATTCTCCTGCCTCAGCCTCCTGAACAGCTAGGACCACTGGCATGCACCACCCACACTCAGCTAATTTTTGTATTTTTAGTAGAGACAGTGTTTTACCATGTTAACCAGGACGGTCTCAATCTCTTGACCTCATGATCCACCTGCTTTGGCCTCCCAAAGTGCTGGGATTACAGGCATGAGCCACCACGCCTGGCCAAAAACTGTATCTGTTTTCTAAAGCAATGGTTAAGTTAGCAAGAGCTGTCATAGTCAACTTTTGCAGAAATCTGGAACATGATAAAAAACTTACAACATCCAGAGGAAGCTAAATGAAGAAAGCAGCAGCCACATTTTAGTAAGGGAGCATTGTAGCATTTTAACTTACCCACCTCCAAAATCCACTTTCTAGATCAGCAGCAGCAGCCACTAAACAAGTCTTAAGGCATTTTAAAAGATTGAAATTATACAAGGTATCTTTTTGACCACAGGTGAATTAAACTAGAAATCATTAACAGAAAGAAAACTAGAAAATTCACAAAGTATAAATTAAACAACACAGTCTTAACCAATGAGTCAAAGACGAATTACAAGGGAAGTTAGAATGTATCTTGAGACAAAGGAAAATAAAAACACAACATACCAAAACTTATGAGATTCAGCAAATACAGTGCTCAGAGAGAAATTCATACCCGAAACATGATATTAAAAAAAAGAAAGATCTTAAATCAATAATTCAACTGCACACCTTAAGAAACAAGGAAAAGGAGAACAAACTAAGTCCAAAGCTAGGAGAATGAAGGAAGTAATGAAAATTGAAAATAAATGCAAAAGAGATTAGAAAAAATAGAATTAATGACCCCCAAAGTTGATTCTTTGAATATCAACAAAATTGACAAACATTTAGCTAGACTGATCAAGAAAAAAAGAGAGAAGGCTCAAATTACTAAAGTTGGAAATGAAAGTGGAGATATTACTAAGAACCTTATAAAAATAAAAATATTGTAAGAGAATACTATGAACACTTGTATACCAACAAATTAGATAACATAGATGAAATGGAAAAATTCCTAAAAACATACAAACCACTAAAACTTATGAAGAAGAACTTGGGCAGTTTAAATCTATTGCTTACATATTCCTTCTCAATTCCTCTAACCTTGTATATTCTGAAGAAACTTCCTTCTTTGCATAGTCCTTAGATTACCTGATTCCTTGCCTTTTTCTCTGTCTGTGTTGTCCAGGATCCGAACAGATCTATAATGAGTAAAGAGACTGTAATCTCTTAATCAGTAATTAAAAACCTCCCAGCAAAGAAAACTACAAGACTAGATGGCATTAATGATTAATTCTACCTGGTTCCTTTAAGCATATTGTCTTGCTTTGTCCCATTTTTTTCTTTTCAGGTATTTGTGCCCTGTCCTTGAATGACAAGCATTTAAAATTCTTTTCTACGATGTGTACGTATGTGCCCCAGGTTTTTCTCTAGTTATGCTCTGCTCATCTAAGTCTGCCTGGTACATTTGCTGATCTCATAGATGTGCTGGTATTTCTTGTCCCTCTTAGCCATGCCTGGTCATGTTCAATATGCCAAAATGAATCCTGGACAACACAGACAGAGAAAAAGGCAAGGAATCAGGTAATCTAAGGACTATGCAAAGACGGAAGTTGCTTCAGAATACACAAGGTTAGAGGAACTGAGAAGGAATATGTAAGCAATAGATTTAAACTGCCCCAAGGTCAGCACAATATTTATTGAGCAACAACAGTGTGCTAGTAACTATAGATTCAAATAAAAGTAAGACAGGATTGAAAAGCCAAAGCAGAATCTTAGAATGAGAAGGCAGGCAAACCCAGTTCAGATGCAGGGAATACAAAAAGATTAGGGTAAAGGTTGAGTCAAAGGCAAATTCATCAGAGATCATGTTCATCTTTGGGCGAAGAGTTTCAAATGTGGATCAGAGTCAGCCTAGCTGTTATCAGAGGAGTAATAAAAGTAAACAAGAGACTGCTGCCTCTACTCTGGATGTAGAAAACTTCAAGATAATGTTGTTTTAACTGTAATGATGAGAATGAGTTAAAATGTATAGAAGCATGGCTATTTTAAGCCCCTTAGAGAGTTTGCAAAGAAACCTAATGAATGAAAATTCAGGAAGTGACAAGCCCTCCTAGTAGAGAAGCAACCCATGGTAAAGCAGCAACTTCAGCAAAAGAAAATATCCATAGATGGAGGCAATAATAAAGCAGCTGAGGCTGGGTGCACTGCTCATGCCTGTAATCCCGGCACATTGGGAGGCTGAGGTGGGAGGATTGCTTGAGCCCAGGAGTTTGAAACTAGCTTAGGCGACATAGTGAGACCTCATTTCTAATAATAATAATAATAATAATAAATTAAAAAAAAAACAGCTCAATTTTTAATGCAATTGTAATGATGGGATGTGGGACAGTTTTGAATTCCTGGATGGAGAAGACATAGGGGAGTCTGAACCAAACTGCCAAGTCTTTTCCATAGGCCTTTACACTGAGTGCTCACAAAACAGGGTAGGGTAGAAGACCTGAGAGACAGATGTGCTGTACCTGTGGAAGTCTGAGGATGAAGCAAGAGAATGGAGGAGCAATCTGGGCTTTACACTGAATATGAGGGAGCAATTGCCTACCAGTGAGGAAGAGACAGGTAAGCTGAGAGACAACCTTCCTGAATCAGGCAGCAGCCATCTATGTCTTGGGGGAGCTCATCAAGATCCACTCAGGAGTAGTCACATGGAACCTGCTGACATTTGTGCACACATCAAAAGAAAGAAGACAAATCCTCCAGGAACTCAAGACTCTAAGCCCTGCTTGAAAAAAAGTCTTGACATTAGAGGCCAGGACTAAGGTGAGGCAAATAAAGCAGATAAGGCACTTGCCTTGAGTACAAAAAGGGAAGGCCAAAACACTCAATTAATTATCATAGTAAATGATCTTTTAATGCAATATTTTAAAAATTCAGTTGTGCAAAGAGGCCATGATGAGCAAAATATGAAAATTTTAAAAAGGCCTGAAGTGGTGGCTCACACCTATAATCCCAGCACTCAAGGCAAGAGGATTGCTTGAGCCCAGGAGTTTGAGACCATCCTGGGGATCATAGGAAGACCCTGTCTCTACAAAAAATAAAAAATAAAAATGAAAATAATTAATTTTTTTAATTAAAAGATTTAAAAATAAAGACAGAAATGGTCTTACTGATTTTTCCTTATGCTTCAGGATTGAGTATTTCTTGGCATAGCCTTTACTGATCCTGTCTCTTTTTGCACCTCAGCAAAAGCCTCACTTGCCTCATTTTAGTCCTGGCCTTGACTTGCTCTCAAATAATTCAAAGTATGTAACAAACCGAGTCTAATTAACAAACACAAAGCCCAGTCTCATTCAATTTCAGACTAGATTGTCCAACCCCCCCACATTAACAGTATGACAGAAAAAGAGATACACCTTTGTTTCTTTGGCAGAAACAAAGCCAAAGCACCCTATCCAACTGACAGTATAGAACACACAGAAAAAAAAAAAGACCTTCCCTACAAAAGCTACTCCATAAAATTGGGAGAGGTAACTGTTCCACCAGATATGCAGATATAAATGCAGAGACATAAGAAACACAAAAAAGCAGGGAAACATAATATCTCCAAAGGAGCACAATAATTCTCCAGTAACAGAACCCCCAAAAAAGGAAATCTATGAAATGCCAGAAAAGGAATTCAGAATATTGACCTTAAGGAAACTCAGCAAGACACAAGATAATACAGATAGGCAACTCAATGGAATCAGAAAAACTATTCAGGATCTGAATGACAAATTCAACAAAGAGATATATTTCATAAAAAATAATCAGACATAAATCTTGGATCTAAAGAATTCACTGATTGGAATTAAAAACACCAAAAAACAAATGAGAGATTCAACAATAGATTGGATCAAGCAGAAGAAAGAATTTCTGACTCAAAGACAGAGTCAGAACTATCCCCATCAGACTAAAAATAATAATAATATTTTTAAAAGACTAAAGAAAGCATACAGGAATTATGGGACACCAACAAGGGAACACATTTTAACATTTTGGGAGTTGCAGAAGGAGAAGAGATGGGGAAAGGCATATAAAACATGTTTAATGAAATAATAAATGAAAACTTTCCAAGTCTTAAGAGAGATATTCAGATTCATGAAGCTCAGAGGTTCCCAACAGATTCAACACAAAAGGTTCTCCTGAGGAACATTATAGTCAAACTGTCTTGACAGTTTGACTATAACATTGAAGACAAAGAGATAATTCTACAAACAGCAGGGGGAAAAGAGTCAAGTCACGTGTACAAGAATCCCTATTAGATTAACAGGAGATTTCTCTACAGAAACCTTATAGACCAAGAAAGAATGGGAAGATGTATTGAATACTCTGGGAGAAAACCCAAACTCATAGCAAAGAATACTATATCCAGAGCAAACATCCTTCAGAAATGAAGGAAAAATAAAGTCTCTCCCAAACAAGCAAAATCTGAAGGAATTCATCACCACTAAACTGGCCTTACAAGAAATGCTTATGAGAATCCTACATCTTGAAGTGAAAAGATGATAATTACAATCATAACACATGAAAGTATAAAATTTAGTGGTAGAGCAGATGCACAAATGAGAAAGAGACTCAAACCTTATCCCCCATAGAAAACCACTGAACAGCGAAGATGAACAATAAAAGAGGACAGAAAACAATATATACAAAACAACCGAAAAACAATTAACCAAATAAAAGGAGTCAGTCCTTACCTATCAATAATAACTTTGAATGTAAATAGATTAAATGCTCCAATTAAAAAATATAGATTGGCTGAGGGAATTTTAAAAAGGCCTAACTATTATATAACATATGCAGCCTTCAAGAAATACACTTCACCTATAAAGACACATACAGACTAACAGAAAAGTATGAAAGAAGGATATTATACACAATGTAAACCAAAAAGAAGCAGGAATAGCTATACATATATAAGATAAAATAGACTTTAAGTCAAAAACTAAAAGAATACAAAGAAGGCCATTCTATAATGATAAAAGGACTAATTCAAAAAGAAGATATAACAATTGTAAATATATATATGCCCCAAACACTGGGGCTTACAGTTATATAAAGCATATATTATTACATATAAAGGGAGAGATAGACTCCAACACAATAATAGTTGAAGGCTTTAATATCCCAATCTCAGCATTGGACAGATAATCTATACAGAAAATCCACAAAGAAACATCAAATTTAAAGTGCACTATAGGGCCAGGCATGGTGGCTTACACCTGTAATCCCAGCATTTTGGGAGATTGAGGTGGGCAGATCTCTTGAGCTCAGGAGTTTGAGACCAGCCTGGGAAACATGGTGAAACCCCATTTCTACAAAAAATACAAAAATTAGCTGGGTGTGGTGGCATGTGCCTGAGGTCCCAGGCACTTGGGGGGCTGAGGCAGGAGGATCATTTGAGTCTGGGAGGTTGAGGCTGCAGTGAGTCATGATTGTGCTACTGCACTCCAGCCTGGGCAACAGAGCAAGACCCTGTTTCGAAAATAAATAAATAAATAAATAAATAAACTGCACAATAGACCAAATGGGACTTAAGAGAGATTTACAGAGCATTGCATTCAACAGATAAAGAATACACATTCTTCTCATCACCTATGGAACATTCTTCAGGATAGACAGGATATCAGGCCATAAAACAAGTCAACCAATATTTAAAAGTTAAAATTATATCGTGTTTTTTTTCTGACCACAATAGAATAAAACTAGAAATCAACAACAAGAGGAATTTTAGAACTGTACAAATGCATGGAAATTTAACAACATGCTCTTAAACAACCAATGAATCAATGAAGACATCAAAAAGCAAATTTAAAAATTTATTGAAACAAATGAAAATGAAAACATAACATACCAAAACATATGGGATACAACAATAACAGTACTAAGAGGGAATTTATAGCAATAAATGCTTATATCAAAAAAGTAGAAAGGTTTCAAATAAACAATCTAATGAAAGACCCCAAGAAACTAGAAAATCAAGAACCAAACCCAAAGTTATAGAAGGAAAGAAATCATGAAGACCAGAGCAGAAATAAATGAAACAGAGACTAAAGCAAAACTAGAAAGCATCAACAAAATTAAAAGTTTGTTTTTTGGAAAGATAAAATTAACAAATCATTAGCTAGACTAAGAAAAAAGAAGACTCAGAATAAATAAAACCAGAAATAAAAAAGGAACATTACCACTGATGCCAGAGATATATAACGGATTATTAGAGACTATTATGAATAACTATATGCCAACAAATTGGAAAATAAAGAGAAAATGGATAAATTCCTGGACATATACAACTTACCACAATTGAACCAAGAAGAAATAGAAAACCAGCACAGATGAATAATGAATAATGAGACTAAATCAGTAATAAAAAGGCTCTGAACAAAGAAAATCCCAGGACTGGATGGCTTCACTGCTGAATTGTATAAAATATTTAAAGAAAAACTAATACCAATTCTTCTCAAACTATTCCAAAAAATTGAAGTGAAGGAAATTCTTGCTAACTCATTTTACAACGCCAGCACTACCCTGATACCAAGACCAGCAAGCATACAACAACAAAAGAAAACTGCAGGCTAATATCTGTGATGAATACATAGATGTGAACCTCCTTAACAGAATACTGGCAAACCAAGTCCAATAGCACCTCCGAGATCAAGTAAGAGATTTATCCTAGTGATGCAAGGAAGGCTCAGCATATGCACATCAATAAATATGATACACCACATTAACAGAATGAAAAAAACACATATGATCATCTCAATAGACGCAGAAAAAGTATTTGATAAAATTCAACATCTCTCCATGATGAAAACTCTAAAAAACTCAGGTATGGAGGGAACATACCTCAAAAGAATAAAGGCTGCATACAACAAACCCACAGCCTGCATCATACTGAATAAGGAAAAGTTGAATGTTTTTTCTCTAAGACCTAGAACATGACAACATTCCTACTTGCACTACTTGTATTCAATATAGTGCTGGAAACTGTAGACCAGGCCAGCGGAATTATGCAAGAGAGAAAAAAGGCATTCAAATTGGAAAAGAGGAAGTCAAATTGTCCTGTGTGCAGATGACATGATCTATACATAAAAAAACTCAAGACTCCACCAAAACATTCTTAGAACTGATAAATTAAGTAAAGTTGGAGGATGTAAAATCAGCCTACAAAAATCCAAAATGAATGTGAGGTTGGGTGCAGTGGCTAACACCTGTAATCCCAACACTTTGGGAGGACAAGGTGGGAGGGTCGCTTGAAGCCAAGAGTTTGAGATCAGCCTGGGCAACATAGCAAGATACTGTCTCCAAAAAAAAAAAAAAAAAAAAAAAAAATCAAATGAAGGTGAAATGAAAACTTATTGAATAGATGAAAGCTGAAATAATTTATCTCCAGCAGGTCTGAACTTCAAGATATACTAAAAGAAGTTCATTAGTATAAAATAAGTGCTCGGCTTCACCTGAAAACTGCAAAAATTAATGGTTTAGATTTATGTGTAGTAAACTTATTTAAACTTTTTCCATAAGCAGAAAAATTAAGACAACTTATTTGAAAACAAAGATGAAGTCTCATCTTCCAATTGACTTTCTCGTTAATTTCTTCCAAATTAAGGTCTTAAAGTGGTGACTGACTTTTTTTTCAGAATGAACCCTTTCACAACATTGTATAGCCTGTGGTAAGTATGAAGGGAAGGAAGACATATTTAAGAGCTTTACTATCAGTATAACTCTTTGTGGTTGAATTGTGTTCTTTTCTTGTCTGTTAAGTTGAAATACAAACCAACATTGATATTCACTTTCCAATATGTTAAAATGTAATGTTACCTATGAAAAGTATTTTTCGTGTAATTGTGTTGTCTTGTGTATATACCTCAAAGTCAAATCAATGGCTTTCAAGTATGTTCTAAAACATAAACAACACAAAAATGAATAATATTCTTAGTTATAAACATAGATGTTTTGCCATTGCTGCTAAATGCCATTTTGTACTTCTTTCCTTATGCTCTCTGTATTGCATTAAACAACCCCCAGTGCTGTTGAACTGCTCTTATTTTTTTAAAAAAAGAAAAAATCTTGACATTGCATACATTTTTTGGTTAATCAAATCATATACATGGAAATATGTAATGTAAATGAGTTGAATATATATCAAATTTTATATATATTACCAATGGGCAGAAATTTACAGTAAGCAAATATTTTATTATTCCCTTTATTTGTCCTTACTGATATTTAACTTACTGAAAAACATATAAATCTATTTATTAAGGCTGATTAGGCTGAAGGGAAATTATATCAGATGGAAGTCTGGTTTTGCAGGAAGGGTTGCAGAAACAGTAAAGATGTTGGAAAATATAAAGGGCAGAAAAGGAAAACAAATGAAACACTAAGATACTGTATTTAAACACAAACAAATTAATAGTAGCCAAAACCTGAAAACAGGTCAGGTATCCATCAACAAAGCATGGACATACAAGCAGGGCACTGTGGCTCACACCTGTAATTTCAGCACTTTGGGAGGCCAAGGCAGGTGGATCACCTGAGGTTAGGAGTTCAAGACCAGCCTTACCAACATGGTGAAACCCCGTCTGTACTAAAAACTACAAAAATTAGCCAGACATGGTGGCACACCCCTGTAGTCCCAGCTACCTGGGAAGCTGAGGGAGGAGAATTGGTTGAACTGCGGAGGTGGAGAGTGCAGTGAGCTGAGTTCACATCACTGTACTCTAGCCTGGGCAACAGAGCAAGACTCTGTCTCAAAACAAAACAAAAAATCAAAGCATGTACATACAAACTGTGGCATATTCAGACGTCGGGGTACTACCCAACAATAAAAAGGAACAAACTTCCTATAGATGTGATTACCTGGATGAATCTTAAAAACATGTTGAGTAAAGGAAGCTAGACACAAAAGAGTATATATTGTATTACTTCATTTAAATTAAACCACAGGCAAAGCTAATTTATGATGATAGAAAGTGGAACAGTTGCTCTTGGAAGGAGTATTGACTTAAAAAAAACATGAAATATTTAGGGGTCATGGACATGTTCTGTATCAGACTTTGGCAAATCTTTTCTATAAGGAACAAAAGTATTAATATTTTTGTTTTTCAGGGCCACATAGTCTCTGTTAAAACTATTTAAGTTTACCACTGTAGCGTGAAATCAGCTACAAATAAAACATAAACAAATGGGTATGGCTATGTTCTATTAAAATATTCTTTATAGCTGAGGGCAGTGGCTCATCCCTGTAATCCCAGCACTTTGGGAGGCCAAGGTGGGTGGATCACTTGAGCTCAGGATTTGAGGCCAGCCTGGACAACATGATGAGACCTCATCTCTATTTAAAAAAAAATAAAATAAAATAAAAATTAAAACAATATCTTTGTAGATACAGATAATTTAATAATAATATAATAATTTGTGTAGACACAAATTATTTCCACGACCCCTAAATATTCCCTCATATAATTTGTGTAGACACAAATAAGTGCAGGGCACTATGTAGACACAAATTATGTAACATTTGAATTTAATATAATTTTAATGGGTCACAAAACATTATTGTTCTTGCTTCCCCCTCATATATTAAAAAATGTAAAAACCACTCTTGAAAGGCTGTTGAAAATCAGGCAGTGAAACAGATTTGGCTTGTGGCTGTAGTTTACTGATCCCTGTTCTATATCTTGATGGGGTATAGGTTATTTGGATGTATGCAAGTCATAAGCTGATAAAAATGTTCACTTAAGATCTGCGTATTTCTCTGGATATAAATTATTCCTCAACAGAAAAAGTCTTTAAAAATACCCAGAGGCAAGGAGCTTAGCGCTGACACTCTGGGATGACTTTATTGTCACCGGTGCTTTGCATTAACAGAAATAACCTCAGACATTTAGATTTTCACATTAAACACAAGTTATTCTTGTGCTATTTAAGGGAAGCAAATTTAGGCAAAAATATTGTGCTCTAATTGTTTTGAAATTGAGAAATCAAGGTCAAGCATATTCCAAACTTTCTGTTGTCAACTTTCTTAAAGGCGTCTGGAAACTTCTGATATCCTCTAGAGCAAGGCTTGACACAGTATGTTGGTGTCAGGTTTTGACTGGAACATATATACTGGAGCTTGGATAATTTTTACTAATCAGCGGAAGTGATTTCTGACAATACCTACAGGCTAAAATATATTTGTTGGCAGTTTCAATATCCTGCTGCTCAGTCCTCCATCTGTCTTCACCTCAGTGTATCCTTTGACGTTACTGCATGGTCTTCCAAGTTTGAAGTTCTTTTGGCTTGTTTCCAGAATGCACCTCTTGCCTGGTTCTCCTCCTACTTCTAAGAGAGCTCTTGGTCTTTTCAATGCTCATTGCTGGTCCCTGCATGAATGCCCTACCTCACCCTCCTTGGGCTCTGACATCCATGTCAGACCACTCTCCTACATACACACTCTCTTCCCCCTCCTCAGGCTCTGTAACTCATGCCAGGCCTCCTTCTCATGTAAACAGTCTCTTCACTTTGTTTGGGCTCCAACATACCCACTAGGCTGACCCCATTCATGGATGTCCTCCTCACCGCACTTAGACTCTAGATACCTCAGGCTGGGTTAACCTTTTGTGTGTACACCCTTCTCACCTACTTGGGCTCTGACTTCCCATGCCAGGCTATTACTCCTTACTCTTTACAGCTCTAACATCCCATGGCAGACAGCTTCTCTTTATTAATACCTATCTTTTTCTGCCTCTCGTAATGGCCTCAAGACTGAAATGTTCAGAAAGAGGAAAGGAAAGAGAAAAAATAAGTAGAGGGAAGGGAATTTTAAAATATTTTAGTGGATTTAAAAATATTTAGCATTCCCTGGAACTTATTTTCGTGAATGTTGATATAGTAATCTTTTTTATATATACCTTATATACATTATTTTTTTTTTTTTTTTTTGAGACAGGGTCTTGCTTTGTCATCCAGGCTGGAGTGCAATGGTGTGATCTCGGCTCACTGCAACCTCTGCCTCCTGGGTTTAAGGTGCAAGTGATTCTCCTATCTCAGCCTCCTGAGTAGCTGGAATTATGGGTGTGCACCAGTACACCCAGCTAATTTTTGTACTTTTAATAGAGATGGAGTCTCACCATGTTGGCTAGGCTGGTCTCAAACTCCTAACCAGAAGTTATCTGCCACCTCAGCCTCCCAAAGTGCTAGGATTACTGGTATGAGTCACTGCACCTGGTTTATACATACATTTTTAATGGATAATCAATAGACCTCAAAGCATGTATTGAATTGTTTATTCTTTACACACACTAGAAATACTGTCAATCATAAACTAGTTTTTAATTTTTAGTATATATTGGGTCTGTTTCTGTGTTCTCTTAATTACTTATATATTTATGTCTTCATATTTTTTCTTTGTTCATGGTTTCATTAGAGGAGAAATGACATATTTATCAGCTCGTATAAGGAAACAGAATTTTTCATCTTCTCTATATATGTCAGTAAAGTCTAATTTTCTTCATATACATTGTATTCATTTCATGTGTTTATTTTTAGATATTCTGTGTTTTATTATTAATGGTTTCTTTTTTCTAATGTATGTTCTAATTGATGCTTGCTAAGGAATAGGAATTCTTTTTATTTTCATTTGTTGATCTTTTATTGCATTATCTTTTTGACTCTTGTTTTAATTCTAGTAATTTGTCACTAATGTTTTTGAGTTATCTAATTTTGTGGGCTTTTTGTTCCATTCCAATGTTTATGTTGTATTATTTTTCTTGTCTTATTACATTAGCAATTAACTTCTATTGTAACTTGAATAGTAGTGACAGCACTGGGCATTCTTATCTTGCTCCTGACTTTCATGAGAATCTTTTTAAAATTTTACAATTAGTAAATTGTAAAGTATATTTCTGATAGATATTCTTTACAAAGCTATAAAACTTTTCTTCTATTTATAGTTTGCTAAGAGTTTTTATAATGAATGAAAATGAAGTATATAAGATTTTTGGTGTATCTATTAAGATAATCATATGTATTTTCTCCTTTAATCTGTTAATGTAGTAGATTCCGTTAATGAGATTTAAAAAATAAATTTTAAAAGTAACATAGGGATATATTTGCCTTACAAAATGATTACAGGCAGTGGGGGAGATTGGGGAGATGTTGGTCAAAGGACACAAACTTTCAGTTAGACAGCAGGAGTAAGTTCAAAAGATCAACTGTACATCATGGTGACTATAGTTAATGACAATATATTGTATATTTGAAAATTGCTAAGAGTGGACTTTAAGTGTTCTCACCACGCCAAAAAAAAGATAAGTATGTGAGGTAATGCATATGTAAAATAATTTGATTTAGCCATTCTACAATGTATACCTATACCAAAACATCAGATTGTACACCATAAACTTATACAATTTTACCTGTCAATTAAAAATAAGGTGAAAAAAATAAATACAAAAAATGTGTATTTATAAATAAAAAATGAGAATTACAAATAATGTGCATTATCTTTGACTAATACCTATAATTCTGTGTACACTCCCAATACCAGTAACCATTACTGTTTTAACCATATTTAATAGAACATATATGCTGTTGTTTTTGTATGTATATTTTGACACAGTACCAAAGGCAAATTTCTTTTTCA
This sequence comes from Ateles fusciceps, assembly GCA_036589455.1. Classification (NCBI taxonomy): domain Eukaryota; kingdom Metazoa; phylum Chordata; class Mammalia; order Primates; family Atelidae; genus Ateles; species Ateles fusciceps. The sequence continues at coordinate 1,307,860 of JAZHEH010000053.1, read as the reverse complement.
TTCAAAATGTATTTTAGTAATCTATTTTTATTAGAACATCTTGCTACTTTTACTCCTTTACAAATCCTCTACATCTTCCCAATATATGATTACATTCCATTTATTATTAATAATTCAATTTATTCCTTTTCCAGCTGAAGTAGATTTAGATTATTTGTAGATGTCTTCTTATTCATATGTGTGTGGGTGTTTTTCTATGGTACATAACTTATATTCCTAGGTTTTTAGAAACTTTAAAAATATTTTTAAAAAATTCTGAGTGGTATTGAATGTAAGTGTGCACTTATAACATTCTTAGTTTTCTATGTAATTTAAAAATACTCTTAAGATCATGAGTGTTCAATGTAACTGCATGCTGTGTTTAGCCTTGACTAAGGTGAATATATGATTTTTCTCTTTAACCTGCCATGGTGAATTCTAGTAGTTTTCTAATCTTGAAGTATCTTTATATTCATATCATAACCCTAATTAATCATAGTATCTACTTACAAAATATGCTGCTGGATTTAATTTGCTGGTATTTTACAAAAGAATTTCCCATCTATGTTCATAAGTATAATTGAACCATAGTTTTCCTTTCTTATACTGTCCTGATTCAGAATTTGTAAAATGTTTTACAACTTTTATAAAATGCACTGGATATCTTTCCATCTTTTCTAAGCTCTGAAATAATGAATTCAACATAGAAAGTATATGTTCCTTGAGGTTCAGTGGAATTTGTCCTTTACTAGTTGTTTTTCAAATTCATATTTAATTACATAATCTAAGTCTTCCATATCCTCCCTTATATTTTAAATTTGAGGTGCATATTTCTGAGATAGATGTATCTTCTACTCTGATCACAAATTGTCAAATTTGTAAAATTTCTCATCGTTTACAGTGTTATCTTAGGATAGGCCATGTTTTTAAATTCATAATAGTTCAAGAGAACATATTGTCTTCATGGACTTTATCCTTTAATATAAAATCCTTTCTTTTTTGATACTTTTAATTATATTAATATTGCAATATTGCTTTCCTTTGGCCACCAGTCAATTAAATCTTTTAGCCCAATATTTTCAAGCTTCCTGTGTTGTAAGTTTGCTTATGGTCAATTTATAGCTAGATTTTCCTTTTAATTCCAACTGTCTTTTTAAACTTGTGAGTGAAATTAACCCATTTATATTTATTGTAAATACTGATGTTTGGACTCACTTCTCATATTAAAAACATTTTTGCCATATGTTCTAGTTTCTTTTGCTTATCTTGTTCCCATTTCTGCCTTCTGTTCAGCTGGATGGGTTTTCATTTTTTAATTTACCACCCCCTTCCTTTTAATGGTCTGCAGATTATAAATCCGATTTAATTCTATTATTAACTTTAAAAACTGAAAGCCACATACTCAGAATATGTATACTGAAAATCAACATCCAGAGTTAATTTGCATCTACAATCCCTTATATGTTTCCAAACATTCTCTGATCATCAGCTTTCACACTTGCAAAATGGGAGGCATGAGTTCTTCACACATTATCTTAAGGATTAAATGTGACCTAATGTCAAAACACCAGACTTTCTGAACACATGTCTTCAATTTCTTCTTTCCATTTCTTTTTCATTCGATCAAAATACTTCAGGTCCAGAGCACACAATCACCTCTTAACTCCTCTGTCCTTCAAAGTCACCTTCTCTTTCATCTCTTACATCATTCATTATGGCCTTCACCTACTTTCAATTTCCTTGTAAGCCTCAGAATACCTTCTCAATTTTTTTTAGAGAAAAAAAATTCCCACTATAGATTGTACATAAACGTCTCTTTTGCTCCAGATTTAATGAACGTCATTATCCAGTGACTCCATGCCTTTCTTCATTTATCCTTCAAAATGGCGGCCTTTAGAAGTGCCTTGATCAGCACCACGTGCGCCTGCGCCTCCCGCGGCCATTTCGCCCAGCAGCCCAAGCTCCGCGAGGCGCCTGCGCACGAGCCTCCAGAGCACTGTCGCTCCTCCCTCTAGCTGAGTACGCCTGAAACCGCACGTTCTCTTCCCTTCCCTCCCCCGCTGACTCTGCACCGCCCTCACTCTTTCCTGTGAGATTCTTCCGCCAAGTGGAAGGCTCATCTTCGGTCGACAGCCTACGCACTTGAAGAACAATCCAATAGTCACTTACAGCTCAGGGTGTCGCCATTCAGTCTTATCTGTGCGCCATGGCAATTTTCCTTCGGGCCCCAAAGTTGATAACCGATTTCGCTGGACTTTTTTTTTTGCATACTGTGAGGCAACAAATGGAAAGAATGGGCCTATGGCGGAGGGATCTCTCGCTTATTCTCTGTGTACTTTAACCTAATGGGGGTCGCCAGGGAGTCGGAAGGGGGAGGGGAAAGGGAGGAGGCAGCCAAGGAATTGTTTTTTTCTCTGGCCCCGCCCCCGCCAGGCTGGCCAATGGTGATAGTCTGTTTTCCCTGGAGCCTCGCCCAGCTCATGTGTCTCAGCCAATGAGCGGCGGAAGCGGTTCCGAGGGGGGCGGGTCCGGGAGGCTGTGCGTGTCTTGTGAGAGCTCTTGAACCAAGTCAGTGCTGGAGTCGGCTGGGCGGCTGGAAACGGCGGCTGCCGCCGGTGACTCAGGGAGGCGGGAGGCGGGGTAAGAGCGCCGCGGCCTCGGCTGCGGGGACAGGGGGAAGAAAGGTGAAAGCGCTGAGCGCGCGGCCCTGCCGCGGGTTGGCAGCGGCGCAGGCCCTTGGGACAGGGGCCCGGGGGTCGGGGGGCGAGGGAGCTGGGCGCCGGGGCGGGGCGGCGGGGCAAGTGCGGAATCGCGGGCTCGCCCACCCTCCCTCGCGGGGCCGCCCGGGGCGGGGACCCGGCAGCCCCAGACCGGCCTTCTGCACCGGGGGCTTTTCTGTTTGGGGATGAGGGCCGAACACTTTCAAATCCGCTCGAGCCGCAGATAATTGTTCCTTCACTCCCTCTGCGTTAGCGTTTGAGGTGTTGGAAAAGCGAAACTTGCGAGAGCGAGGGTCACGCGGCGCTGGGCGCCGGGTGTGCGGCGGGGGAGGGCGCCGGGGGGCGGGAGGGCGCAGGAGGGGGGTTCGGTGCGGGTCCGCCCGGGGCTGGCCGCGTCCTCGCGCGGGTTCGGCGCCCTCCGCTCGCCCTACCCGCCGTCTCCACCCGGCCCCCTCCACCGGCCCCCCCCCGTCGCATTTTGTTTTTGTGTTTTTGCAGGGAGGAGCCCTTCCTGCAGGCGTGGAAACCATGGTGCTCACGCTCGGAGAAAGTTGGCCGGTATTGGTGGGGAAGCGATTTCTCAGTCTGTCCGCATCCGACGGCAGCGACGGCGGCCACGACAGCTGGGACGTGGAGCGCGTCGCCGAGTGGCCCTGGCTCTCCGGGACCATTCGCGCTGTCTCCCCACACCGACGTTACCAAGAAGGATTTGAAGGTACAGCCGGCTCCGGGCCTCAGCCGCCGGACGTTTCATAGTTACCTTGGTAACGCGACCATCGGCCCCCTCCCCTCCGTTTTCTGAAAACGGAGACCAGAAAGTTGGCATCTGATCTGAAGGGTGCAGGAAGCTAGACCTTGAAAGTCTTTGGAATGGTTGTGTAGAGCTGGGGTGTGTTTGGCCCACAGCTCCTGGCTGCCTGGCTTTAATAATGGGCTTAGGGTTGTTCAGACACGCTTCATTAATGCCGGTGCTGTGTCCCACTAGGACCGTCTGATCTTTTCTCCAAAGGAGGAGGGGTATTTCTGTTAGCGTTAGGTTGGACCGTAGGTGACGTTTGGAGCCATTAAGAATTGAGGATTAGTGCTTGGAAGTGCTTTCAGATGGTTTTGTTTGTTTGTTTGCTCCTCTTAATTTATTCACTCAACTTTTACAAAAAACTTTGACTTGTTAAAAATGAAGTTAGTGTAGAGGGAGGAGCTTAAGTTCTGTTTGGCGTATTAGGGTGGGTATTTGTCCGTATATGGTGGGTCAGGGCAGGAGTGGGTTCCCCGGTTTTCTGTGATGAGCTTGTCAGTGGGTGTGGGATATGACCATATATGGAGGAATGGGGTGGAGCAGTCCCATATATGGGATATTGGAGGACTGGCTTAGAAATACTACACTTGGACGCTTTGGAGAAGAGAATTGGGAACAAGTGCGGCCAGTGATTTTTTTTTTAATCATAGTGACACTTAGAACCTTTTTCTGTTAGATCTTTTCATAGACAGATGAATTCTGATTGTGCTCCCTATTAGAAGTATTGGTGTGAAAGGATTGTCTGGGAACAACCAGTGAGGAAGCCATTGTACCAACAAAGACTCCTTTGTGCAAAAATAACTGAAGAAAGGTTCCTAACAAAGACTCCAAAGTGGTGATAACTTGAAGGAAGCTTGTCAGAACAGAAGATATTTCCACCCCGGCGTAATGGATGTGTTTCAGTATCTTCACTTGGCCATCATCTTTGCTTTTTCTTAAACTATGGTCAAATAAAGGAAGCAAGTTTTAGCATTGGCAGTTGATACTTTAATTTCCAAAACACTGTTCATTTGAACACTTTCAGGGTGACAGTGCGTGCTCAAACCGGCATTTATCTGCAGAGTTGTGGGAAAGGGGTATGCTGTTATGTATTTTTTAATGCTTCAGTGTTGTGCCTTATCTCATGTTGAAAAGGAGGAGTGACCAAAGAGCATTTAACTGTGTGCCAAGCACTTCACAACCATGATCTCGTCTAATCCTTACAGGAGTTCTTGGGGGTAGGTACTGATACTACCCCTGTTTTATGGATGAAACTACTGTGCCCGAGGGACCTTAAGCATCTTGCCAAGGACACATACCTAGGAATTGACGTAGCCTGATAGCCTGTATTTTGTCTAACGCAGAAAGTTTCACTCCAGAAGCTGCCCTCTTAACCATCCAGCCAGTAATCAAGAGCTGTGCCACAACAGAGCTCCTGTCATATGCCGTGAGGTTTGGTTTTTTTCCCCCTCCATTCCACTCATTCTCCTGCCAAATCAGGTTGTGATATTTATAGAGAGAATATATCGTGGTACAAGAATGGCCAACCTTTTTGCTTGGGGCTTATAACCTTTCTACATAAGATAGGCTTTGTCTACTAGATTTCAGTCATGCTTGTTGTGGTTTATTTCACTTGCCAAGTAAAATTTTCTCTAGTGCATTTGTTTTTATGTGATTTGAATGGAAACAAGATTTTATTTAAACTTTCCAGTCTTCAGTTCTTTGGCAGATGTTGAGAGACCAGGCGTCTCCCTTCCCTTCTCTCGGCAGTGATTGAGAACCTGTTAGGTTAGGCAAGCAATCTAGGAGGAACTTTACATGTATATATTTTTTAAGTCCTCCCTCCACCCCCATCCTTTGAGGAGGTGGTGATATCTTCATTTTCAGAATGAGGAAATAGATTTAGGAAAAGGAATCTTGTCCAGATTTGCATAATTAGCTACTAAGGGAGGCTGGGAATTCAGATTTGGCTGTGTGTCTTCTCCACTGCACTTTCATGCCTAACCTGGAGACAACTGGGAATTCATGTCAAGAAAATTTTGGCTAAGTTGGATTTTGCCCTACTTGTAGACATCATAACTCAACCCTCATGTAAGAAGCGAATCTACTCTCTCTTTTCTAGTCATGGTTTATCACTACATTCCTTAGTTGAGTAGTTGATGTTTGGGGCCACGTTGCATTTAACAAAAAATAGGATTTTATTACCTTGTTTTTCGAGATGCCAGGGGGGGATCTCGTTGCCTGGGCTGGTCTGAAACTCCTGGCTCAAAATACCAAAACCAATTTGTGCTTGGTGAGATGCATGCAGGAACCAAGAAACTAAGACCATGCTTACACCTGGGTTTAGGGACATTAAGTTTTTTTGGGGGGATGGGGCAAGGGACTGAGATGAATAAGAATAAATAACATTCAAGTAGTATGTAACCATTCTTCTAGTTTTAGTGCAAATGCAAGTCTGTCTAGACTGGCTTGCTTAGTTAAGGATGATGTTAATGAGGCCAAGGCTTGTTAACTTTGTGTCTCCTAGAGAGACTTTGTAACACAATCACTTACTTAGATGACAAAAAGATACTATGTCTAGTAGTTGGTTACAGAAAGTTAAGGTGAAGACATAAACATAGTAGATAACAATGATTAAATGGTTGCATCAGGATTCAGCAAAGAAAAAAAATCATTAAATGGTTATTATGTGGCAATTACTTCATTTAATCCTCATAAATATCCTAGATGGTGAACTACATTTTTAGTGTCAAAAACTGAGGCTCAAAGAAGTTAAATAACTTGTCCAAGTTTGTCTCCAGACTTTAAACACTAGGCTTTAATATTCAGGTAGAGCAAGGTTAGAGCATTTTATTTTGCTAGCCTGTATATCCCTAGCACCTAGAACACTGCTTGGCATGTAGTGTGTGCTCAAATATTTGAATGAATAAGTGAAGAGATCATAAAATTGTTCCCTCTTCTATGGAGAAACAGTTTAGAAAGAATTTACTGATGAGGCAGTAGCATTCTCTTCATCTGGAATAACAGCAGATCTTAATTAGATGGTGCCTATAAAGACAGCTTTAATCTTATTTTTATTCTACTTGAGTATGAAATGAGTTGCTCTTTCTGCTTGAGTATGAAATGAGTTGCTTCCTAGCTGATTTTGTTCCCATCATTATACATGCTGGGAATGCCCTGCTTCCTTAACTTGTCCTTCTCTTCCTTGAAGCCTGCCTACCTTTTCCTTGAGTCTAATGCCACTTCTTAGTCCTTAGGGGTGTCCTTAGCAGGTAAGTAGCTCTTGCCATCTATATGTACCATTTCCTGCTATTGTCAGCAATTGTGTGCCTTGACCAATGCCCAGCCTTTCATTTTTGCACACCATTGGATCTTCAATATTAGTGGATTCTGCTGCCAGTCAAGCCATGTAAAATGAAAAACTAGCACAGTATAAAAACTGTTTACCCCTTTTAATTGAATGCTAGATCTTGGGATTTTAGGCAAACATTTCAGCATAAGAAGATATAAATGGAAGCACAAGGAATTAATTTCTTTGTGGAGTAGTGAATTAAGTGGTATTCTGCATGGTAGTGTGGGGCATAGAATAGACAGGTAATTAAAAATTTCCTCACCAGAAACCATGTCATTCTGTGCTCCTACTTTTAAACATGGAAACATTTTCCTTGGTCTTTCTGATGGTTATTATAATCATATACTCAGGTGAGATGAAAGTATGGTAAGAGTGGGAGATTTTGATACTAGTTTATTGAATATAATGTTAGTTCATATAAAGAGATTTACTGTTGGGGAAACATGAACTTAAAAAATCTGAAATATCCAGCATTTGGTCAAGGTGTGTCATAGGCTAATAAGGTACACATTTGCAAAATATGCTATCAAAAGAAGAGATACCAAAATTATAGGTAGTGAATCATAATTGACTCTTTTGGCCTCTAAAGTCACACAGCCTAAGTAACATCTCCTTATGAGCCAAAGGAACATGGGTGAAATAACACAATTTGGAGTAGAAACTAGTTACATCTGTCAGCTTGCATGAGCTTGGTCAAGTCACTTTAGTTCTTACTGAATTTAAATGTCTTTTTAGGCCAGGCACAGTGGCTCACGCCTATAATCCCAGAACTTTGGTAGGCCGAGATGGGTGCATCACCTGGTCAGGTGGTCAGGAGTTTAAGACCACCCTGGCCAACATGGTGAAACCCAGTCTCTACTAAAAATACAAAAATTAGCCAGCTGTGGTGGTGCACGCCTGTAATCTCAGCAAGTTGGGAGGCTGAGACATGAGAATCACCTGCATCCGAGAGGCAGAGGATACAGTGAGTTGAGATTGCCCACTGCCCTCCAACTTGGTCAATAGAGTGAGACTGTCTCAAAAAATAAAACAGATGTCTTTTTATAGAAATGTGTGCAGAAGAGGCTTTTTTGGGGGATGTCCTTAAATGTAAAACCTCAGACTGCAAGGCACAAATGAAAGATGCTTTGTGTTTTCTGGAAATAGGGTCATGCTCTGTCACCCAGGCTGAAGTGCAGTGACGCAATCATAGCTCACTGCAGCCTCAACTTCCTGGGCTCGAGCAGTCCTCCCATCTCAGCCTCCCGAGTATCTAGGACCCCAGGTGTGCACCACCACTCCTGGTTAATTTTTGTATTTTTTGTAGAGACAAGGTTTCCCCACATTGCCTTGGCTGGTTTCAAACTTCTGGATTCAAGTGATCCTCCTGCCTTGGCCTCCTAAAGTGCTAGGATTACAGGTTCGTGAGTCATGGTGCCTGATTGACATACACGGTTTTGATAGGAAACGTTTGAAGAATATTGAAGAAAGCTTACAACTTGTTGGTTTTATTATGTATATTTTTAAAGTCATCTTATTCCAAACCAAAGATAATGTGAATTTTTGACTAACGCAGCCTAATATTTGAAAGTCATAAGCTTAAATTGTTTTTAAGGAGCTAAACCTTTTTTTTTTTTTCAAATCACTCAAAAATTGGGATATGAATAGGGACCCTGTCTGACTTTTGGTTTAGGGTTATCTTAAACTTTAGATAATGATCTGGTAAGAACTGTGATGTTGCTTAAGTTTTGGGAAACTATTTAAGATCTTAATCCTGGAATTTTTTTTTTTTTTTTCTGAATAGATATAAGATAATGATGTTGAAGACCCTCTTTCCCTTACTCCTAAAGTAATAAGTGATACCTTGAGAAAGTTAAGATTTGAATTACCGTGGAGGTTTTAAAAGTATCTAGTTGTCTTGCTGGACACTTTATATACACTGTCTTTTAAAATATGCCTAATGATGCAATGAGAGATAGGTGTTACTTTTTTTCATTTTGAAAAACATTGAGAGAACTTAGATTTCAGTGAGGGTTCTTAACTTGAGGTGCAGGTTAGTTTGCTTCTTTTGTAATCGTATTTTATTTTATATATGTAAAATCATTCTAAGAGATTGAATGTAGCTGGAATTCAAACCAAGATCTCTCTGAATCTGGATCTGGAATTTGTGTGTGCTTATTCCTCTTATACCACATTGCTGATAGATGAGAAAACTGTCTCTACCCACCTTTCTGAAAGATCATTTGGTTCATTGCAGTGATAGGATACATATAACCAGGGAGAAACATATATGGGCCTTGCCACATGAGTGTTCACATATTTGCATTCATTCTGATTTGGAAAGTATTCAGTAATAACTGCAAAGTTAAAAGCCTGTAATACCAAGAAGATATGTTGTTTCCTAGGCAGAGTTACCTGGGAAATTAGGGGTGCATGTTTTGTTGGCTGAGAAAGCATAGGGTAGATCTTAGATTTCATTGATTTTAAAGAGCTATCCTGTAGATTGGAGAAGGTTTGGGATTGGGGCTAATGCGGGAATTCAGTGCCTTCTAAGCAGATGAGAGAAATAACATAGGAACCCAATTCAGAGGGAAATTTATTCATTAATCTGTTCTAACAAGTATTTGAGTGCTGATTAGATTTCATATACCAGTGATATACAGTGGTAAGCAAAAGCAGAGACAGACTTTGACCTATTAGAATTTTTTTGTCAATCAGTTAACCACAAATAAATAATGCAAAGTATGGGTAAGTGCTAAGACAGAAAAGTACAAAACTTTGAGTACAATTAGTAAGGGGACCTTCTTGGGAGAGAGAAGCACTTTGGTAAGGGAAGGCTTGTTTGAGGAAAGGATTTACAAATTGTGTTCTGACAGATGAATGGAAGTTAACTAGTTAATATACTGAAGGTTGAAAAGGGATATATGAGTGATGTCTGTAAAATTATGAACAGATTTGATAAATGATAACAGGTATTAACTAATTCCTGGAAACCAAAACGAGAGACTTCTTTAGTAAGAGGAGGAATTTTAAATGAAACAAAAATAGTTATTTTTACACTGATTGTTGAGGGACTATTAAATTGGTAGAATATAAAAAGCTTTAAAGAGGACCTAGAATAAGTTAAGGGGTGGCATATTCATACTGGGTGAAGGAAGCTAGAGTGTTTCTGTGCTTTTGTATGACTTTGGCATTTACGGTTTTATAAACAGTTCCTACTCATAGATCACTCCCAGAAGCCCACTTTTAGAGTGATTTTTTTTTAATGTCTTGAAATATTCATACAGGTTGTAAGAGCTGTAGCCTTAGGGTTCAAAGTGTTATGCAGGTCAGAAGCAGAAAACATTGCAATTACTTGGAAAACAGTATTTCATGGTAGTTTAACTTTCATGTAAGAATCTAGAGGTAGTTCTGAAAAACTCTGTGGTCATTATATTTGTCACTCATTTCTGTGTGATCAAACAAGTAGTTTTAGACTCCAAATTCTGTGGTAAATTTCTTAGCTTATTCAACTGAAAAGGATATTGAAGATACGCTATATATTAGGCTTTGTGCTAAATTCTACTTATTCCAGAGGAATGCATAAGCAGGTGGTGGATTGTGGTGATGAGGAGTCATCTTAAATCCACTTATATTGTCAACAGAGAATTGCAGTGTAATTCTATTGGGTTCATCTTTTGAGTTTCAAATTTTTGTCTTCCAATTCCAAAAGTTCACATGTCTGATTTATATAGGTAAACATCTGCTAAGTAGAGGTTCATTGGTTTCTGGGCTTTCCAAGGGGTTACTTTAGGGACAGAGACTGGCCCAAAAAGCCCTTGACTTCTGTATCCCGAAGTGAGTTGGGAGCCAAAGCTTGGTTCATATATGATTATTTTATTGTGGGCTGTGAAGGGAAGTGAGGGAGCTGGGAGGGGGGAAAGCACATCCGGATAAATGATTCAAGTAGAATAATGAAGGTATAGTTCAATTGGGGCATTTGTAATGCTTATTTTTGTAAATTAAATCTGTTCCCCCCCTCCCCAATTTTGTCTGTTCAGGTGTGTGTGGAATTTGATGGAGAATCTTGGAGGAAAGAAGATGGATAGAAGTCTATAGCCTTCTAAGGAGAGCGTTTTTAGTAGAGCATAACTTGGTTTTAGCGGAACGAAAGTCACCTGAAATTTCTGAACGAATTGTACAGTGGCCTGCAATAGTGAGTAAAACTTGGGCTTATTGAACTCCTGAGAAGAGGGCATTTTATCCATTGTGAGTAAAACAAGGAAAATATAAATGTAATGCCAGAAAGTCAGAAAAAGATCCCAGGATCTCCTGTCAGCCCTTTTAGGAACCCTGCAGCTCTGGGCGAGTCCCTTGACTTTGTTGGATCTCATGTTGACTTGACAAATGGGGATGGAGGTAGTAGTGGGAATGTCTGTCAGAAGGCAGAAACCAGCAGTCATGCAAACATACAGATCTGTTTGGTTTGGCCCTCACAGTAATTTCAGAAAATTTGAATTAATTGCCTACTTTAAAAAATGTGGAGAATACATCTAAAAATCTAGATTTCCACTGTCTCTTAAAAAATCTACAAGATATTGGCAACACTGAAGCCTTATGACAGTTTCTTGTGGCAGCAATAGCCTGGAGCCGAATAGTAGCTGTTGCCTTGCTCCCTGTAGGGTTTCCAGTCTTGATCTTGTGATCTTTAAGGTTCCTTCTGGCTTATTAAATTTTTTGTCTTTAAAGATGCTATAAGTCAGTATATGATTGTGCTTTATACACATTGTAAAATGTGGTGCAATCGAAGAGAAGAGTGAGCTTGAGGCTTTATAGGACTTGAGCTGGTGCTTCAAGGAGGAAAGGTCAGACCTGGATGGTTTGGAAAGGCTGGGAGAATGGTTGAATGCTGACAAGATTGTGAAGGGCCCTGCATACAGTGTCAGCAAAGTTAAGATTTTGCCCAGAAGTGAAAAGAGGGCTGTGGAGATTCCTGAGAGATATAGGGTTGTGGTTAAAGTTTTATTTTGCTCTTTGTATTTTTTTCCCCAGTTGTTAATAACTGGTTAAAAACACGGGCCTGTCTGCCCAGAAAAGTGTGCATACAAATATTTTTTGCATAAACTTTTGGAAAACCATGAATCTGTGGATCCAGTCCTATATGTTAATGACTTCCAAACTGGAGTCATTAACATATCTGGGTTAAATTATTGGGTTTGAATAAAAATTGTATGCTCTGTAGCTACATAATTGTTATAACTTGCAGCAAATAAAAAAATTTAATGGCTTTGTCACTTTCTGTGTGTATGGAAAATTGCCAGTTCCTATTTTAAGAATTATGCTGACAGCAGTTACGATCTAAAGTGCTAAACTTTACGATGCTTAAGTTTTCTTTTGTTTTAGATGTACAAACCTCTGTTGGACAAAGCTGGTTTGGGATCCATAACTTCTATTCGATTTCTGGGAGATCAACAAAGAGTATTTCTTTCTAAAGACTTTTTGAAGCCTATACAGGTAAAACATGGAAACAGTAGTAAACCATAGAAACAGAAATACGAACTCCTTTAACATGAAAAGTAAAGTACAGTTGAATATTGAACAGTGTGGGTATTAAGGATGCTGACCCCTTGCACATTAAAACATCTACATATAACTTTGATTCCCTCCAAAGTTTACTAATAACTTACTGTTGACCAGAAGCCTTCTTGGTAAACAGTTGGTTAACATATATTTTATATATATATTGCATATTGTATTCTTACGATAAAATAAGCTACATAAAAGAAAATGTTATTAAAATCATAAGCAGAATACATTTACTATTCATTAAGTGGAAATAGATCATTATAAAGGTTTTTATCCTTGTCTTCATGTTGAGTAGGCGGTCAAGTCTTGCTGTCTCAGGGGTGGCAGAAGTGGAAGAAAATCTATTTTTCATCAATACAGTGGCCAGCTCTATTGATGTTTATTGCTCTAATTTAAATACCTAACAGAAAAAAACCTGTCCCATCAGCAGTTAGGTGTTACACATCATTCCTCAATGTTAGCTTTTGGATTAGCGCTGCCCATTTATGGTTGAAAGGACAAGGGTACTATAGTCGATGGTGTTTGTGTGTGGAAACACTTAGGTGATACGAAAATAATATTTAAAAGTAGACTGTTATTTATATACATATATGTGCATGTATACATATACACTCATGCATACATATATATATATATAAGCAATCTTCATTATTTGTAGATTTGATGTTTGTGAATTTACCTACCTGCTAAAATATGTTTATAACCCCAAATCAATACTTGTGGTGGTTCATGGTCATTCACCAGTATGTGCAGAGCTGCAAACAGTTTGAGTTGCGTGATGCAGGTTCCCAGCTCCCAGCTAAGGTCAAATAAGGTGATGTTCTGCCTTGTTTCACTTTTGCTATAAACAGGTGTGCTTTTTGCCATCTATTTAGTGCTGCATTTTTGTGCTTTTTGGTGAGTTCACTGTTTAAAATGGCCCCCAAAAGCAGTGCTGAAGTGCCGTGATGTGTCGTAAGAACAAACAAAATATATGTGTTAGATAAGATTCGTTCGTCTGTGAGTTATAGTGCTTTTGGCTGTGAATTCAAGGTTAGTGCATAAGCAGTATATGTTAAATAAGATGTCTTTCAACAGAAACGCATAAAACAAGATAGTGTGTCAGTTGCTTGATGAAAATGTGACCAGAGGCTTGAAGGAACCTACATGGTTCAGTTTTTTGCAAGCTGCAAAAAACATTTTATTAGCAAATACTGCAAATGATGAGAATAGATTGTGCCATGTGCATGCATGTGTGCGCGAGCATGTGCGCACATGCGCGCGCACACACACACACACACACACGCTGTTTGTGAAACTCCCATCTTTTTCCACATTTAGGCTCCTGGGTCTTGCCCATGTGGTTATTTGTTATGAAAATATTGGAAGAGGAAGAGCACACAGATTAATTTACCTCCACAGATCACCACCCTCAGAATAATGTTTATATTATAATATTCATCTTTTAGATGACATTCGTAAAGCTTAATAATCTTATTTACCCCCTTCTGTTTTGTGACTTCATACCTGACTTGTTTCTTTGGGGTATAGAACTATGAAACCTATTTGCTAAAAACAGTTTGGGGTCTGTTGTTACCAGGTTGCCGAACCTGTATTGGGAAGCCCAAAGCACCGGCTTTCCCCCTACTTGAGTCTCATCCATACTTCCATTATCTGGACAGTGAGTGAAAACAGGTTCATAATCTGAACCTTATTTTATCATGTTTAACTAAATGGAACAGAGGAAGATGCTTTCACTTAGTTAATTTCAGACACAAGTTACCTTCATATGTTAAGTACCCATCTTAATATTTTTCTTGCCTTAAAAGGAAGATGACTTGCTTGCAGAAATCAAGTAACATACATGGAGGTTGTGGATATTTTGCTTTACTGAGTGATAAAATGAATTTTTTTCTTAGTTTTGTTTACTGAATTTGCATCTTTCATGTATTTAAGGTTTTCAGTTAAGGTAGAACTCTAGTTTTATTTCTTGGGATTGAAAAAGAAACATCTAAATTAGTAAGTTTATATTTGTTCTTAGGGGAGCGGTGCTGTGAGCCATCAGTGTGAATGTTGCTATTAATACAATATGAATATATAATTAACTGGGAGAACTATAATTGGTGATGTTGACTTTTACAGATGATGAGTGTTCAGAGTTTAGTACTTGAGAGAATCATCTCTTAATATATGGGTGATCACATCAGGCTGTACAAAATTCCATGTTGTGGGATGTGATTACCCCAGTAGGATACTTGCTCTAAATGCACAGAGCACCTGAAAATCATTTGGCATATGCAAAAGTTGGGACTGAAACTTAGGGTCTGTCTTTAGATTGAATTTCACTCAGTTATCTGTGGGTGAGAAAAAGATAAGGTATCTGGACAACTATCTCACACTTTTGTTGAGCCCTAAAACTCTTCTAGGCAGCCTGATATTCTTCTACTTTATTGAAGCCCTTGGCGGCTCTCTCCCATTACTATGTACATGTTCATCTTGTAGTAGGAATTGGAGAATACAGTTAAATTTTTTGAAATTGCATAAGCAATACATGCAGGAGAAAAAAACAAAAACTAACCCATTCTGGTAATTAATGTTAATCTCTCATGGAGACCCTAGGTTTATCTAATGTTACTTGGCAAAGAAATACATTTTTCCAGCACAGCTTCTCTCCCTAACAGACTAGTTATCCTTCCCAGTGGGAAAAATGGATGAACCATTCTTGGTCACTGTCATTTCACAGTGGCAGAAAAGCATAAAGGCCTGATATTGGAAGGGCTTCTGTGTTTAGCACTTTTTTCTTTGCCCTGCTAGAAATCGGTTTGGCAGGTTATTCCTATTGACAGTTTCTGTATTACATTTATCATAACTGGGTGTGCACACAAAGCCAGAAGACTGTGGAGTAGTGCCAAGAATGGAGCAGCTGCCAAGAATTCAATGTTTCAGAACTGGCTTACTCTGAAGCCTTAGGCTATTCATTCAGATTTTCTGTTTGTCCCCCACCTCCCTTTTTGTATGCATTTGTAATGCGAGTCAGGTTAAATGAATCTATGTGAAGTGAGTTATTTGTTAAAAATAACTGTTATCAGAAAGGGAGCCAAAGCTTGGTCAGCTTTAAGGGGCCTTAGAAAGTAGGGTTTTGGCCTGGGTAACCAGGCTGGGTTCTGGTTCAAGATTTTCCCTAAAATTGCCGTCCTGGGTGCATGCATGCTCATCCCCAGAGTGGCCACTGGGCACAGCCACGGGTTCACTAATGGGAACATGGAAAAAAAGGGCTGCCCATTAACAGTGGAGTTTGATGGAAAGAGATATGTGTACCTCGGGAGTTAATCTTCACGATGTGTCAGAAAGTTTGGAGAACATTGATTAAGGAAACATTTTCCTGATTGATGAATAAAGTAACTCTAAGTTATGGTCATCTGCCCCTGCTAGGAGATTACACAGTGTATTATATAGCACATGCAGTTTGTTATATAAAAGAAAAAAAAAACAAACAGTATTGCAGTGAATTGACCACATACATCTGTCTCTTGTGTGTCTTATATGTGTTTTTTGCCCCTTGGATTTAGATCTGTGATTTCCCCATCCCCAATATTTAGGCTGCAGAGTGTTTTTTGCTTGGATTGACCAGCTGTTTGTTTGCTTATTATTTTCCCATAGCCAAAGTTAGTCATATTTGAAATTATGCTTTGAGCCACTCTTAATATTTCTCATGCTTCTAGCTTGGGATGACTTTACTTCAGTCTGCCTTATAGCTGTGATCATTTGATGGTTTAGGACTTTTTGAGCCTTTTGGAATTGGAATGGTTTGGGCTATCACGTGGTTTGTTAATACTACTTTAACCCATTTGATTAACCAATTGAAATAGCCCTTTGGAATTTAAATAACTCTTCTTATTAACTATTACTCTTAATATGTAATGATCTTTCATTTTTCAGGATGTAAACAGTCTTCGACTTTCTCTTACGGATAATCAGATTGTCAGTAAAGAATTTCAAGCTTTGATTGTGAAGCATTTAGATGAAAGCCATCTTTTAAAAGGTATGTGCATTATCTAGTGGTAATAGTTCATGAGTTGACCAATAATTAGCTTGTGAGAAGATAGGGTTTAGCCTCTCATTCATTTGCTGATTGAAATTTCTTTTTTCCTTTTTCTTTCTTCCTTTTCTTTTTGAGACAGAGTCATGCTCCTAGGCTGGAGTGCAGTGGCACTGTCTTGGCTTACTGCAACCCCTGCCTTCCAAGTAGCTAGTACTACAAATGTGCACCACCACACCCGGCTTAGTTTTGTATTTTTAGTAGAGACGAGGTTTCACCATTTCACCGTGTTGGTCAGACTGGTCTCAAACTCTTGGCCTTAAGTGATCTGCCTACCAAGTGTGAGCCATCATGCCCAGACATTTCTTACTTTTTTTCTAAAATAAATTTTTAAGAATTTTAAAATTTAAAATTAATAAAATGTGTTGTTGCTAAAATCTCTGAACTTTGGAGAGTTCACAGATTATATGAAACTAAAAGTAAAGTAGGGCTAGGCACAGTTGCTCAAGCCTGTAATCCCAGCAATTTGGGAGGTCCAAGGTGGGAGGATTGCTTGAACCTGGGATAGGAGTTCAAGACCAGCCTGGGCAACACAGGGGGGCGTCAATCTCTATGAAACACTTTTTAAAAAATTAGCCCCGTGTGGTGGCACATACCTGTAATCCCAGCTGCTCAGGAGGCTGAGGCAGGAGGATCACTTGAGCCCAGGAGGTCAAGGCTGCAGTGAGCCCTGATTATCCTGCTACACCCTAGCCTGGGTGACAGACCAAGACCCTGTATAAAAACAAAAACAAAACAGTCAAGTGGGTATTTTTAAAGCTCAGCTATATTTTGATGTGGAATTTGATATATTTGGAATATCAGCCTTATAAAATTGCTAAGGCATTAATTTGATACGCCTTACCTTCCTATTTATGTTATTGAGTTTCTACAATAATACTTTTTTTTTCCTGTGTTTTTAAAATTATCAGACATAGCATTTCTGTGGGGGTTCCTGAATTTGATTCCTCTAAAACCACACAGGACAGTGAGTAAGGTTTTGATGAATTGTCGAGTACTACTTTGGTCTGATCCAAAATGAAAAGTTTAAATTTTCTCCCAGCTTTTCTGAAATGTCAGTCATCTTATGTTTATAGTGATTCTTTTAATGTTTACTTTTGCATTTTTTAAAAAAAGACTTAGGAAAAGATTGTCCTGGATGATAGTGCTATTGGGAGATAATGCAAATTGCTCTAAAAATTTTTTTTTTTTAGGTGACAAAAACTTAGTTGGTTCAGAAGTAAAAATTTATAGCTTGGATCCGTCTACTCAGTGGTTTTCAGCAACTGTTGTAAATGGAAACCCAGCATCAAAAACTCTTCAAGTCAACTGTGAGGAGGTAAAGACAACAATAACTCCTTGTAAGATAACTCAACAGGGCATGATGACTATACAAAGCATTTATGATTTTTTAGGCACTAAATACTTTTATTATTTTGTAGGGTAGAAATAATTACAGTTGTTTTAAGAAATTATTCATAAGAAACTCCTATTGTTATGTTAATGAGACAGGTTTTTCTGTATATTCTTGAGCATTTTTTATTTTCCAGTATCTTTGTTTTATTTATTTTTAAGATTCCAGCACTGAAAATTGTTGATCCATCACTGATTCATGTTGAAGTTGTACACGATAACCTTGTGACATGTGGTAAGATACGTTATTTATTAAAGTCTTTTTTCTTCTACTTCCTCCTCCTCACAATAAGAGAGACAGGGAAGCCAACTTACCTATTTTTAAATATTTTAGGTAATTCTGCAAGAATTGGAGCTGTAAAACGGAAGTCTTCTGAGAGTAATGCAACCCTGGTTTCCAAACAAGCAAAATCTTGCTCTGAGGTAACCTTTATTTATTTTTGTTACTTGTATAAAGCTTTCCTTAACTCTAACATTGCATGGCTAGTTTTTATTTTTTTATTTTTTATTTAATTATTTTTATTTTTTTAGAGATAGGCTCCAGGCTGGAGTGCAGTGGTGCAATCAGAGCTTACTGTAGCCTTGAACTCCTGCCTCCAGAGTAGCTGGGACTCCAGGCATGTGCCATGCATGACACCTGGCTAATTTTTGTGGTTTTTGTAGAGACAGAGTCTTGCTATGTTGACCAGACTGGTCTTAAATTCCTGGGCTCAAGCGATCCTCTCGCCTCAGCTTCCCAAAGTGCTGAGATTACAGTCGTGAGTAAGCTACTGCCCCTGGCTGCATGGCCAACTTTTTAGTAACACTAAAAAATCTGCTCTTCTTTGCTAGTTCCAGATCTTGGCCATAATTTCTACACTGAAGCAGATGGAGATAATATAAGTTTATGGTTTACTATTTTATGTAAAAAAGTTTCATTTTTTTATATTTGCTGGAGATTCTCAATAGATTTCGCAATTTCACCATGTGGAAGTGTTCTTAAAGGTAAATTGAGTTGTGCGTGTCAGTGCCTGGCATGAAAAGAGGGAAGGAGCCTTAGCATTCTGAGTAGTTTGGGTATTGAAATAGGACCCTCACCACCTCAATCATAAGAAATTTTAATTGGGCGTTATGATTGGGTAAACAAGTATACAGGTATTTCAAGGGAAGTGGTTGGTTTGCCATTACTAATTTCTGTCCAGAAAAGTAGAGGCTTTTGTGAATATTACTATGCGTTCAAGTACCAGATTTAATTCTTTTCTGAAATAGTTACCATTTGGACCAAGACTATTTCTCTTTTAGGTGAGTTAAATCATTAGGATCTGTTACAGTACAAATAACTTTTTCGCACCTTAGGAATCCGAATGCACTTGTCACATGGATAGTTTCCTGTGTTATAATTATCAAAAACACTTTTATGATGCTCCACCCCAGGCTGGAGTTTAAAATTTAAAAACTGGCCAAACTAATGTTAAGATTGTTGTCAGCATTTGAAAGAGAACCTTGAGGTCTTGGGGAGCAAGGCCAGGAAAAATGGCATGGGGAGTGGGCCAGGGTCAATGAATAAATGCAGGTTTCTTGATTAAGGGCAGACTGGACTACAGCATTGACTAGAACCGAAGCTGGCACTGTGCACACAAACACTTGAGTCTGTGTAGCTAGGATGGTTAATTGGCTTTTTTTTAATCTTTTGCCTGTGTATAGGCAACAGGAACTTTGATAATTAACCAAAAGCTTTGTAAATCAAAGTGTCTGAAGCCTCTGTCTTCCTCTGAATGGTAAATAGGCTTTGACCTCTTGAGTGGAGGCTCAGGTTATATATGAAAGAATGAAGAGGTAATAATGGAAATTAGTCTTACTGCCTTTCATTTTTGCCTTAAAGTTTACAAGGTAATTTAAAGTACATCCATTCAAGAAATCACAATTACTGTATTAAGTACTCACTGTGTGGTGGATACTTGGTCCTGGACCTTGAAAGGTATCTGGAGTTCCTGTCTCAAGAGTCCATAGGACAGTGAGGAAGACAGACTTCCAAAGGGCTCCCACAAGTGTTGGGGGAATGCTTTGGGCAGGAGCTCTGCAGGTGCCTCAAGAAGCAGATTGGGCAGAACCTCTCAGATAGGGAGGATGTGTCTTCTTTGCTGAAGGGCAAATGTTTCACTGTGGCTGGAGCACAGGAGGCATGGAAAAGAGAAGCAGGGTCAGAGATAGGAAGTTTGGATTTTATGCTGCAGATGAAGAGGGAATGTCTGGGGTGTTCAGGGGTTTTCAGTTCAGGGATTGATTGAGCTTTGTAGATGATGGGTGAGGGAAGGAGATGAGAATAGAAAAAGGGCACTGATTAGGTTAGTTGTATTGCCCATCATAAACAGGTGAGGTGAGGCAATAGCTAAGGGGATGGAGAGCTATTTAGGAGACAGCATTCATTGGATTTGGTGGAAGACTAGGTGTTAGGAGTGAGAAAGCAAAGAAATGTAGGTAACGAAGTAGGTAGAACAAATGGAATGTTTACCTCATAGAACACGACAGTTCCAGCTTAGGAAGCTCAAGTGACATGGTCACTCAGTTATTTATGATACTGTGTAGTCTCCCAGTATAGAAAGGGGCTGAGCTGGTGAGGAATAGGGGTCTCTGGTCTAGAAGGGAATGGATAGTAAGCCTCTGGGTAAGTAATGTGGCCAGGACTACACACAGGATGTCAGGCTCAGAGATGATATTGTCAAATAATCCATAGTATTAGAAGCCGAGAGATAAACAAGATAGAATAATAATTTCTTTATGTCAGATTGTAACATTAGAGAAATTGTTAGCAATCTAGAGTTAGAAGTAATAAATAGCAGTTCGGAGGAGTTGGTTGGGTGTTGCCTGTCATGGGGACTGTGTCAGTATAAATAGGAGTATGATGAAAAGGAGAGCTGAGCTGCGAGATGTGCTGAGGAAGAGGGGTCGGGAATAGGAATGGTGTATCCTGTTGGATAGTGGAGGGATCAGTCTGGGGTGCAAGCAGAACTGAGGTCAGTGGGAACCTCCTGTGGGGGGAAGGTGCCAGTTTTTCAGAGTGTCGAGTGTGTCAGTAATGAGAAAGGTGATTAAACAAGAAAATTTATAACCTTCAAGGAGGGACTTGTAAAATGTAGGCATATAGACATATGTGATTCTGTCTTCTTGACCCAAATTCTTGCAGGGCAGGGAACATTATATTTTAATCTTTCTCAGCATGTTGCTCATACTATGTGTGCTATTGAGCTGAGTTTTGGGCACATTAGAAGCTATTAAAAAAATTAAGCTTGCCCTGTAGCCTGGAAATAAGTTTCTTACCTTCTGCATCTAAAATGAGAAACTAAATTCGGTGTTTTAAAAATGTATGTTGCAGCTCTTAAGCTTGATGCTAGTTGTGTCATTCTAAAGGAGGTTGAAGGTGGTAGATTTTTACCTAGGTTTTAGAACTTGTTGAAAATATTTTTTTGATTAC
Organism: Ateles fusciceps; assembly: GCA_036589455.1. Taxonomy (NCBI): domain Eukaryota; kingdom Metazoa; phylum Chordata; class Mammalia; order Primates; family Atelidae; genus Ateles; species Ateles fusciceps. Next base: position 1,286,569 of record JAZHEH010000053.1, on the reverse strand, counting down.
AAAGCTCATCTCATTTTAAAATTTTTGGTTAACCTAGAAAAGTGTAGTAAAGAAAAGAATCATCACTTGTAATCATAACTTCTCAGAGACTCTGTTTACATTTTGGAATACGTTCCTCCTGTCTGTTTTTCCCCCCTGTATATATCACGGAGGACTGGGTTTTTTTTTGTTGTTGTTGTTAGTTTTTTAAAACTAAAAACCTTACTCTTGTAGCCTCCTCGATTCCCTTATAGTGTATTATAATTATTATTCCATATTGGCACATACTTGCATTCTGAATGATTCTTGTAGTCAGATAAGTTTTGGAAACACTGGCCTGGCGTAGATTTTAAGAGGGTTGGAGAGATAAAGGGAGCAGTGGGGAAAGAAAGGTTTTGAAATATATGAGTGAAAGGTGAGTACAGTAACACACTCAGCACGATTTTCTGTGTTTGCATATCCCAGATGCATTGGACTGGCACTTTTAGGGTGGTCTTTGGAAGACAGGCATTTTGGATTAGGTAGGCAAGACTCTTGACTGCTTTGATGAATACTTTTGGTTAAGATAAACCTGTTTGCCAGTGATATCTGGCTCCTTGAAGGTCTTCTCTGCCTAGCAGACTATCCCTCAGAGTTACGACGTTGCCTGGTTAATTGGGAAAGAGTCTGCTGAGGAGTGTGAGCCAGCAGTGTCCTTTTTAGAATACTATCATACACTCAATTATATTATCTCCATCTGCTGGCAGGGGGAACTATTGCCATGACTGGTATAGAAGACCTTCAGGGAAAACTCTTCAGGTAAGAAGAAACTTTGACCCTTTGTTGAGTCAGAGGCCAGGGCAGAGGTGCACTCATGAACACGGGTTTGGGAATTGGAGTCCTGTTCCTGTTGAACTAAACCTTAGGAAAGTTGTAGCAGAAAATACTTCAGTTTCTTAAAGGAAAAGCATGCTAAGTTATGCTAATACACAGGGTGACAGAACTGAGAAAATTTTCACAGTGTTTTTCTGCTTTAAGACAGCTCATCTCTAAAATTGATTTTAGTGCCAGGCACTATGGTAAAGCACAGCCCTATAAAGTGTGCTTCATAGAAAGACAGTGCTAGGAAGTGTTAGCGACTGAATTTCAAACCAAAGTCTAACACCAAAATCTAATACTCTTAATCACTGTGCTGTTGCTACTGCTCTCCAAATCTTTTCCTTCACGTGGTGAATCACCCTTGTAAAAATAGCAGATTTCTTCTTTCTTTCCTCCTTCCCTCCGCTCCTCCATCCCTCCTTCCAACAAATATTTATTGCATATTTAGCGTATACTAAACTGATCCACAGTGGTGATCATCACTTCCTATCACTTGAGGTAACTCGTAAGAGTTACTGATTTATAGCTATTTAAAAATGTTATTTGCTAACAGCATTCACTCATTCATATGTTCATTCCACCAGTCTTATTTATTGAGCATCCATTGTATGTTTGGTTTTATGAGGTATAACAGAGTGGACACAAGAGCAGGGCCTCTGCTCATAAAGAGTATGTGTCCCATTGTGAGGAGACTGAAAATAAATAAGTGAAAGGTACTTTCATAGTGTGATAAGTGCTTAAGGTACTTTCATAGTGTGATAAGTGCTATGAAAGGTGTAAACAGGAATATGATAAAGAGTAAGGGACAGCTTTTGGGATTGCTACTTTAGAAAAGAGTAATCAAATTCTGAGAGGGAGACATTTTAACAGACTTGAAGGTGAAGAAATAGAACCAACCAGCCACTGAAAATGATGTAGCGAGAGATATAACAAGTACAAGGCCCAGGCAAGAAAGCGCTGGGAACACTAGGAGATGAGAATGGAAGCCAGTGTAGTTGGAGTACTGTGAGCAAGGGGAGCAGTGAAAGAGATGGGGGAAGGAGGGGCAGAAGTGGGTAGGAGACTGGACCACATGGGATTCTTGGAGGCAGTGGACTGCTTGATCTTACTTGGTTTATGTTTTATAGAGATTGTTCTGTGGTAGAAGAGATTTTGAGTAGGATGCAGAGGATTCAACAAAAATGGAAGGAAGGTTGGTTAGGAGATGTGTAGCTTAGGGAAAAGATGGTAGTGGTGGCATGTAAAGAAATGGGTAGATTCAACACATACTTTGCAAATAGAGTCAAGATTTATTGGTTTATTGATTACATATGGGAAATTAGATTTTTTTTTTTTTTTTTTACTTGAGCAGCTTGATGGTTCTTATAACGAGTAAAAATTTATACTTAGGTTTATAATCCAAATTTCTTAAGTATGTTGCTCTTGGAAGAGTAACTTAAGGAAAAGTGTTAGTGCATCAACTCTATAAACACATTCAAAATAAGGGAGGTGATCAATGTGAGGAAATGTAATTGGTAAAATTGAGCCTTGAATACGCATTTCGAAATGATTGGGCAATTAAACTTTGGGAGACTAACCTCAGATTACCAGGGAACTGTAAACTATTATAAAGAAAAGAACTTTAGGAATAAACTAATTTCCTCATTTAAAGGATTAGGAAACTCAGAAAACACCCAAAACCAAACATAACACCTTCTGGAGAACATTAAGATAATATTTTACAAAAATTGAGTTGACCGAAATAGTATAATATATGATCAGATAATTTAGTGCCTAAAAATAGTTGAACCTATGCTAAAACTTTGCTAGTGATTAAATTCTTATTTTTCAGATATTTCTGTTTAGCATATGTTAGACAGTCTTTTCAAGGCTGTCAGAGTAAATGAGAAAAAGATTCATGAGTAGAGATACATATAAATATATTCAAAATTGTGAGGTTTTAAACACCTACTGGCTAGGCACAGTGGCTCATGCCTGTAATCCAGGCACTTTGGGAGACCAAGACAGGTAGATCACTTGAGGCCAGGAGTTGGAGACAAGCCTGCCTAACATAGCAAAATCCCATCCCTACTAAAAATACAAAAAATTAGCCGAGCATGGTGGCGCATGCCTGTAATCCCAGCTACTCGGGAGGCTAAGGCATGAGAATTGCTAGAACCCAGGAGGCAGAGGTTGCAGCGAACCAAGATGATGCCACTGCACTATAGCCTGGGTGACAGAGTGAGACTCTGTCTCAAAAACACAAAACAAAAAAACTATTAATGGAAGTTGTACATCAAACTTTGGAAGTTAATAAGTAGTAGATGAAACTTTGGAGATTCTTTGAGTTTAGATTTGGTGGTAAGGCAGGAGATTATTGAGAAAAGTGTATGACTTAAAAATTTAAGCACATGTGAGAAACCTGGTGAAACGGGTGAATTGGTTTCACCTGTTTCAGCTATAGACTAGTTGTCTTGAGTTTATCTCTTCTTTTTTCATGGTGGGAAGTTTATTTTTGTGAATGGTATAAACTGTTAAGAAGTGGATTCAGTACTTAGTTATTGTAAAGATAAAATTACCTGAAAAGGGAATGGGGACAGGTGTTCCCAACTTTGCCCACAGGCCTGTTATAACTTGATATTTTTTGCAGCTTGAGATGACTTTTGTGACTTGATGAGCCACATAAGAGTAAGAACTGTGTCCTCAACCTTTATTGCATTGCAAAGGCTTATCTTGGTACCAAGTAGGCATCACTGCCTTCAAGAGTCCTATGTGGTCTGGTCTCTGCCAAACTATGCAGTAAGTGGGTGGTGGGCACTCAAGTCATGCCAAAGTGAATGCATGTGAAGCTGCCACCATTTAAAACTGTCAATTAAAAGTTCACTTCTGCATTGTATTATTAAAGTAATTGCCACCTGACTGTTTTCCTGGCACAATGATTCAGAGGTCTGAAAAGATAAGCTTGTGATCCTTCATAGGAAGACTTAAGTTTTGTGAAAAGCCGGAGTGATTTATTTACAGCCTTGAAGTTCTTCATTTTGTACTTCATCACTTGTTTTACTTTCCTGTTTCTTTTTATGTGGCTATGGTACTGTGCTTGTTTAGTATCAAGCAAATGATCTTAAATTTGGTAGCATTTTATTATTTCCTAACTAGGAACTTCCTTTTAATATCTGTTGGTTTGGTATCTTCTAGGCCTCTCCCAGTGTGTGTCCTGTACAGTCTGTACCTACAACAGTTTTTAAGGAGATACTGCTTGGCTGTACTGCAGCAACTCCCCCTAGTAAGGACCCAAGACAGCAAAGTACTCCCCCAGGCTGCCAACTCTCCGCCTAACCTTGGAGCAAAAATTCCTCAAGGGTGAGTAGTGATTTGTTAAAGATGTTTAATTATAATAATAAAAAAAACTATTTTAGTAATGGCTCATTGTTTTTATCTCTTTCATTAGAGTTTCTGAAAGAAAAGATGGATAGATGCTTTTGGAGGTGAAAAGTGTAGAAGGCACACAGAGCAACATGGAAAATGGTATAGAAGTGAAAGGGCATGAGAAGAGACTATCTTGATGTAGTGAGAAGGATCAATTGAAATAGTACAGACATTTATAGAACAGGTGTCTTCTTTCAAAGAAAAGGGAATAGATTGGTTGTACATGGAAGACTGAGGTCAGTGGGAATGTGAAGAAGCAGTGAGGCATTGTTACAGTGAGAGATTCTTCTCAGCCTCAACATGAGTTGACCCAAGTATAGTTGAGAAATGTGGCAGTAGAGAGGATTCTAAGAATAATAGAAATGAGAAAGCAATAGCTGTAGGTGGTACTGTTACTATTGTAGAGGAAGAAAATGAGTAAGAAATGTAAAGTTTAACCAGAAATTTAAAGTAGGTACAAGGTTGACAGAGTGACTAGTTTTCAGAGAAAGATCTCTTTTGGGAAGTGGTAGTGGCCTGTGTAGGCAGGCATTTGATACAGACCTAAGATACAGGTCAGAGAGACTATGGTATAGAAAGTAGATTTGGAAGACTGCTGCAGAAAGGTAGGAGAGTGGTTGAGCACACTGGTTCACTGGGAAAAAATAGGCAGCCTGGGATAGAGCTTGGAGGATGTGGCAGACAGGAGGAGGAACAGTCTTCAAAGTAGAAAGGGAGGGAACATTAGGAAGTTCAGTGATATCCAAGGAAAGATTTTTCATCTGAGTCTTTAAATGAAAAATTCTTCTCCAGGATGAAATTCTTTGTTAGAGGCAGGAACAAAAAGGTATAATAGGAAAAAAGAACTTTGTATTTTTCAGAGAAAGAACTCTAAGATGAATTTCCAAGAAACAAAAGTTCTTCAAGGCTATTCCCATTAAGATGTACAGGGGGAAATACCAAATCATTCTGTAAATAACCGAGTAATTAGCCAGCTATTCTGTTTGCTATATGTTCTAATCACTGAACAAACAAGAATGAAATTATTCCCCGTTATGGCTGCTTACATGTTCATAGCAGAAAAGGGTTTTGTGCTGCTGCCAGTTTTTTGTTTTTGTTTTTTGAGGCTTTTTTCTTAGGATCTTGCTCTGTTCCTAGGCTGGAGTGCATTTGCAGTGGTACAGTCAAAGCTTACTGGAGCCTTGAACTCCTGGGCTCAAGTGATCCTCTTGCCTCAGCCTCCCAAGTAGCTGGGACTACAGGCGTGTGCCACCACACCAGGCTAATTTTTAATTTTTTTGTAGAGATGGGGTCCTTGCTATTTTTCCCAGTCTGGTCTTGAACTCCTGGCCTCAAAGCAGTCCTCTCATCTTGCCCTCTCAGAATCCTGAGATTATAGGCATGAGCCATTGGGCCTGGCCCATTGTTAGTTTTTAATTATATTTTGTGTGAATATCTTTGAAGGGATTTCTAACATTTCTAATATACATACATATTTTAGAATTTTTATCTTAACACATTGACTCTTACTAGAGATTCAGTTTCTGATTCTTGGCAAGTAGCAAGAATCCTAGTTTTATCTTTGAAATTCAAACATAATCTTCATTATAGAAGAAAGAGTTAGCAGAAGTTTCTCTGAAATTTACAAAAAAAAAAAAAAGAAGAAGAAAGAAGCTTTCAGAATTGCCCCTAAATTTGACTTTTCGTTTTGACACTTATAAAGCACAGAGCTGCTTACCTGCTGAGTATATTCTTTGGTTTCATACGGTATTTTGTTTTGAGGGGAAAGCTAAGGTTCATTGTACTGTGAGAAGTACAACTAACTGAAGATTTATGAGAACATGCAGACAGAATTTAGGGTTTTATTTTTCTGAGTGTTTCTGATATTTTTGCAGAACCACTGACTGATGACTTTTAACTCCAGCTCACAGAAACCTATCCTAAATTCTGTAACATATTAGAAATTTTCCTTTTTCTTTCATACTGGTTACCTTAGGGATCCAAACAGTTTGTTTTGGGAAGATAATGGAGCGATAGAAAGAGGCCTGGATGCTAGCTTTCTATATTATCTTTTTCAGATGTCATAAGCAGAGTTTACCAGAGGAAATTTCTTCCTGTCTAAATACAAAGTCTGAAGTTCTGAGAACAAAACCAGATGTCTGCAAAGCAGGGTTGTTCTTAAAGTCTTCTCAGATTGGAACTGGAGACTTGAAAATTCTGAGTGAGCCAAAAGGTAGCTGTACCCAGCCTAAAACAAACACTGATCAGGAAAACAGATTGGAATCTGTTCCACAACCATTGACTGGCCTTCCTAAGGAATGCTTACCTACAGAGACTTCTTCTAAGGCAGAATTGGAAATAGCCAATACTCCTGAACTGCAGAAGCACCTAGAACATGCACCTTCCACATCGGGGTGTTTCAAATACACCAGAAGTGAAAGCAGGTGTCAATAGTGATAGCCCTAATAATTGTTCAGGAAAAAAGGTAGAACCTTTTTTAGCTTGCCAATCACAGAATTTAAAGGAATCGTCAGTAAAAGTAGATAATGAAAGCTGTTGTACAAGAAGCAACAATAAAATCCAGAATGGTGAGTGTTTCTAAATATCTTTATTGGTAGAAGTTAAGAAATGTTATATATGTATATATACACATATCTGTTTCTTGTCCTATGAGAAACTATGTGAATGACTTTGTAGCAACAGTTTATACAATCAGAAAAGTTTAAACAAGAAGATATAATTCCCAAATCTCAGAAATGATTACTGTTAATATTTTGGTATACTTGGTTTCATATATATAGAAATACAGATAAACTATATTACACAAATGGGTTCATGCCAACAGTTCTACCCTGTGAATTAGTGTGGGTGTCTGTTAGTGTTTTAAAGCAAGGATTCCATTATATGCATTTACCATATGTTTTAACTGGTTCCTATTAGGTGGGTAATTAGGTGGTTCCCAATTTTTAGGTTAAGAAAATTTTGAAAAAAAATCTACAGCAATCTGGTGATTATTTCAGCTTGTCACTGATCTTTCTGTAACGTCCAAATTGGAGTGGAAGAGGTGACCTCTGTCAGATCTATGACGGGTAGTTCAGATTTGAAATTTTAGAAAAGATGCAGAATCGTATCATTTCTGGAAAAGGGACTTGGATTAAAGATGTTAAGGATAGGACTGAAACACCAGGAAGAGTCTCTTTGCTTAAGAGGAGGTCCAGCTGCACCCACAATTTAAAACTGAATTACTCTTTTTATAGGGAAAATGGTACATTGTACTTGATGCCGCTTACATGAAGTTTGAGGATGCATTATAATGGTGGTGGTTATCAGAAGCTCTGTTACTAGAATTAGAAGAACAAAATGGTTTCAGCATGTCATAAAGTTTAGAGCTATTAGAATTTGAAGATGCCTTTTGATATGTGGGAAATTGGTATGGATTTTGTTAATGTTTTAGGTTGGGCATAGTGGCTAACAACTGTAATCCCAGCACTTTGGGAGGCCACTGTGAAAGGATTGCTTCAGACCAGAAGTTTGAGACCAGCCTGGGCAGCATAGTAAGACCTGATCTCCACAAAAAAATTTTTTTAGAAAATCAGCCAGGTGTGGTGATACACACCTGTATTCCTAGCTACTAGGGAAGCTGAGGCAGGAGGGTTGCTTGAGCACAAGAGTTGGAGGCTGCAGTAAGTTATGATTGTACCACTGTACTCCAGCCTGGGCAACAGAACGAGACCTTGTCTGAAAAAACAAAACCAACCTATTTATTTGGATCAGTAAAAATGAATATCTACACTACCTTTTTAACTTGAGTCTTCTTTGAAATTAGGGAGCAAGATGGCTGGATTTGACTTTCGAATCTTTTTGGTATAGCATTGGAAGAATAGAAAGAACTTTCTTTGCCTAGTGATACTTCTAACCTAGCTTCTTCATTGAGGTTTAAGTTAACATAGCTGTTAATTTGTATAAAACTAATTGCATAAGATTATCCTGTTCTCAGAAATTATGTAACTCTCAAAAGAAAGTACATATTCATAACCATATCCTTGTTCTATTTCTTTATTCTTTTTCAATCATCAGCTCTCACGCTCAGCTAGTTTTTGAAGCAAATTATTTTAATATTATGTGAAAAAACAGTAAAGATTCTAGTACAGTAAGCAGATGATAGATACACAAGTGAGTTATGGAGTCCAGGTTTATCTGATTTAATATATTATGCAGCTTTTCCCCATCTAATGAATTTTAAAAGAAGTGAAAAACCTACTTACATTCTGGACTAGCTTATCCTGCTATCTACTGTGATTTTTGGTTGAGGCATGAGACTGTGATCAGAAGCCTACCAGGACTTCTGAGCTGTGTCTACTAACTAGTACTGCACGTTGGTATAGAAGGCTTGGAGAACTTTTCTGCGCCTTTGTTCCACTTTCGGTCTAGAAAACAAAAGCAAAATGGAGTCAAACAGCTGCCTTTTTTTTTTCCTGTTCAGATAGATACGTGGCTTCTCAGAAGTGGGCATTGCATTTTTCTCTTGACTTGGCTCTGAATTCAGAGAATCACTGATGTTAGCACCTGTTGCTGTCCTCAGCAAAGAGTTAGATTCAGACAGTTCAACTTTCTTATTTCTAGATATTTTCTCTCTCTCTTTTTGAGACAAAGTCTTGCTCTTGTTGCCCAGGCTGGAGTGCAATGGTGCGATCTCAGCTCACTGTAACCTCTGCCTTCCCGGTTCAAGCGATTCTCCTGCCTCAGCATCTCGAGTAGCTAGGATTACAGGCATGCACCACCATGCCCGGCTAATTTTGTATTTTTAGTGGAGATGGCATTTCTCCGTGTTGGTCAGGCTGGTCTCGAACTCCTGACCTCAGGTGATCTGCCCGCCTTGGCCTCCCAAAGTGCTGGGATTACAGGTGTGAGCCACTGTCCGGCTGATACTTTCTCTTATCGAGCCAGGATAGAACAGATAAGATAACCTTCTTGCCTATAATCTGTAGAAGCCTTGCCCAACTCAAAGGATGATGTCTTTCAATATCTGAGTAATTAAAATTCTGTCCTTAAACTACTAATCTCTTTATTTTCTCTTCTTTCTTACTTTACCTTCTCTTTCACTAAAACTGAGTAAGAGTGTTTAAGGGATCAAGGACTGACAGCATCATGTAGCAATTTACATTGTGCTCTAGTCCTACTTTAAAACAGAGGTAAGATTAGATCATCTCTGAGGTAATTATTGACGATGTTTATTTATTTAATAAAACCTTCTTTCGTTTGGGATCTTCGGTTTTCTCCAAGACTCACCTCTCCCACCCATCTCTCAACTAGTTCCCCAGAGGCTGTTTTTGACTTTTGTTTGTTTGCGGAAAAACTACTTCCCTCTTGTCCTTTTCCCTCGAATTTAAGAAAAGTTCTTTTATATTTCCATGAAATATTCCTTAAGGCTCTTAACAAGTGGACTCCTTTCTTTGTTATTTGCTCTGACACAGTGATTGCTCTTTCTCGTTACATCTCTACTTTTTCTTTAGAAACCATGTTAACATTTCAAGTTCTCCCGCCCATTACAAGTTAAAACATAAAATCTGCATTTACTTAGAATTATACTCTGTCTTTAGCTGGTGCTCTTAATCCTGAGTGGACCACATATGTGAAAGAAATGGAAGACATGTCAAGAATCACATGGCAGGCATTTAGAAGATAGCTTACTTCATAGACCTAGGGGCTGTGTAGGAAATTTGTTTATTGTTATTTTTGGAATGGTTAGCTTTTGCATTGTACTTTTAAAAACACACCTTAAATCAGTCTTTTTTGAATTTGGAAAGTGACAGAACAGACGTCCACTAAGGCCTCTGCAGAGGTGAACCTCAAGAGAGTTTAAATTAAATATCTGATTTGAAAACATCCTAAAATATTTGTCTTATATAGGGTTGTGAATAGAAGTATACGTTAACTTTGAATTGTGTCCGGCTGTTTAATTTGGGGTTTTATGTTGCCAAATGGATTCAACAAATGAGACTTGTTTTATAAAGAGAGTAAAACTCTTCCAGTCATTCAGGTTGTCTTCTGTTGATGCATTTTTAGAAATTACAGTTGAACCAGGAATGGAGAAGGGGAGTTCTTTTTATGGGAATATTGGCTTTTTGAATAGAATTCAGTCACATATGAATGTGATGTTCAGAAATTTGATGTTCTGTCTCCTTAATCTTTTATTTTCCTAGCCTCATCCAGGAAGTCAGTTTTGACAGACCCAGCTAAACTCAAAAAGCTGCAGCAGAGTGGTGAGGCTTTCGTACAAGATGATTCTTGTGTTAACATTGTGGCACAGCTGCCTAAGTGCCGAGAGTGTCGCTTGGACAGTCTCCGCAAGGATAAGGAGCAACAGAAGGACTCACCTGTGTTTTGCCGCTTCTTCACTTCAGGAGGTGAGGCATTTTGGGAAAAGTTCAGATAATCTGGGCATACTTTTATGCTAGATCATCTAGCATACTTTTGTTACTCTTTTGTCAACAGTAAATCTAGAACTAAAAAGGTGGTAGATGTTGCATTTATAATCTCTAGGTTGGAGAATCTAGATTTTTTTTTCTCAGCAAATTGCTGACTCATTTATTATTTATTACTTGCCATTAAGAATCATCACGGTTAGAACTTAAATTAGAAACAATAAATAGCATCAGGCAGAAGATTCCTTAATAACTAAACTTAGAATTTCCAGTATCATGGAGCATGCTATATAACAAATTGTCAAACACTTAGTGGCTTAAAACAATACAGAATTGTTTTCCCACAGCTTCTGTGGGTCAGGAGACTGGGCATGGTTTAGCTAGATTCTCTGCTTCAGGGTCTCTAGGCTGTCATCAAAGTGTAAACAAGTTCCCTTCTCATCTGGGGGCTCGAGTGAAGAAGAAGCTTGTTTCAGGTTCATTTATGTTAGTGGCAAAATTTATTTCCTTACAGCTGTAGGACTTGAGCTTCAATTTTTGCTATTGGTTGGAAGCAATTCTCAGCTCCAAGAGGCTGTCCAAGTTGTCTAGCATCTAATTTTCTTCATGGGTAGTTACACAGTGGCAGCTGGATTTTTCAAAAACAGCTGGAGGGTGAGATCTAGTTAGTTAGCTAGCAAGACAGAGTCCTGTATAATATAACATAATTATGGGAATAACATCTCAACACCTCTGTTACAGTCTATTATAGTCTACCGGTTAGAAATAAGTCAAGGGTCTCACCTACACTCAAGGGGCAGCCATTACACAAAGACATGAACTCCAGGAGTTGAGGATGATGGTGGCCATCTTAGACTTAGTCTTCTTCCACATTCTACAATATTTTCTTAACATGGATATTAGAAATTACAATTTATTTGATGTCCATTTTTCTTAGACAAGAGAAACACTTTTCCAGAAAGAAAACTAACTTGAGTGGAAGCTCAAGCTGCGTATTACAAATTTAATTTTAACCAACAGCTTAGTTTCCCAGGGAATTTTTATCTATCTATCTATCTATCTATCTATCTATCTATCTATCTGCCTGCCTACCTACCTACCTACCTACCTGTCACTTTTTTTTCTATACTTAATCTCATACTTATTCTTTGAGAATGATTTTGAATCTTTCTTCTACTAGGCCATAGTCAAATTTCATAAAAATTTTCTTAACGGTCCTTGTTTATAGGAATCTTTATTTCCTCTTAAAGTCAGATATATGTGGCTTTGAGCTCTAACTCTTAGCACTTACTGTATTTTATCACCTAGAGCAGATACTTTAACCTCTCTTAATTTCAGCTTCCTTGTTAGTAAAGTGAGAATAGCACTATTGGCTCCACCTGCTTCTTGATAAATTTAAATATAATTTTACAGAAAAATAGCCTAGCCCACAGAGCATCCTACTCAAATGCTATTTCCTTTTTTGTGTGTGTGTATATATATTTTATTGCACTTCAGGTTCTGGGGTACATGTGCAGAACATGCAGGATTGTTGCATAGGTACCTACATGGCAATGTGGTTTGCTGCCTCCATCCCCCCCATCACCTATATCTGGCATTTCTCCCCATGTTATCCCCTCCCCCAACCTCCCTACCCGCCACTGTCCCTCCCCTATTCACCCCCCAACAGACCTCAGTGTGTGATGCTCCCTCCCTGTGTCCATGTGTTCTCATTGTTCAACACCCGCTGATGAGTGAGAAGATGTGGTGTTTGATTTTCTGTTCTTGTGTCAGTTTGCTGAGAATGATGGTTTCCAGATTCATCTATGTCCCTATAAAGGAGATGAACTTACCATTTTTTATGGCTGCATAGTATTCCATGTTTTCCTGTCCAGTCTATCATCGATGGGCATTTGGGTTGGTTCCAGGCCTTTGCTATTGTAAACAGTGCCTCAATGAACATACGTGTGCATGTGTCTTTATAATAGAACGATTTATAATCCTTTGGCTATGTACCCAGTAATGGGATTGCTGGGTCAAATGGAATTTCTATTTCTAGGTCCTTGAGGAATCGCCACACTGTCTTCCACAATGATTGAACTAATTTACACTTCCACCAACAGTGTTAAAGTGTTCCTATTTCTCCACATCCTCTCCAGCATCTGCTGTCTCCAGATTTTTAATGATCACCATTCTAACTGGTGTGAGATGGTATCTCAGTGTGGTTTTGATTTGCATTTCTCTAATGACCAGTGATGATGAGCATTTTTTCATATGTTTGTTGGCCTCATATATGTCTTCTTTTGAAAAGTGTTTGTTCATATCCTTTGCCCACTTTTGAATGGGTTTTGTTCTTGTAAATCTGTTTTAGTTCTTTGTCGATTCTGGTTATGAGCCGTTTGTCAGATGGGTAGATCAGAAAAATTTTCTCCTGTTCTGTTGGTTGCTGGTTCACTCTAATTATTGTTTCTTTTGCTGTACAGAAGCTCTGGAGTTTAATTAGACCCCATTTGTCTATTTTGGCTTTTGTTGCCAATGCTTTTGGTGTTTTAGTCATGAAGTTCTTACATATGCCTAAGTCCTGAATGGTTTTGCCTAGGTTTTCGTCTAGGGTTTTTATGGTGTTAGGTCTTATGTTTAAGTCTTTAATCCATCTGGAGTAAACTTTAGCGTAAGGTGTCAGGAAGGGGTCCAGTTTCTGCTTTCTGCACACGGCTAGCCAGTTTTCCCAACACCATTTATTAAACAGGGGAATCCTTTTCCCATTGCTTGCTTTTGTCAGGTTTGTCAAAGATCAGATGGTTGTAGATGTGTGCTGTTGCCTCCAAGGCCTCTGTTCTGTTCCATTGGTCTATATCTCTGTTTTGGTACCAGTACCTTGCTGTGTTGATTACTGTAGCCTTGTAGTATAGTTTGAAGTCAAGTAGCATGATGCCTCCAGCTTTGTTCTTTTTGCTTAGAATTGTCTTGGCTATGCAGGCTCTCTTTTGGTTCCATATGAAGTTTAAGGTGGTTTTTTTCCAGTTCTGTGAAGAGGGTCATAGGTAGCTTGATGGGGATAGCATTGAATCTATAAATTACTTTGGGCACTATGGCCATTTTCACGGTATTGATTCTTCCTAACCATGAGCATGGAATGTTTTTCCATCTGTTTCTGTCCTCTCTTATTTCCTTGAGCAGTGGTTTGTAGTTCTCCTTGAAGAGGTCCTTTACATCCTTTGTTAGTTGTATTCCTAGGTATTTTATTCTCTTTATAGCAATTGTGAATGGCAGTTCATTCTTGATTTGGCTCTCTTTAAGTCTCTTATTGGTGTATAGGAATGCTTGTGATTTCTGCACACTGATTTTGTATCCTGAGACTTTGCTGAAGCTGCTTATCAGTTTAAGGAGATTTTGGGCGGAGACAATGGGGTCTTCTAAATATACAGCCATGTCATCTGCAATTTATTTCTTTTCCTTGCCTGATTGCTCTGGCTGGAACTTCCAATACTATATTGAATAGGAGTGGTGAGAGAGGGCATCCTTGTCTAGTGCCAGATTTCAAAAGGAATTCTTCCAGTTTTTGCCCATTCAGTATGATATTGGCTGTGGGTTTGTCATAAATAGCTTTTATTATTTTGAGATACATTCTGTCGATACCTAGTTTATTGAGAGTTTTTAGCATAAAGGGCTGTTGAATTTTGTTGAAGGCCTTCTCTGCATCTGTTGAGATAATCTTATGGTTTTTGTCTTTGTTTCTGTTTATGTGGTAGATTACATTTATAGACTTGGGTATGTTGAACCAGCCTTGCATCCCTGGGATGAAGCCTACTTGATCGTGATAGATAAGCTTTTTGATGTGCCGTTGCAGTCGATTTGCCGGTATTTTATGGAAGATTTTTGCATCTGTGTTCATCATGGATATTGGCCTGGAGTTTTCTTTCTTTGTTGAGTCTTTGCCGGGTTTTGGTATCAGGATGGTACTGGTCTCATAAAATGATTTGGGAAGGATTCCCCTCTTTTTGTATTGTTTGGAATAGTTTCAGAAGGAGTGGGTACCAGCTCCTCTTTGTATATCAGGTAGAATTGGGCTGTGAACCCATCTCGACCTGGGCTTTTTTTGGTTGGTAGGCTATTGTTGCCTCAACTTCTGCCCTTGTTATTGGTCTGTTCAGGGTTTCGACTTCTTCCTGGTTTAGGCTTGGGAGGGTGCAGGTGTCCAGGAATTTATCCATTTCTTCCAGGTTTACTGGTTTATGTGCATAGAGTTCTTTGTAGTAATCGCTGATGGTAGTTTGTATTTCTGTGGAATCTATGGTGATATCCCCTTTATTGCTTTTTATTGCAACTATTTGATTATTCTCTCTTTTCTTTTTTTTTTAATATATATATATATATATATATATATTATTGCATTTTAGGTTTTAGGGTACATGTGAAGAACATGCAAGATAAGTTGTGTGGTTCTGAGTTAGTTTCTTAATCCTGAGTTCTAATTTGATTGCACTGTGGTCTGAGAGACTGTTATGATTCCCATTCTTTTGCATTTGCTGAGGAGTGATTTACTTCCAATTATATGGTCAGTTTTAGAGTAGGTGTGATGTGGTGCTGAGAAGAATGTATATTCTGTGGATTTGGGGCGGAGAGTTCTGTAGATGTCTATTAGGTTTGCTTCGTCCAGTTCTGAGTTTAAGTCCTGGATATCCTTGTTAATTTTTTGTCTTGTTGATCTGTCTAATATTGACAGTCGAGTGTTAAAGTCTCCCACTATAACTGTGTGGGAGTATAAGTCTCTTTGTAGGTCATTAAGAACTTGCTCTATGTATCTGGGTGCTCCTGTATTGAGTGTGTATATATTTAGGATCGTTAGCTCTTCTTATTGCATTGATCCTTTTATCATTATGTAATACCCTTCTTTGTCTCTTTTGATCTTTGTTGGTTTAAAGTCTATTTTATCAGAGACTAGGATTGCAACTCCTGCTTTTTTTGTTCTCCATTTGCTTGGTAAATCTTCTTCCATCCCTTTATTTTGAGCCTATCTGTCCTTGCATGTAAGATGGGTTTCCTGGATACAGCACACTGATGGGTTTTGACTTTTTATCCAGTTTTGCCAGTCTGTATCTTTTGATGGGGCATTTAGCCCATTTACATTTAGGGTTAATATTGTTATGTGTGAATTTGGTCCTACCATTTTGATTCTAGCTGGTTGTTTTGCCCGTTAGTTGACACAATTTCTTCATTGTGTTGATGCTCTTTACCATTTGGTACGTTTTTGGAGTGGCTGGTACTGGTTGTTCCTTTCTATGTTTAGTGCTTCTTTCAGGAGCTCTTGTAATGTAGGCCTGGTGGTGACAAAATCTCAGCAATTGCTTGTTCATAAATGATTTTTTCTTTGGTTTAGAAGCTTAGTTTGCTGGATATGAAATTCTAGGTTGAAAGTTCTTTAAGGATGTTGAATATTGGCCCCCCACTCTCTTCTGGCTTGTAGAGTTTCTGCTGAGAGATCCGCTGTGAGTCTGATGGGCCTCCCTTTGTCGATAACCCGACCTTTCTCTCTGGCTGCCCTTAACATTTTTCCCTTCATTTCAACCCTGGTGAATCTGACGATTATGTGCCTTGGGGTTGCTCTTCTTGACGAATATCTTAGTGGTGGTCTCTGTATTTCTTGGACTTGAATATTGGCCTGCCTTGCTAGGTTGGGGAAGTTCTCCTGGATAATATCCTGAAGAGTATTTTCCAGCTTGGATTCATTCTCTCCGTCACATTCAGGTACACCTATCAAACGTAGATTAGGTCTTTTCACATAATCCCATATTTCTTGGAGGCTTTGTTCATTTCTTTTCACCTTTTTCTCTAATCTTGCCTTCTTGTTTTATTTCATTGAGTTGATCTTCAATCTCTGATATCCTTTCTTCTGCTTGGTCAATTCAGCTATTGAAACTTGTGTATGCTTCGCGAAGTTCTTGTGTTTTTCAGCTCCATCAGGTGATTTATATTCTCTAAGCTGTTTATTCTCATTAGCATTTCATCAAACCTTTTTTCAAGGTTCTTAGTTTCTTTGCATTGGATTAGAACATGTTTTTTTTAAAAAGCTCAGAGAAGTTTGTTATTACCCACCTTCTTAAAAGCCTGTTTCTGTCAATTCATCAGACTCATTCTTGATCCAGCTTTGTTCCCTTGCTGGTGAGGAGTTGTGATCCCTTGTAGGAGGAGAGGCATTCTTGTTTTGGGTGTTTTCATCCTTTTTGCCCTGGTTTCTTCCCATCTTTGTGGATTTATCTATATGTGGTCTTTGTAGTTGGTGACTTTCAGATGGGGTCTCTGAGTGGACATCCTTTTTGTTGATAATGAAGTTATTTCTTTCTGTTTTTTAGTTTTCCTTCTAACAGGCCCCTCTGCTATAGGACTGCTGATGTCCACTCCAGACCCTGCTTGCCTGGAGATCATCTGCAGTGGCTGCAGAACACTAAGGGTTTCTGCCAGTTTCTTCTTCTGTTATCTTCATCCCAGAAGGATACCCACCAGATGTCAGCCTGAGCTCTACTTTATGAGGTGTCTTTTTGGATATACAGGGATCAGGGAGCTGCTTGAGGAGACAGTCTGACCCTTACAGGAGTTGAAATGCTGAGCTGTGAGCTCCATTGTTTCGTTCAGAGCTGCTGGGCAGGTATGTTTAAGTCTGCTGCAGTGGAACTCTTAACCACCTTTTTCCCCAAGTGTTCTGTCCTGGGAAGGTGGGGCTTTGTTTATAAGTTCCTGACATGCTGCTGCCTTTTTTCAGAGCTGCCCTGCCCAGCTAGTAGGTAGCCTAGTCACAGTCTGCCAGCAGAGGAGTTGCTGAGCTGCCGTGGGCTCTGCCTAGCTGCTGTGTGAAATTCCTTGAGGTTTTGTTTATAGAGGTATAGTTAGAACTGCCTCAGTAATGGCGATCTGCCTCTGTAATGGCGGTCTGCCTCTGAAATGGCAGATTGCCTCAGTAATGGCTGACTGCCTTGGTAATAGCGGACGCCCTTCCCCCCCCACAGAGCTGGACTGTCCTGGATCCAGCTGCACTTGTTGTGAAACTCTCAGTCCAGAGTGTTTCAGATTGCTGATCTTTGTGGGGGGTGGGACCTGCCCAGCCAGATCCCCTGGCCCCCTGTTTCAGTCCCCTTTTTTTCAGTTGAATGAGCAACTCTGTCTCCCATGCATTCCAGGCGCCAGTTGAAACGGCTGCCCAGATTTGTGTGTTTTTGTGCGGAGACCCGCTGTGCCAGCTGAAACAGCCGTACTGGAAACTCTTGGCGCTTTTCAGCCCGGGAATCTCCTGGTCTGTGGGCAGTAATAACTCGTTTGGAAATGTGGTGATCACTCACCCTCTGCGTTGTTCTTGCTGGGAACTGCACTCCAGAGCTGTTCCTATTCAGCCATCTTGGATCTGCCGAGAATCTAGATCTTACTGCATGTTACTTACTTTTCATTCTTGTTTTTGATTTTCTTTAAAGAAGCTTAAACACACAAACTTTCATTTCTAAAAGTAATAATCATGATAGAAAAATGTTGTCTGGAAAACCACTACATAGAACTACTGCTAACTTCAGTGCATTGTATAATCATAAAATGTATTCAGGCATACCTAGTTGGTGTATGACGTATACTGTTTTGAATCTTGCTTTCCCATTACATAGTAGGAACCTCTTGATCATAACCTTTTCCTTAAATACTTTTGAATTTCTGTGTAAGAGCACATTATAGTAATGTTTAATAATTTATTTCACCAATCCCCATGGGGGTATTAAGATTATTTTGTATTTTTTGTGACTAGAAATAATGCAGAAATGATCTTCTTGTCCATGTCCCTCATTATTTGCTTTGGGAGGATTACTAAAAGTGGCATTTGTGGGTCAGAAGGTGTGTGTGTTTTAAGGCTTTGATATACATCTTCTGCCTAGTTATCCTCCAGGAAGGTTGCACCTGTGTCTTTGCCCACTGCAGGGTTTGAGCATGCTCCCATGGTCTCTGTACCTTTGCCAGCAGGGGAGAGGCATATCTTTTTAAAAAATCGTTTCCAATTTTATAGGCAAAATTTTCACATTTGTATATATATATATAAATCATTTCTTTAAATTATTTTCTTTTAAAAATCATTTTCTTTAAATTCTTCTATCCTGAGTGAAGAAGAAAGCAGCCCTGTCTTCTTTTTGTTCATACAGAATTAACAGTGTTGGTGTAGTTGAACTTCAGATGTAATTCACTTTCTCAGAAATCTACGTACTTTCAGGATGGACTAACTCTAATCATAAACAGAAGGGTTGATTTGAGTTTCTTTCTATTTTCCTCCTCCCTTTTCATTTTATATTAAGTTAAAAGATCGCTGATGAGCTGAATTAAATGCACAGGGTATTTAGATCATTATATCTGTGCTTGTAACTTTCAGATTCAGGCTTATTTAACGAAGTAGAGTTTTTTAAGTACTAGTTTGCCCCATTCATCCCTTTGTAAATTGTGAAAGCACGTCATAAAGTGTGTGAGTAGCATATAGAGCTGTAAACTGTTAATGTATGTTAACATATGCATGTATTAATATATTCTGAATAACGCCTGACCCAGAATAAGCTCTCGGTAAAGGTTAACTCTATTTCACTTCCTCTCGAGAATTATCTTCTTAAGCAGGTAAGTGCATTACAATATGTATTCATTTGTATGTGTATGTATTTTGAAGAAACCATGAAATGGTTGTGCTTTGTACAGGTCTTTGTGTTCCTGTTATGTACTTGATTTCATGTCATTGTGGCTCCTCTGCTGTGAGAAGTATAACTAGATTGGATGAGAGATTGGTTTAAGTTGCAAAGGCATTTTAGGGAAGGGATAATTTTTTTTCGTTCTTCTTTGTAATATGATAAGAGCTTTTTTTTTTTTAACCCACTATATTTATGTAACAGTCTAGAAGTCATTGACTTTATGACTTAGCTGTTTTTTCATTTTTTACTTCTTTAAAGGGGAAAGTACCTTTGCTTAATGTTGCATAGTAGAAGCCAGTCTAGTAGAAACTAGAACAAACTCCTATCTTGGTAAAAGAATATCATAATTTAACTTTTTTTCCTGTTATTTAGAGTGAAGATTGAGGCTGCCATTAGCCTCCTCATCAAGTTTGTATCTCATTAAACTCATCTGCAAATAAAATAGGAATAGGGGTAGGGTCTGACTGGTAAGGCTCAGTTGCCATTACTTCCCCACTTTGAAATGCTTTCAAATTTATTTTTTAGTGTTGTGACTATCTCTAATTTGGACTATCAATAATGTTATGACTATCTCTAATTTGGAGTCAGTTAAAAACTTGCATCTCTCATTCGGACTGCTTGAAATAATTTGCGTATGTTAGGTAACAGTATCTTGTCCTTCCAGTTTTATTCTACACTCTTTTGGACAAATGGTTTTTTGTGTGTGTCTCACATGATGATTTTTGATAGTTGCCCAGTGGCTAGCAAAGTCAAGGTCCCCCAGTAAAATTCTGAAGGCTGTCAGCAGTTGACCCCAACTTACCTCTGCAACTTCTACTTGATTCTTACCTATTTGAATAAACCCTAATTAGTCTAATTAGTCTGTCACCCCATTCACCTCTAGTTTTCTTGCTTTTATATGAAATACTATCTCTTGGACATACCTAACCTTTTCTTGCCAAAGCTCAATTACTGTCTTTACTGTGAAGACCTCTTCATATTAGCCCACAAAACTCACAGTCATCACTTCTTCCTCTGCTCTTATAAGAGTTAATGACTGTTATGATATTGGTTACAGGCTATTTCATTGTATTTTATGTCTATTTCTTATGTCTCCTCCTAGAAATATTTTATGTATATATGTATGTTTAGAGACAGAATGTTGCTTTACTGCCCAGGCTGGAGTGCACTGGCATGATCATAGTTCACTGTAACCTCAAACTTCTGGGCTTAAGCGATCCTCCCACCTCAGCTTCCCAGGTAGCTAGGACTATAGGCTTGTGCCACCATGCTTGACTAATTAAAAAATTTTTTTGTGTGGAGACAGGGTCTTGCTGTGTTCTCTGGGCTAGTCTCAAACTCCTGGCCTGGATCTGACTCACCCTCCCAAAGTGCTGGGATTACAGTTGTGAGCCATTGTGCCTGGTCAAAATACTATATTTTTGGCTACACATGGTGGCCCATGTTTATAATCCCAGCATTTCAGGAGACCAAGGTGGGAGGATCGCTTGAGCCCAGGAGTTTGAGACCAGCCTGGGCAACATGGCAAAACCCTGTCTCTACAAAAAATAGAAAAAAAAAAATTAGCTGGGCGTGATGGCATTATGCCTGCCTTCTCAGCCACTTGGGAGGCTAAGGTGGGAGGATCACTGAAGCCTGTGAGGTGGGGGTTACAGTGAGCCATAATCGTACCACTGCACTCTAGCCTGGGCATTGGAGTGAGAGGCTGTCTCAAAAAAAAAGAAAAAAAAAATTTTTAAATGTGTTTTAAAAATTTAAAACTAATACATAGCTTGTGGGGAAAAAACATTCAGTGAACAAATGTTCAGCCCTTCATTCTACTTCTTAGGTTCTGAGGCCCATTTTAATGCTTCCCTTTTTCCAGGAGCTTGGATAGTAATGAGCAGCTGGAATTCATATAGACACCAAGTACCTAACAGACCAGTGTGGTCATTGCTTCAGTGACTGTCTAGGGTTACCCTTCTTTTGCTGAGCTTTTTCCTTGAAGCAGTAGTTGTATTTAAATCTGATCAGGTTATTTATCACCTTCTGTTTGTTAACGACTTACTTCAGTGTAGTGACTTCTGATTTTCCATGCTCTTAAGTCTCAAGTCCAGCAGGCCGAACAACTATCCCTGGAGGGGAAATGATTATATCGGTTTGAGTGTAAATATACCTCTCTCGCCCTCTCTCCCTCCTCTTTCTCCTCTCTAGCTTGTTGTTTGGGGGAAAAAGTGTTTTTAATCTTCCTGCTGACATTGCCAAATAATCATTGGCTGTGATTAGTCATGGAGATTACAGAAAACTAGAAAGGACTTTCTTTATTTAAATAGTAATTACAAGTTGTGGATGGGCACAGTTGCCTACTCCTCTAATCCCAGCACTTTGGGAGGCCCAAGGCAGGTGTTATCACCTGAGGTCAGGAGTTCGAGACCAGCCTCAACAACATGGCAAAACCCAATCTCTACTATAAGTACAAAAATTAGCTGAGTATGGTAGTAGGCACCTGTAATCCCAGCTACTGGGGAGGCTGAGGCAGGGAGAATTGCTTGAACCTGGGAAGGGGAGGTTGCAGTGAGCAAAGATGGTGCCACTACACTCCAGCTTGGGTGACAGAGCAAGACTCTGTCTCAAAGAAAAAAAAAAAAAGAAAGAAAGTAATTACAAGTTGTAAATCAGTTTTTTGTGTGTATATACATTATATCTTTTTTTCCTCTGCTTCCCCTAGGTTACAATTCAACAAACACGGTGTGTTGCGGGTAGAAGGCTTCTTAACACCAAACAAGTATGACAGTGAAGCAATTGGCTTGTGGTTACCTTTAACCAAAAACGTTGTGGGAATTGATTTGGACACAGCAAAGTACATCTTGGCCAACATTGGAGACCACTTCTGTCAAATGGTGATTTCTGAAAAGGAAGCTATGTCAACTATTGAGCCACACAGTAAGAGCATCTCTTAGGGGGTAGGATTTTTGAGCCCAACTTGATTTTTGTTGCTAAGTGGCACCAAGTCCTAATTGCTTGGGTTTTATTTTCACTCAGAAGTTTAGATAACTTTGGTATAATGAGGTTGCATTTTTCCTTTTATAACAGGATTCATCAGAGTTGGCCATCTATGTTTGGGGTTTATTTTGGGCCAATTACCAAAGGAGTGGAACTCCTTTTTTGTTAGGAAAGGTGAAGGTGAAGTGATGGTGGAATTTGCACAGCCTCACCAGCAGTGCAGGTGCACTAAAAGATAAGGTCTCAGATTGGTTTATTTTAAAACAAAGGTTCTTAATCATGAATACATTTCAAGGAAAATAAGAATGGGAAGGCTGACTCCTAGACCTACTGAGTTAGAGTCTGCGGGGCTGGGTCCCAGAGAATGAGAACAGGTTCAGATGGAAGTGACTGTTAGAGTCAAGGTCTGAAGGGAATACGTGGAGATTCTAGATGGGTATGTGCCTGTGTCCTTTGCTGTTTGGGAGCATTCTCACACTGATCTGGCAGCCCAGTAAGCCACAGGGATCAGGGTAGGTGGCACAGAGCCAGACCTCTTCATGATGTCTCAAGCTAGGATGTCTGGAGGACAGTACCACTTCTTCCTGTCCATGTGCCTCTGTGGAAATGAGTTATCCAGCCAAAAGCACCATGGGGCATCTGCCTTGTAAGCCTCATATTTTCTTCCATCGTTTTATCTTTCTCAATGGTTGAAAGTTAAAAGTGAAGCCTTTTCATTCCTCTGGTGTGTCTCTTTTTTTTAGACTTTGCTTAACCAAATGTTTGAATACAAGCATCCATGCCGGTCTTAAGAATTTTGATTTATTACCAGCAACTAACTGAAGCTAGCTTCAGCGCAAAAATAACTTATTGAATAGATGTGGATACTGTCTCAGAGTCCAAGGAAAAGGACTAGGGCATTCCCAGCTGCAAGAATACAGACTGCCTGGGAGAAAGGGAATTGTGAGCGCCTGGGATAACCAGAGTCATTCTTCAGAATTACTTCATTCTGTTGGGGTAGTGGAGACTCTTAAGTCAAGAATCTTACTACATTTTTTCCCTCTGTAATCTGTTTAAGACAAGCAATACTGGTTTCCACTTTCAGTAGAGACACAAATTTCTTTATTAAATATATTTAAGTAAAAGTAGTAGATTTAAAGAAAAATTCCGAAGTAACTGGTCTGGTAGTGGTACATACATGACTGCAATGTGGAAACACTTTTTTGGAATGTATTAGTAGCTTTGCTGCTGAATCAGCAGAGCGGTTGTAAGCAAGTGATGGTTTTTTCTTTGATAAAGGTGAGTCATCTAAAAAAATGTGTTTGTGTGCATGTGTGTGTTTTTCATATAGAAAAAGGTAAAGACAATGATCTTTTAGAGCATAATTAAGAAACTCTCCTCGAAGATTTAAATGTTATTAACCTTTCCTCCTTGCCTTTTTGATTATCCTGTTGCTTACTCTTTTCTCTGTGACAAGCTGGTCACATTGGAGAGGGAAACTCACTGTGAGTGATACTGAGATAATGCCACCATACCCGGATGAGTTTACCTCTGATCCTGAGATTAGGGAGCAAATCTCGACTATTAGTGCTTTTATTGTCTTTTCAGTGACATAATCATTAAATGGGTGGCTAAGAGATCTAAGAGTACTTTCTGATAAAACAGTCTAATCCAAGTGTCCAAGGTGAAGTTCATAAAATCTCATTTGTAAGATGCCTAAAGCTATATGTATTGTGCCCTGGGCTGTTACATTATAATGAAATGGCAGAAGTCCATTCAGCAGTTGGATTGATTTTGAATAAACTAAAGCTTGGTCATTTGGGTTGTGTTCAGTCTGAAGAAGGAATGAGTTAACCCCAAACTGGGTTAGGAAAAAGATATTCTCCATAGAACAGGAATGCAGCAGTACTGATTCAGTGTTGTTCAGGAGAGAGACACAGACTGACTGCCAGGAGTCTTCTAGTCAGGGGACCTTGGGCTTTTCTGTGACCACAAAAATGTTCATACTTCTGAAAGCTTTCTGATACCTGGTTTGGTTCCCTGATTTGGCACTCCTCCGTCTGGGAGAAGGGTCCAATGGCCTGTCCAGTTTTGGAAAGCCTCTCCCTCCAGTTATTAGGTCTTGGCCACTGGAACAGAAAATGCTGCTTTGTGGAATCCTGGGTCCTGCCTTAAGCTACTGGATGTTTGGTCAGTGTGAGTCAGTTCTGGGTGCCTGCATCATTCCTGGCACTGGCTAAATTGAGTTTCTGACTGACTGGTGAAGGAACTGACCTTGGACCATTGTGCCTGCACTAAGTTAATGTGCAGCTGTCTCCAGGCCCCCTGAGCACCTTGGAGTTTTTAATGGGCAGTCAGATGTAGGGTATCTGAATAACCTGATGCTCTATGCAGATTATTGGGTTTGTGGATCTGAGTAAATTTTTTTTTCCATTGGAGAAAGCCTGGCACGTACTGCCTTTAAATTCTGAAAGGGACTCATGACTCAGAGGTTAAGAACCACTGTTGTGTGATGCTTGTGTCTGAGCTCCAACTTGTGTAACTGCTGCTGCACAGTCTGAATAGGGATTCTGCTTGGAGCTCAGTCTCCTAGAGGGAGGTGATACAGTGAGAAGAGGCATGAAACTAAAGTACAAATTCAAGTAACTAGGAGTGCTGAGGGGATCCACGAGTGCTTCGTGGGAGAGGCAGCATTTGCAATGAAGGCTCAACAAAGTTAATCTGAAGTCTAGTCACAGGGAGGAATGACAACAACCCCTACCTTTCATGTTTGATTTCAGAAGCTCTCTCCTTCCAAAGACTAAGTGATTTACTGGTTTTTGCAGGACAGGTTGCTTGGAAGCGAGCTGTCAAAGGTGTTCGAGAAATGTGTGATGTGTGCGACACCACCATCTTCAACCTGCACTGGGTGTGTCCTCGGTGTGGGTTTGGAGTATGTGTGGATTGCTACCGGATGAAGAGAAAGAATTGCCAACAGGGTGAGAACCGATCTGATTCTCCTCCAGCCCCTTTACACAGTTAAATCAAGTTTTTTGTTGATGGGTGGTTGGTGGGTTTCTTGAAGCATATGGAGCCAGAGTCTATAAAGAATAGTTACTACAAATCAGTTATTTGCAGGTGCTGCTTACAAGACTTTCTCTTGGCTAAAATGTGTGAAGAGTCAGATACATGAACCAGAGAACTTAATGCCTACACAGATCATTCCTGGAAAAGGTATTTCACGTGCTGCAATGATTTTCTTTCCCCTTGTCTTGGTTAACTCATAGGGGCTAGTAGTTTGGTTTTACTTTATACTCACTACGTTTATTTTAGTGTGTATTAAATAACTCCAGAAGTGTATTAACTCCCCCCAACACTTTTTGATTAAAGTTTTGTGGAATAGTTTTGTAGAAGAAAGGAAAATGCATTTTGGGGAAGGCCTCTGGAGCCAGATGAAAGGAGGGAGTGGGAAACGTAATCCTGTGGGGAATGCCAGCCACTTCTCTGTAATGTTGAGGTTGAAAGTACCTAATACCCTTGTTCAGATGTTTGCGTCTGTCCTTTTCTTAGCCCTCTATGATGTTGGAGACATTGTTCATTCTGTAAGAGCGAAATGGGGAATAAAGGCAAACTGTCCTTGTTCAAACAGGCAATTCAAACTCTTTTCAAAGCCAGCCTCAAAGGAAGACCTAAAACAGGTATTTGCTGCTTATGCTAAATTCACCGTCCCTTGGAACTGTCATTTGTCTGTAAAGGAACCTGAGGATAGCTATGAGTGGAGAGAGAGAGAGAGAAAGAATTCATACAGTTCATGTGGCAGTTCAGAGACCCATTCTGACTTTTCACATTACTTTTGTGGACTTTTCTGTGGCCTCTTTGAGTGGGTTTTACATTTTTGTTTCTTGAAAAAGTAAAAAGTTCTATTGTAGTCTGCCTATTAAGTAGCTGTCTAATTTGCAACGGGTTTAAAAAAAATTGTGTATTTTGCAGAATTAAAATTATTCAGATGAGCTTCAACATTTTTTAAATTACTAAATATATTTTGCTTATGTTCATGAAGGGTTGAAGGAAATAATGATAAAATGAACGTTTAGTTGCCCGTCACTCAATGTAAAAAGTGTTCGTTTTCTCAGTCCTCATATGTCTCTCCTTGGTGGGATCCCTCTCGCCTCCATCATCAAATGTACCCCTTGCTGTCCCCTTCTCCCCCTTGTTCCAGTAATCAGTATGCCGCATTGTGTTTAATAATCAGATCTTGACATTTCTGTAAAGCTGTGGTGTCATAGGCAGGATGGGAGGGCAGAAGACTTGTAATCTTTGGAGTCAGAACTGAATTTGAATTCTTTTCTGCCACTTGCTAGTTGTGTTACTTTGGTTCACATGAGCTGATTTATATGTGCTTCAGCTCCCTCATCAGTAATACAGAAATAATAAGCAATATTTATGATGAGGTGTCACAGAATTACATCACATGGAAAGAGAGGGCCTGGACCAAAACAGGAGTTTGAATATTATTTTTCCTCCTTCTTATGTGTGTATAAACTCGCTCTTGCCAGTTTTTAAAATCATTTTCTTCTACAACAGTCATCTTAGATTTAATTTATGAGTTCTTTTAAGAGCTCATCACATTTTTAAAGCTAACTCAAAATAGCATTTTTGCTGCATCCCATTTCCTTCTGAAATCTCAGCTTTACCTTTCCTGCCTGCTTCATTTATTCATTTTCAGCCATGTTTTCTGTGCTTATCCTGGATTCTGGGATGAGTTCATAGGACAGACAGACACAGACTGGTCATTTTAAACCAGCAAGGTACATCCAGTAATAGGGCTATGTACCAGTAGGGGCTGGATGGTACACGAGTGCAGAGGGAAATACCTGCTGTGTTTAAGTTGCTAACACAGTCTCCCACCTTGTAGTTATTTTCTACTAATGCAAGATTACTGCAGCTGTGGGGATACCCAGGGCTAGCTATTAGGTGGTTTTGTTCTGGATGTTTATCTTACTTGTTGGTTGGCTATTAGGAGAGCAGGTGAGAAAAGGAAAATGTCATTCTTCAGCTTATGTAAAATCATCGTTTAATGCTTAACACAGACTTCTTTAACTGGAGAAAAACCAACTCTTGGTGCAGTGCTCCAGCAGAATCCCTCAGTGTTGGAGCCAGCAACTGTGGGTGGGGGAAGCAGCCTCCAAGCCAGCCAGCAGCATGAAGCCTGCCTGTCCAGCCAGCACATCTCCTCTAAACTGGCTGGCAGACCTGACCAGTGGGAACGTCAACAAGGAAAACAAGGGTGAGTGTTTCCTGCTTTCCTGTTTGTTCCCGAGTATTTTAGTCCATTCATGGAGGGACTTGGCAACCTTAGTTGCTGGGAGAACAGTGGTTAGAAGTCGTGTGGAATGGAAAATGCTTCTCTGGTGTCATCCTGGAACCTGCCACAAATGAAAGTGTTTTTGAAATGCAGCACCAAAGGGAACTTTTGCTGCTGCGATAGAACGCTAGCTAAGGTTGAGAGTGTGTTTGGCAGGAATGGAGTGGGGCTGAGACTTGCTTAATAAGTGATTTTTCACCTTTCTAGCCTTGCCCTGTCTATAAATTGGCATATGCTGGTTTTAGTTTTATTTTTGTCATCTGTGCTGTCACCTCGGGATGCTTGATGATAAATATAAAGAGCGTGGGCTTTGGACTGAGGTAGAGTTCCATTAAAACTTAGGGACTTCTACCTTCTGGCTGTGTTACAGAAGAGAAGAATTGCAGGCCACTTATTTTTTTTTTTTTTTTTTGAGACGGAGTCTTGCTCTGTCGCCAGGCGCCAGGCTGGAGTGCAATGGCGCAATCTCGGCTCACTGCAACCTCCGCCTCCCAGGTTCAAGCAATTCTCCTGCCTCAGCCTCCTGAGTAGCTGGGATTACAGGTGCACACCACCACGCCCAGCTGATTTTTATATTTTTTTTTAGAAGAGACGGGGTTTAAACATGATGTAGGCCACTTCTTTGATGCAAAGATCTAGAACAAAATTTTAATGAATCAAATTTGACACTAAATGAAGGAATATTTGAATGTTAGACTACACCTGAATTTCTGGAAAAACTTTCATATTGCTTTAAAAATGTGATAAGGAGCTCTTACAAGAATTCATAAATTAACTCTAAGATGACTGTTACAGAAAAGTTATTTGAAAAGCTGGCAAGAGCACAGCTGGTGAGTTATACATACCTTACAAAGAGAAAAAAGAATATTCAAACTCCTGTGTGGTCCAGGCCCTCTCTTTACATGTGATGTAATTCTGTGATGCCCAGTCATCAATATTGGTTATTAATTCTGTATTACTGATGAAGAAGCTGAAGCACACATAAATCAACTCATTTGAGCCAAAGTAAGACAATTAGCAAGTGGCAGAAAAATAATTCAAAATTTTCAAGGTTTTTCCAGAAATGAAGATGTAGTCTGACATTCAAAAATATAGGAGAAGAATCATGGGACAAGATGCAGGAAAGCATTAAGTAAAACTTAGTACCTATTTATTATTTACAAAAATCTTCTCAAATTAAGAACATTCTTAACAGTTAAATGGACTGGAGACATAATAATCATTAATTTTTAAAAAAATTTTGAGTTTTTTTGAGATGGAATTTTGTTCTATCCACCCAGGCTGAAGTGCAGTGGCACGATCTTGGCTCACTGCAATGCCACCTCCCAGATTCAAGCAATTCTCCTGCCTCAGTCTCCCGAGTAGCTGGGATTACAGGTGCCACCACCACGCCCAACTAATTTTTGTATTTTTAGTAGAGATGGGATTTCACCATGTTGGCCAGGCTGGTCTTTGCGGTTTTGTTTTTTCTTTTTCTTTTCTTTCTTTCTTTCTTTCTTTTTTTTTTTTTTTTAAACAGTTTCTCTCTATGTTTAAGAACAAGACAAAGGATATCTGTTATCAGTCTTTATTAAGCATTGTACTGAAAGTCCTGGTCAGTGCATTGAGGCCAAAGGAAAAAAAAAATGTCTAAAGAGAATGCTGCCAATTATTTGTAGACAGTACATGCAAAAAATGCAAAAGAATCTACATTTACTAAACTTGTCAGGGTTGCTAGATACAAGGTGAATTTATGAAAATCCATTGTATTAGATAGTTACTGTTTTTAACATCAAAGGTCTTGTCTAGGTAAATAATATTAGTACTTATCCCGTAAAGTTTTTTTCCATTTCAGTAAATGGAAAGCAAGTTCTAAAGTATTTCTGTTAATAGAATACTAATAAGGGATTTGCCTTTCAAAAATGTCTTTTCATCTGGATGTTTTATTTTAGAAAAACAACCAATTATGCCAGTTTTAAAGAATGAAATCAAATGTCTTCCACCCCCTCCCGCCTTTAAGCAAATCCAGCACAGTCCTCCATACCTTTAACAGCACAATTTTGACACCTGTAAGCAACAACAATTCCGGTTTCCTCCGAAATCTCTTGAATTCTTCTACTGGAAAGGTATGTGTGTGTTTGTTGGTACTCCATGTTGTAAAGTTGAATAGAGACAGAACAGGAAGAGGCTAGAGAAGTCAGAACTGAAAGAAAGGAGACTGAATCACATACTTACCTTTGTAGGCTCCAAAGGCTGAGTCATTGGAGGAGGGGTTTCATGGGACTATATTTCTGAGCTGGGCCACTTTCTCCTGTTACCTCACTTCTATGAGTTGTCAAATGGGGACAGGGAACGTGCCTTTTTGCCTGGGGGTCCTGGCTTGGACTCTTCTGGATATGTGGTATATACTCATCATTATGGGAATGGGTTTTCTGGATGGTAAGGGAATGACATGTTTAAGACTTTTGTTCTTTCTCCAATTCAGACAGAAAATGGACTCAAGAATACACCAAAAATCCTTGATGACATCTTTGCCTCTTTGGTGCAAAATAAGACTTCCTCTGATTTATCTAAGAGGCCTCAAGGACTGACGATCAAGCCGAGCATTCTGGGCTTTGACACTCCTCACTATTGGCTTTGCGATAATCGCTTGCTGTGCTTGCAAGACCCCAACAATAAGAGCAACTGGAATGTGTTTAGGGAGTGCTGGAAACAAGGGCAGGTAATGTAGGCCTCCCTTCCTCCAGCCCTATTCAGAACCCCCTTCTCGGTTCCTTTGGCGGACTTCTGACAACCCCACCTCACCCTTTTCCCCCCATCTTTTACCTCCTGTTTTAATCTTTATTGGTTAGGGTAAATATAGTCAGGCCAGGGTGTGGCCGTGGGTCTTACTTTTTAAAGCAGATGGTCCTAAGCTGACATTTCCAGTCAGGTTTTCGTTGCTTCCTGTCAGTCCCCGTTGGGTTTTTGATGAGGGCATCCAGGCTTGGTGATTCCTGTGGTAAACCTCAGCAGAGGAAGTGAGAGTGTGACTACGGGCTGATGGGATTTGGGAGATTAGACAAAATGTGGTACAAAATCATGCACCCCTACTACCTGAATGAAAACCCTGTGCTGAAGGCAATTATAGGTGGGCCAGGGCCATGTGGTGTCATACAGTCCCCAGGTGCCTGCCCTAAAGGGAACCGTTGTTGGATCTTAAGTGCTGGTTAATATCTTTAAGGAGAATTTCTAGGCCTGCTTCTGTGCTCTCTTGTTTTGGTTCTCTTTTCTGGATCTTTGGCTTCTCTCTCGGCCAAATGGGGTCTTTGCTAAAGGAACACTTTGCTCTTGGACAAGAATTTGGGAGAATTGCCAAACCAGAAAGATGTGAGTGTTTAACCAAAAATAAATTTTCAAAAATGTTTTTCTTCATCCAGTGTACTAATAGGATTTGCTCGTTTAATCATATATGGACAAGAAACAAAGTGATGGGCTGAATACAGTCTATCAGCAGGCTTTATTGCTTGTTGCCAATATTTTAAAGTTAGACTATTTCACATAAAGGTCAGAACTTCTAAGTAGTCTTAGACAGCCAAAAGGTTTGGCATCCTCCCACAGCCAGTAGTGAGGGGTGTCACAGGCCATATTCCTGCTTGACAATAACAGGCTCAAGTATAGTGGGGTCACCCTGTTTCACTGGTGACTGGTGCCACTGGACACTCCTTCCAGCCCTTGTCTTCTTTACAGTCCATCTTGCTGTGAATAATGAGATCTGACTAGGAAAGGTGATGCCTTTCTCCTAGATGCTTACTCATGTAGTTTGAGAGCAAGGGGTGTGTAGCAGATGAATGGTGAAGGTTGGAGGTGATTTGGGAGCTCCGAGAACTAAGCCTAAACTGTCACTTCACCATCTGAGATGGAGCACTAGCTCCATGGAAACACACCAGCAGCAGTATGAAGAGGGACTGCCTTCGGGAGTGGGAACAGCTGCCAGAGTTCAGACTAAAGTCTTCCTTCTCTTCATTTAGCCAGTGATGGTGTCTGGAGTGCATCATAAATTGAACTCTGAACTTTGGAAACCTGAATCCTTTAGGAAAGAGTTCGGTGAGCAGGAGGTAGACCTAGTTAATTGTAGGACCAATGAAATCATCACAGGAGCCACAGTAGGAGACTTCTGGGATGGATTTGAAGACGTTCCAAGTACGTATGAAAGATCTTTTAAGGGGGTTAAGGATGTGAAAGGAGGGGACACAGGAATGACAGGTGTCTGAGACCCAACTGCAGCATTTTCCAGGATTTTGCAGTTTGAAATTAACATCTGTCTTCTCTTCCCCTTCCTTGTTACAGTGTTTATGCTTTTGAACGCTGAGGCATTATTACCTGTTCTGTTGGTCTTTGTTGTTCCTGGACAGAACATCCAGATAGGCTCAATCTCTCTCTGAACAGAATAAGTAATTTCTGTTCCATGCTGGCCTCAGAAATACCTGTGACCTTTGATTTTTGAGATGCATTTCTTTGGTTAGCTGCTCACTTCTTCCAGAACACTGTAGAGGAGGAGCAGATTGGATTGATAACAGCTGTCAAAACAGCACCTACATGCAGTGGGCAAAAGAGAGTGGCTGAATCTCCAAGAATGAGTAGCAGTTTAATAAGCTTCTAGGAAAGACAAGGCCCTGACACAAATCCATTAGTTGGTGATTTTTATTTTGCTGCACCTTGCTGCCTCCTGGGTACAAATGGATTTCTTTACAGTGTAGAAATAAAATGCTGGATAGTTGGTAGGAGGGGAAAATCAAGGAAAAATAATATTTGCATGCTAAATAGGTTATGAAAATTTTGCAGAGATATATTGTTTGTATTGTGGAGGCATAAAATGCTAATTTGTCATTTATTTTGGTCTGTTTCTGAGTTATAAATAGTAACAGTTCATTTATTCTGGTTTACCTTTCAGATCGTTTGAAAAATGAAAAAGAACCAATGGTGTTGAAACTTAAGGACTGGCCACCGGGAGAAGATTTTAGAGATATGATGCCTTCCAGGTATGATTATGAAGG
The DNA here is from genome assembly GCA_036589455.1 of Ateles fusciceps. Lineage (NCBI taxonomy): Eukaryota > Metazoa > Chordata > Mammalia > Primates > Atelidae > Ateles > Ateles fusciceps. The sequence continues at coordinate 1,253,925 of JAZHEH010000053.1, read as the reverse complement.
TGGGGAGAGATGATTCTGTTCTTGACTTGGTAGGATAAATTATTTTTTGAGGTAGTGAGAAAATAGTTTTCAAGGAGATAACAAAAGTTCTGTAGTTACACTGCTGCTCATTTTTCATTTCTAGTCGGTAGTCATTGGAGGCATGTTTATTTTTAAATGAGATGAAAAAGTGATTGACTTTTAGGCTTGGCTGACTAATGGAACACCACACATTTTCCATGGTAGGCTCTGCTAGAGAAGAGGCTCACATATTCTTACAAGGCTGATTTGGAAGCAGTTGTGGGAGCTGTCGTGTCAGGGTCAGGACAATATGGTTACAGCACTGAGTCAGACAAGTAGACACCTAATGGGTAGATCTATTTTCCTGATTGAGCTTGAAACCTTGAAAAGGGTGTCACAATGATATATGCCTAAGTATAACTTTTTATCTGGAATTTATTGCTGAGATCTTTTGTCTGAACTATTCCAGCTGATTTGGACATCTTTGTATATAACTACTGTAATTCTAATCTTAAATATTTGATGGCTCTCTCAGTCTGTATGATCACAGATGTGTTTGTTCCTTTTGGTGTAGAAGGAGCAAAACAAGTTACACAATAATGAATTAGAAAAGCAATCTTACTTTGCAAATTCCTGGTTCTGTTTTTCTAGGTTTGATGATTTGATGGCCAACATTCCACTGCCTGAGTACACAAGGCGAGATGGCAAACTGAACTTGGCCTCTAGACTGCCAAACTACTTTGTTCGGCCAGATCTGGGTCCCAAGATGTATAATGCTTATGGTAAGATAGAGATAGCTAACTTTAAAATGGAAATAAAACAACTCAAAATGTTTGAAAAATTGATTTGTGGGGAGGGAGAGGTGGAAAACACCCATAATCCTAATGCTTAATACAGCCTCAGCTTTCATTTTTACATATTTCCTTTCATTCTCTGGCCACATGTTTGTGTATTTCATTTTCATAGTTGGCAGGTGTAGAGGATTTGCAATGTTTTATTTTTCTCTTTACTATACCTAATTTTACACTGTAAAATCTTTACATGTTGCTTAATAGTCTTTAGATCACTTTTAATGGCTGTGTGATACATGAGAGAATGTACTTTTATTAGTGATTTCAGTGTTCGGACATTTAGGTCAGTCTGCTAGCATTCTAGCTGTCTTAACATTGGCTACAATTAAATGCAGTGTTCTATGCTGGTGGGTAGAAGTTAGTTACTTAGGATTCAAAGTACCCTTTGAATTGGCCTTTTATTCTTTGGACATGACTCAGTACTGTCTAACAAGGAGGACTGCCTGGGATAAAGACTGGTTTCTACATTTTCCAGAGCCGCCTTTCATCATTGTAACTGTGATCTTGTTCAGTTTTACACATGGCCTTTAATTAGGGCTGGATTCGAGTTGGCCATTTTGAAGGGATTATTTACCAATTCAACAATTCACTGTTAAATGCAGTTCTAGCTGTTTGAGTATTTCAGTGAATTTTATTTACACATTTTTACTATTTGGCCTCTACATGTCCTCTTGGAAATTATTTCTTCCTCCCGTAAATAATTACTTCCATGTCATTTTCCATTTCTAGCCTTAGACCTATGGGCATCCTTCTCAAAAAGGACAAGGTCTGTTGTTGTCTTTGCCATGTTCTCCAAAGACTGTTGGGGGAAGGGGAGGGGAAGGGGGCAAGGACTCCAGCCCCACAATTATGTTACGGTTGAGTCAGCCCAGGGAACCACCAGGAGGGTAGTTGGGGACTATTGTGACAGGGGGAGTGTTTTTGTTTGCAAGCTCCCAGCAGTCTCCATGCCCAAGATAGTTCTGCCAGGGTAGAGTGAGAAATGCTGTGTGGGTGAGAAGACCTGGCGGGCGCAAGGCCTCTTGCCTATTCCTCACTTCTCAGGTCTCAGTTGGTGAGCCCTCCATGTGCTGTGGGTCTGCAGTGTGCTCTCTCAAGGTCCTGTCCCTTGAGCCCTTCAGAGACTGATTAAAGCAGCTGCATGGTTGGGATCTTGGACAAACTTATGTATATGAGAGCATTTTTCCAATAAATTGTATAATGTGAAGTTGTGTAGTTTATCCATGCTTTATAGAAATCCTGAAGCTTTAAAGGTGGGTACCTGAGAAATTTTCAAAAGAAATTGCTTGCTTGGTTTAACTAGCTTGGCAGCAGGTCTTTTCCCCTAGACACTAATAGATGGCAGTGTTACTCTATAAAAGCTTTTCCTATGACAAAATGATTCCAATCCAGAAGCAAGCATTCAGGGGATGAAAATAATGAAGATGTGTTCATTTTCAGACACCTTCTGTCTTATCGTAAACATCATTAAAGAGTGGTTTTTTCAAAGGTTGGGTGACTAAGCTGTGACTCTTCAATCAAAGTAAGTGCAAAGGCTCCTTGGAGAGATCACAGAATCCAGCCTCTCTCTAGCTCCTACAGCACCCCCATTTTGCAAATGAGGACCAGGACTTGATAGTAGAAGGACATTGACCTGTTGAGGATCTCTGAGGGGCACTCCAGGTTGGCAGGTCTGAGACTAGTACTTAGCTCTCCTGATTTCCAAGCTAGAGCCCATCTCCCTACCCAGGCCCTACTCTAACTTTCCATCACCCAACAGCTCCTACTAGCTTCCCTGCCCCCCCCCCCCCCCCCCCCCCCCATAAAAGTCCATGGTGTTTTGTTCAGGATGTTTTGTTGTCTGGGACCCTTTCCCTTTCACCATTATGTTTTTACAATTTTGGTTTCATCTGAGTTTAGGCTCCCCCTGGTTTAGAGTCTGGTTTTATCAGTGACTGGGGTCTGATGGACTTTGGGCCAGTGGCTGGGTAGCAGTTGTTGACTTCCTTGTTTTGCACTGTGGCACCGGCTGGATCAGCAGGCAGCCAGTTCCTGCCAAGGCTTTGTCTCCTACTCTCCTTTCCTTTTCTTCCAAGCTCCATCCTCTTCCTATTGCCCTTAGTCTTCACCACCACCTTCGAGTCTGTGTTTATTGTTCCCTTATATTTATAATTTTAACATATATATTTGAATTCCTGCACAATATTCTGTTTTTAACCTGCTTTTGAACTTCATAGAAATAGAATCAGATTTTTTATATTCATCCATGCTATCATATAATAATATGTCATCCATGTGTTTATTTCATTTTCTATTACGTTAATTTCTTTTTCATAAATTTTGCTTTTTACTATGGAACTATTTTCCAAACACACTGAAACTTGAGAGTCTAGTACTGACTCCATATAACTCATCACCCAGTTGTATAACAGCTTTCAACTTTTTGCCATAATTGTTTGTCTCCTCCGTCATCTTTTTTCATAATCCTGTCATCTATCCTTTGATTTCACCCTAATACCAGTGCTTTACCTACTCCTAGGGCTGATATTTCAGCAAGTTGGAAAGAAGGAAAGTACAACAGGGCTCTGGGGCCCTGGTCCCAGGTTGGAATGAAGAAGTGTGTCCTCTCATAAGTATAGCTCCTCTAAAACCACAGCCCCAGGCATGCCAGAGATAAAGCCTTTCTCCAAAACAGTACAGGGCCTTTTCAGAGGCTGGTAGGTTAGAAAACAGCCACTGCTTGCTCACTACAGGTGGTTCTTCTCTGTGCTGCCCAGCCTAAGAAGCAGAGTCCTAGTGTTAGAATGGGCCGCCCAAGGTGACTGCAGGGTTAGCTTCTGGGTGATTGCTGAGCAAGGTGAGCCTTCTCCTGTGCTCAAGGAATTAGCCACAGACTATGAACACTGGAGGGGACCTGTCATTCTGGCTCACTCCTCACCCCTCTTCTTTTACAGTTGAGAGAACCAAGGAATGCGTTGGGCAGTGTTCCTTTTTACACTCATGACAGCCATCTGAGGTTCCAGGTTTATGTGTGTGTGTGTGGATGGGGGCTTTTCTTTGGACTCCCCATCTTCAGTGGTCCTTGGACTTTGTCTCTTGCTCCAGAACTCCTAAGCTGTGGCAAAAATCAAAGCCTGAGCTCACTTGATCTAGCAAATGTCCTTTTGGCAAATCCCAGCTTCAGGAGCCTGCTTTATCACGTCCATTTCCTGCTGTTTTTGGCTTCTGAGTATTCCTTCTTTTCTTGCTAGCACATTGACTTGTTAAAGAAATTTTTTTTATAATGATTTCATCCAGAATTTTCCATTATTCTCAGCAGAAGAGTCAATCAGGACCTACCATCTCCCAGGTAGTGGAAAGACTATGGCAGCCTTTGTTGTCTTCTGGAAACTTTAAGGCACTTTGTTTTTTGCAGGATTAATCACTCCAGAAGATCGGAAATACGGAACAACAAATCTTCACTTAGATGTATCTGATGCAGCTAATGTCATGGTCTATGTGGGAATTCCCAAAGGACAGTGTGAGGAAGAAGAAGGTAGGGTGCTGAGCATAAATGGAGGGCTTGATCTCTGAGCCAGGGCCTGTGGTCTGACATTTGCTTCCTCTTCCTGCCCTAGAAGTCCTTAAGACCATCCAAGATGGAGATTCTGACGAACTCACAATAAAGCGCTTTATTGAAGGAAAAGAGAAGCCAGGAGCACTGTGGCACATATATGCTGCAAAGGACACGGAGAAGATAAGGGAATTTCTTAAAAAGGTGTGTGTTTTATGGCACGTGTTAACAGAGGCATAGAGAATAGCAATATTATGTTACTACATGTAGTGAACTGACTGGTTTGGCCAGGGGAATTGCCACAACCTGAAACATTAAATCTGTGCCTATCAGTTTGGATAGGCTAAAGGTGGTTGCTAAGGAACAAGGCTTCTAAATGATTAGGGCTACACTTCTAAAAAAAAAAAGCAGGCCTTATCTTTTATGTCTGTGTTTTTCTGCTTTCAATTTAGTTTATCTGATCATTTCCTAGCATCTTATTTGTTTTTATTACCTTGAGAATGTGAGCACTTCAGAAGTTCATTTATCCTTGCCACTGAGTGGCCATGTTCTCAGTGTAAGGTCCCTATTGGTTTTGTCCACTCTCATGTAGCGAGTGGCCCTACTTGTCATTAGCAAGGGATGCAGGGATTTGGAAGATTCTAGGTTTCCCCCGTAGTTGGCAGGTTGTTCAGCAAGGGCTATGTGTAAGACCCAGGTGTCTTTGACTGATACTCATTCATAAGTTTTGGGTATGAACATTCCTAACCTGTTAGCTGGCCCCAAATAGGTCTTTAACAAGCATTTGTTTGAATCAAGGTATTCCTGGCTAAGGATCATTTGGCTTTTCCAGAAAACCACTGGTCACCATGTTGTTCCTTTGATAGTGTCACTCTGAGTCTCTGCTTTCCCAGTTACTGGATCAAGGATAAACAAGTCCGATCTGCAGCTGTCTTTGGGACTGTTTCATAAGTCAGATTGTTAAGTGAAGACAGGTTTCTAGTAACTTTAAAATAAGTTCATTTCTAAGGAGCCTCGGCCTCCTTATGTTTAAAAGTCTAGACTAAAATATTGTTTAAATACAATATTTACAAACTTACACAGAGACCGCCAGTAATGGTTTATGGGAACTAGCATCAGAGAAGCTGATTTTCTTTGTCGTTCTTCTGTTGGTTCATTCAGCTGAAGTCTTTCTGAGTACTACTTGTCTTTTTCTGCCAGTGGGGGCACTTACATTGAAGGCCTGACATTTACGAACTGCCAACACTGTTTAGAGGGGGAAAAAAAAATGCCTTATTGGGCCCTAGCATGTTACTCAGTTGCATAGTATTTTGAATGTATTTTAGGTATCAGAAGAGCAAGGTCAAGAAAACCCAGCAGACCACGATCCTATTCATGATCAAAGCTGGTATTTAGACCGATCATTAAGAAAGCGTCTTCATCAAGAGTATGGAGTTCAAGGCTGGGCTATTGTACAGTTTCTTGGGGATGTGGTGTTTATCCCGGCAGGAGCTCCACATCAGGCAAGAAATCATTACTTTTTCTTTATTCTTTTTATATTATGAACTTTTTGGTTTGTTACTGATACCACTTCGTGTTTTTCAGGTTCATAACTTGTATAGCTGCATCAAAGTGGCTGAAGATTTTGTGTCTCCAGAGCATGTTAAACACTGCTTCTGGCTTACTCAGGAATTCCGATATCTGTCACAGACTCATACCAATCATGAAGATAAATTACAGGTAAAAATAGCACCAGTTCCTAGCATTCTCTGGCTATGGCTTCATGGCCCATTCTTGACTTTATAAAGAGAGTCAGTGAACTTGGCCATATTCTACTTAGCACAGTGAGTTGATGAACTTGTTTTATACCTAGTACTTAAGTGAGGGAAGAACAAGAGGAAATCTCACCTTGGTTTGATTTGATACTGTTTAGAATCTGTAAGGGACTGTCCCCACAGAGAAAAAGGCCTTCATACTGAAAATGAATAGATCTTCTGATTTTGGCCCAGCTGCCAGTCAGGGGTCTTGAAGACAGTGCTTGACTTTTCAGTGCTGCAGTGTTGTCATCACCCTTAGGTAGAGCAGAACTGAATCTCTGAGACTAAAAGAGGTCTGAGGGGGTGGTATTTTCAAAAGGATTTCGGTAATGAATCATGTAACATAATTTTTTGGAAAATTAGGGAAAAATAATAAAGCTGTACCTTGGAACTTGCCTCTCCCTGTACTCACTGTGAGTAGGTCTATGTGGTATCGAAACCTATACAAGGGGGAAAAAAGGGCTTTTTAAGTTGTTAGAATCATGGGTTTAAAATGTATATGAAATACTGGTCTGAAGGAGCCCAGGGGCCTTTGCAGTGTTGACATTTCATATTGAATTTTAAATTCTAAGAGAAGGTAATAAATTTGGTAGGAGGAAGTTTATTCTTAGTGATAGATTTTAGATTTAACTGTAAAATGCCCATACATTCTCCCATTCTTTTCAGGTGAAGAATGTTATCTACCATGCAGTGAAAGATGCTGTTGCTATGCTGAAAGCCGGTGAAGCCAGTTTTGGCAAACCTTAATCTCCCTGCACATTGGAAATGAATTACAGGCAGCTGTTCAAACTCTTCAGGCAGGATTCCTGTGGACTTTGAGATTCATGTTACCTCATCTTCTTTTTTAAAATGTACCTGACTTGTGAGGGTACTCTGTCTAATGTATATTTCTAGTGTTTACAGACAGTAAATGTGTATATGTAGTAACTATTTACAGAACATGCATCCTTAGACTGTGACTTCTCACCCTAGTACAGAACTTTTACCAGGGTGTAAAAACAAAACCTCTTATCAGCTCTGGAACGATACCTGCAGTTATTCCCCATCTATTTGGACAACTTAGTCAAATTGGATTTATAACTATTAGGAATCACTGCACAGTTTATTTGGGTTGTATTTTGTTTTGTGTCTGAGTCCCCTCTCCCTCATCCCTGGAGGAAGTGACAGCTAACGTTGCAGTTCTTACTGTATGGCATAGGACTGGCATTATATAGCAGAAATCAACTACTGTACAATTTCTTGGGGTTAAACCATCTTTAGTTAAATGGAATTTTAATTTAAATGAAGCTTTGCTAATTTTAAGTGGTAAGCATTTTGCATTAAAATATTCATATAATACTTTGGCTCAGTTTATTGGCATTATCCTCTCACTGTGATTTCAACACAACTTTCATCAAATGCAGGTATAAGGGACTGCTCCAAGAACTCTTCTTAAAAGCAAAAAAATTAGATGCTGTAGTGATTAGTGATTTCTAGTGATTATTACAAAGCTAACATGGGAAATTTCTGCTCACCCCAGGTGGAAACTCTGTCAAAGTTTTGCAAAGAAGTACCACGAATTAATTAAATTTAGAAACAGGAATTAACCAAGAAACCAAATAGTGCCAGGTTAAATGGTTCTAAAAAGGTAAGTAATGAAATACTTTGTCTTCTGACCCTTCATAATGTAAGTTTATGAAGGAAAATGAAATTATTTTAAGTTTTAGGACAGTACTACCTAAAATAATCATCTCTGTGTAGGAATACAGTTCATGAAGAAGCGCCTTTCTATAGCCCACTAATTCTCCTAGGCCACTCTTTCATTTAATTTCTTTAAAAAAAGGAATTAAACATTGAAATCAGGTAGGACATAGACAAGGCCTAGAACCCTAAGTTTTAACTTGTGAGCTGAGTTAGGAGGCCAGAGTATTAAATTTAAGAAGTCATTGCCAGCTCTAATGTTTTCTTCTAGGAGCTTTAGAATTTTAGCTCTTAAATTAGGTCTTTGATCTATTTTGAGTTGACTTTAAATATGGCACAAGGTTGTTCACTTCATTTTTTTGAACATGGATGTCCAGTTTTCCCAGCAACATTTGTCAAACACTCTTCTTCCCCCATGGTATGGTCTTGGCACTCTAATTAAAAATGAGCTGAGCATAGATGGGAAAGCATATTACTAGGCTTTCATATTCCATTGGTCTGTGTACCTGCCAATACTACACTGTTTTGATTTCTGCAACTTTGTAGTAAGGTTTAAAATCAAGAACTGTGAGTCTCCAACTTGGGTCTTCTTTTTCATGATTGTTTTAGTCAGGATCACTAAAATTCCCTATGAATTTTGGGATCTTTTTTTATTTCTGCAAAAACCACCATCTGGGTATTGATAGGGATTGCATTGAACCTGTATGTTGCTTTGGGTAGTGAGTCATCTTAACAATTGATTTCTTGCATTCCATGAGCATGGGATGTTGTATTTCCATTTATTGGTGTCGTCTTTAATTTCTTTCAGCAGTGGTTTGTAGTTTTGAGTTGTATGAGTTTTGTACCTTCATAGTTAAAATTTATTCCTAGGTATTTTATTCTTTTTTTTTTGCTATGATAAATGATTTTTCTTTTTGTATTCATTGCTAGCATTTATAAATGCAACTGATTTTTGGCATTGATTTGTATTTTGCAACTATACATACAGGATCATGCCATTTGTGAACAGGAATAATTTTACTTATTCCCGTATATAATCTGGATACTTTCTTTTTCTTGCCTAATTGCGCTGGCTAGAATTTTCAGTTCCATGTTGAATAAAAGTAGTGAAAGTGGGCATCCTTGTCTTTTAAAATTTTAGCTCTTAAGTTAGGTCTTTGACTTATTTTTAGTTGATTTTTAAATATGGTATAAGGTAAAGGTTCAACTTCATTTTTATTTTAATATGGATATTTGGTTTTCCCAGCAACATTTGTCAGAGTGATTTAGCTGTGTATTTGTCATCTATGGCCTTTATACTGTTAAGGGAAGTTCTCTTCTGTTTCTTAAGTTTTTATTGTTTTCTTTAATCCTAAAGAGTGTTGGATTTTGTCAAATATTTTTTCCACAACAGTAGAAATCGTCGTTTTTTTCTCCCCTCTTCATTCTATTAATATGGCATATTATATTGAATAATTTTCATATGTCGAACCACCTGTGTATTCCTAGGATAAATCTCACTTGGTCGTGGTATATAGTCCATTTAACAGGCTACTGGATTAGGTTTTCTAGTATTTTGAGGATGTCTGCATCTGTAACCATAAGGGATTGTTGTAGTATTCTTATGGTATCTTTGTCTAACATTGGTATCAGGGTATTGCTGATATATTGAGATACAATTGTTTATAGCATTCTCTAAGTTGGTGGCAATTTCTCGTATTTCATATCTTATTTTAGTATCTTCTGCCCTCATCCTCAACCCCCTAAAGTCAGTCTAGCTCTAGGTTTGTTAATTTTGTTGACATTTTCATAGAATTGTCTTACGATTTTGTTGATTTTCTGTACTGTTTTTCTGTTTCCAGTTTCATTTATTTCTGCTCCAAATAAAGATGTCTGTCATACAGACATCTTTGTATGTCTGTCCTGCTAGCTCTGTGTTTAGTTTATAGAATTCTCTGCTATGGTCTGAATGTTGTTGACTCTCAAAATTCATATATTGGAATTGACACCCAATGTAATAGTATTAAGAGGTGGAGCCTTTGGGAATAAGTTATGAGGGCTTCACCTTCATGAGTGGGATTAGGGCCCTTATCAAAGAGGCTCGACCTAACCTTTCCCAAATGTGAAGACACAGCTAGAAGGCACCATCCATGAAGCAGAAAGCAAGCCCTTACCAGACATCAGATCTGCTGCTGCCTGGATCTTGTGCTTTCCGGCCTCTGGAAAACCTCTGGTACTGTGAGCAATAAAGTTGGTTTTTTGTAAACTACCCAGTATAAAGTATATTGTTATAGGAGTCTCAATGGACTATGACAGTTATTGATACGAAATAATTCTTCTCTTTTAATGTAGGTATTATAGCCGTTAATCTCCCCTCTGGGCATTGTTTTTGCTGCATCCCCTATGTTTTGGCATGTTGTTTTCATTTTCATTTGTCTTAGGTGTTTTCTAATTTCCCTTATTTCCTTCCTTGACCCTTTCGTTAAGATTACCACATATTTGTGAATTTTTTAGTTTTCTTCTGTTACTGATTTCTAATTTTATTCCATCCTGGTTGGCAAAGATACTTTGTATAATTTCAGTCTTTTTAAATTTCTTGAGACTTGTTTTGTGGCCATATGGTTTATGCTGGAGAATGTCCCATTTGCATTTGAGAACACTGGATATTCTGCTGTTGTTGGGTGGGTCATTCTGCATGTCTGTTGGGTTAATTTGGTACATAGTGTCATCCAAGTCCTCTGTTTCTTTATTGATGTTCTGGGTGGTTGTGTTCATTATTAAAAGAGGGATATTGAAGTCTGCAGCTATTACTGTAGAACTATTTCTGTCTTAAATTCTGGCAATTTTTGCTTTGTATCTTTTGGAAGTTCTGTTGTTAGATGCATATATATATATATATTTTATATAATAATTATATATTATATAATTATAAAAATATATGTAATTATATATCTTAATGGATTGGTCCTTTTATCAACATATAATGTCCTTCTTTGGTGTCTTGAAATCTTAAACTGAAATCTGTTTTGTCTGATAATTATATAGATACCCCACTTTTCTCGTGGTTACCATTTCTATAGGTTGTTTTCCAACCTTTTACTTTTAAACTTTTTTTTCTTTATATCTAAATTGTCAGCATAGAGCTAGATTATGTTTTTTATCCATTCAATCTGCCTTTTAATTTGGAGAGTTTAATGCATTTATATTTGGGGTAATTAGTTGACTTCTGCTTTTTAGCTGTTTTCTGTATGTTTTATCTGCTTTTTAGATCCCACCATTACTGCTTTATTTCATATTTAGTTGAAATTTTATACTGTATCATTGATTCTCCTTTTCTTCCCCTCTTGTATATATTTTTAAGTTATTTTCTTGGTTATTCCCTCAGGAATAACAAACTTTGGGAGTTTCTGTTTTGTTTTTGAGACAGGGCCTCACTGTGTCACCCAGGCTGGAGTGCAGTGGTGCAGTCTTGGCTCACTGCATCTGCCACCTGGGCTAAAGTGATCCCCCCACCTCAGCTTCCTGAGTAGCTGGGACTGCAGGCAGGTGCCACCACGCTTGGCTAACTTTTTAATTTTTTTCTAGAGATGAGGTCTTACTGTTGTCCAGTCTGGTTTCATATTCCTGGGCCCAAGCAGTCCACTCACCTCAGCCTCCCAAAGTGCTAAGATTACAGGTCTGAGCCATTGCACCTGGTTTATAAACTGTAATGGTATACAAAAACTCTGCTCCTATATATCTTCATCCTTTCCTATTTTTATAGTGTTATTGTCACAGATTATCCCATTAACATAGATTTTTATTTATGCATATTTGCCTTAAGGCAAAAAATAGGAAAAAAATGAATTACAAACCAGAAGTATAAATGGCTTTTATATTTATTTGGAATTATCTTTACTGGTGCTCTTAATTATTGCCTTTTTGTATGATTTTAAGTTAGTCTAGTGTTTCATTTTAGCCTTAAGGTCTTGCTTTAGCATTTATTGTATGGCAGGTTTGCTAGAAACACACTTCCTTCATTTTTGCTTTTTAGGGAATGTCTTAGTTTCTCCTCATTCTTGAAGGATGGTATCCCCGGAATATAGTTCTTCATTGACAGCTTTTTCCCCTCCAACCTTAAATATGTTATCCTTGCTGCCTTCCGGCCCTGATGGATTCTTATAAGAACTTAGATTAGTATTATTGAGTATCCCTTGTACATAATGAGTCACTTCTCTCTTGCTGCTTTCAAGTTTTTTTGTTTTTTTTTTTTTGTTTGTTTTTTTTAGTTAGTTTGACTATCATGTGTCTCATTGTAGATCCCTTCAGGTTTATCCTGTTTGGAATTAATTGAGTTTCTTGGATGTATAGATTGATATTTTTCAGATTTTGGAAGTTTTCAACGATTATATCTTCAAATATCGTCTTTTTGTCTCTTTTCTGATATTGCCATAATGTGTGTATGTTGGTGAGTTTGAAGGTCTTCCACAAGTCCCTTGGCTTTTCTTTTTCTGTTCCTTAGACTGAATTGATTGATTGAGACAGGGTCTCACTCTGTACCCACCCATGCTGGAGTGCAGTGGCATGATCATGGCTCACTGCAACCTCAACCTCCCAGGCTGAAGCAATCCTTCTCTCATTTCAGCCTAGTTGCTGGGAACTACAGCCATGTGCCACCATGCCTGGCTAATTTTTTATTTTTTGTAGAGACAGGGTCTTGCCATGTTGCCCAGGCTAGTTTCAAACTCCTGTGCTCAAGTAATTCTCCCACCTTGGTTTCCCAAAGTGCTGGGATTACAGGCATGAGTCACCAAGCCCAGCCTCAGACTGGATTTTTAAAAATTGTTCTATTTTCAAGTTTGCTGATTCCTCCTTGTATCTACTCAAACTTGCTGTTGAACCCATCCAGTATATTTTTAATTTCAGTTAGTATACATTTGAGCTCCAGAGTCTGTGTGATTTTATTTTATACATTCTGTCTCTGTATTGATACTCTCATTTTGTTCAGTGTTTTCCTGGTTTCCTTTTTAGTTCATTTGTCCATAGTTTCTTTACCACCCCAGCTTTTCTTCCCAGGTTTTAGGCAGTCCGTTGTATGTTTCAACTATAATCGTTCACCTCAGGTAAAAGGTGTACTTTGTTTCGGATTGTACAGGTTTAGGGCAGACACATACAACTCATGAATAAGGCCTGCTTTTCTCTCTGTAACCAAGGACCAGGGTCCCACATTGAAAATGTGGGCTGCTGTATTGAAGACCACTGCCATGCTGGGAGGGGTTGGAGAAAGGGCAAGTAAAAATGATACAAAGATTTCTTACCATTTTTAAGTTTCCTTTTTCTTAATTCAGCATTTACTTGATTGCTTGACAGTAACCTTTGTTTTCCAGAGCTCTGACAAAGTGGGTTCAGGGGTTTTCCTCTCTAGAAGGATAGGTATTTCAAGCTGTCTACTCCGACATCTGGCTGATATTGTATAAAGCTATTTTTGAAACTATAATTATACACAGGAAAGACTTCCTTACCCTAAAACAAGGTATTTCCCCCACTATGGCTTAGATCTGTATTTCTGAGACTGTTTAGTGGCTAGGGTATGTTAATTCTGATGTCTCAAAAGAAAACTTGGTCAAATAAATTTGGAAAAAGCATATGAAAGCCTTAGAAAAATTGTAAAGAAAACCTGTTTTTTGTTTAATTTAACCAAACATTTCCAAGTTTATTTTACCCTAAGATCCTTTTCTTATTGATATTAAAGATTAGCATTTGAACAGCACCTGTCACTAGAGTAGAACAAGGAAAATGGTCCCAATTAATCAAAGCTTTGAAAGCAGTATGATTTGTCAGTTGTGGGGTTGGAGAAAGGCCCAAAGCAGACACAACTAGTACTATTTAGAAACAAATGAGTCAGAACCCCATGTCTCCAGGAGTTCCAAGACAAACATCTGGAAATACATAAAACCAAGGTGCCTAAGGCCATGTGAGCTGTATAACTGCTAAGTGTTCTGGAAGACATCTTTGATAGAGGAGATGGGACAGGGATGGTCAGGTTACCTGGAGTGAACTGCTAGGTTTCCACCTCAAGCTGAAAAGTTATTTTTAAAAAGCTGTGTTTCAAAACAAAAATGAGATGGTGGTATGAAATGATAGTGTGAGTGCCCTTGGAAATGAATAAATGGTTTTATTAGGGCACCAGGTAGATTCTATATGTGTTTAGAGTGAGATGAGGGGAGGGGAGAGTGGGAGCTGATGCTGTTATTGCTGGACCCAAAGTTGAGTACCTGAAGATAAAGTTTCCTTGCAGGTGTGTACAACCATTATTTGCCTTTCATCATACACCCTTCTAGGACTAAGTATCTGACTCACTTTGTCTCCAGTGAGGTGTACGTCAGTCCATTCTCACACTGCTATAAAGAACTACCTGACACTGGATAATTTATGAAGAAAAGAGATTTAATTAACTCACAGTTCTGCAGGCTGTACAGGAAGCATGGCTGGGAGGCCTCAGGAAACTTACAGTCATGGTGGAAGGGTGAAGGAGAAGCAAGCACCTTCTTCACATGGCAGAGTGGAAGAAAGCAAGCAAAGTTGGGGGAAGTACTACACACTTTTACTAGATCTCATGAGAACTCACTATCATGAGAACAGCAAGGGGGAAATCACCCCCATGATCCAGTCACCTCCCACCAGGCCCCATCTCCAATACTCAGGATCACAATTCAACGTGAGATTTGGGTGGGGACACACAGCCAAACCGTATCATTCCTCCCTGGCCCCTCCCAAATTTCATGTCTTCACATTTCAAAACATAATCATGCCTTCCCAACAGCACCCCAAAGTCTTAAATATCCAAGTCAAAAGTCTCATCTGACTTGAGACAAGCCAAGTCCCTTCCTCCTATAATCCTGTAAAATCAAAAACAAGTTAGTTACTTCCAAGATACAATGGGGATACAGGCATTGGATAAATGCTCCCATTCCAAATGGGAGAAATCAGCCAAAACAAAGGGGCTATGGGCCCCATGGAAGTCCAAAACCCAGTAGGCCGCCAATCATTAAATCTCAAACCTCCAAAATGATCTTTGACTCCGTGTCTCTCATACAGACCACACTGACACAAGGGGTGGGCTCCGAAGGCCTTGGGCAACTCTGCCTTTGTGGCTCTGCTGGTATAGCCCACACAGTTGCTTCCACAGGATGGTGTTAAGTGCCTGCAGCTTTTATAGGCACATAGTGCAAGTTGCCAGTGGATCTACAATTCTGGGGTCTGGGGTCTGGAGGATGGTGGCTCTCTTCCCACAGCTCCACTAGGCAGTGCCCAGTGGGAACTCAGTGTGTGTGGACCCCAACCCCACATTTCCCCTCCACACTGCCCTAGTAGAGCAGCAGACTTCTGTCTGGAAATCCAGGCGTTGCCATACATACATCCTCTGATATCTAGGTGGAGATTCCCAAACCTCAACTCTTGTCTTCTGCACACCGCCTAACACCACATGGAAGCTACCAAGGCTTGGGGCTTGCACTTTCTGAAGTGGCAGCCCAAGCTGTACCTTGGCCCCTTTTAGTCTCAGCTGGACCTGGAGTGGCTGGGATGCAGAGTGCCACGTCCCAAGGCTGCACAGAACAGTGGGGCCCTGGGCCTGGCCCACGAAACCAATTCTCCATCCTAGGCTTCCAGACCTGTGATAGGATGAGCTGCTGTGAAGGTCTCTGAAATGCTTTGGAGACATTTTTCCCATTGTCTTGATTATTAACATGAAGCTCTTATGCAAATTTCCGCAACCTTGAATTCCTCCCCCAGAAAATGGGTTCTTTTTTACCACATGGTTCGGCTGCAAATTCTCCAAACATATATTTTTAAATGTAAGTTATTTAAGGTCATTTCTTAATTTTTTTTAAGGTCATTTCTTTGTTCATGCAAATGAAAATAGGCTTTTAGAAGCAATCAGGCCACATCTTTACACTTTGCTGCTTAGAAATTTTTTCTGCCCGATGTCCTAAGTCATCTCTCAACTTCAAAGTTCCACACATCTCTAGAGCAGGGGCACAATGCCTCCAGTCTCTTTGCTAAAGCATAGCCAAGAGTGACTTTCACTCGAGTTCTGATTAAGATTCTCATCTCCCATCTGAGACCAACTCAGCCTGGACTTCACTGTCTGTATCACTATCAGCACTTTGGCACAACCATTCAATAAGTCTCTAGGAAGTTGCAAACTTTCCCTCATTTCCCTGTCTAATTCTGAGCCCTCTAAACTGTTCCGACCTCTGCCCATTACCCAGTTCCAAAGTCGTGTCCACATTTTCAGGTATTATTACAGCAATGCCCCACTTCTCTGGTACCAGTTTTCTGTATTAGTCCGTTCTTACACTGCTATAAAAAAACTACCTGAGACTGGGTAATTAATGAAGAAAAGAGGTTTAACTGACTCACAGTTCTGCAGGCTGTACAGGAAGCATGGCTGGGGAGCCCTCAGGAAACTTAGTCATGGTGGAAGGGCGAAGGAGAAGCAAGTTCCTTCTTCACATGGCAGAGTGGGAGAAAGCAAGCAAAGGGGAAAGTACTACACACTTTTAAACAACCAGATCTCATGAGAACTCACTATCATGAGAACAGCAAGGGGGAATCACCCCCATGATCCAGTCACCTCCCACTAGGCCCCACCTCCAACACTCAGGATCACAGTTCAACATGAGATTTGGGTGGGGACAGAGCCAAACTGTATCAGTGCCTAGAAATGCAAGAACCATCAGTGCTCTTTTCTTACCTGAGAGCAAGAATGGAAAAAAACATGACCTCTTCAAAGATTAAAACATTTTGTTTGATCATTTTATTTGAATGTCTGGAAGAGCAGTTATCACTATTCTGGCTATTCAACTGTCCACCCAGATAAAGTGTAATTATCCACATAAAAAATACTCAGGATTATGAGCATCCCATAATTCCAACATCATCTTGTGAAGAAACTAGCTGGATTAGGGCTATCATAAAACAATAACCTGGGATTGTTGTATGTCAGTTTTTGCCAATTTGACCTGTGGATTCAATGCAATCCCAATAAAAACCCAGCAAGTTACTTTGTGGATCTTGACAAACTGACTCTAAAGCTTACATGGAAAGGCAAAAGACCCAGAATAGCTGGCACAATATTCACAATACTGAAAGAGAAAAAGGTCAGAAGACTGATACTACCCAACTTTAAGACTCACTATAAAGCTACAATAATCAGAGTGGTAATAGTGAAAGGATAGATAAAATCACTGAAAACGAATAGGGAGCCCAGAAATAGCCCTGCACAAATATAGTCAACTGATCTTACACAAGGAAGCAAATGCAATACAATGGAGAAAAGAGTCTTGGCTGGGTGCAGTGGCTCATGCCTGTAATCTCAGCACTTCCAAGGAGGAAGGATCACTTAAGTCCAGGAGTTCGAGACCAGCCTGGGCACTATAGTTGAGTCCTCTTCTCTACAAAAACACCTTTAAAAATTAGCTGAACATGGTAGCATGCACGGGGGCGGGGATCACTTGAGCCCAGGAAGCAGAGGTTGCAATGAGCCGAGATGGCATCACTCCACTCCAGCGTGGGTCAACAGAGTGAGATCTTCTCCAAGTCTTTTCTTTTTGAGACTGACTTTTGCTCTTATTGCCCAGGCTGGAGTGCAAATGGCATGATCTCAGCTCACTGCAACCTCCGCCTCCCACGTTCAAGCGATTCTCCTGCCTCAGGTTCCCAAGTAGCTGGGATTACAGGCATGCATGACCGTGCCAGGCTAATTTTGTATTTTTAGTAGAGACGGTTTCTCTACGTTGGTCAGGTTGGTCTTGAACTCCCGACCTCAGGTGTTCTACCCACCTCAGCCTCCCAAAGTGTTGGGATTACAGGCGTGAGCCACCGCACCCAGCTCTCCGAGTTTTTTCAACATCAACAAATGTGCTGGACAACTGGACAACCACATGCAAAAAAAAAAAAAAAAAAAAAAAAAAAAAATCTCAATCTAGACATAAACTTTAAAAGTTAATTTCAATAAAATTAACTAAAAGTAGATCATGGACCTATATGTAAAATGTAAAACACAAAACTGTAACTCCTGGAAGATAACAAGAGAAAATTTAGATGGCTGTGGGTTTGGTGATAATTTTTTAAAATACAACATAAAGGCACAATCCATGAAAAACAGAGAAGCTGGATTTCAATAAAAATAAAAACTTCTGCTCTGTGAAAGCCGCTGTCAAGATAATGAGAAGACAGACCACAGACTAGGATAAAATATTTGCAAAAGGCACATCTGATAAAGGACTGTTATCCAAAATAGACAATACTTAAAATTCAATAATCAGAAACACCCAATTAAAAAACAGGCAAAAGGCCTGAACAGACAACTCACCAAGAAGCAAGCACATGAAAAGATGTTTAACATATGTCATGAGGGGGACTGCAAATGTCAAACAATCAGGTACCACCACACAACTATTAGAGTAGCCAAAACCCAGAATGCTAGCTACCAACAAATGCTAGTGCGGGCGTGGAGCAACAGGAACTCTACTGCTCGTGGGAATGCAAATGTAGTCACTTTGACAGTCTCATAAAATGCGACAAACCATATGATCCAGCACTGAAGCTCCTTGGTATTTACTCGAATGAATTAAAAACATGCCCATAGAAAAACCAGCACACAGACGTAGACAACAGCTTTATTCATAATTGCCAAAACTTGGAAGCAACCAAGAAGTCTTTCAAGAGGTGAATGGATAAACTGTTCATCTAGACAATGGAGTATTATTCAATGCTAAAAATAAATGCACTATTAAGCCATGAAATGACATGAAGAAACCTTAATTGCATATTACTAAGTGAAAGAAGCCAGTCTGAAAAGGCTACATACTATATGATTCCAATATAACATTCTAGAAAAGGCAAAATTATGGAGACAGTAAAAACTGGCTGCCAGAGAATGAGATCGTGTCCTTTGCAGGAACATGGACGGAGCTGGAGCCATTATCCTTAACAAACTAACACAGGAACAGGAAACCAAACACTGTATGTTCTCACTTATAAGTGGGAGTTAAATGATAACATGGGCACAAAGGAATAACACACTGGGGCCTACCTGAAGGTAGAGGATGGGAAAAGGGACAGGAGCAGAAAAATAACTATTGAATACTAGGCTTAGTACCTGGGTCACTAAATAATCTGTATAATAAGCCCTCTTGTCACAAGTTTACCTGCACATGTACCCCCTGAACCTAAAATAATTGTTTAAAAAAAGTGGTTGCCAGGGCATTAGGGAAGGAAGGGATGAACAGGTGAGGCACAGACAAGTTTTAGGGCAGTTAAACTATTCTGTATGATGCTATAATTGTGGTTATGATTGCACATTTGTCCAAACCCATACAATGTACAACACCAAGAATGAATCCTCATGTAAACTATGGACTTCGGGTGATGATGATGTGTCAATGGAGGTTTACTGATTGTAACAAATGTACCACTCTGGTGTGGGATATTGATAGTGGTGGGAGGCTATGTATATGTGAGGCCAGGGGATATATGAGAAATTTCTACTTTTTGTTCAATTTTGCTGTAAACCTACAATTGATTTAAAAAAAATACTTTATTAAAAAAAATTTTTAAGCTATACTCTAAAGATGAAATCAAGAGTAATAGGAGGGTCCTCTGGATTCAAGAATGAGTTTTGTTTCTTGTTTTTTTCTTTATAGAGACAGGATCTTGCTATGTTGCCCGGGCTGGTCTTGTTCTCTTGTTCTCCAGAGAGCTTCCTGACTCAGCCTTGTAAAGTGCTGGGATTATAGGCATGAACCACCGCACCCAGCCAAGATTTGCATGATGAGGCTGGAAGGACCCCATTGTTTCAGGATTTTGCCACAGAATATACAAAAACCAATCTGTGAGACAGTGGCTGGGCTTTTTTCCTGCCTGATTAGTTCAGTGCACAAACAACTTGGACCAGAGGATCTGGGTTTGAATCCCAGCTCTGATAGTTTCCAAACTGAGCTGTTTTCCTTATTTGTAAAGAATAAATGAGATCGCATATGTCAAAGAGCTCTGTACAATCTCACACCCGTACAAGTGCTACTGCTGAAATGATTTATAGATGTATCTTAAGAATGTCCCAGATGAGTAAGTATTGGTTATGATGCATGACCACACCTTAGTGTGCTCCTGGTCAGCTCCTGACTTTGAGAAAACACCAATAGGAAGGCCCATGTCCCATGCACAAGACAACCAGATCGAAGCAGGGACAGGCATTGAGAGGTGAAAGAGACCTAGTCCTACAGCTGTCTGATCTAGGTACAACTTGCAATGGGAAGGAAGGGACAGAAGCTCTCAACAGACCCACATACACACCGCAGGACATAATACAGCCACCAGCCAACTAGACAAGCAGCACAATTCCGAAGTATCCTTTTGGTTAAAAAACAGATGAAAGAATGGCTACCATACCACATCTGTGAACACTGAGGAGCAGCATCCAGGGAGCAGAAGTCATTTCTGCTGAGCTTCCAAATCCCATATGCCTGGCTATAGCAACTCTCTTTCCATGTCCAACAAATGAAACAATCTTTTCATTTCAAGGTATTGAGTCAGCCAACACCTTGAAAGTTCACTGCACAGGGCAATCTACAATGGGGCCAAGTGCTAAAGCAAAAATTTATTAAAATTCATTTATATAGTGTTTCATAGACAAAAGTAGAGTCTTCAACATTCAGCAATCAACTATTTTCAGAAGTGCTTTACGAGAAGATGGATTTCTTTCCCCTCCCCACAATAAGATATTTCTGTCTATACTCCTAAAAATGATGCATTTATTTACGCAACCTTTATAAGAACAATTCCTTTCGGTCCCAAAACCTGGGCAAAGAGTGAAAAGAAACAAACAGAACCTTCTCCAAAATGGCAGTCCTCACAACAGAGGTGTAGTGCAAGAGACACATAAAATGGCAGCTCTTCAGAGGAGTGTGTGCACACCCAGCGGGTAGGCAGCCCCTAGCTGCGGAGTGTGGCCAGCCGGGACTGCATGGCCTCCAGAGCTTCTTCCTCCTCCTCATCCTCTGAGGCTGCCATCGCTCCCGAAGGTTCTGGCTCTGGAAGGGCATCAGTCACTTTACTGGGTGCTTTGCCCAAGGCCCCTGAAAAGAAAAAGCAAAGATGACCACACCACATTGGCTTAAGGAAGCAGCCCCTCAATCTTCCCTGCCTTTCATTCCTGGACCAATCTGAAAAGATACAAAAATGAGAAGGTAAAGCAGGCTGTTTTGGGGGAGTTTTGCTCACTCTGGGAAATGTGCAAATAGCTACCTGTAATGATACCAAAGTCAGAATAACTGTAAGGATTTTAAGAATCTTGGTCCTGAAGCTCCTAAATTCCTAAACACTACTGAAAACTTTAAATCTCCTTTCTAAATAAAACTAAATTGTATCTAATATATATATGTATGTGTGTTTTATATATATATATATATACACACATATATATATATATATATATATATATATTTTTTTTTTTTTTTTTTTTTTTTTTTGAGATGGAGTTTCACTCTTGTCGCCCAGGCTGGAGTGCAATGGCCTGATCTTGGCTCACCGCAACCTCTACCTCCCAGGTTCAAACGATTCTCCTGCCTCAGCCTCCAGAGTAGCTGGGATTACAGGCATGCGCCACCACGCCCAGTTAATTTTTTTGGATTTTTAGTACAGGCGGAGTTTCTCCATGTTGGTCAGGCTGGTCTCAAACTCCCAATTTCAAGTGATCTACCCACCTCAGCCTCCCAAACTGCTAGGATTACAGGTGTGAGACACCACACCTGGCCCACAAAATATTTTCTTGGAGTAACTGTCTTCCTTTCCCCAACAACTTAAAACCAACAAATGAACAAATAAAAATTAAACTCCACCATTTTTTCTTTATTAAACATAAAACTCAAGAAAATCTAAAAGTAAAAATAAAGCTTAAAAATTCATTAACCATCACTTAGAAATTACTATTTTTGTCATCTCCCTTCCAGACTTCTATAGACATGTTTTTTACACAAATATTTTTACACAAATGTATTTCAGTAACAAGGCTTTATTCACATATTGTAAACATCTTTCCATGTTAAAGAGTATATTTCTATATCATCTATCACAATATATAGTATTCCATTAAAATAAATATAACACAAATGATTTTATTAGGCATTTAGCTTGTTTTGAACTTTTTTTTTTTTTTTGGAGACAGGATCTCACTCTGTCACCCAAGCTGGACTGCAGTGGTGCGATCATGGCCCACTGCAACCTTGACCTCCTCGGCTCAAGCGATCCTCCCTCCTCAGTCTCCCAAGTAGCTGGGACTAAGGTGTGTGCCCCATACCACCTAATTCTTATATTTTTTGTAGAGACAGGGTTTAACCATGTTGCCCAGGCTGGGCTCTTGAGCTCAAGCAATCCGCCTGCCTCAGCCTCCCTCACAAAGTTGGGATTACAGGCATGAGCCACTGTGCCTGGCCTTCAGACTTTTCTTTATTATAAATAATGCTACTACAGACATCCTTAAGTATTTCAGCACATTCTTAATTATTTC
This sequence comes from Ateles fusciceps, assembly GCA_036589455.1. Classification (NCBI taxonomy): domain Eukaryota; kingdom Metazoa; phylum Chordata; class Mammalia; order Primates; family Atelidae; genus Ateles; species Ateles fusciceps. Next base: position 1,231,536 of record JAZHEH010000053.1, on the reverse strand, counting down.
ATTAGATTAAACTCCCAGAAGTCCGTCTGTTAGGTCAAAGACTTTTTTTAATATATATTTTTTTGAGATGGGGGTCTCGCTATGGTTGCCCAGGCTGGTCTCAAACTCCTGGGCTCTAGTGATCTACCGCCTTGGCCTCCCAAAGTACTGGGATAACAGGTGTGAGCCACCGCACCTGGCAAGGTCAAGGGCTTTTGAATGGCTACTGCCGAACTGCTTTCAAGAAAGGCTATACCAATTTAAAATCCCAACAGCAATACATGAGAGCAGTATCTTCCCTTAAAAACATGAAAACTCTAAAAATTTTAAGAATTATTTGTGTTTTTTAAAAGATGGCTACAGAAATTGGGCTTACTTTTCAAGAAATAAGCTACATAATCTAAAAATGTTAAAAATGTAAAAGGGAGTTAAAGCCTAAAGAAAAAGCGACTAGCTAATTTGGTGAATGCAGGAAGAAGAACCATAAAAGGAGAGGAGAAAAGATGGATCTCATGGTCATACCTGCTGTAATTTCAAATAGAATTTTGTCAATTTCCATTTCTGCTTCTTCCTCCATTTCTTCCTGATCATCCATGCTTTCGAAAGTGTCCTCTAACATCTCCTCTATAAGCCCAGCCTAAACACAAAATAAATATGTCATTTTGGTCAACTGTTAAATCTGTTTCCATCAGACACCTTACATATCACCTAGACTGAACTCCTAGACACACAAGACAACTGGCCAAAGGAAACACTGGATGTGTCCTCTCTGTAGAAATGCAAAAGCTCCAAAGGGAAAAGGCTCTCTAAATTTAACACCCTAGGATTGGGAAGTGCCACTACTGGCTGTCAGGAGCTTCCTACAGTAACCCAGACTTAATATAATGGCAGCACTTGGGAAACAGCTCACTGACAGATGAGTGTATTTCCAGAGCTGTTTTAGGAAGCATCTGCCCTAAAACTGCAAATATAATCCGTGAACACAGGGGTTGGAATATGGTATGAAAAGTGTTTAGAGCTGTAGTACATGCTGTGATAACAAATGCCAACAGCAGGGCAGAAGCCAAAAAAGACCTGAAGAGGCCTCCAGTTTGTCCAGGTTACATATGCCAGAATAGGGTAATCTGGTAGGTCTGCAAGGATCTACTAACCAAAACTGATCACCCAGGAGTGGGAGAACTAAGACAATATTTCTGGACCCAACAAGGTAAAGGCCAGATACTTTTCCAGAAGTCCTGTGCCTGGCAGCTTGCAGGAGCCAGCCAGTCAGCCTCCTTTGTTCTCAAGGCAGCACGGCACCATTGCAGGACACAAGCAAATGGCTTTAACACTGGCCCAAATCAACCTGGCCCTGCGGTCTTTGTGCTCAGCAGTTACTCAACTTCCAGTTAGGGCCCTACTGAATGTTGGTTGTTACTGAAGCAAAAGTCAGAACAGCATCCTCCAAAGTCAACAAGGAGGCTGCTGACATCCCCTGGGAAGAACAGGTAGGAAGGGGCTGAGTGGCTGTGGTGGAGAGCATGGGTTCAGGTCTCCACAAAGCTGCTAGAAAATCCTGATTGTCTTGCCACCTGAAAAACCGAAGTCCCTTGCTTTGTACCTTATCTTCTGGTGATTCAAGGAGCAGAAGGTCATGTGTGGCAGCTCCGGCTGCCTGCCTGAGAATCTAACTAGCACCCTGTTCTGCCCATCCTCAGATCCATTCTTCCCAACCAAAATGAACAAATAAATTCACATTCATGTTCACCCAGGGGGAACCCTAGGGCCTTCCTGAATGGGGTCATCTTAGTACTGGGGGCTACTGTAAATGAAGTGCAATAAATGCTTGCTAACTGGTTAAAAAGAGTCCACCAGAATCCTAATTGTAATAGCCCTTCACATTCTGGAGGTAGAAGCTGTCATTTATTTACTCATTCAACCAACGATTCATCCAAGTCCTGTTCTGTGCCGCACAATAAGCCTGGGGGTAAACAGAATAACTAAGATTGTGTTCCTGCCCTTGAGGAGCTGGGCCCCTACTGGGGTCTTCATAACTTACTGCATGCAAGCCTTCCTCCAAATCTGTATTACTACCAGTATTCAGAAACCATTATGAAAAAGAGCCTAGATTCTAAAAAAAAAAAAAAAAAAAGCCTTCCCTTTCAGATCCTGGTGGCTCTATGAGTTAAAATGAGCAGGCCTGACGGCATTCCAAGAATGATCTTGTTATCCAGTTCTAGGTGAACAGCCATCGCCAACCTGAGGGCAAGACACCTACACACTATTTGTAAAGGACACACTGTCCTGACCCAGTTCCTTCCTTGCTGCTACTGCCCAAGAAGTTCTCATTCAAACCACTTGGAACCTGGGCTTTTTATGTTGCTTTTCTGCCAATTTTCTTTTCCAGCCCCTCTCTCCCATGCCCTAAACCCTGTATATAATTCAAGTTCATAAATGAAATTCCCTGAGAGGAAGGGGAGGTGATTTCTCTGCACAGCCTCTATACAAGAATTTGAGGTGTATACTCTTGGTTGTCAGCCACAGGTCTGAGGCATGAAACACCATCTGTGTGAGGGACTGCCATCCTCATTTCCTCTGTGACAGCTCACGTGATAAGGTCAGACATCACTGCCCCAATTCCAGATCTTCACTTACAACCATGGTAACCTTAGGGAAACTACCTGGCGACCCAAAGGCTTAGTTTCTGTCTGTATAAAAAGAGGACAAAAATCCCTACCTCTCAAGATAGCAAGGAGAACAGACAAGGACATAAAACAGTATGTGGCTGCTGGGGCTCAGCAGCAATGCCCTGTTTATTTCCGTCCTTGTCTGAAGGCCACGAGTACGGGTCCTTGCCAGACCCTGATCCTGGGGGTGGCAGGTATTTACACGCTTTCTATTTGATTCTCAGTCTCTCCTTTTTTAGTTTAAAACAGGGATCAGTAAACTATAGCTGCTGCAGGCCAAATATGGTCTCTGCCTGTTTTTGTAAATAAAGTTCTTTCCATCTCCTTGCCTATGTTGGACCCTGCAAACTTTATTTCCTTGATCCCTAAATGGTTGCTCCTTGGATCCCCCACCTCCTCTAGAGCTCTGGGCAGACTTTTGTTTCTTCTACAGAACACTCTGGCAATCTGACCCAGCCTCTGCCATGCTGAGCTCAAATGGTTTCAATCAATGTTAACAGCTACTCCTTAACATTATTTCTGTCCAGCAGGTGTCTGTTCATCCCCACCCACCCTTATCCCTAGCCACCTGCTACTTGCTTAAAGTGACTCCAGGGTTTGGAAAGGGGAGCAGGGCTATCCCCAGGTCACCTTCATCATTTCTTTGGACAGCTCCCTCATGGTGGCCTGAATTTCTGGAATCTTCACAAGACTTTGCATGGCCTTCATCACTTCTGTGCTCTTCTGCAGGGAACCAGCCACTCGCAAGACCGCTGAAAGAGAATGGATACAGTCAGGATTGTTCAATAGGATGGAATAAAGAGAGAGCCAAATTATGAGCCATTCCCAATAAATGAGAGCAGCAGCAGATGGACTCCCAAAGTTACTTGTGTGCCTTTAAATTAATTATTGTGCTAGCTGACCAAGAGACTAACTTTTCTAAATTGTATGCTATCTGGGTTACTACCGATATGAATTCAATGAGCATGCACAGCAACTGACCAATCTGGAGAGTGGCCTGAAGCCACTATTAACCTTTAGGAAAAGAAGCCAACTCGGAGTAACTGTGACACCCAGGAAAATTACAAATGGGAGGAACAGCTCCAGACCTTATAAAGGCCACAATAGAAAGGAGAAGGCTGTAGGACCCAAATAGAGCTCCCCATACCCCAGCCTTTGGACAGTGTCTGTTCAGTATGGAACCAGCTTATAACTGGTCCTCAGAAAAATAAGAGAAACGAGGATAGATAACAGTGAATATGTGTATATGTGTCAGTGTGAGGTGGTTCTTTACTAGAAAAAAATGTTCTGTAGTCTGAGATTGTATGCATACTACAATCTTCTTTATAAGAAATCATGGCAGTATCAAAAGATCATTGCCCCACCCTCAACGTCTTTAACATGTCAAAGGGTTGGCAACCAACCAAACCTGTTTTGGAATTTCATGAGGCTTGAAGTTCTGAAAGCTGTCTTATACAAGCTGTTCCCTAAAACTGGTGCACAGACTTCCTTCCTCCTGGCTAAGCCAGGAGTCAGGAATCCAGACCCTAGGAAGCTTTCACATTTAAGGAAAAACAAGAGTGACCAGAGAAATGCCTGTCTGACATTTATAGAACTGTGATTTTTTTAAAGGAGTAAGGGAGTTTGCTAGTTGCAGAGAACATTTCATTTCTCTTAACACTGAAATCAGAAAGTAAAATATTTCTTAATATTAGTAGAATGACAGAGGAAGTGTTAAGAATCTGTGAGGCTGAAATAAGCAATAAATTACATATGCCATTAAAATGATATAAAAAGTTATAGAATGTTAGAAGTTACTATTGATTATATACAGATGGGAAGAAAAGAGTAAAAATAAAGCAAATTCCATCCAGTTTGGTTTATAAAGTCTGATGTCCACATGAGCCTGTAGTTGTAGTATTATAATTTGCATCCTGATATATCCTTATACATATTTTAAGTTGTATTATTATTTGCATCCTGAGTCTGTAACCCAGAGAGAGTACCTGAACATGGTATGTGTTCAATAAACTTTCTTGAGCCGAATTAGTGAAAAGAAGGAAACAGATGGGAGACATGGAAAAACAGCATGACTAGAGAAGTATTTAAATACTGAATCATTTGTATTTTGAAAAAGGTATAAATTTCTGATTATTGGTACAAGAAAGGAAGAGTCAATGTTGTAAGAAACAGAGAACGCAAAAATAAACAGAAATAAAACTTAACTACAAAAACATTCAAGTGGATAACCAATCAAAATGGATTCGGTAAGTGGATTTTTAAAGGGCAAGACTAACTGTATGTTGTACACTTGAAACTCAAGACAATGGTGATTGCTATGGTTTGAATATGTCCCCTCCAAAATTCAGGCATTGCCACTGTGGTAGTATTAAGATAGTATTAAAAGGTGATTAGGCCATGAGGTTCCACCCTCATGAATGAATTAGGTACCCCTAGAAAAGGGCCTGCAGGAGACAGTTCATTCCGCCTTGCCCCTCCTCCTGCCACGTGAGGACACACCGTGCTACCCTCCTGAGGATGCAGCCCTCACCAGACAACCAACCCTACTAGCACCTTGATCTTGAACTTCCCAGACTCCAGAACTGTGTAAAATAAAATTCTACTCTCAATAAATTACTTAGTCTTAGGTATTCTGCTACAGCGGCACAAACAAACTAAGACAGGTATTTTTAAAAATGTATTTCCTATGTTCTAAAAAGGCAAAGGAAAAAAGAAGGTATGGCAGGTAAAAATTATTTCATAATAAAAATAGTCACACCTTCAAAAGAATGAGAAGACAAGCCACAAGGTGCAGGAAAATATTTGCAAAAGACATATCTAATAAAGGACTGCTATCCACAACATACACAGAACTCTTAAAACTCACTAATGAGAAAATAACTGAACTTAAAAATAAGCAAAAGACCTGAACAGATAACTCACCAAGATGATATACTAATATAAATGGCAAGTAAGCATATGAAAAGATGTTCAACATCTTATGTCACTAGGGGACTGTAAATTAAAACAACAATGAGATACCACTAAAAACCCATTAGAATGGCCCAATCCAGACCACTGACAATACCAAATGCTGGTGAGAATTTATAGCAACAGGAATTCTCATTCATTACTGATGGGAATGCAAAATCGTACAGCCACTTTGGTAGACAAAGCCAGACACACACCTACCATATGATCCAGCAAGTGTGCTCCTTGGTATTTATCCAAATGAATTAAAAACATGTCCACGGAAAAACGTGCACACAGATATCTTACAGCAGCTTTATTCATAACTGCCAAAACTTGGAAGAAACCAAGATGTCTTTCAGCAGACGTATGGATAAACAAACTGGTACATCCAAACAATGGAATATTATTCAGCACTAAAAATAAATGAGCTATCACAAGCCATGAAAAGACAAGAAAGAAACTTAAATGCATATTACTAAGTGAAAGAAGCCAGTCTGAAAAGGCTACATATTGTATATTCCAACTATATGACATTCTAGAAAAGGCAAAACAATGGAGTCAGTAAAAGAAAAAACGAATCAGTGGTTGCCAGGGGTTAGTAGAGAAAAAAAGATGAATAAACAGAGCACAGAGAATTTTTAGAGCAGTGAAACTATTTTGTATGATACTATAATTGTGGATATCATTATGAAGTGTCTAAACCCACAGAATGTACAATACCAAGAGTGAATCCTAATGTAAACTATGGACTTTGGGTGACGACGACGTGTCAATGGAAGTTTACTGATTGTAACAAATGTACCACTGTGGTGTAAGATGTTCATAGTGATGGAGGCTATAAACGTGTGAGGGCAGGGGGTACATGGATCTTCTATACTTTCTATTCAATTCTGCTTGAACCTAAAACTGCTCAAAAAATAAGTTTACTAAAAAATAAAAACAACTATACCCTGAAGGTGAAATCAAGAATAATAGAAGGGCCATCTGTATTCAAGATTGTCATTTTGTATGGTGAGACTTGACGGACTCCACTGCAGCAACACCTGGCATCAGGCATTCCCTCTAGAATCTATAAAACCAACCTGCCAAAGAGTCGCTGGGCTTTTATCCTGCCTGATGGGTTTAGTGCACATATGACTTGGACTAGAGATAATTGGGTTTGAACCCCAGCTCTGCCATTTCCTGACTGTGATCTTCAGCAAGCTGAATTGTTTTCCTTATTTGTGGAGACTGAATGAGATCACGTATGTCAAAGAGCTTTGTAAATTCTCACTCACATACAAATATAAAGTGCTACTGCTGAAGTAATTTATACATGTATCTTAAGAATGTTCCAGATGAGTGAGAACTAGTTAGGATGCATGACCACGCCTTGGTGTGTTGCTGGTCAGCTCCTGACTCTGAGAAAGCACTGATGGGGGAGGCCCATGTCCCATGTACATGATAACCAGCTCGAAGCACGGACAGGCAATCAGAGGTGAAAAGAGACCTAGTTCCATAACTCTGCTATCATGTAAGCCACTGTGCTCAAGTTTTCCGTTATTTGCTGCTGAACATATTCTTTAGCTAATACAACAAAAGAAAGCAAAAATATCATGCATTATATTTTATGAAGTATATGTAACATGAATTATAAAGTGTGAACAAAACTCCAATCACAGGGTTGCCAGATAGCTTTCTAATGAACTCAGGTACTATTTAAAATACTAAAACTGTCCTCGAATACATTGTACAAACCCATTAAGACCAAAGTCGATTCACACTCAATAGGCATGGGTGGCTTAATCTTAAAACACCACATTAAAAAGCCAAGAACACACATTATATACTAAAATATAAATGGCATCAGGGTAGTGACTGCGTCCCACTGTGTTAACAATATGCTGGATGCACAGATGGCAATCAAAAAATAGATGCTGAATGAATAAATGAATCCAACAATCTATCAACAAAGCATTATTTAATGGTAGAAAGTCCCAGAAAGCATGTGTTAGACTGAAACTGAAATTCCTAAAATCTTCAAAAGACCAGAGCATTCAAAGTATCATTATAAAGATGTTAATTCAAATGCAAATTTTATGCTTAAAAATAGTTAAAATGGCAAATTTTGTTATGTATATTTTACCATAATAAAAAACCTTCCCACATCCCCCCAAAAAGGTTAAAATTCTACAGAAAATATTACTAAGTCAGCATTGTAAAAACTAGTTGACCACATTTAAAACTAGAAAGACCAAAGTTACATGGAGAGGAATATGAAATAAACTGAGCAGCATTTCATTGGTCACATCTCTTTTGTTGAAATGCCATCCCTACCCCAGGCCTGTCTGCAGATCTCCCTGGGTTCAGGCTCTCTCCAACTTCAGGGCCTCTCCACGTGGTCCTCCCTCAGTGTGGAGTGCCAGCCCCACTGACAGCTCCATACAGTAGAGGCTTGGTGGACAAAAAAAAAAAGGAATACTTCGAAAGTTATCCTTGTGCAGGTCTACACTAATCTTCTCAGTATTGTTCCATTTTTAGTATTATGTGCTGCCCAAGAGAGCACTACATTTCTTTTTTTTTTTTTTTTGGAGACAGAGTCTTGTTCTGTAGCCCAGGCTGGAGTGCAATGGCATGATCTTGGCTCACTGTAACCTCCGCCTCCCAGGTTCTAAGCAATTCTCCTGCCTCAGCCTCCCAAGTATCTGGGATTACAGGCATGCGCCACCACACCCGGGTAATTTTGTATTTTTAGTAGAGGCAGGGTTTCACCATGTTGGCCAGGCTGGTCTTGAACTCCTGACCTCAGGTGATCCACCTGCCTCAGCCTCTCAAAGTGCTGGGATTATAGGTGTGAGTCACCACACCCAGCCACTAGATTCCTTTTATTTGGAGATGAATCACTATTTTATTCCCAGTGCCTAGCACTGTGCCTGATACAGCCGACAGTCAAATATTTGTTGAAAAAAACAATAAATGAATTTAACACTGAGATGGTTTTATAAAGACTCAAGTGCTCCTACATAGAATGACAGATTTAGTATTGGGTCAGAAGTATGTTTTTTCTCTTTTTCGTATTAATCATAAAAATTCCAGAACATTTCTTTATTTTAAAAAAATTTCATATGGCAAAAGCGGGGGAGAAAGAAATAGAAGCTCATTCTCCCAATCTTTTAAATTATAGACAGAACATCCATATACTAGTGACAAAAACAAAGCAACTGATGTAGGAAAAGAAATTAAAAACCAGAAATAAACATAAAATAATGAAAAGGGTTCACTTTTAAACATTTCATTGAAGAGAATTTTGAAGACACAGAAAAGTAGAGAAGTTTCATTTCACCCGAGAGGAGATATGGGTGGCAAACAAGCCCATGAAAAGATGCTCCTAATCATTAGCCATTAGGGAAATGCAAATTAAAACCACAATCAGCACCACACACCTATCAAAATGCCTAAAATAAAAAATAGTGACAACATCAAATGTTTGAGAAGATGCAGAAAAACAAGATCACTCACACACTGGCTGGTGGGAATTTAAACCTGTATACTTTTACAGCAGGTTTATTCATAATAGCTAACAACTGGAAGCAACTGAGAACTCCTACAATGGGTGAATGGTTAAATAAACTGGTATATCCATGGAATGGAATACTACTTAACAATAAAAAGAACTATGGATACATGTAAAAACCTGTGTTAACTTCCATAGAAGTATGGTGAGTGGAAAAAGCCAATCCTAGGAAGTTACATAACTATATAATTCCATTTATATTCTTAAAATGACAAAATTATAGAAATGGAGAATTAGTGGCTGCTAAGGAGAAGGTGGAGACAGGAGAAAAGGAAAAAAAAGAAAAAAAAAGCTAAAAGCTACTGCAACTGACATTAAGCCTAGCTGTAAGCATCTCAACAGCTAAAACACATGTGGCCATAAAAGGGCAACATGAGGGATCCTTGTATTAACGGAAATGTTCTGTATGTTGACTGCATCAATGCCAATATCCTGATTGTGAGATTGTACTCAGGTTTTGTAAGACGTTACCATTGGGGGGAAACTAGGTGAAGGGTACACAGAATCTCTCTGTATTATTTCTTGGAAATACATGTACTACGTATATGTAAGTCTACTATTTTCTAAAAACACAAACCTTAATTAAAAAAAAAAAAACATTAAAACATATGAAAATAAAGTAACATTAAATCCCCATACCTGATACAAATGAAAAAAGGATGCTATATATATAAAAACAATTTCTGCTATAAATATGACCATGTTATATATAATATCAACAACTAAAGATGGAAGCAAAGTAAGTAAAAAATTAGTTTCATAATCAGTAGATGTAGAACCCAGTGAAAATATTCTGAAAAGAATCTGGACACCAATAATGAAAGCAACAAAAACAGAGAACTCTCTCTACCTATCACAGGCTCTCATGGAAATTACAGTTAAATTTTTAAAAAATTAGCAAATAAAAATAGGGCCAGTTGTGGTGGCTCACACCTGTAATCCCAGCACTTTGGGAGGCCCAGGCAGGCGGATCACTTGAGCACAGGAGACCAAGACCAGCCTGGGCAACATGGTGAAACCCCATCTCTACCAAAACCCCATCTCTAGCTGGGTGAGGTGGCTTGTAGTTCCAGCTATGCCAGGAGGCTGAGGTGGGAGGACCACCCGAGCCAAGGAGATTGAGGCTACAGTGAGCCATGATTGCACCACTGCACTCCAGACTGGCCCACAGACCCTATCTCAAAAATAAAAATAAAATGAAGTAAAAATAAGGTTAAAAATAGCATCAAAACATGTAGCTGATTGGTAGTAACAGCCCAGGGGAGCAATATGTTGACACACTAGACCAACAGTGTAGGTTTTTTAAAGCCAACTTAACCAGCATTTACAAACACAATGAATCAGATTATAAAAAAATATGAAATATTATGACATTTCATAATAATGACATATGAAAGTTCAGAGAAGGGATATTAAAAACATTTGCATCTCAAAAGTAAAAAATCTCTTGAGAGTAAGACACCTCTTCCTTGTAACAAGGTTAAGGAAAAAAAAAACAGGTAAAAGGTACATGATGATTTCCAATGAAATTCTCTAACATATAATAATAATGAACAGAAAGATAAAAATTAAAAGAAAAGGAGACAGTACAAACATTCTATAATATGGTGAACCCAAACCAAAAGGATGTCATAAAAGAATACTGAAACCATGTAAATTTCAGAAACTTTCCAAATTTAAAGTCATGTTTATGACTTACATGCCTCCACTTGAAAAAAATAACTTGAAGCAGTTTATTAAAAAGATATATAACGCAGGTACAATAAAATAAATAAGCTCAAAAGTGTGAGTTGATTCCGTAAATGTGAACTGGAGTATCTCAACAACCACACTATTGACAGTTTGGATTGGGTAATTCTTTGTTGGAGGCAGCTGTTTTATGCATTCTAGGGTGTTTAGCAGCAGCCCCGGTTTCTGTCCACTAGATGCCAGTAGCAGCACCCCTTTTTCTCCTAGTTGTGACAACCAAAAATGGCCCCCAAATACTGCCAAATGTCCCCCAGGGGGCAAAAAAAGTCCATTGTTGAGAATCAGTGGCCTAGGCTAATAAAAGATACTGCAACTAAGATTAAGTTTAGCTGTGAGCATCTCAACAGCTAAAACACAAGTTAATCATGTTTTGGGTTGTAGGACACTCACTGGCAAAAGCAACACTGTTTCACTGGGAAAGATTTTGTTTCAGGCTAGGTTCTAACATAAATTTCTTCCATGGCTTTTAATATCAAGGAATATTAAAGTACGAGTCTTTATTGACTGCACCACTAATTGTATAGAAGTTATAGAAATAATCACGTGGCTGTTTCTTATCCATCATAAAAAAGCAAAGGAATACTATGAAAACAGCTCAGCAAAGGCATTTCTGTAGGAAGTAAAACTGGAGAGGACAGGGAAGGGTTTCTGAGGATCCAGCCTACTAACAGGGATCACTCTTTAAAATTCTAGAGAAATTACTGCCTCATGTCACTCCCACTTAATGCCAAGGATGTGTTCTTATATGGTATTTACAGAGTATAAAATAAACATTCGTATGAATAGCGACTAAAATTAAATATAAAACAATCAATTTGTGAGGGAGGTAGATTATTTTCATTCCCTTAAAAATTTTCATTTAATGTTGTATTTTGCTTATGCAGGGGAAAATACTTCATTTGAAAAAGACAATCATGCACTGTAGAATTTAAATCTGTAAAAGTTTTGGAGGGGAAAACTTAAAACCCCTGAATAAACACCATCATGAACAACACATGACACGGATACATATTTATTTTAGAAGATAACTTATTCGGCAAGCCTTAAAGAAACTGAATTTAAATCTTGTATATGCTAGATCACAATATAATATTAAATGCAAAATTTGTTTATTTAAGGGCTCAAATTTGTAGACCTGAGTAATAAACGTGTGTGGTATGTAGAAAATGACATAATGTTATACTAACAAAAGCAAACTGCAGGACAGTTCGTATAGTACTTATATAGCAGTTATCAGTGGGTAAGGGGGCTGAGGCCAAGACAAACTGGTGAACAATTACTTTTATTTTATATATTTCTGTAGCAATTTTTTAAACAATAAGTCTATATTAGTCAGTCCATTCTCACACTGCTATAAAGATATACCTGAGACTGAGTCATTTATAAAGAAAGGAGGTTTAATCAGCTCACAGTTCTGTGAGGTACACACGCTTCTGCTTCTGGGGAGGCCTCAGGAAACTTACAATTATGGTGGAAGGTAAAGGGGAAGGAGGCACATATTCACCTGGCCAGCAGGAGAGAGACAGAGAAATGGGGGAGGTGCTACATTCTTTCAAACAACCAGATCCTGAGAACTCTATCATGAGACAGCATTAGAGGGATGGTGCTAAACCATCAGAAACCACCCCCATGACCCAATCACCTCCCATCAGGACAACCTCCAACACTCAGGAACACAATTCAACCTGAGATTTAGGTGGGGACACAGACCCAAATCATATCTAAGTTTAAAATCCTAGAAATTGTTTAAAAATGTGTTTTGATTCAACAAATTGGTTTAAATTTCACAAACGTTATGTCTGACCCCAAAGATCCACACCTTGCAAACTCACTTTCAGGTCCTCCAATCAAAGCACAAAACAAAACAAAAAGGACAAAGGTAGCTAGGTGGATGTACCATCCTACTTGGACCTCCCTTTCATTGCATGGCCTGCCCCTCTAGACACACTGTCGCTGCCGTTTAAGAGCCTGGAGCTCTCATGCATCTCTGCCACCCAGAACCCCACCACAGCTCAGCACTCACACCTGTCCCATTGCTTTGATGGTAAAATAAACATAACATAAAATATATTATTTTAACCCAAAATTATACATAACATTTGTAATTTTTATCCACTTTTAAGTATACAGTTAAGTGATATTAGGTACATTCATTCACATTCACATTGCTGTACCATCGCTCAACTCATTCCCCATTTTCCCTTGCCCTTGGCAACCACTACTCTACTTTCTGTTTCTAAATTTGAGGACTCACGGTACATCATATAAGTGGAATCATGTAGTATTCATCCTTTTTGGAGGTGCTGATTTCACTAAGCATAATGCCTTCAAGATTCGTCCATGTTGTTGTAGCGTAAGTCAGAATTTCCTCCCTTTTTAAGGCTAAGTAATATTCTATAATACAGATATATCACATTTTATTTACCCATTCAACTGTCAATGGACACTGGGGTTGTTTCTACCTTTTGGCTACTGTGAATGCTGCTGTTATAAACATTAGTATTCAAATACCTATTTGAATCCCTGCCTTCCATTATTTTGGGTATATTCCAAAAGCGGAATTGCTGGAGCATATGGTAATTCTATTTCCTGCCCCACCTTTGAACCTCTCCCTTAACTCTCTCTTCAAATCAAAACATGCTCATCATCTGTCTTATACAAAAAGGAGCTGCTGTCAGAAAGCTGTCACCTGGAAGGCACCTAATCATGACAATGTATTAATAGGTGACAAGGCTGACAGATTACCCCTCCCCAGGGGCATCTGCATTTTAATAGGGGAACATCTTAAGGAAAAGGAATTACTTTGTCAAATCTTGGCTTTTCAAAGCAGCAATAGGCTAGGGATGGGATGGGGGCCATGGAAAGACGACAGACATCTCAGGAACTTTGGCTACACTTAGTTTTCTCTTTTCCACTCCCAAAATGTAGCCTTTTCCTTCCTGCCCTGTCCCAAGTTCTATACCTGTACCTACTCTGCTGTATTTAATCTCCCAACAAGCAACATTCCACTATAAACCAGCTCACTAACCCTCTCTAGGAATTCTTCCTGCCAGCAAAACCTTAGGCGCTGTGGAAGCCAGGTGAACCAAACAGCCACTGATTTCCAGGGGCTAGTCTGGTCAGCCCAAGTGAAGACTCCTCTCTTAGGCCTGTTCCTCTCCCTGTGTTTCCAGTGTCTGTTAATGGCCCTGCAGTCTCTTTCCAGGCTCAAGGACTCAGAGCAACCTTCACTAAGACCCATTTATTCTGCACCTGTTCTTGTTAGTGTCTTCTCTTCTACTCCATTCTCACCAGACTAACCTATTCCATTCCCCCATGTCACCCCATATTACCTCTCAGGTCCCACTACCTCCAATCTTACTGCACTGTCCCTCCCTGCACCTCTGCTCTGTGCATATAATGTGTTAAAGCTTTCAAATGTCTACAAAATAATTTAAATTCATCAGCCTGATTCTCAGAACTCTAACTCCAACTTACCTTTCCATCCTCACCTCCCACTGCTCCCCCTTCATGCATTCCTGTCAAACTGTTTCCTGAACGTAGCCTGAAATATTTCAGCTATGCCTTTGCACAACTAATCACTCTATACTCAGATGCTGCCCTGATTCTCCCCAAAATACTTCTCCTCTTAACTCCCACTGCACTTTATCTGCATCGCTACAGCACGTTTTACTTTGAACTTGTCTTTGAGAACCCTTGCTCTCCTAATAGCTGTAAAAACTGTCGTCTTCACCTCCTTGCTCATCCTCTCCAGCCATCCCCTCCCACTTGCTCAGTACCCCAACCACCCAGACCTTCCTTCTGTGTCGAGAATGCAGTTCCTTTTGGCCCCAGGCCCTTCTTCACACATACTAGCCAAGGAAGTTGGAACACTGTCCCCCACACCCCCCACGAACTCAATAGCTCATCTTTCTTCAGATTTCATCAGTGCCTGAAAGGAGCCATCCTGATGCTACATTTATCTTTAACAAACTCCTAGTGTACATCACAGTTTGTAATTATAAATATCCATTTGATTATTAAATTTATTATTTTAAATTTTTATTACATTTCTTCAATTATGTACAATTCACCCCATACCTAGAGGGCAGTGTCTGTGCCTGTAAGGTTCATAATTTTAACCCCAGTGCCCAGCAGTATGCCTAGCACAGAATAAGGGCTAAGAGATATTTATTAAATGAATTAACATTTTGGTTTTTGTAGCTCAGTCTACCTGCCTGAAAAGACTAGGAAGGGCAGGTACTCAGAAAGCCTACACTTAAATCTAGCTCCCTTACCCTCCTCCCTTCCACTCTCTCCTCTGCCTCCCCTCCCCTCCCACCTCTTTCTTTAAAAAGAGAAGTGGGACAGGAAAGAAAAGGATGATTGGGAGAAGTTGTTCTGAGAAACAGTACATGAAACGTAAGAAAATTTCCAAAAGACAACGATCTTTAACAAAAGACAATACTGCACCAACGAGGAAGAACAGAATAATTTTTTAAAAATAAGAAACAGAACTCTTTCTTGAAAATGAAAGACAGCCAATATAAAGAATTCATGAGAAAAAATGGAAAATAAAGTTGAGGAAATTTTGCAGAAAGCAGATTACACAGATAAATTGATCATGATAATGATGATAATATTTAGAACCTACATACACAGCAATTACTATTCCAGGCAATGAAATGAGCCTCACACAACCTGCCTATGAAGAAGGTACTATTATTATTCTCAAAATGGAACATGGGAAAGATAAGAAAATTAAAGGACCAGTCTGAGAAATCCAATATCTGACTGTTGGCTTTCAGAAAGGAACAGAAAATATAGTGCAAAGGCAATGTATATACACATATCCAAGCACTGTATGATACAAGTCCCCAGGGCAGAAACGATGCACCAAGGAATAGACGGATACAACACTTATCTTTTAGAAATCCATCTGGAAATATTTACAGATAAAATCACAGTTGGTCGTCCATATCTGTGGGTTCAGTGTTTATAAATTCAACCAACCAAAGACAACAAAATATTCTATATTCAACAATAAATATTCAACAATGAAAATGAAACGCTGTGTCTGTACCAAACACGTATAAGCTTTTTATCATTCCCTAAACAATATAGTATATTATTTACATAGCATTTGCATTGTATCAGGTATTATATAATTAATCTAGAGATTACTTAAAGTAGTATAGGGGGATATGCATAGATTACATGCAAATACTACCTCATTTTATATAAGGGACCTGAGTGTCCACAAATTTTGGTATTAGTGGGGATCTGGAACCAATCCCCCTGTGGACACCAAGGGTTAAACGTATATGGATTTCCAGGAGAAAATATAGGGATTAGGTTGGATGAAGATAAATAAAGTAAAATCAGCCAAGAGTTGATAATTGTTTAAGCTGAGTGACAGGTACATAGAGATTCATTTGGATATTCACTCTGCTTTTGCATATGCTTAAATTTTCCAAAATAAGAAGTTAAAGAGAAAACAATACAGGATGATTCAAACAATCCAACTTCTCTCCTCAGAAGTAAACCTGTAAGTAGCTTACTGTATATCTTTTCAGGCCTCTGTTTATCTATCCATCTTTCATTTATTTACACACCTACACAAACACATCCTCTATTTAGTTATTTACAGAGTGGTATCATGCTATATATACTGTTCTGCAACTTGCTTTCTTATTGAATGTGCATCATTAACATCTTTCTACAGCTGAGTACTATGCTGAAACCTGAATATATCATAATTTACTGATTCAGTCCTCCACTGAAAAAAAATAAAATGTTAACAGTTCCTCTGCTACCAATAACTTTTTGTTGTTGGCTTTAATTATCTGTATTTTACTAATTGGGTAAAAATGCCCAATGCCTATAATTGTACAATTATAAAACTATCTCAAAAACAAATTAAATATTAAAAATACTTCAATAAAATTCACATTAACAACATAAATTTCATGTAATACTTTGCTGAACTAAAACACTACTTATAATGTGGGTTATGCTACAGGTAAAATACTTGAGAACCATGCATATATATACTGTTCTCCTCCATCTGGTGACTCCTTCCCCCACTTTTCTCCATTAAGACTACTGAGGTTGCAGTGAGCCAAGATGGCACCACTGCACTCCAACCTAGCTGACAGTGCAAGGCCCTGTCTCAAAAAAAAAAAAAAAAGACTGCTTAAAATCCTTGCATCAGATGGGATTCCCTCGGCAAGGCTGTTTACGCAGTAAGTTGGGTTTTGCTCTTTTCACACTGGATTACCACAATGAAATTTGACACCAAACCTCATAAACAAAAATGCAAATGGAAAGTTGAAGTCTCATGAAATTCGTCAATTATAATGTAACCCAGAGTATACATATGTTTAATTTTTTAATGATGCCAAAAACTTTAAATAAAAAAAATAATTCTCATAGTAGAAAGATTGGGAGAAAGTGGTGGAGGAAGGAAAATTAAGGTGTCTTTTTTTTTTTGTAGGCATATGGATTTTGAGACACCCCTTAAGACATCTGAGTAGAGACGCCAATTATGCACTTAGAGATAAATGCTGCCCTGAAGATAAGAAATTAAAAATCAATGGCATTTAAAGGCATGGGGTTAGATGAGATCAACTAGTGAGAGTGAAGATGGTAAAGAGCAGAGGATCTAGAACAGAGCCCTCGAGCACCTTAACATTCAGAGGCCAAAGAGCAGACACTTTACTTTTCAATTCTGGTAAAGCCACAGTATATATATATGAAACAAACAACATAACATATTGATGGGTATATATTTAAACAATAGGCTCTTATGTGCAGTGCAAAGGGGAGCTTTTGTTATGTACACTGCGGAAAGTGTATGATAGAAGAGTTTCTTCCATGCAGACTAATGATTCCTTACTATGACCATAACTGAAAGAAAAGAGGATGTTCTAGAGATAACTATTAACACAAGATAACATTTCTCAAAAATAAAAAAAGTCTGACAATACCAAGGGTTGGTGAAAAGGTATGGAAAAATGAACTCATCCACTGCTGCTGGAAACATACAAGGCCTCTTTGGAGAGCAATTTTGTAGTTCTTTTAAACCGAGCTATTTACCCAGCAATTCTACTTCTGAGTATACAATTGTCCTAACCTTTACACATGGCAAAAACTGAAAATAACCTTAATATCCATCAAAAGGGAAACAGAAAAATAAAATGTGATACATCAATGTAATTCCATCCAGTAGTTCAAATCAATGGACTAGTGCATGCTCTCTTTCTCACTGTATATATAGATAATTTTGTTGTTGTTGTTGTTGTTTTGCTTTGTTTTGTAGAGACAAGGTTTCATTATGTTTCCCAGGCTGGTTCTGAACTCCTGGCTCAAGTGATCCTCCTGCCATGGCCTCCCAAAGGGCTGGCATTACAGGTGTGAGCCACTGCATCCTGCCTATATTTATCATTATGAACCTATTTCAAAAACAATGATAAATGGAGAAAAAAGATACAGAATGGTATCTATAGTATGATACCATTTATATAAATTTGAATATTCATGATAGTGGTTTTCTCTGGAGAGGTTGGGAGAGAAGAGAATGAAATTGGAAAGGGGTATTACAGGAGCTTCAACTTTTGTTATAATACTTTATTTCTTTTATAATATAGAAGCAGGCAAATACAGTAAAATGTTAAATTTTATTAGTTCTGGGCCAGGTGCAGTGGCCTATAATCCCAGCACTTTGGAAGGCTGAGGCGGGTGGATCGCTTGAGCTCAGGAGTTCCAGAACAGCCTGGGCAACATGGTGAAACTCCATCGCTATCAAAAAAATAAAAATAAAAATAAATTGTATTACTTCTGGATGATAGGTACATAAGCATTTATTATACTGTCCTCTGCTTTTATCTTCACAATTGGGAAAAAGAGGCTGTCCACATGCTGCTTTATTCATAGAGAGAAAAAGGCAAAATAAGAAATAAGCAAAGAGTGAAACGTTTTAAAATACGCTTATTGTGGTCAACTGAACATGCATCTTTTGAGCATGTTGTAGGAAAAACAGAGAATAAATCTGAAACGTTCAAGCTGGCTATAAAGACAAGAGTACTTGAGCTTTCAACATGACAACATTAGACTATTTCTTTATGGCACTGATAGTCAGTTTGATCAAAAGGCATATCCAGGTGATATATCCAGTATTTTAAGAGCCTAAACTCATAACTTTAGGGCTGAAATAACATGTTTTTTTAAAGTAGGGAGGTCCCAAGATGGCCGAATAAGAGGCAGCTCCGGAAGGCAGCTCCCAGCGAGACAGATGCAGAAGCTGAGTGGTCTCCACAACTCCAAACAAGCTACCAGGTTCATTTTGTGGGTCTGGTTGGACAGTGGATATAAACCAAATAGGGCAAGTTGAGGTAAGGTGGAGCACTGCCCCACCCAGGTGGTGCCTGCAACTGACCGGAGACCAGGGGGATCTCCCCCTTCCGGGACTTTGGTTTGGATACAGCGCGCCACCCAAACCCTCCACCCAAGCCCTCTGCAACCCACAGAACAGGAAATCTCCGCTGGGCTGAATAGCCTCAGTGAGCTGCCTGAACAGGGCAGAACAGCAACTTCGGCCAGAGCCAGGGCTGTCAGCATAGATCTAGGTGGAAGCACTGGCTGACGCTGAGAAAGCCAAAAAGCTGGTGGGACGGAGCTACCTGCTCTCCAGAAAGAAGGGGAACTGAACTGAACGCAGGGAAACAGGCCATACAGCAGGACGGGTCTCCCCCTCACAAAGCCTAGCAGGCTAAAAAACTCTCACTTCAGAGTTTTGCACCCAGAACATCAGTTAGAGAGCGACCAGGAACGAATGAGCTCGGCGGGGGGAGGGCAGCCGCCATTGCAGAAGCTGGCCTAATTTTCCTGAGCAAATATAAGATGCAGGAAGAATACGCAGCAGCTCCACTGAATCTGTGGCAGCCCAGCAGCGCCTCTGCAGGCAGACAAAGGAAAGTCTGCCTCCCCAAGCAGCTACCTGAGATCAAACCTATATAACTTCAACAAAATGGGAAGAAACCAGTGCAAGAAGGATGAAAACATCAAAAACAAGAACATCTCTCCCCCACCACGAGATCACAACTCCTTACCAGCAAGGGAACAAAGCAGGATGAATAACAAATTTGATGAACTGACAGAAGCAGGCTTCAGAAGGTGGGTAATAACAAACTTCTCTCAGTGAAAGGAACATGTTCTAACCCAATACAAAGAAACTAAAAATCTTGAAAAAACGTTAGACAAAATGCTAACTAGAATAACCAGCTTAGAGAAGAACATAAATGACTTGATGCAGCTGTAAAACACAGCACAAGAACTTCATGAAGCATACACAAGTTTCAATAGCCGAATAGATCAAGCAGAAGAAAGGATATCAGAGATTGAAGATCAACTCAATAAAATAAAACAAGAAGGCAAGCAAAGAGAAAAAAGAGTGAAAAGAAATGAAGAAAGCCTCCAAGAAATATGGGATTATGTGAAAAGACCCAATCTACACTTAATCGGTGTTACCAGAAGAAGACAGGGAGAATGAATCCAAGCTGGAAAACACACTCTGGATATTATCCAGGAGAACTTCCCCAGCCTAGCAAAGCAGGCCAACATTCAAATACAGGAAATACAGAGAACACCACAATGATACTCCTCTAGAAGAGCAACCCCAAGGCACATAATTGTCAGATTCACCAGGGTTGAAATGAAGGAAAAAATGCTAAGGGCAGCCAGAGAGAGAGGTTGGGTCACCCACAAAGGGAAGCCCATCAGACTCACAGCAGATGTCTCGGCAGAAACCCTACAAGCCAGAAGAGGGTGGGGGCCAATATTCAGCATCCTTAAAGAAAAGAACTTTCAACCTAGAATTTGATAACCAGCCAAACTAAGCTTCATAAGTGAAGGAGAAATAAAATCCTTTACGGACAAGCAATTGCTGAGAGATTTCGTCAATACCAGAACTGCCCTACAAGAGCTCCTGAAGGAAGCACTAAACACAGAAAGGAACAACCAGTTCCAGCCACTGCAAAAAAGAACCAAATGGTAAAGACCAATGACGCAATGAAGAAATCATGCCAACCAAAGGGCAAAACAACCAACCAGTAACAAAATGGCAGGATCTAATTCACACATAACAATATTAACATTAAATGTAAATGGACTAAATGCCCCAATCAAAAGACACAGACTGGCAAATTGGATAAAAAGCCAAGAACCATCGGTGTGCTGTATTCAGGAGACCCATCTCACCTGCAAAGACACACACAGACTCAAAGGGATGGAAGAAGATTTACCATGCAAATGGAGAGCAAAAAAAAGCAGGGGGGGGCAATCCTAATCTCTGATAAAATGGACTTTAAACCAAAAACAATCAAAAGAGACAAAGAAGGGCATTACATAAAGGTTAAAGGATCAATACAACAAGAAGAGCTAACTATTCTAAATATATATGCACCCAATACAGGAGCACCCAGATACATACAGCAAGTCCTTAACGACCTATAAAGAGATTTAGACTCATGCACAATAATAGTGGGAGACTTTACCACTCCACTGTCAATATTAGACAGATCAATGAGACAGAAAAACAAGGAAATCCAGGACTTGAACGCAGATCTGGACCAAGTGAACTTAATAGACATTTACAGAACTCTCCACCCCAAATCCACAGAATATACATTCTTCTCAGCACCACATCACACCTACTCTAAAACTGACCACATAATTGTAAGCAAATCACTCCTCAGCAAATGCAAAAGAACGGAAATAATAACAAACAGTCTCTCAGACCACAGTGCAATCAAATTAGAACTAAGGACTAAGAAACTCAGTCAAAACCACACAACTTCATGGAAACTGAACAACTGGCTCCAGAATGTCGACTGAATAAAAAATGAAATGAAGGCAGAAATAAAGATGTTCTTCAAAACCACGGAGAACGAAAACACAACATACCAGAATCTCTGGGACACATTTAAAGCAGTGTCTAGAGGTAAATTCACAGCAATAAATGCCCACATGAGGAGCAAGGAAAGATCTAAAATTGACACCCTATCATGAAAATTGAAAGAGTTAGAGGAGCAAGATCAAAGAAATTCAAAAGCTAGCAGAAGAGAAAAAATAACTAAGATCAGAGCAGAACTAAAGTAGAGACACACAAAGATCCTTCAAAAAAAATCAACAAATCCAGGAGCTGGTTCTTTGAAAAGATCAACAAAATAGACCGCTAGCCAGACTAATTAAAAAAGAGAGAGAGAGAAAGAATCAAATAGATGCAATAAAAAAACTATAAAGGGGACATTACCACTGATTCCACAGAAATACAAACTACCATCAGACATTACTACAAACAACTCTATGCACACAAACCAGTAAATCTGGAAGAAATGGACAAATTCCTGGACACTTGCACTCTCCCAAGACTAAACAAGGAAGAAATTGAAACCCTGAATAGACCAATAACAAGGGCTAAAGTAGAGGCAGCAATTAATAGCCTACCAATCAAAAAACGTCCAGGTCCAGATGAGTTTACAGCTGAATTCTACCAGACGTACAAAGAGCTGGTACCATACCTTCTGAAACTATTACAAACAATACAAAAAGAGGGAATCCTCCCCAACTCATTTTATGAGACCAACATCATCCTGATACCAAAACCAGGCAGAGACTCAACTAAAAAAGAAAACTTCAGGCCAATTAGATGCAAAAATCTTCAATAAAATACTGGCAAACTGAATGCAACAGCAAATCAAAATGTTTATTCATCATGATCAAGTAGGCTTCATCCCAGGGATGCAAGGCTGGTTCAACATACACAAGTCTATAAACGTAATCCATCACATAAACAGAACCAAAGACAAAAACCACATGATTATCTCAATAGATGCTGAGAAAGCCTTTGACAAAATTCAACAGTGCTTTATGCTTAAAACTCTCAATAAACTAGGTATCAATGGAACATATCACAAAATAATAAAAGCTATTTACAACAAACCAACAGCCAATATCATACTGAATGGGCAAAAACTGGAAGCATTCCCTTTGAAACCTGGCACAAGACAAGGATGCCCTCTCTCACCACTCCTATCCAAGTATTGGAAGTTCTAGCCAGAGCAATCAGGTAAGAAGAAGAAATAAAGAGTATTCAATTCGGAAAGGAGGAAGTCAAATTGTCTCCATTTGCAGATGACATGATTGTATACTTAGAAGACCCCATCGTCTCAGTCCAAAATCTCCTGAAACTGATAAGCAACTTCAGCAAAGTCTCAGGATACAAAGTCAATGTGCAGAAATTACAAGCATTCCTATACACCAATAACAGACAGCCAGCCAAATCAAAAGCGAGCTCCCATTCACAAATTGCTACAACGAGAACAAAATATCTAGGAATACAACTAACAAAGGATGTAAAGGACCTCTTCAAGGAGAACTACAAACCACTGCTCAACGAAGTAAGAGAGGACACAAACAGATGGAAAAACATTCCATGCTCATGGCTGGGAAGAATCAATATTGTGAAAATGGCCATACTGCCCAAAGTAATTTAAAGATTCAATGCTATCCCCATCAAGCTACCAATGACCTTCTTCACAGAACTGGAAAAAACCACTTCACACTTCATATGGAACCAAAGAGAGCCCGCATAGCCAAAACAATCCTAAGCAAAAAGAACAAAGCTGGAGGCATCATGCTGCCTGACTTCAAACTATACTACAAGGCCACAGTAATCAAAACAGCATGGTACTGGTACCAAAAGAGAGACACAGACCAATGGAACAGAACAGAGGCCTCAGAAGCAACACCACACATCTACAATCACCTGATCTTTGACAAACCTGACAAAGACAATCGATGGGGAAAGGATTCCCCTGTTCAATAAATGGTGTTGGGAAAACTGGCTAGCCATGTGCAAAAAGCAGAAACTGGACCCCTTTCTGACACCCTACACTAAAATTAACTCCAGGTGGATTAAAGATCTAAACATAAGACCTAACACCATAAAAACCCTAGGCAAAACCATTCAGGACATAGGCATAGGCAAGGACTTCATGACTAAAACATCAAAAGCAATGGCAACAAAAGATAAAATAGATAAATGGGATCTAATTAAACTCCAGAGCTTCTGTACAGCAAAAGAAAAAATCACTAGAGCGAACTGGCAACCAACAGAATGGGAAAAAAATTTTTGCAATCTACCCATCTGACAAAGGGCTAATATCCAGAATCTACAAAGAACTAAAACAGATTTACAAGAAACAAACAAACAAACCCATTCAAAAGTGGGTGAAGGACATGAACAGACACTTTCAAAAGAAGACATATATGAGGCCAACAAACATATGAAAAAATGCTCATCATCACTGGTCATTAGAGAAATGCAAATCAAAATCACATTGAGATACCATCTCACGTCAGTTAGAATGGCAATCATTAAACAATCTGGAGACAACAGATGCTGGAGAGGATGTGGAGAAATAGGAACACTTTCACATTGTTGGTGGGACTGTAAATTAGTTCAACCATTGTGGAAGACAGTGTGGCGATTCCTCAAGGACCTAGAAATAGAAATACCATTCAACCCAGCAATCCCATTACTGGGTATATACCCAAAGAATTATAAATTGTTCTATTATAAAGACACATGCACATGTATGCTCACTGCAGCACTGTTTACAATAGCAAAGACTTGGAACCAGCCCAAATGTCCATCAATGACAGACTGGATAATGTGGCATATATACACCAAGGAATACTACACAGCTATAAAATTTGATGAGTTTGTGTCCTTCACAGGGACATGGACGAATCTGGAAACCATCATTCTCAGCAAACAGACACAAGAACAGAAAACCAAACACTGAATGTTCTCAGTCATAGGTAGATGTTGAACAATGAGAACATGTGGACACAGGGGAGGGGGAGCATCACACACTGTGGTCAGCTTGGGGGGGTTAGGGGAGGGACAGCAGGGAGTGGGGAGGGTGGGGGAGGGATAACGTGGGGAAAAATACCAGATATAGGTGATGGGGGGAATGAAGGTGGTAAACCACCTTGCCGTGTATGTACCTATACAACAATCCTCCATGATCTGCACATGTACCCCAGAACCTAAAATACAATAAAAAATAATAATAAGTAACTCTTACTAAAATTAAAAAAAAAAAAAAGTAAAGATAGGCAGGGAGTGGTGGCTAATGCCTGTAATCCCAGCACTTTGCAGTGCTGAGGCAAGTGGATCACCTGAGGTCAGGAGTTTGAGACCAGACTGGGTAACACAGCAAAACCCCGTCTCTACTAAAATACAAAAATTAGCTGGGCGTAGTGGTGGGTGCCTGTAATCCCAGCTACTCGGGAGGTTGAGGCAGGAGAATCACTTGAACTTGGGAAGTGGAAGTTGTCATGAGCCGAGATCCCACCACTTCATTCCAGCCTGGGTGACAGAACAAGACTCCATCTCAAAAAATAAAAAATAAAAATAAACAGAAGTGAAGTGAAGATAATCTTGATTTTTTTTTAAAGAAGATGTGGTACATTTTGTCATTATTTTTACTCTTTCCCAGTCCATGATTATTCTCTTCAGTCTTTGGATAAAGACACTAATGATACCTTCACGGTTAGGCGTATTTTTAAAGCCACATTTGAATGTTAAAATTAAATGTGAAGAAAATACCCAGAGCCAAATACAACCAAATAATGCATTAGAAACTCATCTGGCACCATCCTATAAATTGAAACACTTCATCTTCTAACTTCTTTTGAGTATGATCAATGAAGTATCTGACAGAGAGTTGAAAATATTCTTTAGTGGAGAATTTCTCCGTAATTTCTTTTTTACAGACACAGTCTTGCTACATACATACTGTCCAGGCTCAAGTGCAGTGGTTATTCACAGGTGTAATAATAGCTCACTGTGGCCTCACATCCCTGGGCTCAAGCACTTAATTCTCCTTGCTCAGCCTCCTGAGCAGCTGGGACTACAACTGCATCCCCACCATGGCTGGCTCTCCATAATTTCTGAGACTGTATTCAATCTAAATATCTGACAGTCACATGCTGCCATTACTAAAGAACTATAATTCTGAGTTAGGACTTCCTAATTTAAGAAAAGAAACCAACTAGATGAACGACCACAAATAGTACTGTACTGGACACTGAAAGGAAATTCTTATTTGAAATAGTATGATAATTATTATTTTAAATATTATGAGTTCCTAAAAGTCGTTTAAAATGGACAGCTCCCACGTACGCTGAATACCCATCATGTGTTCTACAGATTCCTAAGACGTGAGGAAGCAATACGTAAACAGAGATGAAGCAGAAAAGGAGGTAGGCCAAAGCCCAACATTCTGTTTTAACATTTTGCCTGGGGCTGCTCTGGGCCTAAGACAAAGGGAGGGAACTCTTTTCTTCATCCTCCCTCCAAACATCTAGGCTGGCCTCTTACTCCTACAACTCAATTCTCAGGTCACTTGGTAACACTGTTCAATATATTCTAACTTCTAAACAAAGTAGATTTATATGTAGATTTCATTATTATTTTAAAAATACTGGCAAAAGAAAACAACCAATATTATTATATTTTGCAATTGTACAACTCTCAACACTAAGAAAATACCAAGAATAAAAACCAAAGTTGAGTTTTTCCTATTCAAGGAACCCGTGTTGGTAATAACAGCAATATCGGCATTACAAGGTGACGGTAAGGTAAGCACAGTCTTACCTAGCTGGTTCTTCATCCCCATGAGCACCGAGTTCATGTGCGCTTTGGATGCATACAGCTTGCTCACGGCCTTCCTTGACCTGATCATCTCCTTGGCCAGAACTACACAGACATCCTTCTGGCCCTTCTTGGCTGCATCTTTCACAGATCGTTTCACTTTTTCTTCTTCTCTTTGGATATCTAAATTTAGAACAGAACACCAAAAATCAAGGGTAAGTCAGGTTTACTGGCACTCAAATACATTCTTATTGTGAACTAAATGTGTCTATTAAATAGAAAAACATATAGAAGGACATAAATGAAATCAAAATAATGTAGTGAATATTAATCATTTCCAGAAACATCATCAAAGTAGTTTAAAAGAAAAGTACGATCCTATTACACTTGACAGAATTTCAAAACACCTTTTTCAGGCTCATTCTAACATTTGTTGGTACTGGCCCTAAGAACTGAAAAAAAAATTACTGTAAATGCATTCCAAAGCTTGCTCCAATAATCAACAAGTAGTATTCCTACAATTATAAGAGTACAGTTTCTACACAGTCACTAATCATTTCTAAAAACCTGCAACTTAAGGAAAGCCTAAACATATTAGAAGTCTCACACCAGCATCAGCCACAGGTACGCTTTACGATCAGTAGTGTTCTCTCCAATTTTTAAAACTGTGGTAAAATACTTAAAATACACCATCTTATCCATTTTTAAGTGTACAATCAGTGGAGTAAAGTACATTCAAATTGTTGTGCAACCATCAGTCCCATCCAGAACTCTTTTTAATTTTTTTTGAGACGGAGTTTCACTCTTGTTGCCCATGCTGGAGTACAAAATAGTGCGGTCTCAGCTCACCGCAACCTCTGCCTCCCGTGTTCAAGCAATTCTCCTGACTCAGCCTCCCAAGTAGCTGGGATTACAGGCACCTGCCACCATGCCTGGCTAATTTTTGTATTTTTATCAGAGACGGGTTTCACCGTGTTGGCCAGGCTGGTCTCAAACTCCTGACCTCAGGTGATCCACCTGCCTTGGCCTCCCAAAGTGCTGGGATTACAGGCGTGAGCTACTGCGCCCGGCCCAGACCTTTCATCTTTCCCAAAACTAAAATTCTGCACCCACTAAACAACAACTCTCCATTTCCCCTTTCCCCTTACTCCTGGCATCCGCTTTTCTATTTTCTGTCTTTACGAATTTGACTACACTTGGTACTTCCTTTAAGTGGAATCATATAATATTTTTCTTTTCCTGACTGGCTTATTTCACTAAGCATAATATTCTCAAGGTTCATCCATGTTGTAGCATATGTCAGAACTTTCTTTTTAAGGCTCAATGATATTCCATTGTATTTATATACGATATTTTACTTAACCAATCATCTGTCACTGGACACTTGAGTTACTTCCAATTTTTAGCTATTGTGAAGAAGATGGATGTACAAATATGTCTTCTAGACCCTACTTTCTTTTGTGTATATGCCTAAAAGTAGAACTGTTAGGTTATATGGTGATTCTATTTTTAATTTTTTGAGGAACAGTTGTACTGTTTTTCATAGTGGCCACATCATTTTACATTCTCACCAACAGTATACAAAGGTTCCAATTTCAACACATAATCACCAACATTTGTTATTTTCTGGGAGTTTTGTTGTTGTTTTGATAGGAGTCATCCTAACGGGTATGAGGTGGTTTTGATTTCCACTTCCCTAATGATTAGTTATGTTGAGCATCTTTTCATGTGCTTACTGACAATTTGTACAGCTTATTTGGAGAAATTCCAAAAGTCTATTCAAGTCCTTTGCCCATTTTTGAATCAAGTTGTTTTGTTGTTGTTCCATTTTAGGTGTTCTGTATGTATTCTCAATAACAATCTCTTGTCAGATAAATGATTTGCAAATGCTTTCTTCCATTCTATGAGTTGCCTTTTTCCTCTGCTGGTAACATCTTTTTATTTTGTTAATATACATTTTTTCTTTTTCTTTTTTTGTAGAGATGGGGTTTCACCACATTGCCCAGGCTGGTCTCAAACTCCTTGGCTCCAGCAATCTACCCGCCACAGCCTCCCAAAGTGCTGGGATTACAGGAGTGAACCTCTGTGCCCTGCCCAGTAATCTTTTTAAGATGCACAAAAGTTTTTGATTTTCATGAAGTCCAGTTTGTCTACTTTTTTTTATTTTTTGGAGATGGGATCTATGTTCCTCAGGGTGTAGTGCAGTGGCTATTCACAGGCATGATTATAGCACATTACAACCTCAAACTCCTGGCCTCAAGGGCCTCAGCCTCCCGAGTAGCTGGGACTACAGGCACACATCACCATGCTCAGCAGTTTGTTCTTTATGTTGTGAAGTTTTGTCCTGTGTTTTTTTCTAAGTGTTTTATAGCTTTAGCTCTTATATTAGGTCTTTGATCCATATTCTTTTGCATATGAATATCCAGTTTTCCCAGCACCATTTGTTGAAGACTGTCCCTTCCGCCACTGAATGGTCTTGCCACCCTTGTCAAAAATCAGTTGACAACAGACACACAGTTTTTCTGAACTCCTAATTATATGACATTGGTTCATACGTCTGTCTTTATGTCAGTACTATACTGATGTTATCTCTAGCTTTGTAGCAAGTTTTGAAACCAGGAAGTGTGTTGTCAAATTTTATTTCTTTTTTTTAAGACTATTTTGATTATTTAGGGTCTCTTAAGATTCTATAAGAAATTTAGAACAGATATCTCTATTTCTATAAAAAATGTCATTGGGATTTTGATAAGGATTGCACTGAATGTGTAAGATTGCTTTGAGTAGTACTGACATCTTAATAATATTGAATCTCCCAAGCCATGAAAATGAGATGTCTTCCCATTTATTTGTCTAATTTCTTTCAGCAATCTTTCATCATTTTCATTACACAAGTCTTTTGCCTCCTTGGTTAAGTAAATTCCTAAGTATTTGGTTATTTTTGATGCTATTGAAAATCAGTTTTCTTAATTTCCTTTTCAGATTGTCCATTGTTAATATAGAGAAATACAAGTGATTTTTTTGGTGCTGATTTTGTATCTTGCTACTTTACTGAATTTGTTTATTAGTTCTAACGGGTGTTTTTTGAAAAATTTTTAGGGTGTTATACATGTAATATCAGCTGCAAACAGAGATTTTTACTTCTTCCTTTCCAACTTAGATACTTTCAACTATTTTTTTCTTGTCCCATTCTTCTGGGTAGAAGTTCAGTACTATGTTAAAGACAAGTGGCAAAAGTGGGCCTCTCTGCCTTGTTGCTGATCTTACAGGGAAAGCTTTTAGTCTTTCACCAGTTACTAAAATAGTCCCTGTGGTTTCTTTCCATACATGGTTTTTACTATGTTCAGGTAATTTCCTTCTATTCCTAGTTGTTGGGTGTTTTTAGCATGAAAGGGTGCTGAATTTGGACAAATGCTTTTTCTGCATCAATTGAGATGATAATGCAAGTTTCTTTTCCCCTTCATTCTGTTCATGTGAGTTATTACACTGATCAAATTTTATATGTTGAATCATTCTTGCATTCCAGGATAAATCTCACTTGGTCATGATGTATACTCCTTTTAATGTGTTGCTGGATTTGGTTGGCTAGTATTCTGTGGAAGATTTTTACACCAATGTTCATAACAGATACTGGTCTATAGCTTTCTCGCAGCATCTTTGTCTGATATTATTATCAGGACAACACTGGCATCATAGAATGAATGAGGAAATGTTTTCTTCTCTTCAGTTTCTTGAGATTTGAGAAGCACTGGTGTTAGTTCTTTTTAACTGTTTGGTAGACTTCACCAGTGAACTCATCAGGCCCACAGCTTTTCTTTGTCAGGATATTTTTGATTACTGAATCAATCTCCCTACTAGGTATAAGTCTGTTCACGTTTTCTATTTCTTATGTTTCAATCTTGGTAAGTATTATGTTTCTAGTAATTTGTCCATCACATCTAGGTTACCCAATTTATTAACATACAATCATGCATAGTATTCTTATAATCTTTATTTCTGTGGAATCAGTAGTAATGTCCCCCACTTTCAACACTGATTTTTGTACTTTCACCCTTCTATTCTTCCTTAGTCAATTTAGTTAAGGTGTATCAATTTTGTTGTCTTTTTCAAGAACCAACTTTTGATTCTGTTAATTCTCTCTATTCTTTTTCTGTTCTGTTTGTCTCTGCTTTAGTCTTTATTATTTTCTTCATTCTGCTAGCACTGGGTTGAGTTTGTTCTTGTTCTGACAGGGTTTCACTCCCATCACCCAGGCTGGAGTGGAATGTTGGTCACCATTACAAGTCACTGTAACTTCTGCCTCCAGGTTCAAGTGATCATCCCACCTCAGCCTCCCAAGTAGTTGCGACTATGCACAGACCACAGCACCTAATTTTTGTGTTTTTGATAGAGACAGGGTTTCGCCATGTTGCCCAGGCTGGTCTCAAAGTCCTGGGCTCAAGCACTCCGCCTGCCTTGGCCTCCCAAAGTGTTGGGATTACAGGTGTGAGCCACTGCACCTGGCCTTCATTCTTAATGTAAGCATTTACAGCTATTAATTTTCCTATGAGCATTGCTTTTGCTGCACCTTCTAACTTTTGGTATGTTGTGATTTGGTTTTTATTTGTCTGTAAGTATTTTCTAATTTCCCTGTGATTTCTTTTTTCACCCACTGGTTAAGAATGTGTTGCTTAATTTCCATACATTTGTGAATTTTTCAGTATTCAGTTACTGATTTCTAATTTCATCCTGTTGTGGTCAGAGAAGATACCATATATATCTTCCAAATTTGACTGAGATCTGATTTGTAGTCCAACATATGGTCTATCCTAAAGAATGTCTTGTGTAAATGTGAGAAGAATGTATATTTTGTATTCTGTATACATCTTTAGATCTAATTGGTTTATTTCATTATCTTTCTTTTTTTGAGATGGAGTCTCACTTTGTCTCCCAGGCTGGAGTGCAATAGCACAATCTTGGGTCACTGCAACCTCTGCCTTCCAGGTTCAAGCGATTCTCCTACCTCAGCCTCCCAAGTAGCTGGGATTACAGGCACACGCCATGACACCCAGCTAATTTTTGTATTTTCAGTAGAGACGAGGTTTTGCCAGGCTGACCAGGCTGGTCTTGAACTCCTGACCTCAGGTGATCCACCCACCTTGGCCTCCCAAAGTGCTAGGATTATAGGCGTGAGCCACCACACTCTGCCTTCATTCTTCAAGTCCCCTGTTTTCCTACCTAATTCCTATCTAGTTTTTTATACCTACTGTTGACAGTGGGGTATTGAAGTTTCTATCTATTATGGAAGAACCATTTCTCTCTTCAATTCTGCCCACTTTTGCTGCATATGTTTTGACAGCCTGTTGTTCTATACATAAATAAGTACACTGACATTATCTTCTTGCTGTATTTAATCTTTTATTAATATATAATATCCTTCTTTGTCTCATATAATCTTTTTAGAGTTAAAGTC
This sequence comes from Ateles fusciceps, assembly GCA_036589455.1. Lineage (NCBI taxonomy): Eukaryota > Metazoa > Chordata > Mammalia > Primates > Atelidae > Ateles > Ateles fusciceps. The sequence continues at coordinate 1,199,485 of JAZHEH010000053.1, read as the reverse complement.
TATTTTACTTGATAATACAATAGCTGTCCCTGCTGTCTTTTATTTACTATGTCCATAAAATATCCTTTTCCATCCTTTTGCTTTCAACCTATTTGTGTTTTTGGATCTAAAATCGTACTCTTGTAGACAGCATATGTTTTTAAATATAAGATTATGATTTTAAAAATCCATTCTGCCAATGTCTGTTATTTGATTAGAGACTTTAATCCATTTACATTCAAAGTAATTACTGTGGGCTGGGCACAGTGGCTCATGCCTGTAATCCTAGCACTTTGGGAGGCCAAGGTGGGAGGACTGCTTGAGTCCGGGAGTTCCAGACTAGCCTAGGCAACATGGTGAAACCCTGTCTCCACAAAAAATACAAAAATTAGCTGGTCCCAGCTACTTGGTGAGGCTGAGATGGGAGGATTGCGAAAGCCCAGGAGGTCAAGGTTGCCGTGAGCCACTGTACTCCAGCCTTGATGACAGAGCAAGACCCTGTCTCAAGAAAAAAAAAAAGAAGAAATTACTGATAAGGACAAATTTTCTTCTGCCAATTTGCCATTTACTTTCTATATGTCTCAGCTATTTTGTCCCTTATTTCCTGTACTAATGTTTTGTGTGTTTACTTGATTTTTTTTGTAATGAAATGTTTTAATTCCATTCTCATTTCCTTTTGTATGTGTTATATAGCCATTTTCTTCGTGGATACCATGGGGATTATGCTTAACATCCTAAACTTGTAACACTCTAATGTGAATTTGAATGAGCTTTCTTTTTTGTTTTTTGAGTCTCACTTTATCACCCAGGCTGGAGTGCAGTGGCATCATGATCTCAGCTCACTGCAACCTCCCCCTCCCGGGTTCTTTCTACAACTTATTTTAACATTTCTTGTATTGGCAATAAATTCTTTCTGGCTTTTGTTTGAAAATATCTTTATTTCACCTTCACCTATAAATGTGACTTTCATTGGACTTAAGTCTAGGATAATATGGGGTTGTTTTGTGGGTTTTTTTCACCATATGAAAGATATTCTAGTTTGCACTGTTTCTGATAAGAATTTTAAAATCATTCTTATCACTGTTTCTTGGACCTAAATTTGTCTTTTTGGGGGGTTGTTTTATCGTTTTGGTTTTCAGTAATTTGATTATGCTATGCCTTTGTATGGTTTTATTCTATTTGGAGATGAGTTCCTTGGATCTGCAGGCTTAACAGTTTTCATCGTGTTTGGAAAATATTCAGCTACTTTCATATGATCCCTTCTTGACCCCCCTCCTCCTGAGACTCAAATTACACACATTAGATCACTTGACATTGTCCCACAGGTCACAGAAGCTGTGTGCTGTTTTTTCCTTTTTTCTGTCTGTACTACAGTTTGGATAATTTGTATTATAGGTTAAATATCCCTTATCCAAAATGCTTCAGACCAAATGTCTTTCAGACTTTAGATTTTGGAATATTTGCATCATACCAGTTGTGTTTCCCTAATCAGAAAATCCAAAATCCAAAATCTGAAATATTTGGGGTGCTGACAAGACACTCAACGGAAATGCTCATTGGAACATTTTGGATTTTGTATCTCTTCAATTTCACTGATCTTATTTTCTGTAATGTCTGATCTGCTATTAAATCCATTCAGTGAAGTCTTCATTTAATTTCTCTTTATTTCAAATCTTTTATCTCTAGAAATTTCATTTTGATTTCTAGGATGTATTTTGTATTTGTCTCCTCATTATGTTCATGTTATCCTTTAACCTCAACATATTTAAAATAGTGGTTTAAAAATCCTTGACTGCTAATTTCATCATCTGGGTTTTTTTGGGGGGAGAGTTGGGTTTTTTTAAAAAATCTATTTCTAATACCTGGCTTTTCTTCTGATTTGGGGTACACAAATTTTTTCCTGATTCTTCACAATAATATTTCATTAGATGCTGGCCACTGTGGAAGTTTCATTGTTGGGTGTCTAATTTTATAGTCTTCCCTTAAAGAGTGTTAATCTTTACTTTGGCAAGCAGTCAAATTACCTGCAAATCAGCCTTCAAGTCTTTTAAGTCTTGTTGGTTGGTTGGTTGGTATGGGCTTGTGGTAGCCTTTTTACTAGGACTACCTGATCCTTATTATTAAGGTGTGACTATTCTGAGGTCTCTCTGAACATCCCAGAGGTTCAATAAAGTCTCTTTTCTATGTCTGAACAGAACTCAACCACTTCTGAATCCTTTATTAGCCCTAGGAATTATCTAGCTTGCAGCTTCCTAATAGTTGTTCTGTTCCTACTAATTGTTCTTTGCCCAGTCTCTTGAAATTTCACTCTAAGCATGCACAGCTTAGTATTCAGCCAAAGACTCCAGTGGATCCTATGGAGGCATTTGAAGTTCTTTCTCTGAGTATTTCCCTTTCTCTGATACTCTGCTCCACCAATTCCAGCCACTTAAGCCTTCCTCAATGCTTATCTCTATTCTCAACCCAGTGAAACCACTATGCTCTGCTTCCAGTCTCCTTCCATGGGCTATAATCCAGCAAGCATTTCCAGGCAGAACAACAGGATTGTATTAAGGCTCTGTCTTTGTTTCTCTTCTCTCAGTGATCACAATCCTGTACAGCCAGCTGTCTAATGTCTGAAAATAGCTGTTTCACAGATTTTGTCCAGTTTTTTTCTCTCTTGCTTTGTCCAAACTTTTATTTACGATGAGAATCCAAGTAGAAAAGCAATTACTCCTTCATGGCTGAGAGTGGAATTTCCCTCTCCAATTCTTCTTAAAGAAAGTGATACTGGGATTCCTTTATGGTATTAATTCTTCTCCAATCATGATAGTGTTAAAAAGCTTAAAAGTTTTAAACATTACCATCCCTTTGCAAATCACCTTAAATGGTACACAAAAAAACTTTATAAACATACTGTGCTCAATTTACAGTCATGCTAAAACAAACAGAGCAATGACAAAAGAATTGTATTCCTTACTTATGTACAATTTATGTAATTTGAATTCCATCAGAGACATTTCTTTATAAGTAGCAAGAGGTTTCTTTTGCTCTTCTAAAATATAAAGTTTCTTCTAACTCATTATCTTTAATACTGATTACAGAATTAAAAAGCAAAATAAGTCAGCTATAAATAACTGATATTGGAATAAACTATGTCTTACAATATATAAATGCAGTTTATTTTTATGAAATGAAGCAAAATATACCAAGAGGGTGAAAAATAGAAGACATAAAATGATAACTTACCCCTTATTTGCCTGTCAACAACTCTCATTTCCTTTCTTATCTTCAATGACCATTCGTTGACCTGGGAAAATTTTTTTAAAAGGAATGAGAAGAAAAGCCAAAACTCCTAAGCCAATCAATTTAAGAATTTTGTATTAACTCTACATTTATTCCAGAACAAAATTAAAAAAAAAAAAAAAAAGCTGGGCCCGATGGCTTACACCTACAATCCCAACATGCTGGGAGGCAAGGCGAGCAGAAGAGGAGGTCAGGAGTTCAAGACCAGCCTGGCCAACATAGTGAAACCCTGTCTCTACTAAAAAGATACAAAAAAAAGTAGCCAGGTGTGGTGGTAGGCGCCTGTAATCCCAGCTACTCAGGAGGCTGAGGCAGGAGAATCATTTGAACCTGGGAAGCAGAGGTTGCAGTGAGCCAAGACCATGCCATTGCACTCCAGCCTGGTCGACAGAGCAAGACTCCACCTCAAAAAAAGAAGTCATTTTCAAAGACAGAGCTTTAGGGTCAAATTTTACTTTTTTTTCTATTTCACCTCTTTTTATTCGCAGTGCATAGAAGTTCCAAGTTGTTCAAAGATTCATAGCTAAAAGCAGGCTGTAAGCAGCACTTTATATAAAACCTCAGAAAAAGTATGGTACTAAGTACACAAAGATTTAAAAAGGTCCAAGTACACAGACAGCTTTAAGAGCATCAGAAAATTTTCATCTCTCACAGGTAATCATTTCAAAAACCACTTTGCCTGTGTCATGAGAACTCATCTTTCCCCTTTTCTCTTTAACATTAATGCTTTTCCATTTTACAAAAGAAAAACATTCCCCTAACCTATGTCTACTGTTATCGTGATATAGTTCCCTGACAGGCAAAAATTTCTGAAGCACTGAACATAGGTGGACTGGAAATGCCGGTGGAAGTGTTGAGAAAGTAGTAAATTACTCTAATGATTACCAAGTTGTTATGCAAGTGAACGGCTTTCCAGTTCTTCACATTTCAAAAACACTGACTGAAAACCTGAGTTGTGAGTCGATTAATCATTAAGTCAATTTTATGCTAAATTGCTATATGCTTTTTAGTATATGACTCAGAAGTTCAAAAAACTGAGTGACACTGCCATAACTAAACTCTTTCCATTACCATTTTATTACATCAACGAGGTTTCTCAGCACTTGAGTCTAATAAATCATAAAATAGGAACAGAATTTATGCTGAACCCTTGTACCATTCATTCATACAGCAGTCATCCATGGAAAAACAGACTAAATGACATTTTTAAAAGTCCATACCATTAGAAGATGTATTTCCAATAAATTTCATTTTTAATGTTTAATACTGAACAAAATCTGTAAAACATTATGCAATAACAATAATTGTAATAATCTGTAAAAACTGTCAGAATCAAAATGAAATCACTAGTATATTAAAAAAATCTGACATTTAGAGCTGGGAAACTAAGAAGAGGGTTTTACACTTGTTTACCTAAACAAAAACTATCACAAGACTCTGCAAAAACCACAGCCTTGCTTGCTCAAAGGCACTGCAATCTTACACAAAAAATACTTCCGCAAAGACATCTGCCCAGCAACTGTGTGTCCAATCTTAGTCTGGCATTACTCTTATTATTGATCTCTGTAACCAAGGATAATCATTTCAAAACAATTACATTACCTCCTTTTCCCTTTAAAAACCTTAGTCTTCCTTTACCTACTTGAATAACACATAGTTTACCATGGCAAGGACATTCCCACAGCAATGCTGTTGCCAAATAACATCATTTTCTTCCAGGGAACCTCTCTCTGCTTGTTATTTAGGTTGACCAACTCCATTCAGAATAAATACTTAAGCACTTAAAACTGTACGGTCATACAAGTTTTAAAAATTTAATCCGGTTTATGTACATTTTTGGAAGTGAAATTTATATAATTAACCATTTTAAAGTATACAATTCACTGGCATTTAGTGTACTTACAACGTTATACAACCACCACCTCCCTAAACCCTTTAAATAATCTCTTCCTATCTCCCCTCCCCCAGTTCCCTGGCAACCACTAATTTACTTTCTGTCTCGATGGGATTGCTTATTCTGATTATAAAAGGAGTCACACAATGGGTACTCTTAGTTTCTGGTTTATTTAACATGTTTTCAGGGTGCATCCATGTTGCAGCATGTATCAGTACTTCAGTCCTTTGTATGGCTATTATTCCTTTACACGTGTATAACACAACTCATTTATCCATTCAACTGTTAATGGATATCTGGGGTTGTTTACATCTTTTGGCTACCATTTCTACTACATCTCATCAATACTTGTTATTTTCTAATTATTTTCATGATAGCTGCCTGCTGAGTGTGAAGTGGTAGCTCACTGTTTTGATTTACATTTTCTTAATGCCCAGTGAAGTTGGATATCTTTTTTTTTTTTTTTTTTTTGAGATGGAGTTTCGTTCTTGTCACCCAGGCTGGAGTACAATGGCACGATCTTCCACCTCCCAGGTTCAAGTGATTCTCCTGCCTCAGCCTCCCAAGTAGCTGGGTACAGGTGCTCGCCACCACGCCCAGCTAATTTTTGTATTTTTAGTAGAGACAGGGTTTCACCATGTTGGCCAGCCTGGCCTCAAACTCCTGACCTCAGGTGATCCACCTGCCTCAGTCTCCCAAAGTGCTGGGATTAAGGGTGTGAGCCACTGCACTCGGCCAAAGTTGGACATCTTATCATGTGCTTGTTGGCCATTTGTGTATCTCCTCTGGAGAACTGTTTATTTATATCTTCTGTCCATTTTTTAATTGAGTTGTCAGTTTGTTGGGTTGTATGAGTTCTTTATATATTCTGGTAGTAGTAGACTCTTCATAGATACATGATTTGCAAATATTTTCTCCCATTCAAGAAAGTCTTCTTTCTTATGTCCTTTGAAACACAAAAGTTTTTAATTTTGAAAAAGTCCAGTTTATCTAAAGAATGTGTTTTCTGAACTTGTTCTTAAAGTCTTAGCTTAAATGTTACTTCACAGAGACATTCCCTGACTCACAGAACAGGTTCAACCCTCCGGCAGTACAACTGCACAGAACCCTATACCCCCCACTTCTTCTGAATAGCTCATTATACTCACGATTACTTAGAAGTACAGACTATAAGCTCCAGAAGGTCAAAGACCTTCTCTTGTTCACCAAGCCCTTGCATAATGCCTGGCACAAAGCAGATGCTCAATAAATATCTGTTGGATTTAATTGCACGGAATATGAGATGTGAAGGGACAAAAAAATTTAGCCATGGGAGGGGATCCAAGATGGCCGATTAGGAGCAGCTCAGGATTGCAGCTCACAGTGAAAGCGCAGAGGGTGAATGGACACCACATTTCCAGACAGATTTTTATTGTCCACAGACCAGGAGATTCCCAGGCGGAGGAGCCCCACGGGTCACCAGCGTGTCCGGTTTGGCCGGCGCAGCTGTTTTGGCCGGTGTGGCTGTTTGCCGGCGCCCCAGCGCAGCAGTTCTCCATACAAGATACACGGGTCTGGGTGCTGTTTTAGCTGGCAATTGGAGCTCCGGAAAAGCACAGTCGCCCATTCATCTGATTAAAAAGGGGACTGAAACAGGGGAGCCAGGCCAGGATATTCCCGGGCAAAAAAGTGCCACGAATCTCAGTGCCGCTGTTTCAGCCAGCACAGTGGGTCACTGCATGGGAAATCACACAGATCCCGGTGCCTTTCAACAGGCGACTGGAACACCTGGGAGACAGTCGACCGTTCAACTAAAAAAAAGGCTCTGAGGCAGGGAGCCAGGTGATCAGGCTCGGCTGGTCCCACCCCCACAAAAAAACAGCAATCGGAAACGCTCTGGATTGAGAGTTTCACAGCAAGCACAGCTGAACCCCGGACAGTCCAGCTCTGTGGGGGGAGAGGCGTCTGCCATTACCGAGGCAGTCCACCACTACGGAGGTAGTTTGCCATTGCGAGGCACCCCGCCATTACAGAGAGAGTCCACCATTATACAGCTGGGCCGCCACTGCCGAGGCAGTTCTAACTACACCCGTATAAACAGGACTGCAGGGAAGTTCATACAGCAGCTGGGCAGAGCCCATACCAGCTCAGCAAAGCCTCTGCAGGCAGACAGTGGTGACTAGGCTGCCTCCACACTGGGCAGGGCAGCCCTGAAAAAAAGGCAGCAGCACAACGGAAACTCATAAATAAAGTCCTAACTCCCTGGGACAGAGCACCTGGGGGAAAAAAAGGGGTTTATAGAGTTCTGCTGCAGCAGACTTAAACTTACCTGCCCAGGAGCTCTGAATGAACAATGGAGCTCACAGCTCAGCACTTGAGTTCCTATAAAGGACAGACTGTCTCCTCAAGCAGCTCCCTGACCCCCATATATCCAAAGAGTCACCTCAAAAAGGAGAGCTCAGACTGACATCTGGCGGGTATCCTTCTGGGAAAAAGATAGCAGAAGAAGAAACTGGCAGCAACCCTAACTGTTCTGCAGGTGCTGCAGGTGATCCCCAGGCAAGCAGGGCCTGGAGTGGACCTCAGCAGTCCTACAGCAGAGGGGCCACACTGTTAGAAGGAAAACTAAGAAACACAAAGAAATAACTTCACCATCAACAAACTGGATGTCCACTCAGAGACCCAATCTGAAAGTCTACAACTACAAAGACAACAGGTGGATAAATCCACAAAGATGGGAAGAAACCAGCACAAAAAGGATGAAAACAACCAAAACCAGAACGCCTCTCCTCCTACAAGGGATCACAACTCCTCACCAGCAAGGGAACAAGGCTGGATGGAGAATGAGTGTGATGAATTGACAGACTCAGGCTTCAGAAGGTGGGTAATAAGGAACTTCTGTGAGCTAAAAGAACACGTTCTAACCCAATGCAAAGAAACTAAGAACGTTGAAAAAACATTTGACGAAATGCTAATGAGAATAAACAACTTAGAGAGGAATATAAGTGAACTGATGGAGCTGAAAAACACAACACGAGAACTTCGCGAAGCATACACAAGTTTCAACAGCTGAATTGACCAAGCAGAAGAAAGGATATCAGAGGTCAAAGATCAACTAAATGAAATAAAACGAGAAGGCAAGATTAGAGAAAAAAGGGTAAAAAGAAATGAACAAAGTCTCCAGGAAATATGGGACTATGTGAAAAGACCTAATCTACGTTTGATAGGTGTACCTGAATGTGATGGAGAGAATGAATCCAAGCTGGAAAATACACTTCAGGATATTACCCAGGAAAACTTCCCCAACCTAGCAAGGCAGGCCAATATTCAAGTCCAGGAAATACAGAGAACACCACAAAGATATTCCTCAAGAAGAGCAACCCCAAGGCACATAATCGTCAGACTCACCAGGGTTGAAATGAAGGAGAAAATGCTAAGGGCAGCCAGAGAGAAAGGTCGGGTTACCCACAAAGGGAAGCCCATCAGACTCACAGCAGATCTCTCAGCAGAAACCCTACAAGCCAGAAGAGAGTGGGGGGCCAATATTCAACATCCTTAAAGAAAACAACTTTCAACCCAGAATTTCATATCCAGCCAAACTAAGCTTCATAAGTTAAGGAAAAATAAAATCCTTTGCAAACAAGCAAGTACTCAGAGATTTCATCACCACCAGGCCTGCTTTACAAGAGCTCCTGAAAGAGGCACTAAACATAGAAAGGAACAACCAGTACCAGCCACTCCAAAAACATACCAAATGGTAAAGAGCATCAACACAATGAAGAAACTGCATCAACTAACGGACAAAACAGCCAGCTAGCATCAAAATGGCAGGATCAAATTCACACATAACAATATTAACCCTAAAGGTAAATGGGCTAAATGCCCCAATCAAAAGACACAGACTGGCAAATTGGATAAAAAGCCAAAACCCATCAGTGTGCTGTATCCAGGAAACCCATCTCACTTGCAAGGATACACAAAGGCTCAAAATAAAGGGATGCAGAAAGATTTACCAAGCAAATGGAGAGCAAAAAAAAGCAGGAGTTGCAATTCTCATCTCTGATAAAATAGACTTTAAACCAACAAAGATGAAAAGACAAAGAAGGATATTACATAATGGTAAAAGGATCAATGCAACAAGAAGAGCTAATGATCCTAAATATATACGCACCCAATACAGGAGCACCCAGATACATAAGGCAAGTTCTTAATGACTTACAAAGAGACTTAGACTCCGACACAATAATAGTGGGGAGACTTTAACACCCCATTGTCAATATTAGACAGATCAATGAGACAGAAAATTAACAAGGATATCCAGGACTTGAACTCACACCTGGACCAAGCAAACCTAATAGACATTTACAGAACTCTCCACCCGAAATCCACAGAATATACATTCTTCTCAGCACCACATCACACCTACTCTAAAACTGACCACATAATTGGAAGTAAATCACTCCTCAGCAAATGCAAAAGAACTGAAATCATAACAAACAGTCTCTCAGACCACAGTGCAATCAAGTTAGAACTCAGAATTCAGAAACTAACTCAGAACCGCACAGCTTCATGGAAACTGAACAACTGGCTCTTGAATGTTGACTGGATAAACAACGAAATGAAGGCAGAAATAAAGATGTTCTTCGAAACCAACGAGAACGAAGACACAACATACCAGAATCTCTGGGACACATTTAAAGCAGTCTCTAGAGGAAAATATATAGCAATAAATGCCCACATGAGAAGCAAGGAGAGATCTAAAATTGACACCCTATCATCAAAATTGAAAGAGCTAGAGGAGCAAGATCAAAAAAACTCAAAACCTAGACAAGAAATAACTAAGATCAGAGCGGAACTGAAGGAGATAGAGACACAAAAAACCCTTCAAAAAATCAGTAAATCCAGGAGCTGGTTTTTCAAAAAGATCAACAAAATACACCACTAGCCAGATTAATAAAGAAAAGAGAGAATAATCAAATAGATGCAATAAAAAACAATAAAGAGAATATCACCACAGATTACACAGAAATTCAAATCATCATCAGAGATTATTACAAACAACTCTATGCACATAAACTACTAAACCTGGAAGAAACGGATAAATTCCTGGACACTTGCATCCTCCCAAGCCTAAACCAGGAAGAAGTCGAAACCCTGAATAGACCAATAACAAGGTCTGAAGTTGAGGCAGCAATTAAGAGCCTACCACCCAAAAAAAGCCCAGGTCCAGATGGGTTCACAGCCAAATTCTACCAGACATACAAAGAGGAGCTGGTACCATTCCTTCTGAAACTATTCCAAACAATCCAAAAAGAGGGAATCCTTCCCCAAACCATTTTATGAGACCAACATCATCCTGATACCAAAACCCAGCAGAGACTCAGCAAGAAAAGAAAACTTCAGGCCAATATCCATGATGAACATAGATGCAAAAATCTTCAATAAAATACTGGCAAACCAATTCCAACAGCACATCAAAAAGCTTACCCACCATGATCAAGTAGGATTCATCCCAGGGATGCAAGGCTGGTTCAACATACGCAAATCTATAAACATAATTCACCACATAAGCAGAACCAAAGACAAAAAACCACATGATTATCTCAATTGATGCAGAGAAGGCCTTTGACAAAATTCAACAGCCCTTTATGCTAAAAACCCTCAATAAACTAAGTATTGACGGAACATATCTCAAAATAATAAAAGCTATTTACGACAAACCAACAGCCAATATCATAATGAATGGGCAAAAACTGGAAGCACTCCCTTTGAAATCTGGCACTAGACAAGGATGCCCTCTCTTACCACTCCTATTCAATATAGTATTGGAAGTTCTAGCCAGAGTAATCAGGCAAGAAAAAGAAATAAAGGGTATTCAAATAGGAAAGGAGGAAGTCAAATTGTCTCTATTTGCAGACGACATGATTGTATATCTGGAAGACCCCATTGTCTCAGCCCAAAATCTCCTGAAAGTGATAAGTGACTTCAGCAAAGTCTCAGGATAGAAAATCAATGTGCAAAAATCACAAGCATTCCTATACACCAATAACAGACTTAAAGAGAGCCAAATCAAGAACAAACTGCCATTCACAATTGCTACAAAGAGAATGAAATACCTAGGAATACAACTAACAAGGAATTGAAAGGACCTCTTCAAGGAGAACTACAAACCACTGCTCAACGAATTAAGAGAGGACACAAACAGATGGAGAAACATTCCATGTTCATGGTTAGGAAGAATCAATATTGTGAAAATGGCCATACTGTCCAAAGTAATTTACAGATTCAACGCTATCCCCATCAAGCTACCAATGACCTTCTTCACAGCACTGGAAAAAACCACCTTAAACTTCATATGGAACCAAAAGAGAGCCCACATAGCCAAGTCAATTCTAAGCAAAAAGAACAAAGTGGGAGGCATCACACTACTGGACTTCAAACTATACTACAAGGCTACAGTAATCAAAACAGCATGGTACTGGTACCAAAACAGAGATATAGACCAATGGAACAGAACAGAGGCCTCGGAGGCAACACAACACATCTACAACCATCCGATCTTTGACAAACCTGGCAAAAAAAAGCAATGGGGAAAGGATTCCCTGTTTAATACATGGTGTTGGGAAAACTGACTAGCCATGTGCAGAAAGCAGAAACTGGACACCTTCCTGACACCTTACACTAAAATTAACTCCAGATGGATTAAAGACTTAAACATAAGACCTAACACCATAAAAATCCTAGAAGAAAATCTAGGCAAAACCATTCAGGACATAGGTGTAGGCAAGGACTTCATGACCAAAACACCAAAAGCATTGGCAACAAAAGCCAAAATAGACAAATGGGGCCTAATCAAACTCCACAGCTTCTGCATGGCAAAAGAAACAGTCATTAGAGTGAATCGGCAACCAACAGAATGGGAAGAAATTTTTGCAGTCTACCCATCTGATAAAGTGCTGATAACCAGAATCTACAAAGAACTAAAACAGATTTACAAGAAAAAACAAACGAGCTCATTCAAAAGTGGGCAAAGGATATGAAGAGGCACTTTACAAAAGAAGACATACATTAGGCCAACAAACATTTCTCATATCCTGGTCATTAGAGAAATGCAAATCAAAACTACATTGAGATACCATCTCACGCCAGTTAGAATGGCAATCATTAAAAATTCTGGAGACAACAGATGCTGGAGAGGATGTGGAGAAATAGGAACACTTTCACACTGTTGGTGGGACTGTAAATTAGTTCAACCATTGTGGAATACAGTGTGGCGATTCCCCCAAGGACCTAGAAATAGAAATTCCATTTGACCCAGCAATCCCATTACTGGGTATATATCCAAAGGATTATAAATCGTTCTACTATAAGGACATATGCACACGAATGTTCATTGCAGCACTGTTTACAATAGCAAAGACCTGGAACCAACCCAAATGCCCATCGATGATAGACTGGACAGGGAAAATGTGACACATATACACCATGGAATATTATGCAGCCATCAAAAACGATGAGTTCATGTCCTTTGTAGGGACATGGATGAACCTGGAAACCATCATTCTCAGCAAACTGACACAAGAACAGAAAATCAAACACCGCATGTTCTCACTCATAGGTGGATGTTGAGCAATGAGAACACATGGACACAGGGAGGGGGAGCATCACACACTGGGGTCTGTCGGGGGAAAAGGGGAGGGACAGTGGGGGGGTGGGGGAGTTGGGAAGAGATAGCATGGGGAGAAATGCCAGATATAGGTGATGGGGGAGGAAGGCAGCAAATCACACTGCCATGTGTGTACCTATGCAACAATCTTGCATGTTCTTCACATGTACCCCAAAACCTAAAATGCAATTAAAAAAAAAATTTAGCCATAAATAACGCTTATATAACAATCTTCAGACTTTCTATGTATGTTTTTAGATGTCAAAGAGTAAAAGTTTCATAAAATCTGCCAAAAAGAGAAATTCCTTTTAAACTTATAAAATCAAAAGGGGCTTTGCCAAAAAGAAAAACTGACCTAAAAAAAATCTGAAGAACCAAAAGTATGCAGTCATGTCTCAGACCAGTGCTTCTCAACCTTAACTACACAAAAGTCAACTGGGAAACTTTAAAAATACTCTAACTGGGTCAGGGGTAGAGCCCAAATGACAGGTAGCATTTAAAATCTCTGCAGGTGACTGTAATGTTCTATTAGGGTTAAGAAACACAGTCTAAGGCAAAGAGCTCAAGAAAATGTATCAAACAAGTCTCATAACTGTAAAGACCACTATGATAAACAAAAGGAAATTTAAAACGGATACAAAGAAAATGTGACATTTATTTAGTAAATTTGACATTATTTACTACTGAATAGAATTTCAGTAGTAAATGAAAGGCCCTTATAATTGATAAGTAAAACAGAACACAAGGAGAACAGATTAAAAAATAAATTAGTAAATTAGACAATATATTTGAAAACCACAAGGAACCTATAGAAAGAGTTTCACACTACCAAAATATTATCCTTTATTCAAATTCATTCATTGAGAGTCTATTATATGCCAAATTAGGCAAAGGAAACTAAAACCATTAAGAGGGTATTTTCCACAAATAATGCTGAGAGGCTTAAGACAAACAGAAAACAAAATGATTGAATTCCTGTTCCATACGTCACTGAAATTCATTCTGGGTAGACTGAAGGCATATGGAATGCAAAACTGTGGGTCTAAGGAAAAGAAAAAACAAAACAAAAAAACTAAAAAAAAACTGTGGTGCTTTAAGAAGACAGTATAGGAGAATATACTTACGATTTCAGGTTAGAGAAGTTCTTAAGACACAAAAGCAATAATCACTAAAAGAAAAAGGCTTGATATCTTTATCTATATTGAAATTAAGAATTTTTATTCATCATGACTCCATTAAGAAAGTAAAATGTAACATATTGGGAAATAATATTTGTAACCACATAAATGGTAATAAGTAAAAGGCATTTACTAATTTTTTTAAAGAATGGAATTCTGAACATTGTACAGTCAGCCCTCTGTATCCATGAGTTCTCCATCTGTGGATTCAACCAACTACAACTCAAAAATATTTTTTAAAAAATGGTCGGCTGCATCTGTATGGAACATGTAGGCTTTTCCCATCATTATTTCTAAACAATAGAGTATAACAACTATTTGCATAGCATTTACACTATATTAGGTATTATAAGTAATTTAGAAATTAAAGTACACAGGAAGATGTACATAGGTTATATGCAAATATTATCTTTTTCTTTTTAAATCAAGGACTTGAGCATCCACGTATTTTGGTATGGGTGGGGACCCTGGAACCAATCCTCCTCAGATACTTGAGAAATGACTACATACGAAAGTTTGCAGGATAATTTAAGTTTCTGAAATGATATTATCTTCTTCCAAAGAGGACTTACATTTGCTTCTGGCAAACATAGAGCTTAAGTGTCCTGGCAATTGGTTCTTAACAATTCTTAATTAATCCTATAGGGGATAGAGATTATTTGAAACTGGCCTTCAGTCTTTGTGAAAGCCAGTCTATTTCCAGCTCACTATTATTGCTAAGGTGTACCCTTTCAGAGTCCCAATCAAAAGCCCTGAATATTGCTTATGAACTCCAATTTTTTTTTAGACAGAGTCTCTCTCTGTCACCCAGGCTGGAGCGCAGTGGCACAATCTCGGCTTACTGCAACCTCCACCTCCCAGGTTCAAGCAATTTTCCTGCCTCAGCCTCCTGAGTAGCTGGGACGTAGATGACTGCCACCAGGTCCAGCTAGTAGGGATGGGGTTTCACCATGTTGGCCAAGCTGGTCTCAAACTCCTGACCTCAGGTGATTCGCCTGCCTCAGCCTCCCAAAGTGCTGGGATTATAGGCGTGAGCCACCGCACCTGGCCATGAACTCCGATTTTTATACTCCCCAACCACAGGGTCTGTCAAAAGCGCTACTCAAATTCTATTTGTCAGTCACTGCATTCGGAATTAGAGAGATCTCTTTAGGGGGAAGGTGGTCCCAAATGATTTGGGATCATGTAGCTGAGCTTCCCGCTTCTCTGAGATCTTGATTTTGCAATTTCTCACTGCCCTGGTAGTTTTCAGTGATTTCAAATAGTTTACACTTTTTGTTTAGCTCTTCTAGTTATTTTTGACAAAGGGTTGGTTCAAAGCAACTTAGTCTATAAACACCTTCACGATTTTTTAAGAACATGTTTCCTAGTTCCGTTCCATAAAAAGGCTTAGAAGTAGGGACACTCAAGTAGTAAGAAGCATTATGCGCACTCAAATTTTGGTTTCTAAATACCATTCCCACTAAAAGAAACCACTGCATCTGGGAGAAATGGCCGATTTTAGGTCTCAGGTTAGGAATACACAAATCACACCACAATATATTCTAGAAAACAAGGAAGTATTCAAAGATTAGCAAAGTTATGCTAAAAGCAGACAGTAACTGGCTTGAAATTGCTCCCACTGACCAAATGTATAAGTTTTTCAGTATCAAACAGAATAATGGTTAGGACTATAACACAATAAATATATAAAATTGTGCTTTTGAGAGGCATGGGTGGAGAGAGATGCATTTGACACCACTGGATACTATTATATCAATTCTTTATTCTAAATATTAGTGATTAAATAAAAAGCATTAAGCAGTTATCCTGCATTTTCAGTAGAAACTATATGTCAAGGTAACCAAATAGCCCTAGCTAACAAGGGACAGATCTTTATAGAAGACTGTCAGCTAAAAATGAAAAATCAGAGAATTAGAAAAATCACCACTCTAAAAACCCTCATAGAATAGTTGATTCAAGAAAGGGATACCTATAAATGCTAAAGTGTCTAAGTGAAGGGTTAATGAAGAACTTGACATTCACATGGTGCTTAAGTATCACCCCCTCAGGTTAGTTACTAAGAAAAAAAGAAAAACATAACATCGAGATCTGGTTTGTCACCACCTCAACCAGGTGGCAAAAGTTATTAGCATCATTAATTACGAGACAACCAAACATTACATGCCTCCTGATGTGATACACTATGAAGTACACAGATTACCTGTGAGGCATTCTTGCTACAACTGTTTAACCTGGATCTTATCAAGTTTAGACCCAAATTCTGTTTCATAGAAAACGCAGGGGGTAGAGAAAAAAGCTAACTACAGAAGGAAGGCGATCATGTCCTTTGCAGGACATGGAAGGAGTTAGAAGCCGTTATCCTCGGCAAACTAATGTAGGATCAGAAAACCAAACACCGCATGTTCTCGCTTATAAGTGGTTGCTGAATGAGGAGAACGCATGGGCACGTGGGGGTGCAAAAACACACACTGGGGCCTGTGGGGCAGGTTGGGGGGGATGGTGGGGCAGGGAGAGCATCAGGAAGAACAGCTAATGGATGCTGGGCTGAATACCTAGGTGATGGGATGATCTGTGCAGCAAACCACCAAACCACCATGGCACATGTTTACCTATGTAACAAACCTGCACATGTACCCCTGAACTTAAAAGTTAGAGGAAAAAAAAAGCTAACCACAAGACACAGACAAATCCAGAACAAGGTACGTTCTACAAATTGCTTACTTTACAAACTAGTCTTTATTCTTACAGTGCTAAAAGTAAAAGACAGGGGATTTTTAAATAAAATCAAGTAACAATCAAACACAAAGCACAGTCCCTCACTGAATCCTAAATTTTAAAAAGTTATAAAAGGCATACTGGGAACACTTGGGAAAATGTAAATATGGACTAGATATTCAGTGATATTAAGGTATTTTTGTCATATAGAATTTCCATATATCCTAGAGATGGAATATGAAATGTTGCAAAATGTGTTATATTACAATCTACTTCAAAATGACTCAGCTGAAAAATATGTATCAAATAATAGCAAAGTGCTATAAACATTTAACATAGGGGTTTTCACTGTACTATTTGCTGTGGTATGAATGTTTGTGCATGTCCCCAAATTTGTATGTCAAAATCCTAATCCTCAAGGTGATAGTATTAGGAGGCAGGGCCTTTTGAGAGGTGGTTAGGTCCCTGAGGAATGGGATTACTTCCTTATAAAACAGGCCCAAGGAAGCTCTTTTGCCCCTTCAACCATGTGAGGACACAGCAAAAAGTCGCCATCTATGAACCAAAAAGCAGTGCCCTCACCAGACACTATGTCTGTCAGTGCCTTAATGACAGACTTCCTGGCCTCCATAACTGTGGAAAATAAATTTCTGTTGTTTATAAATTATCCAGCTTGTAGTATTTTGTGATAGCAGCCCAAATGTACTAATCCCTGCTATTACTTCTACTTTTCTAAAAGTTTAAAAATTTTCATCAGAAAATTTTAAAACAAAGTACTTGGCATTTCATAGATGTTCTATTTTAAGAAGAAATTAAACTTGACAAAGTCTTTATGATAATATATGCAATAGTGAAATGACAAGTCACATAATTGGAGAAGATAAAGATGTTCAACCTCACTGGTAATCAGGAAAACCCAGATATTTATTTCATTCCTCTAAGACTGACAAAAGTTAAAAATTCGGTTAATAAGTGCTAAAGAAGATGTAAAGACAAGCAACTTTCATATGTTACTGGCGAATGTACAAATCAGTGCAACCCCTTTAGAGACCAATTTGGCTGTATTTTTGTACAAAGTAGTCATATCCTAAGATTCAATAATTTCACTTGTATATAGCTCAAAGAAACTTTCTCACAAATACACAAGCATACATGTATTAGAATGTTCACTGCGTTGTATTACACAAGGAAACTATATCTATCTATATTTTATATAATATATATATATGTATATATATTTTTGGAGATGGAGTCTCGCTCTGTCGCCCAGGCTAAAGTGCAGTGGGGTGATCTTGGCTCACTGCAACCTCTGCCTCCTGAGCTCAAGTGATTCTCCTGCCTCAGCCTCCCGAGTAGCTGGGATTACAGGTGCCTGCCACCACACCCAGCTAATTTTTGTATTTTTTAGTAGAGATAGGGTTTCACCAAGTTGGCCAGGTTGGTCTCCAACTCCTGGCCTCAAGTGATCTGCCCTCCCTGGTCTCCCAAACTGCTGGGATTACAGGCATGAGCCAGCACACCTGGCCTTAGAACAAGTATATTGTCATAAATTTATACAATCCAATTCCAGAGTTAAAATACATGAAATACATCTACATATAGTGGTATGAATAAACTTCATTTTCAAAATATACAAACAATACTGAGCAGAAAGGAATCATACCAAATTCAGCCCAGTGACTATCACTCTGTGTGCTGATGTAAGGAAATGGGATAAAGAGTAAGCATGTATATAAGTGTATTGTTTCCTGAGGCTGCCATAACAAAGTACTTAAAACATAAATGAGAATCGCTGGAACCCTGGGAAGCGGAGGTTGCAGTGAGCCGAGATCGTGCCACTGCACTCCAGCCTGGGAGACAGAGTGAGACTCCCTCTCAAAAAAAAAAAAAGAAAGGCAAATAGTGAAAAGTACGTTTCTCTCCTATTATTGACCCTCTGCTACCTAGCTTCTCGCCCTGGAGGCAATCTAGGATTCTGTACATCTTTCAAGACAATCTAAAATATACATAAAACTAGAAATCAGCCAAAAACAACAAATACAAGTGACCTTAGATCAAAATCTGCCTTTTCCTGTCACTGTCAGCTGAGTATCCATCAGCTCAATCATGCTGTATTCCAAATGTCCAAGTGTTCTCTCTCACCATCCCTACTTCTGTCCATCAAACAAGTATCTGATGAGCACTTTCCTCTTCCTAAGGAAGTTCAACATTATACCAACCCAGTGGATGACAGAGAATAAACAGAAACATAATCTTTGCTCTAAAGAAGTTTACAAGTTTGCTGAGGACACAAAGCATAAGACAAAAATATTCTTCTAGGATTGCCCTTTGTCTATATTCTCTGATCTCTTAAATTCTGTCCAAAACTGAGTCTGGCTCCTTCTCCTCTACTATCACCATTCCCATCAAACCTGCTCCTTTCCTGAATTCTCTCCATTTCAGTTCACAGCACTGCCATTCAGGAAGATGAACAGGTTTGACTGCGGTAGGGTTAAACAGAAACCTAAGAATCATCTTTGCAGTCCTCCCACATGCAGTAGTTCAGGAAATTCTGACTATCTATGCTAAATACTTCTAAAGCTCATCCCATCCTCTCCATTCCTATTGCCATTCCAAGGCTCACATCATCTATCACCTGGGCCACTAACCGGCCTCCCTACCTAAATCTCTTCCCTCTAGTTCATGCCCTAAACCACTTTATTGAATGCTCCCCATCTTTTTCAGGCATGACACACAAACCTTTGTTAATCTGCCCTCTATCTACCTCTCCAATGTTACATCTTACACTACCATCACTCCTCCCACATTCCACTCAGAATAGTATTTCATCCTCCAACCATTCTGAATTTTTTCCCTAGTTCCTCTAACATATGTTCCACACTTCTAAACCTTGCATACTCAGTTCACTTTGCTAGGGATACCTCCCCTTTCCTGATCCTATACCTACCTGTCCACCTGATGAAGAATGCCACTTGTGACAAGACTCAGAGACCCTTCTGACCAGCTTCCCTTCCCCCATTCTGAATAATCATTCCCTCTGTTATAGCATCAAAGACTCTGTACTTATATTATTGCTCCTATCTCCCTACATTGTTTATTTACATAAACTATATTCTTTGACATTATCTAGTGTCTTATTTTTGTAAACCTTATTTCAATCCAATGCACACCAAAAATCTCTCGATAAATATGTTGTATGAACTAAGTGAATGAAGCTTTATCTTTTTCTCCATCTCCCCTTATCATTTTCTTCCTTTTTCTGATAGAATCCCACAACCATGAGTCATGACCCAGTCTAAGAACATAAGTTAGTCATATGATTTAAGAAATCTGATGCCACAGAAGGGTGCACTCTAACCCAAGGCTAAATCAGTGAAGTCCCTAAGTAGGACAGAACAGTTTTCCAGCAGAACCTCAAGTCTAAGAGAAGAATCTCTTTCCAGCAGAATTCCATGTCCTCCTGATTCCCACCCTAAGATTGTCACAGGTTTCTAAATGGATTTTAAGGCATCCTCATTCTCAGCAGGCCCAGTCTAGTCGACTTGCATCCTTTAAAACAGAATAGGTTTCACCACTAAGATGTCTCCACCAAAGTGCCTCAGATGTGCAGGGGCAAAAACTTTAGTCTGCAGAGGCTCCTAATGTAGCTAATGTTTCCCTAGAGAGTTCCTGGAAACATTGCTCATCTTGGGACTACCTGACCTTAAACCCTACTTAACCTTATTCTGATACTCATCATTTAACAAATATTTACTTAGCACCCCTGTATGCTGCATATCACATCAGAGCTCTGGAGATACCACCCATAATGTATCCTACTTGCCCAATTTGACCTGTCACCATGGCCTAAATGGTCCTATGTGTGACAACCATGATGGTGTGATATGACTACACCTGGCCTCTACTTACCCTGTGTCAGGACCCACACCCACATGCCTGCACCCTTCAGTCCCAAACAGAAGCAGCTGTCTTGTAAGTTTATCCCAACTCAAAAATTGCCCAGTTGAGACTACAGCATTTAGTCAATTCCCTCTCTCTCTAACGCCGCTTCCATTTCTGCCAACATTTTATTTTTAAAAAATTTCCTTCACTTAGCTGAAGTATTTTCTTTCTCCCTTAAAAAAAAAAAAAGCCAAACTAACATGACTTGGCTTCTTATTCATACACAGCTCTCAATACTTTATCAGTGCATCAGCAGCAGCTCTACAGAGGAAAAAGTATTTCCCATCTGTGATGGTTAATTTTAGGTATCTCCTCAACTGGGCTGACGGATACCCAGATAGCTGGTAAAGCACTATTTCTGAGTATGTCTATGAGGGTGTTTCTGGAAGAGACTGGCATTTCAGTCAGTGACTAAGGAAGATCTGCCCTCACCCAATTTGAATGGGCACCATCCAATTGGTTGAGGGTCTAGATATAACAAAAAGGCACAAGAAAGGCAAGTTTTTGCCCTCTTCTGAAGCTGGGATATCCTTCACCTGCTCTTGGACATTAGAACTGTAGGTTCTTTACTCTCAGGCCTCCGGGACTTCCATCAGTGCTCCCCCACTCACTAGGTTCTCCGGCCTTCAACCCCAGACTGGACTATATCACTGGTTTCTCTGGCTCTCCAGCTTACAGACAGCATATCACAGGACTTCTCAGCCTTCATAATCCCCAGTCAATTTCCATATTAAATTCCCTCTCAACTACTTATCTCTCTCTCCATCCTGTTGGTTCTACTTCTTTGGAGTACCCTGACTAAGACACTATCTCTGCTTTATTGGCACTTTCTTGAATTACAGACTCATGCTAAGTAACCAGGGCTGGTGAAAAAACACTTTCTTTGGTCACAAGTCATAGGTGTGAGAGAAAGCCTAGAATTTGGTAGAAGCTGACCCTAAAGTAGATGGATACTCTTCTAACAAACTAAAACATATAATCAGAACTGAAGGGGTAACTTGAAGAACTGAGTTGGAACTTGAAGAAAAACTTGGGCAGGGTATCTCTAGCACCAGATAAAGTGGATTGTCTAACACTAAAAATCCTACTAAATACTCAAGAACCCTTTCATACCTATGTAGGAAGAGGATGGAACACATGATAGTGAAAGGTGAAACTGTTTCTGATCATCTCAGCCTGGAGATAATCACACCAACCACTAAACTCCTATACCTGCGTATGTGGTACTTGTATTAGTCTGTTCTTGCACTGCTATAAAGAAATACCTGAGACTGGGTAATTTATAAAAAGAAAAGAGATTTAACTGGCTCACAGTTCTGCAGGCTCTACAGGAAGCATAGCAGCTTTTGCTTTTGGGGAGGCCTCAAAAAGTTTCCAATCATGGGGGAAGGCAAAGGGCAAAGGAATAGGCATCTTACATGGCAGAAGCAGGAGCAAGAGAGAGTGAGGGGGAAGGTGCTACACACTTTTAAACAACCAGATCTCATGAGAACTATCTCAAGGACAGTACCAAGGGTGCTAGTGCTAACCACTCATGAGAAATCCACCTCCATGATCCAGTTACCATATACTAGGTCCCACCTCCAACACTGGGGATTACAATTTGACGTGAGATTTGGTGGGGACACAGATCCAAACCATATCGGGTGCCCAATCCAGACTCTGTTCTTGAAATGTTTATCTTACTTGCTAGAAGTTAAGTTATTTGGCTTCTTATTTCACCTTTATAATTCCACCTTGAGAGGTAGCATAAATGGCATTGTATTGTAAGTATAGGCCTTAGAATACATAACCTCTGGTGCTGTAATTCACAAACTGTATAACCATGGGCAAATTACCTAAACACTGTATGCCTCAGTTGCCACCTGTAAAGTGGAGATAATAATAGTACCCGCCTCATAATGTTGCAGAGTGCTTAAAACAATGCCTAGTTCAATATGTTAGCTAAAGGTGGTAGTTAAGGCTAATTTTAATTCACTCTGCAACCTTGCTACTCAAGTGCAGACCAGAAGCACCAACATCATCACCTGGGAGCTTATAAGAAATCTCAGGCCCTATCCAAGACCTACTGAATCAGATTTTTGAATTCTGACAAGATCCTTAATTATTAGTGTGCACCTTAATGCTTGAGAAGCACTGCTCAACAATACCCAGACTTGTCTACAACGGGGGAAAAAAAAACCCACTAATTTTTGTTATTTAATAAACGATCTTACTTGTTCAGCTCTGGCAAGCATAGTTCTAAAAACCAATCTCATACATCAACCCTGCTATTTTCCAATGTCAATCAGCTTTCTCAGGTAGACTACCCTGCTGAAAGAGTGTACTAACATCATGTTCTTAGCAATTATATTTATCATTTAAAAACAATCTAAGTACTAGACACTAGTTTAAACAGTAAAGCAACCATTTCCCCAGGATCTTTTTTGTTTCTCCATAATCTTACCTCAATTTACAAATGGCAATGCCAAGGCCAAACACTGAAGGCAATAAATAATCTCTCCCTACCACACTTCTACAGTAACAAGCATCTTAGAATATGCAGATGTCACAAAATGTGCATCTACATCATGTTCTATAGTTTACAAAGTGATGTTACACTGTTATCTCATTTAAGAGCCACAATTTTTATTTTACCAAGAAGCAAAATTGAGTAAGTTTCCTGATAGATACAGTGAAGTTCCTCCTCAAAAAGGAAGCCCATTAACTCAAATAAGGCATATTCTGCCTCCTTGTTCTTTAATTTCTAAAGGCTTAACCCACTTGTCTCCTGATCTGCCTGGGCACGTCCAGACATGCCCAGCTTATAGCATATACTCCTTTCCTTATTTGGACATGTTATTGCTTTCCCAGCCTTTTTGCAAGCACTTCCTCCTTTCCTTTGTTCTCCACTGCCTTTATTTAAGAAAGTTTTAAGCTTTTAGCCAATTAGGTTTAGCTTAGACTGTGTGGTGCAGCTCCAGCCAATGGAGACTGGACAGAGTGGTAGAAACCTTAGGACAAAAACCTTCCTCTCATTTGTTCCAGGTGCTCTCACAGCAATCAGGCTTGAGGGTAACACCCTTGCAAAGAAGTAAAATTGCCTTGCTGAGAATTTCTTTGTTGGAGTGACTGTTTTCTTTGCAGCACCAAACTTTCACTTCCAACATTCCCTGATGAAAATAATGAGTCTCTACTAAGGCCTTTGATTAACAACAACAACAACAAAAATTTACATTAATACACATTATGCCAGGAATTGCAAGATGCCTAAGATTGGTTTTTAAAATGTGCCTGTTAGAGCTGAACAGGTAAGATCATTTATTAAAGGATTTCAGGATTTTTTTTTTTACCATTATGGACAAGCCTAGGTGTTGTAGAGCAGTGCTTCTCAAAGCACTAATGTGCACACTAATCATTAGGGATCTTGTCAGAATTCAAAATCTGACTCAGTGGCTGTGGAGTGGGGCCCGAGATTTAACAAGCTCCCAGGTGATGTTGATGCTGCTGTCAGCACTTGAGTAGCAAGGGTGTGCCCTATTTAAAGAATTTGCCCTAACTACCAACACGAAAATTTTACACCCCTGAATCTTCAATTACTTTTAGGTGATACTACTATTAATCAGGCTTAACAGAGGAGAAGACTAAGGCACTGAGAAGTGAACCTTCCCGAGATCACAGAGCTGAGATGTGGGAAACTTAGGCTGGCTGATTGTGCAGGGAACTTTCAACTGCTTGCCTGTCAATATTATATCAATTAACAGGTAACCAGAGTTCAAAGCCGGGTCCAGAGCTATCTTCGGTAACATTCTTCTGGGTCGAGACCCTGCCCTGCTATAGTATGTGCCTAGGGTTAACACAAGGTTGTAGGGCTGGGAAAAAGGAAACAGCCTCTTTCTCAACACAACGGGGGATGACGGAGAACCTGCGGCAACCGCCGGGTTCCTCCGGCGGTCGCGACCCGGAACGCCCCAAACGACGCTCGGGGTAGGCGCAAGTTCTCCGAGTAGTCCGCAGACGGGCGTGAGGGGCGGGCATACGCTGAAAAAAGGTTCCGGGCGGGTCGTACCAACGCGCTCAAGGAAGGGGTTTCCGAGGCCGGGGCCATGTCGCTGCCTAGGCGCTCGGTGGCAAGGTGAAGAAACTCTTCCTCCAGCCCTCGACTACCTGGTCGAGAGCCGAGGCACCAGGAGCTCTCGCTCCCCACAGCTGACTTCTAAAGACTCTTCCTCCGGCCCCCCGGTCGAGTGGGAGGCCCCGGAAATGGGGGCCGGGCGGTACCGCGCAGGCGGTGGGGAGAAGAGTGTCCAGTCGCTTACCAACTCCACTACGTCGCATACAGATTCACCCGCTTATTGCCGCCGCCGTAGCCCTTACCAGTTCTTTGGGTGGCTTCTCCTGGGTTTTTCCAAACAGCCCCATGGCGAACTGAACTCCTCTTGCTCCTTCCGGCTTTCCGTTCCCCCGCGCCCAGGCAGGTCACGGGCAGCTGCCTGGGCGGGGCCCGCAGAGAGGAAGGGAGTCCCGACGCCCAGAGTTAAGGAGCGGAGCTCTGCGCATGCGCAGAATTGAGTGCTCGGAGACCAAAAAGACTGACATCATTGCGCATGTTCTGGGCGTGTCTGCGTAGGGGGGCCACGGATTCGTCGTTTTCCATGAGGTGTAGGAATGATTGCTCTGAAAGATACGAATTTGTTGACTACAACCGCTTCTCATACTTCGCCTAAACCTAGATGTTGCATCAGAAGTCTGCATCTCCACGCAGACGTGTATAGTTACCATCACTTTCCCGACAGCTTCATCTTTGTGTCCAGTAGGCACCTCACAGGTGACAAACCAAAAATAAACTCTTTTTCCTTCCGCGAAGCCACTCCTCCCCTCTTCATGCACCACCATCACCTGGTCTCTAAACCAGAGGCGTCGAGTTTAGTTTCCAGGTGATGGGAGGCGTCTCTCCCCCCGTTACCAAGTCCCAACCATTCTAACTTTTCCATATGTCTGAATTTCAGCCCTCTCCTTTCCATCCCAACTGCGGTAGTTTTTTGTTCAGGCCATCGCCCTTTCCAGCGTGGGCGATCCCTGCCTGGCATTTGTCCGTGTGTGTGCCGTCCTACACGCCACACCGACTGAAACTTAATCGCACTCTCAAAGGAATCTGACTAAAGAGAACTAGGCATGTTTTAGCACGGACAATCCCTGATTAAGCCTATACGGTGAGGTGATGGTTATTGTCATTACCTCATCCGATGATAGTGAAGGGACCATTTGTTACCTCAGTCCCATACTCCTATCTCTGGTGAAATCATAAAATGGTTCAGCAGCTTTGAAAACATTTGACAATTTCTTAGAATGCTAAACAAGGCCAACCTTTTCATTCCTAGCTATTTACCCAAAAGGAAAAAAAGCATATGTTCTTACAAAGACTTGTACACAAATGATCATAGCAGCTGTATTTGTAATAGCCATAAACCGGAAACAATCCAAATGTCTTATCAATAAGTGAATGGATAAACCAATTGTGATTGATCCATACGAGGAATAGTATTGAGCAATAAAAAGAGTAAACTACTGATAAATCCAATAGCATGGATGAATCTTAAAATAATTCTGCCAAGTGAAAGAAGCCAGAACCGTATGATTCCATTTATATAACATTCTGGAAAATGCAAACCAACTATAGTGACAGAAAGTACATTGGTGGTTGCTAGCAGATAGGAGTGGGGTTGGAAAGAGGCAAAGAGGGATTACAAAGAGACACAAAGTTTAGGGGAATGATGAATAGTATCTTGATTGTGATGGTGGTTTCACAGATGTATACAATGTCAGAAGTTACCCGGTTGGACACTAAGTATGTGTAATTTATTTTATGTCTATCATACTTCAATAAAGTTCTCTTTAAAAATAGCACTACATGAAAAAAGAAAAATAGCACTACATGTTCACTGTAAAAAGTTAAAACCCCATTCTCACTTCCTCAGGGGGAAAAGTCTCAACGGATTCACACCAACTATTAAATATAAATAGTGTGAATCTTCTGAAACCTTTTCCTTTGGAAAATATACTTTTATTTTTATTTATGTATTTGTTTTTGAGACAGGGTCTCACTTTTTGTCACCCAGGCTGAAGTGCAGTGGCAGGATCTTGGCTCACTGCAGCCTCCACCTCCCAGGCTCAAGCAATTCTCCCACCTCAGTCTTCTGAGTAGCTGGGGTGCCAGTCACCACGCCCAGCTAATTTTTAAATTTTTTGTAGAAACAAGGTTTAGCCATGTTGCCCAGACTGGTCTCAAACTCCTGGGCTCAAGTGATCTTCCCGCCCAGCCCCTCAAAGTGTTGGGATTATAGGCGTGAACCACCTTGTTCAGCCCTATTTTTACTTAATTGAGATTATATTATATATATTGAGCTACCTCACCCAGCCCTATTTTTACTTAATGGATATTATGTACATTGTCATACAATCTCCTTTTAAATAAACTTTACATAGATTTTCATCAGTGTCAATAACTATGGCAATACACAGCAAGAATGTACCATGATTTATTTAACCACTTCCCTATTATATAAAAGTGTTTCTAGTTTTTCCCTAGTAAATAATCCTGCAAATATAGGCACAGTTAAAATTTTAAAACTTATACACATATTTTCCATATACGTTGCACTATTGTGAATTCCTACCAATAGCGTATACCAGCACTCTATTCCCTAAATCCTTGCTAACAGTGAATTTTATAAATATTTTAAATTTTTGCCAATCTAAGGGCATAAAATACTGTTTTTAACTTTAATTTCCTAGACTACTAGTCTGGATAAGCATCTTTTCATATATTTTTTGGCCATTTGAATTTCTGTGACTTACTTCTTCATAACCCTTGTCCATTTTCCATTTAATTACCTCCCCTCCCTCTCTTTCTTATTTCCTTCCTTCCTTCCATTTTAAAGGTAAAGGAGTTCTTTGAAAATGTGGAATGTTTTTAAGTCTCTTTCACCACACCCTTCTTCCTTTTTTGAGAATAAACTATAAGTCAGCAATTTTTTTCAAGTAGGAGGATAGTGGACTGCCAATTAGTCAACAGTATTTCTCAAATGCCTACTATATGTCAGGCGTTCTATAGGTTTCAGGAAAATGGCAGTGAGCAGAAAAGAATCTCCTACAATCTGATGAGAAGGACAATAGTATTAAACAATGGTTTAAACAAAATTGTATTACTACAAATGTGCAAACTTCTGACTGTAAGAAGAACATGGTGATCAGTGACTCTTACCTGAGCAGGTGACAAATAAGCTAAGACCTGAAGGATGAGCTAGCAGAGAGGAAGAGTGTCCAGAGTAAAAGAAACAGCATGTGCCAAAGAGCCTTCCCAGTTTCTGGGTGGAGGTTTTAGGCCGAAGCCATTTCAGATCCTAAAGCTGCAGTTGTTCTAAAGCTGGCCATCAATGGCAGAGAGGCCTGGCAGGGTGTGGATGAAGGTTTGATTTGGCACATGGCCCCTCAATGCCATACAGAGCTCATAGGTACTGACAGAGCCCTGCCAACACATCAGTGCAGTTCCTCTGCGCTGTGCATCTTCCTTCCGCACATTTTCTAGGCTCTATCCTTAGAGTAACATGTACTCTCCATTTGTGTCCTGATATTGCCTTTGCATTGGACAAAGCATTCCCTAGTTGTGGTTGGGGCTGAAGTTTGTCCTTCCTATATGGACCTCAGGAAGCAAGACACAGATCCTTCCACCTGCTAAGACTCACACATCTGAGGGGGGTGGGAAGAACTAAGTGAGCAGGCATTCTAGCTCTTTGCTCATGCCAAACACAGCAAGTGTTTAACAGGATCACACTCCCCTGCCATATGTTCGCATAGACGTTTATTCACACACATTTTCAAAGGCTTTATGTGCATTCTCCTCCTGATCTCTGAAAAATATAAATAGATGTGTATCCTTGAGAGGTACTTCAATGCCTATGCTTTAAATCCTTTCCTGAATTTGAAATGAAAAATAGAAAGGACTGTTTTTCCTCCACTTTCCCATTTTCCTTGCTCATTTTACTAAGATATTCAATCTTAGGGAGCTTCCTGGCTCACAACTGTTCCCCCATTTGCCAGGTAGATTGTTATATGAAATGCTTTGGGCAAGAAAATCATAACCCAATTCCTGGCAAGAATTTTGGCTGAGCAAAGCCAAGATACACCTTGTTTTATACAACAGATGGACCCTGGAAATGTTAGATATAAATCAGTGTTTGGAAATTGAACTCCCTCCCATGACTTATACAATAATTTTGAAGTGGATTTATCTTTGTTTCTGACTAAACTTCAGGACCAAGGGGCTCCAACCCACAACTTATGACTTGAGATAAGGCAAAGACAGACCTTCAATCATCTCCTGTCCATTTCCAACCTTCCTCCACCAACTTTACAATAATCCTTGTGTTGATTTCCTAGGACTGCCATAACAAAATGCCACAAACTGGGTGGCTTGAAACAATAGACATGTGTTCTTTCAAAGTTCTGGAGACTAGAAGTCCAAAATCAAGGTGTCAGCAGGGCCATGCTCTGGCACTCTGAGTAGAATTCTTCCTTGCCTCTTCCTACCTTCTGGTGATGGCTGTCAATCATCAGCGTTCCTTGGCTTGCCACTGCATCACTCCAATCTGCCATGAACACGTAACCTGATTATATGTTCTCCCCCATATGTCTCACTCCAGTCATATTGGATTAAGGGCCAATCCTAAATTCAGTACAACCTTATCTCAACTTAACTGTTTACATCTACAGTTATTATACCTTATTTTCAAATAAATGTCACATTGTGAGGTAGTAGAGGTTAGGACTTCAGCATAATCTTAACAGGTCACAATTCAACCTATTAACAACCCTCATAGACACACATGGGTGCCTCACTTTAAAGAAAAGAGAAGGTGATAGAGAGTGAGGGCAGAATGATTAGCTGAATCCTTCTAAAATAAACAGACCTCTATCCTTCATGACTGGGAAAGGAAAGTAGATCTCTCAGGCTTGATCCTAGCTTGGAAGTTGCACCTTCCCCCGGGGAACCATAAAAACCACTGTGGCCGCCTCACATTGTCCTGTAGAGCACCATTTCTACCACTAAAGCTCCTCTCATGGAGGATTCACACACCTTATTTCCCCTACAGCAGAGAAAAAGCCTGGACTTTAATTTTAAAATTCAACTGGAATATCTAAACCATACTAAAGTCTCCAAAAACAGCATGAAAATTAGAAGAGTGGGCCAGGCGCAGTGGCTCATGCCTGTAATTCCAGCACTTTGGGAGGCCGAGGCCAGCAAATCACAAGGTCAGGAGATCAAGACCCTTCTGGTTAATATGGTGAAATCCCATCTCTACTAAAAATACAAAAAATTAGCTGGGTATGGTGGCACGTGCCTGTAGTCCCAGCTACTCGGGAGGCTGAGGCAGGAGAATCGCTTGAACTCAGGAGGCAGAGGTTGCAGTGAGCCGAGATCGCACCACTGCACTCCAGCCTGGGTGACAGAGCAAGACTCTGTCTCAAAAAAAAAAAAAAGAAAAAGAAAAGAAAAAAGAGTAGCATGTAACTTACACATTCAACATTATGGTGAAGTGGATGAAAAGCTCACTACAAACAGAGAATTTTGGTAAAATAAAACCAGAATTACATTATGTGCGTGGATGATCTCTTTTAAAAAGTAAGAGAAACAAGGAATGTCTGCCAGTAATAGGAACCCAGAATCTTGTTTGCATAATTTTTTTTGATGTGATAAAGCCTATAGTCAGTAAAATGCACAGATCTTAAGTGTACAACATGATTAGTTTTTACATATGTGCGTAAAAGCGCTATGTAGATAAATATTGAAAACATTTTCTAAATCTAAACTGGCTCCTTCATGCCCATTCTCAGGCAGTACCCTCAAAAGATAACCATTATGCTGATTTCTACCTCCATAGATTAGTGTTGCCTATTCTTGAATGTCATGATAAAGAAATAAAATAGTATGCTTGGTTTTAATGTTTGGGCAGGGGAACAAGAGGCCAGGCTTTTGGCTGGGAAAAATGGTGAGGCAAAATTGAGATGCCCTAAAGCTGGGAGACTTAAAGACCTCATTCTCAGTGAAAAGACAGGCCAAGGAAAAATGAAACATCTATCTGCCAACAAAGGGAGTCAACCAGAAAATGTTTGTTTTAGGCTGTAGCTCTTATGAAAAAATAAAAATAGAGGTTTCCTTGAGAAAACACAATCATAAGGCTGCCCTCCTATAAGTCTAAATTTATTCTACTTTCATAGTATTGAAAATCCCAAGCCTAGATATAAATTTAAACTGTTTCTAGGTTGATAACATTGTGGG
Source organism: Ateles fusciceps (assembly GCA_036589455.1). Lineage (NCBI taxonomy): Eukaryota > Metazoa > Chordata > Mammalia > Primates > Atelidae > Ateles > Ateles fusciceps. The sequence goes on along the minus strand of JAZHEH010000053.1, from coordinate 1,168,526 downwards.
GGATCTGGCAGAAGCAGTATAAACTCTTTTTGAATGAACATACCCCAAATCCAGACACTATAGTATTCCTACAAATTATGACCAACAAAAATTACCAAATATATAAGGAGACCAACATTAATGGCCAGGAGTAAATTTTAAAAGCATCATATTTATGTTCCAAAGTACTTCAGATATTAGAATTCTCAACTGTACAGTATAAAATGTTATTCTTAAAATGTTCACAGAAATAAAAGAGAGACTTGAAAGAAACAAGAAACCATTAAAAATGACCAAGTAATATAAAATAAAAGAAAAACTAAACAAAAATAGGTAAAATTAAAAATAAAAGAATTTCTAGACATGAAAAATATAGTAATCGAAATAAGAAACTTAGTCACTGAATAAGCCTCAAGGAATAAATTAGGCAACAGATTACACATAAGAAAGAATAAGTAAATCAGAAGATAGATCTGATTTATTCAAATAATTATAATGCCTCAAGACACGAAGACATGAATATATAAGAAACAAGATGAGATACAGATGTTAGAACATGGGTATCAATTATATGTTTATTTGAAGTTCCAAAAAGATTGAAATGAGAAACTGGAAGAGACAATATTTTGAAAAGATAATGGCTAAGAATTTCCCCAAATTTATTAAGAGTTGAAGATTCAGGAAGTAATCATGCATTACTTAATGACAGGGATATGTTCTGAGAAATGCATTGTTAGGTGATTTCATCATTGTGCAAACATCATAGAGTGTACTTACACAAACCTAGATGGTATAGCCTACTAGATACCTAGGCTATATGATATAACCTATTGCTACTAAGCTAAAAACATATATGGCATGTTACTGCTGAATACTGTAGGCAATTGTAACACAATGGTAAGTATTTGTGTATCTAAACATAGAAAAGGTACGGGAAAATCTATATGATATTATAATCTTACGGGACCACTGTTGCCTGAAAGGTTGTCCTACAGTGCAAAACTGTACATAAGTCTTAGGCAGGTTAAATACAAACAGCTACACATTACAGTGACAGTGCAAAACATCAAAGACACTGAAATTTTAAAAGCAACCAGAGATAAAAGATGGATACATACAAGAAGACAACACACACTGTCAAAATGCTACTCAATAGCAACAATGGAAGCTAAAAGAAAGTGAAAGAACGTCTTCAAATTACTGAGGGGGAAAAAAATCCCCAAAGATCTAAAAATCAAAACAATTGAACTCACGGAGATAAAGAGCAGAAGGATGGTGACCAGAGGCTGGGAAAAGTAGTGGGGGGCTTGGGGGAGGCGGAGATTGGTTAATGGGTGCAAAAAATTTTAGAAAGAATGAATAAGACCTAGTACTTGACAGCACAACAGGGTGACTACAGTCAATAGTAATTTAATTGCACATTTAAAAACAAGTAAGAGTATAATTGGATTGTTTGTAACACAAAGGATAAATGCATGAGAGAATGGATACCCCTTTTCTAGGATGTGATTATCGTACATTGTATGTGCCCCATAACTATATATACGTACTATGTACCCACAATAATTAAAAATCAAGACATTTTTTAAATCCCCAAAATAATAACTTATAATCATGGCCTGCTAAATTATCACTGCATGTGAAAGTAAAATAAAGACATATTTAATGGGGATAAAAACCTAACAACAGACCCAAAAACCCCACAAACCAACAGATCAACACTAAACAAAATTCTTAAGAATGCACGTGAAAAATAATAACCATGATCTCAGTAGAAAGGCGTTACGTATAAGAGGAAATCATGACCATTTAGTTAACTTGTGGTTAATCTTTAAAAAGTTGATTATATAAAAATTATCTAATTTGGGAAGTTCAAAGGGATAAAAGTAAAACATTTTACAACTATCATAGGAAGAAATCGATGAGAAGTCATCGAAGTTAAAATGATTCTGGACTGTAATTTTTCTTAGAAAAGGTAAAGACATTCACTAATTTAGATTTTAAGTAAGTTTGTTAGAATTTTAAGGATAGCTGCTAAAATAAAAGCAGTACTTTCAAACGGTAGAGAAAAAATGGAATTAAGAATATTACTCGAAATAAAGTAGGAAGGAGGATACAGAAAAGTGGAAAACAAAAGACAATTTCAGAATTTAAGTTACATTTGTATTCATAATAAAATGGACTAAATTCTCCGGTAAAGAGAGATTTTCAAACTAGATTTTTTTTTTTATATCTAGTTTTAAGCTATTTAAAAGAGACACACATACAACATAGGATACAGCAAGGCTAGAAGTAAAAAAGTAAGAAAGACATGAAAAAATATTTACCAGGCAAATATTAACCAAAATAAAGCTGTTATAGCTACATTGTTATCAGATAAAATAGAGTTTCAGGCAAAATAACTTTTTAGAGATAAAAACATTTATTACATAATGATAAAATTTTCAATTTACCCAGATGTTAATCAGGTAGTCTCAAAAAAAGCAAAGCAAAAACTGACAGAATTTCAAGGAGGAATATGAACCCACTGTATTAGTCTTTTCAGGCTGCCATAACAAAATACCAAAGACTGAATGACTTAACCAACAAGAATTTATTTTCTCACAATTCTGGAGGATGGAAGACCCATATCAAGCAAAGTTCTAGCAGTATGGTTCTTGGTGTGAGCTCTCTTCCTGGTTTACAGATGACCACCTTCTCACTGTGACCTCACGTGGCCACGTCTCTGTGTACCCGCAAAGGGAGAGAGACAGAGAGATCTGTGGGAATCTCTTCCTCTTTTTTATAAGGGCAACATCAGCTCTGTCAGATTATGGGTTCATCTTTATGATTTCATGTAACCTTAATTACCTCTCTAAAGGCCCTATCTGCAAATACAATTACATTAGGGGTTAAGGCTTAAACATCTGAATTTTAGGGAAATAAAATTCAGTCCATAACACCCACCGTCATGAAGGGAAATTTTAAGCGTTTTCTTTCATTAATTAATAGCTCAAGAAGACAAACATTTGATACAGACAGAGAAGACATGAAAACAAGATATGCTTGATTAAATTGTCACATTTTGGCCACATCAAATAAATAATAAGTTACCACATATGGAATGTTCATAAAAATTGACTATGTACTAGAATATAAAGAAACCGAAGAAATCACTCTAATACATATCACATTTCATGACTAATTGGGTTAGAACTCAATGACAAAAAAAGAAATAAAAACAAATATTTTGTAAATGTAAGAACATATTTTTAAATAACTCAAAAGTCAAATAAATCATAATGGAAATTGGGGAGTCTCAATTTCCACCACATCTGGTAGTAACAAGACAACCCTGGAGTGGTGTCAGAGAGGGCTAGTGGAGACCCAGAACTTTCACTATGACCCAGTGATAATGAGATCGCCCCTACCACTGAGTCTTTTGAAAATGTGTAAAAAACTGGAGCTCCCACCTCTGCCCAGGATTTAAAAGGAAGCTCTCCTAGATCTCTCCGGAACTAAGCAGCGAACTTGGACTTGTTCGTCTGCCTAGAAGTAAAAAGGTGGCTCCTTGACTTTCCTACCAAAGCAGGGTCAGAGAAAGCCAGCAGAAACCGAAGTTTGAATAGAATGCAGAATCTCAGGGCATAATTTGAAAATGTCCAGATTTCAAATGAAAATCACTCGTCATACCAAGAACCAGGAAGATTTCAAACTCACTGAAAACAGACAATCAATAGATACTTTACTGGATTGAATAATGTCTCCCAAAAATTCATGTTCATCCAGAGCCTGTGAATGTGATCTTATCTGGAAATAGGGTCTTTGCAGATAAATCAAGTTAAGATGTCATACAGGGCCAGGAGCGATGGCTCACATCTATAACCCCAGCATTTTGGGAGGCTGAGGCAGGTGGATCATCTGAGGTCAGGAGTTTGAGACCAGCCTGGCCAACATAGTGAATCCCTTTCTCTACTACAAATACAAAAATTAGCGAGGCATGGTGGCGCAGGCCTGTAATCCCAGCTACTCAGGAGACTGAGGCACGAGAACCTCTTGAACCTGGGAGGCAGAGGTTGCAGTGAGCTGAGACCATACCACTGCACTCCAGCCTGGACAACAGAGCTGTTAAAAAAAAAAAAAAAAAAAAAAAAAAAGTCATACGGGACTAGAATAGGCCCTAAATCCAATATGACCGGTGGCTTTATATAGGAAATTTGGGTACACACATGCAGGGAAGAAAGCCATGTAGAGACAGAGGCACAGGCAGCCTGGACAGGACCAGCTCCCACCTCTCCAATGGCCTGTTTAGGCACATTTCATGCCTTGCTGCGGCCTCCCCCAGGCCGAGGGAGGCTTACAGAAATTTAAAAAAAAAAAGACAGAGGCAGAGACTGGAGGGATGTATCTAAATGCCAAAGAACACCAAAGGATTATCTGCAACCACCAGAAGCTAGACAAAGCAAGGAAGGATTCTTCCCTAGCACCTTCAGAGGGAATATGACCATGTCAACACCTTGATTTCAGACTTCTAGCCTCAGTAACCACGAGAGAATAAATTGCTGATATTTTAAGCCATCTAGTTTATAGTAATTTCTTACTAATATAGATGACAAGACCTAGATGACAGAGATGTTAGAATTTTCTAATAAAGATTTTTAAAATTCATTTTAATTGACAAATTAAAAGTGTATATATTTATGTGTACAACATAATACTGTGAAATATGTATATACTGTGGAATGGCTAAATTGAGCTAATTAATATATGCATTACCTCATATGTATCATTTTTGTGTGTGCCAGGAACACCTAAAGTCTACTGTCTTCGTAATTTTCAAGTGTATCATGTATTATTAATTTACAGTCAACATATTGTCCAATGGATCTCTTAAGCTTATTCCTCTTGTATAACTAAAATTTTGGATCCTTTAGCCAACATCTCCTCATCCTTTTCCCCACACCCCAAATCCCTAGTAACTATCATTCTATTCTCTGCTTCTAGGAATTGGATGTGTTTTCAGATTCCACATATAAGTGAGGTCATGCAGTAATTCTATGTGCCTGACTTATTGCACTTAACATAATGTCCTCTAGGTTCATCTATGTTGTCAGAAATGACAGGATTTCCTTCTTTTGTTTTTAGGAAATGGGGTAAATAACTATGTTGTTCAGGCTGGTCTCAAACTCCTGGCCTCAAGCTATCCCTCCAACTCAGCCTCCCAGAGTGCTGGGATTATAGGCATGAGCCACTGCACCTGGCTTCCTTCTTTTTTTTAAGGTTAAATAGTATTCCATTGTGTATATATGCAATATTTTCTTTATCCATTCATCTGTTGGTGGACACTTAGGTTGATTACATATCTTGGCTATTGTGAAATGCTGCAATGAACACGAGAGTGCAGATATCTCTCTGATGTGCTGATTTAATTTTCTTTGTAGATATGTCAAATAATGGATTGCTGGGTCAATAGTAGATCTATTTTATTTTCACCCAGGCTGGAGTGTAGTGGCACGATCTCAGCTCACAGCAATCTCTGCCTCCCAGGTTCAATCAATTCTCCTGCCTCAGCCTCCCTAGCATAGCTGGAACTACAGGTGTGCACCACCACACTTGGCTTTTTTTTTTTTTTGAGCAGAGACAGGGTTTCACCACGTTGGCCAGGATGATTGCAAATTTCTGACCTCAGGTAATTGACCTGCCTTAGCTTCCCAAAGTGCTGGGATTACAGGCATGAGCCACTGCATCTAGCCAATAGTAGATCTATTTCTAATTATTGAGTAACCTCCATACTGTTTTCCATATGACTGTACTTTAACAAAGGTGTAAACAGCTACAATTTAAAAAATGCTTCAATAAGCAATTAAAAGTATGCTTAAAACAAATGAAAAAAATACAAAGTCTCAGCAATGCAAGGGAATATATAAAGAAGAACCAAATGTACGTTTTAGAATTGAAAAATACAATAACCAAAATAAAAGGCTGAGTGGATGGGCCCAACAGTATATTGGAAAAGACAGAAGAGAAAATCAGTGAAGTAGAAGACAGAACAATAGAAATTACCTGCCAGGCATGGTGGCTCATGCCTGTAATCCCAACACTTTGGGAGGTCAGGAGTTCAAGACTAGCCTGGCTAACATGGTGAAACCTTGTCTCTACCAGAAATTTTTAAAAATATATAGCTGGGCATGGTGGCAGATGACTGTAATCTCAGCTACTCAGGAGGTTGAGGCAAGAGAATTACTTGAACCCAAGAGGTGGGGTGGGGGAGGCAGGGGTTGCAGTGAGCCAAGATTATGCTACTGCACTCCAGCTTGGGTGACAGAGTGATACTTCGTCTCAAAAAAAAAAAAAAAAAAAGAAAAAGAAAAGGAAGAAAGAAAGAAGAAGAGAAATTACCCATTCTGACCAACAAAAATAAAATAGACTGGAAAAAAAAAAAGAAACCAGAACAGAGCCTCAGCAACCTGTGGGACTATAACAAAAGATATAGCATTTATATAATCAGAAAACTGGAAGAAGAAAAGAAAGAGGGAGGGCTAAAAAGTACTTGACGCAGCAAGAGAAAAACAACATCTTACCTCTGCAGGAAAAAAAACAATTCAAGTGACAGTGGATTTCTCATCAGAAACCATAAAGGACAGCAGGAAGGGATACAGTATTTTTTCAGAACTAGAAGAAAAGGACTGTCACCCCAGAATCCTGTATCCAGAGAAAATATTATTCAGGAATGAAATGTGTGGTGGTTAATTTTGGTGCCAAACTCAACTGGGTTAGGGGATACCTACATAGGTGATAAGGCATTATTTCTGGGTGTGTCTGTGAGGATGTTTCTGGAAGAGATTGACATATGAGTCAGTGCACTGAGTGGGGAAAATCTGCCCTCAATGTGGGCAACCACCATCCAATTGACTGGGGGCCTTGATAGAACAAAAAGGCAGAGGACAGGTGAAATCATTCTTTCTATCTCCTGGAGCTGAGACCCCTTTTTCTCCTGTCTTTGGACATAGAACTCCAGGGTCTCCAGCCTTTGGCCTTCAGGACTTTCCATGAGGACCTTCCCTAGGTTCTCAGGCCTGTGGCCTTGAACGGAGAGTTATACCATCAGCTTCCTTGGTTCTGAGGTTTTCAGATTTTGACTGAGTCATGCCACCAGCTTTCCTGGGTTTCCAGCTTGCAAATGGCCTGTCATGGGATTTCTCAGACTCCATAATCACATGAGCCAATTTTCCTATAAATCTCCTCTCATCCATCTATGTATGTGTGTGTGTGTGTGTGTGTGTGTGTGTGTGTGTGTGTGTGTGTACGTATATCAGTCAATCAATTTACCTCCTACTGATTCCATTGCTATGGAGAACACTGATGGGAAATCAAGACATTCTCAGATAAAAGTAAACTAAGAGAATTTGTCACCAGAAGACTACCCTAAAAGAATGGGTAATCTCTAAACAGAAAGTTCTCTAAACAGAAAAGAAATGATAAAAGAAGGAACCCAGTAACCCTAGAAAGGAAGAAAGAACACATCAGGTGAAAATATGGATAAATATTAAATATTTTCATTCTCCTTTCAAATTTTCTAAGATGCATATTTTACAGATGAAGCAAAAATTTTAACACTGCCTACATAATGTGGTTCTAAAAGCACATAAAGGAGATAGCTAAGATAATTATATCGTAAATGGAGAAGAAAGGGGCACTTAAGGAAGGTAAGGTTTCTATACATCAAACTGGTAAAATGATGGTACCAGTAGGTTGTAATAAATTTTGTATATATAATGTAACACCTACAGCAACTACTAAAAAGTATATACAAAGATATACACTCGGCCGGGCATGGTGGCTCAAGCCTGTAATCCCAGCACTTTGGGAGGCTGAGGCGGGCAGATCACGAGGTCAAGAGATCGAGACCATCCTGGCCAACATGGTGAAAGCCCGTCTCTACTAAAAATACAAAAATTATCTGGGTGTGGTGGTGTGTGCCTGTAGTCCCAGCTACTCAGGAGGCTGAGGCAGGAGAACTGCCTGAACCCAGGAGGCGGAGGTTGCAGTGAGCCAAAATCATGCCACTGCACTCCAGCCTGGCACCTGGCAACAGAGCAAGACTCTGTCTCCAAAAAAAAAAAAACAAAAAAGATATACACTCAAAAATGTCGTAGACATTAACCATCAGGGAAATGCAATAAAAACCACAACGAGATCTACTTCATACACTAGGATTCTATAATAATTTTTGAAAAGACAGATAATACCAAGTGTTTGCAAGGACCTGGAGAAACTGGAACCTTCATATACTGCTGGCAAGAAGGTAAAACGTTGCAGAAATATTGTAAAACAGTGTGGCAGTTCCTCAAAATGTTAAATATAGAGATGCCATATGATCCAGGAATTCCACGCTAGGTATATACTGCCAAGAAATTTAAATATATGCTCACACAAAAACTTGCATACAGATATTCATAGTTGTATTATTCGAAGTAGCCAAAAAGTGTAAGCAACACAAATGTCCATCAACTGATGAATGGATAAATAAAATGTTGTATATCCATATAATGGAATATTAATCATAAAAAGAAATGGAGTACTAATTCAAGCTACAACATGGATGAAAAGTTGAAAACATTACACTAAGTGAAAGAAACCAGACCCAAACGATACATAGCATATGATTGCATTTATATGAAGTATCTAGAATAGACACCACAGAGAGAGAAAGTAGACTAATGGTTTCCAGGGCCTAGAGGGGAAGTCAGATGTGTTGTAACTGCTAAGATATGTGGTTTCTTTTGGAGGGTGGTGAAAATGTTCTGGAATTAAATAGTGGTAATGATTGTACAACCTTGTGAATATACTAAAAGTCATTAAATTGTATGCTTTAAATGGGTGAATGTACGGTATATGAATTATTTCTCAATAAATCTATTATAAAACCCTATAGATATAGCAAGGTGGAATTCTAAAAAATGTTCAAGTAACACACAAGAAGACAGGGAAAGAAAACAACGAGGACAAATGGGAAACAAAATATAAAAGGAATATTTAGTCCTAACATGTTGATAATTACATTAATTGTAAATGGTCTAAATATAACAACAAAAGAGACTGGCAGAGTGGGTTTAAAAACATGACCCAATTATGTGCTGGAAAAATCCTTTTGATTTGGGTAAAAAAAAAAAATGACCCAATTATATATCATGTACAATAAACTCACTTCAAATATAATGATATGGAAAGTTTGAAAGTAAGAGGATGAAAAAAAAACTTTATCATGTAAACATTAATCAAAGAAAAGTAGAGTGGCTTTTTTTTTGAGATGGAGTCTCACTCTGTTACCCAGGCTGGAGTGTAGTGGTGCAATTTCGGCTCACTGCAACCTCCACCTCCCAGGTTCAAGCGATTCTCTTGCCTGAACCTCCCAAGTAGCTGTGATTACAGGTGCCTGCCACCACACCTGGCTGATTTTTATATTTTTAGTAGAGACAAGGTTTCACTATGTTGGCTAGGCTGATCATGAACTCCTGACCTCAAGTGATCTGCCTGCCTCGGCAATCCCAAAGTGCTGGGATTACAGGTGAGTGGGCATATTAATATCACATAAAGTAGACCTTAGAAGAAAGAAACTCACAAGAGACAAAGAAATACACATATCATGATAAAAGTGTCAGTGCACCAAAAAGATACACCAATCCTAAATGTGCATACACCAATAATAGAACCTCAAAATATGTGAAGTAAAATCGATAGAACTGAAATGAAGAAATACACAGATTCATAATTATAGTTGGTCACTTCAACACCCTTCTCTCAACAGTTGATAGAACAACTGGACAGAAAATACACAAGGATATAGAACATCATCAACCAACAGGATCAAATTGAAATTTATAGGACACTCCACCCAACAAAAAAAGAATACACATTCTTTTCAAATGCCCATGGAACATCAAGATAGACCCCGTCCTGGACCATGAAACAAACCTCCAGAAATTTAAAAGAATTGAAGTCATACTGAGTATGTTAGTCTACCACAGTGCAATTAAACTAGAAATCAATAACAGAAAAATCTCCCTTAAAACTTGGAAACTAAACAATACCCTTCTAAATAATCAATGGCTCAAAGAGAAGCCCCAAGGGAAATTTTAAAAGACACACTGAACTGAATGAAAATAAAAATATAACATATCAATGTTTGTGTGGTACAGCTAAAGCTGTGCTGAGAGGGAAATGTATAGTACTAAATTCATATATTAGAAAACAGGAAAAGTTTCAGATCAGTAATCTAAGTTTACACTTCAAGAACATAAAAAGTTAATAGCAAAATAAACCCAAAACAAGCAGAAGGAAAGAGTGAAAAGAGCAGAAATCAGTAAAATTGAAAACAGAAAGCAACAGAGAACATTAATGAAACAAAAGAGGTTGTTCTTTGAAAAGACAAACAAAATTGACAAACCTCTAGAAAGACTGACAAAAAATAAGAGAGAGGACATAAATGACCAATATCAGGAATTAAATAAAATATCACTACAGATTCTGCAGACATGAAAGGAATACTAAAGGATGAAATGGACTTATTTCCCCCAAACACAAACTACCACAACTACTCAGTATGAAATATGTAACATAATAGATAATGATAATACAATAGATAATATTTAATTAAGAAAATGGAATTCATAATTTTTAAACTAGCAAAAAGAAATCTCTAGGCCCAGATGGTTATACTGGAGAAGTCTACCAATGTTTAAAGAAGAATTAACACCAATTATACAAAATCTCTTCCAGAAAATAGAAAATTGAGCCTTTCCCAATTCATTTTATGAAGTTAGTATTACTCTTATATCAAAACTAGATACAGAAAACAGTATAAAATAAGAAAATTACAGACTAAAATCCCTTGTGATATAGACATAAAAATTAACAAAATATAGCAAATAGAATTTGGCAATGTAGAAAAAGAGTTATATGCCATGAACAAGTGGAGTTTATTTCAGGGATACAAAGATATCTATATATATAGATAGATAGATAGACATAGATATAGATAGATATAGATGTAGTCCCAAACTTTTGGCTTCAAGTGATCTTCCCATCTTAGCCTCCCAAAGTGCTGGAATTACAGGTGTGAGCCATTGCACCCAGCCTATTTTTTAAAAATAAGTGTAAGCCACCTTATTCATGGACTAAAGGAGAAATATTACATGACTGTATCAATTGATGCTGAAAAAGCATTTGACAAAATTTAATATCTATTTGTAATTAAAACAAAAATCCCTCAGAAAAATGAAACAGAGGGGAGCTTTCTCAACTTGATGACCATTGTCTGCAAAAAGCACAGCTAACATTAAACTTAATAGTGAAACACTAAAAGTTCTCCCATAGGATTAGGATATCCACTACCACCACTCAGCATAGTGCTGGAAGATCTAACTACTGCAATAGGATAAGAAAAGGAAATAAAAACATACCAACCAGAAAGAAAGAAATTAAACTCTTGTTGTTTGAAGACAATATGATTGTCTTTGTAGAAAAACCCAGACATCTACCCAAAACTCCTAGAACTAAAGATGAGTTCTGTTAGGTTGCAGAATAAAAATAAATTTACAAAAATAATTTTATATGTCATTCTATATAATAGCAATGGATACATGAACATCAAAATTTAAAATATATACCATTTGCAATCACTCAAAAATGACATACTTAGGTCTAAATCTAACAAAACAGGTAGAAGACTTGTATGCTAAAAAACACACAACACTAATGAAAGAAATCAGTGATTTAAATAAAATGGAGACGCATACTACATTAATGGACTGGAAAATGCAACATAGTAAAGATGTCTGTTCTTCCCACATGGACATATATAAGTCTAACACAATTTCTACCAATATAAGTCAGTAAAAAAAAAAAAATTATGTTTCTATACACAAGTAATAATTAAAAAGGAAATGTAGAAAACATTATCATTTGCAATATCATGAGAAAAATCAAATTCCTAAGAATAAATTGAAAGAAAGATATGCAAGACTCCTTTACAGGCAACCACAAAACACTGGTGATAGAAATTAAAGATCTAAAAACACGAAGAAATATACCACATTCAAGGACTGGAAGACTCAATATTGTAAAGATAGCAATTCACCCCAAAAATGATCTACAGATTTAATGCAATCCCAGTTAAAATCCCAGAAGGGCTTTTGGTAGTGAGTTTTGATAAGCTAATTCAAAAATGTTATGTAGAAATGCAAAATACTAAAGTCAGAAGATTTATGCTACCTGATATCAATGGTATTTTTAAATTCTGAAAATTAAAATTCAAGTGTTATTGTGAAATTATTATAGAGAACAATAGAACAGAATAGAGAATACAGTAGCAGAAAGATGCATAAACACTGTCAATTGATTTACAACAAATCCACCACAATTTAGTGGAAGACATGACATTCTTTATTTTATTTTATTTTATTTTTTTGAGACGGAGTGTTGCTCTGTTGCCCAGGCTGGAGTGCAGTGTGGTGATCTCAGCTCACTGCAATCTCTGCCTCCGGGTTCAAGCAGTTCTCCTGTCTCCGCCTCCCGAGTAGCTGGAATTACAGGCACATGCCACCACGCCTGGCTAATTTTTGTATTTTTAGTAGAGACGGGGTTTCATGATGTTGGCCAGGCTGGTCTCGAACTCCTGACCTCAGGTGATCCACCTGCCTCGGCCTCTCAAATTGCTGGGATTACAGGTGTGAGCCACTGCACCCAGCCATTAAGTTTTGTTAGGTCTATTTAGATATACAACAAGAAAAAAGTGAACTTTAATCTCTACCTCATACCACACACAAAATTAATCTGAGTTTGATTGCAAACTGAAATAAGACAGGTAAAAAGACAAAGCATCAAAAAACAGGAAAATATTTTCATGACTTGAGATAAGCAAAGGTGACTTAAACAGAGCACGAATTTTAATTAGCTATTAAAAAAATTGATGCCGGGCACAGTGGGTCACGCCTGTAATCCCAGCACTTTGGGTAGCCGAGGTGGGTGGATCACCTGAGGTCAGCAGTTTGAGACCAGCCTGGCCAACATGGTGAAACCCCATCTCTACTAAAAATACAAAAATTGGCCGGGCGTGGTGGTGGGCACTTGTAATCCCAGCTTCTCAGGAGGCTGAGGCAGGAGAGTCGTTTGAACCTGGGAGGGGGAGGTTGCAGTGAGCCGAGATTGCACCATTGCACTCCAGCTGGGTGACAAGAGTGAAACTCCGTCTCAAAAATAAAATTTGTTAAATTGGATTTCTTAAACATTAAGAACTTCTATTCATTAGAAGACACCATTAAGAGAGTAAAAAAGGTCTGGATGTGGTGGCTCACGCCTCTAATCCCAGTATATTGGAAGGCCAAGGCAGGCGGATCACTTGAGGTCAGAAGTTCAAGACCAGCCTGGCCAACACGGTGAAACCCCATCTCTGTTGAAAATACAAAAATTAGCTGGGTGTGGTGGTGCACACCTGTAGTTCCAGCATTTTGGGAGGCTGAGGCAGGAAAATCGCTTGAACCCAGGAGGTGGAGGTTGCAGTGAGCAAAGATCACACCATTGCACTCAAACCTGGGAAACAGAGCAAGACTCCATATCAAAAAAAAAAAAAAAGAGAGAGAGAGTGTGTAAAAAGGGAAGCCACAGACTGTTAACATATTTCCAACAGAATACTCATATCAAGAATACATATAGAACTCTTACAAATTAATAACTCCTCATAATTTTTAAATGAGCAAAATACTTAAGTAGGCACTTCATAAAATAAGATATTAAAAGTGCCAATAACAGTATGAAAGAATGACCAACATCATATTCATCAGAGAAAAAAATAAAAACCATACTGAAATACCATGGAACGCACTGACAATATCAAATGTCGGAAAATGACATGGAGCAACAGGGACTCATACACTGTTGGCTAGAGTGTACATTGGTACAACCAGTCTGGAAAATTCTTTAGCAGAATCTACTAGACCTAAACATATATATATATATATATATATATATTTTTTTTTTCTCCCCCTCGAGATGGAGTGTTGCTCTGTCACGAGCCTGGAATGCACTGGTGCAATCTCGGCTCACTGCCACCTCTGCCTCCCTGGTTCAAGCAATTCTCCTGCTGCAGGCTTCCCAAGTAGCTGGTATTACAAGTGCACACCACTGCGCCCAGCTGATTTTTTGTATTTTTAGTAGAGACCAGGTTTTACCATGTTGGCCAGGGTGGTCTTAAACTCCTGACCTCATGATCCGCCCACCTCAGCCTCCCAAAGTGCTGGGATTACAGGCATGAGCCACCACACCTGGACTAGAGATAAACACATTAAACCTTATGATAGAACAATTCTATTCCTTATATATACTCAACATAAATAAGTGGCTATGTCCACTGAAAGTCATGTACAATAATATTCAATGCAGCTTTATTCATAATAGCAAAAACTGAAAACAAATGTTCATCAGCAACAAAATGAATGCATAAATTGTGGGATATTTGTACAATATAATATACAACAATATTAATTTTTAAAGCAAGAACTATGGATACATGCAGCATTATGGTTGAATCTTATAGGGACCACCACGCTTTACTTGGATTCAAGCTCTTTGCACTGCAGTCAGCAAATTGCCCATGCAGACAGCTGGGTAATCATGGAGCTTACCGTGTTAATTTCCTTTCTCTCAGAGATCTCAATCTTGTATATCCTGCTATTCATTGTCTAAAAACAACTACCTCATGTGTTTTTGTCTGGTTTTACAGTTATTTGTGGCAAGAGGACTAGTCCAGTACCAGTTACTCCATCACAGCCAGAGTAGAAATCCTGAGTCATTTTTAAGAGGTAGAACTGCACTTAGGAAACTGGATGTTGGGGTTGAGAGTGGAATGATGATTAGATGACTCCAGGAGTCTTTACTCAGACTGGCATTATTGCACATAACATATAGGCGGGAAATGTGACTAGCAAATTTTGGATATGGTGTGATTAAGATTCTGTCATAATTCAACAGCCCTTCATGCTAAAAACTCCCAATAAACTAGGTATTGACGGAACATATCTCAAAATAATAGAAGCTATTTATGACAAACCCACAGCCAATATCATACTAAATGGACAAAAACTGGAAGCATTCCCTTTGAAAACCAGCACAAGACAGGGATGCCCTCTCTTACCACTCCTATTCAGCATAGTATTGGAAGTTCTGGCCAGGGCAATCAGGCAACAGAAAGAAATAAAGGGTATTTAATTGGTAAAGAGGAAGTCAAATTGTCTTTGTTTGCAGATGACATAACTATATATTTAGAAAACCCCATCATCTCAGCCCAAATTTCCCTAAGCTCATAAGTAACTTCAGCAAAGTCTCAGGATACAAAATCAATGTGCAAAAATCACAAGCATTCCTATACACCAATTACAGAGAGCAAAATCATGAGTGAACTCCCATTCACAATTGCTACAAAGAGAATAAAATACCTAGGAATACAACTTACAAGGGATGTGAAGGACCTCTTCAAGGAGAGCTACAAACCACTGCTCAAGGAAATAAAAAGAGGACACAAACAAATGGAGAAACATTCCATGGTCATGGATAGGAAGAATCAATATCATGAAAATGGTCATATTGCCCAAAGTAATTTATAGATTCAATACTATCCCCATCGAGCTACCATTAACTTTCTTCACAGAATTGGAAAAACTGCTTTAAGTTTCATATGGAACCAAAAAAGATCCTGCATAGCCAAGACAATCCTAAGCAAAAAGAACAAAGCTGAAGGCATCACGCTAGCTGACTTCAAACTGCACAACAAGGCTACAGTAACAGAAACAGCATGATACTGGTACCAAAACAAATATATAGACCAATGGAACAGAACAGAGGGCTCAGAAATAACACCACACATCTACAACCATCTGATCTTTGACAAACCTGACAAAAACAAGCAATGGGGAAAGGATTCCCTATTTAATAAATGGTCTTGGGAAACCTAGCTAGCCATATGCAGAAAGCTGAAACTGGATCCCTTTCTTACACCTAATACAAAAAATTAACTCAAGTTGGATTAAAGACTTAAATGTAAGACCTAAAACCATAAAAACCTTAGAAAAAAAACCTAGGCAATACCATTCAGGACATAGGCATGGGCAAAGACTTCATGACCAAAAGCAATGACAACAAAAGCCAAAATTGACAAATGGGATCTAATTAAACTAAAGAGCTTCTGAGCAGCAAAAGAAACTATCATCAGAGTGAACAGGCAACCTACAGAATGGGAGAAAATTTTTGCAATCTACCCATCTGACAAAGGGCTAATAGCCAGAATCTACAAAGAACTTAAACAGATTTACAAGAAAAAACAAACAATCCAATCAAAAAGTGGGAGAAGGATATGAACAGACACATCTCAAAAGAAGACATTTATGAAGCCAACAAACATATGAAAAAAAGCTCATCTATACTGGCCATTAGAGAAATGAAAATCAAAACCACATTGAGATATCATCTCACACCAGTTAGAATGGCAATCATTAAAAAGTCCGGAAACAACAGATGCTGGAAAGGATGGGGAGAAATAGGAACGCTTTTACACTGTTGGTGGGAGTGTAAATTAGTTCAACTATTGTGGAAGACAGTGTGGCAATTACTCAAGGATCTAGAACTAGAAATACCATTTGACCCAGCAATCTTGTTACTGGGTATATACCCAAAGGATTATAAATCATTCTACTTTAAAACACATGCACACATATGTTTATTGCAGCACTCTTCACAATAACAAAGAATTGGAGCCAACCAAAATGTCCATTAATGGTAGACTGGATAAAGAAAGTGTAGCACATATACACCACGGAATACTATGCAGCCATAAAAAGAATGAGTTCATGTCCTTTGCAGGGACATAGATTAAGCTGGAAACTATCATTCTTAGCAAACTAACACAAGAACAGAAAATCAAACATCACATGTTCTCACTCATTAGTGGGAGCTGAACAAAGAACACATGGACACAGGGAAGGGAACATCATACACTGGGGCCTGTTGGAGGTAGGGAGCTAAAGGAGGGATAGCATTAGGAGAAATACCTAATGTAGATCATGGGTTGATGGGAGCAAACCACCATGGCACATGTATACCTATGTAACAAACCTGCACATTCTGCCCATGTACCCCAGAACTTAAAGTATAATAACAATAATAATAATAATAAAAGATGCTGTCATAGTTAAAGGCTAAGTCACTATAACAGATACCTCAAAATGCAATGACTTAAATAAAATAGAAGTTTATTTCTGTTTTGTGGACTAGTCCAGTAATCTAGATAGTAGGACTGCTCCGCTCTGTGAAGTCATGCAGAAACATTGGCTGGCTAAGCAACTCTGCCTGCCAGTCATACCTAACTTTCAAGGCTGCATTCATTATTACCATATCTAGCAGGTTAGAAGTAGGAAGAATAAGTGACAACATACATACCCAATGTTTTAAGTCAAAACCCTAAAGTGGCATGCATTACTTTTGCTTACATTCTATTGGCAAGAATTAATCACATTGTCCATACCTAGCTACAATGTGGGTTGAGAAATATAGTTGACAACTGGGTATTTGTTCAGCTAAATTTCTAGTATAGTGATCAGAATCAAGGCAAGGTTGTCCTTCTTACCCTTCCTTTCAACATTATACCGAAAGTCCCAGTGAATTCAATAAGGCAAGAAAAGAAAATAAGAGGTATACTGATTGGGAAGGAAGAAATAAAACTGTCTTTGTTCAAACATGACATGATCATCTATGTAGAAAATCCAAAAGAACTGACCAAAAAAGATAAAATAAAAAGCCTCTTGGAACTAATAAGCAATTATAGTGCAGGATACAAGGTTCATATATGAAAGTCAATTGCATTTCTATACAAACAGTCCCCAACTTACAATGGTTCAACTTACAATGGTGCAAAAGTGATCGGCAAACATGAAGTTTCAGATTTTAACCACTGATGATCCTTTGTCCAGAGACTCTCTGGGCTGCACTTCAGACTTACAACATTTTCAACATGGGTCTATCAGTATACAACTCCACTGTAAATCAAGGAGCATCTACATACAGCAATGAACAAGTGGAATTGAAATTACAAACACATCAATATTGACAGCAACCCCTCTTCATGAAATACTTAGATATAAATCTGACAAAGTACAATATCTATATGAGGAAAATTACAAAACTCTGATGGAAAAAAATCAAAGAAGAACTAAGTAAATTGAGAGACATTCTATGTCCCTGGATAGGAAGGCTCAATATTGTCAATATGTCAGTTTTTCCCAACTTGATCAACAGTCAATGAAATTTCAGTCAAAATCCCAGCAAGTGATTTTGTGAATATCAACAAATTAATTCTAAAATTTATGTGGGGGACAAAAGACTCAGAAGAGCCAACACAATATTGAAAGAGAACAAAGTTGGAGGATTAAGATTTCACAACTTCAAGACTTATTTTTAAGCTACAATAATAATACCACAATTAAAACTCTGTGATAATGTCAAAAGAATAGACAAATAGACCAATGGAACAGAATAGACAGCCCAGAAATAATCCCAGATAAATAAAGCAGTCCATTAGGTATCCATAGGGGATTGGTTCCTGAATCTCCTGCAGATAGCAAAATCCACAGATGCGCAACTCTCTGATCTAAAATGGCATAGTATTTGCATATTACCTATGCACATCCCCCCTGGATACTTTAAATAATCTCTAGATTACTTATAATATTCAATACAACATAAAGGCTATGTATTAGGTTGGTGCAAAAGTAATTGCAGTTTTTGCCATTACTGTCAAAAGTAAAAACCACAATTACTTTTGCACCAACCTAATAAATAGTTGTTATACTGTATTGTTTAGGGAACATGCTCAGTATATTTCTAATATTTTTGATCCATGCTTAGTTGAATCCATGGAAGTGGAACCCATGAATATGAAGGGCTGAATGTATAATCAACTGATCTTTGACAAAGGAGCAAAGGCAACACAATGGAGAAAATATAGTTTTTTCAACAAGTGGTGCTAGGACAACTGGACATCCACATTTTAAAAAAGGAATCTAGACACAGACTACACCCTACACAAAAATTAACTCAAAATGTCTCTGGGGAGTGCATTGAATTAAAAAAAAAAAATTAACTCAAAATGGAGCATTGACCTAAATGTAAAATGCAAAACTATAAAACTACTAGAAGGTAACATAGGAGAAAATCTAGATGAACTTGGGTTTGATGATGATATAACTAACACCAAAGGCACAATGCATGAAAAAAAAAAGATAAGTGAATTTCATTGAAAGAAAGAACTGCTGCTTTGTAAAATACAATGTCGGGAGAGTACAAAGACAAGCCTTAGAAAATGGGAGAAAATATTTGCAGTAAACTCATTTGATAAAGTACTATTATTCAAAATACACAAAGAACTCTTTCAACTCAGCCAGGGTTGGTAGCATGAGACTATAATTCCAGGTATTTGGGAGGCTGAGGCAGAAAAGTCTCTTAAGCCCAGGGGTTTGAGCCTAGCCTGGGCAACATGGAGAGATACTATCTCGAAAAATGAGAACTTTTTAAGCTCGGCAATAGGAAAACAAACAACTCAATTGAGAAATAGTTCAAAAATCTTAACTGACACCTCATGAAAGAAGACATACAGATGGCAAATGAGCAAATGAAAAGATCCTCCACGTTATAAGTCATCAGGGGAAATGCAAGTTAAAACAATAATGAGATACCACTGCACACCTACTAGAATGACCAAAATCTGGAACACTGACAACAGGAAACACTGGTGAGAACGTGGACCGACAAGAACTCTCACGGGGAGCCAAAATGGAAGCCACTTTGGAAGACAGTTTGTTGGTTTCTTACAAAACTAAACATACTCTTAACATAAGAGCCAGTGTTAGTATTTATTTAAAGGAGCTGGAAACAAAAACACATGTATGTTTATAGCTGTTTTATTCATAATTGCCAAAACTTGACAGCAACCAAGAAGTCTTTCAGTAGATGAATGGATAAACTGGTGCATCCAGACAATGAACTATTTATTCAGTGCTAAAAAGAAATGATCCATGAAGCCATGAAAAGACATGGAAGATGGCCGGGTGCAGTGGCTCACGTCTGTAATCCCAGCACTTTGAGAGGCCAAGGCAGGCAGATCACTTGAGGTCAAGCATTCAAGACCAGCCTGACCAAGATGGTGAAACCCCATCTCTACTAAAAATACAAAAGAATTAGCTGGGCGTAGTGGCGTGCACCTGTAATCCCAGCTATTCGGGAGACTGAGGCAGAAGAATCGGTTGAACCTTGGAGACAGAGGTTGCAGTGAGCCGAGATCACACCACTGTACTCCAGACTGGGTGACAGAGCGAGTCTGCATCTCGGAAAAAAAAATAAAAATAAAAGACACAGAAGAAATGTAAATGCGTATTACTAAGTTAAAGAAGCCAGTTTGAAGAGGCTACATACTGTATGATTCTAACCACAGGACATTCTGGGAAAGGCAAAATTACGGAGATAGTAAAAAGACCAGTGGTTGCCAGGGGCTGGAAGGAGGGAGGGTTGAATAGCTGGAGCACAGAGGATTTTTAGGGCAGTGAAATGACTCTGTATGGTACCACAATGATGGATACAGGACATTATACATTTGTCCAAATTCATAGAATGTATAACACCAAGAATAAACCCTAATGAAAACTCTGGACTTTGGGTGACTATAACATGTCAATATAGGTTCATCAATTGTAACAAACATACCACCCTATGGGGAACGTTGATACTGGGGAGGCTATACATGTGTGGTGGCAGGGTGTAAACAGGACACCTCTGTACCTTCTATTTTTTGCTGTGAACATAAGAACTCTTAAAAAAAGGTCTACCATTTTTAAAAACTTTGAAATCTAGTATAATGGAATAATGGATTACAGCTGGGGGAGGCAATGAGCAGTCTGCCTTGGATGCCTGTGGGTCATCCAAGTGAGATGTCCAGCAGCTAGTCTGTTTGCAGATCTGGTATTGCATAGAGTGTTCTGGACTGGAGATGTAGATTCAGAAGCCATCAGCATGTATATGGGAGTCAAAGATATGAGTATTGGTGAAATCACCCAAATGAATTAAAAACTGGAACAGATCTCTAGGAAAACAATAACTCTGAAGAAGCAGAGGAGGAAGAAAATTTCAGGAAGGAAATTATGAAGTAAAGATCAGAGAAGTAGGTGAAAATCAGATAGAGTAGTACCACAGAAGCTCAAGGGAAAGGAATTTCAAGGAGGAAGTGCTCAACAGAGTCGCCATAGGCAGAGAGCTAAGGTAATATAAGTATGAAAATGCATTCACTGGATTTAACTATTAATTCAATTAGATATAATCCAATTAATATAGGAAGAATAAATAAATGACTATCCGATTAAGTATTAAAAGACTAAAGTTTAAATAATGGAAACAAAAGGGCAGATTATGACAATGGAAGAAGGTGATTTTTAGTGGGGATATAGCTGAAACAAGGTTGACCATGAGTTGATAATTGTTGAAGTTGGGTAGATGGGAATTAACCACATTAATCTCTCTACTTTTGTATATAATTGAAATTTCCCAAGAAAATAAGATTTAAAAAATCCTCTTCCTCCTAAAAAAGGAAAGCCACGGACTGGGAGAAAACATTTTTGACAAAGGATTCATATTTAAAACATATAAAGAACTCCTATAATTCAATAAGAAGAAGATAGACGGCAACCCAATAGAAAAATGGGCAAAAGATTTTAACAAGCACTTCCCAAAAGAGGTTTTTCAAATGACTAATAAACATATGACAATAGTCTTAGCCTCATTAGGCATTGGAGAAATGCAAATTTTTTTCATTTGTTTTAACTTTTATTTTAGGTTCAGGAGCACATGTGCAGGTTTGTTATTTAGGTAAACTCATGTCACGGGGGTTTGTTGTACAGATTATTTCATCGCTTAGGTACTAGTGAATACACAATAGCTATTTGTTCTGCTTCTCTCTCTTCTTCACCCTCCACCTTCACTTAGGCCCTGGTGTCTGCTGTTCCCTTCTTTGTGTCCATGAGTTCTCATCATTTAACTCTCATTTAAAAGAGAGAACATGTGGCATTTGGTTTTTTGTTCCTGCGTTAGTTTGCTAAGGATAATGGCCTCCAGCTCCATCCATATTTCTGCAAAAGGTGTGATCTCGTTTTGTTGTTGTTGTTGTTGTTAGACAGAGTTTTTTCTATATTGCCCAGGCTGGAGTGCAATGGCACGATCTTTTCCTCATTGCTTGGTTTTGTCAGCTTTGTCAAAGATCAGATGGTTGTAGATGTGTGGTGTTATTTCTGAGGCCTCTGTTTGTTCCGTTGGTCTATGTGTCTGTCTCTATTACAAAACTGTTTTGGTTCCTGTAGCCCTGTAGTATAGTTTGAAGTCAGGTAATGTGATGCCTCCAGCTTTGTTGTTTTTGCTTACGATTGCCTTGGCTATTCAGGCTCTTTTTTGGTTCCATGTGAATTTTAAAATAGTTTTTTCTAGTTCTGTAAAGAATATCATTGGTAGTTTGATAGGAATAGCACTGAATCTGTATATTGCTTTGGGTAGTATGGTCATTTTAATGATATTTTTCTTCTATCCATGAGCATAGACTGTTTTTCCATTTGTTTGTGTCAGCTCTGATTTCTTTGAGCAGTGTTTTGTTATTCTTATTGTAGAGATCTTCCACCTTCCTGGTTAGCTGTATTCGTAGGTACTTTTTTCTTTTTGTGGCAATTGTGAATGCAATTGTATTCCTGATTTGGCCCTCAGCTTGGCTCTTATTGGTGTATAGGAATGAGAAATGCAAATTAAAATCACAAAAAGATACCTCTATACAGTAACCAGAAATGCTAATATGAAAAAATATATGTAACTTCAAATGTAGTAAGAATATGAAACACTGGAACTTTGTTATACCACTGAAGGAAATGTAAATTGGTACAACCACTTTAGCAAATGATTCATGTTTACCAAAAATGAACATAGGCACACTTAATAACACAACACCCTCAAGAGAAATGTGAATATATATGAACCAAAATTATACACAAGAATATTCATAGTAGTCTTTTTTGTTTTTTCATTTTCTTGTTTTCATTATTTTTGTTTATAGTAGTGCTATTTATAATTGCCAAAAACTGAAAATAAGCTACATTGCTCATCATAATAGAATGAATAACTATACATTGTGGTGTGTTCATACAATTCTACACAGTACTGAAGGGTGAACAAGCTACTACTACATATGACAGAGATAAACCTCACAATGTAAATAAAAGAAACTATAGGCAAATGACTATATCTTATATGATTTAAATAGTATAACATTTAAAAAGAGGCAAAACGAATCCATGAATGTAGAAGTTATCACAGAGATTACATTTGAGGAGGAATGTGAAGGTGGAACCTCCCTCTGGTTCCTCATGAATGTGGCAGTTGTTCTGTTTCTTTATCTGGGTGATGGGTTATATGAGGGTGTTGACTTTGTGACAAATTAATAAACTTCATATTTGAAACTTCATATCTGAAACTTGTGTACCTTTTAATCTCCATGTTTGAAGCTGGTATATTTTTATGAAGATATATTGCCCTTCAATAAAAGCTTTAACTAAAGGGATAAAATAATATATTTTCCGTAGATGGCTTGAAATGGTCAAGAAGAAGAGTTGGTAAAGATGCTGCACACTGGTTCCATCTCTTTCCTGTCCCAGCCCTCTCCTTTTTAGCTAATTAATACATGCAATGAGGCTTCAAAAGCCCTTTTCACTTCCTACATGTGGTTTGCCCTATAGGAATATTATTTCAGAAAATACTACTACTGCATTCAGACTGTGGAATAATTCTCAGATAACATGTAGCTTATAGTTAACACACATGTTCCTTGACTAAAAACTCCAAGCTGCTTAAACAAAATCTAGGACTCTGAAGACATATGTTTTTCCAGAATGGGTTAATTAGATACATTCCTGCTTAGGCTAAAGGAATACAACTGAATGAATTATTGCAGGCTTTTCTAATCCTTAGAAATCTTTGAAATTGTAAAGGGCCTTTAATTTCTGCATAGCTCAATCTAGTGCATATTATGCAACAAACTCTCTTTTGCTTTGGTAGTGTTTCCCCCTCATCCTTTTCATGCTTTGGTAGTACCACTTCTCATCCGTCCCAGAGCCACAAAAATACAGCAAAGTCTGTGTAAATCTGCCCTCGTTCAGTAACAGCAGAGGGTATGCTTGGCTGAAGCAGAAGAAAGCTGCTCTCATGCCTCCTATTCCCTTTTTTGGAGATGTTCAGGGTAGTGGAATGAGTTTGCTGCTGAACTCATGAGGAAGATCTTTAATACCTTACATTCACAGTTTTCTCTCTAAATAAAAATCCTGGGTAATATGAGCCATTTTGATGAATAATGGAAATACCATATTTCAGAGCAAATAGGTTCTGTTAGAACTAGCTTTTTTTTAAAAGATAAACTCCTGACTCATCCTGCCTTCCAAAGATGATGACTGGGAGGTGTCCAACAAAGTGTCCAGATCTGGGCTTTCAGCCCCTGCTGTTGCTGCGTTGCCTTTTCTGTGGATCCTGGCAGGTGGAATGTTTATAGATTTTTGCAGATGTAGCATGCCTTTTGTTAGATGATAAGTGTACCAGTTTGTAACCAGGACATAAAAGAATCTAAATTCATAGAGAAAATTGACTAAATGACCTTCACATTTGCTTCTGACAATCAGATTCTATTATTTTAAACAGAAAAACTGTAAGAACCACATTTTTTCTTTCCTCACGATACAAACTTAGATAATTTGAAAGCAAAGCAATATATATCAGGATTTGGTCACCAAGTTTACCATGTTCAAAACGAATAAATAATTTTAACAAGATGGTTTTAAAATTTCAAGATATTGCCATGTTTGGCATTTTGAGAGGTATCTCTTACCTAAGCCTCTGGCAACAAAACTAGGAGTCAGCTTGAGGAATTCTGTTCCAGAAACCTACTGTTTTAGCCACTCGGCTCAGAAATTAAGTAAAAATAAATGGAGAGCACTTAAACAATAAAAACAGTTTAAGTGCTCTCCATTTATTTTTAAATAACAGAGATTTTTTAAACAATGATTTTAAATAATGGAGATATTTTCAGGGCAGCTTAACAAAAGCTGCCCTGAAAATATCAAAAAGTTTTAACTTTCCTTTTGCTGTGCCTGAAACCCTTCGACTTCGTCTTTCTGAAAGGACCTCACAAACATGGCCCTAGACTCTTTTATCAACAAATAGAGGGCATTCTGAAAGCAACTTTCCCAATGAAAAGAGCTCACAGAATTTTAGAACAGTAGTGACACTAAATACACTCTGTACGCGAACATCTTTTTTTTTTTTAATAACCCAGGATTCGGAGAGTGCTGCTGCAGGGGGGCTGTGACACTCGGGTGGGGGGCTGGGCTGCCACCACAGCCCCTGAGGGGGCGGAGGACGGGGCTCCCCCGAGCCACCTTCCCCGCTGACTTTCCCAGCGGTCCCAGAGCCAGAACATCATTTTTATATTATATAACTGATGGCATGGTTTAAGGCAAAACTGGTGAAACTGTTTGGCCATTAACTATTTTTTATTCCTCCCACGTTCAAGCGATTCTCCTGCCTTAGCCCCCCAAGTATCTGGGACTACAAGCATTCATGCCACCACACCTGGTTAATTTTTGTATTTCTTAGAGATTGAGTTCTACCATGTTGCCCAGGCTGGTATTGAACTCCTGAGCTCAAGCGATCTGCCTATCTCAGCCTTCATTAACCTTTTATAAGGGAATCTAGGAACTAGATTTCTGTCCTTCTCACTCCATTCCCCAAAATGAGTTTTCCTAGAAACAGAAACTTTTCACTTTGCCAAAACAGTTCAAAGTTAACTTTTTTAAATTTTATAAAATGAATCTTCCTGATTTCTTGCACGTATGGTACTGGTAAAATACTTTTCTTGGTGACACAGAGTCATTGTTGGCAAGATAGTGACATCCTTTCAAGACATTATTTGTTACTGCACTACCTGGCTACAAACTACTGTCTTTTGTTTTGTTTCTTCATACCTTCCATCCTTTCCATCAAAAGTTGTAACTATGACCTCTTGGCCTGCCTCTGGCAGGCCCCTCCCCTACTCCATAGCTTCTATAGGTGTGACTCCTGAAGACTGAAAAGCCAGATCAACAAGTTCATTGAAACCTATGCAAAGTAAAAATAAATTCTCTCAGGCTCCACATCTCCACATTCATTCAGTAGATGCTTATGAATAAGAAAATATTTGCATGCCTTTGACATCTCTTTAGAACATTCATTCTTTAGGTGCTTCTCTATTTTTAAGCTTACTTTTGTTCTTCATTATTAGATAAATATGCTATAACTTTAGTTAAGTATTCTCTAGGTCAACACTAAGAGTGTATTTTAAAAGAGATTGTAAATAAGAGTATTCAAAAACCATTTAACATCTAATGTAAGGAGTCTATTATCCCATTATGCACATAAACAAAGGGAATTTGACAGTGACAAGTGTCAGGGATACCTTGTTTTACTGTACAGTGCACCACAGATACTGTGGGTTTTTTCTTTTTGAGATGGAATTTTGCTCTTGTCAGCCAGACTGGACTGCAATGGGGCAATCTCTGCTCACTGCAACCTCTGCCTACCGGGTTCAAGTGGTTCTCTTGCCTCAGTCTCCTGAGTAGCTGGGGTTACCACCATGCCCAAGAAATTTTTTTATTTTTAGTAGAGACAGGGTTTCACCAAGTTGGCCAGGCTGGTTTTGAACTCCTGACCTCAGGTGATCCACCCACCTTGGCTTCTCAGAGTTTGGGATTACAGGTGTGAGCCACTGCCAGATACTGTGTTTTTTTTTATCACAAATTGAAGGTTTGTTGTGATCTTGTGTCAAACAATTCTATCAGTGTCATTTTTCCAACAGCATGTGCTCACTTCTTCATGTCACATCTTGGTAATTCTAGCAATATATCAAACTTTTTCACTATGATTATATCTGTATGATGATCTGTAATCCATGATCATTGATGTTACTATTGCAATTGTTTTGGGGCATCATGAACTGAACCCATATAATACAGCGAACGTAATCGATAAATGCTGTGTGTATTCTGACTGCTCCACTGGCTAGCCATCTCCAATTAGGCAAATTAATGGCCTCTAAATGTTCAAGTGAAAAGAGTTGCAGGTCTCACATTAAATCAAAATCTAGAAATAATTAACCTTAGTGAGGAAGGCATGTTGAAAACTGAGATAGGCCAAATGCTAGGTCTCTTGTGCCAAACAGCCAAGTTGTGAATGCAAAAGAAAGGTTCCTGAAGGAAATTAAAAGTGCTACTCCAGTGAACATATAAGTGATAAGAAAATGAAACAGCCTTATTGCTGATATGAAGAGAGTTGTAGCGGTCTGGATAGAAGATCAAACTAGCCACAAAATTCCCTTAAGCGAACGCCTAATCCAGTGCAAGGCCCCAAC
Source organism: Ateles fusciceps (assembly GCA_036589455.1). NCBI lineage: Eukaryota > Metazoa > Chordata > Mammalia > Primates > Atelidae > Ateles > Ateles fusciceps. Next base: position 1,141,012 of record JAZHEH010000053.1, on the reverse strand, counting down.
TCTTTTCAATGCTGAAGGCTGAGAGAGATGAGGAAGCTGCAGAGGAAAAGTTGGAAGCTAGCAGAGGTTGGTTGATTCATGATGTTTAAGGAAAAGAGGCCGTCTCCATAACGTAAAAGTGCAAGGTGAAGCCGCAAGTGCTGATGTAGAAGCTGCAGCAAGTTATCCTGAAGGTGACCACACTAAACAACAGATTTTCAGTCTAGGCAAAACAGACTTCCATTGGAAGAGATGCCATCTAGAACTTTCACAGCTAGAGAGAAGTCAACATGTAACTTCAAAGCTTCAAAGGACAGGCCAACTATCTTGTTAGGGGTTAATACAGCTGGTGACTTTAAGCTGAAGCCAATGCCTATTAACCATCCTCCAAGTCCTAGGACCCTTAAAAATTATGCTAAATTTACTCTGCCTGTGCTCTATAAATGGAACAACAGAACCTGGACGACAGCACATCTGTTTACAGCATGGTTCACTGAATATTTTAAGCTCACTGATGAGACTTACTGCTCAGAAAAAAAGATTGTTTGAAATACTACTGCTCGTTGACAATGTGCCTGGTCTCCAAGAGCTCTGATGGAACTCAACAGGGAGATTGTTTTCATGCCTGCTAATGTATAGTAACATCCATTCTTCAGCCCATGGGTCAGGAGTAATTTTTATTTTTAGTCTTATTATTTAAGAAATATAGTTCATAAGGCTATAGCTGCCATAGATAGTGGTTTCACTGATGAATCTGGGCAAAGTAAACTGAAAATCTTCTGGAAAAGATTCATAGTTATAGATGTCATTAAGAACATTCATAATTCATGGGGAGGAGGTCGAAAATATCACCACTAACAGGAATTTGGAAGAAGTTGATTCCAACCCTATGGATGACTTTGGGAAAGTAACTGCAGATGTGTTGGAAATGGCAAGAGAACAAGAAGTGGAGCCTAAAAATGTGACTGAATTGTGCAATCTCGTGTTAAAACTTGAGTGGATAAGGAGTTGCTTCTTATGGATGAGCAAAATGACTTTTTTTTTAAGATAAAATGTACTCCTGGTGAAACTGCTGTGCACATTGTTAAAATGGCAAGAAAGGACTTAGAATAGTACACAAACTTAGTTGATGAAGCAGCAAAAAAGTTATGTGGGTAAAATACTGTCAGACAGCATCATCACACGTTACAGAGAAATCTTTTGTGAAAGAAGAGTCAATTGATAGGGTCATCTTCATTGTCACAGGCACCCCAACTTTCAGCAACAACCACCACCCTGCTCAGTCAGCAGCCATCAACATTGAAGCAAGACCCTCCCCAGCACATGATTATGACTTGCTGAAGGCTCAGGTGATCATTAACATTTTTTAACAATAAAATATTTTTAAATTAAGTTTTGTACATTTTAAAAGACATAATGCTGGCCAGGTGTGGTGGCCCATGCCTGTAATTTCAGCACTTAGGGAAGCCAAGGCAGGCGGATCGCCTGAAGTCAGGATTTCGAGACCAGCCTGGCCAACCTGATGAAACTCTTTCTCTACTAAAAATACAAAAATTAGCTGGGCATGGTGGTGGACACCTGTGATCCCAGTTAATTGGGAGGCTGAGGCAGAAGAATCACTTGAACCTGGGAGGCGGAGGTTTGTAGTGAGCCAAGATCACACCACTGCACTCCATCCTGGGCAATAGAGCAAGACTCTGTCTCAAAAAAGAAAAAATAATAATAAATAAATAAAAGGTAGAGCATACATACTTCTGCTCTAATCACTCCTGCCTCAAACTTTCCTGGGGCCCTGAAGACATGCAAATTTGAAAGCTCTGTCCTAGTCACATCTGTAACAATCTGGATTGTCCTGAGTTCTTGATCATCTATTAAGTGAGAATTCCTTCTACTTTACCTGTTGCACAGGGATTTTATGAAGCAAAACAATCTAGTATAAGTAAAATAACATCTTTTGATGAGACTTTATGTCATTACAAAAAATGTAATAATTTTACATCATTATGTTTAATTACAAAAAATTAAATGAGGCTGGGCATGGTGGCTCACGCCTGTAATCCAAGCACTTTGGGAGGCCAAGGCGGGCGGATCGCCTGAGGTCGGGAGTTCAAGACCAGCCTGACTAACATGGTGAAACCCCGCCTTTAAAAAAATAAATAAATAAATAAAAAATAAATTAAAAAAAGTTAAATGAAAAGATTGCCTAAATTGATCATGTCAATAAATTTAATTGACAACAAAGAACAAGAATGATTAAAACACAGATGATTCAAAAGTATTTTAACAAATTTCAATTTATTCTTCTCTAAATTTTTAATCAGATCCAGTAGCAAAAAAGACTTAACACCTCATCTTTCTCTACCTCATGTCCCTTTGCTAGAATTTTAAGGAATAATAAAATGGCCAAGAAGAAAAATGTGGGAGAGCAAGGAGAAAGACCACATGAATAATCTGCCAGGCCCTCAAATAATCTAAGGAATAGATGAAAAGAAGTATGTAACTCTGGGGAAAAATTAAGATTTCTGTCTTAGAGCAGGCCATAAATATGATTATTTTTGTCACTACTAATGGGCACTAAAAATATATTCTGTTAAATTTTTTCCACCTATTCAAAATGGATAGTAAAAGGTCTGGTAAAAACTGGATACGGTGGCTGATGCCTGTAATCCCAGCACTCTGGGAAGCTGAAGTGGGCGGATCACTTGAGGTCAGGAGTTCCAGACCAGCTTGGCCAACATGGTGAAACCCCGTCTCTACTAAAAATACAAAAATTAGCCGGGTGCAGTGGTATGTGCCTGTAATCCCAGCTACTCAGGAGGCTGAGGCAGGAGAATCACTTGAAACTGGGAGGAGGAGGAGGTTGCAGTGACCCAAGATTGTGCCACTGCACTCCAGCCTGGGTGACAGAGCAAGACTCTGTCTCAAAAATAAATAAATAATAAATAAAAAGTTTGGTAAAGGGAAAAATTAAAAGATTCTTAAAGTTCAAGCCAACAATTATTGACTGAATATCTACTCTGCGTCTAATATGTTAAAGTAGATTATAGTGTGATTCCTGCCCTCAGTCAGCTTACCATCCTTAAAGAAAGGGAAGACTACACAAGAAATTATTAGAGAGGGCAGTAGAAAAACTCATCATCGGAAAAACATCAACCTACTATTACAGTTAATCATAGAGTTCAGTAACTACAAAGCCCATATACTTGAAATCCGTAGTTCATTACATGCGATAGGTTGTACTAAGAATTCAAAGTTTTCTTTTAAACACAGCTGAAGTTTAGAGTCTGTCAACCTTAAACATTTCCTTCAGTGCTCCACCTCTAGGAAAATCTGACAAAAGCATTATTACTTGTGCTTAACAATTAAGCGATGAGTCAAGGTCACCTGGAGACATGTACCTTTGGCAATTATTTTCCCTCTGATCTTATTGTAGTATTTTAATTGCATATCTAACGTTGAAAATGTATTATGTCTATTTTGTGCTCTCACTGTGGATACTTGGATGAATAAAACACAGCTCCTACCATAAAGGAGCTCACCAAAGACACAGAGTTTTAATTCAATGCAGCTAAGTGTGACAGGCATATACATGGTATCACTGGGATATGGACGAAGGGCACACATCGGTTTGCTCCACTGTTGATGATGCTAAGTTTGATCATCAACAATGGAGCAAAATCAACAAAAATATAAAATGAATGTATTTTAAAAAATATACATTCATTTTATATTTTTGTCTCTTTATAAGCCTGGTGAGGAAGGAGAAGATGGGTAAGAAGGACCGCATTTCTAGAGAAAGTGGGATTTTGCCAGGCAAAGCAGAGAGGAAGGGGTGAGAATGTCAGATAGAGGGAATAGCAAAGCACCAAGTTAGGAAAAATGAGAGCATGAGCCTGGGCCACAAGCAGAATACAGTGTCATGATGAGTATAAGAGGTAGGCCAGGAGCAGATGATGAACCTTGAAAGCCAGTGTTAGAGATTGGTTTATCTTCCAAGTTAGTAGTTTCTAATATATGGCATGCCCTGGAATACTGGAGAAAATTTGATTCTATTTAAAAATTTCTATGCTTTTGTGTGCATTTCATATGCATGCAAATGTGTGCATATATGTATATAAATATACACACATATATACACACGTGTATATATATAGTTTTTAATTCACTGAAATCAGGACCTTAAGAGGATGACTGGGAGTGAGATAAAAAGAATAAAAAAGCTCTTTTAGGCTTATTAAGTACTTAAAAACATCCAGAAAGAGCTGTCCAGCAGATAGCTATAAATGAAAGTGAAGATCTGGGAGGGGCCCTTGCTTAGACATGTAGATTTAGGAGACATCCAATGAAGAGAAAAAAAATCAGTGAACCAATGGCAGAACCCTGGGAAACACTAACATTTACAGTAATATGAGCACTTAAATTTTTTTAAAAAAATTTGTTCTTATGTTCATATTTGAGAACTGTGATTACTTTTTTCAAAAGTAAAATGAGAGCACAAGAAGCAGCGCTTGCACTTTTACTTAAAAACTCCCAAATATTAATACAAAGTAACTGCTAGGCCTTATTATTCCATTAGCATATAAAAGTGTGACACAATGCATCATGAAGGGGGAAAAATGTTTGTTAGTCGTCTAGCAGTAATTCAGAATGAAAAAAATTTCTTGCCATTTTGTGGGGGATTCAGTTAAGGATTTTAGAAGTCTACCATGAAATGGGCACTTTGAAAAAATGGCTGATTACAGAGTCCACTGTACTCTTTAAGCATGACTTTCCCTTTTGAAGTACTTGTTTGTGGAACAGACATAATGAGTGTGGATCGTACCCAGCCTCTTCTCCTGCAATATCTATAAGAGAGGAAACTGTGAGTAAACAGCTAGGCTGTAGTGCAAACAATTTATCTTCCCTGATACATTTATTTAGCACCTCTCACCCAAACCGAATAATTTCCAAATAATCAAAAAGTGGTACCACTACTTAGCGGCTGTGAAAAGGCACAGAATCGCCTGAACCAGGGAGGCAGAGGTTGCAGTGAGCTGAGATCATGCCACTGCGCTCCAGTCTGGGCGACAAAGAGAGACTCCATCTCAAAAAAAAAAAAGAAAAAGAAATAAATAAAATAAAAATAAAACAGAACACGAGAAAGAAGTCAAAGAAGAGTCCACTTTTTTAAAGAAGGGGCAGGGGGAATTACTCTAGAGGAAAGGATGAAAGGAGAGAGTAAACCTAATATATAAACTTTGTCTGAGGTCACAATAAAAACAAAACAAAAACATTTAGTATAAAGGATATTTTAAGAGCAATTGGGGAGTATCGATTTTATATACATTAGTTATTATTGAATCCATGTTAAATTTCTTGGGTGTCATGGCATAGTGGTTACGTAAAAGAATATCCTTGTTCTTAGACATGTGGTGATATATTTAGGGGTCAGGCATCGTGATGACTGAAATTTATTTTCAAAAGGATCAGCAAAAAAAATAAAGAAAAAATATACATATGATAGAGGAGATAAAACAAATATAACAAAACGTGAACACTTGGTGAATTAGATAAAGAGAAATGGATGTTCACTATACTATATTTATAGTTTTCTGTGGCTTTAAAAAAATTTCAAAAGTAAAAGTCAGAAAAATTAATTTATGTGTGGCTAATATGCTATAGTTATTTTATTTGATGAATGTGCTAAATACTAATAAATTATCTCTAATACTTTTTCAAAAGCCCACCATGAAATTCTTTCCCATCAAAGCTAACCAAGCTAAAAGTGAACTGTCACTTTTAGCCAGTGTCAGCAACGTAATTTGTCTTCCCCTACATCAGTCAAGAATCATGTTTGATCTACCTGTGAAATTAACAAACCAGCAAAACACCTATAGCATTCAGCCACCTTATAAAAAAAAATTAACATTAGAAAATCTGTAATCTGCTGGTCTTAAAATAATTTATTTCATAGATCTGTTTTAATTTCATGTCTCACAGCATACATTATTTAACCAAGAGGTGCTGGACAGAGATTGTAAAAGGGAGGAAACATTTAGGATAAGAAACCGGCTCAATTCCATTAGAATTTGATCCTATCTTGTAAAGTCTTGCTAGGATAAATTTCTATCATACTTCTTTTGTGCTTACAAAAAACATTAACTTCTGAATTTCCAAAGTTGTAAATAAAAATTTTTACAATTAAGTATGCATTCAATTGACACACAAGGCAACCAAATAAATTCTGTCATCAACAGTAGCATAATGTGTATTTCCTGTCACTGCACTAACATTAAACTAAACCTCAAACCACAAAAACATTGTGACTAACATTTAAAAGGCAAGCTGTAAGATACTCAAAGCTTATAAAGGACAAATTGCACATGGTTAAGATGGGACATCACTTGACAAGGGCTGGTGTTGTGCATATGGCTGCTTTTTTTATAAGAAGGCCACCGGCAAACAGGGCAACAATGTCGGCCCCCAGCCAACCACATCACAATGCAATTCTGATGAAACACATGACCACAAGGCAACCCCATTAACAAACATCCATTTTCAAAATTCTCTAGGCAAACAACACATTCAGTACAGTGCAGCATATCAGCAGGCCAAATTAACCAATCAGGTTCCATATCTTCATTAGTGTTATATGATCCATATGACCTCCCTTTCCTTTCATATGGGCTGGTCTGACAATATTTATTGGCACATGAACAAGCCTCAGCATCACAGTGACTTGCTCTTCCTGGAGAATTGTGAAATACGCTTTGCTTATCTTCAAATACTTCCTTCTCACTGCTAAAAGTGTCTGTGTTCTCACTTTCTGAGTCATTTTCAGTATCTTGAGACCCCTCCGACATTTCCTCTTCAGACTGGATTCCAAGACATTTAAATCGCCACATGGGTAAATTTTTAATATAATCAGTTGGTATCAGGAGGGTGAAGCCAAAGGTCAGGGAAAGCTAAGCGCTCCAAGAATAAGTCAGGGTCTTCGTCCCAATCAGATTCTACAGGAAAGTTCTGAAAAGAAGCAATCGGGTGGAAGAGGTAGCTGGTGTACCAGTCCCACAGACTTGATAGCCATTCTAAGTTATTGGCATTGACTTCGTCATTATTGTTGTTGCGCCTTCTCTTTCTTCTCAAAGTAATCAATTAGTAAACCATGTCCAAGGTATGTACTGAGAAACAGGGCTGGGTGTGAAGAGTAAAACATCCAGTCTGCCCTTACCCATGAAGCCAGTGTGGTTGTATTGGAATATCTCAACAATTTTAAGCTATATTCATAAAAGCTATCTAAGTAAGGTAGCTGTAAAAAGCCCAACACAGGTAGCCAGGAAATAATTAATAGAGAATTATATGTTCCTAAAGTGCTTATGAGAACCACAAATCGCTTTATGGTAGCTCCTTGTGTAATAAATAAGTCCATCCAAGCCATAAGATTAACCAGAACCAAGCTTAAAACAAACAGATCATTTACCTCAGGTTGTAATGAGCGCAAAAATGAATCCATGGCCTGAAGTGATATAAATTCGCCTGTGTGGTTTCCATATCTGTAAATTCCTTCAGGAGTTCTAAGTATGTATGATGGCATATTATATATGCCAATATCTGTCATGTAACTCTTGTTGTCCCAATTTTCTACATTAACAAAAATAAACTCAACTCTTCCAGTAAACTTTATACTTAGTGCAGAGAAGAAAGCTGGGGGTTGGTCAAGGTTTGCAAATAGGTATATTTTTAACCAATATTGATCACTTTTATTCCATTCTTCTTTCAAATGTTCAGCATTATAAATGGTTTTGATCCGAGAAGCTGCATGAGCAGTTATCCATTTAAAAATATGCTCTACTTCAATCTTGCGTCCACTGTACTCTTTAAGCATGACTTTCCCTTTTGAAGTACTTGTTTGTGGAACAGACATAATGAGTGTGGATCGTACCCAGCCTCTTCTCCTGCAATATCTATAAGAGAGGAAACTGTGAGTAAACAGCTAGGCTGTAGTGCAAACAATTTATCTTCCCTGATACATTTATTTAGCACCTCTCACCCAAACCGAATAATTTCCAAATAATCAAAAAGTGGTACCACTACTTAGCGGCTGTGAAAAGCAAGCTTTGTTTTTGTAGTTTGTTTGCTTTGTATTTTTCTGTGTTTCTTTCTTATTAAAAGATAAAGTGTATCTTGAAAAGTCTCCAAGTCAAAGGAATCAGCAAATACTTCAGCATCTCTTATTTACCTACAACTGTATTATACGCTAAAATCCAGAAGATAAGAAAATAATTCATGCTCAGAAGGAATTTAAATCCTATTAAGGAGACAAAACAGAGACAAAACTATATATTCAGAATTTAAAATCCTATTAAGAAGACAAAACAGAGACAAAACTGTATATATAACTGTATATATAATAATGCAAAAGAAGTTCAAAGAAGGGAATATCATTAAGAGTTTGAGCTGGTGCAGATTTCATGAATGGTTTAGGAATTGAGTTAGGTCTTGAAGGATGGCTAGAATCCAGATGGGTGGAGAAAGAGAAGAAAACAGATTATTCTAAGGCCCAGTCACTGGTTTGGTACAAGCTCCTTGAGGGTAGAGTCATGCCTACCCATTTAGTTAACAACTACCACAATGCCTGACTGCTACAAAGTAATCTGCACAAAAGCCAACCAAGAAAAGAGCAACTGCAAACCCCATGTATTTTTGTATTCTCTTATTTCTTCAATGAAGATTATGAAGAAGAGTATTTAACACAGAGGAACAAAAACAGGAAGTATTTACATTAAGAGGTTCAGTTCAAGAATGATCCCCATTTTACAGTAGAATAAATTCAGAAGAATTGAACTAAAATTCAATCATTCGTTCAGATTTATCCAGTAGGATCATGACTCTCTTCTTTTGGAAATCTATTGATAGGTTCTTGCAAGGAGACCTGTGATACCCATATTCCCTTAAAAAAACTAGGTAATGAGTGAAAAATACTGAAAAATGAAAACAGCTGTTTTATCACAATAAAGAGATTATAAGTGAAAATTTTTTTTTTATTTTTAAATTTTTAGTTATTTTATTTGAATAATAAGAGAAAGGGTCTTGCCCTGTCACCTAGGCTGGAGTACACTGATGCAATCATAGTTTATTGCAGTCTTGAACTCCTGGGCTCAAGTGATCCTCCTGCCTCAGCCTCCTTGGGTAGTTAGGACCACATGTGCACGCCACCATGCCAGGCTAAGTTTAAAAAAAATTTTTTTGTAGAGATGGGGGTCTCTCTACATGACCTAAAGCCATGTTGCCCAGGCTGCCCATTGTTTTTAGTTTTAGTGTATTTTTTCATGTATCACACAGGAGAGTTAATCTTTTGTTTTTAAAAAGTATTTTTTCCCTCAAAACCTACCATGTGAAATTTTTAAGTAAAATTTACCTCAATAAAGTTGTAAAAATGACAGTCTACCACATGGATACGTTTTGTTACAGATTTGTATATGAATAGTAATAAATATCTGACTTCTCATTTTGCTACTCAGAATATTGATGTAAAAATCATAGATGTTATGCTTTACTTAGCATGGATTATATTTCATTAAATAAGCATATTACACATCACATGATCAGATGAAGAGAGAAAAGTCTTGACGTAGGTAGCATATGGCTTTATAATGATAATTTGACTAACTTTATCTCAGAGATTTTGTGATACAGTTTAAGACGAATGAAGACAACATGCTGTCTTAAGACAAGGCTAGTGATGACTCTGGAAAACTGTCTAGGTGACTCAAAATCACAGACCATGACTCTTAGCTTTTTGTTGAGTTGATTCACTTCCTTAATAAGATAGATTCCATTAATATCATTACTGTTTTAACTGAAATGGTCTGAAAAGTATATATTCCTAAAAAATAAGTGTCTCCTATTCAATGCAAAATAATAATTCATGGACACGAATTCTGTTTTTACCCCATCCCAAAAAAGTGACAAGTCAAATGCACATGGACAACTGTCTTATTTATATCTTAAATATCTTTAAGTATCTTTAATGTTCTCATTGCACATGATATTTGTGATGACACATTTCAACTCTTGGCCATTCATTTTATCTTCCTACTGTGGCCTCTGACTTGTGTCATGAATTAAATGACAGTCTTTCTGACAGAAAACTTACTTTGTAAAATGAACAAGTTCTTAGTGCAGACATTTCTTCATATAAGAAAATGAACATATTATGTGCTCTCTTTTCAGTTCAAAGCTAATAGTTTTATCATTCCAGACAGAGTAATGTTATATTACCTTATATCAATATAAAAACTTTTATTGCCAATTCAAAAAAACTTTTTTTACAATCTGAATAGATTCAATGACAATACCATTAAAATATCCTCTAGTTTTAAAACTAAACCTTTTGCGTTCTCTTAAGAGACCTTTTGGGATTTCTTAGAGAATTTTAAGACTAAAAATGATAGGAAATATGGCTTGTGAGTTTTGGTATTCCAGTTTCTGATGTGACACGTTGTATTTAAAAAGAAGCTGGGCTGGGTGGCTCACACCTGTAATCCCAGCACTTTGGGAGGCCAAGGCAGGCGAATCACTTAAGGTCAGGAGTTTGAGACGAGTCTGGCCAACATGATGAAACCCTGTCCCTACTGAAAATGCAAAAATTAGCTGGGCATGGTGGCACGCACCTGTAATCCCAGCTACTTGGAAGGCTGAGACACGAGAAATCACCTGAACATGGGAAGCTGAGGTTGCAGTGAGCTGAGATCACGCCACTGCACTCCAGCCTGGGCAACAGAATGAGACATCTCAAAAAAAAAAAAAAAAAAAAAAAAAGAAAGAAAGAAAGAAAAAGAAACCTTAATATTTCTGTTTATATATGCTGTTTTTTCAGATAAAGTCATTAGCCGCCTTGGCTTTCCTGGCTCTCTCTGCAATCCCCCGTTTTTTTCTCCTTCCCCGGTTTCTTCCACAGGCTGCCAACCCTGACACTCCTGCCATAAGGCTTCCTATTTACCACTCAGCTCCTGCAATTCCCATGTCCTCTGTCTTCTCTTTACTAACCCCATCTCCCCCAACTCTCTCCACACATCTATACCACCTCATCTCCTACTTTCTCAAAAAAAGAACAGAGTATGAACCTCACAGGAAAAGTCCTCTGAAATCAATCTGTTGCTTAGGGAATGAGAAGAGGTAGAACCAGGCAAGGCCACTCCTGCTGGGTATATGGCGGAAGAAATTAAAGCTGCCACAACTAGACAGAGTCAGAAGCTGCTCAGAAGTGGTAGTCCTGAATGTTCTCAAGGGAGCTGCTGTGGTTTGGTTATGGTTTGTCTGTCCCCACCAAACGTCATGTTGACATTTTCTTCCCAGTGTGGCAGTGTTGAGAGGTGGGGCCTAGTGGGAGGTATCTGGGTCATGGAGGTGGATCCCTCATGAATGCCTGGTGCTGCTCTCAAGATAATGAGTTCTAGCTCTGGCAAGACTGAATTAATTCTCATGGGAATGGAGTAGTTTCTTGAGAGTGGGTTGATATAAAGCCACAGGCCCTTCACATGTGCCCACTTCCCCTTTGACTTTCTCTACCATGTTCTGGCAGCACAGAACCCTCACCAGAAGCTGAGCAGATGCTGGCAGCATTCTTCTTGTAGAGCCTGCAGAACTGGGAGCTAAATAAATCTATTTTCTTTATAAATTACTCAGCCTCAGTATTCTTATAGAGCAACACAAAACAGACTAAGGCAGGAGCTAAACAGGTCAGGAACGTATAGCTGTACAGTGGGACTAGCACACTGAAGTCAGCTGCCCAGAGGCCACCCCAGAGAAGGGACTACAGTCAAAGAACGCAGCACAGAGAGAGGAGCATAGAGTTTTGATATTTTTAAAACTCTAAAATCAAGATGATGACTCAATTACTCAAAATGTGATTAAAACACTTCCTGAATAACACTATTCTCTGCCCACTTACACCCTGCAAATTCTGAACACTCTTTTCTGTATCTCTAAATTTTGTTCTTCTATATCTCTATAGTCATCAAAAGAAGAAAAAAATGACCCTGACTAGGCATAGCTTCTATGGCAAGAAAGTTCTTATTCCAGTTGGAGGACTTTCCAAATAAGGAGTCATGGACACATTATTGGAACTGGTACAAGTCACTGTGCAACAAAATCATTTTCTGATGAAACTGAAGATAAGTAGAAGTACTTTTAATAACAAAAACTATAGCTACAATCAACAAAAAAGCAAAAAAAGTTACTCAAAAAAATATTGCTTCAATTGTAAATAAGAGTAGGATTATTTGAAGATGAAGGATTTAGAGGAAAATATCTAGAGCTAGCTTTTATGTATCTCTTCACCAATCCTCAGCTAATACAGAATCAGAGCTTTTCAAAAGAAAAGCTAAACAAATTTGCACTAAAAGCCACTGGACTGAATTATGACACTTCTGATGCACTCTGATTTATAAGATTACACTAAAAAATTATTCTTTCAGTTTTCAAGTTTAACAGATTGTTTTTATTTTGTGCTTTTGAATTCTTTATTATCTAATAACATATTAGACTTTAATGTGTTCAACTTTATATTTTTTAAATGTGTTTTTATTTGATGTTTTCTAATATATGTATAAACTATAATGTTTTGAAATGTATTATTTAGTTCCACTGATTTTTTAAAAATACATTCTGAGTATTTTAAAAGAAGATAGTGATATTAATAGTGAATTTTGGCATAACTAAAAAAATCAATATATCGAGCTTTATCATTTGTTCTAGTATTGTAACAATTGGTGAGGGAAAAAAAGACCTTTCATTTAGACTCTGTTTGGTAATGATGGAATCAGATCAAATACTAAGTCTGGTAAGTGAAGGCTGGAGATCAGAATGATTTCCTTTTCAAAAGAGCATTAAGACTTAAGCTATCTCATACATTTCAACAAAAGACAGTGGGATGTGATTAAGATTATGTGGTTACCAGCCTGGGCAACACAGTAAGACTTCATCTCTATAAAAAAAAAAACTAAAGAAAGGAAAAAGAAAAAAAGAAAGAAATTAGCCAGGTGTGGGTGGTGCATGCATAGAGTCCCAGCTACTTGAGATGCTGAGGTGGGAAGATCTCTTGAGCCCATCCATCAGCTGGAGGTTGCAGTGTGCTATGATCACACCACTGCTCTCCAGCCCGGGTCCTGGGTCACAGAGCCAAATCGTCTCCAAAAAAAAAAAAAAAAAAAAAAAAGATTTTTGTGGTGAAGATGAGTAAGAGAGCTTTGCAGGTAGATGTGAGTTAAGAGATGCAGGAACTTCCCTCCTATTCCCAACTCTTATGGGAACTCCTATCATCGATTTCACCCTTTATTACTAGTGGGCAAAACAAGGGTTCTGAGTAGAAGAGAAGTAAATGTAAGGCTAAGGAAAGGAGGTACAGTAATAGTTTAGGAGAGTTTTCTACAACCAATGGGTTTCCCATTACAGCTAACACATATAAAAGATGTAAATCAGGCATATCTACCTACATTAGAAACTAGCTAATATTGTAGAGTTTTGACATATATACAGTATGCCTCCCCCTCCACACAAAACATGCTGCACATGCTAATCTTTTCATTAAATATTCGCCAAATGGAAAACTGAATGAATGAGTCTAAGTTATAATTTGGTAGCACAAGAAATGGGGGAAAAAAAGGCATTTCAAAGAAGAAATAATGGAATAATAAAACAAGAAATAATGTGACAGACTGAATACTGGAAGTGATGACAAAAAACAAAACATAAACAAAAACATCTCTGCAGATTCTTATTTGAGAAAATGGGGAGAAAAACCAGTGAAGGACAGAAAAAAGAAAGATAGAAAGGGCACATGGTTGATTAAAGAAAAAGAGGATGAATCTGATTTCAGATACTAGGTTTCAGGGAAAAGAATATATTTAGGGATAGTTGCAGAACAAATGGAAATGAGCAAAGAAATGCAAACTAGAGGTCAGAATGATAGAAAAAGATTTAGATCAGCACAGAGATCTAAATCTAAATCTCTTTGGAAAAGAAAGTTGAAAGGACTAAAGACACAGTCTTAAGAGATATTTTCAGTAGATAGAACACAGAGGAACCAGAGAAAGGGACAGGGAGAGAGAGGGAGATAAAGCAGATAAAGATAACTGCCAGTTTATCAAAAACTATTAAACAAGCACCTGAGAGGCCAAGTGTGGCGGCTCACGGCTATAATCCCAGCACTTTTGCAGAGCAGGCGGATGACCATCCTGGCCAACATGGTAAAACCCTGTCTCTACTAAAATACAAAAAAATTAGCCAGGCGTGGTGACAGGTGCCTGTAATCCCAGCTTCTCAGGAGGCTGAGGCAGGGGAATCCCTTGAACCCATGAGGCGGAGGTTGCAGTGAGCCGAGATTGCACCATTGAACTCCAGCCTGGGCAACAGAGCAAGACTCCGTCTCAAAAAAAAAAAAAAAATCAAGTACCTGTGTAACTAACAGTGTGCTAAACATTATCATAAGCTTTCAGTTCAAGCAGGCTTCTAATATCATTGTCCTTTTTAAACAAGAAAGACCCTGGTCAGGACTCAAATTCTAAGAATTGTCTAATCAACTTACCTGGGATCACTGGAACAGTTAAATGTGCCTGTACGTATTCCAAATCTTGACACCTTTTTACCATTTTCTCCCAGTGAATTTTGCCCACCAAGGGACTTCTGTCATTTGCTATGACCTATACCCAAAAAAAGAGAAAAGAAACTTGAATCACCTAAAATACTCAAATCAACCATTTATAGGAATATAATTTCACTTAAAAAAAAAGAAGATATTCTGTTCCCAGTTCTTATTTACTGTATCATCATATTATCATTACAATTCTTATAGAAGGAGCAATATCCAATAGGAAAAAGACTTAAAACACTGAAAAATAAATTAAACTCTCCCCACACTCTGTGGTGGTTACAAAGAGGAGGAGGGAGTCAAAACTGTATTAAAAAGTTAGCCACAGCCAGTGGCTCACACCTGTAATCCCAGCACTTTTGGAGGCCGAGGCAGGCAGATCACGAGGTCAGGAGATTGAGACCATCCTGGCCAACATGGTCAAATCCTGTCTCTACTAAAAATGCAAAAATTAGCTAGGCGTGGTAGCACATGCCTATAATCCCAGCTACTCAAAAGGCTGAGACAGGAGAATTACTTCAACCAGGGAGTCAGGAGGTTGCAGTGAGCCAAGATCATGCCACTGCACTCTAGCCTGGGCAACAAGAATGAAACTCCATCTCAAAAAAAGAAAAGCTAGCCACATTCTCCACCACATGGCCTCTTCTAATTAAATTACACAGGAGGGAAATGGTCCTTGGAATAATTTCTCTTTGCTCTGAAAAGAAAATTTTAAATAATAATCCAAATAAAGCTTACTGAAAATTATCACATGTAGATTCAACAAGTTCAAATTTCACTTTTTAAAAAGTATAATTATGGAGCCAAGAGTCAAACCATGTTTTCTATTAAAGGATGCTTTGACTAAATCCAGAAATACTACCACTTCTATGGCTTTTTGCTTAACAATCATGAATGGCTCTAACATATAAGAAGAATTACCATAATGAATTTTACATTATTGAACTTGTACTTCAAATTTGCAAGAGCTTTCAAACACAATTAGGATTAGGAAAAGAAAAAGTTTTTTTTTTTTTTTTTTTGAGACAAGAGTCTCACTCTGTTGCCCAGGCTGGAGTGCAGTGGTGCGATCTCGGCTCACTGCAACCTATGCTTCCCGGTTCAAGTGATTCTCCTGCCTCAACCTCCTAAGTAGCTGGGACTACAGGCGACTGCCACCACGCCCAGCTAATTTTTGTATTTTTAGTAGAGATGGGGTTTCACTATATTGGCCAGGCTGGTCTCGAACTCCTGACCTCGTGATCCACCTGCCTCGGCCTTCCAAAGTGCTGAGATTACAGGCGTGAGCCACCACGCCTTAGAAAAAGATTCTTAAGAAAAGAAAAACAGGCCAGGTGTGGTGGCTCACTCTGTAATCCCAATATATTGGGAGGCCGAGGCAGGTGGGTCACTTGAGGCCAAGAGTTCAAGACCAGCCTGGCCAACATGGCAAAACCCTGTCTCTACTAGAAATACAAAAATTAGCCAGGTGTGGTGGCAGGCACCTGTAGTCCCAGCTACTCAGGAGGCTGAGGAATGAGAATCACTTGAACCTGGGAGGTGGAGACTGTAATGAGTTGAGATCGTGCCACTGCACTCCAGCCTGAGTGACAGAGCAAGACTCTTAAAAATATATAGATATAGATTATATATACATGTATATAAACCTTCAAAATGTGTCATGACTTCTCTTATTTATAAATGTCAGCCTTTCTAATCATTAACACCTTTTCCCTTTATTTCCTAATCTTCCTGCCTTTAATGAAGGCAGAATTTCAATGCAGATACCAGTAAAAACCAAAAACCATTAAAAACAAGACCATAAAAATAACTAAAGGGGAAGTTAAAGGAAAGCCAAAAATGTCTAAAGTCATCATGAAACCATCTGTTTAAGTCCAGGGTATACAGGCCAAGTTTATTTTCATAAATGTTATATTACTGATACTATACAATTCAAAATTACAGCATTATACTCTGGGAGCTTCTAATCTTTCTAGGAGAAAGGACCCTTTTCACAATCACAAAGCCTCCAGGAAGTGAAGTTCCAGGTGGGTGTGTAAAATGAGTGCTGACAGTCAACTCCTTGGGAGAGGCAAGAGGTGGTGCAGCCACCTCATCTGTGGCCACTCTGCTAGAACGTCTAGCAAATGTCAGAGGGCAGCAGAAGAGACACATGGTGATAACAAGTGACTTGAAGTTCACTTTATGTGCCAAGTAACCCCTGTGACATTCCACTACCATCCTCATACTTACAGAGGCACACATGGATACATAACATCTTATCACTTAACTTTGAAGCTTAATGAATATACATGTACAATTTAGGGCATTAAGCAAATGGTTCTGATATTACTTTTTTTTGTTAAGAGACAGGGTCTCACTCTGTTCCCCAGGCTGAAGTGCAGTGGCTCAATCATGGCTCACTGCAGCCTCAAACACCTGGCCTCAAGTGATCCTCCCTCCTCAGCCTCCCAATTGTTGGAATTACAGGCATGAACCACTGTGCCCAGCCATGGTTTTGATAGCACTTTTTAATTAAAACAAGTGGTCTTATTGAGACAGATACAATTTATTCAAATACTCAGATAGTTGAACTAACCAGGAGGAAGGCAATTTGGGGACACAGACTTAATAGGTGAAAGCTCTTTTGAAAGATGCTCACACCAGTTACTCTACCCAGTAAGTCTCTAGCTTTTACATTTTTCCATGGTCCAGAAGTACTTTGTAAGTTTTACCTAGAAGGCTGGGCATGGTGACTTATACCTTTAATCCCAGCACTTTGGGAGGCTGAGGTGGGTGGATTACTTGCAGTCAGGAGTTGGAGACACGCCTGGCCAAAATGGTGAAACCCTGTCTCTATTAAAAAACAAAAGTTAGCTGGGCATGGTGGCACACACCTGTAATCCCAGCTACTTGGGAGGCTGAGGCAGGAGAATCGCTTGAACCTGGGAAGCAGAGGTTGCAGTGAGCTGAGATGGTGCCACTGCACTCCAGCCTGGGCAACAGAGCAAGACTCTGTCTCAAAAAAGTTTTACCTAGAAAATCAGGAAGATCCAACAAAGCAGGCTACTGCGGCCTCTTCTTTTTTTTATTTTTTATTGCTACCACTCAAGAATCAATCTGGTAGTTCTTTTGGTAAACTAATCAAAGAAATGTTTAACTTATTTTTCAGATTACTCAGGAAGATTAAGAAGTGTCTGTGCAATCATACTACCATACTTTCTACTCTTTGCTCTCCTTTAAAAATAACTCCCTTTTCAGGCATTGTCCCATTTCTTGATCAAGGATGCAAATAACTCAAACATTTCAGGTCTGTGTGCATAATGACACTGCTTCAAGGAGTTCAGAGGTTGCCTAGCCAGTGTAAATATTTAGTTCCTAAGTCTAGAGGCATCTTTCAGTGAAGACCCTGTTCACTGCACAGGTATCTTTGAGCATGTGATAAGAGCTCCAATGTTAGGAAAAGAAGGAGGAATGAGAGAGAGTTGTTCCCAGGTATCTCCTGGTTCCAACAGAGACAGCAGAAGTGAGTAAAAAGAATTGGAAACATACCTGGGGCAGGTACAAGATAATGTTCAATGCCAGGGCCTTATTTATTCAGCAACCTGTTCTAGCATTTGTTTTTGAAGAGTTTAAGGATCCCTGACTGACAGAGCTACACAAAAATGAAAAATCCTCTGGGCATTGCATGAAAGCTTTTCATATTACTTTATAGCTATATTTATGCAATTAGAAATTGCTTTGTCCAAAGTCCTATATAGTTTTAGTTATATAATTCAACTGAAGGTTTAGCATATATTAAATTTGGTGGATTCTGAATTAACCAACCACTATAAAAAATGCTAGTATTTTCACAAAACAACTCATCTGGCTGAGTCACACAGCACAACAAAATATTCTCAGTCTAATATATATATATATATATATATATATTATATATATAAAATATACATATATAATATATATATAAAATATACATATAAAATATATATATAATATATATACACATATATGCACATACACACATACTATGTCATACCAGTAACAGTCCCCAGTTTACAGCTCATATCCTAGAAGTATGATTCTGAGTGACATTCATATGGCTGGTCTCATTAAAAGGGGGAGACATTTTCCTCAGCAGCTCAGGAAGGAACATTCTATGTGGGGGAACATTTTCAAAGACTAGAACAAAACTGGACAAAGCACAGCTTGAGTTCCAGGTCTGGAACAGACTTGACAACACAGGCTAGAAGTGAAGCAATCTTTCCATCCCCCTTTCCCAGGGTATCTGCCTCTCTAACTGGCATCTAACACACTTGCTCACCACTGTAGTCCTTGCAGCTAATATAGTGCCCAGCCCATATGGGTGCTCAATAAATATTTATGTCAAACCAAACGATTTCAGCTTTGTACAGTTTAATAACTCATTCTTCTAGTTTTGATTACACAGAGTCTCTAAAGGAAAAACTCTTAAGTTTTTGATTTCTGTTATAATCAAGGTCCCTTCCTCAGCAACCTGTCACCGGGATGTTTTCTGGACACCGAAAAGTAAGAAATAAGTAATTTAGAATCTCCTTGAACAACACTATTGCCTAGGAGCAAAGATAAACAGTGGCATAAATAGTACCTTGCTATGCAACTGCACATCAATGTTCTTGACCTCAGACACAAAGATGTCTAATTCAGTGCATTTTAAAATGCCCATTCTTTCAAGGTGGGGTTTAATACTGATCAAAACATGTGGCATACGCCTTTCAATATTGTTAATCTCCATACGATAACATCAGGTGTAGTTAAATAACTTAACTCCTTGGAATAACAAGAGTGTTGTGCTATGATATTTTCTGCATTTGTCAGTATTTCATTATAATAGACTCTACTGCTCTACTTTCAAAATCATAAGCCAACCTAATACATGCAAACTATATAAAACCATTAAGAGGGAGGAAAAGTGATTAACAAAAACAAAACAGTGGTCTTTTAATTTTTTTGTATTCTTACTTTATGAGTTTATAAATGCTTATACCAAGATAAAGTGGCTTGTTATGTGTTTCACCTCCATAGCAGCGTCAAATACAAAATAAGTAATTTAGAATTTCCTTGAACAAAACTATTGTCTAGGAGCAAAGATAAACAAGTTTAAAATCAGCTATTAACTCTTGTCAGCCAAACAGGAAATATATTGACAGAATACTTCAGTAAATATTGACCCAAAGCTTTACTTTAAATCATATGATGCTTCTCACTGCTACCTCAATTCCAGTGACTTTAAATTCCGTATGATGCAACACAGCCAGTAGGGAACAAATATGTCCTTCTTTGAACTATGACAAAAGTCAAAACAGAGAAACAGAAATGTTAAGAAGAGGATAAATCCATAAAACCCATAAATTATGCTAACTTCTCCATTTCAGAAGCCTATCTACTATGCCAACTGCCTCTCTGACCAAGGGTCTTTTGAAAAAATAGTAACCATCTTCTATCTGTGATGCTATGAAGACTGGGGCCGAAGAATCCACAAAACTGTTAAATGAATAGCTAATGAAAGATATGAGCTTAGGTTAGGGACAAAGCAGAAAAACAATGTTAGAAATAACTTAGAAAAAGAAGACGTGGTTCTTCATGTCTTACATAGTGTGTCATTGGTAAAGATGTTTATGTCTGTTGCTACCTTGAAAACTAAAATTTAGTTCTGTTCACATTACAGAGACTATATGTAGAATGGACCTGGAAAAACTTGAAAATGTGAAGAGGACTGAACTGGCTGGCATCTGTGCATCTTCATCTATGAAAACACTCCTCATAGACTTAAAACAAATGACAGAGAACAAATTAGTCAGCTTCTTCTAAAATACAGTAGCCTCCCCTTATCCTCAGTTTCACTTTCTGCAGTCAACTGAGTTCAAAAATACTACATACAATTAGATATTCAGAAAGCGAGACACCACATTTACATAAATGTTATTTCAGTATATTGTTATAATTGTTCTATTTTATTATTAGCTGTTGTTGTTACTGTACCTAACTTATACATTAAACTTTATCACAGGTATGTATGTATAAGAGAAAACATAGTATATATACAGGATTTGGTACTATCCACGGATTCAGGCATCCACTGGGGATCTAGGAACATATGCCCCTCAGATAAGGGGGGGGGGACTACTGTAAACAGAAAAGGACAACAATTCAAATTGTTAAAAATTGAATTCTTGAAAGTTATCCTTTACCATAGATTAAAATATATGATCTTCTGAAAGAATGGCAAGCAATGGAGACAATATTTCTCTTCTGTTTCTAGCAGATATTTTCAATGTTAAACATAGCTTTAAAAAAAATACAATCCTCTTTTAAGGGCTTAAAAAGGGTAGCTGTGCTGATTAGCTTAGCTGGTTAGTTCACAGTGCCAAGGACAGAGTTTCAATCTCACTCTTCTCAGTTGTCCTGCCAGAGATTGTTCTTTCAGACCAGGCCAGCCATTTGACAGATATAAGCCACTGGCCCCAAGGAACACAAGCCAGACAGTGGTGGTCAGTTGACAGATATAAGCCATTTGACAGATATAAGCCACCAGCCCCAAGGAACTCAAGCCAGACAGCAAACCTTGAGGTAAAATTAAGTAGGTGTCCTACTGCATCATTTACATACACAGAAAACCATAGAAATACATTCTCTTTTTCTTAAGAGCCATTTTTCAACTATTAATACCTATGGAGTTTAAAAATATTTTCAGAGAAAAATAATTTAGCAACTAGAATTTATAATGGTACCATTTATTATCATTATTTGTTCTTCGCTTCATTCAAGTGTCACCTTACCAGAGAATTCCTTGCCACTCTCATTTCCTTAATCTGCATATTTTTCTTCTTAGTACTTTCTAATGACTGATGTTATAGTAAATATTTATTTATTTATTTTTTGGAGATGGAGTCTCACTCTGTTGCCAGGCTGGAGTGCAGTGGCACAATCTCTGCTCACTGCAATCTCCACCTCCCAGGTTCAAGTGATTCCCCTGCCTTAGCCTCTCAAGTAGCTGGGACTACAGGCATGTACCACCAAACTCGGCTCATTTTTTGCATTTTAGTAGAGATGGGGTTTCACCACAGTGGCCAGGATGGTCTCGATCTCCTGACCTCATGATCCGCCCACCTCAGCCTCCCAAAGTGCTGGGATTACGGGGGTTAGCCACCGCGCCTGGCCTTAAGTATTTATTTATTTGGTGTCTGCCTCTACCAACTGGAATGTGAGCTGCCTGACACAGCAAGGCCTTAGCTTGGTATGTGTTTCTGGTATATCTTCAGGGCCCAGAACAGGGCCTGCCTGGCACACCCACATCTGCTGAAGAAACTTTTGATGAATTCTGTCAAATATTTATTACAGGAGTTTAATTCATGGATATCTTTAACAGGACATCAAAATCAGTAGATCATTTGCAAGCCAAGAACATACTGCTAACTAGTGAACCAGAATTTATTTGTTGTCTATAGACTAAATCCTATATAGCAAAAGAACTCAAGACTTCAGACATGGCCCTTCCAAGTTTCAAAGGTGTGCAACATCTTCACCATTTATTTCCATGGGATTAGTCAATGTGGGTGACAAACATTTAGACACTGAACACAAGGCAGTGGGACTGGCTACTCAACTCATTCTCAGTAATAAAATCTCAAATTATCAAAACCAGTGTCTTTCTCAATCAGACTATGAGCAATGAGTACCAGATCCTTTTTATTTGGGTAGGAAAAGATAAAAGATATAAAAATCAAAAAGAAAAGAGAAATGAGTACAAGAGAAAAGAAATGGAACAACAATATACTTATAAATTAAAGCTTTAAAAAAGCTACAGCTTATTTTTCAACTCCAATTAACTAAACTAAAATAAACTAAATAAACTAAACATAGAAATAAACTAAAAATTAAATGGATAATGTATAGACTACACCCATACCCTTCCATTCTCTCTCCCATTGCTGAACTTAAAAACTACTGAATTAGATTATCTGGAAGGTAAAAGGACAAAAGCAATAGGAAGGTTACAATAAAGAAAGGCCATGGATAAACAACGTAATCTCTAGAAGAATTCCCAAACCTCAACCCTTTAGCACAGTGGACTACTGTACTATTCCATCCTCTTTAGATGTATATGTATTTATCTGAGGCCATGTGCAGCAGAAAAATCTACCCATTCACAATCATACTGCTAGTCAGTGACAGTACCAGACCTGCAACTAAGGTCTCTGAACTCAAAGCTTTTTCTACCATGTTCTGCAGTCTTTGCTCTCAGAAAGAAAAATGAAGAAACTATTTTAATTTTCATGCCCTGAATCAAACTTTGCCCACTCCAGTGTGAAATGACAAGAGTACCAGAAAAGAAATTAGAAGACTTGGGATTTCATCCTGGTTCAATATTACCAACTAGTTCCATGACATTTGGCAAGCCACTTCACCTCTCAGAGTCTCAGAAAGGGTTAGGCTGATATAATTTCCAAGCTTCAGCCATTCACAGACTACATTAATAATTTTGGCCACATTCATGCTGTTAGTTTACTTGATATGTCACTTTAAATGAATGCACAGTTTTAAAATGTAAGTAACTTTAGTCCTGTCCTAAGCAATATTTATGAAATTTACATGTTCATATAATATAGATTTTTCTAATTTACATTAAACTATGTAAATGATAATGTGCTGCCACTTACCATAAATCACGTCTTGGAAAGTATAAAATATTTTTTCTAAAACTCTAATATGCTAATTAAGTCTCACAGTTTTGCTATCATAAAAACAAGGTGTATAAAAAGGTTAAAAAGTATAATCTCATCATGAGTTACGTAATGAGCACCCGCACCATTTTCCACACGGTCACAAAGTTGGCTATTTCCCTAATACAATTATTCCTTTACTTTTACTTTAGGGTTCTTACACAGAAAAATTATTCAGGCCACTGAATCAAAAACTGGAGATAAAAACCGAGAGAAACAGAGCAAATCGTTAAATAAAAGGGATATATATGTGTATTTCTCAATTCAACGAGGTCCAATAATTAAAATAGATTTGCATTTCCGGATTCTAAACAAAAAGTTGACCCTCATCTGCCAACTTTCTCTTTCCCACTACTCAATTTTCATTTTCCTCAGTCTCCAAAACCTTTTTAAGAAGATACTAGAGCCTCCCTAAGAGAACTGAGTTATGTGTGAGAAATAAGACACAAATACACGGAAGTGTCACTGGCTGATATATACTATTTAGTAAAAGCAATTTTTTTAAGGTTCTCAAATTATCAAGAACTATCACTGCTTTTCATACCTGAACCAGCCAGATGCCATCTTTTGTGTCTTCTACAAGCTCATAGAAGTGCATTTCACCACTGAAATTGGTACTAGAAACAGATTCGGATGCTTCTTCTTCTTTGAGAGCAGAATAGAGCTCACCCTCCATCAAGTCACCTGAAGAAAGAAAAAGAATAATACTAATAAGGTTGCAAACATCCTGGATTCCCAATTTCAGTAATTCCATTTTTTACACTGTTAAGAATCATGTTATTGTACTTTCATTGTATTCTGGAGACAAGAACTACTAGTAGAACCTGAGTATACCCACTTAAGAGTCATACATTCAGTAAATACGTATTAAGAACTTACTGTGTGTCAGGCAAAAGTGAACAAAATAGACAAAAATCCATCTTTTATAGAATAGGGCTTACATTTTAGTGGGGTTATCACATAGTTATTAGGAAATTACTGAATTTGTACCAGTCCAAAAAGGCATCATCTTATTAATTATTTAGCTTCGTGTATGACATATCCAGGCTTCATACAAATTTTTAAACAGTATGGCTTATATGCTTCTTATTTAAAAGATTTAGAACTGGGTTCACAGAACTTGTCATCAGTCCTGCTTAAAAGAGCAACAGCGTTTGTATGACTTGGAGGTTAGAACTTTACCAGTTAGAACAAACTCCACATTCATATACAAATTTACAGTGTAAATTTGTATCATTAAACAAATTAACATTAAATGTACCATTAAACAAAAGGAAAGGAAAACGCTAAGCTCAAATTATTTTAACTTTCACCTTAAATACTAAACAGTGAGAAGTCAAGCACTGTACCATGATAGCAGCAAAACCATTCATAATAAACATGTCTTAAAGTTAAACTGCCATACCATGAGTTTTCTGCCATAAAATGTGATTTGAGTCATACTTCTGTGGGCTGTGTGTCTTTAAGTTATAGGTGGACTCCTAATACATTCAAAGTGCCAAGTATTTGCAGGCCCAAAAGAAGGCAATAATAAATAGCAGTCAAAAGAAAAAAATATGTGTGATCAAACTATTTTCCATAAAAAAAATGATTTGGTTTTAGCAGTTAAGACACTTCTCATCTCTAAACCAAGAGAGTTTATTTATTAGAGATCTTACTCTAGTTACTCCATTTCTTCCCCCATTGTAGAAATAAGAATCACCATAAACCAGTCAGTAAACAAGGGGCAAGAATAATACATGACTGTATATTTTCTCTCAAGAAACATTTATCGCTTTTGCAGAGTGGGTTCCTCTCCTCTACCCTAATAGTGAGATATGAGTTTTATAATCCGAAACCTACAAATATCCAAGTGTTAAACTACTAGCAAGCTCATATTCTTGTCTATCACACTACATGTCTATAGAGTACTAAAGAAGGAAAAGATTTGTCTTGTAAAAGACACAGCTGACAGAAATACCTGAAACAACAAAAAAGATAACCATCAGTTTCAACTGCTTCCTACAGCAACCCAGAAAGCCTTTCTCAAATTACATTCTACTTTCAGGAAGTATATCCAAAGACATGCTTTGTACAGCAGTTAAAAAAATTAACCATATTTCTCACCCAATGCTACCAAAACCAACAATTACTAAGAACACATTCTTTAAGACTTTAATATTCTCTAGCACTATTTCACTTCTATTTCTCAACCCATTAAATGATGCAAGGGTGCCTGTGACAGAGAGGACAAAAAAATTTTTTTTACATCCAAGATCCAAATTTTAAAAAATCCTAACAAAAATATAAACTCAAACAAAGCAGGGCATTTATACAATATGTTCGCTTTATTTTCACCAAACTTAAAGTCTGAAAAGCTAATACTGTATGGTGTACACTGTCTATATTCAAACTCATGATTTAATATTTAAATCCTAGGCCCAATTGCCTCTGATAGTAAGTATTCCAAAGATGTATCCCTACTCTGGGTATCTTATTATTACTATTGTAACAAATATTGCTATTGACAGACAACATTTTTGAGTTTTTCTTATGTTTTTATGAACTCAATTGACAAATAATGCTTTCCAGTTTGTGACTGGTTGATATTCCCAAATTTTGAGAAAATCACTCAACTTAGTAAACAATGCTAAGAAGCTACACTTTAAACTGTCATTTTACCATAACCTTAAAAGGATACACCAACACCCCTCCAAATAATTTCGGCCTCCTCCTCAAAACTGAGATCCGCATACTTGATTGTAGAAAGCTGGACAAAGAAACCTGGGCAGCTTTAACCCTTCCAGGGAAGGCCTCACTCTGGGGGAACAGCCAGGTACCAGGAGGTACAGGTCGTCCCCCTCTCCCAGGTGGAGGGGATCCTAGGGGAAGCCCGATACTCGCCTGACTTTTCCACCAGCTCCCGGACATCCTTCTTCTCGGGCAGCCCTGAGTAGCCCAGCCCCCGGCACTCCAAAATGGTCTTCAGCTTCTTGAAGCTCAGAGCCACCGGATCCACCAGCTGGGTGGCAAAGATGCCAGTTTCATACCACACAATGGCCTCAAAAAACCTGGCCAGGACGAACAGGACCAGGAAATAGAGGAGCAAGAAAAAAGCTTCAGCCACATCTTCCCTGGAGTATCCTCTCTTTCCAGAGAGCTAGGAATATGCGAGAGAGAAGGGTCGAGGGCGGGGGCTGCGGCTCGGGGGCAGCTTGGGCGAGGGCCCCGTGTCCACGCGCTGGCCGCCCGGCGCCGTCACTGGCCGGCCATGCCCCGCGGGGAGGCAGGTGACGGGATCCCGCGCGGGCGTGAGGCGGCGACGAGGGACGCAGAGGCTCAGAGCCTCGCGCCTGGCCTCCCAGTCAGGAAGCGACAAAAATAAAGGGGAAAAACTCAAAATCCCCATCCATTAAGCACCGAAAGGAGAGGGGCGCGGGGAGAGCTCGCGGGGAAGAACAAAACTAGGGACGCGTCCCCCCGGTGGGGGACCCTGACCCAGGTGGCGGGGTCGGCCCTCCGGTGCCGCGATCTCAAGGGGGAGGGGAAGAGACCAAAAAATAACTCAGATCCGCCCAAGAGGCGGGGATCTGGGCGGCAGGCCCGGGACTGGGGGCCGGACTCCCGCACCCGTGGGTCAGGAGGGCGCGGCGCTCGGCCGGGCCAGGCCCGGGGCCCAGCGCGCCAGGCGCGGGTAGGAGCGGTCGCCGCAGCGCCGCGCCCGAAGTCCAGGCCCCAGGCCCCGCCGGCAGCCCGGGCTCCGCGAGAAGCGCGGCGGGCACGGCGGTGGCTCCAGGTTCGCTCGAGCCGGCGGACGGGCGGCGCCTCTCAGGCGGTCGGACTCCGCGGTCCGGCCCAGGATGGGGCGTCGCGGTCTCTGCAGAGGGAATCGGTCTCGGAGGGAAAAAAAGCAAAAATAGGCCCCGAAGCCGTTCCTCTAGGCGGTTACTCAGCTGCCTCCCGGCCACGCAGCGCCCGCCTCGCTCCGATGGGCGGCGCCGGTCGCGGCCGCCGTCCCCGACACCCCCACCACCTCAGGAGGCCGCGGCCGTAGCCCCAGGAGCCGTAGACCAGCCGCGGCCGCAGCCAGAACCGAGACATAACAACTGACGTCGCGGCGAGGCGGGGCCGGGGCGGGGCCTGCATGGTGGGCCCGCAAGGGCCGAGGGCGGGGAATTCGAGGAGCCGCTGGGCTCCGGGACTGCTAGAGAGGGGTGAGAGGAGGGGCGGAGCCGCAGTCTGGGCGGGGCCTCCCCCGCCGCGCCGAAAGTTGCCTCTCCGAGTGCCTTCGCTGGGTGGTCTCACCTTTTTCCCCCGCCGATGTTTAGCAATTGAGTGTCTGAGGATTGGTCTTTGGACTGTATCACTTTGTGTATTTTTTGTTAAGATAGAGCAGTTAATTATTCTCTTAAAATCGGTAAAAATAGAAGTGTACGTTTTATGACGAATCCTGGTGAATAGGGAAAATTTTGGCACAGTTGGTTTGAGATGGTAGAAGGTAAACCCAGAAAGCAAATGTTTTGCCCCCTCTATATGAGAATGTGGCTTTGCACATGTGTGTTGGAGGAGGTTTGGCCAAAACGGGAGTTAGCGTTATACCAGGCCCAGTTGTCGCTACCAAAAGCCTTTTCCCTCCTTCAGTCTCTGGGGTGTTAAAAGCCAGCTGTGGACTCCCTGAGTTCCTAAGACAAAGGTTGTTGAGTGTTGATACGTCCAGGTGCAAAGTTCTGGGTGTTTTATTTTATGGGTGGGTACCACCAGCAAGAGGAAATTTAATAAAATGAGTCACGTGGTCAAGCATGCGATAGCCGGTTCTGTATTTATAAATTTAACCGATCTGAGCATACTCTTTACGTCAATCTCTGTGTCAGTCTTGAGGGAAGAAAGAGTTAGGTTCATAAATTGAACAAGGTTGGCTTTGACAGCCCCTTTTGATAAGGAAGGAAAAAAAAACACACTAGGAATTACAGGGAAATGTTACCATTTGTGCAAAACGGTCAACTATCCGAAACTAGGTGTGAAAGTTTTAGGAAGAAAGGGAGCGTGATCCCAGATCGTGGAGCAAGTGAGGAACAGGAAGTAAAGAATGGACTGTGAGAATGTAGCATCCAAATGGTGCCCATTTAAAATAAAGTGAACAAAGGCATTTCAGTGCCGGGCTAGTGGCAGAGGAATTGGAAGGGGATGGGCCCAGGGGACATTGAGAATCAGAGGAGGTGTAGGAATGTCCAGCCAGTTCTTGGACACTGCCTCTGTGTCTTTAGTTTCCATGTGGCTTTTTTCTCATGGCTGGCAGATCAGTGTGGGAGACTGTGTTAAACAATTCATTCTAACAAGCCTGGTCCTGACATTTCAGAATCCCTGGGCATGTCACGGTGACCCTGTGATGATATTGTTGTTCAAACCTTGACACTTAATGTGATATCCCTCACCTCAAAGGAATGTATGTACTCTCTAGTGAAGAGAGACTAAACCAAGCTCAATACAGAAGAGGGATGGGCAGGGAAAGTTGATGTATGAGCTGAGGGTGGAACGAGTCAGGCCAGAGTTCCAAATTGGAAAAATCATTAGAGTGTGGGAGGGATTAGAAAGAAGGAATTAAGGAACTCTTGAAATTTCTTGTTTGTTTCAACTGCCTTCCATCCCAACCCCCTTACTTTGTTTCATTCATGATTTAACCCACAGGAAGGATAAAAGCATTGATAAGAGAACACATTGGGTCATCTGAATATGAGAATATGGGCAAGCACATTCTCTGTTGGTGGAGGTGTACAATGTGGGTTAGAACCCCTAGGTAAAATACCTGCTCTTTGGCACAGTAATCTCTCTTCAGGAAATTTATACTGAGGAATAATTGGTCATGGGCACAAAGATGTGTGTATAGAATTTCGTTGTTGTTGCAGAGTTAATGCTGGAAAGGAAAAAGGAAGAACCCAAATATCTAGTGACAGAGGATTGATCAAATACAGTACTTCACATGATGAACCATGAGGCAGCCACTAAAAAGAAAAATGTAGACATACGGTTATGGACATGGAACCATGTCCAAAATGTAGTGTTTGGTGAAAAAAAGCAGGTAACTGTGAAGTTTGCGTCATACGATCCTGTTTTTGTATTTGTATTACAAAAAGTCAGAGATGTATACACTAAAATGTTAAGTATATTCACCTCTAAGTGATGGGATTTAGAATATTTAATTTTTCCTTTTGTGCTCTCTATTTTATTACATTTTCTGAAATACTCATGTATTATTTTGTAATCTCAAAAAACAAACGAACAAACATAAACAAAAACCACTAGGACTGTTTTCCTGGTCTGGAGGTTTAGCAGCAGGGATTTATCCTCTGGGACTCCAAAGGTGACAGGGGCTGAAGGTGTGGGCTATCTTCCTGTGAGGGTGATTTCAGTTTCCACTAAACCTAGCTGGGCAGACTAACTAGAATTGCTTTTAAAAACAGAAGAATGTTTAAATTATTCATTGTTTTTCATAATCTGTTTTTCTAATAGGCTATTAATCTGGTTTATTGGTTTTATATTTCAGATTCTGTTCATTTGTAGGATGGCTTAAATGCCTTATCATTCGATATTGTGGCAAGAGTGTGCAAACTGTAATTAGAGGGCCTGGTCCAGTGGCCTAGTGTCACCTTGGTAGGCAATCAGAAGACCTCCCTAACCTCATTTTTATCATCTATACAATGGGATAGGATGCTTACTCTATGAAGCTGTTGTAAGGATTAAATGAGTAAGTGACTGTAAAAAGTGCTTCGAAACAGACACATTGCTTGTATTTAGTTTAAAATGAAGAATTAATTTTTGGATACATTCTAATGTACAGAGGTAAAAATTTTAAAAAACAAGAATTAGTTTTGGGGAAAAAAGAAAATTATAGTCTTTGGCTGAGCTTGATGAACCAGGGTTATTTTATTTAAGATCCAAACCCTTCTTTTTTTGTTTCTCTTTTATCAAAATATCAGACACACATAGTTTAAAAAATGAAGTAGCGCTTCAGAGCTACATGCAAAACTGGGACAACTTTGGGAGTAAGAGGGGCAACGATAATAAAATTATCCCAGACTAGGAAGGAAAACGGAGACTGTCCCTGACAAACCCTCCTTATTAAACACACACACACACACACACACACACACACACACACACACACACACACACTGGCCAGAAGAGGTGGCTCACCTGTAATCGTAACATTTTGGGAAGCCAAGGCGGGAAGATTACTTGAGCCCAGGAGTTCCGACCATCCCGGGCAGCATAGTGAGACCCTGTCTCTACAAAAAAATACAAGAAGTAAAAATAAACCAGGTATGGTGGCACCCACCTGTAGTTCCAGCTACTCAGGAGGCTGAGGCAGAAGAAATTGCTTGAGCCCAGGAGTTTGAGGCGGCTGCAGTGAGCTGTGATCCTGCCAAGGCAATGCAGCCTGCATGAGAGAGTGAGATCCTGTCCCAAAAAACAAAATGAAACAAAAACCACATCCCCTGTTTTTCCCTACCATCTCTGAGTCCCATTCCTCAGAGATACTGCCTTCAATTATTTTAGCAATTTTTTCATGTTTACTGCTATATTTCCAAAGAATAGGTTTTAACTGCTTTTCTTGATTTTTCCACTTTATACATTATCTATTGATTTCTTACTACGGACAATAAGGAATTCTGTCTTTTATGCCCTCTACTCACACATGATTTCCCTCCCCTCATTCCCAACATGATTATATTATATATTCATCTTTATATTAATATGCCCATATAAATCTTCTTCATAGCTGAACCGCATAATTTATGTTTCCTTTCTTGTGCAATTGTTCATTGCCCCTGGAATTAATAATTAACTCAAATTTTGGTTTGTTCTATTTTCTATGGCCCCAGCCACTTATTCATCCCCAGACTCTCTGAACTCTAAAATTACTCAAACAGCTGATCTATCAGTTTCATATTTTATTGGAAATAAACCTTCTGTCCTCAGTCCTCCCACTCCAGGTCAGCCTGGTTCCTGTCCAAAGCACTCCACAGCTGTAATCTCAGGACTTCCTGTCTCTTCTCTTCTGTGCTGGATTCTCTGTTTTCTTGATCCCATGGTTATACTTTAGTTCTTTCATTTTCTTGTTTCCATGAACACATCCACTTTTACAGTGGCTTAGTAAGAAACTGGGCATGGAAAAATAAAATTAAAAGTAAATAAAAAAGAAAAAACAAAAGAAAGTGGGCATGGAGATAAACTTTGGAGGCTTTACCTGTCTGAAAATTCCTTCATTTTACCCCCCATTTGTTGTATGGGTTTTTTTTTTCTCCAAACTTAGAGAAGACTTGACTTGCAGGAATATTATAAAAAGTGTCCTTACCAATTCACCAGTTGTTAACCTTTTGCCATTTTGTTGAATTGCATCTTTTCTCTAGATTATAAGTGCATACTTTTTTGGGAACCATTTGAGAGTTAGTTGCAGTTATCCACATGCTGGATTACAGTTTGGCCAAGTATAGAATTCTAAATTGGACATCATTTTCCCTCAGAATTTTGAAAGCATTGATCTATTAGCTTTTGGCTTCTGTTGTTGCTGTTGGAAGGCTAGCATCATTCTGATTCCTGCCCTTTAAAAGTGACTTGTTTGTTCTATCTGTATGTTTTTTGCACTTCCTTTCATCTTTGGTGTTCTGAACTTTTGATGTACCTTAATGCAAGTTTCCTTCCCTTCATTGTGTTGAGTACTTTCTACTGAAAAAGAAAGTACTGGGATAGGAGAGGGGCAAGTGCCATATTTGACAACTCATGACGTTCAGATCTTGAAATTTCTTTGATAATTTCCTCTGTCCATTTTCTTACTTTTCTGAAACTCCCATCAGCCAGATGTTGGAATTCCTAAATTGATCCTATAATTATATTCTCTTTTTACTCCAGTTTTTTTTTCTTTGACATTCATTTCATTTTCTAAGAGATGTCTTCACCTTTATCTTCTGCCCCTTCTACTAAATTCTTTTTTTTAAGAGACAGGATTTTGCTCTGTTGCCCAGGCTACAGGGCAGTGGTGCAATCATAGCTCACTATAGCCTTGAACTCCTGGGCTCAAGTGATACTCCTGGCTCAGCCTCCCAAGTAGCTGGGACCACAGGCATGCACCATCATGCTCAGCCAATTTTAAATGTTTTCTCTTGTTGAGAAGGAGTCTTTCTGTACTGCCTAGGCTGGTCTTGAACCCTTATCCACAAGTGATCCTCCTACCTCAGCCTTCCAAAGTACTGGGATCACAAGCATAAGCCACTATGACTGCCTAAATTTCTTATTTTGTCTATATTCCTTTTTAATTTTCAAAATCTCTTTCCTGTTACTGGGATGTGCCTTTTCTATGGCATCCTGTTCTTTTTATGTACACAATATATTTATTCTCCTATCTTTCTGAAGATGTCAAGTATAGTGGTTCCCCCTGAAGTTTCTTTTGCCTTTTGCATTGCCTCTGTATTCATTTTCTATTTGTTTACTTTCGACTTTGCCTTTCACATTAAAGGCTCCCCTTAATTGCTTGGTAATTCTTGGCTCTCTGTTCACAGGTCCATAAACATGAGGCACTGAAAAGCTCATTGGACATTCTCTGAGAGTGAATGGGGCTCACTGTAGGTGAAGGAGAAGAGCCCAGCCCATTTCCCTGGGAGGATCTGTAAGTCCTTTCTCCAAGCTGTTCTCTTTCTTAAGAGAGGAATCCTACCTAGAGAGTTCAAGTATGGCTACCAGAATTCCAGGACTGAGTGGGAAAAGGAGCTGGGGTTATCAAGTCTTGGCCATCAGGCTTGTGCTTAATCCCATGGTTTTCAGTGGGGTGTCTCATCTCCTTGCTTAGCTCTGAGCTAGAAGAGCCAATCTGTTCACTTCAGAGGATAAATCTCCCACCTTCCCCTGGGGTAGGAGAGGGGCAAGTGCCTGGCTGCACAGGGCCCAACTGTACTGTATGAGACTTTGAGCAAATCCTCAGTTTTGGGCCTCACCCTCCACCCTGGGCTTCTAAAGTGCTGTGCTTCAATTTCCAGACTTTTCCTGGGTTCTGTGGCACTAACTGATTAGTGTGGCAGAGGTCATGCCATGAGTCCAGCATGTCATTGTGTCTTCCCAGGATTCTAAACGGATGGCCTTTCTTGAAGTCAGGTTGGATAAGTGACTGAATTGTGATTAGTGGAAGTGATGTCCACCCCTTTCAGACCTGGTGCTAAAAAACAGCCTTCAGCCCTTTTCTAGATTCTGTGGCCAGGGAATGGGGTGGGCCCAGAGCACAGCCCTGAGACCTTTGCTCTATGGCAGGCCCTTTAAACTAGGGATGAAAGAGTTGGGTCCTTGGGCCCCTGGGATTTGTTCTTATCTGTAACTGAGATATACATATTTCTCTCATACACACATGCACACATACATACATATATATTTGCTATAGAGCTCTGTGCATCCAAGACACAGTTCCAGAGTACCAGGGGAGCAAGGCTGGGGCTCCCGGGAACCTGAGAATTGGGAGCATAGAAAAAATAATCCTTCGCTACTTTGCTTTCTGTGGGGGCAAAGAGAGTAGCAGACGGAAGCAAAGAAAAAGACGCTATTGTCTTCACTTCGATCTCTAATTCCATTATCAAGAACACATTTTGGTTTTAAAACAAGTGTAAAAATAACTAGAAATTGTTTATTAAAAAGCCTAGAAATCTGAATCCTACTTAGATAGATGGGGTGGGTCGGTTTATTATCTTAGATCTGGCTGATAAACACAGCTAGGCACAGATTTTAGGCAGGTAAGCAAGCGATTTTAAGTCTGTCTCCAACTTATAGACATATTTGATATTTCCCATTTGGGGGACATAAATGTTAATTTCATTAGTGACTAATAATAAACAGTATGATATGAGTTTCCCTTGACCTAGAGAATCTCACCCTTCAGCAGTTCACCCTGGGGGCTCTTTGCCAGTTCCACAACTGTTATGAGGTGAAGCCAGGAAGTGCACACACACACCCTGCCACCTACAGTCCCCCTGGATTCTCCCCCTCTCAGCCCAAGCTCCTCTTCCCTTTTCTAGCTCTTTCCTCCCACATTTCCCACACCTACACAAGCCCACTTCTGGGGAATCCCCTAAACAGTTAAACAAAGATCATTGAAAATTCATATAATCAATTTCTGTATTCCCAGACTGAGTTACATTTTGAAAGCTTACCACTGGGCAGTGTATAATTGTATCGTTTATAGTTGATTTGAATATGGCATTTATGGTCAATAAAAAAGGAGAGTTAAGATTAAGCTGTTAGCACGCAGCTACCTAATACATTAGTGCTGTGAGAAAATCCTGCTTGCCCCAGAATGTCTTCTCCAGGCACATCCACTGCTGCGATTGTGAGCCTCTTTCCTGTCCTTTGTGTGTGGAGATGACCCTGTTGACTGACTCCCCACAGCATTGGTCCCAAGCTGCTTTTTCCAGTGCATTAAGGCCATTATCTGCAGGAATGAGCAATGCCAAGTGCTTTATTCAGAGCTCTATCTGGTGCTTGAGCTGGTGTCTTCAAAAGGAGGACTGTCTTTTCACCAGAGAGATACCTGCAGAAACTGGCTTTCAATAAAGCTGAAAGGAATGCACCCTGGGGCAGCTCTCTTTGTACATTGCCATCCCGATAATAAACAGCTATTCTACTCTAGCCAGCCAGCCTGCCAGCCAGCTTTTTGTGTAATTTCCTTGAAGATGAGGTTGCCAAAAGGAGGAACACACAGCGTCAAAACAGAAAGCTACAAGACTGCAGTTATGGGAGGTGATGGTTAGTCACACAGTTTAATAATCTCAAATTCCTAATTTCTCATTTCCCTTTTCCAACCACATTTTCCCATGCACAGTCAAGAAATCATAGTAGGGCTGGGTGCAGCGGCTCATGCCTATTATTCCAGCACTTTGGGAGGACAAGGTGGGTGGATCACTTGGGGTCAGGAGTTTGAGACTAGCCTGGCTAAGATGGTGAAACCCCATTTCTACCAAAAATACAAAAATTAGCCAGGCATGGTGGTGCATGCCTGTAATCCCAGTTATTCAGGAGACTGAGGCATGAGAATCGCTTGAACTTGGGAGGCAGAGGTTGCAGTGAGCCAAGATTGCACCACTGCACTCTAGCCTGGGCAACAGAACAAGACTCTGTCTCCAAAAAAAAAGAAAAGAAAAAAAATTATATCAGTGGTTGGCAGCTTCCTCTGCAGAAAACAGTCACCAGTGCTATCTTCTTCCAACACCATCACTTAGGACTCCCTGAATAAACACTTTGAAGGCAAAGGTAAAGAAGGGTGGAATAAGCAAATAAGAAGTCACTGTTCTCCTGGAGTAAATAATTCCCTCCTCTGATTGCCTGAAGCTACAATGACATATGATCTAACCACGGGACAGCAGGACTGGCTATATAATTTTCCAACCCAGTACAAAATGAAAATGCAGGCCCTTGTTCAAAAGGGTAGGAAGAACAAGTACTATTAAAAGTGCTAAAATATAAAGCTTTTCCTTTCTTTTGCCATCTCTTGACCTGTCGGCCATGGTGTACTTTTAAAATTTGCTTTTTAATATAGCTGGCCTTTGAGCAGGGGATAATCCCAGGGCAAGTGTAAATCCTCGCAGGCTCAAGGGCCCCCTCCATCCAGCCGCAGGCTAATGCTTGGTGCTGGGTCAACTTGCAGCAGGTGGTTGGCCCTGAAGGGATCGCAACCTCAGTGCCAGGACAAGCTCAGTGCCTGGATTGGGAGTAGGCCAGAGGCAAGTTGCCCCCAAACAGTTGTGCTACCAGGCTCTGCTGCAAAGAGCCCTTGGATGCCCAGCCTCAAGTCTCCCCCGGGTGCAACCCCAGGTCCCTATTGAAAGCAAAGGATGACAGCAGGACATTACACCCCGACCTCTGCTAGATATAACCCAGTTGCCATCCCAGGTAAAGGCAAGCAGGGGCCATAGTGAGGAGAGCACATGTGCAGAGTGGGTGGCTGGACAAGGTCCCAGGACCCAGGCAATGGAGAACAGGCTGCCAAAGACCTATTCTCAGGGAGGTAAGGAGCTGGCAGCAGGCAGAATCGCCTGTGAGCTAATGGCACGTGCTCCAATGTTCATCAGACTTCACTTGCAAAACACAAATTCAAAGCTTAAATTATTAAGAATGTCAAGACAGCAACCGCAGAGCATTAAACTCCAAGCATGCAGGGCTCTTCTGAACCCATGAAATTCTCAATGCAGTTCACTGTAGACAGTGAACATATCTACAACCCCAAAAAGTTTTCTGATATGCCTTTGTAGTCCCTCCTCCAACACCATCTCATCTCCCACCTCTAAGCAGACACTGATCTGCTTTATGTCACTATGGATTGTTTGTATTTTCTAGTTTTATGTAATTTTAATGTACTATATTTTTAAGCAGGCTTCTTTCACTCAGCATGATAATTTTAAGATTCATCCATATGTTGTGTATAGCAATCATTATTTTTATGGCTGAATAGTACATTTTACAGATATGCCATAGTTTATCCATTCACCTCTTGATGGACAGTGGAGCTGTTTCCAGCTATTACAAATAAAGCTTTTATGAATATTTGTATACAAGTGTTTCTATGGTTATATATTTAATTTCCTCTTGAGTAAATACTCAGGAGTGGAATGGGTGGATCATGCTGTCATTTATATGTTCAACTTCTTAAGAAACTGCCTAATTGTTTTCCAGAGTGGTTCTAACATTTACATTATCACAAAAGTTCACAAGAATGCAGTTCTCCACATTTTCATAATACTTGGTATATCAATCTTTTACATTTTGGCCATTCTAATAGGTGTGTAGTGTTATCTCACTGTGGATTTAATTTGCATTTTCCTAATTGCTAATAATGTTGAACACTTCTGCAGATGAGATATTTGCCTAATCTGAGATCACAAAGAGATTCTCCTATGTTTTCTTCTAGAAATTGTATAGATTTATGTTTTTAAATTTAGGACTATGATCTATTTTGAGTTCATCTTTGCATTTAGGGTGAGCTATGGTTCTAAGTTCATTTTTTTCCATGTGCTATGTAATTTCTCCAGCACCATTTGTTGAGAAGGCTATCCTTTCTCTATGTCATTACCTTTACACCTTGGTCAAAAATCAGTTGTCTACCTATTTGCGGATTTATTTATGTACTTTTCATTCTGTTCTACTGAGCTATTTTTCTAACTTTACATCAATTTCATACTGTCTTTAATGCTGCATTATAATAATTCTTGAAATCAGGTTGTGTCATCCC
Organism: Ateles fusciceps; assembly: GCA_036589455.1. Classification (NCBI taxonomy): domain Eukaryota; kingdom Metazoa; phylum Chordata; class Mammalia; order Primates; family Atelidae; genus Ateles; species Ateles fusciceps. The sequence goes on along the minus strand of JAZHEH010000053.1, from coordinate 1,103,427 downwards.
AACTTTGTCTTTTTCAGAGTTGTTTGGCTATTCTAGGTTCTTTGCATCTCCATAGGAATTGCAGATTCAGCTTGTCAATTCTGCAAAAAAACCCTTCTGGGACTTTGAGTAGGATTGTACAGAATCTAGAGATCAATTTGAGGACAACTGTTATCTTTACAACATTGAGTCTTCTGATCTATGGGCAAGGCATATCTCTCCATTTGTTTAGGTTTTCTTTAATTTCTTTCAGCAATATTTTGTAGTTTTAGTGTATAGGTATTTTGCAAATTTTGTTATGCTTATCTCTAAGTATTTCATTTTTGTATTTTTGTAACTCATATTTTAAAATTTCAATTTCCAATTATTTGTTGCTAGTATACAAAAATGTAATTGACTTTTGTATTTTGTTCTATTCTAGAATCATACTAGTCTCAATTATTAGTTCTAATAGATTTATTTTTAGATTCTATCATATTTTCTACACAGACAATCATGTCATCTGCAAATAAAAAGTTTTATTTCTTCCTTTTCTATCATGATGCCTTTTATTTCTCTTCCTTGCCCAATCCCACTGGCTAAATCCACTGGTTCAGTGTTGAATTGAAGTGCTAAAAGCAAACATTCCTGACTTGTTCATGGTGTTAGGGGGAAAGTATTTAGGCTTTCATCATTAAGTATGATGGTTGTCATAGGTTTCTTAGATGCCTGTGTTCAGGTTGAAGAAGCTTCCTTTTGAGTTTCCTGAGAGTGTTTATCAGGAATGAAAGTTTAACTTTGTTAAATGTTTTCTCAACACCTACTGAGATAATAATATAATTTTTTTTAGTTTCTTAATATGTTAAATTATATTGAATATCTCTGGAATGCAGGGTTTAACATTGGAAAGTCACCTCTCTTATTCCTCTCATTGTCATTTGTTTATTCGTCTTCCACTAATATGTCTAGCAACATTTTTTATCAATTTTATTGATTTTCTCAAAGCACTACCTTTTGGCTTCATTGATTGCATCTATTGTTTTTCTATTTTCTTTTTTTGAGACGGAGTTTCACTCATTACCCAGGACGGAGTGCAAAGATGCAATCTTGGCTTACTGCAACCTCCGCCTCCCAGGTTCAAGCGATTCTCCTGCCTCAGCCTCCCAAGTAGCTGGGATTACAGGTGCCTGCCACCACACCCAGCTAATTTTTGTACTTTTAGTAGAGACACTTTCACCATGTTGGCCAGGCTGGTCTCGAGCTTCTAACCTCAGGTGATCTGCCCACCTCGGCCTCCCAAAGTGCTGGGATTACAGACATGAGCCACTGCACCTGGCCTGTTTTTCTGTTTTCTATTTCATTAATTTTGACTTGATCTTATTTTGTGTTTTCTTCTACTTGCTTTGGATTTAATTTGCTCTGCTTTTTTCAGTGCCTTAAGGTGGAAGCTGAGGTTATTGATTTGAAAACTTTCTTTCACTGTAAGTGTTTGGTGCTATAAATTTCCAACTAAAAACTGCCTTAGCAACATCTCAAAAATTCTGATTTGTTATGTTTTTCTTTTAAAAAAATTTTCAGCTGAATTGAAAATTTATGTTGTTTTTTATTTTTGCCCATTCAAAATAATTTTAATCATTTTAAAATTTATTCTACTTATATGTTACTTAGAAGTATATCATTTAGTTTCCAAATATTTGGAGACTTATCTAAAATATATATATATGTTATTAATATCTAATTTAACTCCATTATGGTCAAAGAGTCATTTGCGTGGCTTGAATCTTTTTGAATTTATTGAGATTTGTTTTATGACCAGAATATGATCTATTTGGGTGAATGTTCCATATACACTTGAGAAGAAAATGTATTTGACTGCTATTGGTGTTTGATAAGTGTCAATCAAGTCAAGTTGGTTGATAATATTATTTACATCTGCTTTATCCTTGCTGAATTTCTGTAGAGTATTGAAATCTCCAATTCAACTTGTGGATTTGTCTACCTGATGCTATCAATTTTTGCTTCATATATTTTGAAGCTCCTTCACTAAGTGCATCATTTTGGTTATCATTATGAAATGAATTATCCACAGTGATATCCTTTGCTATGAGATCTACTTAGTCTGGAACTAGTACAGATATTCCAGCTTTCTTATGGTACATTTTTTTTTCTCTTCTTTTACTTTGAACTTAGATCATTTGGTTAAGGTGGAGTCTGTCAGGTTTTCTAAATGAAAAGTTTCTATTGTTCTCTTTGTAATTAGTAAGTATCTATGGAGAGATACTTAAAAACTATCCTGTTTCTCTTTTTTGTTTAATTTAATTAATTAATTAATTAATTAATTTTGTTTTGAGACAGAGTCTTACTTTGTCACCCAGGCTGCAGTGCAATGGCTCAATCTATGCTCACTGCAACCTCTGCCTCCTTGGTTCAAATGATTCTCATGTATCAGCCTCCCAAGTAGCTGGGATTATAGGCATATGCCACCATGCCCAGCTAATTTTTTTGTATTTTTAGCAGAGATGGGTTACACTGTGTTGGGCAGGCTGATCTCAGACTCCTGGCCTCAAGTGATCCCCCTGCCTCGGCCTCCCAAAGTGCTGGGATTATACGTGTGAGCCACCCTGCCTGCCCCTCCCCTACCTCTTTTTTTTTTTTTTTTAGAAGACCAGGTCTCACTATGTTGCCTAGGCTGGACTCAAACTCCTAGCCTAAAGTGATCCTCCCACCTCAGCCTCCTGAGTAGCTGGGACTACAGGTGCCTGCCACCACACCCTCATTTTACTTTGTCCATGAATTTTAGCATTCTTTGTTAAAATGATGCTTGCCTGCAACAGTTATTACTGTGGTATTTGCCAAATGGTAATTTTTGTCTTCATCTTTCTATCTACATTTGTTAGTTGGAATTCTACTTCAAGGAACAGCTGTCTATTCTCCTCCAATTATTTACTTATTCAATTCGTATATTAGTATGTACTCAAGGGTATTTATTTTATTCTATGATTTATAATCCATTACTATTCTTATTTTTATTGGTCATATTTTCCCATATTTGGCAACTGGGAGCACTTTCACATAGGCTCATCTATGTTTTTCAATATACCCCTGGGATTTTTTAATACTTTCTTTTTCCAGAAGATGTTCTAGGCTTTTGTGATTTTTTTGCCCTAGCCGTGGAATAAGACATTTCTCTGAGAAGCCCTAGTTTCCTTTAATGGAGAATGGAATTTTGAAACCAAGATCTCAATTCTAGGTGTGCTCATTGCTTCTGGGGTGTCATTGCTTCTAGACTCAACAGAGAGAGAACTAAGAAATATATGTATGTTTGCACATACATATGCACACATCTACATTTATTTCTATACTTATGTATTTGCCTATATGTTGGAAACCAACAGTCCACTCTGAAACCTTCACTGCCAATTGAACACTATCAAGTTTATTCTGTCCTCCCCTGTTTCCTTTTTCCCTCTTCTGACAGTGAGAAACCTGGCTGTCATTATCCATAATACATTTATTTATTTTTGTAGTCCTAGAATACCCATAAAGTAGTTTTAGAATTGTTCCTCTGTTTCTCTGTGAAAAACAAATTTATTAATTAGCATGCAATATTTGTGTTCCTTTTACTGTCAGCCTTACAGTAGCTGGTCAAAATACTCTTTCCCAGTTACTTAGGTTAGTTCTTTTCTTTTCTACCACCTTCAGTATTGTTATTTATATGTAATACAGCTAGGTTGATTTGTTATCATTTGTGTCTACTTGCGTTTCCTCCAACACTTGTGACTGATTTTAATTATATATTTAGTTTAAAAGTTAAGATACAATTCACATACCATAAAATTCACCATTTGAAAGTATATAGTTCAGGCCAGGTAGGGTGGTGGCTCATGCCTGTAATCCCAGCACTTTGGGAGGCTGAGGCAGGTGGATCACCTGAGGTCAGGAGTTCGGGACCAGCCTGGCCAACATGGTGAAATCCCCGTCTCTACTAAAAATACAAAACAATTAGCCAGGCATGGTGGTGTATGCCTATAATCCCAGCCACTTGTGAGGCTGAGGCAGGAGAATCACATGAACCTGGGAGGCAGAGGTTGCAGTGAGCTGAGATCACACCATTGCACTCCAGCCTGGGCAACAAAAGAAAAAGCTCCGTCTCAAAAAATAAAAGAAAATAAAGTATACAATTTAGTGGTTATTAGTATGTTCACAAAGTTAGGTAATCACTACCATTATCTAATTCCAGAGCATTTAATCCCTTAAAAAAAACGATATGGTTTGAATCTGTGTCCCCACCCAAACCTCATGTTCAATTGTAATCCCCAGTGTTGGAGGTGGGGCCTGGTGGGAGGTGATTGGACCATGGAGGAGATTTCTAATGAATGGTTTAGCACCATCCCCTTGATGCTGTCCTTGCAATACTGAGTGAGTTCTGTGAGATCTGGTTGTTTAAAGGTGTGTATCACCTCCCCAGCCCTTGCTCCTGCTCCAGCCTTGTGACTATTTGCTCCCTCTTTGCCTTCTGCCATGTCTGTAAGTTTCCTGAGGCCTCCCCAGAAGCCACTAGATGCCAGCATCATGCTTTCTGAACAGCCTGTGGAATCATCAGCCAATTAAACTTCTTTTCTAACTCCCTTGCTTAAAACCCTTCACTGGTTCCCACTGCACTTAGGATAATCAAAATTTCTTTTTGGGCTCTGCATGGTTTGCCTTCAAACAATCTTATTTCCTATCTTTCTTTTCCCCAACTTTATTCAGTACATTCTACATCCATCAGCCTCCACTCACTTCCTCAAAGATGACCAGGGTCTCCCTTCCCTCCCCAGGGCCTTTGCTCTAGACCTTCCCTCTGCCCTGAACACTCTTTGCCAGCACTTTGCATCCATTGTAGGATAGGCGGTTTCTAAGATGGCCCCACTCACCCCTGCCTCCTGGTATTTACACCTTTGTAGAATCCCCACCCCTTGATATGGGTTTGATTTAGTGACTCACTTGTAGTGAACAGAATGCAGTGAAGATGATGGGTTACTAAAAGAAGGCGGCTCCCATGCAGGCTGCCCTCTCTCTCATTCTACTGGCTTGCTCTGAGGGAAGCACCTCCTGCTTATTGTAAGCTGCTGAATGGATAGGCCCACATGACAAGGAACTGAGTTTTCTGGCCGACAGCCAGTGAGAACCCAGAGCCTGCCAATAACCATGTGGGTGCAGTTGGTGGCCCAGTCTCCTCCAGGACAGCCTTGGGCTGCCTGGAGACCCAGCTAATACCTGGAATTCAACCTCATGAGAAAGAAACCCTGAGCCAGAGACATCCAGGCAAGCCATGCCCTGATCACTGACCCATAGAAACCATGAGATAATAAATGCATGTAATTTTAAGCTACTACATTGCGGGATAAGTTGTTATGCAGCAATAGGTAACTAACACACATGGCTGGCTCACTCTCATCCTTCACCACTCAGCTCAAGCATCACCTCAACAGCCTTTCCTAACCACCCTACCTAAAGTAACTTTCTCCCTGTCTTGCTTCTTCCCCAAGTTACTTCCTAATATGGGGCCCTGTTTTTCTTTCTTTCATAGCACTTATTACCATCTTTAATTAATTCCTTTACTGTGTATTATCTGACATCCCACAACTGGAATGTAAACTCCTAAAGTGTAGGGCAGTGGCCTGGCTAGTTCACTGCTCTGTCCCCAATACCTAGAACAATACCTGGCCAGGTGCTTGCTGAGTACATAAAATGGAGCGATGTTTCTGAATTACTTGCTCCAGAAATTTCCTGGTGTTCAGAAGAGCCAAATCCTATGAACCGAGCATAATCTGTGCTTTGATAAGAACCTGACAGCCAACAAGGCCTGGGGCTGTTTTCAGGTTTTAGCACAAGGTCTGCTTTTATTTTTTAGATCAGGAAAGTAACTTGCCAGAGCCACAGAGCTAGCAAGTGGCAGAGCTGGAATTCAAACCAACGTTTATCTGAGTTCAAAGCCCATGTTGCCACAAAAATCATATAAATAAATAAAGTAAAAATACTTAAAGTAAAATAGAAGACAGGAGACAAATAATCAAGGAGATAGGGGAGGAGATAAAAACCATGTACTGGTCCATGGATAATTGAAGTGGAAAAAACATGAGAACTTGGGCTTATTTAGAAGCCTCCTAGATATGAAAAGGATCACATAGGAGGCAGCCTAACTGTGAGTGAGGTACATCATGGTAGAAGCACCCACACTACCTTGTTGCTTATTACCAACCCCTCACCCCAGGTGGCTTTGCAGATGCAAGTATTTGACCCTCTCTCAGGAGACTGTGGGCTCTGCAGCAGATTTGCAAGAGCCTCGCAGATCCTCTTTGACAACTCAAGATGTAATGCCTAGCAGGGGCTACAAGATGTAATACAGTTGTAGTAGATCACAAGATGATTAAAGTCACAGCACTAGTGCCCACTCACTCACATGTCCCCTCTTGTCCCCCAGTTTCCACAGCAACAGTGATAGTGAAGCATAATAAGAAGGTCATGTTCCTGACCAGGGCTCCCACAGTGCTTTGGGTTCATATCTCAGCTCTGCCACATTCCACCTCGTTCTAGCGGTATGACCTTAAGCAGGATACCTCTTCTGCACTTCAAAAGCTCTCACCCTCACTTCTTATTTTGGCCACTGATTTGGTGACCAGTTCCATGCAAGCCTAGGTGGTATAGCCTGACAGCATCTAAGCCACAGGCTTCTCGATCTGCTCTGGGGTTTCTCTGGTATGCCTTGTGGTATGTCTATAGGACTCCACTCAGCTTTCACTCATCTGCAGATTGGAAGTATGGCACTTAACATGCCGTGTAGCAAACTGACCAGTGGGGCAGGGGCTGATGAATAAATGTGTCTTCTGTATTCTTCAGATGGATAATTCTCAGAAGACCCAGTGGGATTAAGCAACCAGACTTCCACAGTGCTGGTCAACTCAATATACATCCTTGTGTTGGTTTTCTTTCGTTTCCATTTACTCCCTCCGTCCCTCACTCTTGCCCCCCAGATCATTTTCCCAATTAAACTACTCACCCAGAAGCCTTTGTCTTGGGCTTTGCTTTCAGCGAAACAGAGATTATTTTATCTCTCTGTGTCTCAGTCACCACCTGTAATACTGGAAATATTTGCATCTCTTTCACAAGGTTGCTGCAAGGGTCAAGTAATAATCCACGGAAAGCTTGTAGGGGACTGATCAGTTCACCACAAACATTGTATGAATTCCACTTAAAGCCATTGTTTGTCATATTATATCATAATATATCTTTATCACAATATAGAATATCCTTACTCTATTCCTCCAACTTTCAGCTGGACATTTATGTTTTCAATTATTCTACTAGAAGCAAATAAAAGAGAGAAGAAACGAAAGATGCTCCACGTAGGTAATTGTTACTGATGAAGCCAATGACAAAAATGTTGGGGACATTTTTTTCTTCAAATTTAATACAAACAGATTTAATTCAAACAATTTAAAGATCACATGTGCATGCTTCTCTGAGATGACTCATGTGGGGAAAATCCTCAATTGGGGTATAAGGCTGATGTTTGGAATTATTTTAAGCTGTAGATTTGTTTGCCAGCTCTTTGTAAGTTGAATGTGCCCCATCCATACTAGGCCTACTCTTTGCTCAGCTACTGCAGGTGGTCCATGGTGTCTCAAACTGGATAGCCATAGAGCACTACCTCAAAGACTTCCCCAGGTGTGGACAAAATTCTGAATGTCAGAATCACCATTACCATTTCATTCTCCTTCATAGGCCATATCAAACACAACACTCCATTCCACAGAGCTTTCCTTGGAAATGTCTCCCACATGTAACCTCACCTTTCCATTCACCTTTTGCTTTGTCACACTTTAGCATGTCTCCAAACCATTTCCTTGGAATACCTTTCCTTTGCTCTCCATTTGTCCATATCAGAACCATTCTTAAATTTGCAGCTTTTTTTTTTTCTTTCTCCCCTGAAGCTACTCAGGCCCCTCTCTTGCTGCTTCTCATGCCTCTGGCATCTCAGATAATGATATTACCTACTAGGAGACAACAACTTCTAAAGGAATATACTCTTCTTCCTTTAAGACTAGCCAAAAGCCAGAGTTATCCATTGAGTCACCAAGCAGCTGCCTCAGCCCGTGCTAACAATTCTTTTTCTGAATCCCCATCCTAGTTTGGACAAGCAACTCAGAATAATATTATACACGATCATAGAGATGGCTGGTTTAGTGGAGGATTTAGAATGCCTAAACTAGAAATAATCACTGGTGATAAAAATAATGAATAACAGACACTAACAATTACACAAGGCTGCCAGGTATCATGAATTTGCTCAGTGAGTATTCACAGAGCTCATACCTCAGAACCACTTACATGTCCTTAAACATTTACTTTACCAATTGTGTGTACGTTGGCTATTCCTTGCACTATGATTGTCCCAGATTGCTGTGTGGAGAAAATTTGAAGGCTGTGACATAGGGAGGTGGAGCTGATGCAGGGACTAGCAATCTCCTTAAAGTGAGAAAATGAAGCTCAGAATATGATATGTAAAGACAAAGGGGGCTAGAGTTTGCCAGACACAGTACCAGAGAAGAGAGTTTCACAGAGACACTACTCCAGAAATTTTCAAAGGGTTCTCCTAAAGTATTTAGCTGAGTATTGATCAGCACATGCATATGAAGGAACTGCCCAAGGCCAGGTAAGGAACCACTTGAAAGGCTTACAGGTAACAGTGACCGGCATTCATACAGGGCTGGGAGTAGTCCCTCTTACCTCCAGCCAGACTGAAAAAGTTTATGATTTACAGAGCATTGGCTCACATACAGGGAAGGATGTTGTCTCAAGAGGGGAATAATTAGCTATGAACTGAGCACTGGTCCAGTTCCACCTAACAAATCAGGATAGCAAGGTCCAAAGTATTAAACTATTGCCAAGTAACTTAGCTGCATGCCAGAACAAAGCTCAAGAATATTTATAGAAATCAAAAATATTGGCTAACACCCTTTTCGGCCTTAGCCCACCTGTACCCAGGTGAATTAAAAAACAAAAAAATAAATAAATAAATAAATAAAAATATCCACCTCCCAAGAAGGTGAAATTTACAATGTCTGGCATCCAATCAAAGATTGCCAGAAATAGAGAGAAGCAGGAAAATATGTCTCATATAAGGATTTTAAGAAATCAATGAGAAATGAATCAGAACTGACATAATTGTTAGAATCAGCAGTCAATAACATTACAACAGTATAACTGCTTTCTGTATGTTCAAAGTTAACTAGAGACATGAAGATATAAAACCACCCAAATTGAATTTATAAAGATGAAAACCATAATGTCTGAGAATGAATCAGAACTGACACAACTGTTAGAATCAGCAGTCAATAACATTACAACAGTATAACTGCTTTCTGTATGTTCAAAGTTAACTAGAGACATGAAGATATAAAACCACCCAAATTGAATTTATAAAGATGAAAACCATAATGTCTGAGATTAAAAATATACTGGATGCTATTAAAGGTAGATTAGATATTGCTGGGAAAAAAAGATTAGTGAACTGAACACCTAGCAATAAAAACTATCCACTGGAATACAGAGGGAAAAGTGAATTTATTTAAGAGAAAAGAAAAGAAAAAGAGCTTTAGTAAGCTGTGGGACAACTTCAAGCCTAATGTACATATAATTGACATCCCCCAAAGGAGGTGGGAAAAGAAACTAGAAAGCTGAACAAATTTGAAGATACAATGGCCAAAATTTTCTTAGATTTGATGAAAACTATAAACCCACAGATCCAAGATGCTCAGTAACCCCCCAAAATGAAATATGATAAAACTACACTAGGACACATCATAATCAAATTGCTCAAAAAATATTGATAAAGAAAACATCTTAAAAGCAGCTACAGGGAAAAGACACATTACAGAGAAACATTCATAAGAATAACAGCAGATTTCTTATTGAAAATAAGATGAGATGACGATGTTTAAAAAAATCTTTAAAGAACTATAAGGAAAGAACTGCCAACCTAGAATTCTTTACCCAGCAAAAGTATTTTTCAAACATGAAGGACTTATAGATAGAAAACAGATTAGTATGACAGGATCTGTGGGGAGGGGGAGAATAGGCTGTGGCTGTCAATCAGTATACAGTTTGGGTGGGGATAAATATCCTGGAATTAGATAGTGATGATAGTTGTGCAGCCTTGTGAACATACTAAAAGCCACTGAATTATACACTTTAAAAATGGTAAATTTTATAATATGCGAATTATACTTCAATTTTTAAAAACTAAAAAAAAAGATAAAGACTTTTCCAGACATACAAAAGATGAAAGAATTTATCATGAACCAACCTGCACTGCAAGAAAAGTTAAAGAAAATACTTCAAGCGGAGGAAAATAATACCAGATAGAAATACAGATCTATGCAAAGGAAGGGAGTACATTAGAGACATTATACAGTAAATATATAACTCTTTATTATAATTTAGATCTCTTTAAAAGACAACTTTTTAAATGAAAATAATGAAATAATAAAATTGCATTATGGGATTTATAACATGTGTATTAATAAAATGTATGACAACAATAGCATAGAGCAAGAAGTGACATCACTACATATTCTACAGATATTAAAAAATAATAAGGGAAGATTATAAACATCTTTATGCCAATAAAGTCAACAACTTAGAAGAAATAGTCAAATTCTTTGAGTGACACAAACTATCAAAGTTTACCCAAGAAGAAACAAATGATGCAAATACCTCTATTTTATAAATTGAATTTGGGCCAGGTGTGGCTCAAACCTATAATCCCAGCACTTTATGAGGCTGAGGCGGGACTATCACTTGAGCTTAGGAGTTAAAGACCAGCCTGGGCAGCATATTAAGAGCCTCATCTCTACAAAAAAAAAAAAAAAAAAAAAAATACAGGAAAAAATATTAACTGGGTGTGCTGGCATCCACCTGTGGTCTCAGCTACTTGGGAGACTGAGGTGGAAGGATCAGTCAAGCCCAGGAGGTCAAAGCTGCAATGAGTTGAGTTGTACCACTGCACTCTAGCCTGGGCAACAGAGTGAGACTCTGTCTCAAAAATAATAATAGCTAATTATTAAAAATGAAATTTGTAGTGAAAAGCCTACAAATGAAGACTCCAGGCCCAGATAACTTCACTGGTGAATTCTACCAAATATATAAGAAATAAATAATTTGGGGATTATACAAACTCATCCCTGATATTAAAACCAGAAAAAGACTTTACAGGAGAAGAAAACTACAGAACAATATCCTTTGTGAACATATACACAAAAATTCTAAACAAAATCTTAGCAAATCAAATCCAACAATAAATAAAAAGGGTAATATTGAGAGGTTGAGACTCTCTTCAGGCCAGGAGTCTGAGACCAGCTTGGGAAACATAGCAAGATCTGGTCTTCACAAAGAATAAAAAATAAGCTGGGCATGGGGGTATGCGCCTGTAGTCCCAGCTACTTGGGAATTTGAGGCAGGAGGATTGCTGGAGCCCAGGAGTTCAAAGTGGCTATTATCATGCCATTGCACTCCAGTCTGGAGTGAGACTCTTAAAAAAAAAAAGAGGTAATGCATTGTTAGCAAATGGGGTTTATGCCAGGGATGCAGGTTGACGTAACATTAGAAAATTAGTCAATGTTATTTGTCATATTAACAAACTAATAAAGAAAAAACATATGACCATCTCAATAGATGCAGGAAAAGCATTTGTGATGAAAACTCTCAGCAAAGGAGAAATAGGAGGGAATTTCCACAATCAGCTAAAGGGCATCCAGAAAACCGACAGCTACCATCACACTTAATGGTCAAAGACTGCTTTCCACTCTATTCCTCACTATGCTAGTGGTGCTAGCCAGTGCAATAAGCAAGTAAAAGAAATAAATGGCATCCAGATTGGTCAGGAAAAAGTAAAATTGTCTTTATTTGAGATGACATCCTAGTCTATACAGGGAATCCAATTCTATTGTGGGTTTAGAAAAACTAAGCTTAGTTAGGTCATATGACGCAAGATCAATATTTTTAAAAATCTTATATATCCTGCAGTAATCAAAGGGAAATTGAAATAAAAGCTACCATTTACAGTAATATTTTTAAAAGTCAAATTGAGATAAATCTGCCAAAAGATATGAAAGACCAGTACACTGAATACTATCAAACATTACTGAGATAAATTTCTAAAATTTAAAAATAGGGAGATATACTGTGTTGATGGGTTAGAAGACTCAATATTATTAAGATACTGTTTCTCCTAAAATTGGTTTATAGGTTTAATAGAATCTTAATGATAATCCCAGCAAGCTTTTTAATGATTAAAATTGACAAGCTGATTCTAAAATTCATATGGAAATACAAAGGACCTGAAATAGTTAAAACATTTGAAAAAGTAGGACAAAGTTGCAGAACTAAGACTACTTTATTTCAAAAATTATTATAAAACTATAGTAATCAGGACAGTGTAGTACTGGCACAAAATCAGTAAAAGTCGATTAGTAAAACAGAATAGAGATACAAGCAATAAGCCCAGGCATATATGGACAATTGATTTTTTATAAAGGTACAGGCAGTTTAGTGGAGAAAGAATAGTCTTGTCATTGAATAGTTCTAGAACAATTGGAGATATCCACATGCAAAAACAAAACAAAACAAAACAACTTCAATCCATACCTGTACCATATATAAAAATTTACTCAAAATAGACCTAGATCTAAAACTGTAAAATTTTCCAGAAAAAAACAAAGTAAATAATCTTTGTGATCTTGGTTTATATAAATATTTCTTAGGTATATTATCAAAAGTGCAATTCGTTAAAAAAACAAATTAATAAATTGGACTTAAAATTAAACACTTCTACTCTTTGGAAGACACTGTTGAGAGAATGAAAAGAGAAGCCACAGACTGAGAGAAAATATTTTAAAATCATGTATCTGGGCCAGGCACACTGGCTTATGCCTGTAATCTCAGCACTTTGGGAGACTAAGCTGGGTGAATAACTTGAGGTCAGGAGTTTGAGATCAGCCTGGCCAACTTAGTGAAATTCCACCTCTACTAAAAATACAAAAATTAGCCAGGTGTGGTGGTGCACTCCTGTAATCCTAGCTACTTGAGAGGCTGAGGCATGAGAATCACTTGAACCTGGGACGTGGAGGTTGCGGAGATTGCAGTGAGCTGAGATCTACACTACACTCCAGCCTGGGCGACAGTGCAAGACTCTGTCTCAAAAATAAATAAAAAGTTGTGGATCCAGAATGTATAAAAGCTTTCAAAACTCAGTAATAAGCAAACCAACAACCCATGCAAAAGTTAGAAAAATATTTTAATAGACCCTTCGTTAAAGAAGATAGGTGGTTGGCAAATAAACATATAATAAGGGTTTCAACATCATTACCCATTAGGAAAATACAAGTTAAAACCATAAAGAGATATGATTACATACTCACTAGAATGGCTAAGATAAAAAATTCACCATTCCTAGTGCTGGAACTCTCACACACTGCTGGTGGAAATATAAAATGGATGTCCACTTTGGAAAAACCATTTGACAGGTTAAAAAAAAAAAGTTAAACATATCCCTACTGTGCGACCCAGTCATTCCCCTCCTAGGTATTTTCCAAAGAAAATAAAGCATATATCCAAACAAACACTTGCATATGAATGTGCATAGCAGCTTTATTTGTGATAGCCATTGTCAGGTTTGAGCCCCAGCTGAGGCTCAAGAGGAGTGGGTGGAAGTTGGGGGGACAGGGAGCTGGAAGAACACTTGAGAGACATCAGATAGACGGGACATGGCTTTATTTAACCCCGCTCTCACAGTGTCGGTGCTGCATTTGTACACCTCACAGACAACAGTGGCTCAGAGCCAGGTGATGAGCTTTCCCATGTTATGGCTACATAGCTGTGATTACATAATGCATGAAATTGTGTGCCTGTGCTCCTGTCCCACTGAGTCATGCAGGATGTTTGCCTCTGCCTATGCCTGCCTGGCTGCAGTGCAGCCATATTCCTTACAGCCATGTATTCACTTATCTAAAATTCCCAATCATCCTGTAAGTAGGTACCCTCCGTATCCTTATTTTCCAGAATGTTGTTAGGAAGTGGGGTCACTGGCTGGAGAAGGGAAGCTATATATGTTGTGTTAACATATTTGAAGTTTCCTTATGGGAAAGGGATTAAACTTGTTTTATATAACGAGTAGGTAACAAGTATTTATCTAATATGAAAGGTAAACAAAGCACAGTGGGTGAAGATGCAGGTAGGGAAATCTGTTTCAATTCAACGTAGAAGTAGTAATTAAGTGTTCTGTTCTTGTCTGTCAGGATGCCTTTGCCTCTCCAGCTTCTTATGTTAGCAACCTAGTACTTGGTTATAGGAATGAGCAAGGGGCTGGGAGCGTGTGGCTCACTCCTGTAATCCTAGCACTTTGGGAGGCAGAGGCAGGTGGATCATATAAGGTCAGGAGTTTGTGAATAGCCTGGCCAACTTGGTAAAACTGGTCTCTACTAAAAATACAAAAATTAGCTGGGCATGGTGGCGCATGCCTGTAATCCCAGCTATTTGGGAGTTTGAGGCATGAGAATCACTTGAATCTGGGAGGCAGAGGCTGCAGTGAGCCAAGATCACACCATTGCACTCTAGCCTGGGCGACAAAGTGAGACTCTGTCTCAAAAAAAAAAAAAAAAAAAAAAAAATGAATGGACAAGGTCCAGGTCGAGTGAATAATATTCTATCCATCTGGCCACAGTGACTGGTCCAGGGATGGACATATGGCCACAGCCAGGACAATCAGAATCCTTAGCCAAATATTTTCTAACCAAACTAGTCTTTCCTTTCAGTTGCTGAAATTTTTGGCTATGGGCCCAGAACAGTTTGAGGGCATGCTCCCTGCTGCACAGGGAAAGTTCATCTGCAGAAGGCCTTCAGCACAAGTGTTCATAGCATGAATTAGTTATGAGGTGATTGATCGATTAGAGAACATGATCTGTGTGATATTCCAACTGCTATTATTGTAACCTCATCCCAAACTAGCAAGTAGAGTAGGAAAAACATAGCTGGAAGCAACACCAGCTGCAATGTCTGAGTGACTTCATGTTTTGTTTATCAAAGCACTGGGTGATAAAGTTGACAAGAATGTGTACAAGTTGTTCTAATGATAAGGGTGGCAGAAATACTGAGAAAGAGCTATATATAATGTAGAAATGAAAGATAATTAAAAGCCTAGAAAGCCTTAGATTCAGACTGTTAATATTAAATGGTGAGAGTTGTTGGAATAATAAAATATAGATCATTAAATAATAAAC
The DNA here is from genome assembly GCA_036589455.1 of Ateles fusciceps. Taxonomy (NCBI): domain Eukaryota; kingdom Metazoa; phylum Chordata; class Mammalia; order Primates; family Atelidae; genus Ateles; species Ateles fusciceps. Next base: position 1,088,149 of record JAZHEH010000053.1, on the reverse strand, counting down.
TTCTCTATGAGAAAAGGAAGAATCCTATAGAAAACTAAAGAGGTCAGGGAAGGGCCTTATTTAAATTGAAATCTTTTAGATGACCCATATGAAATGATTTTTTTTTTTAGGTCAAAACTGTCAAATAATAGCAGTTTCATATGATTCTCTCTAATATATGGGCTCTGTATTTTGTTATGTCAAATGAGAAGCAAGATGGTTTCTGAGATATTGAATGGCTAATTACAAAGTTTCTGTTTAATATCCCAGGAGAGTTTTTTTTTCCTTTTTTTTTTTTTTTTTTTTTTTTGAGGCAGGTCTTGCCCTGTTACCCAGGCTGGAGTGCGGTGGTACAATCATAGCTCACCATAACCTCAAACTCCTGTGCTTAAGTGATCTTCCTGCATTGGTCCTCCAAAATGCTGGGATTAAGGTGTGAGCTGCCATGCCCAGCCCACAGGCTGGGTGCGGTGGCTCACGCCCGTAATCCCAGAACTTTGGGAGGCTGAGGTGGGCGGATCACCTGAGGTTGGGAGTTCCACACCAGCCTGACCAACATGGAGAAACCCCGTCTCTACTAAAAATACAAAAAAATTAGTCAGGTATGGTGACCCATGCCTATAATCCCAGCTACTCAGGAGGCTGAGGCAGGAGAAAAGCTTGAACTTAGGAGGCAGAGGTTGTGGTGAGCCGAGATCGCACCATTGCACTCCAGCCTGGGCAATAACAGCAAAACTCCATCTCAAAAAACAAAACAAAGCAAAACAAAAAAACAAAAAAACCTACATAGTGGGATTTAGGAATGCTTCAGGAAGAGGTATTTGCAGTGGGTATTGAAGCCTGCTTGAATTAATGATGGAGATGGAATAGAAAAATATTCCAGATCAAGGACAGCATAAGAGAATGTGTGAAGAACAGAATAGAATAAAATGGGTATAGTATTCTACCAAATACGTAACAAAGGAAAAACTAAGTGCATATTATTTACTTGTATAAATTTTTAAAATTTCTGAATACTCACAAAAAACTCTTATCGGTGGTTGACTGTTTGAAATGGTATGGATTCCTGGTGAATAAGGACAGAGGTGGAGGGGAGATTTTGCTACTAGAACTAGAGGGGTCCAAGAGAAGATTGACTGGACAGCAGGACTAGGGTCTTGTTAGATCAGCAGAACCTTGAATGCTTTTCAGTTTCTTGGTAATGAAGAGCCACTGTGAACTTTAAACACAAGACGGACATGATAAAATCTTTATGGAAAGCTTCAGAATTTGTTCTGCAATATTGAAGTGCAAGAAATGTTACATTCCTTTATGTTCCAAAATCAAATCAAATATGCTTCAGCCCCCATTCGCCAGGGTTGGCAAAAAATCCCAGTCTCACTGGATGTGGCAGTGGTGAGGAGGCATTCTTCCCAACCCCTCAACTCAGAATCATGTGAGTTCTGAGAACTTATGGGTGTCCTAAAGAGGAATCTTTCAGCCTGTGATCCGAACTTTGCTGTTCTTCCTATCCTAGGATTAGGGCCAGCTACATAATTTGCAGGGCTCAGTGCACAATGAAAACACAGAGCCCTTTATTCAAAAATTACTAAGAATTTCAAAATGGCAACAACCAAGCATTAAACCAAACATAGGGCCTTTTGGAGTACAGGGCCCTGCGTGGCAGCACAAATCGTAGGACCAGGAAGTTGGCCCTGCCTTGAAGGCAGGTAACCTAGGGTGGGACAAACTTCTTTGCCAAACCGAGGTCTAGGAGTCTCAGCTGTATTTTCCCCAAACCTGGTGCTCATTCCGTAGGCCCTGAACTGTTACCTCGTCACCACCAGCTGTGATTCTGCCACCTCCAGAGCACTGGTGCCCTGCTTCCTCAGGCCCTCCTCAATTTTTTTAATCATTTAAGGCTGAGTTTCCCTGGAAGGAGAACCTGGAACAAAGGCTTAAGTGCAATAGTTTATTTGAGAGGTTGACCCAGAAGAGAGAGTGAGATATAGGGGCAGCAGAAGCAGGAAAGAGCACAAGGCAATGCATAGACGTATAATTGAGCTGGACGCTGCTGACCATGCTACCAGCGATTACTGCTGGAGTCAGAGGTGAGGCCAAGAGGATTTAAAGTGTTGAAAGTGATGTACAAGAGGCATCCCTTACAATGCTTCCCAACTTCAGTGTGCACCAATCACATACAGATCTTGTTAAAATGCAGATTCTGATTCAGTAGGTCTGGGGTGGCACCTGAGATTCTGCATTTCTGCAAACTCCCAGATGCTGCTGGTCTGCAGATCACATTTTGGGCAGCAGGGCATGACACCATTCCCTAGATGCACCTCAGCCTCAACCCTCAGCCTCTCCTCTTATCTTTCCCAGAGCTCAGACTTGGTACCCAACCTATTAGCATACAGAGCCTTGGCTGCCAAGGATGGCGAAGAAGGCAGAGTTCCCTTTCTATCTACAACCTAGAAGACACATGGCACTTAACTTCCTCATCAGGTTACCTGGACAGGTCTGTTTTGTAAAGATAATACAGGTGGCACTACAAGGCATGAAAAAGAACCACAGAGAGAGAGAGACAGCTATAATCAGACAAGTTGATAGAGGCTGAATTGGGGCCCTTTTGGGGATTGGAATGGAAGCAACCAGAGAGACTTTCCAGGGGTTGATTCAGCCCATGTTAGCAGGAAAGTGAGAAGGAAGGAACAAAGTACCAGAGTTTTGCCCCTGGATTTGCCTACAGTGATGAGGGCGCTATTAACAGAGGCAGGTGGAGAGCAGCAACAGCTTGTGGGAGGAAAGGAATTCAGTTTTAGCTACACTAGGTTTCAGGAGCTGTACATCCTTACATCTAAGACAAGTCCTAGGCGTCTAGGGAAGAAGAAATGAAATCAAATGGTAAAAGAAATACAATGATGGGCATCCAGTGAGTTCAGATGTGAAGTACAAAGTTTTTTAGAAATAAGAATGTGAGGACAAATGTTCACGGAGTGGAAGAAATCTAAAATAATGTAGCGTGGAGAGAGTTGTCTTGGTGGCATAGGGTAATGCTACTAAAAGTCTAGGAGAAAAAAAAAAACCTTTGTTTATAAGCAGGCATGTAGCATTTTCTTTTATAATAAACCGTGAAAAATCTTTCAGAAAATCTTTGTGCAAAGCTTCCAAGAAAGCCAATCTGGTCCTTGCCATTGTCTGCTTTGTTGTTAAATATAGAATCTGAGGCTCTGGACTTGCTCATCTGGTATCTTTTATGAGCACTGCTTGTCCATAAAATATTCTTCTGTGTGCCATTTAATGTAGTCACATAAATATATTTAGGTATGCAAGATTTTTTCCCTTAGGCCTTTTTTTTTTTTTTTTTTTTTAAGATGGGGTTTCACCATGATGGTCTGGCTGGTCTTGAACTCCTGATCTCAGGTGATCCACCCACCTCAGCCTCCCAAAGTGCTAGGATTACAGGCGTGAGCCACCGCGCCCGGCCCTTAGGGTTTTTTTTAAACTGACAATTTTATGAGGGAAAAAATTCAGATCTATAAAACAGTCTGCTACAGTTTTTTGGATGTTTCTCCAATCCTTATCAGTGTAAACATACAGAATGTACATGTTCACTTTGAGACTGGCTGTGAATCATTGGTGTGTAGATTGTTTAATGACTACATATTCCTCCCATTTCTGTTCTTATCCCCCTTTGCAATGTGACCTAGAGGTGAAGTTGATTGCGTCTCCTCTTGAATCTCTGCTGGCCTTATGAACAGCTTTGCCCAGCAGATTGTAGTTTCTGCTCTTGCCCTCCTGCAATACTGCCATCGTCATGTGAAGGAGCTTGGAATAGCCTCCTTGCTATGACAGACCATGTGGAGACAGAAAGGCCCAGACATGTAAGCAAGGCCTTTTTACATCATCCAACCTGAGTTGAGCTACCAGATGATCATAGCCACAACAGTAAACCCAGAACAGGCCAACCAAAAAACCATTTAGCTGAGCCCAGCCCAAATTGCTGACCCACAGAATTGTGGACAAAGAAAATGGTGCTTGCTTTAAGTCACTGACTTTTAGACAATTTGTACATAATAATAGACAACTGATAGAATTTGGTATCTGATATTTGCTTCTGATTTGGAATCAACATTATTTTTATATAATTTTTCATGTATGGAATAAGTTGTAAGATAATTTTAAAAGGCTATACCCAGTTCTATTATGTTATCTTATCATACATTACTTAAACTTTTCCCAATATTTGGACATTTGGTTTACATAGAGTTTTTCATTTTTATGGATATTGTTCTAAAATATTTGTACAAATGGTTTCTAATTTCTTTCCTGTTGTTTTCTTAGAAAAATTTCTTACCAAAAGTGGAATCAGTAGAGGAAAGAATGTCAAGGGTTAACTCTCTTTACATATTGCTTGACTGCTTTCCAAAAGATTGTTATCAATTTATAGGGCAGCCACCTGTGTACCTGTCTCCCTGTGCCCACTCGGCAACTTTTTTTAATTTAGCAATTTTTAAATTGAGATGTGCTATGATCTGAATGTTTGTGTGCCCCCCAAATCTGTATGTTGAAATCCTAATCCCCAAGATGATGGTATAGGAGGTGGAGGCCTTTGAGAGATGATTAGGTGATGCGGTTAGATCCTTGTGAGTGGGATTAGTGCCCTGATGAAAGTGGCCAGAGAGACACCCCTTGCTACTTCTGCTGCAGTTACAGTGAGAAGATGGCCATCCATGAGAAAGTAGTCCCCTACCAGACACTGACTCTGCCAGTGCCTTGATCTTGGACTTCACAGCCAGTGCCTTGATCTTGGAGTTCACAGCCACCAGAACTATGAGAAATAAATTCCTATTGTTTATAATCCACCTAGTTTATTGTATTTTGTTATAGCAGCCCAAACAGACTAAAACAAAGTATAACATATATGTGGCAAAGTATATAAATATTAACTTTATGGCTTGATTAATATCTACAGATAGACAGAGATGGACAGATAGATAAATATACTCTGTGTAATTGCCACCCATATGAAGACTCAAAACATTTCCAGCTCTCCAGAAGTTTCTCTTGTGCCCCTTCCCAATCAATACCAGCTGCAGAAGTAACCATATTCTCCAAAATTAATCTATGATGACTTCCACAATCATAGATTAGTTTTGCCTAATCTTGAACTTCATATAAATTGAACCATACTCTTGTGTACTCTTGCATGCCTGCCTTCTTTTGCTCATCACTATATCTGTGAAATTCATCCATCTGGTTGTTGCATATGGCAGTGGGTCATTCTTTTCATTGCTGAGTATTATTCCACTAAGTGAGTATGCCACGTCTTCTTTACACATTCTTCATTTGATGGGCATATGTGTAGTTTTTCTTTTGATGTTACTAAGCAATGATTTAAAAAACTTTTTTTTTCAATTATTTTAACAGCTCAATAGATGTGTGTTGGTGCCTTAGAGGTGATTCATTGATAATATCCTCAATTACTGTTGGAGTGTAGCAGAGGAGGGACTAGGGACTAGTTTGAATGAGTGGGCAGGGAACAGAAGATAAAGACTTTGTGAGCCATGCTGAGGAGCTTGGGCTTTGCAGCATGAACAGAGGGGACTCACCGAGGGATTTGAAGCAAGAAAGGGAATTTATCAAATTTGCATTTTAAGGAAATAACTCTGGCAGTGAGAAGGAGAACAGATGATTTGAGAAAAAGACTGAAGGAGGAAGATTCCTGGGCAGAAGGCTAGGCACTAGCACAGGTAAGAGATAAGCTGGGCATGAAGTAACATAGCAGCAACAGAACTAGTCTCTGATGGGATCTGGGGGATGAGAAGGTGAGAGGAAGTAACTAAGGGTTTCTGCTGGGTAACTAGGGTGGTGATAGAGGCATGGACTCAGATAAGAAGTAAGGTTGGGGGAGCAGGAAAAGACAATATATTGAGAAAGATACCAAGGTTTTCTTGGATATGTTGAATTTAAGATATGTGTGGCATGTCCAGGTCGAGCTACGTAACAGCTGGATATGTAGCCCTGGAATTCGGGAAAGTGGTCCTGTCAGAGATTTCATCAGCACGTGGTAGAGAAGCCTGGAAGGTTGATGAAGATAGTCAGAAAATCACTGAGGGAAAGAAGGCAGGCAGTAAAAAGGGAAGCCAATGAAGGAGGTAACAGGAAAGATGTGGGTCTTAGAAGTTCAGGGGAGAAAAATTTAAAAAGGGAATACCTACAGAGTGGGAGCCAGATTGCAGTGAGTTGAGGAAATGGAAGGGAGTCATTAGATTTGCCTTTTAAGAAATTGAGCTGCAAATAAGAAGAAAAATGATGGTGTCATGGCCAAGATCAATGTCTTCTTCTTCTTTTCTTTTCTTTCCCAGGGTCTCATTGTGTTCTCCAGGCTGGAGTGCCGTGGCACAATCAAAGCTCACTGCAGCCTTGACCTCCTGGGCTCGGGCGATCCTCCCATCTCCCACCTCAGGCTCCCAAGTAGCCGGGCTATAGGAACACTGCACCATATCAGCTAATTTTTTACTTTTTGTAGAGATGGGGGTCCCACTATGCTGCCCAGGCTGTAAGATCAACTTTTTAATTTATTTTTTAAGTGATAGAGATATGAACATGTATATAGGATATCGAGAATAAGAGATTGAACAAGTATGGGAGGGAGACAATAATTGATGGAATGAGATCCTGGAGTTGAGAGCAGGGGGTGGAGATTATGCACAGAGATAGAGGGATTGAATAAGTAGAAAGCCATTTTATCCTCTGAGACAGGAGGAATCCCCCAAAAGAAAATGAAAATCATCACTTTGTGAAAATACTACCCTACTCAGTGGTGCAGTTTGCCCCAGAAGCTTTCAGCAACTTGGTTACAGGGGATTGTTTGTTTCTGCTACTGTTGACCACTGAGATAGCTTCTAGTTTTTCAATACTTTAAGTAATGGAAAAAACTTACTTTTCATCACTTCCTTTCTTTCTTAAAAAATATAACATTACTAATACAGTTGGACACCTAATCGCATTTCTTTCTTCTTTGAGGTAATCACTATTCTGAAGTAGCAATGGTGTTCTCATACAGCTAATGTTATTTTTTCACTAAGCATGTAGTACCCATAATATAAAGCATTGTTTTATATGCTTTAAAGCTTTAAAAAAATTGATATTCTACTATATTATTCTGCAACTTGCTTCCTTTATTCATTATCATATTTTTGACATTTATCCATATTAACTCATGAGGAAAAATGAGCTCTGACGTATTTTAGCTGCTCTGTTTTTACTGTCAAAAAATGCCACAGTTTATTTATCCATTCTCCAATTTTGTTTCCAGTGTTTCATTCTTACAAAAATGAACATGTGCAAAGCTTCCTTTGTGAAGACGATTTTCACATTAAAAGAATGTGTATCCTTTTTTTTAGGTAGTATTTTATAAACATCAATAAAATCAAGTTGCTCAACAGTGTTGCTGAAATCTCTTGTGTCTTTACTAACTTTTGCCTGTTCTATCAATTACTGAGAGAAGGGTATTAAACTGTTCGAGCATGGTTGTGGGTTTGTCTATTTTTCCCTTTAGTTCTGTAGGTTTTGCTTTATATACTTGAAACTTTATTACTATATGTATACACATGTGTAAGATCATGTCTTATTGATGAATTGACTCTTTATCATTAAAATGTCCCCTCTTTTTTTTTAGCTTTAAACTCACCACTACACTCAGAATATGTCTGTTTGTTTGCTTATTTATTTATTTATTTTGAGACAGAGTCTCACTCTGTTGCCCAGGCTGGAGTGCAGTGGAGTAATCTTGGTTCACCGAAATCTCCGCCTCTGGGGATTCTCCTGCCTCAGCCTCCGGAGTAGCTGGGATTATAGGCATCTGCCACCGTGCCCGGTTAATTTTTGTGTTTTTAGTAGAGATGAGGTTTCACCATTTTGGCCAGACTGGTCTTGAACTCCTGACCTCAGGTGATCTAACTGCCTCCGCCTCTCAAAGTGCTGAGATTACAATCTCTTTATTTCTGTTCATATTGCTTTCTTTTTCTTTTTTTGAGACAGAATCTCTCTCTGTCACCAGGCTGGAGTGCAGTGGCACAATCTCAGTTCACTGTAATCTCCGCCTCTCAAGTTCAAGGGATTCTCCTGCTTCAGCCTCCCGAGTAGCTGCAATTACAGGCCTGTGCCACCACACTCAGCTAATTTTTGTACTTTTAGTAGAGATGGGGTTTCACCATGTTGGCCAGGATGGTCTCGATCTCTTGACCTCATGATCAGCCTGCCTTGGCCTCCCAAAGTGCTGGGATTATAGGCCTGAGCCACTGCATCCAGCCCATATTCCTTAACTTGAAGTCTATTTTGTCTGATATTAACATAGCCATTCCAGTTTTCTTATAATAAGTGTTTGTTTGGTATATTTTAGCCATTCCTTTACTTTCATCCTATATATGTAGTTAAATGTACAGTGTGTCTCCTGCAAATAGCATTTAATTGGGTTTGATTTTTATTTATATTTAATTAAATTAATTATTTTATTTTTTGAGTTACAGAGTCTTGCTCTGTAGCTGGCCTGAAGTGTAGTGGCATGATCATAGCTCACTGCAGCCTCAAACTCCTCGGCTCAAGCAATCCTCCTACCTCAGCCTCCTCAGTAACTGGGACTACAGGTGCTGTCACCACCACACCTGGCTATGTTTTAATAATTTTTTTGCAGAGACAGGGTCTCACCAGGCTGGTCTGAAACTCCTGGTCTCAAATGATACTCCTGCCTCACCCTCCCAAAGTGCTGGGATTATAGGTGTAATGCACTGCACCATGCAATATCTTGATTTTTAAATCCAATCTGATAAACTCTACCATTTAATTGGAGCACTTAATCAATTTATATTTAATATAATTATTTTACATATTACAACTTTTGAAGCCAGAGTGTTGAGATTTAAATTCCAGTAGTCCACTTAAAGTGTATGATCTTGAAGTTACCTAATCTTTCCTCTCTTTCTCTCTCTCTCTTCTTTTTTTTTTTTTGCTTCAGTTTCTTCACTTGTAAAGTCAAATGAATAGTAGTACCTACATGTTGGAATTTTATAGGTGCCTGGTATGTAGTAACAGTAAATGTCAGGTAAAATATGGATTTATCATTGTGTATTGCAGTGACTTTAAGTTTTTATTTCATGTCTATAATAGCTCAAAAGACACTCAAAAGAAAGCTGATTCCAGGTTTATATTTTCAATCTCACCTGACAGCTATGCAAGTTTTTGTTGACAATAGCTAATAGTTGCTATTCCGGAGGCTGAGGTGGGAGGATCACTTGAGCCCATGAGATCGAGGCTGCAGTGAACCACGATGAAACAGGAAATTTTTCCTTACCCCTTCATGAGTGGGAACTGGAATATGGGTGCTGGAGCTAGCCGGCTGCCTTAGCTGGCTTCACTAACTAGGATCTGATGTGCTCCCCCCCTTTGCAGGATGGGGAGCACAGCTGAGTGGGTGCAAGAGCTGGGGCGAGTACTTCACTGGTGTGGGCAGGAGCAAAACTTTGTGTGGGCCCCACAGCAGCACCTAGCGGGGAGTACCCATGACCCCTGAAACCTGAGAAGGAATGATACAGGCAGCGCTCTTTAGCTTTGCCGTTCGCGGATGGCTTAAGTGTTTAACAGCTCAGTGGACCCTCTGCCTTTTCACAAGGGTAGCGGGTCACTGTTACAGCCTTCTGTATCCTAAGCTCTTGTCCCGAGTCCAGCAAAAATCAGACCCTATGAACAAATTGAAGGATAGTAAATACAGGGGATTTTATTGCTGACGGAAGTGGCTTTCAGTGGGAAGGGGAGCTAAGAAGCAGATGGAGTGGGAAGGTATTCTTCCCCCTGAAGTCCAGCTGTCTCTGGTCAGACTCGCGTAAGTGCTGCTGTCAAGCTGTCCCTCTGAAGTCAAACGACTTCTCTAATGTTCAGCTGCTGCTTCTCTCTTCTCTGCTCTCTGCCAGTGGAACCTGGGGTATTTATGGGTACAGGATGTGGTGCAGAGTGGGCCAGGGGTGGTTTTGGAAAACGCAACATTCAAGCAGGGAAAATGGGAATGTAAAGTTTTCATTTTGGGCCATGGTACCGGGTTTTGGGGTGTGGCCCTCACCAGGGACTCCACCCTTTTCTGCCTAGAATTTCTCTGCCTCCTGTCCCTATCAATAATCACGCCACTACACTCCAGGCTTGGTAACAGAGAAAGATCTTGTTAAAAGAGAGAGGGAGAGAAAGAAAGGAAGAGAGAAAGAAAGAGAGAGAAATAAAGATGGAAAGAAAGAAAGGAAGGAAGAGAAAGAAGAGAGGGAGGGAGGGAGGAAGGAAGGGAGAAAGGAAGAAAGGAAGGAAGGAAGGAGAAAGAAAATAATTTTTTATCTTATCTAATGACAATAATTGTTCCTGTAGAACATGTAATGTTCATGTTCTTTTGCTTTTTGTTTTTTTCTTTTCTTTCTTTCTTTCTTTTTTTTTTGAGACAGTCTCACTCTGTTGTCCAGGCTGGAGTGCAGTGGTGCAATCTCAGCTCATTGCAACCTTTGTCTCCCGGGTTCAGGCAATTCTCGTGCCTCAGCCTCCCAAGTAGCTGGGATTACAGGCACGTGCCACCATGCCGGCCAAGTTTTGTATTTTTAGTAGAGACGGGTTTCACCATGTTAGCCAGGCTGGTCTCAAACTCCTGACCTCAAGTGATCTGCCCACCTACGCCTCCCAAAGTGCTGGGATCACAGGTGTGAGCCACTGTACCCGACCTTAATGTTTATGTTATTTGATTGTTTTTTGTTTTTGAGACAGACTCTCACACTATCACCCAGGTGGGAGTGCAGTGGCGTGATCTCGGCTCACTGCCACCTCCGCCTCCCGCTTCAAGCAATTGTCCTGTCTCAGCCTTCTGAGTAGCTGGGACTACAGGCACCTGCCACTACACCCAGCTAATTTTTTGTATTTTTAGTAGAGACATGGTTTCACCATGTTGGCCAGCCTGGTCTCAAACTTCTGACCTTGTGATTCACTGGCCTTGGCCTTCCAAAGTGTTGGGATTACAGGCAAGAGCTACCGCCTACGGCCATGTTTATGTTTTAAATAAATATGTTCAAAATTCATTTAGAGTGCTCTGGAAAACCTCTAAGTAGGTTAGAAAATCCTATTTAAAAGTTGTTTGCTTTTTAAAATTAACTATGCAGATGGAGTTTTTAAAAATAATTGATGGAGTTAATTTTTTTAAAGCAGTTTTATTTTTACAGAAAAGCTGAGCAGAAAGTACAGAGAACTCTGATATTCTTCCTTTCTCTCTGCCCCCCCCTTTGCTCCCCCATTTCCCCTATTATTAACACTTTAAATCAGAAGTTTTATAGTTTTGCATTTGACATTTAGGCCTATGATCCATTTTGAGTTAATTTTTGTGAAAGCTGTAAGGTATGTGTCTACATTCATTTTTTCCCATGTAAATGTTAATTGTTTCATTATCATTTGCTGAAGACTGTCCTTTCTCCATTCAACTGCTTTTGCTTGTCTGTCAAAGATCAGTTGGCTATATTTGTGTGTTTCTTTCTGGCCTTGCTCTTCTGTTCCATTAATCTATTTGTCTATTCTTTCACCAATACCACGCTGTCTTGATTACTGTATGGTAAGTCTTGAAGTTTTGTAGTGTCAGTCCTCTGACTTTTTCTCCTCAATATTGTGTTGGCTATTTTAGGTCTTTTGCTTTTCCATATTAACCTTAGAATCTGTTTTTTGATAGCTACAAAAAGACTTATAATTTTTATTGGTATTGCATTAAATTTATAGATCATATTATAAAGAACTGATAACAATATTGAGTTTCCTATTCATGAGTCTTTCATGACAGTTTAATAATTTTCCTTATATAGCTCTTGTACATATTTTGCTAAATGTATACCTAAGTATTTCTCTCTTTTTTTGCAGGGTGTTAATGTAAATGATGTTGTGTTTTTATTTTTATTTTTTATTTTCTTTTTTAAGTTAAGGATGCTACTGAAGATGTTATCAATTTCAAATTCCAATAGGTCATTGCTGGCATATAGGAAAGAATTGACTTTTGTATATTAACCTTGTATCCTACAACTTTGCTATAAGTGCATATCAGTTCCAGGAATTAGTTGTTTGTTTGTTTTGTTAGTTCTTTGGGATTTTCTACATAGAAAATCATTAGCTGTAAACAAAGACAGTTTTATTTCTTCCTTCTTGATCTGCGTATCTTTTTGTTTTTTTGAGATGGAGTCTTGCTCTGTTGCCCAGGCTGCAGTGCAGTGGCACCATCTCAGTTCACTGCAACCTCCACCTCCCAGGTTCAAGTGATTCTTCTGTTTCAGCCTCCTGAGTAGCTGGGATTAAAGGCACATGCCACCACACCTAGCTAATTTTTTGTATTTTAGTAGAGATGGGGTTTCACCATGTTGCCCAGGCTGGTCTCAAACTCCTGAGCTCAGGCAATCACTTGCCTTGGCCTCCCAAAGTGCTGGGACTACAGGCATGAGCCACCGCGCCCGGTCGATCTGTGTATCTTTTAAAATTTCCTTTTGCTGTCTTACTGTGTTAGCCGTGTCTCTCAGAATGATGTTGAATGAGACTGGTGAGAGTATACTCCTTTGCATAGCTCCTAATTTTAGGAAGGAAACATTACCAGTACATATGATGTTAGCTGTAGGGTTTTTGTAGATGTTCTTTATCAAACTGAGGAAATCCCCCCTCTATTCCTAGTTTGCTGAGAATTTTTATTATGAATGGGTGATGGATTTTGTCAAATTCTCTTTCTGTATTTGATCATATAATTTATCTTCTTTAGTGTGTTGGTGTTATAAATTACATTAATTGATCTCTTCTCAGGCTTTTGGCTAAGACCAAACATAGTAATATTAATTGATTTTTTTAGTATTGAACCATCCTTGTACACCTGAAATAAATCCTACTTGGTCATGGCATATAATTCCTTTTAGATTTGTTGGAGTTTATTTGTTAATATTTTGTTGAGGACTTTTGTACCTATATTCACAAGAGATATTGGTCTGTAGTTGTTTTTTTTCCTTGTAATATCTTTGGTTTAAGTATTAGGATAATTCTGGCCTCAAAGAATGTTAGGATGTATTCCCTCTGCTTCTGTTTCCTGGAAGAGATTATAGAGAATTGTTATACTTTATTTCTTAAATATTTGATAAATTCACCAGTGAACCCATCTAAGCCTGGTGCATTCTGTCTTGGAAATTTATTAATTATTGATTCAATTTATTTAATACCTACAGGCCTATTCATATCATCCACTTCTCCTTGTAAGAGTTTTGGTAGATTGTGTCTTTTAGGGAATTGGTCTACTTCACCTAGATTATCAAATTTGTGGGCATATAATAATTTATCACATTCCTTTATTACACTTTTAATGTTCATAATGATGTACCTTCTTTCATTTCTGATATTAGTAATTTGTGTCTTCTATTTTTCTTGGTTAGTTTGAGTAAAGGTTTATAAATTTCACTGATCTTTGCAAAGAAACAGCTTTGGGTTCATTGATTCTTTTTCAATTGATTTCCTGTTTTCAATTTCGATGTTTTCTGCCCCTGATTTTTATAATTTCTCTTCTTTTGCAATTTAATTTGCTCCTCCTTTTCTAGTTTCCTGAGGTGGAAACTTAGATGATTAATTTTAGGTCTTTTTGATTTTCCAATATAAGCTTTTAATGGTAGAAATTTTCCTTTAAGCACTGCTTTCAATGCATCTGACAAATTTTGATAAGTTGTAATTTCATTTTTATTGAGCTAAAATATTTTAAAATTTCTCTTCTCTCGAGGCTTCTTCTTGACCTACTCATTTATTTAGAAATATGTAGTTTAATTGCCAGATATTTTTTAGATTTTCCAGCTGTCTTTCTGTTATTGATTTTGATTTAATCCCATTGTCAAGATTTGTTTTATGACCCAGAATGTGGTCTCTCTTGGTGAATGTTCCATGTGAGCCTGGAAAGAATGTGTATTTTGTTGCTGTTGGATGAAATATTTTATAAATGTCAATTAGAGTCAGTTGATTGATGGTGCTGTTTATGTTTAGCTCAACTATATAATTACTGATTTCATGCCTGCTGGATCTGTCAACTACTAACAGAGGGATGTCGAAGTCTCTAAGTATAATAGTGTTTTCATCAATTTCCCCTTGCAGTTCTATGAGTTTTACCACATGTATTTTGACACTCTCATTAGGTGTGCACACATTAAGGATTGTTATATTTTCTTGGAGATTTAAAAAATCTTGTACTGCTCCTCTTTATCCCTGATAATTTTTCTTGTGCTAAATTATTTGTCTAAAATTAATGTAGAACTCCAGTTTTCTTTTGACTATATTAGCATGGCATATTCTTTAATTTTTTTTAATTTTTATTGTCTTTATATTTAAAATGTTTCTTTTAAACAAAATTTAGTCAGATCTTTTTCTTTCTTTCTTTTTGTTTTTGTTTTTGTTTTTTTTTTTTTAGATGGAGTCTTGCTCTGTTGCCCAGGCCGGAGTGCAGTGGTATGATCTTGGTTCTCTGCAACCTCTGCCTCCTGGGCTCAAGTGATTCTCCTGTCTCAACTTCCCAAGTAGCTGGGACTACAGGTGCATGCCACCATGCCTGGCTAATTTTTTTTATTTTTAGTAGAGATGGGGTTTCACCATGTTGGCCAGGATGGTCTTGATCTCCTGACCTCATGATCTGCCCGCCTTGGCCTCCCAAGTGCTGGGAATACAGGTGAGCCACCGCGCCTGGCTTTTTTTTTTTTTTTCCAATTTTTTCTTCTTGTGGGGTCTTGCTTTTTTATCTACTCTGACAGTCTTTTTTAATTGGTGTACTTAGACCCTTCACATTTAAAGTGAATCTTGATATTGTTGGATTAATACCTATCATATGTTTAACTTTTCTATTCATTGCTTTTGTTTTCTTTTTCTTTCTCTTTTTTTTTGTCTTCCACTCTTTTCCTGCCTTCTCTGTTTTTTTGTTTTTGCCTTTACTGGTTATAATTGAACATTTTATGATTCTATTTTCTCTTCTCTCTTATATCAACTATACTTCTTTTTAGTGGTTTCCCTAGAATTTTTAATATACATTTATAACTAAGGCAAGTCCACTTTAAAGTAATAGTATACTGCTTCACAGTTAGTGCAAGTACCTTATAATGGTATTCCCCATGCCTTCCTCCCACACTTTACAGCACTTTGGCCATTCATTTCACTTATTCATAAGCAATGGTCACTGAAAGCATGGATTGTATAGGTTAGAACTAAACTGTACAGTGAAAATTTCACATATTTTGTAAATAATTTTTCTCATGTGGCTGTTATTATGCTGTACCATTTTATATTTTATTAGCGTTTGTGTTTTTAAACATGTCCAACTGTCCAATACGGTGATTTTTGAAGACAAGGTATGAGACAGAAGAAAATATTATAGGCCTAGGTCCATGGACTCTTCTGATGAGGCTGATGAAGAGTTTTAATCTATATTTATTTATTTATTTTAGAGATAGTGTCTCACTCTGTCACCCAGGCTAGAGTGCAGTGGTGTGATTATAGCTCACTGCAGCCTCAAACTCCTGGGCTCAAATGATCCTCCTGCTCAGCTTTCAGAGTATCTGGGACTACAGGCATGTGCTACCATGCCTTGTTATTTTGTTGCTGTGGATTAAGAGATCTTGCTATGTTGCCCAGGCTGTTCTCAAACTGCTAGCCTCAAGCAATCCTACCAAATGCTCCCAAAATGCTGGGATTACAGATGAAAGCCACCACGCCCAGTCAAGAATTTTAATCTTTTGAAGCATTTTACTGCACCAGGCAACAAGGAAACTCTGGTAATCCAAATTGTTCCATTCCTTTGTGCATTGTCTGTGGTAAACAACGTGCACATCAAGCAATGGTGTCAACAAAACTGCAAAGACTCTTAACTCCAGAGCACAGACATTTGACAAATAAAAGGGCAGATTATTTTCAGTGGTTACTGGAAAATTGAAAGAGAGTAAAGCTTTTGTTTAAAAAAAAAAGTCATAGTCAGTGAATAGCCTCAGGAAGCAAGCTATTTAGTAGCAGTTATTTATTGTCCAGAAAAGGAAAATGCACACAGTGATGAGAACCTAAATTAGAGTAAATACAATACTAGGGCTGGCAAAGTGGCTCCTGCCTGTAGTCTTAGCTGCTTGGGAGGCTGAGGTGGAAGGATTGCTTGAGCCCAGGAGTTTGGGCAACATAACGAGATCCTGTCTCTAAAATCAAACAAACAAATAAAATACTAGGACAAGTTGTAATATAAGGAAATGAAAAGGTTTCCCTCTCAAACAATACCGTTAACGTATTGATGATATATGTCATAAACAGAAACAAATGGTTCTCTATTAGGTTGACGAATCAATAGATTTTACCAATAAATGTCATATTATAAAATTAGTTGTTATTGTTATTGTTGTTTGATATGGAGTCTCACTCTGTCACCCAGGCTGGAGAACAGTGGCACCATCTCGGTTCCCTGTAACCTGCCTACCAGGTTCAAGCGATTCTCCTGCCTCAGCCTCTCAAGTAACTGGGACTACAGGCACCCACCATCACACCTGGCTAATTAATATTATAACATTTGTAAGATTTGTAAACGAGGTGGTTTTTAAGACTTTTTTTTCCTGGTGCAAAGAGCTATCCCAAACAACAAAACCCCGAACACATTTAATGTTCTACCTTTGTATCTGGAATGAAATGGTCTGATCTGGAGGAAATGTGGGCATCTATACTGACAGGACCCACCAGTGAGCTCCAGGAGCAGCAAAGGGAACACAGGGAGTCTTGACTTTGTTCACAACACACTCTTTTCTTCATAGAGAGGTGCTGGTGTCAAAGCCTATCAAAGATGAAAATTTAAAAGTCTGGATGATGTGACAAAAATAGCTTTCTTAAACAGAGATACAGTCTGATCATGTACTGAAGATGAGATTTACTCATCTATCTCTTGACAAACTGCGGATTTCTATTTTTTTTCTTTTCTTCTAGCTCTCCAACAAGGGAGACAAACTGTGGATTTCTATGAAAAAATAGGTTTCTGCCATTCATGGGAAAGCAACAAACATTTTGCTGGTTTTTAACTTCTTCTTCTTCTTTTTTTTTTTGTGATGAAGTCTTGCTCTATGGCCCAGGCTGGAGTGCAGCTGAGTGATCTCGGCTCACTGCAACCTCTGCCTGCTGGGATCAAGCAATTCTCCTGCCTCAGCCTCCCGAGTAGCTGGAATTACAGGCATAAGCCACCACACCCAGCTAATTTTGTGCTTTTAGTAGAGACGGTCAGGCTGGTGTCCATGTTGGTCAGGGTGGTGTCAAACTCCCAACCTCAGGGGGATCCGCCTGCCTCAGCCTCCCAAAGTGTTGGGATTACAGGCGTGAGCCCCCGCGCCCAGCTGGTTTTTAACTTCTTAAACTTGTAAATGAACTTTTTCTTGTTTTTGTTTTTTGAGACAAGGTCTCACTCTGTTCCCCTAGGCAGGTACAGTGGCATGATCAGAGCTCACTGTAGCCTCAACTTCCTGGTTCAAGCCATCCTCCCGCCTCAGTCTCTTGAGTAGCTGGGACTACACAAGCAAGCCACCATACCTGGCTTTTTTTTTTTTTGCAGAGGCAGAATCACCTTATGTTGCTCAAGCTAGTTTTTCTCCTTTAAGAAGCATCTGAAATTATCATATTTCTGTTGAAAATTGTGTATTTGACCAGCAAATACACAAGCACAAGTTTCAGTTAAGGGGTAAAATCCATCTTTAGTTTCAAAAACGTGTTTAAAACACTTTTAATACTTTTATATAGACCAGTTAAAAAGATCAAGAAAGTAATGTGTGTGTATAATAATTTTGTAATTATTAGGCCTATATGGGAGTGTTAGTCCATTTCGTGTTGCTATAAAGGAATACCTGAGGCTGGGGTAATTTATAAAAAGGTTTATTTTGCTTACGGTTCTGCAGTCTATACAAGAAGCATGATGCCAGCATCTGTTCCTGGATAGGACTTCAGGAAGATTCCAGTCATGGCTGAAAGTGAAGGGGAGCCAGAGTGTCACATTGTGAGAGACAAAAAGTGAGAGAAGTTGGAGGGGCAGTGTTCTCTTAAACAACCAGTTCTCGCATAAACTAACAGAGTAAGAACTCATTCATTATCACTGGGACAGCCTCAAACCATTCATGAAAGATCTGCTCCCATGATCCAAACTCCTCCCATTAGGCCCCACATCCAACTTTATTATATTTAAACGGGGGAATTTGGAGGGAACAAATATCCAAACCATAGCAGGCAGCCTGATCATGTCACTCAGTAAGGAAAAGCTTTTAAACTGTCTTAAAACAGTCTTAGGCCATTTTTATTCACATTGTTTTCTTTGCAGTTTTAGTAACTTTTCAACATTTTCAATAAATTTTCATGTTGTAAATAACATTAATTAAAGTCAATTTACAAACTGTATGTAAATTAAATCAACTCCTCTTACCTTTAAAAAAATTGTCTTATTTTGTCTTAAGCCTGCTTAACAAAAATGTATTATTTTTACAATATGAGTTTTAAAATTTTATGAAAAGCCACTATGGAGATTAATTTCAAGAAAGTTAAGCTAATCTTAACTATTTGATTTTATTTCAGGGACAGATGGTTAAAAAGACATAACAACCACATTAGAATCTAATTTAGTAGAAATTTGTGATAGAGTTTGGGATCTACTTGGATAAGGTAAAAACCCAAAAAACCAAGTAGAGATAATGAATTAATATCTTTTTCTGGTAGGAGAAACCACATAAAATGATAGGCAAGTAAGTTAGCCAAAATAAACAGATCTTCAGGAAGAGATATCATTCACTACTCAAAAGAGCATTGGCAATTATTATTGGATTGTTATATCTACAACTTACTGATCATGCTAATGTACTATGGGCTTAGATAAAAATAATTTTTATATAGAGGTCCCCTGAGACCTGGAAATTATTTCAAGAGTTCCTCCAGAGGAGAAAGACTGTGCTGATGAACCTCTCTGTGGGATAAAAAAAATTGCATAGTATCTCCTCATTTCAATACAAAGTACTGTATAGAGTCTATCGCTTAGAATTTTTTTAAAATAATGTTCATGACATCCTATGGTAAATACACTGTAATTTGTAACAATATACAAAAAGTGAAAAAAAAAGTATATGATACTATCTATATTTGATTTTAAGAATTATATAAAATTTTGGCAAATCATATGCATAATACATTAAATAAATTATATATATAATTTTAATAATTTCTTTTTTTTTGAGACAGAGTCTTGCTACATCATCAAGGCTGGAGCATAGCGGCATGATTGCAGCTCACTGCAGCCTTGACCTCCTGGGCTTAAGAGATCCTCCTGGCTCAGGCTCTTGAGTAGCTGGGCCTATAGGCATGTGCCACCATGCCCAGCTAATTCTTATTATTAAATTTTTAAAATATTACGTAGAGACAGGCTCTCACTATGTTGCCCAGGCTGGTCTTGAACTCTTGGGCTTAAGTGATACCCCCACTTTGGCCAACCAAAGTGCTAGGATTACAGGTGTTAGACACCACACTTGGTCTAATTTTAATAATTTCTTTCTGTATCCCAATAGATCAGTTTTCATACCTTCAGGGATGCATACACCCACTTTGGAAGCCACTGTTCTAGTCATAGAATTTTATCATTAACTCTACCAACCAACCTCATTTGATTAAGATTTATTGACCATTCCACCCCACAATAGCAGAATATAAATTCTTTTCAAGTGACCATGGGAATATTTATTAAAATATAGCATATTTGGGGCCATAAAGCAAGTGTCAACAAGCTAAAAAGAATTTAAGTCACATATAGTATGTTCTCTAACCACAATTGAAATAAATTAGATATCAATGACTGCTGAAAAATTGCTGGGTAGACCCCCAAATATTTGGGAACTAAATAACAGACTTCTAAATAATCAATGGGCCAAGAAGAAATCAAAAGCAAAGTGAGAGTATTTTAAATAGAGTGAAAATGAAAACCCAATACATCAAAATGTCTGGGATGCCCTTGAAGCAATAGTTAAGGAAATTTTTACAACACAAAACACTTACATTAGAATAGAAAAAAAGGTCCCAAATCAATGACTTCAGCTTTCATCTTAAGACACCAGAAAAGGAAGATTAAACTCAAAGTGCATAGAAAAAATAAAATAATAAAGTTCACAGCAAAAATAATAAAATAAAAATCAGAAAAACAATAGCAAAAATCTGTGAAACCAAAACTGCTTCTTTGAAAACAAAAATCAATAAAATTGATAGATCTCTAGCTAGAGTGATTAGGAACAAAAGACAAAAGATGCAAATTAACAATATCACTAATGTGGAATGCAACATCACTGCAAGTTATACAGATAATAAAAGATAATAATAGAATATTATGAATGACTCTATGCCAATGAATTCAACAACTTAGAGCAAATTCCTTGAAAGGCACAAAATACCAAAGCTCACTCAAGTAGAAATAGATAGTCTAAATAGTCCCATGCTTATCTTAAACATTTAATTTGTAGTTAAAGGTTTTCCCACAAAAGACTCCATATCCAGGTGGCTTCCTGCTCTGATGAAGTCTATAAAATTACAAAAATAAAATAATACTAATTCTACTAAAACTCTCAGAAAATTGAAAAGTAGGGAATATTTCAATGAATTCTATAAATTTAAGATTAACCTGATATCAAAAAGCAGACAAAGGCAAGCAAACTACAGACCAATATTCCTCATGGGCATAGACGCAAAAATTCTAAACAAAATATTAGCAAATTGAATTCAACAATATATAAAAAGGATAATGTATCATGACCAAAGTGGGGTTTATTCCAAGAATTCAAGGCTGGTTTGAGATTCAATTCACAGGCACCAATCAAAGCCAGGTACCTGTAATTCTAGCACTTTGGGAGGCCAAGGCAGGAGGATCACTTCAGCCCAGGAGTTCAAGAACGGCCTGGGCAACATAGCAAGCCCTGTCTCTACTTAAAAAAAAAGAAAGAAAGAAAAAAGCCAGCTATGCTGGCACTTGCCTATAGTCCTAGGTACTTGGGAGGCTGAAGTGGGAGGATCACTTGAGCTAGGGGGTCAAAGCAGCAGTAAGCCATGATCACACTATTGCATCCCAGTCTGGGTGACAGAGTGAGAAGCTGTCTCTTAAAAACAAACAAAAAACAAAAACCAATCAATTTAATTTATCATATTAACAAACCAAAAAGAAAAAACATATGATCCTCTCAATAGATGAAGAAAACGCATTTAGCATAGCTCAACAACCATTTCTGATAAAAACTCTAAGCAAATTACTATTAGAACATCCTGAACTTAATAAAGGGCATCTAAAAAAAATTACAGTTACCATTATATCTACTAGTGAAAGCCTAAATGCTTTCTGCCTAACATCAGGAACAGATAAGGATGTGCACTTTCACCACTGCTATTCAATATGGCACTGGAGATTACAGCCAGTGCAATCAGGGAAGAAAAAGAAATAAAGGGCATCCAGACTGAAAAAGAAGGAGTAAAACTGTTATTATTTGAAGACCACATGATCATTACAGAAAATCCAAAGGAATTTGCAAAACAGATAGACATTAGAAGTGACAAGTCATTAGAAGTAGGTTTAGCAAGGTTATAGGATACAAGGACAAAATAAAAAATTAAATTATATTTCCATACACTATTGAAGAACAATTTGAAACCAAAAAAAATTGAAAATCCCACACATGATTACATAAAAAATTAAATACTTAAGGATGACTGAAAACTATAAAATATTGCTAAAAGAAATTAAAGAAGACCTAAATGGAGAAACACACTTTGTTCATAGATGGAAGACTCAAAAGACGTCAACTGTCCCTAAGTTGATTCATATATTCAATGCAATCCCAACCAAAATACCACTAGGTTTTTTGTAAAAATTGACAAATTAATTATTAAATTCAAATGGAAATACAAAGGCGCTAGAATAGCCAAAACAACTTTTACAAGAGAAGAACAAAGTTGAAGAACTTTCATTACATAATCCTAAGGCACTATGAAACTACAGTAATCAAGACAGTATGGAATTGGCATCAAGACAAATAGATAAATGGAAATCCCAGAAATAAAACCACACATATATAAACAACTGATGTTTTCATAAACTTTAAAGGCAATCCTTTTTTTTTTTCCCAACAAATGTTACTGGAACAATTGGATATCCATAGCAAAAAAAAAAAAAAAGAAAGAAAATGAACTTTGATCCATATTACACAGTATATTAAACAGTTAATTCAAACTGGATCACAAACCTAAATGTAAAACCTAAAACTACGAATGTTCTAGAAGAAAACACAGGAAAACTCTTTGTGACCCTGGTTTAGTCAATAGTTTCTTAGAAACAATACCAAAATCACAATCCAGCCACAATTTTTTTTTTTTACTTTATCCAAAAGAAGAACTTCTGCTCTTTGAAAAATACTGTTAACAGAATGAAGACAAGAGTCAGTGTTGGAAAAATATTTGTAAATCACATATCTGATAGAGAACTGTGTCCTTTAATGTGCAAAGATATATATATTTTCAAAACTAATAAAAATTTTAAAAATTAACAACCCAATACAAAAATGGGCAAGATAGGATTTTACCAAAGAAGATACACAGATGGCAAATTAGCAAATGAAGAGATGTTCAAAAAATCATTAGCCACTAGATAAATACACACTAAAAATCACAATGAGATTCCTATACACCCCAATTGGAACACCTTAAATTTTGAAGACTGTCCATGCCAAGTGGTGTCAAGGATGTGGAGCAACTGTAACTCTTACATATTGCTGGTGGGAATGAAAAATGATTAACCACTTTGAAAAACAGTTTGGCAGTTTCTTAAAATTTAATCATGGAGGGATCCAAGATGGCCAATTAGGAGGAGCTCAGGATTGCAGCTCCCAGCTAAAGCGCGGAGGGTGAGGGGCCACATTTCCAGACGGATTTTTATTGCCCGCAGACCAGGAGATTCCCAGGCAGAGGAGCCCCACGGGTGGCCAGCGCGGCTGGTTTGGCTGGCATGGCTGGTTTGGCCAGTGTGGCTGTTTTCGCCAGTGCAGCTGTTTGGGCCGGCGCCCCAGCGCGGCAGTTCTCCGTATAAAATACACAGGTTTGGGCGCCATTTTAGCTGGCGATTGGAGCTCCTGGGAGACAGAGTCGCCCATTCATCTGATTAAAAGGGGACTGAAACAGGGGAGCCAGGCCAGGAAATTCCCAGGCAAAAAAGCGCCACGAATCTCAGCATGGCTGTTTCAGCCAGTGCAGTGGGTCGCCACACGGGAAATCACACAGATCCCAGCACCTTTTCAACAGGCGACTGGAACACCTGGGAGACAGAGTCAACCGTCCAACAACAACAACAAAAAAATAAGGGCTCTGAGGCAGGGAGCCAGGTGATCAGGCTCGGCTGGTCCCACCCCCACAAAAAAACAGCAATCAGAAACACTCTGGATTGAGAGTTTCACAGCAAGCACAGCTGAACCCAGGATGGTCCAGCTCTGTGGGGGAGGGGGTGTCCGCCATTACCGAGGCAGTCCACCACCAGGGAGGTAGTTTGCCATTGCTGAGGCAGCCCGCCATTACAGAGAGAGTCTGCCATTATAGAGGTGGGCCACCATTGCTGAGGTAGTTCTAACTACACCAGTATAAACAGGACTGCAGGGAAGTTCACATGGCAGCTGGGGGAAGCAAACGTGTGAGAAAGCTTTTAATAACCTTTTCCCCCACCTTGCTACTCTATGACTATGATCTATCTTTTGAGAACACTGTCTTTCTGTCTTTTTCTAATTTGTAGTCCTCAGATCTTTTTTTTTTTTCTTTTTTGAGATGGAGTCTCACTCTGTTGCCCAGGCTGGAGTGCAGTGGCGCACTCAGCTCACTGCAACCTCCACCTCCCAGGTTCAAACAATTCTCCTGCCTCAGCCTCCCGAGTAGCGGGGACTATAGGCTAATGCTTTGTATTTTTAGTAGAGATGGGGTTTCACTGTGTTAGCCAGGATGGTCTCGATCTCCTGACCTTGTGATCCACCCGCCTCAGCCTCCCAAAGTGTTGGGATTACAGGCGTGAGCCACCGCGCTAACTTACTTTCTTTTCTTACAGTCAATTCAGTTACTTCAGTCTCCTGTTTGTGGTTCTTAAGACTTTCCCCTCCATTTTCTTTCTTTTTCTTTGAGATCTTGAGGTTAAAAAACCTTTCCCTCCCACCTTTATTATGACCGAGACTTATCTCGTTAATTCATGCCTTGTTTAAGCTTATTTTGTCTTCTATATCTCTATTGTTACTTTAGTGGGTTTTCTCAATTTACTCCATCTTCTTCACAGAACGCTTTTGCTTATAAAACTCAGGAGAATACAGAAGTTCAATTGTATTCTACAAACTATCATGTGAAGTAAATTATCAGTAAAAGTTAGGATGGTAAATAGTTTTCATCTGACTCCTCCTTTTGTGCGCCATCTCTCTTGTTTCCCTGTTAGGATGAGCTCTTGCTACCAGGTATAGTAAACAGAATTGATAGGAGATCAAATGAGCAAGTGTACATAAAAATAATTTAACTAAAAATACACTGAACAAGTATATTAGCATCAAAATCGTGATTATCGTTATCTAAGATTATTAATTCATTAATGTTAAACTTTAAAATAAAAGATAAAGGATAGTTACATGTATAGTACAGTTAAATTAAATGCTGCTTTTGTGGACATGGTGGACCACTGTACTAGAATTCCTTTTCCCAGAACTATGCAAGCCAGAGCCACATTTCAGAAACTATTTTTTTAAAGGATCAGAAATCAGCTGGAATTATAATAAAACACATGTCTGTTGAAACATAATGTTCATATAAAATAAAATGTGGTTACTTGTTTCCAATTATCTATATGTATACATTTTTACATACAATAAAAAAGAATCACCTGTTTTTCAGATACTGAGCTGGTACTATCCAACCAAGCTACTCCTGGATTTCTAAATGTCTGAAACCGTGTAACATTACATTTGTTGTTTCAAGCCGCTAAGTATTGGGATAATATGTTATGCAGTCATACATAACTAATACAGCAACTCTGCCATAACATTTCCTCCAAACTCTTTCAAGGTACAGGGGACTGGGTAATGGGAAAGGAAGTCCACCTCAGGAAATTGTTCCAGGGCTTTCATCATTGGGAGTGGCTGGATCAATGCTTTGTCACTTCTTTTCCAATAGTAAGTTGAGTCATGGATTTCCAGCACTTCCTTAGTTCTAAAGGGAGAGTCAAGACTCTGATCATAGCAAGAACATGGAGTCTTACAGATGGCATTTTTCTCTTTACGTGTGTATAAAGATAATATGTTGGGGCTAGGAATGGTGGGTCATGCCTATAATCCCAGTACTTTCGGAGGCTGAGGTGGGCAGATCACGAGGTCAGGAGATCGAGACCATCCTGGCCAACATGGTGAAACCCTGTCTCTACTAAAAATACAAAAATCAGGTAGGCACGGCGGTGAGACTCAGTTTCAAAAAAAAAAAAAGATAATCTGTTGAAAAATTAAGCAGTATCATCATCTTGAGCCCTCATCAACAAGCATTAAAGGTTTTTTTGTTTGTTTGAGACAGAGTCTCACTCTGTTGAGCAGGCTGGAGTGCAGTGGAGCAATCTCAGCTCACTGCAACACGTCTGCCTACCGGGTTCAAGCAATTCTCCTGCCTCAGCCTCCTGAGTAGCTGGGATTACAGGTGTGTGCCACCGTGCCTTGCTAATTTTTGTATTTTTAGTAGAGTCAGGGTTTCACCATGTTGGCCAGGCTGGTCTGGATGGAACTGCTGACCTCAGGTGATCCACCCACCTCGGCCTCACAAAGTGCTGGGATTATAGGTGTGAGCCACTTCGCCCAGCAATATAATTTATTAAACTGCTAATTATTCATTGGTCTTAAAAATTTCATTTCTAGTAAGTGAAATTTATATAACTATAGTTAATGTTAAGTAATAAAAAAGGAGGAGACCTAGAATTTTTCATAACAGTCAGTGCATTGACGTATTATAATTTTTGTACTATAGAACAGAATTTTTGTTTTTTGATACAGGGTCTCACTCTGTCATCCAAGCTGGAGTGCAGTGATGCCATCACGACTCACTGCAGCCTCAACCCTCAGGGTTCAATCGATCCTCCCACTTCAGAGTCCTAAATAGCTGGGACTATGGGCACATGTGACCATGCCTAGCTAATTTTAAAATTTTTTGTAGAGAAGGGTCTTGCTATGTTTCCCAGGCTGGTCTTGAATTCCTGGGAATTCAAGTCATCCTCCTGCTTTGGCCTCCCAAAGTGCTGGGATTACAGAGATGACCTACTGCACCTGGCCTAAAACAGAATTTAAATTCAGTGCTTCCATACTACTTAAACACTAGTGCTAAATTGGGAGAGGTTCAGGGAAAAGAAAATTGAAGAGAAATTGACAATTTAGTTATCGGGTATGATGAAATCAGTTATTTTTCTGTTCCCCTGAAAGGGATACTGTCACTTTTAATTTAATATAAAGCAAACACTGATCTGCCAAGGGAAAGTGGCGAAAGAGTTGTTAAATTGGTAACTTAGGTCAGTAAGTTAAAATTGCCAAATTGGCTCCCTGCCTCAAATGGCCATGGGAGAGGGTAAAATTAGGTTGAATTTTCCTAAGTGGTTGAAAACTACCTTCTGTTTGGTGGAAAATACGCAAGAAGTTTTGGCTCCTGATTAAAACACCGTGTCTTATATGTTTTATACGGAGAAATGACTAGTGAGAAAAGTGAGAGAGAGGTTGGAAAAATATGTGACAAGCTGCCCAAGGAAGACTGAAAAATTCTTGTCACTGTTTTTACAATTTCTTTCAGAAGCATGTAGATATTTTACTTCTGAGTCTCAGGAGCCATCATAGAAAATTCTTCCCAGAAAAAGTAGTAAACTTGACAAACTGCCAACAAAAGGACTTACTCTAAGTAAAAATTCAGGAAATTTAGAAAATTAGAAATTTAGATAATTATAGAGTTTTAGATAGAATTAACAAAGCATATGAGGTAAGAAATCCATGTGTCATAGAATATATATACACATGCACACCCATGTATAATATTTTTAGTAAAATACTCTAAAGAAATATTGGCTTTAGCTGACTTTAATTGCAAGTTGTTTTAGCTTATTTCTGTGCTGTGTTTTGGAACTCTAACTTTGGTATAGGGTCAGGCAGAAACCCATCATTTAATTTTAAAAAGACATCTGCTCCTGCAGCTTTTCCAAGGATTCCAAGAAAATGCAGCACTGTTTACCACCACTTGGTAGAGTTGTACAACATCTGCAGGACTAACTCCCCCTTCATAAAAGTACTTTTAATCTCCAAAGGTGATTAAAATTGCAAAACAAATGAGAATTGCAAAACAATTCTCATGATATCACAGCTTTATGGACACATTTATGAAAAGGTTACATTACAGTGGCTCCCACCTGTAACCTCAGCACTTTGGGCGGCTGAGGCGGGTGGATCACTTGAGGTCAGGAGTTCGAGACCAGCCTGGCCAACATGTTGAAACCCTGTTTGCACAAAAAAATACAAAAATTAGTCAGGTGTGGTGGCACACATCTGTAGTCCCAGCTACATGGAGGCTGAGGCAGGAGAATTGCTTGAATCTGGGAGGTGAAGGCTGCAGTGAGCTGAGATTATGCCACTGCACTCCAGCCTGAGCAATAGACCGAGATTGTCTCACAAAAAAAAAAAAAAAAAAAAGGTTATAGGCCTGACATGGTAGCTCATACCTGTAATTCCAGCACATTGGGAGGCTGAGGTGGGTGGATTGCTTGAGTCCAGGAGTTCAAGACCAGCCTGGGCAGCATGGTGAAACTCTGTCTTTACAAAAAATATAAAAATTAGTGAGTGTGGTGGCATGCACCTATAGTCCCAACTACTCGGGAGGCTGAGGTGGGAGGATTGCTTGAGCCCAGGAGTTCTGGGCTGTAGTGCGCTATGCCGATCCGGTGTCCGCACTAAGTTCGGCATCAATACGGTGACCTCCTGGGAGCAGGGGACCACCAGGTTGCCTAAGGAGGGGTGAACCAGCCCAGGTTGGAAACGGAGCAGGTCAAAACTCCCGTGCTGATCAGTAGTGGGGACCACGCCTGTGAATAGCCACTGCACTCCAGCCTGGGCAACATAGCAAGACTCCGTCTCCAAAATTAAAAAAAAAAAAAGAAAGGAAAATTAAAAAAAAAGCTTATAATTAAGCGGAGAGTATTTGGTGAAGAACCAGAGTAAGCGGTGACAGTTTTACCTACAAGAGAAATGTAGGGGGCTCCTGTGACGCAGGGAGGCTTCAAGGAAAAGGTGTGTTTTCAGCTGGGCTCTGATGGGTAGGATCAGACTTGAGGGGATTGAGAGAAAGGCAGTAGATTAGCAGAGGAGTTGAGGGGGAGCACGAAGAACAGTGTGAACAGACAAAATGAGGAGACAGATTTAGATCAGGACTGAAGGCTTATGCCAGAAGTAATTTCCAGAACAAATGGATCAGCTGAGAGAGACAAGGAAGGTTACTGGGTAATAAATGGACAGCACATGAAGACCCCTGGAGGTGCTATTTTAGGAGATTGGTCATCTATGGACAGAACTATTTATTATTTGTAATAAATATTTGATTTTTTATGAATAAATTCCTTCATAGTTTTTCATGAAAAATAACATTTTATCCTAAAGACCCCTACTGAAGGACTTTATTACTTTTTTTGGTAGGATAAGGTACAAGGATTTTTGTCCCTGATAGATAAAGTCGCTTGAGAATCCCTCTTATTTCAGTAACTTAAATCTAAAAACCTTTGTCTTCAAATCCTTAAGTTTAAAAAGAGGAAAACTGTTTTCTAGCCCACTAGGCCAGTAACAACAACAACAACAAAAAATAGATTTCAGTCATTATGCCATCAAAATATATACCTTGAGCAGACCTGTAGACTTTACGCTCATTTCCTCCGATTTGCTTCAAGGCATTGAACTCAACTCTTCATTGAAAAAGCTGTTGCAGACCCAAGCCAGAGGATCCTGGCAAAGTATTAATAGTTGGTTCTGTGGCTTTTGCTTATGCCTTAGAAAATATGTGTCATGGAAAGGAGGGTTAGAGAGAAAAGGGCACATGGTACGATGTATACCTACTCTGTCTTTCTTTCATATCACAGGGTGTAGACACTAAGACTGAATGCGCCCATATCTAGGATTGCAGAAATACCCCAGAGATGACTGGATGAGAAATGATCTCAATGGAATAATGTGTTTTAGCTGATTGTACATTATTGGATAACCATGATCAAGGGTTGATTTGGGAAAGGGTATATAAATTATCCACATTCCTTGCAATTGTGAACCCAACTGTAAACAGAATTATATGAATGAATGTATTACAATTTAAAACATAAAATGAGGTTTTACTTTCCGATCTCTTGGGAAATCTTTGCCCTTGAATCAAACATGGATGTGAAATAAAATGATGCATGTTTAAAATGTAATTATTACATTCTCCAACTATATCATGTATACAAAATAACAGCTAAGAAAAAATTTTATTCTTTATTGTATTTTTATGGAATTTTATTCTTATGGCTTTAGTTTTAGAGACATGAAGATTCTATACTTTTCTTTCGTAATGAAGATTACCCTTTTAATTTTGTTCAAATCAATAAGAAAAAGTGGCTGCAGTTACAAATACAAATAAGAAACAGTCACCTACATACAATGGGATGAGGCTCTGGGGGACTTTGGGAGGCAATGAGTATACTGTGCATGTGGAATGTGAATCACGGGGGTCAGAAGGTAGACTGGGGTTGGCAGCCCCTAGATGGCTCCCAATGACAGCAGTCTCCTCTTCTTCTTGCCCATGTATAATTCCCTCACCTCAACTGCGGCCTGGATCTAGTGACTCGCTTCTAACAAATAGAATGCCAGAAAGGTGAGTCACTTCTGAGATTAGGCTATAAAAATAGGGTGGCGTCTGTCTTCCTTTCTTTTGCCTGCTTATTCTGAGGGGGGGCCAGCTGCCTTGTTGTAAGCACCCTATGGACAGCCCTATGTGGCAAAGAACTGAGGGTGGCCTTGGCCAACAGCGAGTAAAGAACTGAGGTTGAGTCTAACAACTCATGAGGACTTGAATCCTGCCAACAACCATGTGAGTGAGCTTGAAAACAGATGAAGCCTTCAGATGACTGCAGGCTCAGCCAACACCTTAATAGCAGCCTGAGCGACCCAGCTAAATGCTCCCAGATTCCTGTTAAGTTTGGAGTAAGTTTGGAGTAATTCAGAGCATAATTTACACTCCCCTCAAGTAGCTTATGGTCTAATTAAATAAACTAAGCACACAAATAAAAATAATAGCTAGCAAGTATATTATTTACTATATGCCAGGGATTCTTCAAAGCATTTTACATTTAATTAATCATTAATCATTTTAATTAATTAATTTATTTATTGAGACAGGGTCTCACTCTGTCACACAAACTGGAGTGCAGTGGCTTGATCACAGCTCACTGCAGCCTCAAACTCCCCAGGCTCAGGTGATCCTCCCACCTCAGCCTCCCAATTAGCTGGGAATACAGGTGCGTGTCACCACACCTGGCTAATTTTTGTATTTTTTGTAGAGATGGGGTTTCAACATGTTGCCTGGACTGGTAGTCTTGAACTCCTGAACTCAAGTGATCCACCCACCTTAGCCTCCCACAGTGCTGGGATTACAGGCTTGAGCCACTACTCCTAGCCAGTCATTAATCATTTCATCTTTTTTTTTTTTGAGACAGTGTCTTGCTCTGTCACCAAGGCTGGAGTGCAGTGGCGCAATCTTGGCTCACTGCAATCTCTGCCTACTGGTTCAAGCAATTATCCTGCCTCAGCCTCCTGAGTAGCTAGAATTACAGGCTTCTGCCACCACGCCCCCGCTATTTTTTTTTTTTTTTTTTTCGTATTTTCAGTAGAGACGGGGATTCACCATGTTGGCCAGGTTGGTCTCAAACTCCTGACCTCAAGAGATCTACCTGCCTTGGTCTCCCAAATGCTGGGATTACAGATGTGAGCCACCATGCCCGGCCAATCATTTCATCTTTACAACAACTCTATTAGGTATTATTACTGTCACCATTTTATAAAGAAATGAAGGCAACATGAGGTTAAATAACTTGCTCATGGTCATACAGTAGAGCTGAGATTCAAACTCAGTTTTGTGCCAGATTTCAAGTTCTTTTGTACTGCCTCTTGCTATTTTATATACCATAATAGAACTATGTATGCTTTACGGAAGTACTACAGCATGAGGAATGATTATATCTGTAGGATAAAAGGGTTAGAGGATTCGCAGACACCTAAGCAGGATTTGAAAGACAGAGGAAAGGCATTCCAGGCAGGTGGAATAACATATGCTAAGGCACAGACTGACTGTTACTATTCCTTTCAAATGTTTGTAATCAAAGTAGTGTGGTCTTCTTCATATTCTGACCTTCATTTCTATTGATAAACACCACTCTCTCTGAATTCTAGTAAATCATTACTCTTTAAGAAAAGTGTTAATTCCTAATTCTGAACCAAGTGCAATGACAGAGGCTCAGAAAGAGTTAAGCAGAAAAATCATCTTGTTTGTTTTAACACATGAGGTGATTTTGAAGATTAGTAATGGAGGCACTTGTCTCTTGTAGCAACAGAAGCACAGTGTTGACACACTGTCTACGTTCTGTCCACTTGGAGTGCCCAACCACTACAATGCTGTCCACTGGTCTTGGGAATAAGTTTCTATATTTAAATGTAACTTTAAATAATCTTGGCCAGGCATGGTGGCTCACGCCTGTAACCCCAGCACTTTGGGAGGCTGAGGCAGGTGGATCACCTGAGGTCAGAAGTTCGAGACCAGCCTGGTCAACATGGCAAAACCCTATCTCTACTAAAAATACAAAACTTAGCTGGGCTTGGTGGCGTGTACCCATAATCTCAGCTACTAGGGAGGCTGAGGCATGAGAATCGCTTGAACTCGGGAGGCATAGGTTGCAGTCAGCTGAGACTGCGCCACTGCACTCCAGCCTGGGGGATAGAGTGAGACTCTTTGCAGCCCTCTTCTATTCCAAAAATAGAAACAAAAATAAAAATAAATAATCTCACATCAGACCCAAATATGAAAGAAAAAAATGAGAAAGAAAAAAGGGGTGATTAATCATTCACTGAAAAAACTTAAAAGAGGCAACACTAAAAACAGAGAAAGAGGCTATAGATGCAACAACTAGGGACATAAAAAGAGTGGTTGCCTTTCCCCCCTCATTATCATAATTATCCTTAAAGGGTCATTTAAAATGGTTTTGAGATAATTGCAGATTTAATGCAGTTGTAAGAAATAATGCAGAGAAACCCCAAATATCCTTCACCCAGTTTCCCCCAATGATAACATTTTTCATAACTACACCACAACATTACAACCAAAAAATTAACATTGATGCATCCTTGGAACTTATTCCATTTTCTTCAGTTTTACACGCTTACTTACATGCTTTACTTTACACTTGTGCTTACATGCACATGTGCTTATTTCTATTCATTTTCATCATGTGTGTAGAATCACGTGACCACCACAATCAAGGTACAGAACTGTTCCATCACAAGAATCCCTCATGCCATACTGCTGTGGCCACAGCCTCTTCTATCCCTCTTATTGTCCCCAGTCCCTGGCAACCACTAATCTGTTCTTCCTCTCTACAGTTTTGTCATTTCAAGAACACTATATAAAAAGAATCTTTTGAGACTGGCTTTTTTCACTCAGCATAATTCCTTTGAGAGTCATCCATGTTGTTGTGGTATTAATAGTTCATTCCAAATTAATGCTGAGTAGTATTCCATGGTATGGATGTCCCATAGTTTAACAGTTCACCCACTGAAGGGCATTTGGGTTGTTTCTTATGTGGGGGCTATCACAAATACAGCTTATATGAGCATTTGTGTACAGGTTTTTGTGGGAACATAAGTGCCCAAGAATGGAATTGCTGAATGCATGTTTAGTTTTGTAAATGAAACAAGACAAAACACCATACTCTGTTCCAGAGTGGCTATATCTTTTTATACTCCCACTAGCAACGTATAAGTAATCCCAGTTTTTCTGCATCCTCAGCAGCATTTTGTATATCACTATATTTTATTTTAGCCATCCGGATAGGTGTGTAGTAGTATCTCATTGTGGTATTAATTTGTATTTTGTTAATAACTAATAATTGTTGAATTCTTTTCATGACCTTATTTGCTATTTATATAGCCTCTTTAATGAAATGTTATGTTCATGTCATTTGTCTTTTTGTGATTGGATTTTTTTTGTACTGTTGAGTTTTGAGAGTTCTGTGTATATAGTCTAGATACAAATCCTTCATAGGATATGTGGATTGCAAAGGTATTATCTCAGCCTGTATTTTGTTTTTTCCAATGTCTTCACAGAATTTTTTGGAGAGCAAAAGTTTTTAATTTTGATAAAGTTCAGTTTAACAATTTGTAATTTTATAGACTGTGCTTTTGGTGTCAAATTTAATACCTCTTTGTCCAGTCCTATGTTCCAAAGATTTTCATCTATTTTTTCTAAGTTTTACATTAAATGTTTCCATTTTTTTTTTCATGGAGACGGAGTCTTACTCTGTTATCCATGCTGGAGTGCAGTGGTGTGATCTCAACTCACTGTAACCTCTGCCTCCTGGGTTGAAGTGATTCTCCTGCCTCAGCCTCCCAAGTAGCTGGGATTACAGGAGCCCACCACCACACCCGGCTAATTTTAGTATTTTTGTATTTCATCATGTTGGCCAGGCTGGTCTCGAACTCCTGACCTCAGGTGATCCACTGGCCTTGGCCTCCCAAAGTGCTGAGATTATTGGTGTGAGCCACTGCACTTGGCCTAAATGTTTTAAATTTAAATCAGTAATCCATTTTGAGTTAAAGTGTGAGACTTAAGTTGAGGTTCTTTTTTTTTTGGCCTATGCATACTCAATTCTTCTAGCACTATTTACTGAAAAAGTTATCCTTCTATTCAATTGCTTTTACACGTTTGTCAAAAATCACTTGAGCATATTTGTGCAGGGCTATATCTGAGTGCCTCTATATTTTATTCCATTGATTTGTGTGTCTATGTCTGAGCCAATACCATGCAGTCATAGTTGCTGTATCCTTATTATATTATATATATTAAGACAAATATTAAAACTAGAATGATTCTTACTACTTTATTCTTTTTCAAAATTGTTTTAGCTATTCTGGGTCCTGCACCTTTCCATATAAATTTTAAGATAAGCTTATCTATATTATAAAACACCTTGCAGAGATTTTGATTGGAATCACATTAAACCTACAGCAATCCATTTGGGGAGAATTGACATTTTCACTAAATTGAGTGTTCCAATTCACAAACATAGTATGTTTCTTCATTTATTTAGAATAAACTCCACTAGGTCATGGTACAGAATTCTTTTTATATATTGCTAGAATCTATTCACTATTTTTTTTTTTTTTTTTTTTACTAGGTTCATGAGACAGAGCGGTCTACAGTTTTCTTTTGGTGTATAATCTTTGGTTTTGGTTTCAGGGTAATACTAGCATCATAAAATGAATTGGGAAGTATTCCCTCCCCCTCGTACTTTTTGGGAGAGATTGCACAGAACTGGTGTTAGGTCTTCTTTAAAGGTTTGGCAGAATTCTCCAGTGAAACCTTCTGAGCCTGGAGGTTTCTTCTTTGAGAGTTTTAAAATTATGAATTCAATTTCATGAATAGCTATAGCGTTATTCAAACTGTTTCATATTGAGTTATGGTAGTTTGTGTTTTTTGAGTAGTGGATGATTTCATCTAAGTTGTTAGATTTACATGTGGAGTTGTACTAGTATTCCCTTATTCTTTGAAGACTGCAGTGACAGCCCTTGTTTTATTTCCAATATTGTTAATTAGAATCTTCTGTGTTCTATTCTTTGTCAGTCTTGCTAGAGGCTTGTTTATTTTGTTTTACTAATTTTCTCTATTGTTTTTGTTTTCAATTTCATTGATTTTTTTCTTTATTATTTCCTTCCTTTTGCTTGCTTTGAGTTTATTTTGCTCTTCTTTTTCTTGTGTCTTGAAATGAGACTTCCTTTTTGACCCATGAATTATTTAGAAACTTGTTGTTTAGTTCCCAAGTGTTTGGAGATTTCCCTGTTATCTTTCTGTTATTGTTTCTGGTTTGATTCCATTGTGCTAAGAGAATATAACTTCAATTTCAGTTGAATAAATTTCAGTTTTTTATATTTCATTGAATTTTGTTCTATGGCTCAGGATATGATCTATGTTGGTATACGTTTCATGGGCACTGAAAAAAATGTGTATTCTGCTATTTTTGGGTAGAGTGTTCTATAATGTTGATTAAATCATGTCTGTTGGTGGTGATGCTGAGTTTTTTCATATCCTTGCTGATTTTGTCTAGTTGTTCTATCAATTGTGGATAGATGGGTGCTGAAGTCTCCAACTATTATTTTGAATTGATCTATTTCTCCTTCCAGTTCTATCATTTTTTTATTTCACGTATTTTGCTGTTCTATTGTCTAGTGAATACATATTTTGAATTGCCATGTCTTCTTGGTGGATTGACCCTCTTATCATTATGTAATGTCCAATTATGTCACTGGTAATTTTCTTTGCTCTGAAATCTTCTTTATGTGATATTAATATAGCCATTTATGTTTTCTTTTGATTATGTTTACATATCTTTTTACATTCAACCTGCCTGTATCATTATATTTGAAATGAACTGATTGTAGACATCATAGAGTTGGGTCATGTTTTGTTGTTGTTTTTCTCTTTTAAGTCAGGGTCTCACTATGCTGCCTAGGCTGTTCTCAAACTCCTGGGCTAATGTGATCTTCCCGACTCAGCCTATTGAGTAGCTGGGATTACAGGTATGTACCACAGCACCTAGCTTTTAATCTACTCTGCCAATCTCATCTTTTAATTGATATATTTGCAAATGTACATTTATGTTTAATGTAATTATATATTAGGGCTTATGTACGCTACTTTTTTGTTTCTGTGTGTTCTCTTTGTTTTCATTTACCAATTTCTTTTTTCTTGCCATGCTGTGGATTACTTGTTCAATCATCACCACTATCCATTTCCAGAATCTCTGCATCATCCTAAACAGAAACTCTCTACCCATTAAACAATAATACCCCTTCCCCTTTAACTACAGTGTTTTTATTGCACCCCCTGGAATATCTTTTTAGTGGTTGCTCTAGGTTTTACATTACATATATATTCATCACAGTCTACTGGTGTCATCATTTTACCAGTTCAAGATAAGTATAGAAACCTTACCTCCCTTTACATTATTGCCTTGTTTATAATTGTCTTAAATATTTTCTCTACATATATTTAGAACTACATCAAACAATGCTATAATTTGTTTTCTTTTTGAGATGGAATCTCACTCTGTCGCCCAGGCTGGAGTGCAATGGGGCGATCTCAGCTCACTGTAACCTCCACCTCCCGGGTTCAAGTGGTTCTCCTGCCTCAGCCTCCTGAGTAGCTGGGACTACAGGCACCCACCACCACACCTGGCTAATTTTTTTACTTTTTGTAGAGACAGGGTTTCACTGTGTTAGCCAGGATGGTCTCGAACTCCTGACTTTGTGATCTGCCTACCTCAGCCCCCAGAGTGCTGGGATTGCAGGCGTGAGCCACCACACCTGGCCACAATGCTATTTTTGCTTTCACTATCAATTTAGAAATTTTGAAATCTCAAGAGGAGGAAAGTTTATTGTATATACCCATATTATTGCTGTGTTTTTCCTTCCTGATGTTCTGAGTTTCCTTCTTTTATAATTTCTTTTCTGTTTAGAAAATTTCTTTAGCCATTTTTTTTTTGGTAGATATGCTGGTGACAAATTCTCTTACCTTTCCTTCATTTGAGATGTCTTTGTTTCCCTTTCATTACTGAAGGATATTTTCACTGGACATTGACTATTGGGTACATCATTCTTTTAGTTCATTACTCGAAGAATATTATGCTACTTCCTTCTGGTTTCCATGATTTCAGGTTAAAAATCTGTTGTCACTTGAATTGGTTTTCCCCTATCAATAATGCACCATTTCTCTCTGGCTGTGTTCAGTATCAATATTTTTTTCTTTATCTTCAACCTTCAGAAGTTTAATTATCACGTGTCTTGGCATCATAGATTTCTTTAGGTTTATCCTACCTGGGATTTGTTCAGCTTCCTGAATCTGAAGCTTCATATCTTTTGCCAAGTAAGGGGAATTTTCAGCTACTCTTTGAACATTTTCTTTTTCCTTCTAAATATCCTGCAGATCCTTGAGAGCCTGTTCACTATTTCCCCTATCTCTGTTGTTCAGATTGGGTAAGTTCTACTGGTCTGTCCTCAATCAACTGATTCTATCCTATGGTATCTTCACTCTACTATTGAGCCCATACAGTAAGTTTTAACATTTTACTTGTACCTTTCTGTTTTCTGTTCTATAATTTTCATCTGGTTCTTTAATAAATTCTATTTTTTTGCTGGGTTTAAAATTTTTGTTTCAAGAGAATTTCAATGATTGTTGAAGCATTTTATTATGCTATTTTAATATCATTGTTAGATAATTTCAACACTTGATTTATCTAATCATTTGACAGCTGTTGATTGCTTTTCTCATCTGTGTTGTGATTTTCCTGGTTCTTGGACGAATGATTTTTTATTGTATCCTGTATATTTTGGATAGCATATTATAAGACTTTGGATTTGTATTCTATTTAATTCTTCTTTCCTCTTCTTCCTTCTTCTTCTTACTTCTTGTTCTTTTTCTTCGCAGGCCCTCTGGGCCCCACTGACAGTACCTTAGCAAAACTGAAGTACTGACTCACATGGCCTTATTGCAAATGGTGGGCTGTAAGTTCAGCTCTCCTATTGCTCCACTGACAACTTTTTTTTGTCTGTGCCTATTCATGGTGCAGGACTGCAGACTTCTACAGTGCCTTGTCTGAAATTTAGGAGGAAATGAGGAAACTAAGGAATTTCCCACGTCATTCCTCAAGTCTCGAGATCCCTAGGCAGTCTGACTTCTTTCCACCTTTCAAAGTATTCCTTTACTTGTTTTTTTTTTTGTGTTATGTCCAGGTTTATCTGGGAGAGCCTAGGAAAAATGGGACTACTCTATCTTGGTGGAAACTAGAGGTCTCAAAAGGCCATTTTTATTTTATTTTATTTTTTGAGACAGGGTGTGGCTCTGTTGCCTGGACTGGAGTGCAATGTTGTGATTTCAGCTTACTGCAACCTCTACCTCCTGGACTCAAGCCATCCTTCTACCTCAGCCTCCCAAGCAGCTGGAACTACAGGCACATGCCACCATGCCCTGCTATTTTTTTGCATTTTTTGTAGAAATGGTGTTTCACCATGGTGCTCAGGCTGATCTTGAACTCCTGAGTTCAAGCAATCTGCCCACCTTGGCCTCCTAAAGTGCTGAGATTACAGGTGTGAGCCACGGTGCCAGACCTCAAAAGGCCATTTTAAACACTTGCTTTAGTTTACTGCCTAGAGTCTCCTCCAGGTTGTTAAAAGCCATGAATCTTGTACTTTATCAATTTACAACCCAAACCTTACCCTGCACAGATGCATAACAAGGTACATAAACAGGCTGAATCGAATACATAAGAAGACTTCCGGTTTCCAGTTCATATAAGGAATTTTAAAGTCACCACTCCATCCTAACAACAAGTAAAAACTGAACAAACTCTTCTTAGATTTTGTTTTGAGACAAGGTCTCTTTTTGCCCAGACTGAGTGTGGGGGCATGATCATGGCTCACTGCAGCCTCAAATTCCTGGGCTCAGGCAATCCTCCTGCCTCAGCCTCCTGAGTAGCTGGGACTATAGGCACGCATCACCACACCTGGCTAATTTTTTGTATTTTTTTTTTTTTTTTTTTGTAGAGGTGGTTTTCACCATGTTGCTGAGGTTGATATTCTTAGATTCTTTCAAGAAGTAAGGTCACAGGGCAAACTTCTGCCTCCTAAGCTGGAGGGTCAGATAGGCAGATACAGAGAATTGCAACATGCTGGAGCAGAAACTCACAAATAGAAATCTCTGAGTGAAGCAGTACTCATGAGGAAAACCTAAACTGTAATTGAGGAAATGCTGAGACTCAGTGGACAAGTCTGAGAGTTAAAAACCCTAGGATGGGGCGGTGGGGGTAGGCTGTCATAGAAGGTCCTCACACTTGTGTGGGGTTTACCTCTTGGAGCTTTGGGAGGTTCTCACAGTGAATATCAGAGAAAAATCTATGCTTCTGGAAGGAGAAAGGGAAAAAGTTATTTTGAAATATTCCAAAGCATTCAATGATAAAAAAAAAAAAAAATCTCAAAAGAGCCAGAAGAGAAAAGTACCTTACCTAAAAAAGAGCAAAGATAAAAATTATATCAGGACTTCTCAGAAACCCTGCAAGCAAGAAGAGAGTAGAATGATATTTGAAGTGTTGAGAAAAATACCACCAATGTAGAATTCTGTATCCTGTGGAATTATCCCTCAAAAATGAAGGAGAAATAAACATTTTCTCAGACAAAAATTGAGGGAATTTGTTGCCAGTAGATCTGCCTTGCAAGAAATGTTAAAAAAAAAATTATTCAGAGAGAAAGAAAATGATGTAGGTCGGAAATTCTGATCTACATGAAGAAAAAGAGAGCAATAGAGAAAGAATAATTAAAAATAAAGTAAAAAGCTTTGCTTATTCTTAGTTGATCTAACAGATAAGAGTTTATTCAAAATGATAGCAATGATGTATTAAATGGTTATAGTTTATATATTAATGAAATGAATGACAGCAGTTATATAAGGGACTGGAGGGAATAATTAGGAATATTTCATTATTATAAAGTATTTGCACTACCCATGAAGAGGTACAGTGCTATTTGAAAGTGGACTTGGACTAGTTGTATATGCATATTGCACACTTTAGGGCAACTGCTAAAAGTTGAAATAAGAAGTACAATTCATATGCTAAGAAAGGAAAGAAAGAAAGTGAAATCATAAGAGGAAATAATAGCACCCTGCACTTCTATGGGGCTTCATGGTTTATGAGCACTTAAAAAATTACATATAAAAATATGTGTATATTTTAAAATATATATGTAATTTTAAAATATATACTCAACAATGTCTACTTCACCTACCTTGTAACACTGATATATATTCTCTCAACAATGTTGCAGTGTGGGTGGAGTAGACCTTGTTATGCAAAAATAATAATAATAAGAAAACCCAACAAAGTTTAAGGTTCTTGCCTCAGGTTAAAAAGCTGGTAAGAGAAAATGTTAACAGTTGTAAATTTTAGCCCTGTGCTCTATTAGCAAACCATGCTACCTGGAATAAATTATCCTCCTTTATTCTACTGGACATAACATGCTGAACAAGTAATCATGGAGCATAATTTTGCCTTTTGAAGTACAGTGACTTACAAGTTTTAGAGTCAGAAAGATTTGAATTTAAATTCCAGCTCTAGTACTTATCAGCTGTGTAATCTTGGATAAATTACTTATCTCCTCTGTGCCTCAATTTCTTCATCTACAACACAGGGATAAGAATCCAAATATTATTTACTTTAAAAGGTTTTTTGAGGACTGAGATAATCGCACATTTAAAGCAGAATGCCTACCATGTTATAAGCACTCATAAATTGTAGCTATTTATTAAAACCAAAATAAAAAATCCACACCAAAACAAAAAAAACAAACCTCACCGCGTTTCCATAATGAGGAAGTAATGATTCAGACTCCAAGCTTTCAAAAACAGGAAGGGTGCCTCTGTCTATTCCTGTTTGGTTGTGTTGCACCTCACGTGTTACTTAATAAGCCCCGGCATCTCTGTAATTTTAGAACTGGAAGGAACTTAAAGGTCGTCTATTCCAAGCTTCTCATTTTATAGATAAAGAAGCTGAGGCCAAGACAGGTTGAGTGAATTACTTCAAGATTATAGTGCTAGCACCTTTCCTGCTACAGCTGGTAAAGCACACCAACAGTGAGCAGAAAACCTAAGAAAAACATCCAGATTCCAGAAAGCAAAAGATTCAGACAACAAAACCTGAGACAGCAGGTTTCAAAAGGTATAAATAACCCCCTACAGGCTAAGCGCCCAGGTATAAGGGCAGTGCCTACAAACTATACTCATGGAGTATAGTCTATAAGGTCCTCATGGAAGTTTATGAGGGGGTAATTTAACTGGTAGGCAACCAGACTAGAACTGCCCTGGCCTTGGTGAGTGGTGAAGGCCACAGTGAGGAGGGCTTCACAGCTTAGGAGAGGCTTTTACAAATATTAGTGAATCTGAAGGACGGGGATGGTGTACACAGAAGTGCACTACTGTCAATACTGCATATCCAATCCTTAAGAGTCAATCATAATCGTGAGGAAGTATCATTCATCCAGCCAGCAAACAGGCCCCAAACCACACAGGTGACACAAAAGATGTATAATACATTCAGATCAAGACTTTTTGCTAATAGTTGTCCTTTCAACCTTTTCTTCAACTGGTCATAGCAGCAATTCCCAGAAATATCTCAGATAGATATACATTTTTTACTTGAAAATGATAAAAATGTGCCAGGTGCAGTGGGTGGCTCATACCTGTAATCTCAACTACTTGGGAGGCTGAAGCAGGAGGATGGCTTGAGCCTAGGTGTTTAAGGCTGCAGTGAGCCATAATTGCACCACTGCCCTCCAGCCTGGGTGACACAGCGAGACACTGACTCTTAGA
Organism: Ateles fusciceps; assembly: GCA_036589455.1. Classification (NCBI taxonomy): domain Eukaryota; kingdom Metazoa; phylum Chordata; class Mammalia; order Primates; family Atelidae; genus Ateles; species Ateles fusciceps. Next base: position 1,046,389 of record JAZHEH010000053.1, on the reverse strand, counting down.
AAACAAAACAAGATAAAAACTGATTTAAGTGAGAAGAAATATATTTTTCGCAATTCAGTATTTCTTTTAATAACACATTTTGTCAGTTTACTCTTACTTTTATATTAGTTGTGAGCTAGTCAAGAAATTAGTAAGGTCTTTGCCAACCTTGCGGATTCATTTTTATTAATATAATTATAAACATAGCCTTTCTTACCCTTATCTTAAAGTGTATTTTGCATAAAAGCAGAGGATTTTGAAAAATATAATTTCTCAAATTTGAGAGATGAAATTTTGCCTTTTCTATCTTGTCTCTCTCTGGTTTAAGTCTTCTAAGAATAAATCAAAGTGAAAAGAATATGTATGAGATATGTTGAATAAGCTATAAGCTAGTGTAACCGCTATTAAAAATTTCAAAAAGATGTCAAAAGCAGTTCTAAAAACCATTTTTGTTGTTGTTAAGAAATGTTAAGAGAACAAAGCTGTTTACAAAATAGTAAATACAATTAGAATTTTCTTTCATAAAAATGTGTATATGAGTTTATGTGTATGCACAAAAAAGAAAAAATCTGTGGAAATTCACCCTGAATGTTAAAACTGATTTTCTTTTCTTTTTCTAGGTCTTGGGCTTTCACAGGACTTTTACTTCTGTTTACTTATTTGTATTTTCTAATTTTCCTACAATAAATATATGTTTTGGCTGAAAGATAAAAGGTTTTCTTTTTCCTTTTTTTTTAATGTTTACTTAAATTTTACAGAGTCAAATTTGGAGTGGAGGGGAAGACCAGAGCAAAGTCCAGAATGAGTGTCAATTAAAGCTTCTCCAGGCTGAACAGCATGTGGGGGCAGGAGTCCACTTGACACTACAGTAGGATTTTGTTTGTTTGTGTGTATGAGTTCTTTTTTGTTGCGTGGTGAAAATGCAATTATAGAAAAATAATTTGCAGTTGCTCTGACAATTAAATTTGTTTCTCTGTTGTTTCTAGAGGTGCTTCTTTGACAATTTATAGTTTAGGCTTAAAGCCCTTAAGCGCTGTGTAGAAAGGGCCAATACAAAGTAAAGAGGGAACATAAATCTCTGCTCTTACAAGTATTATTTTTCTCTCCCAGCTAACTCTGAAGCCTATTCTCCTCTAATTTGTGTATTCTCTTTTCTTTAACAAACACTTTTTTCATGCTGATTAAATCAGCGGAGATAAAAAAAGAAGTCAGCTCTGATCTGGAAGCTGATAGTCTAGTTAAGTCAACAAGGCACATGTTGGAAAAGTTAACTAAAAATATGGGGGCAGTATGCACTAAGGCATGAAATGACTTACACAGAGGTGTTACAGCAGTTAAAGGTAGGGCTGGTAACTTTACTGTGGTCATGATCTAGACCAGCACTTTTCAATAAAACTTTCTACAGTGATGGAAATATTTATTTCATGCTAATTAATACAGTAGCCACCAGCCACATGTGGTTATTTGAAATGTGGTTAGTACAACTGAGGAACTTTTTAATTATCTAGCTTAAATTTCAATTTAAATAGCTGCATGTGAGCCAGGCCCGGTGGCTCATGCCTGTAATCCCAGCACTTTGGGAGGCTGAGGTGTGTGGATCATGAGGTCAGAAGTTTGAGACCAGCCCAGGCCAATATGGTGAAACCCCTGGCTCTACTAAAAATACAAAAATTAGCTGGGTGTGGTGGTGCATGCTTGTAGTCCCAGCTGCTCGTGAGGCTGAGGCAGGAGAATCGCTTGAACCCAGGTGGAGGTTGCAGTGAGCCAAGATCTCACCATTGCACTCCAGCTTGGGCGACAGAGCAAGACTCTGTCTAAAAAAAAAAAATAGCTGCATGTGGCTGGTGACTATGGTATTGAAGAGTGCAGGCCTAGGTTCTAGAACATGTCACTAAAGTAAGACTTGTTACTTGAAGAAAGGGAGGATTCAAAAACAGAATAAAGGAAAGTGTTCCAAGAGAAGACAAAGTATGAATGAGCTGTACTCATGTCATGCAGAGAGTGGGAAAGTGCTTCACGCCTGGATGGGGCTTGTGCTCTGTTGCTACACTGGGCAGACCACATCGTTGAGGATCTGAAGCTGTAGGTAATGAGGGGTTATTATTTCTGATCAGTAATAATGGCTCTTGTGCCAGGCATTTGGTTGGGTGCCTTACATGGAATATTTCATATTGAAACAACCCTTTGAAAAAAAAAAAGACTGAGAAAAGGGTGACTGAGCTTATCAAGGAAATCCTTGAAGAAAAAAGGAATAAAGGGATTTGTCTAGGTAGTTTGGCAGTGAAAGAAATGCGTGCTTGAGGAGGGTTAAATGAAGGTTCCTCCCCTAGGTAGGTCAAACCTATTTGGCCTGAAAGCAGAAAGGAAGAACCTACGAGGCAGCCAGCAGGCCCCAGTGGCTGTCTTGGGTAGGGAGAAAAGGAATCCTGGTCCTTTGGGTACATGAGAATGTTCACAAAATGGATGGTACACAGCAATACTCAGAGAAGAGTGATAGAGGTTGCTGGAGCTGGATTCCCTTTTTTTAAATCTCAGTGAAGATCAGAGACATCTACCCAGAAAAAAGGGAAGAAAGAAAAATGGAGTAGGGAGAAGGGAGATCTGAAATAACCTCAGTTGGGGCTGCATTTTTATTATCTTTTTTACTACCACTTTATTATGTGGTTATCATGAGCCTATTATTGGTATTTACATATACTATCTCCTTTAGTCTAACAATTTAGTTAAGTATTATTAATTCCAGTTATTTCTCAGTTATAAAGACGTTAAGGCTCAAAAAGGTTATCACTTAAAAAAAAAAAAGGATTGCCTGCCACCTCACGCCAGGGACTGTTCTAGGCAAAGAACTCAGACAGGCAAGGGGCCTGCCTTCATGGTTTATGGAAGTGGTGCAGACAGAAAAACAAAACATCAGATCATTTCAGAGTTTAAGTGGTGTGGAAATAATAAAATGTGTTACGATATTAACGGTGGGGAGGAAGTACATTAGTGTGGCCAGGCAGGGGGAGAACCGTGTAAGTGTACAAGTGAGCTGAGAACTTTAGGATGAAAAAGGTAGGAGGAAGAGTTTTCTGGGTCAAGGAAAGGGCACGTGCAGAAGTCCCGAGGCACGAACTAGCTGGGCTCCTGAAGAAATGCAAAGGTTAGTGCAGGCGATGCTGATCACAGAGGTCTACGCCACGGCTGGAGACGCCATAGCAAGCTAGGAGAAGGATTTACCCAAGTGGGTAAAGCCGATCCGATTCAATAGCATCAGGCTTCCCAGGGGGCAAGGGCCAAGCTGCCCAGCTCTCCAGTGCGTGTTCTTTCCACTCGGCTAAGCTGCCCGGCTCAGGGCTCCGGGGCGAGGCCACCGTCAGGAGAGGTTCCCGGCCTAGGGGCCAAAGGCCCAAATACGGCGCGCGCGGGTGGGGACCTGACCTCCAGGGTGTCGCAAGCCCGGGGCATCGCTGACAGACGGAGCAGGCCATTCGCAACCAGCAAGCAGCTCCCCTCACCCGGACCCAATCATCTTCGCCTTTAATTCCCATTAGCGCCCCCGACCCGCCTCAGCACCCGCCCCCGGGCGGCCTGGCTTGGTTTTTCATCCTGGGAGGCGGATCCGTCGCCCAAAAGTTCGGAATGACTGCATCCATTTCCCTTAAGAGCGATGAGGAGACGAAATAAATTGGGGTGAGGGCGATGTCCTATGGAAAACAACCCTCTGTATTTTTGTCTGGTTTTCCCCCCACGGCTTTCCAGAAACGACTCGTTTCTCGATACGCTCTCCAAGTCACCCCCTCCAACAGCGAGCCCGTTGGTTGGCCCCTCAACCCGGATTGGCTGAAGCCTTATGCCTCGGCCATGGATTGGCTTCTTACCATTCTCCGCACCCATTGGTTGAGTTTCCCCGCTTCTGGGCGGCGTGGTGAGGGCCGGTTTCCGCCCCCTTGTTTACGGAGCGCGTAGTTATAGCGCTCTCCGAGCGCTGGGGCTGTCTCCAAAGTTCCCTATTTAGCTCCTCAGGCCAATTGGGGCCTCGCTCCACCCTCGACCTCTCCCTCGCACGCCTTCCGCGTGGTACGGCCCATACCTTTAGAGCGGCGGCGCCTGTGGGCGCCTGTCGCGTTCCTCCGCCCGCGCTCGCCGGGCCTCCCCTCTTCGAGGGTGCGCTTGGTACGGCCCGCGCCACCTCCTTTCCTCGCCGGGGTGGCCGTCCCCCCTCCCCCAAGTCGGCGGCGCTTGGTGCCGCCCGGGAGAACCAGGTCATCGGTCGGTTCCCGTGAAAACAAAAACAATCGGCCGCGCAGCCGCGGGCATCCGAACGCCTCTAGCGAGGCCCGGGGACGCGGGGCCAGGTGGAGGGAGCGAACGGGAGCGGCGGCGACAAGCCGGGGGACCAGGGCGCCATGGGCAGGCGGGCTCCTGCTGCGCGGGGCTCCCCCGGCGCCGCGGCTAGTGCGCACGCCGCCTCGGCCGCCTCAGCCGCCCGCGCCGCCCGCCTGGGGGACGAGGAGCAGGACGCGGCTTCGGCAGGGCCCGGGCCGAACGACTGCGGACACCCGGGCGCCGGGGAGCCGAGCGCCGCCTCCGGCATGGATCAGTGCGTGACGGTGGAGCGCGAGCTGGAGAAGGTGCTGCACAAGTTCTCGGGCTACGGGCAGCTGTGCGAGCGCGGCCTGGAGGAGCTCATCGACTACACCGGCGGCCTCAAGCACGAGATCCTGCAGAGCCAGGGTAGGGCGCCTGTGTAGGCGCGCGGGGCAGGGCCCACCGCCGGAGCCCCGGCCCCGCGGCGGGAACCCCTCACCCACCCTCGCGCCTCCTGCCCGGCCCCCGCCTGCCTTGAAAGCGCGGAGGTTCCCAGATCCGTCAGACTTTTCCTCCTCTTTTTCACCCTTTACCTCTTTTCACCCTTTTACCTCGAACCTGCCGCGATCTCGTTGCTAATTCAGGAGTGCGAACCACTCGGAAACCCGGCCGGGAGCCGCGGGCTCCAGTCCGGATAAACGTGGGTGAGGGGGCCGTTCACTGCACCTGCAAGCTGCCGCCCTCCCTGAGTGGGCGTCCCCTCGCCCCCAGCCGGCCCCGGGGGTCTCACGTGGTGCCCGCGGCGCAGTCCTGCGGGCGGGCAGTGAGCGAATCGCCTGAGATCCCAGGCTCCGAGTGATGAGGGAAGTGCAGGAATCCCCCTCCCCCCTCTGTGCCGCCCCGAATCCTTGCCCAGGAGACTTCATTTCTCCGTCTTTTTATTTTGAAAAGTCGAGCGTTATTCTTAGCTGTGGGCTAGCAACAGCCGCTCCTGCAACTTATGATTTGGCTGCCGTGTGGACGCAGCTCTTGTGAACTCCGCAGCGGCTCTGACGTGGTTCCTAGGAACCGTTCCGCTCTCCTATTGTAGCTTCTGATAACACCAAGGAGGAACGGGCGACGTTTGCCCAAGCAAATTTTGGTACATGTTGCTAGTTACTTGCTTTGCCTGGTCAAGTTGTTCCTTTTTAAAAAAATAGATTTTTCTGTTTCACCTAGATGTTTCACCTAGATGATTATTATTATTACCCCAAATCCTGGGGACAGGTACTTTGCCACGGTTAATTTAACTTATGAAAGCTGGTTGGGAAGGTTTTTGTTTTTTTTTATTTGTTTGTTTTTTCAAATAACATTAAAGGTTTGGTTTCCTTACACATAAAAAAATCACAGCGATGATTCCTTTTGATCAAGAAGTACAGGACTTTTTAAATGGGTTTATTAAAAAGGCTGAGGGGGCTTCTCAGCTTGTGGGCTGAACAGAAATTTATGTGAAGAAAGGTTTGGTAGCTGGGGGAGATGCAGATATTTGTGGCAGGTGAGATGAGGGCAGTGGTGTTAGATGAGCTTCTCTCTTCTCCTCCTCCCATTTTTTTCTCACTTTCACCCAGACTGCATTTCAGTTGAGAAAGGGTGCTGGTCCATGGGAAAGGAGTCTTAACAGCAACTTCTCATTTTGGACACTGCAGACATTGTTGAACTTTAGGAAGAAGGCAACCTGCAGTCGTAGTGGATGGGATATTAATATGGAAAAAACATTAAGTCTCGTAGGAGGTGCAGTACTAACATGGAAAAACGAGCAGATTTTGGTGGCTGCCTGTGAAGGGAAATTTGACTGATGTGGTGAGGATAATATAGTTGGTAGATACAGGGAAGTGAAGATGGAATGGGACAGGAATCCTGGGAAGACTTTGAAGCTGGTTTTGTACGTGTGAGGTAAAGTTGAAGGGCCTAATGAATACAGGGTCGAGGGCTCTTGTATTTTCTGGTGGCTGGAGATGCATAGGTCTGAGACTGTTTTCTGATGTCATTTCTAAGAGGACAGTGGAGGGGATCACTTACGATGCAAAGAAGAAAGACTAGGGTCTAACCACAATCTTGAATTTCCCTTGGCGAGTCGAGGGCCAAGGCTAGATAGAGCCAACAGAAACCGAAAGGGCGGGGTTAAGAAAAAGGTTGGTCGGCTTTTATTTGGTTATTGGGAGTCAACAGTTTCATAGAATTGCTAAGACAAGCCAGATTACTGGGAGTTAAGAAGAAAAACGTGATGTGAACCGAAGTGTGAGAAATACAATACAGTGATGGGAAGTATTACCTCTGCTCCCGACCCCGCCAAGGAACCAGTGAAGGAAGAGAATGAAGGGCCTAGACTTGGAGAGGTGGAAGAAACATTTCCTTTTTAGGGACCAGGTCATAGGCAGGGTTTGAGAGGAAAATGATGGAACAGGATGTACCTTTCTTCCATGAGAGAGGACGTAAGTTGAAGGGGCATGTTATTGTGGGCTTTGTTTTAGAAAATTGAGGGCCAGTCTCAGATGGAGAAAATGACTATGAGGAATTGCTGAAAGAAGAATTTGTTTTTTACCTCTTCACTGGGTACTAGGAAACTTTTCTCAGAATTTGTCATCGGAAGGGTATTGGCCACACAGTATGCTATGCTGTTAAAAACAGTCTGACCCTGAGTTTGTGTGTTCCTTTCTCAGCCTCCTAATTTTTTCCCTCGTCTTCCAAATTGCTAGTCTTATATTGGTATCTCTTTGATTTCCTTTAATTCTTTAATAATAGGATTAAGTGACAAAAAGTAGTTATAAAATGTGAAAGAAAACAGATATCAAAGTGCCAGGTCTAGTTTTCAAAATAAAATCTTTCTTCTTTTTGGTGTTCTTTTATGTGAAGATAAACATCATGCTTTGGCATCTGGGCTATGGTATTTTTGAAAACAGGTGATTTTTAAATTAAAGTTCTCTGCAGGGGATGTGGATATTACATTGAAACTTAAATATACCATTCTCAAAGATATTTTACTGAAAACTGAGTTTGGAACTGTATTTTCAAGTTTAAAGGTAAGATTTTAGGGCTTCTGAATATACATGTCTGGGCAAATGCTCCTGGTAACCTGAGAGACTCTGATTGGGACCCCTCTGTCAGGACTTCGGACCTCATTCTCTGAGATGACGTGTGGTAATATTCTTGCAAGAATCTGATATGAATAAAACAGAATTTTTGAGGACTATGTAGGACACATCATTGTGTCATATTGGTGAATGACTGCCTGTTTCAGAAACATCCTTTAGCTAGGGTAAAGGGATTGGTTCAGTTTCTGAGGATGAATTAGTTTTTATGTTAAAAAAATTTTTTTTCCTCTCTAAAGTTGTGAGCAGACAGCTATATACTAAATGAACTGTTAGGGTAGTGGTGGAAACAGATACATAAATAGAGTTTAGTAAGCCCATTGACAACCCTCTTCTAGTCTCAGCACCCTTATTCCAGATTGTAAATACTACCTGACTGTTGGCTGGGAGATAGTCCTGCAGTGAACCCTGAAATTTCTCAGGTGGTCTAAATCACCCTTATATAGCATGAAATTCTTTCACATAAAAGGTCTCTCATTAATCTTTTTTAAAATGCAAGTTTCTTAATGCAAATACTCTTGGGGGGAATAAGGATAGTAGGGGCTGGTCTCTCATACCTGGTGAATTAGTTTGTGCTCTGCCATTTAATCCACCTCTAACCTCACATCAGCCTGAGAACAGGAATATCTTTTTTTTCTTTTAAATGGGGGTGCAGTGGTATCAAGCCTGCAGTGGAGAACAATAATGGAGTATAGGGCTCTGAGAGGGAAAGTGTGGGCTTTGACTTGGTGCCATAGCCAGTTGGGGAATATTGGTGGTTCAGGGACAGCATACGTGTAATATAAATATGAAGAGGCAGTAGGAACCAGGGAGAATACTGAAGAGCTCTGCTGAGGCCCAAGCCATTCCTCTCCCTGGAGACTGACTCTAGTTCTCTTCATGCCCTTGGAACTACCTTAGAAACCTTCGGGTGGAAGATAGGAGGGTGGGGGAGTGATCCAGAGCCCGCAGTTAGGTGCCCAAGGTAAAAGGAATAGAGATCACAACTTCTGTCATTTAGTTGTGCTAGCCTTTAGTGAAGAGTTTCTCTGTGAGCACAAAGTTTGGTCTTAAGATTCACTGTGGTTAATGCAGGCTGGTCATTTCTAAGAGGACAGTGGAAGGGATCACTTAGGATGCAAAGAAGAAAGACTAGGGTCTAACCACAATCTTGAATTAGAGCCAGCAGAAACCAAAAAGGGCAGGGCTTAAAAAGAGAGGTTGGTTGGCTTTTATTTGGCTTTTGGGAGTCAGTAACCCCCCTGTACTTGCAGTTTCCTAGAATTACTAGTGATCATTCCCAGTGTGCCTCAGTCTAATTTGTATAGTGCACTGGTGCTTCTAAAACTTCACTCACACATGTGTACTCTTATTTTTCAGATGGATTCATGATTTTACTTAAGTAGATTTATCTTAGGCAATGATATTTGTGAAGTTGTACATGCGGTATGTAGGTATTATTAGGTATAATAAACGACATGTTAAAATACATAACAATTAAAATATTAATTTTCATACTGGCTAAAATTACCATTCACATCAGTGGTATGGCAGCCACGCTTTGGATAACACTGGGTTAACAGATAAGTAGTATGGTAAATTGTGATTTTATGCCTTTTAGCATTTTTTTCCTATTGGCAAATTTATATTGTTTCCCATTAGCAACTCTGTGATGGAAGGGAAAAACAGAAAAGAACTACTTATTATGTTTTGCTGGTATTCTGAATTCATACTTTGTGAAAGAAAATTAGGCAGAAACCGTTGGTAATGGTTTCAGGACATGTTTAAAATATACTTGGGAAAATTACAGTTTTTGTAAGAGTAAGGGACATGCAGTATTATTTTCTGATTATTTTTAGACTATTAAGGGGAGTTCTAATGTGGTTTCTGAAAGTGACTTTCAAGGAATTTTCTAAATTTAAAATTTATTAATTTTTAGTAGGTCATGCATCCAAATGGTATCCATTCAAACAATGAAAAAGATAACCCCGTGAATAGTAAGTACATTTAAATGGTATAAACTCAAATGATAAAAAAAAAAAGGACACCCAGTGAAAAATCTTTCTGCTCTTATTATTGAACCACCTGGTTGCCCACTTCACAGACATAAATGCCAGTTTCCAGAAGAAAATTTTTGTTGTTTTTTGAGACAGTCTCCCTCTGTCACCTAGGCTGGAGTGCCCTGGTGCGATCTCAGCTCACTGCAACCTCCGCCTCCTGGCTTTAAGCAATTTCCTGCCTCAGCCTCCTCAGTAGCTGGGATTACAGGTGCCTGCCACCACGCCTGGATAATTTTTTTATTTTTAGTAGGGACAAGGTTTCAACATGTTGGTCAGGCTAGTCTTGGAATCCTGACCTCAAGCAATCCACCCGCCTCAGCCTCCCAAAGTACTGAAACTACAGGCATGAGCCACCGTGCCCAACCTCCAGAAAAAATTGTAAAGAGTCTAGGGAAATGATGATTTGTCACTTTTCCTTTTTTCTTTAAGGTATTGGATATGTATTTCTACTTACTATGATTTAACTTTGTTAGCCATTTTTTTCCAAGCTTACTCTGGAGATAATTCTTTGTTATTTGACACCTTATTCAGTTTGTTAGCTTTGTTATCTCACTTTGCAAGTTGGTAAAGATGTCTTCATCTGTGGGGGGTGATCAACATATACTATGTTAGCACCTAAAACTCCTTTTTCGTGTGTGTGTATGTTGTGACTTCTAGTAGTAAAACTCATGTAAACTGTAACTCCTCTCTTTATCTCTTTGGTGAATGAAAGAAACTGTTGAAAATTTGGTTATCAGTTGGAGAACTGCTTCCTTTTTAAAAATTTGAGGGTAACAAATGAGAAGGTAAGTAGGCAAGTAAACATGAAAGAAAAAACAACTTGTGACGGTCACATTTTTAACTCATTTTTGTGGTGTGATATTGCGTCAGTACACAGAAACCAGAGGTTGAGGGTCACATGTTAAGTATAATCCACTCTAAAATTTGGGTTGTGTATATTATACATATGTGTTGAAAAGTATGCTTATTTGTATATATGAATGATCTGTGCTTTTTCAGAGCCTACCAGTGTTGAATGTATTATTTTGAATGAAAGTAAATGTATTATATCAGGAATTGGTAGACTAGTAGTTTGTTTTACCTTTTTAGCCTAATTCTTTGGTGTACATGGAGTAGGCCATATAACCAGGTTGCCCATTTGTTACCCAGACTTTTGCCAAATCCTAGCAAGACACTCTTGAGAGAATAATGACTTTGTTTTAAATTGAATACAATTTGGTATCTGTTTAACATCTAGTCTGGAAAATAGTGTATCAGTAGGTCATAAATAAAAGTTTGGGTGGACATCGTTCAAATATTCTAAGAGAAGAATAGACTGGTTCTCAAGTTACTTAGGCTATTTTAAGTGGTAAGAATAAAAAGTCAGTATATTGGCGTTTCCAGTTGGGTTTAGAAGTAGATTTAACTTTGTTAGCCATTTTTTTCCAGACTCACTCTGGAGATAATTAATTCTTTGTTATTTGGCACCTTATTCATTTAAACTGGCAGGTGATATAATAGTTTTCATTAAAATGGAATTTGTTGGTGTATAAATAGGCTGAGGTTAGGGCCAGGCTGACTCCAGGGGCTGTCATCAGGACTGATCTTGTTCTCTTCTGTCAACTGTTGGCTTCATTTTCAGGGGAGTTTTCTCCACATGGGGTAGAGATGACCAGTAGAGTTCAAAAGACAGGAACATGGCCATTTTGTTGGAGATAGTCCAGGATATACCTTTATTATTCTGTTTCGGAGCTTCTCCCTGAATCAGTAACTGGGGCCAGGGAGTGAGGTCTTCTTGCCACCTTGAGCTGTGCTCACCTCCTCAGGAGGTTTATGGCCATATGATACACTGTTTCTCAGATAGAGAAGAGGCAGTTCTAGAAAGGAACAGTTAAACCCAGACAGGCATAATATGTGTCTATTACAGTGGAACAGCTACATATTATATCAGTGTTCTAGAAAGGAACACTTAAACCCAGACAGGCATAATATGTGTCTATTACAATGGAACAGCTACATATTATATCAGTAACGTTCTCTGAGATGTTTTCCTGACTAGCCTAGCCTTCTCAGCTTTTGCCTTGCCTCCTAACTATAATGTTTATATAATTCAAGTAGTGAATTTTTAGCGTGACTTCATCTATAGACTAGAGAATACAACTTGGTTCATGTTCTTCTTGGGAACTTTTTTGAAATTACTTTAATGCTTGACATAATAAAGTTATTTTCCTAAGGTTATTTTATGTCTTAAGTAGTTTCTAACTTTGAATAATAACATTGGTAAGGAGAAACTTGCCAAGACTTCTGTGATACTATCATACTGCAGCTAATAGAGAAGTTTGTGGTGTTTTCATGTCTTAGCCTCTTAGTTGTTAGAATGGTGAAAATAGTGTTTTAGCAAACTGTCCACTTGAAATATTAAAACTAACTTGTTTTTACTTAGGGCCCTGCTTCTTCATCTGTAAGGCTTCTGAAGTCTTTGAAAATGATCCAGAAATGCAGTTTAGGGAGAATTGTGGAGGGTCATGGCTCTTAGCTATGTGTACTTGAAGACCCTTGGTACTTCCAGGAGATGATGCTCTCTAACTGGCCATTTCCTTGAAAGCTCCAAGAGTAGCAGAAACTTCTGGCCTTTCTCTTTAGATTAGATGTTAGCTTAGCCCTTCAAAGAACAAAGACTAGACTGTCTGGCAGGACTCGAGGATGTTGAGAAATGCAGTATGCTTTCACCGTATATGGGTGTGGTGATTGTGTGGCTGAGCTCAAAATGGTTGTTTGGGAACATTGTTTGGGGAAGCCATAGGCTTATATTACCAAGTCTTCTTCCACTTAAGATGGAGCTCTGGGTGGTGATTTCTTCTGTTATGGGGGCACAATGTAGTATCAGGCTGTGTGTGAGTTTGCTGTATCTGCAGAATTCATATATGTTTAATTCATCTTATTGATACATGAAGACGTTTGGGAGATGAGGAGAGAGTCTTTTAAAAGAAACATTATTCATGGCCCTAGTCCTCCAGGAACTTGGAGGTTAATGAGAAGATGAATCTATGCTTGTGGAGTAGTACATAAAATTTTGACCCTGGGCTCAGGAGGTCTGGGTCAAAAAATCTTTGCACTGCTAATTTACTGGTTCTATAATCTTCTTCTTCTTTTTTTTTTTTTTTTTTTTTTGAGACAGAGTCTCGCTTGTCACCCAGGCTGGAGTACAGTGGTGTGTGATCTCAGCTCACTGCCACCTCTGCCTCCTGGGTTCAGGCGATTCTTGTGCTCCCAAGTAGCTGGGATTATAGGTATGCACATTGCGCACAGCCAATTTTTGTATTTTTAGTAGCAATGGAGTTTCACCACATTGGCCAGGCTGGTCTTGAACTCCTAGGCTCAAGTGATCCACCCACCTCAGCCTCCAAAGTGCTGGGATTACAGGCATGAGCCACCGCACCCGGCCTGATCTACAATCTTGCTTAGCCTGTTTTTCTTCAGTAAACTGACATCACAGAGTTATGAGAATGAAATAGATAGTAGATGTTAACTGGCTTGAAATTTGTAAAACTGGGTAGATGTGTTACTTAAAAAGTCTGTGCCTTTAAGTAGTTAGTGTTAAGCACTGTTTTAGTTGAGACATTTTGAGTAATATTTAGGGGTCTTTATTACTGGTTTATGTTAAATACCATTCTGTGCCCAGTGGTATGCTTAACACTGTAAGGAATGTTGAAAAGGTATAAGAAAGAGTCTTTAAGGAACTTAAAAGTTAGTTCAGAGACCTAGACTCATATTTGAAAGGGGAAAAAAACAAGACCATGGCACAGTATATAACAGTACTTCTGGTTAATAGTACAGACACCAGTGAAGAGAGAGCGATTCCTTAGAACTGCATGGGAGTAGATAGGCATTATTTCAAGTGAACTTTAGATCCTCTCATCAGAAGTTATTAATCACCATTTATATGTGGAACTAAGCAAAATCATCCAGGAGTTAAAAAGAACAAGGATTTTCATCTTCTGAGAACTTTGTGTCCAGTTAGGGGGATGAGACTGGCATTTTTTGACAAACACACAAACAGCAGCCGTGCCCTGTAGTGCAAGGTTATGTATCTAGGCCAAATGCTGCATGAGTGGTGCAGACAAAAAGGGGTAGGATTTGAGACAAGGAGAGACTCTTTTTACCTATGAGAAGTTTTAGTAGCAGAGATTAAATGTGGGTAGTAGAAAGAGCAGATGGAGTGCCTGGAGGGGGAGGATGGCAAGAACAAAGGTATAGAGGAGTGAAAGGTGAAGGACCAGATTGCAGGGGAAAGGCAATAAGAGCATTAAAATTGAATTGGAATCAGCTTTTGTAAAGCCATGGATACCAGAGAAAGTAGTAGACTGGGAAGATATTGAATGACTTTGCGGTGGCATGGGTACATTTTGAATAGGGAGGGGACAGGGACATGATCAGAGACCAGTTGTCAGCAGTATTTAGGTTGGATTGGAGTTGGGAGTGAGGCTTTACTAGAGGCAAGAAGGCTAGTTAAGGTTAAGCGTCAACTTAGATTTGATGAAATAGGGACCTGTCTTTGGGTACTGGTAGTAGAAGTTTAAAGGGACCCATGAAACGGATCTTCTAAGGGAAGGAATGACCAGGACTTGGTGCGCACAGATGGAGTCTGGCAGAGTAGGAGAAAAGGGCAGGAAAACCCAAAGGTTAATCCAAGGTTTTAAGCATGAGTGATAGGTAGATCGTTATGGAACCAGGTAGAAAATAGGAAGTTTAGGAGAGGGGAAGGTAGAAATCTGAGTTTGATTTTTGAATATGAAATCCAGATTCCAGTGCTACAGGAAACCTAATGTGGTTCCACCGTTCATTTCAGAGATAAATGAGATGCCTAGAGATTAGGTCTCTATATTTAGAGTTTGAAGGGAGTGAACAAGTTCTTTAAAATGGGACTGTCACAGACATTTAAAATCTTGTGCCTACATCTTTTTTCTTCTCTCTGCAGTTCTTGCCTCATATACTTTGAAGCCTTTTCTGTCTTCTCTATGATAGTCATTGATCTTGTTCTTTGCTCCAGGAGCACTATTACTTTGTACCATGTAATTTAGGTCTTAAATATTAACTTTATTTCGTTTTTTCCTCATGCTTAGTTTTGCAGCACAGTGTGCCTCTGATTTGATGCAGTGGTCTTTAATAACCTCTCTGGATCAGAACGCTTCTCTGTCAATCTGCTGTTCTCTGAAAGGTCAGAGGTTGAACACCAAATACCGTACTTTCTTTTACTTTGCAAATTTACCAGCTATTAATGTACTGAAAAAAATTTGTTTTGTTTTCAGTGTGTACCTCCTCCAGAATAAAATGAATATGTTCTATTTGTGCTTTTTCCTTCCTCGGAGTAAATCTCTGTTAAGCAGCTGCTGTGTCCTAGGTGCTGAGGTAGCACAAGAAGCCCAATGTTTCAATAGGCCACAGTTTATTTTACTATGGACAAAATGAAATAGTCCTTTATTTTTCTTAAAATACCAACCTTACCTTTTCAAATTTCAGGTTTTTTATTCTAATACTTTGCAAGGATATCCATGGTCACGTTACCAGTGACTTTTCTAGAGTCAGTCTTAGACCTTTTTATCCTTTATCTTCTTTATTCCCAGTCTAAATTTCTTAAATCTGTATAGCAACTGATAACATGGGAAAAGTATCTTGAACACGGCTCACACAGGCCTTCACCGCTCAATAAATGTTAATTGAATCTAAATGTCATAGTTCTCCCTTCCTTTGACCTTTTTTTGTTTTGTCTTGGTTTCATTTTGTTTATTTTAAGACATTAAGGCTTTTATAAGAGTGGTGTATCATAGATTTCTCCTCCCCCCCGCCCAAGCCTTCTCAGTGTTGCCTAATACTCTTTTAGCTTTCTGATTTTAATGTTTTTATTTAAATAATTAATCTAGAATGAATTCTGGAGTGTATCTCTATGAGGTCTGACTTTTCATTTACGTACAGTTAGGTTTGTTTCCTGAATGGATTTCTTTGTATTTATCTGCATCAAAACTTGTGTTCCATTTTGCTTTCCACTTAATTCTAAATTTAAGGTCTCTGTCCATTTTATGAAAGTGGAGTTAACTTTTTATAACTTAGAAGAGCTCAAATGCAATACATGTAATATTTATAAACTTGGATATTTTAATTTTTTTCTGCCTACAGGATATTCATTAAAATGTCAAGCAGGTCTTAGTGATTTCTGGGGAATCTTATTTCTCTGAAAATAGTCTTAGGTGGTGATATTTTCAGCCTTTTTGAAAATCATCATTATAACAATACCTTTTTATATTGTGCCTCTCTATTTTTTATAAAGTGCTCTCAAGTATGGTGTGTCTCATCTCTCATGTATTTGACTTGTGGGCAGCATGTATTTCATGGTGTAATTGACACCTTTAAACTGCCTTTTATAGACCAAACTAGAACTTTTTATTATCTGCTGATGAGCAGACATTTCAGGCTACAACATAGTGTGCTGCCTACCAGCCAGCTGTTTAGTTTTAGCAATGCTATCTTTAACAATGTGTTTGTGCAGTTGAGTTCCCTCCCCCCCATATCATAAAAATAAGTGGCAGACGAAAATTAAAAGTGCAAATACTGAGTAGGGATGAGAAACATACTTGTCAATATTAATGGCGTATTCGTCTTGATTGTATTAAGGTGAGCCAAAATAGTGGGTACATTTTGTGACGGAGCTGGACATGAGAGTTGTTTTTTTTTTTTTAAGTCTTGTGATCAGTAGGGAAGAAAATAAAAGCAAATGTACAAAATGCTAAAACTGTATTGAAGGTATAACTGAGATATAACTAGGGATTTTACCATTTTTAGCTTTGTGCAAGCCAGTCACCTTTTTAATATATAAGTTTATTCTACCTTCCTGTATTCTGACTTAGGATATACCTTTATAGGATCACATAATTATACTAGAGATGTTTCATTGCATCTTTGACAAATGTTGGGATAGTTTTGTAAAAAGAAATTGTCTCAAAAGTGACTTGAGTCAGAGCACAAGCTCGTTAATTTCTGGGGGGCGGGCAGGGGAAGAGGTCATTCTTTGGAAGAGAGAAGGAACTTAACTGATTCGGGGGGGGGGGACTCTTTGTGAATGTGTCCTGTTTGAAAATTGGTGTGCATGTGTGTGTATGTTTGTGTTGATCTTGCATACTGTAACCTTGTTGAACTCTCACCTATGCTTGGATTGTGTTTGTGTGTAGATTCCTTGGGATTTTCTATTTAGGCAATAATGTTGTTGACAAATAGGGACAGTATTATTTCCTAACTAACTTTGTATTTGGAGAACATAGGGTGCAGTGCTATTGTGTAGTAGACACTAAACATTCTGTAAGAGAGTGAGGGATCAGTAAACTGCTGAGTGAAACTGCTGGCAGTTTCAGAGGGTGTTGGTAGTACCAGACAGTCTTCAGTGCTGGGTTTGAAATTGAGATTATGTAATACATAATTATTTTCATCCTCTTTTGGTAACTAGTTACTGAATGTATAGTATATGCCAGTTACTATGCTAAATGTTGGGGGTGAGTCATACTTCCTACCAAAGTTAATTGCATGGGAGTAATAGACAAATAACTTTTTACAACAAAGTATGAAACTCTGATAAGAAAGTATAGGATACTATGGAAACAAACATTTTTCTAGTTTATTGTTCCTGTGAAACTAGTGGGCATACATCCTAAAATGGCAAAGCAGTGAGGCCCAAGGGCAAAACTTGAAAAATTTGAGAGGGTTATGCTTAAAATCTGTTTATATAATAAAAGGTGATGTTCTATTGTACTGAAATTTTTAACTTAACAAACCAACGTATGTAGATGGTCTACATATGTTGGTTCTTTGCTTGTATTGAACATGCTAATTCTTACACTTGTTTAATCATAAGAGTGACTTTAAAAAGTACTTGTGACCATCCAGTGATAAGTGAGCATTGCTTCAGAGCTGTTTCTTTTAGGCTCATGTATTAGGTCTGGGTCACCTGGGTTTATCACATTGGAAGACACAGTTATTGCAGGACTTTCTCCTGGGTGACAAGTGACCACCGCAGTGGCCAACCTGGATGTAGCTATGGTAGAGATGGCTGTCACAACTTTTCTTCTAGAACTGAATCCAGTTAGATTTCTTTCACATGAAGGTTCTCCTAGAAGCAGATTGTTTTCTCATACAGAGAGATCAAAAGAACATTAGAACTCTCCCGGTAGGACTTAGAAGTTTGGTTGACTCTGTCAGTTTGGTCATTATAGTGATTTTCAAACCTGTTTTTACCTTTGGCTGCTTTCCACTGAATCCATTTGAAAATGCATTAGTGGAATCTTTCTCTCTTAACAGGGCTTTCCCAGGGTTCTCTTTCACATTATTCCTTTCTGCTTTTCTTGAGTTTCCAAATACCTTGTAGAAATTATTTTTCCTTGGAGCATTCTGAGAACTCTCAGTATTAATTAATTGACCATAAACTGCTTGTATCTGTCATTCATAAAATCGAAAACCAAAAAGTAGAGGAATTTGTAGATGGTAAAGGAAGTAAAGGAGGTAACAAACAGCCCCAAACTTCAGATACGTAAGTTACTACGATTTGAATATATCAACGGATTTCAAGGTTGGTGTGTGGAAGTTCAGTCGTAAATTCTAGGTGACTTCTCTCCTCCAGCTTGGCTTCTCCTTTTTAATTTTTATTAATGTATTTTTTTGAGACTGAGTCTTGCTGTCATCGAGACTGGAGTGCAGTGACGCAATCTCGGCTCACTGCAGCCTCTGCCTCCTGGGTTCAAGCTATTCTCTTGCCTCAGCCTCCCTAGTAGCTGGGATTACAGGTGCCTACCACCACAGTTGGCTAATTTTTATATTTTTAGTAGAGACAGGGTTTCACTGTATTGGCCAGGTTGGTCTCAGACTCCTGACCTCAAGTGATCAGCCTGTCTCCGCCTTCCAAAGTGCTGAGATAACAGGCATGAGCCACTGCACCTGGCACCCTTTTTATTTTTTTATTTTTCCTACCTTGTTGTCTACTAGTTGTAGAAATAAATGTGTCTGGATGGATAGGAGGTATGACTTCCTTTTTAAAAACATTTTCTTTATTTCCAAAATAAATGCAGTACTTAGTAACAGTAACTCTCCATTCCCACCCTGCCTCTCCCCCACTCCAGCTACCATTAATCTACGTCTGTCTCTATAGATTTGTCTGTTCTGTACATTTCATATAAATGGAATGACACAATGTGTGGCCTTTTGTGTCTGGCTTATTGAATACTTAATGTAAATTTTCTTTTCCTTTTTTTTTTTTTTTTTTTTTTGAGACGCAGTCTTGCTCTGTTGCCAGGCTGGAGTGCAGTGACATGATCTTGGCTCACTGAAACCTCTGCCTCCCAGGTTCAAGCAATTCTCCTGCCTCAGCCTCCCAAGTAGCTGGGATTACAGGCACACACCACCACACCCAGCAATTTTTGTATTAGTAGAGACGAAGTTTCACCATTTTGGTCAGGTTGGTCTCAAACTCCTGACCTTGTGATCCACCTTCCTCGGCCTCCCAAGGTGCTGGGATTACAGGCATGAGCCACCATGCCTGGCCTAATGTAATATTTTCAAGGTTCATCTATGTCATATGTATCGGTACCTCATTTCCTTTAATGACTGAATAATCCATTGTTTATCCACTTATCATTTGGAGGTTTGATTTGTTACCAGTTTTTGTCTTAGGAATAATGCTACTGTGAACATTCTGATTCAGGTTTTTGTGTGGACATGTTATTAGTTCTTTGGGTTATATAACTAGGATTTAATTAGGAATGGAATTTCTGGGTCATATGGTAACTTTAACTTTCAGAGGAACTGACAAATTGTTTTCTATGATGTCTACACCATTTTATATTTCACTAGCAATGAATAAGGCTTTGAATTTCTCCACATCCTTTCCAACACTTGTTATTGTGTTTTCCTGATATCCAGTCTAGTGGGTATGAAGTAGTATCTCATTGTAGTTTTGATTTTCATCTCATAATGACCAATAACATTGAGTATCTTTTTGTGTGCCTATTGGTTATTTGTATATCTGCTTTTGAAAAATGTCTTTGAGCTTTTTTTTTTTTTTTTTTTTTTTTTTGAGATAGGATCTTGCTCTGTCATCCAGGCTGGAATGCAGTGGTGCAATCATAGCTCACTGCAGCCTCAACCTCCTGGGCTCAGGGGATCCACTTGCCTCAGTCTCCCTAGTTGCTAGGACTACAGACATGAGCCACTGTGCCCAGCCACATTTTTGTATTTTTTATAGAGACATGGGCTTGCCTTGTTGCCCAGGCTGGTCTCGAACTCCTGGGCTCAAGTGGTTCTTTCGCACTGGCCTCCCAGAGTGCTGGGATTACAGGCGCGAACTGTGCCTGGTGCTTTGCCCATTTTTCATTATGTTGATTGTCTTGTTATTGTTGAGCTTTAAGAGTTCTTTATATATTCTGGATACTTGACCCTTATTAGAATGTGATTTGCAAATATTTGCTTCCCTTCTATTAGTTGTCTTTTTACTTTATTGATAGTGTTTGAAACACAAAAATTTTTAATTTTGATGAAGTCATTTTAATTATTATTTTTTTGGTTGCTTGTGCTTTTGGTGTCATATCTGAAAAACCATTGCCTAATTCAAGGTCAGAAATGCATCTTTTTTTTTCTAAGAATTTGATAGTTTCAACTCTTACATTTTGGGTCTTTATTCCATTTGAGTTAATTTTAATTTTTGTTTTTATTTTTTTGAGACAGGGTCTCGCTCTGTTGCCCAGGCTGAAATATAGTGGCATGCTCATGGCTCACTGCAGCTGTGACCTTCTGGGCTCAAGCAAATCCTCCCAGCTCAGCCTCCCTGGAAGCTTGGACTACCAGCGTGCACCACCACCCCCTGCTAATTTTTGTATTATTTGTAGGGATGGAGTTCTGCCATGTTGCCCAAGGTAGTCTCAAACTCCTGGGCTCAAGCAATCTACTTACTTCAGGCTCTCAAAGTGCCTGTATTACAGGCATGAGCCACTGCACTCAGCTCATTTGAGTTAGTTTTTATATACTCTGTGATCCTTTTGCATGTGGATATCTTGTTGTCCCAGTACCATTTGTTGAATATGGCTTTAAAACAAAACTATTCTTTGTCCTCACTTTATTTACCATCAATTCAGATACTTGTATGTCTTGCACATTTGCAGGCACTATTAATATGAAACTGGAGTATACAATTTACAATAAGGACTTGGTGTCCCCTTGGGGGCTAATGTTTAGTAGAAACTGATGATGGTATATATACATGAAATTGTTAAAATGGTTTATAATTAAGTGCTGGGGAAGTAGGGGAGAGATCAGAAGTTACCAGGAATTCAGAAGAGGGAGTAAGTCTGCGGTCAGATGGGTTCATAGAGAAGATGAAGCTATTGAGGTTAGGTATGCTTTAAGTTCAGAAAGATCAGAAATGGCCAGAACAGAGCTGTTGAAGCAATTAGATTCTTTTTGGTCCAAGGAGTGTATGGAACACCTTTTAAACAGATTTTGAAATTTTCTTGAAGACCAAGTCTTGCCTTAGCCTAAATTATGTTATTAAAAGTTGGAAGCCTAATTGTGTTATTGGAAGTTGGAAGCACTTGATAAAAACTTCGTGCAACTGTGTTTAGAGATAAAAGGACAGTTTTTTTCTTTTCATTTATCTCAGTAATTGTCATTGAACCAGACTTAATATGGCCCCTCTTCAGTTCCCTGTAACCTTTTAGGATTTATTTTCATGGAACGTTAGAGAAACTATTTTTGTCATGGTCACTGATTACTTCCGCAATGTAAATCCAGTGGCCAATTCTCAGTCCACATCTTATTTTACCTAGTAGCACATAACACAGTCGGTTACTCCTTCCTTTGATACATTTTCTTTTCTTGGTTTCCCCAGCACTATACTTTCTTGAGTTTCCTCCTCCATCACAGTTAATGCTTCAGTAGTTTTTGTTAGTCTCCTTGTCCAGTTGTATTTCTTCCCAGCCTCATAAACTTGGAGTTCTCAAGACTCAGTTATTTTATCGCTTTTCGCTTTCTGTAGACTCCCCTGTTGATTTCATATAGTCCCATGCAGTAAATATCATATATATGCCAGTGACTCACAAATTTGTATCTCCAGCCCTAACATTGCTTTTGAACTCCAGATTTGTAGGTCTCACCAACTCCTCCACTTACGCACTGCAGTGCCTGCTCAACATCTCAAACTTAACAAGCCCCAAACTGAACTTTCTCTCTCCTTTCCCCTCATACCCACTCAGCCTTTATTTTTTTTTTTGGTGGGATGGGGAGTTGAGGTCTTGCTCTGTCACTCAGGCTGGAGTGCAGTGTTGTAGCTCCCGGCAGCCTACACTTCTTAGGCTCAAGTGATCCTCCTACCTCAGCTTCCCAAGTAGCTGGGACCACAGTTGTGTGCCACCATGCCCAGCTAATTTTTGTGTTTTGTAGACAGGATCTGACTCCACTGCCCAAGGTTGGTTTCAAATTCCTGTGCTCAAGTGATCCTCCTGCCTTGGCCTCCTGAGATTGTTTTTCATTTTAATTGAAGACAACTCCGTCTTTCTAGCTGACCCAGGCTAGAAACCTTGGAGACATCTGTGAGTCCTTTTCTTCCCTCATGTCCAGTCATGAAATCCTGGGCTGAGCCAGTATCATTTCTCATCTCATTACTGCCACAGCCTCTTATTTTCCTGCTCTGTTCTGGTACTCCTATTGCCAGTTAGACCGACCATATTAAAATGTTTTATCGGCCAGGCATGGTGGCTCACATGTGTAATCCCAGTACTTTGGGAGGCCAAGGCAGGAGGATCATTTGAGCCCAGAAGTTTGAGACCAGCCTGGGTAACATGGCGAAACCTTGTCTCTGCAAAAAATACAGAATTTATCTGGTGTGGTGGTGGGCACCTGTCATCTAAGCTACTTAGGAGGCTGAGGTGGGAGGATTGCTTGAGCCCGGGAGGCAGAGGTTGTGGTGAGTCAAGATTGTGCCACTGCACTCCAGTGTGGGCAATAGAGCGAGACCCTGTCTCCAAAACAAAAACAAAAACATTTTATTAGCTTACATGCCTTATCTGCTCAAAACCTTGCAGTGGGTCTCCCTTTCAGTCAGAGTAAAAGCAAAAGTTTTTTTTTTTTTTTTTTTTTTTAAGCACTCAGAAAATGATTTGGATCCAGTGCAAGCATAAGTCTTTACAATGCCAAAGAGATCCTACCAAACCAGGACCATTGTGTCTTGGACCTCTTCTCCTACTTTCCTTGGCCAGAAATCCACTTTTGACGCACTGATGTCTTTGCTATATGAATAGTCTAAGTGTATTCTTGCAATAGGACTTTCTCCCCTCAGCCTGGCATGCTTTTCTCCAAAGTAGCCAGCCACATGGTAATTCCTTCACTTTCTCAAGTCTTGGCTCCAGTGTCATCTACTCAGTGAAGGCCACCATGCTGGCACTGTTTTTAAAGTTGTGGTTTCTTCAACCACACACACTCCCCATCTCCTTTACCCTGCTTTTTTCCCCCAGGTAGCATGTATCATCTTTTTGTTGTAGTATATAATTTGCTTATTTTTTGTGTTATGTCTCCTGCTAGCAGGTGAGTTCTTGGGCAGGGATTTTTAGTTATTTTGTTTCACTGCTGTACCTGTCACATAGTGAGTGCTCAATAAATATTGGTTAAAAGAGTGGGCATCCTAGGGATGTTGTACTCTTGGGCTCCTTGTTGAAATTCTCAGGTGCCATCCCAGACCTACTAAATGAGAAAGTCTGGGGATGGGGTCCAGCTACTTTGTTTTAACTTTAAGGCCTCCAAGTGATTCTGATGTAAATTAAAATTTAAGAACTTCAGCTATATAATGTTGGTTAGGATTTCAGTTACCAGGCCTGTTGCTTACAGATGGGAGTATGTAGATACAGAGATAAATGACAAATACCTTAACTGGATTTGTTCTCTCTGTCTCTTTTCTCCCTTCTCCTCCTTTTTTTCCTGCTATAGGAACAAAATTTGGAGGGAGGTAGCTCAGGGAAAGAGGATGTAAACTGGAGTAACTTTCAGTTGATCATGTGTGTCAGGGGTCTTCATAACCACCCTTAGGTTCCAGTGATTCATTAAAAGGACTCACACAATTCAGCATATAATCATACTGTCTTAACTAAAGTTTATTACAGCAAAGAATACAAAACAAAATCACCAATTACTCATGGGGCAAAAATCCAAAGTCCAAAGTTAGGCACTAGGTGCCCCAGTGACCAGCCCCCAATAAAAACCCTAGGCACTGAGCTTCTAATGAGTTTCTCTGGTAGGCAACACTTAACACTTCTCATAACCCATTACTGGAGGAATTAAACATGTTCTGTGTGACTCCACTGGGAAAGAACTATTGGAAGCTTTCTCCATGCCAGGAGAAAGCCAGGTACCAAAATTCTAGATTCCCAGAAGGAATGCAGGTGTTCACCATAAACCACACTGTACAAAAGTTTAGGCAAAATGGGCCATTCTTCTCAGTTAGGACAGGGGTCTCCACACCGACAGCTGTGGACCAGTACCCATATGTGGCCTGTTAGGAACCAGGCTGCACAGCAGGAGGCGAGCGGCCCTGAAGGAGCATTACCGCCTGAGCTCCACCCCCTGTCAAATCAGCGACAGCGTTTGAGCTCCACCCCCTGTCAAATCAGCGACAGCGTTAGATTCTCGTAGAAGCCCGAACCCTGTTGTGAACTGCACATTCGAGGGATCTAGATCGTGTGCTCCTTATGAGAATCTAACTAAGCCTAATCTGAGGTGAGAACAGTTTCATCCCAAAACCATCCCTGCCCCCGCAGCCTTTATCCATGGAAGAAATGTCTTCTATGAAACTGGTCCGTAGTTCCAGAAGGGTTGGGGAACGCTGAGTTAGGGAATGATGGGAACACTTCCAAACTCCTAAGTTTCTATATGCCAAGAGCCGCCTTTATAAGCAGGACTTTCTAAGGGTAGCAGTCTCTAACCTGCTCTGTCTGACATAACTCTTTTTCTGCACATCATGGTATCCAGAGAAGTTTGTTTTCTTCTACTTCTTTATCTGGGATATGAAGCATTTGCACTAAATCATCTCTCTTGAGAAGTTTAGTAACAACCAGAATGTTTTGAGAATGATTTCAATAGTGTAACTGGGTTTAATAAGTGAGTTTATTCACTTAGACATATTTTCTTAAAAATAATACTGCCTTGATTGTATTATTCACAGTCTGTACTTATTTTTGTAATGAGAAAAATGATTCCTTTTATAGAAAAATTTTCTTTTTCCAAAAATAAGAAAATTGTATCTTTCTTAGTATCCATTTGAAAAATAACATCTATGAATGTGACCGTCAGCTTCAAACCAGATACTAATTTTTCTTCACTTTTCTTCCATCTTTCATGGTCCAAAAGGCCCATTTGAAACTTGCGATCTTTGGGTATTAGTGAGTAACCAATCTTACTTTTTTAATTTTTTTTATAGGCCAAGATGCTGAATTATCAGGGACACTTTCACTTGTTTTGACACAGTGCTGTAAAAGAATAAAGGATACCGTTCAAAAATTGGCCTCGGACCACAAAGACATCCACAGCAGTGTTTCTCGTGTTGGAAAAGCCATTGATAAGGTATGGTATTGAAGGAAGTATTTTGTATTTTTAAGCATCATTGTCTTTCTTCTGTCAGTACTTAGATAACACTAGCTTTCACAAATTATGCTGTTCCTATCTTGTTTGCTTTTGATAACTTACGCAGGTCTAGTTTTACTATGTTATTCTTATTAAAGTTCCCTGTTACTATTTAAAAAATAAAAGCAAAATTAAAACCCCCCTCCTTTTATAGCTGTGTTGTTTATCCGTTTGCATACATGACTGGAGCTCTTAAGGTCATGATGAATAAAGTTCCAAATAAATTTTTTTTTTTTTTTTGAGGTGGAGTCTCACACTGTCGCCTGGGCTGGAGTGCAGGGGCACGATCTTGCCTCACTGCAGCCTCTGCCTCCCAGGTTCAAGTGATTCTCCTTGGCCTAGCCCCACAAGTAGCTGGGATTACAGGCACCCGTCACCACACCTGGCTAATTTTTTTTTTGTGTTTTCAGTAGAGACGGGGTTTCTCTTTGTTGGGCAGCTGGTCTCAAACTCCTGACCTTGTGATCTGCCTGCCTCGGGCTCCCAAAGTGCTGGAATTACAGGCGTGAGCCACCTCACTCTGCCATTCCAAAGAAATTTTAACCCAGCATGTGGGAGTTTGTTTACCAGTAGTAACTTTTCCTAATTCCCGAGTAATTCCCTGGCTGTGACTCTGTCTCTGTTATGGGATGGTTAGAATAACAATCTTGTGTCAATATCCCCTGAATCATCCTCTTTTCTTTCTATGGATATCCCAGCTACTTTTTAATTTTGCCTTCTGTGTGAATGAGTGAATAGGCAGTGAGACTGACCACTTTTGTCTGGTTTTTTTTTTCTTGTGACATTTCTTGTGTAAGCAATCTTTGACTTGGTTGACTTATAAACAGTTATCATTTTTAGTACTGGCTGATTTTACTAATGGAGTTCATAGTCCCATTGGGGCCTAAGAGAAGTAGCACAGAGTTACTGTGTGATACCTCTGACTACTTCAAACATTGGGGAGACTGTGACTGGTCAGGGGCATTTCTCTTCACACATCGTAAACTTCTGGGAGGGCAGGAAGAACTTCTGAGGAGTCCCCTCTGTAGCAAAGGCATCTCCTAAACAGTCCTATGAGTTACTCATAGGAGAACTCATAAGAGTGATAGTTGTAACAGAGGTAATAGAAGTTGTAACAGAGGTAAATGAATCTGGAGAGTGGTTCATGTAATTCATGGGTAGAGCCAGCTATTAGAAATTATCCTGTGGAAAGGCTAGGCTTGATGGTGCTTGAGTCAGAGCTATGTGCTTATAAGGCAGTACTGTTCACTGGTAGGTGTGGTATGATGAGACTGTAAGTGGCAGGGGCTCTGAGGACTTTTTTTGGTAGTTGTGGCTTACAGAAGTGTTACTGGCCTTTCAGAGACTTCTCACCACTCTCATAGTGGTGTGAGGGCTTTGACTTGGCCAAAGAGTCAGAGGATGGTTTTGGCAACAGCAGAGTTCCATCCACATTGTTATTATCGGTGATGGCAGTTACCAGCAAAGTCTGGGAAGGCAGTGAGTATTCTCTGAAATGGCTTTGAGGTTGTGAAGCCTGTTTGGTAACTCCAAGAGAGTGAACACAGTTTTAGAAGTGGGTTTGGCATCAACCCTATTTGGTACTATGATATTTGATGTCTTCAACTGGTACCTGGAGTTTTTGTTGGTGTGTATGAGCTTACGAAATATGGGAGTGGTGGTGAGACACTTTATTTTCTCCCAGCAGCTGTGTCCTTCTAGAATTGTGATGGGGCACTTTAGAGATGGTCTTAAATCACTGCGAGTGAAGAACCTGTGGTTCCTCTAGGGTACAGCAACTACTGGTGGTGTCTAAGAAGATTCAGATTTTGATGTTGACAGTGACCAAGGCATCCTGATGATTCTGATGGCTCAAAGCTCAGAGAGAACCCCAGGTAGTTCCTGGGGACATCTGTTTGACCACCAGGCTGCCTGCAGTTATAACAGAGGGTCAGCATTTGAACAGTAGAACCAAAGGTGCTATGACAGTGAGAAGAGCTAAAGCTTCCAAGGCAGCCAATCAGAGAAAGTATCTGGGAAGAGATCCCAGATTCTTGGAATAAGTGAGGATGGGCTCAGCAACTATAACTATAGTGTGTGGGCTACTGACCAGGATCTGGAGCATTTGGGCAAGTAATTCATCAATTATGCTTTCTACAGCTGGTAGCATGACCATATATGTCCCTGTTGCCTAGTTTATGTCTGTTGTCCTGTCACGATTATCGGAACCTTCTTCTGGTCTTGTCCTGCTTGCTCCTGGTACCTTGCTGAGCATGTCTTACTCCAGATCTAGCAGATCTTTATAGATACTCATAAGGGTTGTCAGATATTTTGACCAATCTTTAAGGCAAAACATTATCTGGATATACTTGGTGCCAAAAATGGAAGTATCTTATTGGGAATGGCTATCAAGGGAACACATTTATAATGAATAATCTACATTCTGGCTTATTTTGAACAGGGGGGATGTGTTTGAGGTGAAGATCCCTAATTACATATTTTAATTTACTTGTTCCTCTCCTGAGGACATTTTTTTGAATGCCCTTGGAAGTTATAAGGACTTTTTCAAGTAATTCTTTTACAGTTTCTTTCAAAAAATTGCTGTTTTTTTGAGATGGTCTCTCTCCCTCCCTCTCCCCTCCCTCTCCCTCCCTCTCCCCCTCCCTCTCCCTCCCCTCTCCCTCCCTCTCCCCCTCTCCCTCCCTCTCCCTCCCTCTCCCCTCCCTCTCCCTCCCTCCCTCTCCCCTCCCTCCCTCTCCCTCCCTCCCCCCCCTCTCCCCTCCCCTCTCCCCTCCCTCTCCCCTCCTCTCTCCTCTCTTCCTCTCTCTCCTCCCTCTCTCTCTCCCTCTCTCCTCTCCCTCTCCTCTCTCTCTCCCCCTCTCTCTCCCTCTCTCTCTCCCCTCTCTTCCCCTCTCTCCCTCTTCCTCTCTCTCCCCTCTCTCTCCTCTCTCTCCTCTCCTCTCTCTCTCTCCTCTCTCTCCTCTCTCTCTCCTCTCTCTCTCTCTCTCCTCTCTCTCTCCTCTCTCTCTCCTCTCTCTCTCTCTCTCTTACCCAAGTTGGAGTGCAGTGGCATGATTTCAGCTCACTGCAAACTGTGCCTCCTGGGTTCAAGCGATTCTCCTGCCTCAACCTCCTGAGTAGTGCCCGGCCCAAAAAATTGTTCGTGTTCCTGTGAAAGTAGTTTCGGTTCTGGGTGACCTGGATTCTGGATTCTGGATTCTTCTCATCCATCATATGAAACTATATTATTTGGTTGGCTGGGCCTAGTGTCTCACACCTCTAATCTCAGCACTTTGGGAGGCCAAGGTGGGCAGATTACCTGAGGTCAGGAGTTTGAGACCTGCTTGGGCAATATGGCGAAACCCTATCTCTGCTAAAAATACAAAAAAATTAGCCATCATAGTGGCAGGTGCCGGTAATCCCAGTTACTTGGGAGGCTGAGGCAGGAGAACCCAGGAGGCGGAGGTTGCAGTGAGTTGAGATTGATTGCACCACTGCACTCCAGCCTGGGTGACAGAGCAAGACTCCATCTCAAAAATAAAAAAATAAACTATATTATTTAGTTGATACTGAATAGTGTTTGTGGTACTGTAGTCTACCACCACAGAGGAAGCCTGGATCTTTTAGCTCAGTTCCCTAACATCTTTCAGTACATTTTCTCCCCCGTATTTTTGGCATCTACTTGGCCTTAGCTGAAGAGGAAACTGTTTCTCCATTAGAAGTACCTAGACATTATGAATGGGCTTCTCACATACGTGAGGAATTCCGTGTAGGCTGTTTCATATGAGACTCCATTGACTTAAGTCTTCCAGAAGTTTTTTTTTTTTTTCCTTTTAGTTACATTTATTTTAATGCTGAATTTACTTCTGTGCCATAAGTTTTTGTTTCTTCAGTTTCTTCTGGGATATCTTCTTCTTCTGGGCAACCTCTTCTTCTGGTTTAGGAACAATCTGTTCCTTTTCGGTAAGAATCATCTCAGTGTGGCAGGGAGAACTCATGTATGGGTTAATCCGACCATGAGCTCTGTAGGTCTGGCGGCACATCTTGGGTCCTTTGTTCACTTGGATGTGCTCAATGACCAAAGAATCTACATCTAAACCCTTAAGTTCAGCATTACTCTCTGCATTTTTAAGCATGTGCAGCAAAAATTCAGCACTCTTTTTGGCCCACTGCTTGGCCTGGGCACACCTGCCAACTCCACCATTGTAACGTCGGAATGGTACGCACTGTTTCTGTAAAGTGACATCTTTCAGATACTTCGTGGCTTTTCGTATATGCATACCCTTGATGGCCTGGGCAGTTTCACGTGTGTTCTTAAGTGAAAACGAAGATTGGAACCTCTTGATTTGCATGACTTTGTGGGGTTCTCCAGATCAAGTGACTAGTGAACATTTTCAGAGATTACTGCTAGACATTGGACCTCCGGAGTCGGCACGGACCACCGGCAGCCCGTGCCCGCCCACCCCTACCAGTGAAGGGGCCTGGTCATCCTCACTCCTGCCCATCACGTTCCTCTGCAAACCACAGAGGCCGACCAGCCCTGGCTTCCAAAGTCGGCGCTCAGCCACATCCCCCCCACATAAGAAACCATCACTGCCAGCGAGGATTTAGTAGCCCTGGGAGTTCTCCTCATGGGGGCCTGGAGGCCACTTCCCCCCAAGGCCAGGATGGCGGCGATGGCAGGAGGATTCCAGGAGTTCTTTTAATTTGAACCTGGTAGTTGTGTAAGCTCTGGGCAGCCTGTTGTAAAGGCTGGGAGGACCTGAATTGGTGGTGACCAAACAGGATAAAGCAGAATCCACTGTGGCAACAGCCCTGAGTAATAAACTGGAATGCTGTTCATCAACCTATGAGTACCACTTTATGGACACATGCTCCCACTCTTACAAAATGAGGATGAAGAAGCCAGTGGCTCCTTTATGAGCAGGCTGGTGTTGAGTGAGAAACATAGTAAATTTTAGACATGCTCAGTGATATTTTTCCTTTTATATTTTAATACTTATGTTTTAAAGTTCTCCACTTATTGTGTCTCTGAACATGTAAGCAGAATAGAAGTTTCTGGTGGTATTAGCCAAAATATTGTTTGGCTTTTAATTATGAACAGAGTCTTTCTCTTCGCCTAGGCTGGAGTGCAGTGGCGCCAACACATCTCACTACAACCTTGACCTCCCTGGGCTCCAGTGGTCCTTCCACCTCAGCATCCCAGACTCAGCCAAGTAGCTGGGTCTACACGTGATTGCCACCATGCCCAGTTAATTTTTTTCATTTCTTCGTAGAGGTGTGGTCTTGCAGTGTTTGCCCAGGCTAGTCTTGAACTCCTGGCCTCAAGTGGTCCTCCCACCTTGGCCTCCCAGTGTTGGGATTATAGGTGTGGGCCACCATGCCTGGCCCATTATTTATTTTAAATAAATAATATTTGCTCTGTGACAATTTTTTTTTTTTTTTTTTTTTTTTTAGTAAAAATAATGTATTGAACTGTTCTTAATTTTCTCTTCCATTTTTAGATAATCTAGAATTCAGCCCAGTTTAGGGTATTTTATTCAGTATTTTATTTTTAGTCAATTGACTTAAATTTACTTCCTAAGAAAAGTCAATAAAAATAATTATTGCTTTTTATCCTTCTAGGTATGTGTGGATATGTTTTAATATTAGTAAAGATTAATATCTAAAATTTGACATGGTATTACTAAAAGCTGACCACATAGTACATGTCCTTTATAAGATTGCTGGAAAAATTTTGAGGCTACATAAAAGAAGTTTGCAAGGAATGGACACTGATTATTACAAAGTAAAGATAGTTGATATCTTGAATTTGACCTGGTAAGATTTAGAGCAGCAGAACAGTGAGGTGTGATTTTTCCATGAGGCTGTGAAAGGGCAAACCAGCAACTCATAATATGCCTGACTCAATGTTTAAGGTGCTTAAGGATTGACTTGATTAGTGTGACTGCACCTGTTGGGAATAGGGTAAGGCAAATGATGGAATGCCTGAGAGGTGTGGATTTGATCAGATGATGAAAGCAGTTGAGGATTTACTTGACCTCATTAAATAGGATGAAAAGAGACTAAGCAGTAGTCATAGGTAGGATGATAATAGCTATCACTTATTGAATGTTGACCATGTTCCGGATAGTGAGCTAAGTGCTTTACATACATTTATATCCCATGATGCAGGGACATTATTCTCATTTTATATATGAAGAAACTGATACTCAACAATATGAAATAACATAGCCCAGGTATATAATTTGGAAGTGGTGGATCAAGGTTTGGAAAAAGTTTTCACTCAAGAATCTGTTCTTAAACACTGTGCTATACTAGGAAATCAGACCATTGCAGAGCTGGTAATGTTGAAGGAGGACAATAATAGTTTAAAAAAAAAATTTTTTTTTTTTAGATGGAGTCTCACTCTGCTGCCCAGGCTGGAGTGCAGTAGTGTGATCTCAGCTCACTGCAACCTCTGCCTCCCGGGTTCAAGTGATTCTCCTGCCTCAGCCTCCCGAGTAGCTGGGATTGCAGGTGTATGCCACCACGCCTGGCTAATTTTTATATTTTTAGTAGAGACAGGGTTTCATCATGTTGCCCAGGCTGGTCTTGAACTCCTGACTTCAGGCGAACCACCTGCTTCAGCCTCCCAAAGTACTGGGATTACAGGCTTGAGCCATGGCGCCTGGCCCCAGTTAAAAAATTTTTAAACATCATTGTTTAAACAGATCTTTTGCCACTAGGTGGATTGTCTACACTGGTGAGGCAAAATGCTGACTATATTAAGGAGTGACTAGAGTAATAGTATAGAAAAAATGACATATAGCATATTTTAAGATAGTTCTGGGTGAGCAGTCCAGAACTGCCTTTTACGTAGGTATGTGTGCGGTATACGAGAAGGAAAAGATAACAGCAGGAGGTAAGATTTTGTGCTTAGCCTTAAATTATAATTTAAATCAGAGGTGTCCAATCTTTTGGCTTCCCTGGGCCACACTGGAACAATTGTCTTGGGCCAAACATTAAAATACATTAACACTAACAACAGCTGATGAGCTAAAAAATTATAATAATTGCAAAAAAATCTCATAATGTGTTAAGTACATTTACGAATTTGTGTTGGGTTGCATTCAAAGCCGTCCTTGGCCGCATGTGGGCTGCAGGTAGGACAAGCCTGGTTTAGATAGAATGGTTGAAGTTAGATATATACTAGCTTTGAAAGTTTATTATTATGTAATAAGTAAGTCCTTATGTAGTAGAAGAATCTTAGCGTTAAGGAAAGAAAAAGGAAATTAAAAAAAACTGGAAAATACATAATTTGATATATGTTTTGGGTAGAATTTTTAGAATTGCAGAAAGGAATAGTTGGCAAAAAAAAAGTGGGGGAGCGGGTGGTTGGGTGATAAAAAGCCAAAATTCATTTTCTAAAAATAAAATAAAGCCTATCAGATTATTTCTCCCTGTGCCCTTTCCCCTGCCATCCCCTGAATTGCTAGAGAGTAATCCAAGAAAATGCAGTATAGAAAAAGTGTCTAAACTTTTGCAAGGCATTTAATAAAATATGTCTTTGTGGTCAGGATAAAAGATGTTGCTTTTAAAATTATGTTGGTTGAATAGGGCCTGCAATATTCTCAGTACCCTGTCCACTGTGGCCTCAGTTGTTTGCTGCATGGTGGGTGTTTCAAAATCCTTCCCTAGGATCTTTCTCATTAGAGCTTTTTAAAGCAAGAGGGGCTTGGGAACATGTGAGCCTAGGAATGATTAATTGCCCTTGAGCGAATCTGGTGTGTTGTGGGAAACAAAGCCCAGGTGCCAAGAGAAGGGTAGGGAGCATTTTTGAGGTCCAACTACTCTCCCATCCCTTTCTTTAAATCCAACTTGCTTGGACAAAAAGATTTTCTGTTTGTGCAAACCAAGAGTCCTGACTCATACAGACAGCTAGATGGATGTTTTCTGTGACTCTTCATTAATACTGGACTTCAGCTCCTGTGAAACAATATTGCTTCAGTCCTTTTCAGTCTGAAGATCATTCTCAAAATAGAAGGTGAGTTGAGTTCTGCTCTCTCTGCCATCTGTCACATTACATTATTCTGTAAGTTTTGGACATGTATTTTTATTACTCCTGTTCTAAACAGAGTGAAGCTACATTATTTAGTTGGTGCTGATGATCATGTGTTGACTTCTAGCCCAGGCCACAGAGGAAAACCTAGACCTTTGCAATCAGATCTTGTATTAGGTTTCAGGGTCGGAGAATCCCACTGGACCTGGAAGGTGGTGACAGACCATTTTTGCTTGAGTTTAGTAAGGTCTAGCTTTGCTTGGTCTAGCATCCCAAGTCAGGTTGGGTAGAGAGGTACAAAAGGACTTAATATCCATTAAACTGTGCTAGCTAATCCAGTCTGCAGTTGTGTTTAAGTGCTTTTACATTAATGAATATTAATATTTCTGTATGCTTTTGTGTATTTGTTTTTATTTATATTTTCTAAGAAGGATTCTTTGAAATACAGAAAAGGTTTGGTGGCAACCTGGCTCTCAGATTCAGGTTTGGCCTGGCTCTCAGATTCAGCTACTGTATATTGAAGGTTTACTGATGGATGGATACTTATAGAGGTTTTCATGTACATTATTTACCTTAATCTTCACCAAACACTCTATAAGGTGGAGGTTATTGTTTCTAGATACACATGTGAAAACTTAGATGTATAAGTATATCTAAGGCAGGTAGTACGTTCCTGAGGTCACAGAACTGAGAATAAAACCCAGATTTTAAGACTTGGAGGAGTTTTCTCAACTGGAGTTCCTTGGGAGAATTAATCTCTAGTGCCCTGAGGGTACCCACTCTACGTATGAATTTTTCCCCTTTCCATAGAATGGTAAGAGATGCATATCATTCTTGGGAGACTTAATAAAATAGCCACAGAAAGGCAGATAATAGTGGAGGGATAGGGATACAAATGTGACAGAAAGGCCAGGCGGAGTGGTTTGGCACATTACTCCCCCACTTTTTAAAAATAAAGTAATAGTGTGAATCTACCTTTCTCTTAAAATTGATAACCAAAGATGAGGTATGAATACCGTGAGGAGAATATAGAATGTCTGCATCAAAAAATGCATCTACAAAATGCTGATGATGACACACTACCAAGTTTATTTCCCAACCCTTGGCTTATAAAGCACTGCTGTCTTGTATATGCCTAAATATGGATTATTTCATCATAGGACAGGTGCCTCATGATCAGCTTTACTAGGTGTTGCAAAACTTTTCCCTGAAGGGTTTATACCAATTTACAGCCCTACCAAACATATATGACACTTCCTTTTTCCTCATTTCTCACCTACACCTGGTATTATCAGACTTTAAATGTTTAAAAATTAGTCAGATGGGTGTGAAATAATATCTAGTACTGATTTTGCCTTTCTTTGACCATCATGAAGGTAGGGCATCTTTTCATGTTTAACATTAGGAATTTCCCATTGGTGCATTTCATCTTCTGTCCATTTTTTCTGTTGTCTTTCATATTGAGAGATGTTTGTTTCAAACTCTTCTGAATACTTGTTTCAAACTCTTCTGAATACTAATCTTGTGTGGGTTGTATGTGGAGTAGCTGTTGTCTGTTAGTCTGAGGGGAGCCAGAATCCAGGTTTTCTTCTTCTGTATCCTTTGCAGTCTACCTCTTACTGCTAAACCAGATTAACTGGATGCTTAGAAGGGAAATTAATTCCTGGTAGGTAAAACAATAGCACATTGTTAGGTTCACACACTAATTTTTCTTCAAAGTAGATGGAGAAGTTTCAAAATACATGTTAATACTATTAGGGAATTGGCACTTAGGAATTAAATACTGAGTTTTACTATATATTGTTACCACTGTCTGCTCAGTCATTATAATTTTATAAAATATATTTGAGAAACAGATTAGTTTTTGACAGTAAACAGTGAAAGCCATTTCTGACTGATTTGTATGTTCATGATATGGCCAAAGAGGCAGGGTTGTCTGTTTAGATCTCACAGTTTCATAATGATGTTGTATTAAAGTTATTTACTCCTCTTCTGCCTCAGCTTCTAGATTTAGTGTGTCCTGGATTTCTCTTTCCAAGTCAGAACATCCTCTTCGGATGGACACACCCTTGACTGTGTGCTTTTTTTGCTTTTGGTTCTTGTTTGGATCCTTTCTTCCCAATTAAGAACAAGATGCCAAAGCTTTTTTTTGCTTAAATAATATGAAAAGAAAAAGCATAGTAAGACAGAAGATGTTAATAATAGGTGGTATTTCTCTTCATTAGCCACTTCTTGGCTCATTTGCAGTGCTGCGGGTTTTCTGGACAGCCATGCAAATGAGTTTGGTTACCTAGCAACAGAAGCTGGAACTGATGCTGGCTCTGATGCAACAGTGAGTAAGAAACTGCAGTTATAACAAAAGGAGTTTGACACTGTATTGTATTTCCTTAACTTCTATATATTTTATAATCGTAGCTTTAATTTTTAATACATGTGACCAGGAAATAAGCTATGGAAGTTTACTTATCTTACCTCAGTAGTTTATACTGGAAAATCAGAATGGTAGAAGGGAGCTCAGAAGTGTCCAGAAAACAATCGAATGCATTGCTTATTCATGCTTATTTTCCAAGAGCAGAAAATAAGTTATGATCATGAATGTAGTTAGATTTTGAGTGTAAGAGTGTTTGATTTTTCTTACCCATACAGTAGTGACTAAAGTAAGCCTTAAGGAAATACAGGTACACAGAAGGCATCATTGTAAAACTTTGCAGCAAACCCAAGGAAAACTGTTTAAATATTAAACTTTTTTTGTAATTTCTAGGTAATTGATATTTACTTTTAATATATATATTAAGGAAGGAATTCAAGGGATTATTTTGTTTGATCTGAGCAGATACTGTCAGATGCTTATTAAAATTCTGACCTAATATATATACTACCAGATAAAATTGTTTCAATGTGATCTGTGCTTTGAGCTGACCAGCATATCTTCCAGAGTTGTTTAATTTTTCCTAAGGAATAAGTACTAATAAATTTGTTAGGGGGTGATGGGATTGGGGGAAAAATAATTAAATGAGTAAGTAGAAACCTGAAGGTTATATTTGGATTTAATGCGATTGATAAATTAGTGAGAGGACTTTCTAAATTAATCTCATTGATTCTTTGCTTATACTGTACATTTGGACATTTAGAGAGTCATAGGCAGATTCCTGAGTTTGTAATAAATTGTCATCTTCAGAAACTCATTTCTTTATTCATTTGAATGGCTCTTGGGGAAGTAGAATTTGGGAGAGAATAACATTGATCAGCCTTTGAGCCTCTACTCCAGAAGAAGCAGAAAGTAGTACCACATCCAGTGTTCTAGTTGTTATAGACAGCGGAAAGATATAATAATTTACTTAAAAATACTGATGAACTGTTACAAAATTAGCTCTCAACAAGCAGAATCTGATAAATAGAAATTAAACATGATAATCTTACATAAGCAGTTGTGGTTCTTCAGTGTTAGGTAACAGTCATTTCATTATGTGCATGGATGCATGGATGCTGTTGCTTTAGCATCTAGGTAATTTGTATTATATCTATTTGGTTTTTGGTTTTTTTTTTTTTTGAGACGGAATCTTGCTCTGTTGCCCAGGTTGAAGTGCAGTGGCATGATCTCAGCTCACTGCAACCTCTGCTTCCCTAGGTTTAAGCAATTCTCCTGCCTCAGCCTCCCAAGTAGCTGGGATCACAGGCACCCGCCACCACGCCTGGCTAATTTTGTATTTTTAGTAGAGACAGGGTTTCACCATGTTGGCCAGGCTGGTCTTGAACTCCTGACCTCAGGTGATCCTCCTGCCTTGACCTCCCAAAGTGCTAGGATTACAGGAGTGAGCCATTGCCCCCAGCCATGTTACTTCTATTCTTCAGGTTATGCTTGGCTAAGAAAAATGTCTATGAAAAGAAAATGAATACAATTAAGACTGCAGTACTATTGGTTTTTTGTGTTTGTTTTGTCTTGAGTGATTCCAAACCTTAACGTATGTATTCAGTTTTAGGCTATTGATTTGACATCTAAAAATAGAGTAGATAGCTCTTTACCCTATTTTTTTATTGGGAGAAAAATATGGTTAATTTTGGAGAAGAGCACTCCTGCATTGTGATTGTAAATAGTGGGTTGTTTGCAGTTGCTGTTGCTGACTACCTGTTCCTGTATGTCCTGTAAAATAATCCCATGTTGATTGGACTATATTTAAGCACTGGCTGACTAGGATTGCAACTTTAGTTAAATCTAAATGGCCTTGTCTGGTTAACTTTATATGTTTTTATGTTTTTAAAAAGAAATGCAAAACATTTATTAGGGAGCCATGCCTATGAAAGATAAAGGATGCCAAAGTGGAATTAGGCAGGGAAAGCTTTCACACTGTGATGTACATTTGCTCTTCTTTCACTCTTGATGTTTCATGTTCCTTCCAGTGTCATTTTCTTCTGTCTGAAGAACATACTTTAGCAATGCTTTTAGAGCAAGTCTGATGGCAGCAAATTCAGTTTTCTTCTGTCTGAGAATGTCTGTATTTCATCTTCATTCCTGAAGGATGTTTTCACTGGATATAGAATTCTAGGATGACAGTTCTTTTCTTTCAGTACTTGACAAATGTCACGCCACTTCTTTCTGGCCTCCATAGTTTCTGTTGAGAAATCTGTAGTCATTCAAATCAAGGTTCCCCTGTAAGTAACATGTCACTTTTCTCTGGCTGCCTGCAAAATTTTTTTGCTTTATCTTTAGCTTTACCAATTTGAATATGAGATGTTTGGGTTAGATTTCTTTGAATTTATGATTTTATCTTTTTTAGAGTTAACTGAGCTTCTAGAATCTGTAGGTTTATGTCGTGCTAAACTGGGAAATACTCTTCAAATATTTTTTCTATGTCATACTCTTTCTCTTCTAGTGTTCTGATGACACACATGTTAGATCTTTTGTAATTTTCCCACAGGTCCCTGAGGCTCTGTTCATCTTTTTTTCTGTTGTTCAGATTGGATGATTTTTTTTTTTTGAGATGGATTCTCGCTCTGTTGCCCTGGCTGGAGTGCAGTGGCGCCATCTCAGCTCACTGCAAACTCCACCTCCCACCTTCCAGGTTCAAGTGATTCTCCTGCCTCAGCCTCCTGAGCAGCTAGGATTACAGGCACATGCCACCATGCCTGGCTAATTTTTGTATTTTTAGTAGAGATGGGGTTTTACCATGTTTGTCAGGCTGGTCTCGAACTCCTGACCTTGTTATCCGCCCACCTTGGCCTCCCAAAGTGCTGGGATTACAGGCATGAGCAACTGCACCCAGCCCAGATCAGATGATTTCTGTTAGTCTTCACTGACTTTTGCACTGCCACTTTGCTTCTGCTGTTGAGTCCATACAATGAGTTTTTAATTTTGGTTACTGTGTCTTCTTTTTCCTTGCTAAGTCTCTCCCTTTGTTTCAAGAGTGTTATTATTTTTGTAATAACTGCTTAAAGTTTTGGATGATTCCAACATCTGTGTCATGTTGGCATTGGTGTCTGTCGATCGTCTTTTTCCACGTGAGTTGAGATTTTCATATACCAAGTAATTTTGCAGCATATCTTGGACAGTTTGAATATTGTGTTATAGTACTCTGGGTCTTGTTTAAATTCTGTGGAGATTGTTGGTATTTTTGTTTTAGCAGGCAGTCATCCGGTTGGATTCAGGCCACAAGTTCTGACCAGTCTTCTCTGGCTTGTAGTTTCAATGTTAGTTTTTTTCTAAAACCATTGCAGTTATTTAGATTTGTCCTGTGTGTGTCCCACCTGGTAGCCAATCTGGGACCTAGGAACTAGGTCTATTCCCTAGTTCAGTATTCAGAATCTGTAGTTTGCAGTTTAGAGCCAGGACCATGCAAGCATAGCTCAAAGGCAAACCCAAAGGTGTACACAAACCACTCTCTTAACCACTTAATCCGTCTCCCCTAACCACTTCTGATCGCAGTACTGCACTTGTTGGGATGTGCCATGGATTCTCATGTTTTTTCTCCTTTTTTCCCCTCCCGTTATAGACAGTGCTGCAGTGAGCATGCTTTTATAGGTCATTGCATTCCTCTAAAAATATTGCTGTATATAATGTCTAGAAATCAGTTCATTCACTTGATTTTATTTTGTTCATGGGCACCATTATTAAATCTACTTTAAAAAAAATACTCTCTAAAAATACACGTATTTATTTTTCTAGTATGACATGTTTTAGAAAGGAGCAGTGGAAAAATTCCTTCCTTTGATGTGCTGTAGATAAATTGTAGTTGGGTACTTATTGGGGGGTATCTCAGACTGAAATGAAGACCATTTTTTCCTATTAAGTGGGGTGAAAATAATCTATTTATGATTTTCTTTCTGTTTTTTCCCCCCAGAATTTTGATTCTGACATTAGCAGTGTGGGAATAGATGGCTGCTGGCAGGCAGACAGCCAAAGACTTCTCAATGAGGTGATGGTGGAGCACTTCTTTCGACAAGGAATGCTGGATGTAGCTGAGGAGCTCTGTCAGGTAACAGTGTGCCAACTGGGAGGATATGAAAAGAAACAAGGGAACTCCTTGAAGTTTACAGTATTTGCAGGGCGGGGTTTTGAGTCTTCCTCTAGCTATAGATAGATTTTTAATATTTTAATTATCAGAGATGACCTCATTTTATTAGGAATTTTTGGAGGAATTTTTAAGTGGCAAAAATACAGTTCTAGAACTTGTTATCCAAATTATTATTCTCTTGTTCCTGTCCTAGAAGGTTAGTCCCAGGTCATTAATCAGAGGGCTCAGAAGTGATCCTTTCTTCATTTCCCTTTTTGATAGAGAAGGTTAGTATAGCAGACAAGAGGAAAAAGACAAAAACATCGATGTTTGTTCTTCTGATCTAGCCCAGCTTAAACAATTTTGTCAAATGGATTTCCAACTAAAATTTTACTTCACGTTAGCACCATTTGTCTTTTATTTCTATCACACATGAGCTTAGGGCTCTAGAACAGTTTACCAATACCATGTAGTGATCATATATTGAGTGCTTACCTTAAGCCAAGCCCTGCCTTTATTCCTTGCTGCACTCCCATTAAGTACAAATTATTTTTCCATTCTACAGATGAAAAATCTGAGGTCTGGGGAAGTAAGTAACTTGCCCAAGGCCTTAACAGGTTCTTTGTGAAACAACTTGGAATTCAGTCCCCCTATTCATGTGTCTTCACACTCTGTTCTAAGCCACCATGTGTTGTTGCATTTTTATTTAGAAAAATGAAGGACCAAAAGGATTAAATAATTTAAAATTAGTCTATAAACCAAACCTCTAATCTAAGGCTTTTCTATTTTAAACAGTTCAGATAAATGATAACTCAGGTCTTTCTCTGTACCTTACAGGGCTTTTGTGTGTGTGTCCATATAATTTCCTTCAGTAAACCATCATTGAAGATAGTTTGCTTTTCAGTAACAAAAGACGCACAATCACAGTGGCTTAAGCAAAAGTGAAGTTTTTTTCTTGCACAGAAATAGGTAGTAAGACGTCCGCAGCATGTTTGGTATCTCTGCTCCGTGAAACTCTTAGGGACTTAGCACCTTGTATCTCTATTATCCCCAGGGTGTTTCCTATCCTCAGGGTCCAGAAGAACAAGCAACCAAAGCTCCAGCCACACCTTTGTATCCCAGGAAGGGACAGAGTGCATGTTTATATTTCATTGGTCAGAACTTTGTCTTACAAAGCCATACCCAGCTTTAATCCATTTGCTTATGTACCCTGCTGAAATTCGGGGGATTCTGCTGTGGAAAACAGGGGAAGAATGGTACTGGGGGCAGTCATCAGTCTCTACTGTAGGAAATTATCTTTAATGGTTTGCCCCATATTTCACAATCTAGAATATACTTTTACCACTATCTCCTTACCCTGATTACTACTAACAAAAGTTCTTTCTGTTGTTTCAGGAATCTGGTCTTTCTGTAGACCCAAGTCAGAAAGAACCATTTGTGGAGTTAAATAGAATATTAGAGGCATTAAAGGTCAGAGTTCTGAGACCTGCTCTGGAGTGAGTATTGAGTTTGCTTTCTTTTCAGTACTTTGAGAACTCTCTGTAAGAAAATTCAATGAGAAAACACATTAGAGATTTGTAGATATATTTATCTCACTTGTGGTAGACTTCAGAGAAATCAAAGGAGAATTATTTTATTTATTTTAGCTAAGTGAAATATGGAGGGGATGCAATATGAGAAAACAGTCAAAGCTTATTTCACTTACCAGTTGTTCTGCATTCCCATGAGAGAAAAGGGTTTTCTGTTTCCAGGCTATACCACCACTTTGTGTGGGCTGGCATTATAACAAGCACTATTGTTGAGGCAGTACAAGTTTGATATTTAAGCTTCCATTAATGTGCTGGGTTTTGTGCTAGCATTCTAAGAAATAATTGGTTATTGAAACTAGTGGTATGCATGAAGAGAACAAATATTTTTATAAAGGCACTCTGTTCTTAATTACTGTGGATTTTGGTAATTGACTATGAACCTCTCATTGATAACAATTATCTGAAATTACTGAGTAAGCTGTGATAAATATTCTAGAGCGGGGTCAGCAAGCTTTTCCAAGTAGTAAATACTTGAGGTTTTGCAGTCCACATAAGGTCTCTGTCACATATGCTTCGCTTTATTTTACAACCCTTTAAAAATTTAAAAACCCATTCTTGTCCATCTGCTATACAAAACAGGCAGCAAGCTGTATTTGGACTGTGCCATAGTTTGCTGACCCCAGTCCTAAAGTTTTTTAATGTGAGGATTACCAGGTTGTTTATAATAAATAGCTCATAAAATAAAGAGAAGACACTGGATGATAGAAGCAGTGATTTGTTGTGAGGCTTTAGAATCCTGGTATTTTAAAACTAGAAAAATTTGCCATCAGTATTATGGGTTTAGTTGGGAAGTTGACTTTTATAAAATGCACATTTTTTTCGTTAAAATTTAGTTCCACTAACCCATTTAATTCTTTATAGCTTAGTTTTTTGTTTCTGATCATTTCTCAGTTTTTTTGTTTTGTTTTTGAGACAGGGTCTCACTGTCACCCAGGCTGGAGTGCAGTGGCATAATCACGGCTCACTACAGCCCCAACCCCCCCGGGCTCAGGCGATCCTCCCACCTTAGCCTCCTGAGTAGCTGGACTGCAGGACTGTGCCGTTATGCCTGGCTAAATTTAAAAATTTTTCTTTTGCAGAGACAAGCTCTCACTATGTTACTCAGGCTGGTTTCGAACTCCTGGGCCCAAGTGATTCTCCCACCTTGGCTTCCCAAAGTGCTGGAATTACAGGCTTGAGCCACTGTACTTGTCCATTTCTTAGTTCTGAGAAAATTTTGCATAGTTCTAAAACCAGCCCAGATGACTAGATAGAAATTCCTGTGTAAATTTACACAAAATTCCTGTGTAAATTGTAGATCTCACTTAACAATTATACCACTGTGTAAGATGCATGAGTTTGTTTAAGCAAATTTTAGATTGTGACACATCTGGAAGATAGATTCAACCAAGTACCTCTAATACCTCTTAAACAAAATATGGCAACAGCCACTTCTGTTTTTGTTTTTGTTTTTGTTTTAAGAGACAGGGTCTCACTCTTTGTCCCAGGCTAGAGTCCAGTGGGATGATCAAAGCTCACTGTAACCTCTCAAACTCCTGGGCTTAAGTAATCCTCCTGCTTTGGCCTCCTGAGTAGCTAAGACTACTGGTGCGTACCACCACACCTGGCTAATTTTTAAATGTTTAGAGGCAGGGTTTTTCTGTGTTGCTCAGGCTGGTCTCTAACTCCTGACCTCAGCTTCCCAAAGTACTGAGATTATAGGCATGAGCCAGTGTACCCGAGAAAGCCTACTTATAAACATGTAATGGGTTTCCCAGTTGTTTTATAGTGATTAGGAAATAATATTTGGGTTGTTATTCAAGGTAATATGCGTTACCTTGAATATGCGTTACCTTATCTATGCATTTTTTCTTTTTTTTTTTAATTAAACTTTGTTATGTATGTGCTAGTCATGTACATACTACGACTGTATATATAGTTACTGGCACATAGTATTTGCCAACATAGTTTTCAGAGTACTCCAGACTTTTCCTATGACCCTTTTTAACTTTGTGCATATATATGTTTCTTGTTGATAAGCCTGTTATATATATTGAGTATTTATATTAAGTTTTGTGTATTATTTGTAGCCTTAAGACAGTTTCTCTCAGGCAAAGAGAGGACTTGTTCCATGCACTTAGTGGTAACAGTGGGAATTTCCATAAGTAAAAATTTTCTCATTTCATGTTTCTGGGAATATTATTTAATATCAGCATGAGGCAATGTAGTGGTAATTATAGTCAACTCTTCTTGAGTGGTTATTATATGCCTAGCATTGTTCTAAGCATTTTTATATGTCTTAACCTGTTTAACCCTCATATTAGCCCTATCTAGTAAGTTATCTTATAGAGAAGGAATTAAGGCCTACAAGATCCTCTGTGAAAAAAAGTCAAAAGATTATATGACAAATGCCTCAGTTAATAGTCACCCAATATTCTCATTTGAGATTCACTTTAACTTCTTAAATGTATCATTAAGCCTAGTGCAGTGGCTCATACCTGGAAGTCCAGCATTTTGGGAAGCTGAGTTGGGGCAGATCGCTTGAGCCCAGGAGTTCGAAACCAACCTGGGCAACATAGCAAAATCCATCTCTACAAAAAAATACAAAAATTATCTGGACATGGTGGTGCATGCCTATAGTCCCAGCTACTCTGGAGACTGAGATAGGAGGATCACTTGAGCCTGGGAGGTGGAGTCTTGCAGTGAGCCAAGACCACACCACCATCCAGAGTGGTATCCTGTCTCAAAAAATAAATAAATAGAAGTAAAAATGTACCATCAGTAATCCTACAGTAAAGAAACTCATTTAACTTGGTATAACCCAGTGTTTTCTATGCATATTTGATCAAACAGTTCTTGTTTTCCCTCCAGATGACACATTTTAGACCCACAAAATTGGAGTTATATAAAATATGTTTGGAAAATGATTTAATAGAAATCATCATTACAACAACTCAGAGTTTTCCTATTCTTGCCTATTACTTGTAGATACAGAGCAGATATTGACTAAGCATCTTTCATGAGCTAGGTACAGAAAATTCACTTTATTCAACTTATAGCAAAAGTTGAATGATATGGGACACCAATTTGGGAAATTCTAGTTCAGGTGCAAGGGGGAAGATACCTGCCAGTTATGCAGCATCCCATTTGTTCCTGTTGGTAAGGAGCATCATGGAGCTCACAAGGGAAAAGAGGAAGGAGAGGATGCAGTAATTCCTCCAGGCTGCCTAGGCAGGTGAGAAAGCAGAGGCCAGCCAAGAACATTGAGGTGGCTAAAGGCCATTGAGGGCCTGGAAGGGAAGGAAGCTATTGAAGAGTGTTAGCTGTTTAGTTGTAACAATGGAAAGAAGGCCCAGGGGAATGG
Organism: Ateles fusciceps; assembly: GCA_036589455.1. Lineage (NCBI taxonomy): Eukaryota > Metazoa > Chordata > Mammalia > Primates > Atelidae > Ateles > Ateles fusciceps. Next base: position 1,001,838 of record JAZHEH010000053.1, on the reverse strand, counting down.
TGATATGATGGAGAGAAGTGGCAGAACAACACCTACTTATATAGACAGATCTAGTCAGGACCTTGCCTACTCCTTTGTTTGTGCCCTTGTACTTCTGAGTTTGTACAGATTTTCCCCCTCATCCAGATTTCTTTTATGCTCACCCCAGATTATTTGCTTCTTTTTTTTTGGGGGGGGGGGGGGGCGCGTTTCACCGTGTTGGCCGGGATGGTCTCGATCTCTTGACCTCGTGATCTGCCTGCCTCAGCCTCCCCAACGTGCTGGAATTATAGGCGTGAGCCACCGCGCCCGGCCTCTTTATTTGTTTTTTAAATTTCTCTTGGCACCTAGAGTAGCGCTTACCTCATAGTAGACCCTCAGTGAATAACAGAATAGCTTGAAGGAGAATTTACAGCAAACATGTCATCCTCTTTCATGTGACAGATAGCCAAAAATAATTAGTGTTAACGAGTGAATAATAGTAACTTAATACAACAAGGTGGGGGAAATGTTAGAAAAATTAGAAACTGTCCTTATAGCTATGCCATTATTGACATTTTGAAAGAAGGTGCTATCTTTAGGGGAAGCTACTCTGTTGCCTTTCTAAAGGTATCTCAAAGAGTAATACTACCCTGCTGGATTTGCCGCAGTCTAGTATCTGACTTTCAGCCTTGCAGACTTGGAAACTTGTTTTTGGTGTCCTCATTTTGTTTCACTAAGAAAAGGCCTTTAAAAACCTAAAACCTCAAACCTCAATTGCTAAGCTACATGTATAGTTTGGATTACTAGGGGCTGTGAAACTAGCTTGTACTAGGCAGGTCCACGTGGAAGGCACATGAGCTTGCTAAGCCTGGAGTTGGAACAAGGGAGATTGTTCTAGAAAGTGTTCAACGTTCTCAGGCTGAAATGTCCTGATACTGTTACCTCTGCAATGAAGGTTGTGTTGCAGAGCCGCTGGGCAGTTCAGACTTTATTCGCAGACTCCTTTTCTCAAAATAGTCTTTGGCTTGCCTTGGTGAGTCTGTTCTTAGCCTTCTATTATTGGCCAAACTCCATTTTAAAATTTACAGTATTAAAAGTTTATTTTATCTTGAATTAATTGCTTTAATTTAAAAAAGAAAAGTTTATTTTATGTGAAACCTCCATATTTGAGTTTTGAGTCAGCATTAAGTATCCCAATAGGCAAGAAATTAGAAGTATGAAATCAGAGTATGAAATCAGAAGGTACAGTAAAATAAAAATACAGTGAAAAGTAAACCTTTTCCCCACCTTTACCTTCTTATCACAGTTACTCTCCAAACAGGCAGCCGCCATTAACTTTTTTCTTGTGGATCGTTCTAGAGATAGTCCGTAAGTCCACAAGTTTATGTGAGTGGTAGTTCCCCACTTACCCACAAAGGATACGTTCCAGCACCCCCAGTGGATGCCTGAAACTACAAATAGTACTGAACCCTATATATGTTGTTTTTTTCATATATATGCATAACTTTGATAATTTACTTTATAAATTAGGCATAGTAAAAGATTAACCATGTATGACATTAATCAAAAATGACATCTCATATTTTCTTTTCTTTCTTTCTTTTTTTTTTTTAAAGACGGGGTTTCACTATGTTGGTCAGGCTGGTCTTGAACTCCCGACCTCAGGTGAGCCACCACGCCCGGCCAACATCTCATATTTTCAATTTGCATTTATCACATAAGTGAATTGAGTTGAGCCACATCTTTTCTAGATACATTCACACCTTCATTGTGGCAAAGGCTAAGTCCACTAGACTTCTGGTGTGGGCTAACAGTCTTTGACTCTTAAGGCAATCTTAAGGCAGAAGGGACCACTGCTGAGATGTGTGACCATGTATACCACAAAATCATTTCCATGGGCCTGTGAGAGCATTTCACCACCACCTCTGGGGAACCTTGTAACACTTTTTTCAAAGAATTTGCTAACAGCAAAGCCTCAGTAAAATGTCATAAAGAAGGCAACTGGCCAGGCATAGTGGCTTCTGCCTGTAATCCCAGCACTTTGGGAGGCCAGGGCGGGTGGATCATCTGAGGTCAGGAGTTCAAGACCAGCCTGGCCAACATGGCAAAACCCTGTCTCTGCTAAAAATACGAAATTAGCCGGGTGTGGTGGTGTTGAGAAATGCTGAGTGTATGATTGCTGAGAAATGCTGAGTGTATGACAGAATGTGTTATTTGCTAGGAAGAACGATGGCAAGGAAAACCTAGCCGGGCCCCCACCCCCAAGTAGGAAACTTGGGGGCATTCTAAAGTGGCAGGACAATATATAAATAACATACACCAGTTAAAACAATTTTTTAAGTGCAGGACATCTGACCCAGTCCCCCATGGCTCCTTCCTGGAGAATACTTTTTAGTTTGTCTGTGATCATGGTAAGCGGGCACCAGCTGCCTACTTGGTGTATTTTTGTGTTATGAGAAAATACCGAACATCTGTTTTTTAATAATAATCACCTGTTCAGAGAGAACAAATGGTATGGGTTAGATTCTACTCGAAGCCCTCAGCCCGGAATGCTGTAAGCCCCTGAGGCTCTCAGCTCTGTAGGCTGTTGGCCCCCCAGATAGGCCCACTTTGCTGTTCTATCTGGGTGTCTGCTTCTCACTCCTTCAGCACCGCCTGCGTGGGGGTCTCTATGGCCGAGCAGGTCTCAGTACAGTGGTGCATGCCTGTAACCCCAGCTACTTGGGAGGCTGAGGCAGGAGAATCCCTTGAACCCGGAAGGCGGAGGTTGCAGTGAGCTGAGATCGTGTCATTGCACTCCACCCTGGGTGACAGAGTGAGACTCCGTCTCAAAAAAAAAAAGAAAGAAAGCAACTGAATGGTTATGACAAAGGGAAGAGAGACGTTAACAGCATTTTTCACAGAAGAAAGAGAAAATTACTTCAGACCACAGAAGGATTCAGATTGGACAGGCCTTGAACAGTATCAGGCAGGCTGCTGAAAAATGGGAGGACTCCATCTCCAAAGCTAGCAGCTAAGTGGGAATAGAAATGAGCCATAGTTTTCTTTGTGGTGTGTGTGGCCAATAGTCCTAAAGATGAGAAGATGCTTGACAGACTCAATAGAAATTCTAGTACCAATGAGTAAAACAAAACAGTTCTAGAAAATGGAGGGAAGCAAGCAGAGAGGTGCCTGATCATGGGGCCTTGACTATCACTGGAAATGAAGGTAACAATGATTCAGCAATTTCTGGTGTTTTCTTTTTTTCTTTTTCCTTTTTTTAATTGAATAGTGTTGGGGTCTCACTATGTTGCCCAGGCTGTCTTGAACTCCTGGGCTCAAGCAGTCCTTCCACCTTGGCCTTCTGAAGTGCTGGGATTACAGGCATGAGCCACAGTGCCCAGCCTGGTATCTGTTTTCTTATTCCCAGTCGTGGCTTCCTGTAGGTGAGCAGTCTTCCTGACTTAGGCACATTTTAATAGCCACATAGAACCATAGAGGAAGCAAGGCTCTGATAAATGTGCCAGTCCAACAGAAGAACAATCAAGTCTTGAACAAGTTGGATTTTTTCCAGAGGTTGATTTGTTTTTCTCCTCTCCCTCCCTTTTGGTCTTAATTTTGAAAAGGCAGAAGAGGAAGGAGTTAATAGACACATTTTAACTCACTTTCTATGCCCTAAGTCTGGTGGAGAAATCATACCTCTTAAAGAGAAGCTAATTGAAATGGAGAAAGAGGTGCCATTTTTCAGAAGGTTACAGAAAAGAAGGCAGCAGCACATGGAATAGAAAAGCCAGAAGAAGGCCGGGCATGGTGGCTCACACCTGTAATCCCAGCACTTTGGGAGGCCAAGGCAGGCAGATCATGAGGTCAGGAGATTGAGACCATCCTGGCCAACATGGTGAAACCCCATCTCTACTAAAATACAAAAAATTAGCCAGGCGTGGTGGCAGGTGCCTGTAGTCCCAGCTACTCGGGAGGCTGAGGCGGGAGAATCGCTTGAACCCAGGAGGTGGAGGTTGCAGTGAGCTGAGATCACGCCACTGCACTACAGCCTGGAAGCAGAACAAGAGTCCATCTTTAAAAAAAGAAAAGAAAAGCCGGAAGAGAAAAAAATATTTGGGTTGATAACACTGTTTTATATTTTATATTTGTTGCTGGTGAAAGTTTATACAGGTTCTGTAGGTATTCCTTAGGAGAAAGAATAGACATTATCTGAATACATCCTGAGCAGTACTGGAAATGAGTAGGAAAGCTGTGACTAGAGAAATTGAGAGTCTTTATAGAAACAGAAAACTTAAATGGTCCCTGGGACTAAATGTTTAAAAACATAAGGAACTAAACTAGCTGGGAGGCTAAACACACATGATAGAAAAGAAAAGGGAGACCTGGGAAAGACACTGGAGTTTGTGCTTGTAAAATGCAGATCTGTTATTAGATTTATAAAATAACCTTGTTTTTTTGTGATGGGAAACTAGCAGTAAATAAGGGAAAGTCATATTAAGTACTTTAAAAAGATCGCTAATCTGTAGAGTTATTTATCCAATATGATGACCACTGCTATGTGTAGCTCTTACTAATCTCTGCATTACTGAGAACCTCATATAAAGATGTGTGTGTGTGTATTTGTGTGTTTTAAGTAGAGTCATATATGCGATACCATAGTATGTGTGATTTCTTAAATAGCATGTGAAAAGGACAGAGACTCACACCAACTCTGAGATGAGTTAAAGGGTAGTAGTTTCAGCAATGGACTCATCCCATAGCTGAGAAATTACCATTTGAAAATGGTAGTTTTCTAAGAAATGAAATCTTAAGTGTTTTTTTCAGTCTCTAAAGCAAAGTTATAGAGTTCTTCACTTTTTTGACTGAACTTTGATTTTATCAGGTTTACCATTCTCTGAATTTTTAAGCATTTGATTCATGTTACTATCAACATTTCACCAGGTCCATCCCTGTGGAGTAAAAAAAAATGTCATTCATTCTCCTGAACTTCAGCTTTTACCACCAAGAGTATAGCCTTAAAGGAAACTAGAAAAAGAGGTTTTTGTAACCCTTTAAAATGCTGTGAAAGGTTATAGTGGAGTATGCTGTGGGATTGGCAAGAAGCTGTTTTTTATTTTTCAAGTATTACTAGAAATAGATACCCACCCAGGCTGACACAATTGTAAGATGAGAGAGATAAACCCACTAATGCTGACGGTTAGGTTCCTGAGGGAGAACAGCTAACTATGAAGGCGAAATCTTGTATTAATTATTTTTGGAATGATGTAGAAATTCTAAATACGGAGGTAACAGTGTGCCAAGTCTTTTTACAGGCCTGGCAATTAGGATAATTAATGCGAATGTTTCTTCTGGGTGATTGTGTAGATGTGGATTGCTTCTGACTTAGTCTTCTCAGAAGAAATACTGTTTTGGGGTTTGTTGGTAGAAAGGCCCCCAAAAGGCTCTTCATCAGAAGAATGTAGTGGCAGTGCACAGAGATCAGTGTGACACTGTTGATCCTACCAAGTGTCATTTTGGGGGTTTTCAGTGTTTCTCTAAATGGAGTAGTTCCAAAGTTGACAGTGCTCTCATGGTCCTTGCTGGAAATTTGGGAGCAGAATTTTTTTAAAAAAAATTATAGAGGTAATAATTTCACTGCATTTTTAGTTTGCATGTTTCCCCCTTCCCACTGTATCTACTTAAAGTACAGAATTAGCCAGACATGGTGGTTCTCACCTGTAATCCCAGCTACTTGAGAGGCTGAGACAGGAGATTCGCTTGAACCTGGGAGGTGGAGGTTGCAGTGAGCCAAGATCGCACCACTGCACTCCACCTTGGGCGACAGAGTGACACTCCGCCTAAAAACAAAACAAAAAAAAAAAAGAAAGAAAAGGAGAGGGCCAGGTATAATTTTGGTGACAAATAGAAAACTAATCTCGTTTTCTTTCTAATTCTTTAAGATTTATGAGAATGAGCCATAGACACCCTGACTTGCTCAGTTTTCTCAAACTTTACATCTTTCTTCATTATATCAATCTGGAACTTTCTTGTCTTTATGAAGTAACCTCTTACCGCTGAGATCTCTGTGTTCTTTCTCTCCTATTTGTATTCTTTTTTTTTTTTTTTTGAGGCGGAGTTTTGATCTTGTTGCCTAGGCTGGAGTGCAATGGCGCGATCTCAGCCAACCACACACAACCTCTGCCTCCTGGGTTCAAGCGATTATTTTGCCTCAGCTGCCCAAGTAGCTAGGATTACAGGCATGCACCACCATGCTTGGCTAATTTTGTATTTTTAATAGAGACAGAGTTTCTCCATGTAGGTCAGGCTGGTCTCGAACTCCCAACCTCAGGTGATCCACGTACCTCGGCCTCCCAAAATGTTGGGATTACGGGCATGAGCCACCGCGCTCAGCCCTTGTATTCTTTACTGAACCTATGGGCAGTCTTTGCATGTTTCCAATATACATAAATTCATTTTTACCAGTTTAGTTAAATAACACCTGGCTGCCAACAACACAGTTCAGATTTCAGTCACCATGGTGTATTTATGTAAGCAGTTGTATTTATGTAAGCAGTTGTATTTATGTAAGCAGTTGTATAAAATATACTTCTCTGCTAGCTCTTCAGTCTGAAGATCAGGACGTGAGTAACAGGCACATCGTGGTCATAACTAGTTCTGTCCCTTCTTTCTGAGTCTCTCAGTGATCTCTCAGTCTCTCACTGCACATCTACTGTCAGTTATCCTCAGGCAACAAGTGTGTAGTTATATCACCTCTTTAACTCCCAGTGATAAACCCATGTGACATTTTACAAAAATGGGTAATTGGAAGATGGACTTGACGACAAGAAAAATCTCTAGAAGTGAAATTGGATGTGATTAGGAAGATTTGAAATGAGAACACCAAGGTGAAGCTAGGACAAGACCTGTCCTACAGGAAGCTAATGGTACAGAGCATATTGGAAAAGTCCTATCACTGTAAATACCAGGGTAAAGTCGCTTCAACATCTTTTCACTTACATTGCACTACAATAGAAAGATGCTTGTAGTTCAGATGGAACATTTACTTCTTCTTCTTTTTTTTTTTTTTTTTTTTTGAGATGGAGTCTCACTCTGTTGCCCAGGCTGGAGTGCAGTGGTGTAATTTCGGCTCACTGCAACCTCTGTCTCCTGGGTTCAAGTGATTCTTCTGCCTCAGCCTCCTGAGTAACTGGGATTACAGGCACGCGCCATCCCGCCCCACTAATTTTTGTATTTTTAGTAGAGACGGGGTTTCACCATGTTGATTTGACTCTTAAGATGTGAATACAATCAGTAAGTTAATTAGCATATACAGTCCTTTCTAGGAAGGTTAGCACCCAGTAAAAGTGCAGCTCTGTGAAGTCAATCCCAGTCTGAATTCATTCTAAATAATTTGGAAGGTTTTTACTCTTATAGTTTGTGGAATCACTCAGATTTTATATTTATACCCAGTTCAGATTCCAGTGATCTTTGATTAATTAGGTGGGGACTATTTTTCCAACTGATAGTCAAATTAAGTAATATAATACTAACAGCTTCTATATGTTAGTATATTTAGAGAAATAAAGTAGTTTTTTCTTTTTCCCTTACTGCAAAATTTCATTTAACAGCTGGCTGTATATTTTCCTGCCTTTGGCCTCACCTGACCTGGTATTTCCAGTTCAGGATTGGTTATTCCAACTGTTTGTTCTATAGAAGCCTGAGGGACTATATTTTGGCTCATTTAAAATTGAATTTTGTTTTTTTCCCCTTATTGAAACTATGTTTGATTAGCTGGGCGTGATGGCACATGCTTGTAATCCCAGCTACTCGGGAGGCTGAGGCAGGAGAATCACTTGAACCAGGGAGTTGGAGGTTGCAGTGAGCCGAGAATGCACCACTGCACTCCAGCATGAATGACAGAGTGAGACTCCATCTCCAAAAAAAAAAAAAAAGAAACTATGTTTGTACAAATCATTTTGCATGGTAAGATTTACTGTATGATATTTGTCTGGCTTTATCTTCCTGATCAGACTGAAAGCACTTTGAGGGGGAAATAACAGTATTTACTGTTTTTAATCCCAAAGTGAGTAGCACAAAATCTTGCAATTATTGAAAGTTGGAAAGTATAGTTCCCTTTCAAGATCTTTGATTCATGCTTGTATATATTAGGCCAGTTTTACAGGAAAAGAGCAGTGGATCTAGGCAATGTACTTCTGAATCTCATGGCTGACGTCGCTTCAAAGTGTGGTCCTATGCAAGTTCAGATGCATTATGTGATACATCAGACTTATTCTAGTAATTGTCATCTACCTTAATACTTTTTCTTTCACTGGTTGAAGGGCCTCTGCAGGTGTAGTTAGTTGGTGGCTACTTTCAGGACAAGTCTTGGCCCTAGGGATTGATGTTACCATAGATTTCCACAAGATGGCAGACCAAACCGCTTTTTTGTTTTACTGGGTTTTAAATAGTTTTTAAGACACCTTGCTTATGCTCTTAATTATTCTTAAAGTCTTTTTTGCCTTTTCTTTAGGTGGGCAGTATCAAACCGGGAAATGCTTATAGCTCAAAACAGCTCCTTGGAATTTAAGCTACACAGACTGTATTTTATTAGCTTGTTAATGGGTGGAACCACAAATCAGCGAGAGGCATTACAATATGCTAAAAATTTTCAACCATTTGCCCTAAATCATCAAAAAGGTGAGTTTGGAGTCAGATGTTATTAATGTTTGAATCAGGGCTATAGCCACCACCGTAACTTAACAGTTCTTAACTAGAGCTAATATACATTTGCCAGTAAACAGTTGTAATGATAATCACTTACAGGAAAAGCTCTGACTGGCTCTAGAACAAAAGCAAAAATATTAAAGCCTCTTATAAGCCAGAGATGTTGCAGATTTTGGAATTCCATATTAAACTAAGGGGACCTGAGAAAGAGCAAAGTGTGTGCTCATTTCCACCCCCAACTGGCTGTATGCTGCTGCTGTTGCCACAGCAAAGTGTCAGAGAGCCAAGGTGGCAACTGTTAACACCAGAGATAATGTGATGACATAATTGTGACTCCTCTAGGTAATGGTAATTATGCTGTGCTGTGAATAAGAATTTAAATTATAAGTTCAGTATTTTCACTGCTTTCCTTTTCTCTCCATGCTATTTGTTTAATTTAGGGTGAAGGAAGAAACCAAGCTTAAGGACCAGAATTTTAAAAGACTTGTTAATACATTATTTTAGGCTGTATCAGTATGGGTGGGGGTATTCTTGCCTTTCGCAGCTTATTACCTGTAAGCAAACTAATGCTTTCTTGCTGGTGCTTTTTTTTTTAGACATTCAGGTTTTGATGGGAAGCCTTGTGTACCTGAGACAAGGGATTGAGAACTCACCATATGTTCACCTACTTGATGCAAACCAGTGGGCTGATATCTGTGACATCTTTACACGGGATGCTTGTGCCCTCCTGGGGCTCTCCGTGGAGTCCCCTCTCAGTGTCAGGTATGGAAATTGGCCCAGTGTTATTGAAGTATGCACTGCATTAGTCAGAAAAAAAAAGCTCTTGGCCTGGTGTGGTGGCTCACATCTGTAATTTTGGGAGGCTTAGTGGGGAGGATCTCTTGAAGCCAGGAATTTGAGACCCACCTGGGCAACATAGCTAGATTCCATTGTTACAAAAAAATTTTTTTAAAAAGGATGTTCTTACTTCTTTAAACATTTAAATTATTTTATTAAATTTTGACCTTGAGTATACATCATCTTAATGATTTGTATGACAAAATAGGAAATCCACATAAAGCACTTTGGTTTATGCCAAATTATTGTAATTGTCTTGAGAAAAAGTATGTTGTTTTGAGTTAATGAGCTAGCTAGTCACTTTTTTTCATGGAATAGTTTTTTTGTTTGTTTTTTGTTTTGTTTTGAGATGGAGTCTCACTCTGTTCCCTGGCTGGAATGCAGTGATGCAATCTCAGCTCACTGCTGCCTTCACCTCTTGGGTTCAAGCAACTCTCCTGCCTCAGCCTCTAGAGTAGGTAGGATTATAGGTGCCTGCCACCAGGCCCGGCTAATTTTTGTATTTTTAGTAGACATGAGGTTTCATCATGTTGGCCAGGCTGGTGTTGAATTCCTGACCTCAGACAATCCACCTGCCTTGGCCTCCCAAGGTGCTGGGATTACAGATGTGAGCCACTGCACCCAGCCATGGAATCGTTTTTACTTGAAAGGATTATTAACATACAGTTATTCACACTCAGGTTTTTGTCTGTTTTTCCTCCCCTCCCGCCTAAATTTTTAAGAAACAGAGTCTGGCTATGTTGCTCATATTGGACTCGAACTCCTGGGCTCAAGTGATTCTCCTGCCTCAGGCTCCTGAGTAGATGGGACTACAGTTGTGCACCATATCACCCAGCCATTTTTTCTAAGTGAATGAAGCAACCTGTCACATTTGAAAGGTCTTAATTAAGTATGATCTTACAAAAGCATGCATGAGTAAAAGAGTCATTTAAAGTACAAGACAGACAAATGGATTTTTAATGTAGCAGGCTACAGAAAGTTTAATGGTAAAGTTTCAGATTCTGCTCTGCAGCTAACTTTTAGAAAACTACTACCTGTTTTGGCCAAAACTATGAAAAGTCAGTTTTGGTGTGGTATTAAGGAAGAATATCTACAATGATCTAAAAAAGTGATCAAAGTAATACTACTCATGTGCATGAGACAAGGTTTTTTAAATTTACCTCAACCAAAAGAACATATCACAATAGATTTAATGCAGAGTAAGCTATAAGAATCCAGCTGTCATTCAGGAGATTTGTAAAAGTGTGGAACAGTGCCACTCTTCTCACAAATATATTTTTGTTTTGGAAAGTATAGTTATTTTTATAAGAATGTTGTTTATAATAGTGGCATGGTATTTTATTTTTAAATGGAGTAATGGGCACCTTTTAGATTTCTCATTTTAATTTCTAGTGCATTAAAAGATATAGCCCATGAAAACAAAAGCTCTTTAGGATCCTTAATATTTAAGCATAAAAAGGGGTCCCCAAACCAAAACATTTTAAGAACGTGTTTTAAGAAAATAACTTTTTTTTTTAGCTCTTCTGTTCGTTTAATTCCACAAATATTTTGCATACCTGCTACATGCCAAGCACTGTGGGCACTGTGTTGGATACGAAGATGGATAAGGTGCATTCACAGGGTGCTCCATCCTAGCGTCGAAGCAAACCAATGCAATTAGCTATAATCTGAGGTATTGTTGCCATCAGGTTCTCTGAGGAACAGACTCTCAAGGGAACGTACATGCAGGAAGTTTATTGACATCAGCATCTGGGGGAATGAAAACAGCAGGACTGGGCAGAGAGGAAAGTTAGACTGTGTTAGAATTGCAACAAGGTCTCTCCTGTCCCTAAGGAGCTCTGGAGCTTTGATGGGCCTGTGGAGTTGTCCCAAATTGGGCCTACAGGGCTAGGCTTCTGTCTCCTCACATGGAACAATCGCCGGATTTGACTCTGGTCAGATGATTCTCTTCAACTGAGGACAGTCCTGAAGAGATGATCACAGCTGACATTTGGCTGCCAACACTTCCAGATCAAAGAAATGAGTGCTTCTACCCTAGACAGGGGTGATCTGGGGGATAAGAGGAACTAGGCAAAAAAGTGTTCCAGGGGCAAGCATGTCATTTGACTGATAAGCTGGGCCCATTAAATCTGGTTGTTTTGTACAATATGAAACCTTTTTTGGCACTTATGTAAGATTATTATGAAATTATTTACTTTTTGAAAGAGGGTCTCATTCTGTTGTCCAGGCTGGAGTGCGATAACATGATCATGGCTCACTGCAGCCTGAACCTTCTGGGATTCTCCCACCTCAGCCTGCTGAGTAGCTAGGACTACAGGCACATGCTACCATACCTGGCTAAGTGCTAATTTTTATATTTTTTGTAGAGAGAGGGGGGGTCTCACTACATTTCCCAGGCTGGTCTCAAACTCCTGGACTCAAGTAATTCTCCCATCTTGGCCTGCCAAAGTGCTGCAATTATAGGAGTGAGCCACCACCATCTGTTGTTGTTATGAAATTCTCTTAAAAACGTCATTCTCAATTCTGTACTTCTTTCCTTTGGACCAAAAATGGTATATAAATCAGCCCCGTCTGCAGACCACAGTTTTAGTATCACTGTTCTAGTTAGCATATACCTTGGAGCACATTGTGTAAGAAAAATAAACAAATATGGTGGTAGGTGGTCTGAAAGAAAGAGAATAGGAAAGGAAGTTATATCTTGTATATTGCTGAATGCAGAATTTTGTCCAAGAACATCTCTTTTCTTACATAATCAGATGCTAAAACTACCCTGTTTGGAAGAGTAGTAGTTCTTAATTCCTGCTCTTCCTTCATTTGAATTAATTGGTTTTCCAAAGCTTCTTCTTTTTTAAAATGCATGTTTTAAAACTTTGATTTTCTATGTTTTGAGGAAGTAAGCTAAAGTTAAATCACCCTAACCAGATGGGTTTTAGTTTTTCCTTTTTAACTTTTGCATTATTTAACTGCATTTCTCCCCCATATTGGTGAGGTTTGTTTAGTAAATTTAGTTTTATTTTTTAACTGGCATTGTTTTTCAGTAACTTAAGGAAATAAACCAGTGGGCCTGGGGAAGAAGGGGAGGGAAAACAAGTTGTTTTTCTTCTAGTGGAAATGGCTAGGTTTACTTCTAGCAGAACATAAGGCTCTCGCCCTGTCCAGTGGCCAGGGCCTGCGGCATATAGAGTCTGGAGAGATTCATATCTCCTTGGACGAAGTGGCCTGACACCTGGCCTGGCACTGACATTTCCTACTCTGCTCTCCTAGTTTCTCAGCAGGTTGTGTGGCGCTGCCAGCTTTAATTAACATCAAAGCCGTGATTGAACAAAGGCAGTGCACTGGAGTTTGGAACCAGAAAGATGAATTACCTGTGAGTTCCACTTTCTATTGGCTATTTACTTTTACTGTCATTAGAAAAATATGGCATCTTTAAATGCTCATCTTACCTTTTAATCAGGAAACATTATTGTAGCCATTTGACAGTAGTTCTTTTATGGATATGTAAAAGATTAAACAATACAAATGAGGAACCTAGTATATTTTGTAGACCCTGGAGGAGTATTCTTAAAATTTTGACTTGAAGTGGCCTTGAAAAATGGTGAAGGAAAACATCAGAAGTGGGGAGGGTTATACATACAGTAGCATGCACTGTGTTGTGCAGTGCAGTTCACACACCACTCCTATGATTGTTTTTCAAATATAAAGCAATTTTAATATTTGCTTTTGTCTTAACTGTTGTTGTTAAGATCATGGGTTTGCACTGGTTACATTTTCCTAATGCCAATAGAAATAAATATAGAGCTGTTCAAGGTCATTCCTTTAATACCTGTAGTCATCAGTGGGCCTCCAGTACTGTATTGCTACTGCTCTTCATGGAAAGGACCATGGTTTTAAACATCAGCACCAATCACTTGCCAACCCTAGAACTTCTCTAAGCAGTAGCGTATTCATCTCTAAGACAGGGACTAGCTTTCTCTTTATGGAGCTGCTGAAGGCTAGAGATAACATAAGCATGCCTAGAATAGTGTGGGACACATGATGGACACTCAGATTGTGGTTGCCATGGTGCAGCTATAACATGGAGTGGCAAAGGTCATTGTATGTGTGTTTCTGCCAGGTCTCTGACAGGCACTAAGACTCCTGCCTGGAATTGTCGTTTATGTCATGATTGTGTCACAGACCCTGAAAAGCTAACATATGCATTTGGTTTTTTGTGGCTTTTATATCACACCTATACACAGGTTTCTTTGCATTTACCTTGTTCTCCAGCTGGTAACCCTGTCAGTTGGTTTCGCCAGCTTCTCCTCAAAGATCTTTTCTGATTAAAAGCACAGGTGCAGTTCTGGTCCTGAGTGTGGTCAGGACACAAGCAGCACTCCTGCTCCACGGCTGTTAACTTGAACAAGTGAAAAGAACTTGAGCCTTCACTTGTTTTGTGGAGGCAGGTGCCTGGCATCTGGCAGTTTCCAGTTTATGTTTTAAGCATCTCTGACATGCCCTAGGACAGAGCAGACTGAAATCTGAATTCACCTAAAGACTGTGTTGTCCAGCCAGTAAAGCCATTAGACGTAGTGATCTGCCCATTAGAGGTGGTAATCTGGTCACTGTTTGTCAAACTTGTCTTTATGTTTTGTCAGCTTTCTTGAAAATAATCTTGAAGGCTAATTAACGCTTAGAATCACTAAGACTCTCCATCTTTGAGTTAGAAGAGTGCTATAGAAAGTTATATTCAGGTGAATATATCTGATCAGTGTTCTTTGCTGCACAGTGTATATTACCATGTGGATGGTTTTGTGAAATATGACTTTAGCTTTTTTTTTTAACAGATTGAAGTGGACCTTGGTAAAAAGTGCTGGTATCACTCTATATTTGCCTGCCCCATTCTTCGTCAGCAAACAACAGATAACAATCCACCCATGAAATTGGTCTGTGGTCATATTATATCAAGAGATGCCCTGAATAAAATGTTTAATGGTAGCAAGTAAGTGTCTAACTTTTTAAAAATGTTAGCAAATAAATTTGGTTTTGGAACTTGGTAGGAGGATCAGAAGTAATGAGGATTGAAAAAATGCAGCTAGATTTAAAACTAAATACATTTCTTAAGTATGCATTTGGCATAGTAGGTGGTATCTGAGAGTATATTTTATTTGTTTATGGATTTGGTGATTAGATTTATAAGCATGTCTTTAACTTTCTTAACTTTTTGGGTAGGTGATAGATTTTCTCCTTTTTTACACAGATGGTTGCATGCTTAAAAATGTTCCAGAGTTTGCTGTTTTCACTTAGTGATGTATCTTGGAGATCTTTTTCTATGCTGCAGAAACAGCCCTCATTGTTTTTGTTAAAGCTGCAGCATATTCTACTGTATAGAAATATAAGAATGGGTAGCCAGTTCCCTATTGATGAACATTTGTTTCTCTAAACAGTGCTAAAGTGAATTATCTATACATGATACATACATTCCTAGAATTGGAATTGCTGGTTCAAAGAATATGTGCATTTTAAATTTATTTTAGATAGTGAGCTCAACTTTTTTTTTTTTTTTTTTTTGAGATTGAGTCTCACTCCATCACTCAGGCTGGAGTACAGTGGTGCAATCTCAGCTCACTGCAACCTCTGCCTCCGGGGTTCAAGCAATTTTCATGCCTCAGCTTCCTGAATAGCTGGAATTACAGATACGCTCCACCACGCTTGGCTAATTTTTGTATTTTTATTAGAGACGGGGTTTCACCATGTTGCCCAGGCTGGTTTCAAACTCCTGAGCTCAAGCGATCCACCCACCTCAGGCTCCCAAAGTGCTGTGATTACTGGTATGAGCCACCATGTCCGGCCACAATTGTTGATCTTCGTTCAGACTGTACTGGTTTCATGTCCCACTGTGAGGCATGTGGGCTGTTCTTGGTGTGGGCTTGTAGCTGCCATCACATTTGCTGACCTCAATTGGATTTGTGTGACCAATGCATTTGAAATTCATTTAGAGACTGATGCAACCTTAACCTTTGGGAAAGGGAAATTGAATTTATTTTTGAAACCCCAAAAACAATTTTCAGAAAAGTTATCTTTGTTTTGTTTATGAAACAATTTTCAATGAAGAAGAGGCTTTCAGTTTAGGATCTGACATGGACGATAATGTATTTGTGACCCTTCAAATCTTGGTAGATACATTAAGGGAAAGCATAGTTTATCCTCAAAGCAAAATACAAGCACACCTGTGTTTTGTGTATTCTTATATATGTGTATAACTAGATAAAAATCAAATACTCAGTGCTGAGCCTGTTCCTTCACTCAGTGTTTTTTTTTTTTTTTTTGTCTTTAGATTAAAATGTCCATACTGTCCAATGGAACAAAGCCCAGGAGATGCCAAACAGATATTTTTCTGAAGAGATAACTTTAGTTTGCAATTTGTAAGTGAAACTGAATTGTGGGCACATTTCAGAAGAGAACGTTCCATATAATGCAGCTAACCAAGGACTCCCATGTTTCTATAAGCTAATGCTCCAGAAACTTTGCCAACCTGTTAGTGTACACACACTGAGGGGAGTGCTCCCAGTGAATATTATCATAGGGCTTTATTATATTCTTGGTCTTCATTTCTGATCAAGTAAATACACCAGCAGTTGTCATTCAGTGCAGGTTTTTGTACTTAATTATATGGTGATTTTTTTACTTTTTAAGAGCAGAAACGGAAATTGACCTCCCCACCATGTGTTTAATATTTCTCCTGCTTTTACTTTTGTCATTTTCTTGATAATTGTAAGCCTTGAGAGTGTTTGTGAAAAAGTTTTATTTTCTGTTATGTATACATAATTAAATGAAGAGTTTTCAGAAAAAGTTTGACAAATTGTGGTTATGAAACTAATTTGCATTTTTATTTGCTTAAGGAAGAAAGCTGTGATAGATTCCAGATTTGCTTTTTGATGTTTTCCTCTGCTCCAGCTCCAAGAATTCAGCACACCTGCATTTTAGCTCTGCATGCAGCCCCAGCAGGCTGCGTGTTAAAATTTCATTGTTTAACCAGCTGGTGTGAGAAGTCTTCCGTTAGAGTGAAAGGAGTACTATTTTTTGTTTTTTTTTTTTTTTTTTTTGCTTTATTGCCAAGGGGTGCTTGTTTTAAAAGTATGTTTAATAAAATGAAATTCTAAAGTTAGAAGTGTTCTTAAGTTGATATGTGCTCTCTTGGTCTTGGTAGCCCTATTATATCATTGCAGACACAGTGTTGTGCATGTGTGTATATATGTGCACCAGCATCAAACATTGTGTATCTGGAAGGAAAGCAGCATGTTCCAGTTCTAAAATGCAGTTACCAGACCCATCACTTTAAATCTTTAAAGTTAGAAGCTAGCAAATTTTCTGTAGTGCAGAATGTTTATTGCTGTTTTTGTGTTTGAATAGTATAATGTTCGATGCCTCTCTTCTGCAAAGTGTATCATTTCATTACTGTGAATCTGTATATTAATCTAATGGATACAGATAATGATCTTTTCTCTTGTGAGGTATCTTCATTTAATGCACTGTCCAGAAATAGCCATGTGTAAGAGTCTCTCTGTATGATGAACTACATGGAAAAGACTTCTGTGGACATGATTCTGACTTAAACCCATGAAGTTACTTCATTATAAGAAGAATGTTACATGGAAATCACCAAACATTTTGTGACTTTATTTCATCTGACATGGAGTGAACATCAATAGGAATACTTTCATAAGAAAATGGAAAAAGAAGAAACAGAAGCAAAGAGAATGTTGCGCTTCACATTTTAAACTACAAATGGACTTAGTTTGAGGGAGGGCAATCACAGATTTGGTGCTAATTAGAAACTGGCAGCATTTACAGTAGTACACCAGCCTGGATGGTTTTTTCTGAACTGTTTACCTGGGAGAGCTGGGATTTGTTTGTGAAGCGAAAGAGTGCTGTGGAAAAGCTCTGTTTGCATACTGTGCAGCTAGGCCTATGTGGATGGCTACTGCTTGCTATGTGGGTTCTCCAGTGGTTGGGATTGGCCCAGCTCAGAGTGCTTGTCTGGTCCACCCTCAATCTGGCCCCATAGTGACTTTTGCCCCATGATTCTGCCTCACTGTTGGAATCCTCTTTGAAGTTCCCCCTCTCTTTACCAAAGCAGTGAAGGAAGAGAACAGAGAGAAACTCTGGACTGTGAAAGAAGGTAGAGAATTCCAGGCAACAGTCTGACCAAGAGTGTAAACCAGTTTATTTATATATATATATATATATGTATATTTTTTTTTCCCCTTTGAATTAAAACCTAGAGTATTGTTTTTTTTTGTTTTTTACCCTTTTCTCCCTAGGCCAAGGTTAGCTTATTCTCACCTTTCCACCCCATGTATCTCCACAACACTTAGGCTTCATATAAGGTTTGAATGAGACAGATGTACTCTGAAGGCTGGTGGTAAATGTGTTTGGTGACCGAACACTTCATACAGTCGGCTTGGGCCACTTTTAAGGACAAAAGCCAGAGCTCAGCTTTATCCCTCTCCTAATGTTGGGAGTCAAAAAACTGTTGACAGTTTTCTTGTGCAGCTCATGAAAACTTTAAAAAGAACATGCTTTAACTGAAGCATTTGACTTTGCAACTTTCTGTGTAAGGTCCTTGTACTCACCCTGGGCAGGGTGAGGGCCAAAAAATCTGCAACTCATGAATCTGACAATTTTACATAGAAATTATGTCTTGTGACCATCCCTAAGTGCATAGACCTAAAATTCATGAGAGACTAAATGGGAGGGAGAGGTGGATTTAAAGAGGCCAGACCTTAACCAAAGATGCTGAGATTCAGCATTCTGTCCTCCCTACCCTAGAAACTCCGTCATAAATGCTGTCACGAGTCTTTCATCGCTGATGCTTTCTGCATGTCAGCAGTACAGGAGGATGCTTTTTGTCTCTCTTTGCCTCCACTTAAAAAAGATAATGACAGAGGCAAGATTTTAACAGTCACATGTAATTATAAGGTACATCGAAGACAGAATTTCAGAATGGTTTCTAAAATTTTCTTGGGAACTGTTTCCACATACCAGTTATAGACAAAGGCCATGAGACTATGCTACACCAATAAAACCTTATTAGCATGTCTTTAGATTCTGACTTAGCCAGAGCATCTGAGTGTTCAAGTACAGTTTTATAGTGGCTAAGGTTGTCTCTCGATCTTTTTTCTCTGTTGTGTGATCATCACAGATGCTATTTCTGTTGTTTTATTGGTGATTATATGAGACTTCTAATACATAAATGAACGGGTATTGGTGCCTCTTTATTTTAAAAATTTTGAAGAAAAGAGCCACCTCATATTCATAGGGCATGTATTTTTTGAGTGTGTGAACATTTAATTGAAAATAAGAAAGTTATGAAGTAAATCTTAACTTTTCTGTAGCAGCTAATGTATACAGAGACACTAAAACCTACACCGCATTTTGTGGGGAATGAGGATCCTCTTTTGTCCTCTCCAGGTAGTCCCGCAGGTTAGGCAGCTTAAGTTCAGTGTTCCTTATGCTGTGAATGATTTCCACCTCAGTGGCTTAGCCTTTGGGACAGTGGATACTGCAGCAACCAAGAACTCTTGGTTAACCGCACAAGACAAGCTGCTGGTAGACTACATTAGCCCTCTGGTTTTCCAGCTCAACCTCTGATAAAGTGGACTGACAGCCATGCTGCTCAGTCTGTTTAGTCAGCCGACTCAGGTTATTTTCAGGGAAGGCATGGAGACATAGTTTGGTTAGTTTCATCACTATGATGTATAAGGTGACGACACAAACCAAATACCTTTCATCACTTAACTATACGTACTTTATCTCTGGTAACAGTAGAATGCTGTGGTCTTGAGGGAATGTTAGCAAGGAACACATAGAAGGTTTGGTGTTTCATAAGCCTGTCTAGCTGCAGCGGGTTTTGTGTGGTACACTGATGTTTACCATAAGCCGGTACAAGCTTCATGAACCGTTCTTAATAAACTATAATTGAATAGATACCAAAAATAGAATGACAAATGTATTTTAATAGCAGATGAGGCAGTTAGTTTTAGGATGAATTTTCCACTGTTGATTTTACTTCAAGACATAGCAAGAGACACAAAATTTTGTTTTCAAGACATTTCTGCTACAGTTTCAAGCTGTAGTGGGCATATGCTTCATTTACTTCCAAAGAGGCAAAAGCAGCTGGAATTGGCTTACAGCACATGCTTTGTTTCATGTTGTGGGTGAGGACCTACATACATTCTTATTTTAACAGTCGCTTAACCTTCTCCAGCAAGGCAGTTGTGGGGTTCACTAGGATTTAGTGCCTGATCTTTTTTTTTGGGAAGGGGGTGGGAATGAATGTGTTGGGGCTGGGAGGGAAGCAGAAGAAAATGGAGCGTGAATGAGTGTGCATGTGTCTGAAATTCACCATTGCCCCCACCTGTACCTAGCAAGGAACCGGGTGTTTGATGTATTTTGCTCATGACTGCAGTATGCATGTATTTTTTTCCTTTTCTGTGTTTTCTAAACTTACACTAAAGGATCCATCAAATCATCTTGTTCGGATGGCTCAGGATTGTATTTATTTTGCTTACCCCGTGCTCTTGGGTTCTATAGTATTTCTATAATTATGTAATGAGAATAGTGTTGCACTGTAATCTATCATATAGAGCTATATGTATGGAAAATTTCGATCAATTTTTTACGAAATGTATCCTGTTTGCAAAGGCACAATAAGGTTGCATCTTATAGACTATAGGCAATAAAGCTAACAATAAACCTTATTTAACAAACCACATCCATATCTCTGTTCATTTGATTTTGGAAAAAGTCTAGCATATCCAGTAGTTTCAGGGAATTCATTTTAACTTTAAGAATTCTGATATATTTAATTTATAAATTTCTGACTGATACAGAGTTTTGGAAAACTATAAGAAATGCTTTGTTAATGTGTGTATTCCTATGTAAAACACATGGCTTCACCTGTGTATATTTTTAAAAATTAAAGAAATGCACATTTAAAAAGTGTTTGTGGAACCGGTCTGTATAAATGTGCCAGGTGACAAAGGTATAAGGGAGGGAGTAGGGAGGTGCTGATTGTGGTAAAATTGCTGTCTGCATTTGCTGAGGGTCTGCATGAGAAAATATCTGTCACCATCTTATTCTGTTTCTGTGCCACCAACAGCGAGAAGAGGTGGTGACTGGGTACTGTCCCAAGTTTTGGTGGTGGTGGTTTTTGTTTTGAGATAGAGTCTTGCTCTGTTGCCCAGGCTGGAGTGCAGTAGCCTAATCTTGACTCACTGCAACCTCTGCCTCCCAGGTTCAAGCAATTCTCATGCCTCAAGCCTCCTGGGTAGCTGGGATTACAGGCACGTGCCACCTTGCCCAGCTAATTTCTGTATTTTTAGCAGAGACAGTGTTTCACCATGTTGGCCAGGCTGGTCTCAAAATCCTGACCCTCAAGTGATCTGTCCGCCTAGGCCTCCCAAAGTGTTGGGATTACAGGCGTGAGCCACCACACCTAGCCGAGTCCCGAGTTTCTGAGTAGGCAATTATGTTAATGTTTCCAGGCTGCTGCCCTCTCTCACCCCTCCTGTGCACAGTGGGGACTCTGCTCAGTGTGCTGACCAGAGTGGCAGTGAGTGTAGGCCTGGCAAAGAGGAGCCCAGAAGCAGCTTGATGTCCAGGCTGCTGGTGGGGGTGAGACTTGTGCTGTCAGCATTGCCAGGGAAGACCAGAGGCTGAATTGCCTCGTCCTCAATGGCAGGCTGAGGTGGTAGAGACCAAGAATTTATTTGTTCTCCTTTTGTATATTTTTTGAAGAGAGATTTGATGTTACCTGAGATTTTAGGATGTTTCCTACCTGTGGAAACCCTTGTGATCCCACCCAATCAGATTGGAGCTAGTGGCCCAGGTAGTATAGAAGAGGCCTGGCAGGCCAGGCCAAGGTCTCACCACCTTTCCCTCCAGCATTTGGGCTCCTCAGGACTCAAAAGTGTTGTCCATGGACCAGCAGCATCAGCCTCACCTGGGAGCCTGTGAGAAATGCAGAGTCTCAGGCCTGAGCTCAAACCTACTGAACTGAAATCTGCATGGTCATGAGAAAACGGATTTCCTTTATAAGGAGCTTCCTGGATGCTTCCTGTTTCAGGAAGTATCCTCCCTTGTAAATGTGGCAGGTCAAGATCACTCGTACTGAATAGGATTTACCATTGAAGACTAAGGGTAAATCTGTTAGTCCTCAAGAAAGTTTAAACTTAGTGTGCTTTGAACTGTAGTTATTTTTTTTTAAATGAGTGTTATTTCTTTAAACATCTAAGTAATTGAGGGAGTATTGTATTTGCAGCATGGTAAAATGCATTTTCCACCCCCTCCACCAAAACAGGGAAGGTGAGCATCAAAGATGAAAAATAACTTTCGTAATGACGGGGACTGAAAATGCACCCTTAAACAAAAGAGCTTGATGCTTCTCACCCCCAGTAGAGAACACTTGATAATCAGCCATATCCCAGCAGAAGGACAGGCTTTCTTAACTTTTCTTCTTCCTTCAGCACCCAGTAAGAAATTTAATATCGTAACCCTGTGTACACAAAATTTAGAATTCTGAAACATTTTGCAAAACAATATTTAATGCTACAAATGTGTGATGTGCTATTTCATTTTTAAGGCTTACCAAGAGTGATTTGATTTTGTGACCTGCTAATGAGTCAGTTTTTAAAACCTTGCGTGACAGGATAATAATGCAATGGTCTACTTATCCACCAAATTTCTTTGAAATCTGTCAATATATGTATGATAGAAAGTACTTTAAAAAAAAAAAAAAACCCACTTTCCTTGTAGCAGTAGGGTATTTCATACCCTTGTATGAGTCTTCTATGCTGGCAAATGTGGTGATACACCTCAATGTTAGAAGGATTGGGTAATCCAGAGCTACTAATTAGTGAGCTCTCCTGTCAGGCAATGTTGCATTTATTTAGCTATACTTCCTTTCAGCTTAGAAAAGTGCCAAGTGCTGGCCAGGCATGGTGGCTTACGCCTGTAATCCTAGCACTTTGAGAGGCCGAGGCAGGCAGATCACTTGAGGTCAGGGGTTCAAAACCAGCCTGGCTAACATGGCGAAAACCTGTTTCTACTGAAAATACAAAGAAATTAGCCGGGTGTGGTGGTGGGCACCTGTAATTCCAGCTACTCGGGAGGCTGAGGCAGGAGAATTGCTTGAACTTGGGAGGCGGAGGTTGTAGCGAGCGAAGGTCATGCCAACTGCAGTCCAGCCTGAGCAAGACTGGATCTCAAAACAACAGAACAGAAAGTGCAAAGTGCTTTATGCTAAACATTGGCATGTAAAGTAGAGTCCTGTAATAAAAAGACGTGTGTTTTAACATGCTGTGGTTTGACATCTTAGCAGTCACTCATCTTAAAATTTCCACTGTGCTGGGCACTGAGATGAAACAGCCTACAAACTGCTGGAAAATACGGAAAAGTAGAGCTGAGGTCCTGTAGTGAGGTTAATAACACGAGAGTGTTGGAAGAGAAAGGAGAGCTGTAATAGTTGCATGCTTTTAAGGCCCACTCTGGCCACAATGGGATGAAGGGTGGTTGGGGAGGAGACACGGCTAGAGCCAGGGAGGACAGTAGGTAATTAAGGTCAGTGTATTTGTTGAGTTGGGGGTGGTGGCGGGTGCCTGTAGTCCCAACTACTTGGGAGGCTGAGGCAGGAGAATCACCCGAACCCGGGAGGCAGAGGTTGCAGTAAGCCCAGATCACACCATTGCACTCCAGCCTGAACAGTAAGAGCGAGACTCCATCTCAAAAAAAAAAAGAAAGGTATCTATTGCTGGCTGGTGTTGCAATACAGATGCCAAAACAAAAAACCACAGTATTTGTTGAGTATTGGTCTCGGGTACTCTTAGAGATCTCAGAGTGGTGAACAAGGCAGACTTGTTCTCTAAGTGAGAATCAGTGTTGTATCTGAGAGTCAGAAATGTCATGAAGGAAATACAGGAAGGCAATGTGCTCATCACACAGTGCTCTGAACCTCCTGTTACTTAGAGAAGCAGTATGATGTTCTCGTCTCAAGTGATAGTGGGCTTTTTTGCTCTAGCGTTTTAACTGTATTCCCACTCTTTCTATTATCTATGTTTTCTGGGAGGATGAATTTCTAACTTCACTGGTCTCCTTATATTGGTCTCCTACACTGTGTGGGTTGTGTAAAATTCTCTCAAATTCCACTTGGGGCTGGCCTTTTTACTCTATTTAAAGACATTTAGTGGCGGGGCCCAGTGGCTCACACCTGTAATCCCAGCACTTTGGGAGGCCGAGGCAGGCAGATCATTTGAGGTCAGGAGTTCGAGACCAGCTTGGCCAACATAGTGAAACCCTATCTCCACTAAAAATACAAAACTTAGCCGGGTACGGTGGTGTGCGCCTGTAGTCCCAACTACTCAGGAGACTGAGGCAGGAGAATTCCTTGAGCCCAGGAGGTGGAGGTTGCAGTGAGCCAAGATTGGGCTAATGCACTCCAGCCTGGGCAACGGAGTGAGACTCTGCCTCTAAATAAATAAATAAAGACATTTAGCTACCGCTCAAGTGTTGGATCCATTCAAATGAAGGATTCTAGTGTGTCATTTCCCCTCTGACGTAAAAATGTTTCTTGAAAGACATGTCCTTATCATTCAAGACTAAGCTCTCCCCCTTCAGAATAATTAGAAACGCATTTTAGGTTTTGTTTCATTCTTAAGCACAAGACTATGTTGTCTTTAGATATTTGAGATTAGTGAGCTAATCTGCCCTAAAGAGGAATGTCACGGGAAATTATTAAATTGTCTTGAAAGCTTTCAAGGGTGGCTCAGGAAATACGGGGCTGAGGGCCTCTGTCCTTCCTAGCGTGTGCCCTTAGGACTAGGCTTAGTGGCAGTGGTGGAGTAGGTTGCACGGGGTTTGTATGGTAGCTTCATGACCATCAGGGGCCTAGACTCCTTTCTGCTCCATGGTCTTAACATCTGACCTCAAATTTACCCTTGTGTAATCCTAGCTGTGTTCCAGACAGGAAGGAGAGGAAGTGGGTGGGGAAAGAGCAACCTTCTCCGTTGAGATAGCCCCTCTAGGAGCCTTTCCTGGAAACCCCACCTGGCAACTTATTTGCTACGTATGGCTGCAGGCGTGTGTGGGAACGTGGTCTCAGTTGGACACATTACCATCTTTTCAGACGCTAATTGTGTGCTCTTGGGCAAGTGATAGAAACTTCCTACACTTTTGCTTCTTCATCTGCAAAATAGAAAGATAATAGTTCCTACATCATAGTTTTGATGAGACCTAAATGAGATACTGACCTATGGTGAACATTGAATAAACTGGTAGTTTTATTAAGTCAATAAAACATAAATGACATTTGCAGACCATGGTCAGCTGAGGCGGAGCAGAAAAGGGAGAAATAGTAACTGGCGCTCAGAGGTGAGATGTGTCTGAAGGGATGGAGGGCTCTTCAGTAGGTGCCGAGATGGCAAAATAGTACAGCACACTTTTTTCCTCCTTGCCCTTCCTCAGCTGCCCAGAGGATAAGTGGTAGAAACTTCCTACACTTTTGCTTCCTCATCTGCAAAGCAGAATGATAGTAGTTCCTACATCATGGTTTTGATGAGATCTAAATGAGATACACTGTGTGGGTTGTGTAAATTCTCTCAAATTCCACTTGGGGCTGGCCTTTTTATTCTATTTAAAGACATTTAGTGGCTGGGCGCGGTGGCTCACGCCTGTAATCCCAGCACTTTGGGAGGCCGGGGCGGGCAGATCACTTGAAGTCAGGAGCTCGAGACCAGCCTGGCCAACATGGTGAAACCCCAACTAACGTAAAGTAACACGGCGCCAGAGCTCCCCTCATAGAATTAATGACCATAGCCATCAACAGCAGAAGTGGGGTGGTGGCACTCAGGATTCAAGGCTGAGGTGAATTTCAAATGACACAGTGCTGTCAGGGGTTGAGTCTGTCTGGGACAGAGCTTTCCTGAGATGTAGTCACCCTGCTGTGCACGGGGTGCTGAGATCCTGGGGTATATGTAATAACATATATCGGTCAGGAATGGTTACTGTTTACTTTTTTGGGGGGAATAACAGAAATGGGAAGAATCAGACTCACATAGCTGCATTCAGAGTGTAATCAATATGGCACTGGTTTGGAAAAATTCAGTACAAGTTCATTTTTTTAGCATACATTTATTATTTGCTCACCATATTCCAGGAGCTGTTCTAGGCAATTGAGAAAACATGTATGAACTCATGTACTCTGAGGTAGGGACTATTATGAGTTCCATTTTATAAGTGGGGAAACAGAGATGAAGACATTAAGTCACTTGCTAAAGAACACGTAGTTAAGTAAGTAGCAGAGCCAGGAGGCTGGTTTATTTTTGTTTTTGTTTGAGACGGTTGTGCCCCATTGCGCAGGCTGAAGTGCAGTGGCACGGTCTTGGCTCTCTGCAGCCTCAAACTTCTGGGCTCAAGAGATCCTCCTGAGTAGATGAGACTACAGGCGTGTACCACCATACCTGGCTAATTTTTTTTGTAGTTTTTGTAGAGATGGGGTTTCACCATGTTTCCCAGGCTGGTCTCCAACTCCTGGGCTCAGTCAATCCACCTGTATTGGCCTCCCAAAGTGCTGGGATTATAGGCCTGAGCCGCTGTGCCCGGCATCAGGAGGCTGGTTAGAGCCTCTGCATTTAACCACTATGCTATTGAGGCCTCCTTTAGTTCTCTTTGGTGGAGAAATGCTGCTCAATCCTGCTTTTAGGAGCTGCTTAAGTGGTGCTGCCCCAGGTATTCATAAAATTGTGTGCAGACAAGTGTTTGCACACAGATCCAGGGCAGGAAGGGGGCAGTTTCTGGCTGGTAGAAAAGGGAGATTTCTCCCTAACCCACTTGGATAAAGATTCATGAGGAATTTTCAAAGGTAGGGTGGGCTCTCTTAAAACCAGTGGAGCAGCTGGAGAAGGAAATGACAAATTTCTCTCTGGCTTTTTTCTTCCACAAATAGGATATGTTTTTATTAAATGAATGCATGTTAAATGAACCACATTGAGGCTGGATTCCAGCCAGCTGATACCCAGTTTCCAGCATAATAGAGGAGTCATTTCTCTCCTTTGTGTTTTTCAGGGTCAAAAAAAAAAAAATTTATGTGCACATAGTAAGAAGATGTGTAGAACCAACGTCTCAGGCTAGCAATTGGCAAATGAAACATTGTTAGACCCGAGGCTGGCTGTGGGGTGCTCCTTCTGCGTGTGTAGAATGAACAGGTTGGATGTCTGTGGTTGTTGCTGATTCCTAAGTCTGAATTCACAGCCCACCATGAGTGTGCTTTAGGCCTGCATGGCCTGCAGATTTGTTTTCTATTTTCTTCCTGGTCCAGAGGGCTAGCTCTAATGAATGTATTTTCCTATATTGATATTTTTAACTTCCAAATTATTATTTACCATTTTACTTGTGGCAAGTGAAATCCAGTTTCTTTTTTGAGGGTATAAAACAAAAAATCAGTAAGTATTTGGCCCTCTCCGAAGCCTCCCAAGGGTGGCCCCTCCACCACTCACCACCACCAACTTTGAGCTCCAGGTTGAAGAGGAAATGCTGCTTGTGGCAGAAATGCCCTTTTCCTGTTTTTGCCCTGGCACAGATTCTTTGACATTCATTGGTGCTCCAGGGTTAACTTCACTAGGTTCTCCCACAAGAAGGGGAGAGACCTGTTGTGAGATGCTCTGCCTCATCCTTCCCAGTGAATCCAGAGACAGCCCGGAGCCCAGGCCTTGCTTCCACAGGAGGCCTCGAAACCTGGCACCTGCCCTGACCGGGCCCTCAGTGTGCCAGGCGCCTCCTGGCTCTGATCAACTGGGCTCAGGGAGGAGGGACATGGAGAATTTGTCTCGTGGGAAATTTCTCAGCTTTCTCTTCTGCTTTCACACACAGGATAATTCATTTAGGGAATGGAAAGCCACTCTTGCTTTCTGTTCTTTAAAAACATCTTGGTTTTAAAATTTACAGCAGACATCTGGAGGGCTGGTTACATGGGTGTGTGTTTGCTTTATGATGTTATCGAACTGTACATTTACAATTTAGCAATTTTCAGTACGTATATTTTACCTCAACAACAAGATGACTGTGATTTGTCATGAAAGAAGCATCGTCACATCTGTTACCAAGAAAGAGCAAAAAGAAGAAGGGTGATGCAGGGTGAAGCTAATCTGTTTTGATGTGAAAATGGCAGGCTCAGGGTGAAGGTGGGGGACTGATTAAATAATTTTACTTTTAGGTCTTTTCCTAAAGAAACAAAGATATGTGCAACAGGTAATAGTTAAATAAATGATGACACGATCAAAATGGGATGCTGTTTAAAGAGGATGCTACAAATGTTTATTCATTAAAGCCATATATAACAGCACGGTACAATCCCATTTTAAAAAGAAAGACATATTTTACATGCATGTGTAGAAAGTAATCAGGAAGAATGTACACCATATTAACAGGTGAAGAAATTATGAGTGGTTCGTATTTCCTTATATACTTAAGCTTTTTCTCTCTAATGTGGGCAGGCATTGCTTGTATAATATGGTTAGCAAGGAAATGTGTGTTTGGGACAGCAGTTAGGGCTCTCAGCCTACTTAAGAGAGTCAGGTCTGCCTCATCCGCGCATCTGCTCATTGAGCAGAAGCCAGGGCTGTGTGAGCAGCTCTCCAACAATTGTCTTTACAAAGTGTAAAAAGTCATCAGTGATCCCAAGAGCATGTTTGAATCTGGTATCTCAAATTCAGATATTCAAGAGGGCCTTAGTTTAACCTCACTGATGCTCAAACTCTATATGTAAAGGAGTGGCCTCTCCTCTTTCATGGGCCCTTCTGCAAGGCAAGGGCTGGGAGAGCAATTCTGCCTCCACATAGGGGTTTCACAGAGATTTTCTTTAGCGACAGAGGGATTCATTTTCCAGGGTGAAGATCAGCCTTCACTTTATTTTAGGTCTATACAATTTTAGGCTTTATTGTATATATATATATATTATATATATTTTAAAAATTTGATATTGTTCAACTACATTATAGAACTCTGCCAAAGGCAGTTCTCTTCTTTAATTCATTACCTCCTCGAGGCTCTGGGCACAGTATCCCAGGTTATCAGGAAGTACTTGTTTCCTTGCAGTTGGAGACTCAAGCACTTCACCCTGAGACAGGGGGGCCTCCGAAAGAAAGCCCTGAATGGTGTGAAGGAAAGAGTCCTGAGCTGGGAAACAAGGTCCCTTCAGCTCCCGCTCCAACCCTGACTTGCTGTGTGCCTCTGATCAAGTTGTCTCTGGGCGTTAGCCTCTTCCTTTGTAAAATGGGCGGAGAGGAGGTTGAAATGGCTGGGTGCCTCCCGCTGTCAGCATGATTCTGAGAACAAGGCTGTGCGGGCGGCTCTGGCCTGCCGCTTTCCACCCGCTACCCCAGTGTGCGCCCAAAAGTATTTTGACCCTTGTGGTGTACTGTAGATTTTACCTAGTTTTGTTTCCCGTCAAACACATAAAGAAAAAGTATTCTTTCTCACCCCACCCCTACTAAAATAAGAATCATGAGAATGAATACATAGGGAGGAAGACTGGACAAAATGAAAGGGAAGGACTTGCTCTCTCAAAAGGAAAGATCTCAGTTTGAAGTAATGTAGTGGCTGTCGCATAGGGTTAGACGCATCTCTCTGAAAGGCTGGGCTTGCCTCCCGATTTGACCGCAGGCCTGAAAGAGAGGAAGGCCACCATTATCGTAGCGAGAACCCCATCAGTGCAACATCCATCCATGTCCTGCCTCCCAGACCCCCAGCCTCTGAAAGATCTGAGAACCTGCCACTGGGGCGCCAGCATGGGACTGGGGGAACGACGTCAGCAGAGCACCCCTGCTAAGTGCCTTACTTGCGCCATCTCATGTAATCCTCACAGCAGCCTTGGGGTGGGCACTGAGCTTGAGAAGTTAAACTTGCCCAAGCTCACACATCTAGGAGGTGGCTGAGCCAGGATCTAAACGGAGTTAGTCTAGCTTCCTGGAGCCCTTGTCAAGGTCTCCACAGAGGTGTGAGAGTGAGATGATAACCAAAGTCATTAGCTGACCTGAGTCTCAGCCCCGGAGGATCACAGGGATAGAGGAGGATGTCAGCAAATCACCACCATCAGCCAAATGATGTTACGCTAAAAATGTGTGTTAATTCAGCACCAGGCTAGCACCTCCTAAATATGCTAATTCATCATGAGTGTCATGTCTGCACTGTCAGCCCTCTAAAACCTCTCTGTTGAAGCTGAGCTGCCCGCCGTCATCACTGAGTATATTAACTCAGGTGGTAAAATTCCCCAGATGTGTTTAATCTGTATAGCTTTGTATTTTAAGGCAGAATTTTATTCTCAGTTATTCATCTCAAAATGAGAGTTTTCAGAAAAGATAAAGAAAAGGGATGCTTCTCCTGCAAAAGTTCCCAAGTGCACCCTGAATAATAAAAATGCCAAAAAAACTTTCTCTTTTTCTGTGTGTGTGATGGAATCGTGCTCTGTCACCCAGGCTGGAGTGCCGTGGCACAATCTCAGCTCACTGAATCTGCCTCCTGGGTTCAAGTGATTCTCCTGCCTCAACATCCTGAGTAGTTGGGATTACAGGCACACATCACAACACCCAGCTGATTTTTAGAGTCTTTATTTCCTTGGTATATCACCTATAACATATGCATTGGAAATTCATTGCATTTCCATTGCTAAAAATAATGTGTGAAGTCCTGAACTTGGATTCCCTCAGAAAAATATAAAGGAGTATAAAATGCAAACTCCAGGCATAAAATGTAAACTATTTCATCTACTGGAAAGAACTGGTGTACATAGTCGGTTATCCTTAACACTTCAGCCTGCAACCACGGGAAGGTGTCTGAGCTTTTGCTGGAAGTTGCAGCTCCACTACTTGCCAGCAATATGGCTTTGGACAAATCACTAAGTGTTCTGAGCCTCAGTTTCCTTATCTGTAAAATGGAGGTGATCGTAACTACTTTAAAGGTTGTTATAAAACTTAAAAAAAAATCTATAAAGCAAGTAACATGTATGGTAACTTTCATCAAATGGTTATTATTATTGATAATCTGAGTTTAATCGTGCCTTTGCCACTTTGGGTAGGTTTCCTAATCCTTGAGCCGATGAGCTGTGAGATGGGACAAGGTTGCTGTGAGGATTAAGAGAGATGGGGGAGTGTCACCCCTATCACAGTGCCTGGTGACAGCAGGCACTTGTAGATGCTACCACAGGGATGCCTGAGCCAACAGGTGAAGAGAGGAGGTTTTTAACAGAAAATGTGTTTTTTGTTTTTGTTTTTAAATCATTTCAGAATGATCGTGGGCTGAAACTGGATGGGGCAGTCACTTGAGCTGCCAGATAGTGAATTGTCCCTGCATCTGGTTCCCCTGTTTTCTACTCCAGTCCTTGGCAGAAAACAAAGGCCCTACATGATACAGAGAAATTAGAAACCAAAGCCGTTAGCTTTTTTTTTTTTTTTTTTTTTAAGTGCCAGACCAAATAAGATGGAGATTTACTGGAGTCACACTGCTCTCAGCACCAGCCTAACCCAGGCCTCCTTTTTCTCAAGGATGCAGGCCAGATGCCACCCTCAGCTTCTCTTTGCTCAGGAACTAGCTGACTCCCTGCCCCAGGACTCCACGACCATGACCTCCCTTTGGGAAAAGTTCCCACTATTTGCTGCTGCGGAAATCAGGACCCCATCCCAGGGGTGCCCAAGGTGAGCAGGCTGAGAGTTCAAAAGAGACTCACCGGGGACATTTGCAAACACGTCTTCGGTTTCCTGGATAAGGAGAAAGAAGGGAAAAAGTGAGTGCCCCCATCCACCAATAGTCTCCAAAGACGGGGTATTTTGTTTGTTTGTTTTGTTTTGTTTTTTGGTTTTACAAAAAAATCATTTCAGAATGATCATGGGCTGAAATTGGATGGGGCAGATAGCGAATTGCCCCTACGAATTCTCCTTCCTTTCCCCTATTTCTTTGAGGATTATAACTCTTGAGACCCAGGTAAGGGTTTCTCATCCATCCTTCGTCTCAAGAATCAATTTAAAGAAAAAAATGCAGCTATAGACGTGAGTGAACGCGAGGAGCCTGTACACCTGATCCGGCACCTCCCCTGCATGGGACCCAAAGCGGGGTGGGCGGCTCGCGGGAAGGGGGCCAAGGGTGAACTTCGTGGTTTTGACCTAACCCTTCTGGGCACTTGACCCAGGGCCACAGCGGCCCCCTCCTGGCGGGCGTTTGTCCTGTATCTCGATCTGTGCGCGAGCTGCGGGCTTCGCTGACGGAACACACCCGTTGCAGCCCCTCTGGGAACAGGGCTTTATCTTCCCAAAACCTCTCCAAGAGCGCGAGAAGGAGCAGGAAGGGCTTTCTCGCGTTCTATCTCCAGGAAAGAAGTGCCTGTACCTGTGGGACAGCTCGGGAGTCCCAGAAATCTCAACCCACCGCCCGCAAGTTCCGCCTGGAGCTAGCAGCGCCGAGGGTGGGAGCTGGGCGGACTCTTCCTCGCCGCGATTCCTCGGGACTTACTGTGGTTGCAGTAAACGGTGATGACCAGTGACAGGAGAAGGACCCCGCAGGTCCCGGCCAAGGGTGCCCAGATGTAGATATCACAGGCGAAGTCCAGCCCCCTTGTGTCCACTGACGACACCAAAGACGACAACATTTAGGAGTGGGCCCGGAATCCCCCGATCCGGTCCACCGTCCTGGACACGTCTCTTAGCCTCAGGTCTCGTTTTCCCCACCACTTGGACAGCCCTCGGCTCTACCTACAGTATTCAGGGCTGCCCCTGGTATGCGCTCTCCCCGATGTCCATGCCGCCCCGCCCCGGGACCCCGCACGTCTCACCTGCGCTCCCCGCCGCTGGCCGGCAAGCCTGTGGACGCAAGGACAGGGGCTGCGACGCGGTGGTGGGCGCCGGTGTGGGTGGTCGCGGCGCTGGCGTAGTGGTGGGCTTCGCTGCAGGAGCAACAGAGCGTGGTCCGGGGCCAGGCTGGGGTTATGGACCGGCCCCTACCCAGCCTGGCCCCGGGCGCCTTTCCCCACGGGGGGGGCCTCCCCCCGGGTTTTCCTGGGAGAAGGGATGGCAGAGGAGACGGGATGAGGACCCGGGGATGCTCGCAGACCCCTGTGCTCGGCCCTGGCTCAGTCCTGAGCACGTGGCGCTGGGGGCCAGAGCGCAGGAGCCCGCTTCCCGGCACCCAGCCTCTCTCCTGGGCCGAACCAGCAACCCTGGAGCGCGGGTGGACTGCTGTCCGCATTTTACCCACGAGCAAACAGAGGCGCAGAGAATTTAAGTCGTTTGCCCAGAACCACGCAAGTATCCGAACTCGAGCCCAGATCGACCGGACTTAAAAAGCCATCTCCAGTCCCCCACTCAGCCGCAGGTTGGCCTCAGTTTGCCCGTCTGTGAAATGGGAACAGTATCTAAGTCGCTTCCAGGTGCTGTAGGAGGCTTGAAGCAGGGCCTCGTGTGGAAAACAAAGTGAGGGGGAACCCCCAGCCCCACGCGGAGAGGCGCCGCACCCCGCGCCCGGACCTGGCAGGAAGACCGGCACGAAGGGGCTGAAGTACATGATGGAGTTGCTCAGGGCCGAGCAGAAATAGTAGCCCTGGTTCTCCTCGCGGAAGTCGCGCAGGGTGAGGATGAAGCTGTCCCCCATCTTCTTGCCGGAGAAGCGCTGGGTGTCCAGCCCATCGGCCACCTTGGGCTTGTTTTGGGAGATGTATAGGAGGAAAGTGGGGTTGGCGGCAACGCCGCGAGGCTGGAAGAGCCACGAGCAGCCCGAGGCCGGGTTGGACAGCAGCACCTCGCACTTCAGCTCCACTGTGTCGCCCAAGTTCCAGGTTCGATCCAGCGGCGACACCCGGAACCGGCTCGGCCTGGCGGCGTCTGCAGGCAGCAGGCAGCGACGCTGAGTCCCGCTCCCCCCCGACCGCCCCACCTCCTGCCTTCCCGGGGGTCGCAAACTCACGGAGCAGCAGGGCCAGCGGCAGGAGCAAGGCGGTCACGGGCGAGGCCATCACGCGCTCCCCAGGACGCGGCGCGGCTCGGCTCGAAGCTCGGGCGCTAGGGGAGGCGTGCGGGAGCCGGTGGGGCGCAGGTGGTGTGGGGGGGGGAGGGGAGTTGCGCCCTTGGACCTGCCGGGAGACTGATTTCGCATTTGGAGGATGTGATGTCACCTGAAGCCCCCGCCGAGGAGACTCACCCTCCTTTTCGCGGTTGTCGCCTCCAGCCGGGTGAGGAGACTGGGGGCCGTGAGTGGGGCCGTAGAGGCAGCCTGGCCGGGCAGCTGGGGACAGCTGAAAACTGCGGGTTTGGGGATGAGGAAAAGGGCTTGGAAATAGTCTTTGGAAATGGCTGTCTTGTGAGATTGACAGAGGGGGTGAAGACAGACCAAAGATTTCAAGAAGTGAGGACGAGAGCAGGCAGGAAAGGAGGGGAGTGTCCCTTCCTTTGCCTTCACTAAAGGCGTCTCTTGAACTGTCACTTTGGGGCTTTTTATCGGCAAAATTGGCACTGAGGACTGAAAAGGAAGAGGATCTAGCGACTTGCCCGCTTCTCGGGAACTCGGGCAGAGTTCACCGAGGAAGGGCCCTCTCCCCTTCCCCCAGGAGATTTCCATGAGGGCGGCAGCAGCCGAGGCCTTGGGTGGTGCTGCTGACCTCACCCTTCCGGGCTTTCACCTAGGGGCTAAACTCACCACACAGCCTCATCTCTTCTTGCGGCCATTGCAAGAGCCTCCACACCAGTCTCTCTCCTGACTTGTCTTCCAGCCACGTTGTTATAAAAATTATTATTCTCCCTGTAATCCCAGCACTTTGGGAGGCCGAGGCGGACAGATCACCTGAGGTCGGGAGTTCGAGACCAGCCTAACCAACATGGAGAAACCCCGTCTCTACTAAAAATACAAAATTAGCTGGGCATGATGGCAGGTGCCTATAATCCCAGCTACGTGGGAGGCTGAGGCAGGAGAATCTCTTGAACTCGGGAGGCGGAGGTTGCAGTGAGCCAAGATTGTGCCATTGCATCCCAGCCTGGGCAACAAGAGCAAAACCCCGTCTCAAAAAAAAAAAAAAAAAAAAAAAATTATTATTATTCTCATAAAGGGGATCTGACAACGTCACTTCTGCAGCCTCCCATGGTCTGCATTGCTGGATGGAAACTCAACCCCAGCTTGGTTGACCAGGCCTAGGGTGCTGGCTCCTCCCAGCCTCTGCACAGCCCCCTGCCCTGCCTTTCCCATACACCTGCAGCTGCAGCTTCACAGGCTTGAAGTCATCCAACCACTGCGCTCTGTGCTTTCATACCCTTGCACTTACGGTCCCTATCAGACCAGGGATACTGGTCTGTTTAAGCCCTGGAGCCAGCTCCTGTGCTGTCTCACTTGGACCTCATTTCTTTCACCCCCAGCTCTGGGTGCTCTGCAGGGAGGTGTGGGTGACATGGGTGAATGTTTGGTGGAGGTGGTTTTCTCTCTTCTGTCCCTGGCACTCATGTGTCGTCCCCTTCCCTTTAAAAAAAAAAAGGCTGGAGTCTCACTATTTTGCTCAGGCTGACCTTGGGACTCCTGAGCTCCAGTGATCCTCCTGCCTCAGTCTTCTGAGTAGCTGGGACTATAGGCTCATCCTTGTTTTTTGTCTGTTGCTGTCCTGAAACCTTCTATCCCCAGTGGCATGCCCTCTTCCCATTTCTTCAGGGTTTCTGAGTCTTTCCACTTTGAATCCCATAATGGCTGCACCTCACATTGCTACTGCTTGATCCTAGAGGCAAGCCACCTAGCATTTTGTGTTCCACGTGTCTGCCCCACCCACGAGTTCTCCTGGGCCAGGACTGTGCCCCAGACTTCATGATGTGTCTTCCATCCCCCAGAAACACAGCATGGGCTGAGCTGTGCTTGTTGAACTGCACTCTCCTTGTCCTTGTGAGTTCCAAGCTTAAGTGTTGGGTGGGATTTTTTTGTTGTTGCTATCTTTTTTTTTTTTTTTTTTTTTTTTTTTTGAGATGGGGTCTGGCCCTGTTTCCCAGGCTGGAGTGCAGTGGCACGATCTCAGCTAACTGCAACCTCTACCTCCCAGGCTCAAGTGATACTCCCACCTCAGCCTCCCAAGTAGTTGAGATCACAGGAGCGCACCACCATGCCCAGCTAAATTTTTGTATTTTTGGTAGAGATGGGGTTTCACCCATGTTGCCCAGGCTGGTCTCCAGTGCCTGAGCCCAAGCTCTCAGCCCCACCTTGGCCTCCCAAAGTGTTGAGATTATAGGTGTGAGCCACCATATCTGGGACTGGATGGGCTTTTTTTTTTTTTTTCTAATTATTTTGATTTCAGTACCTCCTTCCAGGTTCCTTAAAGCATCCAAGATGCTTATTCTAACATGGAATATTTTATATTCAGAAATTTTTAAAGTATCTTTTAAGAGACAAAAGTGCGATATATTCTTGAGAAAGTTCAGACAATACAAAAACAAACACAAAGTTCCCTGTCTAAACTCTCATCACCGTCATCTGCTCCGCACGGAAAACAGATAGTATCTATACATAAACGGATGTTTATACATCATCTTAGACACATGGGATTGTATGAGGTATACATTTGCAATCTATCTTGTTTCACAGTAGGAGAGCTTTCAGCCCATGTAAATCCACCCCATTCTTATAAATGGGTGCATTTTAAATGGGTGTTCCATAATTTAATTCTGCTGTTAGTGGACAAATTTGGCAATTGCCCATTATTGCAACACTACCAAGGCTGTGGTAGGTACAATGCATCTGTATCACTGAGGACTTGCTCCAGTACCTGCAGCTTTTCAAATGGAAGATGAGGGAGTTGAGGAAGAAAACACCTTTGCATTGATGGGTTAGAACTGGCATATTGATGTATGCATGTGTGTGTGTGCATGGTATGTGGATCCCTTGCTGTGTAGACACAGTGCTGTCCCTCAGCTCACATGACTGAAGGAGACAAGGAAGCAATAAAGTCCAGACAGACCACCAACACATCAATCCTTGCTCTAGATGGCTGTTTGCCATTTTGCTCAGCACCACCAGCACTGTATCAGGAGTGTCAAATGGCCCTACTGGCCAAAGGCTACAATCAGGAGGGTGGTAAACATGGCTAGACACGAAACTTCACTTGCCCAGTGGTGGAAGCATTGAGGGGGCCAGAGTCAACCTCCACACATTTGAATCTTGGGAACCAGGCCCCTGAGTATGATGATGGCCAGATTTTGGGGTGTACTGCTTGAAAATAGAGTAGTTCCATCTTAGTCTCCCGGAAATCAGCTTGGGGGCCTTTTAGCCCTGTGGGTTGGGGGGGAGGACAAGGCAACATGTCAAACCCACCAAGGAGACTTTGTGACCCCAATGATATTTTTCACAGAACTCAGTGCATTCTCGATGTAACCACAATGACATCCGCCTTGCAGTAGGCAGAAGAACAGAGACAATTGCACAAGTTCTGGAGATACTTTCTATAGACCAGTTGTGCAGACGGCTGGGTTGGGCCTATCCATCACTGCCAGGTAAGCTCCCACACCCCACACTGCAGCACTCACTTGGGATGGCATGAAGAAATGTGAATGACTGCATTCCTTTAAGCAAGGTCCTCATTTTAAAAAATACCCAGAGGCAAATAGGGTCAGACAGTAATCAGTTTCTGTGCTAAATGATAACCAGTTTCTATGCTGATTTAAACTGGTCCATGGAAATGGAAAATTTTAATTTAGGTTGAAGACGTATTCAAAATGCATAACTGGGCAGAGCAGTGGTAGGAATTTCATCAGGGTTCTGTGCCACTCCTCCTAAGACATGGACTGCAGGGACAGCCTGGAATCACGGCTGGGAAATTGCCTGCTGTATCCCCACTGCCAATTCAGGTCTATGGAGATGTTACTGTTCTTGGAAGGAGTTAGCTTGTCCAGGGCTAGAAACTCTAGAATCATCAGAGCTTTGTTTTATCTCAATTACAAATGCCAATCAATTTGGCCTCACTTTGGTCATCTTTATTTTCCTCCACCCTGAATTCCTCAAGTTCATCTAGGCTGCTGTCTTTATTTCCTGGACTTTTGCAGTGGCCTCTTAACTGGCCATCCCCATTTCTGCTCTGGTCTCTTCTAGTGAAAATCTCATCATGCCAGCCCTCTGCTTCAACCTGAAAGGGCTTCCTGGTGTCCCCAGGAGAATGTCAGGATCCCTAATGTTGCCTGTGAGGCCCTGCACACTTGGCTTCATAGTCTCTGTCCTCTCTCCCCATCACTTTCTTCACTCCTCCTAGGTTCAGCATCTCTCATTTCTCAAATGGGCCCTAGTCCTTTCCAATTCAGAGCCATTAAGCACGTGATATTCCCTCAACTGAGAATGTTCTCACCTCTGTTCTCTGCTTACCAAACTCCTCTCCCTTAAGACCCAGCTCAAGCATCTCCTTCCTGTGGGTTTAGCTCCTTCCTCCTCCCACTCCCAGACAGTATAGACCACATCCTTCTCTTCTCTGTGTCACCCAGACCTTGGGTATCTGCAGACTAGAGCACAATGGTTTGTTTGCCTGTCCAGCTTGACCACCAAATCCTTGGTCCCTTGAGGAAGGAGCCTTGTACCTCTCATGTTTATACCAGGGTGCCAAACAGAGGGCTTGGCACACATTTGAGTGGCACACACTCAAGAAATTCTTGCTAAGTAAAAGCTAAAGGAAGGCAGAAGTAGGGTATAGCAGACCAGAGGAGGCTGAAATAGTTCATTTCAAGTAAGGATGCTCAGGAAAGTCTTCACACATAGTTGGGTTTGAAGATAAAGGAAGAATTAGGAGAGAAGTTGGTTAGAATGAGGCATTTGATATTTTTAATTAAGATTGGCTGACACCATGCTTTAACACACAGTAATGGTGTAGTTAAAAACAAAAGGAAGAGGAGGAAGGGGAGAAGGCAGATGTACTCAAAAGCAAGTTAAACATCTTAAAGGATGTAGTTTCAGGGCGAGGGCTGGAATCAGGGGTTGGCTTGCTGGAATCTGTTCTTAGCAAACCATTCTTGGGCCTGGGTCTTGAGGGTCTATTCTTAGTGCAGAGACACCAAGAATTTGACTCTTTCAGCTAACGAAGTTCCATAGAGCTGTGGAGGAGGATGGGAGCCAGGTTCCCCTGGGGAGCTCCCTGGCTTCCCTGTGGGGGAGGCTGGAGCCCGGCTCTCTGCTTGAAACAGGGATTTGGATCTGGGTTTCTCTTGACTGAAAGAGATTCTACAGCCACCTATGTAAGGCCTAGTTCTGACTGTGGGCCGTGGAAAGTCAGAGGCTACTAAAAAAATAACTCAGGAAAAGAGAGCGTAAAGAGAGGAAGAGATTTTCAAAAATTTCTATTCAAGATAATCCTGCACACACACTCAAAATTCAAAGTATATATAAGAAAGACTCAACAAGTGGAATGTGAATTCACTCCCCAAAAGATGAAAATTATTAAGCAATTTGAAAAACGCTTAAAATAAAGAGAACAACAAATGTAGAAAATGCAGAAATTAAAGAAGAACAGTTGAAGATGATAAATACTGAGCTTAGTGGAAATGAACACTCTAGGTATAAACTAGGATATACTCTAGGTTGGGCATGTTTGAAGGGATAATAGAGCATTGGGAGCTAGCACTGAGAAATTCACAGAGAATACAACACAGGGAGATGGAAGCAGTTTTAAAAAGCTGTTGAGATGTATATTAGCATGGTAAAATGTTTAATAGGATTTCAGAAAGGGGAGAACAAAGGGAACGTGGAGAAGGAATACTGGAAGAAAGGACGGCTGAAAAGTTTCACAATTAAAGACAAACATTCTCAGATAAAAAATGCTCTCAGTGCCAGGTATGAAAATATACATATCTTTGCACATATCAAAGTAAATTATAAGATATAAAGAGTAAAGACAGGAGGGCATCCCAGGAAGCTAGGATACCTGAAATATATTCAGGGGAATCCTTAGATGCAGATTGGATTGGTCAGAGAGGGTAAGAAGCTGAACTGTTATGGGGAAAAATGTACACATTTTGGTTACACCTTGCATTGACTCTCTGTCATCCCCCTCTCTTGGTGCTGACACATGCCTACTGTAAAGCTGAATTGGGTCAAACTGAAGCTGATACAATGGTCGAATAGAGTTGATGTTTGTGGTTTCTTCGAATAAATATAGAAATTGATTCTCATGGTCTTAAAACCTGAGAAAGTTGCATTTGTCTTATCTAAGTTCCTTTCTAGGGAAACCAACCATCAGGCCTCCCAGATAGTAGCAACGAGCTGAAACTCACTAGACCACTTACTTTGAACAATGAGGCATCAGACTCTTCACCTGGCATGATGGCCTAACCAACCTCCTGTTTCCTGTTGACCAACTCCTTTTCCTTACTCCTCCCTACTTCCTGCTTTCCCATACATAATTGCACATCTTCCCTGCTATTTAAACTCCCTTAATTTTAGTCGGTCAGAGAAACAGATTTGCGACTGATCTCCCATCTCCTTGGCTACAATACCTAACTAAACTCTTCCTTGGCAATACTTGTTGTCTCCGTGATTGGCTTTCTGTGAGGCAAGCAGAAGGACCTAGATGGATCCCCCTGGTGTTTTGGTAACAAAATTGTCATGGATCTTTAGTCTCAAGAACACTGAAACAGAAGTGTTCTGCATGCAACTGGAGAGCCAGGATTTGAGTTCAGGAGAGAAGCCAGGGCTGGGGGATGCAGCCTTGGGAAGAAGGTGATAAGTTGTGAGAGTGGGTGTCATTCCAAAGGAAGGTGGTGTAGAAAGAAACATACAGAAGAGGATATGAAACCTTCAGGGAAGGCTTATATTGAAGAGCAGGAAATAAAATGTTGGCAAGAAATCCAGGTAGCATAGGAAATTCAGAATGGGGCTTCAGAAGGTGGAAAAACTTCACAAGGGAGGTTTGGGCTATAAGAGAGGCACAGAGAGGTCATCAAAGCCTGTGGCAGGTAGAGATTTTAAGCTCATGTCTGCCCCTGGTCCATATGAGGACGTCCCACGTTTGTCATTGGTGGGTGATAAGAAGGAAAACTAATAGGAGAAAGACCAACAAGGGAGGGAGGGGACAGCATGGGGAGTTGTGGAGGGTAATGTTGGATGAAGTGATGTTGATGTCTGAACTTCATTCATTATTCACTCATTTAAATATTTCTGCTATTCACTTAAAAAAAAAGTTTTGAAAACATTTTAACATAGAACAATACACCAAATAATATAAAACGCCCACTCCTTATAACTTTTAAGTGTTAGCATTTTGTCATATTTCCTTCATATACACATTACAGATAAAATTGTACCCTCCCAAGTACTCCCCACCTGCCTTCTCACCAAATTTGGAGTTTTGTTTATTAATTATGACAGAAAGATGTTAATTTTTTTAATTTTTAATTTTTTACCTTTTCTATGGTGCTGAGACAGAAGGATGCCAAATTTCCAATGATTGTGGATTTATCTGTTTCTCCTTTTAATTCTGTCTATATTTTGTCTTCTATATTTTGAAGCTTTGTTATTAGGTGCATACACATTTAGAATTGTTGAATCTTCTGGATGAATTGACTCTTTTAACATTATGAAATGTCTCTCTTTACCTCTGGTAATACTTTGTTTTGAAGTCTACTTTTGTTTCATAAGGAACACAGCTTTCTTATGCTTTCCATTACCATAATGTATCTTTTCCTTTTTCTTTTTTTTTTTGAGACAGAGTCTAGCTCTGTTACCCAGGCTGGAGTGCAGTGGTGGGATCTCCACTCACTGCAACCTCCACCTCTGGGGTTCAAGCAATTCTCTTGCCTCAGCCTCCTGAGTAGCTGGGACTATAGGTGTGCGCCACCATGCCCAGCTAATTTTTGTACTTTTATAGAGATGGGGTTTCATCATGTTGGCGAGGCTGGTCTCAAACTCCTGACCTCTGGCAATCCACCCGCCTTGGCCTCCCAAAGTGGTGGGATTAGAAGCATGAACCACTGCGCCCAGCCTGCATAATGTATCTTTTTCGATCCATTTACTTTCAATTTTCCCTTCTCTGTTTTGAAATTTTTACTAGATATGTATACATGTATATGTGCACATATATATTAATGCTATATAATTTTATTTTCTGAGAGTTTCAAAATACAGAAATGTTATTATATTGTGTGGGAGGGGGATTCCGGAAAGCTGGAAAATCCCCTCTTGTTCTTTACTATGCCCCGGAGGTGGGTGCATAATCCTCTGGGCCACCAATAAAAAGACAAATCCAGCCAGGCGAGGTGGCTCACTCCTGTAATCCCAGCACTTTGGAAGGTCGAGGTGGGTGGATCACAAGTTCAAGAGATCGAAATCATCCTGGCCAACATGGTAAAACCCTGCATCTACTAAAAATACAAAAATTAGCTGGGCATGGTGGCACACATCTATAGTCCCAACTACTCAGGGGGTTGAGGCAGGAGAATCGCTTGAACCCTGGAGGTGGGGGTTGCAGTGAGCCGAGATTGCGCCACTGCACTCCAGTCTGGTGACAGAGCGAGACTCCATCTAAAAAAAAAAGACAAATCCAAACTTTTTCATATAATGTCCATTCACTAGAAATTGCCAAAGAATGCATTTCTCCTGAACAGAGTCCCCAGTATCCAGGTAAAGAGTCATCTGGGAGGGATGCAGGAGGCAGAGTTCCTCACAGCAGACTTTGGGGCCTCATCACTCTACCTAGTTCTCTATCATAGAGCTAGAATTCAGAGGTGAGACAGTCATTATTAGGATGCATATTAACATGTTCATTATGATTGAAAAAGGAATCAGACTTTTTTTTTTTTTAACAGAAAGTAGGTCTGATTTGTTAATTTGTTTGACATTGAAGACCAGCTTTGCCAATAAGGCAGTATTTTAATTTTCCTTGAATCCAATGGACTAAAACTTTTGCTCCAAGGTTTTGATGAAAATCAAGTTTAGTGTTTAAAAAACAGCTTAGAGGCCGGGCGCGGTGGCTCACGCCTGTAATCCCAGCACTTTGGGAGGCCGAGGCGGGCGGATCACAAGGTCAGGAGATCGAGACCATCCTGGCCAACATGGTGAAACCCCGTCTCTACTAAAAATACAAAAATTAGCTGGGTGTGGTGGCGGGCGCCTGTAATCCCAGCTACTCAGGAGGCTGAGGCAGGAGAATTGCTTGAACCCAGGAGGCGGAGGTTGCAGTGAGCCGAGATCGCGCCACTGCGCTCTAATCTGGCGCCTGGCGATAGAGCGAGACTCTGTTTCCAAAAAAAAAAAAAAAAAACAGCTTAGAAAAAGAAAACAATTTTAACAAGTTAAAAATCTATGATAAGATAAAAGCATTTTGGCCAGGCATAGTGGCTCACACCTATAATCCCAGCACTTTGGGATGCCGAGGTGGGCGGATCACTAGGTCAGGAGTTTGAGACCAGCCTGGCCAACATGATGAAACCCCATGTCTACGAAAAACACACAAAAAAAGTTAGCTAAGTGTGGTGGCATGTGCCTGTAATCCCAGCTACTTAGGAGGCTCAGGCAGGAGAATTGCTTGAACCCAGGAGGTGAAGGTTGCAGTGAGCTGAGATCATACCACTGCACTCCAGCCTGGGTGACAGAGCAAGACTCCGTCTCAGAAAAAAAAAAAAAAAAAAAAAAAAAAAGAAGAAGATAAAAGTGTTTTATCGGCCAGGCGCGGTGGCTCATGTCTGTAATCCCAGCACTTTGGGAGGCTGAGGCGGCAGATCACGAGGTCAAGAGATCGAGACCATCCTGGCCAACACGGTGAAACCCCGTCTGTACTAAAAAATACAAAAATTAGCTGGGCGTGGTGGTGAGTGCCTGTAGTCCCAGCTACTCAGGAGGCTGAGGCAGGAGAATTGCTTGAACCCGGGAGGTGGAGGTTGCAGTGAGCCAGGATCGTGCCACTGCACTCCAGCCTGATGCCTGATGATAAGAGAGACTCTGTCTCCAAAAAAAAAAAAAAAGTGTTTTATCAAAATATTGTGTGTGCTGGAATTTGTCTTGAAATTAAATTTAAAATATTTCTAATACTCCAACACTTTCCAAGTTAATCAATTTAGACAATTGTTTTTAGGTGAAAGAAGAATGATGTCATTCATGTCTACTTGGTAGGCTTTGGTAAAACTTAGTTTAGGGCTTCCAGAAACTGAGAAAGTGAATAACTCTAAAGATGGTAACAAACCCACATGCAGGTCAGTGGTTCCCAAGTCTTTGCTTTTAACAAAATTGGAAGAAGGCCTTCTAGATTTGGCAACTATCCCAGGTTGAATTGTGTCCCCCCCAATTCATTTGTTGAAGTCTTATACTCTAGTACCTCTGAATGTGACCTTATTTGGAGAGAGGGTCCTTACAGAGGTAATCAAGTTCAAATGAGGCCATTAGGATGGGTCCTAATCCAATATAACTGGTGTCCTTATGAAGAGGAGCAATCAGGACACACACACGGAGAACATCATCTGAAAACAAGGCAGAGACGGGGTGATGTTTCTACAAGCCAAAGAATGTCAAAGATTGCCAGCAACTGACTAGAAGCTAGGTGAGAGGCATGGAACACATTTCTTCTCCAGGCGTCAGAAGGAACACACCCAGATGACACCTTGATCCTGGACTTCTAGCTTCTAGAACTGTGAGGCAATAAATTTATTTTGTTAAGACACTTAGTTTGTGGTACTTTGTTAAAACAGCCCGAGCAAACTAATACAGCAACTAATAGATCATTAAAATGAATTTTTGATGACATAACATTGCGTTTGTTGCCTTTTTCTTTTTATTTCCTTTTTTCTTTCTTTTTTTTTTTTTTGGAGACAGGGTTTTGCACTCTCGCCCAGGGTGAAATGCAGTGGAATCACC
This sequence comes from Ateles fusciceps, assembly GCA_036589455.1. Classification (NCBI taxonomy): domain Eukaryota; kingdom Metazoa; phylum Chordata; class Mammalia; order Primates; family Atelidae; genus Ateles; species Ateles fusciceps. The sequence goes on along the minus strand of JAZHEH010000053.1, from coordinate 957,504 downwards.
ACAGCCTCAATGTCCTGGGTTCAAGCAATCCTCCTGCCTCAGTCTCCCAAGTAGCTGGGACTACAGGTGCAACACCATCATACCTGGCTAATTTTTTGTAGAGATGGGGTTCACCATGTTGCCCAGGCTGGTCTTGAACTCCTGGACTCAAGGGATCCATCCATCCACCTTGGCCTCCCAAAATGCTGGGATTACAGACATGAGCCACTGCACCCAGCTCCTGCTTTTGTCTTTTGGGAAAAAAAAAAAAGAAAGGAAAAAGTTAAAAGATTTAGTGATTCTGCTGTTACAAAACCAACTATTCATTTATGAAGACAAAATTTCTCAGTACTTACATTGTATTACAAACAAAAGTAAAACAAAATTAATGCTGAGCTCTGTCTCATTCTAGCAATCAATAAATCCTGCTATTTTATGGGTTCATTAATTAATTGGACTCCAAAATTCATTTGTGAGGGGATCCGTTTTGTTAAGAGCCGAATTTTCCCCCCGAAATTATTTTAAAAAAAACTTTTTTTTGAGATAATTGTAGATTGACATGCAGATACAAGAAAGAGTACAGACAGATTCCATACCCTTCACCCAGTTTCCCCTAACAAAGGTTTATTTATTTATTTATTTATTTATTTTTAGAAATAGAGTCTTGTTTTGTTGCCCAGGCTGGAGTGCAGTGGTGTGATCTCAGCCCACTGCAACCTCCACCTCCCAGGTTCAAGCGAGTCTCCTGCCTCAGTCTCCCAAGTAGCTGGGATAACAGGCACCCGGTACCATGCCTGTTTTTTTTGTATTTTTAGTAGAGACGGGATTTCGTCATGTTAGCCAGGCTGGTCTCAAACTCCTGATCTCTAGTGATCTGCCTCCTTGGCCTCCCAAAGTGCTGGGATTACAGGTGTGAGCCACCATGCCTGGCCAAAGGTTACTTTTAATATTCATTAATTTTAAAGACTTATAGTTTATTTTATGCTATAAAGGACAATCGTGCACAATTAATAGTCACAATGATGACATAATCTAAATAAATGTTTAATATTTAGAAACTTATGGTTATAGGAATTAAAAATTCATCTCATATACTTTTTTGGCAGAGAAGTATGAAATATTGATCAATATAAGGTGCACCTATTATATTAAACTTTTATGGAGGAAGTAGAATATAATTCATAACTTCATTTATTTTTATTTTTTATTTTTTTGAGGCAGAGTCTCACTCTGCCACCCAGGCCAGACTGCAGTGGCATAATCTCCACTCACTGCAACCTCTGCCTCCTGGGTTCAAGTGATTCTCGTGTCTCAGCCACCTGAGGAGCTCGGATTACAGGTGTGCACCATCACACCTGGCTAATTTTTGCATTTTAAATTTTTGTATTTTTAATAGAGACGGGGTTTCACAATGTTGGCCAGATTGGTGAAACTCCTGGCCTCAAGTGATCTGCCTACCTTGGCTTCCCAAAGTGCTGGGATTACAGGTGTGAACCACTGTGCCTGGCCTAGAATTCATAAGTTTAAGGAGAAAAAGAAGTGATGAAAAATTTCCAAAAGTTAAGAACTTTTTCTTATATTTTAAAAATGAGTGATGGTTGAAATAAAACTGATATATTATTTATGTGCTATTAGAAATAATTAAAAAGAATGATGTAAAGATTTTATTTTAAAAATCAACATTCACTTTGGAAATTATATCCTTTATAGTGATGAAAAATGTTTGATGTCAAGTTAAAAGTGAGTAAAGAAGTACATTTCATTTTATAACAGTATTTTTGACAGTAGCTAAAATATAGAAGCAACCCAAGTGTCTATTACTGCATGAATAGATAAACAAAATGTGAACTCAGGAATCCCTCTTCTGGGCTCATACCCGAAGGAAATGAAATCTCCACCTCAACAAGGTACTGTACTCATATGTTTATTGGAGCATTATTAATAATAACCAAGATATGGAGACAACCTAGACAACCTAGACAACGGTTGAATGGTTAAAGAAATTGTGGCATGTATATATACAAAGGAATTCAGCCTTTAAAAAGGAGGAGCGCCTATCATTTGCTTTAACATAGATGGACCTGGAGGACATTATACTAAATGAAATAAGCCAGACATAGAAAGAAAAAACATTGCAGGCCAGGCATGGTGGATCACGCCTGTAATCCCAGCACTTTGGGAGGCCGAGGCGGGTGGATCATAAGGTCAGGAGATCAAGACCATCCTGGCTGACACAGTGAAACCCTGTCTCTACTAAAAATACAAAAATTAGCCAGGCATGATGGCATGCACCTGTAGTCTCAGCTACTTGGGAGGCTGAGGCAGGAGAATTGCTTGAACCTGGGAGGTGGAGGTTGTAGTGAGCTGAGATAATGCCACTGTACTCCAGCCTGGGTGACAAGAGGAAGACTTAGTCTCAAAAAAAAAAAAAAAAAAAGAAAAAATATTGCATGCTATTGCATTATTGCATGCTCTTACTTATACGTGGAATCTTTTTTTTTTTTTTGAGACAGAGTCTCACTCTGTTGTCCAGGATGGAGTGCAGTGTTGGAATTTTGGCTCACTGCAACCTCTGCCTCTTGGGATTCAAGCGATTCTCCTGCCTCAGCCTCCTGAGTAGCTGGGATTACAGGTGCCCACCACCAGGCCCAGCTCATTGTTGTATTTTTAGTAGAGACAGGGTTTTGCCATGTTGGCCAAGCTGATCTTGAACTCCTGACCTCAGATGATCCACCCACCTTGGCCTCCGAAAGTGCTGGGATTAGAGGTGTAAGCTACCGTGCCTGGCCTGTGGAGTCTTTTAAAGAGGTCAAATATATAGAGAATAAAACAGTGGTTATCAAGATTGGAGTAGGAGAGAGTAAATGGGGAGATGTAGGTCTAAGGATACAAAGTAGCAAACATATAGGATGAACAAGTCCAAAGATCTAAAGTACAACATGAAGACTACAGTTAATAATAGTATATTGTTTCCAGATTTTTGCTACAGGAGGAAATAAATGAGTGACTAAGTGAGATGATGGATATGTCAATTTGTTTCACTATAGTATCCATTTTACTAAATAGGTGTGTCTTATACCATTATGTTGTATATACCTTAAATATACACAATAAGATTTATTTAAACAGAAAAAATGAGGTATATACATAGAGTGGAATATTATTTGGCCTTAAAATGGAAGTTCTGACACAGGCCACAATATGGATAAATCTTGAGGATATTATACTAAGTGAATTAAACCAGTCACAAGAAAACAAATACTGTGTGATTCTATTTATTTGAGGTATTTAGAGTAGTCAAAACAATAGAGACAGAAAGTAGAATGGTGGTTGGGACAGGCTGGGGAGAGGGAGGAATGGGAGTTACTGTTTAACGGTTATAGAGTTTCAGTTTTTCTAGATGAAAAGAGTTACAGAGAAGGATGGTGGTGAAGGCTGCACAACAATATGCATGTCCTCAATTCCACTGCACCACACACTTCAAATGTAAAATTGTTATGTGTATTTTGCCACAATAAATTAGAATTTTTTTAAAGAGACAAGAGTCTAGCTCTGTCAACCAGGTTGAGTGCAACTCCAACTCCTGAGCTTCCAATTCCTGGGCTCAAGTAGTTCTCCTGCCTCAGTCTCCCAAAGTTCTCAGACTATAGGCATGAGCCACTGTTCCCTGCTAATTTTTTTTTTTTTAAGCCCAAGTCTCACTCTGTCACCCAGGCTGGAGTGCAGTGGCATGATCTTGGCTCACTGCAACCTCCACCTCCTGGGCTCAAGCAATTTTCCTGCTTCAGTTTCCTGAGTAGCTGGGATTACAGGCACACGCCACCATGCCTGGCTAATTTTTGTATTTGTAGTACAGACAGTTTCCTCATGTTAGCCAGGCTTGTCTCGAACTCCTGACCTCAAGTGATCCACTTGCTTAGGCCTTCCAAAGTGCTGGGATTACAGATGTGAGCCACCACATCCGGCCTAAAAATTTTTTTTTAATGAGTGAAGGAGTCCATAGTCTTTCATACTCTGGGGTGATACAAGAACAAGAAGGTTTAATGACAACTGCAACTTTTTATTCATTCCTTTGTCGATGTACTTTTGGGCTGCTTCTGGTTTTTGCTGTTATAAGCTAAGCTACAACGGACATCCTTGTATACATTCCCTAGAGTCCAAGTACAAGATTTTCTTTAGGGTGTTTTCCTGGAAAAGGAATAATTTGAGGAGTATGGCAAGCTTGTGAGAAATAACTGATTTGAAAGATGTGCCCCATAGCTTCTGGTACATTTTTATCCACAAAAATGTACCAGATAGCTTCTGGTACATTTTTATCCACAGTCATGGTCCACTTCACACTCACACCAGCTGTGGAGGAGTTTTCATTTTTCTATGAGCTTTGTTATTCTTGTTTGGTCAGTCTTTTTAATTCTGCCAATCTGATAAGGTGTGATGGTATCTTGTTTAAACTTGCACCTCCCTTATTAAGGTTGAGACTGAGCATCTGGCCCCATGTTTGCTGGCTATTCAGCTTTCCTCTTCTGCTGATCGCCTGTTTGCTCACTGCTCTGTTTCAGTAACTTCCATACGCCAAGTACTATCTCTGCCTTCCATAACTCACATCACTTAAAATACAAATTTTGTTGATGCTTAAGGAACTGATTTTCTTCCAACCAATTGTGCTGCCCTAATTCCAACAACCAAACGAGGCTTCACTCTTCTTTTTGTTCAGAGGCTATCCTGAGTCCTGTCCTACTCGCAGTAAAGGCTCTGGCAAAACACACACACACAGACAAACGCAGATACATGCACAAGCACACACACACACCACAAAACATCATGGGGAAAATACACTGCATCCAAAAAAGGCTCATTTCTTTCTTTTTCTTTCTTTCTCTCTCTCTTTATGTGTACGTGACAATTTGTTATCTTGAAACAGTTTACCCAAAATAGAAACTACAAAGCCAGTGGAAATTTTTCTTTTTGCATAAGATGGTTAATTCTTTGGGGTGCTGGCCTGGGATCCATGAAATAACCTCAACTCGACCATAAAGCTTTTCACTCCCACGTTATGCAAACAGTGACAACCTTGCTGGTGGCAAGCCCCCCGTGTGACTTTCCGAGGGGGATCTGAGTGGTGCAAGCTGGAGGACGCAGTGATGGAAACATTGCAAGAGGAAAAGCGACTGTTTCCACCCACTTAACTTCAGAGCGTGAGGACTGTGCAAAGGCTCTGACTCCTGTAGCGGGTGACCCATTTCTAGGACTTTAGAAGGAGAGGTGTGGACTTGGAGAGAGGAAGGAAGGAAAGACAAGGGCAAGGAAGTCCAGGGCTTGCTCCTCCTTTCCTCCTTGTCCTTGCCCTGCAGCAACTCTTCTGTCTCTTTTTGTGGCTACAGTCTGAAGAGGATTTCTTAGTATGGTTAAAAGAGGAACAAACTGCTCCCTCCGCACCGCAAACACTGAGGTCAATTGCCCTTTGGGTGGGGCACACTGGCTCACACCTGTAATCCCAGCACTTTGGGAGGCCGTGCTGGGAGCATCACTTGAGCCCAGGAGTTGGAGACCAGCCTGGGCAACATAATGAAGCCCCATCCTCTGGCTTGCACCACTCAAATTCCCTTGGGAACTCACACGCAGGGCGGGCGGGGCGGGGGCGGGGGAGCTCGCTACCAGCAAGGTCGTCAGTGTGCAAAATATGGGAATGAAAAGCTTTATGGTCGAGTGCAGTTTATTTCATGGATCCCAGGCCAGGACCCAAAAGAAGAATTAACCATCTTGTGCAAAAAGAAAAATTTCCACTGGTTTTTTAAAGTTTCTATTTTGGGTAAACCGTTTCAAGATAACAAATTGGAGAGACAGAGAGAGAGAGAGAGAGGAGAGAGAGGAGAGAGAGAGAGAGGGAGAAAGAGAGGAAAATGAGCCTTTTTAAGTTGCAGCTTATTTTGCCCAGTTACGTTTTGTTTTGCTTGTTGCTGTTGTTTTTGCCAGAGTCTTTACTGTGAGTAGGACAGGACTCAGGATGGCCTCTGAACAAAAAGAAGCACTGAAGCCTCATTTGGTTGTTGGAAGTAGGACAGCACAATTGGTTGGAAGGAAATCAGGTTCTCTACAAAAACAAAAACAAAAACTAAACAAAAAAAACCCCACCACCACCAACAAAAAACCCAGCTGGCGTGCTGGCGCGGGTTGAGGAGATCACTTGAGCCCAGAGGTCGAGGCTGTAGTGAGCCCTGATTGCACCACTGCGCTCCAGTCTGGGCGACAGAGCAAGACCCCCGTCTCTTAAACAACAAACACAACCAAAAAAACTCCTTTGGGAATGTTTCTGCCCGTGCCCAAAAGCAGAGCCGTGCTGTAGGATCTCTCCTGTGTCCCATAGTCAGCTTCTTACTTGTGGGGTAGAGAACGGTGCTTCCCCACGCGGCTGTGCAATGGAGAGGAGCTATGTGTGAAGCTGGCGTAGGGGTGGGGGTTTGCAGACTTCCTTCGGCTTCATCGCAGGCTGCGGACCCCGCACCCATTCCTGTTCTGCAGGTCCCACCGCAGGGGGGCACGCCAGCCTTGGAGACAGACGAGGGAACATGTGATGTCACGATGGGCGGGGGTACCAGGATGCGGTGGGCGCGGTCGCGGACAGGCGCACCAGGAGCCCAGCGGAGCGCCACCCGGAGCAGGCGCGGAGGAGAGCTGGGGAGGGCCACTCGGGCGACGAGAGCTGGTGCGCATGAATCAGCCTAAGAGGCGAAGGAGTAGTGTGGTGCACGCAGGGGCCGGAGCTGCGGGAAGGGCGCGGGGCTAGCCCAGGCTGTAGGCATTCAGGAGCAGGGCCGCGATCTCAGACCAAAAACAGCCGCAGTGTTTGGGAACCAAGCACCAAGCGCACCGGCGGAGGCAAGGTTCGCTGGTAAGGAGGTGGGGCCGCGTCCCAGAAGTAAGGCCGTGAACCTTGCAGCCCTTCCATCCTCAGCCGCTCATTCTGCGCAAATCTCGAGGCCAGCCTTGGCGGGGCTGTAAAGTGTCCACCAGAGCCTGGATACCCCGCCATTCTCCCATGAATTCATCTTTCTGTGCACAGCAAGCCCCCGAGTGGAGACGGCCGACAGGTTTCCCACTGTTACCCCAGGAAACAGCGGCCCCTGAGGAGGTCAGGTCCTTGGCAAGGGGCAGAGCTCAGCACGCCGCCCTGAGGCAGAAACGGGGTCCACAGAGGGTAGAGTGGGAGGGACAGGGAAGGGTCGCCTGAAGGTCTCTGGCGCAGGGAGGACAGATGAGGGATCTAGAATCCGGAGGGGGAAAAGAACTTAGAAAAGATCCGGCCCGGCACATTTACTTCACAGAGGAAGAAAAACGGAGACCCAGGGAGGGTGAGCACTCCAGGTAACTGGGGGTCCCAGACTGAGCTGGGACTAGCAGCAGGGACACTCCCTACCTCGCCCGTCGCCCGCCTCCAGCAAAATCTGACGCCCGGTCGGCCCAGCAGGGGGCGGTGCCGCTTTAGTTTTGGCCAGGTCGGGGTTGGGCGGAGGAGGGAGCGACTCCGAATTCCGTTGGCACCTGACCTTGAGCCCAAACGAAGCAGATGCACGTTCCGGTCCTGCAGCTGGGGGGCCCGGCAGCCTCCATCTTCGCCGCAGCCTCTATAGCCTCGCCCCTAGCTGGGGCTCCAGCTCCTCCCTTTCTTACCCCATCACCAGGAGCTACCTATCTTATTACAGGCTCACTTAGATTACCACTGGGTTAGGGGGAAGGTGCGGCGGGATTCGCATTTTGCAAGAGATCACATGAGCGGCTAATTATGGCATTTCTAGCCCAAGACGCTGGCCAGAGATATTGCCGGTGGACCCCTTAACCTCCCTGCATCTCTCAGTATCTACCAATTAGTGCTGCGCCTCCTATGCAATGCATCCATCTATAGAAATGGTCAGAATGGGCCCGGCGTGGTGCGCGGGGACTCACGCCTGTAATCCCAGAACTTTAGGAGGCCGAGGCGGGCGGATCACCTGAGGTCAGGAGTTCGAGACCAGCCTGGCCAAAATGGCGAACTCCCGTTTCTACTAAAAAGCAAAAAACAAAACAAAACAAAAAAATTAGCCTGGTATGATGGCGCACGCCTGTAGTCCCAGCTACTCGGGAGGCTGAGGCAGGAGAATCTTTTGAATCCGGGAGGCGGAGGTTGCAGCGAGCAGAGATCCCGCCACTGCACTCCAGCCTGGGCGACAGAACAGACTCCATCTCAACAACAACAACAACAACAAAAGTCCAGAATGTCAAAGCTTTACTGGTGGACAAGTCCCCAGACTTGAGAGTCTCGTTCTCCCAACTCTCCTTCCCTCACTGTGGGAAGGAGACTGTGCGAAGGAGAAAATTCGACGGGACTGTAATGAAGATCCTGAGCGGTCCTGGGTGCCGGGGCCCGCCCAGGGCTGAGTTGGCCGCAGTCTGCTGATCCCCTGGCCGGGACAGCTGGGCAGAGGCGCCTAGGGGCCACGGGCGGGGGCCCCCCTCACTGGCTCTTTCTAATCCGCAGCCCATCAAGAAGGCCCTGGGCCCGCGGGGGAGGGGGGAGGTGAGCACCGGGCAGCAAAGAGAGGGGCTTAGGGGCTCGGAGCGTGCCCTGGGGCAGGTAGAGCGTCCGGCCCCTGATGTCCCGGACTGGACACTGAGGTCGCGGTGCAGAGACGGGTAGAAGCCACTGGGCCAGCCGTGCGCGCGCTGGGCTCTGGAGCGACGGGGACGGAGAAAGGCTCAGAGCTCTAAGGTGGGAGGGTGCGGAAGCCAAGGTTCCTCTGAGGTTCTTTTGGCTTATTCACCGATTTCATTCCGCTTTTGGTTTTAGTTTACCTGGAAGGTCCTCTCCCGCGCTGGCTCTGGGGGTGCTTGGAACCACAGCCCCTCGATCGAAGCGTGTCCTGCTGTCAGCCACCAACAAGTCCTTAGGCCGAGCCCGTGTCTCTCCTGGTGATGTGAATCCTCGTTTCTTTTTTGGTGGTGGTTGTTGGTTTACCTAAGTCCCAGGCTGATTAGACACAGCAATGAAAGCTGGGGGTGGGCCATGCATTGAATTTGTGACTTTAGCAAGTCCCTAAATTACTCTCTGCCTCACTTTTGCTGTCTTTTTTAGGTTAAAAGTATTTTGGAGAATAGAAAAACAAAACAAAACAAAAATAATGGCCCATAGTGCCAATATGGAATTACAGTCACTCCTAACATTTTGGTATATTGTTTTGTATTTGTTTTGTTTTTATCTTATGCTTATGTATTTTTAATTTTTTTCATCACTGTCGTCATATTTCCTATTCAGGTCTCCAGCCTGCTTAATTTTTTTATTGTAAAATTCCATAAAAATTATATTTCAGACAATTTCTTTTATAACACATTCTTCATGAATCTTATCTGACATCTGCATAATATTCCACTCATACTTTGCCCAATTAATTAAACATTTACATCGTGTGTACTTTTAAAATTATGATACAGTAATTTCTAAATAGTGTATAATTTCAATTTTTATTTCTTAGTTATCATGAGTTCTTAAAAGGTGATTACAAAATTTTAAGTGGGTAGATTTTTTCCCCTTCCTTGGTTTATAATTTTATTACTCTGTGGTCTGAGAATGTGGCTGTATTTATGGTTTTTGAAATTTAAGTTTTTGATTGATGGCTGATTTCATAAATAAGTTTAGGCACAGTTTTACATAAATGATTGGGTACAAAATTCTTTATATTAGATCAAGCTTTGTAAAATGTATTACATATATCTGCTATGTCTTTCTGAAATTTTTATCTACTTGATCTAATTTCTGAAAGAGTTGTAAGTTTTTCAAATATGTTTGAGGATTTACTATTTCCTGTTTATATTTCTAACAGTTTGTGCTTTATATATTTTAAACTGATGTTATGAAGTATAAAAACCACATAGCTATTAAAGTAATAAAGAAACATTTTGGCATATATATCTTTTTGTGCATTTGAATTATTTTCTTGGTTTGAATTTTTAGAAGAAAATGGCTGTTAAATGTAGGCTAACCTTTTAAAGATTTGACAGATGTATACTGTTGGCTCCATCAGAGTTCTTCTTTCACTAACCCCTGGTCAGCATCAGGAATTAAAAAAAAAAAATACACACACACACGCACACACACGCACACACACACACACAGGCATATAGTAAGTCCTTACTTATTGTCATCCATAGGTTCTTTGAAACTGCAACTTTAAGCCAAACAGCATATAATATTAAACCAATTTTTCAATCAACATTATAACAAAACAACATTGAATGAAAAAATACTTTTTGATGATTCCTGTATATTATTTTGCTTAAAGTCACAGTTTCCAAGAACCTATACATGATGTTAAGTGAGGACTTAGTATGTGTGGAGTGTGTGTGTGTGTGTGTGTGTGTGAGTGTGCATGCATCAATGTTATTCATTTATTTTATTTTATTTTTTTTTGAGAAAGAGTCTTGCTCTGTTGCCAGGCACAAGGCTGGGGTGCAGTGGTGCGATCTCGGCTCACTGCAACCTCTGCCTCCCAGGTTCAAGCAATTCTCCTGCCTCAGCCTCCCGAGTAGCTGGGACTACAGGCGCACGCCACCACGCCAAGCTAACTTTTATATTGTAGTAGAGGTGGGCTTTCACTATGTTGGCAAGGATGGTTTTGATCTCTTGATCTTGTGATCCACCTGCTTTGGCCTCCCAAAGTGCTGGGATTACAGACGTGAGCCACCACGCCCGGCGGCATCAATGTTATCTTGAGAGAAGCAAGAAGTGGGATAATTTTTACAATTTCCTTTGATTTTTATTGTGGTTGTCGGTTTTTCTGTAGATCTGTAATCACTTGAATTTTCTTTTTTGTGTGTGGATTGTTCTTGTCCTTTTGTGCTTCTGTTCTCTAACTTTTAACTCAAGGATGTTAATGTCTTTCAGCTCTTACATTGTAGGAATTACATTGCTATTTCTTCTACCACAAAACACCTTATTGAAAAAGAAAAACTCTGGCACACCAAACTGGGTGCCTGAAATTCACCCTGACTGACTCCCTCCCCTGCTACCCCTGGACCTTAGTGGAAATTTCAGTGTGGCAAACAAAGCAGATAGAGGTCCTATGGGGCCTAAAGCTTATACAATTTGGGAGCCTTCTTTAACCATTTTTTTTTTTTTTTTGAGTGGTGAGATTTTAGCATATGTTGGCTGAAATATGGGAAAAAATAATGCCCAGTGAGATTGCATGATTTTCCTGGGAATGATAGATTCATATTTCAATTTTCCTCAGAGAAAGGGAATGGGGTAGGGAGGAAGGGAAGGTAGTGTGGAGGGCTAGGACCCTTTGCTTTCTTTCAGGACTAAGAAAGAAAAGGAATGGCCCAGCTTGCCATACACCAGTGGCCCCATCCATTTATAATATTCCTTAGTATCTTTTTACTGTCTGTGAGATCCATAGTGATGATGATCTCTTTGTTTCTGATATTAGCAATTTTTGTCTTCTTTCTTCTTGGTTAGGTTGACTAGAGGTTTATCAATTTTATTGATCTTTTCAAAGAAACAGTGTTTGTTTTATTTCTCTACTGTTTCCTGTCTTCAATTTCACTGATTTCTCTAATTTCCATTCTTCTACTTGCTTTAGGCTTGTATTGCTCTTCCTTCTCTTGTTTCCTAAGGTGAAATTTTAGATGATATATTTTAGATCTTCTCTTTTTAAAATATATATATATTTAATGCTATAAGTTTCCCACTAAGTACTGCATTGCCGCATCCCATGAATTTAGAGAAGTTGCATTTTCATTTAGTTCAACATATTTTAAAATTTATTTGAGATGTCTTCTTTGACCCATGTGTTATTTTAAAGTATGTTGTTTAATCTTCAACTATTTGGAGACTTTTCAGCTCTCTTTTTGCTATTAATTCCTAGTGTAATTCTATTGTGGTCTGATAGGGTAATTTATATGATTTCTGTTCGTTTCACTTTGTTAAAATGTGTTTTATGGAACAGAATGCAATCTCTTTTGACAAATGTTCCATGTGAACTTGGAAGAATATGTATTTAGTTGTTGGATAGAGTAGTCTATAAATGTCAGTTAGATCAAACTGGTTGATAGTGCTGTTGAGGTCAAATCATTACTGACTTTCTACCTGCTAGATTTATCAGTTATTGAGAGAGAGAAGTATTGAAATATCCAACTATAATAGTGATGTCGTATATTTTTCCTTGAATACCTCTCAATTTTTGTCCCAGATATTTTGATGCTTTGTTGATAGATGTATGCATGTTGAAGACTGTTTTGTCTTCTTGGAGAATTGACCCCTTTAACATTACGTAATGTCCTTCTTTATCCCTGATGATTTTCCTTGCTATAAAGTCTGCTTTGTCAGAAATTAGCTACTCCAGCTTTCTTTTGATAGAGTCAACATGATGTATCTTTCTCTATTCCTTTACAACCCAACTGAGTCTTATATCTAGGGTGGGTTTCTTGTAGACAGCATATGGTTAGGTCATGCTTTTTTATTACTCTGACAATCTCTGTCTTTTACTTGGTGTATTTAGACATTCACATTGAAAGTGATTATTGATGTAGTTGGATTAATGTCTACTATGTTTGTAACTGTTTTCTATTTGTTACACTTGTTTCTTGTCTCTTTTTTTCCCCTGACCCATCCATTTTAATGGCTATTTATCAATGTTTTCCCAGTGATTGTCTGAGCTCTCAACCAACATCATGTCTAGCTCTATGTGCAGCAAAACATACTTCTTCATACCTGTGCATAATAAGACAGCTGTGAAAGTGTTCATGCAGCACTGCCTTTAAAGTGAGAAAACCCAATATTAATCAATGGGCAATAGGAATTCAAATTATGGTTCACTGACCTACAGGAATACCAGGCGGCAGTCAAACATAAGCCAATACATCTATATGTCCTGTAATATAGCAAATTCTGACATACATTGTTAAGTAAAAGAAATGAGTTGCAGACCAATATATACATTATAATTCTTTTAGATAAAAATTGTGTGTGTGTGTGTGTGTGAGGAGGGGTGTATGTGTGAATGTGTGTCTAAATGTACAGAAAAATCTCTAGGTTTACAGAAACTGTGTGTTGATGGCAGGTTTGGGAAAGCAAAGAAATATTAATTATATTTTTCTGACAAAATTTATATTCGTGTATTCATAAACTTAAAAAAAAATAACTTGCTCAGGAACAGACTGGCCAACATGGTGAAACCCCATCTCTACAAAAATACAAAAATTAGCCAGGCATGATGGCAGGTGCTTGTAATCCCAGCTACTGGGGAGGCCGAGGTGGGAGAATCACTTGAACCCAGGGAGGTGGAGGTTGCAGTGAGCTGAGATTGTGCCATTGCACTCCAGCCTGGGTGACAGAGTCAGACTCCATCTCAAAAAAGAAAGAAAGAAAGAAAAACTTTAAAAAAATGAAAGGGCTGGGCCGGTGGTTTATGCCTGTAATCCCAACATTTTAGGAGGTTGAGGCAGGCAGGTTGTTTGAACAGAGTTCAAGACCAGCCTAGGCAACACAGGGAGACCTCATGTCTTCAGTAAATACAAATATTTGCCAGGTGTAGTGGTGCATACCTGTGGTCTCAGCTACCCAGAAGGCTGAGAGGGTAGAAGAATCACCTGAGCCTGGGAGGTCAAGGTGAGCTATGATCATACTGCTGCACTCCAGCCTGGTTGACAGAGTAAGACTTTGTCTCAAAAATAAAAAATAAAAATAGGCCAGGCATGAGTGGCTCATGCCTGTAGTTACAGCACTTTGGGAGGCTGAGGCAGGTGAATCACCTGAGGTCAAGAGTTTGAGACCAGCCTGGATAACGTGGTGAAACCCCATCTGTACTAAAAATGCAAAACTTCACCATGCATGGTGGCACGTCCCTGCAGTCGCAGCAGGCAGAGGCAGGAGAATTGCTTGAACTCAGCAGGTGGAGGTTGTAGTGAGCCGAGATAGAATCCCTGCATCCAACCTGGGTGACAGAGCAAGACTTTGTCTCAAAGATATATAAATAAATAAATATAAATAAATAAAAATTTTTAAAAGTCAAAGAATCTTAAAAATGCTTTCTCTCACAAAGAAGAACATCTACTTGACATAAGTAATCCTCTCTAACCTCAGCATTTGGTGGCTCTTCTGAAATGGATGGTCCATACTCATGGTGATCTGGTGCTAGAGATTCAGGGCAAGGAGCAAGATGTTCCCCAGTACTTGCCAAGCTCAGTGGTGCCCTTTCCCAGTCTCTAGAATTTGGGGTAGATTTATTCAAGATGGACACATTTGGTTCCACAAGGTGGACACCTTGGGGTTCACTAGGATGAGGGCACAGTTCACCAGGGCAGAACTTGAGCCCCCTATGACTTGGGGGTTGATGGTGGCAGAGAAGTCTCTGCTGGGTGTGTGGGAGGATCCCCCTGGAGGAGGGAGGAATCTGGTAAAAGTGGTAAAGATCCACTCATCTGGACCTGTGCTTCTTGCCTGTGATTTTCATGATCCATGGGGCTAAGCAGCTTCTGTGAGGTTGTAGTATTGCTGTAGTTTCCATGCAGGCAGTGGGGGGGACAAGGATTTGTGAAATACCTTCCCCTTAAGGTCTTGCAAAAAGAAAAACAAGAGAGTCTCAATACATGCACCAAGTCAAGGTGTTGATCACTTATTAAGGAATGACTGATTTTTTCTGTGACTCAGTTGACGAGTCAGATGTTGTGTCAAATTAAACACAGAAAGAGCCAAGCGTATAGGGTTACAACAGGATCCAACCTCATTTGATTCAGGCTCTCAAAGCCAGAAAACTCTGTTTCTGTTTCTTCTGATTTCTCCTCAGAAAGAGGAAACCACACACAGAGAATGACATATTCAGTTATGCCCCAAAGTTAATCTCATTTGGGAAAGCGGGTGAGGGTTTTATCCTTCCCTCTTGGGCATCTCTCAATTTTATTGCCATGGTTAATCAAGGTGAATTTCAATAGTGTCTGACCTGCAAATTAGTTTTCTGCTGTTTGCAATCAAGGATGAACAGGTCTACAGCTGCAGGAGACTTTAGAGACATCCCCATGCTTTACAAATTTCTCTCAGGAGAGTGGTAAGGTAGGGTGGCTATTGTCATCACAGGTTGGAAGACAAGACAGTCACAAATGTCAGAGAGTTTATTCTGATGGAAACTTCTCCTCAGGGTTGCATTATAATGGACATGAAGATGTCAGTTTTCTCCAGTTAATCTACAGATCCAGTGCATTCAAAATGCCAACCAGATTTTCCTGACAAGCTGATTATTAAATTCATATGGAAGTATAAAGGCTGAAAAATAGCTGAATAATTTTGCTGAAGGGTAAGGGGTGAACGCATTATTCCAAATATCATTATTTATAAACTCTAGTAATTTAACCACTAACAGAACAATGAAAGTGAGTAGGGGGCCTAGAAAAGACAGATGTGGAGATGCTGGAGGTGGCTGGACACGCCAGTGGGTAAAGGATTCCATCACTGGTGCTGTGACATTGGTTCCCCATGTGGAAAAAATGTAAAACTTGAACTCTATCTCAAATCATTCACAAATGTATATTCCAGATAGAATAAATATGAAAAGCAAAGTTTTAAAATTTTTTTAAAAAATGTGTTTTTAAGACAGAGACATGATAAGGACGGAATTTCTTGATCAAAATGTAAAAGCACAAGCCATAACCGTGTGATAATATGTTACCATTCAAACATTTGTTTAACGTATGCAGGGCAAAAACCAGTGCGAAGCTGAAGGACAAGTCTCAAATGAGTAGAAGATATTTACAGCGCATAAAAGCAACAGAAGATCATTATCTGTAACATATCAGACTCTCACAAAGTAATAAGTTAAAGACAGCACGATTAAAAACAAGCAGTATGTGACCAGGCCACTATTCAAATAAAAAGATGCCAAAACTTACTTGAATAGTGAGATGCAAATGAAAACAACAGATATCATTTTATACTCAAATTAGCAAAACGAACAAGACCGATAATATCAAGCATGAGTGAGGATATGGCCAAAGAACTTTTATGCAATGCTGATGGAAATGTAAATTGTTACAACTACTGTGGAGATAAATTGGGATATCCAATAAAAATATCTGTTATAAATGAAGATGCTGTGGCCCCAGAACTCCACTTCCAGGTTCATTGCTCAGCAGAAGCTTTGATGTTTAAGAGTGTTCACAGAAGCACAAATGACAGAAATTGGAAAATTATAATAATAATTGCAAATTAATATCTGATAATAGGGGGAACAAATAAATGAACACAATAAATGAACCAGATCCACAGGCATCAACACAGGTAAATCTCAAAAATACGTTGAATGAAATAAGCAAATTTTAAAAGTTCATTCACAATCTGACATTATTTATTAAAAAAGCACATGCAAGCAATGCCATATGTTACTCATTATTATGTATTATTTATAGATACATACTTATATAATAAGAGGATTACAATATAAAAAAAGCCTGAAGGCAGAACCCACAAATTTCAAGACAGAGTATGCAGTATGGAGGATGGAATGGGGGTGAAGAAGGGATCTCAATGCTAACATTTTATTGCTTTAAATAAAAGACTGAAGCAAATTTGGCAAAAGCTAAATTTACTAAATATGATAGATTTATTTAGCAATCTACTAATTTGCTAAATAAACTTGCAGCTAGTATATTGCTTCAGTGGTTTTCTTTATATTTGGCATAATTCATAATTCATGGGAGGAGGTAATTACATATTAAAAATATATATTCACTGGCCGATGCAGTGGCTCATGCCTGTAATCCCAGCACTTTGGGAGGCCAAGATGGGAGGATCACCTGAGGTCAGGAGTTTGAGACCAGCCTGACCAATATAGTGAAACCCCGTCTCTACTAAAAATACAAAAATTAGCCGGATGTGGGGGCGGACACCTGTGGTTCTGGATATGCAGAAGGCTGAGGCAGGAGAATTGCGTGAACGTGGGAAACGGAGGTTGCTGTGAGCTGAGACCATACCATTGCACTTCAGCCTGGGTGACAGAGTGAGACTCTGTCTCAAAACAAATAAATAAATAAAAATAAATAAATAATAAAAATATATATTCATAATTAATAGAATAACTTTATGTAATGAGTACTTGCTGTGTTCCAGGCAGTGTTTAAAGTATAGGCATGCCTCATTTTACTGAACTTTATTTTTTATTGTGCTGCACGGATGTTGCATTTTTAGCAAATTGAAAGTTTGTGGCAACCCTGCTTGGAGCAAATCTATCAATGCCATTTTTCAACAGCATGCGTTGACTTTGTGCCTCTGTGTCACCTTTTAATAATTCTTGCAATACTTCAAACTTTTTCATTATTACTGTATCTGTTCTGGTGACTGTGATCAGTTATTTTTGATGTTACTATTTTAATTGTTTCGGGGCACCATGAACCATGCCTGTGTAAGAGGGTGAACTTGATCCATAAATGTTGGGTGTGTTCTGACTGCTCCACGACCAGCCATTCTGTGTCTCCTTCTCCTTAGGCCCCCCTATCCCCTAAGCCACAACAATATTAAAATTAGGCCAATTAACAATCCTACAATGGCCTCTAAGCCTTCAAGGAAAAGGAAGAATTCCACATCTCTCACTTTAAATCAAAAGCTAGAAATGATTAAGTTTAGTGAAAAAGGGATGTTGAAATTGGAGACAGGCTGAAAGCTAGGCCTTTTGTGTCAAATAGTTAGCCAAGCTGACAATGCAGAGAAAAAGTTCTTGAAGGAAATTAGAAGTACTAATCTAGTGAACACATGAATGATAAGAAAACAAAATAGTCTTATTGCTGATATGGAGAGAGTTTTGGTGGTCTGGATAGATCAGAACAGCCACAAAATTCCCTTAAGTGAAAGCCTAATCCAGAGCAAAGTCCCAACTCTCTCAAATTTTAGGAAAGCTGAAGAGGTGAGGAAGCTGCAGAAGAAAAGTTTGAAGCTAGCAGAGGTTGGCTGGTTCAAGTGTTTAAGGGAAGATGCCATCTCCTTAACATCAAAATGCAATGTGAAGAAGCAGATGTTAATACAGAAGCTATGGGTGCTAATACAGAAGCTGCAGTGCAGCAAGTTACCCAGAAGATCTTTCTAAGATCGTTGACAAAGGTGGCTACACTAAACAATGGATTTTCAATGCAGACAAAACAGCCTTATGTTGGAAGACGCTACTAGGTCTTTCATAGCTAGAAAGAAGTCAATGCCTGGCTTCAAAGGACAGCCTGCCTCTCTTGTTAGGGGCTCACGCAGCTGGTGACTAAGTTGAAGCCAATGCTCATTTACCATCCTAAAAACACTGGGGCCCTTAAGAATTATGCTAAATCTACTCTGCTTAAACTCTGTAAATGGAATAGCAAAGCCCGGATGACAGCACATCTGTTTAGAGCACCGTTTACTGAATATTTAAAGCCCACTATCGAGACTCGCTCAGGAAAAAAAGATTCCTTTCAAAATATTACTGCTAACTGAAAATGTACCTGGTCACCAGAGAGGTCTGATGGAGATATACAGGGAGATTACTATTGTTTGCATGTCTGGTAAAACAACATTGATTTTACAGTCCATGGGCCAAGGAGTAATTTTGACTTTCAAGTCTTATAATTTAAGAAATACATTTTGTAAGGCTAGAGTTGCCATAGGTGATTCCTCTGATAGATCTGAGTGAAAACTTCTGGAAAGGATTCACCATTCTAGATGCAACAAACAGCACTTGTGATTCATGGGAGGTGGTAAAAGTATCAACATTAAGAAGAGTTTGGAAGAAGGTGATTCCAATTCTCGTGGATGAGATGGAGGTGGTCAGGACTTCAGAGGAGGAAGTAACTGCGGATATGGTGGAAATAGCAAGAGAACTAGAATTAGAAGTGGAGCCTGAAGACGTGGCTGAATTGCTGCAGTCTCATAATCACACTTGAACACATCTCTTCTTTTGAATGAGCAAAGAAAGTGGTTTCTTGAAATGGAATCTACTCCTGGTGAAGATGGTGTGAACGCTGTTGAAATTACATCAAAAGATGTAGAATGTTACATAAACTTAGTTGATAAAGAGTCATCAGGGTTTGAGAGGACTGACTCCAATTTTGAATGTCGTTCTACTGTAGGTAAAATGCTATCAAACAGCATCGCGTGCTACCAAGAAATCTTTTGTGAAAGGAAGAGTCAATTAATGTGGCAAGCTTTATTGTTGTTTTATTTTATGAAATTGGCACAGCCATGTCAAACTTCAGCAACCACCATTCTGATCAGTCAGCAGCCATGGACGTCGAGGCAAGGTACCCTCCACCAGCAAAAAAATTATGACTCACTGGAAGCTCAGGGGATTTTAGCATGTTTTTGATAATCAATTATTTTTTTATGAAGATAGGTACATTGTTTTTTTTCAGACATAATGTGTCTGTACATTTAGTAGACTGCCTTACGTTTAGTAGACTACATTTAGTAGACTACATAACTTTTATGTACACTGGGAAACCAAAAAATATATGTGACTGGCTTTATTGTGATTCGCTTTATTGTGGTGGTCTGGAACTGAACCTGAGGTATCTCTGAGGTTTGCTTGCACTGGAATTTCCAAGGTTAGTGAAACATCCTTTCTGCAACCTGAGTGGTGAGATTTAGGCTAGTCTCAAAAATAGCTAGAATGTAATGTAATAACAGTGATCATTAAGATATCAATGCCAGCAGCTACCACTGACCGAGTACTATGTGCCATGCACTCTGTGCATGCACTATTTTATTAACGTGCAAGTGTGAGATAGACATTATCATTGCGCTTGTTTTATATTCAAGGTTCAGAGAGGTTAATTCACTTGCTCAGGGTCACACAGGTAGCCCATATCTGCTACATGCCAGCCCTAATCACTGAGCCATCATGTCAGCTACCTTCTCTGACCCAGTTACCCCCTTCTCCTGTACCAGGCGTTGTATAGCTGGCTTTGAGTTATAGGTGCTTTTGAAAAGATCAACTTTCCTTTTTTTTTTTCAAATAATCCAATAACTTTGACTTTTTATTAACTGGCCTTCTCCCAAGTTTGTCATCAAACTCATGAAGCTTGCTGCTTCTCAAACTCTCAAGGCGTTGGAGTCAGGCCGCCTGGGGCGAATCCCAGCTTTCTGATTTATCAAATGTGGTGTGATTTCTAGGACGCCGTTGAGCCCTGCTAAAGGAGTCGCTAATACCCCGCCTCCTTCTGCCTAAGAAAGCAACAAGAAAAAGAACGCACAACTCCCGCTGGCGACTGCGAGGCCCTCAGCAGACGCGAGCTTTGTTCCTAGTTGTATTGTGGTGTGGAAGCAACATGGGGTCTTGTCCTGCGGGTACGCGTGAGTTAAGACCACACTGGGCGTCCTTTAGGCCCTGGAACGAGTTGGGGCATAGGCCGAGTCGGGGTGTTGCTGCTGCCTCAGAACCACCCAGAGTTGAACTGAAGACACTCAGGGGCCTCCAGAACTGAGAGCAGGCGGAGGCACTGTTTTTAACCCAGGGGTGGACCCCTAAACGGAACATTTTCCTTCCCTAGGTGAACGCCTTCAGAACTCTCTGAAAATCACAGTTTCACTTTTAGCAAGACCCCGCTGCGGCAGGGGGAAAGCCCCCACAAACCCAGCCCTCTCCAAAGGGAGTGTTCCGAGCCCCCTGCTTCCGGCGCCCTTCTGTTCCCCCCTGGCTAATTCCTTCACTCCAGCTCCTTCTGCCTTCTTTCTTCCTTTGCCTTTTCGAGCCCCGCTCCTCTCTGATTTTGAAGGGCTGGCACAGGCTTGGGCACTTCTTTCAGGTTCTGTATTTTCCGTCTGCCCTGTGGCTTCTCCTTCTGCAACTTCGAGCAACTCTATGCTTGGATTGCAGCTCCCAACAGTCCTGCCCTGACTTGCCCTCAGGCACAGGGCAGAGAGGAACCAGGGACTGTACCCAGGGTTTTGAGTTCCCCGCCATGTTTATAGCATAAACTCTCCTTTAGCTCTTGGGAAACAGTTTTAAAGTGCTGCAATCTTCTAACGCAAAATTGTATCAGTGCTGAAAATGTGTTTTCCACTTATACCCCAGCAGCGGGGGAGGTGGGGGGAAGATGACATCTGTTTCAAGTGAGAGTGACGATGACCTCAGAAAGCAATTTGATACCAGGTATTAAAAGCTATCAAAATGTTTATACCATATATTCAGTAATCCAATCTGGAACATTCCTCCAGTGGGTATAATCTTAGACTTGTCACAATAGAGTATGAACAGAGATGTTAAGTGTTAAAAGCAACGGAAATGTTCAGAAATAAAGGATGATTTAAGTAAACAATGAAATGCATTCGATATAATTTTAGGCATTAACATTATGATGTTTAGAATGACGAAAACCTTTGCAGGGACAAGGAAAACACAGACAGCATGCTTGATAGAAGCAGACATTCCACATGATTATAGCTATGCAAAATGTGAAAATGTCTTTAAAACATTAGAAGAAAATATATCAAGATGCGTTTCCCTCGCTGTTATTTCTAGTGTCTCATTTTTGCAGTGTATTTTACTGCAGTTATGTCACTTTTACAAATGGAAAGCTTAAAAATAACTCACTTCCCTTCCCAGAGAGCAAGGCTCAGTGCAAAGCCACACTCCACCCCGGAGACGGCCTTCAGCACTGGACTTTTTGGGGGCCAGAATCAAGCAGTATGTGTCACTTCTTGTCTCATATTGTCTGTGCCGCTTATTCGTATGTTGTCTCATAATTCTGCTGTTGTTCAATGTGTTTATATCTTTCATTACAACCATTTTTTTAAACTCTTTTTTAAAAATTGTGGCAAAACATACACATAACATAAATTTACCATTTCATCATTTCTAAGTATACACTCTGGTGGCATTAAGTATATGTATATTTTTGTGTAATCATTACCACCATGCAGCCACAGAACTTTTTCATCTTCCTAAACTAAAGCTCCGTACCCATTAAGCACCAACTCCCCATTCCTCCTCCCCCCAGTTCCAGGTAGCTGCTATGCTATTTTCAGTTTCTCTGACAAATTCAGAGATACCACTCTTGGTACCTCCTACAAGTAGAATCACACTGTATCTGCCTTTTTGCACAATCCTAATTTTTTTTTTTTGCACAATCTTTTTTTAAAACTTTAAAAAAAATTTAGTTACTTTTTTGAGACAGTCTTGGTCTGTCACCCAGGCTGGTGTTTGCAGTGGCATGATCATGGCTCACTGCACCCTTGACTTCCTGGGCTCAAGTGATCCTCACATCTCAGACTCCCAAGTAGCTGGGACTATAGCCACCCACCACGGTGCCAATTTTCTAATTTTTTGTAGAGATGGGGTCTCACTATGTTGCCCAGGCTGGTCTCAAACTCCTAGGCTCAAGGGATTCTCCCACTTCAGCCTTTCAAAGGGCTAAGATTACAGCGTGAGCCACCAGGCTTGGCCTGCACAATCATTTTAAAAAGCTCTCTGAGGATAAGGACGAAGGCTCTGATTCGTTTTCATTGTAAGCATAACGTTCATTTGCTCATTGATTTGATACCAACTGTGCAGGTACAACATGTGTGCCGGGCACTGTTCAAGGCAGGGGTTAAGCAATGCTCAAGAAACACATGTGGTCTCTCAAGGGGACGGTGTAGTGGGACAGAGATAACAAAGAAAAACACAGAGAAGGAAGAATGAGAGAGAGTGAGAAATGCTGTAAGTGCAGTGACAGAGACCATCACAAGGCCTCCTGGAGAGGCTGCATGTTTGTAGGATGAATGGGGAGTGGTCTTGGAGAAGACTGAGGAGGAGCCCTAGGGGGTCCAGGCAGAAAGAACAAGGGACAGAGCTGGAGGAGGGAAGGGCCTTTGTACAGTGTGTGCAGTGTGTGTGTGTGTGTGTGTGTGTGTGTGTGTGTGTGTGTGTATGTGCTGGGGGACATGCAGGGAGATGGCAGGCTTCAGCACTGGGGACAGCTGAAGTGCATTCTAGATGCAGCAGGGAGCTGGAGCAGGGACTCTCTTCTCCCTGCCCGGCCTGAGAGCAGGGAAGGAGGCCCTGGGCTGTGGCTGATTGCAGTCAACACTGAGGAACAAGTGCCAATGCTTTGTGCTGGGCACAACCTCTGCCACACTCTTTACCTATGCGACCTTCTGGGCCAGGTGCTGTGAGGTGCTCTATTTCTCAGATAGCAAGGCTGAGGATCAGATCAATGCTGCCTCGCACACAGCTGGAAGCCGCTAAATCAGCCCGAAATCACCACTTTGTTGTGCATCTTTGTGTAGGGCCGGGTGACTGTGTGTGCAGTGTCTGTTGTGCTGGACATACAGCAGGAAGGCAATTGTTACCTCTAATTTTTAGGAGGCCAAAGAACAGCAAGCCACATGTTCCAGGCCAAAGAGCAACTAAGGGAATGAAGAGTAAATCTGTGATTGAACGAATGAGCAGATGAAAAGAGAAAAAGCCGCCCCGCCACCACCACTGCCCGAGACAAACCCATAACCCATTCTCTTCCCAGGGTCCTTGGGCTAGGGGGCTTTTCATCACTGCCCTGGGTCCCTGGGTCGGGGAGAGAGAGGGAGGCCTTGCGGTGGAGGGGAGGGGAGGAGAGCTCACCATCAAAGGCGCAAAGAAGGCTCTAGTCCCCCCAGAGCTCACTCAGGGATGCTTTCTTGTGTTTCTGTCCCAAAGCCTCGTCTCAAAACTTGCTTACTAAAAATGCAGTGTTACATTCTGCTTTTCCTTTACTTCATTGCGTAAACATTCCCTGAATCTCTTATAGAATCTTTGGAACCACCGTTTTCAAGGTTTGAATAATTGTGTACCAAGTAAATGACCACAGCTTATTGAAACTCCTCTTTATAGTCAATCACTTAGGTTGTTCTGTTGTTATTTCTAGAACACATAACTAATGCTGTTAAATAATGAGGACAACACAGAGTAGTATTTCCTGAGGATGGATCTCTTGCATGGGTTCCAAAGCTCTGAGCAATTTCTGTGGGCTCTGGAGTTCCTCCACGGCTCCTAAGGCAGTTCTGGCACATGAGGAGGCTGGGGAAAAACAGGGGTGACAGGCACATCTGCTTTGGTAAGCAAACTTGTTGGTTCTGTCCCAAGCAGCTCGAGTGTCGGTGTGTGTGGGGGGGGTGTGCTGTTGGGGTTGGAGAAGGGCTGCCTACATAACGTCCCCCACATAAAGAGGGCAGGTGTGCAGGTGGCCCCAGGGATGGCAGCAGCTCTGCCTGACTCCCCCTCTACTGGGGGGCTGTGGGGTTTGTGGGAGTGGAGAGTGCGGATCAGCCTCTTCCAGGGTCCCCCAACCCCTACTTGGCCATTCCCTTTGAGTTCCCTGGGAAAGAGTCCTGACTTCAGAGGATCCTTTGCCCATTTAATCTGACCCCATTTGAATCCCCAACGGTCGCAGCGAACCCCAGGCACGCAGACAGAGGCTTGTGGCTGGCTTGCGGTCGCTGTGATCACGCTGGAGACAGACAACGGCTGCCCTGGCAGGCAGCACCCGGACACCTCTCAGATTGGAAAGACTGAGCCAAGTGGATGTCCTGGAGCTCCAGCAGGCTCAGGCTCTTATGGGTGATAACTGCACCAGATGCCTCTCGGAAGAAGCCAACGGAAAGCATATGCAGCGGCAGCAAGAGCAAAGATAAGTGCTGGGACCCATTCTTCGCTGCCACCGCCAAGTCTGAATGGCAGGCTACAAGGGAGGCCTGGGAGCCCCTCAGGAAGGGCCCCTGCTGGTACCTCACTTCCTACCTGTCCACTCCACTTTTTATTGCCCTGCCTGACTGTATCAGGCTGCGTGCTCAGCATGGTGTCAGCTGCTCCAAAGACACACCTGAAGAGCACCAGGAGGAGACAGGGGCACCATTCAGACATGAACGGGAGCTCCTACCTGAATGTGCAGACCTCCGCCACTGGAGCTCTCAGAGAAAAACATCCATGACAGCCTCCCTGAGCCTTGAAACACTTGCAAACCAAGCAGGCTCAGGTGCCCTAGTATGCAGGAGGTTTTTTAGAAAGTGTCATTTATCTCCTTATTTCAACCCTGAAGAAAAAAAAAAAAAAAAGAAAGAGTCATTTATCTTATATTGATGTACCTTTGAAAGCCTGGGAGGAAGTGTGGTCTTGTGGGGAGCTCTGTTCAGGCAGCATGAGAGTCTGTATTGTCTTCCTAGCTCTGCCCCGGTTGTCAGAGGAGTCCATCTGGGCCACAGGGGTGAAGGGACTGTCACCCTTGCCCCTTGTTTAGCCAGTGACACCTCCTGAGTTGTGTTTGTGCAGCAATAATGCCCATGAGCTCCTCTCAACAATCAAAAAAAAAACAAAACAAAAAACAGAGAGCCACTCTGTAACAGTGGCTTTCTTGCAAATGGAATATTCTGAGACTCTGTGACGTGTGCAGTCGGTAAGTGAGAAGGAAACAGGAACCACCGATCGATTCTGACCATGTAGAAAGCAGTGGAGGTCTGGGGCCAGGAGAACATCAACAGACCTACGGAAGAGGAGGTGACCCAGCAAGGGTGGCCATGGACTTGGGTGAATCACGTGAGCTCTGTCTCTTGGAAAGAACCCTAACGACCATCTCAATCCTCCCTGCATAGATAACTTACTGTGCCGCTGCTGGGTGTGAAGCGTGGCAACTAAAAACATTCACTTCATTTTTAAAAAGTAGAGCAGCTTCAAGGTTATTCTTGTAGAAGACAGTGTCACTGTCCCCCATGTGCATTGTGGAAGGTTTCCTTAGCAGGATTGAAAGGGGTGGCATTATAGTGGGCACTGGAATTGGCTGTGATTCACATATGTGGACGTGACTGTGGATTTTTGTTAGTTTTTGAGACAGAGTCTCACTCTGTCTGCCCAGGCTAAAGTGCAGTGGCACGATCTTGGCTCACTGCTACCTCCACCTCTTAGGTTCAAGCAATTCTCCTGCCTCAGTCTCCCGAGTAGCTGGGATTATAGGTGCCACCACCACACCTGGCTAATTTTTGTATTTTTAGTAGAGATGGAGTTTCACCATGTTGGTCAGGCTGGTCTCCAACTCCTGACCGAAGGTGATCCACCCGCCTCAGCCTCCCAGAGTGTGAGGATTACAGGCATGAGCCACCGTGCCCAGCCAACTGTGGATTTTGTGGCAGCAAAAAGTTCATCTTGGTATATCATCTAAGACTGTGGTCAAGTGTAAGCCATTGAGTAGATCTGCTTTTGAGTGATTCTTGGAAGCTTGCAGGGACTTATTTTGAGGAAAAAAAAAAAACCCAAAGAACTTTCTGGTAGAGTTAAACATGAATTGGCTTGCCCTGAGAGTTCAGGTTCTATATCACAGGAGGCAGTTAAATGTGAGTTGGGGGCCTGGTGTGGTGGCTAATGCCTGTGATCCCAACGTAGTAGGCTGAGGTGGGTAGATTGCTTGAGCCCAGATCAAGCGCAGCCTGGCCAACGTGGTGAAACCCCATCTCTACAGAAATGCAAAAAATTAGCCAGGCATGGTGACACGTGCCTGTGGTCCCAGCTACTTAAGAGGCTGAGGTGGGAGGATCACTGGAGCCCAGGAGGCAGAGGTTGCAGGGAGCTGAGATGGTACCACTGCACTACAGCCTGGGTG
Source organism: Ateles fusciceps (assembly GCA_036589455.1). Taxonomy (NCBI): domain Eukaryota; kingdom Metazoa; phylum Chordata; class Mammalia; order Primates; family Atelidae; genus Ateles; species Ateles fusciceps. Next base: position 930,951 of record JAZHEH010000053.1, on the reverse strand, counting down.
ACAGAGTGAGACATTGTCTCAAAAAAAAAAAAAAACACCAAAAACATGGGGTAGACAAATATGGGGCAGGATTGCTGTAAAGGGTGTTCACGTTTTATTTTAGAAGCTGAATTAGGTAGACTTTAAATTCTTTTTGCAACATAGAGATCTACAGCTCTGGACTAATGGATCAGATTTTGCTAGTTACAAAGGTTTTGGAATTTTAATTGCAGTTTGCAGCTGTTTCACCCACAACAAAAGTAGAGGAAGAACTCATAGGTAGCTTATATGCAGTGATCATGAACTCTGGGGCTTTAGAAATGAGACGAGGAAAGCTTGTGCAGGACCTGAAGTTGACCTGCCGTGGCTCTTGTTCCCATGTGTTGGGGGATGGAGGAAGAACATCTCACCAGGTATCAGTGGGTGGTTTACACTATTTGAGTAAAGTCCTATCCCCATAGTGTTGCTTTCCTGCCTGGTGACTTGACTGAGTTTAGGCTTAGTGACCTGCTTGTAAAATGGCAAGAATATATATGTGCATAAGCGGTTAATTGAGATAATGCAGGTAAATGGTACAGCACCAAACGCGTAACAAATGCTTAATAAATGAAGATGGTGGCCAGCAAGTGGGGGTGAATATCAGTAAACAACATGTAAAGATATAGATCATCTGGTCACTTTAAACTTTTAGTGAGATCAAATGCGGGCAGAACTTCTCTAAAAATAACCGGAATTGTGTGTGTGTGTGTGTGTGTGTGTGTGTGTGTGTGTGTGCCCACAAAGAAGGTTTTAACATAGATATATAAAGTAGATAATCTCATTTATATTTTGGAAAATTTTAATTTTTAAAAATGTTTGTTGTTTGATGATGACGATTTGTTTCCCTTTTAGAGGAGGTTTTCTGACTTTAGGAGATGCTGTTGACAGTCCACTTCTCCAGTTAAGAGAATTTTTGAATGGCTCTGGCCACTGAGGAGTGAAACCCTTGGAGCAGCTGGAGATGGCCAGCCTGTGATATTCAGATCCAATGTGTAAGTGTGAAGTTCTGTGCAACTAGGTTTTAAATAGGTACGGCCTAAAAAAACCCATAATTTTCTTTTTTTTTTTTTTTTTTTTTTTTTTTTCCTCCCCGGGCCCCCTTCCGCCGCCCCCCCCCCCCCCCCCCCCCCCCCCCCCCCGCGGCCCCCCCCCCCCGCCCCCCGGGGGGGGGGGGCGCGCCCCCCCCCCCTTTATTATTAAAATCATGCACTTTTTAAAGGAAAAATCTAAGAAGCACAGAAAAGCAAAGAGAAGAGGAAAATAAAGTATTCATATAGGCCTCCTCCAAAGATGCAACCAGTAACGTCTGCTTTATCATCTTCTGGATTCCTTCACTCTCTTAAAAATGGGGCCCTACTCTAGTTGCTTTAATAACACTGCATAACTTTAAAAAACAGTAATTTGCTTCTTGTCATTATATTTTCTCCATATATACATATACACTCTTTTTTTTTATTTCAAAATGCAGATTGCATTGTTGTTTCATCTGGCTGCTTCCATACTCAGGTGGAAGTACCCCACAGGCATGAGTAAGACGATAAAGATCACTTGGAATCTGTCCCCACCAAATCCTGTCACAATCAGAGTTAATATTTTGGCATGTGCTCTTTCTGAATATTTTGTTTACTGTGGATTCCTAATTAGGGAAAAGGGAGTCAGGCTGGTGGGAGCAAGGGAAAGCAAAAGAGAAAGCAGATAAGCAGCAAGTCTACCTTTCTTCATGGTTCGGGACACACAGCCCTCCCGAGCAAGTAACTCTTGCCAGACACTGCAATCTTGGTGTTATCAATATTACACAAAGCCTTCTTCAGCCGACAGCATGAACACTACCCTGTTATATCTCCAGCAAGCCTTTGTCTCCTTGCAGTCAGTTTCTCTCTGCTGCCTGTCATTGTCCCTCTGGCAATGTCTTTTCCTAATAGATCCTCTGCCTTCCTTTACCTGCAACTGTCTCGGTAAATCTTTTACCCGCACACCACCGGCTGTCATTCCCCCGTGACATTTAACACATGTTTTTCACACACAGATAATTTCTGTCCTCTTCTGCCCAGGACTGGGTTCATAAAATATCTAACGTTTGATAATCTGCTTTTTAAATTTAATAATGCATTTTGAATATCTTTCCACTTATTAAACATTCTTGCACAGCATTATTTTAATGTCATTTATTACTTGGTATGGATGTATTCTCATTTATTTCACTGGTAGATATTTACGTTTTTTAGCTTTTTTTTTTTTTTTTTTTTTTTTTTTGTGAGACAAAGTCTCGCTCTGGCCCCAAGGCTGGAGAGCAGTGGTACAGTCGTGGCACACTGCAGCTTCAACCTCCTGGGCTCAAGTGATCCTCCCACCTCAGGCTCCTACAGTGCTGTTATTATAGTCATGAGCCACAGGACCCAACTGGTTTTTAGCATGTTTTCAATATGCTCACAATACTGTGATACATGTCTTTGCCACTAATAATTCTTGTGCGGTTGGGTGTGATGGCTCACACCTGTAATCCCAGCATTTTGGTGGATCACCTAAAGTCAGCAGTTCAAGATCAGCCTCCCCAACATGGCAAAACCCCGTCTCTATTAAAAATACAAAATTTAGCCAGGTATGGTAGCACCTGCTGTAATCCCAGCTACTCAGGAGGCTGAGGCATGAGAATTACTTGAACCTGGGAGGCGGAAGTTTCAGTGAGCCGAGATTGTGCCACTGCACTCCAGCCTGGAGGATAAAGTGAAACTGTTTCAAAAATATATATATATTATTATTATTGTGCATAGCCATAATAGTATTTTCATGATATATTCATAGAAGTGAAGTTGCTGGATCAAAAAAAAAAAAAAATACACAAGATTGAGGCTCTAGATATATATTGCCAAGTTGCCCTTCAGAATGGTGGCACCAGCCTGGACTCCTAGCAATGGATTAGGAATGGGCCCATTTATCCACACTCCCATCCACCTGAAATGTTATGGTACAATCCGGTAAAATCCATTAAAAAAATGCATTTCTTTTGTTTATTATTTGAATAACTCCATTTCTTTTATTATTTTAATAAATCTCTATTAGAAACCAGTTTGCATTTAATTTTTATTAGATTTTATTATTAATTAAATAACTAAATTTCTGGTTTCTTTTTTTCTGTCTTTTTAAGAAACATTCATTTATTGAAATCATTTAGAATTTCTTTTGGTGTCAGATATGAAGGGCTAAAACTCCATTTTTTTCAAGTTAACCAATTGTGTCAGCAGTCTTTATTATATAATCTATTCTTTTGTTTCTTTGTTTTGAGATGGAATCTCACTCTGCCGCCCAGGCTGGAGTGCCGTGGTGCAATCTTGGCTCACTGCAACCACCGCCTCCGAGTTCAAGCAATTCTCCTGCCTCAGCCTCCCAAGTAGCTGGGATTACAGGAACCCACCATCATGCCCGGCTAATTTTTGTAGTTTTGTAGAGATGTGGTTTCACCATGTTGGCCAGGCTGGTCTTGAACCTCTGACTTCAGGCCTTGGCTCAGCCTCCCAAAGTGTTGGGATTACAGGTGTGAGCCACTGCACCTGACCTATATAATATATTCTTTCCCCATGTATGTGAATGCACATTTGTCATGTAAGCCAAATGTTCAAATGGGAGTCTATTCATGCATCACTTGAATTTTTGAAATCAGCAATTTAAAATTGATCAGTAAATATCTAGGAGCTGATAATCCCATGAGGAGAGAGAAACTTTTGCCTTTGACAAAGGAAATATTTTCCTTCTGATTCTAAAAGAATAGGTGAGTTGCATTCCCCTATCTCTGCAATTTTTCCCTCTGCTAGCACCGAAGATGGGGAAATGAGACATCCTGGTGAAACAGTCAGGAATCCAGAAGCCAGAACACAGCCAACTGGTAATGAAGCTGTGGGATCACTTAAGCTCCCCTGCCCCAGAGAGACACGAGTGGTCAAAGTAGAAACTGAAGATCAGCCTCAGAGACTCCCAGACTGAGGAGTCAGCCTAATTTCCTGATAAGAAATTAAAGACTAGGGGCTGGGGGAGTGAGAAAAGTATTATTCTCAAACTTTTAGGAAAAAAACCAAAACAAAACAAAACAGTGAAAAGAATGATCAGTAAGTCGGTAACTTCGTCGTGCCTGTGCTTGCAATGCCATTCTTTTAACAGTAGGAATTAGCCATTGTAATAACAAATTCCACTGCTGTAAGGAAGGTGTAAGTGAGTGGGAAAGGATCCTAATTGTGCTGTCTCATCCGAGCAGCCTGAGTGTTCACAGCATGCAGCCACAGCCAGAGCAGCACACTCTATCTGGGGTGGTGAATTGTCATTTTAGGCAAATATTAGAGGAGAAAATAAATTACCTTGATTAATTATAAAACTAAAAATAGTAAGAGAAGGCCAGGTGCGGTGGCTCACGCCTGAACTTTGCAAGGCCGAGGTGGGCGGATCACCTGAGTTTGGGAGTTTGAGACCAGCCTGGCCAACATGGTGAAACCCCGTCTCTACTAAAAATACATAATTAGCTGGGCGTGGTGGCAGGTGCCTGTAATCCCAGCTACTCTGTAGGCTGAGGCGGGAGAACCGCTTGAACCCAGGAGGCAGAGGTTGCAGTAAGCAGAGATCAAGCCACTGTACTCCAGCCTGGGAGACAGAGTGAGATTTGATCTCAAAAAATTAAAAAAAAAAAAAAAAAAGAGGAGATGTCATATCAAATAAGACGAAGGGCACAGTCACATGAGGTTTTCATGCAGCACCAAATAACTTGCTTGAGTGGGGGAGGAAATGCCGGCACTGTCAGGCTGCGAGCCACTCCGAGGCCCACTTTTCCTGCCCCCACCCTCCCTTCTGTTGTTGGTTTGTCCCCCATTTTACTGCTCCCGGTGTGTGTTGAGGTTTGTAAGCTGCCTCAAATCCTTTTTGGGTATTAGGTAATGCAAGAATAAATAAAAACATTGATTCTTAGGAGCTTTGCAATGTATTATAAAATTGAATTTTAACAGACAAGTTAATACAAATAAAAAGAGGAAAACTTTTGTTTTGATCTCTTTTTATTTAAATGAAATTAATCACTTTTTCAGGGGGAAAGTTTTTGTTTTAACACTCATGCCCAGGGCTGGCCATTGGGTGTGTCTTGCTGCAGCCTCCTCACACGGTCACAGGCACAGGCACATAGCCACAGACATGAAGATGCTTTCCTGTGTTACGAAAAAGGATAGTTTAAGTACTTCTTTGCACCCTGCTTTTCCTCCTTAATAGTAACTCTGGCACTGTTACCAACTTAATCTATCTTTTTTTTTTTTTTTTATTTTGAGATGGAGTCTCACTCTGTTGCCCAGGCTGGAGTGCAGTGGTGTGATCTCGGCTCACTGCAACCTCTGCCTCCCAGATTCAAGTGATTCTCCTGCCTCAGCCTCCTGAGTAGCTGAGACTACAGGCATGGACTACCATGCTCGACTAATTTTTGTGTTTTTAGTAGAGACAGCATTTTGCCATGTTGGCCAGACTAGTCTCAAACTCCTGACCTCAAGTGATCGCCTGTCTTGGCCTCCCAAAGTGCTGGGATTACAGGTGTGAGCCACTGTGCCTGGCCAAATCTTTCTTTTTAAGTCATTCTTTCAATGGCTACATGATATTTTTGGGTGTAGAGACAACTTATTGAATGATTCCCTATTGCTTAACTTGAGGTTGCTTCCCATTTTTATTTTGCCCAAACAATATTAATAGAATCACCTTTGTATATTTATTTTGATGCAGTGATGCTTCTACTTTCCCAGGGACCTATTCCCAGGAGTGCTGAGTGACAGTGCCTGACTCATATTAAACGCTACTAGATGGTGCCCACCTGTTTTCCACAAAGCCATAGCGCTTATCACAGCATCAGCAACACCTGCGTGCCCTTGGCCACAGGCTTTCCAGCAGTGAGCAGCACCACTGTTTTACATTTTCACTCACTCAGTGACATTTGTATGCGAATGACAGATTATTATTTTTCTGAAAAATGTATGCTTAACCATGCCAGGGTCATAACTCATGCTATGAAAAAGATTTTGGTGTAGAGGTCATGGCAGAAGAAATGAGAACATGTGAATCAACCTTCCTCTCTTAGATGCAGACACACACAAAGGTCTTAATTGAGCTCGGATATTAAAAGCAGTGTGGGGGAGAGGGTGGGGAGGTTTGAAGTTAACATCAGCAGCGTCTGACCAGGCTCAAACATGGGACAGCTATCCATTGAAGAGCCCTGTATGTCACAATCACCAGGAATAATTTATATGACAAACGTTCCCCTGCACCCTCCCCACCAAATTGCCTGCCACACACAGAAGCACACACAGGCGCACTCTGAAATTACGCAGAGTATTTCAGGCCAACAGTGTTACTCCCCTCTCCCATTGATAAGCTCCTTTCTGTGCTGGGTGGGGCTGGCAGACTTCCTGATGGAGGAAGATGGAACTGCCAGAGTGAGCACTGGCTCCGGTCTGAGCCCCGTAAGCCTTTCTTCTCTCCTCCTTCACCCCCCACACCACAAGACAGGCCATCAGACATGGCTTTCTGAGTTTCTAGGGAGCTGGGCTTTGAGCAGCGTCCGCAAAAGAACTTCAGCCAAAGCCTGCTTGTCTTGGGGAAGCCGCCCTGCCTCCCCTGTTCCCAAACCAGAGGCATCAGTGTGGCTGAAGGGTAGGTACTTGGATAGAAGGGGGGACGACCCAAACTCCATCTTCTGCCCTGCCCCAGCTAAAGCCTGGCGATCTGAAGTCAGGCCCACCTTTTGTGCTGATCGTGTTTACTGTTGCTCTCCCCTCCCCATGTCTCCCCAAACTTGGCTGGGGCTGAAGTGAGGGCGAAGGGGTGGGGGTCACGGCCTCCCTTCTGCCTGGCCTGATCCTGCCCAGACAGCAAGCCTAGCCCAGCAGGCAGCTTCAGGCTCGCAGGATGCTGAAGGGGCACTGGGGAGGGGTGTGTGGGGAAGGGGGGCCTCCACCCCACTGCCAGCAACACCTCACATCTTCCCCTCGTAACTTTACCCTCACCTAACCGCAGAGACCTCCACAAAATCTGTGAGAGGCTGTGAACTCCACTCCCAGCCAAACATAACTTTTTGTGAGAAGGCAATCCATGCCCTCTGCTTGCGTTGGCATCACCCCGGGTCTTTCTTTGGTCTGTCCGGGGCTGGCATGAGGTTGCAGCCAGTGAGGCACTGAGGCCACTCACTCTCAGAGCCATGCAAGTGCCAGCCCTGGGTCTGTGTCCCCACCATAAGAATGAAACCCTGTGGGGTTAGGGACAGCTTCTGCATCAAATCATCAGTGCTTAAAAGACGTGCCTGATTGAGACCTGAGTTATAGATGCTCAGTGCCGCAAAGAAAAACTAGCACTGAGACAAAGGATCTTTCAGCAATGCAATTTTTACTTCCCGGGCTACAAGAAGGGTATCCTCACTAGCCATTGTGCCACGAGAGCACAATGAACAAAGGAAAACACACAAATTTATCCCTTATGCATTTGGGGTCGTCCTTACTGTTGTGTTTGATCTCCGCTGGCTGGAGCCAGACCTCACAATTTAAACTAAAACCCAACTGGCTAATAACTTAAAATTTTTCTGAACAGGTAAAAGCAATGGAGAGCTGGGACATGCCTGTGAGCACGTCCAGCACAGATACCTTGGTTAAAGTACAAGGACATAGAATGTATTATGTGCCTGTAAGCATGGCATGTTTAACAGCTACATAGGATAGAGCTTAACAAAATTATTAGCACACTTATTCTTTAACGAGAAGGGAAACTTTTCTACTTCCCACAGTTCTCTAAGGGGCTTGTCCATCATATTTGGCAGAGTAAACATCCCGAGTTGTCCTCACGGCCTGGGGGGAGCACAGAGAGTTGGTGGGCGCGCGGAGGAGACAGCAGGGGAGGTGCTGGGAGGGGCAGCGGAGAGGGAGGGCTGTGCTTCCAGCCTGTGGGGGCCTAAGGACCTCCTGTCTGAGCCTTTTGCTTTGTTCATTCATTTCAGTTTGGGCCTCAGGCCTAGAAGTGACTTGTACAGGTGGTAGGAAAGAGCCAGAGGACCCCCACAAACACTGGCCCTGGGTGGTAGGCAGGGAACTGAGACCTAGAGGATGTGAGCAAGACTGCAAGCCCTGGGGGCCCAACTGTGTCTATCCTGGCCATGCCGCACCCCTAGTCCCAGCACAGGGTTGGCTGGGCACACAGAAGTTTCCCCAAATAGATATATTTGAACTGGCATCAAGAGACTTAAGGGATTGGGCACAGTGGCTCACGCCTGTAATCCCAACACTTTGGGAGGCCAAGGTAGGAGGATCACTTGAGCTCAGGAGTTTGAGACCAGCCTGGGCAACATAGTGAGACCTCATCTCTACTAAAAATAAAAAAAAAATTAGCCGGGTGTGCTGGTGCGCACCTGTAGTCCCAGCTACTCACTTCAGTCAGGGAGGTCAAGGCTGCAGTGAGCCATGATGGTGCCACTGCACAGTAGCCTGGGCAACAGAGTAAAACACACACACACACACACACACACACACACACACACACACACGGAAGAGGAGAATTGAATGCAGAGTTGTAGGTATTAGTTCAGTCATAAATAGGGACAGGAGTGGAAATAGTCTACAATTAAAAATGCATGAAAAGGCCAGGCACTGTGGCCCATTCATGTAATCCCAACACTTTGGGAGGCCAAGGCAGATGGATTGCTTGAGCCCAGGAGTTCAAGACCAGCCTGGGTGACATAGGGAAACCCCATCTCTACCAGGAATTTAAAAAATTAGCCAGGTGTGGTAGTGCATGCCCGTAGTCCCAGATACTCAGGAGGCTGAGGTGGGAGGATTGCTTGAGCCTCGGAGACAGAGGTTGCAGTAAGCCATGGGTGTGCCACTGCACTCCAGCCTGGATGACAGAGGAAGACCCTGTCTCAAAAAAAAAAAAAAAAAAAAAAAAAAAGCCTGGCCAGGCGCGGTGGCTTATGCCTGTAATCCCAGTACTTTGGAAGGCCGAGGTGGGTGGATCACGAGGTCAGGACTTTGAGACCAGCCTGGCCAACATTGTGAAACCTTGCCTCTACTAAAAATACAAAAGATTAACTGGGCATGGTGGTGCAAGCCTGTAATCCCAGCAACTTAGGAGGCTGAGGCAGGAGAATCACTTGAAGCTGGGAGGCGGAGGTTGCAGGGAGCCGAGATCGCACCGCTACACGCCAGCCTGGGTGACAGTGCAAGACTCCATTTAAAAAAAAAAAATTTACAAATAGAAATGGACATGGTTTCCTTTTAAATTTAGAAGCCTAAGCAAAGCTCCTAAAAGGGTACTCGAAGGTGAAAGGCAGTAAACTAATGGGAAAAACAGGATCCGGGAGGGCCAACAGTACTGTGCTGGATGTAAGTGCCTTTTTCAGCGCCTCTGCTTTCAGCTTTACAGGAATCACACGTGTCATGCATATTTCTGTGAATCTCAAACCAACGCAGGGTTTCCTTCTGTTTTAGTCGATGCACTGAGTTATGTAGCTGGGAGGACTCCAGGAACCAGTGACTCACCGTCCCTGGAGTGTCAGTGACGCATTGAAGGAGGTTTCCCAAGAAGTGACAGAGGAAATATCCTTCACCCTCCACAACCTTGGAAGGCCTCTGAAGACGGTGCTCTTTCTGTCTTTCCCTTTGACTGGGTGGTAGATTCAGATCAGCTTTGCAGCCCACGTGGGGTCGGGGATCACTTTCTGAAAACAAGTTGCCCACTTCCTACAGACAGAGACACAAGCTGTGGGGTGGGGGCGGAGGTGGGGGATGAGTAAGGATGAAAGGAAGCGGGTGGTGTAGGAGCCCCCCTTCTTCCTTTGAACAGGCCTGGGTGGGCTCCACACCTGCAGGTGGCTTCCCACTGAGAGGAGTGCAGGGCAGGGGATGGTGGGGGGATACCAGTGCTGCTCCCAGACCCATTAAGGCCCACAGAAAAACACAGAAAGGGGAACTATTATAGATATTCTCCTTCAGGGCAGAGAACCCAGGCTCACCTAAGGTTGCTGGAGCGAAGACCACCCCTGCCGCTAGCCCAGCCCCATGCGAACTCCCAGACAAGTAAATGCAATTGCAAATGTAGCTCGCCCAAAGTCTACAGCTAGTAAAGACCCAGGCTGTGCTGTCTGGCCACCTCCGACCTGCCTCACTGTGATTTCCATGGTTCAGATTTTTTAAATTTATGAATAAATCTTTCATTTGTGGATATTTTTGTTGATTCCAATTTCTTACTATAATAATGGCCAAAGGTTCTTTTTTCCAAACTTTGAATTGCTTTTTCCCCTGACTACAAAAGTAATACATAATGTAAAAATTCACACAAGGAACAGTACAAAGCAGAAGTGGAAATTCCCCAAAGTAACTGCCATTAACAGCTAGGAGTAAATCCTTATAGACCTTTTCCCGTACATATAAAAACAAATATACCCGGAGGCCTTGATTTACTATAAGAGAAAAAATATCAAATCTGCAGAACAATATTAGAAGATTTAATTTTCCATATTCTCTATTTTATGTATTATATTCTCAATATTTAAATTTTATGTTTTAAAAAATATAGGAAGAAAAAAGAACAAGAAACTTTTTTTTTTTTTTTGAAACAAGGTCTTGCTCTGTTGCCCAGGCTGGAGTGCAGTGGTGCAATCACAGCTCTCTGCAGTCTCAAACTCCCAGGCTCAGGAGATCCTCCCACCTCATCCTCGCTAATAGCTGGGATTACAAGCAAACATCATTGTGCCCAGTAAAATTTTAAAAATTTTTGTAGAGACGAGGTCTCGCTATGCTGCCCAAGCTGCTCTCAAACTCCTGAGCTCAAGTGATCATTCTGTGTTGGCTTCGCAAACAGCTGGGATTACAGGTGTGAGCTGTACTCCTGTGTGTTGGCTGAAGAAACTTCCAAATACCAATCTTACACATTTCTACAATTTTCTGTACTTGGATTTTTAAAAATCTCTTTGTTGAAGTATACAACTATATCCATAGTTATAAAGTCAGCCTATCCGAGTGTACAACGTGATGACTTTTTCTAATGAAACACACTCATGTAAGTAACTACCAGATTGAGAGGCAGAAAAGCTGACCTTCAAACTTCATGCTCCCTCCCAGTGAGCACCACTGGACCAAGGGTAACTGTATCCTGACTTCTAACAACATATATTTGTTTTGCTTGTTTTCTTCTGTGCTTGAATTTTAACAGTGACCACTTATTGCACCATGTGTTGTATTGAGAATAATCTATACAGACATTTAAAAAATATATGCATGTCCTAACCATCATTTGCTATCAGCACATATGGATCTAGCTTATCCCTTAGCAGCTGTCTAAACCTCCTTATTAGACTGTATCTCAATTTTTCTGACCAGTCCCTTTTGATGGACATTAGGATTAATTCCTATTTTTAGCTAGTAAGCAGCACTAGAAGGAACAATCTGAGGCGTATTTCTTCGTGCATGCCACTTTTTGATGTGTTTCTTTCAGATAAATGCCGAGTGGAATTGCTAGTCAAAAGATGGCTGGATGGGGTTTTGGGGGTATATTTCATCATAACGACCCTATAGAAGGTGGTAGCAGGTTTGTTCCTTCTTCAAAACAAAAGTCAGGTGCTGGGTGCAGACCTTCTCACCGCAGCCCCCACCATTGGCAGCCCAGCCTGCTCTAGCTCCTTGGGTAGCCGGAGCTGAGCCCGCCTCGGCAGGTGGCTGCTGCACAGAAAACAGACGGAGGAGCACAAACCACCCCTGCCCCGAGCCCAGCCCCATGAGAACTTGCAAACAAATGCATGCAATTGCAAATATAGCAGCAGGGAGATAGTCAAATATCAAAGCCTGCAGTGGGACAAGGGGCCTTGCGGCCTGTTCTTACTTCCGCTGAGCACTGGGTGTGAGCCTTCAAGGAGGGCAGACCGTGTGCACTGCAGGCCTTAGTCTCTTATTTATGTGTGATGACCCAGGTAAGGAGCCCACCTGAAACATGAACCCTAGAGGACTCTGGTCCAGCTGACCCCAACCCTTTCCCCCTCAGCCTTGGAAGGCAGCCTGTCCTTTGTCCTCAGAGCAGATGGCAGAGCGAGGCAGGAGAATAGGGTCTGGAGGAGGGAATCTAAGGCCAGTTCACGCTGAATCAAGGAGAAACACCAACATCTGGGGGCAGGGAATCTGGGGCCAATTTGTGTTGACTTCCCAAAGCTGGATCAAAAGGAAAATACCCAGGTCTGGGGGCAGGGCATCTAAGGCCAATTAATGCAAATATCCTAAAGCTAAACCAAAAAGAAAACCCTATCTCCCCCACACTGAGTAACCAAGGATAAAAGGCTACTCTCCCTACAACCCTCCCCCTTCCACCGCATCTCAGATGGAAGGGAGACTGCCCTGGATTGACCACAGGCCAAGCACGGGGCTATCCCCCTCATCCGCATAGGGCATCAATTCAGCCTTTAATTAGCCACGGACCAAATCCTTCATCCAGATAAGGGGTAGCCGACAGGGGCCACGAAAGGGGTACTTAAAACCCAGAAAACTTTGCAATTGGGCCCTTGGGCCACCTTCTAGGGCCCACTCCCACCCTGTGGGTGCTTTCTTGCTTTAACTTCTGCTTTTATTCCTTTATTGCTTTGTGCGTTTTGTCCAGTTCTTTGTTCAAAACGCCAAGGACCTGGACAACTTACACTCCAGGCCCTCCTTCTATGCCTTTCTGACTCCACCCACCATACCTCGTTCTGCTGCGACTGTACCCCAGATGCCAGGAGATAGCCACACTGCCACCTCCCCAAAGTTGTCTTTCCTCTCCTGTTTTTTTGTAACATGTCTTACATTCTGTGGCTGTCACAGGTTTCTGAACATGCCCTTCTTTGAGCTGGTCGGGAAAAGCAGGTGGGGCTGGATTCTCCTTGGACCTGGATGTGGTGCTTCTGTTAAAGCAGTGTTTTATGGTGCGACAGCTCCTATGCTGCTAAAGCTCAGGTAGGGGGTGGCTGAGATGGGTCCCAGACACTTTTCAAACCCAGGAGCGAGGTCCTGCTCTCCATTCTCCACTCCTGCTCAGCACTTTCTCCTTGCATTTTCCTTCTCCAACTGTCAAGGCTAAGAATCGATAAGAAAATGAATGGACATGTGACAGAACCCCTGATGCCTCCTACCTTCTCTTTGGTGCCTGACTTGAGGCCAGGGATGCCTGGGGTTCAACCTGTGGTAGAAATGAACAAGAGCTAGTTCAGCTTGGGAGTGGGCCAGGAGATGGGCCCGAGGCACAGGCAGCCTGGCTCTGGGTGCCCTGGGCGCTTCCTAGCCTCTCTAGGACTCTCTACACCTACAACATTGGGGAAGTGAGGATCTCGGGTGCAAAGAGGATGTACAAATTTTATCCTTGTGGTTTCTGTTCCACTGAGCATTGATGTCTTTGCTGTAGATGGGCTTTTGCATGTATATGTCACAGGAGCCATTTGTATCTTTAACCTGGGACTTTATTTGTACAACCAAGTCATTTGTATTAAAAGAGCAGAAAGTGAATAAAGAACTAGGCCATGGGAGAGTATAAGTGGAAGCTGAGAAACCTACTAGTGGATGATGAAGGGAACTCTTGTCCTCAAACTTACAAGTTCCCAGCCCCAAAGGTAGCCCTCAGAGACTGACACACTTCTGGGAACTGGACAGCTCCTCTCTAGAAGCCTCATTCCCAACCTGGGCCTGGCCTCTCTGTAAGAAGGTTAGCCCCAGCCTGGGAAGACCAAGGGGGAGCCAACCCAGCATCATCCCATTAAAGACCCAGGACCCAATGTCACTGCCCTATCAGGGCAAAGCAACTTGCAAAGGTGCGGGCTAAACGTCCACCACGAAAAGTCTCAGCCCAGGGAAAGTCCAGGAGCCAGAAGCGGCGGCATGGGTGGCATTTCCTCCTGGGTCCTCCAGTACACTCTGTCAAGTGCCCTGGGGGCAACAAAGCCTTCTCCCTAGCATTCCCGATGATCCACGAACAAGTTGCTCCCATGCATATCACACACAGAAAGGACTTGCAGTAGTGAAAAGCAGTCAGCTTCAGCAGCCAGTGAACTCCCCAGGGTCGAATGTGTCCCTTCTCTCATTTTTCCACATCACGCTTGTTACTGACCAATGTCTTTTTGTAGCAGGACACCAGAACCATCTCTTCTCATTTGTAAAACCTGAAAACAACAGCAAGTTGTGAAACCACTTATTTTCAGACAAATGATACTGAATTTCCTGTAACAAAGACAAATGGCAGATGAAAATGCAGAGTTCTACTCCAAGTGGACGGGGGCGGGGGGGTTTGTTAGTATGTTTTTTGTTAGTATGTTTCTAGGGCCCATCACAGTCATTAGAAAGATTGAGGCTAAAAAACAAAACAAAACAAAACTGCAGCTCAAAGAACTGTAGCTTTGAATTGTGTTACTTCCTGTAGTACCTCTATGATAAGCTAAGAGAGTCACAAATTTACATCAAGGGGCCAGAAGAAATTAGCCTGTGGATGGGATGACTTTCTAAGGACAGTTAGAGGCTGGGTAACATCTACCTCAAATCGCAACTCTGATCTCTGAGCACCAGGGGCTATTTCCTCCAGCCTGGATCATGATAGCAAACCAGAGGTGGTTTTCAAACTTTTTTAAAGCCACAAACTCTTTTGTTCAAATGATATGTTACAGGTAAGTGTAAGCCCAGACAATAGATGAGAGTACAGCTGTTTGAAATGAAGAGAATCAGGGGGGTTCAGGATCCCCCCCATGACCACCCAGAGCCCCTTCCCTGCCTCAGGCTGATCCTGGGCTTGCAAAAGCATGAGGTCCTGCAACCAGCACCCCCCCAAAACTGGCGTCAGATCACTGGGGAGCAAGTTAAAATGAAGGGGTGAGGACAGACCACAGTTAGTACCCAGGGAGGACTCTCCATGGAGGGACTTTTTCTCCATGAAAGGTCACCATGGGAGAGATTTTGAATGGAACTTTTTTTTTTTGAGATCGAGTCTCGCTCTGTTACCCAGGCTGGAGTGCAGTGGTGCAATCTTGGTTCATTGCAACCTCCACCTCCCTGGTTCAAGCGATTATCCTGTCTCAGCCTCCTGAGTCGCTGGAATTATAGGCGCCCACCACCACGAAGGGTTAATTTTTTTGTATTTTTAGTAGAGATGGGGTTTTTACCACGTTGGGCAGGCTGGTCTGGTCTCGGATTCCTGATCTCAGATGATCCACCCTGCCTCAGCCTCCCAAGGTGCTAGGATTACAGGCATGAGCTACCACACCCAGCCTTGAATGGAACTTTCTAGATGTCTGGCCTGAGACAGCTACACTCAAGTTATTATCTCTTGGGTAGGGGGCAGCTTCTAAATCCAACACGCGAGGTGAAAATTGCACACAACCAAAATATCATTGAAAATTGCTCATAAAATCCAGCAGGCATGATGAAGCAACTCTCAGTAAGTATAAATATAATGTGTACAACAATGCAGAGCATATAGTAATGTGAATTATATGGCTATTGCAATTTTAGAGTATTTAAAAATACATTTTGTTTGTCTGTTGTTGCACTTGCAGAGTTGAATTTACTGAAGTGACTTGAGCTTGTGCTCCAACTCCAGGGGTCTGGGGCCACATGGTCTAAGGGTAATACCCCAGAGAGTCCTCACACTGACTATGGGATTGGCCCTGTTAGCTCATTTTACAGATGAGAAATCTGAGGCTTGGGAGAGGGGAAGTGACTTGCTGACTGATTGGCAGATGGGATTCAAACCAGCTCTGTCTCCCCCTAAAGCTGGAGCTCTTGAGCATGAGGCCCTGTTGCCCTCTTCAATTTAGAGGTGTGCACTTTTGCTCCCCCAAACATTTCTGTATAGAGGGGGTTGTTCTGAGGATCAAATGTAATTAATTGGATACGCAGATATGAAACAGTCCCTGTCTTGAGGAACAAAATCTAGTGCAGGAACACCGCCCCCACCCAGGATGGCTTCCAACAGCCTCATGAGAGACCCAGGACCCAATGTCACTGCCCTACCAGGGCAAAGCAACTTGCAAATATGGTAGCTAGACGGCCACCACTAAAGGTCCCAGCCCAGCCCAGTGAAAGTACAGAAGCTTTCTCAGCTCAGTGGGCCCCAAGAGTGCTATGTAACTCTGCCAACTCCTGGGACCCAGGTGGGGTCGAGGACAGCAAATGGGACAAAGGCAGCTCCTAGGGAAGAGAGCAATGGCTGGTGGAAAAGGCTGGTCTTCTAATCCAATTCCAGTAGTCTCTCCACTGATCTGCAAAATGGGGGTGATAATCCCTTATCTCACACAGGACCAAGGGGATGAAATAATAGGAGCAAAGCCTGATTGCTCTCCTCAGGAGAGCTAAGAATGTTCTTGAAATACATTTAAGTGATTGCTCAGGTTTCTGTTTGTTTATTTAGGTTATCTCTTAGGTGCCTGAACTCTATCACCCCATCTATTTATACAGTCTGATTTTTTTTTTTAGAAAAAGTTCTCCCTCTGGCTGGGCGTGGTGGCTCGCGCCTGTAATCCAAGCACTTTGGAGGCCAAGGCGGGTGGATCACCTGAGGTCGGGAGTTCAAGACCAGCCTGACCAACATGGTGAAACCCCGTCTTTAAAAAAAAATAAATAAATAAATAAAATAAAAATAAAAATAAAAATAAAAAAAGAAAAGTTCTCCCTCTATTGCCCAGGCTGGAGTGCAGTGGTACCATCATAGCTCACTGCAGCCTTGAATTCCTGGGCTCAATTCCTGCTTCAGCCTTCCAGCTGGGACTACAGGTGTGTACCACCATGCCAGGCTGAGTCTATGATCTTCAGAAGGCGAGTTCTGACTTTGGCTCCTTGCTGCAGTTGTAGGCTGCGAGCTGCAGCAGGGTCTGAGGAACCCAGGGCCACACCCAGGTCACATACTTACTGTTTCATGAAACGAAGCCGGGCTCTCCTCTGCCGGCCTGGAAGAGGAAAATAAGGGTGCCAGTCAGTGTGGGCTGTGGGTCACTGCGCTGAGCCCCAGAGGCCAAGGAAGATGGTCACAGGGGTAGCTGACACCTCAGCCTACCTCCCTGGTCCCAGACCCTGGCCCAAACACTTTACACATTTTAATCCTCTTAATGCTCACTGAAAACCTGAGTTGGATACTACTTTTAAGATCTCCATTTTATATATGGGGAAACTGAGACACAGGGTGAATGAGTTACTGGGTAACATGCCCAAAATCATGCAACTAGTAAGTGGGAAAGCCAGAATTCAAACTCAGTTAATCAGCTGCAGAGTCTGTGTCCTTCAACACACCTGCTTGCCCTTCACAGCAGGTCAGTCATACAAGGTCCCACAGACAGCAGTCTCAGGCTAGGGCAACTGCATTCAGAGGGTGAGCAAGATTTCCCACTGGGAGGTAGGAAGAAAACAGAAGCATATCTATTTACAGTTGCATCTCAGCCTTTATTACTTTTTATTTTTATTTATTTTTTAGGAATGGGGTCTTACTATGTTGTCTAGGCTAGACTTGAACTCCTGGGCGCTGTGATCCTCCCTCCTCAGCCTCTCTAGTACAGGCACATGCCACTACACCCAGCTTACTTTTTATTTCTGAAGCACATGTAATAACATACAGAAAATATTAAATAAGTAAATACAGCCAACTGCTGCATTTACTTTATAATATTCAAGTAGCTGTATTCACTTATTTAATATTTTATGTATGTTATTACATGTGCTTCAAATTATTTTACCAGTGAGGTCCTTCCTTGATCAAAAGAGTTTGCAGGCCAGGCACAGTGGCTCATGCCTGTAATCCCAGCACTTTGGGAGGCCGAGGTGGGTGGATCATGAGGTCAGGAATTTGAGACCAGCTTGGCCAACATAGTGAAACCCTGTCTCTAATAAAAATACACAAAATTAGCTGGGTGTGGTGGTGGACACCTGTAATCCCAGCTACTTGGCAGGCTGAGGCAGGAGAATTGCTTAAACCTGGTTGGCGGAGGTTGCAGTGAGCCGAGATCGCGCCACCGCACTTCAGCCTAGGTGACAGAGCAAAACTCTGTCTCAAAAAAAAAAAAAAAAAAAAGAAAAAAAAGAGTTTGCAAACCACTGAAATTTATGGGGTTCTAAGAATGGAGTACATGAACCCCTTTGTGGGGAACAATTTTAGGCAAAAGTATGTACCTGGGTACATTTCTGTGGGAAGAGGTCTATAATTTTCTTTTTTTCTTTTCTTTTTTTGAGACAGAGTTTCACTCTTGTTGCCCAGGATGGAGTTCAATGGCAGGCTCTCAGCTCACCGCAACCTCCCCATCCCAGGTTCAAGTGATTCTCCTGCCTCAGCCTCCCGAATAACTGGGATTACAGGCATGCGCCACCATGACCAGCTAATTTTGCGTTTTTAGTAGAGACGGGATTTCTCCATGTTGGTCAGGCTGGTCTCAAACTCCCGACCTCAGGTGATCTGCCTGCCTCGGCCTCCCAAAGTGTTGTGATTACAGGCGGGAGCCACCGTGCCTGGCAAAGGTCCATAATTTTCATTGTATGTTCAAAGGGATCTGTGACCTATAAAAGTAAAGAGCTACTGATTTAGTTCATGCCCCTGCTGTCTCGCCAGCCCATTTTATAGAAGTTCAGAGAGGGGAGGGGGCTTGCTAGAGGTGGCGCAGGTGAGCAGAAGAACCGGGGCAGAATCTGGGCTCTAGGCTCTCGGGCAGCCATGCAGAGCTCCCCTCCGGCTCCCTGTCTTTCTTGTGAACCCAGTGCTGTGCAGAGCCTGGGGTGGGGGCCATAGAAGGAGACAGTTCCATCTCTGGGGTGGCTGGGAGCAGCAGTCATTTCTGAGTTGCCTACAGCCTCATCAATATTGGTGGTGGGGAGAGGATTTCTAGCTTCTAGGAACACAACACAAACCCCAGAGGCAATCTCTTCTGGGTATCGGAGTTTGTCTCAACTGCTCACCTGAGTTCCCACTTACTGACACATGCCATGCGCCAGGCACTTGGGGCAGGAATTTACGAACAGCGACTTTGGGAGGTAGGTAATGTCCTACCCCCATCTGAGGCAGCTGAGGCTCAGAGAGACCAGGGTATTGAATCAGGAAACAGCCATGTTGCATTCAAACCTAGGTTTGTCTGACTCCAAGAACGGGGTGGTCTTTGGTTTTGGCTGTGTAGCCCCAGGCCAAGAACTACCTCGGGAAATACCATCAGTTCTCTGGGGCAAATTCCCCACCAGGCTGCCACCTGCTCTGCTTCCCTAGAGAAGAAAATATCCCAAGGACACTTCAAACAGCAAATAGGGACACCCCAACAACCCGAGAGGAGACAACTCACAGTACAGGTGGACAGCCACTCCCAGGGACACCAGCAGAACCAGGACGCCAACCACCAGCAGGCTGAGGGTGATTGGGCTACAAAGTGGGCCTGGAAAAAACAAGTGACATGTGTTCAACACTGAACATTTTTCTGCATGAGACATGCAGAAAAATACAAGGAGGGAAAAATCAACTGGAAGCCCCATCTCCCAGAGAATACCACCATTTGCATTTTGATGTAATGTATTTTTCTCAAGTCTTTTTTTTTCTAATTTTTTTGAGACAGAGTCTCACTCTGTCACCCAGGCTGGAGTGCAGTGGTGTGTTCTTGGCTCGCTGCAACCTCTGTCTCCCGGGTTCAAGCGATTCTCGTCCTTAGCCTCCCGGGTAGCTGGAATTACAGGCATGTGCCACCATGCCCGGATAATTTTTGTATTTTTGGTAGAGTCAGGGTTTTACCATGTTGGCCAGGCTGGTCTCAAACTCCTGGCCTCAAGTGATCTGCCCGCCTCAGCCTCACAATGTGCTGGGATTACAAGCGTGGGCCACCATGCACGAGTCTAGTCTTTGTATGCACTTTAAACATCTTTGAGATCATTTTATATATAAAATGTCATATCCCACATCCAAATTTTTAAGAAGTAGACAATTTTCATGCCTGGTAATGAGACTTTTACTATTTATTTTAAGAACTTTTAATTTCACAAGAAATAGCTGAATATATTTTCATTCTAAGAGATTTAAATATAGGATTAGAGTGCTCGCTGACATCTTTGCTCCTTCACAGAATTAATCACCATTGACAATTTAGTAACTTTCTCTTTGCATGCCTATGTAATTTTTATAGATTTTTTTTTTTTTTTCAGATGGAGTCACTCTGTTGCCCAGGCTGGAATGCAGTGGCGTGATCTTGGCTCACTGCAACCTCCACCTTCTGGGTTCAAGCAATTCTCCTGCCTCAGTCTCCTGAGTATCTGGGATTACAGGTGCCCACCATCATGCCTGGTTAATTTTTGTATTTTTAGGAGAGACGGGGGTTTCACCATGTTGGCCAGGATGGTCTTGATCTCCTGACCTTGTGATCAGCTTGCCTCGGCCCCACAAAGTGTTGGGATTACAGGCGTGAGCCACTACACCTGGCCTTAGATACATATAGTTTTAAAAAACATATACAGTGGGTTATACTACACAAATTGTTCTTTCGTACCTTCACTTTTTCAACGTGCCTTTATTCCTTCACTTAATCATTATGTTCTTTTTTCAGCAGAGTAACATCTGACTGTGAATGTGCCGTGAGTTACTGTCATCAATGGGCATTTTGATTGTTTCCTGCGTTTTACTTTTACAAATAACTCTGCAGAAAACATCCTGTATATTTCCTTACAAAGGTGAATTCCTGAGGCAAATACTGAGAACAGGAACTACTAAAACCATAGACTTTGTCCACTTTAAGTTGTGACAGATTCTGTCAAATGCTTTCCAAAAAGGCGGTACTGATTTCCGTCCCCACCTGCGAATAGTGCACCCTGCTGACGCTTGATACCATCGAAGTGTTGTAGTTTTTGCCAGTCAATAGGGGGAAAATGCTATTTCACTTAAGTTCCCTAATTACTTATGAGCTTTGGCCTATTTTTATATATTGGCCCCTTGTATGATTTTTCTTCTACGAGTTGACTATCTGTTCTTTGTCCATTTAGTGTGCTATTTAAACAGCAGACTTTACACTATCAATGCCCCAAATTCTTCTCTGACACCCTTCAGGCCCCTGTGACTGGTCCCTTGAGTAGCTGAGGGGCAGAGCCAGGGCCCACGGGTGAAAGGCCAAGGCTGCAAATTTGGGCTTGAGGTTCAGAAAATCGAAAAGCATTGTGGATGTCAAGGAATGGAGAGAATTTTTACTGAATACATATGTGCTAAGTACATACTAAATGCAAACTCCCATCTTGTGAGGAAGAAAGGTATTGCCATTTTATTTATTTATTTATTTATTTGAGATGGAGTTTTGCTCTTGTTGCCCAGGCTGGAGTGCAATGGCGAGATCTGGGCTTTACCCTTCTGTGCGCTGGTTCTGATTTTCTTTTACTGTGACCTCATGTGGTAGCAGCTTCCCACCCAGGTCTCCCAGTTCCTATTCGGTACCCTCCTCAATGCTTTCTGGTAGTTAAAATATTTAAGGCAAAGCAAACCGAGCACACGAGGCAGTGTGGAGCTGCTTGTGGTTTGTTCTCTGGGTCGCAGCAGATGGTGCTTTCTGTTTGTCACCAGTGACTTTTGCTGTGCTGAGATCAGTATTTTTCCAGAAACACATTTGGGCTGATGGGTTTAAGGAAAGAAAGTGTGTGTGTCTGTGTGTGTGTGTGTGTGTGTGTGTGCACGTGCACTCCAGCCGAGGTGTCTGGCGTAGCACAGAGAAGCAAATGCGCACCCCCCCACTGCTAAATGTGACTGGCTTAAAATAAATAAATAAATAAATTTTAAAAAAAGAGAAGCAAATGCATTCATTTGCAAACAAACGTATATTCATTAACAAGCACATACTGTGTACTAGGTCCTCTGTTAGGTAGTAAAACTGGAAACTTTTTTTTTTTGAGACAGGGTCTGGCTCTGTCACCCAGGCTGGAGTGCAGTGGCAGGATCTCGGCTCACTTCAGTCTCCGTCTCCCAGGCTCAAGGCATCTGCCTCAGCCTCCTGAGTAGCTGGGACTACAGGCTTGTGCCACCACGCCCAGCTAATTTTTTTATATCTTTATAGAGACAGAGTTTCACCATGTTACCCAGGCTGGTCTCTAACTCCTGACCTCACGGCGATCCACCTGTCTTGGCCTCCCAAAATGCAGGGATTACAGGTGTGAGCCACCACGTCTGGCCAAAACTGGAAACACTTAAAGTGCTGGTCCTTTGAGTGGATTTTTCGTTTGTTAACAGCTTTATTGAGTTATAATTTACATATAATGTCCCCCTGTTTAAAGTGTACAATGTCATGGTTTTTAGTGTATTCATGGAGTTGTGTAACCTTCACCATAATGTAATTTTAAACGTTTAAATTCCCTTAAAAAGAAACCTTATACCCATTAGGAATCAATCCCCATTTATTTCCCAAGCCCCCAGCCTTAGGCAGTCACCAATCTACTTTCTGTCTCTACAGAGGGTCATATGCTGGACATCCGTAATCATGGAATCATATAGTATATAGGTTTTTGTGACTGGCTTCTTTTACTTTACTCTTTATTATGGCCAAATAATATTCCATGATAATAAATAAACCATACTTTGTTAATCTACTTATTATCTGGTGGATGTTTGGATAGTTTCCACTTTGGGCTGCTATGAATAACGAAGCTGTGGACATTTGTGTGCAGGTGTGTGGGTGGACATCTCCGCCATTAAGATTTGTCCAGTGACAAGTTACAAGTCTGTCTCCCACAAGACTGTGAACTGCTGTCACACTCAGTGTCCTTTCTGATCCTAGCTCTGGCCGGGGAGATAGGCCCTAGTGTCAACATTTGGCAAGTGCCTGGGGAAGGAAGGAGGGGAGGGAGGGAAGGCAGGAGGATGTCTGCCTTGCTTTTGAGGGTGCAGAGAGATAGGGAACTCACCCTTCCGGGTCGCTGGCCTGGGGAACTGGCACACTGTCTTCTTGGGGGTGGACTTCTTGGTGGGCTGGGCAGTGGTAGGAAGGATATCAACTACAGAAAGAAAGCAAGACACATATCTTAGCCAGGTGAACACCAAGAAGATTCCGAGACAAAACTTTGTCTTACGGCCGGGCGCGGTGGCTCATGCCTGGAATCCCAACACTTCCGGAGGCCAAGGCAGGAGATCACTTGAGCCTAGGAGGTAGAGACCAGCCTGGGCAACATGGTGAAATCCCCTCTCTACAAAAAATAAAAATGTTTAACCAGCCGTGGTGGCACATGCCTGTAGTCCCAGCTACCCAGGAGGCTGAGGTGGGAGGACTACCTGAGCCCAGGAGGTCAAGGCTGAAGTGAGCTGTGATCGTGCAACTGCACTCCAGCCTTGGCAACAGGGCAAGACCCTGTCTCAAGAACAAATGAGTGAACAAACAAAATTTGTCTTACATCCAAGTACTGAAGTCCTTATGACTATTCCCCAGGCTGCTACAGGGCTTCAAGATCACAGAGCAATAGAATGTTTGATCTGCTTTCTCAATTCTCAGTCGTTGAGAAATGGGTGGGTGCCTAGGGATGAGGTTCAGCTTGGTGTCCTGGAGAAAGGAAGGCTCTGGGGCCACACAGACCTGAGCAGAGCCTACACCCTTAATTTTCTTTTCTTTTTTTCTTTGAGACAAAGTCTCATTCTGTAGCCAAGGCTGGAGTACACTGGCATCATCTTGGCTCACCGAAACCTCTGCCTCCTGGGTTCAAGCAATTCTCCTGCCTCAGCCTCCCAAGTAGCTGGGATTACAGGTGCGTGCCACCTCACCTAATTTTTTGTATTGTTAGCAGAGACAGGGTTTCATCATGTTGGCCAGGCTGGTCTTGAACTCCTGACCTCAGTTAATTCACCTACCTCAGCCTCCCAAAGTGCTAGGATGACAGATGTGAGCCACCATGCCTGGCCAACCTACACCCCTGATTAACCACTATGTGAATTGGGACAAGTCATAGCACTTTTCTTTGCCTCAATTTTACCATCTGCTGAAATAAAGATAACTGCCACTTCCTTCTTGGGATTATCATGAGAATTAAAGGGACAGTGTGTCCATAAAAAGGTTTAGTAGATGTGGCTCCACCTGGCTGAAGACCTTGAGCCCCAGGGCTGGATCGTCCAGCCCTTGGCACAACCAGCCCCTTCACCCAACTCGGCAATCCCTACGTACATGGAGGAAGCTCATGGAAGGGAGGGGGTGCTGTTTTCTGCATGTATAGTACCACGCAGGTGTCATATTTGGGGATTTGTTTTCCTTCTCAGGTGGCCCCCAAAAAAAAAAAAAATATATATATATATATATATATATATATCAGAGCTAGGGGAACTTCAGTCTCAAACTTTAATTTCAAAGTTGAATGCCAGAGAAGAGAGAGCTGTCCCTGCTGCCCCAAGTGGTGAGTGCTGTGTTGGGACCCCATGCCCCTGTCCTGACTCCTGGGTAGGTCACTCCTCTCCTTCCTTCTAACCCAGTGAACCCTGCTAAAGTGTTGGGAGCGGGCCAGCACCCAGAGCAGAGAACGACACCTGTGGCTTTGACGCCTGCTGGCGATAAGGGGGGCACTGCCAGCCACAGAGTCCAACTCTTGCCTTTGTGGATTGAGGAAAAAGATCTCCCTGCACTGATTTTCTGCAAAATGGTAGGAGAGGGACTAAGGAGACACCATCAACTTAAGCTCTAGAGTCAGGGGGACAGGAAAAAAAGAAAGAAATAAAAGAAATATTAAGGCTGGGCGCAGTGGCTTACGCCTGCAATATCAGTACTTTGGGAGGCTGAGGCAGGCGAATCACCTGAAGTCAAGAGTCTAAGACCAGCCTGGCCAACATGGCGAAACCTTGTCACTGCTAAAAATACAAAAATTAGCTGGGTATGGTGGTGAGTGTCTGTAATCCCAGCTACTTGGGAGGCTGAGGCCAGAGAGTTGCTTGAACCCGGGAGGCGGAGGTTGCAGTAAGCTGAGATCATGCCACTGCACTCCAGCCAGGGCAACAGAGTGACTCTGCCTCAGAAAAAAAGAGTGGGGGTGGAGACAGGCAGGGGCAGCCTACAGATCAGTCATTTTGGGGCTGGCATCTTCTGTACAAAATTAGACATTTTTAGCCCCTCACCTCTCTGAGCCTCATCTGGAAAGCAGAGAGAACACCATCTGTGTGTCTGTGTCAAGACATCGATGGGAAGAAGCAACCAGAATGAACGTGCACGAAGCTCCAGCCGTGTGCAGGGAGCAGTGCTGAGCCCTTCAGCATAAGTTTACTGAACACAGCAACTTTTGGGGCAGGGACTGTTGTCCCCATTCTATCCAGGAGGAAGCCTAGGCTCAGAGAGCTGAAAGCATGTGCCCAAACTTAGAGCCACTGGCAACAGAGCCAGGATCTGCACCAAAAAGCCTTGATTCCAGGACCTGTGCTTCTCGTTCTGCCATACTACCTCAAATGCAAAGGTTTTCTGACAAAAAGTTGAACACTTTAGGTCCATCCAAGGCCCTCAGTCATCAGAGTGCTGAGGGCAACTATTTTAAGAGGAAAACTGTAATTAGTAGGGTCCTGGAGAGCATGCAGGGAGCCTGGCCCTCTGCTGGGCGTGTTACCTCCTTCAATCCTCATGGCCCTAGAAGTAGTTCTGTTTGACTTATTTCCTACTCCAGGAAGCAGGGACATCTCTCAGCTGGTCTGCGATGAGCCCAGAGGGGAGACAGCTCTTTGGGCCCTCAGTGCCTTGGCCGGGCACCACAGCCTGGGTCTGGTGGGGGACTCAGGTGGGAGACTGTTCTGTTTTAATTTCTTCTTCCCTAGAGCCAGGTCCCCCTGGATTCCTCCTGAATCCCCAGTTTAATCTCTCCCTGTCTGTCCTTAAATGGAACAAAACTGGGCTGGGCGCAGTGGCTCACGCCTGTAATCCCAGCGCTTTGGGAGGCTGAGGCGGGCGTATCACAAGGTCAGGAGATCGAGACCAACCTGGCTAATACAGTGAAACCCTGACTCTACTAAACTACAAAAAATTAGCTGGGCATGGTGGCAGGTGCCTATAGTCCCAGCTACTCAGGAGGCCGAGGCAGGAGAATCGCTTGAACCTGGGAGGCGGAGGTTGCAGTGAGCCAAGATTGCGCCACTGCACTCCAGCCTGGGCAACAGAGTGACACTCCATCTCAAAACAAAACAAAACAAAACAAAAGGCTAGACGTGGTGGCTCACGCCTGTAATGCCAGCACTTTGAGAGGCTGAGATGGGTGGATCACAAGGTCAGGAGTTCAAAACCTCCCTAGCCAAAATGGTGAAACCCGGTCTCTACTAAAAAAAATACAAAAAATTTAGCCAGGCATGGTGGTGGGTGCCTGTAATCCCAGCTACTCAGGAGGCTGAGGCAGAGAATTGCTTGAACCTGGGAGGCAGAGGTTGCAGTGAGCCAAGATCGTGCCACTGTACTCCAATCTAGGCGACAGAGTGAGACTCTGTCTCAAACAAACAAACAAACAAACAAACAAACAAAAGATTAGCCAGGCATGGTGGCTCATGCCTGTAATCCTAGCATTTTGGAGGCCAAGGTGAGCAGATTGCCTGAGTTCAGGAGTTGGAGACCAGCCTGGGCAACACAGTGCAACCCCGTCTCTACTAAAATACAAAAAATTAGCCAGGTGTGGCAGTGTGTGCCTGTAATCTCAGCTACTCGGGAGGCTGAGGCAGGAGAATTGTTAGAATCTGGGAGGCAGAGGCTGCAGTGAGCCAAGATTGTGCCATTGCACTCCAGTCTGGTGCCTGGCGACAGAGCAAGACTCCATCTAAATAAATAAATGAATAAATAAATAAATAAATGTAACAAAACTTTGAGCCCATGATATACTTAAGGGCCTGAAAAAGGCCCTGTCTTTCCCAAAACACTTTCTCAACCATCCCACCTTCCTCCTCTAAAAGGCCTTTTTTGGGTGAGAAAGTGGGTTCTGGCTCTGAAGCAGGTCTGGTCGCAAGCCCTGGGGAGAAGCAGGTCTGGCTGCAAGCCCGCACTGTAGGGAGGCATTGCCATTCCTGCAGTGCTGGGAGGGGTCTGGGGTTTGGAAACACAGAAGCCAGGAATGAGTGGGGTTGGGGTGGAGGTGGTGGGCAGCTCTAGAAACTAGCTGTGCTTATTCCACCCTCCACCTTCTCAGACCCTGAAATCTCATGAGTGGAAAGGTGTGGGGCTTACAGAGACAAAAACAATCAGCCAAACCCAAACCCCAAACCCCAAACTCCCAAAGACCAGTTTTCAATACAAAAATCAGAGGTGCTGTCACACGAAGGGATGCTTCGGCTTCTTGCCTGCAATACTCCCTCCCAGGTTGGCAAGAGGTGGTGGGGCATTGCTTTGGTTTGTGTCTTCCTAATCATGCCGTGCCCCCTGCTGCCCCTGCACTTCCTCACGCTGGGTGGTCTCATTTCTGGGTCTAATTCCTTGTGGCTTTTAGTGCCTTCAGGTGAGCTGGAAGCAGGGCAGTGGGAGCCCAGCAGGGTGTTGCCCCCACCCCTGTGGGGCTAAAGCCAGAGATAGGCTATGAGGGTTACTGCCACAATCCCTCCCCACCCATAGCTAAATGCCTTCTGTCCAATACGGTGGCCACTCACCACAGGTGCTGCTGAGCACGTGAAATGTGGCCAGTTTCATTCGAGATGAGCCGTATGTTTTATATAAAATGCTCATCGAACACTTGGTATAAAAATGAATGTAAAATATTTCAGCAATAATTATATTGGTTACATGCTGAAGTGAAAATATAGTTAATAAGTTAAATAAAATATATTATTTAAATTAATTTTACTTGCTTCTTTTTTTTTAAACATGACTTAAAAATTTTAGAATTCCGTCTGTGGCTGGAAATATGTGTCTGCTGGACTTGCTGACTTAAGTTACGGGTCTGCAGCTTCTCTGGGATTAAGTGGGTCATGGGGGCCATCAGCGGCCCCATGACACAGAAGAGAACACTGAGGCCCAGGGAAGGAAGCATGGCAAGTTTGCAAGCAGAGCTGGGCCTGGCTCAGTCTCCTTACTGCATTCAACTCAGGTGTGAGTTCGAGTGGTAGGCCCTCACAGAGAACATGAGGTCACCTGTCCTTCCACTGCCCCTTGAAATGCTCTCACTGGGTATGTCAGGGCAATGAGGGCCTCCTTTCCCTGTGTGCACACTCTATGGGGATTTCTAACACCACTATAAGGCCAGGGGACTCAGCCCAATCCAGCCGTAGATTCAGATGTCTCTGATGTGGCCTGAAGGACAGCACTGCCCTGTCCCCCATAAGAAGCATGAGGCCTGGCCAGGCGCGGTGGCTCATGCCTGTAATCCCAGCACTTTGGGAGGCTAAGGCGGGTGGATCACTTGAGGTCAGGAGTTGGAGACCAGCCTGGCCAACATGGTGAAATCTCATCTCCACTAAAAATACAAAAAATTGGCTGGGCGTGGTGGCTCACGCTTGTAATCCCAGCACTCTGGGAGGCTGAGGCAGGCAGATCAGGAGGTCAGAAGTTTGAGACCAGCCTGGCCAACACAGTGAAACCCCATCTCTACTAAAATACAAAAATTAGCTGGGCATGGTGACAGGCACCTGTAATCCCAGCTACTCAGAGTCTGAGGTAGTGGAATTGCTTGAACCTGGGAGGCAGAGGTCACAGTGAGCTGAGATCGCACCACTGCACTCCAGCCTGAGCGACAGAGCTAGACCCTGTCTCAATAATAATAATAATAATAATTAGCTGGCTATTGTGGTGCATGCCTGTAATCCCAGCTACTTGGGAAGCTGAGGCAGGAGAATCACTTGAACCTAGGAGGTGGAGGCTACAGTGAGCCAAGATCGCACCACTGCACTCACTCCAGCCTGGGGAACAGAGCGAGGCTCTGTCTCAAAAAAAAAAAAAAAAAAAAGCACAATGCCTATCTCTAACTCTGACCTGTCTCCTCCATTTTCACCTTATTCCCTCCTGAAGTGGTTAGGTAACAGACTACCTTCCAGGGTGGTTGGCAGCATTGGCAGCATTAAGCGAGTTAACTACGTAAACACTTGGATGTGCTTGGCTTGGGTAAGTCTCCACATTTACTTTCTGTTACTTTGGCAGCAGTGCCGTTAGTCATGGCTGCAGAGTGGGGCGCACTGAAGCATGGTGGTCCCAGTGCCTGCCACGTGCCTGGCACACAATCAGTGCTTAGTGCTCATTGATAGCATTGAACCTGCTTCTTACCCACACTCAGCTGAGTTCCCGTCCCGAAGGTCAGACTGGGGCTCCCGATGATCATGCAGAAGTAGGCACCACTGTCCTCCAGATTCACTCTTGTGAGATTGAGAAAGAACCGACTTCCATCCCGAAACACAGCTATCTTCTCCTGTTCCACCCCTTCACTGTGGAGAGTCCCTTTAAGGAATCCCAGAAGGCCAGGAACTCGTGATGACTGTCACTGCTTGGGGCCCGGCGCTGTCTCAGCCAATAGATGCGTGTGGTACTGGAGGAGATAGCCTGGCAGGACAGCATCACCATTTGGTTGGTTTGCACCATTATGTATGCAGGGGTCTGCTGGAGGACTGAGCTGCCATGGAGAGCTAGGAGAAGCCAAGAACAGAGACATCGTACATTTTCCCAGCCACAGCTGTGGGGCCTCACTGTCACTCTGAGTCAAGTGTCAAAGGAAAAGCTATGGAAAAACCTGCCCAATTATTGGGTTCAGGGGCTGTGTTGAGCACAGCTGGTGGCTTCTGGGCTCAGAGTTCACATACCCCCACCTCCCAAGAGATCATCTGGAAGGCAGGTGTTTGCTAAGTTCAACTTTACAAAGGCACAGGGGAGAGAGCTGCCATTTGTTTATTGTGTATTTATATACTTGGCCCTTGCATAAATGATCTCAATCTAGCCTCAAACCAACTTGGGAATTTTTTTAAAGACACGGGTTCTTGTTATGTTGCCCAGGTTGGAGTGGCGTGGCTATTCACAGGCACTATCGTAGTACACTGCAGCCTTGACCTCCTGGGCTCAATCTATCCTCCCACCTCAGCCTCCCAAGTAGCTGGGACTACAGGCATGCACCACCACACAAGGCTGGCTTCAGGACTGTTAATCTTCATTACACAGATGAGGAAACTGAGGCATAAAGTTACTTGTTCAAGTCCCACTTATAGTAAGTGGCCTAGTAACTGCTGAAGGAGACCCAGAACAGGCTGGGAAAGGAACCCAGAATCACAGCAGAGCATGTGGCT
Organism: Ateles fusciceps; assembly: GCA_036589455.1. Taxonomy (NCBI): domain Eukaryota; kingdom Metazoa; phylum Chordata; class Mammalia; order Primates; family Atelidae; genus Ateles; species Ateles fusciceps. Next base: position 900,774 of record JAZHEH010000053.1, on the reverse strand, counting down.
GGTCTGTCCATTGCCGGACAGTGAGGACAGACAGCAAAAAAGAGCTTGCTATCCCCCTGGTAGGTACAATTACAGCCCATGACCCCCCAGCCCAGCAATTGATGGGTCACTGGATCCCCATTCCCCCGGTAGAAGGACAGACACCCCAGAAGCAGGGCTGAGAGTTCATCTTAGACTCCAACGAGAAGCACCTCGTAAGCAGGGGCTTGTTCATGAGGAGCCAGAGCAGGACTCACAGACCTGGCCCTGAACCCACCCTCTGCCCATGCCTGCTGTGAGACCTCAGGCCAGTTGCTGAGCCTCTGTCTTCTTATGAAAGGAGGGTGACTTGGTGCACTTGTCGTGCCTGCCTCTGAGGGTTGGAAAGAAATGGAATGCTGTCCAAAAATGCACACTGCAAACTGTATGGCCATGTACACAAGTAAATACTGTCCGTGTGTCTCATATCACAGGGTTGTTATTGGAAGTAAATTAAATCTCAAGGAGAAGGATCAGAATGGGTTCCATTCACACCAAGGCTGCACAGCTTCCAACAAACACAATCTGACCTTGTGAGCCTTTCATTTTGGCTGTGGAGCAGAGGGAGACATTGCAGGCCAGGGCAGAGACGGAGGAGTGGGGAGGCACAGAGAGGACCCAGACCTGGGCAGGCAGAGGGGACCAGAGGGAGTGTTTGTGTGCCCAAGAGGAGCCGGCTTACTGAGTAGCTCATGTTTAAAATCCTGCCCGCACTTGTGGCTTAGACTCTGTGACCCCATAATGGCTTCCTCCAACACTGATGAAATTAATTTCTACTTTTTCACTTCGCTCAAGACCACTCCGAGTTTTCACTGGCATCAAGAATGAAATGATGGGGGATGGGTATGGTGGCTCATATTTGTAATCCTAGCACTTTGGGAGATCGAGGTTGGAGGATCACTTGGGCCCAGGATTTGAGACCAGCCTGGGCAACATAGTGAGACCCTGTCTCTTAAAAAAAAAATTATTAAAAAATAAAAATATAAACAAGAAGGAAATGATGCCTGGGCATAAGTGGCTGCTGGGCTTCCTCTTTCTCCCCAAACACCACACTCACACTGCCTTTTCAGCAGAGCAGGGGTTTTTCCTTGTTTCTGGTCACTGACTTCTTGGGGGAGTTAATAAGAATCAATAATGCCAGTTTATTGAGCTGTGCCTGGCATGGTGCATACATTGTCTCATTTGATCCTCAGCAAATCCTGTGGGGGGAGATACTGTTTTACACCCATTTTACCCATGAGAAAAGAGAGGCTCAGAGGCTGGGCACAGTGGCTCACGCCTGTAATCCCAGCACTTTGGGAGGCCGAGGCAGGTGGACCACAAGGTCAGGAGTTTGAGATCAGCCTGGCCAATATGGTGAAATCCCGTCTCTACTAAAAATACAAAAAAAAAAAAAAATTAGCTGGCTGTGGTGGTGCATGCCTATAACTCCAGCTACTCAGGAGGCTGAGGGAGAATTGCTTGAACCTGGGAGGTGGAGGTTGCAATGAGCTGAGATCGCGCCATTGCGCTCCAGCCTGAGTGACAGACTGAGACTCTGTCTCGGAAGAAAGAAAGAAAGAGAGAAAGAGAGAGAGAGAGAGAGAGAGAGAGAGAGAGAGAGAGAAAGAGAAAGAAGAAAGAAAGAAAGAAAGAGAAGAAAAGAAAAGAGAGGCTTAGGAAGGTTAAAGACCTGCTCAAGGTCACACAGCCAGTATGTGGTAGATTCAGATTCAAACCTAGCTTGTGGAATCTGACTTTGAACCACTGAATTGAGGAAACCCACAATCCTCTCCCGGATGGTGGTTATATGCTCATGAGCACACAGTGGGGCTGCAAGTAAGCAGATGCCTGAATACCTTCCAAGAAAACCCAGAAGCGACTCCCCCTAAGAGCAAGGCCTGGGCTGTGAGTGTGCATTTCCTGTCCTGGCTGAGGCACATCGGCTCTTCCCGGGGCCCACTTGCTTTTTGTCCTTTAGGGACTGAATACTCAGGGCCGTGGCCAAGTCCCTGCTGTGTGCTGGACAGGGGGCCAGGCCTCACTGCATGTTGCCCTCCGTAACCCAGGGATTTCATTCTCAGAGGGACCTGTTTCTAGATCCACCGGTAATGACTTTAGTGCTCTGGACTGCCTGGGCTCCTTCTACTTCTGTATGACGTTGTGCTCACTGGGCCAGAGCCCTAGGCTGGCAGGCCTTGTCACCCTCTGGCAGGATGACCAACTTTGGGCTTTTTGGGCAGGAGAGCGAATTGACCAGTTTGGTCAGTTTTCCAGGTGTGTGGAGGCTTCTTCCAGAAGGCAGTCTGGCTGGGCTTACTTGGAAGGACAGTCTAGCAGCCCCATTCCAACTCCAACAACCCAACCTCCAGGCTGCTTCCTAGGGAGCCATGCTACCCATGACAGCCAACACCGCGAACATCAAGGAGAAAGGGAGCCAGAGGGATCACCCTGCGGCAGCCCTCCGAGAACTGGGAGGGCCTGATGCTTGTCAGATTGTACTACAAACACTTCCCCGGAAGTAATAAAATGTGTCCCCAGGACCCTCGGCGTGCGCCAAGGGTGGGGCTCCAAGACCAGGACTCAGCCCTGCACCTTCCTGGGAGCACATCCTGCGGGGACCCTGGGCAGGGACCCGTTTCCTTCCCCCTCGGGACCTCTGGCGCCCCCTCTCTTTCCTTCCCTCTCTCACTGCCTCCCCTTCTCCTGGGTCCAGGCTTTTGTGGGGGAGGTGGCCTAAATCCAGGGGCCCTCCGGTCCCTGGATAATGCGATCGGGGGCATTTTTATTTCCACCCTTAGGGACGGTGCGCCTCCCGGGCGCCCCGCAGCCGCGCTTCCGACGCTGCACTCTGCCAGGACCGTGGCCAGGACAGCCACTTCTCACCTCCTCGCTTAGGCCCCGGGAGCGCAGACCCTCGGTCAGCCCGCGCCCCGCCCGCCTTACCTGCCAGCTGCGCGGCCAGGAGGAGCCATATCCGCGGCCGCATCGTGGCGCGCCCGGAACACCTGGCCCGGGGGCTAGGCGGAGACAGTCGCGGTTGGGGTGGGTGAGGAGCCGGGCCGGGCGGGGCGCCCCGGGTCGGGGGATCTGGTGGGGCAGTGAGGAGGGCGGGACCGGGGCGCGGTGGGGCGGGAGTCTGGTGTTCGGGGCAGCGAGGTCTCCGCCCTCACCCTCCTCGCCTTGCAAAGGTCTTGGCTGCTTTTCCAGGGCCCACCAGGACCCTCCGCTTTCCTGGAAGGAGGTGACACAGCCGGCTTGCCCCAGGCAGCTGCATGTGTGCCATGGCCTCCTGCCTCGGGAGGTGCTCTGGGCAGGGTTGTGACCCCGAGTGACAGTCGAGGCTCAGAGACATCAGGATGCGGAGTGCATGGTGGAGCTGGCCCCTAACTTGTCTATTTGAGTAGTTATTGAGGGGCTCCTGAGTGCCCCGGGCTGAGCTGGGCCTGGAGTCACCAAGCTCCAAGCCTTGCCCTCCCTCGCCAGGGAGAAAGGAAAGGTAACCGGCTGTGACACGGAGGGAGGTGAGCTGGGAGCCTGGAGGTGCAGAGAGGGGCCCGACCCTATTTGTAGGGTGTGGGGGTGCAGCAAGACCTAGATCTTCAGAATTTAGAAGGACTGTGACGATCACCAGCTGCGCCCTGCCCCCGAGTGCCCGGGCTGGCTCTGTCTGTGGTGTGATCCAGCCCTGGTAGGGGGAGACTTGTGAGGGGAGACCTGGCTTGGTCTGTGTCTTCCTGTTTAACGGGGTTAGCAGAGAGGGGGGTTGAGGAGGTCCAGGGAGAACTGGGCATGCGGCCTGCCAGGGAGAGGGAGCCCATGGAGGGCTGTGGGAGAGGCTCCTTGTAAATGTCAAGGAAGACCCAGCCAGGCAAGCCCATGGTACCCTAAGAGCTTAGAGTTTATCGGAGAGGAAATGGCGTGTCCCCTGAGGTCTAAAGCAGGCAGGGGGGCAAGAGCACTGTCACCTTTGGTCTCCACATTCAGTATTTTTTCCACCCCCCTCCTGCCCCAGCCCCTCTGCCCATTGCTGCTAACAGCATTGCTCATCGCTGAGCTGGATGCAAAGTGTTCAAAGGCACTGGGGGAGAAGTCACTGAGCCCAGAGTCTCCCTGGATACTGCCTTTGCTCCCAGGAGCAACTGTTGAGGTCTGGATGGACACAGGCCTGGGGAGACCACATGCTAGTGTGAGCTTTTCTAAAAAATTGAGGTGAATATCACATAACACAAAATTAACCATTCAAAAGCATACAGTCCAGTGGTATTTAGTATATTCACAATGTTGTGCAAACACCACCTCTATCTAATTCTGAAATACTTTTATTTCCCCAAAAGAAATTCCTGCACCCATTATGCAGTCACTCCCTATTGTCATGTCTCTCCAGATCCTGGCAACGACTAATCTTCATTCTGTTCTTGGATTTACCTGTTCTAGACATTTCGTGTGATGGACCCATACAATATGTGGTCTTTAGCGGATGGCTTCTTTCACTGAGCACAGTGTTTTTCAGGTTCATCCCCATTGTAGCACCATTCCTTCTTATCGTTGAGTAATATTTTGTTGTATGTACCTGTACATACCACTTTTTGTTTATCTGTTCATCTACCAATGGACATTTGAGTGGGCTATTATGTGTACCTTTTCACTTTTGTGAGTAATGCTACTGTGAGCATTCTTGTACATGTTTGGGTGCCTATTTTCAATTATTTCAGGTATATTCTCAGGGAATGCAATTACTAGGCCATATAAAATTCTATATTTAACTTTTTGAAGGACTACCCAACCGTTTTCCATAGCAGCTGTGACATTTTACATTGCTGCCAACAATGAAAGAGTTCCAGTGTCGCCACATCATTGCCAACACTTATTATTTTCTGTTTTTGTTTTGTTCCATCCTAGTGAGCATGAAGTGGTATCTCATTGTGGTTTTGATTTGCATTTCCTGAATGAGAAATGATGTTAAGCATCTATTCATGTGCTTGTTGGCCATTTGTGTTTCTTCTTTGCATGTGTGTTTAAAGTATTTGTTGTTTAGAAAACACAAGCTACCTCTTTCTATCCACTCTCTCATGGGTGCCACAGCATTGCAAAGGGAACAACTTTCCCAGTAAATCATTAAAAGTTACTCACTGCTTTGTCAGATATTGTCTAAACCATAGACAGGGAACCCCTAGATGCATTAGTTATGGAAACTCTTGCGTTTATGACGAATTCGCCTCTAAATATTAGTGGTTTAACTCAATACAAATCCCCTGCATTGTTCTGTGACATTCAGATGGAGTTGTGCAGGGAATAGGGAGTATTTGCTCCACTCAGTCCTGCAGGGGACCAGGCTCTGTCCCCCCATCTTCAACTCATGGCTCCAGGGATCACTGTGCAAAGGGAAGAGAGGATGATTGCCTTTACCAGGGTGGTGTAGGGGCTGCTGGGGCTGGGGAGCAGGCCTGGAATCAACATCACTCTCTCTACTTTCCACTGGCCAGACCTCAGTCACGTGAACTCACAATAAGGGAGCTGGAAAATGGAGTTTACTTGGGTGCGCAAAAGAAAAGGGGAAATGGAATCAGTAAATACATAACCAGCATACACCACACTGATATAGCAGAAAGAGCCCTGGTTAACATCGCTTCTCTGCTACTTACACACTCTCAGGCTTCAGTTTCTATGTGGATGCATGAGGATAATAATGCCAACCATGCTATCTCACCGGGTTATCTTCAGGTCCAAGTGAAATCCGGGATCTGCTTGCCCATTGACCTGGAGGAGGTAACTCAGTGGGTCTCAGATGAGGCTATCACCTCCTTTTGGGGGTGGTTTGGAAAAACATTGAGCATGAGAGGTGGTCATATCTGTGGGCGTTTAGTGGATGGGGTCAGTGAAGCCAGGTGCACAGAAGGACCCTTCCTTTGATGTTCACCTGTGCCATTGGACATTCACTCAGGTGAAGAACCTGTTTGTAGTTAACTACCTGAACTTGGGAAAAAAACTCAGTTTTGCCTATCAACATAAAGTACCTTTCCCTCTCAGGTTTTGCCTGTTCTTAACGTAGCAGTTTTTAGTCCGTCATTCACGTGTGCCTTTGCTCTTCCATATTCCTGGTCTTGGCTACAGATCACCTCATGCTCTGACTTGTCTTCGGTTGACGTTTGTTCAGTACAGGTTGGTTTAAGTATTTGGGGATCTTACTATATTGTCTCCTGCAGCTGTGCCTGAGTGTTGGCTGATTAAAATACTCATCTGTTTATTATGAAGCAATCTCCTCTTTATACAGTTCAGGATTTGTGTAGACTTGTTTTGAAATTACATGTGTAGGTAGAGCCTATTTGTGAAATTCATTCCAGGGCAGTAAAAGTATTATTACAAAGAGTAGTTCTGGTGAAGGAGTGCTGGTCTGATGGGTTGAGAATTGCTAGATTGAGTCATCACAGTGTGACCCGCTGCCGCTGTGGTGCCTGGACAGCACTCAGTCACACGGACTCAACCAAACTGTAAGGGGGCTGGAAAATGGAGTTTAATTGGGTGCCCAAGAGAAAAGGGAAATGAGAATCAGTGAATACATAACCTGCATGGACCACACTGTTATAGCAGAAATAGCGCCCATTAGCATTGCTTCTCTGTTACTTACCCACTCTGAGGTCTCAGTTCCTATATTTATAAATGAGGGGGTGCTCTTTAAATAGCTGTGAAAGGAGTGAACCGGTGAAAGGACTAGCGTAAAAATTAAGATAGTGCGGCCGGGCGCTGTGGCTTATGCCTGTAATCCTAGCATATTTAGAGGCCGAGGCAGGTGGATCACCTAAGGTCAGGAGTTCAAGACCAGCCTAGCCAATATGGCGAAACCCCATCTCTACTAAAAATACAAAAATTAGCTGGGCATGGTGGTGGGCACCTGCAATCTCAGCTATTCAGGAGGCTGAGGCAGGAGAATCGCTTGAACCCGGGGGGTCAGAGATTGCAGTGAGCCCAGATTGCACCACTGCACTCCAGCCTACATTGCACTCCAGAGACAGAGTGACACTCCATCTCGAAAAAAAAAAAAAAAAATTAAGATAGTGCAATAAAGAAATTCCAGAATACAAACAGATTTTTAGATCAGTTTTACAGAGAACATTTTGAATCATGTAAAATAAAAGCTTATTAGGTTGATGTTCACTTTCCACTTGGAAATCTCACACTTAGTTCTAAGCCAAATCAAAGAGAAGCAGTCTAGACTGCTTTTCTAGTCTTGTTAGGAAAAAGTTGCAAATATCAAACAAGCCACCATCAAAGGGAGCCCAAACCAAAACAAAAATATATTGAATAAGCCTCTTATACTAGGCAATTAATGATTCCACTGTTACCATTAAAAGAAAGGGAAGCAGAATCTCTCCTACTCAGAGAAGTCACATGAGGTGCAAAGCAAAGACAATAATGTCTTTAGAGGGGGTTATTTCCAAGTATTTTAGTGATTTTATTTTAAAATGTTGAAACACTATGTTCATATTGTACTGTCAATCAAAAAGAAAAAGAAAAAATGTTGAAAAACATAATAAAGAATGTCTAGGATTTTAAAAATCACATAAAGAAATGGAAGTCTGTTTTTCTGCTCCTACCAATTCCAGACTCTAGGGTGAGCCTCTTGTCAAAAAGAAATTATTCAAATAAGAGAAAAGAGGGCCAGGTGCAGTGGCTTGCACTTGTAATCAAGTGGTTGATTACAACCACTTGTAATCAACTCAGAAGGTTGAGGTGGGAGGATTGACTGAGCTCGGCAGTGGAGACCAGTCCAGGCAATATGGTGAAACCCATCTCTACCAGGAAAAAAAAAAAAATTACCCAGGGTGGCAGTGTATGCCTGTAGTCCCAGCTACTTGAGAAGCTGAGGTGGGAGGATCACCTGAACCCAGGAGGTTGAGGTTGCAGTGAGCCGTGATCACGACATTACACTCCAGCCTGAGCAACAGAGTGAAACCCTGTCTCAAAAAGAGATTTTTTTTTCAGGAGATCAAAAATTTTGATCCAGTAGAAAAGCTAATCTCTGGCCAAGCATGGTGGTTCATGGCTGTAACTTTGGGAAGCTAAACTGTGAGGATTGCTTGAGGCCAGTGGTTCAAGATCAGCCTGGATAATATAACAAGACCCCATCTCTATTAAAAAAAGAAAAAAAGAAAGAAAAGCTAATTTAAAAGTTATGACTGCTAGGCTGGGCGTGGTGGATCACGCTTGTAATCCCAGTACTTTGGGAGGCCGAGGCGGGTGGATCATGAGGTCAGTAGTTCGAGACCATCCTTGGCCAAAATGGTGAAACCCTGTCTCAACTAAAAATACAAAAATTAGCTGGGCGTGGTGGTGGGCTCCTGTAATCCCAGCTACTTGAGAGGCTGAGGCAGGAGAATCGCTTGAACCAGAGAGTCGGAGGTTGCAGAGAGCAGAGATCGCACCACTGTACTACAGCCTGGGTGACAGAGTGAGACTCCGTCTCAAAAACAAAAAATGTTATGACTGCCCAGAGAACATCAACCATTTCTGTATCTAAATTATCTAAATTAGCAAACTTACTGCAACATAAATCTCCATTTCTTAAATACTTTTTAGACCAAGTGTGCCATGCTTCTCAGTCTTTTACTTCTTTGTGCACAAATGCAGAAGTAGAAGGAAGCAAATGAGAGGATAAGGAGGGGCTGGGGTACCGAGTGTCAGTTAAGGGATCTGACTTTGCTCAGGACCTTAGCCAATGAGAGATTGATCTGTTCTAACTAAATCTATAGCTATATACGCATGTGCATATGCATGTATATTATTTTATATAGTTCAAAACATTCTCTGATAGATTGATCTAAAATTAGTTTGTGGCCAGGCGTGGTGGCTCACACCTGTTATCCCAGTACTTTGGGAGGCCAAGGCGGGGTGGATCACAAGGTCAAGAGATAGAGACCATCCTGGCCAACATGCTGAAACCCTGTCTCTACTAAAAATTACAAAAATTAAATGGGTGTGGTGGCGCTTGCCTGTGGTCCCAGCTGCTTGGGAGGCTGAGGCAGGAGAATCACTTGAACCCAGGAGGCGGAGGTTGGAATGAGCTGAGATCGCACCACTGCACTCCAGCCTGGGTGACAAAGCGAGACTCTGCCTCAATAAAAAATAAAAATAAAAAATAAAATAAAAAAATAAAATAAATAAAATCAGCTTGAATTTGGAAACTTTTCTTATTGTTTGGCAGTCAACTTACTGTTTGAGCTCTTAGCTCAAACCTGGTGAGCAGAGGGTCTAGATTCTAGCTCCCCCTCACCTCCTTGGCTAGCATCTGTATCTTGTGGCCCTGGGCCTATCAGCAAGACACAAACTGGAACCTGGGCTGGACACTAATCAGTGCCCTAACTTGGGGGGAATGGCTCTCTTGTCTGGGTCTCATGGTTCTCATATGAATCACACTTACTTCACAGGGTGTTTTGTGCTCTGTGTTCTGTGCCCACCACCCCGCACATGCTTGTTGAGCACATGCTCTGCTATTCCAGGCCCTGCACACTCCAGGCATTGTATATATATTAATGAGATTTTTGTCCATAGGCAGCATACAGTCTTGTGAGACAGACAAATAACAGGCCAGGAGTGGTGGCTCACGCTTGTAATCCCAGCACTTTGGGAGGCTGAGATGCGAGGATCACTTGAGGCCAGGAGTTCAAAACCAGTCTGGTTAATGTGGTGAAACCTCATACCTATTTTTTTTTAAAAGCAAATAATAAACAAATGCTATAAAAATTGTGCAATTAATGAGCCTGGTAAAGAAAGAGAGGCCCAGATAAGACTTGGGAAAATAAATAATTTAAATAAGTTGTTGCAAGCTTATTCTGTGCCTTAAAAAAAATATGACTGTGGAACCTGAGCTACATAGCTAACAGCTGCAACTTTTATCTGATTATAGATTAATCCTTTTTACCTTTTTTCCTTTGTAAAATGTTGTGAAGACTAAATGACACCCAGATAAGACCCCTTCCCTTCTTAACCACTGATCTTTTGTTATAGATTAACTTATTGTACCAGATGGCACAAAATACTCTATGACTATTAAATTACTCAAGATACAGCCATGCATGGCAGCTCATGCCTTAATCCCAGCACTTTGGGAGGCTGAGGTGGGAGGATCTCTTGAGTTCAGGAGTTTGAGACTAGCCTGGATAACATAGTGAGACCCCATCTCTTAAAAAAGAAGGGGATATCTTTACGAGGAGTCATTTTTACCACAGATAACAATCAAGTTCCCCAAAAATAATTTCAAAATTAAAAACAAAGCACAGAAAGAATGGAGAAGAAACTATAGATTAAAAGAGATTTAAGAGCCAGTCCTGGTGACTCTTGCCTGTAATCCAATTACTTTTGGAGGCTGAGGTGGTAGGATCGCTTGAGGCCGGGAGTTCAGGACACACCTGGTCCACCTCGTGAGACCCCATCTCTATTAAAAAAGTAAAAATAAAAATTATCTGGGCATGTTGGCATGCTTCTGTGGTCCCAACTACTTGGGAAGCTGAGGTGGGAGGATTGCTTGAGGCCAGGAGTTCAAGGTTACAGTGAGCTATGATCATGTCACTACTCTCCAGACTGGGAAACAGTGAGACCTGTTTCTATAAATAAATAAAAGATAAAATACTAAGTATATCTTTCCTAAAAAGGAACAAGGTAAACCAATCAACTTGCTGTAATCATGAACCAGCTTTGTATGGAAAATGTTGTAATCCTGCTAAGCTTCTTGTTTCTGCCTATATAGTGAGACCTTAACTTCTTCACTTTGCAGGACTGACCCCATTCCTTTGGAGTCTGTATTCCCAGGTAGTTATCCTCAAACTTTGTGCTTAAATAAACCCTTCAAAGTTCTATTCTAATCCCATTGATTATTTCAGGTTGACAGACTAGAGGTTGGTGTGTGTGTATGTGTGTCACTATGTTGTCACCTGATGAATGACAAGGTTCATAAGTTTGGAAAGGAGAGCTTTATTTCTCATAAAGGGTTGCAGCCTGCAGGTGGCCATTCTGACAGGTGAGGAAGTGTGGTCTGCAGCCAGCGGCCCGAAACAGGCACTTCAAGGGAGGGGTTAAGGAAACAGGAATTTATCCTGAGTGGGTTGGCCACGTATATATATTCAACAGGTTGCAGGAGGAGCTATGAATATTCATAAAGGGAAATACAGGCATACATAGTAGGCTAACGAATGCAACATACATCCTATGTTCAACTTTAGATGTTGAATTAGTCAGGGCTCTCCAGAGGGACAGCACTAATAGGACATATGTATATATGAAAGGGAGTTTATCAGGGAGAGCTGGTTCACATGATCACAAGGTGAAGTCCCATGATAGGACATCTGCGAGCTGAGGAAGAAGGAAGCCCGTAGTGGTTCAGTCCGAATCCAAAGCCTCCAAAGCAGGGAAGTCCAACAGTGCAGTCTTCAGTCTGTGACCGAAGGCCCGAGAGCCCCTGGCAAACCACTTGTGTAAGTCCAAGAGTCCAAAGGCCGAGGAACCTGGAGTCTGATGTCCAAGGGCAGGAGGAGTGGAAGGAAGCATCCAGCCTGGGAGGAAGGTGAAACCCAAAAGACACAACAAGCCAGATTATCCCACCTTCTTCCACCTGCTTCCTTCTAGCCACGCTGGCAGCCAATTGGATGGTGCCCACCACATTTAGGGTATGTCTTCCTCTCCCCAGTCCACTGTCTCAAATGTCAATCTCCTCTGGCAACACCCTCACAGACACACAGAGAAACAAGATTTTACCAGCCATCTAGACATCCTTCAATCCAATCAAGCTAACACCGAATAATAACCATCACAGATGGTTAACCTAATTTATTACGGTTAGGCCCTATACATCAAAAGGTGAAGCAGAAGACATGAAGGTCCTCTGTGTGCAACCTCTGTAGACTGGCCAGCACCACTCCTGTGGGCTATGGTTTCTTATTAGGAAGGAATGCTGGTCAGTGTTGAAACCGCAAAATGGAGGGCCAGTTACATGGTTGGTTGAAGTCATCAGTGGAGTAAATCTTTTTTTTTTTTCTGAAACAGAGTCTGTCTTTGTTGCCCAGGCTGGAGTGCAGTGGTGCAATGACAGCTCTGCGGCCTTAGCCTCCACCTCCCCAGTTCAAGCAATCCTGCTACCTCAATCTCTGGAGTAGCCGAGACAATAGGCATGCACCACGATGCCTGGCGAATTTTTTTTAAAAAATTTTGGGGGGGGTGGGGAGTTGGGGAGGGATAGCATGGGGAGAAATGCCAGATATAGGTGATGGGGAGGAAGGCAGCAAATCACACTGCCATGTGTGTACCTATGCAACAATCTTCCATGTTCTTCACATGTACCCCCAAACCTAAAATGCAATAAAAAATAAAAAATAAAAAAAAAAGAAATTATAAAAAAAAAAATAAAAAAAAATAAAAAAAAAAGAAAATGTTAAATACACATTTCTAGGTCATGGCTTTAAAAAATTTTTTTTCATAATCAATAAAAAAATTATTTTAAAAAAAAAAATTTTGTAGGCTGGGCACGGTGGCTCATGCCTGTAATCCCAGCACTTTGGGAGACCGAAGCAGGTGGATCATGAGGTCAGGAGTTCAAGATCAGCCTGACCAACATAGTGAAACCCCCGTCTCTACTAAAAATACAAAAATTAGCTGGCCATGGTGGTGTGCGCTTATAATCCCAGCTACTCAGGAGGCTGAGGCAGGAGAATTGCTTGAACCTGGGAGGCGGAGGTTGCAGTGAGCCAAGATGGTGCCACTGCACTCCAGCCTGGGTGATAGAGCGAGACTCTGTCTCAAAAAAAAGAAAAAAATTTGTATAGACAGGGTCTCACCATGTTGCCCAGGCTGGTTTCAAACTCCTGGACTCAAGCAAGGTTTCCCTGTCTCAGCCTCCCCAAGTGCTGGGATTACAGGCATGAGCCACTGAGCCTAGCCAGAGAATCTTTTTTCTGTTTTTTTTGTTTGTTTGTTTGATCCTAGGGAAGAAAGCCTAGTGGCAATTAGCAAGGTGGGGCGGATGGTATAATGAGGTGTGTCCAAAGTCTCATCCTGTCATGGCTAGAAACTCAGTTTTAATGGTTTTGCTGGGGTTCCCTTGGCTAAGATGGGATCTGTTCAGTTAGTTGGGCTTAGTAATTTATTTCCCAGTGTTCATGTCTGTGATTGTGAATGGGAGGTTCACGTCAATGTGTGTTTGCACACACATTGTTGCATGTTTGCAAGACACACAAGTTTGCATGTCTATTTAATGTTCTACGCTTTCACACCCTGGTTAATACTCATGGCTCAGCATTCATAGTGCAGAAGGAGCTTTCCTAACACTGGGTAAAGTAAAATTACAAGTTTGTTTATGCTGATAACAAAACCACGCTGAGTTTTTGCTGCAACCATGAATAAAACTGCACCAGGGTGAAGATTTCGCACATGGCTACTCCTTCTAGTCTCTCTTCCCTAGGACTCTGCAACCTAGAGTGTTGATTCTTCAGAGGGACCTTCAGTTCTAGAATGATCAACAAGTATGAATAAACCTTTGAATGGCCTGGACTATCTTCCACTTAAGATGTTGCAGAGTTCACTGGGTCAGAGCTCTGGGGCTGGCAGGCCTGGTCACCTATTGGGGAAATGACCAGTTCTGAGCTTTTCAGGTTTGAGGGCAAATCAGCCACTTGGTGGTGGGAAGTTAAGGGATAAGATGGGATATGATTTGTGAAATAAATATATTTGGTCTTCATCCTGTTTCCTGAGATACAGCGTCTAAAATCTTTGGAATCTCCAAAGTGGTAAGTCTTTTTGTATGCTACTAAGTTGACTGATACCTGGAGGTTCCTGGATAGCTTCTGAATGGTGCTGGTCACAGAAAGACCAAGACAGGACGAGAGGGTTGGGACTTTAAGCCCCACCTAACAACCTCTAGGGAGGGAGAGGGGCAGAAGGTTGAGTTGATCACCAAATGGCCAATGATCTAATCAATTATGCCTACATAGTAAAGCCTCCATGAAAACCCCAAAGGACAGGGTTTGGAGAGCTTCTGGACAGCTGAATACATGAAGGTTCCTGGGGGTAGCACGCCAGAGAGGGCATGGAAGCTCGAAGCCTCTTCCCCCCAAACCTCACCCCATGCATCTCTTCATCTATATCCTTTGTAATATCCTTTATAATAAAGCAGTAAATGTAAGTAAGTTTTTTCCTGAGTTCTGTGAGCCACTCTAGCAAATTAAACCCAAGGAGCGGGGCTTGGGAACCCCAATTTCTAACCACTTGGTCAGAAGCACAAGTAAAACAACATGGGGTTTGTGATTGGCATCAGAAATAGGGGACAGTCTCGTGGGACTGAGCCCTCAATCTGTGGGGATCTGACACTATCTCAAGTAGGTAATGTGAGAATTGAATTTAAGACTGAGTGCAGTGGCTCATGCCTATAATCCCAGCACTTTGGGAGGCTGAGGTGAGTGGATCACTTGAGGTTAGGAGTTCAAGACTAGCCTGGACAACATGGTGAAACCCTGTCTCTACGAAAAATATAAACATTAGCTGGGCATGGTGGTGGGTGCCTATAATCCCAGCTACTCAGGAGGCTGAGGCATGAGAATCACTTGAACCTGGGAGGTGGAGGTTGCAGTGAGCCAAGATTGCACCAGTAATCTCAAGACTCAGTATCAAAAAAAAAAAAAAAATAGAATTTAATTAGCAAACACCCAGCTTGTGTCACCTCCTGGAGGATTGGTATGTGGGGAAAACTCCCACACATCTGAGGTCGCAAAAGTATTTCATACTGTGACAGTACAGGAAAAAGTTTGTTTTTTCCTCTGTGTTCTCAGAGGCTACTTCCAAAAGGCAGGCAGAGCACCTACCTCCCCCCCCCCCACCCCCTTATTCCAGCTCCAGGGCTGCTTCTTGAGGACAACCCAAGCAGAGGCATCCTTCCACCATTTAGTCACCCTATACCCAATGTACACAGACCCTTGTATCTGTATCCTGTGAATCAGGGGACCCAGGAGGTGGGTCCCGTTCTATCTGAATCAGAACTAGCAGCAACCCTCTGGCTAATTCTGCTCTAGACACCTACCTGGGAGGAAGAGAACTGTCAGTAGGTCAGGCAGCCTGAACTACCTCTGGGACAGGGAAGTCAGAACTCGGCCCAGACACATGCCTGCCCAGCTCCCCTGGACAAGGGCAGGAGCCATCCTTCCCTCCCAGACGCTCCTTTTTCCACTGTACTTTAGCATAGGTGACAAAGCAAGACTCTATCTCAAAAAAAAAAAAAAATTATTATTAACATGGTTGGGTGCAGAGCCTCATGCCTGTAATCCCAGCACTTTGGGATTACAAAGCAAGGCAGGAGGATTGCTTGAGGCAGGAGTTCAGCACCAACCTGAGCAACATGGTGACACCCCCATCTCTACAAAAAATGCTTAAAAATTAGTTGGGGGTGACAGCATGTGCTTGTACTCCTAGCTACCTGGGAGGCTAAGGTGGGAGGATGACTTGAGCCCAGGAGTTGGAGGCTGCAGTGAAGTATGATTTCAACACTGCACTCCAGCCTGGGTGACAGAGGGAGACTCTGTCTCAAACAAACAAACAAACAGAAAATAATTCTTTTTCTTGCTGTGTCACCCAGGCTGGAGTGCAGTGGAGCGATCTCAGTTCACTGCAACCTCTGCCTCCCTGATTCAAATGATTCTCATACCTCAGCCTGTCGAGTAGCTGGGATTACAGGCGCATGTCACCACTCCTGGCTGATTTTTGTATTTTTAGTAGAGAAGGGGTTGGCCAGGCTGGTCTTGAACTCCTGACCTCAAATGATCCACCCACCTCGGCCTCCCAAAGTGCTGTGATCATAGATGTGACCCACTGTGCCCTGCCCAGAAATCTTTTTTTTTTGAGACGGAATCTCACTCTGTCACCCAGCCTGGAATGCAATGGCATGATCTTGGCTCACTGCAACCTCCGCCTCCCAGGTTCAAGCGATTCTCCTGCCTCAGCCTCCTGAGAAGCTGGGATTACAGGCACCTGCCACCATGCCTGTCTAATATTTTTGGTATTTTCAGTATAGATGGTGTTTCACCATGTTGGCCAGGCTGGTCTTGAACTTCTGACCTCAGGTGATCTACCCGCCTCGGCCTCCCAAAGTGTTGGGATTACTGGCATGAGCCACCATGCCCAGCCAAGAATTCTTAAGTAATAAAAGACAGTTAACTACCTTAAGTAGTTCAAGAGGACTATAAGGCAGGGGTTGACAAACTTTTTCTGTAAAGCTTAGATAGGCAATATTTTTAGGCTTTGTAGGCAAGAGACACAATCAAAAATATCAGGTAGGTCCTCATATAACAACACAAAAGCAAATGTCCACACTTTTTTTTCTTTTCTTTTTTCTTTTTCTTTCTTTTTTTTTTAAAATAGAGACGGGGTTTCTCCACGTTGGTCAGGCTGGTCTTGAACCCTCGACCTCAGCTGATCCGCCCGCCTTGGCTTCCCAAAGTACTGGGATTACAGGCGTGAGCCACTGCGCCCGGCCTTTTTTTCTTTTCTCTTTCTTTCTTTTTTTTTTTTAAATTTCCACACTTTATAGATGAAATTCAAAATAAAATAATGAGTACGTGTTTTGGAATAATGTCCTATGAATGAAAAGAATGGGATCCATTTTGTTGGGATAATATTTTGCTTAGTTGAGGCTCCAGTGTAAAACCTTCTCAGCTCAAGGGCAGTACAAAAGCTGGCTTTGAGCTGCAGGTGGTGGTGCGCCAGCTCTAAGCCCTATCTATGGGGTGGAGGGAGGGTGAACAAGGAACTGAGAAACTTGGAAGAGGGTCTGTCCCCCCACGACTGAGATTGAGACCTCTGTAGAGAGAACCAGGTCAACACCCCACTGGGAACAAAGAAATTAGTTAGAGGACATAGGACACTGACCACGGACACACACACACACAGCCACAGAAAAGTGCCAACTTGGGGGCAAAGTCCCTTTTCCCACTTCCCACTTCACAATGACCCTCCATCGCCCTCTACTGGCAGAGACTAGCGTCAAGCCACCTGGCAAACCAGAGGCGTCCTATAAGATCCTGTTTTGCAGAGCAAAAAGACTGCTTGGAGCTCAGAGGCAATAATTCCACAACTTGCACAGGGATATTCATAAAGTGAGGCAAATAAAGTTTTCCCCCAACTTCGTTTCTTTCCTTTAAAAATACTTATTAGAAAAAGTCTCAAATGGTACAAAATTCAAAATAGAAAAAAATACACACTTTGAATAGTCAACTGCAACCTGTTCCCCACCTGCTCAGTTCTCTGCCCCCAGAACCTACAGTTATCAGAGTATTGTGTATCTTTCAGAGCTGTTCGATGTACACATAAAATGCTTTATTTTTTTAATTTCCATTTTACAAATTATACAACAAAATCTTCTATTTTACACAACTTTAAAATATCTCGGCAGTTACATCTATTCATTTTTCTTCTTTTATGGTCTCTGGCTTAATGTGTCTTATTTAGGAAGGCCATCCATACTTCAAGATTAAAAATATTTTTCCCATATTTTCTTAGAGTACTTTTATATTTTAGTTTTTACAGATATATCTGTAAAATATATCTGGGTTTTAATATTTGAATAGAGTGTGAGGTGACGATTAGATTTTATTTTCTTCCAAGCCGGTGGCCCATTTTACTGTTTCAGTGTTACGTAATTCATCCTTTCCAGCGGATTCAAATGATTTAATACTGCGGCCCCCAGTTCCCAATCATCAGTAACAACTGCCGAGGATGGCTACGTCCCACAGGTCCCTCTCCCTCCGGGCCTTTCCAGCCCTGCCCCCTTCTTCTCTCTCCTGGACCTTCTCGCCTCTTTGCGACGTCCCCACCCTTGTGATTCTTCTTGCTGCGTCTAGGCCTCTCTGTACTGCCTGGCGCCCCCTCGGCCTTTCTCCTGCCCCTGTTCTCTTTGTGTGAGTCTCTCTTCTCGCGGTGCTTCCTCTTGGGCTCTGCTTGCTCCCCCCCCCCAGCCGCTCCCCCTTCTCCGACCTCCCCCGTGCCTCCTCTTCCGGCCTCGGTCCCCTTGGCCCGCCTGCTGGGCGCTGCCGCGGGGCTCCCAGAGAGGCGACCGGACCCCTTCTCTGCCTGGCGCCCAGCGGACGCCTGTGTTCTCTCCCTGCCCAAATGGGCTTGGAAGCCACCGGTGTTTGAAGTAATGATCCTGATTTTTTTGACTGTGGTTTACAGATTGCAGTCTTGGTGGGGCATGAGGAATTTTAGGCCAGGGAAGCACCCCGGCTTTCCACGGTCCTCAGCCTTTCTAAGTAAGCGGGGAACACGTGGGGCCTCCCGAAGGGGAACCTCTGCTGCTCTGGCCCCCGAGGCTCAGTGGGGCCCCTTTCTTGGCACGTGGAGTCGTCCCTCACCTTTCTAAAGCAAAGCGTTGGTTGCAATCCTCTGGCTTTCTGCTTTCTAATATAATCCTCCAGTTCAAGTTGAAAAGAGTCAGAAGTCTTAGAATTTTCCATTATATTGACTACGGATGAATCTCTGCTAGGGAAAATGGGGGAAACCTTCTGTTAAATGTATTCTTTTGCTATACATCTTTTTGTGTGTCCTAAAAAAAAGATCAGACTCCCATTTCTAGGGGAGATTATATCATGTAATATACTGTAAGTACTACGTAGTCATTGATGTTTAAAATGTATTTTTGATATAGACTGAGAATCATGAAATATAATGGACTAAGAAAACGAGCCTTAAAACACTGTAAATTTGAGGATCTATAAATATATAATAAATATAACACATATAGATAGGCATAAAATTTACCAGTACTTACCCCAGGTTTAGGGAAATTTACATAATTTTAGTGTTAATTGTTCTGAATTTTTGCCATAAATACTATCACTTGTGTGATTATTAAAAAAAAAAAAAAATTGGCTGGGTGTGGTGGCTCACGCCTGTAAGCCAAGCACTTTGGGAGGCCAAGGCGGGTGGATCACCTGAGGTCAGGAGTTCAAGACCAGCCTGACCAACATAGTGAAACCCCGTCTTTAAAAGAAAAAAGAAAAAAAAAAAATGCCGGGCGTGGTGGCTCACACCTGTAATCCCAGCACTTTGGGAGGCCGAGGCGGGCCGATCACGAGGACAAGAAATCAAGACCATCTTGGCCAACATGGTGAAACCCCGTCTCTACTAAAAATACAAAAATTAGCTGGGCGTTGTGGCACGAGCCTGTAGTCCCAGCTGCTCAGGAGGCTGAGGCAGAAGAATTGCTTGAACCCGGGAGGGGGAGGTTGCAGTGAGCCAAGATCGCACCACTGCACTCCAGCCTGGCGCCTGGCGACAGAGCAAGACTCTGTCTCAAAAAAAAAAAAAAAAAAATTAAGTTGTTTCAAGAAAATAGACATTCAAGTAGCTAAATCTAAAATCATTCATAAATTCTACAAAAACAGAACAAGCTAGTCCTGTGCTTATCATATGCCAAGAAAGAAATAATGGATAATTAAACATATTCCCAGGTCACTCACATACTATCTATGTTAAATCTAATAGTTGAGGTGAAAAAACAGAAGATGCTATTTATTGTTAAAATCCCAAACTATGATTATTCCTTCTTTTTTTTTAACAAGTGAAGAAACTGAGTCACAGAGAATTTGAGTTGCTTACTTAAGGTCACACACAGCCAAAAAGTACAGGCAGGATTTAAACCCAGGGAGAGAGGATTCAGAGCCTGCTTGTTCAGTCATACTCTCTAGCTCAGAATGCTTTTCATCTCTGAGGTTGCTACCAACCTTATAGGTGTTTTGGGGACTAAGACAGTGATTACAACTGAAGGGCTGGGGATAGCACTGGGGATGCAGCAAGTGGCCAGTGACTGGTAGCTGTTAATATTCTGATTAAGATACCGGAATGAGGACCCGCAGCGTTAAATGTTTTACTATTGGTCTATTCTGAGAGCTCGCCTCCATTTTATTTGATTAATTTCTTCTTTTTTTTTTTTTTTTCGCGTCAGGGTCTTGCTCTGTCACTCAGGCTGGAGTGCAATGGTATGATCATGGGTCACTGAAGCTCTGAACTCAGTTCGAGGGAGACACCCGCTGCTCCACACCTCACAGTCAGCATCATCAGCAGGTCCTGCCAATTGCTCTATTTTCAAAACTTGTCCAGAATCTGACCAATTCTACCTAAACTGCTCTCACCTGGGCCAGGGTGCCACATGTCAGGGCAGTCACCCTTCACTGGTCTCCCAGCGCCTGCTCAATGAACCTATTTCCAAACCAGCTGCCAGGATAACCATTTTAATGTGATGTCATCCTGGCTATCTCAAAACCATCAAAGGGTGGGCGCGGTGGCTCATGCCTGTAATCCCAGCATTTTGGGAGGCTGAGTTGGGTGGATCACCTGAGGTCAGGAGTTCGAGACCAGCCTGGCCAATATGGTGAAACTCTGTCTCTACTAAAACTACAAAAATTAGCCAGGTGTGGTGGCACACGCCTGTAATCCCAGCTACTCGGGAGGCTGAGGCAGGAGAATCACTTGAACCCAGGAGGCGGAGGCGACAGAGCGAGACTCTGTCCCAAAACAAACAACAAAAAAACCATCAGAGGGCTTCTCCATCCCTCCCTCAGAAGGAAGTCCAGGTCCCCACGGTGCCTACAAGGCCTGAGACTGCGGGTCACTCCCTATCCTGAGGCCTCCGGTTCTCTTCTGACTACCACCCTCATGCTCCTCCTCTCCAGTCACACTTCCCAGCTGGAAGGCAGCAGAGGCACACCCTGGCCTCAGGGCCTCCCCGTCCCTAAGCCTGCAAAGCTCTTCATCTCTGCACCCACACTGGAAGCCCCTGTGCCTCCCTGGTCTTAGCTGAAATGTCACCTTCTCAGAATTTTAATGACCCTCCCCATGGGACACCCTCTGCCCCTTCCCTGCTTTATTTTCCTCCATGGCATCACCATTTCCTAACAGAGTGCTTTAAGATATTGAGATATCTTGAGGGTTTTGAGACAGGGTCTCACGCTGTTGCCCAGTCTGGAGTGCTGTGGCACCATCACGGCTCACTGCAGCCTTGACCTGGGGTGAAGTAATCGATGACTCAATTACTCCCACCTCAGCCACCTGAGTATCTGGGACCACAGGCGCACGTGACCACGTCTGGTTCATTTTTTGTATTTTTAGTAGAGATGGGGTTTTGCCATGTTGCCCAGGCTAGTCTGGATCTCCTGGGCTCAAGCAATCCACCCATTTTGGCTTCCCAAAGTGCTGAGATTATAGGCATGAGCCACTGCACCCAACTGAGATGTTAAGATGCTGGTTCTCTTGGCTGGGCGTGGTGGCTCATGCCTGTAATCCCAGTGCTTTGGGAGGCCCAGGTGGGTGGATCACTTGAGGTCGGAGTTCAAGACCAGCTTGGCCAACATGGTGAAACCCCATCTCTACTAAAAATACAAAAATTAGCCAGGTGTGGTGGCACACGCCTGTAATCCCAGCTACTTGGGAGGCTGAGGCAGGAGAATCGCTTGAACCTGGGAGGCGGAGGTTGCAGTGAGCTAAAATGGCGATACCACTCCAGCCTTGGCAACAGAGTGAGACCCTGCCTCAAAAAAAAAAAAAAAAAAAAAAAAAAAAAGACCGTGGTTTTCATCCTGCATTTCTACTGAGCTTCCTAGCAAGGCTGATACTGCTCATACCCAGACCACGCTTTGAGTAGCAAGAACCTAACAATTTAATGTTTATATTTGGTCTGTTTTCTATCCTACCACACTTGAATGTAAGCTCCTCAGAGGTAGAGATTCCTTGACTGCTGTTTCCTCAACATGTCAAATTGTGCTTGACCTACGTCAAGCATCTACTGCTTAATAAATACTCGCTGAATGAATACACGAGTGAAAAATGGCCCTGACCTCTGCCAACATGTTCAGGCCCACTAAGAACCCCAGATCTAAGAAGTCCTACCACTTCAGCCGTGCTTTCCACACAGCCTCCTCTCATTTGCCCCTAAGCCGTCTTCCTTAACAACTAGCCATCCAAACGCTGCCAAACGTCAGCACAAAAGAAACGTCTACTTCACTTCTTACCTGGAATCACTGCCATGCATTAGTTTACTGAGAGAAATTTCCACCAAAAAGATGGAACCCTCACCTCCTTTAGACTAGACGTCGCTGGGGTCGTGTACGTAGAGGTCCTGCGGGCCCCACAGAGTGCAGAGGCCCACCTGGTTAGAACGCAGAAGGAAGTTAGGAGCCCTAGCACAGTGGAGGATGCTTTACTCTGAGCTTCAGGAGAATAATCCCAGCTTCCTCGCTGCTCACCCGTCCCAGGAATTAGGAAGCCACACCCCCTCTTCGCCCCGCCTCTTTGGTTTCAGGCCCCCTCATCCCACAGCTCCACTCTAGGAGAAACAAATCCAATCAGCGACACTAAAGTGATTTAGGAACACCCAAGTTAATCGCCTTGGAAAGCAATCAGCCTATAACCTAATCAGTGTTATTAAATCCTGTCTGAAGAGTTTATCTTGAAAAAAATTTAATAAAACGCTAATTCTTAATTTGTGAAATACAGCATACATGCAGAAATGTGCACAAAATAAAAATCTACAGCACAATGGTTTATCACTAAGGCAAAGTCCATCCAACCACCATTCAGATCAGTAAACGGAACTGAGCCACATGTCAGATGCGTCTCCTTCCCCCTCCTAACCTTCACTGTCCCTTTGTCTCCCACTAGCCTGTGTCTTTTAGGGGAATCTCATCGTTGCTTTTCTGCATAGTTTATTACTTACATGTAAGTCTCGAAATGCTATAGTTTTGCCTGTTTTTTGGATTGTACTTTATATAAATGGAATTGTACATTGCACTTTTTTGTACAGTGTATTTCTGAATTTTACCACGTTCATTTTCATAGCTATGTGGTATTCTATTCTTTATATATATATTTCATAGACTATGTATGTGTGCATTATGTATATATGTGTGTGTGTATATATATAGATAGATAGATGGATACTAACAGATTATTGATCTGTTCAAGGGCATTGGGATTGTCCCCAGTCCAGGCCATTTTAAATAACACTGTCATGAATATTCTTGTATATACTTCCTGACACACATAAACTTGCATTACTACAGAGGGTTTACCTAGGAGTGGGATTTCTGTGCTAGACAGCATGGTATATTCAGCTTTACCAGACATAGTAATACCAAAGGTTTTTCAAAAGAGGTTAATATCATTTTTTTTTTTTTTTGAGACAGAATTTTGCTCTTGTTGTCCAGGCTGGAGTGCAGTGGTGCGATCTTGGTTCACTGCAGCCTCCGCCTCCCAGGTTCAAGCAATTCTGCCTCAGCCTCCTGAGTAGCTGGGATTACAGGTGCCTGCCACCATGCCCAGGTAATTTTTTGTATTTTTAGTAGAGAAGGGGTTTCGCCATGTTGGCCAGTCTGGTCTCAAACTCCTGGCCTCAAGTGGTCCACCCACCTCAGCCCCGCTAAGTGCTGGGATTACAGGTGTGAGCCACCGGCCCGGCCATTTTTCCTTATCTATCTTCTACGAATGAGCCCTCTGCTGGCTCTGTGTGTTGCCCTGTATTTTCATTCCCTGGGTGGCAGTATCTTGTGGTGAACATTCTTAATTTTAATGTTGTCAAACTTAGCAATCACACTTATAGGGTTAGTGCTTTTTAATATCATGTTTAAGATATATTTGCCTAATCCTAGACTGGGGTTTCTCCACATGGCAGTGTAGACATTTTCAGTGATACAATTCTTTGTTGAGAGGAGCTGCGCTGTGCATTATGGCACGTTTAGCAGCATCCCTGGCCTCTACCACTAGATACCAGTGGCAACTCCCTTCCCTCAGTGGTGACAACCAAGAATGTCTTCAGACATTGCCAGAAGTCCCCCACGTTTCAGAAACATTGCCATAGATCATAAACATATTATCATATGATGCCTTATAAAAGCTTCATAGTGGGCCAGCACAACGACTTACACCTGTAATCCCAGCACTATGGGAGGCCAAGGTGGGAGGATCACTTGAGGTCAGGAGTTCAAGACCAGCCTGGCCAAACCCCATCTCCATTATAAATACAAAAAAAATTAGCTGGGCATGGTGACATATGCCTGTAGTTCCAGCTACTTGGGAGGCTGAGGCAGGAGAATCGCTTGAACCCAGGAGATGGAGGTTCAGTGAGCTGAAATTTCGCCACTGCATGCCAGCCTGGATGACAGAGCGAGACTCCATCTCAAAAAAAAAAAAAAAAAAAGCTTCATGGTGTCTGGGTGAGGTGGCTCACACCTATAATCCCAACACTTTGGGAGGCTGAGGAGGAAGATTGCTTGAGGCCGGGAGTTCCAGACCAGCCTTGCCAACATGGCAAAACCCTGTCTCTACTAAAAATATAAAAATTAGCTGGGCATCATGGTGCACACCTGTGATTCCAGCTACTTGGGAGGCTGAGGAAGGAGAATTGCTTTAACCCGGTGGGTGGAGGTTGCAGTGAGCTGAGATTGTGCCACTGCACTCCAGCCTGGGTGACAGAGTGAGACTGTCACAAAATAAATAAATAAATAAATAAAAAATCTTCATAAATACATAATTCAACTGGAATTGATTTTTGTGCAAGCTGTGAGGCAGGCATCCTACTTTATTTGTTTGACGATATGGTGGGGGGGGGAACCCAAAGGGTTTGTGTTTTTTCTATTCTCTCAACAATCAGAAGACTTCTATGACCAAACGTATGGTTTTTCCCCTACACACCAAGCAAACAATCAGTTCTGCAGCTGACACCAGCAGGTGCCCTCTAATCGAATTCAATTCTCACACTCTCAACCTAGAGATGGCGTCAGATCCCACAGGTTGAGGACTCAGTCCCCAAGACTGCCCCTGCTCCCACCTCCACTTCGGAGAGCAGTTGCACGCCCCAGGCTGTTTTACTTGTGCCTCTGATCAACCAGCTATGAATTAGGGTTCCCAGGACCTCCTCCTTAGGTTCAGTTAATTTGCTAGAGTGGCCCACAGAACTCAGGAAAACACTTACTTATAGTTGCTAGTTTATTATAAAGTATATTAGAAAGGATATCTATGAACACTAGATGAAGAGATGCATAGGGTGAGATATGGGGGAGGGGCGAAGCTTCCAGGTCCTCCCCAAGCTCCTCCCTGGTGTGCCACCCTTCAGGAACCTCCGTGTGTTCAGCTGTCCACAAGCTCATATAAACCCTGTCCTTTTGGGTTTTTATGGAGGCTTCACTACATAGGCATGACTGATTAAACCACTGGCCATTGGTGATCAACTTAGCCTTCAGCCCCTCTCCCCTACCTGGAGGTTGAGGGGTGGAGCCAAAAATCCCACTCCTCTAATCCTGCCTTGGTCTTTCCAGTGACCAGCCCCTTTCTGAAGCCACCTAGGGGCTGCCAGCCTTCAGTCAACTCATTAGCACACAAATATATCACTTTGGAGATTCTAAGGATTTTAGGAATTGTATGCCAGGAAACGGGAAGAAGACCAAATATGTATCTCACATTATCACATACCATACTTTTCCAACACCATTTATTGAAGTTTGTCTTCCTCACTGCTCTGAAGTTCTTTGTTATTTTTTTCTCACATCGGACTGTTAACAGGCAGACCTTACAAGGTTTGAGGGAGGCACATCCCACACATGAGTGTGAAAACCCAATCATCATGCTGATGAACTGCAAACAGATCTGACTTTGTTATTCAACAAATGTCCATTTGCTCATGGTTCTGCTTCTGGTTTCTGTATTCTGTCATATCTTTGCACCAGTACCTCTCTGTCTTCATTGCTATAGTTTCATGAGAAATCTTTATATTTGCTAGAGCAAGTCATCTCCCTATTCCGTCTTTCCATATTCAAGTATGTGTGTGGATTTCTCTTGGGATTTTGTTTATATATAAACTTTAAATCTGGCTCATCAATTTTTGAAAACACTTGTAGTTTTGCTTGGGGGCTACACTGAATCTGTAGGTTAATTTGAGGAGAACTGACATCTTCCCAACGTTACAACTTTCAATATATGAACGTGGCTTATGCCTTCATTTATATGAGCATGCTTTATCCTTTTATGCTCCCAGAAGACGGACTTTGTCCACCAAACTTTTCCTAGTCCCAGAATCTTGAAAGGTCACACGTTTTAAGCCCAATGCCACATATAATGCTTGTGCAATTTGTGGGTTTGATTTATGTCAGATGTAATTTCATTTAAAAAAATTTTATTTTTATTTTTATTTTGAGACAGGGTCTTACTTTGTCACCCAGGCTGGAATGCAGTGGCATGACCACTGCTCACTGAAACCTCAACTTCCCAGGCTCCAGTGATCCTCCCACCTCAGCCTCCTGAGTAGCTGGGACCACAGGTGTGTGCCACAGGCATGCACACAAGCGCTGCCCCACCCACACTCCTTAAGGCTCTTCCAGACCGGGAATAAACCTTGGTGTGGAGCATTTATATGCTAAAGAGATCACTTTCTTGCTCATTTTATCCATTATTTCCATGGCTCTCTCTTGTCTCTAAGCTGCTCCTGTGTCTGCAGTTTCACGCTGAAGGGCCAAAAGTTCCAATAACTAAGTAAAGCCCATGCTTGCTTAGCCCACAAGGGGAACAAGTACTGCATACTTCCCATTTCAACATTTATTTTGAGGGTACCAGGGTATAAAATTCCCTTGTCCTGGTTTTATTATTTATTTATTTTTGAGACGAGGTCTGCCTCTGTCACCCAGGCTGGAGTGCAGTGGAGCTATAACAGCTCACTGCAGCCTCAGCCTCCCTAGGCTCAAGTGATCCTCCTACCTCAGGCTCCCAAGTATCTGGGACTACAGGTGCACACCACCATACCTGGCTAAGTTTTTGCATTTTTTTTTCTAGAGACAAGGTTTTGCCATGTTGTCCAGGCTGGTTTCGGACTCCTGGGTTCAAGTGATCTGCGCACATCCACCTCTGAAAGTGCTAGTATAGCAGGAGTGGCCTTGAGAAACGGACCTCTCGAACACTGAACTGGGAAGGAAGGGGTGATTTATTCAGCCGGGAGCAAGGTGGCATAGTTGCCTAACAGCCAAGCTCGTTTAACGAAGGAAACCTCTATCTTTATATAGACTTACAACTTTAGATATTACATGTGAAGGGTCTTGGGTTTACAGTTTTAGACACTGCATGTGAAAGGGTCTTGGTCTTGCAACTCTAGAATTTATGTGTGAAAGGGTTTTGGGCTTAGGAGTAGGTCTGGGGTATAGTGACTTAGGTGGGGGTTGATCTTAAGTAAAAACAATGCCTTCTGGAAAGATTCCTCCACACCATGCCTGCAATCTATAGGAGGGCAATTATGGTGGCGCCTGGTCTGCCAGCCTTTACTTCTATTGAAATGCAGTGTGGGCTGGGTGCAGTGGCTCATGCCTGTAATCCCAGCAGTTTGGGAGGCCGAGATGGGCAGATCATAAGGTCAGGAGATCGAGACCATCCTGGCCATGATGAAACCCCGTCTCTACTAAAATACAAAAAATTAGCCAGGTGTGGTGGTGAGTGCCGGTAGTCCCAGCTACTCAGGAGGCTGAGGCAGGGGGAATCACTTGAATCTGGGAGATGGAGGTTGCAGTGAGCTGAGATTGTGCCACTGCACTCCAGCCTAGTGAAAGAGCAAGACTCGGTCTCAAAGGAGGGATGGTCTTAGATGCTTAAGGGTGATTAAGGGTCTCCTCCCTCACTAGGATTACAGGCTTGAGCCACCATGCCTGTCCTGTCCTGATTTATAACAGATGAAGTGAGGCTGCTATGCAGCTTTTCTTTTGAAAAAGAAGTATGCAGTTAGATTTCCCTGACTGTTCTTTCCTGAATGAGCAACTCGTTTCCCCACCTCCTTTAATCTTGTCATAATGTACCCAAGGATGATATAAACCCACCTCCACCAACGGCAGAAGAAAGTCTCAAAAACACCACAGTTTACCAATCAATGGCTGTGTTCTCAAGCCCATAGGAGTAAATAAGTTTTGCAAATGAAATTTTATTTTACCTATAGAAAGACTAAAGATTTTAAATCCAGAATGCAATTTATTGCTTCCACCCAAGATCAAAGGTAGTATCTGTGCTTATTAGTGTAATATCTGACACATCCTCTAGCTGAGGAGAAAATAATAAGTGGGTTTTAGGAGCAGAAGATAGTGTAATCTTGCTTCATCCACTAGGTGTGTGGGTCCAACACTGCAGTAACAAACAGATCAACAGTGCTCCAGATAAGTGATGATTCCAACACGGCTCTGTCCCTCATGCTCTCCATTTTAATATGAAACCTGCCTTTTTCCCTTTTATTTTATTTTTTATTTTTTGAGATGGAATCTCCCTTGTCACCCTGGCTGGAGTGCAGTGCTCTGCTCACTGCAACCTCCACCTCCAGAGTTGAAGTGATTCTCCTGCCTCAGCCTCCCATGTAACTGGGATTACAGGCATGCATCACCATGCCCCAACTAATTGTTGTATTTTAGGTAGAGACTGGGTTTCACCATGTTGGCCAGACTGGTCTCTAATTCCTGACCTCAGGGTATCTGCCCACCTTGGCCTCCCAAAGTGATGGCATTACAGGCATGAGCCACCTCACCTGGCCTTTCCTTTTTATGTTTTTATTGAGACAGAGTCTCACTCTGTCGCCCAGGCTGGAGTGCAGTCGAAATCTTGGATCACTGCAACCTCCACCTCCTTGGTTCAAGTGATTTTTTCTTAGCTGGGATTACAGGTGCCCACCACCACACCTGGCTAATTTTTGTGTTTTTAGTAGAAATGGGGTTTCACCATGTAGGCCAGGCTGGTCTTGAATACCTGACCTCAGGTGATCCGCCTGCCTCAGCCTCCCAGTGTTGGGATTACAGGCGTGAGCCACCACACCCAGCCTCCTTTTTATTTTTGTTATTTTTTGAGACAGGGTCTTGCTCTGTCATCCAGGCTGGAGTGCAGAGGCACAATCATGGCTTCTCAACCTCCTGGCTTCATGTGATCCTTCCACCTCAGCTTCCTTTTTTTTTAAAAAAGATGGGGTTTCACCATGATGGCCAGGCTGGTTTTGAACTCCTGATCTCAGGTGATCCACCCACCTCGGCCTCCCAAAGTGCTAGGCTTACAGGCATGAGCCACCATGCCTGGCCCCACCTCAGCTTCTTAGGTAGCTGGGACTACAGGCATGAGCCACCATGACCAGCTAATTAAATTTTTTTTTTTTTGTAGAGTGCCAGGGGCAATGGTTCATGCCTGTAATCCCAGCACTTTGGGGTTGGGAGGCCAAGGATCGCTTGAGCCCACAGTCCACATCCCAGGAGTTTGAGACTAGTCTGGGTAACGTAGGGGAAACAACCCTCTCTACAAAAACAAAACAAAACAAAACAAAAACCATATATATATATTTATTTTAAATAAAAACTACACATATATTCACAAAACTATATATATTTACAAAAACTATATATATAGTTTTTGTAAATATATATGTGGGTTTCCTTCAGGGCTTGCAGCTGGATCAGGCCTGTCAGAAGCAGCTCCTGGGGTGAACTCTGGCATCCAGACGAAGGGAACTTGGTGGTGTCCAAACAGGGAAGCCCTCGACTCTGAAGCCCCAGAGGGGGTGTTACAGCCATGCTAACAGCTCTTTTAGTCCTGCTGTCAGCAGTCTGACAAACAGGGCCATGTTAACAATGAACTGGGGTGTGTTAACAACTCTGTCAGTCCTGTTGCCCTGCTCCCTCTGGAGGTTCCCTGGCTGGCCTGGCCCTGCCACTGTTTCTCATGGCAAGGGGCTGCTGCTGGGTGCAGACAGTGATGAAGGAGGTATGGAGGGCTATGGTGTTATTGCCTTCTTCATACGCTTCACTGACACTGGAAGGCTGAAAAGGGTGGAAAAGAGATTTATGAAGCAATGAAACAGCACTCAGCAGAGAGGGGATGTGAGGGTGGTCACTGACCTGAAGTCAGGTAGTCTCTCTCCCAGTGTGGCTGGGTCTGGGGCTTTTATGGGCTCAGAAGTGGGGAGTGCATGCTGATTGGTTTATGAATATGCTAAAAAGCCTAAAACAAAGGCACCATTCAAAGGTGGACATGACAGTGTAGAAAACCAATTAGGGGGCAGGGTGCGGGGGCTCACACCTGTAATTCCAGCATTTTGGGAGGCTGAGGCAGGTGGATCATGAGGTCAGGAGTTCAAGACCAGCCTGACCAACATGGTGAAACCCTGTCTCTATTAAAAAATACAAAACATTAGTCGGGCGTCGTGACATGTGCCTGTAATCCCAGCTACTCAGGAGGCTGAGGCAGGAGAATCACTTGGGAGGCAGAGGTTGCAGTGAGCTGAGATCATGCCACTGCACTCCAGCCTGGGCAACAAGGTGAAGCTCCATCTCAAAAAAAAAAAAAAGAAAAAAAAGAAAACCAATTAGGGAAGGGTAGGTATATGTAAAATAAGTGAAGGGTGGGGATCAGGCAGAGGAAAGTGCACCAAACAGGAAGAGAGGTTCTTAATTCAGTCTGTGGATTTATCCAAGGCTTTCAGGCTTTAAACTGCCTTTGGTTTCAAAGTTGGGTTTCACTGGGGACACATTGCTATCTGCCTAGGGGTTTGTCTGCCTCCTGCTGCTTTATTATTATTATTATTATTATTTTTTTTTTTTTGGGGGGGGTTACCGCTAGTTATTGGAAAGACAGGATTATTTTTATTATTAAAAAATTTTTTTTTTTTAAAATATGGGGTTTCACCATGATGGCCAGGCTGGTCTTGAACTCCTAACCTAAGGTGATCCACCCACCTCGGCTTCTCAAAGTACTAGGATTACAGGCGTGAGCCACCGCGCCTGGCCTCCTGCTGCTATCAAAAGTACTAAAGTAATGCATCTAGACTGAGGGCTGCCCCTAGTCCAGCCAGCAGAGGTTTTTTTCTTTCTTGTGTTTTAATTAAAATTTTAATTCAAAGGGAATAATATAGAGGGTTTTTTAAATTACCATATATATTGAGTATTCATGCTATGCCAAGCACTTCCCATATATTTTCTCATTTAATCCTCATAATAGCAAGGGTGATTGCCTTATCTCCATCCTGTAGGTGAGAAAGCTGAGGCTCAGAGAAATTAAGAAACTCACATGAGATCATGTGGTATGTAAGTTAGTTTTTGCTGCATCATAAGCTACCCAACTATTTATGATTTCAGACAGCTAACACTTGTTTCTCAACAATTGTGTGGGGACTGGATGGCCAAGGGGCCTCATATCTGAGGGACAGGAGGAGCTCATCATCAGCTGGGTGATAGGGATGTGACCACAAGTCTCATTACCCAGCAGAACTTGAACACAGAGGTTGAGTTCCAAAAGCAGCATAAGGGCAGCAACACAAGAATCTTCTGGGACAGGGCATGGTGGCTCACGCCTGTAATCCCAGCACTTTGGGAGGCCGAGGAGGGCAGATCACCTGAGGTCAGGAGTTCAAGACCAGCCTGACCAACATGGTGAAACCCCAGTCTCCAAAAAATAAAATAAAATAAAAGAACCTTCGATGTCTCACTTATGTCATATTTGCTATTCTCCCATTGGCCAAAGCAGGTCACAAGGGCATGGCCAGCCAGTAGGGAGCCGACGACCAAAGGGTGGCTACAGGGAATGAGAATTGCTGCCATTTTCTCCAACAAAGAATCTACCATCCATAACTTGTAAGTGTACAAATCAAAACCAAGTTTGTCTTACTTGAAGGTTCAAAACTGTCTTGGAGCTACTGTCTGGGGTCTAGGAATCCAGAACATTCCACACATTGCCTAAGTCAACAACCTGTTGCGTACACACACTTGCAACTGTTTTGCAAATGTATATGGATCTGATTGCCATTGATAAAATGCAAATTAATTTAGAAGTATTAATCAATTCATAGAATAATTTTGTCGTGTTTTCTAATCAACAGATATTTATGTAATTTCGAAGCAGCTCTTCACAAAATATTTATTAGTTACAAAAGGAAGTCACTTCGCAGTGGAAAAATCTGGCAGGTACCAGTTTAATCAGGTAACAAAAATGAACATCACCAGTAACAGGACAAATTGCAATCATGTGTCTCCTGATAGTCCAGCAAGAAGAACACAGCATCACTTCTATGATGTTCCTGCCAATAATACATAATTGGAATCTCATCCTAAAGCAAACAAATTCAAATTAAGAAAAATTCTACAACATAATTGGCCTGTAATAGAAATGAAAAGGTCATGAAAGTCAAGGAAAGACTGATGAATTTGTTCCAGACTTAAGATGAAAGAGACATGAGAAATAAATTCAGTGGGGATTCTGAACTGGATCCTGACTTGGCAAAACTTGAATAGGTCTGTTGGATGGATGGTAGAAATGTATTAATGTTGATTTCCTGATTTTGCTAGCTATATTAAAATTTTATAGGAGACAGTCCTTGTTTATAGAAGACACATAGTATTTAGGGGTTATAAGGAGTCAGGTCAGGAACTTTCAAATTATTCAGCAAAACAAAAGTTCTTTGCACTTTAATTCCAAGACTTCTATAAATTTGAGATTTTAAAAATACTTAAAAACTCCTTTAAAGTCTCTCAACATGCTGACCTAGTAATAGATTTTTAAATTTGTTTTTATTTTTATCAAGGTTTCATGTGCCCATAGTTTGAAGTGTTGAATCATTTTTATTTATTTATTAAAACATTTTTAATGCCACTCCATTCAGAAGTAATGAAGTCTGTCACCCAGGCTGGAGTGCAATGGTACAATCTCAGTTCATTGCAACCTCTGCCTCCCAGGTTCAAGCAATTCTCCTGCCTCAGCCTCCCAAGTAGCTGGGATTACAGGCGACTGCCACCATGCCCAGCTAATTTTTGTATTTTTAGTAGAGACGGGGTTTTACCATGTTGCTCAGGCTGGTCTTGAACTCCTGACTTAGGTGATCCACCCGCCTCAGCCTCCCAAAGTGCTAGAATTACAGGCATGAGCCACTGCGCCTGTCCTGAAGTGTTAGTTTTATGTCTTTTTTCTTTTTAATAAAAGTAGTTCCCTTATCTCCACTTTCCCCCCCTTTCCTGTACCTCAGAGACAACTGCTTTCAGCTGATTATTTTGACAGGTATGACCTTCTTTCCACATATGGCTTATGTCATGATTTTTTTTTTTGAGACAAGGTCTTGCTCTGTTCCCCAGGATGGAGTGCAGTGGCGCTATTGTAGCTCACCATGACCTTGAACTCCTGGGCTCAAAATGATCCTCTAGCTTCAGTCTCCTGAGTAGCTGGGACTACAGGTACATGCCACCATGCCTGGCTAATTTATTTTTGCAGAGACAAGGTCTCACTATGTTGCCTGGGCTGGTCTCTAACTCCTAGGCTCAAGTGATCCTCCCGCTTGGCCTCCCAAAGTGTTGGGACTACAGGTGTTAAATCAAGTTTAGCCTAAAGCTGCCTCCTTACATATTTAAGCTTGGCCTAAAGGTTTCTCTGTGTATCGTGACAAGTGGAGGTGTAAACCGACTACACTTGTGCCAATCATTGAGTTTTGGCCAATCAAATGTAGCCAGCTGTTCAAACCATGTTCAGATAAGGCAAATGCCAAGCTGCAGCAATCCAGCTGTTTCTGTAACTCACTTCCATTTTCCATAAACCTTCCACCATATGATTGCACTGGAGTGTCCAAGCCTACTCTGGCTGGGAAGGCTGCCTGATTCTTGAACTGTTTATTGCTCAATTAAACTCCTTTAATTTGGCTGAAGCTTTTCTTTTATCACAGGTGTGAACCATCGTACCAGGCTGTCCTAAATTTTTAAAAACTATTAAGTCATAGTTACTTCCTCAAGACTGTTATCATCACACACTTATAGTGTGCCCTTGCTCAATTTTTATTGTTTTAATTTAAAAATTTGAAAAAGGATTGACATGCTCTACTCAGTGTAGTTCAGTGGTGTGCTGCTAACTACTGAACCATGGTATCTATTTTGTTTTTTTTTTTTGAGATGGAGTCTCACTCTGTTGCCCACGCTGGAGTGCAGTGGCATGATCTCGGCTCACTGCAACCTACCCCTCCCAGGTTCAAGAGATTCTCCTGCCTCAGCCTCCAGAGTAGCTGGGATTACAGGTGCATGCCACTGTGCCTGGCTAATTTTTTTGTAGTTTTTAGTAGAGACGGGGTTTCACCATCTTGGCTAGGCTGGTCTTGAACTCCTGACCTCATGACCCACTAGCCTGGCCTCCCAAAGTGCTGGGATTACAGGCGTGAGCCACTGTGCCCAGCTTCATGGCATCTATTTTGAAACCATTTTGAAGAAATCATAGTAACTTGGTATCTTACTGAATATTCTTAGGTAGTTGGTTGGCTCCTGAACAATGTGGGGGTTAGAGGCTCTGACTCCTGTGCAGTAGAATATCTGAGTATAACTTTTGACTCTCCCAAATACTAGTGGCCTGCTGTTGACTGGAAGACTTAACAGTTGGTTAACACCTGTTTTATAGGTTACATCTGTTATATGCTATATTCTCACAATAAAGTAAGCTAGAGAACAAAATGTTATTAAAAATCATAAGGAAGAGAAAATAGATTTACTATTAAGTAGAAATGGATCACAATAAAGATCTTCATCCTCACCATTAGTTGAGGAGGCTCAGAGAAGAGGAGGGTTGGTCTTGCTGTCTTAAACGTGGCAGAGGCAGAAGAAAATCTGCATTATAAGTGGACATGCACAATTTAAGGCCATGTTGTTCAAGCATCAACTGTAGTTTTGAACTCCCCCCCAAGCATTAGACTCAAAATAACCTGTTAAAAAGAATTTTGTCAACTCTAAAAATGCTGATAATTCAGCTGACCTTATCTGTAGTATCTGTCAATAAAGACTATGTGCTATAGCTGGCCTAGAGTTAGAACCTGAACAACACCATCTTATAAAAGATAAAGCTATGTTTTAAAATAAGTTGTAACGGCTGCCCCACTCTCCTCACAGTAACTGCTGGCCTTTGGCTTCTGTACATAAAACTACTAGTTTGCTCTGCAAACTATCTACCTTTCTTATAGTAACAGCCAGAATTGTCAGCCTTTGTAACTAAAATAGCAGCCCAAGCTAATTCCATCCTGGTCCCTGTGCCCTGTAATAAATAACTAAGATCTGTTATTTACAATACTGCCCAGAAGATGTGCAAACTAACGCTTATCTTAACTTCTGTAAGCCACTTAGGTAACAATCGAGGGGGCAAGATGTCCTCAAGCCCTTGGAATGTCCGGAGCCCCGCTCCCTCCCCCTCTGTCCGGGAGACGATTTACAAAAACCCCTAAATGTCTGTGTCCCTTCACCCCCACCCCCGCCTCTCGCCCTGACTCCCAAAGTAATTCTTATGGGTATAAAAGGTCTTAACACCCTCCATTCGGGGCCACGGGTTGGAGAGAAGCGAGTCCTCCGTGGTTGCCGGCTTAATAAACCCTGCTATTTGGCATACTTTTGTCTTGGTGCTGGTCCCTTATTCTCGCCTCGAATACAACAACTATACTATCTTGGGGTTTTCAGAGAAGGAATCTTTTAGGACTGATAATTCACAGCCTACTCATGCTCTACTTTGGTTTTCTTTTGACCAGTAGATCAGATATATTAAAAACAGAGGGAGTAATATATAGCACAAAATAATCTTACTCTGTCAGTGCCATGGAAGAACAGTTGACTTGGGGATCTACTCAGTCACTTTGAGACTAGTCACATAGTCTGTTATAAATCTTCCTAGAGTTCTTTAACCTATAGTATCATTTTGTCCAAATCTTAAAAAAAAAAATACATTCCTTGCCTATAGGCAAATATATCATTAAGTTTTTTTTTTTTTTTTTGGATAGGATTAAGTAATCAAGGAACTGGAATAGTCTAATTTTTCTGTTCTTGGTGATTCTGATATGGCTCCAATGACTGGAGGAACACTAGGGTCCTTGGTCGCTTGCTGATAGGATTAATGACACGGACACACATGGAGTGGTTTTCTTATTTTTTTTCTTCTTATTCCAGCTTCAGTCACCAAGGAAGATGGAGTGGTTTTAAGCAGCGAAAAGTTTAATAGGCAAGAAAGAAGGAAAGAAGAAGAAAACAGCTCCCCTGTACAGAGATGGTGGGGGAGGGATTCAAACAAAGAGAAAACCCCCATGTGCTTCGGAAAAGTGGCTGCTTATATTGGGATACTAGAGAAGGCGGTGTCTGGTTCCCATAGAGCCCAGAGGATTGGTTTGACTAGGTGTTTCATTCACTTAGCCTGTGAAAAATCTGGCCCTCTCACCCTAGGCTTTTAACATGCAAATGCAGGGCGCCATGATGTTCTACACATGTGGGGATATGTTGGGGCAAGGGAGAGAAACAGAGGGAATTGCCATGTTTGGGTGGACCCAGTTTCTAATGGCCAGCATTTGCATAGCAAAGCTTGGCAGCCCAGCTCTAAGAGTTGGGGCTTTCCTGCTAGACAGGAAACGTTTCTGCAGCTGCTTTCAAAGAAATGAAAACTTCCCAAGGACCCCTTTTCTCTCTATCTGCCTAAAATAATTTCTTAATAACTCCAACAATTCCATGTTGGGTTCTAATGGTCACCTCTTCCCCTTCTAGGCCATGGTCTAAGATGTTTTTTTTTTGAGACAGAGTTTCACTCTTTTTGCCCAGGCTGGAGTGCAATGGCACGGTCTTGGCTCACTGCAACCTCCGCCTCCCAGGTTCAAGCGACTTTCCTGCCTCAGTCTCCCGAGTAGCTGGGATTACAGGCATGTGCCACCTGTAGATGGGGTTTCACCATGTTGGCCAGGCTGGTCTCAAACTCTTGACCTCAGGTGATCCACCCATCTCGGCCTCCTAAAGTGCTGGGATTATAGGCGTGAGCAACTGCGCCTGTCCTGTGTGCTTGGCAACC
This sequence comes from Ateles fusciceps, assembly GCA_036589455.1. Lineage (NCBI taxonomy): Eukaryota > Metazoa > Chordata > Mammalia > Primates > Atelidae > Ateles > Ateles fusciceps. Next base: position 863,934 of record JAZHEH010000053.1, on the reverse strand, counting down.
GGCTCACGTGAAATGACTATGGAAAGCTGAAAAGACCCACAATCCGCCATCTGTAAACTGGAGAACTAGCAAAGCCTGTGGTGTAATTCAGTCAGAGTGTGAAGGCCTGGGAACTTGGGGGTTAGGGTGGCGCTGATGGTGTACACTGTAGCTGAGTGTGAAGGCCTGAGAACCAGGAGCACCGATGTCCAAGGAAAGGAGAAGATGGATGTCTCAGCAAAAAAGAGTAGGCAAATTTGCCCGTCTTCCTCCTTTTTGTTCTGTTTGGGGCCTCAACAAATTGGATGATGCTCACATTGGGAAGGGCATCTGCTTTACTAATTCACCAATTCAAATGTTAATCATCTCTTCTGGAAACACTTTCACAGACACACCCAGAAACAATGTTTTACCAGCTACTCAGACATCCCTTAGCCCAGTCAAGGTGACACACACAATTAAAAATCACAGACTGTTAAAAAAAAAAAATCACAGATGAGAACAGTCAGAGTATACATGATAATAAAAGCTTAAACTGAAGAGGGAGACCTAGGCATCTCAGGTCAACTTCCCCTTTTTTTTTCATTCCTAAGACTGTAAACCGTAGCCCTTTTCATATGTAATTCCTAAGACTGTAAACTGAAACCCTTTTCATATGTTAAGCTATAAACCTAAGATTCTTCCACGTGTAACATCTAAAGTATAAGCCTATATAAAGAAGGAAACTTCCTTTGTTAGGGGAGCTTGGCTGTTAAGGCAACTATGCCACCTTGCTCCCGGCCGAATTAAACTCCTTCCTTCCATATTTGGTGTCCGAGAGATCCGTTTCCCACAGCCGCTCCTGCTACAAAATAATAATGATTTTATCCAGAATTTATCTTTTCAGGCTAAAAGTTATATTTTAGAATAAAAAATGGGAAGGGCAGATAACTTTTGTTTGTGAATTTCCATCTCCCTAACATGGTAAAAATAATTTCAGCAAAACAATTTTAATGTTATAATAGACATGTAAACACAACAATGTAGAATACAAAGACAATTTTTTTCTGTTTTCTTAAGTGGGGCTTGAAAATTTTCATTTCACAAAGTCTTCTTGTCATCCAAGGCATTTTTAGAGGCCAGTCTTTCTAGTCATATTTGATAATGAGGAAGATGAAGTAACTGAATTCTCCAAAGTCACATAACTTCATGGCATAGCTGAGACTAGCAGGCCATCAGTCTTTCTACCACAAAACAGTGATGCTTAAATAACTGAGATGCATATGATAAAAAGGGCATTATTAGAATGAAAACACTGACTAGGACAGAATAATTTAATGACATTTTATATCTTATAAACTCCTCTCTTCAGTTTTAACTATTTGAAAAAATTGTGGGCATGTCAGAAGCATGTGAACCAGAGCAACTCCATTTTGAATAGGAGTTGGGTAAAAGGCTGAAACCTACTGGGCTGCATTCCCAGATGGTTAAGGCACCATAGGCCACAGGATGAGATAGGAGGTCAGCACAAAATACAGATCATAAAAACCTTCCTGATAAAACAGGTTGCAGTAAAGAAGCCGGCCAAAACCCACCAAAACCAAGATGGCTAGGTGAGTGACCACTGGTCGTCCTCACTGCTACACTCCCCCCAGCACCCTGACAGTTTACAAATGCCATGACAACCTCAGGAAGTTAACCTATGTGGCCTAAAAGGGGAATGCATGAATAAGCTGCCCTTTGTTTAGCATATCATCAAAAAATTGCCATAATAATGGAGAACCAGCAGCCCTCAGGGCTGCTCTACAGAGTAGCCATTTTTTTACTCCTTTACTTTCCTAATAAACTTGCTTTCACTTTATTCTGTGGACTTGCATTGAATTCTTTCTTGTGCGAGATCCAAGAACCCTCTCTTGGGGTCTGGATTCGGACACCTTTCCTGTAACATCATTCTGACGACCACTGAAGGGCCTATAGTGAGGAAATCCCTGACCCAAAGGCTAACTTGGGGTAAGTGGTGGGGTCCTGTAGCAGTCATAGATTTCTACCTTAAAAACCAGGTTCAAATATGAATAAGCAAGGTATAATAGATAAGGAATTTTAACAACTTAGATCTTGCCTCTTAAATATGAACTGCCAAGTTATTCTCTCCTCCTCCCAAGAGAAATATCACTGTTAAATAGGAAAAGATTGACACAAAACATGTAGAAATTATAATACTTTATTATAAATATTTCCAGAATATAAACTGATTTTTGTCAATATTCTTTGAAACTTTAGAAACTCTATGTAACCTAAGCTTATTATTATAATGTATTTCATTTTCCACTTTCCAGCTTAGAAAATACACTGCAAGTTAGATCTAAGGAGAAAAAAATTGCATCATAGAGAAAAACCAATAAACATAAAACACCCAACTCAAAACTATAACAAACTCAATCTAGAAATAGATTCTGCAAAGTCCATTAATCCTCTTAAAATAAATAACCTCCCAGAGAAAATAATTCCACCATCAAAGCAATTTGATTAATAAAAGTAGAGCCACTTTCATTAAAAGAAATTACACTGTATGTGAGAAAAATGTAATAACGCTTTTAGGAACTGAGGAAAAGTAATTTCTGTGTTGGAGAGCAAGCATGCTAAACACTTTCTGTTTACTCGGCCTTGTTAGAAATTAAAGATCCTATTCATATAAGAAAAGTGATATGAACATGGACATCATAAAACCATGCTCTCAACTATTTTTTCAATTTACCTTTGGGAGAATCAACTTTGGAAGCTTCAAAATCCAAGAATAGACTGGTCCCAAAGCATTTCCTCCTCTGTCCTTTCTTGGCCTTGTTCCTTCTTCTTTTTCGTATGCTTACGTTCCTCTTTCTTAGAGACTACATCTTGGCTTTTTTCTCCTTCCGATTCTTAAGCTTTTCTGTACTGACATGTACGGTTTCTGTTTCCACTTCTGTTTTCTTTCTTTGGATGCTCTTGTGTTTGTCTAAATCAATTTCCTCACAACTTTTTTTTCTCTTATGCTTGGCCCGCTCCTCTGATTTTTCTCTGCCTTCCTCTGGATGCCTTTTCCTCTTCTGATGTATCTGCTTGTGACTGGCTTGATGAGTACTGGTACTATTACCTGAGGAGAAGTGCTTGTAAACTCTAGATTCTACACCATGTGAGCCACAAATATATTCTTGCTGATTAAAGTTCAAGGGTACTGGTTTTTCTGAGAAATAGTCCCTGGTGAACTGACAGTAGCTGAGAGAGTCTTGTCTCAATCTGGTGTCATGGGCTGGTAACCACTGAGGCAATTGATTTTCCACTGTTTGTGAAATATTGCATGATCTTGGGTAGGTCTGGATGGTTTCAGATGGAAGTCTTTGATTAAACATTCTATACGTGCATCTGGAATCAACCTCCCCTTTGTACCCACAGGTTTCCAAATAGTCTTCTCTCATCTTTCTAAAACAAGTCTTTGGCTCTAAGCCTCTGGCTTTCTGTACTTTAATATAATCTTCAAGTTCATCTTGAAAAGAGTTATATGTCTTCTTTGAATGCTTCATTAGGTTGACAAATGGGATGTTCTGCAAAGAAGGGAAAAAATTCTTACCAGATTATCTTGTCCTGAGCATTTCCTTTGCTCTTTTTTTATGCTTTTTTTTTGTCTGAGATCGAGTCTCGCTCTGTTGCCCAGGCTGGAGTGCAGTGGGGGTACACTTGGGTCACTGCAACCTCCGTCTCCCAGGTTCAAGCATTCTCCTGCCTCAGGCTCCCAAGTAGCTGGGATTACAGGTGCCCGCCACCACACCCAGTTTTTTTATTTTTAGTAGAGACAGGGTTTCACTATGTTGGCCAAGCTGCTCACAAACTCCTGATCTCAAGTGATCCACCCACCTCCACCTCCCAAAGTGCTGGGATTATAGGCATGAGCCACTGCGCCCGACCTCCTTTGCTCTTGAAAAGCTTTGAAAAACAAAGCAACTCAAACAAATTACAACCTAGTTCAGCATAAAAGTTGAATATCTTGACATTATATGCCAAAAGGTAGCATCAAGATGGTCAGATACCTCCCAGGTCATATGCCAGTAACTTTACCCTTCTCAGAAGTGGGAGGAACAGGGCAGAAAGGAACGGATACGCATGTTGCTGTCATAGGGCTAAAATGTGAGACAAGTAGGGATGTATGGATAGGAACCACACATCCATGATGGGTAGCTTGATATGAATGTAAAAATAATTTCTGAAGTTCTCATGAATTGGTTTCCTGTACATTAGTTTCTAAGAGAAGTAAAAACCACAGGTATAGAATTTGATTTTTAAAATCTTCAGTTTACTCAAGATAAAATAAACGTACTCACCTGATGAGAGTACTGTAAAACTTAACAATAACAGGATGTTTATAGAACGGTTTGGGATATGAGAAATTCAGTTATAAGATGAAAACTACTTTTAGGTATCAGGTATGAGGGGAAGATGAAGAAACAGAGTTCTGTTTCTTCTGTGTAGTGCTTGGATTTCATTCTACTACTTCTGATTGGTGAAAAAAGCATTCTAGAATGTCTTCTGGTTTGTTCTCTCTTAAAGTACTGAAGAATAAGGGAAGAAACTGGTAAAAACTGAAAGGGGATAGGACTGATGCCGAGAAAAGTTTCAGAAGAAATTTACAGTAGATATACCGTTTTTGTTTGCTTGTTTGATTTTTGGGGGGGGGGGGCGGGGCAGCAGGACCGTTCCTGATTCTCTTCTTTTCCTCACCTCAAATCCTGAATAAATACAAATATAGCAGAAAATGTACTTACTGTGAGATTACAATGTCATATATATGTGTATATATATACACACATATATATACATATATATTTTACATACATACACACACACGCACATATACATTTTTTTTTGAGATGGAGTCTTGCTCTATCACTCAGGCTGGAGTTCAATGGCACGATCTCGTCTCACTGCAACCTCCACCTCCAGGGTTCAAGTGATTCTCCTGCCTCAGCCTCCAGAGTAGCTGGGACTACAGGTGTACACTACCACGCCTGGCTAACTTTTGTATTTTTAGTAAAGGCAGGGTTTTACCAAGTTGGCTAGGCTGGTCTCCAACTCCTGACCTCAGGTGATCTGCCTGCCTCAGCCTCCTTGGCAGGAGGGATTACAGGTGTGAGCCACTGTTCCCAGCCTGCCTATATATTTTTGGTGATATGTTTTATTTCAAAACATTAGGAGGGAGTATATCCTATGTAGAACTGAACATTTCTTCCCTTTAGCAGAAACAAGCCTGGTATAGTCCTCTAGAGTCTGACTAATGATCAGCCAGTTTTTCAAATTTGGAAATTTGAGGTTAAAAAGAAAATGTAAATGAAGCCTAATTTGACAAGTTAGAAAATATAGTTCTGTTCAACTTAAATAGTGTAAAAATCCTGACTAATATAACAAATACCTGCTTAAATATGGGCAAACTATTTTAACCTATACTTCAGAAAAGAATATATGCAAATGACCAATAAGCACATGGAAAAATGTTTAAAATCATTCATCAGCAAGTAAATGTGAATTAAAACCACAATCAGATACCACTATGCACTTACTAGAATGACTAAATGAAAGACTGACAATACTAGTGCTGATAAAGGATGTGGAACAGCTGGAACTTTCATACATTGCTGATAGGAATGTAAAATGGTACAACCACTTGAAAAACAGTTTGGCAGTTTCTTAAGAAGTTAAACATGAGGGGGTGAGGTAAAAAAAAAAAAAGAAGTTAAACATATATTTACCATATGGTGCAATTATTCTACTTCCAGGTATTTACTTAAAGGAAAAGGAGATACAGTCATGTACTGCATAAGAATGTTTTGGTCAACAATGGACTGAATATATGATGGTGGTCCCATAAAATTATAGTGGAGCTGAAAAATTCATAGTATGTCATAGCACAATGCATTATTCATGTGTTTGTAGTCATGCTGGTATAAACAAATCTACTATACTGCCACATAAATGTATAGCATATACTATGTACAGTACATAAGATTTGATAATAACTATATTACTAGTTTATGGTTTATTTACTATATTTTACATTGTTATTTTAGAGTATACTCTTTCTCCTTATTAAAAAAAAATGTTAAGTTAACTGTAAAACAGCCTCAGGTAGGTCAGGAGGTATTCCAGAAGATGCTACCACAGGAGATGATAACTCCATGCATGTTACTGTCCCTGAAGAACTGCCAGTGGGACAAGATGTGGAGGTGGAAGACAATGATGATCTTGACCCCTGTGTAGGCTTAGGCTAATGTGTGTGTTTGTGTCTTAGCTTTTCATACAAAAATTGAGTAAGTTAAAAAAAAAACAGGGCCAGGTGGGGTGGCTCTTGCCTGTAATCCTAGCACTTTGGGAGGCCGAGGCAGGCGGATCACTTGAGGTCAGGAGTTTGAGACCAGCCTGGTCAACATGGTGAAACCGTGTCTCTACTGAAAACATAAAAATTAGCCAGGCATGGTGGCACATGCCTGTAATCCCAGCTGCTTGGGAGGCTGAGGCAGGAGAATCGCCTAAACCTGGGAGGTAGAGGCTGCAGTGAGCCAACATCATGCCACTGCACTCCAGCCTGGGCAACAGAGTGAGACTCCATCTCAAAAAAAAAAATAAAAACAAAAACAAAAAAATAAAAAATAGAAAAAAACTAAGAATAAAATAGGAAAAAGGATAAAGATAAAGTATTTTTCTTTTTTGAGACAGAGTCTCGCTCTATCACCAGGCTGGAGTGCAGTGGGATCCCGGCTCACTGCAACTTCCGTTTTCCGTTTTCAAGCAATTCTCCTGCCTCAGCCTCCCACGTAGCTGGGACTACAGGCGTGCACCACCACGTCCAGCTAATTTTTTGTGTTTTTAGTAGAGATGGGGTTTCACCATGTTGGCCATGATGGTCTCGATCTCTTGACCTCGTGATCCGCCTGCCTCGGCCTTCCAAAGTGCTGGGATTACAGGTGTGAGCCACCTCGCCTGGCCTAGAAATTATTTTTGTGCAGCTGGACAATGTGTTTTTTAATTTTATTTTATTTATTTTTTTAAGACGAGGTTTCACCATGTTGGTCAGGCTGGTCTTGAACTCCTGACCTCAGGTGATCTGCCCGCCTTGGCCTCCAAAGTGCTTGGATTACAGGCGTGAGCCACCATGCCCAGCCTTTTTATTTTTTTAAAGACGGGGTTTCACCATGTTGGTCAGGCTGGTCTTGAACTCCTGGCCTCAGGTGATCCGCCCGCCTTGGCCTCCAAAGTGCTTGGATTACAGGCATGAGCCACCACGCCCGGCCGACAATGTGTTTTAACCTAAGTGTTATTACAAAGAGTCATAAAGTTAAAAAAATTTTTAAAGTTTTTAAAGTAAAAAAACCATAGTAAGCTAGGGTTAATTTATTACTAAAACAATAAAAATATTTAAAAATAAATTTAGTGGGCTGGGTGTGGTGGCTCATGCCTGTAATCCCAATACTTTGGGGAGGCTGAAGTAGGCAGATCACCTGAGGTAAGGAGTTGAAGACCAGCCTGGCCAACATGGTGAAACCCCATCTCTAGTAATGATATAAAAATTAACTGGGTGTAGTGGTGGGTGCCTGTAATCCCAGCTACTTGGGAAGCTGAGGCAGGAGAATTGCTTGAACCTGGGAGGCAGAGGTTGCAGTGAGCTGAGATCATACCACTGCACTGTAGCCTGGGCGACACAGAGATACTCTGTCTCAATATAAATAAATAAATAAATTTAGTGTAGCCTAAGTGTACAGTACTTAGAGTCTACAGCAGTACACAGTAGTATCTTAGGCCTTCTCATTAACTCACCACTCACTGACTCAGAGCAACTTGCAGTCTTGCAAGCTCCTCCATTAAGGGTAAATGCCCCATACAGATGTACTATTTTTTATCTTTCATACTATATTTTTACTGTTTCTTTTCTGTTTAGATAGGTTTAGATACACAAACAGTTACTATTTGTTATAACTGCCTACAGTATTCAGTATAGTAATATGCTGTACAGACTGTAGCCTAGGAGCAAGAGGCTATACCATCTGCACCAACTTGTGTAGTAAGATATACCATCTGGTTTGTGTAAGTACACTCTATGATGTTTGCACAATAACAAAATCACCTAATGACACATTCCTCAGAATGTATCCTAGTCATTAAGTGACACGACTATGTGTCTATACAAAGACTTGCACATGAATGTTCACAGTGGCTTTATTTGTGATAGCCTCAGAAAGAAAAGAAACTCAAATGTCAGTCAACAGGTGAATGGATTAAATCAAACAGTGGTATAACGATACAATGAAATACTATCAGTGATAAAAAGGAATAAACCAAATTGATACATATGACATGAGTGAATCTCAAAATAATGAAAATAATTATAATTCTTTTTGACTATTCAAAATAGTGATACACTGGACATAGTGGCTCATGCTTGTAATCCCAGCACTTTGGGAGGCTGAAGTGGCAGAACTGCTTGAGCCCAGGAGTTCAAGACCAACCCGGCTAACACAGCGAGAGCCCATTTCTAAAAATAAATAAATCAATAAATAAAAAGTAATAGAAGCTTGACAAAAAAGTATATATGATATGATTCCATTTATATAAAACTCTACAAAATGGAAAGTATAATAACAGTAGTTGCCTGGGGGAGAGGTGGGAAGAAAGCATTCTAAAGGGGCATTTTCTTAGGGGGGTGGTAATGGATATGTTCATTATCTTAATTGTGGTGATCATTTTATGGCTATATACATCTGCCAAAACCTATCAAATTGTATACCTGAAATACACACAGTTCATTGTATGCTAACTATATACCTCAATAATGGTGTTTTTAAAAAGTCACTAACTAACGGCTGGGTGCAGTGGCTCATTCCTGTAATCCCAGCACTTTGCGGGGGCTTAGGCAGGCAGATCACATGAGGTCAGGAGTTTGAGACCAGCCTGGCCAACATGGTGAAACCCCATCTCCACTAAAAATACAAAAAATTAGCTGGGCATGGTGGCAAACACCTGTAGTCCCAGCTACTCGGGAGGCTGAGGCAGGAGACTAGCCGGAACCAGGAGGCGGAGGTTGCAGTGAGCAACCATTGTACTCCAGCCTGGGTGACAGAGCAAGACTCTGTCTCAACAACAACAACAACAACAACAACAACAACAACAACAAAAATAAGTCACTAATAGGATTAAAAAGATGTTGATAATTGTTGAAACTGGATGATGAACACATGAAGGGTCATTATGCAATTTTCTCTATTTTTGAGTATGTTTGAAATTTTTGGTAATAAGATTTTACTTCACATCTACTAGGAGGGCTATAGTCAAAAAAGGATAACAGTAAGTGTTAGCAAGAATGTGGAAAAATTGGAAGCTTCATTCATTGCTTGTGGAAATGTAAAATGGTGCACCTACTTTGGAAAATAGCTTAGCAGCAATTTCATCAATTCCACCCAGCAATTCCACCCATATATAGCCAAAAGAATGAAAACCTACGTCCATGCAAGAACTTGGACACAAATGTTCACAGCAGCATTATTCATTACAGCTAAAAAATAGAAATAACCAAGCCAATGCCCATCAACTGATAAATAGATAAACAAAATGTGGTATATTCATATAACAAATTATTCAGCAATAAAAAGGAATGAAGTGCTGATATATGGTACAACATGAATGAAGCTTGAAGACATTATACTATGTGAATGAAGCCAGTTCCAAAGGACCACAGATGGCACAGAGATAAATAAAGAGGTGAATGGAACCTTACTTACCCTTATCAGGCTGAGAACTTGGTGGAGAAATCTGATCATATTCACCCAGTTTTTCAGCATGAACTTTCAAATAGTGAGACTATACAGTAACTGGTGAGCTAAAAACCATGATTCAGAAATTAAAAATCAATTTTTGTTCAATTCTCCACACTCATTCATCTGAAACCAAACACAATCTTATCACAAAGATTAAATAATTCAAAGTTTATAATTATATCAACATAGACCAATCTGAAAATTCCACCCTGTAATCCCAGCACTTTGGGAGGCTGAGGCAGGTGGATCACCTGAGGTCAGGAGTTCGAGCCCAACCTGGCCAACAAGCTTAAATAATTATAAGCTTGTTTGGCTCAGAATACACTGAAGTTTATACACTGAACTAAACTACATATATATATTTTTTTTAATTTTTTTTTTTTTTCAAAGATGGGGTTTCACCATATTGGTCAGGCTGGTCTTGAACTCGTGACCTCAGGTGATCCGCCCGCCTTAGCCTCCCAAAGTGCTAGGATTACAGGCGTGAGCCACCTCGCCCGGCACTAAACTATATTATTGGTGCACTTAATTGGAAATCAAGAGGCAGGCCGGGTGCGGTGGCTCACGCCTGTAATCCAAGCACTTTGGAGGCCAAAGCAGGTGGATCTCCTGAGGTCAGGAGCTCAAGACCAACCTAACCAACATGGTAAAACACCGTCTTAAAAAAAAAAAAAAAAACAGAAATCAAAGCAGCAACAGGAGGCCTAAGGTAAAGACCACCTGAGAGCGCAGTAACACCTGAGAACACCTCTGGGTGGTTGCAGAGCAGGTGATACTGCTCTGGTCTCACTAATGCCTTCTTAACATGGAGACTGCATGAAGGCCTCATAAAGAGGGCTTATGCAAAGATCTCTGAGGAGGGAGGCGACCTCTGCTTATAAGATCCGGGAAGGTCTTTGCAGATGGGAGCTGGCAAGGAGAAAAGCCTTGCAGGGCAGAGATCACAGAACACCTCAGGCTCTGCCTTGGTTCTCAGAATATGGAGTGATTTTAATTGCTCTGTGTCCTCAATGCTATGCATTGGGTGTGGTCAGACCCTGTGGCTCCTCATCCGATACACTTCTGATGCAGTCGCACCCTGATAACAATCGGTGATAAACTCACTAGTTTACCATGTCTTAGAAGGTTCTCAAGTGCTCTTCACAGGCTATCTTACTTATTTCTTTATCCTTCCCTTCCATGCCCATAAGATCAATGAGATTATACACATAATAAAAGTGTTTGGAGCCCAGAGCTGGGGGCCAACATGGTTCCTATGCCTGCATTGGTCCCTATGCCTGCATTGGTCCCCTGGACCCATGCTGTAAATTTTACTCATGTCTCTATTTCCTTTTTTCAATCCCTTGTCACTGCCGGGACTAAGGGCACCCATGTACGGGGTTGGGCTGGTGGTTCCCAACATACTTTTCTTGTAGTGATTAAATAAGATGACATATATGAAGTTTACCCACTACATTTAAAAAGTGACATTTGGACATATTCCTTCTATTTTCAACCTACCTCATAATGCAAAATCCTTTGTTATCTGAACTGTAACACTACTCCACAGACATCTTTTATAAAAGGTATCTGTGAAAGTCCAGTCTTTGTTCACTCAATGTGGTATCTATCAATAAAAGAGTGATAAGACAGAAGATTGTATTAAATAGTTAAGATAATATTTTCAATCTTCAACTACTATATTTCATATACCATCTCAAATCTTAATTTTCTGAGTGCTTGCAAGGATAGAGTAATAAATTTTTGTTCATTAGAATGGAAATTTTAATTTGAAAATATTTAGTAAGACTCTAATATTTAATATGTTAACATATTTTTATTTAGTCTACAAAATACTATTCTGAAGAAAAAGTTACTGGGGCACTAGTACTGAAAGCTAAGAAATCCAGTCGTGACATTTTATGTTTAAAGCTAACAATTTCAAAAAATGCAATCTATTTTAAATTAGCCAGTGATTCTAGATACATTACCAGTGTCATCTAAGAATCACATGGAGGAACCACAAACCATCTAAACAGGGTCTAGCTCTGTTAACCAGGCTGTAGCGCCATCTCACCTCACTGCAACCTCCACCCCTCCGCCACCGCCACCCCTGGCCTCAAGTCATTCTCCTGCCTCAGCTTCCTGAGTAGCTGGGAGTACAGGTGCATGCCACTGAGACCCACTAATTTTTCTATTTTTTGTAGAGACAGGGTTTTGCCATGTTGCCCAGGCTGGTCTCAAACTCCTGAGCTCAGGTGATCCACCCGCCTTGGCCTCCCAAAGATCTGGGATTACAGACATGAGCCACTGAGCCTGGCCCCGCAAGTATCTTTATCTATGGTAGGCAACCTTATTCCATGTTTGGTACAAATACAACCACACAAATTTTACTAAATAGGGTTCAGTAAAGCCCTTCAAAGCTACAGTCATATTCATATATTAGCTTCTACAACTTTTGCTATAAGTGTTTCTCACTTAATAAATAATCTATGCCCAAATTACTACATTTACACTTGGGGTCTATGTTTCAATCTAAAGTTCCTAACAGCTAAAATTTATTTCATAGAAGTTTACCAGTTTATACATTGGATGCCAATCATGTAACATCAAAATTGTACTTTCTACGCAGCAGTTTAAATGGATGAGTTAGAATCATATGTAATATCATGGAGAAATGCCCATGATATATTAAGGGGAAAAATAATATGTAGAACTCTATCAATCAATTGTTCAATCATAAAATCCAATTTTAGTATAAACAACCCAACATATACAGCCCCAACTTAAATATATACATATGTATTTACTATAGGAGGAGTTAATGCATTTGGCCTCCAATCTTCCTTTCCCCGGGGAAGAGGGAAAAGAAAACGGTGACATCCAGACCTCAAGTAAAGAGCCTAATGATGGCGGGTGTTGAACAATGAGAACACATGGACACAGGGAGGGGAGCATCACACACTGGGGTCTGTTGGGGGTGAATGGGGGAGGGACAGCAGGGGGTGGGGAGGTTGGGGAGGGATAACATGGGGAGAAATGCCAGATATAGGTGACGGGGGGGATGGAGGCAGCAAATCACATTGCCACGTACGTACCTATGCAACAATCCTGAATGATCTGCACATGTACCCCAGAACCTAAAGCACAATTAAAAAAAAAAAAGAAAGAAATTCATCAAGAAATATAAATATGCTGTCACTTTTAAAGAAAAAAAAAAAGAACCAAATGATATCTGCTAGGAGGAAAGATCTTACCCCTAAAATGCCCTTAGCAAGATGTCCCTGGCTAAAGATTACCTGTAGTAAATAAACCCAGAATCTATGAGGCATCTCTCTCTAAAGAATGCCACATAAGCTATACAACTCTCTAGGGTATAATACAGAGATGAGCCACAGTTTAAACATTCCCACTGTGTGAGGCGATCTTGTGAATCTTACTTAGAAACCTTATCTATTTATTCTGGGCCAAAGATACACATCCAAAGTGGGAAAACATGGTGCATTAGTCTGTTCTCAAACTGTTACAAAGACATACCTAAGACTCAGTAATTTATAAAGGAAATAAATTGACTCACAGTTTTACATGGCTGAGGAGGCCTCAGGGAAACTTACAGGTGGAAGGTGAAGGGGAAGCAAGGCACCTTCTTTTCAAGGTGGTAGAAAGGAGAAGTGGTGAGCGAAGGGGGAAGAGCCCCTTATAAAACCATCAGATCTCATGAGAACTATCATGAGAACAGCATGGGGAAAACCGCCCATTACCTTCACCTGGTCTCTCCTTGACATGTGGGGATTATAGGGATTACAATGCATGATGAGATTTGGGTGGGGGACACAAAGCCTAATCATATCACATGGTCTGAGGAGCCATCTTTCATGTATTAGACACTCTGCTTCATTTGAGTCTCCTGACTGCCTGTGTCCTTGAAATAATTAGTAAACCTGATGAGTCTGATTTGACAGTCTGATCTTGTGTGTTAGCTCAGTATCCATAGGAAAAAAATCTGATTAGATATATGCTAAACTTAATGGAGTTTGAGAAATGGGAAACTGGGTCAGAAAATGAGTAGGGGCAATATTTAACGTATCGCTCTTTGTACATCTCTATAATTTTTGCAAAAACCATATATGACTTTACACTTAAAAACTCCATAAACATTTAAGTTACACTGGGTATCTTCAAACTAAGCTTAATATTAGTGCCAGTGTATGGATTAAAAAGATTTGCTTAAAAATATTATGTGCTCAAGATAATTACAAATCAGAAACATTTTAGAAAGGACTTGAAGAGTATTAAAAATGTATCTCAGCCTGGGCGTGATGGCTCATGCCTGTAATCCCAGCACTTTGGGAGGCAGAGGTGGGCGGATCACTTAAGCCCAGAAGTTTGAGACCAGCCTGGCCAACATGGTGAAACCCCATCTCTACTAAAAATGCAAAAAATTAGCCAGGCGTGTTGGCACATGCCTGTAATCCCAGCTACTCGGGAGGCTGAAGTACGAGAATCTCTTGAATATGGGAGTTGGAAGTTACAGTGAGCCAAGATGGAACACTGCATTCCAGCCTGGGCAACAGAGTGAGAGTCTTAAAAAAAAAAATCTCTATTATATATATCTCAATTATTTCTGAGTTGTTTTAAAATATAGGACTTAATTACATTTGACTCTAAGGCCAGCAAGGTAAAAAGGTTAATACAAAGGTTTTCAGAACTTCCCTTGATTCAGAGTTAATGAACAAAAACTGACATGGTGATGTGATGGTGACTTTTTTATTAAAAATCTTGGTTTGGTGTGGTGCTTTGTGCCTGTAGTACCAACACTTTGGGAGGCTGAATTGGGAGGGCTGCTTGAGGTCAGGAGTTTGAGAACAGCCTGGGCAACACAATGAGACCTCCGTCTCTACAAAAATAAATCTTTAATAAGAACAGGTAAATACTATCTTTCGGTGACATCCAAATCAGTACACATGGAAAGTTTACTGACGACTAATTATTTAAGCTCAAGATACCTTAAAATAGAACAATGATTTCTTTCCTGGTTTAACCCTTAATATCAACTAGGCTTCCCATTTCTAAAAGGCAATGTTGTAAGCTGAGGTAAGAAACTTGGGGTTACCTTTAACTCCTTTGCCAACTAAGCTCTTATTTTTAATCTCTGTTAAATAGCAAAATATTATCAAGCTCAAAATCTCAGCCATTTTTCTCCTGAGTCATGTCTGTTCTAGCTTTATAATAATTTCAAGGCTACTCTTTCATTTTTCAACTCCTCTAACATTATTTAGTTCAAGTTCTCCTTATTTTCGGACTTTATTAAATTTTATCACTACTTACTGAGTTTGTCTTCGAGGTACTCTGGTGAGTACTGTAGGGAAGGACAGGAAAAAGAGATGAACTTTATCAAATGCCCACTGTATGCCAAACAATACGTTATTATTTCAGTTTTTTTACTTCTGCAAGTATTTCTCATAAAGATTAGGATATTGGAGTTTAAAGAAATTAAAATATGTTGCCACATGTGCTATTTGGTAAAGCCAGATATTAAACTTGGTTTATCTCAACCCTTTCCCTTACATACACTTAGCTGTCCACACACCGGGAATAAGTGAACAAGACAATTGTTAATATTGAGGACTTCACAATTTTGTAAAAAATGAGATGCAAAAAACTATGATGCAAAACAAAAATGTGTAAAGTGTTGTAAGACCTAAGAAGGTATAATGTATTCTTGCTGAGGGGTTTGTGGCGATGAATGGATTTTGAATGGAGCCTTAAAGAGATGGGTAAAATTTAGAGAAAAAAAAATGAGTGAAGAAAGGTATTCTGGAGGAGAGGGCATTAGAAAAGGCATTTCTGCTTTAGATAAAACAAGATATGCATAAAAGTAGTGAAAGACAGTGCTAAAGGTGGAATGATGCAAAATCATAATAGACCTTATTGGGACATTTGGATTTAATTCTGCAGTCAATAGGGGAAGAAAGAGAGACTCAAAATGGGGATATTGTTAGGAGGCTGTTACAGGCAAGAGATTACTGGGCTGCACCAAAAGAGGGGCAGAGCTAACAAAAAGAAGGTGGAATCAAATTTGTGAGAGCTGGGAAAAGAGCAGATAGAAGGAAGGGTGGGGGCAGAGGCAATTCTAAGGCTTTGTTATCTTTAACAGAGAGAGTAAGGAAGAGGAAGAAAAGTTGTTACTGTTGTTGTTATCCCCCAGAAGGAGGGAAGTAGGGAGTGGAATGAATAAGCATTAAGCATTCAAAAAGACAAATGAATCTGATTTTGGAATAAACCTGGATTCTATCAAATTTATAGTATCTTTCACATCTCTCCTTTCCTGTTGCATTCTTCTATGTGTTTAATTCCTCTATGTGAAGCTGGGTTTAAACAACTTGTAGATGTTTTATGTACCTTGAAATTCCTTACAAATTGAAACAATTGGGCCCCTGAACTAACTGAACTCATGTATCAAACTCAGTACACATGATGGGTAACAGGAATTACTAGATGAAAGAAAGCCTGGTAGTGAACTCTAGGCGTTTGTAGAAATCTTTCCTCAGAAAATTTTGACATCACCTCTCTTTTACTCGCAGTAATTACTATGTATTCACTAATACAAAGGTTGCAGCATTATACATTTTGAAGAACATAGACTGTGATTGTTGTGGAGTACAGTGAAATTCTCTCTTCCTCTGACCTGGACATTATTTTCATCCTTACCATTTTATTTTAGCATTAGTTATTTTTTAAATAGTCATCATATTACTGGTTTCTAATGACATTTACAATTGTTAAAATCCTGGATCATCTCTCCCCCCAATATTGGCTATCTTCTCTCATGGGATATGGATGTTGACTGACTTGTTACGGGTTTAGGCTACTATTCCTAAATGAGGTTTCTTTCTTCTTTCTCTCCGCATCCCTGTCCCACCTCTCTCTTTCTTAAGGAGACACAGTCCCCCCAGGCTGGAGTGTGGAGGTGTGATTATAGCTCACTCCAGCCTTGAACTCCCTGGCTCAAGTGATCCTCTCACCTCAGCCACCAGAACAGCTAGGACTACAGGCATGTGCTAACACGCCAAGCTAATTTTAAGTAATATTTTGTAGAAACGGGGATCTTGTTATATTGCCCAGGCTGGTCTTGACCTCCTGGCCTCAAGTGATCCTCCTCCCTTGATCTCCCAAAGTGCTAAGATTACAGTTGTGAGCCACCACACCCACCTGAGAATTTTAAAAAATTCAAATGATCTTTATCTTGGTATTTGCTATGGCTCCCCACACATACTTTTTATATGCATTCAGTCTGTCTTCATTTACATCATTGGTGAAAACTTAAGGACAAGGGCAAGATAATACCTATGGCATGCTACAAAGAATCTTCTCTCTTCTTGCATCTAGGATTGATCTATTTATTATGGGTTTAAGTAGAAAGATATTAAGAATTTGATAGTATCTGAGTTTATTTCAAAATCAAATTCAGCATCTTTTTGAACACTATGCTTCTCCACTCTGCTCCCTACTACT
Source organism: Ateles fusciceps (assembly GCA_036589455.1). NCBI lineage: Eukaryota > Metazoa > Chordata > Mammalia > Primates > Atelidae > Ateles > Ateles fusciceps. The sequence goes on along the minus strand of JAZHEH010000053.1, from coordinate 846,652 downwards.
CTCCTTCTTAAGGGTCTGATCTATTTGTATCACACTAAAGTCTTATTTTTCCATTTTGTTGATATTTGAAAGACACAGGAAATGCCCTTTTAAAATTGTAACCATCTTTTCTACAGCAATCGTTCTCAATCTCAATCATTTTGACCAAAGCAATCTATAGGCAGATAGGAATAAACTCTTAGTCAGCTGGTGTAGGGGTTACAGCCTAAAGAGACCAATCACATACATAGCAGTATTTCAAGTTCCATAGTTTACCTTAACAACTCATGAACTTCTTAACTCTTGTCTTAAAACTTCCATTTGATATAAAAAGTCATTATATAATCTCTGAATAAAATGTGCCAATCAAACTTCAGGTATCTTCTTGGCACAATCTTGAATATCTCAGAAACCTCAAGGAATCTGATTATGCTCACTAAAGAAATATGGTCCTGCAACATTCTTTTGACTTACCAGTAATCTTTCATAAAAGAAACTAGGCATGGCATGATTTGTGTTTTCAATAAATCTATATTGCCTTTTAATGTTCATTTCAAAACATCACATTCACAAGCCACCTATTAATAATCTGTTCTGTAACACTATTACAGCATTGCCCTTACGCTGTATCAGGTCCTGTTTTAAGCACTTACACATAGTAACTAATTTTATCCTCTTAAGAATTCTATGGGCTGAATGCAATTACTTTCTATATTTTATAGAAGAGGAAACTGAGGCACAGAAAGGTTAAGGAACATGTCAATGGTTGCAGTTAGTAAATGACAACGCAGTCTGGCTTCATAATCTGCTACTGACTGTTGTGGCATGCTGCCTTTCTAATCGACGTAAAACTTCTCAGTCTACATTCTGGAATCCATTTCTCCTCCTTAAAAAGCTGAAACATTTTCTGATCTCTAGGCTTTACATATCTCTCTATTAAGAAAATGAAAACTGGCTGGGCACAGTGGCTCATGCCTGTAGTCCCAGCACTTTAGGAGGCCAACGCAGAGGGGACCACTTGAGTCCGGGAGTGTGAGACCAGCCTGGGCAACATACCAAGTCTCTAACAAATTAAAAAAAAAAAAAAAAGAAAAGAAAAGAAAATCAAACCACGGAGTATAGGATAAATATTCACGACTCACTTATCAGACAAGGGACTTACATCTAGAAGATATAAAGACCTTTTATGACTCAATTATAAGACAAACTCAATTTAAAAAGGGCAAAAGATCTGAACAGATATTTCAGAAAAGAATATATACTAATGACTAAGTAAATACGAATTAAACTACAATGAGGGGTCTGCTTTTAACTTGGACTAATGTAACTCCTTCATGCAACAAACTGTGAAGAGTCATGCTGTCTAGTTAAAAAAATAATGAGATACCACTACATTCTCACTAAAATGACTAAAATTAAAGGACCAAGAATACTAAGTGTTGGTAAGGATGTTAAATAACTGGAACTCCCATACATTGCTTGCTAGAATGTAAAATGGTACAATAATTTTACAAAGGAGTTTGATAATTTTTTTTTTTTTTTTTTTGGGAGATGGAGTAGCGCTCTGCTGCTCATGCTAGAGTGCAGTGGCATGATCATACCTTACTGTAGCCTTGACCTCCTGGGCTCAAGTGATCCTTCCATCTCAGCCTTCTGAGTAGCTGGGACTATGGGTTCATGCCATCATGCCTGGCTAATTTTTTTGTATTTTTTTTGTAGAGACGAGGTTTTGCTATATTGCCCAGGCTAGTCTTGAACTCCTGGGCTCAAGCCATCTGCCCATCTCAGCCTCCCAAAGTACTGGGTTTACAGGTGTGGGTCACCGTGCCCAGCTGATAATTTTTTAAAAAGTTAAATACATAGCTACCATATGACCTAGTCATTCTACTCCTATGTATTTAATATGAAAACATATCCATGGAGATTTGTATATGAATGTTCATTGCAGCTTTATTTCTAACAGCCAAAACCTGAAACAACTCTAATGTCCATCCACAGCTGAACAGATAAGCAAAATGTGATGCATATCCATACCATAGAATTATTCAGATACAAAAAGTAATAAAACAGCAACACATACAACATGGATGAAGCTCAAAACCACCATGCTGAGTGAAAGACAGACATGAAAGAGTATCTACTGTATGATTCTATTTATAAAAAGTTCTAGAAATGCAAACTCATCTCTAGTAATAGCAGCAGATCAATGGTTGCCCAGGGACAGAGGTAGAGGGAGGAATGGATTGAAAGGGGCATAAGTACTTTCGGGTTGATGGAAATGTTTGGCATTTTGCTTATGACGGTGGTTTTGTGGGAGTATATGCTTGTCACAAATTCATTGAATTGTACATTTTTTTTTTTTTTTTTGAAACAGAGTCTTACTCTGTCACCCAGGCTGGAATGCAGTGGCGCAATCTTGGCTCACTGCAACCTCCGCCTCCTGGGTTCAAGTAATTTTTGTGCCTCAGACTCCTGAGTAGCTGGGATTACAGGCATGAGCCACCATGGCTGGCTAATTTTTGTATTTTAAGTAGAGACAGGGTTTCACCATGTTGGCCAGGCTGGTCTCAAACTCCCAACTTCAGTGACCCCCCAATCTTAGCCTCCCAAAGTGCTGGGACTACAGGCGTGAGCCCGTGCCCAGCCCGAATTGTACACTTCATATATGTGGAGTTTATTATAAGTTAAATGTAACTCAATTGGCCGGGCGTGGTGGCTCACGCCTGTAATCCAAGCACTTTGGAGGCCAAGGCGGGCGGATCACCTGAGGTTGGGAGTTCAAGACCAGTTTGACCAACATGGTGAAACCCCGTCTTTAAAAAAAAAATTAAAAAAAATTATTAAAAAAAAACCCTCAATAAAGTAATTAGAGGAGTTTAAAGACCTATGATAAACTTTTTTGGAAGAAGATATAATTCTACCTTAAACTGACTTTGAAATGTTGGCTTTGTTTCCACAGAGATCATCCACCCAACAAAGGCTAAGTCATCTCAGGCACTACTAAGAACTAGTGCCTGTCACATTATGTTACTTAGCTCCTTGCTCCTTTGAGTCAAACAGATATAGGAACCCTGGAGTCAGTTCTGCCACTTATTAAGTTATGTAACCCTGGTCAAGCTTCTCAACCTGTCTGCCTCAGGTTCCTCACCTCTAAAATAGGGATATAACTTGTACCTCAAAAAGTTGTTGTGGTCCTTACAGAAATTAATACATGCCAAGCACTTAGAAGAGTGCATGGAACAAGCTAAGTGCTGTATGGATGAACTATTTGTATTGTTGTTCAGGATTTTGTCTATTTAACTGACATAGTGAGATGTTCTCCCAGTCAATTAGTAACTACAGAAAGACAAATAAGGTTACCTATAAAAAGGGCAGAAGTATCTGAAATGAGAAACTAATTATTTGTATTTCAAGCTAACTGATGTTTTAGAGGGACTGTCTTTATGGAAGTTGAAAGATGGACCTAATCCTTATTCTCTTTTCTACTTGCTCTGATTTTGAACCAGCTTTTTTTTTTTTTGAGACATGGTCTCATTTTGTCACCCAGGTTGGAGTACAGTAGTGCAATTGTGACTCACAGCAGCCTCAACCTCCCAGGCTCAACTGATCCTCCTGCCTCAGGTTCCCCAGTAACTGGTACTACAGGCATGCACCACCATGCCCAATTTTTGTTTTTTGCATTTTTTTGCAGACATGAGGTCTTGCTTTGTTGCCCAGGTTGGTCTCCAACCTCTGGGCTGAAGGAATCCATCTGCCTCAGCTTCCCAAAGCAGTGGGACTTCAGGCATGAGTCACCATACCCGGCCAGGTCTTTTTTATTTCAGTAAAAATATGCAAAACCGTTGTGAAAGTTAAAGTAACAAAAACTGCACATCAACTACTATTTAAATATGAAACACGAGTTACTCATACTTCAAAATGGTCTAAAAGAGCTTCGTATCTTAAATACTAGGAATCGTTCTACTTTTCTTAATTCTAGATTTACCAATCTGTTAAATTTCACCCCTTTTAGAAACAGCAAAACCTGAATTTAACTTTTTAAACACCTTAATTTTCTCACAAAATGCAACTTAATACTACTTTTTTTTTTTTTTTTTTTTTAAAGACAGGGTCTTGCTGTTTTGCCTAGGCTGGTCTCAAACTCTTGGGCTCAAGTGGTACTCCCGCCTTGGCCTACCAAGTGCTGGAATTACAGGCATGAGCCACCATGCCTTACCTAACTCTTGCACTGTACGAAATGTTTTTCAGATATCTTATGTTTGATGAATAAATCAACTGAATCTGAATGAAAAATTTAATAAAAATTTTCATGCCTCACATGACCTGTTGTGATATGGTATTTAATAATATGGAATAGGTTTTTTTTTTCTTTTTTCTTTTTTGGAGATAGGGTCTCACTGTGTCTCGCAGGCTAGAAGGCAGTGGCATGATCTTGGCTCATTGCAGCCTCTGCCTCCCAGGCTAAAGCTATCCTCCCACCTCAGCCTCCCGAGTAGCTGGGACTACAGGCACACACCACCATGCCCAGCTAATTGTTTGTATTTTTAGTAGAGACGGGGTTTCGCCATGTTGCCCAGGCTTGTATCAAACTCCTGAGCTCAAAGAATCTGCCGCCTCGGCCTCCCAAAGTGCTTGGATTACAGGCGTGAGCCACCATGCCTGGGTAGCATAATAGGTTTTTAAATGTTTATTAAATATCTTTAATCTTTGAGGAAAAAAGTTTTATGAGCAAAATTGGGATATTAATTTGGTTATATTTTAGGTGTCAGTACTTATTTCTTCTTCCCCTATAATAAATATACCAAACTAATAACACGGTTCTATACTTTTCAGTCTAACTCACTAAGATACATTGAGACATTTGGTATCTCTCCATTATTTGCACCTTGTTTCTCTCAGCAATGTTATTTCATTTTCAGTGTATTTTATTATTTATTTATTTTTTTTTGAGATGGAGCTTCACTCTTTTGGCCCAGGCTGGGGTGCAGTGGCATGATCTTGGCTCACTGTAACCTCCACCTCCTGTGTTCAAGCGATTCTCCTGCTACAGCCTCCCGATTAGCTGGGATTACAGGCATGCGCTACTTCACCTGGATAATTTTGTATATTTAGTAGAGACGGGTTTCACCACGTTGGTCATGCTGGTCTCGAACTCCTGATCTCAAGGGAACTACCTGCCTCGGCCTTCCAAAGTGCTGGGATTACAGGTGTGAGCCACTGCACCCAGCCTCAGTGTATTTTATTAAAGTTATCCAAAAGTATCTTATTTTTTATGTGAAGGCCTACGAATGCAGTTTTGTTTTTTGATATAACAGTAAATAGTATTTTTTTTTTTTTAAGACAGAGTCTTGCTCAGCCGCCCAGGCTGGGTAGTGGCACCATCTCAGGTCACTGCAACCACTGTCTCCCAGGTTCAAGCAATTCTCCCGTCTCAGCCTCCTGAGTACTTGGGATTACAGGCACTCACCATCACGCCTGGCTAATTTTTGTATTTTAGTAGAGACGGGGTTTCACCATGTTGGCCAGGGTGGTCTTGAACTCCTGACCTCAGGTGAACTGCCTGCCTTGGCCTCCCAAAGTGCTGGGATTACAGGTGTGAGCCACTGTGCCCAGCCGTATTTTTTTTTTTAATCACAATTTCTAATAGCTTTTTGTTAGCATTTAGAAATACTATTGATTTCATACATGGAACTTGTATTTTACTCCTCTGCTTAACTCACTTAACTACTCTAGTTGCCTCTTCCTTAATTCTGTAGGGCTTTCTACATAAATGATCATATAATCTGCAAATAAAGACAGTATTATTTCTTTCTAATCTGTAAAACCTTTTTCTTGCCTGAAATGTACTGGCTAGGCGCTCTAGTACAATACTGAAGAGAAGTGGTGAGAATGGACATCCTTGTTTTATTCCTGCTCCTAAGGAGTTGTGTAATCTAATACTATTTTAATCTTAGGAAAGACAAGGCAGAGCACAACGCTAAGTTTTGGGAGACTAGGCAACTGATTCTGTTATCTTTGCCAAAACATGCCCTTCGATTCCTTTTTTCTCCAGAGGTCAAATCCTATTTAAAGTGTTTTCAGATAATTTAATTGGGGTAATAATGCAACCCAATATCAGTCAACATCATGAATATTCTTTTGCTATAATATAATGCTAGTTGTTAACCTTGCTTTTTCAGGAAATGAGATTAGTACCTGACCAACAGTTTGCCATGTTCTAGCTACTTCGCATTAATACAACGATTACAAAAATAACTAAGGGTTTATTATGGCATATTCTCAATGACAAAATAAAAATGAAGTAACAAAATCATTAATTGGGAGTATGTTTAATATCAAATTTATATTTTTATTTAAAGTAAGTCTTTGAATGACAATAATCATAAGTATTCTATGGCTAGCTAGCTCAGGAATCATGTTTGTGAAGTTAGTTTTACTTGGATCCAAAGCAGATATCCTACATCAAAGGCCTTCAAATGTGCACCATTCCTTCTAATGGGTTAGGTAATGTGAATGGGTTTGTAAGAAAGGGGAAGTGTAACATTGCTCACGTCCTTGGGAAGCTGAAGTAGGTGGACTGTTTGAGTTCAGAGTTCCAGACCAGCATAGGGAACATGGCGAAACCCCGTCTCTACTAAAAATACAAAAAAAAAAAAACTAGCTGGGCATGGTGGCATGCGCCTGTAGTCCCACCTACTTGGGAGACTCTTGAGATGGGAGAATCACCTGAATCTGGGGAAGTCAAGGCTGCAATGAGCTAAAATTGTGGCTCCGCATTCCAGCCTGGGCTATCAGAGTGAGAACCTGTCTCAAAGAAAAAACAAAAACAAACAAAAAATGAGATTAATGCTTATGTCCTAACATATATGTAGAGAATACAGTAGGAACAATTCTTGGTCATTTTAACATGCTTAGTTAATATTTTCACTTACTGACACCTAATAAAGGTAACAAATCTGAAACTAACAAATAATCATTAACGTTTCTCCAGACATACTCCTCTCTAATCATTCTTCCCAGCTGCCAACATCAGATTTACAGTAACATAATGTGCTCTGGTGTGCTTGTGGCAACCATGTCATGTGCAGAGCGCATATTTATGCAAAACAATGAACTACTCCTGATATCTTAGGAGTCGAATCCATATTTAAAATTGCATTTCCTCCAATTACTCTTTTTCTCCCTAATTTCATTAATAAATACTACTACTGACTCCTTTATTTATTATTATTTTTTTGAGACAGAGTTTCACTCTTGTTGCCCAGGCTGGAGTGCAATGGTGAGATCTCAGCTCACTGTATCCTCTGCCTCCCGGGTTCAATCACTTCTCCTGCCTCAGCCTTCTGAGTACCTGGGATTACAGGTACGTGCCACCAGAACCAGCTAATTTTTTTTTTTATTTTTAGTAACGATGGGGTTTCACCGTGTTGGCCAGACTGGTCTTGACTTCAAGAGATCCGCCCACCTCGCCTCCCAAAGTGCTGGTATTATAGGCGTGAGCCACTGTGCTCGACCACTACTGAGCCTTTTAAAAGGGCTGGCCTAATTCATCTGTATACCCTTAGTACCAAGTATAGTATCTGGCACATAACAGGAACTCAAAAATGTTTTCTGAATAAACTTAAATTATTAGCTAGATTTTCTTACGTTGTTTGACTTGAGTCTCTGCTTAATATCATGGAAACAAAGGAAAATATTTTTAGGCAATTGCTGTGTAAATGAGTTAATTTACACAGTAAAGTAGCCAGAAATGTCCTTTACTCCAAAACTGAGTCAATTTTTTTTTTTTCTCAAAAGCAGGTAGAGCTGGGCATGATGGCTCACGCCTGTAATCCCAGCACTTTGGGAGGCTGAGGTGGGTGGATCATTTGAGGTCAGGAGTCCAAGACCAGCCTGGCCAACATGGTGAAACCCCGTCTCTGCTAAAAACACAAAAATTAGCCAGGCCTGGTGGTACATGCCTGTAATCCCAGCTACTTGGGAGGCTGAGGTAAGAGAATCACTTGAACCAGAGAGGCAGAGGTTGCAGTGAACTGAGATTGTACCACTGTACTCCAGCCTGAACAACAGAGACTCCGTCTCAAAAAATAAATTAAAAAAAACAGGTAGACAACCAAGAATTTTTGTTTGTTGCAGTTTTGTTTTTACTATGATTACTCAGGAATATCATTATTTAGTGAAATTTAACTGTCCAAAATATTTGAGAAACTTCACTGTATAAATTACAAAGTGTCCTGGAAAATCTTGACACCACAATTATAAATTCTAAGTATGTATATTTCTTTCCATTTAACTATGGAAACAGGGTGCTTCTTTGGATTTTTGTGATTAATTTTTCCATCTCCTATTTGTAACCTTATACCTTCTACATCTTCTTTACCTGCCAATCTATTTTTATTTTTGAGACAGGGTCTTGCTCTGTTGCCTGGTCTAAAGCATAGTGGTGTGATCACAACTCACCCTAACCTCAACCTCCTGGGCTCGAGCAGTCCTCCTAACACAGGCTCCCAAGTAGCTGGGACTACAAGCATGCGCTGCTATGCCTGACTAATTAAAAAAATTTTTTTGTAGACAGGGCCTATTTTGCCCAAACTGGTTTCAAACTCCTGGGCTCAAGCAATCCTCTGGCCTTGACCTCTCAAAGTGATAGGATGACAGGCATGAACCACCATGCCCAACCTTTGCCAATTTTTAATCTTTACTGACATTTGCTCATTATCAAGATCAATACAGAGGAGTTCCTCAGAAGGGTGCTATAGGTATAGGTGAAAATGGATTAGCAGATGCTCTTTAAATCAGTTTTAATGGTCCTATCAGAATTTTGAAAGTGAGGGTAGAATTTTAGTAACTGGAAACATGATAATTCTTTGATACCTTTGGAGGAATCTGCTAACAAAGTCTTTAAAAAAATTCTAGCTAAGTGCCAAGCAAACTTTTTTCCATCTTGGCAATTATTTAAAACTTTTATAAATACCTAAAATAAAAATATATTGAGTCCTAGTAGTGTTTTAGATAGTGTGACATATCAAATATTTGCCAACTGTCAAGTGACAGTAACTGAAACTTTAATGAAGGCTATTTACCAGAAGTGACAATAGGTAATTTTTTAGGTAACAATTATATTCTGTTTTTCAAATTCTAGTGAATAGTCTCAACCTTAACTCAACAGAGATTTCTCTGAATGTTATGTGAGATTACTCTTTGAATGTCAGCCATTATGGGCCAAAGTTTCATATGCTTTATGAATTACTATTTTAGTACCCAGCCATGTCAAGCCATGGAAAGATACCAACGCAGATGTGTTAAATCAGTTCATAATTTTAAAGCTGTAAAAGACCAGAGTTTGGTTAGTGTAGGGTTCTTCAAACATGACATTACTGGCATTGAGTAGGATAATCCATTGTTGTGTGAGTGTGGGAACTGTCTTGTGCATTTTAGGATGTTTGTGGCCTATACCAAGTAGATGCTGGTATTACCTGCACTTGCTAACCATGTTCCTCGTGGGTTTAGATGATAATCCCAAATGTTGAAATCCCAAAAGACTAAAATCCCAATTGCAGGATAGCTGCATTACGTTAGGCCAGCTTTCACAGACTATCTCTGTGCAACTGCCCATAATCTATTCCTGTAATATATTTTCTCATTTGTCAATTTTTTTTCACTATTTTAAATTGTCAGATTTAAAAAAAAAAAATTCACCATGCTATGTATTTCATCTCTGTACCATTTCCAAAACTGGAAGTGTAAACTGCAGACTTTTAGCATTCTAATTTGTCTTATGCATTTTTTGTAAATTTGACTTCATGAAAGTACATTATCAGAACACCGACTTTGTAAGCACTGTGCATGTACCTAAAAACGTTGACTTCCTCAATAAATGAAGAGATGAGAGATGTCTTTTGCCTATCTACATTTTTGAAAGTAAAAATTTCTTGAGGTTTCAGCTCTTTGGGCAACTGCATAATTGAATAGTGACCCTTTGTAGTTTTTGATCTGTCTCATTAAAAGACTTAGGTTGTTTGTCACAGTGTTTCAGATGGCCAGTTATAAAGCTGGGTGCACACAACTACCAACCATAGTAGTGATATGCTTTTATACATTTCCCTTTTTGACCTACTTCTTTATAAACACAGTTCATCTGCTCATAACTGTTATATGCATGTGACTGTTGGTATACTTGAGTGTTTATTTGCAAAACTACTACTGCCGCCTTTTATTGTGTAAAATGACCTATGAAGTGTTGTCATGTTTTTGTTTCTTAAATTCTCCTTTAAAAATGTAAATAAATATTATTTTAAATAAAAAAAAAAAACTTTCCCCAGATCTATTATTTTCAAGATTTTGGTCTTCTGTGATTGTGATTTTGGGGATTTTAGACTTTAGGAATTTCAACAAAAAATTCGGGATTGTGTCTTTTGGAATTATGATTGGCTCTTGTCCCTCTCTGCTCAGCGACGACAACCTAAAATATCTCCACATTGTCAGAGGTCTTCTGGGGGGGTACAATCATCCCTACTTGAGAGTCACTGGGCTAGTCCAATTCCTCCACCCACAGATGACAAAACTCAAATCTAGAAAGTCTGAGACTTACTCAGGGTCATTTAGCTATAGGAGAAACTAGCACTAGAACCTATAACTAGTTAGACTCCTATTCCAATATTCCCATTTTACCACCTTGAAGTGGAAGAGAAAGGTTACTGCTAGTATTGTGTGAACTGACATCTTTTAAAGACTTTTGCACACAGTTCAAGTCATTGCAAAATCAAAAACAAAAACAAATGCTGAATCTGGCAAAAAGCTTTTTCCATGAGAAGCTGTTTCCAAATCTTACTATGGTCTGGCCATGGGAGCCAAACTGAAATGTAGTCCTTAAACTGAGCAGGCTTATTTATCAGTGAGAGGCAGGAAACTTGTTATAAAAGCAAAATATAATCCAGGAGATTTTATCTTTTAAAATCTCAAAAAATGATACTACATCCAGGCTGACTGAAGACACTAAATCTAGTCTTCCAAAATTGCCTTCACCAAGAGAACTTAATAGAACATCATTTGGTTGCAATGACTAATTCCCATTTTTACTGAAAAGAAAAAGTGCTTACGAAAATGTTTTAAGAAATTTGCAGTATTTTACTCCTCTGCCAGTTCTCCAAAGTCAATTGACAAAAAGCCAACTGTGTAAAATATTATGGGATAACACACAAAATACAACATCATAAAAAAGGATAGAGAAGAAATTAGTATTTTTATGGGGTTATTATAGTGATGGGTGTCTCTCCTGGGAAAAGGAATCTAAATTATTCTACAATATTCTGGCTCCCATCATCTTTCACTTTGAAGACAAAAAGCAACATAAGGCACAACAAATACTAAAAATTTTGATATTGAACATGGCTGAATGTTTTCCGTAGGTCTTCTGCAGTGGAATCAAGCACTATCAACTAAAATCATTCCCAAAACTGCTTTAAGCCTTATATTTCATAGTTTGCAACCAGCAGGCTCTTTGTAGACATATAGAACTATTACAGTAAGAACTCAACTGTCTTAGATTAAGATGATTAATAGCCTTTTCTGTTAGGGAAAATGTGCTGGAGAACTACAAAACTCTTCACACCCCTGGAGAATTGACTAAAATTTAACATGGCCTCTAGAAGCCTAAGGCCACATCCAGCCCTCTTTCGAGTTCCTGTTGGAAAAGCCGGGCTGTCAAAAAATTTTACTGTTTGTTCTAGCCAACACCTAGTAACAGCTCCCCTGACTTCCCTTTTAAAAAGCATTTACTAAAAAGGGCTCACAACCACGAATCCTCCTCTGTTCCTTTGAGATGTTTGTACCTCTTACAACTCAGGAGTGTCCTCAAGGACCTGGAAGCCATTGCTCTGAAATGTAACCAGGAAGGATGGGGCCTGACTCCCAGTCTCTGTGGGAGGACAGTATTTTATCTTAGATAATTTCCAGATAGGAGACACAGCTGGCCTACTTGCATTTATACACTGACCAGTCCTTTGTAATTTTTCACCTCCCTGACTCTACTTGAGCCCTCTCTTCTCCCTCCCTACTCTCTCCTTCTCCCTTTTAAAACTCGCAGTCACCTCTGTGAAAATCGGAATGGACCTCAGTCTTCCCCGACACTGTCAGTAGTTTCGGAATAAAATCTTTTTCAACCCTTTCCAGCTTTGTATATCTCTAACATTGGTAGGTACATATTAAAACTCAGCTTGGCGCGGTGGCTCTCGCCTGTAGTCCCAGCTACTCCGGAGGGTGAGGCAGAAGGATCGCTTGAGCCCAGGAGTTGGAGGCTGCAGTGAGCTATGATCGCGCCACTGCACTTCAGCCTGGGCACAGTGAGATCCCCGTCTCTAAATTAGAGGCACACACACACACACCCTGACCACTATAGTGTATACACACACACACACAGAGCGAGATCCCCGTCTCTAGAGGATTCAACACACACACACACACACACACACACACACACAGCGAGATCCCCGTCTCTAAATTAGAGGATTCAACACACACACACACACACACACACACACACACACACACACACACGCGAGATCCCCGTCTCTAAATTAGAGGAACACACACACACAGAGCGAAATCCCCGTCTCTAAATTAATTAAACACACACACACACACACACACACACACACACACACACACAGCGAGATCCCCGTCTCTAAATTAGAGGAACACACACACACACACCCTGACCACTATCAAGATGGGCCTCCAAATCTTAGAAGCTTGTCTTACAGGGTCATATCCTCGAAAAGCCTAGGAAACTATCCAAAGTGATCCCCCCAAACCTCATCCCCTTTTCTCTTCCCCCAAGGGCCCCGCTACTTCCTGCTCTCCCCGGGGCCTAAATCCACCTCTCCCTAAGTATCCTACGTCGAAGTCTCTACTTTCCAGGATGTTGAACTTCAATAAACAGGCTTACTCTCTTCCACGTCTTGGGCTTTTTTCTCCTTATCCCTCTCCCCTCAATTTTCGAGTTTCCTCATCAACCACCTTTTCCTTTCCCTGACGCTCCAGGTCTAGATTTCAGCCTAGCCGCCCCTAGTTTCCCCACTCCAACCTCGGCTTCCTCCGCAAGCCGAGCGCCCCTTCCCTCCGCACTCCACTCGGAAGCCCTGGCGCCCCTTTCCGGGTGCGGCGGCCGGTGAGGGGTGCGCGGGACCCCGGCCCCGCCCTGGTCGGCCATTTCGCACACCCGGGGCGCGCCCAGCGGGCTGGGCGCGCGGGCCTGTCCTGTAGCAAAAGAGTTGAGGGGCTGAAGACCGGGCCGCCCCCGCCGCCGGGGCGGGAACTCACCTTCTCTGAGGCAGGGGCGGGCGTATACAACTACTGTCCCCCGCCCCGCCAACGCCGCCGGCCAGGGGATAAGCCGCGGTGGAGGTGGCGGAGAGGCAGGAACAACCGCTGCCGCCGCCGCCGCCTCCGCCGCAGAGCAGGCGGGATGGGAGGAGGAGGCGGAGACCCGGCTTCCTGAGGGGGAAGTCGCGGCCACTACCGGCGGATGACTGGACAGCGCATTCGCCATGGCGGCGAGGCGCGCTACTGCGCTTGCGCGGCCAGCCCAGCGCCCAGGAAGCCCCTTGAGCGCCGCCTTGCTGCTTGCTCCGCCCACTTGCCTGGCAGTTCCTGGCAAGGCACTATCATTTCGCTGGCGCGACTGGTTTTGGTCCTATCCTTCTGCCCTCCTTTTGAGGGGGAAGGAAAAGTTCGTAGGGCCGCTCACCTTGGGAGAATGAATATAAAGCCAACTGATTAAAAAAAAAAAGTCTGGAAATTTACGTTCCATCCCCAAAGTATCTCAAAAATACATGATCTGTTGCCTTGTCAACGCCCAAATATAGCTTAGTATACCAAAAGCTCAGTAAGCCAAACACCGACACATTCAATGCTTAGGAGCGGGGGAAGGTTTATTCCATTTGGCCAAAGCGAGAGGGTGACAGAGGCAGTCTTTCAAATACCGACATGCCTTTGAACGGAACTGGGGTGCTTTTATGAGTAAGGTAAGAATACAGGGGGTGGGATCCCCCATGATCAAAGCTGTTTCCTCCCTGGGACTCTAGGTCTCATTTGTCCCAGTCAGACTTCTGGACCATCAAGGAGGTCTGCGTGACCTAAGGGTCATCGTTGTTTTGTTTTGTTTGTGATAGGGTCTCGCTCTGTCACCCAGACTGGAGTACAGTGGCGCGATCACCGCTCACTGCAGCCTCTACCTCCCGGGCTCAAGTGATCCTCCCACCTCAGCCTCCCAAGTAGCTGGGACCACAGGCACGCACACACGCCCACCTGGCTGACTTTTGCTTATTTTTTATAGAGATTGGGCAGGGGGTAGGGATGTCTTGCTGTGTTGCCCAGGCTGGTCTCGAACTTATGGGCTCAAGTGATCCACTACACTAGCCTCGGCCTTCCAAAGTGCTGGGATTACAGGGGTGAGCCACCATGCCTGGTTCATTGTTCCTTTTTTTTTTTTTTTTTAAGACAGGGTTTCACCATGATGGTCAGGCTGGTCTTGAACTGCCGACCTCAGGTGATCCGCCTGTTTGGCCTCCAAAGTGCTTGGATTACAGGCGTGAGCCACCGCGCCCGGCCTCATTGTTCTTTTAAATAAAAACAAGTTCATCAATCTTGCCTGCAGTTCCGGGGTTAGGATATGAAGTTAATCAATTACTAGTGACTACCCTCTACTGAAATGACAACATGCAAGCAAGCATGCATGGAGGAAGAAAAGGACAAAGAAAAGGAAAATAAGTAAAACAAAACATCTTATGATCTTTACAATAAAGCCTCGGTTATAATCTTTCTTTCCTTTGTTATGCTCTAAATACACAGAGTAGATTAAACACAATCCTTGGTCATGATACATTGTCATCATTGGTCCATAAATGACCCTTTTCTCTCTCCATCTTACTCTTTCAGTATGTACATCTATAATATATATTATACACACAAATATGTATGTATATATGTATATATCTCACCATCTCATCCCCTGTTTCCCAGAGAAATCACTACTCTGGTTTGTATTGGTCATTTCCTTTCTCTATGTATTATCACACACAGGCATGGCTAAAACACATTTAGATTGTTTTTAAACTTTGTAAGTTTTACACCTTTATGCAGTATGCTGGGACTTGTTTCACTTAATATTTTGAATTTCGTCTAAGATGTGGAAGACAGCTGTTAATTTGTTCATTTCACTGCTGAACATGACTCTACTGATTTTCCTGTTGATGGACATGTCTCCTGGTATACTGAGCAAGAGTTTCTTTTGGGTAGTCTCTACTTTCCTGTCACATTGCTGTTGCCTTATTTCAGAGTCTCATCATCTCTTGCTAGAAACATGCTAAGATCTCCCTCTGACTTCAAATGCTCCAGTCTACTCTCCACATTGCTGCCAAAGGGTTTGGTTCTATCTAAAAGTCATTACTGGTTCCACATTGTGTGTTGGAAAAGGTCAAACTGAGTACTATGAGGTTTCTGTGCACCTCCCTAATCTCATGATCTTTCCACTGCCCTTACCTCCCCCACCCTGCTTTTACTTTATGATTCAACAACATTAAACCTACAGTGATTCCCATAAATACCACACTATTGCAAAACTCAATTCACAGTACTGTAGTACTCTCCCTCTTCCTGGAGTGCCCTCTTCTGTACTTCCTCATGAATTCCTCTTTCCCTCAGAAATAAATACTATTCTAAATTCAGCATTTTTCATTTCCATGTATTTCTTTATAATTTTACTACATAGGTATATATCCCTAAGTAACATGAAATATTGCATTGCATGGTTTAAAACTTTGCGTAAGTGTTATTATACATACTGCTTATTCATCTGCAATGTTTTTTACATGCCCTTTTCAATATTAACTCATGCTGATATGTGAGGTTCTCATTCACATTCACAGTTCAATAATCCATTGTGTGAGTGCACCACTCCTTATCCTTTCTCCTAGACGTTTTCGATAGACACTGAATTTGTTTCCTGTTTTTGCTCTTACAGTTGGTGCTGCTTTAACATTCTTGTGCAGTCTCCTTGTGCACATGGTGAGTTTCGCTAGGTTTCATACTTTGGAGATGTTTTTCACAAGGAGGCCTCAGACGTATCTCTTACTTCTCTGAACCTCCATTTCTTCATCTTCAAAATGGCCACAATATCCACCTCAAAGCATGCTGTGAAACTTGTGGTAATGTAAGCAAAGAACAATGTCACACATTCAAAGAGATGTTGCTGTTAGAATAGCTTTCAACTGTATATGAAACACTAGCACATAAAAGGCAGTAGTCTGGTGCCAGAATGGTAAAGAGAAGTATACTACTTACGCATCTGTAGCTCCCGCAATAGCCACCCAATTGTAGTAGTTGCACATGCCATGCTGTTTCTTGGCCTTCATGTCTCTGCTCATGCTGCATGTCCTTGGGCCTGAAGTGGTCTCCTCTGGTTCTGAGGTTCTGGTCACCCTCCCTACTTCTCTTGTCTGTCACTTCTCCGAAGCTTTCCCTGGTTCTTCAGAGCCCTGGATACCCTTCCCCTTAGCCTCCTATCTCTCACCACATTTACATGCTCTTCCGTAATTCCCTTTAAAGATTAGTGTCTTGAAGACAGGGCCTATATTTTGCTCATCTTTATTTTATTTTTTATTTTTTGAGATGGAGTCTCACTCTGTCACCAGGCTGGAGTGCAGTGGTGCAATCTCGGCTCACTGCAACCTCTGACTTCCTGGTTCAAGTGATTCTCCTGCCTCAGCCTCCAGAGTAGCTGGGATTACAGGCACACGCCAGCACACCCAACTAATTTTTGTATTTTTAGTAGAGACAGGGTTTCACCACATTGGCCAGGATGGTCTCGATCTCCTGACCTTGTGATCCGCCCGCCTCGGCCTCCCAAAGTGCTGGGATTACAGGCGTGAGCCACTGTGCCCAGCCTATTTTATTTTATTTTTTGAGAGAGGGTCTTGCTTTGTCACCTAGGCTGGTGCAGGGGTATAATTGCGACTACTGCAGCCTCCTCCTGGGCTCAAATCATCCACCTCAGCCTCCTGAGTAGCTGGGACTACAGGTGTGCACCACCACACCCAACTAATTTTTGTATTTTTTGTAGAGATGGGGGTCTCGCTATGTGGACCAGGTTGGTTTTGAACTGCTGGACTAAAGTGATCCTCCTGCCTTGGTATCTCAAAGTGGTAGGATTATAGGTGTGAGCCACCATGCCCAGCCTTACCCATCTTTATATCTGGGGCACTGGGCACAATGTCTGATACATGGGCTGATAAATGCATGTGAGATGAGTAAATTTAGGAATTCTTGGGAGTAAAGGACTGTACAACTAAAGATTTCTTGGAGCCAGAGAGAGAAGAGGGAAGCAAGAATGCTGTTTTGGTAGGAACACAGGGACTAGAGAGTGTGAAGTTTTGTCAAGGTTGTAATTAGGCAGGATATCATGGATAATCAAGGGGGTACCTGCTCCTGTCATCCTGGAATGTGAGTGGTAGGTGTGCACAAGAACTTCTTCCTTGATCAGGCCCTGCACGCAGAGTATGAAATGAATGAATGAATCAGCAGTGAATGCATTTGAAAGCAGTGAGCTTTTCCCCAACCCCGGGCCTATTTAACATTGCCAGGTATTAAGCTACTACTAGTCTAACCAGGGTTTGGCAAACATTTTGTATGAAAGGTCAGATAGTAAATTTTTTCAGCTTTGTGGGTCATATGTTCCGTGTTGCAAATATCCAACTCTGCTGTTGCGGTGTGAAAGCACCCATAGAAAATATGCAAAAACAATGAGTGTGGCTGTTTTCTAATACATTTTTATTTATGGTCACTGAAATCCGAATCTCATGTAATTTTCATGTGTCATGAAATAGCATTCTTTATCTGTTTTTTTTTTTTTTTTTTGAGGTAGGGTCTCACTCTGTTACCCAGGCTGAGTGCAGTGGCATAATTTCGGCTCACAGCAGACTTGACCTTTGGGGCTCAAGCGATCTTTCCACATTAGCTTCTCTAGTAGCTGAGAACACAGTCATGCACCAATATACCTGGATAATTTTGTTTATTTTTTATAGAGATGAGGTCTGACTATGCTGCCCAGGCTGGTCTCAAACTCCTGGTCTCAAGTGATCCTCTTGCCTTGGCCTCCCAAAGTGTTGATATTAACAGGCGTGAGCCACACGACACCTGGCCAAAATAGTCTTTTGATTTTTTCCCCAACCATTAAAGAAGGTACAAACCATTCTTAGTTTGGAGGTAAAGGAACCTTGACTCCTGATCTAATTCAACCTTAGCTCTGGGTACAAATGAGGTCAAATCCAGTGGTAAGGGCTGTTCTTTAACTAAAGTAGTCTTCAGATTTAAAATCTTGCAGCTCCTTTGATTTGTCACTAGATGGTGATCACTGCAGGCATGTGGCTCAGCCAATGGGTTATTCAAGGAGATGATTGGAACTCTTCCAGTGTATGATAGATTAACAGCTACAGTATTAATACAGACATACAAGCTGTCGCAATGATTCAAAACATATCGCAAACCACATAGATTTAATTTCTCTACACTCCTTCATACTTGTTTGTACATATTTCCTGAACTGCAACATTCAGGGAGAATGTACTCACTCTCTCAAGGCCTCTGAGGTTATTAGCTCAAAGGCTCAGAACAATAATACAAACACAGACTACAGTTAAATATTTGGGGGCTCCTCCTTCCTCAGCGCTGTCTGTGGAGGTAGCAGCGATCTCCTCCTCGGCATCATGGCCGCCCTTAGACCCCTTGTGAAACCCAAGATCGTCAAAAAGAGAACCAAGAAGTTCATCCGGCACCAGTCAGACTGATATGTCAAAATTAAGCATAACCGGCGGAAACCCAGAGGTATTGACAACAGGGTTCGTAGAAGGTTCAAGGGCCAGATCTTGATGCCTAACATTGGTTATGGGAGCAACAGGAAAACAAAGCACATGCTGCCCAGTGGCTTCCGGAAGTTCCTGGTCCACAAAGTCAAGGAGCTGGAGTGCTGCTGATGTGCAACAAATCTTACTGTGCTGAGATTGCTTACAATGTTTCCTCCAAGAACCGCAAAGCCATCGTGGAAAGAGCTGCCCAGCTGGCCATCAGAGTCACCAACCCCAATGCCAGGCTGTGCAGTAAAGAAAATGAGTAGACAGCTTATGTGCACGTTTTGTGTTTAAATAAAACTGGCATCTTCCTTCCTTGATTGAAAAAAAAAAGATCTGGGGGCTGCAAAGAGGCATCTGGGAACAGATCCTACCCATGATGCAATTTATCAAGCAGAGCCCCTTCTTACATTAAGAGGATATTTGAAGTCCATGCCTAGCCTTTTGATGATATACTGCTAACTCTCCCAAAACAGTCCCCCACTCCTGGCCTCTTCGTGTCCCTTTCTTCTACCCTTGAGCTGTGCGATTAGGGACCAGCATGACCCTTGCTTCATAAATCCTGCATCAATTGCCTCTCACATTCTTTAGGGTGAGGGAATGCTGGGTAGTCATTGATTGGAATGTTCTTGGCTTTGTGTGTGTGTGTGTGTGTGTGTGTGTGTGTGTGTGATGTGTTGGGGAGGGGGGAGTTCAGCTGAAATAGAGGCAGCGTGATGACCTGGACATCCTGTTCCATAGTGGTAATCTTTGTCTTCTTCTTGTCTGAAATTTCCCAGCTCAGCCTCTCTCCTGGATCAGGAGCTGTTTGGGTTGAGCTGTCTCATTCTTCTCCCTTTCTCACCTCCCTTCTTTATTCAGAAAC
This sequence comes from Ateles fusciceps, assembly GCA_036589455.1. Taxonomy (NCBI): domain Eukaryota; kingdom Metazoa; phylum Chordata; class Mammalia; order Primates; family Atelidae; genus Ateles; species Ateles fusciceps. The sequence continues at coordinate 826,906 of JAZHEH010000053.1, read as the reverse complement.
AAAAAAAGAAGGAGACTGGATCCTTACTGTTAAAACTCTCACTTTGAATGAAGAGACCCCCCCAAACAGGCTTTGTGTGAGCAACATGGCTGTTTATTCACCTGGGTGCAGGTGGGCTGAGGCTGAAAAGGGCATCAGCAAAGAGTGGTGGGGATAGGAGTTGGTTTTATAGGTTTGGGGTGGGCAGTGGAAAGTTACAGAGTAAGATCAATTACAGTGGTGGGAGTAGGGGCAAGGAGTATACATTACTATAAGTTCAGTTACAATGGTGGGTGAGGTAAGGCTTAAGAGTAGTTAAGATGGTAGGGTGGGGAGGAGGGATATTCGCAGAGCGAGAACAGTTAAGATGGCAGGGTGGGGTGAAGAGTATTAATATTATCATAATAACAGTTAAGATGGCAGGGTGGGAAGAGAAGCTTAATGTCCAATGGAAGCTCTGCTGGGTGATCAGGGATACTGTCGACCACACTTTAATAATATCATAATCATTGATCTGATAAGATTGAGACCCACAGGGATAATTAAAGCCCTGGGCTCCCTTGCTCCTTATGGTCTCCGGGTAGGTAAATTTCTTTCTTGACTATGACTTGGACTGAACTGCTCCAAGAGTGCAGAGTCTAGAGACAAGCTCATCCTAGCCAGGCTGAGCCCCTGGCCTTCAGGGCAGAATAGTTGTTGCAAGACCCTGAGTTGCCAGGCAATGTGGATACAGGCTATTCATTGGAAGCTAACCTGGATTAAAAAAATACTTCTAAAATTTCCTCTCCTCTCCTTTCCTGAAAACACCTTTTTAAATTTTCTTCTCCCCCTCCCCCTGCCCTCCCCTTCCGTCCCCTCTCCTCTCCCTCCTTTCCTTGTTTTCTGAGACAGGGTCTTGCTCTCTCACACAGGCTAGAATGCAGTTGGCACGATCATGGCTCCCTGCAACCTCCACCTCATGGGCTCAAGTGATCCTCCCACCTCAGCCTCCTGAGTAGATGGGACTACAGGCATGTGCCACTACGCCTGGTTTATTTTTTGTATTTTTGACAGAGACAGGGTTTTGCCATGTTGCCCAGGCTAGTCTCAAACCCCTGGGCTCAAGTGATCCACTCGCCTCAGCCTCCCAATCCTGCGATTACAGGTGTGAGCCACTGTTTCTGGCCTTCTTTCTCTTTTTTAACTATTTTGTAGAATTGTTTTCCCCCTTGGGAGTATGCAGTGTTTACTTTTTGAGGCACCTAACTTTACATGCCTTAAGTTCTTTTATTCTTCAGGATACATCAGAAGCCACGGAGATATTCTCTTGCTCTCATGGCTATGTATTCTTACCTAAAGAGCAGAATATGTGATCAGACAATGAACTTTCAATGTGCTTCCAAAAGTCGAAGGTGTTTTGGGAGATTCAGGTTGAAGACATGTTAAAATTTCTGGTACATCTTGATAGTTTATGGAGGATAATGTGACAGAGTAAATAAAATAAAATAGGTATCATATAATGAATATTTTATGAAGGGCTAAGTGCTGCATTATGTCGTTTATACATATTATCTAACTCTCACAACAACTCAGCAAGGTAGAAATTATCACCCTTGTTTCACAGGTTCCATCTCAAGTGGTAGTGGCAGGCTCAGAATTCAAACCCAGATACATCTGTCTCAGAAAGATCCAGGAAATGCACCCCTACCCCGGAAATAGATGCATCCCAGAAACTAAAAATCTTACATGGAAGGCAAGCCAGAGCTCCAGATCTGCAAGTCTTTGTTAAACCTTAATGAGAGCTGCCTGACAGCCAAGAACAGTGGCATTTAGTTCAATGGGGATTTTAGATTCGTCTCTCCTCCTCATTCCTGAGTAAGAAGGACAGAACACATTGGTATTTTCCTGGCAGCAGACACATGTTTAAAGGAAATTTGATAGAAAGAGATGGGGGTTGCTATTTTTAAAGCCTGCCTTCTCTGTATCCAGCCTGCCTCTAGCATACCAGCATCACCAGTGGTGCTAAGAACAGGGAATTCCATGCTGTGGAGTAGGGGTGCTGTGGGAGCCCCAGGTGATACTGGAGAGGAAAAATGCCCCTTTGGAAACTAAATGGTGCTGTTATGTATATGCCAAGGGCTCAGTTTAGCTCCTTTTTTTTTTTCTGAGATGGAGTCTTACTCTGTTGTCCGGGCTGGAGTGCAATGGCACAATCTCGGCTCACTTTAACCTCTGCCTCTTGGGTTCAAGTGATTCTCCTGCCTCAGCCTCCCCAATAGCTGGGATTACAGGTGCCCGCCACCACACCCAGGTAATTTTTGAATTTTTTGGTAGAGATGGGGTTTCACCATGTTGGTCAGGCTGGTCTCGAACTCCTGATCTCAGGTGATTCACCCGCCTTGGTCTCCCAAGGTGGGGATTACAGGTGTGAGCCACCACACCCGGCCCTCAGTTTAGCTTCTGCTGCTTCCTGCAAAACAGTCCACTCTTGAGAGAGAGACTGAAAGGGGTGGGGTGAGGGGCCCATCTCACTTGAGATGTCAGCAAGCCTGACAGCTGAAGGGTCCCAGAGCAGCAAATATCACCTTGTTTCTTCTCTTGGACCATTCCAGCTGTCTGCTTTTGATTGACAGAGGCATCTGGCTGCTAAAAATATCCTCCTGACCACATGCTCTCTACTCCAACTACAGCCGAACAGGATTGTTTCAGTTCAGAACTTAGCACATACAGATAGATAGCTTCTGTTTGCAATGGAATGTCTCAAAACTTTTCAGGCCCTGTCCCAGAACCATATTAACCCAGGGTCACTTTCTGCGGTCAGCTTCGCTGGGTGATGAATGAAACCCTTCCCAGGTCACTTGTTCTCTTGCTGGTCCCATCCCCCACCTCCAGGAAAAGTAGCAGAGGGGGGAGGTGAGGGCCCAGTGGCTGAGAGCGAGTAGGGGAAGGGGGAGGTGGCTTGTCCATTTATAGTCTTGCTCTTTGGGATGCTGGAGGTGCTGAAATAGCAATGACAAGAGACTTGGCTCAGTGTTAAATATCTGCCGCGCTGGCCTGACACTCTGAGATGACAATAGGGAGGATGGAGAACGTGGAGGTCTTCACTGCTGAGGGCAAAGGCAGGGGTCTGAAGGCCACCAAGGAGTTCTGGGCTGCGGATGTCATCTTTGCTGAGCGGGCTTATTCCGCAGTGGTTTTTGACAGGTATGAAATGTGGGGGAGTTGCCTTCTCTCCTGTTGGTTTGGCTAGTGCCAAACTCTTAAAATACTTTGCTTTCAGAAATCAGCAGGGGAAGGGATAAAATTCATGTGCTCTTTTTTGAACAAAATAGCACTTCTGAGAGCTAATTTTTGTGGTATAAATTTTTCTGCAAGGGGTCATTGCCAGTGTGATTTGCTGTGGCTCCTGGAAGGATGGTGAAGGTGAACAAGGGCTTTGGGGGGCACTTTCTCCCAACACCGGACAACGGCTGGGAGGGTGTTCTGGGGGTGGAAAGTGGGTGTGGTGCTGTGGGAAACATTTTCTGATAGAAAGCTCTATGTTTTTAGCTTTTTTGATATTATAAATATATTACCAGATAAAGTAATTGCTGAGATTTTTAAAAATTATAAATTATTTGTATGTTTATAATTATGAATAAGCCAGGAATCCATTTACCCTTGAAAAATCAGAATATCACCCAATCCCAGTCCCCTCTGCTTTTCCTCAGATATTGCCCCTGCTATTACTTCAATGTATTTCCTTCTAGAATGTTCCTGTGCTATTACATACATATATCTGTACTTGTCAAAATGGATGGCTATAAATTTTTTTTTTTTACAGAAATGGTATCATACTTCAGATGTCATTTTAGAACTTGCTCTTTTCCCTAAACAACACATTTGTGATGTCTATCCTTGCAGGAACTATAAATCTATAGACACTTCTTTTAAATTCCCAAAGATCTATTTCCTTTAACTCCATGTAGAGCTATCCATATGTATTCATATGCTATATAGATCACCAATCTTAATTTTAAATATTTCACCCTATAAATATATAACATTTTTATTTATCCACTCCTCTATTGAGAGACATTTGGTGGTTTTTAATTTTTCATGAAAACAAGCAATGAAAATCCTTGATCATGTCTACTTGTACATATGTACGATTGTTCTCTAGGGCATATGACTAGAAGAGGAATTGCTGGGCCATAGGATGTAATGTTTTCAGTTTTATAGGCTCTCTAAACAGGCTCTATTAAATTTACATTTCTATTTCCTCACGACCTTGGCCACACTAGGCTACCAAACTTCTACATTAGTAATAAATCCTAATTTTAATCAAACCTACATGGTGATTACCTTAAAATGACAATATTTTCTGAGATCAAAGTAGGGGTGACCTGCTTGACATCTATGTGGTTTGAGTCTGATAATCTAGGCTTTGTGGTTGGCTGGCTGCACTGACCACCCTGGGAAAGGGCACTGCTTCTCAGAGATAACTTAATTAGCATTCACATTCTCTTTTCTTTGTGACCACTAAGCTCTTCAGGGAAAAGGGTGTGAACTGGGGCATATGGCTCACTACCACCCGAGGAATATAAGGGGCTGGGGTGACCTTTTCAGGGGAAGCTTGTCTTATTTCATTTGTGTGTGTGTGTGTGTGTGTGTGTGTGTGTGTGTGTGTGTGTGTGTGTGTGTGTATGTGAGTGTCAGGTGAGGGGTGAGTACAGTTAGGGAACCAGCTGGATCCAGAGTGAAAACACAACCCAGAAACACAGGGACTGTCAACACTGATCCTGGTGCTGCCAGTGAGTTACTGCCTTGCCTTGTTAAGAACATCTCCATTTGCTGCCTCCAATTCCCCCAAAGTCAATCTAGCCAATCAGTTCCATTTCAAGAAGGTTAAAGTTGAATGGGCTTTCATGCCATTATAAAAGCAAGGAATTGTCATTTTAGAAAATTTAGAAAGAAGAACTAAGACATCACACAAAGATAACCACTCTTAACACGTTAGGTTTCTATTTTCAGCTTGTTTTAAAACGTGTTTCATTTGGCTATAATATACTCATTATACAAGCTATTATGTTTTTCCATTTAATAATTTTGACATCTTTATACACTCTTCAGAGACATAGTACTTAAGGGCAACATGTTCTTCTATTACCTGCTGATGACTGGACATTTGGATTGTTTCCAGGTTTTTGTTATTATAAATAATTTGTCATTCATTTGAAGTAACAACTATAAAAACAACCTTCATGTACATTGCAGATAAATGCTACATAAAATCATATATTATTTTTACAATAGTAACAAAAGTGGGATAAGTGGTATAAATGACCTATAAAATGATTGAAAAAAAATCTAAAAGAGATAGGTTTTTTTTTTTTAAAAAATGCTTTACCCAAACTTATCACTGCACAGATGAGGGAGCTGTGCCTTCTTTGGTTATACCGGAGACAACCCAAAGAGGCATTAAAGGGAAGTTTTACGCATTTTAGGCTCCTGGTGAGGCTCAGCCACCGTAGATGAGAAACTTAATTGCAGAGATGGGACTGAGTCACCCACAAAAGTCAGTCTACAAAACTGGCTTGTTCTAATCCATGTTATTGCAAGACAGGCTTTCCTACTCTTCCACACGAATGTGGAGAGAGCTTTTATTTTTAGTTGAGCACTGCGTTAAATGAAAATTAATTCTTTCAAACAATATGTATTATATATTCTAACATATATATTATGTATTATATTGTATATATTCTGACATATATTATATAAAGCATAGCAATAAATCAATACCAAACCAACTTAACTAGAATATTCCAATATTTTACATCTTCTCTATCCTGTCTCATGTCTGCCCCAAATGTAATTATCCTAGGTTTTGTGTTGCATATTCTACTGCCTTTTAAATAATAGTTTTTGACCAGGAGCTCAGTGGCTCACTCCTGTAATCTCACTCAGCACTTTGGGAGACCAAGGCAGGTGGATCACCTGAAGTCAGGTGTTCAAGACTATCCTGACCAACATGGTGAAAACATGTCTCTACAAAAATACGAAAATTAGTCAGGTACAATGGCAGGTGCTTGTAATCCCAGCTACTTGGAAGGCCGAGGTAGGAAAATCGCTTGAACCTGGGAGGCAGAGGTTGTAGTGAGCCAAGATCGTGCCACTGCACTCCAGCCTGGGTGACAGAGCGAGACTCTGTCTCAAAAACAAAAAAAATAGTAATAGTTTTATCACAGTCATATATTTCTAAAACATATATAATTTAGTTTTTATGTTTTGTTTTTGATCTTTTAAACAAAGGTACAATATTATATGTGGTTTTATGCCACTTGCTTCTTTCACTCAAATGTTTATTATTCATCTGTATGGTTTTGTGAAACTAATAAAGGGAATAAACTTTGTGTCTGTGTACCACAGTTTATTTTTCCATTCTCCTGTGAATGGTTGCTATGAACATTTTTGTTCCTATCTCTTGGAAAGCAGATACATGAGGTGTGTATCACAGGAGTGTAATTACTGGGCCAGTAATATACGTGATATTTGGTTTTAAAATATAATGCCATACTGTGAAATGCTGATTGGTAAACCTGAATTGTGTTTTTGCTAGAATGGGCTTAGTTTAGCATTAACAGTAACAATCCAGGCCCTTAAATTATGGTCCTTAGTCTGGTTAGGATCGCTTCACCTTTGATGGTTAGAAAAACAGGTGCTCTTCTTAAAGGTATGAGAGCAAGAATAAAGCAGGGAAAATTATTTCAGGCCTAGCTACTATGTAGCGCTTGGGTTAAGTGCTAGGCATGACTGATCAATCAGGCACACCTTCCTCCTAAACTCCAGCTTGGCCTCAGAATCCCTTCCAGCAGGTCCTCCACAGGGCTGCTACCAATCAATGGGAGCCAGCATTTAAAAATGAAGTCTATTTGCCAGCCCCTTAGGTGTTATGGTTGGGTGCTGGAAGGTAGTGAAGTACCCTTACCAAGGAGTTGCCTGTTTTGGACACAGTATTTTATAGTAGTTGAGATACCGGGAGTGATGCATGAGCTGGTAAAGGTTGCTCTCTGCCCCTTTAACTCTCCACTCTGAGAGTTCCCAGTTTTCGGGAGGACAGTGAGTGGGAGCTCTGCAGTACCTTAGCCCAAGTGATCCTGTTAGCTTCTACATAGCATGGGGCCAGTCTGGGAATTTGCAATGCTAGTTTTTGTTTTGTTGTTGTTCAAGAAGAAAATAATAATTCTCAGCAATCTTACCATTTGGAAAAAAGCCCAGCTATTAACATTCTGGTGTATGTCCTCCTTGTTGTCTGATGCAAATACAATGCATATAAAATATTTTCTTGATTCTGATGAGTTGTAGGTGGGGTGGGGGTCCTGGAAGAAACTCTACATTATTATTATTATTATTATTTTTTGAGATGGTCTAGATTATGTACAAAATCTAAATTTACTTCAATGCTAAAAATTATCATTCCAAGAATTATATTGTTACCAATGACATGATTCTCTAAAAATTCTATAATCTGAAGCAACATGACTACCCACAGCCTATTCATCAGCCTCACTACCCTACTGTTTTTTAACCAATTCAACAATAACTCATCGAACTTCTCATTAATCTTCTCTCTGACCTGCTGATGTTGCCCCTTCTAATCTTAACAGCCTGACTGCTACCACTTATAATTCTAGGAAGCCAATCACCTGTCCAGTGAATCACCCTCATGAAAAAAACTCTATGTCTCTATATTGATTTCCCTGCAGATTTTTAAAATTATAACACTCACAGCCACATAACTAATTATATTTTATATTCTCTTTGACAGAGTCTTGCTCTGTCACCTAAACTGGAGTACAGTGGTGAGATCTCAGCTCACTGCAACCTCTGCCATCTGGGCTCAAGGGATTCTCCTGCTTCAGCCTCCCGAGTAGCTGGAACTACAGGTGCGTGCCACCACACCTGACTAATTTTTGTATTTTTAGTAGAGACAGGGTTTCATCATGTTGGCCAGGCTGGTCGAAATCCTGGCCTCAAGTGATCTGCTGTCCTTGGCCTCCCAAAGTGCTGGGATTACAGGTGTGAGCCACTGCACCCAGCAGAGACACTACATTAAATGTATACTTTGATTGTAAAATGCATCCCTAAATTACGGAAATTAAAAATGGGAAAAGAAGTTTATTTCAGAATGGAAGGAAAATGGGACATATATAATGTACTATATTTATAAATTCCAGAATATGTATTTTATTTTAACTTCTCTGAAATCATAATGTATCCTAAAACCTATGGCTCATTATGGTTTAATTGGCAGATTTTTTTTTTTTTAAGAGACGGGGGTTTCACCATGTTGGCCAAGCTAGTCTTGAACTCCTGGCCTGAAGTGATCCACCCGCCTCAGCCTCCCAAAGTGCTGGAATTACAGGTGAGAGCTAACGTGCCCGGCCTAATTGGCAGATTTTTAATGATTTCTTAGTACTGAATAAAAATGGTGCATTCAGTAATTTTAGGTTCAATGTAATTGAGTTGTATGTACTTTTTCTCTCAAAAAAGTTGGATTATTTTGTAATGTGTTTTATTTACTTCATGATATGTTATGAACAATTTTCAAAATAATTAATATCCTTCTACACCATTTTAATGGCTGCATGATATTAATTTTGTTGACTCATATATTAATTTAATTAGATGCCATATATTTCTTTTTATTTTAGATTTAGGGGGTACATCTGCAGGTTTGTTAAATGAGCATATTGTGTGATGCTGAGGTTTGGCCTTCTAATAGTCCACTTGCCCAAGTAGTGAATATAGTACCCTATAGGTAGCTTTTCAACCCTTGACCGTCTCCCACCCTTTCCCCTTTAGGAATCTCCAGTGTTTCTTGTTCACATTTTTGTGTCCATATGTTCTCAGTGTTTAGCTCCCACTTCAAAATGAAAACATGTTATTTGGTTTTCTGTTTCTGTATTAATTTGCTTAGAAGAATGGCCTCCAGTTGCACCCATGCTGCTGCAAAGGACATGATTGTGTTCTTTTTTAATGACTGTGTAGTATTACATGGTATATATGCACCACATTTTCTTTATACAATCCACAATTGATGGGTACCTTGGTTGTTTCCATGTCTTCGCTATTATAGATAGTGCTGTGATAAACATAGGAGGGCAGGTGTGTTTTTGGTGGAATAATTTATTTTCCTTTAGGTAGATATTCAATAATGGGATTGCTGGGTCAAATGATAATTCTAGTTTTAGTTTCTTGAGAAATCTCCAGGCTGCTTTCAACAAGGACTGAACTAATTTGTAGATGCTATGTTTTGGATATCAAGGGTTTGCTCTGCTTTTTCCTAGTAGGTCTTCCCATATACCACTGATTATGTATTAAAAACAAACTCCTACAAGTACAAATTTTGAATTCAAAAGACATTTTTAGGGCTTTTGATACAGATTTCCAAATGACCTCACCAAAGGAGATCATACATTTTTCTACTAGAGCACAGGGTTTGTCTCCTCATTTCAATACTGGTCAACACAGAAAACTATTTTTTACTTTTTCATGTTTGTCAACTTAATCTGTTAAAACTTATTTTAGTATTGTTTTAACATGAATTTCTTATTATTAGAGAAGTTAAAGTTTTTTTTACTGGTCATTAACATTAATTCTTTTATAAATTGTTTTCTTTTGATGCTCTCAATTTTTAACTACATACATAACTCATTTGTTTATTATTCCTTTATGTCTAGTTCTTCTAAGGTGTTTAAATTCTTTTGTTTAAATTATTTTATTTTAATTTCGGTTGTTTTATAGTAATCATTTTGTTTTGTCTTTTAAAAATGTTGCATATTTTCTTTTATTTTTATGTATACCTTTTAAAATGATATCGAAGCTTTAAATTTCTTTTTTTGTCTCACTAGTTTATTTTTATTCTAGTTCCTTATTGTCATTGTATTCTTTCATTTTTCTTTTTTATTTGTTATGAGAAAATATTCTTTCATTTTTCATCTTTAGCTTATTTAATTCATTTCATGTCAAGTAGAATGAGAAGATAAAGGATTTTAGCCTTGCAAGTGCTTCATGCTTTCAGCAGGGAGATTGGATCCCTATCTTTTCTCTGGTTGGTCCTGGAAGGACCCTTCTAGACTCCCAAAGTAGAACCTCCATCCTTTTTAAACTCTGAAATCAATCACCTAGATCACCCAGTTGATCCACAGACTAAAATCCATGGAAGACAATTTATTGTAAGAGAAAAAAGTTGCATTTTCACCATCACCATCATTACCATAATAATTATTACCTTCAAACAATATCTATACCTAATAGATATGTGGCCAAAATGCAGTGGGTTCAGAATCAAGCAGGTGAAGGAATTCAAAGCATGGTGTAGTAAGGTAAAGTTGGCGAACCTCTTCTCCTAACAGCAATCTACAAATAATGAACTGTCATTTGGGAAAAAAAGGGCATTCTGAACTATTTTTTTCACTGAAGGATTAGAACCATGTGCCTTAAACAGAAGTTACAGGGTCATATTTCAGGTCAAAATGGGAAGAAAAACAGCCCTAAGACTCAGAGCTCAAGCCTAGGCGCTGGACACCTTCACCTTTACAGGTACCACCTCATAATATGTCAAATGTAGTTTTATTTATCACTTCTGAATGGACCTTTATAATTTTGCTTTTGAAATTGTTATTGACTTTTAATTTGTTTTAGTTACAAAACATTTTTAAGCACTATTAAAAAGTGTTGTCAGGCTCCAGACTTTTTTCTGGGTTACCTAGAACTTTTACTTGTTTTTATTTATTTATTTATTTATTTATTTGTTGAGATGGAGTCTCGCTCTATCACCCAGGCTGGAGTGCAGTGGCGCAATCTTGGCTAATTGCAACCTCTGCCTCCCCAATTCAAGCGACTCTCCCGCCTCAGCCTCCCAGGTAGCTGGAATTACAGACATGTGCCCCCATGCCCAGCTAGTTTTTGTATTTTTAGTAGAGATGAATTTCACCATGTTGGCCAGGCTGGTCTCGAACTCCTGGGTTCAAGTGATCCACTGGCCTCAGCCTCCCAAAGTGCTGGGATTATACGTGTGAGCCACTGCATCTGGCCATCCTGGAAGCTTTTGGACACTCAGCCTTGAGCTTCTATTGCCCAATATATAAAACAGGCCTGTCAGTGCTGTCTGGAGATGGAAAGGGCTATTTTCAAGGCTGTTACTCATTTCCTGGTGAAGACGTGGCAAGGATGCCATACACGGAGAGTGGGGCAACAGAAGGGGACTTATATCATATGACTCTGAAGCTCTCTTTCAGCCTAAGAGTCTATGGGTTACGTGATTTCTTCAATGCATGCAAAAGGCTCCAGTGCAGCAAGAGAGGAATGCCAGGCTAGGTGAGGAAGGGAGCCTATTCTGATGATTATTTTATTTTAGCATCAAATACAAGAAATGGCACAGGAATGGTGCTTGTGGGCAATGCTAGGAGTCAAAGTGGTATTCAGTTATTGCTTTTTAACAGCTGCAGAATTTAGAGTTTATCTAGTTGTCTTGAATTTAGGATTTATCTAGCCCGGGATTCCTAACCTGGATCCATGCATCCTTAACTAGGGAAATACCTATAATTGAAGAATCAAAGTGTGTGTGGAGGTACATACATGCTTCTTATTTCTGGGGAGAACATGCATAGCTTTCATCACTTTCAAATGGTCCTTAACCCAGAAGAAGGCCAAGAACCACTGAATTTATTCAGTCCCCTGTTACAGATGGGGAAACTGAGGCTTAGAGAGGTCATGGCCTTCCCCAGGTCACACAGGGATGACTCAGCAGGACTGGGTCTTCTGCATCTTGTCTAAGCATCACTTCTTACTGCCCCAGCAGCCTCACAAGTGGGCTTCACAGCATTGTTTACTTAATTTCCTTTTGTTCTTGTCCATTCAATTAACAATATTTCTTTTTAATAAAAGGAAGAGCACCCATCCATCAATTTCAGAAGGATCAAAAGCTGGTTCTGGCCTATGGGTTAGACCTAGAAACTAGTAGGTAAGAAACAGGAGTATAAATGTGATTAAAAAGGAAAAAAAGCGGTAATAAAATAATGCATTAGTTCCTTTTGTTTTTTTTTTTTGAGGCAGAGTCTCACCCAGGCCGGAGTACAGTGGCACGATCTCAGTTCCCTGTAACCTTGGCCTTCTGAGCTCAAACAATCCTCCTGCCTCAGCCTCCCAAAGTCTAAGTTCCTTTTGCTGCTGTGACAAACTACTGTAACTTCAATGGCTGAAAACAACACAAATTTATTATCTTATAGTTCTGGAGGTTAGAAGTCTAAAACAGGCTGACACTTCTGATTTTTGCTATCTCTATCTTCTTGAGGCTGCCCACATTCCTTGGCTTGTGGCCCCCTTCCTACATCTTTAAAGCCAGCAGTGTAACATCTTGTCCCGCTCTGACCTCCTGCCTCCTCTTATAAGGACTTGCAATTACGTTAGGCCCACCTTGGTAATTCGGGATACTGTCCTAGTCTCAAGGTCTTTAACTTAACCACAGATGCAAAGTCCTTTTGCCATGTAATGTAACCTATTTGCAGATTCTGAGGATTAGGACATTGACAATTTGGAGGGTGGGCTGTTGTTTAGTCTACCCCAACCAATAAGAATTTTCTAATTTCCAATTAATCACAAAATATGTTAAGAAGGAGCAAGGACAGTTAGTGGACTTTTTTTTTAAAGCCCTTTAAATAAAAACTTGAGCATGTCTCTTATTCTGGTTACGTGTGTGTGTGTGTGTGTGTGTGTGTGTGTGTGTGTGTGTGTATACAGGGAAAAGATAGTGGGGAAAAGTTGAGTATTTGTAAAGAAATTACTGTCAACCAGGCTTTTTTGGAAAATGGAACCAGTTATGAGCTTTGTTAGGTGCAGCAGAGCCTGTGGGTTTAGCCAGGGTAATTCTTTGTGAGCCTGTGGGAACGGCAGGACTAGCCCTGGCAGATACACAAACACACATGTGGCCTTTAATCTGATAACAGCTGGTGGTTGGTTAGTGGGGGATAAATGATGCTATAAATGGAAATAATTTAATAAAAGGATTAGAGAAATTCCAGTACAATTAGTTCAGAAAATGAGTAAGTGTTAAAGTATTCAAGTGACAGCCTTAAATGTTTGCATTGGATGTTGAGAATAACCACAGTCGATTTAGAATTCTGCCTTTAATTTGGCACTTTTAGCTCCTGAGGCAAGACATATCGACATGCTACACAACCTGTTGTGAGCTCTATTGCTAAATATTGCTCAATAATTCCTAAATTCAAAGGTCTGAAAATAATTGCCTTTTAAAGATGGATTAGATCAAATGGCAGGTTGTCCCTGTAATGATGCTATCTTTACCCACTTGCATCCGAGGATGTGTTCTAAACATGAATTGAGGGGTCATGTAAATGTACACAGCTCTTCCTGGGGTGTGTGGGCTGTGACAGAGAAAATCTTGAGAGTTGGTGCTTTAATAAGAAAGGGATGTTAAAAATAAATTGGCAATCTCCAGGCTTGATCCAAGAAAACAGTACCTTCTAACTGTTTTTTTTCTTTTGAGACAGGGTCTTACTCTGTTGTTCAGGCTGGAGTGTTGTGGTACAATCATGGCTCACTGCAGCCTCTACCTGCTGGGCTCAAGCCATCCTCCCACCTCAGCCTCTGGAGTAGCTGAGACTACAGGTGTCTGCCACCATGGCTGGCTCTTTTTTATTTTTGTTTTTTGTAGAGACAGTGGTCTCACTATTTTGCCGACGCTGGTCTCAAACTTCTAGGCTCCAGTGATCCTCCTGCCTCGGCCTCCCACAGTTCTGGGATTACAGGTGTGAGCCACTGCACCTGGCCCCCACTGACTTCTCTTGTGTCAAGGTATTTAATAGTCTGTGCAAACATGAATCTCATGATCTCATCCAACAGCTACTTTTGTTTCCTATATGCACACACCCATATGGACACATTTGCTTCATATCAGTGCCTCTTTCTGGAAGACCCCCACCTTCTCTGAGTACAAACTCAGCCCATCTCTTGAGGTCAGAACAATGCCTTCTCATCTCCTAGGTAACTGCCTTTGGAGATTGCCTTCCCTACCTCGGTTGAAGTAGTCGCTCTTCCTTGAATCTTACAGCAAGTTACCATGGGTGTGGACTGTAGGCCTTGCCTTGTTTATACGTGTTTATATCCCAGCCCAGCCTGGGGACTGCTTGAAGGCAAGGTTGGTGTCCCCTTTATCTTTCAGGCCCTCTTTACCTAGCTCAATACACATAACAGATGCTCAATAAATACTTACAGAAAGAAGCAGGGAGGGAAGGAAAGAGAAAGGGAAAGAAGAAAAGAAGAAGGAATGAGAAAAAGATTTAAAATATTGTGAAGTTATCTGGGAACTTGAGGGACGGGATTTTCTTTAAGACACCTATCCCCAGGCTGGGTGTGGTGGCTCACTCCTGTAATCCCTGCATTTTGGGAAGCTGAGGCAGGCAGATCACTTGAGCCCAGGAGTTTGAGACCAGCCTGGGCAACATAATGAGACCCCGTCTCTACAAAGAAATAAAAACAAGCTAACCATGGTGGTGTGTGCCTGTAGTCCCAGCTACTTGGGAGGCTAAAGTGGGAGGGTCGCTTGAGCTCAGGAGTTCGAGGCTGCAATGAGCTGTGATTACACCATTGCATTCCAGCCTGGAGGACAGAGAAAGACTCTGTCTCTTAAAAAGAAAAAAAAAGACACTTTCCTCTAATTTTTGAAGAGAGACCTTCTGGTAGGCTGGGAGTTTGTAAGCAGCCCTGAAAGAAGAACTGTTGAACTGTTGGTACAGTCTTCTCTGGCTGAGGTTTTGGAGGGCTCGCCCACCATGCAGGCAACTTGTCTTTGCATTATATCTGTCCATGAGCAACTATTTCCATACAAGGAGCTGAGCAGCAGCTGCCCTTCCAGCCCTCTTCACTCTGACAGATCACAGAGTCCAGCAGGGCTGCAGAGCAGAGTGAGAGGGGACCAGCTGCTGGAGCAGGGCACATTCAAGGCTGCAGGCCAAGCAGGTGGGCTTTGTAGCTGCATCCGCCCTCTGTGCTGGGAGCAGTGTCCGGCGTCAGGGATATGAGAATAATATCCCTGTGAGGATAATGATCATGGCTACTTTAAAGGGTTGCTGTGAAGATTTTTCAAAAAAAGAATCACTAAAAACATCTCTTTGAAATGGCAAAGTGCTGTGTAAATGGGAGTTGATAGCTTTTTGTGTGAATAGAAATATGAGACTGGGAGAAGCGAGATTTCAGCTAAACCTGCCTGGGACAAATGCTCTTTCTTCTGAAATCCAAAAAGTCCTGGCTTCAGGACTTCATGTCATTTGGACACTCTCCTGAACTGGGGGCAGTAAGGGAGGTAGGGATGGGCATTTCTGTCAGGGGGAGTGCTCTTGTCCCCCATATGATGTTCTCCTGTAGACGGGCTGTCTTCCTCTCCAGTAGCTGCCTAAAATGAGTGGTGCTGAGGGTGAGAGTAGCTCGGTGATCAGCCTGGCCCAGCCGTCTCTGAGTGACAGGCAGGAGGAGTGGCCCGGGCTGATGTCCGCTGAGCACTTATCCAGTGCCTGGCTCTGTGCTGACCACCTTACACGTGTGATTTCTTTTAACCCTAAAATCACTCTGAAAGTGGTGAGATTTCAGAACTTCCTTGTCATTTCCTTCTTGCCTGAATTTCTAAAAATAGTAAGTATAATTCATTAAAAGTAACGGCCCAGTAGTCTAAAAGATAGCAAGATCTAGGCGTTGCTATTCCCATTTCCACATAAGGAAATAAAAGCTTGGAGAAGTTAGGGGACTCGCTCAAAGTCACACAGCCAGTAGATATTGAAGTGAGGAGTAGAACCCAGCTCTGAGCAACTCTAGGTTTGACCTTCCATAATACCCAACCCCACGCTAATGAGGGGAGATGGGAACCAGAGGGACAGGCTTAAAAAAAATTCTGTTGAATTAAATTCGAGAGAGGATCCAAGATGGTGGATTAGACACAACTCCAGCGCACAACACCCAGCGAAAGAGACGCAGAAATCCAGAGATCTCCTAGCTCCAACCGAGGTACCAGGTGCATTTCAACGGGTCTGGTCCGAGGGTGAGCAAAGTCCACTCAGGGCAGACCGAGGCGGGCAGGGGTGCTGCTTCACCCAGAAAGTGCATCTGACCGGCGAGTCGGAGGCTCCACCTCTGGCGCTCCGGTCCAGATACAGCGCTTCCCCCGAAGCCTCAGCAATACACAGAACAGGGGATCTTTGCCAGTCAAGAGCCCGGAATTACAAGTGCGGAGTTGAATAAGAGTCTGCAGACTGAGCTATTGCCCCCTCCCCCCGCCCGGAGAGAGAGGGAGCTGTAAGCAGGAGCAGCTGGGTGGCCCCTACCCCATGACCGGAGAGAGAAAGCTGAAAGGGAGAGACTGCTGGGTGCAGCTGGGCAGGTCCCTAACCTCCCCCAACAAACCCCAGAGGGCTGAAGCTCTGACTCTAGTGGGTTGCATAGCCAGTGCCACAGTCTGAGAGGAACCCTGAATGATCCAGCCCAGTGGAGGAAGGGCACAACCCACCACTAGAGGGGTGGGACTGGGCTACATGTTTTAACAAAAAACACAGGAAGCCTACATAGCAAGGGAGGGCATTCTCGACAACCCAGCAGCGCCTACAGGTTACAGAAGAGGTGGGCCTAATCTCCCAGCATAAACAAAAAAGACACAGGAAGCTTCCCTAGTGACCTGAAGGAGTCCCTAGAAACCCAGTAGTGCCCCAACAGGCAGACAAGCGACCTCATCAAGCAGCTCTCTGACACCACAGCCAGGTAAATCCACAAAGATGGGAAAAAAACAGTGCAAAAAAGGTGAAACCACCAAAGACCAGAACACCTCTTCTCCTTCAAGGGATCACAACTCCTCAACAACACAGGATCACAACTTGACTGAGAAGGAGTTCGAAGAATTGACGGAAACAGGATTCAGAAGGTGGATAATAACAAACTTCTCAGAGCTAAAGGAACACATTCTAACTCAATGCAAAGAAACCAAAAACCTCGAAAAAAGTTAGATGAAATGCTAACTAGAATAACCAGCTTAGAGAAGAACATAAACGACTTGATGGAGTTGAAGAACACAGCACAAGAACTACGTGACGCAAACACAAGTTTTAATAGCCGAATCGATCAAGCAGAAGAAAGGATATCAGAGATTGAAGATCAACTCAATGAAGTAAAAAGAGAAGGCAATACAAGAGAAAAAAGAGTGAAAAGAAATGAACAAAGCCTACAAGAAATATGGGATTATGTGAAAAAACCTGATCTACGCTTGATCGGTGTAGCTGAATATGAGGGGGAAAATGAATGCAAGCTGGAAAACACACTCCAGGATATTATCCAGGAGAACTTCCCAAGCCTAGCAAGGCAGTCCAAATTTCGTATTCAAGAAATACAGAGAACTCCACAAAGATATTCCTCAAGAAGAGCAACCCGAGGCACATAATTGTCAGATTCACCAGGGTCGAAATGAAGGAAAAACTGCTAAGGGCAGCCAGAGAGAAAGGTCAGGTCACCCACAGAGGAAAGCCAATCAGCTCACAGCAGATCTCTTGGCAGAAACTCTACAAGCCAGAATAGAGTGGGGGGCCAATACTCAATGTCCTTAAAGAAAAGAACTTTCAACCCAAAATCTCATATCCAGCCAAACTAAGCTTCATAAGTGAAGGAGAAATAAAATCCTTTACGGACGAGCAATTATTCAGAGATTTTGTTACCACAAGACCTGCCCTACAAGAGCTCCTGAAAGAAACACTAAGCATGGAAAGGAACAAGTACCATTCACTGCAAAAGCAAACCAGTTGGCAAAGACCAAAAATGCAATGAAGAAAATGAGTCAACTATTGAGAAAGAAAACCAGCCAGTAACAAAATGGCAGGATCAAATTCACACATAACAGTATTAACATTGAATGTAAATGGCCTAAACGCCCCAATCGAAAGACACAGACTGGCAAAAAAATTTTTTGCAATCTACCCTTCTGACAAAGGGCTAATATCCAGAATCTACAAAGAACTAAAACAGATATACAAGAAAAAACAAACAACCCCATTCAAAAGTGGGTGAAGGATATGAACAGACACTTTTCAAAAGAGGACATATATGAGGTCAACAAACATGAAAAAATGCTCATCATCACTGGTCATTAGAGAAATGCAAATCAAAATCACACTGAGATATCATCTCACGCCAGTTAGAATGGCGATGATTAAAAAATTGGGAGACAACAGATGCTGGAGAGGATGTGGAGAAATAGGAACACTCTTACACAGTTGGTGGGAGTGTAAATTAGTTCAACCATTGTGGAAGACAGTGTGGCAATTTCTCAGGGATCTAGAAATAGAAATTCCATTTGACCCAGCAATCCCACTATTGGGTATATACCCAAAGAACTATAAATCATTCTACTATAAAGACACATGCACACGTATGTTCATTGCAGCCCTGTGTACAATTGCAAAGACCTGGAACCAACCCAAATGCCCATCAATGATAGACTGGACAAAGAAAATGTGGTACATATACACCATGGAATACTACGCAGCCATAAAAAAATGATGAGATCGTGTCCTTTGTAGGGACTTGGATGAATCTGGAAACCATCATTCTCAGCAAACTGACCCAAGAACAGAAAGCCAAGCACCGTATGTTCTCACTCATAGGTGGGTGTTGAACAACAAGAACACGTGGACTCAGGGGAGAGGAGCAACACACACAGGGGACAGTTGAGGGGGTAGGGGAGAGACAATGAGGGGTGGGGAGGAATAACATGGGGAGAAATGCCAGATATAGTATGCATCTAAAGTAAAATAAATAAATTATTTTAAAAATTAAAAAAAAAATTGTCTAGATTTGAAAAAAAAACAAAAAATTTCCCTTTCCTGTCTACTTGACATATCTCAGCGTATCCCGCCAGAAGGAGCAGGATTCGGGTTTTCTCTCATCTCGACATTCTTGGTACTCAAAGTTGAAGCACGAGTATTGCCTGGGAGCGTGTTAGAAATGCAGAATCCCAGCCCCCACCTCACATGCGAAATCAGAACCTGAGTTTTAACAAAATTGCTGTTGATGTGTGTGCACACTGAAGTTCCAGAAGCCCGACTCTGCATCCTCCTTCTCCCCAGCTCCAGCCTTGCGGCTAAACCCTACCGGAAGCTGAGGGCATAGACAGAAGGTCAGCTTTACCTCAAAGGAGACCTAAATTTAAGTAAGATAACTCAATGCTTCCTGGGTTTCACCAACTTTTAAAACTTGGCTTTAGGCCCTGGCAAAATTATGGAATGGGATATAAAACAGATTTGTGATCCTGGAGGAACTATTTGGTGGCTCACATTTGGAACCCATCCAAGTTCAGTATGGGAAAAAAAAATCAATGATCACATTTTCTTTTTATGAAAAGCATTTGAAGTTAATTACAGCAAAAAATCTCATGAGATAATATTAATTCTTTGGTAGCAAAGAATCTCATGAGATAACATGAATTGATCCAAGTCCTGATAAAATGATTATGTAAGTGTAATGTTCTCCCTGTCACTCAATCTGAGATACAGTCTGCTTTGCAGCTCTTTAAGGCTCTGTCTCCAGCCTTCTCCTGGTCACAGTGGTTATTAGTGACTTTGAGAACATGAGGGTCATGCCACTGGAATTTATTCTTGGGGACATAATATAGCTACAGTTAATAGCAGATAGATTATCTTATAATCAGGCCTTATTAGAACTGTATTAAGTTAATTCATGGGAGCTTGGAGGCAAACGCCAGGCCAGATATATTCTTTCCCTTGGAGCTAGGCTAGGAAAACTTGCCCTAATAAAACTCACAGGCAGCATGGACTAAGTAAGGACAGGGCTGTTCAAGGGGTCCATCCCTGATGTCAGCAATAAGGTCATTGAGTAAAGGGGTCTTTGCACAGGATTTAAAAACAAGAATAAAAGTCAATCTATTTTTTGCTATCACCATCCCCAGCAATTCTAAACAATGTCAAGGTTAAAATATTTCTTCTCACCCCCAAATCTGTGTGGGTCTAAGTTCTGAAAAACTGCTGCTGGGTAAACCTCATTTTAGTACATTTTAAAATCACCCATCTTTTAATAAACACTGTATTCTTCCTGGAAGTTAATTCTGAGGACCTTCGGTTATATAGTCCGCTATGAGGACTCACCTACATATGTTCATTGTGAGAGTAAGTTCTTAAGCTTCAGAGTTATTCCCGGTTTCGTTGGTCACAGTCTATGTCTCCAATCCTTGTAATACCACATACTCCCACATTTTAAGTAGATTAGAAATAAGCAGTGATTGTAAAGATGAAGATTCAAAAGTTCTGTTATTCTAGGTGTTCCCCTAGGTGATTACCTGGAATTTTTGTGTTTGAAATTTAAAACAATGAAACAGAGAACTGTGAAGTATAATGTTGTTTGGTAGGCACACATGTTAGTGTGTACATTAAATATTAATGTGTGAATATATGTACTGAATAAAAAGATGAGGATATTGAGCCAGGCTATTCTAAAATGTCAATTTGGGTGTAAAATATTAGAGCAGCTTTAGTGTGGGGTTGCTCTCTGATGGGTGACCTTGGAACAGACGGGCATGGAGTTACAGTGGCAGGTTACAAGGAACAGACAGCATGATGGTGCTTGTATCTGACTGTTTCCTCTCCAGACCATCTCCTGGCTCTCCTCCCTTTCTCTTCTGCCTTGGGTTTGTATTCCTGGTCTAAGCCCTGATGTCCCAGAAATGGGCATCTGCTCCTCCATCCTCATTCCTAACCTAAGACAGACTCTGAAATTTGCAGATGACTCAAAGATTAGCTTACCAATATAAAAGATAACAGAATAAAATTCAAAACGACCTTGACATTTTGGAATGCTACACTGAAAGTCATCAGATAGGGCTAAAGGTGAAGACTCCACTTCAAGTTAAAAAAATTCAGTGTCACAAAGGAGCTTTTGGGCTGATGGATACATTCATTATCTATTTTTTTTTTTAAATGGAGTCTTGTTCTGTCATCCAGGCTGGAGTGCAGTGGTACAATCTTGGCTCACTGCAACCTCCGCCTCCTGGTTCAAGCGATTCTCCTGTCTCAGCCTCCCAAGTTGCTGGGACTATAGGCAAGTGCCACCATGCCTGGCTAATTTTTGTATTTTTAGTAGAGACAGGATTGGCCAGGCTGATCTCGAACTCTTGACCTCAGGTGATTCACCTGCCTCAGCCTCCCAAAGTGCTAGAATTATAGGAATGAGCCACCATGCCTGGCTTGGATATGTTCGTTATTTTGATTGTGATGATGGTTTTCTGGGTAGATGTATATGTCAGAACCTATCAAAATGTTTTTTTCACTTATTGTATGTCAGTCATATCTTCATAAAAATGTTTAGAAAATGCAGGACAAACAAAGTGGAAACTCTACTTGACAGCAGCACCTTTGAGAAAGCTTGGGAGGTTCTATATTCTTAATTTGACCTAAACTTTTTTTTTTTTTTTTAGACAGAGTCTTACTCTGTCACCCAGGCTGGATTGCTGTGGTACAGTCTTGGCTCACTGCAACCTCTGCCTCCTGGGTTCAAGCAATTTTCCTGCTTCAGACTCCCTAGTAGCTGGGATTACGGGTGTGTGCCACCATGCCCAGATAATTTCTGTATTTTTAGTAGAGACAGGGTTTCACCATGTTGGCCAGGCTGGTCTCAAACTCCTGACCTCAGGTGATCCGCCTACCTCAGGTTCCCACAGTGCTGGGATTACAGGTGTGAGCCACTGCACCCAGCCATTTGACCCTACATTAATGTGAGTTTTTCACCAAAGAAACTAATGGAAGCACAATGTGGAGATCTGGCAAGTGTACATGGTGTCACAACTGAATAAATAGTATACTCTGTTCTGGGCACCATAATTGTGAAGTGTTGACACCCAAGGTCTCACCTGTGTTTGGTCAGGAGACAAGATTTGGAGCCTTCTTGGAATCCAATTTACTTGGATTTCTTCAGCAGTCCAGTTCCTGCTAACGGACTGCAAATTCCTGCCAGAAAATGCAATCCTGACTTGAGGCAGATGTGAGAAATTCATAGCTCTCCATCTCCAGGCGTTTAGAGAGTTCACTAAGTGGCCAGGGTTCCATGTGGGCCCCGTGGGCCCTATTCTGTTGGGGCGCTTATGACAAATGACCTTCTCAGGGATGGGTGCACCCTCTGTGGCCTAGTTATGGTGGGCTGCATAGTTCTAAGTATGCTAGTGTAATTCTACTCTTCCTCACTCACTAGAAAAGCTTAAGGGAAGGCAAGTGTAAGAGTAAGGAAGCTGTGACCATGAGGATAGCCTTGAATCTGCTCTAAATTAGAAATAAGCACTAACCTTTCATGTCCTCAAGTACTTAATGATTTTTTTTCCCTTCATTGTTCAACTTGAGGTTGCTAACAAATTACTTGCAATGCACGTCCTAGCAGATGGGGACACAGCAATGTGTTGAGTTGGCCAGCCAGAGGCTGAAAACTGCCTGGACTTTAGGAAGCCCAGGATGTAGCAGTAGCCCCTACAATGCCCTCAGCTGGTTCTGTACCTGTCTATCCCCTTCTTGATTCCACGCTGGGATCATTGCTAGGGGATCAGGCTCAAGGGCCAGGCCTTGACCCCCTGGCACTGGCCCCCTGGCACTGGCCAGCAGTTATTGCTTGATTTCTCAGCTAAACTCACCTTCCTTTGGCTACAGGAATCTCTGTAGGCATATCAGAGGTCACCAGAAAGGTGTGAGAATTCTAGAGACCATGTACAAGAAATTGTTTAAGGATTTGGGAGTATTTAACTTGAAGAAAAGAAAATGAATGGGAAGCAAGGCAGTAGTCTTCGAATTCTTGCAGAACTGACCTGACCAGGCTTGTTCCATTGGGCAAGGACCCAGAAGGCTAAATTAGGGTACAGGAGCAGGATTTCTGGGGAGGCAAATTCAAGCTTAACATGAAGAGGAAGTCTGCAAATTAGGACTGACCAACAATGAACTGACTGTTCTTAGAAACAGTGAGCTCCTTTTCACTGTGGGAATTAGAATATTCACGGCCAGGGATGGACACAAAGGATTTCTGTGCTTGAATGTTCTGTGGAAGTTTCTCCCTCCAGGCTCTAGAATTCTGTGATTCTAAAAGCTCCTGTGTTCTTATACTTTTGAGATCCATGTTCAGACTGTGGACTCCTACCTGAGTTTACCCATCCACTCCCTCCCAGGGAGCTTAGGCTTCCCTGCACATCATTGAACTGGTTTTCATCATTTCTTTGCTTCAGTGGTTGGGATTTCTCTTCCCCCACATCGCAGGAGCATGAGGCTTAGGCCCAGAGGTTCTGTGGATCATACCAGATTTCCCTCACTCTGGGGTGTCAGGCTATGTCCTGAAATATATTTCCTATGAAGTCTATGCCCTTTCTGTTTGAATGATGGGTTTAACATGGGGGACACATGGCTCTCTAATGGGAACACTAAGAGGCTGGAAGCATGAGGTGGGGATTCTCATTTTCCTACATCTCTCTTCCTCACCCATCAAATGGGCATGCATTATTCCTCCTCATCACTTCCACCCTCTCTCTGAGCTGGGAGAATATGTCAATGACAGTGAAACCAGTAACCTTATCATTCTTACTGCTGCAAAACACACAGAACTGTAACATATATTATAGTGTGTAGATGTTCTTTTGCGTATAGTACTATCATGCTCTTTTCCCATCATATTGTAGATCATTATGATTTGTTGTCTTTGGGGGAGGGGGACACTACATTTCAATAATGAGAAGGACATGTCACCAAAATGTCCCCTCCAACACAGTGCCAATGACCTTCGACTTTGGGAGAGGGAACCATAAAGAATTCAAATGTCTTCTCCAGTGTGTCTAGACCCCCATGCTCCCGTGTCATCGTGTTCACCACACTGCATGATGACTGCATGTTCAATTGTTTCTCTGGTAATTTGTGGTATTGCCAGTGCCTAACACACTTAGGTCATGAATTTACCCTTCCTGACTTGCATTGATGGGCTTATATGCGGAAGGTAAGAGTGTTCTTCACGTGGGGGTCACTTAAAAGTATTTGCTAGGTCTGGCACGGTGACTCATGCCTGTAATCCCAGCACTTCAGGAGGCCAAGGCGGGTGGATCACTTGTCAGGAGTTCGAGATCAGCCTGGCCAATGCGGTGAAACCCTATCTCTACTAAAAATACAAAAATTGGCTGGGCATGGTGGCACACGCCTGTAATCCCAGTTACTTGGGAGGCAGAGGCAGGAGAATAGCTGAACCTGGAAGGTGGAGGTTGCAGTGAACTGAGATCGCACCATTGCACTCCAGCCTGGGCAACAAGAGCGAAACTCTGTCTCAAAATTAAAAAATTGCTAAAGGAAGGGTTATAGCTGGGAAGGACCTTTGGAAGCCCAAACTCCTCATTTTGGAAGGTGGAAATCTGAGGTTTAGAAAGACAAGGACCAGCCAGCTGAACTAGTACCAGAACTGAGGTCTCCCCCCGGGTTGTGTGGTACTGTTTCCACTGTGCCCCCAATCACATGTCTTCTCTCTCCATTTCCAGCCTTGTTAATTTTGTGTGCCACACTTGCTTCAAGAGGCAGGAGAAGCTCCATCGCTGTGGGCAATGCAAGTTTGCCCATTACTGTGACCGCACCTGCCAGAAGGATGCTTGGTTGAACCACAAGAATGAGTGTTCGGCCATCAAGAGATATGGGAAGGTGCCCAATGAGAACATCAGGTGAGAGCTGGGCCCCATGATGGTGCTTCGGTTTCCCAAATGGCAGGCTGGAATGGTGGCAGTAACTGCATTCCCAGAGCTAAGGAAACCAAGCTGAGTGCAAGTCAGGAAAGACCCTCAAAGACTGGATATGGTCACTTCTCTTCACTCCTTTAAGGCCTAAGAGGGAGAACTGGCTGTTGAGAGCAGTGATTCCAAACTGCAGCCACTGGCTGAAACTGGCTTGCAGACTCCTTCTGTAGGACTTGCCAAAGTTTAGTTTATTTATGTACTTTGGATCCAGGGTCTTACTCTGTTGCCCAGGTTGATCAGTGCAGGGGCCCTGATCACAGCTCACTGCAGCCTCGACCTCCCAGGCTTAAGTGATCTTCCTACCTCAGCCTCTCAACTAGCTGGGACCACAGGCACGCACCACCACACCTGGCTAATTTTTGTATTTTTTGTAGAGATGGGGTTTTGTCATGTTGCCCAGGGTAGCCTCGAACTCCTGAGCTCAAGTGATCCACCCATCTCAGCTTCCCAAAGTGCTGGGATTACAGCTATGCGCCATCATGCCCGGCCAAGGGCCAAGTATTTTTAAATTGATCCACGAATGTTTAAAAATTGGGAAATTTTACATTTTAAAATTAGAATTTCTGGCTTCTTTTGAAAAACAAAACAAAACAAAACAAAACTGAAGATCTGGCAAAATTGGCTAGAGCTGAGTAGTATCTGTCCCCTTTAAAAAAATACAGAGTTTTCTAAGTGACAGCAGGACCACTCTCCCTGCGGTCATACACATAACACAGAGAGCGCATTTGAGTTTACAACTAAGGGCCTTTCCTGGTGGCCATCTTCAGAAATCTCAAGGCCAATAGCTCCAGCCCAAGAGATTCCCAAGTCCTGGAGGCTCTGCTGGGTTAGGGCTTGGTGCTGAGCTGCAGGGAGATGCTCAGGAAGCCAGCAATGCAGAGCGAAGGAGATGGAGATGGTGACTGGGTGCATTTTCACTCTGTGCATAGGGTGTGAAGTTAAGGTACAGAATGGAATTGTTATATCCTGATGATTTTAATTTTTTTAATTTTTTTTTTTTTTGTCTGATGAGACCCAGATATCCTGATGATTTTTAGGAACCTGCAGGATGAAATAGCTCAGTTGGCCTCCCCATGTCCCTTAACTCCATCTGTTGAAACCCTACATATTCTTTAAGACCTAAAGTAAATGGCATCTCCTGTGATAGTTAGTGAGTTGAAATCTATCACCCATTGGCCTCTATTCTCTGAGCTTCATGACCCTTTCCCCATTATTTGGAGGCAGTAGATCTTCCCTGTGCTGAGTCGTATTTTCCTCAGTGCTGCCCTGGGCTCCCTGCAAAGACAGCTCAGTTTCCAGGCGCCTGGAGTCCCAAGCAGGGCATCACTCCAGAAATAACTCAGTGACTCAAACAGGAGAAATCAGGAAAATGAAAAAGGTTCTGGAAACAGGTGGTTGGTAATGGTTGCACAGCAGTGTGAATGTGTTTAATGCCACGAAACTGTATACCTCAAAATGGTTAAAATGATACGAAAAGAGGCGGGGACAGAAGGGACCCTTGAGGTGATGGCACTGTTTAGTATCTTGACTGTACAGGTGGATACATGAAGCTATACAGGTGATAACATTGTATATAATTAAATACACATACACATTTATGAGTGTAAGTAAAATGGAAGAACTCTGAATAATAGAGGTGGGTTATCAATGTCAATTCTGGCTGTGATATTAGTTTTCCAAAATGTTACCATTGGAGAAAACTGGGCAAAATGTACAAGGGATCTCTTTGTATTGTTTTCCAACTGCCTGTGAATTTGCAATTCTCTCAATTAAGATTTCAATTAAAAAAAAATTAAAAAAATAAAACTATGCTTTGCCAAGCAAGTCTCTCCTCAGGGACAGGATCTGTCCTGGACCACCATCCCCTCCCCAGGTGCCTGAAAAGTGTGCACTCAGTGGGCGGCAGGGACATTCAAGTGTTCCTGGGTCATAGGCTTCATCCTGGGCAGCCTAATAGTTAACAAAGAGGCCTCTGGGGTGAAGTACACCCCTCTGTGTCATACTCAAGTCCCTGTGTCTCTACAAGTCTCCTCCTGTCCCACCTGGCCTCCCCCCACCTCCCCCAGAGCCCCTCTCCAGCCAGGCCAGGCCCCCTCCCTGCTTCCTGCAAGTGGCATGCCCATGGCTACCTCAAGGCCTTTGCTCACACTGTTTCCCCCACCTAGATTGCCTTCCCCCACTTTCTCGCTACCCAGTCATTAAGAATACCAATACGTTTACACATAATGCAGACACCTATTACCTCACTTTGTCTTCTGAATACCTCTGGAAGTTAGCATAGCAGGGAATATTTTCCCATTTACTGGCCACCAGATAGGTTCAGAGAGGCCAGGTGACTTGCCCTGGCTCACACAATAAGAAGTGGAAACAGGTTATTAAGACTCCTGATTCAGGGCTCATTGCTGTAGGCCACACTGTTAAGAGAGACTCAGGCTGCCGCACCTCTCTGTCCCCAGAACCCCTTGGACTTGGCTCCTGCCCACACCTCCACCTTCATCTGGTCTCCATTTCTTGCTCCCTGTGCTCCAGCCACCTCTGCCTTCTTGCTGTTTCTCCATCATGCCAAGCTCATTCCTTCTTCAGGGCCTTTGTACTTACTGCCCTCTCCTGAAGTGCTCTTCTCCAGTGTCACAGACCAATTCCTCCTCCCCTTCCAATTTCAGTTCAAATGTGCCTCCTCTGTGACATTTCCCTGGATGACCTTAGCTTCCTCACCCTGGTGACTCTCTATCATGCCACCCTGTATTATTTTTTCTGCCCAGCACTTTCTATGTAAAATGTTCCTGTTTACTTACCTCTCCCCCAACTATATGAAGCATCATGATATAACAAATTCCATCCATCTAGTTTAAAACTGTATCTTGGGCCCAACATTGTGCCTGGCATGCAGGAGACACCCAGTAAATGTGTGTTGAATGAATGAACGCAGCTGTAGTGGCCCCTGATGCTGCCCTTCCCACAGGCTGGCGGCGCGCATCATGTGGCGGGTGGAGAGAGAAGGCACCGGGCTCACCGAGGGCTGCCTGGTCTCCGTGGACGACTTGCAGAACCACGTGGAGCACTTTGGGGAGGAGGAGCAGAAGGAGCTGCGGGTGGACGTGGACACGTTCTTGCAGTACTGGCCGCCCCAGAGCCAGCAGTTCAGCATGCAGTACATCTCCCCACATCTTCGGAGTGGTAGGCCCACCGCGTCCCTCCTCCCACCCTCCCTGTCTCTCTCCTCTTTCCTTCCCTCCTCCCCCTTGGAGAGGGTGGGGCTTCTCAGAAGTGAAGGAGGCAGAGCCCTGTCAGCCCTGGACCCTGATTTCTATTTCCATAAAGGCCTCATCTAGCCCAGGCAGCCAGAGGCTCTGGAGAAACCACCTTCTATTTACCACATGTAGCAGAAACACCTACTGCCCCTTCCATTTCTGAGCCCAGGGACAGGCCTCTAAACAACACAACTAATAAAATCTAGAGATTCTAGGTTATGATTCTTTATAAAGGAGGGGCCATGGTGACAGCTGGGATCGTCCAACTAAGAAATTTCCAGAAGCTGCCAGGCCAGAGTTGGGAGGGGAGGCTAAGAGGACTGAAGGGGACAGGAGCTTGAAATGAAGACCCCTCATCCTGGACTCTGTCTTCTGGCCTTGTTTACTACAAGGTCATTCCTGTTCTATCTGAATTGGCATCCCACATACAAATGTTACTTATTTATCCATCTCTGGATGGTAGATTTGGATGGTAATTTATCTTCTTACTTGTCTGCACTTTTTACATTTTTTCCTCTCCACATTGAAAATAAAGACCCCCAATCACTATCCCTTCCTGCCCACCAGTTACTTTGGAAAACTTTTTGCAGGTCTGCCAGGCAGGACTGATGGGGAGCCTTGAGCAGTGTGGGGTGTGAGCTAGAGAGAGGGGAGTCAGGGCTTTGGGGGTGGGAGCAACAAAGCCAGGTGAGGCCATAAGAGTCCTGGAAGTGGGGACGAGAGCCGGGTGGATGAGGAGGCTCAGGTCCTGGCTGTGGGGATGGATATCTTCCATCTGGCAGGCCAGGCCCTTTATCTGGTGAAGGTGAGTAGGCTGAGGAGGAGGACAAACATCACAGTGACGTCTCCTGAGTCCTCACCATGTTGGGGGGGCGAGGGGGAGAGACAGTGATTGATTCTAAGGTTTTGGCTCACACATTGGTGGAGGCTTGGTAAGTCTAAAATCTGCAAGGTAGGCCAGCAGGTTGGAGGTCAGGGGAAGAGTTGCAGTTTAGGTCCAGAGGCATTCTGCTGGCAGAACTCCTTCTTGCTCAGGGGAGATCAGTGTTTATTCTATTGAGGTCTTCAACTGATTAGATGAGGCTCAACCACTTCCTAGCAGGCATTCTGTTTTATGCAAGCTCCACCAATTTAAATGTGAATCTCATCCAAAAACACCTTCACAGAAGCATGCATTATGGTGTTTGACCAAATATTTGGGCACCATTGCCCAGCCATGTTGGCATACAAAATTAACCACCACAGCTTCCCATATATTATTTCACCCAATCTTCACAACACAAGGTAAGGTCCATGCTTTCAGCATTTCCATTTTATAGAACAGAAAACCTATGCCCAGAGGGGTTACATGACCTCCAAAAGCCACGTGGTTAGCTTGTGCTAACTATGGTCTAGAAGCAGTCTGTATTGTCTGGACCAGAGCTTCTACCTTCTTCTTCTCTTTTTTTTCTTTTTTTGAGATGAGGGTCTTACTCTGTCACCCAGGCTGGAGTGCAGTGGTGCCATCATGGCTTATTGCAACCGCCACCTCCCTGGCTCAAGTGATTCTCCCACCTCCTGAGTAGCTGGGACCACAGGCACATACTACCATGCCTGGTTAATTTTTGTATTTTTTGTAGAGACAGAGTTTCACCATGTTGCCCAGACTGATCTTGAACTCCTGAGTTCAAGTGATCCGCTCATCTCGGCCTTCCAAAGTGCTGGGATTACAGGCGTGAGCTCCCGCGCCCAGCCTAAGTTTCTGCTTTTAACTGTGATGTTCTACAGCCTTGGTGTGAACTGATACGTAGAGAAATCTTGAGCGTCCCTTATGGGTCTGGGACTAGGGCTACAGATTGTCTAATTGCTAAAGGTTAGAGCTGAAAAGATCCTTGGAGTTCATCTAGTCCAATTTATTCAACCTATAGAAGGGAAAACCAGGGCTCAGAGAAGAAAGAGATTTGCCCGAAGTAGTACAGCTTGTTAGTGGTACTCACAGGCTTAGCATCATGAACTTGCTAAATGTCTGATGAGAATAAATGGAGAGAGTGACATTCCTCCATATCTATGATAAGTATCTATGTGAGGGCATAAATGTGTACTGCATTTCTGTTATGTATAACATGTATTCTTAGATGTATTTATAGATGAAGTGGAAATTTGCATGCAGTTACTAATGTATTCCAGGTTATATTTATTCTTATACATTTTTCATGCTGTGAGAGCAGATATTTGGAGTCTGTTTCTGTAAAGAACAATTTATTTTTAAGGAAAAGAGAATCACTTGGATCCCACATCAGTAGTAACCAACTTGATTTGTCTTGAATCTCAGAGATAAGTATTAAATATGGCACTCACCAGATTTAAAAATTGTGAGCAGGAAATATAAAACTATTCACCAGATACAAAGTAATAAAAAAAGATGTCAATTTTCTTTTATGAACAGTTACAGGCGTTTAAACTGAGTAGGCAGAGGAAACAGGGGAAAGAAAAGCTCACACACACATGCACACACACACACACACGCACACACACACACACACACACACACACACACACACAGTAGAGTACAGAGAGAAAAACCAAGCCAGAGACTGAGGAATACTCGTGTAAGACCCAGATACAGAAAAAGAAAACATTTCCATCTTTGACTGTTTTAGAATACAGCCACAAAAACTTTTAATGTAGGGTTGCATTTTTTCAGATATGGGACTGTGCCACGGCACTAATCTTGTGGGTCATTTGGAGTCACGCAGAGAACAGGGACTAGTTGTTCTGTTTCCAGTCTCCCTAAGCATCCCCAGGGTAAGACTGGGTCTTCTGTTTTTCAAAACTCCTTTCGACAGCTAGGATTGTGTTCTGTCCATGTCTATTGACTGACTCTTTCATCTTTTTCCCTGGGTAGATTAACTGCAACGGTTTTACTCTCAGTGATCAGAGAGGCCTGCAGGCCGTGGGCGTGGGCATCTTCCCCAACCTGGGCCTGGTGAACCATGACTGTTGGCCCAACTGTACTGTCATATTTAACAATGGCAAGTGAGTATGTCTTTATCTGGGGGTATGTGTGATGGGAATGGGGAGGCCTATGGTGTTTTCTCCACTTAAGCCAAAGTCAACCTGCTAATCCTGAACTAGTGTAGATTTTAAATGTGTAGCACATAGACATCTCATTCCAGAATGACTGTGAATGAGAGAAAGGCATCATGAAGGATATCAAAGAATTCAACCCGGGTCATTTCTGAGTGTGCATGTTTTTTGGGGCTACCTAGATGTGTTAGATAAAACTTTACTATTTTAAAACTTGAAGCCTCGGATTATCTGTCTAGAGGTCATTTAGTCAAGGTCTTAGCAGGAATCGGGAGGCACACTCAAAGGGGTTTACCCAAATAGAATTGAATGAAGGGACAATTTACAGAAGTGTGGGTAGGGTTAAAGATACTGTAGGGGAATGAGGCCTGAGCAATATTAATTGCTTTTGCTCTTAGGGATGAGCTCTCATGACAGCTCTTATGACAAGGGGCAGGGCCTGGTGGTTCATGTTTGTAATCCCAGTACTTTGGGAGGCTGAGGGGGGGTGGATCACTTGAGGTCAGAAGTTCAAGATCAACCTGGGCAATATAGTGATACCCATATATCTATAAAAAATAAATAAATACAAAAATAAATTAGCCAGGCATGGTGGTGCATGCCTGTAGTCCCAGCAACTTATGAGGATGAGGCAGGAGGATCACTTGACCCCGGGAGGTTGAGGCTGCAGGGAACTATGATCATGCCACTGCACTCCAGTCTGGGTGACAAAGCAAGACGTTATCTCTGAAACAAAACAAAACAAAACAAAACGACAACAAAAATAAACTAACAAGGAATGGTGAGGTGCCCAGGGACTAGCCACACATGAAACCATCACTGCCTCTAGGCTTGGAAGGGCAGGTGAAGGAAGCACTGTTTCTGCAGCCGGTGAGAGCTGGAGCCATGCTAGAGGGCCCCTCAATAGCTCAGCTGTGGCTTATAACTGTGTCTAGAGAAACCAGCCAGCTGGCACCATGGCTTGGCAAAGAGGAAGCCAATGGATTAGATAGTCCAACCCCTCATTTCCTCCACCTTCTGCTCTCCTACCATTGGCTGAACCCCAACCAGAAGCCAAAGCGCAAAGAAACTTGGGTGATGCAACCCTCAGAGGTCAACCCCCTTTTCCGAGAAGGCACAGATGAGGGGGGAAATAAGGGCAAATGATGGATTTGGGGGGTGGGGCACAAATGGAGAAAAATCCGCAGATGGAACGAGCCCCTGTTTGTCCACGGCTCAGACTGGGGAGATGTAGAGGAATGAGGCCTGAGCAATATTAATTGATTTTGCTTTTAGAGATGAGCTCTATGACAGATACAAGCTGACTTTGAGCCATCAACAATGAGCAAGTTCCCCCAAAAAACTTCCTAGAAGCCAGACAATAGTGTCTGGTTCTCAGCTGAGAACCGGGGCTAAGCTTCAATATGCCAAGCACTCTGATTTCCCTTTTTCTTCCTGTTTCTGAAACCAGGCTCTCAAGCAACTGAGAAAGTCACTCAAGATGGGAAAGTTTATTTTGGACTCAGATGATAATCTTTTCTCAGCATTTGTGTTTCTTTTCTGAAGCCTTTTGGGGTCATTGGCCTGGACCGCATGGAATCCTCCCTAGAGGGGCTGTTGACTGAGCTTGACCTGGTTGGCAGAGAGGATCAAATTCAGCCACATATGGGCCTGGGCTTTCTAGATGGTCCTTTTCTAAGTGGTGGTGACCCAAGGCTCCTCTTGTCATTGGGTGTAACAACCACAGGAACCTAGCAACTCTTTCTTCTATGTCTGCCGTGGCTTCCTTGCATCTACTAATTTCTAGCAGCCACATTTTATACAGGCTTCTTGGCTTTTGTGCAAGAGAAGGTGACTTTGCATTTCCTGTCTAGCTGCCTGCCATAGTGGAAAGAACCCTAGACATGGGGTTAAGGGCCCAATTTGAACCCCAACAATTTTTGCATACTATCTATGTGACCTAACCAGCCTCCATGTGCAGCTCAAACTCTTCCCAAAACAGACATCCAAAGAGACAATGTTTATTCATCTGGGATGCTTAATAGAATGATAATAACAACGTTGTGTATGTTTTTTCACCACTCTGTTTTTAAGTGCATTGTCTCATGACGGTCTCATCACAGGTGAGAACACTGAAACACAGGGAAGGGAAGGAACTTGTTCAGGTCAGGGCTGAGTACCTTTGAACCCAGAACCTCTTGTTCCAAATTCAGTGCACTTTCCACTATACCAGGCTATGTCTTGTCCAGTGAGTCCAGCTAGAAGGGGCTGGGATAAAGATTGTTGTGATCACCAAAGCTTTGATAGTATGACCCAGAATGCTAGGCACTCTTTCACTGGATCACACCTGATGAGCCAATGATAATGATTTCCATATGGGTGTCTGTTTTGTCTTTCAGTCATGAGGCAGTGAAATCCATGTTTCATACCCAAATGAGGTGGGTCAGTCCTTTCAAGCATCCCTGCTCCTCTGACCCATCTCCCCTCACTTGCCTGGTTTGCTGGGGCCACCCATTCCTGAGACTCCTTGGCTGCCATCTGTCCATAATGTCCTTCTGTATCCCAGTGTCTCATCTTTGCTGAATGGTGTACTTTTAATGTATTTAAATTAATCATTTTTCTTACCTACATAACGCCTGCCTTGCTTTGCTTTAGTTTTCCTCCTTCCTCCCTCTCACTCCTCACTTCCTCTGCTCTTCCAACCTTGAAGCATGAACGCTTGTAGTCCACATTGTCTTAGCAAAAGCCTATCTTGTCTCCCTAAACCCTCCTTACCATGAAACGGGGACTGTGACTGACCTACTAAAGGACTGTCTGTTTATAAGCTCCAACTTCTCTCCCAGACTGGGCTCCAAAAATGGCATCTATAACTGATATTTTAAATAAATGTTTATTCATAGTATTCTGCTTACTGTTTCTGACCAATTACGAATTAGCAGTTTAGGTTAACTTTTACTTCTGTCTTTTCTTAATGACAACCAAATGGCCCCAGATGAATCTTTTCCTCAGGGTGGGGTTACCAGCCCTTGAAATGGTCTTTGGATTAAGAACAAAATGCTGCGTGGGAGTTTGGGCTTTGGGAATGCTGGAGTGGCCGGTGCACTTGAGTCTCTGTTGATGTGCACTGCACGTGACTTTGGATGATTCACGTCATCTCTTGGGCTTGGGTTCCACATCTGAAGAGAAAGGTCAAGAGGAGAGTGCTCTAGGGACCTTCCTAGTTCTAAGTCTCTGTAGCGCTGGGCTCTGTCTCTAACCTCCATGAGAAATAATTAAATAGGCTGCCTACTTGTGGCTCAATTAGCTGAACTATGGAATGGCAAATTGTTGGAGGTAGAAGGGGTCTGCGGTCCAGGGTGGGGATGAAGCTTGTCCAAGGAAGCTGGTTGGAGGGAGAGCCAGGGCTAAAACCCTCATCTCCTGCCTCCTGCAGCACTTATTTCAGGCTGGTCACCATTCCCCTCTTCCAATCTCCAGTTTCAAGTAAGGTAAAATGAGGCATACATATATGCATTTTTTCATATTTAAGTGACATTAATTTAATTTGGTTTTGAAAAATGTCTAATACCATTGGAATGATCTGAGACACCCTGAGACAGTGCAAAAATTGGCACAATCATGTTGGGAAGAAAAATTACTGGAAATTCCAGCCCAATTGGCCACTGATTCACTGTTGAATTAGAATATGTCACTATGGTGAGCTGCCTCCGTAAAAGGGACTCGTGGGGGGAGGAATTGGTTATTTACCTACCAGGGTTAAACACCAGAGATCCACACTCTGTCCTGGCCCAGGAGTTGCTCACATAGAATTATTTAGGACATTAGTAGAGTCCTAAAAAGCAAGAGCTTTGATGCATCTTAATTCCCATGCACTGAAGACCCAGGAGGTAGCCTGAAAACAACCAGGCAAGGCTACCATGATGAGGGTATGAAGTTCTAATCCTGCCTCTGTCCCCAAAGTGCCGTGGGACCTATCCTTCTTGTGTCACTATCCTCATTTGTGGAATGAGTATCCCCTGAATCTCAGACATATTAGGATTCTAAGAAGAACTGTGAGCAGAATCACTTGGCCTTCCTCTCCTACTGGCTTTTCATCACTTCAGTAACCGCTGCTGCCGAAAATTGGGGTAAGGAACAAAGGAAAGGAGGGATAAATGGTGAGCAGGCACTTCAGGAGTTATTTTTATATATATTATCACATTAATAGGCATACCAGTGTATCTTGCTTTGGGAGAAGGATTTTTATCTGTAAGTGGTCCCCTCAGATGCCTGAACATGCGTGTCACTACCATTCAGCAGTTGCTCCCTTGATTGTCATCTCAGAGTACAAGGAAGGGGCTGTCTTTGACTGGAACTCTTCTTGGTTGCTGGAGTCTTGCCCTTGCTTTTGGATGGTGTCTAACTGAGCCTTTCTGGGAAGTAAAAGAAATGACCACGGATCTCTGTGCAGACACTCTCCTCGGCCCTCTGCATCTTGCCACTTGCTGTCTGGATGATGGCTTCCCATCAGGCAGGGGGAGCCCCAGGATTCTGGGGAGGTACAGGACCATGGTTTAGGACCCAGCTTGCAGGACCCACCACTTGTTTTCTGTAGCTGTCTGGCCTTGTGATAGAGGATGCATGGCTAAGAGGTCCACAGGCTGACCTCCACCTGTTTTCCTCAGCTGGATGTCAGTTCTGCTGTGGGTTTTTACCTTCAAAATCTTCAGTACTTATCACATTAGGTAAGGTGGGTAGTGCTGTAAGTAACTGAGAGTCAGATCTAGGTTAGAAGGGAACTAAAATGCCATCTGCTTTTGCTAACCACTTTCAACCAATAAGCCACATGTCCCAATAAACACAAAAGTCAACAATGCAGTGAGCTAACACAGCCAACCTTTGTTTATTTGCCTTCAACGATCTCCTGTGGGCTAAGTCTCCTTATGTAATCTGGCCTAAACCACTAGACTGAAGGTTAAGAGGTAACTTCAAGTTAGACACAGAATGGGCCAAGGTTGTGGGTAACCGAATGTGTATGTTTCTGAGAGAGTAGTCCCCAAAATAACCAGAAAAGATTTTCAGGTTTTTCTTGTTTGGAGTTTTTGCCTTATTATTTCTCCCTTTATTTGTTACAGATAATCAGTAGCTAAATGTAAAGGGAGACTTACAGGCATAGACATTCTGCCTGGTTTTATGACTGAGCCCAGCTCTCTGCTAGGAATCTATCTGAGCTGATTCCAGAGCAGTTAACTGAATGGAGTGGATTGGACTGTTCTAAGGAATAGAGTAGAATTATGCAGAAAACCATCCTTTAGGTCACATTTCTTCTTTGTGGGGGCAATGGGAGTTTTCTGAGTGCCAGTGAAAGCCATTGTCTTTGAGACCCAACTCCATGAAGCCTTGGAGAGCACAGATCCCATTTCGGTAGGCCTGCATTCAATTCACCTTTTCCTTTCACTCTGCTCCAGAATTGAGCTCCGGGCCCTTGGCAAGATCTCGGAAGGAGAGGAGCTGACTGTGTCCTACATCGACTTCCTCAACACCAGTGAAGAACGCAAGAAGCAGCTGAAGAAGCAGTATTACTTTGACTGCACGTGTGAACACTGTCAGAAAAAACTGAAAGACGACCTCTTCCTGGGGGTGAAAGACAACCCCAAGGTACATACAGCCCTGCGGCTGGGGTGTTTGTGTCCGTCTTCTGCAGGAGCCAGTCACAGGTGGTTTCATAGCTAGTCAGTGTGCCCCGCCCATGAGCTTCCTAGGGAGCAGCTGTCACCCTGGGGAGGTGGCAGAGGATGAGAGCAGAGCACTATATGGGTAGGTCCCAGCGAGGTCCTGGCCCTGCCACTTATAGGTGTTTGAGTTTGGGGAAGTCGCCCAGTTTTCTCAACTGTAAAATAAGAATGATGGCCCCAATACAAGAGGTTGTTATAAGGATGAAAGAAGATGATGTGTGTAAAAGGGGTGGCGTGCAGAGCGGACACAGCAAATTCTGGTGTCTCCTCTTGCTCCTGTCTGAGTTGAGTGATGCTGATAATTTAAGATGTTGAGATCAGATGGGCAAAGAGATTTGTTGTCTGGCTATGAATAAAATATTCCTAGTCCCATGGGGATGGGCAATGTGGCGACAGGGCTATGTTCAGATTGGTCAACATCCTGAACTCCTGGGTAGCTGTTGCCAATTGATGGTGAGTATACTGAGCAGCAGAGGAAGGCTTGATGAGGGGGAGGTCAGGAACCCAGCTGAGCTGGGAGAAGAGCTGAGCCACCAGGTGTCAGAGTAGCCAGTTAAAGCAACAAAGCAGAAATGAGAGTGAAGTATTTAATCACTGATTGCAGTAGTATAAGCAAGAAGCTAAAACCAAAGAAAGTGCTGACTCCTCTTGTCCATTTCCTCCGGTGAAGCTGTGCTCAGGGTGAGGATGAGGGAGATTAGTAAAGGCATGGGGGCATCTTCCATGGCATTCTCTTTATAAGGGTACCAGTCATATTGGGTTAGGAGCCCACTCTACTCCAGTATGCTCTCACCTTAACTAATTACAGTCAGCCTATTGCCAAGTAAGGTCTCATTCTGAGGTAACTTCGGGGCTAGACTTCAACATATGAATTTTGGGAGGATGCAATTTAACCCCTAACACTGTGTATGCTACCATTTATGAATGTTAAAAGACACATACACACACACATACACACGTACACACACCCATGTGCCTGCAAGCATCTGTCCATACAGACAGAAGCAGGAGGAGGGAGCTGTGACCAGTGATGCCTGGGGTAAAGAGACTGAGAGTCACCCCCTCCCAGGCAGAGATGAAGCAGTTGCGGCCCAAGGATTAATGTTTTCTATGGGAACAACCTCCTTTTCAGAGAATCAAAGGTTCTGTATTCTAGGAGATGTATACTGGATGTATGTGAGAGGCACCGAGCACTGCATCATGAGTGCTACAGAGACATTTGTTATTGCACCCGCTCTCACCCTGACTTTTCAGAACCTGCAGAAAACATGGCTTATCTGTGAGTCAGCCAGCATTCCCTCCTGGAGACTAGCCCTGAGTATTTGTTTCATAACTTGCTTCCACACTAATTTTTTTTTTTTATTAAGAGGTCAGACCCTCTTTTCTCTGTTCCAAAATAAAACAACCATGTGGTCATTTCTTTAGATTTTTTTGATGTTTACCTGGCAGTTTCAAAGGTTCAGTAGGCTATGTGTGGCCTTTAGTTCCCATCCCTTCACTTCAGATATGCTGTTACCAGCTGGTGATGATACACACATGTCTTCAGCATGAATTGCAGAGCTGGCATTTCTCTTGATATAAAAGATTGATGATTTCTGCTGGAATCTACCTGAATTCAAAGCAAAAGCTTTCTATTATATTTTATATCAAATTGGGTTTCTCTATGAAAATAACTCAAAATAACTCACCTATACTAACTGAGCAGAAAAAAATTGAGTATATATTTTTAAATGCAAATATATTTTCAGGCATTAAAAAAAGGCCATTATAATGTAGTAGGGAGAATACTGGAAGAAAAATTATGAGGCCTGTGCACTGGTACTGGCTATGACTCTAAACATCTGAGCTTGGCCAAGTCTCTTCCTTCTGGGCCTCAGTTCCCACATCTGTAAAGTGGGGAGTTGGACTAACTTAACCATTTCCTTAAGCTGGACTATCTACAAGGTCATCACAGTCATTTTCTTTTCCCTATAATGCTATATCCCAGCCTGATAAGCCTCCATCAGTACACCAGCCCAAACCTTCAATTGCCATTAAAATCTTTCCTAGCTCCTTAATATATGCATATGTAAACCTATGTAGAAATAAAAACTTTTTTTTTTTTTTTTTGAGATGGAGTTTTGCTCTTGTTGCCCAGGCTGGAGTGCAATGGCATGATCTTGGCTCACCGCAACCTCTACCTCCCACGTTCAAGTGATTCTTCTCCTCAGCCTCCCAAGTAGCTGAGATTACAGGCATGCACCACCATGCCCAGTTGATTTTTTGTTTTGGAGAGATGGGGTTTCTCCATGTTGGTCAGGCTGGTCTTGAACTCCCGACCTCAGGTGATCCACCCTCCTTGGCCTCCCAAAGTGCTGAGATTACAGGTGTGAGCCACTGTGCTCAGCTGACATACCCATTGTTGATGGTCAGTGTCTTTGTCTTGATTGGTCAGTGCTT
Source organism: Ateles fusciceps (assembly GCA_036589455.1). Classification (NCBI taxonomy): domain Eukaryota; kingdom Metazoa; phylum Chordata; class Mammalia; order Primates; family Atelidae; genus Ateles; species Ateles fusciceps. The sequence goes on along the minus strand of JAZHEH010000053.1, from coordinate 787,664 downwards.
TTCCTATATCAGTCATTAAATATTTTAGATATTATTTCTGCATGCATGCATAGGAAAATGTTCCCCAGACACTAACTGTAGTCTTTAGGTAGGTTCTAGGGAATTCTACTTTTTTCACTATACTTTTTAATATTGTTTTAATTTGCACAACTTGCATATGTCAATTTTATAGTCAAAATAAACAATAAGGTTATTTTCATTTTGGGAAAAAGTTATATAAGATTTGCTTAAGCCAAAAAAAAAAAAAAATTCAGAAAAGTCCTTCCAATAGGAGTAATCATAGCATGTAAACTTCTTGGACTTTGAGAAATTTGGCTCTTTTTCTTCAAAATTATTATGTCCTTTTGGGAACTGGCTTCTTAATTATGGCACTTCCTTGCCTCAAGTATCAAAACCTAAAACCTTTTGTTGTTGTTGTTTTTCTTTCTTTTTTTTTTTTTTTTTGCAAGATCACTAGGCCACTTAGGCAAATGCAGTAACCCTAATGAGTCTAGATTTCACAGAAACAGCTGAGATATTCTCCTGACATCCTTTTGGCCAAGACCAGGAAATACCAGCTGGATGCTAAGACATTTGGAAGGGTTTGAATAATTATTATCACAAGGACCCTCTTTAATGAACTCCAAGACAAACTGGAGTATGATTTTTGGGTCAAGTCCTTGGCTTTTGTCTTTAGCCCTGTGCTGGCTGATATTTACATCAATGACTTGGATGAAAACAAAAATGCAAGGGCGTACCTGTGGAATATGTGGTTGACTTGAAACAAAGAGGAAGAACAGCAAATATTTTGGGTGATAGAATCCAAAATGCCAGAGAAAACACAATAGGGATCAATGTCAGGTTCTGCCCTGGGGTTCAAAGGCCCAGGAATGAGCACAGGTTGGGGTGATTGGCTGACAGGAAGGCTCTGGGACTTGGCTTAATAGAAAACACGAGTCAGAAATGTGATGAGGGAACAGGAATAGCTTCAGGATCTTGGGTGGCATTTACAGGAATGAGGCATTTAGAATGAGGAAGGCCTTAACCTTGCACAATATTGAATGTCAAAGATGGCAACTATTCAAAGGTAGAGGGGCCTGCCTCAAGAAACCATCTCTAGCTCAGCGTGTCTCCCCTTTCCCAGCCCTCTCAGGAAGTGGTAAAGGAGATGATACAGTTCTCCAAGGATACATTGGAAAAGATAGACAAGGCTCGTTCTGAGGGTTTGTATCATGAGGTAAGAATTCACTTGTTATAGAGGATGGGGGTAGAGAGGAGGGTGGAAACGTTCTCTAGTAAGGGAGGGAAATGGGGTGAGAATGGGCTGGGGGAGGTTGGCTACTAAGCTGGTTGTTTTTCTAGAAGACGTCCCTTGGTCGAGACCAGACTCTTCTTGTCCCTAAACCTTTAGCATCTCCTAAGGGTGTGTTCTTAGTGACTGTTTAACCCACTGAGATTGGGTCTGAGGGGAGCAAATGCAGCCAGACACTTGTCCCTGGGGGATCTGTGATATCTAAACCTGGTATCAGAGATGGGGGGAATGCAGATGGGGGAATACTGGGAGTGAGTTGCTTGCTTTCCCATAATTGAATGCGTGTGCTGGCTACAGTTTTCAGTCTCTCCCAACTGTGCATTCAACCTTGGCTCTTGAAGCACCAGGGATTCTCAGCTGGCTCTACACTAGAATCACCTCTGAAAAATTCTGATGCTCAGGCCTCCACTCAGGACAATTTCACCGGAACCTCTGGCCACAGGACCCTGATATCAAGATTTTTAAAGCTTTTGGGTGATTTCAATGTGTAACCAAAGCTGAGACCCACTGCCAAACACTGGGCTACAGGGTATTTGCATTGAATCAACCTGGGTGGCTTGTTGGAAATACTGATTTCCATTCTCACTCTCTAGGATGTGACTCATTCAGTCTACAACAGTAAACAGGGACCATGAATTAGTATTTTTGTTCCCCAAGCTTGTTAAGCAACTTGAATGCTTAATGCCACTAGGGATGTGGATGCGGGAGATTAATTTCTATTCATTCATTGCTATTTCTATTTCCCTTCTTCCTCCCTCTTTTTTTTTTTTTTTTTTGTTTGAGGCAGAGTCTTGCTCTGTTGTCCAGGATGGAGTGCAATGGTGCGATCTTGGCTCATCACAACCTCTGCCTCCTGGGTTCAAGCCATTCTCCTGCCTCAGCCTCCCAAGTAGCAGGGACTACAGGCACATGCCACCATGTCCGGCTAATTTTTGTATTTTTAGTAGAGATGGGGTTTCACTATATTGGCCAGGCTGTCTCAAACTCCTGACCTTGTGATCCACTCACCTTGGCCTCCCAAAGTGCTGGGATTACAGGCGTGAGCCACCGTGCCCGGCCCCTCCTTCTTTACTAACCCATTTATTGCACATTTCGAAGTCCTTACTAGAGTGGCCAACACAAGACACTCTCCTTGCCTGGAAGGAGTTCTGTCAGGTGGGGGAGATAGTCACACGAACAAAGTGTTATTGTACAGCATGGAAAATCTATGTCGGAGGCACGAGGTGGGAGCTAGAGTGAACAGGAGGGCCCCACTGCCTCCATTCCCCTACTTCTCTTCTCTTCATTTCTTCTCCTTCTCCATTCAGACTTGGCAGGGCTAGGTGTGGCGCTGGACTGTGTGCCCATGGGTTTAAGAGGATTGTTTTCAGGATGAATTGATTGCCAGCCATGATTTTTCCACTCCCTGCTATATGCCCCCACCACCTCAGGTTGCCTCATGAACTCTGGGAAAGTCTCAGAGCAAAATTAGTTCTCACTGCCTTTAAATGGAAGGAATTGTATGGCATTTCTCCCATGAGAGCAGCAAAGAAAGGAGAGGAGAACAATGAACACATAAAAATCTAGAGACCACTGGACTTTGTAGGGTAGGGCCTAAGCCTCTGCCTACACAAGAGTCAGTCGGAAAAGCCTGAGTCCAGGACGACTGAGGTCAGGCCCATTTTTCCCTCACCAGGGCCAAGGCTGCATGCTTCTGGGACGTTTCCCAGCTTCCTGGAGCCTCCTTCTCTGCATGTCCATCTTGTACACTTCCAGTAGGACATTATTCAAACTCACTGAGCTTAAGGACCACCCAACAGCTTATACAAACTACACATCCAGCATTTCTCTCTCAGATATTTGGTTTCAATTGGTCTGGGGGTAGGACTTGAACATCAGTGTTTTAAAAAAGCTTTCAGATGATTCCAAAGCACAGTGGGTGGAGAATCACAGGAGTGGTGGTGAAGATGGAGCTCAACAGCTTGGTCGCAGTGCTTGATCTGTTGCTCACCATCTGTGTGACTGCGGCAAAGTATTTACCGTCTCTGTGCTTCAGTTTTCTCATCTGGTAAAATGGGATTATTAGTAGCACTCATCTCAATGTGCTATTATAAGATATATAAATATATTTGTATATGTGTATATGTATGCATGCATGTATGTGTGCATGCATATATGTGTGTGTATGTATATATATACACATACATACATACACACACACACACACACACACACACACACACACACACATTTCTCTCGGTATCTGTAGAAAATTGGTCCTAGGACCACCACAGATACTAAAATCTGCAAATGCTCAAGTCCCTTGTATAAAACAGTGTTATTTTTGCATACAACGTATGTATAGCCTTTCATATACTTCAAATCATCTCTAGATTACTTATAACACCTAATACAATGTAAATGCTATGTAAATAACTGTTATGCTCTATATATTTGTTTGTATTTTGTTGTTGTTGTTGTATTATTCTTTCTTTTAAAATATTTTTGGCCGGGTATGGAGGCTCATGCCTGTAATCCTAGCACTTTGGGAGGCTGAGGTGGGCGGATTGCCTGAGCTCAGGAGTTTAAGACCAGTCTCAGCAACATGGTGAAATTCCATTTCTACTAAAAGTACAAAAATTAATTGGGTGTGGTGGTGTGCACCTGTAATCCCAGCTACTCAGGAGGCTGAGGAAGGAGAATTGCTTGAACCCAGGAGGTGGAGGTTGCAGTCAGCCAAGGTTGAGCCACTGCACTCCAGCCTGGGCAATGGAGTGAGACTCTTGTCTCAAAAAAAAAAAAAAAAAAATATATATATATATATATATATATATATATATTTTATTTTAGATACAGATCAAATATATATATATATATATTTGATCTGCAGTGAGTTGAATCCACGGATGTGGAACTTGTGCATACACAGATCTGACTGTACATATTTATGTGTTTTTTTTGTGTGTGTGTATGTATAGCTTTCATAGCTTCCTGCTACCTGCTGATTTTGGAAACTCCTTGCTGTGCTCTGTCTGCCATATTTCACACCATTACCCTTTCCATCCTTATACCTTAGCCAATAGAACCACTTTGCAAGTCACACCCCGAAACTGTGCTTTCCCACCTCTGTCAGCAATTACCCCAATTTAAAAAGAATGAGTGTCTGGTATCACCACGATGGTCGAGTATGTGAATTAAGCCTGTTGTCTGGTGCAATGGTAATGGGCAGGGCCTCTGTCTCACTCTAGGTTGTGAAATTATGCCGGGAGTGCCTGCAGAAGCAGGAGCCAGTGTTTGCTGACACCAACATCTATGTACTGCGGATGCTGAGCATTGTTTCAGAGGTCCTTTCCTACCTCCAGGCCTTTGAGGAGGCCTCGGACTATGCCCGGAGGATGGTGGATGGCTATATGTAGGTGATGATCCTGGGTCTCAGACGGTCTCCTGGAAGTGTGTCTATTCGGGGATGGCAAATAGATGGCACATTTACTGCTGCCTCCCTCCTACACCCACGGCAGGCATTAGTTATCCATCGTGGTTCTCTTTTTGACTGAGTCTTTTTATCATGGTGCTCCAGTGGTAATGACCAAACAGCAAAGTTGGTAGTTGAGATGAAATCTATTTGTCATCCCTGGTCTTTCCCAAATTGTCCAGCTCATCTATCACTTGGGTGGCATCTTCTGCTTTTGATTTCCTTCAGGCTAACTCCAGCTTGATTTTAAGTGATTGGACCCCTGCCCCCACCACCCTGTAACCAACACAGGCAATTCTGGGAGCTTTCTTTTATTTGCTTATTTTTAAAAGAGCCATCAACTGGGGCCAGCTGTGGTGGCTCACGCCTGTAATCCCAGCACTTTGGGAGGCTGAGGTGGGCAGATCACAAGGTCAAGAGATCGAGACCATCCTGGCCAACACGGTGAAACCGCGTCTCTACTAAAAAATACAAAAATTAGCTGGGCGTGGTGGCACATGCCTATAGTCCCAGCTACTCGGGAGGCTGAGTCAGGAGAATTGCTTGAACCCGGGAGGCGGAGGTTTCAGTGAGCCGAGATTGCACCACTGCACTCCAGCCTGGCACCTGGCGACAGAACAAGACTCTGTCTCAAAAAAAAAAAAAAAAAAAGCAATCAATCATCTTTGCTAAAAAATTGTAAAATTCAATTCCCTTGCCTTCCATCTGCCAATACCCTCTCTTGCTTTCTGTGTCCATGTTGTCGTGCGAACTTGTGTTTCTTGCCAAATAAATTGACACAAGTTCATTTCTTTGAGAGGATGTTTGTCATAAACAAAATGTAGATAAACTGTACAACATGCTAAGGAAGCCCTGCAAAAGCGTGCCAAGCAGGTGAAAATACCAATGCTGTCTCAAAAAACATTTAAATTATTTTTTCTCCCTTGACCTTCCTACCACTTTCCAGGGAGAGGTCTGAGGTGTTCCTGAGAGCTGTGAGCTTCCTTTGCTCAAGCTCAGATAGTACAATCCTGGCCCCTTTTCCCCAGAAAGACTTGGCTGGGCAGCTCAGGCCAGAGTTTCAGCTGTCACAGCCTCACTGTGTAGGAGGTTTGGCAACTCATTCCATGTCTCTGTGCCTCAGTTCCTCCTTGGAGGGCTACAGAAGCCTCGAAGTGCTGAAGGGAGGAGCAGATGGGCTTAATTGACGAGGGGCACTTTATAAATTATCAAATTAAGTGCAGATATAAGGATGATTGGTATGATATGTGATTATTTGCTATGCTCCTGCAGGAAGCTCTACCACCCCAACAATGCTCAACTGGGCATGGCCGTGATGCGGGCAGGGCTGACCAACTGGCACGCTGGTAACATTGAGGTGGGGCACGGGATGATCTGCAAAGCCTATGCCATTCTCCTGGTGACACACGGACCCTCCCACCCCATCACCAAGGACTTAGAGGCAAGTAGTATCTTAGGGCTGGTGTTCCCTCCCTGGTCTGAGCTTTCTGAGGATGACAATGTGAGTTCAGGTGGAGTCTGCTTTAGAAAAGTCTGCATACTGCCAGCTAGACAGAAGGGAACTCAGAAATGCTTTAGCCCACTACCTTGTGTGTTAGACCGCTTGTGTTGCCATAAAGGAATACCTGAGACTGGGTAATTTATAAAGAAAAGAGGCTTATTTTGGCTCACGGTTCTGCAGACTGTATAGGAAGTGTGGTGCTGGCATCTGCTTCTGGTGAGGGCCCCAGGAAGCTTCTAATCATGGTGGGAGGGAAAGGGAGCCAGTGTGTCATTTGATGACAGAGAGAGCAAGAGAGAGGCAGAGCTGCTGGGCCATTTTAAACAAGCAGATCTGGAGTAAACTGAGGGGCGAGAACTCACTCAGACCAAGTGGATTGCACTAAGTCATTCATGAGGGATTTGCTCCCCATAACTCAAGCATGTCCACCAGGCCACCTCCAACACTGGGGATCACATTTCAGTGTGAGATTTGGAAGGGACAAATATCCAAACCATATCTCCTTGCTTCACACATGAGGAAATTGAGGCCCAGGGAAGGAGGGCAATCTGTCCATAGTCACATAATGAGTTAATGGCAAAGCTGAGACTTGAAGCCCGAGTCTGTTGAATCATAACACCCCAAGCGCGATCTAAGGAAATGTAAACAACGGTGTGTATGTGTGTGCACGCATGCGTGTGCAACCATTTACATTAGAAAGTATTCTGTGTAACATGGAGTGGCTCTGGAATCAGACCTCCAGAGTTGAGTTCCACCTTTACCACTTTCCGGTTGTGTGATTTTGCAACTATTGAATGTATGGGCCTCGGTCTCCTCATCAGTAAAATAGTGGGAAAGGGTAGGGTTGTGATGAGTGTTCATGAGTTAGTGTGTGAAATGCACTTAGTGCCTGGAAAATGGTGTTGCTGGTGTCCTTGGTGCCTTTGAAGGGCTGCTTTATTTGAGAGTGGCAGGGCTGTCCTCAGACAGTTCAGTCTAGGGAAAGTGGACGGACTTTGATGTTATAAAATGTAGGGTGACTATGACATTTAGGACTGGTGTGGTCTCAGATATGGATGTCCTTTTTCTATTCAGATTCTAGGTTTCCTCATTTATAAAATGGAAATAATATAGTAGCCCCTCAAAATTGACAGGAGGATCAAGGGAGGGGGCAGAAAAGTGGGGTAACTAGCTTTATGTCTAGGGTATCAAGCCTGTCAAAGGCAGAGCCTTTGTCAATCTTATTCATGCTGTATCCTCAGCCTTTTGAGAAATATTTCTTGAATGGACATGTGGGAGAATGAGGGCTCTTCTGTGTGTCACACACTGTAATCTTCCCAACCCACTATAAGGTATGAAGCCACAAAATGGGTGAGAAAACTGGCAGCTGACGTGGTTATGCCACTTGCCTGAAGTCCCACATTAGTACCTGCAGGGGCCACGGTTCAAATCCAGGTCCCCACTGGGAAGTTCCTGAGAACAAACATTCTTTTCTTTTCTGAGAATGGTTCCTCCAGCTACTCTCCCCAGGGTTCTGACTCCCCTCTCCTTGACAAAGTGGGCCCACTGCCAGGACATTGGGCCCTCGATGAAATGAGAGACAGAGAGAAAGAGAGAGAGAGTGTGTGTGTGTTCTGAGGGGGGTAGAGTTGAATCTCTGTGGCTGGAAGTCATTTACCCCAAGGTATGTCAGAGACCAGCATGTCCTAGGGGCTTGCCATCACTGTTAATGGTATATTTGTGTCCCACAGGCCATGAGGGTGCAGACAGAGATGGAGCTACGCATGTTCCGCCAGAACGAATTCATGTACTACAAGATGCGCGAGGCTGCCCTGAACAACCAGCCCATGCAGGTCATGGCCGAGCCCAGCAATGAGCCAGCCCCGGCTCTGTTCCACAAGAAGCAATGAGGACTGCCAAGTGGAGGAGGGGCAATGTGGCTGGGGAGCTAAGGAGAGACTCTGAAGGTGGTGGGTCTCTGGAGAGATCCCTGATGAGGAAGTTGAGGTAATGCTTAGCCCTGTTTCTGTGGGAATTTACTGCCCTGTGTTTCCCAGTGACTTGAATTTTGGCTCAATTCAAGTCAATTCAATTCAAGTTAACTCTATCCCAGCCCAAATCAACTCCTCCTACAAATATTATTGGATGATAGGCCCTAGAACCCAATAAAGGAGCTCCAAATGTCATTGGGTGGGGAAGCAAAATGTAGAGAAACATTTAAAGCATGCTATAATAATAAATGTAATTGTAAACTATATGGAGGAGGGTGCAGAGGAGGGAATGTGTCTGATGTGTGTTGTGTGTGTACAGTGAGGGTATTACAGAGAGGATGACATCTGAGTTGAGGGTGGCAGGTGCCTAGAGTCTCAGATGAGCCTGGAGTCTCATCTGTGTAGGTGTCTCTGAGGCTGCTGGTCTCACCTGTGGTCTGCAATAGACACAATTGGCTGAGGAGGATATCTGATGCTGTTTCCTTAGGTTGGTGTGGAGTTATGAAGAAAGGGGCTGTGTTAGGGCTACTTAGGCTCTACTCAGAGACCTGAAACCACTTCAGAATGGTGCATATGCAGAAACTGTTGACTGGGGGCCTTGCCCAAACCACTTGAGATCTTAAAGCCTGGAAAAAAAAAAAAGTCTGGGTTCTAACTAGAGCTTTAGAAATATTTCTAGAACACACAGAGAGGGAATTACTCCTTCCATCACCCTCATCACCAAGCCTTGTTGTTCCCTGTGATTTTAGATAATGTCTGATATTTTCCTGGCTATTTGCCTAGTAGGATTTAAAAAATATTTTCAGAGTGAAGAAAAGAGGCAAACTTGGAAACACACATACCTATTGATCCTGGGCCCTGCAAAATTGGCCCTTGGGGGCTTTGGTTACATGTGCTTGGGTGGTCTTTACCAGCTTAGACTTTCTCATGGCCCCACATGAAGCTCCATTCTCAATACTGAATAATTATTACTTTCCTTGCTGAACTTCTTTTTCTGTGATGCCCTGGGGGGGGCTTCTGCTCTTCTCACCAGAAAGAGCATTTGAATATGGATTCTTGTACACCTGAGTTAGACTCTCTTCAGAGGTGTGGCCAATTTATTCTGATCTCCTGAAGGCTGTTGTGATTTCGATCTGAGAAATGAGGATCTTGAGAATCAACCAATCCCAAGATTAGCCTGTTATCCCTGTATCTTCCAAGACCCCCAATTTTTCATCAATGTTTTGGGAGATCCTGGAACAGAGCCCTTCAGCTGGGGATGTCACCAAGACTTCTACACAACCCAGGGCTACCACTGACCTCAGAGCTCTCCCTCACACCTTGAAATCAATTAATTCCACCAGCTCTTATGTTTGTTATCTCTGTCTAAATATTAGTTTCTCTGTCTGTGCTCTCTCATCCACATGATGACCCACTGTGTCCCTCTGAACACTGCCCAGTGATTGAAAGCTCTGCAAATGGGCCACATTTTTGCAAAATACTTGTATCTGACATTTAGGTCTTCTTTGAAGATTTTCCTTTCTAGAAGGTTTTACAAGAAGACGGATAGTCTTTCAAGCTCCCACACCACAGGCTTAGGGACGGCACTGATATTCTCCCAGGAATCTAACTGGTATGTTCAAATTATCACTCTTCTACCTTCATATAAAACTTGTCCCCCCAAACCTTTTTCCCTTCTTTGTCATTGTCATCTGCTGAGCCACTGGTCATTTCCCCCATATTCATGGTCTTGTTTTCCATCCTATCTTTCTAAGATGTGTTGTCTTTAACAAACTGAGCACTATGTCTGTGCTCCTCCTTCCCTCTCAGACCATTGGAACACGAGTCCTTCTCCCTGCCGCAATGTCCTCTGGACTCCTTCCCCTCCTTTGACCCCCCAGACTTTGCTCCATCTATTATTGCTCCTGCATCCTGGATCCTTGACATTTCTCACCCCACTGGCCTTCTCAAGTGCAATCAATAAAAATGCTGAGAACTCTTGGATTGTAATCTTCACGACTAAGTTTTTTAGTTGTATAGTTATCATCTGCCTTTCTTCACTTTGCATTTCTTCTTGAATCCATTGCAGGTTGACTTCCACTCCCACTCCTCCACTAAAAGGGCTCTTAACCGAGATCAAACCTAGTGGGTACTTTTTAGTTTCTATGTGATTTGACCTTTCCATGTCAGTCAACACTCCCAGCCCTTGATTTCAGTGACCCACTTCCTTGCGATGATCTTCTGATGTAGTTTCTCAGGTTCCTTCACTGGTCCTTTTTCTTTCCCTGCCCCTGATATATTGACATTTCCTGGAGTTGGTTTTGTCCTTGATTCATTCTCATCTCATTCTGCACACACTCCTTGCATGAACTCAGGCAGGCCCTTCAAATGACCACCTTAAAGCTGATGATTCTCAAATCTGTATTCCCTGATGTTGCATTTGAGCTCCAGCCCCACTCATCCTCTCAGATGTTCTTGCAGGCCCAACAAACTCGTCATGTCCAAAGTGAAACTTTTTCTCTTTTCTCTCTCCTCTCCCCTTGTTCTGTTCTTCCTTAGAACACCACCCAAGAACTTCACCTCCTCCATCAGATTGTGAGCTCCTGGAGGGCAGGAGCTGTGTCCCTCTATTCATCTTCCTATCCCCAGAACCTTGCATAGGTCCTGGAACTTGGCAGGTGCTCAGTAAATGTGTGTTGAATGAATGAATGAACAAATGAATGAATTTGCTTACTTAAGAGCAAAAGAACCATGAAACTGTATTTTGAGTTTTTATGTTATATCAGTCAGCAAATCCTATTAAATACTTTGTGTTTCCAAGCAAATAAGCGTGGTTTCTTTCTTTCTGACAATTTTTTTAGAGCAGCACTGTCTAATGGAATTTTCTGTGATGATGGAAATGTATTATATCTGTGTTGTCCAATACAGTACACTAGCCACTAGCAACTTGTGACTATTGAGCACTGGAGTATGAATGCAGAACAGAATTTTAAATGTTATTTAATTTCAACTAATTTATACTTAGCCAATGTGGCTAGTGGCTACCATATTAGATTGTGCAATTTTAGAGAAATACTTCAGTGTCGTTTCTAAGAACATGGACACTAAGAAAAACCATCTCAGTTTGTCTTTATCCTAATCTTATCTGTGTGACCTTGGACTAGTTATTTTACCCATGCCTCAGTTTCCTGACTTCTACCTACTGCATAAATTTGCTGTGAGGACTAATTTTTTAAAGAGGAAAGCCCTGAGAACCCAACCCATCATAAGTGCTTAGTGACTGTTACTAGTTATTATTACACTTTGAGCATTCCAACCTTGCTTCTCCTGGGGTGTCCCTCTCCCAGTTAGAAGATGAAGGTAAAGGGTAGAGGCAACAGCAGTGTGATGGAACTGGCTCTTATCGGCTTGGGAGAGCCGGCAGGGCACATTTCTTTCCAACTCTGCATTCATCAACATCACACTGATAACTTAAAATTGGCCATGGTGGGAATATTTACACCACAGTAATGGCCTAACTTTAGAACACATTAATTTGCAGTGTTGTCAACCTGTAAAGGAGCTTCACTACATGAGAGTAGCAAAATAGATCATAGAAAGACCATTAAAGAAGGCTTCACTTAAACTGGGCTGAAATCTGCATCCTGAAATCTCTATTCCTTAGGGTCATGCCAAACAAGTCTAAGACCTCTGATTACCCTGTAGATGAAGCCGTCTGCGCATTGCACCATCAATGTATTGACAAACACATGTATTAAAGGGCAGACATAGCCATTGCTTGGGTGAGTCACAGGGTGTACTTCTCTAAAGGATACCGAAGGGAATAATATAGTTGGGGGCACATAGCAGAGAGAATAGCAACATTTCTTCTCTTATTTTTTTTGAGATAGGGTATCCCTTTGTCATCTAGGCTGGAGTGCAGTGGAGTGATCTTGGTTCACTGTAGCCTTGACCTCCTAGGTTCAAGTGATTCTCCCACTTCAGCCTCACAAGTAGCTGGGACCACAAGGTGTGCACCACCATGCCTTGTGGTCCCAGCTCTCAACACCTTCAGCCTGCCTGGGTGGGAGATCCCCATCAAGCTGGTTTTCAGTAGGGGATTACAGTTTGAAGCAGCAGATAGAATTCCAGATACGTGGTTTGTGTCCTTCGGTGGCACTTACATTTGGCCTTGGTGGACACTTTCTAGCCCTTTCTTTAGGGACACTGCTCTGCACCATGAGGCTCTGAGGAGGTGGTTCAGGACAGGCTGGTGCAGGATGGAGCCTGACCTGTCACAGCACAGCATTTCCTGACACACAGTGATGGCCCATGAGTCAATGGAGTGCTGGTAGGTATTTAAAAACAATGTGAAGAAGAAGCCCTGATTGGTAGCAGTTGCTGATTTCCCTGGCGTAAACACTCCCGTGCAGGCCCATGTCAAATACCAAGCTGTGTGCCGAATCGGGACCTGGGACTAGGTGGCTCCAGCCATACTGCTTGCGACCCAAGCCAGGCAACTGGACCATTGTTGGGCAACCCTTTCCCTTCTGAACTGGAGGAGGAGGAGTCCTTGCTGTTCTCTAAGAATGCAAGCTCTCAGTTTGTGACCCTGGAGGTGCTGACAATCATACTTTCTGCCATGTGAAGAGGCCCAGGAGGCCATAACTTGTATTGAGGAAGAAATATTGCGTTGTTATTCAGCTTTGGATCCACCTGTCCTTTCTAGTTCTATGAGCTAGTGAACCATGTTACCCCTGCCCCATTTTTATTTTTGGCCTAACCCATTTGGGTGAGTTTCTTTCACTTGCACCTAAGTTCCCATTGTGCTAGTTTTCTCCCATTTCTCCCACAGGTCTTCTCCACTCTCCTCTGCCCTGCTTTGTGTCAGAAAGGCTGACTTCTTTTTCATTTAACCAGTAAGAAGCACCGGCAGGAGACTGGAATGCAGAAGGACACTCACTACAACTGCTCAGCCAGGGGTTCAGCTCCCATTGGGTGGCCCTTCTACGGCTCTAGGTCTCCCTGGGCTCCAGTACCGCTGTCCCCCTGAGTTGCCTCTTCAGGTCTACAGGTGGTGGTGGCTTCCTGCAGTTGCTGGCTGGGGCCTCACCTACTTTATGGGTTCCCTTTACTCTAACCACATCTTTGTAAATAGCCGTTTTGTTAGCAGTGGCAAATCCGAATGGGTCCGCGGCAGTGTGGGAAACATTCGTCTGAGGGGGATAGGGCAGAGTGGAAGACTGAGGCAAGTTTTAGAGCAGGAACGAAGGTAAAGCACACTTGGAAGAGGGCCAAGCGGGGGACTTGAGAGATCCAAGTACCCTGTTTGACTTTTGATCTGGGGTTTTATATGCTGGCACGCTCCTCGGGTTTTGTGTCTCCTCGCCCTTTTACCTTGGGGCAGGCTGTCCGTCCGTGCAGGGGTCTCCCAGCACTTGGGCGGGGCCGCATGCGCACTGTGTTACTGGGGTTGCGCACATGCTCATTTGAGGTGTTTTTTTTCTTACTAGTTGAGTGTTCCTAGAGGCAGGTCATGTATCAGTTAAACCGCACCATTTTGCCTCTTAATGCGCATGCTTGAACTCACTTGCCCAACTCCGAGCTCTTATTGGGAAGCTGCTCACCACTGTCTTCAGGGGTTTTCTATCTGTTGTGAGGCTGCCTTTTCCTGGCGCTGGCTGTGACCAGTTATTACTTTAGAGAGACAGTTGAACAACTACCTGACCGTCACCTGACGATTGCCTGACATTCCTTGGTGGGGGTGCCATCTCCTGCCCTGCCTAGCTACCTACTCTAATACTTTCATTAAATTTTCACAGTGTGCCTTATTTTCTGCTGATACATCTTGACTCATATCTTGCTAACGCGCATCCCACGTCTAGTAACTAGATCCCTTCCATTCTAATTCCTAAATATGCTTAAACCTATTGCTACGTTCCGTTCTCATGGACACTGCCTTAGTTCAGGCACCCAACATCTCTTGTCAGGACCATTGCCACGGCCTCTGAATTGTCTCTCTCTATTCAGCTTCGGTTCTTTCATTGGTCCTTACCACTGTGCCCAGAATAATTTTTTTTTTTTTAATTTGCAATGCTTTTAGTATCATGTTACTCTTAGAGCTTAAAACCCCTTAATGATTCTCTACTGTTTTCAGGATCAAGTTCAAACTCCTTAGTAGAGTCGAAGGATTCTCATGGTAGAGATTCTGTTTCTTCTCTGCCTCTTCTGCTAAGCCCCATTTATACCACATCTCCCTGTGAAGCAAATACCCCTGGATGCTTTCATACCTCCTCTGAGATGGTTTTCTAGGTACCACCCCTACCCCAGTCTGTAGCAGGGGCTGGAGCTAGTACCTACCTTCATCACAGTGGGATGACACTGTCACATTTATGGTCCCACTGACAGTGAGTCTCCTGGGGATCACTGTATCCTCAGGGCTTAGCACTGCCCTGTCCTGCTTTGGCTAAATGAGGCTAGGCTATGCGGAGAAGATGCATTTAATTCCAAGTCTTCTTGTTTTTCTAGTAAGAAATGCTATAAAATCACGGGATGGTAAACATGCCTCTAGATATACAGAAAAGTGCTCTAAAGATAGCATATGGACTAAGTTAGGCAGCACTCTGCCCCTTCCCCTGCCCACCAATCACTGTATTTACTCTAATGGCAGTCAGTTAAAAAAAGAAAAAAGAAATAAAAAAAAGGAAGTCTACTTTTGTGTGGTTGTGGACACCCATTACCGGCTGTTTGCAAATCAATGGGCTGTCACTGGGAAACAACACTCTCTGTTGGTGGGATGCCCACAGGACAGGCAAAGAGGAGGAATGGAGAGGCCCAAAGTGTGGGAGGGGTCAAGGTAAAAATAACCCACACCATCAACAGCTGTTTATTCCATTTATTTAAGCAGGCTTCCGGCCCAAAGTTCTCTGGGCACCTGCACAAATCTAAATTAAACATCCAAAATTAATTCTCCTTTTCAGGAAAAAAAACCACAAACAATTCCCTCAAAAACCCAGAGTTGTTCTCAGAGGAAGAATCCGTTTAGGGGAGACTGGGAATTTTGTCAGATCCCCTGGAAGCTTTGCTGAGAAGACGTTGTCTGCACTACTTTCTCCTCCTGTGGCTCCAGAGTCAAAGCACCTCAGTGCCACTGTCTGTCGGCTTTGTGGGCCAGAGCAAACCTCTTTTCCTCCCGAAGCTTCTGCATCTGCTCTCAGAGGTTCACTTCTCTGGGCACAACAGGGTTTCTGCTAACGGTCCCAATATCAAACCCACTGACACTCCCTGAGAAATCTGAGAATGGAAATAATGATATATTTTACTTGGATGGCATTTGGCTTGCATCAGTTCATGGGCTCCTCTCGAAAGCCACGAGGGAAGGGATTGTCTTGCCCATTTTTCAGGAGAGAAAGCTGAGGTCCACAATTACAGATTAGATAGCTAGAACCATGTCCTCATGCCCAATGTTTTTACTTTGTCATCTGCCTTAAAAAACTTATTGCTCATAAAAAAAAAAATTTACTGCTCATTAAAAATAATAGTTTCACAAAATGCGTTCTTTGCCGAAGATCCAAACAATATAAATAATGCAAAAAGCTCTCGACCTCCCCACCAGTTCTGTTCCCAGAGGTAATGGCTATTATCTGGTGTTCTGGATAATGGAGTCCAACCATTAGATTTTTTTCTATACATTCACATACATAGATGTATATACATAATTTTGTTTCATGTTTTAACATTTACTTGAATGATAGTATGCTATCGATATTATTTCTAAAACTTACTTTTTAAAGGAAGTGCTTTGTCTTGGAGCTATTTCTATGTCCGTACATACAGATCTACTTCATTCATTTACTCTATTGATTCTTTCAGAGTATGGCTGCACCACAGTTGATGAAACCCTTTTTTTACTGATGAGCATTTGTTTCCAGTTTTTGGCGACTGCATCCTTTATACACTTCTTGTGCATGGACGTAAACTCTTCCTTAGGGAGACACAACAGTGGCTTCACTAGGTGTTAGGGACTTCACATTGAAAATACTAATGGTTGTTGTCAAGGTGCTCCATATGGGGCTCACCACTTTATGTCTTTACCACCAAAGGCAAAGCTCATCACATCCTTATAAACCCCTGGTGTTATCAACCTTTTTACTTTTTACTAGCTTGATTTTTTTAAATGGTATCTCATCTTGCATCCTCCTTCCTGGTTACTACCAGACTAAATATATTTTATATTGTGAGATGACTATTAATGTCCTCAACCCACCTTTTCATTGATTTGTTGTGTTTCTTATTGATTTGGGGGATATTTTTATATTCTGTCTATTAACCTTTGTTATGTAAGCCACACTGTTTTTGAAACTGTGTTTATGGTGCCTTTTTTCATATAAAACTTTAAATTTTTGAGGTAGTCATATTTATTAATCTTTTCCTAGATGGTTTTTGCATAAAAACGCTGGTATAAAAAAGTCTTCTATAGTCGGAAGCTATCTACAGTCATATTTATCTCTAACATTTCATATTGATTTATTTAGCTATTTATTTATTTAATTATTATTTTTGAGATGGAATCTCGATCTGTCCCCCAGGCTGGAGTGCAGTAGCGCCATCTCGGCTCACTGCAACCTCCACCTCCTGGGTTCAAGCAATTCTCCTGCCTCAGTCTCCTGAGTAGCTGGGATTACGGGCTCCTGCCACCATGCCTGGCTAATTTTTTGTATTTTTTGTAGAGACAAGGTTTCACTATGTTGGTAAGACTTGTCTCAAATTCCTGACCTCAAGTGATCCGCCTGCCTTGGCTTCCCAAAGTGCTGGGATTACAGGCATGAGCCACTGCGCCTGGCCTATTTACCTTTTTAGTTCATCTGGAGTTCATTTTTGTGAATGGCATATCATAGTGTGCTGTTGTTTACTTGCTCCCTGTAACTCCTGACTGACTTCTTACTGAAGTAATATCATTCTCTAAAGGCATACTGAAACTCTTTCCTTCAGTCTGCCTTAGTTCTCCAAATAATGGATCTCTCTTTCCCCAAGGCTCCACTCCAGGTGAGAGAAGGAGAGCAATTCTGTGGAGAAATAATAGTGCAAGGCAGGAGGAACTGCATTCCAAAGACTGGTCCAGGTAAAATGGCAGAAAGAGGGAAAGAGTACTTTCAGCTTAGCAATTTGGGAAGACATCTCGAAGCAGGTGATGCTTGAATTGTGAGGAAAATGGGAGGTTGTTTAGTTTGATTAGGATGTATATTACAGGCTGAAAGAGGTTGGACAGGCTATGGCTGCAGGGGTTGGCATCCTACGGTTCACAGGCCAAATCTGGCTGCCATCTGTTTCCATACAAGGTACAAACTAATAATGGTTTCCACATGTTTAAATGGTGGAAAAAATTAAAAGAAGAGTAATAGTTTATGACGTACAAATGATACGAAATTCCCCTTTCAGTGCCGGTAGAGTTTTGTTGGAA
Source organism: Ateles fusciceps (assembly GCA_036589455.1). Classification (NCBI taxonomy): domain Eukaryota; kingdom Metazoa; phylum Chordata; class Mammalia; order Primates; family Atelidae; genus Ateles; species Ateles fusciceps. The sequence continues at coordinate 770,033 of JAZHEH010000053.1, read as the reverse complement.
CACGGTCACACCATTTGGTTGTGGCTGCTTTTGCACTGCAATGGCAGAATTAAGTACTTGTGACAGAGACCAAATGGCCCGCAGAGCTGGGAAAATTTATTCTCTAGATCTTTACGGAAAAAGTTTGCTGACCCATGATATAGGGACTTGGATGCCAGGTTTAGGAGTGTGACTCCTACGTGCTGCGCAGTGAGGCAGGAAGCATTATGACTGGTGGCTTATTTAAGGAAGACGACGCTGCCATGGGCTGGAGATTTGCAGGTGAGAGCGGGGGCAGGGAGGTGCTACAGGTGGTCTGGGAAACAATCCAAGTAACAAATAATAGTTTCAACTCTAGAGTGGAAAGAGAAGAGGGGGGAATGTGAACAGTTCATTCGTTCATCAAGGCTTCCTGCAGTCTGCATATGGTTCCGGGTGCCGAAGGTCTTATGAAGGTAGGAGTGGTAGCTCTGAGGGGTATGGATACTGTATTAGTTTGCCAGGACTGCCATTGTACCACAAACTGGGAGGCTTAAACAACAGAAATGTATTATCTCACAATTCTGGAGGCCATTAACGGAAGATCAAGGTGACGGCAGGGCCATGCCCCCCTCTGAAGGAGTTAGGGAAGGATCTGGTTCAGGACCCTCTCTAGCTTCGGACAGTTCCTTGATTTGTGGCAGGCAGCATAGCTCTAGTCTTCATGTGGACACTCCCCATGCACATCTCTGTGTCCAAATGTTCCCCTTTCATAAGGACACCAGGCACAGTGGATTAGGGCCCACCCTACTCCAGTATGACATCGTAACTAATTATATTTGCAATGACCTTATGTCCAAATGAGGTCACATTCCGAGATACTGGGGTCTAGGACTTCAACATATAAATTTTGGGCGAATGCAATTCAACCCCTAACAAGTTTGGCATAAAGTAGTGTTGAGGGGACTCTTCTCCTTCCCCTACCTCTGCCCCTGCCCATAGCACGGAGGGAACTTCCACTGAGCCTCCTCTGTCCCCTTCTGGCGCCTCTCACTAAGCCCCTTGCTCAGCCTCCCATAGGACGAAAAGTTTATTTGTCGAGTCAGTGCCGACCTTTCTGCACCTGTCTGCTGGTGGGCTGGCACTGTGGCTGTGCTTGTAGGCATAGCTCTCCTTTTCTGCCCAGTCTTCCTGCTCCCTGTCCCCACAGAGAGACACCCTCGAGGCCAGCCCACTGCACATCCTCTGGCTCCAGCTCCTTGCCTGTGTGTCTGACTGGGAAAGGGCATTCCAGGGCCTTCCTGCAGATCTAGCCACACCTGGCTGTTCTGGCAGGGACACGTGAGTGGGTAGTGTGGGTTTTGTGTTCAGGGAATTACTCTCGGACCTGACCTGGGAATGTGTATCATGTGGATTATCAACATTTACAAAAATATGGTTAGGAGAATGTGCTGACCAATAGCACCATTAATGAAAAGCCATAGAGAAGAAAAGACATTTTTTTAAAAAAACAAAGTTCACTTTATTACGTTAATTTTACACACTAAAATAATATGAAATGCAGACTTGTTTAAATTCTCTTGCTGATTCTCTTGAAGACAATGTCGCCCAATGTCATGGTCTGAAAGCCAGAAAAGAAATTATGAAATGTTCATCTGATGTTGTATTGTAAAAAAAAAAAAAAAAAAATTAAGCTTAAAAAATAGCACCAGATATGTTGGCATATGAAACAATTAAAAATTCGTCTGGTTTTCTGTAGGGCAGGAGGAAGGGTTGGCAATTTTTTCCAAAATCCTATGCCAAGTCTTTGTCACTTCTCCTCACCTGGAAAGTCCTCCTGCCTTTTACGGAATTCTTTTCTGCATCAACAGCTGTTATAGCAAGACCATCCAAACCAGCCCAATCCAATTTCTCAAAGTTTCATGGAGTACCTACTATACACCAAATACATGTTGAGCACCAAGGACATATGTACATGGACACAATGAGGCATACAGCCTGGAAGGCAGTGGGTAGTACATAATTGTCCTCCTAGAGCTGTGAAGCTTATAAAAACAGTGGATGCATCAGGTTTGTTTTTTAAGGATGTTCCCTTTGCCCCTGCCAATTCTCTAATAATCTTCTGGAATGACATAGCATGTCATCAGGGTGAAAAGGAGCCCCTTAGCTTCAGCAGCAATGCAATGGTTGCTGCTTGATGGGTTCAAGCCCTGGGTCTATCATTTATTAGCTGATGACTTGGACAGGTCAGCCTGTCTATTGAATCCCCTCATCCAGCCTCCCACAAGGAGACAGGAGGATTAGGTGAGATGGAGCCTATCAAAGGGCATTGGCCAGGACTTACTACAGGACAGCTCATCTCCTGCTCCCCCTGCTCTCCTGGGAATGTGCTGGGGTGGAGCTGGAGACTACAGATTGGGTGGGTGATGCTTACACTCTATCTAGTTTAAGAATTTTTCCATTTGAACAGAGTGATGACAGCTCCCTGAGGCAGGGTTCTGTTGTTTGTGACTCCCTAAAGCATATACTGGGGGGCAAAGAAGAATCAGGGAGACATACCTGCAGGAGAAACACTGCACTGTTCACCCCCAAATAGGGGATAGGATGTGGTTGGCAGCCAGGCACGAAGGCTGACTGAATAACTGGACTGTGCCAGGCCTGTAAGCTGCCATTATATCGCCATGAATGGGATTCTCTTTATAAATGCGAAATGGGCAAAGGCATTTATGAAGCACCCTGGGCATGCAGGGCAGATGGGAGGCCTCTGTGGCCGGTTGGTTGGTACTGAGCAGAAGGGATTAGTGACAATATGTGTAAACTGCCTGGGACATTATGGATCTGCAGTAAGTTATAGCAGATACTGACCACAGGAAAGAAGTTTGGGCGTTGGAGGGTGGAGAGGTGGGGTTAGGGTTTGTGAACCGCTCCCCATCCTTCACCTTTCCTCTCCCCCTCAAGCACTGGGAGCCACACGCTCAGAGGACCATCAACTTACACTGGTGATTATATCGCCGTTGAGTTCGGTCACAGACTTGATGTTTTTCAAAGTTGTCACCAGTTTATTGTCACCTTCCAACTGAACCACTGCCTGCAGGAGACAGAGAGGTAGCCTGTGATGTAGAGGTGGTGGGGGCAAGAGCCTTGCTAATGAAGTTGGTTCTTCTGCATGGGCCTCAGCTCATATCAGCCAAAATGCTCTGGTTCCTATGCCCTCAAGCTTCCAGTTCTCTGGCTCTAAGGAGAAGTGAGGTGCATTTAAGAACTAAATAAAATGTCAGGACTTCTTTTGTCTTATGGCATGTAATCTAGAAATGAGCATGGAATACCTAAGTGGCCCCAAATACAAATGCTAAAATCAAATCAAGTAAAATCTCAATTCTCCCAAGCTAATGGAGGGAGGTAGTGGCAAAATTCAAAATATTGACCAGTAGAGAATACATTTTGCTTTGGTATGTATTCTTCCTTTTCTTTTTTTTTTAAAATTGAAATGGGTTCTTGCTATGTTTCCCAGGCTAGTCTTAAACTCCTGGGCTCAAGCAGTCCTCCCACTTCGGCCTCCCCAGAGTGCTGGGATTGTAGGCGTGAGCCACCATGCCCAACCAGGTATGTATTATTCTTTCCAGAATGTTAATCTTTCCTATTGTGGCCTCCTTCCAAGCCCTTATACATCCCGGAAGAGATGACAGGAACCCAGCAGGGAGCAGAAGACATTGGACAACGTTAAACATTTTGCCTCCAAAAAGAAAATTTGGAAAAGGCCCATGGTTAAATCCCTTGACCACGAGCACATCAAGACAATTTTCCTCCTAAAATCATCCTGACCTGTAATGTTCTAACTGGAGAGACAGAAATAAAGAGTGACCAGAAGATATAAAAAGATGAACATGCCCAGCCCAATGCACAGAGCTGTCTGAGGGGGGATGGGGGGGGTAGAAGAGGGGTGCAAGGGCATGGAGTGTTTCAGAGGGAGGAGGAGACAGTCAGCCCCATTGCCAGGATCCCCCTGCCACTGTCTGCCAATCACTCATACAGCCCACCCCCAGCTCTCATTGCACACCTTGAGTTGTGCCCAGCAGAAGTGATGCTGCCCTGCCCACTGCCTTCAGTCTAGGGGGGTTGACTGTTCTTATTTTACAGATGTGGTGGCTGAAGCCAGGGACTTTGTGACCTGAAGGCTGGGTCTGAGCACCTGCCTGGGGCCCTGGTATTCTGGTGTTGCCAGCACCTCCTTCAAGAAGGCTCTCCCCCATTGCCACCAGCTCTAGGTTCAGTGAAGGCCAGTTGATTTTGGGTTCAGTTAAGGGTTTTTCACAAACTCCCAGTTGCCCCACTCCTGGGCCCTGCTTAGAGGACTCTTGGTGCCAGGAGTACTGGACCTGGGAGAACCTGAGACTTAGAATCCTGCTCCCATATCCTCCATATGGGAGAACTCAGACTTTGGGGACTGGAACACTCCACAGACAGTCCCTGGGAAGAGGAGAGCAACTTCCCTGTGAGATTCTTCCCTAAGAGCTGTCTTTTCCTCTCTGCCTCTCCCACACGGGAGATGGGTTCAGAGATGTGGTATCTGTGGGTGGAATTGTGAGGTTTGAGCTTTGAGGGATGAGGCCCCAGGGCCAGGTTCCAGGGAAAGTTCTGACAGCAGACGGGATGCCCTCCTACCTTGACCTTCTCCCCCTGTCATTGTCTCCAGCTCACATTCCTCTCCCAGGGTGAACTCGTTATTGATCACTTTGGACCCAGTGGTGATGGTGAACTTGAAGTGCTTCCCGTTCTGCACAATTTCCGACACCCCCTTGATATCCTTCCCCTTCTGGATGAGCTCGTCCGGCAGACCTGGTGGAAACCATCTGAGGTTTAGAGACACAGAGGTGGGAGTTTCATGGCCGTGGTAAGTAGAGGAGAGAAACGTTATGGCATGGAGGGGCAGAGAAGGGCACCGTTCTCCCCAAGGGGCCACAGAAACTCACTGGGGGCTTGTGAGCAGCATGGGCTGTGGCCTCAGGAAGAAAGGGACAGTGGCCTAGTCTGGCCTGCTGCTGTCTTGCCAGTCAGTTTATAAAAAGGGACACTCTTGTGATGATGAGCATTTTTTCATATGTTTGTTGGCTGCATAAATGTCTTCTTTTGAGAAATGTGGATGCAGCAAACCACCATGGCATGTGTATACCTACGTAACAATCTCGTACAATCTGCACATGTACCCCAGAACTTAAAGTATTAAAAAAAAAAAAAAGACACTCCTCTGGCCTGAAGAACTCTTCCTCTCGTAAGTACCCTGGTTCTCGCTCACTCTCCTTCCTCATTCCCTCCTCCTTTGAGGACTTTGCTCTTGGAGTATGAGCATTTCATTTCTCATACCCAGGGTGACCAGAGAGTTGATCTTCCAAGCTAGGTCCCTCCTGAGAGTGACAGGGGAGCTGTTGATAATCGTGACAGGCCAACACACACAAAGCAGTGCTGTGCCAGGCAAGCCTGCGTCCACCTTGCAGTCAAGACTCTGGAGGAAGATGTACCAGCAATCCCTTGCCCTGGGATAGAGCTTTACAAATTTCAGAATTTGTCTACACTGTTATTCCAATTGAGGTTCACAAAAATTACATGGGTGGACAGTGAGCATGGAGGGTCCTGTTGCATGAGTGAGGGATGCGAGACACAGAGGTGGCATGACTTGCCTGCAGAAGATCCAAGCTCTCCGGCAACACTGAAGGTCCTCCTCTCCCTGCCCCTGCTGTCTTCGGCACACTTCTCATCCTTGGCACCCTCCCTTGCCATACAGGGAGACTCCTTTGCCTGTAGGGGTCCCTCTGCCTCGAGCCCCCAGGGGCACACCTGCTCATCTTCCAAGGCTCAGCCTGAGCCTTCTCTTTACCCCCCCCCCCCCCCATGCCCTTCGTGAGTCACACTCTCCTGTACATGACCCTGGGAGGCACAGAGGTTAAAGCAGGGTCTCTGAAAATCAGTGCCTGCTTCCAATCCTAACTTAAACACTTCCTACTTGCATGACCTTGGTCGTGATTCCTAAACGTTTCTAGGCTTCCGTTGCCTCAACTGTAAGGTGGGAAAATAATGGTACCCAACTTAGTGTTTTGGTGAGGAACAAATGAGGTATTGCATATCCCATGGTCAGCACGGTCACCTGGCACAGTCAGCGCTCTGTACACCTTAGGGAATGTCTTATTACCTTCATTTCTTCTCTTCTCTCTCTAACCCTTGGAAATGTGGCTCATCATTATCTGTCTCCCTGATATCTATCCAGCACACTGTTCAGTGTGTGGTTGGCCTTGAATCGCTGTTTGTTTGAAGAATGAATAAATGCAGGAATAGGATCATACAATGAAGTGCCAATGACATGGCCATCAATCCAGACCACACCCTAGTGTAGTGCTCTTTCCACTTCCCTATGGGGTGGGCTTGTGCAGTGAGGACTCGCTGCAAATAACTCCAGAAGTCAATAAAATGCCCCCCCTAGTTTCAGTATATAGCCTGAATCTCTCCTCCCGTCTCAATATCCAGACCCTGAGTAGCTGCTGCTGGTGGGGCGAGACCCTCATTGCTGTGACCCACAGCGTTGCTGTTCAGTTCAGCACTCACCCATTGCCTTCATGAAGTGTTCAAAGTTTTCCTGGCTTTGCAGTTCGTACTTGCCAGTGAAGTTCATGGTGGCGATAGAGCTCACTCTCCACGACTGATCTGCAGCTCTGCCGACCAGACTGTCCACTGTGGTTGTTTTATAGGGGGGCTCCCTTCCCTTCGAATAGCGGCCAGAGGTCAGCAACTGTCGATTCCTTTATGACCAGGTTCAAACATTAACTCCTGAGAGCAATGGTCAATGATAAAGAACAGGATGGGCACAGCGCAGGTTTGCTGTAATTCAGCAAACATTAATATCAGTCAAGCACGAAGCCTTATGGCCCTGCAGCCTTTCAGTCTCTCCACTTACCATGAAATGTGTGTGTATATGCATGTATATGTGCATGTATGCACATGTGTGTATATATGCATGCATACATATATACATATGTGTTCATATTTGTACATTTGTGTTTATAGATATGTATTATGTACATAAAGATGTATGAATGTGCATATATGTAATGCATACATGTATACACATTATGTATATATGTGTTTATATATGTCTATACACATATACATGCACGCGTGTGTGTGCATGTGTACACACAGAAAAATACCAAAGAATTCCTTTGAACTCAAAACCTCAGTTTATTTACATAACCTTATGATGTCTTCTCATCCCAATTATTATACAAACTTAATTTTTAGAGTTGTCATCAGCTGCTAGTGCTATTTTGTATTCTGGAAATTCCTCCTTGATGACTATAGGCTCCTCCGCAGTCCTGTTTGAGGTGTTAAAGCAGTTCATGCTAAATGGCAGGTGTAAAACATTGGAACCAGCTGTGCGGAATTGAGACACATTTTATTAGGCAGAGACAAGGTAGGAGAAAGTGGCACCTGCTGACTTGCTCCAGCCCTGCTGAGAAGACAGGACAAGGGATCTGGGGTTATGTGTAGGGAACTAGTCTTGTGGAGCCCCGTGACCAGCATTGGACTTGGGGAGACAGCCCAGCAGGGCCTCTAGTGGCCTTGGGATACGCTACTTTGCTGTGAAACACAGAGAGACGTGGTGCCCAATGGGTGCACATGCCCCACTTCCTGTGTCTGAGGCAGCTCTTGAGAAGCACACCCCTACCCCCCAGATTCTCTCCCTTCTTTGTCTGGACTTTGGCGTCAACCTTTTCACCTGCAGCCTCCAGCCTTCATCCTCTGGGCCTCCTCTACTCTGTGGTTAGACAGATTGTTCTGAAGCATAGGCTGAGTCAGGCCACTGCTCGAGGCATGAGCCTCAGTGGTTCCCATCACTTCAGAGGCCACAGGTCCTGGATGGCCTGGTGTTACCTGTCGGGTCATGACAGCCACCCCCAACAACATTCTCATTTCCCTATCATGAGTTCTAATTTTTGGCTTGGAAAATAACTCCCACTGCCAATACTTCCAGCAGGGCTGCCAGTCCTCAAAAGGCAGCTCCAGTCTGCCTTTCCATTCTTCTTTCCTTCCTTATCTCCAGGCCACAGTTTTACCCACAGGACCCAGTGGACACATCAGAGGCGTCCATGCCACTCTCTCTGCCCTCTGTGGTCTCCAGCATTTGGACATATTTACCCAGCAAAGCCCTTCAGAAGTTCTCTTTTCCACCCCACAGTCCCAGTGCCAGGGTCCTTCTACCACATCCCTGACAGGTGGTGTTAAGGTGCACCCTGCCACAGGGAGATCCCCACCTTTGCAGCGGTGCGGGCAGATAGCACTCACTAATGGAGTGTCCCGCCATGCAGATTGTCCTGCCTTGCACCAGCAGACCTTTCCCTCCAGCACAGAGGGGTGCTCTGGCCCTCCCTGCTTGGCCCTCCTCTGACAGTGTCTAGGACACAAGGTGCCTCCCGGGCCACGAATTGGGGCTGTCCCTGCAGGAAGTGAAGTGGGCTTGCATGATGAGAACTTCTGGCTTTTTATAATTATCACGACTGCCTGAGTAGCGGGTGGGAAGGGGCAAGGTGGCTCAAAGAAGGCTGGGCACACCCACAGTCCCTCTCTCATCTTGCTCTGAGCTTTGATTATGCATCTTTTAACATGTCTCATTGTACTGAAGGGGCCCATATTAGACTCTGGTCCAGGCGGGATGCTGATTTTTCATTTTTGTAAATGTAAGGAAGTAAAAAATCCATTATCTTAAAAATTGTCATGACATGAGAATTCCTTGTGTGTGTGTGTGTGTGTGTGTGTGTGTGTGTGTGTGTCTAAATGACCGAATTAGCTGCCTGGCAGACAGAGTGTGTGAGACCCCAGACCTCAGACCTGCGTGTTACTGAGAGTCAAGCTGGTGAAGAGAAGGGCAGCTCCCTTTGCAGGAGACCAGGAGAGGCCGGGTGTGTCTTCTCTCCCTTCCCCCAGACTGCAGAGAGGAGAGAGAGGAATGTGGCAGGCAGGCAGGAGAGGGGCCATCAGTGACCACAGCAAGAAAAGCTCCAGGATGGCATTGGCTTTGAAGCTGCTTGTTTGCTATAGTGAATCCCCATCTTTCTTTAATTCCCACCCCAACTATTTCAAAAGCTTCAGTAAAATATAGTGCCTGGATCAATACGCAAGCAAGTGGAAAATGATCAGGGCTGAGCTTTATTTCTGGGTGATGTGATGGGGCTGAGGTGGCACACGCAGAAGCAGTACCGGGAAGCAGAGTGTCCAGGGGCTGCATTCCCCCACAGTGTTCCTGAGGTCCCTGGAAATCCTAAGGAGGGCTTTGGAGGAATTCAAGCTCATTTTATTTAGATCCTAGATGGCATCTGGGTTACATGTGACACCTAAAGCCTGGGCCAGTAGCTGGCATATGTCTGTCTAATGACCATGCGAAGATTCAGCCTAGGGCTAAATTCAGGTCTATACCTGAGACCCTATTCACCATCTACCTAAAGAACTCTTCCAGCATTTGTTAAGGAAGGAATATGTAAACACTCGCTTAGCTGGGAAGCTTAGGAGCTTTGCAGCCTAAAATCAATGAAATAATCACCAAGGAAAATGACCGTGATAGAGTCATTACCATGCCCAACTCCCATCCCACCCACCAGTTGCTTAGTTTGGGAGAACCTGCTGGAAGTGCCCATGTTCTTTCATGCCCCCAGCTGCCTGCCTGACATCCTACTCACATAAAGGGATATCTGGCTTATAAATTCCGCATCCAGGACCTCTCCCCTTGATCACAAATGTCAAGTATCATGCCCCATACTGCTGCTTTCTGGGGTCTACGGAGGGGAGTGGGAAGGAGTGTCATTCAAGTTTCTCCATAGAGCAAGTCAGCACCATCCCCTGAGGCCTCAGGAGAAGTATAAAACAGGTGTACCTTTCCTGGTGTCTGAGGAACAGCAGGACCCATGAGCTGTCTCCTTGGGGACCCCTCTGCCTGGCCTGCACCTCCTGCCTACCCTGTCCAGACTCAGAACAGCATTGGGAATGCATCTGACCCAGTGGCTGGTCAAGGGCCTGGCACAGTCAGTGAAGCCTTGACAGTTTCCCTGGCAGATGGGCAGCCTGACAAGTAAATTAAGCTGACCTACACTGGGCCAGGACTCCCTCTTCCCCTAGATCTGAGATATGGCCATTCTTAGGCAGCCCCCGATGATTTCCTTTTGTCTTTTTTTTTTTTTGGTGAATCTTGAGGGCACAGAGATTAGTAGCCATTTCAAAAATTAGTACTCATGAGTTTTCCATAAAATTAGGAGAGGGTAATGACATCTTCCACCCACTGGCTGAGCAAACACAATAAGAGATAAGCTTAATTGCAATGACAAAGTTCAAGTGGCTTTCAAGAAAAAAAAAAGACTCCCGTTCTGTGGGCACAGCTTAGGAGTGTCTAAAGACTCTGGTCACTCCACACCAGTCATCTCCTTTTCTCACTCCCCTACTCAGATGGGCAGCATGTAGGTGTGGGAAGGGAAGGGAGTCACCTCTTGGTGGCCAGGATATGACAGGCATTCATTTTAGAACAAGCGCCTTGGATCTCAGTGCCTGCAGTGTCAGTCTGCCCATCTCCTGGGTGTTTTGAACACAGGAGGTGGCCCAAGGAGCCCATACTTCTCCTATAGGCAGAGCTGCGGAGGGAAAGGACTTGGGTTTGGGCCCAGCTCTTCTTTATACCTGATGTGGAGCCTTGCTGAGCCTCTACTTGCTTATCTGTTAAATGGTCATAACATGTTTTTGCCTTGTGAAATAATTGTCTAAACTAATCACAACCACAACGAGATACTATCTCACACCAGTCAGAACGGCTATGTTAAAAGTCAAAAAATAACAAATGCTGGCGAGGTTGCAGAGAAAAGGAACACTTACAGACCACTAGTGAGAGTGTGAATTAATTCAGCCATTGTGGAAAGCAGTGTGGGGATTCCTCAAAGAACTTAAATCAGAATTACCATTTGACGCCGCCATCCCACTACGGGGTATATACCCAGAGGAACATAAATTGTTCTACCAAAAGGACGCATGCACGAGTATGTTCACTGCAACACTAGTCACAATGGCAAAGACACAGAATCAACCTAACGCCCACCAACGGTAGACTGCATAAAGAAAGCATGATATACGTACACGATGGAATACTATGCAGCCATAAAAAAGAAGGAGATCATGTCCTTTGCAGCAACATGCATGGAGCTGGGGCCGTTATTCTAAGCAAATGAACAGAGGAACAGAAAATTAAATAGTGTGTGTTTTCACTTATATGTGGGAGCTAAACAATGAGAACACATGGATACTAGTAGAGAAACAACAGACACTGAGGCGTAATTGAGGGTGGAGGGTGGGAGGAGGGAGAGGGTCAGAAAAAATACCTGTTTGGTCCTATGGTTACTACTTGGGTGATGAAATTATCCGTACACCAAACCCCTGTTACACGCATTTTGCCTATATAATAAACCTGCGCATGTACCCCTGAATCTAAAATAAAAGTTAAAAAAAATTTTTTTAAACTTTAAGTGGTTATTGTAAAAATAAAAAAATTTAAAAAAGAATCGTGTAAACTGTCAAGTCCTTCAGAAATGCGACACTCGTATCACAGGGGATTGGAGCACTTTGCATTTGCATCTGTCAGATGTCCCAGAGGTATGACCAGTGAGGACCAGTTTTTCAATCTCCTGGCTTGGGGACGAGCTTCCTTCCCATCTCCCTGGGCCATCGGGTAGCACCTCCATTCCCCCGGTTTCCTGCTGGTGCGGCTGTGTCTTGTGCAGTGCCCAGGCCTCATCTCCTGCTCCAGATGGCAACAAAACCCAAGCGCCTAGCCCTCTGAGTCCTTTTCAATTCTGGCAACCACCTCAGGTGCCCCAGACTTAGCTCACTGCTTACTGCTCTGACTTTTAGCTCCTGTGTTCCTGGCATCTGGGGTTTTCCTTTTTTCTTGTGACTTCAGCTGAAAAATTATTATGCTTCAACTTGGACACTCAAGAATTTGCTGCGGGAAGGATTTGCATCAGCTTCATCAGCTGTGTCATTGGTCCTGGAAGTCTTGTGTTTTTACCATGTGCTTTTTTCAGTCTTTTTGGTAGAATTTCAGGATGTACGTACTTCAACAAAAAACTATTTAAGGATATATATATATATATATATATATAAAAGGCTTATTTTATATATACCAATTTTGTCTTTTCGATCATGGTAAGTTCCTTAAAGAATTCCCCTGTAACAACTGTACAATATGTAGAATGAGACCTGCTCTATAATGAATCATTCAATATCTTTAGCATTTTTGGAGGCTTACCTGCTAGAAAAACCCATGGGGAGGAGCAAAAATAAAAATATGCTAAACAAAAATTGTGGGTGGTGGCTTGCACTATCAAAGGAATCTTACCACACAGAAAAGTGTGTTGAATGAACAATCTTTTCCTTTACATGATAACTTGTTAGGAATGTCCATGTTTTATGACATGAGACCTTCCCATAATTTACCTTAGGAACCCCACTAAGCTCTCCTTCATGTGGTAGAGGGGGAGAGCCCGTGGATGGCGTGGCAGGCAGTGGTGATCGTGTGTCGGCTGATGTAATCAAGACAGACCCCAAAACTTACCTGCAAGGCTGGTTCATTAGGTTCCTATTTTGGCTGTAAAAGCTAATACTGTTTATTTGCCCCATGTCCCTTGCCCCCCCCCCCAGTCTAATGCTTGCCCAGCTGGTGGTTTAATGTCAGCCTCACACTTTAAAGAGAAATATCTCCCAAGCAATCCTGGACCCACTTATCACCCTCACCCTGCAACCTTTCTCCTCTCTGTTTTAAAGCCATGAGTAATCAACCCTTTAGAGCCACGGTGGCACTGCCCTGGCCTCCTTCAAAACTCAGAGCCTTGGTTCCTCTCCCAGGAAGCCCTCCTGAGGTCTCTGCCTTCTCTGTACCCCTAGATCAACATCACCAAAGCAATTTCTATTCTACTCTGATATAGTAATCATGATAACAGCTTTCATTAATTGAACAATCAGTGCTTTCTCTGTACTATCACATTGAATTCTCAAAATAATACTGTAAGACAAGCAATATGTTCCCATTTTTCCGATGAGAAAACTAAGGTAAAAAGAGATCAATAACTGCTTCCATTTGCCCAAATAAGAAGTTGCCAAGTAGAAACACAAATCCAGCCTACTGGCTTCCAAAACTTGTGCTTTTGACTTTTATTATTTCCATATATTATAATTTTTAAAGATATAGCTTGGGCACTCTCCTAAAAATTCTTCTAAACTGGAGCTTAGCACTACACTTTCCGTGGAGTATATGCCTAGAAAATGTTGACAGGACAATAGTCTAGGCACCTCTGACCTTGTGAGTCATTCATTGATGGGTTATTGTTGGTTATTGTTGAAACGTCTTATTATTCCAGAACAGAGAGCCTGACAGTTCATGTGCATGAAGACAGATCTCATGAAATCAAAGGTCCTCAGGTGGCTGCTAGACTCTTGTGTTTATCAGAGGTATGGTGTAAAGCATATATACTGAATCCCAATTCTTTAAAGCAAGGATTTACAGTTCTTCCAATACTGGATTTACTGGAATACTCCATATGGGCCATGCTGTGAATATATATCTGTGTTTCATCGTAATCACAAGCATCATCCTGTTCCCTCCCCCTGGGTTTCCTTCTCCAACTTCAGATCCTGCTGAAGCCACAAGACATCAGATGACCTATCTGCTGCTTAATTATTCACTCAACAAGCATCCTCTGACCTATTATGTGAGATTTGTGCTGGGCTAACATTTTGAATGTATGAAAAACTTGTTATCTAGTAGGAAACACAAAGGAAGTTAAAGCTGCCTTTTGAATAGGATGAAGTTTGAATAAAACTTCAAATACTAGAGAATGAATTAAGAGAAAGAAGAAATTTTCTGGTCAGGGAAGAAGTCAAGATGCTTTCATCAAGAGGAGCAAAGCATGCAAAAGCATAAAAAATGCTGCAGAAGCAAGGCACTTGATTCAGGGCAGGACAGAGAGGGGCATGGGAAAGTCTAAGTAGGGAGATGGATGTGGGAGCTGGAGAGGGGACCACACCAGCTAGTGAAAGGGAGGTGAACTGGACCATGCTTTCCCAGAGTGGGCATATTATCAGTACTTGAGATGGTTTCAGATGGTACATGGATGAATATTTTCAATATTAACGATTAAGCATTTAGTCAAATGTGTATTAGAAAAATATAGACCAACTTATGATCTTATGATAATTGAGAGAAAAACAGTGCATAAAATAGTATAAGAGCATATTAGTCAGAGTCCAATAAGGAAGACAGATATTAACCTAGGCATTTCAAACTGGGGAATTTAATATATGAGATTGGTTACCAAGAGTGGAAACAGATGGAAGAGCAGAGGAAAAAGGGATTCGAAGCTGCTAATGCCGGGGCTGGAACCCAGATGTCTACAACTGCTTCTACAGTGTCAGAAGTTGCTGGTGCCTTCAGTTCTGTAGTCAATAAAGTGGCGCCACCTCTACCAGGGTTTGAACCATAGAAAAGCTGCTTCCTCTGTTCAGGCTGCTGGGATCTAGACCCACTGCATGGCTGCAGCCACGACAGCAACCATTAGAATTTCCAGCAAAGCTGCAGAAGGAAAATGGTCTCTTACTTCTGACTTCTAATTCCCACAGAGCAGGTGATTGGCATATTCTAGTCCTAACAGAGACACAGCTAGCAAAGAAATCTGGAAAACATAGTGTGTAGACACCATGCTCCCCAAATACAGAACAGAGTGATGAAGTGAGGGTAAGGAGCTGAGACATGCAGGCAAACAACTGGCACAAGGACATACAAAGATACAACAAACCTAAAATCGCTGATATGCTAGTGACAAAATTTTGGATTTGCTGTGCTAGGTAATGAAAAGTCAGCAAAAGTTCTTAAGCAGAAGAGTGAAATGGTCAGATCTGTGATTTTTGAAGATTACTTCCAAGGCAGCAGGAAATATGGGATGGAGGGGAGATCTGGAGGTAGAGAAATGGATTAGGAAACTCTTACAAAAGTTCTGGCAAGAGAGGATGAGGACCTGAATTTGGGAGTAGGCAGGAGGGCATGAATTGGAGAGATATTCTATAATTGTAACAGAGAGCATTTGGGTGTCCATTGTAGGTGGGCATGAGGGAAGGGGAGAAGCTGAAGATGCCCCTGGAAGCCCAGCTTGGGTGACCATGAGGATGTTAATGGCACCCACTGAGAAGAGCAATGGAGGGAGAAAGTCATCCCTGCCCCTCCTCTTGCCCCCTTCTCCTAGCTGGAAGCATTTTTCTTCACTCTGAACTGTCCTGCTCTAGATCACTGGGCCTCTTATTTTTTAGACCACTGTATCTTACAACCTCACCTAGGCTATGCCTTCCTTTCCTTTGGACGGTAAGGTGCTCAGTGGCAGGGTACAGAGATTCATTTTGTCTCCCCTACTGGTTTTTCCTGGTCCCTGGCACAGACAAGCTCAATACCTTTTTGTTGAATGAAGCAATGGCTGTAATATTGGGGCGATGGCTACTTGTGCATTTGCATGCTATGCCTCCCCCTCCTCTCCAGTAGATCAGCTGTCCATTGCCAGGTGTCCCTGGTGTCCTTAAAATCCTGAGGACAAACCCCAAAATCTATGTTGATAGCTCAACAGAAATAGCTAAAGTCAGATGAAAGTTGTTTAGCAGAATTCATTCAGGCTGCCGGTCCCTGTGCCAGGCTCCCTTACGTGATGGGATTCCCTGGTTTCTGAAGCTCAGGACAAAATACACATAGTACGGGCTCAGTAAAAATTTATTAAGCTAAAGTGAATCAGTCTCTGCTTAAAAATGTAGTCTATTCTCATTTAAACAATCGCTTTAAGGATCTGTGCCTGGAGTAACCAAGAACTTTGAACGTATTTGGGTTCACGAAGAAATAGCCTTCACACTGATATTCTCTTTGCAGTGTTGATTAATATAGCAGAGGTTGGGGGCAGAAAACCAAAACATCTATCATGTTTTTTCATTTGTTTGTTTTTTAGAGACAGGGTCTCGCTCTGTTGCCCAGTCTGGCTGGTAGCAGTTTTGATTACAGATAAATTACCTGGATTACGGATCATCTGTGATTTGAAAGGCTACCGTGTAGCCATTACTGAGAATGAATGAGTTCTGTTGGTAATGACTTGGAAATATTTTCCAAAAAATGTACTGTTAAGGTAACAAAAGGTAGTTACAGAAAAATATATAAAATGATTTTATTTCAATTAAAAACCCAATAACCAAAATTATATATGCCATATACCCATACACATCCCCAGAGTCTGGAAGGGCACATCCCAGACTGTGAACAGTGGTTACCTAAAGAGAGCAGTGGGAAGGGAAGGGAATGGGAGTATAAAGGTACTTTTTACTTGTTTTATTTGATTTTTTTTTGCAATATCTTCACGTACTTCTTATATGATTAATTTTTTTAAATGAGGCAGTCTTTACTATGTGAGAAATATTCAGTCCACTCTCTTCCTCTTCCTGAGAAGTATATGTGCTGGCTCCCACCTGTGGAGATGAGAAAAGCCGCTGCCCGGTCTCCTTACAGACCTGGACTATGGTCGCTGTCTCACTAGGACTCAAAGCCACAGTGCTGTAGAGTTACCGCATTCCTCCAGCAGATCCTTGGGTGTTACAGCCACACACACAGCTAACACTTGCTGAATGCTCACTGCTATTAGGCACACTATATGAACTTTCCCATTTACAGTACATTATAATCCATTTTAGAGATGAGCATTCTGGGACACAGAGAAGTAAGGGAACTTAGTCAAGGTCTTTCAGGCCAGAAACAGAGGGGCCAGGATTCAAACCCACAGAGTCCAGCTCCAGAGCCTGGGCCCATCCCCCACCAGTCACACTGATGCAAGATGAGAAGTCAGAATCAATTCAATTTCCCAGGTGGATTATGATCCATGGGGGAGCCACACTCACCAAACTCATAGGAAACTTGTATGAAGACCAGGGCAGATGGATCCATTCATGTCAAAGCTGCTCCGATCTTCTCTTTATTAGTACTGGACTTAGGAGTGATCCCACTTAGAAGAAACCACTGTAAATCCTTCATCAGGATGCTTCCCATAAATGTGCCAAACATTTGGGACTGCCTCACATAAATGGTACCTTGCCAAATGCTCTGTATAGTTTTTGATCTGCCAAGGTCTTAGAGTGGAAGGTTTCATAACTGAGCTTTCCTGCAGCATGGCCAACAGGCACAGAGGTACTGCAGGCTGCATCTGGTCTGAGGTTGAAGGGAATATCTTGAGGTTCCCTGAATTATTGTCTCTCCCTTTGTACTTCAAACTCTGGTTGAACTGTTAAATTTAAAATATTAGAAAAGAAGTAAAGTTTTCACAAAGCACAAAAAGCAAATTTTCTACTGCTTATTTTCAGTCTATTGATCCATTACTAGGAGGATTTCAACTTTTAGGAAATACTAATCATAATATTAAGTCAAGGGTACAATGATAAAATTGGACATGGAGGTTTTAGGTTTGTAATGACATTTCTTTTTCTATTTTCATCTGTTTATTATTTGTATAAGTTTCTCGAGGGCAGGGACTGTTTTTATTTGTGTCTCTGGAGCTTAGCAAAGTTGCTGAGATTAGAAGCCCCTCAGAACATCCTTATTGAATGCCTGAGTGCATGGATAAGAATAAAACAAATGTCTCCAGTTTCATCTACAAGTGCTTCTTGGCAAGATGTTTGATTACACACAGAAAAAAGTGCCTTGCACAGAGTGAAGGTGAGAGAATAATTAGCGGTCTATGAGATAGAGCCAGGACTCTATTCAGCAGTATTCTTATAAGCATCTCATAGAAACTGTAAAGCCCACTGCCCTAGATGGGAAGCGGCCCAGCGAAATTGCCTGGGAAGTACAAGATTGCATGATGCAGGCAGATCTCACCAAATGCACATTGTCCATTGAGAAAGGAGTAAGACAGATCACCCTATCTGCTGAGAGGTGTGTGTATGTGGGACGTGTTAAATCACAGGTTCAACTTTGACCCCAAATTCCTCTTTGACCAACACTTTTGACAATTAGGTTAAATTTCAACTAACATTAGTTAACTAAACTGCTCCCTTATAATTTACAGGACTGGAGGCTGTCAGCCTTTTTTGGATGTCTTTGCTGAAAGTAGCTCTGATGGGAATAGTTTTCCAAAGTCAGAGCAAAGTGAAGCCCTAGTGTTTTGGGAAAGGGCAGGATTAGCCATGATAAGAGGGATTCAAACCTTTATTTACAGAGATATGTGGGCCAAATGGGACCATCTGGGGGTTTCAAACCATTCACTTGACTCCTTTTCCAAATAAGCCAAAGTGGACCAACTCCTGACCCTGGTTTTTGTTTTTGATTAATATCAGTTGGAAGACTGATTCAAAGAGACTTCAAATTCCCGAAGACTATAATAAAAACATGAACCCTTATCCTGCGTAGCACGGCTCACCAAGATTTACTCACTTCCAACTACCTATTTGGCAGACACAGTGTATACACTGAGTTCCAGTTTACCAGAAAGAAAACTGAGACTCAGAGAGGGGAAAGTGTCTTGCCTGAGGCCACACAGCCAGGAAACAGCAGAGAAGGCAGGTCTTGAGAGTAATCTCGAACTGTCTCCACTACATTGGAGATGCCTCTCTTTCATATCTTTATCCAAAATGCAGGGCAACTACTGACCCAGGAATGTTTCTGCACATACCTATTAATGCAGCAGACACTTTGGTTGCTTCCTAACATCCAACCCTACCCATCTTCCTTACTAACAAATCCGAATCTTTTTCATATCCCAGCGGTGTATGAGGGCTCTAATTTTTCCATGTTTGCCAACTGTTGTTATAATTCCATCATTAGTATAGCCATTCTAGTGAGTGTAAAGTGGTATTGCATTGTAGTTTTGATTTATATTTTTCCTTTTATTGGCCAATTATATATCTCCTTTGAGGAAAAGTCTATTGAAATTTTTTTGCCCATTTTAAAGTTAGGTTGCCTTTTAGTTGTTGAGTTGCAAGAGATTGTTATATATTCTAGACACAAGTTCCTTATCAGATGTATAATTTGCAAATATTCCCTCTCATTTTGTGAGTTGTAATGGTGTCCTTTGAAGCAAAAAAAAAAAAAGCTTTTAATTGGGTTTAAATTTAATTCATTTTTCTTTTATTACTTGTGCTTTTGGTGTTGTATCTAGAAACCACTGCCTAAATCTATAGACCATAAGCTTTTAAAGTGTTCATTGATAACAGTCAGGTTGAAATCTGTCATCTGGCTATTTGTTTACTATTTGTCCCATTTAATGTATTCTTTATTTCTTTTCTCTGTCTTCTTTTCGTTTATTATATATAAAATCTCTATTATTTTTGTGATTCCTTTAGGGTTTAGAGTACACATCTTAGCTTATCACATGCTATCTTTAAGTGGTATTATGTCATTTCAGGTATAGTAGAACTTTACAGTAGTTTTTAAAATTAATTAATTAATTAATTAATTGAGACCAAGTCTCACTCTTGTTGCCCAGGCTGGAGTGCAACAGCACAATCTCAGCTCACTGCAGCCTCCACCTCCTGGGTACAAGTGATTCTCTTGCCTCAGTCCCTGAGTAGCTGGAATTACAGGCATCCCCCACCATGCCCACTAATTTTTGTATTTTCAGTGGAGACAGGGCTTCCATCTTGGCCAGGCTGGTTTTGAACTCCTGACCTCAGGTGATCCACCTGCCTTGGCCTCCCAAAGTGTTGGGATTACAGGAGTGAGCCACTGTGCCCGGCCCTTACAGTAGCAGACTTTAATTTCTTCCCTCTAGACCTTTGTGCTGCTGTTATCATGCATCTTACCTTTATACATGTTATAAACTCCAGACTACATTGTTATTACTTAGGTTTAAATGGTTGATTATCTTTTAAAGAGATTTAAATAATAATTAAAATTTCATCACATAGTTACTATTTCCTTTGTTATTCATTCTTTTGTGTGGATCCAGACTTCCATTTGGTATCATTTCCTTTCTTCCTGTAAGACTTTAATATTTCTTGTAGTGTGGCCCTGGTGGTTTTAAATTTTTTCAGCTTGTTTGTCCGAAACAGTCTTTATTTTGCCTTCATTTCTGAAAGTTATTTCTACTGATATAGAATTCTAGGTTGACAGAGTTTTTTTTTCATTCACTGCTTTAAAGATGTTGCTTCACTCTGTACTTGTGTTGTTTTCTATGAGAAGTCTGCTATAATTTTTATCTTTATTCTTCTAGGTAACATGCCTTTTCTTTTGGTTGCGTTAAATATTTTTCTCTTTATCATTAATTTTGAACAATATGATTATGATGAACTGTGGCATAGTTTTTTCATGTTTCTTGTGCTTGGGGTTTGTTGAGCTTCTTGAATCTACATGTTAACAGTTTTTGTTATTATTTCTTCAAATATTTTCCCCATACCTCCTTCTCTCTCCTCTCCTTTGAGGGCTCCAATCAGACTTCTATTAAGCTACTGGAAGTCTTATAGCTCACTGCCTCACAGCTTAGTAGAGAAGGCAGAAAAGCAAGTTGGCTCTTCCAAGTGCAAGGTATCATATGCTGAACAAGAGAAATGTCCAAGGGGCTATAGGCACAGAAATAAAGGGCACATGACTTGCCTGAAGGAAAGGTGGTAGGATAAGTCAGAGGAAACTTCACAGAGGCAGCTCTATTTGTTTTTAAAATTCAATTTGTTTCTGTGTTTTGGTGTAGTATTTATTGCTGTGTTCTCAAGTTCACCAATCTTTTCTTTTATAATATCTAATTTTTTTTTTTTTCTTGAGACAGGTCTTGCTCTGTTGCCCAGACTGGAGTGCAGTGGTGCAATCGTAGCTCACTGCAGCCTTGAATTCCTGGGCTCCAGGGATCCTCCTACCTCAGCCTCTTGTGTAGCTGAGACTACAAGAGTGTGCCACCACACCTGGTTAATTTTTAAATTTTTTGTAGAGATGGGGTCTTGTGATGTTGCCCAGGCTGGTTTTGAATTCCTGGCCTCAAGCAATTCTCCTGCCTTGGCCTCCCAAAGTGCTGGAATTACAGGCATGAGCTACCATGCTTGGCTGCTAATATTCTTTTAATCCCATCCAGTCTGTTTTTCATCTGAGACATTAGACATTGTAGTTTTCATCTCTAAACATTCAATGTGCTTTTGTCTGTTTTGTTTTTAGATCTTTTCTATCTTCACTTAACATGGTAAACATACAGAATACAAGAATAATAACTGATTCAATATCTTTTTTTCTAATTTTAGCATCTTTATAAATTCTGAGAAGGTACAATTGATTGAATTTTCTACTTTTTATGGCTATTTTTTCTTGTTTCTTTGCACGCTTGGTAATTTTTTATTGGATGCCATATGTTGTAAATTTTACCGTATTGAATGGATACGGTGATAGATTTGTATTCCCATAAATATTCTGGATTTTTTACTCTGATACACAGTTTAGTTACTTCGAAGTACTTTAATCTTTTTAAGTCTTGCTTTTAAGATTTGATAAGCAGGACTGAAACATTGGTCTGGCTAGGGCTAGTACTAAGACAAGACCTTTCAGCACAATGCATTCAATGAGCATAAATCATGAGGTTTTTCATTTGTGCAGGTAGAAACAGGCACTATCCCTGGCCCTATGTGAGTACCAGATACTATTACCCTGTAATCCTTTTGGTTGGTTCTTTCCTTAGCCTTGGATAATTTCTTTGCTGATCAGTTGTCTGGGGACTACTTGAAGATCTGCAGATCTCTGGAGTTCTTACCTGTGCAGCTGTCTCCTCTCCAGTACTCTTTTATGCAAATTCTTGCTGACTTGTTCTTCCTGAACTCTCAGCTCTATCTCCTCAACTCAAGGCATTCACCACAGTCTTCCTGGATTTTGCCCAACTGTGCCATAGCCTAGAAACTCTCTCAAAGCAGTAAGTTGGGGAAATTGTAAGATTCTCATAATTTATTTCCAGTTTCTTAGAGATCAGTTTCCTTCATTGTATGATGTTGTCTAGTGTCTTGGAAACTATTTTTGTTTGTTTTTTGGTTGTGTCATACAGAATGATTAGCCAGAAACAGGAGTTAACTTTTTTTTGATAATCATATTATCTTCAAGTAATGATAATCTTAGCTCTTTCCTTCCAATCCTTCATTTCGTTTTCTTGCATTTTAGTCTTGGCTAAGACTGCCAGAACTGTGATAACAATAATGGTAATAGTGAATTATCTCGTTTTACTCTAAATTTTAAAGTTTCCTTGCATTTTAAACTAGGGTGGTTGGTGTTGGTTTTAGTCAGTCAATTTCACTTGCTTCCTTATGTTTCATTTGAATCCAAGGGATCTCCTTAGTGCAAATGTATGCCAAACATTATACTTTAGGTACTGGGTTAGAAAGAGGCAGGTGATAGAATCTTTGAGGGAGGGGAGATCAGAGTTTAATAGGGAAGGCAGAAAATCAAGTTAGCTTTTTCAAATGCAGTGTGTTAGATGCTAAACAAGAGATATGTCTAGGCTATTATGGGCACAGAGAGAAAGGGCATATGACTTGCCTGAAAGAAAGAGGGTGGGAGAAGTCAGGGAGGACATCACAGAAATGGTGATACTTAGGCCTGATATTGAAGGATGAACAGGAGTTCAATAGTCTGACCAAAGGGGAATGGTACCATGGCAGAAGGAAAAGCAGATACCAAGCAGAGAGGTGTGAAAGCAAATAGTCAATGTGACTAGAGAAGTGAGTGCTTGAGGAAATAATGGGAATAAAGTCAGGTTTTGATGGTTTTTGGATAATTTTTAACTTTTATTCTGGAGGGTACCGCCTTTCTGAGTTGATCTGTGAATCATCTCTATTTAAATATAGGGCATATAACTCTGGAACATATGTTGCTTATTCTCATTGCTTTATGGCTTTTTGTGTCAGCCAAATGAAGTGATAAAAGAAGTCTAGCAGAATAAAAAGACCTGGGCAGGGTGCAGTTAAGAGGGGCATTTTAGCAATCCTGCTTTATAGCCTGGTGTATTCAGGTTTTATAATTCATAAACCCATAACATTTTCAAAAGAATTTTGGTTACAAAAAATGTTAAAATATGAAAATAATTATTACTATAGATGATCACATCATAACATAAATAACAAAAAAGGCAAGAAAGGCATAATCTCAGCCCAGTTGGCAACCTGATTCTGATTTGCTCTGTAACCCAGTCATGATGTAATAGTTGGGTTTTCAGTTTGGCAATGAGAAGAGAGAACAGCAGGCTGATGACAAAAATTAATATCTTTGGCAAGTAAGTCTTCTTATGTGTGCCTTATGGTCAAACCAGGTCCTCCCTACTTCTCTACTCCCATGTAGATGGCCTTCCACTCTAGGCTGGGAAGAATGGTGAACAGAGGTCAGGAGCCTGGTGCCAGCATGTATGTCCCAGTGGGGTGGCTCACAGCTTTACTGGCCCTGAGCCTACTTTTTCTGTCAAAAAACTTGGCCCTGTGATCACTGACTATCTGGGCATGAGTCATATATATTAATCTTATTTAGATTGGGAAGCAGTAGTCTAATCAAAGGCTCCTTTGATTAGACCTGGATAGTATGAAGTCAACACTTGATCCCAGAGGCCTCCAGTGACCCTAGATAATGGGAAGAGCTGTACCATGGCTCCCCTCTGGGTGAAAGGTCTCGTCAGTCTTGACAAAGCTGACTAAGGACCTTTGAACCTATGGCTACACAGATTGCCTCACCCCTTCCCAGAAAATGTGAACTCTCCTAGCTCAGTTTTTCATCTGTGTGTCCATGGATGGAATGAGAAATTAGCACCACAGCCATTAGCAAATCATTTCTATAAGAAATATTGTACCTCTCTAGAAAGGTCATTTATTCTAGAATCTGAAGGAGAAGAGTAGAGCTCAGGTCACTTCCTTAGGATGATCCGTTTGTCTTTCTTAATAGCTTCTGATTAATGCAACTCTTTTGAGATATTCTGCTTTTTTATTGCGCTGGATGTCCTTGATCACTCAGCATGCCCAGGAGGCTTAGCTACCATTATCTTGGTGAAGGTGGGGGAGATTTGTGTCCTGTTTGTATCTGCCAAGTTAGTGACCAGCTCTTCATCCCTGTAAAAGGTAGCAGGAGATACTGATTCAATGTATGTCAGGAGACCACCCACAGGCTGGGATTCTAAACCTGCTGTCTAAAGTGAGTTCTGTCCTCTCCCTAGCCAGCTTGCCCACAGCATCCAGGATCCAGATCATCCATGAATGTCAAAGTTGACAGATCTTTGAGGACATTTATTCTAAGAAATTATAACTAGGAGTCTTTAGGAACCTAGAGAGCCCAGAAACACCTGAATTAAGTGCAAAATTTCAGATTACATTTTTCTGATAAGGCTTTCAATAGATTCGCAAACTTAAGCTTCCCCAAAGTTCAAGAATCCTTGACTTAGCTGGGTGTGGTGGCTCATGCCTATAATCCCAGCTCTTTGGGAGGCTGAGGCGGGTGGATCACCTGAGGTTAGGAGTTCAAGATCAGCCTCACCAATATGGTGAAACCCTGTCTTTAAATTAAAAAAAAAAAAAAAAGAATCCTTGACTTAATGCAATCCCTTGTTAACTAATGAGCAAATAGAGAAGTAAAGTGATCTGCACAAGTCATATAGCTAGGAAGGAGTGGAGCTGTAAGAGAGGTTGGGGTCTGCTACATTCCACTCTCTACTCCCATTTGGAATCTAGAGCAGAATTCCCCAAAGTGGTCCACTCAGCTCTTGTATCAAGTTAAACATTCAGATGTCTGGGTCCATCACACAACTACTGAGTCAGAGTGTCTCAGGACAGGGCCTAGGTGTTTAGCAAGCTCCCCTAGTGTTTTGGGGACACACTAAAGTTTAGCAATCCAGGACCCTTCCCCAAATTAAAAAACACACGTAAAAGATAAAATAATGAGATGGCTGTAACCAGCTGCAACTTTTAGCTACTTTTCTGGTACTTTTCTTCACATTTCTAAATGACATGTTTTTATAAGCTTTCTTTCCTCCTCTTCTCCATTTTCCTCCCCATTTTCCTTTTAGCTTGAGATATTATCACCTGATTTATTGCCATGGACATTAAGGATCATGAGACTGATTTGGTGGTTTTCAGGTGCCCACCTTGGCACACTCCTATTATCTCTATTTTCAGGGAATGCTCCAGAAGCACAACTGACTTGCCCTACTTCACCAAGTAGATTCAATCTCTGCTTATCTGGGAAAGCACTGGAGAGCTGATCTATGACCCATGTTCCTAGCTGCCTTCCACAGCTTCCCTGAGCCCACAACAAACTTAGTAATCATTCATAAACCTCAATAGAAACATGCAAGTAAGGGAGGGGATCTTTGCATTCTCCTTATTTGCAAGGTCCACCTGCAACCTCTCTGCTATCCTTCTCCTAGGCTCCAGTGTTTTCATTCCCCTGCCTGTACACTTTTCACTGTATATCATCTTCCCAATCCATCAGTGTTGATAAAATACTCCATAATTTTTATTGGTTGTTCTTTCATTTGTGTTCACTTGAAAAAAAAGTTCATTCCTCTGCTAAGGACTCGGTCCTGTGATATTCTTTGTTTTCCCCCACTTAGGATGGGACGGTTCACATTCACACCACAAACACCTGCAATCCTAGCTACAGGAGAGCTCCCTGGCCCTTGCAGGCCCTCAGTGTAGTATAGAGAGCTGCCTAGTGTCCCAGAGAAGGAATTTGTACTGGGTCACATCCTCCTCCTGGGACCCAGAGACTGCATGGCACCATTCTGAGAGTGGAGCCAACACAAGACTACATCCTGCCCTGGGGTACATATCCACTCAGAGGGCTGCAGCATTACAACCTTGGCTGGACCCAGCAATACGCTGTGTCCCTAGCACCCAAGCCCATGCAGTGGGCTACATCCCAGGGAACAGAGAGTTCAGCACCTCAGGGAGGCTGCTCCTAGGACATAGGGAGCCAAAACATATGCTGCACAGAGTTTGAGAGCCACCTACTTGGGACCACGGCCACTGACAGTGAACCCACTCCCTCCAGGGGAGAGCCTGCTGTGTACCTGTATGAGCCATCTGGGGACCCAAAACCCAGCCTGACTAAGCCGCCAGTGCCATCACAGGTGCTCATGCATGCTGCATAGGGGCCTGAGGACTGACTGGTCTGCCCAGACCACCACTGCCACTGCACATACCTGCACATGTTGCCTAGGGGCCAAAAGACTTGCCTTCCTGGACCACCACTGCCATTGCAGACACCTGCATATGCTGTCCAGGAGGCTGAGGATTGGCCTTCCTGGACTTCTACCACCACTGCTAACACTCTCACATACTACCCGAGGGCTCAAAGATTGGCTTGCCTGGCCTGTTGCCACAATCATGCCATCACCACTTTGGGCAATCATGTGTGCTAGCCAGAGTCCCAAGAACTAGCCCATCCTAACTGTTGCTGTCATTTCCATTGCCTGACTTGCTTCCTGGGGGCCCAAGGACTGGCCTACCCATCTCACTGCTATTGCCACCGGTGTGCCCTGCCCAGGGATCCAAGGACCAGACTGATCAGGGCCTGCCAGCATGACAGATGGTGCTCAGCCACTCCACTCAGGGGCCTAAGAACTGGTCTGCCTGGCACCCCAGTTCCCAGGAAAGGCTCACCACAGCCTCTACAAACAACAGTAGCTTAAGCCACTGAGAAACTCTCCGACACCACTGACACTGATTACATTCAAATAAATCATGGAAAGTACACTATGGTGCCTACCCAGAACCATAGCAAAAGTACCCTACCTAACCAACACTATGAATAAATCTATAGGAAAAAGACTTTTCCTATGAAGGCTATTCCACAAAATTGGAAGAACCAACTGTTACACCAGATGCACAGATTTCAACATAAGGACAGAAGAAACGTGAATAAGCAAGGAAACATGACATATGAAACATGCACACACACACACACACACACACACACACACACACACACACTACTTCTTCAGTAACAGGCCCCAAAGAAAAGGAAATATATGAAATGCCTGAAAAGGAATTAAAAATAAGGATCTTAAGGATACTTAGTGAGATACAAGAGAACACAGATAAACAATACAAAGGAATAAGGAAACTATTATATTATTTAAATGGGAAATTTTTTAAAGAGCTAGAAATCATAAAAAAGAAACAAACAGGAATCCTGGAATCCTGAAACTGAAGAATTGAATGAATACAAAAATATATAATATAGTTTCAACAACTGACCAGATCAAGAAGAAAAATAAATTTCTGAACTTGAAGACAGGTCTGAAATAACCCAGTCAGACAAAAAAAAAATGACTTAAAAAGAGTAAAGGACCCAACATAACATATAACACACCATCAATAGGACAAACATTCAAATTTGGAAGTTCCAGAAGGAGAACATATAGGGAAAAGCATAGGAAATCTGTTTAATGAAATAATAGCTGAAAACTTCCCAAGTCATGGAAGAGGTATAAACATTCAGATAAATAAAGCTCAAAGGTACTCAAATAGATTCAACCCAAAAAGATATTTTCTGAGGCACATTACAATCAAACTGTCAAAAGTCACAAACATAGAAATAATTCTAAAACAGCAAGGGAAAAATGTCAAGTCACCTACAAGGACATTTCTATTAGACTAACAGCATACTTTTTTATCAGAAACATTGTAAGTCAGGAGAGAAGGGGATGACATATTCAAAGTACAGGGAAGAAAAAAAGTGGCAGCCAAGAATACTCTACATAACAAAGTTATCCTTCAGAAATAGAAGAGAAAAAAGTTTTTTTCCAGACAAACAATACCTAAAGGAATTCATCACCACTAGACTGGTCCTACAAGAAATATTAAGGGACTCCTACATTTGGAAGTGAAAGAAAAATGTCTACCACCATGAAAACACACAAAAGTACAAAACTCACTTATAGAGCAGATACACAAATGAGAAAAATAAAGGAATCAAACACCGCTACAGAAAATCACCAAATTGTAGAAGTAAATAATAAGGGAGAAAGAAAAGAAGAAAGAATATACAAAACAATTAGAAACCAATGACAAAATGACAGGAGTAATTTATCACTTATCAATAATAATGTAAATTGTTTAAATTCCTCAGTTGAAACAAAAAGACTGGTTGAATGAATAAAAAAAAGACCAAACTTCATGCTGCCTACAAGAACTCACTCCACCTGTAAGACACACATAGACTGGAAGTGAAGAGATGAAAAAAGGTATTCCATGCAAACAGAAACCAAAATTGTCCAGAAGTAGCTATATTTATATCAGATAAAGTAGCTTTTAAGTAAAATTAAAAAGACAAAGATCATTATGTAATAGTAAAGGGATCAGTTGAATAAGAGGATATAACAATTGCAAATATATATGCACCCAACATTGGAGCACCCGGATATATAAAGCCAATATAATTAGAGCTGAAGAGAGAGATAGACCCCAATACAATAACAGTTAGGGACTTTAATACCCCACTTTCAGCATTGGACATATCACTTGGACATAAAACCAACAAAGAAATATCAAACTTAAATTGCACAACAGACCAAATGGACCTAATGGACATTTACAGAATATTTTACACAGCTGAAGAACAGACATTCTTCTCACGAGGATATGGAACATTTTCTAGAATATACCATATATTAGACCACAAAACAAATCTCAACAAATAAAGAAGCAAAATCATATCAAATATTATCTCAGACCAAAATGATATTAAACTAGAAATCAACAAAAGAAACTCTGAATACTGTACAAATGCATGGAAACTAAATAATGTGCTCCTAAATTATTATTGGTCAATGAAAATATTAAGAAGAAAGTCAAAAGATTCTTTGAAATAAATTAAAATGGAAGCACAACATGCGAAAACCTATGGGATACAGGAAAAGCAATACCATGAGGGGAAGTTTATAGCAATAAACAGCTACATCAAAAAAGAAGAAAGACTCTAAATAAATTGCTTAATAATCTACATCAAGGAACTAGAAAAGCAAAAACAGATCAAGCCCAAAATTAGTAGAAGGGAAAATAAAAATAATAACAAATAATAAAAAAATGAAAAATCAGAGAAGAACAAAATGAAATAGAGACTAAAACAACAATCAAAAAAAGATCAATGAAATGAAAAGTTGGTTTTTGAAAAGATAAACAATGTTGACAAGTTATTAGAGTAACCAAGAAAGAGAGAAAAGCCAAATAAATAAAGCCAGAAACAAAAAGAAGACATTACGACTGATAACACAGAAATTAAAAGAATCATTAGAGACTTTTATAAGCTATATGCCAACAAATGCCAACCTAGAGGAAATGGACAAATTTTTGGACACATATAACCTACCAAGATTGAACCAGGAAGAAACAGAAAACCTGAATAGACCAATAATGAATTACACTGAATAAGCACTTAAAAAAAAAAATCTCCCAAAAGAAAAGCCCAGGGCTAGGTGGCTTTACTACTAAATTCTACCAACATTTTAAAGAACAATAATTATTTTCAAATTCTTCAAAAAAATTGAGGAGTAGTGAATTCTTCCTAACTCATTCTATGAGGCCAGCATTACCTTGTCACCAAAACCAAACAAGAACACTACAAACAAAAAAAACAAACAAAAACTACAGGCCAAGTTTGCTAATGAAAAATTAATATAACTGATGCAAAAATCCTCAACAAAATATTAGTGAACTAAATCCAAGAACACCTTAAAAAGATAATGTGCCATGACCAAGTGGAATTTATCTCAGGAATGCAAGAATGGTTCAACATACAGAATCAATAAATGTGATACATCTCATCAACAGAATGAAGGACAAAAACCACATGATCATGTCAATAGTTGGAGAAAAAGCATTTGATAAAATGTAATCTTTCTTCATGATAAAAACTGTCAACAAATTAGGTATAGAAGGAACACACTTCAACACAATAAAGACCATATATAAGAAACCCACTGGTAACATCATACTGAATGGGGGTTGCCCACTTTCACCACTGTTATTCAACATAGTACTGAAAGTCATAGACAGAGCGATTAGGCAAGAGAGGAAATAAAAGTCATCCAAATTGGAAAAGAAGTCGATTTGTCCCTCTTTGCAGATGATATAATAGTATATATAGAAAAACCTAACGATTTTACAAAGAACTCTTTGAACTGATAAATAAATTCAGCAATGTTGCAGGATACAAATCAACGTACAAAAATCAGAATAATATTTCTATACACCAATAACAAGTTGGCTGAAAAAGAAATCAAGAAAGCAATCCCATTTGCAATTTCTTTAAAAAAAAAAAACTCCCATAGGTATAAATTTAACCAAGAAGGTGAAAGATCTCTATGATGAAAACTGAAAACTGATGAAAGAAATTGAAGAGAACAGACAAAAATGGAATGACATTCCATGCTCATGCATTAGAATAATTAATATTGTTAAAATGACCATACTGCCCAAAGCAATCTACAGATTTAATGCAATCCCTATCAAAATACCAGTGGTATTCTTCACGTAAATAGTAAAACAATCCTAAAGTTCCTACGGAACTACAAAAGACACTGAATAGCCAAAGCAATTCTTAGCAAAATAAAAAAGCTGGAAGCATTACAATATCTGACTTCAAAATATACTACAGACCTATAGGTCTAGGCAAGATTTTATAGCTAAGACCTCAAAAGCATGGACAACTAAAACAAAAATAGACAAATGGGACTATATCAAACTGAAAGTTTCCATACAGCAAAGGAAACAAACAACAAAGCAAAGAGACAACCTGGAGAATGGGAGAAAATATTTGCAAACTACTCCTCTGAAATATACAAGGAACCCAAACAACTTAACAGCCAAAACCCAAATAATCGGATTTTAAAATGGGCAAATGATCTAAATAAGCATTTCTCAAAAGAAAACCACATCAACAAATATATGAAACAATGCTCAATATCACTAATTATCAGGGAGATGCAAATAAAAGACACAAGGAGCTATCATCTCAGTCCAGGAAGAACGGCTATCAGCAAAAAGACAAACAAAAACAAAAAAAATCACAGATGAAGATGTGAAGAAAAGGGAACTCTTATACCCCATTAGTGGGAACGTAAACTAACATAGCCATTATGGAGGACACTGTGGAGGTTCCTCAAAAAACTAAAGATGGAACTACCATACTATCCACCAATAATACTCAGTATTTACCCGAAGGGAAGGAAACCAGTATATCACTTTCATGTTCATTGCCGCATTATTCACAACAGCCAAAAAATGGAATCATTCAAAGTGTCTATTGACATATGAATGGATAAAGTATGCTGTATGTACACTGTGGAATACTAGTCGGCCATAAAAATGAAATCCTGTCATTTGCAGCCACATGGATGATCCTGGAGGACATTATGTTAAGGGAAATAAGTCAGGCACAGAAAGATAAACATCACATGTCCTCACTTATATCTAGGAGCTGAAAAAATTGAGCTTATAAAAGTAAAAAGTAGAATTGTGGTTATTAGGTGCTGAGTAGAGTAGTAGAGAGAGGAGGATAGGGAGAGGCTGGTTGTGCCTACAAAGTTATAGCTCCATGGGAGGAATAAGTTCTAGCATTTTGTAGCACTGTAGAGCGAATATGATTAATAATAATTTAGTATATATTTTCAAAAAGCTAGAAGAGAAAATTCTGAATGCTTACAACATAAATAAATGATACATGTTTGAGGTGATGGATATGCTAATTACTCTGATTTTATCCTTACATTGCATATACTTGTATTGAAGTGTTTTGTATCCTATAAATATGTACAACGATTACACGTCAAGTAGAAATCAAAGAAAAAAAGAAAAAGAAAAGAAAAAAGAAAAGAAAAAGAAAAAAGAACATTTGTGACTCATGGGAGAAGGTAAAAAGACCAACATTAATAGGCGTTTGGAGGAAGTTAATGGCAGCTCTCATGGATGCCTTTGAGGGGTTCAAGACTTCAGTGGAGAAAGTAACTGCAGATGTGAAAATTAGCAGGAGAATGAGAATTAGAAGTGGAGCCTGAAGATGTAACTGAATTGCTGCAATCTCATGCTAAAACTTGAACAGATGAAGAGCTGCTTTTATGGACGAGCAAAGAGAGTGGTTTCTTGAAATGGAATCTACTCCTTGTGAAGATGCTGTGAACATTGTCAAAATGACAACGAAGGATTTAGAACAGTATGTAAGTTTAGTTGATAAATTACCAGCAGGGTTTAAGAAAACTGACTCCAATTTTGAAAGAAGTTCTACTGTGGGGAAAATACTATCAAACAACATTCCATGCTACAGAGAAATTTTTTGTGAAGGGAAGAGTCAATGGGTGCTGCTAACTTCATTGTTGTCTTATTTTAAGAAATTGCTGCAGCCACTCCAACCCGCAGCAACCACCACCTTTATCAGGTAGCAGCCATCCTCATTAAGGCAATACCCTCTACCAGCAAAAATATTATAACTTGCTGAAGGCCCAGCAGACCACTAGAATTTTTGGCAAGAGAGTATTTTTATTTACTTATCTATTTTAATTTTTATTGTGAGACAGGGTCTTGCTATGTTGCCCAGGCTAGACAGGAACTCCTGGGCTTAAGGAATCTTCCTCCCTTAGTCTCCTAAGTAGCTGGACTACAGGCACATGCCACCACACCTGGCTTTAGAAATTAAATATTTTTATTTTTTTTATTTTTCTAAAATTTTTTATTTCCATAGGTTATTGGTGAACAGGTGATGTTTTATTGCATGAGTAAGTTCTTTAATGGTGATTTGGGAGATTTTGGTGTACCCATCACCTGAGCAGTATACACTGAACCCAGTTTGTCATCTTTATCCCTTACCCACTTCCCAACCTTTCCCACTGAGTACCCAAAGTTCATGTGTCATTCTTATGCCTTTACATCCTCATAGCTTAGCTCCCACTTATGAGTGAGAAAGTATAATATTTGATCCATCTTGAGTTGATTTTCGTATAAGATGAGAGATGAGGATCCAGTTTCATTCTCCTACATGTGGCTAGTCAATTATCCTAGCACCATTTGTTGAGAAGGGTGCCCTTTCCCCACTTTATGTTTTTGTTTGCTTTGTCGAAGACCAGTTGGCTATAAGTATCTGGGTTTATTTCTGGGTTCTCTATTCTGTTCCATTGATCTATGTGCCTATTTTTATACCAGTACCATGCTTTTTTGGTGACTATGGCCTTATAATATAGTTTGAAATTAGGTAATGTGACACCTCCAGATTTGTTCTTTTTGCTCAGTGTTGCTTTGGCTATGAGGGCTCTTTTTTGGTTCCATATGAATTTTAGGATTGTTTTTTCCAGTTCTGTGAAGAATGATGGTGGCATTTTCATGGGAATTGCATTGAATTTATAGATTGCTTTTGTCTATATGGTCATTTTCACAATATTGTTTCTCTACCCATCCATGAGCATGGGATGTGTTTCCATTTGTTTGTGTCATCTATAATTTCTTTCGCAGTGTTTTGTAGTTTTCCTTGTAGAGGTCTTTCACCTCCTTGGTTAGGTATAATCCCTGAGTATTTTTTTTGTAACTATTGTAAAGGGGGTTACGTTCTTGATTTCTCAGCTTGGTTGCTGTTGGTGTATAGAAGAGCTACCTGATTTGTGTACATTAGCAATTAACGTATGTATATTGCTTTTTAGACATAATGCTATTGTACACTTAATAGATTACAGGATAGTGGCAACGTAGCTTTTATATGTACCTGGAAACAAAAAAAAAATTTTATATGACTTGCTGATTTCACTTTATTGTGGTGGTCTGGAACCAAACCTGCAGTATCTCCAGGGTATGCTTTACTAAAAAGGAGCCAGGTGACCTTGAAGATGAACCTTAATTCTATTTGTTGCATCTGTAAAATGTGGGAGAGGTCCAACCTACCCTTCTGATTCCAATATGTTACAAACATTTTAGACAATTGCTGCTTTCCAATCATCTACTTAACAGAGAAGCCAAGGGAAAAGGAAAAAGTGATAAAGTCACTGCTACTTGGAGATCAAGGAAAACAAATTAAATATAACATCACTAACGTGGGTACATAACTGGTAGTTAACCAAGAGGTAGCAGGGACATAGTAAGGAAAGATAATTTTCATAGAAAAAATTCCAATGCTGATAATTTTCTGGGAAAACATTTATTGTTTCTCTCTCCTTCCCATCCTCCTTCACCTCCTTTTTCTTCTTTTTTTCTGGCAATAATTTCCAATCTGCTATGGCTACAGCAGCCTGTACACTCTAGTATTTTTTTTATTTTTGTTTTGTTTTGGTTTTTTTTTGAGACAGGGTCATACTCTGTTTGTTGCCCAGGATAGAGTGCAGTGATGTGATCGCAGCTCACTGCAACCTCGACGACCTGGGTCACAGTCTCCTGAGTAGCTGAGACTACAGACCCATGCTGCCATGCCAGGCTAATTTTTGTATTTGATGTAGAGATGGGAGTTTCATCATGTTCCCCGTGCTGGTCTCGAACTCCTGGCCTCAAGTGATCTGCCTGCCTCAGTCTCCCAAAGTGTTGGGATTAACGGTGTGAGCCACTGTGCCCAGCCAGTATTTGCTTGATTTTTAAACTCTTTTGGCACATGAATATATATATGCCTTATGCAATTTAATGAATTAAAGAAAATTTTCTTTGTAATCTGTACAATTCTATTGCCACTCCTAAGGGTTTCCTCCTCCTTCCACACCAAAACCAGACCTAGGGCTGATTTGCAATGAAACCCCAGTTGCAAGCACTTTTGACCATGTACTGCCATCTAGTGGCAGTGAATGTAACTTTTTTGCCGGAACAAGGAACCAGAAAGTTTGATCTTAGGGTGCCAGTACTACGTAGGAAAGAAGGCTGTCAAACACCCCATCAGCCAACTTTCTGCCTGGTGCAGGTGGGTAAACAGAAACCCTCTTCAGTTCCCCCTATGACGGCAAACCAAGTCACCGAGGCTAGTTCAGAGGTCACCTCCTCCGTGACGCCTGCATTGAGTCTCTCACAGGTCCCTCTACTCTCTGTGCTGTGCCAAAGCCTGTGCTTGTTTCCCTTAGAGCACTTCTCAGCTGGGCTATGTATGCATCTCTGTCTGTCCCTCTCCTGCTCTCCAGACTATGAACTTCTGGAGAGCAAAGCTCTTGTTTCATGCTTTCCTTTATATGCCTAGAGCTTTGGCATATAAATAATATATACAAGATTATACATTATACATACATATAATTACACAATTTATGGAATAAAAATGAGTGAATGAGAGAGTAAATGTCCATTGCTTTAATAATCTCAGTTCCAAAAGAATGCGACATCTGCTTCTCTTAAATCATTTTGTAGATGTGGCAGATGCTGCAAGGCTTTGCATCAGGGCTCCTGCAGGAAGAGAGAGCTTCTTCCCCAGCTGCTGGGAACTGCTGGCAGAAGGTCCTCAGCTATGACCTTCTTTCGAAATGGTGTCAGCTGAAGAAACAGCCTCACCCAAGGCCAGCCTTCTGCCTGGGGCAGCCATATCCAGTACCTGACTAGTGTGGCAGTATGAGGGCCCACAGTTAGAGATTCACCTCTGATTCCTGAAGATGCTGTGATGTTTCTAAAGCCTGCCCTCAGGGGTTTAGTGTGTCTTCCTTGTGTCTCCTTCCCCCAGGCCCTGAGTAATCTGCCCCATCTCTGCACCTGCAGAAACATGCCCCTCCCATGGCACAGGATACACCTCTAGTGTCCCTGCTCCTGCACTCAGGCAAGCTCAGCTGAGTACTGTGGTTTAATTTGCAATGTTGCCCTGTTTTCAACTCTACCTTTTGCCTCTGTATTCCTTTGTGTCTTGCATTGTTTCCTTCCTTCCTTTCCCTTTCCCTTGACAAATAAACACCAGACTTTGTCTTGTGGAGTCTCACATTGTGAGAGATATAGAATCCACAAGTTCTGAGTCTCCCCTGCATTGTTCAAATGAATGCTTCCCATCTTCACTTCGCAGACAGTAATTGTACCGAGAGAACTTCTAGACCAGAATCCAGCAAAGTTTTTTCTATAAAGGGCCAGACAGTAAACAATTTAGACTTTGCGGGCCACGTGGTCTATGTCGCAGCTATACAATACTGTACTGTTGGAGTACAGAAGCAGCCATAGGCGATACTCAAATGGTTCCAGTATCACTTTATTTACAAATCACGCAGTGGGCAGGATTTGGCCCATGGATCATGTTTGCTGATGCTGTTCTAAGCAGTCATCATCTACTCCCAGCCTGGGCTTGACCTATGGCTGTCTTGCCTGACTCATGAGTTCTGTCTTCCAATGAGTCTCAGCCTCATGTAGTCTCAGACTTGTTCTTTGTGACCCAGAACTGTGTCATCCAGATGGCCTGCACAGTACCTGTGTCAACTTGAAGCTCACCTGGAATTTTCCATGCACATGAAGTAATAAATTATATGCTGACCTTGCCCCATTTTATGGTGAGAAGAAACCAATGACATTCTCCAGTGTCTGGTAGTGATAAGCCTATGCAGAAGAATTAAGCCTGAGGAGAGGGCTGTTTTAGACAAAGTGCTTAGGGAAATCCTTTCTAAATAGGAGAACACTGAGCAGAAACCTGGCTGAATTAAGAGGGGAAGACCTCTAGGGGAAGCCAATTCCAGGCAGAGGGCAAGAGAGGGAAAAGATGTGAGGTGGTCATGTGTTTGTCACGTGGAGGAACGGTCAGATGCCACGTGGCTTGAGCAGAGTGAGCAAAGGGTAGAGTGCAGGGGATGAAGTTAGATTACATTTCTAACTGCCTGTGAAAATGAGCTTTCCAAAAATATGTGTGCTGTAGTTCTGGTTATTTCCTGAAATATCAATCCAGGCCCATTGTTATGAACAGTGCCAAGCTCTATATTAAGAACTCATGACTTTGGCCGGGCGCGGTGGCTCAGGCCTGTAAGCCTAGCACTTTGGGAGGCCAAGGTGGGTGGATCACCTGAGGTCAGGAGTTTAAGACCAGCCTGGCCATCATGGTGAAACCCCATCTTAAAAAAAAAAAACTCATGACTTCACTAGCACATTCATGAGCTTCTGTGTTGGAAATTTTTAGGTATCTGAACAAAGGCTGTGCAAACATTGTACTGCAAACATCAAGTTGACAGCACTCTTCCTCATGATCCATGAGAAAGTACCTGTAAAGTGCTCCTTCTCTACCATGCCCCCAAGCCATTTGCTATTTCTTTAGCTGCCTTTTTTAAGGCAGCTCATTAGCCCTTCACTCTTCGTGAGTTTTTTAATTATAATGAACAAATGCAAAAGTTCTATAAATATGTCCGCAGACCACTGGATCAGAATCACCTGGGGCACTTGTTGAAAATAAAGATTCTGGGGTCCCTCTCACTGACCATGTAAATCAGAATTTCAGATGTTGAGCCCAGGAATCAGCATTTTAAATAAGCTTCCTAGGTACTTGCTACTCAAAGTGTGATCCTCAGACCAGCAGCATGGGTCCCTGGGAACTTGTTAGAAATGTAGAATTTCAGGCCCTATGCCAGGCCTACTGAATCAGAATCCATATTTAACAAAATTCTCAGGTGCTGCCTTTACCTATTAAAGTTTGAGAAAGATAGGCCTACATGATTCTTCTTACATCCTGGAGTGTGAGAACCATTGATTTACCACCATTAAAGGGAGACAGCAAATTTTTTCAGAATAGGGTCTACACTGAGATTTGGATGGTTGCATGGCTTGCCCAGTAGAAAAGGAACATATGCAGTCTGCAGGTTCCCTTTCTGCATGTGAGACCACT
This sequence comes from Ateles fusciceps, assembly GCA_036589455.1. Classification (NCBI taxonomy): domain Eukaryota; kingdom Metazoa; phylum Chordata; class Mammalia; order Primates; family Atelidae; genus Ateles; species Ateles fusciceps. The sequence continues at coordinate 732,271 of JAZHEH010000053.1, read as the reverse complement.
TCAATCTACAAAGATTTCCTAGTTTTCAATGTATCGAAATGCAGAAGTGTGTCCCCTTTCTGAAGCTTGCAATGTCCTTGCTAATGATTGTTTTCCAGGAGTGTTTATCATGGCCACCGGTTGTGGAATTTCATATTGGTATCAAATCCACTTTTACAGGCTGGCTCTGCGCTGAGTTATTAGTGATATTCAGGTGGCTGGCAGTTTATGCAAGTCAATGTTGTTTTCTAAGTATTTTATTCTTTCATTCAACAAGCATGCACTGAGTGTTGCTAGTTACTGTTCTAGGTGCTGAGGAGACTTGAATAAAAAAATAAGGTTCCTGCTCTCATAGAGCTTCCCCTAGAATAGAGAGGTGAAAAAGCTAACGAGCACATAAATCTAATAGCAATAGTGGTATGAGGGTAATACATTGGCAGAATGACTGTGGGCAGATGGGCTCTTTGGGTGCTCTAAGGCCGTTCTGAAGTTACAAAACTATTATCTCACTTTTAGAAAAGAAAGGCAACCCTCACACCTATCAAAACCAACATTTATTAAGAGCTCAAGTGGCTGGTAGATGGCCCAAGGGCTGTAGGCACAGTGGTGAATGAGGCAGGCTTCTGCTCTCAAGCAGTTGATGTTCCAGCAGGGGTTGGGCTGGGGGTGGACAATAAACAAAACAAAATATAAGCAAGGCAACTTCAGGCTGCAGTAAGTGGAATAAGGAAAGTAAGAATGGTGATTTCATAGAGAGAAACAGGGAAGGGAGAATGATTAGGAAAAGTTCATGGAGAAGGTGATGTTAGTGCCGATACCTCACTTGTGCAAAAGAGCCATCATGGAAGACCCTAGGGAACAGCATTTAGTTAGAAGGAACAGCAATGCCCAAAGATGTGAAAAATCTTGGCTTATTTTAGAAAGGAAGAAAGCTAAGTACTACTCGAGCATCACACTGGGTGAGGGTTGGAGTGTTTCAAGGTGAGACTAGAGAAATCACTCAGGGACACACGGACTCAGAACTGAAGGGTGGAATGGTGATGCCAATTGTTGAGGCTTTAATCACTGGTGTGCTGGGACCAGTTCTGCCACTGGGAGAATGGGTTGTGAGGTGGAAGGGCAGAGACAGTAGCGAGTAGTGGTGGGTAGGAGGTGGAGGTGGTGGGAAATGGACCATATATTCTGGGGATAGAACCTGTGGGGCTTGCTGATGGATTGGATATAGGTGATAAGGGAAAGGGAAAAATAAAGAATGCCTGCTTGGGGGCTTCAGCAGCTGAGCCAATGGCAGTGCTGCTTACAGAGTGAGGAAAGGGTAATAGGGAGAATGCAGAGTCCTGTACAGGACATGTTGCATTGAAGATGACACAGGTACTTCATTTTGTACTCTAGTTTTGTAACAGTTGTTTATACCCCTTATCCTTTTTTCTTTTTTGCTTGGCTTCTGTCCTGTCAGTTTCTGATAGCAGAAATGTAGCAGTTAGGATATTGTTTGGCTCCTTGCAAGAGAAAACAAGGTTTAGACAAGCAAATACAAGGCTTGTTCAGTTGCTCAAGGAAGCCACCACGGTCTCAGGCCCCTTCTATCTTCCTGTTCTCTCATCATTAATTTATGGCTTTCCTCCTCATGGTGCAAGGTGGCAGCTGTTCCTCTGGCGTTGGAAGAAAATTCTCCATGAATATTTCATAGATTTTCATGGTTCAGGCTTTCTGAACATAGGAGGTGTTTGGATCCGATGGCCTTAGAAACTGGAGATAGTGTCTCCCTAAAGGTATAGAACTCCTGAGAGATTTGGAAAGTTAAAATTCCTCTTTTTATCCATCTTGGAGACATTTCTTACAATTCAGATGATCAACCAAGTGATGCCTTCCTCTTCTCCACTGGAGGACATTTCTTTAATGAGTAATCTCTCCCTGGAGGAAAGAATAAGCAGATGTACCAGTGGCCTCTGAATTTCCTAATTTTGGGATGTAAACTCCGCTTTTACTTAATTCTACTCAATAGGGATAAACGGGTAGAAATGTCTTTCCTATTTGCTTGAACAAAAGTACCTCTGAATTTAGCACAAATGCTTTCATGCATACAGAGCAAATGCTTAGCATGGGCCAGGGGAAGGAAAAGACATGACTGGAAAGCCAGCACCCAGTCCTTATAACAAACATCTCTTATAAACACACACTGCTCACATGGTGAAAGAACAGCACCAGAAGTAAAAATAACTACAGAACTATATGTCCCCTTCTCAAATGTATTCTGCTGGTTTCTCAAAAGCTATTGAGTAAAACTAGGTATCAGAATACTAAAAGGCATCTCTCATCTGTATTAATTCTGCACCATTCACTACTATTTAATAAATTCAGCAATGGAAGAATGTATTTGGAACAGTAGAAAAGAGTACATAATATTAATACTCATGAGAAGCTCCCAGCAACAGAGGAGACTTTGTTCTCTGAGTTTTAGAAATGATTTCTAAAGTTGTTTACTTACAAATAAAATCAGGCCTGAATCAGTCTTTCTCTGGTTGTTTTGTCCTCTCAGTGGCAGCAATGTGCTCCTTCCCAGGACTCAGTCTACCCTGCAGGCCTTAAAAACCTTCCTCTCTGGGCAGCTGTTTTGGATTATGCACCCTGACTCCTAGCCACTCAGTTTTTTATATTTTTTTGCAGATTTCAAATATAATTCACATAACATAAAATCGACCTCTTTAAAGTGCACAATCCTGTGATTTTTTAGTAAATTTACACCGATTTGTGCATCTATCCCCACTATCTAATTCCAGAAATTTTAATCACCCCTAAAAGAAACTTTGGAATCGTTAGCAGTCACTCCCTGTTTCTCTCTTGCCCAGCCCCTGGCAACTATGAATCTACTTTCAGCCTCTATAGATTTACCTGTTCTGGGTATTACCTATAAATGAAACCATACAATATGCAGCCTTTTGTGTCAGGCTTGTTTCACCTGCATAGTATTTTTAAGGTTCATCCATGTCATAGCATGTATCAGTATTTCATTCCTTTTATGGCTGAATAAATTTTCCATGGTTTGGATAGATCACATCTATTTTTCACTTCATGAACATATGGGTCGTTTCCACATTTTGGCTATTATAAATACTGCTGCTATGAACATTCTTATGCTATATTTTGCATGAACCTATGTTTTCAATTCTCATGGGTATGTACCTAAGAATGGAATTGCTGGGTCACATTTTGAGGAACTGCCAAACTGTTTTTCCAAAGTGGCTGCAGCAGTTCACATCCTCACCAGTAATGTATGAGGGTTCCAATTTCCCCATATCCTTGACACTTGCTATCTGTCTTTTTTGATTCTAGTCATCCTACTGGGTGACAGGCAGTATTTCATTGTGGTTTTGATTTGTATTTACCTAATGACTAATGATGTTAAACATCTTTTGATGTGCTTATTGGCCATTTGTCTACCTTCTTCAGAAAAATGTCTATGTTCTTTGTCTATTTAAGACTTAGATATTTTTATTATTGTGTTGTAAGAGCTTTTCATATATTCTGATACTAGATTCTTATCAGGTATATGATTTGCACATATTTTCTCCCATTTTGTAGACTGTCTTTTCACTTTCTTAATACAGTCCTTTGATGCACAAAAGTTTTAATTTTGATGAAGTTCAATTTATCTGTTTTCTCTTTTGTTGCATGTGCTTTAGGTGTTGTATCTAGGAAACTGTTGCCTAACCCAAGGTCATGATGATTTAAACCTATGTTTAATTCTAAGAGGTTTATAGTTTTAGTTCCTATATTTAGGTCTTTGATCCATTTTGAGCTAATTTCTGCATATGGTGTGAGGCAGGGATCCAAACTCACTCATTTGTGTATGGATGTCCAGTTGTCCAATTATAATTTAAGATTATTCATTCCCCATTGAATAGTCTTGACATCCTTGTCAAAAATCAATTGATTGTATGGATATGGATTTATTTCTAGATTCTCAATTCTATCCCACTGATCTGTTTGTCCATCCTTATGCCAGTACCAGGCCATCTTGATTAACATAGCTTTGTATTAGGATTTAAAGTTAGGAAGTGTAAGTCCTCCAACTTTGTTTTCTTTTTGAAGATTATATTGGCTACTCTGGGTTCCTTGCACCTCCAAATGAATTTTAGGATTATTTCTGCAAAAAAGGCAGTTGGAATTATGCCAGTCATGTTTTGCGTAACAATTTGGGGCTATTTATTTGGCACTCTTGTTACTGAGTCAGAAACTCAAGAAGTGACGGTGATTCAGGGTACTTAAATTTAAATATTACCCCATTTCCTCCAACAACCACCACACATATTTGGTAAAACGATGGATTATCAATTTAGGAGTTCAAAAATGTTCAGAGAGAACAGTGTGTTCTGACTTGGAATGTCATCTTCTCTCTCTTCTGCCCTGCTGTCCTTGCCCAGCTTGGACACTAGAAGCAGCCTGCATTCTGGCCTCTGCCCTGCACAAAAGGGACTTTTAGCAGGTTGCTTTCTTCTCCAGAAGTCTAGGCCCTAACCTAATTCTTAGCAAGGGCTCTGGTTTCTAACTCCTACATCCAGCTCATGGTTACAGAGGTAAATTCTCCTGTACAGCCTTAGAGAAGCCTTGCTAAAGATAGCTCTGCCTGGGTCACACAGAAGAAACAGCACTGCATGGACCCCAGGGCTCTGCTTCAGCATTGGCTGGAACATCATTGGCTTCAATGTTATAGACAGTTAAGCACTCTAATCAGTAAGATTGAAAAGAAAAAAAACAAGCGGTTTCTAATCCTATAAAAACTAAATGTTGATGCCATGTAGAAGTCTCTGAGAACTCCACATCCCTACTGTTGCTTGGCATTCAGAATTCTGTCTTCCTCCTGGGCCATGCAGAAGTTTCTGTTCTCTGCTGCTGCACTGTTCTTTATGTCTCAGACAGAGATTCCCAATGAACTCTGTTGCTCCCTGAGCCTTTTGCTCCTCTCTTTTCTGGCGAGTCAATCGCAAAGGCCTGCAGGCCTGTGTAAGTGTGGCAGAGGGCGTGTGGGAGAGCTCCATGGAAGTTGGGTCTGTCCTTATGCAGACTCCACTGATTGGTTATGAGTGCTGTAACACACACTGCTGAATCTTGCGGCATTTTTGCCATGGACCTCAGTTTCCCTGACCTCTGAGTGATTCAGTACACCTGACAGAGGGATGAAAACCCTTTGGGGGTCCCTGCCTGGCCTATATCCATCTCTCTTAGAATGGCCCGTCTGACCCCTATGTGAACTCTGTGGCAAGTCCTCAGCCCCAGCTTGGGACAAGAAGGCCAATACCATTAGCTGAGCAGTGACCAGTCTCTCTCTCTCTCCCTCTCTCTTCTGGAATCTGAGGCCCACCCAGACTACGGTCAGTCCATGGTAGCTGCGTGAACCTGTGTAGATACGTCAAGTGGGCACCATGTATGGGCGGAATTTTGGAGAACAAAATTCGAACAGGTAAGTTGAGTAAGCAGAGACCACAAGCGTAGGACGATGTCAGAGACAGGAGGAAGAAAGAGGGGAAACAGGCAACAATAGAGGGCCGCTGGAGGCCCAGCCGGGACTGCCACAGTGACCTGACCCAGCCAGGACTAAACCTTTGCCCGCACCTGTCTGCTCCAGCTCCTCTAACTTGCTTCAGTGGGTTGGGCCACAGGAGCTGAATGTGAATTCAGCGGCATTTGGGCATATACCTAGAGGGCGTTTTGTTGCTGTTATGTTTTTCCTTCAAGTGTTTTTTCTCTTAAAAATGGGGTGATGGGCTTTTATCCTGGAATAGACCTATGCTTAATAAAAAGTGTTTCTCAAAAAACATAAAGAATTTTTATACCGCCCAAAACCACTGAAATTTTTTTAAAAAGACTTTTTGGAGTTGAGTTGATGTCACCTACCTGGTGGGTCCTGAAGTCTTAACATACTAACCACAGTTTGAGGACCAAGGCGTCTGTCCAGCCCTCTGATGCTGCAGACGAAAGGCCAGAACCCTAAAGGAACGCAGGGCCTTTCTTCCTCGCATCTTTCTGTCCATTTTCTAAACTGAAAACTGAGGTTTTGTGGGACTCACAGACCTGCAGCGAAAATTCAGAGGCTGAATGTGAATAAAGCGTTTAGTAAAGAGTCTTAAAAAATAGGCCGCGGAGGCTTCTCTCTCGCGATGCTTCCCTTCGGCCGCAACGCTACCCACAGCCTCTCCGCCGACCTCCGCCCCGCGCCCCAACCCCATGTGCTTCCAGCCGCGGAACCGAGAACCGTGGCCCCGGCCCCGGCCCCGACCGGAAGCCCCACCCCGCCGCCGCGGACGCGGACTCGGGAGCGCGCACGTCAGCACCCACGGCAGCCGCGTCGCGCCCCGCACTCCGCACGAGTAGCGCTTGCCAACCTCGCAGCCGTCTCGGGGTCGTTGCGGTCGAGATTTCCGAGCTCCCGACTGTCTCGCGGCTCCGCTCAGCCCTGACTTCGGAGGGCGCGTGTCGGCCGCCCCGCCCGTTTCTGTAACCTTTAGTTCCGGCGCTCGGACTTGGGAGAACGGTGATGGGGTTTCCGATGCTTTACATTTTCTGCGGGGTTTGGGCAGTCCTTGAGGAACCCCGAAACCGAAGTCGGCGGTGTATTCAGGGGCTGGGAGTGGAACCTCAGGCGCCTGCGAGCCCCTGAGGGTTTGGGCCGCCCTCCTTGGCGGGGATGACTGGCGCCGGCAGCCTCAGAGAGCCGGGGGCCTGCCTCCACCGCTAAGGGTGCCGTGGGCTGCTGGGGTCCGAGTCTCTGCCCTGCTCCACCCCTTCTCACAAAGCCCCTCCACCTCCCTGAGGGGCGCCCTCTACCCACCTTCCTGTCCCCAGCCTTCGGACTACTCCTATTTTCCGTATTATTTATTTATCCTGGTTATTGGTCAGAGTTTTTCTGACTTTCTCCGCTCTGGAATAGGTTCCAGAGGAGTCACTCGCACGGGAAGATTATTAGAATATAAAATCCCAGAGGTCACGTAGTCCAGGTCCCCCATCCCATGCTTGGAGCCCTCACAGAGCAGCCTCACAACAGCGCTTGGTTTTCTTCCTCATCTTCACCAACACCTGCGGTTGCTGATTCCGCCTCTGGCTTACATGGAACCCAACCATGTGTATTTCTCTGTAGCTCTGCTCTCTTGGCCTGGAAATGCTGCTCCTGGAGCCATTGGACAGAACAGGAACAGTCCTGTTGTGTGAAGGGCATGGGTCTGTGCTAATCAGGCCCGCTCCTTCCATGACCTGTGCAGAACCCTGCGCCAGCCCCTCTGTCCTCTGTTCCAGGACAGTTGTTCTAAATCCTCCTTCCCAGTGCCCGAGGTGTTCCTTCCACCCAGGGAAGGACATTCCAAAAATACTTTCTTTTGCTGTATCTTAGGGCCCTGCCTGCTCCCGCCCTCACTCCTGCAATGATTTCTTTGGCAGCTCAGGCGTAGCATTTGAGTCTGGTCCTATGAAGGCTTTCTGTTACTCCAGGGTCTTGGGCAGTTTGCGATGGCTTTAACTCTTACTACAGAATTGCAGAAATTCCTCTCTTTGTGGAAGACACTGCTAGCCCCTGCCCTGCCCCCCGCCCCCATTCCGTTTTGTGGAACACTGCGCCTGCTTTGCTTATCCCCTGCAGTTAACTTTTGGAGTTACCCAGATTTCATCTCTTTCACATGGACGCACGCATAGGGTGACATTGTGTCCTAGGTTGCCAGAGATAGTTCTGGCTTATACTGTTGTCCCAGCGTACTTTCAAAAGATTCATGGTTTGTATTATCAAGCTTGTCTTTGTCTCTAAGTTAGATGCATTTAAATTTGTAATTAAGAGTGGCACGTGGCAGCCCATGTGAGACTTGCACTGGGGCCCACAGATTTTAGAGCCGCAGACTAGGAAACCAGAATTCCTCCAAGTCCATGCTCATACGCTTCATGTAGATAGCTTTGGGTGGCTTTGCCCCCCAGAGGGTAGGGATTCCCCCTCCCACCCTGGCCCAGAAAGTCCAAGCTAATACTGAGAAGTATGTCTAGTCAAAGTCATACCCAGTTACTATGGGGCTTCGAAGCCAGTGCTCCTAAATTCACTGTCATAATCCAGAGGAAGGTATTCAGAGTTCAAGTCCAGCTCCTTGACATGGTACCTGGCTCCTGGAAAAGTAACTGACGTGGAAGTGTGACCAAAGTTAGGCCTGAGGTGTCCTGGGCTTCCCCAGGAACCAGATAACTCAGTCCATGCAGGGCCAGTTAGTTTTAAAGACTGCATGTCTACGCTTCTAACTGTCCTAGCATTAGGCTTAAGTGGTGGAGACACTGGTTATCCACTAGGATGACCAACCATCTTCGTTTGCCTGGGATTGAGGGGTTTCCTGGTACATGGGTCTTGCAATTTTAAGACCAGAAAACCCCTGGGCAAACTGGGATGCATTGATTACCCTCTTCTCAACCCTGGCTGCACGTTAGACTCTCTTGATGAGCCTCTCAGTTAGAGTCTAATTTAATTGATTCAGGTATTTGTACTTTTTAAAAAAGCTTTCAAGTTGATTCCAACAAGCTACCAGAGTTGAGAATTACTTGGCTGTAGACAGTGTTTCTAATAACCATTGAAGTTGTTTGTTTTTTGAGCAGAAGCAGACCCAGACATCTCTCAAAGGGGTGTATGAGCCTGTGTGTTGGTCTTCACCTTATCAAGAGGGATATCAAGCTAGCAGTTGCCTACTATTCCTATTATCTGTCCTCACCCCCAGCCCTTCTTTCCTACTGGTGAGGACCAAGCTTTCTCTTTTCCTGGCATGCTCTGATACCCTCTCCTTCAGGATAGGAGGTCAGTGGAATTGCCTCATTTTGATTGGTGGAATCATGATTTACACAGTTGCAGATGAAGCTGGCGTGAGACTTGAGACAGGACTGCCATCTCTAGGTCTGGGACATGTGTCCCCAGAGAGTGATGGTCCAGAGGCTAACTGTGGAGCTGTGTGTGTGCTTTGGCTTTGCCCCGTGGGGTGTGGGAGCGTTGAGACCAGGTGCCTCTGGGACTGTCCCCTCTGCAGGCTTCCAGGATCATGTGGTACATCAGCACCAGGGGCATGGCCTCACGGGTCGACTTTGAGGGGGCCCTCTTCGCTGGCTATGCATCCGACGGGGGCCTCTTTATGCCTGAGGAGCTCCCACAGTTGGACAGAGAGACCCTGTGTCAGTGGAGCGCACTCTCCTATCCTGGCCTCGTGCAAGGAGCTGTGTGCCCTCTTCATTGGCTCTGAGCTCATTCCAAAAGATGACTTAAATGGTGAGCACTCCCCACCTCTACTTCCGCTCCCCCAGTCCCTGCCAGCTCAGTCTACAGAGTTGCAAATCCGTCACCAAATCACTAAGAAGTCTATAATCACGTTTCTCAAACTTTGGGATTTTTTTCCTGACTCTAGAATCTCAGAATTGAAAATATTCTGAAAGATTTCATCCTTTCTCCAGCAAGATGAATGTTGAAATTATTTGCGGGGGAATTCTTTCTTTCCTTTTTCTTTCTCCTTTCTTTCTCTGCCTCTCTCTTTCTTTCTTCTTCTCTTTTCTCCTTCCTTCCTTTCCTTCCCTCCCTGCCTCCCTTCCCTCCCCCTCCCCCTCCCTCCCTCCCCACCCCTCTCCTCCCTTCCTCCCTCCCTCCCTCCCCCTCCCTTCCTTCCTTCCTTCCTCCTCCTCTCTCTCTCTCTCTTTCTTTCTTTCTTCAAAAACCTCTTCAAGACTAGGGATTTTAGAATTATCTTGAGTGACTTGAATGTTGGGATGTTTCTTTCCTGCACATAAAGCACCTAGACCCCCCAAATTGCTATTTGGTTTTTTAGATGGTAATTCCAGAGGGGACTTCAAGAACTGTCTGGGACCAGCTTGTCTTAAGCTGTAATGTGCCTATGGATTCCCCTGGGGATCTTCTTTTTTTTTTTAATTGCATTTTAGGTTTTGAGGTACACGTGAAGAACATGGCAGTGTGATTTGCTGCCTTCCTCCCCCATCACCTATATCTGGCATTTCTCCCCATGCTCTCTCTCCCCAACTCCCCATCCCCCACTGTCCCTCACCTGTTTCCCCCGACAGACCCCAGTGTGTGATGCTCCCTTCCCTGTGTCCATGTGTTCTCATTGTTCAACACCCACCTATGAATGAGAGCATGCGGTGTTTGATTTTCTGTTCTTGTGTCAGTTTGCTGAGAATGATGGTTTCCAGGTTCATCCATGTCCCTACAAAGGACACAAACTCATCGTTTTTGATGGCTGCATAATATTCCATGGTGTATATGTGCCACATTTTCCCTGTCCAGTCTATCATCGCTGGGCATTTGGGTTGGTTCCAGGTCTTTGCTATTGTAAACAGTGCTGCAATGAACATTCGTGTGCATGTGTCCTTATAGTAGAACGATTTATAATCCTTTGGATGTATACCCAGTAACGGGATTGCTGAGTCAAATGGAATTTCTATTTCTAGGTCCTTGAGGAATCGCTACACTCTCTTCCACAATGGTTGAACTAATTTACAGTCCCACCAACAGTGTAAAATTGTTCCTATTTCTCCACATCCTCTCCAGCATCTGTTGTCTCCAGATTTTTTAATGATCACCATTCTAACTGGCGTGAGATGATATCTCAATGTAGTTTTGATTTGCATTTCTCTAATGACCAGTGATGATGAGCATTTTTTCATATGTTTGTTGGCCTCATGTATGTCTTCTTTTGTAAAGTGTCTGTTCATATCCTTTGCCCACTTTTGAATGGGCTTGTTTTTTTCTTGTAAATCTGTTTTAGTTCTTTGTAGATTTTGGGTATCAGCCCTTTGTCAGATGGGTAGACTGCAAAAATTTTTTCCCATTCTGTTGGTTGCCGATTCACTCTAATGACTGTTTCTTTTGTTGTGCAGAAGCTGTGGAGTTTGATTAGGTCCCATTTGTCTATTTTGGCTTTTGTTACCAATGCTTTTGGTGTTTTGGTCATGAAGTCCTTGCCTACGCCTATGTCCTGAATGGTTTTGCCTAGATTTTCTTCTAGGGTTTTTATGGTGTTAGGTCTTACGTTTAAGTCTTTAATCCATCTGGAGTTAATTTTAGTGTAAGGTATCAGGAAGGGGTCCAGTTTCTGCTTTCTGCACATGGCTAGCCAGTTTTCCCAACACCATTTATTAAACAGGGGAATCCTTTCCCCATTGCTTGTTTTTGTCAGGTTTGTCAAAGATCGGATGGTTGTAGATGTGTTGTGTTGCTTCCGAGGCCTCTGTTCTGTTCCATTTGTCTATATCTCTGTTTTGGTACCAGTACTGTGCTGTTTTGATTACTGTAGCCTTGTAGTATAGTTTGAAGTCTGGTAGTGTGATGCCTCCCACTTTGTTCTTTTTGCTTAGAATTGACTTGGCTATGCAGGCTCTCTTTTGGTTCTATATGAAGTTTAAGGTGGTTTTTTCCAGTTCTGTGAAGAAGGTCATTGGTAGCTTGATGGGGGATAGCGTTGAATGTGTAAATTACTTTGGACAGTATGGCCATTTTCACAATATTGATTCTTCCTAACCATGAACATGGAATGTTTCTCCATCTGTTTGTGTCCTCTCTTAATTTGTTGAGCAGTGGTTTGTAGTTCTCCTTGAAGAGGTCCTTTACGTTCCTTGTTAGTTGTATTCCTAGGTATTTTATTCTCTTTGTAGCAATTGTGAATGGCAGTTTGTTCTTGATTTGGCTCTCTTTAAGTCTGTTATTGGTGTATAGGAATGCTTGTGATTTTTGCATATTGATTTTGTATCCTGAGACTTTGCTGAAGTTGCTTATCAGTTTCAGGAGATTTTGGGCTGAGACGATGGGGTCTTCTAGATATACAATCATGTCATCTGCAAATAGAGACAATTTGACTTCCTCCTTTCCTAATCGAATACCCTTTATTTCTTTTTCTTGCCTGATTGCTCTGGCTAGAACTTCCAGTACTATATTGAATAGGAGTGGTGAGAGAGGACATCCTTGTCTAGTGCCAGATTTCAAAGGGAATGCTTCTAGTTTTTGCCCATTCAGTATGATATTGGCTGTTGGTTTGTCATAAATAGCTTTTATTATTTTGAGATACGTTCCATCAATACCTAGTTTATTGAGAGTTTTTAGCATAAAGGGCTGTTGAATTTTGTCAAAGGCCTTCTCTGCATCAATTGAGATAATCATGTGGTTTTTGTCTTTGGTGCTGTTTATGTGGTGAATTACGTTTATAGACTTGCATATGTTGAACTAGCCTTGCATCCCCAGGATGAATCCTACTTGGTCATGGTGGATACAGCTTTTTGATGTGCTGTTGCAATCTGTTTGCCAGTATTTTATTGAAGATTTTTGCATCTATGTTCATCATGGATATTGGCCTGAAGTTTTCTTTTCTTGCTGAGTCTTTGCCGGGTTTTAGTATAGGATGATGTTGGTCTCATAAAATGATTTGGGAAGGATTCCCTCTTTTGGATTGTTTGGAATAGTTTCAGAAGGAATGGTACCAGCTCCTCTTTGTATGTCTGGTAGAATTCGGCTGTGAACCCATCTGGACCTGGGCTTTTTTTGGGTGGTAGGCTCTTAATTGCTGCCTCAACTTCAGACCTTGTTATTGGTCTATTCAGGGTTTCGACTTCTTCCTGGTTTAGGCTTGGGAGGATGCAAGCGTCCAGGAATTTATCCATTTCTCCCAGGTTTACTAGTTTATGTGCATAGAGTTGTTTGTTGTAATCTCTGATGATGGTTTGTATTTCTGTGGAATCAGTGGTGATATCCCCTTTATAGTTTTTTATTGCATCTATTTGATTATTCTCTCTTTTCTTTTTAATTAATCTGGCTAGTGGTCTATTTTGTTGATCTTTTTGAAAAACCAGCTCCTGGATTTATTGATTTTTTGAAGCTTTTTTGTGTCTCTATCTCCTTCAGTTCTACTCTGATCTTAGTTATTTCTTGTCTTCTGCTAGGTTTTGAGTTTTTTTGATCTTGTTCCTCTAGCTCTTTCAATTTTGACATTAGGGTGTCGATTTTAGATCTTTCCTTACTTCTCATGTGGGCATTTATTGCTATATAGTTTCCTCTAGACACTGCTTTAAATGTGTCCCAGAGATTCTGGTGTGTTGTGACTTCATTCTCGTTGGTTTCGAAGAACATCTTTATTTCTGCCTTCATTTCATTGTTTATCCAGTCAACATTCAAGAGCCAGTTGTTCAGTTTCCATGAAGCTGTGTGGTTCTGAGTTAGTTTCTGAATTCTGAGTTCTAACTTGATTGCACTGTGGTCTGAGAGACTGTTATGATTTCAGTTCTTTTGCATTTGCTGAGGAGTGATTTACTTCCAATTATGTGGTCAATTTTAGAGGAGGTGCGATGTGGTGCTGAGAAGAACGTATATTCTGTGGATTTGGGGTGGAGAGTTCTATAAATGTCTATTAGGTTTGCTTGGTTCAGGTCTGAGTTCAAGTCCTGGATATCCTTGTTAATTTTCTGTCTCGTTGATCTGTCTACTATTGACAATGGGATGTTAAAGTCTCCCACTATTATTGTGTGGGAGTCTAAGTCTCTTTGTAAGTCATTAAGAACTTGCCTTGGTATCTGGGTGCAACTGTATTTGGTGTGTATATATTTAGGATCATTAGCTCTTCTTGTTGCATTGATCCTTTTACTATTATGTAATGTCCTTCTTTGTCTCTTTTGATCTTTGTTGGTTTAAAGTCTATTTTATCAGAGACGAGAATTGCAACTCCTGCTTTTTTTTGCTCTCCATTTGCTTGGTAAATCTTCCTCCATCCCTTTATTTTGAGCCTTTGTGTATCCTTACATGTGAGATGGGTTTCCTGGATACAGCATACTGATGGGTTTTGGCTTTTTATCCAATTTGTCAGTCTGTGTCTTTTGATTGGGGCATTTAGCCCATTTACATTTAGGGTTAATATTGTTATGTGTGAATTTGATCCTGCCGTTTTGATGCTAGCTGGCTGTTTTGCCCGTTAGTTGATGCAGTTTCTTCATTGTGTTGATGCTCTTTACCATTTGGTATGTTTTTGGAGTGGCTGGTACTGGTTGTTCCTTTCTATGTTTAGTGCCTCTTTCAGGAGCTCTTGTAAAGCAGGCCTGGTGGTGATGAAATCTCTGAGTACTTGCTTGTTCACAAAGGATTTTATTTTTCCTTAACTTATGAAGCTTAGTTTGGCTGGATATGAAATTCTGGGTTGAAAGTTCTTTTCTTTAAGGATGTTGAATATTGGCCCCCACTCTCTTCTGGCTTGGAGGGTTTCTGCTGAGAGATCTGCTGTGAGTCTGATGGGCTTCCCTTTGTGGGTAACCCGACCTTTCTCTCTGGCTGCCCTTAGCATTTTCTCCTTCATTTCAACCCTGGTGAATCTGACGATTATGTGCCTTGGGGTTGCTGTTCTTGAGGAATATCTTTGTGGTGTTCTCTATATTTCCTGGACTTGAATATTGGCCTGCCTTGCTAGGTTGGGAAAATTTTCCTGGATAATATCCTGAAGAGTATTTTCTAGCTTGGATTCATTCTCTCCATCACATTCAGGTACACCTATCAAATGTAGATTAGGTCTTTTCACATAGTCCCATATTTCTTGGAGACTTTGTTCATTCCTTTTTACCCTTTTTCTCTAATCTTGCCTTCTCGTTTTATTTCATTAAGTTGATCTTCGACCTCTGATATCCTTTCTTCTGCTTTGTCAGTTCGGCTGTTGAAACTTGTGTATGCTTCGTGAAGTTCTCGTGTTGTGTTTTTCAGCTCCATCAATTCACTTATATTCCTCTCTAAGTTGTTTATTCTTGTTAGCATTTCGTCAAATCTTTTTTCAAGATTCTTAGTTTCTTTGCATTGGGTTAGAACGTGTTCTTTTAGCTCACAGAAGTTCCTTATTACCCACCTTCTGAAGCCTGAGTCTGTCAATTCATCACACTCATTCTCCATCCAACCTTGTTCCCTTGCTGGTGAGGAGTTGTGATCCCTTGTAGGAGGAGACACATTCTGGTTTCGGGTGTTTTCATCTTTTTTGAGCTGGTTTCTTCCCATCTTTGTGGATTTATCCACCTGTTGTCTTTGTAGTTGTTGACTTTCAGATTGGGTCTCTGAGTGGATGTCCAGTTTGTTGATGATGAAGTTATTTTTTTTCTGTTTCTTAGTTTTCCTTCTAACAGTCAGGTCCCTCTGCTGTAGGACTGCTGAGGTCCACTCCAGGCCCTGCTTGCCTGGGGGATCACCTGCAGCAGCTGCAGAACAGTAAGGGTTGCTGCTAGTTTCTTCTTCTGCTATCTTTGTCTCAGAAAGATACCCACCAGATGTCAGTCTGAGCTCTCCTTTATGAGGTGACTCTTTGGATATACGGGGGTCAGGGAGCTGCTTGAGGAGACAGTCTGTCCTTTATAGGAGCTCTAGTGCTGAGCTGTGAGCTCTGGTGTTCATTCAGAGCTTCTGGGCAGGTACGTTTAAGTCTGCTGCAGCAGAACTCGTAAACCCCCCCTTTTTTTCCTCAGGTGCTCTGTCCCAGGGAGTTAGGGCTTTATTTATGAGTTTCTGCTGTGCCGCTGCCTTTTTCAGGGCTGCCCTGCCCAGCGAGGAGGCAGCCTAGTCACTGTCTGCCTGCAGAGGCTTTGCTGAGTTGCTGTGGGCTCTGCCCAGCTGCCGTGTGAACTTCCCTGCAGTCCTGTTTATATGAGGGTAGTTAGAACTGCCTTGGCAATGGCGGCCCACCTCTATAATGGCAGACTCTCTCTGTAATGGCGGGTTGCCTCGGCAATGGCGGACTGCCTCGGCAATGGCGGGCTGCCTCGGCAATGGCAAACTACCTCCGTAGTGGTGGACTGCCTCGATAATGGTGGACACCCCCTCCCCCACAGAGCTGGACCATCCCCGGTTCAGCTGTGCTTGCTGTGAAACTCTCAATCCAGAGTGTTTCCAATTGCTGTTTTTTTTGTGGGGGATGGGACCACCTGAGCCTGCTCACCTGGCTCCCTGCCTCAGAGCCCTTTTTTTTTATTTTTTAGTTGAACGGTCGACTCTGTCTCCTAGGTGTTCCAGTCACCTGTTGAAAAGGCACCAGGATCTGTGTGATTTCCCATGTGGTGACCCACTGTGCTGGCTGAAACAGCCGTGCTGAGATTCATGGCGCTTTTTTGCCCGGGAATCTCCTGGCCTGGCTCCCTGTTTCAGTCCCCTTTTAATCAGATGAATGGGCGACTCTGTCTCCCGGGAGCTCCAATCGCCAGCTAAAACAGTGCCTGGACCCGTGTATTTTGTACGGAGAACTGCCGCGCTGGGGTGCTGGCAAAACAGCCATGCCGGCGAAACAGCCACACCGGCCAAACAGCCACGCTGGCTGAAACAGCCGTGCTGGTGACCCGTGGGGCTCCTCCGTCTGGGGATCTTCTGGTCTGTGGGCAATAAAAATCCGTCTGGAAATGTGGTGTCCACTCACCCTCTGCGCTTTCGCTGGGAGCTGCAATCCTGAGCTGCTCCTAATCGGCCATCTTGGATCCCTCCTCTGGGATCTCTTAAAAAGCAAATTCTGATTCAGTAGGTCTGGGATAGGTGTGAGAATTCTGCATTTCTGTCAAATGTCCAGATAATACTAGACTACTGGTCCATGAACCACACTTTAAGTAGCAAGTACAAAATCCATAACATAGTGGTGGTGGTTTGGGGTTGGGGGAAGAGAAAGGACCACTTAAAATGCAGTCCAGTGACCAGCTGTGATGGCATTGCTTGGGCACTTGTTGGAAATCTGAGACTCCCTCCCACTGACTGAACCAGCCTGCATTTTAACAAGATCCCAGGGACTTGGTTTGCCAGTGACAGTTTGAGAAGCTCCTCTCTAGGACTTCTACAGTTTGCCTTAGGGAGGGCTGTATATCAACCATCCAAAGGTTCTGGTGTCACAGGTGTGAGATTTAGTAATGCAACAAACAAAAAGCTTCCTCTTTTTGGGAATGAACATTAGATGGGATGTGACATTAATGTGTTATGTAGCTATTTATTGACCCCTGATTGGAATACTTGCTAACAAGACAGTTAAACAATGAAGAAGTATAAAAAGTGAAAAATAAAATCTTCTAGTACCAGTTCTGGTCTCTGGGGAAATCACTATAAGGAATCTATGAACAGTTTGGTGCGTGTTTTCCCAGACTTTTTTCTAGGTTTATACAATTGAATTCAAAAATGGTATCATTTAAGAAGAAAATTTCTGGCCTATTAACTTAGTAGCAAGAGTTGGAAACTTTACATTCAGAGACTGAGAAGGAACTTGAGAAAGAGACCAGGCCCCTCAGTGGCTCTCCACCCTCCTATCCTCACAGATCTGATTGACCAAGCCTTCAGCAGATTCCGTCACAGAGAGGTGGTCCATCTGTCCAGGTTGAAGAATGGGCTGAACGTGTTGGAGCTGTGGCATGGCGTCACATATGCATTTAAGGACCTGTCCCTGTCCTGCACAGCACAGTTCCTACAGTACTTTCTGGAGAAGAAGGAGAAGCATGTCACTGTGGTCGTAGGTGTGTTTTGGGGCATGAACGCGGAATACCTGAGTGTAGGGTGTCCATGTATAGGATGCCATTCATTGAGCCACTCAGGGACTATGTTACCAGTTCTTCCAGAGCAGGGTTCCTAACCTTTTCTGGTGCCATGGACCCCTTTGCCAGGCTGATGGGGGCTGTGGATCTTTCTCAGAGTAATGTTTGAAATGCACAAAATGCTTAAGATGATGTCGTTCACAAGGTCACTGATGTCCTGAATTTTATCCGTGGATCCATGGACCCTAGGTGGAGTTCTAGGTTCATATCCTCCAAGTATTTGAAGTAGATGTTGCTTTATTTGACAACAGTGCTTTGGGGAGCATTTCTTTCCTCATTCATTCCCTTTGTTCTAAAGGGGGAGAGTTCTCCTTTCTTCCCATCCAGGAACGTCTGGGGACACGGGAAGTGCTGCCATTGAGAGTGTTCAAGGGGCAAAGAACGTGGACATTATCGTTCTGCTGCCCAAAGGTCACTGCACAAAGATTCAGGAACTCCAGATGACAACAGTGCTGAAGGAGAACGTCCATGTGTTTGAAGGTGTGTGCTGAGGCAGAGTCTCTAGGGACAGTGCAGCCCTACCTTAATTGGGTCTGCGTTGGGAGATGGGCCGGAACAAAACTGCACGATTGGCCAGCTGACTGTCTTCCTTTTATCAGTCATATTCAAGGTTGGTGAATATGCCTTGGCTCAGCTCTGGGCAGGGTTCTGGCTACACAGTAAACTGTTGAAGGGGACAGAGACATAAGTCAATACCAACAGTACAACATAGGAAGTACAGATTGAAAACCAAAAAATGCCACCTTCATGCAGGTCCAACCTGTAAGTGTCATATATGTCGGGAGCCTCATGCAGAGCCATAACCTGAGCCAGGTGACTTGGATTTTGTTCCAAGACTGAAGTTTAGAGGACACTAACATGTTAAATAATTATTTTAAGAAAATGTGCTACCAGGTGCAGTGACTCATGCCTGTAATCCCAGCACTTTGGGAGGTAAAGGTGGGTAGATCGCTTCAGCCTGGGAGTTTGAGACCATCCTGGGCAACATGGCGAAACCCTGCCTCTATAAAAAATACAAAAATTAGCCAGCTGTAGTGATATGTGTCTGTAGTCTCAGCTACTCCAGAAGCTAAGATGGGAGGATCGCTTAAGCCCAGAAGGTTGCAGTGAGCCAAGATCATGCCATTGCATTGCAGTCTGGGCAACAGAGTTGAGACCCTGTCTCAAAAAAAAAAAAAAAAAAAAAGAGAATGTTTTATTACATGTTGACAGTTCATGCTGTTCTTTATAATATGGGAACAACTAAGCCATGCACTGGTTATGAGGTCTAAATATTTAAAACAGGGGAACTACTCAGTGGTACCCACCACTGGTTATACCTCTACCTGAGTCACATTATGAGAATCACAGCATTTTGTGCTTGGAGAAAAGCAAACGCCATCTTCTTTAATATCAGGCCATCTGTTCTGAATGGATTTAATGTTTATAGGGATTGAGAGTAGAGAAAGATGGGGTGAGTGTGGGTGGAGCTGTACATTTTTATTTTTTACCTCTCACACCCCAGTGGACCCCAGGTAGCTGCAAGGTGGGACTTGGAGTAAGTTTCGGCCTGGGCAGGCTGTGGCCTTGGGCAGGCTTTCCAGGAGGCCTGGCTTAGTTTGGTCACTCACCTGGCAGAACAGCAAGTGTGATGGCAGAGAATATTTCTTCTACAACTGGCCTGGCCTCCTGTGATAATCCTGTAGAGGTTATTTTTGTATAACATCAACTTTGACAAGGAGCAAAAGCATAGGGAAAACAAACCTTATCCAAAGGAGTAGCGTAAATATCCTTTGTCAATTTGTTTAAGAGCAAGCAAACTGCCCCTCTGCTCTGTTCTTTAGAGAGTGCATACACTTGCAGGTGAAAAGTCCATGGTTTAGCTAATGCAGATGTTGATGTCATCTTACACATTACCCTTGTTGCTCACATTTGGCTGCATTTTCCTGTAGTTGTTACAGGACTTTAATGCACAAGATTCAGGCTCCTGAGGATCCTTGTTATACCCCAAGTACCAACATTGCTAGTTATGGATCTAGGACTGTCTTTTCCTAGAATGAAGGAGAGAAGAGCATTTTGTGCTTCTGTCCTGTCTCTCTCTTGTTGCCTTGTACACAGACCTAAGGGTGTGAATGAAAGCTCCATTCCTGACTTGTGGATTGGAGAACAGTGCCCAGTTGTAAAGTAATGGCAGAAATGTGGAATCTGATGAATGCAGTAAGTCATTGAATACTGGATCTGAAGGGGGTGTTTCTGTTCTGTGCATGTTCAAGAAAATAAGGCAGCAGACTTCACAGAAATCAGTTTTGTTTATAAATGGCACTATTCAAATTCTTCCTTTCCTTTCTAGAGCTTTCTGGTTTGGTTTTAAGGAAGATGTGTTAGTTCAGGATGTAACAGCAAATGTGTATTTTTCTGTAGACTGATAAGCTTAGGGAGTAGGAATGGACCACTTAGATTATTGTGTGTGGACACTTGGTTCAAAAAGTCATTAATTTCCATGTGCATTGTATACTTGGTTCTTCTAAAGCACAGAATAATCAGCAAGTGCTAGGTATTTATTAATTATATTATTTGGGATACTTTTGGCTGGAAGTAGCAAAAAATTCAACTCAGACCAGTTTAAACAAGAATGTTTTCCAGCTTCCATAACTGTAAACCCAGAGGAGGAGTGGGCTCCCAGTTGCTTGATTTGGTGACTCACAGTGCTCTCAGGAACCTAGGTCCTTCTCATTCTCTGCTCTGCCATCCCCAGTCCTAAGGCTCGTTCCTCTTGTGGTTATAAAGTGATTCCTTGAGGTACACATCTCTCCTTTCCTGTAGCTCTTTTTCAAAAGCAGCAAATCTTTTTTTAGAACCCAGCAAACTTGTATCATCATATTAAGTCTCTGATGGAAAAAGAAAAAAAAAGAACCCAGCAAACATGTCCTTGTGGTTCACTGACCTGAATTTAGTCACATGCTCATTGTGGAGCCAAACCTGACCCCATGAGAATACCAGGCACTGATTGGCATGGTCCTGGCAAAGGAATGGAATCACCATGACTGGTTCTGGCCATTCCAGGTACATACGTGGATCTAGAGTCAGTCCCCCAGCCCCAGTGCTGCTACACAGTGGTTAGCACCCTAATGCCTACTTTGGTACGTTTCCCAGTAAATTTCACCCCCTCCCCTCCCAAGTGTAGATCCAATGGAGAAATACTCGGGTATTGGATAAGAAATCAATATTGGCTTGATTGCTTGTTGAGCTAGATTGGGGGATATAACTTTTATTAGTAGACAATTCGCTCATAAATTTATCTGGCAATTCCCTCATAAATTACACTGATGCACACACCCAGCTTCAGGGATGGGAAGTTCTGTCCATGTAAGCTTACCTGCCTTGCAGGAGCAGAGAGCAGAACACCTACCCTGTGATCTAAATGAGGGCAGAGGGCACAGGGAATGGTGACAGTTTGCACCCTGGCCCCTGATAGAGGACTGTGGAGGAAAGGCTAGGTCTCTCACCATCTCACAATCAGGCACACAGTTCCTCCTCTGTGGAAGAGTGGGGCAAGTGGGCATGGAATACAACGAGAAATTCTCCCAGTATCCCAGAATGTTGACATTTGCTATCTTATTTTAGATAATGGTAGAAACATTAGAACTGGTTCTGGCTGCCCTTTCTGTTCTAAGCTAGGGCAGATATTTAGGAACACAAGAATCTGAGGCATGGTTTCTGTCCTCGAGGACCTTAACATTGAGTCTAGAAAGTAAGGCCAAGCTACGTGAAAGTAAAGAAACCAAGGCTGTGCGAAGGTCCCAGGAGGATGGGCTTAGCCTGGGAGGGTCTTGTCACAGGCGAGTGCTGACCTCCTGGGGGTTCTACGTGCTCCTGACAGCTGCCCTCTCCTCTCTCCTCTGGCAGTGGAGGGAAACAGCGATGAGCTCGATGAGCCGATCAAGGCCGTGTTTGCTGACACGGCTTTTGTCAAGAAGCACAATCTGATGAGCCTGAATTCGATCAACTGGTCCCGGATCCTGGTGCAGATGGCCCACCACTTCTTTGCTTACTTCCAGTGTGCACCGTCCTTGGACACGCATCCCCTACCCCTGGTGGAGGTGGTTGTGCCAACAGGGGCTGCCGGTAACCTTGTAGGTAAGGAGCCTTTGGGGCACAAATGGGCTTTCCAGAAAAATGTCTGTGGCCCCAGTCCTTCTAGCTGCCCTTTGGCTGCAACTGTGAGGAGAAAGAAGGCGGAGTCCCAGTTCTGAAGGTGATGGGAAAGGCCACAGAAGAAGCTCCCAGATGTCCCCCCTCATTGCCTGGGGCAGCATCCTGGGCTCCTGCTGCCATCAGAGGGTGATGGGTTAACCCCGCGTGCTCCTGCAGCCTGACCCGATGTGCTCGCTGGCTCAGCAGAGTGTGGAGAGGCAAGGTCAAGGGTCAGCTGTTGTGCCTGGCTGGCAGTGCCCTCAATCAGAAATGTGGACTTTGCTCCCAACCCTGGTCAGCTACCCACTGTGAGGGCAAGTGGCTTGACTGGCACATGTGTTCCCACTCCTGGACACACTACCCTGACCCTGTGTGAAGTGGAAAGAGTTCTGGACTTGGGGTTCTGGCCCAAGTTCTGTTCTTTACTAGCTGAGAGGCTGTGGGGCAGTCCTTTAGACTCAACCCCTGAGCTATAAAATGAGATTGTATCACTCATCATATCTTCTAGGACTGCCTTGATGAGCAAATAAGATTCCTGTGTGCATGCAGACTTTGTAAGGGCAAAGTGCTGTACACCTGTGTGGCATTAAAATCATTTCTCTAATAATCATTAATGTTTATCAAGCACTGACTGTGCAACTGTCACTGTTCTAAGTGCTTTCATGTATTAACTCATTTGTCCTCCTGTGGAGAGGATACTTTCCATTTTGTAATGAGGAAACAAAGGCACAAAGAAGGCAGTCATGCCCTGATTACAGAGCTGGGCAGCAGTGGAGCAAGGAGCATGACCCAGGCAGTCTGGCTGCAGAGCTGACAAGAATAGGGGAATTACTGTTCCTGATAGTTCCAGCGATGGCATTGGTTCTGATGGGCACCAAGGATGGTCTAGCTGAGAGCACAGAAGCATCTTAGTGGTTAGGAAGCTTCCTGACTTCTGCCACTAACAGAGAGGTGGAGAGAACAGTGGGCTGGCAGGCAAGGAGGGATGGGCTTCTTTGCCACTATGGGGTAAAGCCCACCATGCTCCCCCATTCCTATCACCCTCCAATTAGTGATGCACCAAGTTGTGCAGCCAGTGGCCCTCTGTGGCCCAGAGCCTACCACAGTGCTTGACACAAAATAAACACATGACCAACATTTGCTGAGGGTGTTTCTATCCCTCTCCTCTGTCACGAACCAACTCTTTGGCTTTAAGACCCTGGACCTTCCTGAGCCTCCATTTCTCCTCTGTCAGGCAGTGATATCATGATGTTTTCATGAGGATCAGGTGAAATAAGAATGAGAAAGTTTGAGGTCAGTAGTTTGAGACCAGCCTGGCCAACACAGTGAAACCCTATCTCTACTAAAAATACAAAAATTATCCAGGCGTGGTGGTGCATGCCTGTAATCTCAGCTACTCAGGAGGCGGAGGCAGGAGAATTGCTTGAACCAGGAGGTGGAGGTTGCAGTGAGCTGAAATTGCGCCATTGCATTCCAGCCTGGGCGACAGAGATTCAGTCTCATTAAAAAAAAGAATGAGAAAGTGTTTCTCCAAGTTAAGAGTGATATTGGGTGACGTGGTTGTCCCTAACTACCCTTAGCTACTCACCAGAGGTAAACTGCTCATGAAAGCACCATATGTAAAACCTTACTAAACGATGTGATGTGTCTGGGCTCTACACCTCTCGGGGAGGAATTCCTTGCTTGTCCATGAAAACAAGACCTGCTGTTGGGATGGACTGAGGGTGCTGCTCTGGCCTCCCCCAGTGCCTATGCAGGGAGAGTAGTCTGAAGCTGCTGGCTGTAGCAGGCTGAGTCAAGGGAGGGTATGTGCTCTGGACGTGGGTATATTATCAGTCCTGACTCTGACACTTCACAGGCTTCGGACAGGTCATTTTGACCTCTTGGAACTTCCATTTCCTCTTCCAAAAATTGGTGTTTTACAGTAGTCAGCTGCCATCTATTAAATACTTTGGCACCTGGCAGGGGGCTGACACATCGAACAGCCTCATGGCGTAGTAATGTGCTCCTAGTCATTCTCACGCTCTCTGGCTCTCTTGCTCTCTCTCTTCTCTCTGTCTCTCTTCTCTCTCTCTCTCTCTGTGTGAGTATGTATGTGTAACAGGTTTATTGCTAAATGATTCACATACCATTCACACATTTTAAGTATACGATTCAGTGGTTTTTAGTATAATATGTTCACAGAGTTGTGCAGCTATCACCATAATCAGTTTTGGAACGTTTACATCACCCTGGAAAGAAACCCTGTACCCATTAGTAGTCACTCCTGACTTTTTCTTAGACCACCTCCTTTGCCAGCCCTCAGCAACCATGAATCTATTTTGTCTCTATAGATTTTCCTATTCTAGACATTTTCTATAAATGGAATCATACAGTATGTGGTCTTTTGTGCCTGGCTTCTTTCACCTAGTGTGTTGTTTTCAAGGTTCATCCATGTTGTATCATATATCAATACTTTTGCTATTGTATGGATATACCGTACAGTGGTATATTTTATCAGTTTATCAGCTGAAAGACGTTGGATTGTTTTAACACCTCAGCTATTATGAATAATGCCACAGTGAACATTTGTGTATAGGTTTTCATGTGAACATATATTTTTATTTCTTTTGGGTATATAACCAGGAGTGGAATTTCTGGGTTATATGATAACTCTATGTTTAATATGTTAAGGAACTGACTTCAGTTTTCCAAAGTGGCTGCACCATTTTATGTCACCACCAGCAATGTAGGAATTTTCCGGGTTCTCCACATCCTCACCAACACTTGTTATTATCTGTCATTTTGATTTTAACCATCCTAGAGGGTGTGAAGTGATGTCTCATGATTTTTGTTTATATTTTTCTCTTATGACTAATGATGTTGAACATCTTTTCATGTGCTCATTGGCCATTTGTATGTCTTCTTTGAAGGAAGCCTGTTCTTTTGCCCATTTTTAAATTGGGTTATTTGGATTTTTATTGTTGAGCTGCAACAGTTCTTTATATATTCTAGATACAAGTACCTTATCAGATATATGAATTGCATCTTTCCCATTCTGTGAGTTGCCTTTTCACTTTCTTGATAGTGTCGTTTTTAAAGCACAAAAGCTTCAAAACACAAAAGTTTCTTAATTTTGATGAAGCCAAATTTCTTTTGTTTCTAAAAAGCCATTGTTCTCCTGTCTTGTCTTAAGCTGGGTACATTGCTCAGAAGATAGGCCTGCCCATCCGTCTGGTCGTGGCAGTGAACCGCAATGACATCATCCACAGGACTGTCCAGCAGGGAGACTTCTCTCTCGTCGGAGGCTGTTAAATCAACCTTGGCATCAGCTATGGACATTCAGGTAGGCCTGGGGAGGTATGCAGATCTGGCCCAGGTATTAGTTGGGGCTGGGTGGGGCTGGATGGGGCTGGATGGGGCTGAGATCAGTGTGGGCCTGAACTGACTTTCTGCCCAGGTGCCCTACAACATGGAGAGGATATTCTGGCTGCTCTCTGGCTCTGACAGCCAGGTGACAAGAGCCCTCATGGAGCAGTTTGAAAGGACCCAAAGTGTGACTCTTCCCAAGGAACTGCACAGCAAGGTCAGTCACTACCCACACACCACAGAGAAAGGAAAGGGTACAGCCACATCACAGACCTGAGGTTTGGAAGTCTGGCAGGGGAAGAGGACACCTGTTTCTTGAGGAAGGAAGGGAGGGAGAGAGGGAGGGGCGAGCTCAACAGGAACAATGGTCTCTGTTCATACTGGATGGGCAAAATGGCTCCCAGTTGCCAGTATTATTGGAAATTAACCCCCTTAATAAATAAAAATAAGTTAATGTATCAAGCCATATATTACCAGGAAGTATGCAAAGTGCCTCATGTATATTATTTGACTTAAATCTCATAACAACTCTATGAGGTTTACTATCCACATTTTATAGATGAAGGA
Source organism: Ateles fusciceps (assembly GCA_036589455.1). Classification (NCBI taxonomy): domain Eukaryota; kingdom Metazoa; phylum Chordata; class Mammalia; order Primates; family Atelidae; genus Ateles; species Ateles fusciceps. Next base: position 706,627 of record JAZHEH010000053.1, on the reverse strand, counting down.
ACTGAGGCACAGAGTTCAGGAAACTGGCCCAGTGTCTCAGAGCTCACTTGGGATTGAGGCCATTTGACTCTAAACCATGTTCTCTAATACCTCTCCTCATTCAATAAATTATTCCATGTAAAGTGGCAGTACAAGTGACTGGCTCATAGCTCAAGAAACAGGTGTCCTCTGAATGGCCATCCAGACTGTGCATACCTCCAGTGACCAGGCCCTCACTGCCTCACACCAGCTCTCACCATTACGAAAGTCTTTATGTTGAGCTAGAATCTGCTCCTAGCTTACACAGTCTGATTCTATATCCTAGTATTTCCCATATTTAAAGAGAATCCTCATTTACCAAGTTAGTCTTCCCACTTCCTTTAGTGGTCCCCTTGCATAACATAATTTTGCATGGTCATTATCCACCTTAAAGTGTGTTTTCAAAGTTGGATACAGTTCTCCAGGCTGAGCCATACCCGTGCAGACGGGAGCGGAATTTCGGCCTTCTGGATTCGGTGCTTCTTTTGATGTACCCAGAGATCAATTTGTTTGGTTAATGGTTTGTTTTGACATTCACATTCCTTCTCCTCATATAAATGAGGTTCTCCCTGAAGACAGACACCATACCCCCAACTCCTTCATTCTCTCTCTGGCTATACACATAGAAGACACTTCACTTGCTGGAATGGCATTCATCCATTCATGTTATATATCTACTGTGAGCCAGGAACTGTGCTAGGTGTGAGAAACACAGACAAGTAAAATACATTCATTGCCTGCTGGGAACCCTAATTCACAGCAGGTAGCTATATGAAAATCTATGATACCAGCTAGGTGAGGTGGCTTACGGCTTGAAATCCCAGAACTTTGGGAGGCCAAGGCAGGAAGATCATTTGAGGTCGAGAGTTTGAGACCAGTCTGGCCAACATGGTGAAACCCTGTCTCTACCAAAAAAACAAAAATTAACTGGGCATGGTGGTGCGTGGCTGTAATCCCAGCTACTTGGGAGGCTGAGGCAGGAGAATCACTTGAACCTGGGAGGTGGAGGTTGCAGTGAGCCAAGATTGCATCACTGTACTCCAGCCTGGGCAACAGAGAGAGACTCTGTCTCAGAAAAAGAAAAACAGCTATGATCTTTATTGCAGTCAAGTATATACAGGGTGCTTGATGTATTGTAAGCATGCAATACATTTTCAGATGACCAAATAAAGCAAACACACTGACAAGGGAGTCCTCCTCTGTCTGAAGGAAGCAGAGAGGGCTTCCTGGAGGAGGTGCTCGGTGAGCTGAATAGGAACTGACAGGAAGGAGGTGTGCCAACAACCAAGCACCACATGTGTGGCTGCCCCAAGCCTTCTGGCTGTGGCAGGTTGTTGAACAAATCTATATTTGTTGACTCGGAGCCAAATCCCAACTAAATGAATTGACATAAAACTCGAATGGATCCTCAAATTGAATGAGTCAGCTCAAAACTGGGAGGCTGTATTTTACCGTGAGCCGCATCTGAGCCATTCTGTCTGAATGTCCCATTGGATCCTTGGGTTTTCTGTGGGTCTGTGGTGGAGAGTGGGGGTTTTGCCATCTTTCCCTGCTTCCCCCCACTCTGAGTCTCATCCTTCTGACTTGGGACCCTTCAGCTTTCAGAGGCGGTGACATCCGAGTCAGTGTCGGATGAGGCCATCACCCAGACCATGGGCCGCTGCTGGGATGAGAACCAGTACTTGCTGTGCCCCCACTCGGCAGTGGCTGTGAACTACCATTACCAGCAGATGGACAGGCAGCAGCCCAGGTATAGGCCATGGGGGCCTGGGTGACTGGGGGACCATTTGAATTTCAGGGGCCCTCTTCTTCTCCAAGCAGCGGGAGAGACGGGAATGCGAACAAATAGCTGTAATGGAGTGTGATGGGTGCTGTGTGGAACTGGGCCCTGGAAACTGGGCCCAGAAGAGGGAGCGTGACAGGTATCCCAAGGACAGCCAGGGACAGAGTTGGTGGCTGAGCTGGCCTTCAACCAGGAGGAGGAATTTGCCCAGGTAGCATTATTGTAGCGATAAGTTTAAGGTGCCAATCGTCTGTCTGTGTCTCTCTCTCCTCCATACCCCACCCTATCCCTAAACTTCCCCCTGTTCCTTCTCCTTCCTCCTCCATCTTTTCCTTTCCCATCCCTGTATCTATTTTCTCACTCTCCTCCTGCTGCCACCTGCCCCCATCCCCCAGCAGCACTCCCCGGTGCTGCCTGGCCCCTGCCTCTGCAGCCAAGTTCCCAGAAGCTGTCCTGGCTGCTGGCCTGACCCCTGAGACTCCTGCGGAGATCGTAGCCCTGGAGCACAAGGAGACACGCTGCACCCCGATGCGGAGAGGTGACACCTGGACACTGATGCTTCGGGACACCATTGAGGACCTTAGCCAGCGGTGGAAGAGCCATGTCCTAACGCCTCCCCAGTAGCCTGGCTGGAGGTGGCTTCCTTTAGGCTTCAGATCCCAGGGAGGCGCACCCTCTGAGCTGCCTTGTGCACCCTCCCCATTAAGCATAGGTTAGGAGGTTCCTGGGAGGCTGCTCAGCTGGGTCTGGAGCCAGCTGGCTTTGCTGTGTTCCCTGGCTTCTCTGTGCCTGGTTACCAGGGAGGCTGAGTGAGGGGGGTGTGAACAGTTGCCAGAAGCACTCCCTCCCTCCCTGGCCGGAGCAGCAGTGTCACGGCTGTACTGAAAGTTTCAGGGCCTGCAAAACAAGAGCCTTGGGCACAGGATTGACCATGGCTCCAGGGGTTTAGGACCCTAGACCTGTGAAGGTGGGGCTGGCTCACCCCCTCATGCAGGCCTTATATGGTCTCTGAGCCTTAGTTGATCTGGCCCCCAAACCAAATCCAAAGGTTCTGGCCCGCCTTGTCAGAGACTTCCACCCTATTCACGTGCTGGAAATCCCTGGAATAAAATGTTCAGTGTGATGGAGACGGCATGTCCTGTGGGGGAGGGCCCTTCCTAGAAGAGCTGCAGGACTCGGGGCAGCCCTGGGGGCTGCTGAGTGGTGGGCTGAGGTGTGTGTGGCATCACTCTGCTGCCCTGCATTGGCCAAGGTTTGAGGGGCCAGCAGAGAAGGCATGAGCCGATGGCCCTGGTGGTGGTGGCATCCATAGAGGTTGAGGTGGGGCTCACCAGATGGAGGCTTTGTGGGAAAGCATTGGCATCAATGTCAAGGTGCCCTGTTGCTCATACATCACTTGGAATTGAGCCTGTTGACTCAGGTTCCAATCCAATTCATCAGGTTTCAGTCCTGTATGGGTTGAGGAGAGTTAGACAAACACATGAACAGCAACACAAGCCCCATGCCTTGGATGCTGGGGGCCCCTAAAAGAGCAGGGGAGGCAGGCATTGGATGGAGGGATTTTTTTGCCACTAGAGGATGCTGTTACCACTACCCTGGGGGCTGCTGTGAAATGACCTAGTGGGCGTCTGTCCTCCAGAGCCCTCTTTGCCCTGCCTGCCTCAAGGTCTGAAGGCTCTGCTCACCCAGGTGCGACCCCTGCCTGGCATTCCCCATCAGAACATCCCAGCCCCACATCTCCGTGGGACTAAAGGGAAAGGCCTGTGGCGCCCTCTGCTGGAAGACTGGACTTTGAAGCACTGCAGCCAGTACCCAGAGGGGAGGACAGGGATGCTGGACCCCAGGAGGACAGGAGTGTTCTTAAAGGAGTGACAGTGACTCCTTACCGGCCATGACACTTGGCAGTTTCTGAGACATTTTAACATCCACAGCAGGAGACACTGATGCAGCCCCTGGGGCCACTTACCCCCTGAGATATGATAGGCCCAATGCTTAGGGGCCACCATTCATTAGAGACCCATGAAAATGTCTTCAGTTCTTTTAAAACCAAAAGAAAACAGTGAGTGTAATCCAGCTGGGATTTTATTCATTTTTCTTCTAACACAGTTTTACCATAGAATTTTAAATATTTTTTTTATAGAGGAAGATACCCATGAAAGCAAAAGTGCCCAGTACCCACAAAAGTTACTGTGCAGCCCCTGATAGCACCTACTGTGTGCCAGGTGACAGTTTGCCAAAATTAGCTCATTTAATCCTGACAGCAACGTGTGGAGCAAGTGCTACCCGTTTCCCCCATGTTGTGGGTGAGAACACAGGCTCTGAGAGATGAGGTAACTTACCAGGGTGGCAACACTGGGAACAGAGAGGCTGGGACTTGAACCCACACACCATGGCCTCCAGTTTGATGTTCATTTCTCCTCACACACAGCCTCCGGTGTCAGCGGGCACAATCTTATGGGGCTCGCTCTGCTGCCTGTATCCCTCCATCCTTCCCCAGGCCCTGGCCTTGCTCCCCGAGTCCTCCCCACCATCTTCCTTTCTTGGATGGGTCTGGGAGATGGCCATGCTTCTCCAGGAGTCCTCCAGGGGCCGCTGCAGCCCTGCTTTCCGGGTTTCTGTAACTGGCACTGATGCCTGCTGCGGGCAGGCCCATGCAGGTGGCTCCTTTTTCTTTGCTGCCATATTCTGAGGACCTCCGGCCAGGGCCAAGGTCACAGGGGAAACCCCATCCCCTGAATGGTTCTGGGACCTATCCAGCTCCGAGAGACCACCATGCCTGTGAGGGAGGCCCAGAATAAGGTCACACCAGCCACAGCGCACATCGACAGGAAACCTGAACTGAGGCTACACTGGCCACAGGGAGTCTTGGGGAAATGAGAAGAAGGATGAGAGTGAGATGAAGTCTGGAGAAGTGCCCACCCCTGTAACACACATACACACACACATGCACACACACACATGCATGAGCTGAATTGTGTCACTTCCACTATATGTTGAACCTACAGTATCTCTGAATGTAACTATTTGGAGATAGGGTCTTTAAAAAGGTAATTAATTAAAACGAAGTCCTTATGCTGGGCCCTCAACCAGTGGGACTGGCATCCCTTATTTTATAAGAGGAAATTAGGACATAGACATGCGTGCACAGAAGGAAGACTGTGTGAAGTCAGAGGAAGAAGGTGGCCATCTGCAAGCCAAGGAGAGAGGCCCCAGAACTAAAGCAACCCTGAGGGTGCCTTGATCTGAGATTTCCATCCTCTAGAACTGGGAGGAAATAAATTTCTGTTGTTTAAGTCTCACCGAGTCCCAAGGAGACACACTCTCTCTCTCTCTCTCTCTCTCCCCACACACACACACACACACACACACAGACACACACACCACTTAGTGGAAAAAACAAGGATCTTAGTACTAGATGAAGTAAGAATCAGGGTGGAGCCTTTCTTCTCTGAGTCACCCACTTACTGGTAGTGATCACAACTAAGCCATTTAATCTCTGGGAGCCGTGGTTTCCTCATCTGCATCTAACAAAACAGATGATCCCTGACTTAGGACTTTGCAACTTTAGGATGGTGACAGTGTGAAAGCAATATGCATCCAGTAGACTGAGTTCGTACGCATTCAGTGCACTTCGGATGTTGATTTTTCCCCAGGCTAACGAGGTGCAGTATGATAGTCTTGTAATGCAGGGGCAGCAGCAGTGAGCCCAGCTCCCAGTCAGCCCTGTGATCACAAGGATAAATAGCCCATATTCCGCAGTGTGCTGTGTTGACAGATAACTTTGCCCAACTGTAGGCTAATGTAAGTGTTCTGATCACATTTAGCGTAGGTGAGGCCAAACGATGATGTTTCTGTAGGTTGAGAGTATTAAATGCATTTTCAACTTAGGATATTTTCAACTTATGAAGGGTTTATTGGGGATGTAACTATTGTAAGTTGAGGAACATCTGTACTTACCTTGCTGGTTTGCTTTGAGGATTACATGAGATTAAATAATGTATTTCCAAGTGCTGGGTAAACTCTCAAATGCCATACAAATGGTTTTTACCATTAACACAATTACAGTTTGCACTGAACAATTTAGTACTTTTAAGCTATCTTGTGTGTTTTACTAATTGCTTGGTGAATTAGTCTTATCTTGCCTGTGATGCTGCCTATTCCTTAAGGATAAAGTTCTTCTGTGCCCCGTCCCCGACCCCCACAGTGCTGTTGCAGCTTTGGGCACAGGGTTAGAGGTTGACCTGGCCCAGCCAACGTGCCCCACAACAGGATCTGTTAGGGTCACTGGGGACCATATGCCACAGATTAGTCAGTAGTGGCTCTGCTAGCCAGTTAATAAACTACGTTAATTTGCAGTGATGATGAGGATAGTACAGTTCCTCTCTTGAGCACCAATGATGTGCCGAGACCTTTATGAAACACTTTCCAGACATTGATTCCCTTAAACCTTATGAGGAGTCTAGGAAGAAGTAGAGATGAGGGACTGCAGCTCAGAGAGGTAAGGTAACCCGTCCAAGGCCACACAGCCAGTGTGTGGTGGAGGAGGGATGTGTAGGCTGGTTATAGGATCTGTGAGCCTAACCACTCAGGTAGACTACCATACCATGAGGAGTGCTTTGGGTCTATCGCCTACAAGTTTCCGTCAAATCAGTGTGTGGTGATCTGAAGGCTAGATGGGGTAGAGGATAGAGGGTAGAGGAGAGGGCCCATCATTAGGAGAAGGGCCAGATGCTGTGGGGAGGGGGCATGGAAACTTTGGGAAGGACTTCCCTCTGACTCAGGGTTGCATGTGGAGCTGGGCTCCTCATTGTGAGGATGGCCGGGAGCAGGTGTCTGCTCAGAGGAGGGTGTTATTGTAGGAAGAAAGTGAGGGTGGTTCTGGGAATTTCCAGCTGCTGGCAGGGAGGCCCAGCTGGGTGGGCCCTGCAGGAAGAGTGGGGGGAGATGGAGTCTTTGCTGAGTTTTCTCAGCTGTGTCCCGAGAGAAACATGGGGTGAGCAATATAGCGAGAAGCAGGGCCATCAGCCTGCTGAAAAGAGGACAGGGTCATCTCAGTGTTCAGAGCTTGCTGCCTTTGCCCAAAAGAGTTTTCCTTCTCAGATCTGCCCTTTCACATCCCACCCACCAGTCCTCCACTCCACAGCTGGGGGGCCTCCCAGGGGCCAGGGACTGGGCAGATGCTGAGGGCCAGCGTGGTTACTTCCTACTATGTGCTGGACAGTGATGGATACCAAGGGAGAAGTAAAAATGAAGAAAAGATGTGACTGGCATTGATGGAATTCCATGGCCATATCCAGGAACTGCCCCATGGCTTGAACAATGTGCTCTCCATTGCAGGCCCCAGGTGCCAAGAGGTAAGAACCCTTCCACCCCTGCAGTGACGTTGGTGTTCCAGAGGCTGGTTTAGAGGTCTGCTCCCTGACTACTTACCCACTCCTCAAAGGCCACTGCCATAAACCCAGGCCCTAGCCTCACACCTAGCCTTCACTGCGAATGTTCAACTGGAGCAGAACCAGTAGGAGGAGCTGCAGGCCCAGAAAGATGCCTTGGTCGGGGCTGGGGGGAGTGTGGAGAAGAACAGTCTGGGTCTTGAAGGGCTTGAAATGCCCAGGGAGCCTTCTAGAGTCAGAACTATTTTCTTCTCCTCAGTAGTGTGGTCATTGCAAAGATTTATCATAAACCAACACCCTGGAGAAGGCACAGGACCTCCTGTTGCAGGCAGAAGTGTCTTTGAGGCTAGGGAGGGGGCTTCCTTCCCTGAAAGGATGCTCAGGAGCTGAGTAAACCAAGGCCAAGCCTGGTAATAGACAAAGTTGAGAATGGAGGCAGGGCTTGGACCGTTCAGGCCAGGGTGAAACTGTGGGAACCTCCCCTTGGTTTGGCCACCAGGGAGACCATGGAGGTGACCCTCTTGCCCTTTCCCTTCATCTCATCCCTGGTTTGGATCATTGTTTTCCTCCCCCCATTCCTTATCCAAGGCTCCCCAAACAGGGAGAGTGCTTGCTTGTAAAATTGGCTCAATTCAGGCCATGAGGGTTTCGGTGGGTCGAGGTGAGCTCTGTGCAACAGTCCTGCAAGTAAAGGTCACCATGACCTGCCACCTGCCCAAAGGGCCAAACACACCCTCCAAATTCTCCAAGCCCAAGATAAGCCCAGCAATGATTTGTGTGGCCAGAAGAGGGCAGCAGAGCACACCCAAGGTCCTCCCTCCAAAGAGGACTGATCACTTCCCTTCCTGCCCCCACCTCACCCCCAGCCCCACTCCAACACCCCACAGGCAGGCAAGTCTGACTTTGCTCTCTGGGAATTAGAGGCCCTGAAGGTTGTTGTTGGAGGCGGGGTGGTGTGGAGAGGAAATTTGGCCCCAAATAGATATATATTTTAAATTCATTGCTTTTCAAATTTCATATTGGGACATCCCTCCTTTAAAAGAAAAAAAATCACAGATACCTCTAATATTGTCTGAAACAGTTTTTGTTTTTGTAAGCTACTTAGACATGTGCAAACATAAAATTACCCATGAATTCCTTGTACTGATAGCTCCTATACAAGGATAAGCAGAAATGAACATTCATATTAAATATGAACAAATCTACAAACAAAATTTTAAAAATTCAAAACAATCTCATTCATATATGCTATATCATGTGCTGCCCTAAGAACTCCAGTGCAGAGGGACTCCGGCACTTCATTCCTAGAGAACGTGATTTTTGTTGTTGTTTATTCCTTGTATTTATCTCCCGTTTGTGGTGGAATAACTTCGCTCTTTCATCCTTTTCCTATTCTAACCACAGGGAAATAGCCCAAGCACAGCATCCGAAGCACATCCCGTGTCACGTGATCTTCGCTTGGCGCTAGCTTGTCTTATATGTGTCCCTTCCATCTGCTTCTCCTTACTGGCTTGTGACAGTTGAGACAGTATTTTTAAGGTGACCATACTGATAATCCAGAAAATGTCGTTTTTCAGAAAAAAAAAAATCAAGATGAAATCACCCCCCCCCCCCACCCACCCCGCAGGCACACACACATGGTTGATAGAGAATCCTGAAACAGCAAGAATGCATGCCTGGAGCACCATATGAGAAACATCATTCCCGCCCCCAGTCCTTGCTTCTTACAGATGAACAAACTGAGGCTCAGAGAGTCACACCGATAATCAGGGGCGGGGCAGCTGGGAGAACTCAAGCACCTCTCACTTTGTACAGCAGTGCCTCCTGTCAACACCCTCAGGCAGCCCAAGACCAGCGGGGCTCTGGGAAAGGAGCACTGGGGATGTTCAAAGCGATTGGCCATCCCAGTTTGTGGTTGACTTTGTGCAGGTTTCAAGCAGCCATCTTCCAAAGCTCAGAAAATGAAAAAATATTGCATAGACACAGTCACTGCTGCAGATGGGAAGACTTTGTCTCAGATCTCTCTGGAAACCCTAAATCTTTTCTGGCCTCCAGGTTTGGCAAGAAGGCCCAAACAAGGGCTCTGTATGTGTTCTCATTTAGCAAATTTTTTTTTTTTTTTTTTGAGATGGTGTCTCACTCTGTCACCCAGGCTGGAGTATAGTGGTGCAATTTTGGCTCACTCCGCCTCCTGAGTTCAAGTGATTCTCCTGCCTCAGCCTCCCAAGTAGCTGGAATCACAGGAACACACCACCACGTCCAGCTAATTTTTATATTTTTAGTAGAAATGGGGTTTCTCCATGTTGGCCAGGCTTGTCTTGAACTCCTGACCTGGAACGGAAGGTTAACACTTCCTTCAAATATACATGTCGGCAGCAAACCAGTTAATCCTAGCAACACCTGTGTCTTTGTCAACAATAGAAACCACAGGCCTTTTCACATGACATCACAGCAGTTGTGGGTGCCTTGAAATACCATTAACTCTCATCATCACTACTTTGATATATTATTAGACCTGACACCATATCGTGTTTTTAATTATCAATAAAGAGTATATGTTTCTGTGTTCAAATATTTTGAAATATTTTCATAACTGTCTTTCAATATAATTGGTTTCTTTTCTTCTACCATGTATTTTTTTTTATACTTTTGAAAATATTCTAGACTGTCAAAGGAGTTCATGACACAAGAGAATACCCTTTGGGGGAAAAACATCTGTAACAAGTTACCTTTTTTTTTTTTTTTTTGAGACAAGGTCTTGCTCTGTCACAAGTGCTGAAGTGCAGTGGCATGATCTCAGCTCACTGCAGCCTCAACCTCCCTGCTCAAGCGATCCTCCCACCTCAGCCTCCTGAGAAGCTGGGACTACAGGCATATGCCACCATGCCCAGCTAATCTTCACATTTTTTGTAGAGATGGGGTTTTGCATGTTTCCCAGGCTTGTCTCGAACTCCTGAGCTCAAGCCATCCACCCATGCTGGCCTCCCAAAGTGCTGGGATTGTAGGCATGAGCCACGGTGCCTGGCCAAGAGTTACCATTTCTTGTGTATCAACTATAAATTGAGCACATCTGGGTTCTTTGGGTGTATTATCTCTAAATCTGGCAACAAAGAGGTGTACTTTTTTTTTTTTTTTTTTAAGACAGTGTCTCAGTTTGTTGCCTAGGCTGGAGTGCAGTGGTGCAATCTGGGCTCCCTGCAACCTCCACCTGCTGGGTTCAAGCGATTCTCCTGCCTTAGCCTCCTGAGTAGCTGAGATTACAGGCGCACACCACCATGCCCAGTTAATTTTTGTATTTTTAGTAGAGACAGGGTTTCGCCATGTTGGTCAGGCTGATCTTGAACTCCTGACTTCATGATCTGCCCACCTCAGCTTCCCAAAGTGCTGGATTTCAGGCGTGAGCCACCATGCCCGGCCTAGAGGCGTACATTATTATCCCCCCTTTTATACATGAGGAAACTGAGGGTCAGAGAGGTGTCTAATATCACATATGCTACTAAACATAATAAACATGTTACATATTATCATAGAAATATGGACAAAATGAGGCTAAATAAATGACTGTTTTTGTTCACTGTTGCATCATCCATGCTTGGGGCTTCCTAGATGCTCAGCAGAGGTTTGCTGAATGACAGGATGAAAAAGATACCTAGTAGCCCTACCAGGCATGGGACGGGGAAGTCCTTCAAAGGAAAGGTGAGGGTCAGCATGAGCCCTGGGATTCTGGGAAGTGCTGGGCTGGTGTAAACCAATCATGATATCCCATCCCCTATGATAGTTTCAGAAATGGCCTATTACCTGGTTCTGGCCCATGAGATGGGGAACACTCATTCAGGACCGTCTCTGCCTCTTGTCATTAGGGTGAAACTAGTGCAACGTGGAGCCCCTGCAGCCACCTTGTCCCCCATAAAGATGGCAGAGCAGAGGTGGGGGCAATGGCCTTGGTGATGGTGAGAACCTCTGAGCTGAGCAGCCCCGCAGCTTCTCACCTCTGCACTTTTTGTCAGGGGAGATAATGAGGCTAGTTATATTTGAGCCCATTTTAGTTGAGTTTTCCGTACCTTGCAGCTAAGGCATCCTAAGTGATAGATTGCGTGTGAAGAGGGGGGCAGGGTCATCCTGGGAATGGCATTTGTGGCGTGACATGGCTGCATTCTAAACAGCTTGTGCTTTATCCCAATAGGTGATGGCTTGGGTTGGATGGTCTGGGGACTGAATAATCAGAAAAAGGGGCCAAGGCCGGGCTCAATGGCTCACGCCTGTAATCCCAGTACTTTGGGAAGCCGAGGCGGGTGGATCATCTGAGGTCAGGAGCTTGAGATGAGCCTGGCCAACATGGCGCAACCCCGTCTCTACTAAAAATACAAAAATTAGTGGGTGCCTGTCATCCCAGCTACTTGGGAGGCTGAGGCAGGAGAATCACTTGAACCTCGGAGGCGGAGGTTGCAGTGAGCTGAGATCACGCCATTACACTCCAGCCTGGGTGACAAGAGCGAAACTACTCTGTCTCCAAAAAAATAAAAAGAAGAAGGAGGAGAAGGAAGAGGAAGAAGAGGAGGAAGAAGAAGAAGGAGAAGGAGCAGGTGCCAAAATGGAGTGATTTATGATCTAGAGAGATTACTTTGTAGGCAGTGTGGAGGATGGGATAGTGCAAAGTGACAAGTAAATGGTTAAAAAAGGTAAAATGGTGCAAATATGGCAAATAAGAAAATTGGGAATGCACCTTATTCTGCTCTCAGCTTGATGAAAAAGAGGAATAAAACAAGCAAGCGTGTTCATATTGGAGATTTATTGTAAAACTCAACTTCCAGGGAACGCGTTTGAGTTGGCTGATGCAGTCTCATAGACCTCGCAGAGGACAGGCTGCTGAGGAGGAGGCTGGAATGGTGGCGTTGAGACCCTGTCAGCACCAGCAGTGACATCAGCATCTTCAAAGAAAGCATCACAGTCTCCTCAGTGCCATTTTAGTGCCAGGAATTTTCCCTTCTAGTCCTTACAATTTTTTGAAAATTGATAATTTTTCTATGATTTAAGTGATTACTCTCAGTGAGCCGTCATACCTCATTTTCTCTATGCAGACATTTTCAAGCATATAATACATTGGTATGAACTGCAGTCATCACGCAGTACGAAAGCTCTCTTGAACTTGTTCCTCTTTCTAATTGAAACCTCATTTTTTTCTAGATGAAAGAAAGCATGCTATGTTTTGGCATAGCTTTAGGTACATGGTTCTAAGCACAGAGACCTGTCCTGGGGACAGAGGTGATGTTTGTGTGGACGGAGGAGTAGCTGGGAGTCAGGAGGCCTCCCCGGCTCCTGCCCTTGCTGCTATCTGGTTGGATGCCCTCCAATACCTCATCACCTGTCTGTGCTGTAGGGACCTGTCTGCAAATCTGTGGGGCTGGGCTATTCACAGCCCCATGTCCTCTGCTTTTTTCCTCAGTCCCCATGCCCTTGGATTCTCACAGCCCTTCATTGGGCTACATCTTTTGCTTGTGTTGGTCCTTCAGAGGGAGAGGATGGGATTCCTCAGAACAAAAAGTGCTGTTCTCCGTGTCAGGTCTGGTGTCAATATACAGTTGAACATCCAGTATTTGGCAGCTTGGTAAGCACAGGGATGCATCCTAAAGAAGGTAGGCCCTGGACAGAAGAGCTGTACACACACAATCTTACACATTCACACATGTATACTCACATGATGTGTACACACACACATACAGCACACGCACACACCAACAGACACAGACATGCACACCCAGATGCACACACACAGACATGTGCACATACACACCCATACACATGCACTCAGACACAGAGACACACACAGAGACAGACACACAAAGACATGCACACACATGCACACACAGACGCACACACATGCACACACATACAGATGGACACACACATACACATACACACTCAGGCATAAAGGAGTGGGAGCACAGTGTAATTTCCCGTGATGGTTCTGAGAATTCATTGATACAGTGTTGGGCACTTAGTGAAAACTTCCTAGAGGGAGTGAGTCAAATACGTTACTAAAGAGTGGTAGGTTTTGGCTAAGGGAGGTCTTCAGCTGCTATAGGCTGAAGTGTGTCGCTTCCCTCTCCAAAATTCATATGTTCAAGTTCTAACCCCAGTACTTCAGAATGTGACTGTGTTTGAAGATAGGGTCTATAAAGAGATGACTGTAGTAAAATGAGGTCATTAGGATGTACCCTAATCCAATGTGACCCATGTCCTTATAAGGAAGAAGTTTGGGCACAGACACGTGTAGAGGAAAGGTCAGGTGAAGACACAGGAAGAAGATGGCCACCAGCAAGCCAAGGAGAGAAGCCTGGACCAGACCCTTCCCTCATGACCCTCAGAAAGAACCATCCCTGCTGACACCAATACCTTGATCTTGAACTTCCAGTGTCCAGAACAGTGAGATGATAAATTCCAGTTGTTTAAGTGGCTCAGCTGTGGTACTTTGTAATGACAGTCAAATCCTAGTTGACCAAAACACCAGCCAAGTGGCAAAGCATGCAGAAAATCACTCAGAGAGGCTGGAATGTAGTAGAGATCAGCCTGTCTTGATGAGGGAAGGGAAAGGACGCAGCTCCTGTGTGCCGGGCAGGTGCAAGACACACGACCCATGCGAGGCACCCCAAACACTGCTTTCAGATGAGACACCAGAGGCTCTGAATGCCAAAAACCACACTGCTGGGTTGTGGCTTCCCTTTGCCTGTTGTTCACCTCCCTTCCCAGCTGTCATCATCGTCATGATCGTCATTTTGACTGGACTGGTGCTGCTCACTGTGGCCCATATCCAAGAAGTCTCACTTTGCTGACCTTCCCACCTGTCCACGAACATTTACTCAGCTGTGTAATACATGCTGTGATGGTCTGCCCAGATTCCCTCTTTGGGGTCTACACACTTATTTATCCTCCAGCTGCTTGGAATACCAGCTGCTCACAGCTTATAGCTGCATCCCTTGCTGGGCATTGCCCTGGGTGGCAGGGAGCTGCCTCATCTAAGGCTACACCTCCTCCCAGGTGTCCAGGCTGGGATACAAAGGACAACTCCTGGCTCCCTGCAGGGCTGTCTGAGTCCTCTATTGCAGATGCTTTGTGGGTCACCTTTCTACCTGTCCTGCCTTCCTCACTTTCTCGCAGGTGTATCTCCTGAGGGTATGTTCCACAAAAGTCTTTGCACACAAATTTCCATCTCCATATTTTGGAGACTTCCCTTCCATCTGAGAAGGTCCATTCTGGAAAGAGCCCTGGCAGGAAGTCAGCAGTCTGGATTCCTGCACTCATTCCACTTAAGACAGCCTCATGACCAGAGGCAAGACGTCACCTCCCTGGGCTCAGGAGCCTGATCTGTAAAAGAGCCATGGCTTTTTCAGTCTTTTCCTCCAAAGTTCAGTAGAGGAGAGAGAACATGACAACACAATCCACCTGCTCTGGTGGTGCAGCTGTTTACAGGTTCTAAACAGATAAAAGTTCTTGCCACATCTAAACCATCCATGCACATTTTCATGCCATTCTTTGTCATGAGTTGAACTGTGACCCCATAAAAGATGACGGAATCCTAACCGCCAGGGTCTGTGAATGTGACCTTATTTGGAAAAAGGGTCTTTGCAGATGATCAAGTTTAAGATGAAATCATTAGGGGGAGTCCTAGTCCCATATGACCGCTGTCCTTATGAAAGGGGGGCATTTAGACACGAAGACAAACATAGAAGGAAGATGATGTGAAGACATAGGGAGAATGCCAGCTGCAAAACCCAGTATTGCCTGGCCTACCAGAAGCTGGAGACAGGTCTGGGACAGATTCTCCCCCCAGAGCCCTCAAGGGAAGCCAAGCCTGCTGACATTTTGATTTCAGATTCTGGCCTGCAGAACTGTGAGACAATGCATGTTTGTTGTTTATGCCACCCAGGTTATAATAGTTACGGCAGCCCCAGGAAACTAATAACTCCTTAAAGTATCTTTTTGTCTTAGTAAATGCAAATATAAAAATGTTTTCCTTCGGGAGCAGTGGCTCACACCTGTAATCCCAGCACTTTGGGAGGTCCAGGTGAGATCACTTGAGTCCAGGAGTTCAAGACCAGGCTGAGCAACATGGCAAAATCTTGTCTCTACAAGAAACATACAAAAATTAGCCAGGTGTGGTGGTGTGTGCCTGTAGTCCCAGTTACTTGAGAGGCCAAGGAACCCAGGAGGTGGAGACTGCACTGACCTATGATCACGCCACTGTACTCTAGCCTGGGCTACAGAGTGAAACTCTGTCTCAATTAAAAAAAAAAAGTTTTCCCTTCAACTCTTCAAGTAAAATTTATGTCCCTACAAGATACCCATGCTCAGTCTATGGCCTGAAGAACCCGCAGTGGCCCTACCACCTATTTGGAAAGATGCGGGCTTGGATTTAGGCATTCATTCATTCATTCACTCATCTATTCAACAGTTTTTTAAGGCGCATCAGCAACAAGCCAGGCACGGTCTTTGGCATACATATATAACAGACAAAGTCCACACTCCTCTGGAGCTTTCATTTGGAGAGGTCAGGAAGCAGGCAAGAGAGAAGTCAATAAATCAGCAAGTAATTCCAGACCAAGGAAAGCAGACAAAAGGGCAAAGCCATCATGGGGACTGAGAGGCACAAGGCCAGCTTTGGAAGGGGTGGTCAGGGGAGGTCTCTGAGCTGCCAAACCAAGAATGAAGGTTAGATAGCCAATCACAGGACCACTCCAGGAGGAAGTCATAGGCCAGAGCAGGGGCTTAGGGCTGGGGAGGACCTGGGGTGTTTGAGAATCCCAAAGAAGGTAAGTGTGGTTGTGGCCATGTCCCCAAGGACGGTGGGATGAGAGGAGGTCCCTGAGTCTATAGGGACCCCATCAGGCAGACCCTTGTAGGTTCCAAGAGGGGCTTGGATTCTCTTCTAAACAGTGAGACAGAATAGTTTAATCTGCATGTTTAAAAAATGAGTCTGTACTGTATGAGCCAGTAATTCCCCTTCTGGGTATATACCCAAAGAATTGAAAGCAGGGACTCAAACAGATATTTGAACATCATGTCCACAGCAGTATTACCTACAATTGCCAAAAGACGGAAGCAACCCAAATGTCCTTCAACAGATGAATGGACAAACCAAATGCAGTATATACATACGGCGGAGTATTATTCAGCCTTAAAAAGAATGACATTGTGTCATATGAATGAATCTGTGCCACAAATTCATCCATCCTTTTCATTTGTTGAAAGGACAAATATTGTATGATTGATTCTACTTTTATGAGGGTCCTAGAGTAGTCAAATTCACAGAGGCAGAAAGGGGACTAGGTGGTTAGAAGGGGCTAGGGGGAGGGGAGAATGGGAAGTTTCATGGGTATGGAGTTTCAGTTTGGGATGATGAAAACGTTTTGGAGATGGATGGTGGTGATGATTTTATGACAGTGTAAATATACATAATGCCACAGAACTGTACACTTAAAAAGGGTTAAAATGGACCAGGTGCAGTGGCTCATGCCTTTAATCCCAGCACTTTGGGAGGCTGAGGCGGGCGGATCACGAGGTCAGGATTTCGCCTAGCCCAGCCAATATGGTGAAACCCTGTCTCTACTAAAAATACAAAAATTAGCTGGGCGTGGTAGTGAGCACCTGTGGTCCCAGCTACTTGGGAGGCTGAAGCAGGAGAATCGCTTGAATCTGGGAGGCGGAGGTTGCAGTGAGCTGAGAGTGCACCACGCCACTGCACTGCAGCCTGGGCAACAGAGCAAGACTCTATCTCAAAAAAAAAAAAAAAAGGGCGAAGGGGATAAAAATGGTAAATTTTATGTTATGTGTATTTTACCGCAATTTAAAAAAGCAAAAAGCTCCGTTTGGTTGCACCTTGCAGAGGGGGAGGGAGAAGCAAATTAGAGAAAAGTGGTCAGCCCAGGCCGGATTCCCGGTGCTCCTTGTATTATCTGGCTGGCTCCAGACTGTCCATCCAGAGATGGTGCCGAGGTCCCAGCACTTTGGGTGTTGAACCTGCAGCAGAGGTCAGGACTTGGGGGACTCAGCTCAAAGCTCCCCACATTTGAAATCACACTGCAGCCTTGCATCTAGTTGTCATCTGTGCCTAAAACCGGGAGGCTGCAGGGCGGAGTCCTGGGACCACCAGCTGCTGCCCAGACCCCTTCCCCACCTCCTAGAATGGAGCATCCTGATCTCCTGATCCGCATCAGAAAACTCCTGCAGGCTCTTTCCTGCACCCGGCCCCTGGCGCTGCCTGGGCAGGCCCAGCACGGGGGGATCACCTTGCCCTGAAAAAAAAAAAACAAAACAAAAAAAAAACGGCGAGAGAGGGAGAAAAGCAGCACAATTAAAATCTTAGTGTATGAATAATTACATTTTAAAAATCCCCACATTTTTTTTACATCAAAAGGAATTCTGTAATCAGAGGTTTAATTTGCAGATTTAGTGGCATTTGGCAGGTTAAAAGTAGGTGCTGTGAAGTGAGTAAGCGTGGGATTTGAGACTGGAAGCAAAGAATGGGGGGGATCTGCTCGGCCAGAAATCCCAGCTTTGAGCCGCCTCTGAGCTTCGCAGCCGCACTTCCTCTGCCCAAGCCGCCCTCAACGGAGCTGCTGCGCGGGGGCGGGAGGAGGTCCCGCAGGAACAGGAACAGAGTCCAGCCCTCCAGCCCTGTGGCCTCACTTCCTTCTTCTCCTTCAAAATAGCTTTATTGTTTTTTCTTCTGTTATTTGCTCATTGAAAAAAAGAAATCTGAAAATATAGAAAAGCAAAAAGCGAAAGAAAGAAAACGAAGATCACCTGTAGTTCCGCTGTCTGGAAGGAGGAGTCCTTTTCCTCTTTCCTAAGATAATGTGGATGAAATCCCATTGCCAGCTGGGCTGAGCTTCACAAAAGCACAGTTGTATTACTCGACTTTTCCTTTCCCTCTTCTCTTCTGAAAATCTCCCTCTCTTTCCTTCCCCAGGGGAAAATTAAATAAAAACAAAACAGGAACTTTCACAGATTAAAGTGGGAAATGGAGGTTTTGGCCCAAGAAACTTCCCAGAGGAGATGCCTTGTGGAAGGGGTTTGGAGCAGGGCAGTCCCTAGGGGTGAGGCCAGCGGGCAACAGAAAAAGGGAACCCTGGTTGTCCTCCCACAGGGAAGGGAAGGAAAAGAGGCAGGAGTGGGTGGTGTCCATCCCCTGGGTCAACCCGTCCTTGCGGGCAGGCAGCTCAGGAAGGGGAATCTTGGATCAGGTGACATTCCTTCAGGAGGCCATTTCCACGTAGGGACCAGAGTGCTGGCTGTCCACAAAGAACTCCCAAGAGCTGGGGGTGTGCCCTTCAGCCCCAGGGACGGGTGTGTGTGTGCGTGAGAGAGCGGGGTGGGGGTGGGGGAGAGGAGGTGCACCGCGCCTGGTCCATTTTCACCCTTTTTAGAGAGAGAGGAGGAGTGGGGGCAGAGAAAAGAGAGAAGGGAGAGAGAAGAGACAGAGAAGAGAGAGGAGAGGGACAGAGGGAGAGAGACAGGAAAGAGAGGACAGAGGGAGAGAGACAGGAGAGAGGAAAGAGGGAGAGAGAGAGAAGGGGGAGAGGGAAGAGAGAGAGGAGACAGAGGAGAGAGAAGAAAGAGGGGGGAGAGAGAGAGAGAGATAGAGAGACAGAGACAGAGACAGAGACAGAGAAGCTGGAGCTCACCAAGGCAGACGCGCCAAAGGCTCCTGTAGACACTGTGCAGTTACTGGGCTGTTTCAGATGCCTCTATGAAGACAAAAGGCGCCTGCAGGAAGTAATTGGGCTGTACTGCAGCCTCCCATAGCCATGTGTCAATCTGGTAGTTGGAGGGGAACAGGACAGGCACTTTTAGGAGACATGAAGGTGGTAAACACAGTGAGACCTTCCTGAGGAAGCTGAAGCTGCTGGCCCCACAGCCGCTCCCTAAGCCCTCGTGAGTGGAATAGCTCACAGACACTACAGATGCCTGGCAGATATTAATGGTTACCATTATTTTAGCGTGGCCGTCTCCTCCCCCAAGAAACTGGGGTTCTGCCCTAAAGCCAGACAAAGGAGATGTAGGTTGAGGAGCTTGTCCCAGGACTCACAGTTAAGAAATGGCAAAAAAGGGTCGGGTATTTTGTCTCCTGCTTGGGATCCCAGTGCTTTGGGAGACTGAGGCAGGAGGATCCCTTGAGCCCAGGAGTTTGAGGCTGCAGTGAGCTGTGGTGGCACCATTGCACCCCAAGCCTGGGCAACATAGACCCCAGGAAAGAAAGAAAGAAAGAAAGAAGGGGCAGGGCGGGGGGTGGGAGAGAGAGAGAGAGACAGGGGACTTATGTCACTGTGAAATACCTTTTACAAGTACAGTGTGCTGGGGGTATGAAGATGATTAAAATGTAATAATGCTATTGGGTCACACTAAGAGCAGAACATGATCTCATAGATTCTTTGCAGCAAGAAGTTATTAAAGGGAGGTTTATATTTTTACTTTAGAATAGAATTGTGAAATTACAGAAATTAGACTATTTTTATTTTGTTAATAACTAAATAGATCAAGATTTTAAAAATATAGGAATATCTTTTGGTATAAAGTATGATCCCTACAAATTTTTTTAAATTCAAGTATTTATCTTTGCATTATTTAAAAACCATCTTTCCATTTAATATAAGGAGAAAGGTGGCTGCTTTGGATCTTTGTTACCAGGTTCAACATCAAGCCTATTGTTATATTTTATTTTTCTCACCAGCACAGTGTAGCAAAGAAGAAAAGATCAACTGCCTGTTTTGCAATATTTGTACAATGCTTTATTATTATTTTTGGCAATTAATTATTTCATTTTGGACAGCTCTCTTCCCAGCGTTTTAGAAACTGAAGGGTCTCTCTTCATTTGGAGGCTGCCTGACTTTGTGATTTTCTGTCAGAACCAGTTTGGGAGCACATGATTCTGCTTTTACATAAAAACTCCCATAGAATTACCATATGACCCAGCAATTCCACTTCGGGTTATATATCCACAGGAATGAAAATCGGTTTGCTGCAGATAGATGTCTGTATTCCCATGCTCATTGCAGCACTATTCATACTGGTGAAGTTAGAGAATCAAACTAAGTGTCCATCAACAAATAAATGGGTAAAGAAAATGTACATATACACAATGGAATACTAGTCAGCCTTAAACAAGATGGAAATTCTGTCATTGGCAGCAACATGGATAAACTTAGAGAAATTTTTGTTTGTTAAGTGAAATAAGCCAGGCACAGAAAAACAAATATCACATGTTCTCACTCATATGTTAGAGTGACATGGTTTGCTCTGTGCCCCCACCCGAATCTCATCTTGAATTGTAACTCCCACAGTTCCCCACTGTCGTGGGAGGGACCCAGCGGGGAGGTGATTGAATTATGGGGGCAGCTCTTTTCTGCACTGCACTGTTCTCATGATAGTGAATGAGTCTCACAAGATCTGATGGTTTTAAAAAATGGGAGTTTGCCTGCACAAGCTCTCTCTTTGCCTGCTGCCATCCATGTAAGACTTGACTTGCTTGTCCTTGCCTTCTGCCATGATTGTGAGGTTTCCTTAGCCACGTGGAATGGTAAGTCCAATTACACCTTTATTTTGTAAATTGCCTAGTCTCAGGTATGTCTTTATCAGCAGCGTGAAAACAGACTAATACGGGGGAGCTATATAAAAACATCACATTGTATCTCATAGAATATATACAATTGTTATCTGTCAATTAAAAATAAAATAAAATTCTTCTAAATCCATGAAAATTATGAGGCAGTAGAATGTTTAGGATACAAGAAATACTTAATTGCACCACAGATATATTTGAATCGTATGAGTCTAAATGTGCATCACAGGCTGATAATGATCATTGAAGAATCACACAGCACAAGGATTAATTATTATATGCCACACATATAGATAGAGCGTGTTGGATGCCACATGTTTATGATCAGGTAATGCTACCTGACATTCTTCAATAAGGCACACTATTTTTTTTATTTCAATAGGTTTTTGGGGAACAGGTGGTGTTTGGATTCATGAATAAGTTCTTTGGTAGTGATTTCTGAGATTTTGGTGCACCCATAACCTGAGCAGTGTATACTGTACTGAACGTGTAGTCTTTAACCCCTTCCCATCCTTTTTCCTGAGGCCCCAAGTCCATTATATATATATATATATATATTTTTTTTTTTTTGAGATGAAATTTTGTCTTGTTGCCCAAGGTGGAGTGCAATGGCGTGATCTCAGCTCACTGCAACCTTCACCACCCCAGGTTCAAGTGATTCTCCTGCCTCAGCCTCCCAAGTAGCTGAGATTACAGGCACCCACCACCATACCTGGCTAATTTTTTTTGTATTTGTAACAGAGACGGGGTTTCACCATACTGGCCAGACTGGTCTTGAACTCCTCACGTCAGGTGATCCGCCCACCTCGGCCTCCCAAAGTGCTGGGATTACAGGTGTGAGCCATCACGCCTGGCCCACTGTATTCTTCTTATACCTTTGCATCCTCATAGCTTAGATCCCACTTATGAGTGAGAACATACAATATTTGGTTTTCCATTCCTGAGTTACTTCACTTGGAACAATGGTCTCCAATTCTTATCCAGGTTGCTGCGAATGGCATTATTTCATTCCTTTTATGGATGACTAGTATTTCATGGTATATACCACAGTTTCTTTATCCACTCATTGATTAAAAAGTGTATTATCACATAATAATATTCAATGGCACCTATATAAATGACCAGTATTTTTCTTAGGTAGAGATATAAAAAGTTTTAGAGCAAAAGTATAGCTAATATAGCTTTGAGGGGATTTTTTTGTATGTGAAACATCTATTAACATCCCATGGGGCACAAGCTCACTTTAGCTCCCATGATAAATTGGTGAAATCATTCTAATTTCACCTGAAGTGCAAAAAAAAAAAAAAAAAGTAGCAAATAGTCTGGATGCCGTGGTAAAAGACATGTGCTCTAGATATAGGCAAAAGATCATGAAAGGTTCAAGGACCTGCTATGTTGATAAAGTTTTTAAGGGTCTGGTGGTCTGGAACATGGTCCAGGATATCCCCCTCCAAAGTAAAAGACAACCTATTGTACTTTAAAACTCCTACTGCTAAGAAAGATAAGTAGTACTTAGTAGATATCTTGGGGTTTTGGAAGCTGCATATTCTCATACTTAGGAATACTGGTGTGACTCATTTATCAGTTGTTACAGAAGCCACTAGCTTTGAGTGAGGTCCAGAGTGAAAACAGGCCCTATAGCAGGTTCAGACTATAGGACAAGCAGCTTTGCTGCTTGGCTCATATAACCTAGAAGATTGCATGATATCAAGCATATCTGTGTCAAAAGAGGGGAAGATGCCATCTGGAGCTTCCAGCAAACTCCCATAAGAAAGTGGCAGCACAATACTTAGGGTTCTAGAAGAAGGTCAAGGCATTTGCAACAGAGAATTATACATCATCAGTTCAAGAAAAGCTCCTGACATGTTTCTGGGCCTTTGTAGACATTGAGCCTCTGACCATGGGAAGTCAAGTAGTCATGAGGCCATGAGCTGGATTTGTTAAAGCTTACCAAGTCCCAAGGTGGCAGGAGGGAGGAGAATGGGCTGGGCAGCAGAAATCTGTCTCATAAATGAAAGTGGTACACTGGAGACTGGGTCTATGCAGGTTTGGATAGAGGGCAAGTAAGCTGCATACATAGGTGGTCCTGGCATCCATATCCCTTACCACTATTGTTCAATGCATCTTCCTCAGCTCACACCTATGGTCTTGGGCAGGAGGGGGGGTGGGCTCTCTATGACCAGCTGACAGAAGAGGAAAAAGTTAAATTTTGGTTCATGCATAAGTCAGCTAGTGGTAGCTGCAGGCCCAAAGTGGACTGTGGATGCACTACAGCCTCTCTCAGCATGGCCCTAAAAGACAGCAGTCAGGAGACCTCCCAATGGACACCTGGTGTAATATGATGTAATATGATATATACATTAGGTCTCTGCCTCTGGTTCCTGGCATCACAACTCCTAAAAATCCTTGGAATCTCCAGAATAAGAATGTCTTTGGTATGCTAATTAGATGACTAGTGGTCCCTAGATAGCTTCAGGATTGGGGCTGGTCACCAGAAGACTTTCAGCCCACCCCTCAAACTCTGGAGACAGGAGAGGGGCTGAAGGTTAAATTGATCACCAGTAGCCAATGATGTAATCAATCATGCTTGCATAATGAAGCCTCCATAAAACTCCAAATGAACAGGTTTGCAGAGTTTCAAGATAGCTGAATGCATGCCTGGAGGGTGGTGCACCGGATAGGGCATAGAAGCTCTGTGCCCCTTCTCTCCTGTACCTTGCCCTTTATGGCTGTTCAGCTGTATCCTTGGTAATATCCCTTATAATAAACCAGTAAATGTAAATGTTTCCCTGAGCCTTTCTAGTAAATGAATTCAACCTATAAAGTGGGTGATGGGAACACTGATTTATAGCCTGTTAGAAGCATAGGTCACAACCTAGAGCTAGCAATTGGCATCTGAAGTTGGGGAGTCTTGTGAGGCTGAGCCCTCAGCCTATAGGATCTAACTCCTGGTAGACAGTGTTAGAATTGAATTTAATTATAGGATACCCAGTTGGGGTCTGCTGGAGAATTGCTTGGTTGGTATGTGAGGAAAAATCCCCGCATGCATACTGATGACTTCTCTCCATTCCACGAAACACAGGTGAAGTGTTCTGTGTTAACTGTATAGGAAAAGAAAAAAAAATACCTTGTTCTTTCCTGTGTCTCTTACATCTGGTCATTTTCTTTCTGTGTACAGAGAAATTGCCTAAGGAAAGAGTAAACATAGACTTCTGGACTGTGGTGAATTGCTTGGCTGGCTTGTTAGGAATCTAAAAGAAGCAACATTGGAAAATCAGGGACAAAGAAATTTAGAGAAAAGGTCTATGGACACATCTATGGGAATGGGCCCAAAGTGTGAGGATCTTTTTTTTTTTTTTGAGACGGAGTTTTGCTCTGTGTCCCAGGTTGGAGTGCTCGATCTTGGCTCACTGCAACCTCTGCCTCCTGGGTTCAAGCAATTCTCCTGCTTCAGCCTCCTGAGTAGCTGGGATTACAGGCGCCTGCTACCATGCCTGGCTAATTTTGTACTTTTAGTAGAGACGGGGTTTTTCCATGTTAGCCAGGCTGGTCTTGAATGCCTGACCTCAGGTGATCTGCCCGTCTCGGCCTCCCAAAGTGCTGGGATTACAGGTGTGAGCCACTGCACCCAACCAGGTATGAGGATCTTTATATTCACTCCTTAATGCTCATCGAGGAGCTTTCACTGCAAAGAGGGGGACTAAACAACTCAGCAGTTAGGATCACTCAGCCAATAGATCTCAGCCTACTTCTGTCCTCAGCCAGCTCAGTGTTTGCACAATGGCTCATGAACAGTAACCCTGGTGGCAGAGACGGAAGTCTTACCTGGGACCAATAGCATGGATATCATCACATCAAGGCTATTTCCTGCTTTCCACAAATATCTGTGTGACCTAAATCTGATCATGCCTCTAGAACCAAATACTAGTTTACAGGAAATACAGAGGAGGGAGAATGAGAAGAATACTTAAGTCACACCAGAGGGATCCAATCAGGAAAATCCAAACTGTGAGTAACTCCATAGAACAAATGCCCGAATTTCTTCAACAGATAAATTGCAGGATGAGATCGAGTATAGATTAAAAGACTATTGAAAAATTTATCAACAGATTGCAATGTGTGGTCCTTACTTGGATCATGATTTTTTAAAGAGGGAAAAATTCCAAACAACTGGAAACATGAACCCTAAAGAGATATTCGATAATATTAAAGAGTTATATTTAATTTTGGGGGTATGATAATAGTATTGCGATTATGTTTTAAAAGAGAGAAGAATCTTAATCTTTTAAAGATACACACCAAAATATTTACAAATGAAATAATACAATGGCTGGGATTTGTTTCAAATAAAACTAGAAGGAGAACTCGGCTGGAGTATATATAAGGTACCACTGACCAGGGGTTGATGATTGTTGTCAGGGATGAATAATAGATAATTAGGATGCATTAGTTCTTTCTTGCCCTGCTATTAAAAAATACCTGAGACTGAGTAATTTATAAAGAAAAGAGGTTTAATTGGCTCATGTTTCCTCAGGCTGTGCAGGAAGAATGGCAGCGTCTGTTTCCGGGGTGGCCTCGAGGAGCTTACAATCATGGCAGAAGGTAAACACTTCACATGGCTAGAGCAGAAGGAAGAGAGAGTGAGGGGGGGAGGTGCTACTCACTTTTAAACAACCAGATCTCATGAGAACTGTCACAAGAACAGCACCAAAGGGATGGTGCTAAACCATTCATGAGGGCTCTTCCCCCCCACAATCCAGTCACCTCCCCACCAGGCCCCACCTCCAACACTGGGGATTACAATTTGATGTGACATTTGGTGGGGGACAGAGATGCAAACCATACATATCATAGGGGTCCATCATACTCTTCCGCCTCCACTTTTTACCTATTATAAATTCTCCACTGAAAATGTTGTGTGATCTGGACCCATTTCCTCATCTGTAAGATATAGAAAAAGGAGACATTCTTCAATCTCCCTCAGTCAATGTTATAAAAGTAGAACTAAGATAGTAGACGCAGAAGAAAAATGGAAAAGTTAAAATTATTAAGTAAATTTAAGTTAAATAATATCATAGATAAAACTCTAAGCAGGGGCTTGATGTAAGCCAGTGTATGTAATAATCAAAAGAACCTCCCCTCACCGCCCCCACTTCTGTCTAGATGGAATCTCTGGGATTCTTCAAACTGGGCTCTGTGACTCTCAAAGCGTCTTGCTCCTACTTCTCCCAAACAGCTCTGCTTTGGTCTGTTTGCTATAATGGGTTCAGGGCCAAATTAAGACTTTAAAAGCCCTGAATACTGAGTACTGCCAAGGTTGTGGTGCCCCCATTCCTACATACAACTTGTTTTTAATTGTTGCCACGAAGCTAACTCATTTTTAGGTATGCTGATTGAAAGACTCCAGTTGCATTTATTCAAATGGAATTTCTGTACCTTTCCCTGCTTTGCTGAGGCTCTGAGTATGTGCTTGGTGTGCCTTTCAGGTAGTCAGAGCATTGACTAGAGTGTCACAGAATATTTCATTTAAAAGAAGATTTCTTTGGTTCAATTCTTTCACTTCAGAAAACAGAAAAAAAAGACGAAAAAAATAAGAAAGAAAAAGGTGGTTTCACTGCTTAAATTTTGGATCAAATCAGGTATGTATTTAATCCTCTCTCCAGTAGCTCAGCAAGCATTTCTCCAGCCTTGGCTTAAAAACCTTCCATACTGGAGATTTATGTTCTCCCACAGAGCGACCCTGGCACATCTCCGATGTTTGTTAGAAAGTCTTACATCCAGGCCAAACACATCACCTTCAGTTCTTCCCTCTGCCCTCAGGGTTCCACTGAGTAGATTTAATCCCTCTTTCACTGTCTGGCTGGCTCAGTCAGGCACACAGCCAAGTCCTGGGAGTCAGCCTGTCCCCCCCTCCATCTCTCCCACCCTGACTCCTCAGTCAGTAACAGTAATAGTAGCCACAACGAACAGAACTCGCCACATGCCAGGTACCAAAGTCACACAGCCCAAGTGTTTTAGTGCAAAGTACTAGTTTTTCTGATTCTGGGTCCATGTAACTAGCCTCTACATTATGATTTTAACTTCTTATCTAGTATAAAACAGCCTCAAAATGCTGCCTCCTTAAGCATTCACAGAATATTTCAAAACAGTGTTTAAAAATTGCATTTTTTTAAAACTCAGGTTAAAAAGACTAAAATGTTCTTTCAAAAGAGGCATCTAAATGTGTTCCTAATTTTGTATATGGGCTTAGGTTTTGTAACCAATAAAAAAAGCTGCTATCAAATATGAAAAAAAGAAGCATTCAGAGAAGAATAGAATAGAAAAAAACTCTCAGGTACTCTCTGGCCTTTGACAATGGAGCATTACCTACAACCTGAAATATTGAATCAAGAAGTCTCCATTGTGAATTTGAAGTCCTTCTGAGTTGGGTAAACACGGTGGATCTGCTCTGCTTCTCCTTTAAGGGGGCATCTCTGGTACAGGCAGAGCTGGGGCCACTGTGACCTATGGCAGGAGGGGAGGCAGGAGTCCTTGGATCTCCTGAGTGCTCTTTGGGCGTCACTGGAGTCTGCAGTGATCCCAGTGGTATTTGTCTTGTAGGAAGTTCATGACTGAGGTATGGGATGGGAGTCACTGGCACCTCATTAAGTCCAGGGAGGTGGTGGTATCTGGTGGGCTAGCTTCAGTCCCTGTCAGTGTTCTTGCTGCAAGGAAGGCTGGGTAAGCAATTTCTTGGGTTTCTTCTTCCTTAGTGTGAGATGGGCTCTTTCAATAAGATTCAAAAAGTGGGCAATTTCTCTAACATAAGAAGGAGGATCAACGTAAAGAATGACAAAGGTCTGTACTCAAAGTCATAATACTCCCCAGACCTCTTCATTTAATGAATCAACAAATATTTATGGAGTCCAAGTTTCCTATAAAGCACAGTGAATGGAAGGTGATTGTCGCATTTAGCCCAAACCTCAGAACTCCAAGAGCTCAAGGGTTTTCAGATTCTATATGCACCAAGCCCCAACATAGCTCTTTATTTACAGGACCAGGGTAAGGGTTTAGGGTGGAGGAGGATTAAAGTGACTTGCCCTGTCCTCACAGATTTAGGATGCCTAGCTAAAATTCCCAAACCGTCATCCTACTGCAAAACTTACATAGCGCTATCAAGGTAGTATTTTAAAACATATAAAAAAACTGCATCCTCTCCACAGCTCAGAAATCATGGATAAGTCTCCAGTACCAGGAGAATAATAATTCATTATTCACTCATTCATTCACTTGTTAAATCAAGCTAAACTCTGGCCTGAGAAAGCCTCTGTATTCCTATGCTTAGGTTTTTACGGTTGAACCATAACCTAATTTAGTGGTAGGCAGACTGAAAACCTAATTTAGGAGTATGCCTCAGTAACAATAGCTGAGTCTCAGCCAACCCCAGCAGTCATATTTCAACCACTAACAGGCAGCCAACTGTTCAAATCATGTGCAAATAAGACAAATGCTGAGCTGCAACCACTGTGGCTATTTCTCTGCCTGGTTGTTTTCTGTACACCACTTTCCTTTTTCTGTTCATAAATTTGCTCCCACTATGCAACAGCACTGGAGCCTCTCTGAACCTACTCTGGTTTGGGGGCGGTCCGATTCACTAGTTTCTTTTTGCTCAGTTAAGCTCTGTTAAATTTAATTTGTCTAAGGTTTTTCTTTTAACACACTCAAAGTTTATTGGTGTCTATTATGTGCCAGTAACAGTGCCAGACACTTGAGATCTGAAGATGAAAGCCGGCTGGGCATGGTGGCTTGTGCCTGTACTCCCAGCACTTTGAGAGGCCAAGGAGAGGGGATTGCTTGAGCCCAGGAATTTGAGATCAGCCTAAACCATATAGTGAGAGCCCCAACCCTACAAAAAAAAAAAAAAAGAAAGAAAGAAAGAAAGAAAAAATTAGCCTGTGGGACTACACCTGTAGTCCCAGCTATTTGGGAGGCTGAGATGGGAGGGTCATTGCTTAAGTCCTGGAGATTGAGGCTGCAGTGAGCTGTGATTGTGCTACTGCACTGCAGCCTGGTGACAGAGTGAGACTCTATCTCAAAACATTTTTTTAAATGAATAAATACAAAGAAAAAAAGATGAAAGCCATGGACTCCGCCCTTAATGAGCTCAGAGCATAGCCGAGGAGATGGCTATAAACCCAATTACATCTGGAGAGACAGGAACACATGCATTAGAGTATGCATGGCCCCCGTTGCTGAGATGCCCTCCCCAGCACAGCAAATTAACCCCCACTCCCATTTCCCACTCCAATTCATGTAACTGCTAAATCCTGAGCTGCTTTCACATGAATATAACTCTTCACTGGGAGACTCTCCATGTTCCTCTGTGTGTCCTGATTGCTGGAATCTCCTGGAGACCTGGGTGGGGAGAGAGGAGGTGGGACCCATGGCATTTTTATTGTTTGTCTTCTTCAGTTTCTAACAGTGTGACTCCTCTGATTTCTCTTTTAAAAAAATCAACATGTATTTAGTGATGCTTTTCAGGAACATTAAAATACATTTTAACTTTTTCAGGACCTGAATGTGATGGGGTTGTTTTCCAGAGCCACATGGACCTTGCCTGCACCTCGTAGGCACTGAGCGACCATCTGTGGGGTTTGTTCAAAGGCTTGCCTCCCATCCTAGTCCTGCCTGCTCAGAACAGGACTCTCCAAGCTGGGGGGCTCCCTACGCCAGCTCAGAGCTTAGGAAGAGCTTTGCTGCTTGGGAGATGCTCCGCCTCCATCCACTCTAAATGAAGAATCTGGGCCCAGAAGATAAAATGGTTTTCTACCTGATGAAACTTGCTGCTTCTCATATTGGCCAGCGAGCTTTGGTTTCCGGCCAAGTCCACGGTGGGCTGCTTTGATGTGGTTTTGCAGGGAAAACATCCGCAAATGAGCAACAACCAACAGAGTCGCTTTTCTCTCTAGTCCACCTTGAGTTTTTAAAAAGCAGTGCTAATTAGCCTCTTGAAGTTGGCTGGGGCTGGGAGGCCACAGCTCCTCTAGAGGAGGGAATGGGTGCAGGCTTCAGAGCCTGAGAATCTGAATACATTTAAGTTACTTTAGGATTTCCAAACAGTTATCCAAACATATGTGTCATTGGTGGAAAATAGGAAGATGAAGAATTTAGAATTAGGAGACCTGGGTCCTGAATCATTCAGGCTCTACCTCTCAGCCAAGTTGTGTAAATTTTTATGTCTGAGCTATGGTTTTCTCATCCACAAAATGAGGATGTCACAGTCCTCCCTAATTACTAATAGTCTCCAAAGAAATGATACCTGTGACAGCCCTGTAATCTGTAAAGCACTATCCATGTTAGATATTAATCAGGTAGAAATGCCATTCCAACAATAAGACAAAAGGATTGTTCTTTGATGTTAGAGGCCAAGCATACTGCTCAATTATTGTTGCAAAAGGCTTTTCATTGTATCAGATACACTTTATATCACAATGGCAATAACAGTATTGTCTATGAATGAATTTAATATTTAAAATATTTTGTCTTCTTTTGATTGTGTAAAACTTTTAAAAAAAACTTTTAAATTTTGAAGTAAATGTAGACTCATAGGAAGTTAAAAAAAAAGAGAGAGAGTATATATAGGGAGGTCCCATGCACCCTTCACCCAGCCTCCCCCAATGTTAACATCTTGCATAACTAGTACACTATCAAAACCAGGAAATTGACTTTGATACAATCCATATAACTTGTTCACATTTCACCAATTTTGCAAGCACTCATTTGTGTACATGCACGCATATAGTTCTATGCAATTTTATCTTATCACATGGGTAGTTTTGTATAACCACTTCCACAATCAAGATACAGAACTGTTTCATCACCTTAGGGATCCTTCATGCTATCGATTTTCAGATGCACGCTTTCTCCCCCAACCCCAATCCCCGACTTCTGGAGACCACTAATCTGGTGCAATCGTTCAAGAATGTTGCATAACTGGAATCACACAGTATGTAACCTTTTAAAATAGGCTTTTCCCCCCAACTCAGCTTTATTTACTTGAGATCCCATGCAAGTTTTTGTGCTCGTCAATAATTGGCACCTTTTCCTTGCTTAGTTGTATTGGTGGCATGGACGTGCCACAGTTTGTTTAATCATTCACCCATCAGAGGACACTGGGGTTCCAATTATCCTTTATAAAAGAAAGGAATCATTTATTGATTCATTCAGTGAACATTTATGGAGTTGCCCTAGTGTGCCAGGTGCTGTAGTGTGTATTGGTGTTGTAGCAGTAAGTGAGAGACTACCATAGACCCATAAACAAAGAGGATGATTGCAGCGGGTGATAAGGGATACAAAGGAAACAGACAGGCAGAGTGAAGAATTACCAAAGTACATGACTCCTTCAGACGAGAGGTGGATGGAGGCCCCTCTGAGGAGGCAACATTAAAATTGAGACCTGAATGATATGGAATCAACCCTTCTAAAAGTTCCAGAAAGAGCTTTGTTTTTATTGTTTGTATACATTTATGGGGAAAAGTTCTTTACATATGTGTGTGTGTGTGTGTATGTGTGTATGTATACACACACACATTTATTTATTTGTTTGTTTTTAGAGAGGGTATCTCACTATGTTGTCTAGCCTGGACTTGAACTCCTGGGCTCAAGCAATCTTCCCACCACAGCCTCCTGAGTAGCTGGGACTACAGGCCACCATGCTGAGCTTGGAAAGAACTTTTAGGCAGGGGGAATAGAGAATGCAAACATCCCGAGGGGGGGCATGAGCCTGGTTATTGAAGGAATAGAGAGGAGGCCAGGGAGGCTGTGGCCAATGTGAAGGCAAGGGTAGGAGTGGGGAGAAACAGGCAGGGGCAGCTTAGGCTGCAGGACTGTATGGCTACAGGGCTGTAGTCTATGGGGGAGGAGTTTGGATTTTGTCCTAAGGATATCAAGCAGGGGGAGGCATGATGCCATTACTGTTTTTAAAAGATCACTCTAGACTTTATCGTCTAGAGACAAGCTCTATTTTAAGCCCCTGGGTATAATTTCATTAAATCATTGTTCATTTATTATTCATAAACCCTTGAACAAAAATTCAGTGGAAATAGCCTCTGTTGCCACTAGCCATGTGGAACTACCTTTCCTCCCAGTCCAGTGGGAGCCCCTGGAGGAGACACCAAGTCAAACACATTCCCTTCTCTTCCCTTTCCTTCCTTTCCCTTCCCTTCCCTTCCCTTCCCTTCCCTTCCCTTCCCTGCCCTGCCCTCCCCTCCCCTCCCCTTCCTTCCCTTCCCTTCTTTTCCCTTTCCTTTTCCCTTCTTCCCTTTCCTTTCCCTTCTTCCCTCCCTTTCTTTTTTTTTTTTTTGTGGCTCCAAAGCAAACAGCTCAGCAAGCGTTGATTCCTACAGAAGAAGAATTTGCCAAATGCTTCCTTTGTAGACAACCCCATTGCATTTCAGTTGGACTCATGGAGAACTTGCTTCCCCTCCTCCCACCTCTTACTGTGCATGAAGTCCCCACCCATGAAGTCCCCTACGTCCCAGTCAATGCCTGCGTGAGAGAAGACGAAGGAGATAAGCAGACTGGGCATGGTGGCTCACGCCTGTAATCCCAGCACTTTGGGAGGCCGAGGTGTGTGATCACCCAAGGTCAGAAATTTGAGACCAGCCTGGCCAACATGGTGAAACCCTGTCTCTACTAAAAATACAAAAAATTAGCTATGCGTGGTGGTGTGAGCCTGCAGTCCCAGCTACTCGGGAGTCTGAGGCACGAGAATCACTTGAACCCAGGAGGCGGAGGTTGCAATGAGTCAAAATCATGCCACTGCACTCCAGCCTGGGCAACAGAATGAGACTCCATCTCAAAGAAAAAAAAGAAGTGGGATGGGATTAGCAGACAGGAGAAGGGAGACACTCTACCAGGCCAGCAGGGAGCTTCAGGTCAGCTTGGGGGGATTGGAAGTGGGTTTAGGACACACACACATACACAGAAAGAGAATGAGAATGAAAGTGAAAACAAGGGAAGACCAGAATGGGCTGACATGGCATACAGGAAGACCATGCACTGGGCAGCAGGAGACTGGGTGTCCAGTCCTCTCCTTGGCAGTGGGGGAGCAGTCACTTTGCCCCTCTGGACTTGGGTGCCTCATCTGTGGCCTGTATGTTCTGATTAAAGGTCACTTCCTAGCCTCAGAACAAGTCAGTTCAAGACCAATATGCTGGGCTGGGCATGGTGGCTCATGTCTGTAATCCCAACTTTCAGAGGTTGAGGCTGGTGGATCACCTCAAGGTCAGGAGTTTGAGACCAGCCTGGTCTCTACTAAAAATACAAAAATTACCTGGGCATCGTGGCAGGCGCCTGTAATCCCAGCAATTCTGGAGGCTGAGGCAGGAGAATTGCTTGAACCGGGAGGCGGGGGGGTTGCAGTGAGTGAGATGGCACCACTACACTTCAGCTTGGGTGACAGAGCAAGGCTCCATCTCAAAAAAAAAAAAAAAAAGACCGATACGCCTTTTTGCATGCCTAAGCTACCATATTGAAAATAAGAAAGGAATTGAGGCTTAGCAAATGCTGGCATTATCTCTCTCCTTCAAAACAGAGTCACAGAGTCTCTAAATTGTACAATTCTAATGATCAGAAGTTGATCACATAGAGAGGCTGTCCCAAGGCCTCCAATTCTGGAGTAACTCACATTAAAAAAAATTTTTATATGCAAAAATTTAATTTTTCTAACTGATAAATTAGGGCATGGGTTGATAAACAATGGCCCATAATCTGGTCCACTACCTATTTTTGTCTGGCTTGCAAGCTAAAAATGGTTTTTACATTTTTAAATGATAAAAAAATCAAAAGAATATTTTGTGACATTATATGTCACAATGTATGAAATTCACGTTGTTGTCCATAAATAAAGTTTTATTGAAACACACTCATTGGTTTACATATCGTCTGTAGCTGCTTTTGTGTGATAAAGGCGGAGCTGAATAGTTGCAACTGTCTTATAGTAGAAACTGTCTGATGTATAAGCCTAAAATATATGCTGTCTGGCTTTTATAGAAAAAGATGGCTCACCCCTGTGGGGACAGACTCTAAACGGCCTGCATGACTCCTGCTTCTTGGTATGCTTGTCTTTGTGGCATTTCCTTCCCTTGAATGACAGTAGAACTTGCAACTTGCTTCTAACCCAAAGAATGCGGCAAAGGGCATCACGCCTGGGATTACATAGGATTGTAACTTTCATCTTGCTAGGAGACTCTCTTTTGCAACTTTGGGAAAGCCAGCTGCCATGTTGTGAGCTGCCCTATGTGGCAAGAAACTGAAGGTGATTTGAGACAACAAACAGCAAGCAGTTGAAGCCCTTAGTCTGACAACCTGCAAGTAACCGAAGCCTGCCGACCACCACATGAGCTTGGAAGTAGATTCTTCCTCCCTTCTACACTCAGCCAAGCAGCATACCCACCTGTGAATACACGCTGAGCCATTTCATCTGTTTTGGAAGCTAACTTTTGTATTTTTAGTAGAAATGGGGTTTCACCATGTTGGCCAGGCTGGTCTTAAACTCCTGACCTTAAGTGATTCAGCCAGCTCAGCCTTCCAAAGTGCTGGGATTACAGGTGTGAGCCACATCGCCTGGGCCAATTAACTTTAATTTTTAAACCAGGCCAGAACATTCTAGGGGTAAGGTGGTGGGTAGTTTTCAGTGCCAGGGCAATGGACTCAAAACAAACATGAGTCTTTGCTAGTGGAGACACCAATGCTTGTCTGCAAAAATCCAGAGGGCTGTTAGCCTGGACTTACCATGTGGCTTTTGAGGCCAGAGTGAGGCCAAAGGCATGGGATCCAAGGGAGGCTGGTTCTGACTTGCTCTACAGAAAGGTTTTCTAACAATCATTGCCATCCAAACTGCAAGAGTTTAGCCTATGAGAGGTTCTCCTATTTCTGGGTATTCAAGGAGAGGCAGATGAGCCCCTGCAGGTACAATACAGAGAAGTGCCCCACAGGAAAACTTGCCACCAGGTGTACTTGCATCAACCCTTTTCTCTTCTGAGAAAAAATCACTTCCAGTCCAAAGGTGGGCTGAGGGCCCTGGCTGGCACCTGTGGACTGGCACAGTCCCTAATCTTTTCATCATTTGGAATGCCTTTCTTATTTACCTTCCACTCTATGGAATCTATTCCTCAAAGATTTTGCCTACCAAATAAACCACTTTTATTATGAAACAATGAAGCTCCATTTCTTTTATTTATTAAATCAGAGGCAATCAGAGCTTTCTCTCCCCATAAAATAACCAGGCTTGCCCCTTCAACTTACACAGTTATGGTCACAAACAATGACCCTTGCTTCAGAGAGGTGGATTGACTTGCCAAAGGACACACAGCTGAAAAGTTGCTGTGCAAGGATGGGAACCCAGGCTATCTGAACCTGCACCCTACCTGCTGAAGCAGAGACCCCTCCCCAGGGCCCTTATGCTGGCCTCCCTGCAATGCCTCTAGCGTCACAGGACACCCTTAGCAGCTCCAAGCAAAGCATAATTGTAGTTAGAAGACAGGAGTTCGAATCCTAACTCCACCACTTTCTAGCTGTGCAAGCTTCTGGAAAACCGGGAACAATGACACCATGCTCTCAGAGCAGCTCTGAGGAGCAAATGAGACCACAGAGGTTCAGGCATTGGTCATTGGACACATTGCTTAATTTTTAAAGGGAAGGGTTTCATCCTGTGATTGAATATAGGGGAAACAGCACATGTAGGGATTGAAACCAGTATGCATGTCCAGTGTCTGCCTCTTCCTATAGCCCAAGAATGGCTGAAAGTGAGGGGCGACCTCTGTGCAGATCAGAGGAGCCACCTCCATCCAGGAAGGAGTGATTAGGGACTTGATACTTCCTGCTGCCTCTTAGAGGGGCAGCAGGGCAAAACTGGCCGTGGCAGGAGAGCCTGAGTTTCCTCAGTTTGGAAACCCACACTGTAATAACTCTGAGATGTTACAATGGATTGAGTGCATTTGGTGTGGTTGTTCTTTTATGTTGCACGGGCCCTGAAATGAATCTGTTTTTACTGGTGCCCAGATGGCCTCACAGCCTCCTCCACACAGAGCCCAGGGAGCCTCCTCCAAGCACATGGATAAACTTGGAGCACATTTAGCCCCCTTCTCTTTACAGGAAACCCAGGTCTGGAGAAAGTGAATGATGAGTTTAGAGTCACGAAGCCAGAGCCATGGGCAGCCTGGGAATCCCGTGTCTCTCTAGAATTCTGGAGGGTGCCCTACTAGCAGGGAGCAGAGCAACAGCTGGGGTGCTACGCTTCCTTCTCAGGTTCTTGAGGGATCAGACCTCAGGGAGAGGCAGCCTGGGTTAGTCTTCAGAGCCTCTCGATTCTCTCGGAGCCCTGACCAGCCACAGCAGTGACATCCACCAACTGTTGCACAGGCACTTGCTGTGACAGGCATGGCACTGGGCTCCTGGTGCAGCATCTGCTTTACGCTGGCTCAATCCTTGGAGGTGAGGGCACAGGCTTATATATGTCATTTTATTATTTGTTTTTGTTTATTGCTTCTGTTTTCCATTGTTCTATTTCCACTTTCCTGCCTTCCCATGAATTGCTTGAACATTTTTTTTTGAGTCAGTCAAATTGAGCACTGGGAGGTTGTATACCAACTTTAATGACACTAATGTTAATAAGTTCTGACAGCCCACTACCATCAAACCAGCCTACTTGAAGATTTTTAATAGTGTTTTTAAATATGTTTTTGCATACTTTGTGAAAAATAGTGGCTTCTGTAGGTATTACATATACAAATGTAACATTACAGTCTACTGGTGAAACATTTTATCACTTCATGTGAAATATAAAAATATTACCTCCATTGAGCTCCCGTACCCTCCTCCATTTATAATTGTCTTATATATTTTCTCTACATTGAGAAACACATCATACAGTGTTTTAATTTTGATTCAACCATCAAACAGAATTTAGAAGGCTCAAGAGGAGAAGAAACATCTATTGTACTTACCTACATTTCAACTTTTTCCCTATTATTCTTTCTTCTTTCTTGATGGTGTAAGATTTCTTCTTCATCCTTTCCTTTCTGCTTAGAGAACTTCCTATAGCTTTTCTCATAGAATAGGTCTTTTGGTGACAAATTCTCTTAGTTTTCCTCCATCTGACAATGTCTTGATTTTTGTTTCACTCCTTGAGGATATTTTTGCTGGCTCTAGAATTCTGGGTTAGCAGTTCTTATCTTCCAGCATTTAAAAAATGTTGGGCCACTTCCTTCTGGCTTCTATGATTTTGAATGAGAAAATCTGCTGTCATTCAATTTTTTCTCCTCTAAGCAAGGTATCATTTCTCTCTTATTGATTTCCAGATCTTTTGTTTGTCATTAGTTTTCATAAGTTTCACTACGATGTGTTTTGGTATGTATTTTGTTGGGTTTTTTCTGCTTGAGGTTTACTCCATTTTTGAATTTAAAATTTTAGGACAATCTTAGCCGTAATTTCCTGAGTATTTTTCAGCTCCACAATTTCTTTTTTCTTTCTGAGACTCCAATGACAGAAATGTTAGATCTTTTGTTATTTTTCCACATATTCTTGAGGCTATTTTTTTTAGTCTATTTTCTTACTGATATTCAGATTGGGGAATTTATTTGGATTTATCTTCAGGTTTGCTGATTCTTTCCTGTCACTGCCATTTTGCTATTGAATTAACCTATTGAGTTTTTCTTTCAGTTATTTTTTTTTTCAGTTCTAAAATGTTCATTTTGTTCTTTATATCTTCTATTTCCTTGCTGGGGCATTCCAGTTTTTCATTTGCTTCAGGTGTGTTTGTAATTGCTTGTTGGAGCATTTTTATGATATTTGTTTTTAAATCCTTATTAGATGATTCCAACATCTGTGTCATCTCCATGTTGGTGCTTTTTGCTTGTCTTTTCTCATTTAAGTTGATATATTTCAGGTTCTTGGTATAAGATAGGGTGTTTTTCTATTGTATCCTAGATATGCTGGATTTTATGAAACTCTAGCAACTATTCAAATATTCTAATCTAGCAGACCTCTGCTGACACTGAACCAGCAGGATGCCACTTAGTTACCACCAAATAATGCAGAAGTCCAGGTTTCCTACTCAGCCTCTGCTGACACTGTGAGTAGAAGCGGAATCTTGTTACCACTGGGCAGGAATCAAAGCCTAGGGTCCCAGTTTGACTCCTGCAATTAGTAGATGCCTCATTTTTCCCATGGTGTTTGGCTGGAGTAGAGGGAATATTTTTTTAAATGTTTTTGATCTGCTAGGTTGCCCCTTTTCTTATTCTTTGGCTATAGAGGAGAGTATTTTCTTGGGGATTCTTTTGTCTACACCTTTTTGTATTTCTAGGTTGTAAAAAGCCATACTATACGAAAGATGAAGGAATGGAAAAAATTCAGGAACTTGCCATCATGTCATTCCTCAGGTCTTGAGGCTTTTAGTCAGTTCTTTTTCCACCTTTCGGAGTCTCTTACATTTGTCCTATCAATTATGTCCAGAGTTTGCAGCTGTTCTTGGAGGAATAGGAAGAAATGTGTCTATTATAACTTGTCTGGAACTTTGGAACCAGGCATCACTATTCAATAATATTAAAGAATTATTGTTAGTTTTTTTAGGTGTAATAATAAAATTATGTTTTTAAAGATAGTCCTTTTCGGAGATACATACTGACATATCTACATACAATATAATATAATGTTGGTGATTTACATCAGTGGAGTCAGAGGCTGGTGGGGATATAAACTAAAAAAAAGTGTTCAGAAGTTGGTAATCATGGAAGCTGAGTAATTATTCAAAATGGAGATTCATTATTCTATACCAGCTTAATTCACTACAAATATGTGAGCCATGAATGCAACTTAAAAATTTTCTGGTATTCATATTAAAACAGAAATAAAAGGTATAATTAATTATAATATTTTTAATGTAACATATCAAAAATAATTAATATAAACACTACTAATGAGATATTTTACATTCTTTTTATATTAAGTATTTGAAATTGATGGATATTTTACACTTACAGCATATCTCAATTTGAACTAATCATATTTCACTTGCTCAATAACCACATGTGGCTAGTGGTTACTGAATTAGACAAAGCAGTTTTACATTTTCTTCTGTTGTTAATATTTGGAACTTTAAATAATAAAAATCTATTTTTAAAATCCAGGTCTGAATTCAAATCCTATGCTCTTAACATCTGTCCTCTCCCATTCCTGCTTTTTGCTGTGCGATTTTGGACTCTCTCAGTCACTGCCCAGTAAAGTATGACTCGTGAGAATCTTAGAAGAAACAAAAACCCTGCCATCCTCCTCTAAGTTCTCTGCTGCAGCCTCTTGCCTGACCTGTTATCCACCTCTACCCTCCGTTGTGTTTTTGAAGTTGGATAGAGTCCATGTACTGCCTCTCCTGCAGCGTCTAATATGGTACCCAGCACATAGTTCATGTTCCATATATATTTGCCAAATAAATGATTGTTGTGAAGGAAACAAAAGCTGCATCTTGTAATGTGAGCAATGGTAGAAGGACATTGAGCATATCTGGAATATGTTAAGCATTTTCATACATAATGTCTTGTTGAATTATTGCTAAAAATATGTGACTTAGGCATTAACATCACCACTCTACAAATGAGGAAATATCACAGTGTGGCTGTTAATCAGTTATTAAATGTTAGAGCCAGACTTCTAATCCATTTCTGCCTGATACCAAAGCTACATCATACCATCTTCTAGGAATTTGCCCAATAACTAGTATGTAATGCAGGTTGTGATCAGTTTCAATAGTGATCTGGCCTCTCATGCCCTTATTTTTATCCCGGCTGACTTCTATCAGCCTGTGGTAACAGAATAATGGGCCCCAAAGAAATCTCTGTGTTAATAATCCCCGAAACCAGTGAACATGTTAGGTTAGATGGCAAAATGGAATTAAAGTTGCAGATGGAATTAAGGTAATTGATTAGATTATCTTAAAATAGGAAGATTATCCTGAATTATCTAAATGGGCCCAGTCTAATCACAAAAGTCCTTGAAAGTGGAAGAGGGAAAGTGGAAGGGAGAACCAAAGAGAAGACAGTGGGAGAAGGACTCAGCCTCAAGTTGCTTAAGGAAGACAAAGAGTATGGGCAGCCTATAGAAATAGGAAACATCCAGGAAATGGATTCTCCCCTAGAGCTTCATATAGAGCAGCCCATATAGAGCTGACACCCTGGTTTTAGCCTAGGGAGGCTCATTTCAGACATTTGATCTCCAGAACTGTAATATATTTTTATCATTTAAGTCACTACATTTGTGATAATTTATTGTAACAGCAACAGGGAACTAACATGTAGCCTTGGCCCTGGCCTAGCCCTACTCAATGTTCAGAATGAGCTGCCGTTTCCCTCTGTTGCCTGCCTTTTCTCTCAAAGTGTGATAGCCAGCTGGGCATTGGGTGACAGGTAGCAGGAGTTTCATTATCGTTGCTACCATCAGGCTCCTTTCTGGTCCCTTTTGTCCAAAGTTCTTGGGGTTTCTGAGGTGTCATTGGCCCCCTTCAGTGGTCCTTGTTTGGTGAGTTCTGCCTGGTGCCCCAACTTTCTGGAGTTGGCTTGGTGTTTTGTTATATTTAATCTGTTTTCCAGTGCATAGACCTATCCTAGCCTGCCCTTGGCAATGTTCTGGTGGAATTTCTACAATGACTTGGCATGCATATCACACCTATATCTACTTGATATATCCCAGAGCTGAACTGACTGTCTCCTTCTGGGGCAGAAACAGTCTCTTCCCTGCAGGCCTATATAGGATGGGAGAAAGGACCTGGCATCCACTCTTAGAAGGCCTGAGCCCATGGTTTGGATTGGCATGGCCACTCACCAATCAATTCTATTTCCTTGGGTGTAAAATGAGATAATAATAACAATTCCCATCTCACAGGGTTAACAGTTCAATTTATCTCACAAATATTTGGAATTAATATAATAATGACTAGCAGTTATTGAGTTTATGCTTTAGATATGCTAAGTATTTTGTGTGTTGTTTAATTTAATCCTCAAAACAACTAGGTTTTATAGTTGAGGAAATGAAAGAAGAATTTTTATTATGCATACACAACCTCTATCTTCATCCTTCTGGTGATCTTTGCTTCAATTAAAAAACAATGCAAATAATCAATCTCTATACAATTAATTTATAGTGATAATTACTGTTAGGATTAACCTGTAAAAATAATAACCAAGAAAGAAATCTGATACCAGCTAAAATGGTGCACAGTGAAATCTGGCAGAGAGAAAAACTGGAGTCATATCTTGTGGGAAACATCAAAGCTGTAA
Organism: Ateles fusciceps; assembly: GCA_036589455.1. Lineage (NCBI taxonomy): Eukaryota > Metazoa > Chordata > Mammalia > Primates > Atelidae > Ateles > Ateles fusciceps. The sequence goes on along the minus strand of JAZHEH010000053.1, from coordinate 665,515 downwards.
AAATTTGATCTAAGAAAAATAGGGCTATGTAAAAATATTCAACATCTAATTAAACTGTCAAAAGCTTAAGCTGTATATGGTAAAATTTGTTATGGATTAAAAATTGACAGAATAATTAAATTTTCTCAGTAAAATTGAGAATTACAGGATCTCACCAGGAAAATTAGATTTGGCGGACATAAAACCACAAAATAAAAATCACAACGTTAGAAGACACAATAAATATTATTGAATTTGACAAAAATAAAACCCCCATTGATAACTGAATCTTTCATTAGGTTTTACAGAAAAAAGAGAAGAAAACACAATCCTGATAAAAAAAAAATTTCCATAAAATAAAATGGAAACAGGAGAGGGAGCTGTATAACTGTGTCATATAGAAAATCAATCTAAAAATTATATTGGATTAATGAGACTTGCCAAAAATGTTCTTTTGCTGAAAATGTATTAATATTAGTAAAATTCTATTTTTAAAATTTTCTGTTTATAAACTCAGAGTTCAAATAACTTCAGGTCAGTATAATGATGTATCATCTAGATTCAGTACAGAAAAGAAAAAAAACACTTTAGATATTTCAAAAAGAGAGTGTATTGCAGGGAATGAGGTACTTAGAGTAAAGGGGTGGAGTCAGGGGTCACCGCTAGACTCTTGGTCAGGCTGTTCTGGGATGTTGCAATCCAGAGGTCAGAAGGCTGCAGGAACCTGCTGATGCTAGCACAGATGACAGGCAGAGCATGAGAAATATCGCTGGCCACCATAAAACTCATCTGCTAAAGCTGCCAAATCACTTGCAAATTTGGTCATTGGCAGCACCTTGACCTTGCTGGCAAGGGAGTTGGGGAAATGTAGTTCTCAGGCTTCTAGCCTCTGCAGTGCACTGGAGTGCATAGAAGTGGGTAGGAGCAAACACAGATCACCTTTAAACAATATCCAACACAGGAGGATCAGAACATCTTGGGTCCAGATAAAGAGTCTCTATGAGGTTAACTTGACCAATGTCACTGTTGGAAGCACTGGGGTTGTGGAGATTGGTGGGGGAGAGTACCTGTCCTCTCAGAGCCCACAGTGGATGGAAAAGACCGACACAGAGAGAGTCTCTGATAAAACATGACAACATTTGTAAAAAGGGTTAACCTTAGAGTAAAACAGCAAGAATGGAGCAATTCACACTTCTTGGAACAGGTGGAGTCAAGAAAAAACTGGAAACATCAACAGTCTTTAGTTGGGTGTTGAAAGGTGGCTACATTCACATGGTGGGGAGAACTGGGGCTTGTCAAGAAGAGGAAACAGCCAGAGCAAAGGCTGGCAGTGTCTTCTGCATTGGACACACCATGTTCACCATGTCCAACTCACCAACATAGGACTTGGTGAGTAAGGCTACACGCAGTAACCAGGTTAGAGAGACCACTGTGAGCCAGGTTCCCCCAGGGGCATGGCATTGCAGGGATGACTTCAATCCCTTCCTCCCCTGAACAAATGCAGCCCTTTATTGTAGTTAATCCACCTCCCAATACCACTTTCTGCTTTTTTGGCTCCAATTTCCTAAACCTCCAATGAGTAAATGCTTTTTATAATCTTCCAGATCTTTCAAATCTCTCTCTCTAATTAGCAGTTCCTGGGGCATGGCTGCTCCAGCTGTTGCAGCCCTGGGAGATGGGTTGGATTTTCCAAGCCTAACTAGATTCTCACAGCTCTCTGAGGTGACCCTAGAGGTGGCCAGCCAGCTCCTGACCCTGGCCCAACATCCCCACTGATTCCATGTGACCAGATGTTAACTACCTTGGAGAGAAACTGACTCACTTGAAAATGAAAAATGAAAGTAAAACAAATCATTAAAAGGAATGGCTACAGAGAACAGAACAGAGCTTACTAAGGCCATCCACATTTGATAACTCTTAAGTGGGTACAATCATGCTCATTTCATAGATGAGACAACTGAGTCCTACCTAGGCAGAAAGTGGTACAGTTTACCACTTAAGTGATAAACTTAAGTCCTCTGCTTCTAAGTCTAATGCTCTTCCAACTGAGCCACACTACAAACCCCTCATTTGATGGTCCTTGTCACCTGTCTTTGATGTTCAACCTTGGAAGAATGTTCTGTTCTGATGGTGACGAATAACTGGATGAGGTATCAGGACAAAAGATGCAATCCTAACTATCCCAGTCGAACTGGGTTGTGTGGTCACCCTATTATAGTGGGTAGAATTTGACATGCAGAAGGAAAAAAGATACATGCACATCATCTATCTAGAAAAAGAAGGATGTGAGCAGATTTGTCCTAGACACAGAGTTCAGGACATGGGTTAGTTCTGGGCATCTCTGGGAAGGGCCCACTACATCCCATCCTGCTTCCAGTGAGTGCTTCAGGGTCATCCATGGAAGGTCTTTACCTAGGTACCTAGCTTCTCTGTCAGGCAGCTCCCTCCCCAGCCAAATCTATTCTTCTCCTTGCTGTAATCTCCATTAATATTCTGGTCTAAACTCGTCCTGTAAAGAGGCAGCAAGAAGCTCTGCCTGGATTAGCCAGGCAGAGTGAGACTCTCAGGGGACAAAAGACATCCAAATCTTGCAGGTGTGGGCTGAATCCCAAGTCTGCTTGGCAGGAGGAGAGCTCCAGAGGTTTCCAGGGATATGCACGTTTCCTCTCTCTCTCTCTCTCCACACACACACACACACACACTCAAAGAAAAGATCTTTCCTTAAGGTTTGAAAAGTCATATTCATGAGGTTTGATGGAGTATATCAAACCTCACTGAAGAACACTTGCAGGTTCCCCACCTCACGCATGTATAACCTGAGCTGGCTGGACGATATGCCTGCTAAAAACCTAGGTTAGGCTCCTGCTTTTGAAGCTTATAGCTCTGCGAGCCTGAGAAAGTCACTTTGGTTCTCTGAGGTTCGGCTTCACCATCTGTAAAATAAAAATAATATTTGGTTCATTGAGTTTTTGAAGGATGGACTGGCCCACTTATGGGAATACATGGTGTGATGGTTAATACTGAATGTCAGCTTCGTTGGATTGCATTAATCCTGGGTGTGTCTATGAGGGTGTTGCCAAAGATATTAACATTTGAGTCAGTGGGCTGGGAAAGTCAGACTCACCCTTGATCTGTGTGGGCATCATCTAATCAGCTGCCAGTGAATATAAAGCAGGTAGAAAAATGTGAAAAGGCTAGACGGGCCTAGCCTCCCATGGTGCATGCTCCTGCCCTCGAACATTGGACTCCAAGTTCTTCAGTTTTAGGGACTCAGACTGGCTTTTTTGCTCCTCAGCTTGCAGATGGCCTACTGTGGGACCTTGTGATCATGTGAGTTAATACTTAATAAAGTTCTCTCATATATATACACACACACACACACACACACACACACACACACACACACTCTTATAGGTTGAATGGACAAAAGACTAATTGAATTATATGTATATCCTATTAGTTCTGTCCCTCTAGAGAACCCTGACTAATACATATTTTGGTACTGGATGTTGTTCTAGAAGCGGATGGTTTTCTTCTTGGTTTTGGGGTTTCTGGAGCTGACTACTTAATATGATTAGATCCAGAAATGCTAAGGACTCTCTCTACTAATAATATGGAGAACATTGATAGTCCTTGACATGAAATGTTAACAGAGTTACACAAAATAAATGCATTTGGCACTCCTGATTCACTGCTTGTGAGTCTCCAACTCTATAGTCTTCAACTGTAGAGTTGAATGACTCTATATTACGTATAGAGTCATCAAACTCTATACATAATACCTTTGACCATATGTGGAGGACCAAAGAACACAGTGAAGCTGGTTTGTTGCTCCTAAGTTCAGTGGACAAAGTGAAGAAAGAAAATGATGAACTAGGGATTCTAACCCTCAACATCAGAAGCAGATACTGAGCATCAAATCTGCTAAAATTGCCCTGAGTGAGAATCTTATTTCCTGTAGAGAAAGAGCTGAAATTGTGGAAAAACAGACACAAGCCCTTATCATGTGAGTGGCTGACCTGAAATGAAAGGTGCATGCACACCCTTGTCAGATGTTCACTGTTAATGTGAGGGCATTGATTGAAAAAGAATGGGACCCTGCAACTTGGAATGGGACATGTGGGAGGACCCTGATGAAGCTGGGACAAAGAGTTTGTAAACTCTGATGAAACTTTTTTTGCCAAAAGAAACAGATTCCCCATCCCCAGTAGTGGCAACATCCCCTCCTGACCCATACTGCCATCAGCCTTTCCACCTTTGTCTGAGGAGGTAAATCCTGCACTGCCTGAGGTGACAGTGATGGCCTCCCCTGAGGTAGTTGCCAGGCAAGATAATGTTGATTCTCCTCAGGAGCCACCCTCAACACCCCTGTTTGCTTCTAGACCTATAAAGTCCCATGGACTCCTAGAGGTGAGGTTGAGAATGTGATCCATGAAGAGGTCTGCTTGAGTTTTCTAATTTATATAAGCAGAAATCTGGAGAACAGGGGATGGGAATGGATATTAAGGGTGTGGGATAATGGTGGAAGGAACATAGAATTGGATCAGGCTGAATTTATTGATTTGGGCCCACTAAGTAGGGACTCTGTATTTAATGTTGCAGCTCAGAAAGTTAAAAAAGGTTCTAATAGTTTATTTGCTTGGTTAGCTGAAATAGGAATTAAAAGAGGGCCCACTGTGAGTGAGCTGGAAATGCCTGATCTCCTTTGGTTTAATGTAGAGGAAGGGATTCAAAGACTTAGGGAGAGTGGAATGCTAGAGTGGATTAGTCCCTTTAGACCTACTCATCCCAGCTGGAAGGGTCCAGAAGATATGCCCTTGACCAATGCCTTGTGAAATAGATTTGTGAGGGCAGCACCTGCATCTTTGAAGGGCCATGTAATGGCTCTTCTCTGTATGTCAGATCTAACAGTGGGAAACACAGTCACTCAACTACAAAATTTAAATAGAGTGGAACTAATTGGATCCCGAGGTGGCAGGAACCAAGTGGCAGCACTCAACCATCAAAGGCAAGGTGGACATAGCTATGGTAATGGACGGCAGAGGCAAAGCAGCAATCAGAATAGTCGGACTCATGTAGAGCTCTGGCACTGGCTAATTAATCAGTGTTTCAGAAGTGAAATTGATTGAAAGACTACCGCATTCCTACTTAATTTATATAAGCAGAAAACTTACAGGTCGAATGGACAAAAGACTAATTTGAATTAGAAAAACAGAGAATCACATCCCTTCAATCAATTTCCAGACCTGAACCAGTTTAGAGACCCAGAAACCCTTGAACAAAGGGGAGACTGGGTCCCCTTAAGGAAGGACCCCACTACACTACTGACAATTTATGCTGTGAATCTTTCTCCCATTCTTCCCCCAGGAGACCTCCTGGGAGACCTCCAGCCTTTTACCAGGGTAACTGTGCATTGGGGAAAGGGAAATGATCAGACATTTCAGGGAATACTGGACACTGGCTCTGAGCTGACATTGATTCCACCCAAAACGTCGTTGTGGTCCTCCAGTTAAAGTAGGGGCTTATGGAGGTCAGGTAATTAATGGAGTTTTAGCTCAGGTCTGACTTACAGTGTCCATTGGTCTCCGGACTCATCCTGTGGTCATTTCCCCAGTGCCAGAATGCATAATTGGCATAGACATACTTAGCAGCTGGCAGAACCACTACATCGGCTTCCTGACAGGTAGGGTGAAGGCAATTATGGTGAGAAAGGACAAATGAAAGTCATTACAGCTGCCTCTACCTAGAAAGAGAGTAAATAAAAAACAATATTGCATCCCTGGAGGGATTGCGGAGATTAGTGCCACCATCAAGGACTCAAAAGATGCAGGGGTGGTGATTCCCACCACATCCCCCATTCAACTCTCCTGTTTGGCCTGTGCAGAAGACAAATGGATCTTGGAGAATGACAGTGGATTATTGTAGGCTTGACCAAGTGGTGACTCCAATTGCAGCTGCTGTACCAGATGTGGTTTCATTGCTTGAGCAAATTAACAGTCTCCTAGTACCTGGTATGCAGCCATTGACTTGGCAAATGCCTTTTTTCTCCATTCTTGTCCATAAGGCCCACCAGAAGCAATTTGCCAGAAAAAGCCAGCAAGGCCAGAAATATACCTTTACCGTTCTACCTCAGGCATATATCAACTCCCCATCTTTGTGTCATGATCTCATTCTGAGAGATTTTGATCACTTTTGCTTCTGCAAGATATCACATTGATGACAGGCCCATGGTCTCTACTCCCACTCTGCCTTCTCTCCCCCAGCCTGCACTGATGGCCTCATGGGGATTTCCCTATGATTAATTAGTTGACAGAGGAAGAGAAGACTAGAGCCTGGTTCACAGATGGTTCTGCACAATATGCAGGCACCACCTGAAAGTGGACAGTTGCAGCACTACAGCCCCTTTCTAGGACATCCCTGAAAAACAGTAGTGAAGGGCAGTCTTCCCAGTAGGCAGAACTTTGAGCAGTGCACCTCGTTGTGCACTTTGCATGGAAGGAGAAAGGGCCAGATGTGTGATTACATACTGATTCATGGGCTGTAGCCAATGGTTTAGCTGGATGATCAGGGACTTGGAAGAAGCATGATTGGAAAATTGGTGACAAAGAAATTTGGAGAATAGGTATGTGGATGATCCTCTCTGAGTGGTCAAAAACTGTGAAGATATTTGTATCACATTTGAGTGCTCACCAATGGGTGACCTCAGCAGAGGAGGATTTTAATAAGCACATGGATAGGATGACCCATTTTGTGGACACCACTCAGCCTCTTTCCCCAGCCACTCCTGTCATCGCCCAATGGGCCCATGAACAAAGTGGCCATTGTGGCTAAGATAGAGGTTACACATGGGCTCAGAAACATGGACTTCCACTCACCAAGGCTGACCTGGCTACAGCTACTGCTGAGTGCCTAATTTTCCAGCCACAGAGACCAACACTGAGCCCTCAATATGGCACCATTCCTCAGGGTGATCAGCCAGCTATCTGGTGGCAGGTTGGTTATGATGGAATCATAATTTCCATGATGGTAGAAGAGCCTCTTCCATTATGGAAAGGGCAGGGGTTTGTGCTCACTGAAATAGACACTTACTCCACATATGGGTTTGCCTATCCTACATGCAATGCTTCTACCAAGACTACTATCCGTGGGCTCATGGAATGTCTTATTCACCATCATGGTATTCCACACAGCACTTCCTCTGACCAAGGCACTCACTTTATGGCTAAAGAAGAGCAGCCAGTGGGCTCATGCTCATGGAATTATCTGGTCTTACTATGTTCCCCATCATCCTGAAGCAGCTGGATTGATAGAATGGTGAAATGGCCTTCTGAAGTCATCATTACAATGCCAATTAGGTGACAATACTTTGCAGGGCTGGGACAAAGTTCTCCAGAAGGCCATGTATGCTGTGAATCAGTGTCCAATATGTCATACTCTTTCTCCCATAGCCAAGATTCATGGGTCCAGGAATCAAGAGGTGGGAGTGGAAGTGGCATCACTCACTATTACCCCTAGTGATCCACTAGAAAAATGTTTGCTCTCCTGTTCCCGTGACATTACATTCTGCTGGCCTAGAGGTCTTCGTTCCAGAGGGAGGAACGCTGCCACCAGGAGACACAACTACAATTCCATTAAACTGGAAGTTAAGATTGCCACCTGGACACTTTGGGCTCCTCCTACCTTTAAGTCAGCAGGCTAAGAAGGGAGTCACAGTGTTGGCTGGGATGATTTACTCAGACTATCAAGATGAAATCAGTCTACTACTCCACAACAGAGGTAAGAAAGAGTATGCCTGGAATACAGGAGATCCATTGTGGTGTCTCTTGGTATTACATGCCCTGTGATTCAGGTCAATGGGAAACTACAACAGCCCAATCCTATGAGAACTACAGATGGCCCAGACCCTTCAGGAGTGAAGGTTTGGGTCACTCCACCAAGAAAAAAACCCACCACCTACTGAGGTGCTTGCTGAAGGAAAAGGGAACACAGAATGTGTAGTAGAAGAAGGTAGTCATCAAAACCAGTTATTACCACATGACTAGTTGCAGAAACGAGGACTGCAATTGTCATGAGTATTTCCTCTTCTTTGCTAAAAACATGTTTGCTATGTCTGCATGTATACAGTTGTACTAAGAAAATATATTTTATTACCTTTCTTCCTTATCATATGACATAAGATTTATTGGCTTCATATAACATTTGAATATTGTTAACTTTATGTAATAGCATTTGGGTTGGGGATTGGTGCATTTCTGGTTGTAAGAAGGTTAGTTGTATTATGTTAGGCATAATTACGACTTTACTATTGTCTTAAATATTACGCATGATCTCAAGAGATGTGTATCGGTTCAAGCTGACAAGGGGCGGGCTTGTGATGGTTAATACTGTCAACTTGATTAGATTGAAGGATGCAAAGTATTGATCCTGAGTGTGTCTATGAGGGTGTTGCCAGAGAGGATTAACATTTGAGTCAGTGGGCTGGGAAAGGCAGACCCACCCTCAATCTGGGTGGGCACCATCTAATCAGCTGCCAGTGAATATAAAGCAGGCAGACAAAAGTGAAAAGACTAGACTGGCCCAGCCTCCTAGCCTGCATCTTTCTCCTGCGCTGGATGCTTCCTGCCCTAGAACATCAGACTCCAAGTTCTTCAGTTTTGAGACTCAGACTGGCTTTTTTTGCTCTTCAGCTTGCAGATGGCCTATTGTGGGACCTTGTGATTGTGTGAGTCAATACTTAATAAACTTCCCTTTAAATATATATGTATCCTATTAGTTCTGTCCCTCCTAATACACATGGTAAATTCTACTATTAATTCAAGTGTATGGTGTGATGATGATAACAGAGAATAACGTTAGGTGCTGATGACATTGATGAGGATGATGTTGATGAAGATGAGGAGGAGGAGGATGTTGGTGCTGCTGAGGAGGCTGATGCTGCTGTAGTTGCTAGTTATCCTGAAGAAGAAAATGAGGATGAGGAGGAATGTGATATGGATGCTAAGAGTTTGGGGGCCACTTGAACGTTGTCTTCATGGGTGACAGAGGCACAGAGTAGATGTAATCTCCTAGCTCCAGATCAGCATAAGGAAGGAAAAAAACCCTGTGTTTCTTGAGCACCTGCCATGATCCAGGGATGCTAAGAGCGTCTACAACCTGACCCTACTTCCCCTTTGCAGCAACTCCACAAAGTCTCCACATTTGTTTAAGCAAGGCAAGGTGATTTGCCCAAAGTCATATAGGCCAAAGGAAAAAACCCCCGAAATGAAGCACTTTATGCAATAAGAATTGTATAAATTTTTAATCTTTATATTCATCATTTCCTATATAAGGAAGACTGTTTACAAGCCAATAGAATGAGCATCCTCAAGAGGAGTGAGGCAAACATCACTGGAACATCCAAAAGTGACATAAATATCTGCCTGTGAGTCATCACCTGGCACATTGAACCAGATTACCTCCTTAACCTGTTGGCTCTATGATTTCAGGACACATATGCACTACTTATACCCTGTGCCCCCAGGAATGGCAAATCACTTCATCTCTTTGGCAGTGTACAATGGTGGTTAAGATGAGAGACTGGAGTCATGCCAACCTGAGTGAAGGTCCCAGCTCTACATTTTATAAACAGGCAAAGGAAGGCCCAGAGAGGGTGAGGGATTTCCCTGAGGATACACAGTGAGTTGGGCAGCAACACCAGGTGCAAAACCCAGGTGTCCTGATTCATCAATATTCTTCGCTAGGAGACCAAGCCCTTGTTTGCGGATGCCAACATGGGCCATCCACAATGCCTCTTGGGTGGCAAGTCTGTTCTACATTTGCCCAGTTAGTGAGCTGTTGATCCCATCTGCTTCTAACAGCTCATCCTAGGCCTGACACCTTCTTCAGAAGCAACCAGGGTCCTGGGAAACTGACCATGGTGCTGGTCTGAAGGCAGAGGATAGTCTGTGTGTTGCCATGACCATGATGGCAACTGGTCTGCCTACATGATTTATTGACTCCTCAAGCACAGCTTGGTGAAGCAGGTAGGGCAGGCATAATTATCTCGTGTTTACAGATGAAGTAACAGGTTCACTGGGGTGAGGCACCAGTCACCACCCTCTGTGGGCCTCGGTTTCTTCACCTGAGCCATAAGGGCTTTTCCAATTATAATAGTCTATGCTTCTAGTTTGTCCAAGGGCACACAACTAATCAGAAGCAAAGTCAAAACTGCGAGGTCTTGGGGCTCCTTTTCTAGTGATTTTTTTTTTTGAGATGGAATTCCACTCTTGTTGCCCAGGTTGGAGTGCAAAGGCACGATCTCGGCTCACCGCAACCTCCGCCTCCCAGGTTCAAGCGATTCTCCTGCCTCAGCCTCCTGAGTAGCTGGGATTACAGGCATGCGCCACCACGCCTGGTTAACTTTATATTTTTAGTAGAGACGGGGTTTCTCTATGTTGGTCAGTCTTGTCTCAAACTCCCGACCTCAGGTGATCCACCCGCCTTGGCTTCCCAAAGTGCTGGGATTACAGGTGTGAGCCACCTCGGTCAGCCAACTAATGATCTTTTTAATACTAATTACATTAGTTTTCTAGGGTTGCTGTACATACCACAAACCTGGTGACTTAAAACCAGAGAAACTTATTCTCTCGTAGACTGGAGGCCAGAAATCTGAAATCAAGATGTCAGCAGGGCCACACTCCCTCTGAAACCTCTAGAGGAGGGTTCTTCCTCGCCTCTTCCAGCTTCTGATGGCTCCAGGAATTTCTTGGCTGTGGTAGCACAACTCCAATATCTGTCTCCATCTTCATGTGGCTGCCACCTCTCTATGTCTGTGTCTTCACACGGTGTTTTCCTCTCTGTGTCTGAATTTCTGTCTTCTTATAAGGACACCAGTCATATTAGTTTAGGGCTCACCCTAATGACCTCTGCTTAGCTTGGGTACATCTGCAAAGAGCCTACTTCCAAGTAAAGTCACAGTCACAGGTCCTGGGGGTTACGGCTTCAATGTATCTTTTTTGGGGGATGCGATCGACCCCATGACACTAATCATACCTAACCTTTAAAAGAAAGGATTTTCCAGCCAGGTGTGGTGGCTCACGCCTGTAATCCAACCACTTAGGAGGCCAAGGCGGGCAGATCACCTGAGGTCGGGAGTTCAAGACCAGCCTGACCAACATGGTGAAATCCCGTCTTTAAAAAAAAAAAAAAAAAAAAGATTTTCCTGGATGCCAGGCTGTTTTACATGGGTGATCTCATTTAACACGTGCATGAAGTGAGCTCTATTATTATCTTACTTTTATATGGGAAGAAGCTGGAGAGAGCAGCTGGGTAACTTGCTCAAGGTCAAACAGACGCTAACCCCACCTCAGCTGACTGCTGAAGCTGCACCCTTAACCAACCGGCAACGCTGCCTCTGCTGCGGCCCCTGAGCCTGCGGTTTCACGTGGGGTGTGGCTGTGAAGAAGGCTGTGTCTGTGTGCTGAGGAGGACCAAGCATGGCTGGCCTGGTAGTTTTGTTTTGTCAGCTGAAACGCCAACACACAGTGAGTCGATATTGAGTCTGGCGTCCTACCCGGAACTCTCCAAGTGGCTGTGGTTTCCCACAGCAGCCCGCGGCCCAGGGTGAAGTCATTTGGAGAAAGTGGGCACGATGTGAGTCCCAGGGAGGCAGGAATACTGGGAACTTCACCTCGACATTGGGCTCAGGTGGGGTAAGAGTGCAAACGGCAGGGACCGGCTCACCTCATAAAAAGGGCCCAGTGTGGCTGGTTAGGGGCAACAGGGGCATAACCAGGGCCTGTGGATTTAGGCAGCCCTAGGCTGGGTCCCTCATCCATTGCCTGTTAGCTGTGTGACCTCAGGGAAGTTGCCTAAATTCTCTGAGCCTCAGTTTCCCTCAGTTATCCTCACTTCACAGTGCTGTTATGAAGACTCAGGAAAAAAAAAAAACTAAGGCCAGTGCTTCACCCAGAGGAAGGGCAGCCAACGCCCACAAACGGCTGGTGTGGCTGACTTGAGGAGGGCCCAGGAGTAAGAAAGAAAATGGAATATTGGTGACTTCAAGGAATTTACAGGCAAAAAGTTACACAAGAAAGTGACCTTAGTGTATTTACAGCAAATGCAGATGATTGGATTAAGGTGAAGACTTGGAGCTGGCAGGGAGTAAACAGAGAGCTTTCGTGGAGGAATGGAGTCCTGAGAAGGATTGTGAAGGAGAGCAGGAAGGATCGGAATGGGTGAGGCCCACAAGGACCGGACACCCCCGAGGCCCTGAGCCATCCACCAGCAGCAGCAGGCCCTGGGGGGCGCTCATTCCCCCTCTGGGGATTGTCCCAGACATCTTCTGAGATGGCCAAGCTCCTCCTTCCCTCTTCCTTCTCCGCAAGTCACACTGTGCCCCATGCCCACACACACACACACACACACACACACACACACATCGTTTTTTGTTTGAAGAATCACCAAACCTGGGTTTTCCCTGGGAAAGGCCTGTCAGTCAAGAAGTGTGTTACCCAGAGCTAATGAGTAACTCAAGAGAGATCAAAAGATAGAAGTGATGTCTTTTATTAAGCTCACGGATTTATTATAAGTGAGCCGGCAGGACCACACAGGTCTCCCGTCCCAGTGTAGGAAAACGGACTGTGTGTGTGGTCTGGAGCAGTCAAAAGGCAGTGAGACGGTGGGTGTGAGCATAATAAAGGCTATAATTGGTATCTCTTTTCCAGCAAAACCCACCGGCCACCTTCTCCCCCACTGCTAGGCTCTCTCCTTGCAGGGTGGAGTGTACATGGGGAGGCTCCACCCAGGGGAGGAGCCCAGGAATAGGTAGGGGACGGTCATCCAGATACAGCCTCCAACCCCAGCCCTCCAGCTGAAGCCCCAGTGGCTCTGAGTGGAAGTCGGCAGGGGAGTGGGCACTTCTTCCTGCGAGACTATCCGATGGGGTGGTCAGGAGGTGTGTTTTTGCAGACATGCAGGCTGGTCACAGGCATCCAGTGACATGCCGTTTTCTAGCACAGAGGACCAGGGAGACTGAGTCATTTCCATAAACTGGTGTCTGGTTGATATCAGTGTTAATATTTTATCATAATAAATATTGTAAATATCTGTTGCAGTAGCAACAAAAATATTTTAAAAAGCTAGAACAGTGAGTTTCAATTCCCACAATCCCCAGATTCCAAAAGAAAGACTGCAGTGGTGTGTGTCTGTGTGTGAGACCCTCTTGCTGCCAAACACTGGTGGCCAAGCAGCTGGCATTGCTTTGGGACTTTTACAAGATGAGCTCAGCATTTGCTGGACATCTGTTCTACTTTGGCCAAAACATAATGGCGGACTTCCCGTCTCTGAGGATGACCCCTACAAAGCTAGCCCTCTCTCTTTATAAAACGTGTACTTTTGGGCAGTCTGAACACCTTGGGCCTCAGTTTTTCGTCTATATGAGAAGTTAGAGCCACCTTACTTTGAGGCCTTTTTCAGTTCTGACACTGAATTTGGGCCTTATAGCAAGGCTCATGTGTAACTTCAGGGCCCAATTCCTGGTCCCATTGCCCTCCAGTTTCCATCACAACCACGGCCCCTATTCCCCACTGTCCTTCAAGCCCTCCCTTGCATCCTCCCGCCTCCTCCCATCCTGCCTTGTTTCCAACCGTCTTCCCATCTGCACAGCACCCCCAACCCACCCGCACACATTATAGCCTGGCTAATTCTGCCCTGGCAAACCCCACAAGCCTGATAATTCCCCCCAACATTCCTTGGCAGGCTCCCCTTCTTCTTGGCAGAGATTTAAGAGCCAAGAGCAGCCATTAACTCATGGCCTCCTCTGGCTTTGTTACTTCTAGAAAGCCAGCTTCATTTATTAATAGGCTATTAATTATTGCTGTAAGTAATTGAATCTAAGTTGAACATTCTGAGACAGCCTAAAAAATTATCTTCCTTCTATAAGGCTTTGCTGTGAATGCTTTTTAAATTGCTCTACTTTAAGATTTTACTCCTGTAGCCAAAGGAAAAAAAAAAGGTAGGATTGCGATACCTCTCTTGCGTGTACACAGTGGTGCTGAAAGTAAGTTTTGACAGATTGACAGGAGATTGGGAGAGTCTCGGAGATGGAAGGCATTAAGAACACTAACATTATCTGGGCACTTCATATTTGTGAGCTCATTTAAACATCAGAATGATTTACCACTAGTATTTCCATTTCACAGGTAAGGGGACCAAAGCTTCCGGAAGTGAAGTCCTACAGCCAATGAGAGAACTGGGTTTGGGTCGGGCGTGGTGGCTCATGCCTGTAATCCCAGCACTTTGGGAGGCCAAGGTGGTAGGATGGTGATATGGTTTGGCTCTGTGTCCCCACCCAAATCTCATCTTGTAGCTCCCATAACTCCCACGTGTGGGAGATAATTGAATCACAGGGGCAGTTTCCCCCATACTGTTCTCGTGGTATTAATACATCCCACAAGATCTGATGGTTTTATAAGGGGTTTCCACTTTCACTTTTCTCTCATTCTCTCTTGCCACTGCCATGTATGAAGTGCCTTTAGCATTCCACCATGATTGTGAGGCTTCCCCAGCCACGTGGAACTGTAAGTCCATTAAATCAATTTTTCTTCCCAGTCTTGGGTATGTCTTTATCAGCAGCATGAAAATGAACTAATATAGTAAATTGGTACCAGTAGAGTGAGGCACACCTAGGAAAATGTGGAAGCAACTTTGGAACTAGGTTAACAGGCAGAGGATGGAACAGTTTGGAGGGCTCAGAAGAAGACAGGAAAATGCGGGAAAGTTTGGAACTTCCTAGAGACTTGTTGAATGGCTTTGACCAAAATGCTGCTAGTGATACGGACAGTGAAATCCACTCTAAGGTGGTCTCAGAAAGAGATGAGGTACTTTTTGGGAACTGGAGTGAAGGTGACTCTTGCTATGTTTTAGTAAAGACACTGGTGGCATTTTGTCCCTGCCCTAGAGATCTGTGGAACTTTGAACTTGAGAGAGATAATTTAGGGTATCTGGCAGAAGAAATTTCTAAGCAGCAAAACATTCAAGAGGTGACTTGGGTGCTGTTTAAAGCGTTCAGTTGCAAAAGGGAAACAGCATAAAAGTTTGGAAAATTTGCAGGCTGATGATGAGATACAAAAGAAAACCCATTTTCTGAGGAGAAATTCAAGCTGGCTGCAAAAATTTGCTTAAGGAATGGGGAGCCAAATGTTAATTGCCAAGGCAATGGGGAAAATGTCTCTAGGGCATGTCAGAGACCTTTGAGGCAACCCCTCCCGTCACAGGCCTAGAGGCCTATGTGGAAAAAAAAAAAGGTTTTGTGGGCTGGGCCCAAGGTCTCACTGCTGTGTGGAGCCTAGGGACTTGGTGCCTTGCATCCCAGCCACTCTAGCCATGGCTAAAAGAGACCAGGGTACAGCTTGGGCCGTGGCTTCAGAGGATGCAAGTGCCAAACCTTGGCAGCTTCCAAGTGGCATTGAGCCTGCGGGTACACAGAAGTCAAGAATTGAGGTTTGGGAACCTCTGCCTAAATTTCAGAGCATGTATGAAAATGCCTGGATGTCCAGGCAGAAGTTTGCTATGGTGCGAGGTGCTCACGGAAACCTCCGCTAGGCAGTATGGAAGGGAAATGTGGGGTCAGAGCCCTACAAAGAATCCCCACTGGGGTGCTGCCTAGTGGAGCTGTGAGAAGAGGGTCACCATCCTCCAAACCCCAGAATGGTAGATTCACTGACAGCTTGCACCATGCACCTGAAAAAGCTGCAGACACAACACCAGCCTGTGAAAGGGCCAGGAGGGAGGCTGTACCCTGCAAAGCCACAGGGGTGGAGCTGTCCAAGACCATGGGAACCAATCTCTTGCATCAGTGTGACTTGGATGTGACACATGGAGTGAAAGGAGATCATTCTGGAGATTTAAGATTTGACTGCCCTGCTGGATTTTGAACTTGCATGGAACCTGTAGCCCCATGTTTTGGCCAATTTCTCCCATTTGGAATGGTTATATTTACCCAAAGCCTTTACCCCCAATTGTATCTAGGAAGTAAGTAACTTATTTTTTATTTAACAGGCTTACAGGCAGAAGGGACTTGCCTTGTCTCATATGAGACTTTGGACTGTGGACTTTTGAGTTAATGCTGAAATGAGTTAAAATTTTGGGAACTGTTGGAAAGGCATGATTGGTTTTGAAATGTGAAGACATGAGATTTGGGAGGGGCCAGGGATGGAAGGATATGGTTTGGCTCTGTGTCCCCACCCAAATCTCATCTTGTAGCTCCCATAATTCCCATGTATTGTGGGAGGGACCCAGTTGGAGATAATTGAATCACAGGGATGGTTTCCCCCATACTGTTCTGTTGTTAGTAATCAATATCACAAGATCTGATGGTTTTATAAGGTTTCCATTTTTGCTTCTCTCTCATTCTCTCTTGCCACCTCCATGTAAGAAGTGCCTTTCACCTTCTGTCATGATTGCAAGGCCTCCCCAGCCACAAGGAACTGTAAGTCCATTAAACTTGTTTTCTTCCCAGTCTCGGGTATGTCTTTATCAGCAGCATGGAAACTGATTAATACAGGTGGCTTGAGGCCAGGAGTTCAAGACTAGCCTGGGTAACACAGCAAGACCCTGTCTCTACAAAAATTGCTTTTAATTAGCTGGACATGGTGGCCTGTGCCTGTAGTTCCAGCTACTCTGGAGGCTGAGGCAGGAGGATCACCAGGAGTTTGAGGCTGTAGTGATTATGCCACTACACTCCAGTCTAGGTGGCAGGGAGAAATTCTGCCTCAAAAATAATAAATAAATAAATAAATAAATGAGCTGGATTTGGACTCAGGCCTGTTTGACCCCAAACATGATGCCCACTGCCTTTATTTACTCCGGCTGAAGTTTCTGCAAATATAGTAAATTCAAATTCATTCACCCACAATAAGTATGTGCAGTGAGGCCTTTCCTTTATTGTGAGTTACAGTATCTGATATTTTTTTCATTTAAAAGTGAGATGAATGAAAATTTTCAGATCTTAGAGAAGATCATTTAACATTTTGAGGAGGTAAGAAAAGTAAAATATAAGTACTATAGTTAGCAAGAAATGATTTTCACTTCACAGTATAGCAATAGAAAGAATATTTGAGTGAGCCTAAAATTTATACAATTGAATTTTTTTCCATTCTTAAAAATTGTGTTAGACTGGGCACCCCAGTGACTCACTCCTATAATCTCAATATTTTGGGAGGCAGAGGCAGGTGGATCACCTGAGGTCAGCAGTTTGAGACCAGCCTGGCCAACATGGTGAAACCCCATCTCTCCTAAAAATACAAAAATTAGCCAGGCATAGTGGTGTCTGTACTCCTAGCTACTTAGGAGACTGAGGCAGGAGGATCCCTTGAATCCAGGAGGCAGAGTCTGCAATAAGCCAGGATCGCAGCACTGCACTCTAGCCTGGGTGACAGAGCGAGATTCCATCTTAAAAAAAAAAAAAAAAAAAAGAATTCTTAAAATAGACACTAGAGTTGAATTTTAAAAGTCACTTTTTCCCTGACAGTTCTTATCATCTCCATCTATCCTGTTTCTTACGGACCTTACTTTGTAGAAAGTTCTGGCTCTTTCTTAATCCATCTGCTACAAAAATGGAATGTGTGGTTAAAGACCAATTCTTGAATGCTAACACAAATACAAATATCTGTGAAAGACAGGTAAGGTAGGAGCTAAGAGGGAATGGAAGAATATTTGTTACAGGATAAAATTTAAATATCATGGGGTGAAAAGTGGGGCAGGGGAGAGAAGGTAGCAAGAGGAAAGGGAGGTTTAGAAGCTTCTGATGGTTTTCACTCCTCTCCTTACTTTAGATCAGGAGGCAGCAAACTTTAGCCCATGGGCCAAATCTGTCCCTGTTTTTGTATAGTGTGTGAACCAAGAATGCTTTTTACATTTTTTAATAATTGAAAAAATCAAAAGAAGACTTCGTGATGTGAAAATTATACAAAATTCAAATTTCATTATTCATCAATATAGTGTTATTGAAATACAGCTGTGCTCATGTTTCCGTATTGTCTGTCTGTTTTTGCTACAGCAGAATTGAGTAGTTGTGATGGAGACTGATATGGTTTGGATTTGTGTTGTGTCCAAATCTCGTGTCAATTTATAATCCCCAATGTTGGAGGCAGGGCCTGGTGGAAGGGGATTGGATCATGGGGGTGGATTTTTCCCTTTGGTACTGTTCTCACGATAGAGTTCTCACACGATCTGGTTGTTTAAAAGTGTGTGGCACTGCCCCTCTTTTCCCTCTTCCTCCTTCTCTGGCCAAGTAACACGTGCCTCCTTCCCCTTCACCTCCTGCCGTGAGTGAAAGTTTCCTGAGGACTCCCCAGAAGCTGTCATGCTTCCTGTACAGCCTGTAGAACCATGAGTTCATTAAACCTCTTTTCTTTATAAATTACCCAGTCTCAGGTATTTCTATATAGCAGTGTGAGAATGGACTAATACAGAGACTTCACAGAAAAAGTTCACTGACCCCTGCTCTAGATAATCCTCTGTCCCAACCATGCTTTTCCCATTCCTCCACCATCCCCCTTACCCATCGAGGAAGGAAAGAGGGAAAGTGGTTGTGTGGAGTTTTAGGTTGCAGCCAGAGTGAGTGACGTGTGTGTGTTCAATTTGATATTGCTTAATTTCTTTTTTTATTTTTTAGGGCTCAATGAGCACATTTCAGTCATTTGAAAATTTAGCTTTCTGTCTCATACACTTACTTTGCTAGACACTGTGTTAATAAGGCCCACATTGATCTCTCATTCAATATTGTCAGATAGGATTTCAGGCTCAGCTAGACATGTGAATTAGAGGCTGAAGAAAAAGTATGGGGGAAAAACAATTATCAGGATAATCTAAGTCCATGCTCAGCTCTTTAAAGAAAAGAGAAGGCAGAGTCTGCATTCTCCACGTCGATGGCACTCCCTGGGTGCCTGGGCCATCCTCTGAGGACTCTTCTGTTGTTGGTGCAGCCCTCTCTGGTTGGCAGTGAGGATGCTGCAATTACATCCACCTTAAGAGAAAACCCCCTTTCTTGTTACAAACTGCTGTCATTGGCATTATCTTCAAAGGGCTACACTTCTGTTGTTGGCCTCATCTCCATGTTGTCTGGGTAATAAGGGGCACAGGAGGTGGATGCGAGGAGGGGGGTGACTCATCCTGGTCTATTCACTTCATAAGGAAGAGTAGCTCATGTGCCCTTCTCAGACCCCATGCTCTGAGTTGCCGTTCTGCAGCCTGGCTTGGTGGGTACACTTCCTGCTTAACACCCTGAGAGCCACATCTTTTCACGCACACAGCTTGCCATTTCTCAAGCACTTGGAGTTCCTTCTGATGGCCAAATGACCTTGGCATTTGAGGCTTTCTTGCTCATCACCTGTGAACCCCCTCTGCTGGGTTCTCTTTCTCCCCAACCTCCACAGATTGGTCATTCTCAAGTTTCAACCTCACTTTCACATATTTTTCCTGGGAGAGTTCACACACTCCCAGGATGAAGTCAAATATACCCTCTATACTGCTGACTCCAAAATCTACTTAGTTCTGGCCCTTCTCTAGAACAACAAATGTATACTTCCAATGCATTTGTTCATTTTCTAATTATTTATTGAGATCTTGTCCTGCTCCAGCATGTGTTCAGCACTGTAGATATGGCACAGGGCAGGTAAAAACTGGGCTTAGCCTGAGAGGGTTCTTTGCTTTGCCAGGTAAGAATTCAAAGGTGAGCTGGTGGTTGAATAAAACAGTTTTGTTGAAGTGACAGTGTTACAGCTTCAGTGCTGTTACAGCTTCAGCAGTGTTATGGCCCTTGCAACTGCTCCTGCAGAGCAGGGCTATCCACAGGCAGAGCACAGCAGCTCAGGACAGTTCTGCAGTCGTATTTATACCTACTTGTAATTACATGCAGATTACAGGGTAGTTTATGCAGAAATTTCTAGGAAAACAGTAGTAACTTCTGGGTCATCAGGTCATTGCCACAGAAAGGGGTGGTAACTCCCAGGTATTGCCATGGCAATGGTAAACTGACATGGTACACTGGTGGGTGTGTCTTATGGAAAGCTGCTTCTGCCTTGGCCCTGTTTTAGCTAGTCCTCAATTTGGTTCCATGTCCAAGCCTCACCTCTGGAGTTGAGTCCCGCCTCCTACCTCAAATACAGTAGTGCCCAGGAAGATGAGTCCTGTCCTCAGAAAAGAGAGACTGAAATAATCAAATGATTACACAAGGCTAATTCTCCATTGTGTTTAATGCCCCAGAGAAAGGTACAAGCGCTATGAAAAGCACATCACAAG
This sequence comes from Ateles fusciceps, assembly GCA_036589455.1. NCBI lineage: Eukaryota > Metazoa > Chordata > Mammalia > Primates > Atelidae > Ateles > Ateles fusciceps. The sequence continues at coordinate 645,256 of JAZHEH010000053.1, read as the reverse complement.
GGGACTTGATGTAATTCAGAGAGAGGTTGGGGAATTTTTCTAAGGAAGGGGGAAAGTATTCAAATGCTGCTGGAGAGGCAGACTGCAGACAAATAATGGGCAACCTTATTTTTTATCAGTTAATGTGCTTTTGGCTGCAAGTAACAGACACCCCAACTTAAGTTGGCTTAAGAAATAAGATAACGTATTGTCTCATATGACCGGAAATCCTAAGCACAAGCACTCTACAGAACTGACTTAATCTAACATCTCCATATAAGTTATCTATTGCTGCATAGCAAATTACCCCCAAACTTAGCAGCTGAAAAAAAATATATTGTTCTCACAGTTTCTCTGAGTCAAGAATCTTAAGAATGGCTTAACTGGATGCCTCTAGCTCAAGACCTTTCAAGAGGTTGCAGCCAAATTGTCAACCAGGGCTGTGGTCATCCCAGAACCTGACAAGCTGAAGGATCTGCTTCCAAGATCTGTTGCATGGTTGCTGACAGGCTTTAGTTCCTCACGTCCCATCACACTGAGAACCTGTTTTTCACCATTTGGGCCTCTCCATAAGGAAGCTTGCAACATGGAAGCTTGCTTCCACAATTGCAAGTGAGGAGAGAGAGAGGGAAGGAGAGACAGAGAAAGAAAGAACAAGAGAGAGTGAGAACCCAACACAGAAGGTAAAATCTTTTTATAACTTAATATCAGAAATAATACCATCACTTCCACCCTACTCTACGCATTAAAGAGAGTTTCTAGGTCCTGCCCACACTGAAGGAAGGAGATTACACAATGGCATGAATACCAGGAGGCAGGGACCACGGGGCCATCTCAGAGGCTGCCGGCCACAGTCTCCATCTGTGCGTCTCTGATATCTCTGGCTCTGCCCTGCTGCTGTGCATTCTTATATATCAGGCTGGAAGCAAGATGGCTACAGGATTTAAGAGCTTTACCTCCAAACAAGACTACATCCTAAGGAAGAGTTCAAGATTGTATCCAAATGCTCTCCTACAAAAATATAGGAAAAGCTTTCCTAGAAGTCTCCCCAGGCCTCCCTTCATGTCTCATCAGCCCACTTGTGAGTCAGTTACTGGCAGACGGATGAAACTGCCATTCAATGACTTGGGCCTGCCATAAGAGCAGGGGACCAGGCCAGCTGCCCTGAAAACATGGGCAGTGGGAGGGAGTGTGGAGACCTGTGGCAAATTCTGCCACTGTCTCAACTGCTAATTCCATCCTGCAACCCCCTACACCTTCTTTTCTGCTAGCTGAACCACCAATTCTGCTAGGATAGAGGACAGAGAAGATGGGTCCTTCCCTCTGTCCCACGGAATGAATCATGTTTGGGTTGTCAGTGATGGTAATACCTTTTCCCTTTGCCATATTTTTACATTCCCAGGTGCTTTAGTAGTTGCAAGGTGCTATGTGGCACAGTCCTGCCCATGAGATTTAAGAATTCTGCTGGGGGAGCTTCTAGGAATATTTCTTTTGTTTGTGAAAGGACAATACACTTGAGGCAATGCCCCTTAACCACCCAGTGCCTTCTCCAGGCTTCTTGTCTTGAAATGCAGTTGTGACATTTGGTGCTGCACCCACCTTCTTGCACTCAGGATGGGACAGATATGAGGACCGATGGTCAACATGCTGGAGATGACAGTAAGTAAGGGGACTGGGCCTTTGATAGCATTGTCGAGCAGGGATACCGAACCTGAAACATAGATGAGATGATTAAAAGTGTTTATTGTTTATGCTGCTGTGAGTCAGGTACCCTGTTGCTTGCATCTGAACACACCCTAACTGATGACATTTCTCAAAGGAAGAAGGAAGAGGGTCATGCTTGCTGCTGGCCAGCCAAGAATATCCTTTAGAGTCATGTTAAGAATTTGGATTTTTATTCTAAGAACAATCAGGTTTGTGTTTTGAAAAGATCACTGTAGGTACAATATGGAAAACAGATTGGAGAGGAGCAACTGTGTATGAGCAGGAAAAGAGTAGGAGGTGGTTATAATATTCGGGGGAAGAGATAATAGATGGCGACTTGTCTGGGGTTGGGGCAGTTGAAGGCAAGGACTTGAGACATAGAAGGTGGGAAGGGAGGAGGTAAACAGTTGCAGTGAGGGGCAGTGGGGAGTGGTGAAGCAGTGAAATGGGAATTATGCATTTAGGAAAACACTCCTAACCTCGTGATAATGATTCAGTGTCTTCCTCTTTCCTGAAAATTTTTGAGTTGGGTGGAAACATATGTATGATCAAATCCTTTGTTTTTGAGTTCTGTTGAGAAACTGTCAAAGAGTTTGTCTTATTTTGTTTCTGGCAAAGTATATAAATGTCTTCAAGTGGTTTTCCCATGAATGTGTGAGAGAATGAATTGAAAAGGTAAAACTGGGGGTGAATTCTTCCTTATTGTTTGATTTCTACAAATGTTCTCATCTTTATGTAACAAATTATAACTTAAAAATAAAACACACAAAATGTCTTAAAAGATACTGTTGATTATTTTTTTGAGATGGAGTTTCGCTCTTGTCACCCAGGGTGAAGAGCAATAGCATGACCTCAGCTCATGGCAACCTCCGCCTCCCAGGTTCAAGCGATTCTCCTGCCTCAGCATCCCTAGTAGCTGGGGTTACAGGAACATGCCACCACATCCAGATGATTTTTGTATTTTTAGTAGAGATGGGGTTTCACCATGTTGGCCAGGCTGGTCTCGAACTCCTGATACTGCAGGTGATCCACCTGCCTTGGCCTCCCAAAGTGTTGGAATTATAGGCATGAGCCACCACGTCTCGCCTATCGTTGGTTTTAAAAGTGCTTGTATGGCATTAGGTGCTTACCCCTAAATGGAATAATGGTTTCGTAAATATCTCTGAATTGCCTCCAGAAATTTCTAAGTCTTGCAGAATTGCTTAGATTTTAGGAGAAAGCAACTGAACTATGGAGGACGCAAGTTATCGAATTTGCCTTCTCTAACCCAGTACTGTAAGGACTGCATTTGCCTGCCTGGTTAATCTTTGACGTGTTAAGTCAAAGCTGGACAGCTCAGTGATAGAGGCTTCGGGTTTTGGAGTCAGCCAGTTCTGGCTTTCAAGTCTGACTAATACAAACTTAGTTGCATTACTTTGAGCCAGTTATTTAATGCCGCTGGACCTCAGAGAAGTTTCCTCGCTATAACTTTGGTGGTGGTGGTGTATGTGTGTGTATCAGGGTGGGGGGTCCTGCCAGGGATTTCAGGGAAAAGAGTGTGTGGCAACGTGCCTAGAGCCTGGTGGCTAATACAATACCAGGCGCTCTATGAGTGGTAGCCGATTATTAAAGTTCTTAATAAAATCACCATGGGAACATCCCCTTATTAAATCTCATCTGCTCCAGGCTAAACATGTTAAACATTTCATGTGGATAATTCAAAGAGTCCACTGTGTTTATACAAGGTTTTCTTTGACTTCAGAGCAGAAGTGAGTTTGGCAGCTCTTCCCTCTACTCCTGGGAGACACAGCACCCTTCCACGCACAAGGAGGTGTGTGGGCACAAGGCTTGCCCAGGGTTCCCTCTGGCTGAGGTGGGCAGACCATGGGTGTATCTGGGACTTTACCACCAACCACACTGCCTTGCTCCTTCAGCAAGCACTGCTGGGGGTCCCATGGCCTATGGCAGGGCCTCCAGAAGGGCTGGAGCTGAAGCTGAGGAGGAGCAGGGGATTGTGTTGGCAGGACCGTCCCCGGGACCCCTCCCCAGTGGCCCTGGGCATCTTCCTTTGCTCTTTCAAGCAGGCCTCACCCTCTGTCCTCCCCTTCGCCTCTGTCACCTGTTGCTTCTGACAGGTTTTCTCTCCTCCTGTGTTACTGCAAAACAAATGCCAGGTGGCATTAAAGGATGGCCTGAGCACGGTGCTCTGAAGCAAAACCCCAGTCCTTTGAGAGCTTCTAAGGCTTGTTGTGCCCAGTTACAAAAATGATACTTCTGTGGGTGAAAAGCCCCAGCCTTCTCATTTCCTTCTTTCCTTCCTCTGCCCCCTCCCTCCCTCCCTCTCTCTTTTTCTCTTTCACCTAACCCCTGTGGGGAAAGGCAGACATTAATGGTGGTGATGATGAAGCTGTGGGTGATTCTCTTGAGGGGGAAAAGCAGGTATAGTATGTCTCACAAGATGTTTAGCCCAAGATCTGGGAAGGGGACTTGGGGATAAGGAAAGGATGAGTCTTTCCACAGGTGGGAAACAAGAAGGGGGTGTGGACATGTCTGTAGGGCCCCTTGGCAATAAGTGGCTCCAAGGGAAAACAGGAGAAGTGACCCTGAAGATGACCTTTCCTCCTCTCTCTCCCTTCCAGTCACCTTGACAGACTCACAGCCTCCAGACTAGCACAGGGTCAGTGAGAGCCTGGGGGACGAGGCAGAAGCTGTCCTCACTGCAGTGAGGTCTGCAGTTATGAGCAGGAAGGGAAGGCGATGGCCAAGCTGCAGTGGGGGGAGGACAGAGGTTTGGTGTTCCCAGCCAGCTGGTGGTCGGCCATGGGATCTAGGTGCATCTCTATCAGGAGGTCAAAATCGATCCTACCAAAACACCCTCGCATGCATGTACATTTGCCTGTACGGAGATATGTACACTGCACACAAAAACTGTGTCTATACACAGGGTGGATGTGCATGTTTAGATGTTGGCAGCTGCCAGGTTGCTGCTGGCACCAATAAAATCCACCCCACTACAAGCTTCTGCTTAAATATCACTTTACCAACGAGTTCTTCCCCAATAAACCTTCCTAAAATGTCACCCTTGCTCACCTTGACTCCTTGCCTATTCTTTGTCTTCCCTCCGTGATTGTTTTCTCATAGTCTTGGTCAAGACATATTTTGCTGTGTTGTCTCTCTCCCCCAGATTTAATTTAAGCCTCTTGAAGATAAGGGCATTGTTTTATTCACTCTTACACTCCCAGCTCTAGAAATATGTCTGGCTTATAGTAGATGCTCAATAAATATTTTTTAAAGAAAGAAGAAAGAAAGATGAGAAAAAGGAAGAGAAGAAGGGAGCAGAGAAGGTAAAAGAGAGGAAGAGAGGGAGGGAGGAAGGAAGGAGGAAGGTAGGAGGAAGGAAGGAAGAAGGAAGGAAGGCGGAAGGTAGGAGGAAGGAAGGGAGGGAGGGAGAGAGGGAGGAGGAAGGGAGGGAGGGAGGGAAGGAGGGAGGGAAAGAAGTAAACAGTCTGGATCAAGCCCAGTAGGTGTCTGACTAGTCCCTGGCTATCGTTTATGATTCCTAGCCCAGAATTCTACAATGAGAACAGCTCAAAATGTCCTTCAAACAGAGGCATGAAGGACTCTGGGGGCCAAGAAAGCCTCTTGTGCGGCAGGTCCTGGGCTGACAAGGAGCTCCCTGGAGGCAGCCCCTGGAATTAGGCTCTTTTCTTGGTGCTGCCTGATGAAGCCTCCACAGTGGGCAGAGGGGGACAGGCTCATCAGCCCTTTTGGTCTTGCTAGCAGCTAGCGTTTCCTACAGCAAAAGTGGCAAGTACATTGTTAAATTTAAACCTCCTCGCATTGCTGTGAGATGGGTACTATTAATATCCTACTGTTCTTGAAAATTAAGGTCAATAGAGGTCAGGTGACTCACTTGCCCATTGTCACAGAGATGGTCAGTGGAGGTGTCGAGCCCTGACCCAGATTCAGTGGACCCCAAGGCTTCCCTCTTCCTGCCACTCCTGGCCCTGCCGGTGCCCTAACTTGGCTTTCCCAGGAGCAGCCCATTCTGTGGACCTGTGCAAATCTAAAAAGCCCTGTCCTGTGGATCCTGATAAATTCGTTCCCACAGAGGTGCTAGTTGATGACAAAGGCTGAGTTGTTAATCCTTCAAAAACTGAATGAGACACCCCCTATAAAGCTCAAGTCACCTGCTCCACACACAAAATAGAGAGAAGCTAATAATCACAGCACACTGCCTGGCATGTAGTAGGAGTGCCATCAGTGTTTGTGGCTGCTGTTACTGTTTGTGAGGTGGGTGGGAAACCAGGATCCCACTTTCCTTATCACTTTTCTCCTCTCTCCAGCTATTTTCATTGCAGCTGAACACTGAACAGTCTTCCACAGTTGAAAACGTTCTCTCACACATGATTTCTTTTGGGCTTGTCAACAAGCCCCATTTTTCAGATGAAGAAAGTGAGGCTCCCAGGTCAGTGTTGTTTTTACCATTCATCCCAGCCCCACTTTCCTTTTTTTTTTTTTTTTGAGATGGAGTTTTGCTGTTGTTGCCCAGGCTGGAGTGTAATGGTGCCATCTCAGCTCACTGCAACCCCTGCCTCCCGGGTTCAAGTGATTCTCCTGCCTCAGCCTCCTAGTAGCTGAGATTGCAGGCATGCACCACCATGCCTGGCTAATTTTGTATTTTTTTAGTAGAGACAGGGTTTCTCCATGTTGGGCAGGCTGGTCTCAAACTCCCGACCTCAGGCGATTTGCCTGCCTCAGCCTCCCAAAGTGCTGGGATTACAGGTGTGAGCCACCATGCCCCACCCTCAGCCCCACTTTCTATTTCCTCTCCCATTTCCCTAGTCCAGCAAGAGCCACTGGACATTGGTGGGGCTGCAGATAAGAGGAACAATGACATTTGTCTTCGGTCATCTCTGTTTTCTTCTGTGATTCTGGGGTGCTGGGTGTAGTTTCCATGTCTGGTGGTACAGAAATCGCGTTGTTTCTACAAAACAGGAAAATCTCTATTCAGCTAGCCTGATTAATTTCTAGCTTTCACTTTTCATATCAGAAGATGTAACAGTTCTCTAGCATTGTGTTTGGAGACTTGCTTGAAGGCCCATTTCTTCCAGGAAGCCCTTCCATGTATGGGGAGTTGGGATGGGAGCAGAGGGGCAGAGATGGGTGTTAGCATAACTTAGGGCTGTCCTCATGACTTCTGTATCCTTTGAATATCAACAAACTTTGTATATTTTGATGAGACTGGTCATAGATCATGACGAACATCTGTTATTTATGGGGTGGATTTGTGGACTGCAAAGCTAGCAGCAAAGAAGGCATGTGATGACATTAGTCACCATTAATGTCTGTGGTAACTGAAAGTTGAACCGTGTTGTTGGGGAAATGGTGTTAAGAACCATAGCTTATAACTGATATTTACATGTGTCAGGACCATGCAAAGCAAGAACTGCCTGTGTTCAGTTGCTTGCCAGACATCGCCACCTGGAAATCCAACAAGCACCTCAAATTTGCCACTGCTTCCTTTAAATCTTCTCTCCTCTCTGATTCCCCAATGCACCCTCCATGTGGGAACTCAGGCTAAGAGTATGAGGATCTCTTCATCTCCTCATCCCATTCACTCTACACCCAATTTCCAGTCCCTATCATTCCACATCATAAATATTTCACAAATCCATCCTAACCTCCCTCTACTACCCGACTTCAGGTTGCTATCTTGCTTGTGGGTGTCCCATGATATTGACTCACTATTTCTGCAGTTGCCCATTCAACCAGTCCTTCACACAATGCTATTAACTAAAACACAGACCTGATACTATTAGGATGTCCTTGCTCAAAGCCTTTCAGTGTTCCCCTATCACCTGGAGAATAAACTCTATCACCATGGTAGAGAGGACCATACAAATTGGTCCGGTATAGATCAACCGTGCAACTCCAAACTTTCTATTCAGTTACGTGACAACATTCATTGAACACCTACAATAGGCCATCACTTGGATTGTGCAGATGAATAAGGTACAGTCTGCAGGGACTAGCTTATGGAAGGCCTTTTCCACCATTGGCTCTGTTCCTTTAGCACTCCTTGTCGATATTTGATTCTGTAAAACTACAGAACTGTGTTGTAGCTAGTTTACATTCTTTTGTTCAGAGTGCTTTTTATCAGGAATGTCCTCTCCTCCATGCTTCCATAGCTCTCCTCTGTGGCTCTGTCATTGCTCTCACTTCATAGCTTTATAACCAACTGTTTCTGTGTCTGTACCAGAAGACAGGGGCTGCATCTTAATCTGTGCAATCCAAGCCCATGGATATTGTAGGTGTACAATGAATGTTGTCATGTAACTGAATACAAAGTCCACTGTGCTGGCCAGGCTGGTCTCGAACTCCTGACCTTAGGTGATCCGCCTGCCTCGGCCTTCCAAAGTGCTGAGATTTCAGGCGTAAGCCATGATGCCCAGCCCCCAAATGATGCATTTCCCTTCATTTTATTGAATGGCAGTGAATGAGCAGGTCATACCATGTCTGCTCCAGACTAAATGTTTGTGTTTCCCCAAATTCACAGGTTCAAACCCGCAATGTGATAGTATTAGGAGGTGAGGTCTTTGAGAGGTGATTAGGTCATGAAGGTGGAACCTTCACGAATGGAATTAGTGTCCTTATTTTAAAAAAAAAAGAGCCCCAAAGAGCTCTCTTGCCCCTTTCCTCTACACGAGGACACAGTGAGAATTTGGCCATCTGCAACCTGGAAGAGGCCCCTCACCAGAACTCAACCATGCTGGCACCCTGACCTCAGGCTTCCAGCTTCCAGAACTATGTGAAATAAATGCTTATTGGGTAAAACACCCAGTCTATGGTAATTTGTTATAGCATCCCAAACTGACTAATACCATGCACATTTTACAGATGAGGAAATAGGTTCTTGGAAACTAAGTGGTTTATCCAAAATCACACATCTTTCAATTGTCAGAGCTCTCTCAAGCCCAAATCTTCTGACCTGAAGTCCAGACCTTTCTCTCTGGCTGATTTCAGTTCTGACCTTTCTGTTAGCTAAGTGTTGGGGGTACACGTCATGGAGAGCAGGTGTTTGCTCATCTTGTCAACTGTCCTTCCCAGTGTCTAGAATCCATGGTAATCCACATATTTGTTGGATTAATTAATTCACAAGTTAGTGAGTGTCACATGGGGTCAAGTTTTGCTGGCTGAGATGGAAAAACCAAGCAGTTGGGGAACTCAATAAGGGTCTGGGATAAAAAATCTTTCTCAGTTCTAGTGTCAGCAGGTAGGAAGAGGGCCACTGTCTCTCCTATGCCCAGATGATAGGATGTCTGAAAGGTCCTTCAGGGCTGAAGCTCCCCAGACACTTCAGTCTTCCTGAACAGGTGAAAGAAACCTTAGCGGACAGACGGCTCCTACCACCCCAGGAGTGGGGTTCTTGGAAAGGTATTATCATTCCCATCCGTCAGGATGGGGCTGGAGCTCATCGCCTTCCAAGAATGTGACTGACGGCAAATTTGAGTTCAAAAGAAGATTAGATTTCAAGGCAACTGAAAGCTATTCAGTCGAAGCCAAGTTTTACAGGGAGAGTTTCCTCTGTCTCCTCTCTTCTCCTCTCCCTCCAGGGCAGCCCAGGGCTTGTTGGGACCTGAAAAAGAACTGACAGTGCCTGACTGTTCCCCTAATTGAGGAAAAGGAGAGATGAAAAACCAGGCTCTGGACTTAATCACAGCCCCGGGAGGAATCAAGGATCACATCTCCCTGGGTGCCCTGGGGGAACTGAGACAGCTGCTGGGAGTGAGTCCCACACAGTGGTGGGGGATGCCTGGGCACAGCCTGAGCCCCCACAGCCAGCACTCAGCAGCCTCCCTCAAAAGGAGAAGACTTCACCATGCTCTGCATTGACGATGATAAAGAAGAGGTCAGTAATAACAAATGGAAGCCTTATGTTTGTACAGAGCTTTCTAATTTAGAAAGCCCTCTTGCCATTTCCATCACAACACCACAGTGAAGCAGGTGGGCAGGTGCTGCCAACCCTGTGCAGATAAGAAGTCTGGGGCTGACCAGGCACAGTGGCTCCTGCCTGCAACCCCAGCACTTTAGGGGCCTGAGGCAGGAGGATTGCTTAAGCTCAGGAGTTCGAGACCAGCCTGAGAAACATAGCAAGACCTTTTCTCTACAGAAAATTGTAAAATTAGCTCGGTGTGGTGGCATATGTCTGTAGGCCCAGCTGTTCCAGAAGCTGAGATGGGAGGATCACTTGAGCTAGGTGGTTGAAGCGTTAATGGTGGAGCCAGAATTTAGAACAAGGGTCCGATCGGTACTTAGCCACTACTTGATTCTAAATTTCTGAGATCAGGGGAAAATCTCATCCACGGTGTTTTAGAGGAGAGTCCCCAGGTTTGAGCTTTGTTTGAAAATATGGTCACAGCCACACCCCTCTAATCCCCATTGAAGCCTTGCCAGGCCAGCCGTCACACTCGGCCATGGCAGACTGAGGGCGCTGGGGAGGAGCCGAGACCAAAAGGTACCAAGCGCACAAATGCGAGAACCAGCACACCGAGGGTTGGAGGCAGGTTGACAGAGAGAAATCAAAAGAATACAGGAGGGCAAAACAAGGATATTCAAAGTCCACATGGTCGGTCAGCAGCCAGAATGTCTGGAGGAAAGGGACAAAGAAAGGGACAGTCTAAGGGAAGCACATGTTCCATCATCGTGTTTATTTTGTGCATTGTCCTGCCATATGATCTTATTTAAATCTCATCAATGCTGTGAAGAAACTGAGTTCTGAGAGGTTGAGTTACCACCCATTAATCTTATTAAAGTGTTGGCAAAAACCTACTCTCAACATAAAATGATCTAAATTCTAAACTATCATTATAAATGCCCAAGTTTCCTCCCATCGTGGCCTCCATAGGCCAATCAGTCAAAAACCCTTAGCTATTTAGCATTCAAGACCCTTTGCAGGGAGTCCAAGGAAGTTCGCACTTGGCACCGTCCCCGCCTACCAGGAGCTGGCAAATTCACTGGGAGAAGATTCCTCCCAAGTTCATCTTTCCTTCTGCAATCAACCGTGGATGAACTGGTGCTTTGTTTGAATAGCAAAGTCGAGTGTTTTCGGCATGGAAAACTGTAGACATAAAGCACTGAAAACAAAACAAAACACAACAAACAAACGGAAATAGCTTTTCATTCTCTCATTAGTATTAACCTTAAAACATCTATTAATAGTAATAAAACAAGCTTACTTAAAATAGACCCCTCATTATGAAATAAGAAACAACATGCTGTTCAAAAGCTTTTGTGCAGAGGAGTGGTGTCATGCCTTGAATAAAAGTGATACAATCCTCTAACTACTCACTTAATTAAACCTGATTTTATTTATGGATTTCTCCTGGCCTTTCCCTTGCTTTGGTTCTCTTCCCATTTAAGCTCTTCTAGTTCTTTCAGATCCAACTGCTGGTCACTTTTTCTCCTTTCTAGTAGTGCCTTTGGAGCTTGTAGAGAAAACTGTCTCTTATTCTTCTCAAGCCCAGCCTAAGGGGAAGCCAAACAAGCAGAAAAACCTAGCTGGCTTTGCAAGTACACCCACGAGAAGATAAAACAAGAATTCACATCTTAAATGCTATGTGTGTTTAGTGAACGTTCTAGACCAGAAGTTTTCAAACTTTCTCCAGTCATGGAAACTTAGTGTCTCTGTAATTTTCTCATGGTGCCCTAGGCCAAAAGAAATGCCAACACTTCTGTTTATTAAGTAATTAAGTAATTAGGTCCAAATGACTTAATAAGTATTTATGGCTTAAAAATTTAGTAGCCATTTGAAAAATTAATTCACAAAAAGTAGAAAGAAAAAAGTTTGTATTCCATTATTAAATAATTACAATGACTTATTTATGGGCACTGCACAACTTCTCAGACCTTGGAATCAGGCTGTACAGAGCCACCCTCATTTTCTTCTCCACACTGATTTTCACATGGAACGTATGTATTTTAATCACAGCAATTACAAAAAATATTCCGTCAAAAGGAATGTGGTACAATCTAATGTTGAAACTGGGGGACTACCTTGAGTTGGGAGTTTGTGTGGTGTCTGACAGGTGTTTTCTTGGAGAAAATAGCACCCTGGCAACTCAATGCAGCACCCTAAGCATGTCAGCACACAGTTTGGGAACCACAGTTCTACACAATAAATGCAGTGAGCACTCAAAGGAGGAAGAAAAACTTTCCGCTAAGGTGGTTCACAGAAGATGTTGTGGAGAAGGAGAAATTGAAGCTGGGCTTGCTGGCTTGGCTGGGTAAAGAGGAAGGGATGGGAGCAGGCCAGAAGGGAAGGGGCTGTCTGCAGAGGGTCATAAGCAAAGTGCAATGGAAGCCAGTAGAAGACTGGACTAGCTGGAGAAAGACATTGAGAGAAAGCAGACAGGTCTTAGCCAACAGCCTGAGGGCTGGGCCCTGGTTCACCTTCCCTGGGGTCCATTCTTCGTCCTCCTTCGCTTTCTGAATTTTTATGTCTTCAATTAAGCTGAAAGCTCTGAGAGAAGGGACTATCTGTATACCTTTGTATCTTCCATACCCAGTAGCACAGAGCTTTATGCAGAGTGTTCAATAAACATTGACCCTATTGACACCAACCCCTACTGAATGCTACTGAATGCTAGTGTCTGGGCCTTTGCAGACCAATGGCACAACCAAAGGGGTAAGAGGGAGTGGTGGAGATTGCAGTTCCTGGACAGGCTACTGGATGAGCTCTCTGATTCCTGCTTCCCATTCCCCTGTGGCTAATTTTTGGAGAAATAATAGGTAAGGAACTCAGCCCCCACGTTGTTTTCAGAGAGCGCAGGAATGTGTGTTTCCAGATCTCTTATCTGTTGCATCTCCCAAGTTTTATGGGGAGGGCAGATCTTAGCACTCTCAGCCAGCCCAGCCTCCCTAACCCACCTCCGTTCCCACGAGGCAGCCCAGATGTGACAGTAGCTCATCAGAGAGCTGTTTGTGTCTTTCTTATTTATAGTATAAACAGCATTTAGACTGCAGCTTTGGAAGGCCTCCCCTCTATTTGTTCAGGTAAATCCGAGCCCTGGATGTGGTTTCCCTGAGAGATCTAGACCGGCAGCTTCTGGATTGCTCCTCTTTGCTGGCCATCACAGGAAGAAGAAATCCTCTGGTCTTCATTGCCTTTGCATGTATTCTGTTGACTAACATTGTTCTTAGCAGAAATTCTCCCAGGAGAAAAGATGGGGCTTGCTTTTCACACCTCGGTCCCTTCCTTCTCACACACAGCACTACTTTAAATAACAAATCCCTTGGGAACATAGCTTTATAACAAAGTTCATTGGATTAAAAGCAAAGTCAACAATAACAAAAGAAATTTTCATAACCAAAGACTGTAGGGCAGGCTGCCTCTGCATCTATGTAATCAAAAACTCTCTATTTCTGATCAATAGATGTGCTGTTGGAATTTCCTGGCTTTGTTACAAATACAGGTACATTTATAACTGGTATCTTTTACTTTACAGAAGAGCTGAATTCTAGCAAAGCTAACTCATAATAGATTCTGTTTTCAAGAGAAGCGAATTTTTTTTTCTTAATTTCCTTTGTAAAATTGAAAATGCTTTTTCTGCTTCTCACAGTCTTTTAAAGTCTGAGTTTCCAAAGTAGCAATCAAGAAGCATTTTAATTCCTCCTAGGTATTTTGTCTTCAGTTAGAATAATTATCACCGTTTGGATAGTAATGCTTCATGATTCTACCACCCAAGCTTCTCATAGGGTCCTTGCCCCAAAGAAAAAGGAACACAATTCTTTAGATGAATCTTTGGAAGGTAAAAGCCATAACATTGGTTATGACCATTAAGCAAGAATCCCGAAGAAGAAAATTATAAGAAAAATAAATCTAGATAAAAGTTTGAAATGTTTCCACAAATTTTTTTTTTTTATTATGAATCAGTGCTTAAGATAGTTCTGACTTTGGTTTTCCTCCAGGGTGAAAGAAGGGTCTCTTTTAACTCACCCCTCATGTGAACACTTCCTCAAGTCAAAAGCCTTTCCTGGGGCTGCTACTGCTGGTGATTTCAATCTTCATCTGAGCTGGGCATTCAAAACAGAAACAAACAAAATTCTGGCTTTTGTTCTGTTCTTCAGTTATTTGCCTTCTCTGAACTCCCCCACCAGAACTCCAGCTCCATGTAGGCAGGCCTTTCTTCTTTGTCGGGTCACTGGTTTATCTCCAGTGCTCTGGAAGTGGGCCTGGCACGTAGTCAGTGCTCAGAAAATACTTCTGCAGAAAGGAATGAATGAAGCAGCAAATGGAGAAGAGTGCTGTGAGGCTGACACATGGGGGAGTTGAGTCAGAGCAGCCCTCAGTCAGTGTCAGTCTTTCCCTGTCTTCTCTGACAGCCTCTGAAATATGTCAAAATCTGAGTTCTATCCTCCTTAGTCAGAACATTCGTTTAGTTACCTTCCTTGAGGTGCTTATTGATTTATTTACACCTCTGCATAAATAGGATAGTGGGTGTATTAGTTTCCCGGGGATGCCACTGACAAACCTGGTGACTTAGAACAGCAGAAATTTATTCTCTTACAGCTCTGGAGGCCAGAAGTCCAAAATCAAGGTGTTGGAAGAGCCTCACGCCCTCCAAAGGCTCAATGGGCAGATCACTTGTTGTCACTTCCAGGTTCTGGTGGCTCCTAGCAATCCTTAGATTTCCTTGTCTTCTGGCTGCATCACTCCAATCCCTGTCTCCATATTCACCCATCCCCCTCCTCTCTTCTTACAGGAACACCTGTCATTGGCTTTAGGACCCACCTTGAACCCCAAATGATCTCACTTAACTTTACCCACCTCGATTACCCTTGCAAAGACCCTTCTACCAAATACAGTCACATCCACAGGTTCCAGATGAACGTGTCTTTTGAGGAACCACAATTCAACCCTCTACAGTGAGAATCAAGGAGAATCCTCCAATGAGGTCTTACTGGTGCTGAATACAGTGAGACCATTACTTAATGATCATTGGATAACTTAACGCGTGCTAACATTTTTAAATGTTTCTGTTGCCAAGAACAATCCTGGTTCAAATTAACTTTGCTGTCAAGTGAACACTGATTGTACAAGAAAGCTGCTAAGCCAGATCTCCCCAACTACATTTTTGTCCTTGCTTATTAGGCCAAAAGAGGTCATCTTTTTTTTTTCTTTTTAATCCTTTTTTTTTGAGAGACAGGGTCTCACTCTCGCCCAAGCTAGAGTGCAGTGGCGTAAGCATAGCTCACTGAAGCCTTGGGGTGCAAGAAATTCTCCTGCCTCAGCCTCCCAATTAGCTGGAACTAGAAATGTGTGCATTTGTAGTCCCAACCTGCTAATTTTTTCATTTTTTTGTAAAGGTGAAGTTTCACTTTGTTGCACAGGCTGGTTTTGAACTCCTGGCCTCAAGAGATCGTCCCGCTTCCAAAAGTGCTGGGATTACAGGTGTGAGCCACCACACCCAGCCCATCTTCTTATTCCTCATTGATTTCATGTACAGAACATTTAGAGCCTTGATCTCATCATCCATCATTGCTCTCTAAGCTATCACTGAACATATCAACACAATGGGAACCAAGCAGAGAGCAGCGAGGGGCACTTCAACTAGAATTTTATCCCTCTGGAGCATTCATTTAATGAATCTTTATGGTGTGTTCACACTGACGAAGGGGCTGCACTGGGCATCTCAGGCCTCCAAGTTAAGACACTGTTAAGAATGCCGAACATTAGAGAAAGCTCAAAGAGCTGCCAATTCATTTTTTTTTTTGAAGATTTAGTTGAAAAGATTTAGCACATACCCTTATTGTATTCACAGCAGTCTTATTATATAGAAACAACTTGCCGAATGCCTTGCTAATTGTCAAGATGTATTATATTTTCCAATTTGCCAATTGAGTAACCAATCATATTAGAAAGAGGCCTTTATTTAACAGGGCTTATTCTCAGTGAACCTATATTAGTTCCTGGTGGTCACTGTTGATGGAATGATTGTAAAATATTGGCATCTATAGAGAGTAAATTTCCTAGTCTGTACTTACTAGGATGAAAGTTTTTTTTTTTTCAAATGACATTTGCTTATGTCCTGCCAACTGACAGTGAATAACTTCATAAATTCTAAGAGTATTGACCTCTCACTTGTGTGAAATCAAAAGTCACAAGTTTTGTGTACAACCAAGTTTTTTTTTTTTTGTGTGTGTGTGTGTGTGTGTGTGTGTGTGTGTGACTGCTTTTATTTACTTAATGCTCACAGCAACCTTATGAGACAGGCACTGCTGCTAAGCCCGCTTCCCAGATGAGAAAGTTGAAGCAAAACTGAAAGACAAGAAATGTTCTTTCAGGAAAACTGGTCATTTAAAGAAAGTATTCTTTTTGTGAAGATAACGTTGCTGGTGCCAGAGAATGTCCTTCAATCTGGCCACCTACACACACAGGTTCCAACTGTGCTTTCTTTGTGCTGTGTTCATGGTGACATCTGAATGGGGATGAGACACAGATGAATGAGTCTCTTTCTGTTTTGTTGAAGGTCATACGTGTTTAAATCAGGACATGATGTCAGTTTACATTCATATCAGCTTGGAACAATTTCTTCTTATTTAACCCTCTGAAATAAGAACTGAAAATGCTTTTAAACAATTAATCTAGATCAATGGTTCATATTAGAATCATCAGAGAGAACTTTAAAAAAATAATAACAAGAGCGCTGACAAAATGATATCTAGGCTCTTCTCTGGACCATTTCAGTGGTTCTCTAGGAATAAGGCAGAGAACCAGCATTTAAAAAAAAAAAAAAAAAAAAAAACTTGGCCAGGCACACAGTGGCACATGCCTATAATCCCAGAACTACTTTGGGACTTCAGGAGGCCAAGATGGGTGGATCACTTGAGGTCAGAAGTTTGACACCAGCCTGGCCAACATGGTGAAACCCTGACCCTACTAAAAATACAAAATTAGCTGGGCTTGATGGTGCATGCCCATAATCCCAGCTACTCGGGAGGCTGAGGCAGGAGATTCACTTGAATGTGACAGGCAGAGGTTGCAGTGAGCCGAGATCGTGCCATTGCACTCCAGCCTGGGCAACAAGAGCATAACTCCATCTCAAATAAATAAATAAATAAAATTATAAAACAAAACAAAAAAGCTTCCCCCATGATTCTAATGTGCAGTCAGGATTTTTGAACTACTGATTTGAGAATATCTCATGTAAAGTGGTAGGATCAGAGCTGCCCAAACTTACCTGAGCATAAGAATTGCCCGGGAGCATGTTAAAGCTGCAGATGCTCAGGTGCTGGCCCTAAAGAGTCTGACTCAGTAAGTCTGGAGTGGGGTCCGGGATCTGCATGGCTAACCAGCATCTCAGGTGATTCTAATGCATGCAGTTCCTGGACCACACTTCGAGAAACACCTGATAAAATGCTCTTTTTGAGCCTAGCCTGGCTAAAATTATTTCTCCTTGTCTTCTGTGTTTTCCTTTCCAAACTGGAGACCATCCTTCCTTCTGAAAAATAAGAACAAGAGCCATATTAGTCAGGTTAGTCTCCACTGATGTAACAAACAAATCCCTACATCTCAGAGACTTGACACATTGCTACAAACTGAATTGTATCCTCCCAAAATTCATGTCTTGAAGTTCTAACCCCCAATAACCTCTGAATGTGACTGTATTTGGAAACAGGTCCTTTAAAAAGTAATTAAGTTAAAATGAGGCCCTTAGAGTGGGCCCCAATTTAATCTGACTGGTGTCCTTATAAGAAAAAGAGATTAGGCTGGGTGCAGTGGCTCACGCCTGTAATCCCAGCACTTTGGGAGGCCAAGGTAAACAAATCACCTGAGGTCGGGAGTTCAAGACCAGCCTCAGCATGGTGAAAACCTGTCTTTATTAAAATACAAAAATTAGCTGGGAGTGTTGGTACACGCCTATAATCCCAGCTACTCAGGAGGCTGAGGCAGGAGAATTGCTTGAATCCAGGAGATGGAGGCTGCAGTGAGCCGAGATTGTGTCACTGCACTCCAGCCTGGGTGACAGAGCAAGACTCTGTCTCAAAAAATAAGAAGAAGAAGAAGAAGGAGAGATTAGGACAAAGAGAAAAAACACCGGGGACATGCACACACACACACAAAAGACCAGGTGAGGGCACAGCAAGAAGGTGGCGAGCCAAGGAGAAAGGGCTCAGAAGGGATCACACCTGCTGGCATCTTCGTCTAGGACTTCCAGCCTCCAAACTCTGAGAAATAAATTTCTATTGTTCGAGCCACACAGCCTGTGGTGTTTGGTTATGGAAGCCCTCACAAACTAATAGACATTTCAAAGTTTATTTCTGGAGACACCCCCTGGCTTTCACCTTGCAGTCTCTGCTCTACATGTACAAGTGGAGACCTGGCTCATGCAGCCACCGTCATGCTGCCATAACAGGATGAGTGGCCAAGGATAGAGAAGGGTGCGAAAATGTACAATAGCTTGAAGTTCATCACTTCATCCTGGAAGTGATGCTTGGCCCTGCTACTCATAGTCCACTGGCCAGACTAATGACATGAGCCCCAAGAGGAAGATCAGAGAAGAAAGGGAGCTCAGGAACAATTATAAACATAACTGCCTCTTACATGGAATTGGAACAGTTATGCCTTATCTCTGTCTTCTTTTGATCTATTGACAATGTATTATCTTTCTCAATCAAGCAAGTATTTATTAAGTCCAACTTTGTGATCAGCACTGTGCCAGGAATGAAAGGAAGACAAGCTCCAAAAGAAATAAAGATAGGCTTCCTAGTGGTAGAGATTCTTCAGGGAGATAACGCTTACAGATGAGTTATCGAACAACAGACAATATTGCATGGTGGAGGGCCAAAAGATGTAGGTGGCTCTGCATGAGGTAGATGCTCAGAAAAGGTGCAATTAAGGGGCCTGGGATGATCAGGGAAGGTTTGATCATATAGAAAATCAGACAACAGATTGAGAGTTTAACTTGGGTGAAAATGCTTCTGCAAGCTGGGAAAAGGGTCCCAAGTAATCCCCTGCATCATCTCCTCAGCATCTTCCGCTTCCTCCCACCTACCCCCCAAGTATTGCACAACCAATCAATGGAATAGTGCCTCTTTCCAGTAATAGAACTTTAATCTTATCTCACAGATGAACTTCTAGTTTTTAGTTAAGGCTAACATGAAAGCTGGACTAGGACTTGAAGGAGATCTAGGTAACAGCTTAGAGAGAAAGCATAGAAGAATGGTGTATAAATCCTCAGAGAGTATCCAGATACTAGGTGTCTGGGGGAGCCTGGAGTGTTACATTTGCTACTCCTGAGTTTATTTACTTTTATTTTCTTGGAGACAAGATCTTGCTCTGCCACTCAGGCTGGAGTACAGTGGTGTGATCATAGCTCACTGCAGCCTTGACCTCTGGGCTCAAGCAATCTTCGCACCTCAGCTTCCTGAGTAACTGATACTGCAAGTGTGCACCACCACACCCAGCAAATTAAAAAAATATTTTTAGAGATGGAGTCTCATTACATTGCCTAGGCTGCTCTTAACTCCTGAGCTCAAGTGATCCTCATGCCTCGGCCTCACAAAGTGCTGGGATTACAGGCGTGAGCCACCATGCTCAACTGTGAGTTTATTTTGGTTTCTGTTAAATGCTCATAATTAGCTGAACTCAGATGTCAGTGAAGATCAGTTGTTGACAAAATGCAAACTCTAAAGTGTCTTCTATGTGAACTAACTTATACCTTTCCCTATTAAGGAGAAGAAATACTTTGATACAGTTTTTCAAACCATAAGAACTGGCAGAATTTGCTTGCAGCTGTCTCTTTAATGTCTTCCAAATAGTAACTCCCTCTCTGAGGACCACAGGCAGAGTGTCCCCCAAGGGGGGACCTGAGTGCTTGGGGTTTGCACCGTCACATGTAATGTAGAACCATCTCTCAGGGACTCAAAAACCTCTGGCCCTGCCATGCTGCTG
The DNA here is from genome assembly GCA_036589455.1 of Ateles fusciceps. Classification (NCBI taxonomy): domain Eukaryota; kingdom Metazoa; phylum Chordata; class Mammalia; order Primates; family Atelidae; genus Ateles; species Ateles fusciceps. The sequence goes on along the minus strand of JAZHEH010000053.1, from coordinate 625,638 downwards.
CCATCGCCATCATCTTTCAGGTTTCAAGACAGCGATGTCAGGAGCTCCAGAAGTTTTCTCACCGGGGGGTGAGGCTCTGCCAGCCCAATAAATCAGCAGGAAAATAATAAATAGATGCTCTCACTGCCCCTCCAGAGGAGACTTGTGCAATCCCCCCACCCATGCTGCTGTGCCGCTCCTGCCTGGGACTAGGGGGAACTCGAAAGCGTGAGGGGTGCCTCCATCCCTCAAGACAATGAGCCAAGTCTCTAGAGAGGGGTGAGCAAGGTGCTGGAGGCAGTGCTCACGGGTGGGATGGGCCCTGAAGATTGAGATCCGCTTGGCTGTGTTGAAACTGAGTCTCGTGCTGGGCCTGGAGGCACAGAGCCATCTGCAGATAAGCAAGCTGGGCTGGAAGTCTGGGTCAAGATGGGGCTCACCTCTTGAAAACAGCCTGCTTGGCGGGGCTGTGAGAACCAAGGTTTGGACATGCCTACTTGCTTGTGGCTTTAGCCTACACAGCAAGGCAAGGGGGAGTGACAGGGGGAGAAAAAAGTGTTGAAATGTCAACAGGAAGGCTGAGGTAGTTCTCATGGGTGGCTGCGTCAGGGTGGCAACTGAGCTAGGAAGGGAGGACTTGGACTTGGGGTCTGGGAGGAACTCTTATCAGGGGTTTCTAAGGGGGTGGTCCTTGTATCTCCTCCAGGAGATTCTAAATTATCTCCAGGTTAAAACATCTCTTCCAACTCCTATGCCTTAAAAATTCACATAGTAAGGCCCAGAGAGGGGAAGCTGATAGACCCGAAATTGCACAGCTCATGGGGACAGAATCAGAACTGCTTAGTTCTCCTGGCTGATAGACCAAGACCCTTTTCATCATGCTACTGATCAGGGCAAAATACATACATTCATACATACATACACACATATACATATGTAGAAAATCAGACAACAGGTTGAGAGTTTAACTTGGGGTGAAAATCCTTCTGCAAGGTGGGAAGAGGGCCCCAAGAATCCCCTGAATCATCTCCTCAGCATCTGCTGCTTACTCACTGTCCCCAGTGTTGCACAGATCCATGGGAAAGGCCTTTTTCTAGCAATAGATCTTTAATCTTGTATCACAGATGAGCTTCTAGTTTTTAGTTAAGATTCCATTTGGTCATTCAAGAGGTAGCCCATTGGCATAGCTTTGATGAGACCACAAAGAAAGAAATCTCCGATACAGTCCAACTACCTGTAGAACTCCTTGACCCTGGAGTGGAGTCTTTGTGGAATTTCTTTTTTAATTAATTGATGATTAATTAATAAAAAATAATAATTAATTAATTTTTTGGTGATGGCTGGGAGGTGATGAAGCAGGGAGAAGAATTCTGCTCACTGAGTAAACATCGACCGAAATGGACACACACTGTCATTTTATGAACTCTCTAAAGAAGTTATATATGGGGTATCGCTCACTTGAAAAAGTTGAGAGGTTGGTGGGGGAATATGCCCTAGGGGAAAAGCCCAAGGGCAGGAGAGAAGCCCAAGGGCAGGCTGGGGTAAGGAGAAGCCTGAAGCCCATGCCATATTCATCTATCAAGAACAGGCAACAAAGGTGGCCTCAGTGGGTGCCTCTTCCATGTTTGAGCTTCTCCAGGAAAAGGCCATATTTCATGCCTCACTGTATCCATTGCAAAGGCAGTTCTTCATACGTTGAGTGGAAAGGAAATGTTTCCTACTGGTTAGAAATGCAAACTCTGGATTGCCAGGTGAGGTTCTCAGCTCCACCACTCAGCTGTGAAACCCTGAGCAAGTTAGTTGACCTTCATGCTTCCGTCCCCTCATCTATAAAATGGGAATGATAATAGTACAGTAGTTTCCCTTGTCCACAGGGGATATGTCTCAAGATCCCAGCAGATGCCTGAAACTGCAGATAGTACTGAACCCTAGATACACTAGGTTTTTCCTCTCTTTTTTTTCCCCAAAATGAGAAAGTGAGACATACTAGGTTTTTTCATCTGGTCATTGAGATAGCCGCCAATGGGAAGGTAGCGTATGCCTTCGACAAACGGATGGCCCAGGTCCTGGGTGGGTGGGAATGAGCAGGACAGTGTGAAGTTTCTTTTCTTTTCCTTCCTTTTATTTTTTTGAGACAGAGTCTCGCTCTGTTGCCCAGGCGGGAGTACAGTGGTGCAATCCTGGCTCACTTCAACCTCCACCTCCCAGGTTTAAGTGATTCTCATGCCTCAGCCTTCCGAGTAGCTGGGACTACAGGTGTGCGCCATCATGCCCTGCTAATTTTCATATTTTTAGTAGAGACAGGGTTTCACCATTTTGGCCAGGCAGGTCTTGAACTCCTGACCTCAAGTGATACACCTGCCTTGTCCTCCCAAACTGCTGGGATTTCAGGTGGGAGCCACTGTGCCTGGCTGACAGTGCAAAATTTCATCATGCTAATCAGAAATGTGCACAATTTAAAACTTATAAATTGTTTATTTCAGAAATGTTTAATATTTTCAGACCAAGGACAGCTGAAGCCTCGGGAAGCCAAATCATGGATAAGGGGAGGCTGCTCTGCTACATCACAGGGTTGTTACTGAGGATTACTTCATTTTGTGAAGTACCTAAAATATTCCCAGCACAAAGTGTCACTTTATTACAACTGGTATTCTCCCTTCTAGACATAAATCTTATTTTCTCTGTTTTGTGAAATGTGGCCAATATGAGAGAGAGTGCTCCATAAATTAATAAAAGCTTCTCCACCTTCTCGTTCATTTATTTAACATGTACCATGGTTGTATTTTTTTCTTTCTTTCTTTTTCAAATAAAAAAGCCATAGATGAGACACAAGGACCCGAATATAGCTTCAGGCACAGCTTAGTTAACTCTTCTTTCTCCTGAATCTCCAGCTGTTCTCCACAAATCTGTAATTCTCCCAGCTGCTTGCTGGAAACATCGGCCCAGTGCATCTCCCAGGTGAATGACTGGCAGCAGCCTGGCACACTTGGGTCCCATCTGGGCACCCAGCAGGAGTATTTGCATATTCCCTAGGTTTGCCTTTTGAAATTCCACACCAATAATTAAGGATTTCTAATTCTCTGGTAATTGAGTACTATTTGGGACTGATTAAGCAGATATGATCTAAATAATTATCTATTACAGCTTTGCTTTCCTTTGTGTGGGTTATGAATGGCTTGTCAAAAGTGAACGTCAAGTATTTCTCCCACCTGGCTCTTATTGTGTCTGATACATTCTCCTCCTCCCAACAGCTTCTCCGCTTTTCTACCCTTTCTCTGCTCTGTCTCTCCTCTCCTTTTTTTGCCACACTTTGCCAAAGTCCCACACTGTGATAAAATCAACTTTGTGTTTCTACGGAATTCCAAACCAAATTAAGTGGCAGGAAAATTTTGTTTTTAACTCAGTGCTAGAATTGACTGGGTGGTTAGGTGACCCTCTTTATAACTATCTGTATTTCACCACTTAACACTTTTCCTGTTTAGAGAAAAGCCAGTGCTCATTTAATTTTACATAGACACGCTCTTTGAGGCTGAAGAAAATCTGACTGATTTTCAATGTGAAAATAAAGTATAAGAACTATTCTTGGAGTTATTTCTAAACAGAACTAACATCAGAATCCTCTGAATCATCACAATTGTCTATTTTGGAAAAATCAGATCCATCAAAAGAATCTTCGGTCAATAAACGTTTGAGAATGATACTAACATCATGTGTAGGAATGTCATGTTTTCTAAGATTTGACATTTTTGGCGATGGAGAATTACTATATTTTGTAAATGGAAATGCCACTACTGAAAACAGAATACTATAAATAGAATGATGTCTTTTGTTTCCAAAGTCAATGTACTAGAGTGACAAGAAAATAATAATCAAAGCAAGATATTTCACAGTAAAGTTATCTCGGAGTAAATGCTCCAGCCGCAAGCATGGCGGGTGAGTATTCTCAGAGCAAATGGAAAAAGGGTTCAGAAACAGAAGCAGAGGAAGTTTAAGTAACTTGCCAAACATCACACAGCTACTAAATGATGGAACATGGATAATATGTTCATACACATCATGGATGTGCATCAAAAGTGGACCGTTTTTTCATTCAAAGTAATCCTGGGGTTCACAGGGACCCCTCCCCCAGAGGCCTAAAGTTCTTTTTATTCAACAGTCTTATCACTGCAGTGGAAGCCCCTATGTATCCAAAGGCCAAATGTTGGGGAATCCATGGTCTCTTTCACTTCGAGTAACAGCCTCTTGCTCCCTGCCAGTAAGGACCCATCCTGCTGGCCTTCATCCACTTCTTCAGCACTCAGTTCAGTGTTCAACACATGGTAGTTCCTCTCATTTTGTGAAGGAATTAAAGAGTTTCGTGAATGTATGGAAGAGTTCCTGGGCTTCCAAATGCAGGCTGGTCCATTGATTTGGGCACTAACGCGGAACATGCACACCTTAACTGTCCTATCTCTGTCTTGTCTCCAATAAGGTTTCTCACATTCCTTGTCATACACTAGGGTGCCTAAAAGTGCTGGGGACACAGTGGATGCACAAAAGGTTCTTGACAGATTAGATTACTAATAGATGGCAGCTCTAGGGCAGGTGTTTTTTTGTTTCTTTTTTGAGATGGAGTTTCACTCTTGTTGCCCAAACTGGAGTTCAGTGGCGTATCTCAGCTCACTGCAACCTCCGCCTCCCAGGTTCAAGCGATTCTTGTGCCTCAGCCTCCTGAGTAGACTACAGGCGCCCACCACCACACCTGGCTAATTTTTTGTATTTTAGTAGAAACGGGGTTTCACCATGTTGGCCAGGCTAGTCTCGAACTCAGACCTCAGGTGATCCACCTACCTCAGCCTCCCAAAGTTCTGGGATTACAGGTGTGAGCCACCGTGCCCAGCCTAGGGCAGTTTTTTAAAGGAAAAGAAACGTGCTTGTCTAGTCTTTCAGCTGAAGGTTGTAAAGGACACCTAGCTCCCCTGCCCCACTGCCCATCTGTCCGTCTCACCTGTCAGCATAGATTGTTGGTGGTAGGGTCATAGTTTCTTCAGGGCGCCCAGTCAATTAAATGTTTGACAGCCCACTTACCTCACATTTTAGAGTCTCCAAGAATTCCTAGGCTATGGGCAGTTGATTTGACCTGATCATTCACTAATTAATTTCTAATTGTTAAAACCATCCCAGGAGCAGGAGTGAAAATTCACCAAATAGCTTTTGTTTTAGATCGGGGTGTCCGATTTTTGGCTGCATTCAAAGCTGTCCTGGGCCACATGGAGGCCACAGGCTGCGGGTTGGACAAACTTGTTTTAGATCAAACCTAGCTTGGAACTGTAGTATTTTTCCATTTGAAATGTCTTATGTGCATACGCCTGGGCTTCAGAGGCCAAACTCGCGGATAGCTTCCCTTCAGGCACTCTCTACAATGTGGGAGGGTTGCTTCGTTCATCTCTTGAAGGTTTATTTTTCCTCATTAGTAAAATAAGCGTTTTTCTCTGAGGTCTTATCCACTAATCTAACCTTTTAAGATTCTATGATGGTGGAAGTAGGACAAGAATGAGTCATGAGACTATAATATAGTAATAACTCATTTTTTTAAAAATGTGTTTTAAGTTCCAGGATATATGTGCAGAACGTGTAGGTTTGTTACATGGGTAAATGTGTGCCATGGTGATTTCCTGCACTTATCAACCCATCACCTAGGTATTAAGCCCCACATGCTATTTATCCTGATGCTCTCCCCTCCCCTCACTCCCTCACTACAGGCCCTGGTGTGTGTTGTTTCCCTCCCCGTGTCCATGTGTTCTCATTGTTCAGCTCCCACTTATGAGTGAGAATATGTGGTGTTTGGTTTTCTGTTTCTGTGTTAGTTTGCTGAGGATGTTGGCTTCCAGCTTCATCCACATCCCGCAAAGGCCACAATCTAATTCCTTTTTATGGCTGTATAGTATTCCATGGTGTATGTGTACCACATTTTCTTTATCCAGTCTATCCTTGATAGGCATTTGGGTTGATTCCATGAATACCTCATTTTATTGTGCTTTGCTTTACTGTATGTCACAGATAATTTCCTCTTTTACAAATTGAATATTTGGCTGGGGTGGTGGCTCATACCTGTAATCCCAGCACTTTGAGAGGCCAAGTCGGGGTGGGTCGCTTGAGTCCAGGAGTTTAAGACCAGCCTGGGCAACATGGTAAAACCTTGTCTCTACAAAAAACCTAACAAACAAAAAAAAAACAAACTGAAGGTGTGTGGCAACCCTGCATTTATCAAGTCAATCAGCACAATTTTTCCATCTGCTCATTTCATGTCTCTGTGTCACCTTTTGGTCTTGTTCTTTTTCCCAGACTGGAGTGCAGTAGCACAATCTTGGCTCACTGCAACTTCCACCTCCCAGGCTCAGGTATTCCTCATAATATTTCAAACACTTTTATTATTATTGTATCTGTTATGGTGATCTGTGATTATAACCCTTGGTATTACTATTGTAAACATTTTTGGGGTGCCACAAACCAGGCCCGAATGAGATGGTGAACTTAATCCATCGTGTTTTGTTTTGTTTTGTTTTGTGACAGGGTCTTGCTCTTTTGCCCAGGCTGAAGTGCAGTGGCACAATCTTGGCTCACTGCAACTTCTGCCTCTTAGGCTCAAGTGATCCTCCCACCTCAGCCTTCCAAGTAGCTGGGACTACAGGCATGCATCACTATGCCTGGCTAATTTTTTGCATTTGGTGTAAAGACAGGGTTTTCCCTTGTTGCCCAGGTTGGTCTCAAACTTCTGAGCTCAAGCAATTCACCTGCCTCAGCCTCTCAAAGTGCTGGTATTATAGGTGTGAGTCACTATGCCCCACCAGGAAAAGTGCTTGAAGGAAATTAAAAGTGCCATTTCAGTGAACACATAAATGCTAAGAAAGGGAAACAGTCTTATTGCTGATAAGGAGAGAGTTCAAGTGGTCTGGATAGAAGATCAAACCAGCCACAACATTCCCTTAAGCCAAAGCCTAATCCAAAGCAAGGTGCTAACTCTCTTCAATACTATGAAGGCTGAGAAAGGTGAGGAAGCTGCCGAAGGAAAGTGGGAAGCTGCCAGAAGTTGGTTAATGAGGTTCAAAGAAAGAACCTGCTCCATAATATAAAAATGCAAGATGAAACAGCAATTACTAATATAGAAGAAACTGCAGCAGGTTATCCAGAAAATCTAGCTAAGATCATGGATGAAGGTGGCAAGGCTAAACAACAGATTTTCCATGTAGACAAAATAGCCTTCTATTGGAAAACGATGCCATACAAAACTTTCTTTACTAAAGAGGAGTAGCCAATGCCTGGCTTCAAAACTTCAAAGGACAGGTTGACTCTATTGTTAGGGGCTAACACAGCTGGTGACTTTAAGTTGAAGCCAATACTCATTTACCATTCCAAAAATCCTAGGTTCTTAAACTTAATGACTCTGCCTGTGCTCTATAAATTGGACGACAATTCCTGAATGACAGCACATTGGTTTACAGCATGATTTACTGAATATTTTAAGCCCACTGTTGAGACCTACTGCTCAGAAAAAGATTCCTTTCAAAATATTTCTTCTCATTACAGTGCACCTAGTCACTCAAGAGCTTTGCCCAAGATGAACAAGGAGATTAATATTGTTTTCATATCTGCTAACACCACATCTATTTATAGCCCATAGATCAAGGAGTTATTTAGTTATTTTGACTTTCAAGCCTTATTATTTAAGAAATATGTTTCATAAGGCTATAGCTGTCATAGTGATTTCTCTGATTGATCTGGGCAAAATACATTGAAAACCTTCTGGAAAGAATTTACCCTATTCTAGATGCCATTAAAAATATTCATGATTCATGAGAGTAGGTAAAAACGTTAACATTAATATGGGTTTGGAGGAAGTTAATTCCAACACTTTGGATGACTTTGAGGGATTCGTGATTTGGGTAGAGGAAGTAACTACAGATGGTTGGAAATAGCAAGATAACTAGAATTAAAAGGGGAGCCTAAAGATTGACTGAATTGCTGCAATCTCATTATAAAACTTGAATGGATGAGGAGTTTTATGGATGAACAAAGAAAGTGGTTTTTTTTTTGAGATGGAAGCTATTCCTGGTAAAGATGCTATGAACATTGTTGAACTGACAACAAAGGATTTGGAATTTACATGAACTTAGTTGATGAAGCAGTGGCAGGGTTTGAGAGGATTGACTCCAATTTTGAAAGTTCTACTGTGGGTAAATCGCTGTCAAACAGTACTGCATGTTACAGAGAAATCTTCCGTGAAAGGAAGAGTCAGTCAGTTAATGCAGCAAACTTTATTGTCTTATTTTGAGAATTGATACAGCCACCCCCAACATACAGCAATCGCCGCCCTGGTCAGTCAACAGCCATCAACATAGAGGCAAGACCCTCCACCAACAAAAAGATTACAGCCTGCTGAAGTTTCAGATGATCAATAGCATTTTCACAATAAAGAATTTTATTATTATTATTGTAGAGATGGGGGTCTCACTTTGTTGCTCAGGCTGGTCTTGAACTCCTGGGCTTAAGCAATTCTCCTTCCTTGGTCTCTCACAGTGCTGGGATTACAGACCTGAACCACCTTGCCTGACCCATGATAGAGCATTTTCAATTAAAGCATGCACATTGTTACTTTAGACATGATGCTATTGCACACTTACTAGACTACGCTATCATGTAAACATAATTTTTATATGCACTGGGAAACCAAAAAACATGTGCAACTCACTTTATAGTGATATTTGCTTTATTGTGGTGGTCTGGAATCAATCTTGGAATACCTCTGAGGTATGCCTGTATAGTGATGGGCCAAAAATTTGACTACATAGGAGACAATTCATAAGAGATAAAGGCTGGGGAGGATTCAGCTACATGGTGGATGAATAAATAAGAGTGAATGGGCCGGGTGCAATGGCTCACACCTGTAATCCCAGCACTCTGGAAGGCTGGGGCAGCCAGATCCCTGAGGTCAAGAGTTCGAGACCAACCTGGCCAACATGACGAAACCCCATCTCTGCTAAAAATACAAAAATTATCCAGGCATGGTGGCAGATGCCTGTAATCCCAGCTACTCAGGAGGCTGAGGCAGAGAGAATGACTTCAACCCAGGATGTGGAGGTTGCAGTGAGCCGAGATTACACTACTGCACTCCAGCCTGGGAGAAGGAGCGAGACTCCGTCTCAAAAAAAAAAAAAAGATAGCATCCCAAATCACTTTCTTTTAAGAGGCTGAAAAACAGACTGTGGAGCCAAAATACCTGAGCTTGTAACTCATCTGAAGTTGCCAATTTAGCAGATAAAAGTACAGGATACCCAGTATAACCTCAGTGCTGTATTTTATCTGGCAGCTCTAATCCCAGCTCCGGCACTTATTAGCCACGTAACACAATGCACTGCTGAACATCTCTGTACCTCAACTTCCTCCTCTGTAAAGTGGGGGATAATAGTGCCCACCTCATAACATTGCTGTGAGGGTTGAGTTAGGCATGTTCAGTGCTTAGGACACTGCCTAAGTGCTGGATAATTGTTAGATTCTACCATTATTTGATGGTGCTCCTCCAGTGTTTTTATCACAGCAGCAGGTTAGGGGCAGGCTGTTAGAGTTCTTAAAGTTACAACAATATTATTTCTTTTACAACCAAATAAAGTGATCCAGGGCTCACTTCCTTTATGGGCCAATGGGATACATAGAATAGGGATATACATGGTCAAAAGTTGCATCACTAATTCTGACTGGAGGTCTCTCTAGTTCTTCCTTTTAGCCACAAGGTGAAGTGACTAGTCAGAATGTGACTAGCTCACAGCACCCCACCCAACTGGTAGAGATTAGCCATCGCCATAGAATATTTCGCAGATAGTGAGTAGTGACTACTCATGCATCAGAAACAAACAAAAAGCAAAATGTAAATGGTCAAAGCTTTTAGGGTTATCTAATTCAATCACAAGCATAAAACTTTTGCCATGACAGATGTTACACATCTGCACCATCCAATATAACATCCACTAGCCACATGGGGCTATTTAGCACAGGGTATGTAGCTAGAACAACCAAAATACTTAATTTTTAATTTAGCTGAATGTGGCGAGTGGCTACCATTTTGGACAACACAGGAAAGGAAGCATCTGGAATCCAGAAAGGTAAAATAAGTTTCCCCAAGCCTCACAGTCAATTTTTTGTAAGGCTGGGCCTAGGACTCATGTCTTGTGACTCCTTTTTCAGTCCTCTTTCCATCTGGAGCACTTAAGAACACGTGCCACACAGTAGAGAGACAGCTCTCTTACCTAGAAAGCCTTGTAACATTCAACTAGATTACCGGGCAGTCTTAGCTCTAAAACTCGGAGAACACTATCAGGAACAAGAAGGATAAGATGCAGAAATGCAGCCTGCAGAGTCACAGACATTTCTTAAGGCTCTAATCCTCAAATAAACAGCTCTGCTCTTTCATCTTCTCTGGATGACACCTCCTTTGTTAAAGCTGTCAAACTCTGTGACACCTTAAGCCCCACTGGCTACATTAGAGGGCCTGTTGCAGAGGGGCTGACCTGGATGGGTCACAGCTCCATGTGCACTGGGCCTGCTCTGCTCCACAGCACAGGCACCTTACGCCCCTCTGAGCTGCCACATTCCTAGGGACGCCATCTGGGTGGGATAGATGAAGCTTCTCATTGAGAGCAGGCGATATGATAAAGTGATGTGCTCTGAAGATAGCAGGGCTGCCTGGGTTAGAGTTCCAGCTTTGCCACTTACTGCAATGCAAGCTGGGTAACCTTGGGCAAGTAACTCAACTTGTCTGGGCTTCTGTTTCATCATCTGGAAAACAGGAGACAATAACCATGCCTGTTGCATCAGGTTGTTGTAGGACTAAAAGAATAACACATGTAGAGCACATAGAACTATGTCTGGCCCACAAAAAAAAAACACTTGATAAACACTAGCTGTTTTTAGAGGGGGACCTTGACAAGGAAGTTGTGGTTGGACAGAAGGCAGAACACAGGCTGGATCTGGCATATGCCTTTGATCAAGTTGCTTAATGTTTCTGTGGGTCAGCATTTTTTAGGTCTAAGTTATAATGAGAACACTGGAACTCCCATATTAAGAGGATAATAGAGAACAGCAAAGAGTGAATTAAAGGAACGATAATATTTTTGTGTGACTATGAGGTGTTCTTTTGTTTTTCTTTTTTTGAGATGGATTCTCACTCTGTCACCCAGGCTGCATTGCAGTAGCATGATCTCGGCTCACTGCGACCTCCACCTCCTGGGTTCAGACGATTAGCTATGAGGTGTTATAAAAACTTTATCTCCTAACAATATTTCCAGGGAAGCCCTACTCTTCCATGTCATGGCAGCAGCTACATTGTTTGCCAGGATCACAGACTCTTTCCGAATCTACTGAGATCCCGGAGTCTAAAGAACGTGAATAGGGACCCACAGGGCAAATCCAGGCTGCAGGTGTGTTTTGCTTGGCCTGTAGTGAGGACCCAAACAGTATTTTTAAAATGTTTAATTAGTTGCCAACATTTGAAAAAACAGGAGATTTCACATTTTAAAAATCCAGGTTTCCAGTTTCACTCACAAAATCAGATAACATGGTAGCATCAGCCCAAATTCAAGCCCGGCGACAACGGCTGGCACAAAGTGCATGCCCTCAGGGACGTGGCATTACCTACCTGGCCCTCCTTGTTCAGTGTGTTCTGCCTGTGTGTCCCCACCCTTCCAAAGGACCCAGTTTCCCAACCCTCAGGCCAGTGCCCCTTGCTTTACACCCGTGGTTCTCAAACTTGAGACAGCATCAGAATTGCCTGGAGGACTTGCTGCAACACACATTTGCAGGCCCACTCCCAGAGTTTCTGATTCAGTGGGTTTGCATTTCTAACAAGCTCCCAGGTGATGCTAATGATGCCGGTCCAGGGCTGTACTTTCAGAGCTAGTGGTTTGCATCAAACCACTTTTTTTTTTTTTTTTTTTTTTTTTTTTGAGACAGAGTTTCTCTCGTTTCCCAGGCTAGAATGCAATGGCACCATCTCAGCTCACTGCAACATACACCTCCCTGGTTCTACAGATTCTCTTGCCTCTCCTGCCTCAGTCTCCTGAGTAGCTGAGATTACAGGAGCCCACCATCATGCCAACTAATTTTTGTATTTTAGTAGAGACCAGGTTTCACCATATTGGCCAGGCTGGTCTGGAACTCTTGACCTCAAGTGATCCACCTGCCTCAGCCTCCCAAAGTGCTGGGATTACAGGCGTGAGCCACCGTGCCCGGCCTAAACTACTTTCCATTTGAGAAGTTTGGCTTTGTTCTCCTTGGTTCTGGCCCTCTTTCCCTGTTGTCTTTGGTTTGCTTGCTGTTTTCTTCACCTTCATTTCTTCTTAGCCATTCTTTTATTCCCACCCTCGCTTTTCGCAGTTGCCTATTTTCCAGAAGTCGGCTGTGGGGGTGTTTTGAGCCCCCACCCCCATAACCTGCCTTAGCAGCCCCTCAGTACCCCTTTCTGCCGCCCAGCCTCTCCCCCCAGCCCCCTAGGGAGAAGCGTGCCCTGAAGCCCAGTTGCTCCCCTCCTGCTGGGTCCTGCAGCCTCCGATGCTCCTGGAGCAAATGCGCATCCCTCTGTCCAGCCCAGAACCAGAGGGACGGGACCGAGAGCTTCAACCCTCCCCCGGGGAAGCCTTGCGCCTGCCTGGTCCGCTGCGGGGTTCAGGTGCCAGCATCTTCGCGGAGGTTGGCATCTCCGTAATCACAGCGGTCACGTCTCCGTCACGCAACCCCTTCAGTCGGCAGGTGCCCAGCCACGCCCTCGGGGGCGGCCCGCGCCTGCGGCCCAGACGCCTGGCAGCCTCCCCCAAGCCGCGGGGGAATGCAGGACTGCGGTTCTCGGGGGATGACGAAGGCGACTCTGTCTTTTTAGAGGAGTTGTCTTTTATCCTCAAGGGAACCAGAAACGGGCAGGTCGGCCGGGCTCCCGCCCCTCCGCCGCCTCCTGGCCCCGCGCTCCCCAGGACCCAGCCCCGGACCCCCCAGTGCCCCGGGCTTCCGGCCTTTGATGTGGCCCCCAACGGCCCGCAGCCCAGCCACGTTTGGGCTGGATCCGGCTGCTCGCGGGCCTGGCCGCCCTGCCTGCCAATCCGCAGCTGCCGCCTGCCCCTAGGCAGGCCCGATTACTAGTTTTGCACCTGGAAAGGGCCCCAACCCGGCTTTGGTGAGACTCTATCTCCCAGGTGGTGCAGGAGCGGCTGGGGTGTCTGGGGAAAGGGGGAAGCCCCAAGTAAAGTCTAGTAGCAGAAGGAGGCAGCAGCGAGGAGAGAACTTTCTTAGGGGAAGGGAGAAGAGAAGGCAGAGGAGGGGAGGGGGAGACGAGTGCTGTTGCTGGGGACTTGGCGCCTTCTCACGTGGCTTCCCCGGGTCACCAGCAACAGCAGGGGCAAGGCATGCATCTTGCCGCTCCACCTGTACCGAGCTTGGTCAAGTCACTGGCAGAGCTAGGCTTTCAATGTTCTCCATTCTCCCCTGTGTCAGAAGGAAGGCTCCCCACTGGGTCCGGGGTTTTCACTTTGGCTCCTGCCTGCCAACCAAAGGTGAAAGGGGGAAGATTTTGGAGTCAGAAGGCCGGAAGTCCCTGGTTGCCGCCAGTTTCTTAAGCAGCTCTTCTACTCTGTCTGCTGCTGAGCACGCAAGTCCAAGGGCACACTGACCTTCAGGAGAGCAAGGAAGCATGAACCCTACAAAAAGGAGCATGGGGAGAAGAGCAGATGGCAGACTGGGGCCTGGGGTTTCCTGCCGCAGAATTTACCGAAGCCACCCAGATTTCATATAATAATAATTGCTGGTGTTTGAGAGCTCACTATTCCCTCAGACACCATGTAAAGGGCATGACTTGCTTTCTCTCCTTGAATCCTAGCAGTCCTATAAGATCCCCATTGTACAAATGAGGAAACTAAGGCCTAGAAAGGGTTAAGTACTTACCCATAGTAGATAAGGGTGGGAGGAAATTCAAACTCAAGCTGGCTGACCCTGGAGTCCACTGTTCAACCTTTCATTGTCTGTCCTTCTAAAGAGTGTTCTGGACTCTATGGACAGGTGGAATCAAGAGTCAGAGTTTCCAGGAAGGAGGAGGCGGTATGAGCTTCTCTGGCCCTGAATAAAATAGTAAGATTTTTTTTCCTTTTTAAGGAATATAATAAGAGCACACTTAATGGCCAAATGTTCCAACATTTCCAGGCCCATCTTGATCTCCAAGAGTTTGTCCTGGTATGCTCATTAATCATGAAAATACCTTGGACAAATTGGTTCTGGGGTTTCTGGGGCCCAAATTGCCACTCAGACTCCTCACAGTTGGAAGCAACAGGAAACTTACCTGTTGGTCTGTGAGTCCCATCTTTTGACATAAAAATGGCAGTTTCCTGTCTCATAGGGGCTCTCCCTCTGTCAACAAAAGGTGGAGAAATAACTGGTCCCATTTTCCTTTCATCATAACTCAGAGGAATTTTTTATGATGATAAATTGTGGTTCCCTAAAAGCTGACAGCTTTTCTTTGTTTCCTTTTGGTGGTCTTGGTTTCCCTGCAGTGATTTGCAAAAATATCCTGAGAATTAAAAGGGAACTTACAGATTATATCATCCAATTCCTAATTTTATGGGTAAAGACAATGCAGCCAAGAGAGAAAATGGCCGGCCCAAGGTTGCACAGTTAGACACTGGTCAAGGTAGAGCTAGAACCCAAGGGGTGGGGGCAGGACATCTCAGTCTTGGGGTCTCTGCACTGGGCAAAATGCAAAAGGTCTTTGTTATTGTTTCATGGGAAAAAGTGGGGTGAGACTGTGAGGTGGTGGGGGTGTCAATCTGAGGAACCCTAGTGGGTAGGGAAGGCTGTGGCAACTAGAGAAAGGAGAGGAACCCTGGGAGAAGGAAGGGAAGCAAAAGAAACTCACCGGGCCGCAGAAGCCACCAGAAGCCATGTGTGTCACCAGCAGGTACAGACAGCAATCACTCGGGACTCTCACAGGAATAGTCTCTATTGTACAGGGAGCTTGGCTCAGGTACAAGGCACTCCCTGTCACCCCCCACTCTAATCTGAAGATCCCTCCATTCTCAAAACCTTCACCCCAGGTTATGTCCTTCCCACCCCAGCCCTTCTTTCAGCCTCCTATTTCAATGACGAAGCTGCCTGCAGCGTCCCCTTTGGACACTGGATGAGAGAAATTTCCTTTTTTTTTCCTTTTTCCTTTTAGCTGGCATGTAATCATTGTACATATTTATGGACTACAGAGTGATATTTCGATGCATGTATTCAACGTGTGATGATCAAATTAGGGTACCCAGCATATCCATTACCTCAAACGTTTATCACTTCTGTGTGCTGGGAGCAGTTAAAATCTTCCCCTTCTAGCTTTCTGAAAATAAAAAATAAATGATTGATAACCATATTCATCCTGCAGTGCCATAGAGCACTAGAACTTATTCCTCCTGTCTAGCTTTAATTTTGTATCCATTAACCAACCTCTCTTTCCCTCTTCCTCCCTAGCAGCCTCTAACAATCACACAATTTTAACACTCTACTTTTACGAACTTTTTTAAAAAGCTCCCACATATGAGTGAGAACATGCAGTATTTATCTTTCTGTGCCTTATCTGAACAAATATATTTTCTGAACTTTTATTTTAGGTTCACAGGTGCACATGCAGGCTTGTTATATAGGTGAATTGTGTGTCACAGGAGTTTAGTGTACAGATTAAGAAATACATTTCTGGGAGGATCTAAGATGGCCAAATAGGAACAGTTCCAGAGTGCAGTTCCCAGCAAGAACAATGCAGAGGGTGAATGCTCACTGCATTTCCAAACAAGTTTTCACTGCCCACAGACCAGGAGATTCCCAGGCCAAAAAGCACCACGAGTTTTCAGCATCGCTGGTACCGCAGGTTGGTGCACAGAAAGTCACACAAATCTGGGCAGCCGTTTCAACTGGTGCCTGGAACACCTGGAAGACAGAGCCACCCATTCAACTGAAAGGGAGGGGGCTGAGACAGAGAGCCAGGCAATCTGGCTTGGTGGGTACCACCTCCACAAAACAAGCAATCTGAAATACTCTGGATTGAGAGTTTCACGGCAAGTGCTGCTGGACTCGCGATGGTCCAGCTCAGTGGGGGGGGAGGGTGTCCACCACTACTGAGGCAGTCCACCAATACCGAGGCAGTTCACACAGCAGCTGGGCAGAGCCTGCGGCAGCTCAGCAACACCTCTGTTGGCAGACTGTGACTAGACTACATGCAGGGCAGGGCATCTCTGAAAAAAAGGCAGCAGGATGTCAGGAACTTATAAATAAAGTTGACATTTCTAGCTAGGTCAGAGCACCTGGGAAAAGAGGCGGTTATGAGTTCTGCTGCAGCAGACTTAAAGGTACCTGACTAGCAGCTCTGCACGGAACAACAGAGCTCCCAGTACAGCACTTGACCTCCTATAAGGTACAGACTGTCTCCTCAAGCAGCTCCCTGACCCCCGTATACCCAAAGAGACACCTCATAAAGGAGAGCTCAGGCTGACATCTGGCAGGTACCCTTCTGGGACGAAGAAAACAGAAGAAGAAACCGGCAGCAACCCTTACTGTTCTGCAGCCCCTATGGGTGATCCCCAGGCAAGCAGGGTCTGGAGTGGACCTCCAGCAGTCCTACAGCAGAGAGGCTTGACTGTTAGAAGGAAAACTAAGAAACAGAAAGAAATAGCTTCAACATCAACAAAAAGGATGTCCACTCAGAGACCCCATCTGAAAGTCACCAACTACAAAGACCACAGGTAGATAAAGCCACTAAGATGGGAAGAAACCAGTGCAAAAAGGATGAAAACACCAAAAACCAGATTGCCTCTCCTCCTCTAAGGGATCACAACTCCTCACCAGCTAGGGATCAAAGATGGATGGAGAATGAATCTGATGAATTGACAGAAACAGACTTCAGAAGGTGGGTAATAACAAACTTCTCAGAGCTAAAAGAACATGTCCTAACCCAATGCAAAGAAACTAAGAACCTAAAAAAAAGGTTAGATGAGATGCTAACTAGAATAAACAGCTTAGAGAAGAGTATAAATGATGGTGGAGCTGAAAAACACAGCACGAAACTTCATGAAGCATACACAAGTTTCAATAGCTGAATGGACCAACAGAAGAAAGGATAGCAGAGATTGAAGATCAACTCAATGAAATAAAATGAGAAGGCAAGATTAGAGAAAAAAAGAGTGAAAAAGAAATGAACAAAGCCTCCAAGAAACATGGGATTATGTGAAAAGACCTAATCTACATTTCACAGGTGTACCTGAATGTGACAGAGATAATGAATCCAAGTTGGAAAACACTCTTCAAGATATTATGCAGGAGAACTTCCCCAACCTAGAAAGGCAGACCACCATACAAGTCCCAAAATACAGAGAACACCACAAAGATATTCCTCAAGAATAGCAACCCTAAGGTACATAATCATCAGATTCACCAGGGTTGAAATGAAGGAAAAAATGCTAAGGACAGCCAGAGAGAAAGATTGGGTTACCCACAAAGGGAAGCCCATCAGACTCACAGCAGATCTCTCAGCAGAAACCCTACAAGCCAGAGGAGAGTAGGACCCAATATTCAACATCCTTACAGAAAAGAACTTTCAACCAAGAATTTCATATCCAGCCAAACTAAGCTTCATAAGTGAAGGAGAAATAAAATCCTTTACAGACAAGAAATTGCTAAGAGATTTTGTCACCACCAGGCCTGCCTTACAAGAGCTCCTGAAAGAAGCACTAAACATAGAAAGGAACAACCAGTACCAGCCACTCCAAAAACGTACCAAATGGTGAAGACCATCGACATAATGAAGAAAATGTGTCAACGAATGGGTGAAACATCCAGATAGCATCAAAATGGCAGGATCAAATTCACACATAACAATATTAACCTTAAATGTAAGTGGGTTAAATGCCTGAATCAAAAGACACAGACTGGCAAAATGGATGAAAAGTAAAGACCCATCAGTGTGCTGTATTCAGGAAACCCATCTCACGTGCAAGGACACACATAGGCTAAAAATAAAGGGATGGAGAAAGATTTATCAGGAAAATGGAGAGAAAAAAAGCAGGAGTTGCAATCCTAGCCTCTGATAAAATAGACTTTAAACCAACAAAGATCAAAAGAGACAAAGAAGGGCATTACATAATGGTAAAGGAACAATGCAACAAGAAGAGCTAATGATACTAAATATATATGCACCCAATACAGGAGCACCCAGGTACATAAAGCAAGTTCTTAATGACCTACAAAGAGACTTAGACTCCCACACAACAATAGTGGGAGACTGTAACACTCCACTGTCGATATTAGATGGATCAACGAGACAGAAAATTAACAAGGATATCCAGGACTTGAACTCAGACCTGGACCAAGCAGACCTAATAGACATCTACAGAACTCTCCACCCCAAATCCAAAGAATATACATTCTTCTTAGCATCGAATTGCACCTCCTCTAAAATTGACCACATAATTGGAAGTAAATCACTCCTCAGCAAATGCAAAAGAATGGAAATCATAACAAGCAGCCTCTCAGACCACAGTGCAATCAAAATAGAACTCAGGATTAAGAAACTAACTCAGAACCGCACAACTTCATGGAAACTGAGAAACCTGCTCCTGAATGTTGACTGGATAAACAATTAGATGAAGGCAGAAATAAAGATGTTCTTTGAAACCAACGAGAATGAAGACACAACATACCAGAATCTCTGGGACATATTTAAAGAAGTGTCTAGAGGTAAATTTATAGCAATAAATGCCCACATGAGAAGCAAGGAAAGATCTAAAATCGACACCGTATCATCAAAATTGAAAGACCTAGAGGAGCAAGATCAAGAAAACTCAAAAGCAAGCAGAAGACAAGAAATAACTAAGATCAGAGCAGAACTGAAGGAAATAGAGACACAAAAAACCTTTCAAAAAAATCAATAAATCCAGGAGCTGGTTTTTTGAAAAGATCAACTAAATAGACAGACCATTAGCCAGATTAATAAAAAAGAAAAGGGAGAAGACTCAAATAGATGCAATAAAAAGTGAAAAAGGGGATATCACCACCGATTCCACAGAAATACAAACTACCATCAGATTACTACAAAGAGCTCTATTCACATAAACCAGTAAACCTGGAAGAAATGGATAAATTCCTGGACACTTGCACCCCTCCCAAGCCTAAATCAGGAAGAAGCTGAAATGATGAACAGACCAATAACAAGGGCTGAAGTTGAGGCAGTGATTAATAGCCTACCAACCAAAAAAGCCCAGGTCCAGATGGGTTCACAGCTGAATTCTACCAGATGTAGAATCCAGAGGAGCTGGTACCATTCCTTCTGAAACTATTCCAAACAATCCAAAAGAGGGAATCCTTCCTCAATCATTTTATGAGACCAACATCATCCTGATACCAAAACCCAGCAGAGACTCAACAAAAAGAAGAAAACTTCAGGCCAATATCCATGATGAACATTGGTGCAAAAATCTTCAGTAAAATACTGGCAAACGAATCCAACAGCACATCAAAATGCTTATCCATCATGATCAAGTAGGCTTCATCCGAGGATGCAAGTCTGGTTCAACATACGCAAGTCTGTAAATGTAATCCACCACATAAACAGAACCAAAGACAAAAACCACATGATTATCTCAATAGATGCAGAGAAGGCCTTCGACAAAATTCAACAGCCCTTTATGCTAAAAACTCTCATTAAACTAGGTATCAAAGGAACATATCTCAAAATAATAAAAGCTATTTACAACAAACCTATGGCCAATATCATACTGAATGGGCAAAAACTGGAAGCATTCCCTTTGAAATCTGGCACTAGACAAGGATGTCCTCTCTCACCACTCCTATTCATTATAGTACTGGAAGTTCTAGCCAGAGCAATTAGGCAAGGGAAAAAAAAGGGGGGTATTCAATTAGGAAAGGAGGAAGTCAAATTGTTTCTATTTGCAGATGACATGATTGTATATTTAGAAGATCCTATCATCTCTGCCCAAAATCTCCTGAAACTGATAAGCAACTCTGGCAAAGTCTCAGAATACAAAATCAATGTGCAGAAATCACAAGCATTCCTATACACCAATAACAGACTAACAGAGAGCCAAATCATGAGTGAACTCCCATTCACAATTGCTACAAAGAAAATAAAATACCTAGGAATATAACTAACAAAGGATGTAAAGGATCTCTTTAAGGAGAACTACAAACCACTGCTCAAGGAAATAAGTGAGGACACAAACGTGGAAAAACATGGTTTTTCCATTCTTCCTCATGGTTAGGAGGAATCAATATCGTGAAAATGGCCATACTGCCCAAAGTAATTTATAGATTCAACGCTATCCCCATCAAGCTACCAATGAGAACACTTGGGCACAAGGAAGGGAACAACACTCACAGGGTTAGGTGGTGTGGTGAAGGGGAGGGGAGGGGGAGCGACAGCGATGAGGGGTGGGGGAGGATGGGGAGGGGATAACACTGGGAGAAATGCCTGATGTAAGTGACGAGGGGAGGGGGAATGGAGGCCGCAAACCACCATGGCGTGTATATACCCATGCAACAATCCTGCAGGATGCAGGATGTGCACATGTAACCCAGAGCCCAAATACAATTAAAAAAAAAAAACAAAAAAACTGTAGATAGACTAAAGTTACCAACTTAAATCCAGAGATTGTCAGAATGGATAAAAAAGCAGTCTCAACTATATACAGTCTAAAAATAGCACACTTAAAATGTAAAAACACAGATAGATTTTGAGTAGAATGAGGAATAGACACCATATATTCAGTAAGCATATAAAAACTGGTATGATTATGTTAGTACTAAAAAATTAGGCTTCATGACAAAACTTCAATACTAGCAAGAATAAAGGTCATTTAATGATGATAAAGGGTTCAATTCATCAAGAAGACAAAACAACCTTAAATGTATGTGCATCTAATAATAGAGTTAATAATGAAGTAAAAACTGATAGAACTAAAAGGAGAAATCAAATTTATAATCAGAGGTCAAGATTTTAACACCAACTCTCAGCCATCAGTAGAATAACTAGGCAATAAATCAGTAAAGATATAGATTTGAACAACATTATCAATTAATGTCTTAACTGTCATTTATATAACACTCTATCCAACTGCAACAGAATATATATGATTTTCAGGTGCACAAAGAATTCACCAACATAGAGCATGTACTAGGCCATTAAATAAGCCTTCATAAATTTTTTTAAATTGAAATATTACAGAATATATCTGCAACCACATAGAATTAAATTAGAAATCAATAACAATAAAACATAGAAAAACCCTAAATATGTAGAAGTTAATCAATACATTTTCATTTGTTTATTTAATTATGTAAAAAATTTTTATTTTATTTTCAATTCGGGGGGGGTACATGTGTATGTGGGCTGAATGGGCATGTTGTATACTGTGGGGATTGGGCTTGTAGTGTAATCATTACCCAAATAGTGAACATTGTACCGGATACATAATTTTTCAACCCTTTCTTCCCTCCTAGCCTCCCCCTCTTAAAGTTCCCAGTGTCTATTATTTCCATCTTTATTTCCATAAACAATACATTTTAAAAACAATCCATGAATTAAGGAAGAAATCACAGAAGAATCTAGCAAATATTATGAAGCGAGTGAAAATACAATCACAAAATATCAAAATTTGTTGGATTTACCTAAAGGAGTGCAATTTAAAAACAGTGATCTAAGTTTGTACTTTAAGAAACCAGATAAAGAAGAGAAATTAAACCCAAAGTAAGTAGAAAGAAGGAAATATTTTAAAACAGAAATAATTGAAATAGAAAACAGACAATAAATAAAATTAACAAAGCCAAAGGTTAGTTCTTTGAAAATATTAGTAAAATTGATAAATCCTACTAGATTTGATCAAGACAAAAGGATACAAAACACAAATTGGCAATAGGAATAAAATATCATCATGACTCTTAAGACAATAAAATGGTAATATTATGAACAATTCTACACTAATAAATTCAACAACCTTAACAAAATTTCTGAAACTGACTTAAGAAATAGACACTCTAAATACCACTTTATCTATTGGAAATGGAATTTATTTCAAAAAAATCTTTCCACAAAGGAAACTCCAGGCTGAAACGTTTTCACAGGTGAATTATTTTTCTTTGTTTTTGTTTTGTTTATTTTGAGATAGGGTCTCACGCTGTCACCCAGGCTGGAGTGCAGTGGTGTGATCTCAGCTCACTGCAGCCTCAATCTTCTGGGTTCAAGTGATCCTCCCACAGCAGCCTCCCCCAGTAGTTGGGACTATGAGCTCGTGCCACCATACCCGGCTAATTTTTGTATTTTTTGTAGAGACAGGGTCTCACTATGTTGCACAGCCTGGTCTCCCAACTCCTGGGCTCAAGCGATCCACCCACCTTGGCCTCCCAAAGTGCTGGGATTACATGTGTGAGCTACCACACCCAGTCAGTTTTCACAGGTGAGTTCTATCAGTCATCCACAGAAGAAATATTACTAATCTTGCACAAAGTCTTTCAGAAAATAGAGTATCATGTGGATTCAATATGGCTACAAGTTCTGTGTCACTGCTCCCCATCAACAAGTGAAATCTGTTTCCTGTCTCTGTAAAACCAGGACGGGACGTAAGCCTTACTTTGACCATTATATTATGCCAGAAATGACACCGTGCCAGTTCCGGACCTAGTCTTTTAGAAGCCTACTAACTTCCACTTTTATTCTGAGAAGACAGTCACCATGCTAGAAATAAGCTCAGGCTAAATTACTGAGTTATAAAAGATTTCGTGGAGAGATAGAAAAGGATCTGTGTAGAGGTGTCCCAAGGAACAAGACATGATCGAAGCCTTCTTGGACTTTTTATCCAAGCCCACTTTCTAGTAGAATACAACCAAGTGAGAGACCCCAGTCAATGCCAACACATGGAATAGAAGAAACATTCATTCGAGTGTTGCCTAAATTCCTGACAATAATAAATCATTGCTGTTTTTAGCCACTGTGTTTTGGGATGGTTTGCTATACCAAAATAGATCATTGATCAATAGAAGACAAGGGACTACTTCCTAAGTCATTTTATGAGACCAGCATGAGCCTGATGCCAAAACCTGAAAAAGACATTACATGAAAACAAAGTTACAAATAAATACCTCTCTTGAATTTACACAAAGAAGTCCTTTAAAAATATGAAATCTGACACAGGAATATAAAAAACTCTGTGTGTATATGTGTGTGTACACACATACGCATATGTATGTCATATATATCACCACCAGGTAGAATTTATCTCGGGAATGTGAGATTAACATTCACGAAAATCAACATACCAGAAAAGGAATCTTAGTGGGGCAATTGGTGACATTTGAATAAGATCTGCAGGTAAGCTAACAATATTTTATTAATGTTAATTTCCTGGTTTTGATCATTGTACAACTTTTCTATTAAATGATAATGTTTAAAAGAAGCTAGATGAAAGATATATGGGAATTCAATATTCTATTTTGCAACTCTTTGTAAGTCTAACTTTTTTTCAAAATAAAAAGTGAAAAAAAGATATTCAGGAAGAATAAATGAGAAATTAATAAAACTATTGGCAGGAAGTGAGTAGGAATGAGATGGAAGGCATAGGAGAAGTATGCATATTGCATAGTTTTGACATTTGTAAGTAAATTGTTTTACATATTTAAAATATTAAAATATTAAATGAAATATTTTTAGATATTAAATTTACATCAATAAGGATGAGAATAAATCTTAAAATTGAATACAGAGAGAAGCAAATGAACCAAAAGCATCTATAAATACTGGATGAATTTATGCAGACTTAATTCCTTAAATAATTTAAAATTTTCTTGAAGTTTTAAAAGTTTTAAGAAGTAAAAGTTACTGAGTATGTGCCGAAGTAAAGAACTTATAAGGAAAAGAGCAAGGTGCCTGAAAAGTAATTAAATAAAAGCACTTGATATTAATGATCAAGAAGATATATTTCACAGCTGTTAGTGCTGCATTAAGAAATAACAGAGTCAGTAGATAATCACATTTATTAAATATTTTATGATTAACTCTTAGTTACTAATTATATCACTGACAATGTTAGTAAAGTTACTTTTTTCTAATATTTCAAAATTTGGCCAAGCACGATGGCTTATGCCTGTAATCCCAGCACTTTGGGAGGCCTAGGCAGGTGGATTGCCTGAGGTCACGAGTTCAAAACCAGCCTGACCAACATGCAAAACCCCATCTCTACTAAAAATACAAAAATTAGCCGGGGATGGTGGTAGGTGCCTGTAATCTCAAGTACTTGGGAGGCTGAGGCAGGAGAATCGCTTGAACCTAGGAGGTGGAGGTTGCAGTGAGACAAGATTGCGCCATCGCACTCCAGCCCGCGCAACAAAGTGGGACTCCGTCTCAAAAAAAAAAAAAAAATTGTTAAGTGGCCAGTGAGTGCCGTGTTCTTCTCTAGTGTTTGGATCTTTTTTCTTTCTTTCTTCTTTTTTTTGAGTCAGAGTCTCGCTAGGCTGGAGTGCCTTGGCTCACTGCAACCTCCACCTCCTAGATTCAAGCGATTCTCCTGCCTCAGCCTCCCAAGTAGCTGGAACCACAGGCACCCACCACCACGCCCAGCTAATTTTTGTATTTTTAGTAGAGACGGGGTTTCACCATGTTGACCAGGCTGGTCTCGAACTCCTGACCTAAGGTGATCCACCCATCTCGGCCTCCCAAAGTGCTGCGATTACAGGCATGAGCCACTGCACCCAGCCAGAATGTGTAATGTTTAGTGAAGAATTTCCATTTCATGAACTTATCTCCACGATGGCATGACCTTCCTACCATAAGTAACTAGAAAACTGGACACAATTTAAGAAACAACTGTTTTCAGACATTGGGCATAGTGCAGTTCTGTGATCGTGAGGAGAGGGAAACATGTGATTAAAGTTCTAGGATCATTGCCTATGCTCACTTTCTGCCAGGAGAAATATTCTGGACCAAAGGCACGGAGGCAGATCCCAAGTAGAGCACTGCAGTATTGCTGAGTCTGAAGGACAGAGATCAAAGTTCTAGGAGGCTGATGTGTCTGTAAATTGTGAGGCAGGGTTCCAGAACAGAGGGAGTGGGGCATAAAATGAGCTCCAGAAATCTGCCAAGGTGTCCCTATGAGAGGTTAAGAACTAAAGAGTATTGAGATCTCTAAGTCTGTGAATATCCTCAGTGAATACTAAGACAAAGATGCGTAAGGTGAAATGCCACTAGGCTGAACAAAGAATATCATGGTAGCTGTGAAGCAAGGAGTTTCTAGAGTTCACATAGGGCTGAGAGTGGCTTGAATTCCAACCAGTCTTAATGAAAAGTCCTTGTTGATCACCCAGGACATTTAGAGAGACCCCTGAAAGGCAGCACTTGATTAGTGAAGCTAATAGACTATCCATAGAGGAAGGGTAGTCAAGATAGTGTGGTATGGATATGAGAATAGTTATGTACATCAATGGAATGGAAATAGTCCATAAATAAACCCACACAAATGTGATCAACTGATTTTTGACAAAGGAGCTAGAGTAATTAAATGAGAAAAGTATAGTCTTCAAAAGATCTTATTGGAACTGCATATCCATACAGTGAAAATAAGCATAAATCCCATTTCATACAATACACAAAAATTAACTCAAAATGGACCACAGACCTAAATATTAAAGCTAAAACTAAAAATTCTACAAAAAAACACAAGGAAATATCTTTGTAACCTTGGAATAGATAAATATTTCTTTGGCAGCACGTAAGAAACACAACCCTAGTAGGAAAAATTGATTAAGGAAATTTTATCAAAATTTAAAATTTCTGTGTTTCAAAAAGTGTTATAAAATACAAAGGAGGCCAGGTACAGTGGCTCAAACCTGTAATCTCAGCACTTTGGGAGGCCGAGATGGGTGGATCACCTTAGGTCAGGAGTTCGAGACCAGCCTGGTCAACATGGTGAAACCCCGTCTCTACTAAAAATACAAAAATTAGCTGGGCGTGGTGGTGGGTGCCTGTGGTCCCAGCTACTTGGGAAGCTGAGGTGGGAGAATTGCTTGAACCCAGGAGGCGGGAGTTGCAGCGAGCTGAGATCGCATCAGTGCAAACTAGCCTGGGTGACAGAGTGAGACTCAGTCTAAAATATAAAATAAATAAATAAAATAAAATCATAAAATACAAAAGATTATTTACCAGAGATTGACCTAAAAAATAAAATAAAATGCAAAGGCAAGTCACAGACTAGAAGATGACATTTGTTAAATGTATCTGACAGAGAACTCATACCAACAACCCTTACCATTCAGTAATAAAAAGACAAACGACCCAATTTAAATGGGCTAAAGATTTGAACAGACACTTCATACAAGATTATATGAGTGGCCAATTGACCCCCTAATAAAATGTTCAACATCATTAACCATCAGAGAAATGCAAATAAAAAAACACAATGAGACGTTGGTCAAAGGATACAAAATTTCAGTTAGGAGGAATAACCTCAAGAGATCTATTGTACAACATGGTAACTATAGTTAATAACAATGTACTGTATTCATAAAATGTGTCAAGAGAGTAGATTTTAAGTGTTCTCACCACAAAAAAAAGATAAATACATGAGGTAATGCATGTTAGTTAGCTTGACTTAGACATTCCACAATGTATACATATTTCTAAACAAGATGTACACAATAAATGTTTACAATTTTTATTTGTCAATTAAAAAAATAAAATGTTTTTTTGAAAATCACAGTGAAATTCTACTACCTACCTACTAGGCTAAAATAAATTTCCAATGCCAAATGTTGGCAAGATGTAGAGGAACTGAAACCCTTGTGTTTTGCTGATGGGAATGTAAAATGGTGCATCCACTTTAGAAAAGTGTCAGTTCTTTATAAAGCTAAGCATATACATACTCTATCCAGCAATTCTACTCTCAGGTATCATCCAAAATAAATGAAACAATGTGTCTACTCAAAGACTTGTGTACAAATGTTCATAACAGTATTATTTATAATACTCCAAAAATGGAAATAAATATTCATCAATAGGTGTTTGACAGCAACGTGGGTTATATTCATAAAATGGAATCTTCCTCAGTAAAAGGAATGAACCATAGGTACACCCAATGATATGGATGAATCAGAAACATGCTGAGAAAATATGTCTGACACATACAAGCATGCATGCTATACGGCTCTATTTATGTGAAACCCTAGAAAAGAGAAATATCTTTAGTGATGGAAGGCAGATCAGTGGTTAGGGGGACTGCCTGGGATGGGGAATGAGGAAAATTTTTGGTGTGACGGTACTATTTATTCCATATCTCGATTATGGTTGTTGAAAGTCATAGAACTAAACACTTAACATGGGTGCATATTATTGTATTTAAAATATACCTTGATAAAGTTTTTTAAAAAAACCTTAAGTGAGTAGAAATTGTTGAAAGTTCTTTTTAACCATGTCTAATGGTAGCCTGATGGTATGACCCTGAAAGCCATAGTCTAGTCAGTACCACTCTTCATCTCACCTAATTTCATACAGAATGATAAGATAGATTCCTGATTGTAATGTTACTGTGAACATCCCCACCCTCTCCTCTATGTCCTGAGATGCTCCGATGCCTATTCACCCTGCTCTGTTGTCCAGGCTAGAGTGCAATGGCTTGATCTCGGTTCAGTGCAACCTCTGCCTCCTGGGTTCAGGCGATTCTCCTGCCTCAGCCTCCTGAGTAGCTGGGATTACAGATGTGTGCCACTATGCCTGGCTAATTTTTGTATTTTTAGTAGAGACGAGGTTTCACCATATTGGTCAGGCTGGTCTCGAACTCCTGACCTCGTGAACTGCCCACCTTGGCAAAGTGCTGGGATTACAGGCCTGAGCCACCGTGCCCGGCCATTCACCCTATACTTTAAATCATTAAATGTTTCACACTCTTTGAACCAGGCATTTTACATTTAGGACTCTACTAAAAAGACAAAAAAAAAAAAAAAAAACCAACAACAATTGCCAGGTGTGGTCGTGGGTGCCTGAAATCCCAGCTACTTGGGAGGCTGAGGCAAGAGAGTTGCTTGATGCCACTGCACTCCAGCCTGGGTGACAGAGTGAGACTCCATCTCAACAAAAAAAAAAATTTACACACACACACACACACACACACACACATTTGAAACAGTAATAAGAGGTTAAATAATAATTCATAGTCCATCCAGAGGATGGAATACCATACAACTGTGAAAAAGTATAGTGTCAATGGATACTTAATGGTATTGAAAAATGGTTATCTTTTGTGTACATCAAGATATGATTACAAAACAATATGTGATGCTTGATCTCAGTCTTAGAAAAAGACAAATATTCATTTAAAAAACATTAGAAGGACATAGGCTGTTATTAACAATAATAAATTTTGCATGGTAATGTTATGTGATTTTAATTTGGGAGAGGTTTTATATACGTGTGTGTATATATATATATATGCTCTCGATTTCTATGATAATACGCATTATTTTATAATTAGAAAAATGTATTATTAAAAATAATTTTTTGTTATTGTGTATTCAGAGTCTATGTTAGTGTACTGTTTAATCTAACATGTATATTCCCAAAATTTTGTGAATATTTTTTGTAAATCAAATACTGTTTTAACTAGCTCACCATATACTACTATGTAAAGGCACATTCTAAGGCCTTTCATAGTGTGAAGTAGTGTGAATAATCTTTTGTAATCTATCCATAGTTTATTTGATTCGAAAGTTAAGATTTTCAAAATGGAGCTGTATTCTATATTCTGCATGTCCTTGCTGGTTCAGTATGCCTTTCATCCAATGCCTGAGCCAGAGTTTTGGTGTCTGTGAATGAATGGTATTCTGATCAAAGAGGGGATGAAAGAACTTGGAAGCCTGTGGATAGAACCTCACTCAGGACAGGCAGAAAACCAGGTGCGCTGTGCCAGTTCTTCAGCCATGTGCCTTGTATTGCTTTCTTCTTATTACATCTTTAACACCCTGGAAACCCCGCCTCTTACCATGGGCCATTACAATTTCATTATAGGAGAGGGGATCTAGGGAAGAAAATGTCTTTTAAAAGATGCCTTAGTAGGATGATAATGAAAAAAAAAAGGATTTGAGATACACTGCTTTAAGATGTCATAAAGAAGCTTAAGAAAACTAGCGGAGAAACCAGGGATGCCTTGACAGAGGAAGTAAAATTTGAGAAGGGATTTGGCAAGGCGGGTGTGGTGGTTCATGCCTGTAACCCAGCAATTTGAGAGGCCGATGCGGGTGAATCACAAAGTTAGGAGTTCAAGATCTGGCCAATATGATGAAACCCTGTCTCTGCTAAAAATATAAAAATTAGTTGGGTGTGGTGGCGGGCGCCTGTAATCCCAGCCGTTGGGAGTTTGAGGCAGAAGAATCGCTTGAACCTGGGAGGCAGAGTTTGCAGTGAGCTGAGATTGCACCACCGCACTCCAGCCTGGGTGATGGAACAAGACTCTGTCTCAAAAAAACAAAACAAAAAAGAAAGAAACAAAAGAAAAAGAAAAGGGACTTGGCACGGAAAAGGAATCTGGTTGTTGGAGACTAGGGGAGGAGAGGACTCTAGGTGGAGGGAATGGGTGAATGGGATTATGGAGGTAGTAAAAGGGCTGTCTTCCAGCTAAAACAGCAAATATTCCACTTCGGATGGAGCAGAGGCCCAAAGCAGGGAGTCCTGGAAGCTTCCACAGGAAGTGCAGACTATTTCCTATGCATGTAAAATATCTCCCGAACTAGACCTGCTCTTCTAGGTCTTTTGCTTCTTTCTAGCTTCACCTCCCCGGGAGTGCTACATGTAGCCAGAATATGAGCAAACTGAATTGGAACATTTTGGCTTTGACCATGCCTTTGTAATAAGCACTTCCTTCCCCTTGCTCTCCAGGGTTGTGCTCATTTTCCCCTGGCTGCTCAGGGTCTGTGCAAGAACATGCCTTGGTGATCACAGTGTCATCTCTATAGGCTATGTATCACTGTTACTCATATGTGGGACTTTTGCTACATATATTCTCCACGGAAAAGGGAGCTCCCACTTGGGAGAGGAGGCTAGAGTCGGGCAGGGGCTGAGAACCTGGGCTGAGACACTTTTGTGCACTCACTGGGATCTGGCCATGTCAGTAGTCTCTGCTATGCAAATTAAGCAAAAAACAAAAAAAACAAAAAACTGTCTTGCCTAGACCAGAAACCGGAACTCAGTGGGAGGTCGCTAAAGGGTGTGGTGCAGCTGGAAACAGAAATATTCATTTCATCTGGCTTTAAACAGAACAGGATATTCATCAGACTAGCTTTGGGAGGCAGGCAACAGCACAGAGCCCAGGGGCCAAAAAGTTGCTAAGAGGTAGTCCAAGACCAAGGGCTGTTCACAGCCTCCGTCAGGCAAATGAGGGCTGGGAACTGGAGATCAAGCATCAGGAGGAAACATGGACTTTGCACATCTATTTTTAGTGACGCTTTCTGTTTCATTTATTTCCTTTTGGAAATAGTTGAACCTTAATTGCCTTGGGAATCAGACTGTTCTTTCCTAGCCCATTCAGCTCCCCACTCTCAGAGAGGACTTTTCTGTATCTTGTCTCTCTGCAAAGCTCCTTGTTCTGCCTTAATCTTCCTGCTGAGGAAGCTGGGGCAAACAGAAGAGAAGGTCTACAGACTCCCACCATAGCCACTCACACCCAGCAGCAGCCTCCACGTCCTCTGCTCACCCACTTGCTGCCATTCTTTTTCCTGTCAAAAACCAATTCTTGGGGGTGGTGGCATGTACCTGTAGCCCCAGCAACTGGGGAGGCTGAAGCAGGAGGATCACTTGAGCCCAGGACTTGGAGGTCACGATGAGCAAAAACCTCTTTAAATAAATAAATAAATGGAAAAAAGAAGAAAGCAAAAAGGCGATTCTAATTGCACACTAGACCCTGTCCTGTGACTCAAAGGCATCCTCAGCTGGTCTCCACTCATTCTAAACACCAGTTTCTTACTTGTTCTGTGTCACTCCCATCAGCTTACAGGTTATTTCTCCCATTTTAAAAATGTTTTGTATTTGCTAACTGAAAGTGTTATATTTCTCCCATTTCGAATAACAGTAACAACAAATCTCTCTTAACAGTCATCACAGTTCTTTGTTTCTCTTTGCAGAAAAGTCTTCAGAAGAATTACCCCCAACCTTCCTAAGTGCAGTGACTGGGTCCCTGGTCCCTGTCCTCATCCTAATTGACCTGTCATAACAGATGACCCTGGCCCTGACTACCTCCTCTTTTGCTTCCAGGATCCACATTCACTTCGTTTTCCTCTCTCTATCTCTCCTTTAAAAGAGAGAGAGAGAGAGAGAGAGAGAGAGAGAGAGAGAGTCTTTCTTTGTTGCTCGGTCTGGAGTGCCGTGGTACAGTCACAACTCATTGCAGCCTGAAACTCCTGGCTCAAGGGATCCTTCCACTTTGGCCTGGCCAAGCACTGGGATTATAGGCATGAGCCACTATGCCATGCTTCCTTTTCCCCCTTTCTCACTGGCTGCCTGTCAGTCCCCTGGGCTGCTCCCTCTTCTCTCCCTTCAATAAGAACATTTCTTCTGTTGCTGCTGTATGAGTTGCCACAAACTTGGTGTCTTAAACAATACAAATTTATTATCTTACAGTTCTAGAGGTCAAAAATCCAATATGGGTCTCCCTGGGCTAAAAAGACGTCTGCAGGGCTGTGCTCCCTTCTGGGGGCTCTAGGGGTGAACCTATTTCTTTGTCATTTCCAGCTCCTGGAGGCTGCCTGCATTCCTTGGCTCTTGGTCCCCTTCTTCCATCTTCCAAGCCGGCAATGTTACATCTCTGACCTTCTTCCACTGTTACAGATTTCTGTGACCATATCAGGGAAAGAGTCTCCACTTTTAAGAACCCACACGATTTGATTGGATCCATCTGGAAAATCCAGGATAGTCTCCCTATCCAAAAGTCCTTAACCTTCATCACATCTGCAAAGTCTCTTTTGCCATTTACGATAACATAGTAACAAGCTCGGGGCTTGCACGTCTTTGGAGGCTGTTATTCTGCCTACCCCAGAAGACCACAGGCATTGGTCTTCCTTCTCTCTGCTCTCACTTTCTGATGATCTAATCCAGGCTGATGGTTAACTCTAGTCAGTGACTCCCAAATCTCTTCAAGCCCTTCTCCTCTCCCCAAACTGAATTTCTTTACTCCACTGATTATGAGATATCTCCAATCAGCTGCCTAATAAGTCACAAACTCAATGTGTCCAAAATCAAATGCCTGATCTTCCCCCCCAAATCTGCTTCTCCCCACAACCCTAGACTTTGCCATCTCTGTTGATGATAGACTTTCAGTTGCCCAGGCCAACAATCTTGAAACTATCTTTGACTCCTCTTTTCTCTCCCATACGAGTCATTCCACGTATCAGAAAATCGGAAAAACATACCAGATTGCTTCAAAATAATTCAGCACTTTTGGGGTGGGGAGAAGGTGAGGGGAGAGGGCATTTAAATGAAACAGGATTGCTCATGTTCTGGTAATGGTGGAAGCAGTGTGATGGGTACGTGCAGGCTCATTGTATCATAGTATTATCTCTACTTTGTGCATGTCTGAAATTTTCCATAATACAATGTTTTTAGTTGCATGTGCCATTGAACCCAGCAATTCCATTCCTTTGGAATCTATCCCATATTAGTAAAAGCAGTAGTGCATACTAATATATATACATTGGATAGGCATGGTGGCTCACGCCTGTAATCCTA
Source organism: Ateles fusciceps (assembly GCA_036589455.1). NCBI lineage: Eukaryota > Metazoa > Chordata > Mammalia > Primates > Atelidae > Ateles > Ateles fusciceps. The sequence continues at coordinate 592,859 of JAZHEH010000053.1, read as the reverse complement.
ACACTTTGGAAGGCCAAGGCGGGAGGATCGCTTGAGCTCGGGAGTTCAAAGCCAGCCTGGTCAACATAGTGAAACCTAGTCTCTTAAAAAAAACAATAAATAACAAAATAAAAAATACATACACATGGATGTTTACTTTAGCATTGTTTTCAAAGGCACAAATGTTGAAGTGAAGAGATAACAACATGGATATACAGGGATACCTCCTTTTATTGCACTTTGCCTCATTATACCTCACAGATATTGCATCTTATTTTTTTTGAGATGGAGTTTTGCTGTGTCACCAGGCTGGAGTGCAGTGGCATGATCTTGGCTCATAGCAACCTCCGCCTCCCGGGTTCAAGTGATTCTCCTGTCTCAGTCTCCCGAATAGCTAGAATTACAGGCATCTGCCACCAAGCCCAGCTAATTTTTGCATTTTTAGTAGAGACAGGGTTTCACCATGTTGGCCAGGATAGTGTTGATCACCTGACCTTGTAATCCACCCACCTCGGCCTCCCAAAGTGCTGGGATTATAGGCGTGAGCCACCGCGCCCGGCCGATACTGCATCTTTTACAAATAATTGAAGGTTGTGACAACCCTGCGTTGAGCAAGTCTATTGGCACCATTTTTCCAACAGCACGTGCTCACTTTGTGTCTTTGTGTCACATTTTGATAATTCTCACAGTATTTCAAATTGTTCATTATTATTATATCTGTTATTGTGATTTGTGATCAGTGCTCTTTGATATTACTGTTGCAATCATTTTGGACACCACAATCACACCCTTATAAGGCAGTGAACTTATTCAATAAATGTGTTTCTGACTGCTGAGAGAGGTTGAAAGCTAGCCAAGTTGTGGATGCAAAGAAATAGTTCTTGAAGGAAATTAAAAGTGCTACTTCAATGAACACACTAATTATAAGAAACTGAAACAGACTTACTGCTGATAGGAAGAGAGTTTGAGTGGTCTGGATAAATGATCAAACCAGCCACAACATTCCCTTAAGTCAAAGCCTAATCCAGAGCAAGGCCCTAAGAGTCTACAATTCTGTGAAGGCTGAGAGAGGTGAGGAAGCCGTGGAAAAAAAGTGAGAAACTACTAGAGGTTGGTTAATGAGGTTTAAAGAAAGAAATCCTCCCCATAACATAAAAGTGCAAGGTGAAGCAGCAAGTGCTGATGTAGAAGCTGCAGCAAGTTATCAAAAAACCTAGCTAAGATCATTGGTGAAGGTGGCTGCAGTAAACCACAGATTTTCAGTGTCGACAAAACAGCCTTCTATTTGAAAAAAACGCCACCCAGGACTTTCATAGCCAGAGAGGAGAAGCTACTATCTGTCTTCAAAGCTCAAGGACAGGCTGACTCTTGTTAGGGGTTGGTGCAGCTGATGACTTTAAGTTGAAGCCACTGCTCACCGGCCATTCCAAAATCCTAGGACTAAATCTACTCTGCTTGTACTCTATAAATGAAGCAACAATGCCTGGATGACAGCACATCTGTTTACAGCATAATTTACTGGATATTTTAAGCCCACTGTTGAAAACTACTGCTCAGGGAAAAAAAAAAAAAAAGACTTCTCTCAAAATATAATTGCTCATTGACAAGGCACCTAAACACTTAAGAGCTCTGATGGAGATGTAAAAGGAAATTAACATTGTTTTCATGCTTGCTGACAAAACATCCATTCTGTAGTCCATGAAGCAAGGAGTAATTTTTCACTTCCAAGTCTTATTTTTTAAGAAATACATTTCATAAAGTTACAGTTGCCATAGGTAGTGATTCCTCTGGGCAAAGTAAATTGAAAGCTTCTGGAAAGGATTCACCATTCTAAATGCCATTAAGAATATTTGTGATTCATCGGAGGAGGTCAAAATATCAACATACATAAGAGAGTTGATTCCAGCTCTCATGAATGACTTTGAAGGGTTTAAGACTTTGGTGGAGGAAGTAACTGCAGATGTGGTGGAAATAGCAAGAGAGCTAGAATTAGAACTGGAGCCTGAGGATGTGAATGAATTGCTGCAATCTCATGATCAAACTTGAACAGTCAAGGAGTTGCTTCTTATGGATGAGCAAAGAACATGGTTTCTTGAGATGGGACACACTCCTGGTGAAGATGCTGTGAACATTGTTGAAATGGCCACAACAGATTTAAGATAGTGCATAAACTTAGTTGTTAAATCATGGGCAGAGTTTGAGGGGACTGACTCCAATTTTGAAAGAAGTTCTACTGTGGGTAAAATGTTATCAAATAGCATTGTATGCTACAGAGAAATCTTTTGTAAAAGAAAGACCCAATGGATGCTGCAGCAAACTTCATTGTGGTCTTATTTTAAGAAACTGCAGGCCACACGTAGTAGCTCATGCCTACAATCCTAGCACTTTGGGAGTCCAAGGAGGGCAGCTCGCTTGAGCTCAGAAGTTCAAGACCAGCCCAGGCAACATGGCAAAACCCTGATTTTACAAAAAATACAAAAATTAGTGGGGTGTGGTGGTGTGCACTTGTAGTCCTAGCTATTTGGGGTGCTGAGGCAGGAGGATTGGTTGAACCCAGGAGACAGAGGTTCCAGTGAGCCAAGGCAGTGCCACTGCACTCCAGCATGGGCAACAAAGTGAGATCTTGCGCTATCTGGTGGGCTTTGGCCCACTGTAGTAATCTGCAAATCCTCCAAATTTAAAAAAAGAAAGAAACTGCCACAGCCACTCCATCCTTTGTCAACCACCACCCTGATCGGTTAGCAGTCATCAACATGGAGGCAAGACCCTCCACCAGCAAAAAGATTACAAGTTGCTGATGTCTCAGACAAGCATTAGCATTTTTTTTTTTCCTAAGATGGAGTTCTTGCTCTGTCGCCCAGGCTGGAGTGCAATGGTGCGTTCATAGCTCACTGCAACCTCTGCCTCCCCGGTTCAAGCAATTCTCCTGCCCCAGCCTCCCGGGTAGCTGGGACTACAGGCACGCGCCACCATGCCTGGCTAATTTTTGTATTTTTAGTTGAGATGGGGTTTCACCATGCTGGCCAGGCTGGTATTGAACTCCTGACCTCGTGATCCACCCACCTCGACCTCCCAAAGTGCTGGGATTATAGACATGAGCCACCGTGCCTGGCCAAGAATTTTATAGATAAGGAATGTACATTTTGTAGACATGTGCTATTGCACTCTTATAGACTACAGCATAATATAAATATAACTTTTATACGCACCGGGAAACGAGCAAATGTGTGTGACTTGCTTTATTGTGATAGTCACTTTATGAAGATGGTCTGGAACTGAACCTACAATATCTGCAGGCATGCCTGGACAGTAGTTGAATACATTTCTGAAGGTACACTGTGGGGCATCTCACTACCACTAAAAGAATTAACTTTATATTAGACGATTTGGTGACGTTTCCATAACTTATTGATAAGTGAGAAAAGCAAGATGTATCTAATATGATGCAATTTCTATAAAATAAAAATGATAGTAAATCTATTATATATATTTTAAAAATTCAAAACAAAATAAGCAAAGCATCCAAGATCTAATGGCTTCTAACCACTTCCATTCCCTGCATTGTGCTGCAAGCTGCCACTGTCTCTCCCCTGGATTCCTACACTGGCCTTCTAACTGTTCTCACTGATTCTACCCCTGCCTTCCACAGTCTGATCTCATCACAGTGACCAGAACGCTCAAAACCCTGCAATGGCTCTCCTTTTCACTCAGAGTAAAAGCCAAAGTCCTGACAATGGCCCCCTGAGGTCCCGCATGGTTGGCTGCCCAAACGCAGCCCCATCCTTGCTTCTCTGACTTCCAGCGCTCCCCCTCTTCCTCACGTGGCTCCAGCCACACTCCTCTTCTAGCACGCTTCTGCCTCGGGGCCTTTTCTCACCTCATTCATCTTCCTGGAAACTCTTGTCTCATATATCTGCTTAGCTTCCTCCCTCAGTTTCTTCAAGTCACCTTTTCAGTGAGGTCCAAAGTGACTTCTCTATTTAATAATAATTATTTAAAAATCTGCCTCCCACCTTCCTGATCTATTTTACCCCATTTTTCTTTTTGTTTTAAAAAACACTTGTGATAATATTATATTATATAATTGATATATTTACTATGTTTATGTTTATTGTCTTTCTTCATCATCAGATACAAGCTTCTTGAGGACAGAGATCTTTGTGTTTTTCATGGATGTACCTCCAGAGTCTAGAAGAGTGTCTGGTACAAGTCATATTCAATAAAGATCTTTAGTGCTGCACAAAAAGCTAATCAAGAAGGCAAAGGTCTTAATAGAATTTGCCCTGAAAATGCTTTCTTGATGAAAATTCATCCGTGTTTCTAGAGATCACTTTGATATTTAGGGATTTGTTTTGTTTTTGAGATGGCACTTCTCATGCAAAGGGTTGATGTCGTCGTTCCCCCTCAATTGAGGCATACTGCCATTGGAAGTCCTTGCAAGGCCCCTCTCTTGTTTGAGAAACCCATACATCACTCATTCACCTACCCATCCCCCACCCCATCTCTCTACCATCCCTCCACCCATCCCCCATCCATCTCTCCATCCCTCCCTCCATCCAACCATTCATCCCTTTATTCGTGCACTTTTCTTTCCATTGCTTAGCTCCATTCCCCTTCCCCCCACATGCAATTATTTTGATATTTTAGATATGTATCCTTCTTTTCTATATTTTCTGGTATAATGTCCATTTTTTTGGACATGTGTTTTCAAGTTGTATATATTTAATTCAGTTGCTGCTTCTCTCAGCATTTTTAAGATCTAGCCATCTTGCTATCTGTATGTCTGGACTATTGCTTTTAACTGCTTCAGATGTATCTGACACATTTTACTAATCCAGTTCTTAAGAGATGGATAACCAGATTGCTTCCAACTGTCACCTGCCAAAGCAACTCCACATGTATATGAGAATTCTAGGGGGGTTACCTAGCCAGATGCAGAACGACAAAGCTTTCGGAATGACTGCACCAACCTATATACCCACCAGTGGCACATGACAATTCCTAAATCCCTCATCCCCAACACCACCTGACACTGTCTAGATGTTTAATTTTTCCCGAGTCTAACAGCTAAAATGTATTTTCTGGCAATTAGTCTTTTAATCTGCCTCTCCGAGTACCATTAATTTGGCTGCTTATATGCTCTTCAGCCTTTTGCATTTAGTGTTTGTGTTGGTTTTCTCAGGGGGTTCTTTTGCCTAATAATTTGTGCTTTGGAGATTTTGTTTGAAAATTGAAGACAAAGTTGGGAGCAGTGGCACATGCCTGTAATCCCTCCAGAGACTGAGGCCGGAGGATTTCCCAGGAATTTGAGGCTGCAGTGAGCAATAATTGTGCCTTGAATTCCAGCATGGGCAACAGAGTGAGATCTCATTTGAAAAAAAAATTATTTCACAGAGTTTTGCTTTCCACATTCCATGTCTGTCTATCTGTTTGATTATAGCCAAAATAGGGAGTGTGATGTGGTATCTCATTATGATTTGCATTTTCCCAACAACCAATAATGTTGACCACTTTTCATATGCTTATTGGCATTGATAATGGAGAAATGCCTCTTCAAATCTTTTGCCCATTTAAAAACTTGGGCTATTTGCCTTTCTTCACTTTATTTTAAAGCTCCATTCTTGACTGAAAATTATTCCAATCCTAGTATCACCAGAAGCTTCAGGATTGAACAGATACTCTCTCTACCAGCATCAGCATCAAAAATCCCCCTGGTAGGGCTATTCCTTCTCCCTCTATCACTCCTTTCCCTGATACTAGGAAGGAAAACTAGGATACCTATGACGTGTTCTATAAGTACCACCCAGAAGGGCCCTGATTCGCCATACAGGATAGAGGTCCTCCAATGGTGTTCTTAAAGAATACTGGCATCGGCCGGGTGCAGTGGCTTATGCCTGTAATCCCAGCACTTTGGGAGGCCAAGGCAGGCAGATCATGAGGTCAGGAGTTCAAGACCAGCCTGACCAACATAGTGAAATCCTGTATCTACTAAAAATACAAAAATTAGCTGGGTGTGGTGGTACATGCCTGTAATCCCAGCTACTCAGGAGGCTAAGGCAGGAGAATTGCTTGAACCCAGGAGGCAGAGGTTGCAGTGAGCTGAGGTTTCGCCACTGCACTCCAGCCTGGGTGACAGAGTGAGACTCCATCTCAAAAAAAAAAAAAAAGAATCCTGGAATCCTCAAGCCAGATCAAGGTTTTCTGCAGCTAAAGTAGTATAAGTCTAAAGTCATTTCCTAGTCTTTCAGAGAAAAAAAATTAATGACTAAATTTTCTAATTTTAACTCTTTCTCCTGGAATTTTTACTTCAACCTGAAGCACCTATTTTTACTTGCTTATGATAGAAATTAATATAACATGATGCTTGACTTACCAAAAATTATATATTACATTTGCAAAGTACAAATATCATTATTTCATTAGGTTCTGTAGAAAACACAAGGACCCTAGATGCTGAACAATTTTGAGGACCATAAATGCAAGAAATAGAAAGGACTTAGAAGACATTACTGTCCTTCACAAAGTGTGGCACCACTGCTCCCCCCAGGCACTCAGGCTGAAACATCATTGACAATTTGCTCTTTCTCCTTCCCCCACATCGTTCAACCAGTTATCACGTTCTAGAATATTTGCAATGCTGTCTTTTCATCTCCATCTTATCTGCTATTGCCCAGGTCCAGGGCCCCTAATTCCCCGTCCTGGGCTACTGTAATAAGCCCTCACTGGTGTCCTTGCCTGCAGTCTCTACACTGCTACTGAGTAGTGAATCACATTTGCAGTTAATCAATGTTAAAGTCTGCTTTCCCTAGAGACTAACTCCATCAAAGAAAGGATGGTGCCCATCCTGTTCAACACTGCATCTGTAATGCCCAGAACAATGGCATGAGACCAGAAAGGCAGGGCCAGGCGTGGTGGCTCACGCCTATAATCCCAGCACTTTGGGAGGCCGAGGCGGGTGGATCATGAGGTCAAGAGATCGAGACCATCCTGGTCAACATGGTGAAACCCCATCTCTATTTAAAAAAATACAAAAATTAGCTGGGCATGGTGGCACATGCCTGTAGTCCCAGCTACTTGGGAGGCTGAGGCAGGAGAATTGCTTGAACCCAGGAGGTGGACGTTGCGGTGAGCCGAGATCGCACCATTGCACTCCAGCCTGGGTAACAAAGTGAAACTCCGTCTCAAAACAAAAAAAAAAAAGAGAGACTAGAAAGGCAGTGGGTCAATGAAAGACTAAATAAAGGACAAACAAATAATTTCAAACTGCAAAAGCACATATCACACAACTCCAGTGACCGTCCTCCCTACCTCCACAGCAGACAAGACAAAAGTCCATACTCCCCAGCTTGGCACACAAGGCCCTCCTTGACTTGACCTATCTACTACTCCTTGCCTATCTCAGCCACTCCCTTCCTTGAATTTTATGTATCAAAATATCTTGGAAAATTCCATACTCTTTATCTCCTCTATGATTCTGCTCACCTCCTTGTGCCTGGAATGTCCTTACCCAATACTCCATCCTCTATCTGCTTTTCACCAAACTCTTTTCTCCTCTTTAAAAGTGTAGAGAACACTGTCCCTTGTGTTCTACCACATAGACTTATGAAAGCTAAACATTTTGCCGCATTTACTCCAACTTTTCTTTAAGAAATAAAGCTGCAGTTGAACCTCCTTCTTCAATCCATCCCCTTCTATTTTTCTTCAGAGACATCTGGTATCTTGCTTTTGGTGTTAACCATTCACATATATATATTTCATATTTTTAATTGGGATTTTAAAAGACTCCTCACCCCCCAGTGACTCTAATGTTTTCGTCTAGATGAAAAATCCAAAGTCCAGAGAGGTCAAGACTTGCATGAGGTCACTTAGCAAGGTAAGACCAAGATAGCACATGAGCGCAGGACTCCTGTCTCTTAGTTCATGTTTTCCCAATGCACCATGGGGCATCTTTTGGACAATGTGTATAGATCCTTTTGCAGTTCATAAGTGTGATGATTGGGTTTTCATGCTCATGTGTAAGATGTGCTTCCCTCAAACCTTGCTATAATGTCAGCACAGCATCTATCTGACATGAAAAAAATAAAAATAAAATTTTAAAAAATGGGCTGGGTGCGGTGGCTCACGCCTGTAATCCCAGAACTTTGGGAGGCCGAGACAGGTGGGTCACTTGAGGTCAGGCGTTCGAGACCAGCCTGACCAACATGGTGAAACCCTATCTCTACTGAAAATACAAAAATTAGACAGGCATGGTGGTGGACGCCTGTAATCCCAGCTACTCGGGAAGCTGAGGTGAGAGAATCGCTTGAACCTAGAAGACGAAAGTTGCAGTTAGCCAAGATTGTGCCACTGCTCCAGCCTGGGTGACAAAGCTGGACTTCATCTCAAAAAAAAAATTTAATGCATATAAATGAAGTCGATACCATATGCTATGTCTCAGAGATACTGCTAGACTTAAATATATTTATGTGTGTGTATATATATGTGTGTGTGTGTGTGGGTATATATGTATATGTGTGTGTGTATATATATATGTGTGTATATTATATAAGTTCACCCAACCCTCCCTCTAGAGAAAAGACTCAGAAAAGAGGTGAAGTTACCTTCCCTATGTTACCCAGCTAGCAGGCAGCAAAGGTAAAATTGGCCCCCCCAGGGGCTGTCTGACTTCTAATGCTGCCCTCTAGTGGGGACAGTATGGGAAAGGCATGAGTTCTGAAAGCAGAAACCTCTAAGTTTGTATCTGGTTCCTCCACTTGCTGCCCAGAGAATCCTGGGTAAGTTAAGTTCATTTAAAGTACCATTTATTGAATCTCTACTAAGCACCAGCAGTCTTTACACATCACCTCCCTGAATACCCACAACCACATTCAAAGGGAAATGTTATTTTTTCTCCATTTTCAGAGGGAGAAATTGAGACTCAGGGAGGACACACTATTAACAAGGAGCAAAGCCTGAAGCAGGACTCAGGATCACCAGCTCCAGACTGTGCCCCAAATACCCTCAGCATGTTTTTTTCTCTCTCCTGGCTTAAGTGTTTTTTAAATTTCATTTTTGAAATTATCACGTAGTTTGTATATAACATATCTGATTAAAGTCTTATAGACAAAATATACAAAAACCTCTTAAAACTTGATAAGAAAACAAATACTCCAATTAAAAATGAGCAAGAGATCTGAACACACACTTTATTAAAGAAGATATACAGATGGAAAATAAGCATAGGAAAAGATGTTCAATGTCATTTGTCATTAGAAAAATGCAAATTAAAACCACAATGAGATATCACTATATACCTACTAAAATGGTTAAAATCCATAAATCTGAAATCAAAGACAAAGATGCAGAGAAATAAGAACTCTCGTATTTTCTTAGTGGGAATACAAAATGGTATAATCACTTTGGAAAACATTTAACTGTCCTCAAAATGTTAAACACAGTTACCTTATGACTAGCAATTCCACTCCTATGTGTATAACCAACAGAATTGAAAATATATGTTCACACACGCACACAAAATGTATAAAATGTTCATAGCAATGGGCATGGTGGCACATGTCTGAAGTCCCAGCTACTTGGGAGACTGAGGCAAAAGGATCCCTTGAGCCCAGGAGTTCCAAGTCACAGTGTGTTATTATCATGTTTGTGAATAGCCATTGCATTCCAGCTTGGCAACACAGAAGGATCCCATCTCTAAAAAAATAAGAAATGAAATGTCCATAGCATCATTATTCACAACAGCCAAAAAGTGGAAACAACCCAAATGTTCATCAACTTATGAATGAATACATAAAATGTGGCCTATTCATACAATGGCATATTATTAGGTGATAAAAGAGAATAAAGTACTCATACCTGCTACAGCATGGATGAACCTTGAAAATGCTATGCTAAGTGAAAGAAGCCATTTACTAAAGGCTACATATTGGATTATTCCATTTATATGAAATGTCCATAATAGGCAAATCCATAGGGACAGAAAGTTTGCCAGGGGATTGGGGAGAAGATAAATGACAGTGACTGCTAGTGGGTGTGGGATATCTTTATGGGGTTAAGAAAATGTTCTAAATTGAGATAGTGGTGATAGTTGCACAACCTAGGAAATATACTAAAAATCATTAATTGCACACTCTAAAGGAGTACATTGTATTGTATATGAATTATATGTCTATTTAGATAAAGTTATTAAAAATATAAAGTTGTAAAAAATGAAGTAAGGGCAACAAATATTGAAATCAATGGTGCAGAGCCAAAGTTATAGGGCAGCTAGAAGTGTATTTTTGGTGCAAGCATCGAGGCCATCCTGGCAGAGGTGCTCTTGCTCAAAGATTGTTTTAATGACCTAGTTAAGAATGGCTTGGGGCAAGAAAAAAAAAAGAATGGCTTGTGACCAGATTGGCTGTTTTCAAACAAACATATGAAGGACTGAGAGCAGGTATAATGTCTATACATCAGAAACAACTACAAAAAACCCTGCATAATTATAGTAAAATATATGACCATCAAGACAAAGTGGTAAAAGTTTTTAAGTAGAAGGTGATTAAAACAAAAAAAGCAACCAGGAATCAAATTAACATCTGACTTCTGAATAGCAACACCAGAAGCAAAGAGACAATGGAATAATGTTTTTGAATTTTTAAAGTAACCTGAAACCATAAAAACTCCTAGAGGAGAGCAAAATTGTGAAGTTTCATGACATTGGTCTTGGTAAAGTTTTGGGGATGGAGGTATGACACTAAAAACCCAGGCAACAAAAGCAAAATTGGACAAGTGGGACTATATTAAACTAAGAAGCTTCTGGGATTGGTGCAGGGGCTTGCACCTATAAGCCCAGCATTTTGGGAGGCCAAGGTGGGTAGACTGCTTGTGCTCAGGAGTTTGAGACCAGGCTGCACAACATGACAAAATCTTGTCCCTACAAAAAGTACAAAAACTTAGTCGGGCGTAGTGCCCTGCCTGTGATATCAGCTACTTGGGAAGCTAAGGTGAGAGAGTTGCTTGAGCCTGGGAGGTTGAATCTGCAGTGAGCTGAGGAGCCGAGTGTGTGCCACTACACTTCAGCCTGGGCGACGGAGTGAGACTGTCTCAAAAAGAAAAAACTTCTACACAACGAAGAAAATGAAAAACAGAGTGAAAAGACAATGTTAATCATCAACGAAATGCAAATCAAAACCACAATGAGATATCACCTTACACCTGCTAGGAGATCTGTTATAAAAAAAAATAAAGAAAATAACAGATGTTGGTGAGGATGTGGAGAAAATTGGAACCCCTTTGCCCTTTTGGTGAGAATGTAGAATGGTGCAGCCACTATGGAATACAGTATGGAGATTCTTCAAAAAATAAAAAATAGAACTACCCTAAGATCTAGCAATCTCGGCCGGGCATGGTGGCTCACGCCTGTAATCCAAGCACTTTGGAGGTCAATGCGGGCGGATCACCTGAGGTTGGGAGTTCAAGACCAGCCTAACCAACATGGTGAAACCCTATCTTTAAAAAAAAAAAAAGATCTAGCAATCTCACTTCTGGGCATTTAAAAAATTAAAATCAGGATCTCAAAGAGATATTTGCATTCCCATGTTCATTGCAGCATATTCACGATATCCAAGTGGTAGAAGCAATCCAAATGTCCACCAACAGGTAAGCAGATAAAGAAAATGTAGTATGCACATATAGTGGAGTATTATACAGCCTTATAAAAGAAGGTCCTGTCACATGCTAAACATGGATGAACGTTAAGGCATTAGGCTAAGTGAAATAAGCAGTCACAGAATGACAAATGGTACACAATTCCACTTATATGAAATACAAGATGTGAAGACAATGGGTCTGTTGACTGATACCTACCACTCAGTGTCAGAAAGAGGTACCAGGCCATCCATTTTTCAAGCTCTGCTTATGTATTTTTATTTTTTTATTTTTAGAGACAAGACCTCCTCATTTGGTTGCCCAGGCTGGTCTCAAACTCCTGGACTCAATCGATCCTCCTGCCTCAGCCTCTCACAGTGCTGAGATTACAGGCATGAACCACTGTGCCTGGTCTTCTGCTTATGTATTGAAGAACTTTCATACCTTGAAGAACTTTTATGTTCAAAGACTGACATGATGAAAATGCCTTTTTAAAAATTGGGGTATTTCTAAAGTATAACATAGTCTAATGTAAGAAAATAAGACAACTGAACATATTTTAAAATTTTTAAGAAAAAAGTTTAAATTTAGAATGTTATATCTAATCATATTGTTACTTCAATGTGAAAACAAAATAAAAATATTTACAGAAGATATGCCACCTAAATAGACTTTGAAAGCACTCTTGGAGGAAAAATCAAATGAAATGCAAAAATTAATTTAGATCCTTTCCTCCAGTGCTCATCAAAAGAAAACCAAATTAATTTAGACTGGTGCCTTATGAAATCCAGCACTTGAGTTTCAGGTATTTACCAAACTGATTTGAAAACTATGTGCACACAAAATCCTGCACATGAATGTTGTTAGCAGCTTTTCAAAAAAATTAATATAATCATCAGAAACTGAAAGCAACCAAGATCTTCTTCAGTTGGAAAATGGATAAACAAACTGTCATACATCCAAACAATGGAGTACTATTCAGCCATTAAAAGGAAAGAGCTATCAAGCCATGCAAAAATATGTGCAAATCAAATGCACATTGTTAGGTGAAGGAAACCTGTTTGAAAAGTCTCCATTTATACGGCATTCTGAAAAGGCAAAGCTATCGTGACAGCAAACAGATCAGTGGTTGCCTAGCATTTGGGAAAGGGGAAAGGTTGAGTAGGTGAGGCACAGGGCATTTTTTGCAAACTGAAACTATTCAGTGTGATATTGTAAAGGCGAATAAGTGACATTATCCATTTGTCAAAACCTATAGAACTTTACAGTATGAAGAGTAAACTCTAATGCATACAAATTAAATAAAAATCATTTAGGAAGATGAAGAGTACCTAGATAGGATGAAGAGTGTGGCACAAGAATTTGTGCATGAAATATGTGAATGTATAAAATGTATGAAATAACCTCGCTGATCAGAGTGTTGACCTAAGTGACCTTGAAAATGAATGGAGACTACATGACTTAAATCAAAAGAAACTACATACAATTACTGTACATTAATTAGTAAAATCGTTTTCTTGGGGACATAGGTTAACAATTTTGAAGCCCCACTATACACATATATAGAATTGATCAATTGAGTAAATGGATAGCAGAAGTTGAGAGCCAGGCTTCCAGCTGGTGGGAGGTTACAGACAAGTTACAGGGAAGGTTAGAATGATACATGTGATACTAAATTAGAGTAGGAGACATCAATATGAACTCATGCTTAGCCTAATATTGATACAAATGGACACATTTATAGATATGTGTAGGTACACTGGTAAGCATACACACATATATTTTCTTGCTCTGTCAGCTAAGAGGGCCTAAAGATGACATCCCAGTATCAATTAGCACACCCAGTGCCCAGATCTTGCTCTCTAACACCATCCTCCAATAAAAAGAACCAAGGCTCTTTGGTGAAACAGCTGATTCTAGGGCTGAGGCAGGAAATATACAAGATGATCCTGGGACTTCTTGGAGTGCCAGAAAGTGAAGACGTGCTCACATACAACAATGGGGCTGTGTCAAAGGGACACATGAGACAACATAAAGAGTTCCCAAGAGCTCCCAAAAATTAGAGCAAAATAATAATAATGCAGAATTGAATTATAATCCATGGCATAAACATCCACTGGTTTATACTAATATAAGTAAATGATTAAATAAATAAGTGTGGAAGAATAGGTTAGTTTCTTGTGTAGAAGAATTCCAAGTAATTTACGTAGATGTTCCTTCCTCAAGGAGGTGGAGCATAACTGCACACTCCTTAGGTGTGGACTGCATGTAATTATTTCCTTCCAAGAGCACAGCATGGTAAGGGAGGTGGGAAGCATAGCTTTACAGGGGGAGAAACTGGCAAACAATACCTTGGCCAGCTGATAAATGTTATCATCAACAATAATAAGTCATTTTGATAGTATGAACCCCTGATATGATGTGGTAAGAATGGCACTTTCTCTGTGGTCTTCTCCAAAACTCCAAATCCCAGTTGAATCAAAAAAACAGCAAACCTCAACTGAGAGTCTACAAAACAGCTGGTCAGAACTTTTCAAATCTGTCAAGGTCATCAAAAACAAGAAAAGTCTGAGAAACAGTCACAGTCTACAGGAGCCTTAGAAGACATGATAATAAAATATAATGTGGTATCTTAGATGGGATCCTGAAATAGCAAAAGGACATGGGTGAAAACTAAGGACATCTGAGTAAGGGATAATTTTAGTTAATAATAACATAGCAATATTGGTTCATTAGTTGTGACGAATGCACCATACTAACGTGGGAGGTTCATAGGGAATCAGTGTGGGGCATATGCACATTATCTGTACTATCTTTGCAACTTTTCTGTAAATTTAAAACTATTCTAAAATACAAATTTCATTTAAAAATAAAATTTAAATTTAAAAAGTAATATAAAAATTGCTTTTCAAACTTTTGTGTATAGTTCTATGAATTTTAACACAGGCACGGATTTGTATAATGACAACCATAATCAGGGTACAGAATAGTTCCATCACTTTCAAAAACGCTCTCCTGCTATCCCTGTGTACTCACACCCTCCTGTCACCCACCCCTGGCAACCACTGATTTATTCTTCATCATTATAATATTGTCTCTTCAAAAGTATCATATAAGTGGAATCATATAGTATGTAACATTTTGAGGCTGACTTCCTTCACTTGCATTATGCTTTTGAGATTCGTTGAAGTTGTTGTGCATATTTATTGCTAAGTAGTATTTTTGTTGTATAGATATGGCACAGTTTGTTTACCCACATACTTGTGAAGTCGATTTGGATTGTTTCTAGTTTTTGGTGATTACAATAGAGCTACTCTAAACATTCAAGTACATTCCACACCTGTGAAAGAGAGAAAAAAATCACATACATTTATTTGTGTATACTACCACCAGTACTTTTTTTCTCTTGGATAAACATCCAAGAATGGAATAGCTAGATCATGTGGTAGGTGTATATTTATCTTTGTAAGAGATCACCAAAGTGTTTTCTTGAGGGGTAACACGAGTTGGTGTTCACACCAGCAGTGTATGAGCATTCTAGTTGCTCCACAGACTCTCCAACATTTGGTGTTATCAGTATTATTTTATTTTAGCCATTAATATTTTAAAATTTAATTACACCTGCAGTGTTTCCAGGAACAATGCATAGAATGACTTTGTGTCTTTACATTTTACATATGTGGAATAATACTAAATATATTCTTTTGATACTCTTTTTATTCTTTCAATGTTGCTTTTGAGATTTTTTAGTGTTGATTCACATACACCTAGTTCCTTCACCATAACTGCTATATTGTGTGCTATTTTACAAATATATCAATGTATTTGTTCGAGTCCCCTAGGGATGGCCATCCAGGTTATTTCCCATTTCTTACTGCCTAAGATAGTGCTAAAATGGACATCCTGATGCATATCTTTTGCACATAAATGTGAGACATTTAAGGACAGTGATTCTCAAAACTTTTGGTCTCAGGACCCCTTTACACTTTTAAAAATCACTGAGGACTGCAAAGAGCTTTTGTTTATGCATAGCATACCTGCCAATGTTGACTCTATTAGAAACTAAAACTGAGAAAATTTAGGTATTGTTACTTTAATTTTTTTAAATGATGCATTTAAGATAAAGTATATTTTCTTTTCTAAAACAAAAAGATTAGAGAGAAGAGTGAAAGTGTCTTATACTTATAAAAATCTCTAATGTCTAGCTTAAGAAAAGAAATTCATTTATCATATCTGCTTCTGCATTTAATCTGTTTGATATCACATATTATTTAACTTCCAGAAAACTCCACTGTACATTCATGAGATAATGAGAATGAAAAAGCAAAATAGCATTTTAATGTTATTATAAAAATAGCTGTGGCTTCATGGACCCCTGCCAGGGCACCGGGGGAGAGAACTTTGAGAACTTTTTTCCTAGGCTACACACCTGGAAGAGGAATTGCTGGGCTATATAGTTGATACAGTCTAGTTGCTTTTCTTTTTTCTTTCTTTCTTTCTTTTTTCTTTCTCCCTTCCTTATTCCCTTCCTTCCTTCCTTCTTTCCTTCCTTTTTCTTTCTTTCTTTCTTTTTCTCTCTCTCTCTCTCTCTTTTTCCTTTTTTTTTTACTTTAAGTTCTGGGATACATGTGCTGAACATGCAGGTTTATTATATAGGTAGGTATACATATACCATGGTGGTTTGCTGCACCTATCAACCTGTCATCTAGGTTTTAAGCCCCGCATGCATTAGGTATTTGTCCTAATGCTCTCCCTCCACTTGTCCCCTAGCTCCCCAACAGGCCCTGGTAGGTGCTGTTCCCCTTCTTGTGTCCATGTGTTCTCATTGTTCAACTTCCACTTATGAGTGAGAACGTGTGGTGTTGGTTTTCTGTTCCTGTGTTAGTTTGTTGAGAATGGTGGTTTCCTGTTTCATCCATGTCCCTGCAAACGACATTAATTCATTCTTTTTTTGGCTGCATAATATTCCATGGTATATATGTGCCACATTTTCTTTATCCAGTCTATCATTAATGGACATTTGGGTTGATTCCAAGTCTTTGCTATTGTAAATACTGCCGTAATAAACATACGTGTGCATGTGTCTTTATAGTAGAATGATTTATAATCCTTTGTGTATATACCCAGTGGGATTGCTGCGTCAAATGGTATTTCTGTTCTATATCCTTGAGGAATTGCCACACTGTCTTCTACAGTGGTTGAATAATTTACATTCCCACCAACAGTGTAAAAGTGTTCCTATGTCTCCATATCCTCTCCAGCATCTGTTGTTTCCTGACTTTTTAATGATCGCCATTCTAACTGGCATGAGATGGTATCTCACTGTGGTTTTGATTTGCATTTCTCTAATTACCAGTGATGATGAGCATTTTTTCATATGTTTGTTGGCCAGATAAATGTCTTCCTTTGAGAAGTCTGTTCATAGCCTTCACCCGCTTTTTGATGGGGTTGTTTTTTCTTGTAAATTTGTTTGAGTTCCTTGTAGATTGCTTTTCAAATGTATACTTTCACTACCACCACATATGAGTTCCCATGTCCTTATATCTTCAGCAACACTTAATGCTGTCAAGCTTTTTAATATTTGCCCAATCTAATGGGCATGAAATCGTGTCTCATTATTGTTTTAATTTGAACTTCTTTGATTATTGGCAGACTAACTCTTGCACTATCTTTGCACACTTGGCCCAGGCTGCCCCTTTTGGTCTGGACCGTACTCTGTGAGAGAAGGCCATGCCTACCTTGTTCAGAATCTGGCATGAACCTGGCACTCAGCATAGTGCTCAATACATTTTTGGTTTTTTTGAGACAGAATCTCACTCTGTTGCCCAGGCTGGAGGGCAATAGCGTAGTCTCGGCTCACTGAAACCTCCGCCTCCTAGGTTCAAGCTATTCTCCTGCCTCAGCCTCCTGAGTAGCTGGGATTACAGGTGCGTGCCACCACACCCCGATAATTTTTGTATTTTTAGTAGTGACAGGCTTTCACCATGTTGGCTAGGATGGTCTTGATCTCTTGACCTCATGATCTGCCCGCCTCGACCTCCCAAAGTGCTTGGATTATAGGAATGAGCCACCATGCCTGGCCAGTGTTCAATACATTTTAACATGTTATTTATTATTTATGGCATCATGCAGAAATAAAAACACTTTACCTTGTATAGATTAGTGTAGTAGTTTCACTGGTTTTGATTTCCTGTTATATGTCTATCTGCCTTACAAGGAAGGCCCTGTTTTAAGGCAAGGATTACTTCTTATTCATTTCTGTTTTCTCTTACAGATTAGCTTCTTAGGAAATTTTTGTAGATATGTAAATTTTTACTTATATATCAAGGAACATAGTCTTCCCTCAAGACCTGGACATTCCAAGGAGGAATGACACTCTGGTATCATTCCAGGCAGACCTCTCTTCTCCCTCCTTGGTCCGGCCTTGTTGCCACCATGCTATAGGGTCAGCACTGTGCCATGTTGGGTTACCCTCCAAGTGGCAGCATTCATTCTAGGGCACAGGGGCAACACTGCTTTCCCCAGTAAGAGAGGAAAAGCCACTCGGTCTTTCATGCTGGATGCATTTCTCATCATGGTAGACAGAATAATGCACCCCAAAGATGTCCAGGTCAGAGGCAGAGATGCAGAAGTTGGGGTGATGAGAACAATGAGCCAAGCAACATGAGCATCCTCTAGATGCTGGAAAAGTCAGGGAAACAGATTCGCCCTCAGAGCCTCCAGAAGAAAAAGCAGCTCTGCCAACCCGTTTCGGACTTCTGATGGCCAGAGCTGTGAGATAATTAATTTGCATTGTTTTAACTAAGTTAATGGCAATTTGTTATAGCAGCAAAATAGAAACTAATACAGTCATATACCCAGAGACACCATTTACCTCCTTATAATACATGCTTATGTATGAATGAGTTTTCCTTAGAACAATCCAGTCATTTTATTTTAATCTACTTCTTCTTCTAAGTTTGGCTTCCCTACCAGACTGATGGAAAGCAGGGTCCTTGGCTGTCTCATCTACTGCTGTGCCTGTCTCCAGTATCCTTGTCCATCTGGTTACCCACTACAGCCCAAAAACCTGTCATGGGGCCTGGCACAAAGTAGGCTCTTGAAAATTACTTGTGGAGGGAATAGTACACCTTGACATATTGTTACAGTTATCTATTGCTATATAACAAACTACTTCCAAAATGTAGTGGCTTAATACAACAATATTTATCTTGCCCATGAGCTCTGCAATTTGGGCAGAGCTCAGCAGGGACAGCTTGTGTATGATCTACTTGGCATCAGCTGGGACAGCTCAAATGCCCAGGGCTGGTATCATCTGAAGGCCCAATCACTACCATGCTGGTTGCCAGCTGGGACCTGAGCTGGGGCTGGGGCCAGAACACATACATGTGTCTTCTCCAGGTGGCACTTGGCTTCCTTCCAAAATGGTGCCTGGGTTCCAAGGGTGGGCATCTCAAGAGATCCATCCAAAGTTGTGTTACCTTTTAAGTCTTAGCACAGACGTCACACACTGCTACCTCCACAACAGTCACAATCCCAACCAGATTCAAGGGGTGAGACTGCAAATGGGCAACATGGATGCAGAACACATGGGATGGGACACATTGATGCAGCCATCTTTGGGAAATGCAATCTGCTACATACATATTCATCATTTACAGACATTTATGAAGTATGCTCCATATGCTGAACACTGGGTTTACAATGGCAAATCATACAGATGGGGTTTCTGTTGCCATGGAGTTTGCATTTCAGTTGGAGTGTTGTGGGGGGGAGGATTCAGACATGTAAACAAATACATAAGATAAAACCTGCATGCATAGGTTAAAAGAAGGATGTTGTTTACATACATCAGCCAGGGAAGGTCTTTCTGGGGATGTAACAACTTCCTGAGGCTGGACTAACTGGAAGGAGCCATCTGGGCCAGCACCTGTGGGCAGAATGCTCCAAGCAGACGGAATCACAGATATCATGGGATAACCTTGGCATGTTAATGACACAGAAAGAAAGGCCACGTGGCTAGCATGGAGTGATCTCAGGATGCAAAGTAATGATGAAGAGGCAGGTGGGGGCCAGATTATATAAAGAGATGCTGAACAACCTGGAGTTGATTTCTGAGTGCAATGGAAAGCCACTGGAGACTTCAGCAGTAGCAAGATCTAAGCTGCGTTTTTTAAAAAACATCATTCATTCTTTCAAAAAACAAAACTCTCATAGCCTACTTTGAAATGGAAGTGTGGAGAATTATGTGCACCACCACAACTTTCATTCATTCATTCTTTTGTTTATGATCCTTTGCAATTATTATATAGTCAGAAACAACATACTCATAAACCAATATGCTGAAATTAAGTATTACAACTTTTAAATCATGTCTTTCAATTAATACATGTATATTGAATGTTCCCCAAATATTTATATTAACAAGCACTCTTCACCTTTGCCCAGAGCTTGGTAGAGGAAGTTAAAGGACAGTAAGGATCCTGGGGATGCCGATCTGTGGCTCCTACAAGCCAGGATTGACTGTGTGTACTTGGAAATCACAAGCTGCAGCACTTAGCCTGGATGCATTGGAATATTTTACCTTTTTCTTTTGTCTTGAGATGGGGTCACATTCTGTCACCCAGGCTGGAGTGCATGGGGTGCTATCACATCTCACTGCAACCTGAAACTCCTGGGCTTAAGTGATCCTCTCACCTCAGCCTCCCAAAGTGTTAGGGTTGCAGGTGTGAGCCACCACACCTGGCTCTTTTTTTACCGTTTGAACATTTGACTCTAGCCTTTCCCTGCTTCCATCACAAGGTCTAGGAGAGGCCACATATGTGAGCTCTAGGGTGGGCTGGTTAACTATTCAGGTAGATCACGGTAAAGGGAAACCCAGCTTTATCCTGGTGGTTCTGCCCCGGAAGGCCAGTGTGCACTCACAGGTGGCCGGCAATGTCACCTGAACATTCTGCATAGATTCTCCCTGGAAAAGAGCTAGAGATAGCCATGTCCCTGCCACCCCACACAAATCTGCTTGATGACTGGGCCCAGTGGGGAGGGGATTTGCTCAGCATGCTGGGTGGAAGTTGCCCTGCCAGAGAACTCCAGCTTCAATTAAAGCCATTAAAGAGGATGAAGCCAAGGACCATGTCCCCTGTTGGGCCCCTTCCACCAGAAGTCTGTGCTTGCAGAGCTGAGCCTTGAGAAGGAGGAGTGCTGTTAAAGGCTCCAGCCAGCAAGTATTAATGGGGCCAGCGCCCACTTTCCATTCGGCAGAGCTATGCCCAAATAAACAGTCCATTTCCCCACCACTCCACGGAACCCCACCAAAAAAATCTAGGCTTTAGGACACAGTGGGCCAGCTTAGGAGTAAATACTCCAGAATTCACTTTACTTGTAATCATTCTCCAGCCAAGTTCGATTAGGCCTCTAGGGTAACCAATCATTTGGTATTCTCAGGTCATGTAATGTTAAAACTGAGAAAGTCCCAGGCACATCAGAAAGAGAGGGTCACCCCACCTCTTTACCTCAACACCCTCCAGCTGTGACAGCAAAACAAAGACCAGCTGCACTCTTTTCCCAAGCTGCTGTAACTCCTATGAGTCACCAATTTATACCCAGTTGTCTTAGATATAAGCCCTTTCCCCTAGATTTCCCTGTAATATATTTAGCTACCATTTGTTGAGTGCTTACCACCAGGAACTGTGAAAAACACTCTCTAATTATTATTTCTGTTAATCCTCTTATTAATCCTAAGAGATGAGCAACTTTATTCTTATTTTGTAGATAATGAAACTTGGGTTACAAGGACTTCAGGAATTGCTCAAGATCACATCAAAAGCACGTGACAGGCTGGGTGTGGTAGCTCACGCCTGTAATCCCAGCACTTTGGGAGGCTGAGGCAGGCGGATCACCTGAGGTCAGGGATTCGTGACCAGCCTGGCCAACATGATGAAACCCTGTCTCTACCAAAAATGCAAACATAAGCTGGGCACGGTGGCACATGCCTATAATCCCAGCTACTAGGGAGACTGAGCTATGAGAATTACTTGAATCCGGGAAGCAGAGGTTGCAGTGAGCCAAGATCGTACCCCTGCATTCCAGCCTGGGCAATAAAGCAAGACTCCGTCTCAAAAAATGTAAAAATAAAAATAAAAGCATGTGTCAGAGCCAGGTCTCAGATTTCTTTGACCTCAGAGTGGGCACGTGTAACTATCATGCCATTCTGCCTTCAAAAAGGACTGACTTGCTTGGTGGACAGTACCTGTCCTTGGGGGACAGGGGCTTCCGTCTTGCTGCAATCACAGTTATATGTACATAGGATAGATGCCCTTTTTATGGCATTTGTGTCCCTCTGCTGTCCAACCTATTTTTCTGAGAGGAGTCTCTTCCATAGCCAGAAGCAAAGTTTCCGGGGATTGGAATAAATCAGAGCCAGCTCACTGAGCCCACTTCAGACCCCACAGTGCTGCAGTACTATAACGCACAGTGGAATCAGGGCTTTGCTTTTGAGACCCTGTGCCACGTGGCTTTAGGTTTGAGGCTACCCACGTCAGGCGACTGCAGATCCACAGCTGCTACAGCCCTCCTCCTCCTCAAAATCCCCGCCAGCAGCCCCTGTGGCAGCTCTGGGCACCTCTGCTTGCAGTAAACATGACCTTTGCCTTCCACCGCCAACATGACATTGGCATGTCGCTGCTGATCTGTAAACACAATTGTGTTTTCAGTCTTCTGACTGAATTTTGTTACCAGGATCCTAACAGGCAGCAGGTCTCTGTTTATCTGTAAACAGCAGCCCCACTCCCCGGCAGAGAGGTTAGGATGCTGTTTGTTTTTATTACTTTACAGTAAGAGGAAAAGGTGATTTGTGACAGGCATCCACATTTCCCTCCCTCTCCTGCACATCTGCAAAGATAATCCCTCCTTCTTTCCCAGTGCACACTTAGATTCATATCCTAGATCAGAGGAAGGGCTGGAGTGGGTCTCTTACCTTTTAGCGTCTCTTGGAATAACACGGAAGAGCCTGGTGGAAATAGCTCAGAGAATAAATGTCTGGTGCCGTGTGGAATGCCAGCACAATCCCCTGCATGGAGGAAGGGACTACCGTGAACAGCTCCCCCAGGAAACTCTGCCCAAGGCCCCAGAAGCACCGGGTTCTGCTCCTGAAGGTCACTCATGGTGGGCAGCCCTGGATATAAGTGTGTGCCTTGAGAGATTTGCATATTTATGTCAGTGTGTATTAGAACCATTTAAAGTCTTTCTACAAAACTCGAGTTTTCTGTTTAAGTGGGCGGATTTCTCCAAAGTTTGTGTTCTAACTAAAAGTCTTTTAATAGGAAGCAGAAATAAGCTGGTGAAATGAAGTTCTCTAAAAAAATTTCCAGAGTGATTAGCTTGTCAAATTTACAGTTGTTGTATATAAACTTCAGTTTTTATTAGCTCTGGCTATGGAAAGCAAAAGGTTAAATTGGTATCTCTTCTTCAGCAAAGCTAAGTTATCGGGGGACATTGTGATTTAGGAAAATTGATAGCTTCACATGTACAGTAGTGTAGAGAATGTGATGGTAATTCCCCTCATCTCCTTTATCTTTGGGTAACTGGAAATTGAAACATTTATTCTGATCAGACGACAAGAGCAAAAAAGAAAAAACACTAATAATTCAAATAGTAAAATGCCATAGATTAGGAAAAATATATGACTATTTGAATTGCAAAGAAATATTTAAAATCAAGTCTGTTCGTAGGAATAATTATTCTAGTTAGTAAAATGGGAACTTGAATGCTTATTTTTCTTCCACTGTTTGTCCTAAAGGAAACATCTTTTTAACACAGTGTGATTAAAATAATTTGATAGGGTTATCAAAATATATTTTCTTGAGGTAGACAAATAGAACAGATTTTTTTGTTTTTTGAGACAAATTCTCATTCTGTTGCCCATGCTGAAGTACAGTGGAGCGATCTCAGCTCACTGCAACCTCCCTATCCTGGGTTCAAGTGATTCTCCTGCCTCTGATGGGATTACAGGCATGTGCCACCACATCCCTGTAATTTTTTTATTTTTAGTAGAGACTGGGTTTCACCATATTGCCCAGGCTGGTCTCAAACTCCTGATGTCAAGTGATCTGCCAGCCTCAGCCTCCCAAAATTCTGGGATTACAGGCAATAAATTTAGATAGTGATATCTAACTTTAGATAAACTTAGAAAGTGATAAACTTAGAAAGTGATAAAATATCTAGTTCAACATGACTGAGCATATGTGCTTAAGTGAAATCATGAAATGCATAATTTTAAAGTAAATTTGTAACAGCTTTGGAAAACAAGACATGGTACCATCAACAGCCCAGAAATTTTAAGAGATTTGGTGGAAATTAGAGAACAGGTGTAATTAGATTCACAGAGGAAACAGACGTCTGATGATGCTGGTTTGCAGACTATACTTTGTGTAGCAAGAATTATAGACAAGGTACTTCAACCACAACTTCTGCTTTAGTCAGAGTTCCCATACCAATGGACCCTAAGTCAAAAGTTCAAGAACCAGTGGTTTACTCTCTGGGTGAAGGAAACACCAGTTAGAAAGTGTGGCAATAGGCTGGGCGTGGTGGCTCACGCCTGTAATTCCAGCACTTTGGGAGGCCGAGGTGGATGGATCACCTGAGGTCAGGAGTTCGAAACCACCCTGACCAATAAGGTGAAACCTCATCTCTTAAAAAAAAAAAAAGAAAGAAAAGAAAGTGTGGCAATAAGCCAGGCGCGGTGGCTCATGCCTATGCCTATAATCCCACCAGTTTGGGAGGAGAGGCGGGGGAGATCACTTGAGCTCAGGAGTTCAAGACAAGCCGGAACACCAAACCCCATCTCTACCAAAAATACAAAAATTAGTCAGGCGTGTTGGTGCGTGCCTGTAATTCCAGCTATTCAGGAGGCTGTGGCATGAGAGTCACCTGAACCAAGGAGGTGGAAGTTGCAGTAGCCAAGAGATCAAGCCACTGCTCTCCAGCCTGGGCAACAGAGCAAGACCCTGTTTCAAAAAAGAAAGAAAAGAGAAAGAAAGAAAAAGGAATAAAGGAAGAAAGAAAGAAAAGAAGAAAGAGAGAAAGAAAGAAAGAGAGAGAAAGAAAGAAAAGAAAAGAAAGAAAAGAAGAAAGAGAGAGAGGAAGAAAGAAAGAGAGAGAGAAAGAAAGAAAAGAAAAGAAGAAAGAGAGAGAGGAAGAAAGAAAGAGAGAGAGAAAGAAGGAAGGAAGGAAGGAAGGAAAGAAAGGGAGACAGTGAAAAAAGGCAACCAGGCAGCCAATAAAGGTGTATTATCAAGTCAATAACCACTGTGGCCAACTGGAACTCAAGGACCCTGGAGGAAACTCTGAGGACCAGTGTTAAGTGTGTGCCTCATAGTCGACCCTCTCAGGAGGCAAGGGTACAGGAGTACCAAAAATCCATTTCTGGCATTAATCAGTTAAATGTTGTTTCCTATAAAAGGTATTAAGGCCAGGTGTAGTGGTTCATGCCTGTAATCCCAGCACTTTGGGAGGCCGAGGTGGGTTCACAAGGTCAGGAGTTCAAGACCAGCCTGACCAACATGGTAAAACCCCATCTCTACTAAAAATACAAAACTTAGCTGGGCATGGCAGTGCATGCCTGTAATCTCAGCTACTCAGGAGGATGAGGCAGGAGAATCACTTGAACCCAGGAGGTGGAGGTTGCAGTGAGGCAAGATCGTGCCACTGCACTCCAGCCTGGGTGACAGAGCAAGACTCCGTCTCAAAAAAAAAAAGAGAAAGATATTAAGAATCTTAAAGCAGCTACTATTGCTATCCCCAATAAAGTAAGGTAAATTATGCTCACAACAGATGAAGAGACATCTCAAGCCAGGCACGGTGGCTCATGCCTATAATCCCAGCAATTTGGAAGGCTGAGGCAGGCGGATCACCTGAGGTCAGGAGTTCGAGACCAGCCTGACCAATATGGTGAAACCCCGTCTTTAAAAAAATAAAAAGAAAAAAGGCAAAAAAAGAAAAGACATCTCTAGGAGAGAAAAACACAGCATAAAAGAACCAAACGGGAATTCTAGAACTAAGATATATAATATCTAAAATTTAAGTGTTCAAAATGAGGTTAATAGCCAAGTTGAAATAATGGAAGAAACAGTAAGTGAACTTGAAGATAGAACAATAGACATTAGGGAAAAAACAAAAAACAAACAAACAAAAGTAGACATTAAACAGTATCCAATATAAGAAACACAGAGAAAACAAAAGATTGTAAAAAACTGAATAGAGCCTTAGGTTACTGTTAGATAATAGCAAATGGTTTCATATATGTGTAACTGTAGTACCACAAGGAAAGAAAGAGAGAAGGAAGCATAAAAAATAATTTTAAAAATAACGGCTAAAAATCACCCAAATTTTATGGAAATGTAAATTTACAGATTCAAGATGCTCAATGAACACTAAGCAGAATAAATATGAAAAAGGCCACATCAAGGCACATCATAGTCAAACTGTTGAAAACCTAAGATAAAAAGCAAATCTGGAAAACAGCAAGAAAATGTGACAAATTATATACAGTGGAACAATGATGACAGTGGACTTATCAGAAACTATACAGGCCAGGAAAAAGTAAGAAAAACATCTTTAAAGTACCTAAAGAAAAAAACCACCAGACCAGAATTTTATATCAGGCAAAAATATATATATATCCTTCACAAATAAAGGTAAAATGAAGACTTCTTCACCAGTAACGCTCACGAGTGAGCACTCCAACCTGGGTGATGGAGTGAGACCCCCATCTCAGAAAAACAAAGCAAAACAAACAAGAAAACATGACAGTCATAACATAAAGCAGATGATGGTGATAGGAACCTATACAGTTAGAAGGTTTCTGTATTTTTTCATTAAGTAGAACAAGAGTACCTGTAAGTAAACTGTGAAAAGGTAAAAATGTATATTGTAATCTCCAGGCCAACCACTAAGGGCAGAAATTGTAAAAATGAATTAAAAAGCCAGACCCACTACTATGGACTGAATTGTGTCACCCCAAATTAATATATTGATGCCCTGACTCCCAGTATGGCTGTATTTGGAGTCAGGAAAGAGGATTAAGTGAGGTCATTAGAGTGGAACCCTGATCCAATAGCACTGGTGTTCTTTAAGAGGAGACACCAGAGACACCATGTGAAGACACAGGGACAAGCAGCCATCTGCAAGCCAGAAGGGAACCCTCACAAGAAACTGAATTGCCTAGCACTTTGACCCTGGGTTTCCTGGCCTCCAGAACTGCGAGAACACAAATTTTCATTGTTTAAGCCGTCCAATTTATAATATTTTGTTATGTCAGCCCCCTAGCTAACTAAGACAATTATCTTCTTTCTTTGGAAGATACATTGAGGTTAAAAGTCAATAGACAAGAAAGTGCACACTATTCAAACAGTGAGCAGAGAGAATAAAGCTGGAGTGATTATAGTAATATCAGATAAAATATATTTCAAGACAAAAAGTACTACTAGAGATATAGAGAAACATTTGATAATAGTAAAGATAGATTCATCAGGAAGACATTAGTCATAAATATATATGCACCAAATAACAGAGTTTTGAAATACATGAAGTAAAACTTCCCAGAATTAAAGAAAGACACAATTTTACAATCATATTTTAAAATGTTAACACCTCTTCCCTACCAACAAGTAATATAAAAATCAGACCAAAACAAGAAAAAATCAGCAAACACGTAGACAAAATGAGTAACACCATCAACCACCTTGAACAGTCCACCCATCACATTCTTTTCAAGTGCATGGGGTATATTCACCAGAATAGAATGCACACTGTGCCATACGGCAAGTCTCAATAAATTTTAAAAGATTAGAATAGACCAAGTGTGGTGGCTCACACCTATAATTGCAGCACTTTGGGAGGCCGAAAGGGAGGATTGCTTGAGGCCAGGAGTCCAAGACCAGCCTGACAACATAGCAAGACCCCGTCTCTATAAAAAGAAAGAAAGAAAAAATATTAAAGTCATATCAACTATGTTCTCTGGCCATGATGGAATTAGTTAGAAATCAATGACCATACAAATGACTAGGAAAAAAACATACATCTGGAAATTAAACCACATAGTTTACACAGTATTTACCACCCCTTGGCTGGAAAATTTCTTGTTGTGGGGAGCTATCCTATGCACTTAGGAAGCTCAGTCAGTAGCACCTTGTCTATTCCTACTAGATGCCAGTTTTACCCTTCTAATTGTGATGACCAAAAATGTCTCTAGACATTGCCAAATATTCCCTGGGGGGACAAATCACCCCAATTGAGAAACATCATTCTAAGTAATTTATAGATTGAAAAAGTAATCACATTAGAAATTAGAAAATATTTTAAACAAAATGATAAAAATATAACGTCGACATTTGTGGAATGTAGCTAAAGCTATGATTAATGAGAAATATACAGCTTTTTTTTTTTTTTTTTTTTTGAGATGGAGTCTCGCTCTATCGCCCAGGCTGGAGTGCAGTGGTGCAATCTCAGCTCACTGCAAGCTCTGCCTCCCGGCTTCAAACTATTCTCTTGCCTCATTCTCCTGAGTAGCTGGGATTACAGGCACGTGCCACCATGCCTGGCTAATTTTTGTATTATTAGTAGAGATGGGGTTTCACCATATTGGCCAGGCTTGTCTTGAACTCCTGACCTCATAATCCACCCACCTCAGCCTCCCAAAGTGCTGGGATTACAGGCGTGAGCCACCACACCTGGCCTATAGCATTAAACTAAATGCTTATTTTAGAAAAGAAGAAAGACCTAAAATGAATGATTTAAACTCCCATTCTAAGAAATTAGAAAAAGAAGAGCAAATTAAACCCAAAATAAATAGAAGGAAGAAATAGTAAAAATAAGAGCAGAAATCAATGGAAAGCAAAATTAACAAAGAATAGAGAAAAATCAATAAAACCAAAAGCTCATTCCTTGAAAGGATCAATAAAACTGGTAAAATTTTAGAGAGGCTAGTCAAGAAAATAGAGAGAAGAAACACATTACCAAAATGAGAAATGAGAGTGGACACCATTGGATATTTTTAAAATAATAAAAATAACATTAAAATATTTCAGGCCAGGCACAGTGGCTCACACCTGTAATCCCAGCACTTTGGGAGGTGAGGCAGGAGGATTGCTTGAGCCCAAGAGCTGGAGACCAGCCTGGGCAATATGGTAAGACTCCATCTCTACAATTTTCTTGTGTGTCTTTTTGTTTTTTCCCTTTTTGTGGAGAACGGGGTCTCACTATATCTCCCAGGCAGGTCTCGAACTCCTGGGTTCAAGCTATCCTTCCTCCTCTGCCTCCCTAAGAGCTGGGATTACAGGCATGAGCCACAGTGCCCAGCCTACAGTTTTTTGTTTTAATTAGCTGGGCATGGTGGTGCACACCTGTAGTCCCAGCTACTCAGGAGGCTGAGGTGGGAGGATTGTTTGAGCCCGGGAGGTTGTTGCCCTGAGCCATATTCATGCCTCTGCACTCCAGCTTGGGTGACAGAGCAAGATTCTAGCTCAAACAACAACAACAACAACAACAACAAAAATCCAGAACTTTACACCAGGATAGTTGAAAAACTTAGATAAATAGACCAACATCTTGAAAGACACAAATTTACAAAACTTCCTCAAGAAGAAATAGAAAATTTGAATAGTGTAATATCATATAAACATTTTGATTTCATAATTGAGAACCTTCTCAGTAAAAATCCTAGGCCCAAACGGTTTTAGAGTAGTCCCCGCTTATCTTTGAGGGATACATTCCAAGACCCCCACAGGGTGCCTAAAACCACAGATTCAGCCGGGTGTGGTGGCTCACGCCTATAATCCCAGCACTTTGGGAGGCCAAGGCAGGTAGATCACGAGGTCAAGAGATCGAGACCATCCTGGTCAACATAGTAAAACCTAAAAATGCAAAAATTAGCTGGGCGTGGTGGCATGTGCCTGTAGTCCCAGCTACTTGGGAGGCTGAGGCAGGAGAATTGCTTGAACTCAGGAGGCAGAGGTTGCGGTGAGCCGAGATAGCGCCATTGCACTCCAGCCTGGGTAACAAGAGCGAAACTCTGTCTGAAAAAAAAAAAACCATAGATAGTACTGAACCCTATATATAGTATGTTTTCTCTATCTGATAACCAAGATGGCTTCCAAGTGACTAACAGGTGGTGTATAAAGAATGGATATGCTGGACAAAGAGCTAATTCACATCCCAGGTGGGGATGGAGCAGGATGGCCAGAGATTCCATCATGCTACTTAGAAGAGCATACAATTTAAAACTTTTAAATTATTTACCTCTGGAATTTTCCACTTAATATTTTCAAATCACAGTTGGCCATATATGTATATAAATATATATACCACCAGGTAACTGAAACCACAGAAAGTGAAACCATAGATAAAAGGGGACTACTCATGAATTCTATCAGCCATCAGAAGAGAGTGGATATTCATTCATCCCCTTCCACATGTAATATAAAAAATTTCATATATTGTGGGCACCACAAGGGATTTGTGAAGGTGATGCACAAAGAGATGTGGGCTTGAAAAAAAATCCCCAAAATAAGAAAGGGCTCTGTGTATGAACCTGTGTCTTGGGTAGTTGGGTAGTATTATTCTAGATGTGGTGCCCATTTCTGTACGTTGGCCTCATGCCTTTAACCAATAACCTAATACTTGACTATGTCATGGACCTGAATCTTCAACCCAGGAATCTCAGCCTAAATGCTAAATGCAGTCTTCTTTATTGGTAAGAAATGTTGCAAATCTAGGGAAATATATTTAAACATACAGATATATTTATATACATATATGCACACATACATGCACATACATATATGTGTGTGTTTTGCATATGTATATATGTGTATGTAAATATATACATTTTTATTTTATGTTAATTACCTTTAAAACCTTCGATTTTTTGATTTGGGTAGAATTCTGCCCTTCTCCTTCCCTGCCTGCTTCCCTCCCTGTCCCCATGGCTGCGGATCTCCATGCTGCATGATTGGGGTTAATTGTGCACACTCATGCATGCACACACAGCATACAGGTGATAACAGCCCCTTCATAATTTGTTTTATTACCTGGCCTGCTGATTACTGTCTTATAGCCAATATACTGATCCATTTCATTTTTGTTTGTATCTACCTGCCAATGTCAGCCAGCCTAACAACATTCTATGTTCCTTATTTTACAGATGAGGTTCCTAGGTTAAGAGAAGCGGTGGGCTCTGCCCAAATCTACCATTCACTAGTAGGCACCCCCACCTAGGACCCCATGGACTGCATGCTGTATTCTCTCTTCCTCCATTCAACCAAGGCTTGTCCTCCTCAGCTATAGTCCAAAACCTTATTTATTCTCCTTTATCAAAATGTAGCTGTCCTAGCTAATTCTGTCAAACATTTTTGTGCTATGAAGCAGAATTAAAATTAATAGTTTAATAAGTAATATGCGTTTTCACATGAGGATGTAATACTAACCCACAGGGAGTGAGACAGAAGATGATTTGCTGACTGCATTACAGGTGTAAGTGTTTGGGGACTGTAGGGGGAGGACAGAAGGGATCTAGTCACTTGGGGATAAGCCACGCTGCCACATCTGAAGACCATGCCGTTAGGCTTCTGGGAGTAACTGATGTTGTAAAGTCCCAGGCTTAGCAGGTCCTCCCCCTTCTCCTCCCTTCCAGGAAGTTCAGTCCCATAGCCAGACAGCTCTGTTACCCAACACCCAGCCTGGGAGCAGTCAGCCACCCAGTTTATGCTGTCGGTGAGCTCATTAGAATGAATGAGATGAGTCAACATTCACACAAAGACCTTCTGGCCTGCAATCTGAGAAGAGGTTTAGGAAGAACAAAGCAAGGGGGAGAAATGTAACCAAGAACTATCTCTTTATTGCTTTTGAGTTGTTTAAGGGGATTTTAAGGGATTAAGGCTAAAGAAATGTTGACTGTAGGGAGAGGAGCAGGGTATCAGTTGAACAGAATAGAGGCCTTTGTGCTGACTAAGTGGAGAAGCACATTAAAAGAATATCTCAGCAGCCTGGCTGCTCGAAGTGGGAGGGGGCTAGAAGTCAAAAGTGAATAAGAATGCCAGGTTTTCAGCCTATAGGGAAAAGTCAAGGTATAGGGACCTTTCGGATCCTTGTTGGTTAGGAGTAGTCGGCTGAGGACTGCCAGAGTTCCCCCTGCCTCCATCTCCTCTCAAATTATTATTTTTTTTTTGAGATGGAGTCCCACTCTGTCACCTAGGCTGGAGAGCAGTGGTGCTATCTCAGCTCACTGCATGCAACCTCTGCCTCCTGGGTTCAAGTGATTCTCCTGCCTCAGCCTCCTGAGTAGCTAGGATTACAGGTGCCCGCCACCAAGCCCAGCTAATTTTTGTATTTTTAGTAAAGATGAGGTTTCACCATTTTGGCCAGGCTTGTCTCGAACTCCTGACCTCAGGTGATCCATCTGCCTCGGCCTCCCAAAGTGCTGGGATATAGGCGTGAGCCACTGCACCTGGCCTTCCTCCCAAATTTTTTTTTTTTTAAATTTTATTTCTCTCAAACACTGTTCAGACCTCCCAAATTATTGACTGAAATGCTAGAAGGAACCTCACTGAACACAAAGAAGGGCTAAGCCCTGGGAGACATGGAGGAAACACACCAGGGGACCCAGGGAACCAAAGGGTCACAAACAACTTCAGTGAGTCATATAAGATACATCTTAGAGTGTGGTAGGCTCCATCCTGTTCCTTTCTTCTCTCCTTTCTCATTTCCTACTTCTCTGTAGGACTTTCTATCATTGTATCTATCCATGTCTGTCTGTCTTGACCCTCTCCCTCTTTCTCATTCATGTCTGTGTCTCTGTTATCCTCTGGATATACTCCCCGACCATAGATACTATGGATGCACCCCACCCCCAACTCCTTCAAATGCATGCATGACCAAGAGGGGATTTCCACTGATGAGAAATTTCCTCACCAGCCCCTTCTCTCACCCCCACCTGCTGCACACCCACAGTCGAAGGCATAAAGAACAGATAAGGGCTCTGGGCAAAGGAATGATTTATGCTCTTCTTTCAAGTAAGCAGCCTCAGAGAGCCCAA
Source organism: Ateles fusciceps (assembly GCA_036589455.1). Classification (NCBI taxonomy): domain Eukaryota; kingdom Metazoa; phylum Chordata; class Mammalia; order Primates; family Atelidae; genus Ateles; species Ateles fusciceps. The sequence continues at coordinate 560,167 of JAZHEH010000053.1, read as the reverse complement.
TAATAATTTCTATTTTTATCCCTCACCAGATGTTATCCTCCCATTCTTCCAGCAATCCTGCCAGGTAGAGTTTACCTTCATTGGAAAAATTCATCATAGCAGTGGAGGTGGCAGGTTGGGGGAGGGGGATGCCTTACTTTTTTCCTCCATATGGACCTGTCTGCCTTGGAACTATCCATATTCATTTCCTTTTTTAAAGCCTATTCAGGAGTTCCCTTATTGCTGGAAGTTCTCTCTCTAATTGGTTCCGCCATGATCAATTCTGCTTTCCCTCTGCATTATTCATTCAAAGACATGGGTTGAGGCTCTGGCCCTGCCTCTGGGAAGCTGTGTGGGCTGGGGAGAGGGCTGCTTACCTCCCTTAGCTCTTTTTCTCAAGTTTCAGATGATGAGCTTGAGGGAATTGTTAGACTATAACTGTAGTTGGAGTTTCATGTGACTCCTTGGAGGGCAGGGACATTTAAATCACCTGGGAAGCTTAGAAAAGCATCCATTCTTATCCAGGCTGTGCGTCAGAATTGCTCATGTAGTTTTTTGTTTTTATATATATATATTTTTTATTGTACCTTAGGTTCTGGGGTACATGTGCAGAATATGCAGGATTGTTGTATAGGTACATATATGGCAATGTGGTTTGCTGCCTCCATCCCTGTCACCTATATCTGGCATTTCTACCCATGTTATCCCTCCCAAACTCCCTACCCACTGCTGTCCCTCCCCTAGTCCCCTGCAACAGACCCCAGTGTGTGATGCTCCCTTCCCTGTGTCCATGTGTTCTCATTGTTCAACACCCACCTATCAGTGAGAACATGCGGTGTTTGATTTTCTGTTCTTGTGTCAGTTTGCTGAGAATGATGGTTTCCAGATTCATCCATGTCCCTACAAAGGACACGAACTCATTGTTTTTTATGGCTGCATAGTATTCCGTAGTGTATATGTGCCACATTTTCCTTGTCCAGTCTATCATCGATGGGCATTTGGGTTGGTTCCATATCTTTGCTATTGTAAACAATGCTGCAATGAACATACTTGTGCCTGTGTCTTTATAATAGAATGATTTATAATCCTTTGGATATATACCCAGTAATGGGATTGCTAGGTCAAATGGAATTTCTATTTCTAGGTCCTTGAGGAATTGCCACACTGTCTTCCACAATGGCTGAACTAATTTACACTCCCACCAACAGTGTAAAAGTGTTCCTATTTCGCCACATCCTCTCCAGCATCTGTTGTCTCCAGATTTTTTAATGATTACCATTCTAACTGGTGTGAGATGGTAACTCAATGTGGTTTTGATTTGCATTTCTCTAATGACCAGTGATGATGAGCATTTTTTCATATGTTTGATGGCCTCATATATATCTTCTTTTGAAGTGTCTGTTCATATTCTTTGCCCACTTTTGAATGGGTTTGTTTGTTTTTTTCTTGTAAATCTGTTTTAGTTTTTTGTAGATTCTGGATATTAGCCCTTTGTCAGATGGGTAGATTGCAAAAATTTTTTCCCATTCTGTTGGTTGCTGCTTCACTCTAATGATTGTTTCTTTTGCTGTGCAGAAGCTCTGGAGTTGAATTTGATGCCATTTGTCTATTTTGGCTTTTGTTGCCAGTGCTTTTGATGTTTTAGTCATGAAGTCCTTGCCTATGCCTATGTCCTGAATGGTTTTGCCTAGGTTTTCTTCTAGGGTTTTTATGGTGTTAGGTTTTATGTTTAAGTCTTTAATTCATCTGGAGTTAATTTTAGTGTAAGGTGTCAGGAAGGGGTCCAGTTTCTGCTTTCTGCACACTGCTAGCCAGTTCTCCCAACACCATTTATTAAACAGGGAATCCTTTCCCCATTGCTTGTTTTTGTCCAGTTTGTCAAAGATCAGATGATTGTAGATGTGTGGTGTTGCCTCTGAGGCCTCTGTTCTGTTCCATTGGTCTATATCTTTATTTTGGTACAGTATCATGCTGTTTTGATTACTGTAGACTTGTAGTATAGTTTGAAGTCAGGTAGCGTGATGCCTCCGGTTTTGTTCTTTTTGCTTAGAATTGACTTGGCTATGTGGGCTCTCTTTTGGTTCTATATGAAGTTTAAGGTGGTTTTTTCCAGTTCTGTGAAGAGGGTCATAGGTAGCTTGATGGGGGATAGCATTGAATCTATAAATTACTTTGGGCAGTATGGCCATTTTCACAATATTGATTCTTCCTAACCATGAGCATGGAATGTTTTTCCATTTGTTTGTGTCCTCTCTTATTTCGTTGAGCAGTGGTTTGTAGTTCTCCTTGAAGAGGTCCTTTACATCCTTTGTTAGTTGTATTTCTAGATATTTTATTCTCTTTGTAGCAACTGTGAATGGCTGGTCCTTCTTGATTTGGCTCTCTTTAAGTCTGTTATTGGTGTATAGGAATTCTTGTGATTTCTGCACATTGATTTTGTATCCTGAGACTTGGCTGAAGGTGCTTATCAGTTTCAGGAGATTTTGGGCTGAGATGATGGGGTCTTCTAAATATACAATCATATCGTCTGCAAATAAAGACAATTTGACTTCATCCTTTTCTAACTGAATACCCTTTATTTCTTTTTCTTGCCTGATTGCTCTGGCTAGAACTTCCAATACTATATTGAATAGGAGTGGTGAGAGAGGGCATCCTTGTCTAGTGCCAGATTTCAAAGGAATGCTTCCAGTTTTCGTCCATTTGGTATGATATTGGCTGTGGGTTTGTCATAAATAGCTTTTATTATTTTGAGATATGTTCCTTTGATACCTAGTTTAATGAGAGTTTTTAGCATAAAGGCTGTTAAATTTTGTTGAAGGCCTTCTCTGCATCTATTGAGATAATTATGTGGTTTTTGTCTTTGGTTCTGTTTATGTGGTGAATTATGTTTATACATTTGCGTATGCCAGACTTGCATCCCCAGGATGAAGCCTACTTGATCATGATGGATAAGCTTTTTGATGTGCTGTTCCAGTCGGTTTGCCAGTATTTTATTGAAGATTTTTGCATCTATGTTCATTATGGATATTGGCCTGAGGTTTTCTTTTCTTGTTGAGTCTCTGCCGGGTTTTGGTATCAGGATGATGTTGGTCTCATAAAATGATTTGGGAAGGATTCCCTCTTTTGGATTGTTTGGCATAGTTTCAGAAGGAATGGTACCAGCTCCTTTTTGTATGTCTGGTAGAATTCAGCTGTAAACCCATCTAGACCTGGGCTTTTTTTGGTTGGTAGGCTATTAATTGCTGCCTCAACTTCAGCCCTTGTTATTGGTCTGTTCAGCATTTCAGCTTCTTCCTGGTTTAGGCTTGGGAGGGTGCAAGTGTCCAGGAATTTATCCATTTCTTCCAGGTTTACTGGTTTATGTGCATAGAGTTCTTTATAGTAATCTCTGATGGTAGTTTGTATTTCTGTGGAATCGGTGGTGATATCCCCTTTATCGTTTTTTTTTTTTTTTAACTTTTTTTTTTTAAGACTGGGTTTCACCATGTTGGTCAAGCTGGTCTTGAACTCGTGACCTCAGGTGATCCGCCCACCTCAGCCTCCCAAAGTGGTAGGATTACAGGCGTGAGCCACCGTGCCCAGCTCCCTTTATCGTTTTTTATTGCATCTATTTGATTTTTCTCTCTTTTCTTTTTTATTAATTTGGCTAGTGGTCTATTTTGTTGATCTTTTCAAAGAACCAGCTCCTCGATTTATTAAATTTTTTTTTCTTTTTTAAAATTTTTTTTTTTTTTTTTTTTAAGAGACAGGGTCTCGCTATGTTGCCCAGGCTGGAGTGCAGTGACTATTCATAGGTGTGATCCCACTACTCATCGGAAAGGGAGTTTTCACTTGCTCCATTTCCAACCTGGGCCAGTTCACCTCCTTAGGCAACCTGGTGGTCCCCCACTCCTGGGAGGTCACCATATTGATGCTGAACTTAGTGCGAACACCCAATCAGCATAGCACACTACAGCCCAGAACTCCTGGGCTCAAGCAATCCTCCCACCTCAGCCTCCCAAGTAGCTGGGACTACAGGCACGTGCCACCATGCCTGGAGAGGATTTATTAATTTTTGAAGGGTTTTTTGTATCTCTATCTCCTTTAGTTCTGCTCTGATCTTAGTTATTTCTTGTCTTCTGCTAGCCTTTGAGTTTTTTTGATCTTGCTCCTCTAGCTCTTTCATTTTGATGATAGGGTGTCGATTTTAGATCTTTCCTTGCTTCTCATGTGGGCATTTATTGCTATAAATTTTCCTTTAGGCACTGCTTTAAATGTGTACCAGAGATTCTGGTATGTTGTGTCTTCATTCTCGTTGGTTTCAAATAACATCTTTATTTCTACCTTCATCTCATTGTTTATCCAAACAACATTCAAGAGCCAGTTGTTCAGTTTCCATGAAGTTGTGCAGTTCTGAGTTAGCTTCTTAATCCTGAGTTCTAATTTGATTGCACTGTGGTCTGAGAGGCTGTTTGTTATGATTTCCGTTCTTTTGCATTTGCTGAGGAGTGATTTATTTCCAATTATGTGGTCAATTGTAGAGTAGGTGTGATGAGGTGCTGAGAAGAATGTATATTCTTTGGATTTGGGGTGGAGAGTTCTGTAAATATCTACTAGGTTTGCTTGGTCCAGATCTGAGTTCAAGTCCTGGATATCCTTGTTGATTTTCTGTCTCGTCGATCTGCCTAATATTGACAGTGGAGTATTAAAGTCTCCCACTATTATTGTGTGGGAGTCTAAGTCTCTTTGTAGGTCGTTAAGAACTTGCTTTATGTACCTGGGTGCTCCTGTATTGGGTACATATATATTTAGGATCGTTAGCTCTTCTTGTTGCTGTTCCTTTTACCATTATGTAATGCCCTTCTTTGTCTCTTTCAATCTTTGTTGGTTTAAAGTCTATTTTATCAGAGACTAGGATTGCCACTCCTGCTTTTCTTTGCTCTCCATTTCTTGGTAAATCTTCCTCCATCCCTTTATTTTTAGCCTATGTGTATCCTTGCACATGAGATGCGTTTCCTGGATACAGCACACCGATGGATTTTGACTTTTTATCCAATTTGCCAGTCTATGTCTTTTGATTTGGGCATTTAGCCCATTTACATTTAAGGTTAATATTGTTATGTGTGAATTTGATCCTGCCATTTTGATGCTAGCTGGTTGTTTTGCCCATTGGTTGATGCAGTTTCTTCATTGTGTTGATGCTTTGTTACCATTTGGTACGTTTTTGGAGTGGTTGGTACTGGTTGTTCCTTTCTATGTTTAGTGCTTCTTTCAGGAGCTTTTGTAAGGCAGGGCTGGTGGTGATGAAATCTCTGAGCAATTGCTTGTTCATAAAGGATTTTATTTCTCCTTTGCTTATGAAGCTTAGTTTGGCTGGACATCAAATTCTACATTGAAATTTCTTTTCTTTAAAGATGTTGAATATTGGCCCCCACTCTCTTCTGGCTTGTGAGAGTCCGCTGTGAGTCTGATGGGCTTCCCTTTGTGGGTAACCCGACCTTTCTCTCTGGCTGCCCTTAGCATTTTTTCCTTCATTTCAACCCCGGTAAATCTGATGATTATGTGCCTCGGGGTTGCTCTTCTTGAGGAATATCTTTGTGGTGTTCTCTGTATTTCCTGGACTTGAATATTGGCCTGCCTTTCTAGGTTGGGGAAGTTCTCCTGGATAATATCCTGAACAGTGTTTCCAGCTTGGATTCATTCTCTCTGTCACATTCAGGTACACCTATCAAACGTGGATTAGGTCTTTGCACATAATCCCATATTTCCTGGAGGCTTTGTTCATTTCTTTTCACTTTTTTCTCTAATCTTGACTTCTCGTTTTATTTCATTGAGTTGTTCTTCAATCTCTGATATCCTTTCTTCTGCTTGGTCAATTCGGCTACTGAAACTTGTGTATGCTTTGCAAAGTTCTCATGTTGTGTTTTTCAGCTCCATCAATTCATTTATATTCTTCTCTAAGCTGTTCATTCTCGTTAGCATTTAGTCAAACCTTTTTTCTAGGTTCTTAGTTTCTTTGCATTAGGTTAGAACATGTTCTTTTAGCTCAGAGAAGTTTGTTATTACCCACTTTCTGAAGCCTGTTTCTGTCAATTCATCAGACTCATTCTCCATCTAGCCTTGTTCCCTTGCTGGTAAGGAGTTGTGAACCCTTGGAGGAGGAGAGACATTCTGGTTTGGGGTATTTTCATCCTTTTTGCACTGGTTTCTTTCCATCTTTGTGAATTTATCTACCTGTGGTCTTTGTAGTTGGTGACTTTTGGATGGGGTCTCTGAGTGGACGTCCTTTTTGTTGATGATGAAGTTATTTCTCTCTGTTTTTCAGTTTTCCTTCTAACAGGCCCCTCTGCTGTAGAACTGCTGGAGGTTCACTCCAGACGCTGCTTGCCTGGAGATCACTTGTGGTGGTTGCAGAACAATAAGGGTTGCTGCCAGTTTCTTCTTCTGTTATCTTTGTACCAGAAGGATACCTGCCAGATGTCAGCCTGAGCTCTCCTTTATGAGGTGTCTCTTTGGATATATGGGGGTCAGGGAGCTACTTGAGGAGACAGTGTGTCCCTTACAGGAGCTCAAGTGCAGAGCTGTGAGCTCCATTGTTCCGTTCAGGGTGCTGGGCTTGTACGTTTAAGTTTGCTGCAGTGGAACTCATAACTGCCTTTTTTTCCCAGGTGCTCTGTCATGGGAAGGTGGGGCTTTATTTATAAGTTTCTGACATCCTGCTGCCTTTTTTCCAAGATGCCCTGCCCAGTGGGGGAGGTAGCCTAGTCACAGTCTGCCAGCAGAGGCATTGCTGAGCTGCTGTGGGCTCTGCCCAGCTGCTGTGTGAACTTCCTTGTGGTTTTGTTTATAGAAGTATACTTAGAACTGCCTTGGTAATGGCGGTCTGCCTCAGTAATGGTGGACTGTCTCTGTAATGGCGGACTGCCTCAATAATGGTGGATTGCCTCAGTAATGGCAAACTGCCTTGGTAGTGGTGGACTGCCTTGGTAATGGTGGATGGCCATCCCTGCACAGAGCTGGACCATCCCGTGTCCAGCTGTGCTTGCTGTGAAACTCTCAATCCAGAGTGTTTCAGATTGCTGGTCTGTGTAGGGGTGGGACCCGCCAAGCCAGATCACCTGGCTCCCTGTTTAATCTGCCTTTTTTTCAGTTGAGTGGGTGATTCTGTCTCCCAGGCATTCCAGGCACCAGTTGAAATGGCTGCCCAGATTTGTGTGAGTTTTTGTGCGGAGACCTGCTGCGCAGGCTAAAACAGCCGTGCTAGAGACTCGTGGCACTTTTCCACCCAGGCATCTCCTGGTCTGTGGGGCAGTTAAAAGTCATTTGGAAATGCGGTGATCACTCACCCTCTGAGTTCTTGCTGGGAACTGCACTCCAGAGCTGTTCCTATTTGGCCATCTTGGATTTTCTCCACTCATGAAGTTTTTAAAACTTAATTTCACAGAAACATTGCTCCAGCCCAGAAAATTCTGATGCCATGGTTTTGAGGCAGAGCTTAGAGATTTTTCTTTCTAAACTTACCCTGATTATTCCTGATTGATTGACAGAGCAACTGACATAGATCTCCTTGCTTGTGTCTCCAATACCAAGCGAAACGGATGTATCTAGTCATTATCTCACTATTAAGTTCACCTCAACAACCACAAGCACCAAAGAAGATACATCTTGACAGAAAAAAGAAACCCACAGGCTCTCTCTTCTAGGCCATGATCTTTTACTGGAAACTTGGGGAAGGTTTCAAATTGCAACAGCCAGAGCCAAAGACAATCTATACTCAAGCTCAGAGAATTTATTTTATCCACTCTGACAAAAGCTTTAATTGCCGAAGTCAGGGAGAGCAACAGCCGGATGCATAATATAGGATGTAAGCAAGCAGCTTCTCCGTTTCCTCTGTGTTGTAATTTCTGCGAATGGTTTGGAAGGAACTTGTCAGGTATTGAGGGTCTGTAGTGAGGTGGATGGAGGTGAGTCAGAGAAAGGCTGATCTCCAGGAGTGAAATTTATCTTAAATAATAGGCTGTTTGTACCACTTTTTTCTAAAAAACAAAACAAAACAAAAAAGAATAGGCTGCAGGTCAGGGTGGGAATGGGTAAGTAGTGCATACTCAGCTCATTGTGGCTAAGACTAACATTTGCCGGGCCGTGAGATGTTGAGCCTTAGAGTTTTGTCCATGTATCTCCACCTATTTAGATTTATGCTCCTTTCTATGAAACTCTAGGACTTTCACAAATGCATCAGCCTCAAGAGGAAAGCTGTGGAGAGAGTGGCAGTGGGGTGATTCAGAGAGATGAAGAGGGGCCTCATTTGATAAGGCCTTTAGGCTAGGACAAAGCATGTTCACCTTATAATATTTGTGTTAGGAAAGCTTCAGAAGGATTTAATGTGCTCTGATTTATGTTTCGTTTCTTTTCTTTTCTTTTTGAGATGGAGTCTCGCTCTGTTATCCAGGCTGGAGTGCAATGGCGTAATCTCAGCTCACTGCCACCTCCGCCTCCCAGGTTCAAGCAATTCTCCTGCCTCAGCCTCCTGAGTAGCTGGGATTACAGGTGCACGCCACCATGCTGGCTAATTTTTGTATTTTTAGTAAAGACAGGGTTTCTCCATGTTGGCCAGGTGGTCTCAAACTCCTGATCTCGTGATCTGCCCACCTCGGCCTCCCAAAGAGCTGGGATTACAGGCAGGAGCCACTGTGCTCAGTCTCTGATTTATGTTTCTAAAAGAATATTCTGGCTGCTGCATAGAGGATAGAGTGTAGGGGATTAGCAAGAGAAGGCGAAGGGATACCCTTTAGAAGGCATGGGCCGGGCATGGTGGCTCACACCTGTAATCCCAGCACTTTGGGAAACCAAAGAGGATGGATCACCTGCGGTCAGGAGTTTGAGACCAGCCTGGTAAACATGGCGAAACTCTGTTTCTACTAAAAATACAAAAAATTAGCTGGGTATGGTGGCTCACACCTGTCATCCCAGCTACTAGGGAGGCTGAGGCAGGAAAATAGCTTGAACCCAGGAGGCAGATGTCGCAGCGAGCCAAGATCACACCACTGCCCTCCATCCTGGGTGACAGAGCAAGACTGTCTCAAACAAAATGAAAGAAGGCTATTGCAGATATCCAGACTGAAGAGTCTGGTGGCTTCGACCAGAGTGGTGAGACGTGGAATATTTTTTAGATATTTTGAGGTATTTCTATCAGACTTGCTGATGGATTGGATATGAAGAGTGAGGGGAAGAAAGAAATCAAGGATGATTTCTATGTTCTTACACTTGAGGAACTGGTGGCGGGTATAATTTACTGTAATGAATAGAACCTAGGAAAGACAGACTTGGATGGGTGATATGAACATAGAGAATATGAGTCCCATTTTGGCCATATTAAATTTGAGATATACTTCAATTGTCAAGTGGAGATATCAAGTAGACAGTAAAATATATGCCTGTAATTCTCATGATAGGCCAGGGCAAGAAGTATGAATTTCGGGCCGGGTGCGGTGGCTCAAGCCTGTAATCCCAGCACTTTGGGAGGCTGAGGCGGGTGGATCACGAGGTCAAGAGATCCAGACCATCCTGGCCAACATGGTGAAAACCCGTCTCTACTAAAAATACAAAAAATTAGCTGGGCCTGGTGGTGTGTGCCTGTAGTCCCAGCTACTCGGGAGGCTGAGGCAGGAGAATTACTTGAACCTGGGAGGCAGAGGTTGCAGTGAGCCAAGATTGTGCTACTGCAATTCAGCCTGGCGCCTGGCAACAGAGCAAGACTCTGTCTCAAAAAAAAAAAAAAAAAGAAGTATGAATTTGAGGTTCATTAGCATTACATTTTCTGTAGTGAGAGTACAGGCAGCGAAGAGATGCAAACTTGGGCTGCAGCTCCGGTTCATGCCAAAATTTCAAACAGACCAAAGAGTCCATACCAGCCAGGGTCCAGTTGAGAGACCAAAACCACACTCATTATTTAAATAGATAGAATGTAATATAAAGAACTGTTAACTAGGCATGGTGTTGTCAATTAGCTGACAAAGAAGGTACAAATACCAACATTAGGCTATATGCTTACTGCGATTTGCCATGTCTACATCTATGTCTAGCAACTGCAGTAAGCAGCTGCCAGCTCTAAGACCTAGGGAACCAAAAGAAGACACTGGAATATTGAAAACTTAGAAGCTCAGATAAGGGGCCCCATAGAGCTAAAACTCAGGGCTCTGAGCTGATGTTCCCACCCTGTTATGGCTAGTATCTCTGAGGTGGGTACAATGAGGCTTGTTCTTCAAATATTAGACAAAATGCAAACTACAGTCAGCTTCTGACACAAGAAGGAATTGCTACTGCCAGGATAAAGAAGCCTCCCTGGGATGATGATCACAGTCATCAGAAAAAAACCAGCTCTAGTGCTTTATATTGGCAGAGCCTAACGGGGGAGCCAGTGGCAAAGAAAACATGTAGCGTACAGAGTCCCAATCCCAGTATCACAAAACTGAGTAGAGCTGGAGCTGAGAGACTATAACTTACTGACACAGTTCACCCTTTTGGGCACTCTTCTACACATATATGAGTATTCATACAACAAAACAATTCTGTGTTTCATTTCTCACAGCAACTATCCAGATAGACAGATCTTACTACCCCAAAGAAAGAGATGCCAAGCCTGATGGTCATGATATCCATCTCTGATTTACATTAATCACTTATCAAATGTATTAAAAAATATTATTTGAATAGTCTGTTATCTAAGCACTAAATTGTGAAGTTAGCTTCTAACAAAATTTGTCTACAATAATAAGGGAGGCTGGGCCTGGTGGTTTATGCCTGTAATCCCAGCACTTGGGGAGACTGAGAGGATTGCTTGAGCCTAGGAGTTTGAGACCAGCCTGGACAGCACAGTGAGATCGCATCTCTACTAAATAAATAAATAAGCAAAAATTAAAGGAAAGGAGGAGAAAGAAGAGGAAAATAATTAATACATACACACACATACACACAAATGAGAAAGCAAATATGCACAGCTGTTACAGTCTGAATTCTGCAAATGGTCACAAGTCTGTAGCTGATGCTCACGAACTTTCTTCTTCTACTACCCATCCTATATTTTCTTTGTCTTCAGCCAGAACCTCAGCTGGTCAGGGTCCTTTACCTGGTATAGTAGCACAGACCTTCATTCTTGAAAGGTCTGAATCTTCAGTGTCTTTGAAGTTTTTGGTTACTGAAGTTTTCTATTACCTTTTACTAATGAACATGAAAGTAAAGTCATGTGCCACATAATAACATTTTGGTCAGCAACGGATTGCATATATGACAGAGGTTCCATAAGATTATAATATTGTATTTTTATTGTACCTTCTTCTATGAGTAGATATGTTTAGACACACAAATACTTACCCTTATGTTACAATTGCCTATGGTATTGAGTACAGTAACATTCTGTACAGGTTTGTAGCCCAGGAGCAATAGGCTACACCATATAGCCTGGGTACATAGGTGTATTAGGCTATAACATCTAGGTTGATGTTAGTATACTCTATTATGTTCATACAACAATGAAATGGCCTGACAAATTTCTCAGAATGTATCCCCATCTTAAGCAACACACAACCTGTTCTTAGAGATACCTCAATCTCTAAGAATCTTTTATGTTCCAGACATTGATCTTCATGTTCCTATTGTGTAACCACAATTCAATTCCTTCTTAGTAAATAAGATCGATTACTCTATTTCCACAAAGAAGAGTAATACCCTTCCTTCTGTCTTGGGTCTTTGGAATGAGAAGCTCAAACTGGCCAAAGAGTTTCATCTAGGAGGCCAGTGGAACTATAAATGTGTCTCCTGGTAGAAGCATTCTTTTAGGGGGAATAAAAATTTCGAAGTCAACAGATCTCAGGCAGGGTATGGTGGCTCACACCTGTAATCCTAGTACTTTGGGAGGCTGAGGTGGGTGGATCACTTGAGGTCAGGAGTTCAAGACCAGGCTGGCTGACATGGTGAAATCCCATCTCTACCAAAAGTACAAAATCTAGCCAGATGTGGTGGCACCTGCCTGTAATCCCAGCTACTTGGGAGGCTGAGGCAGGAGAATCACTTGAACCGGGGGAGACAGAGGTTGCAGTGAGCTGAGATCGCGCCATTGCACTCCAGCCTGGGGGACAACAGCAAAACTCCATCTCAAAAACAAACAAACCAGATCTGAAAATTTTGGGAATGAGAAACAAATTCTACAAATGGCCTATTAGATGAAATAGTGAAAGGACTCACTCCCATTTCTACCTCTTGATTTTCAGACCCTTATATTCTGGCAATGGGAGAGTGGGAGAAAGGGAAACATAAAGTGATCGCCAATTCAAAGCATGCAACTCATTCTATAAGGTAAAATCCTATCTGATTTATGTATTTATGTGTAGAAGAGTTTTTTCTCTCCTTGGTCAACTGGTCATAAGGACTGCATGAGACCACTGGAGTATACTGATGGAGAGAAGGCAATGCAGCAGAAACTGATGTTGAAAAGAGTCTGGGGATCAAAAGCCTCAAAAGGAAAAGCAGTTTGCATAGCAGACTGGACTTCCTACAGAGCCTTCACTTGCTTTGATCATCATTCATAATTTGTAGCCTTCCATATTACTTGGTAAATGTGCATAAATAGCACATTCAAATGTGGTAGATGTTATTTGTAACACTCAGGAAAGCCCACAAAGCATTGTGTCTCCTTTATTGTGGTAGGTGGTACACAGTATAATGACTCATCTTTCACCTCGGGGATAGCGTGATATGCTCCAGACCATTGGATACCCAGAAACTTCACTGGGTGACAAGCCCTGAATTTCCATGAGGTTTATTTCCTACTCTCTGATTTGCATAAGTCTTTTTAAGGCATCTAAATTACTGCTACTTCTAGTTCACCAGATCAGACAATGTAATGTTAGCAAGATTGTAGACCAGTGTGATATCAAGATGATCGAGATGTCTCCAGCATGTATTACGGCAGAGAGCAGAACTGATGAAGCTCTGAGGCGAGTTTGTGAAGGTATGCTGTTGGCCCTGTGGGATAGAAGCAAACTGCTTCTGATGGTCCTTACAAATTAGTTTGGAGAGAAAAGTATTTGCTAGGTCAATAGCTACATACCAGGTAATAGGAGCCATATATATATTTTTTCCAGTAAAGTTTCTATATATAGAACCAAAACTTGGAATAACTACCTGATAAAGTTTATGATAATGTAATGCCTTCTGCATGGGCAAACAGGAAAGTTTAGATGTGGTTTCACCACCTCAGCATCGGTTAAGTCTTTGATGGTGGTGCTAATCTCTGCAGTTCTCTCAGGAATATGGTGTTGTTTTTATGTTTACTGTCCTGATAGAGTAAGTTACAGTGGCTTCCATTTGATTTTTCCAACCATCATGGTCCTTACTCCATGGGTCAGACAGCCAAGGTTGGCATTCTAGTTGCTAAATATGTCTATCCAATTTACATTAATTAACTGGGAAAATAGCTACACAATTGGTCCCTGGACATATTGGGCCATGTGTGATTTGAAATTTATTTAAGAGTCTATGTCACCTGGTCGCAATAGCCCTTATTTTATTGGTGGCAACATGGCATTTTGAGTCTTCAGGAATCAGCATCAATTTAGAGCTAGTGTCTAGCAATTCCTGAGAGCTCTGGGTAATTCCCTTTTCTCAGTAAGTGAGAAATTCTATTAAATGATTCTCATAACCATTTTAGAAAATGGTAGAAAGTTTTTTGGGAGAAGTCTTCAGTAGATGCTTCAGCATAATCTAACATACATGATGCTACTGTGTGCCTGCATACGAGCATCCCATTTTCCATTGGCAAGAAATGCAAGCCTGTGACTAAACCAATCCCAAAATACCATCTCTGAGAGTGTTTCCTAAGGCCAATTTTACTACCAACTTCTGTATGTCAGTGACCATCCAGATGACCCAATCTGCACCATTACTTCAATACACAAATGATAATGTTAAAAACGCTACCTAGGTGTACATTTGTTAACTAGGTAACTAGAAGGGTAAATCCTAACCTTAAAGGCATCAAAAAGGTAAGAATTACGGAAAGCTCCTATTATTCTCAGGGCTGAAGGAACATAGAGAAGAGGCTGAAAATATTAGTGCTTAGAAACTTAGAAGAAGGGCACTGAAGAGCTGAAACTCAAAGGCTATAGAGGTACTACTTAGCTGGCGTTGATGTCTCTGAGTTCAGAGGAGGGTCCTGTGACCATAAAAACTAAATCTTTAAGGAGGGGGACACCAGCCAGCTAGTGCTGGTGTTTCTGAATGAGGCATTATAAAGCTGGTTCTGCAAGTAGTAGAAAAACTGCAAACTGGATTAAGCTGCTGCTATTGTAATAATCCCAACCTCTTCCTTTCATTATTCCTGACTTGGAGCTTTCCCTGTTGTATAGATTAAGTAATTTTTGTTTTGTTTTATTTTGAGACAGGGTCTTGCTCTGCTCTCCCGGCTGAAATACACTGGCATCATCATAGTTCACTGCAGTCTCAACCTCCCAAACTCAAGCAATCCTCTCACCTCAGCCTCCTGAGTAGCTGGGACTACAGGTGCATGCCACCACACCCAACTACTTTTTGTATTTTTTGTAGAGAAGGGGTTTCATCATGTTGTCTAGGTTGGTCTCAAACCCTGGGCTCAAGTGATCCACCCACCTCTGCCTCCCAAAGGTCTAGGATTACAGGCATGAGGCACCACACCCAGCTAGATTAAGTAATATTTTAGTAGGTTCTTCATCTGTTTCATTCCTGGAGACACTGTGATCAATTAGCCGGTACCAAAAAGAGGTCAAAATATCTTGATTTTTACTCTACTACTGCTTCCCGTTACCGTAAATGTGCCTACATGGTGTAGAAGGAATGAGCTCCGGTGTCTCTCTCTTCAAAGACACCAGTCCTATTGGACTAGGACCCCTCCCTGATTACTTCATTTAACTTTAATGACCTCCCTAAAAGCCCTATCTCCAAATAGTCACAATGGGAGTTAGGGCCTTAACATATGAATTTTGGGACACAATTTAGTCCATAGCATCTTATGACTAATGCCCACTGCGCCTCGGTGGTCTTGCCTGTAAATTAAGGATGGTAACTCACACCTCTTCATAGTTACTGAGAGCATAAATAAGGCCAAGAAACTTTGTGTTCTCATTATTCAATACTGTACAACAAGCTACTCCAAAACCTAGTGAATTAAAACAGCTTTTTATTTTTATTTTTTTTTGAGGCAGAGTCTCACTTTGTCACCCAGACTGGAGTGCTGTGGCGCAATCTTGGCTCACTGCAACCTCCGCCTCCTGGGTTCAAGCAATTCTCCTGCCTCAGCCACCCAAGTAGCTGGGATTACAGGTGTGCACTACCATGTTTGGCTAATTTTTGTGTTTTCAGTAGAGATGGGGTTTTTCCATGTTGCCCAGGCTGGTCTCAAACTCTTGATCTCAAGTGATTCGCCTGTCTTGGCCTCCCTAAGTGTTGAGATTACCAGTTTGAGCCACCATGCCCGGCCCTAAAACAGACTTTTGGTTCATGAGTCATGGCCTGGGCAGGGATTGGCAGGGGCAGGTCATCTCTGCTTCATTCAGCATCATCTGGAGGGTTGGGACTAGAGCCCTCTGAAGCTCACTCTCTCCCATGTTTAACACCTGAGCTGGGAAGATTTGAATATCCCAGTACTAGAATAACTGGAGCTCAATGAGTATCTCTCTCTCTCTCTGTCTCTCTCTCTCTCTCTCTTGTTTCTTTAGATAATGACCTCAAAATAGACTTCTTTAACTTCAGCTCAGGGTTTCCAAAACAAACATCGCAGGAGAGAGAAAGCCAGGTAGAAGTGATATTTATCACCTTTAAGACCAAGCCAAGATCGCACCAGACAACAGTCCAAGACTCTGTCTCAGGAAAAAAAAAAAAGAAGAAAAGAAAAAGACCAAGCCTCATAAGTCAGGGATCATCACTACCCTGAATTCTATCAGCTGAGGCAGTCACAAAGGTCTGCCCAGTTTCAAGGGTAGGGGAAATAGTCTCCACCTCTTTATGGGGGGAGAGACAAAGCATGTGAGCCTCAAAATATTGTTGGAGCCATTTCTGGAAAATACAACATGCTACAGGAGTCAAAATGTGACTTGCTTTGGACAGTGTCCAGATTGTAACCCCAACCCTGAGCCTTCTGTTCCTCATGAGAGCAGTGGAGCCTTATAGCTGTCCCTGACCACCTGTCCAGCTGGGCCCAAAGACATAGGGAAAGGTTTCTAGCTCTGGAACCAAAGTGATCTCATGTCTGTTTGCCTTTTGGAGCTCTTGTGGTTTGTCACATTGCTGTTCATTCAGAAGCTTTTGAGGGATGAGAAATATCGAGGATCGTTTTCTAGGTACAGTTTCTCATTCATCATATCCCTTCCCTTGTCTCTGGTTGACATGGACATCCCATCTGAAAGATGTGGGCCTGGTTGTGTTGGCATAAGGGCTGGAACTGTAGCCCCGCCTTTCCAGACCCTCAGTGGGAGTCCTGTGCTCAGCCACAAGCAAGTCCCTCCCTTCCCTGCTTTAGCTGGGGGACCCTCCTGAGCACTATGCTCAACTCCATCACCAGCCTGCTCACCATATCTTGCCTCAAGGCAAGGGTCCTCTGCCTCAAAGAAATGCCTTTTTAATGAGAGACCTAGTGGCTCCTGTAGCCATGTGATCTCCTCCCCCTCCTTCCTTCTCTTGCTTTCCTCTTCTCACTCACTTTCTCATCTGTACCAGGTCTTGTTCAAGAATGCAGCCTTACCATGCAGCCATAAAAAAGAATGAAGTCATGTCCTTTGCAGCAACATGGACACAGCTGGAGGCCATTCTTCTTTTTTTTTTTTTTTTTTTTTGAGACTGAGTCTCGCTCTGTCGCCCAGGCTGGAGTGCAGTGGCGAGATCTCGGCTCATTGCAACTTCCGCCTCCTGTGTTCAAGTGATTCTCCTGCCTCAGCCTCCCGAGTAGCTGGGACTACAGGCGCTTGCTGCTACGCCCGGCTAATTTTTTGTATTTTTAGTAGAGACGGGGTCTCACCATGTTGCCCAGGCTGGTCTCGAACTCCTGAACTCAGGCAATCCGCCCGCCTCAGCCTCCCAAAGTGCTGGGATTACAGGTGTGAGCCACCACGCCCGGCCGAGGCCATTCTTCTAAGCAAATGAATGTAGGAACAGAAAATCAAATACTGTGTGTTCTCCCTTATAAGTGGGAGCTAAACATTAAGTACACACAGATGCGAAGATGGGAACAATAGACACTGGGAAATACTGGGGTGGAAAGGGAGGAGGGCAAGGGTTGAAAAGCTGTTGGGTACTATGCTCAATACCAGGGTGGTGCGCTCATTCGTACCTCAAACCTCAGCATCATGCAATATACCCAGGTAACAAACTTGCACATATACCCCTAAATCGAAAAGAAAAGAAAAGAAAGGCCGGGCATGGTGACTCACGCCTGTAATCCCAGCACTTTGGAAGGCCGAGGTGTGTGGATCACTAGCCTGGCCAACATGGTGAATCTCCATCTCTACTAAAATATAAAAATTAGCTGAGCATGGTGGTGGGCGCCTGTAGTCCCAGCTACTCAGGAGGCTGAGGCAGGAGAATCGCTTGAACCCAGGAGGCGGAGGTTGCAGTAAGCCGAGATCACACCGCTGCACTCCAGCCTGGGCAACAGAGCAAGACTGTCTCAAACAAAACAAAACAAAAAACCAGAATGCAGCCTTGGCTCTTTCTGTTCTAGCTGCAGAGGGACTCACTGGAGGTGAAAAACAACCTCCCCTTTTTAGAAGAGATGGTGGCCTGGGGCCATAGGGGCCACCACCTTCTCTGGTTCCCTCTCTCCTGGGGCTCTGCTTGAACTGTGACAGGCTCTGGGTCCCTGAGCACTCTGTCTCTCCTCTGCCTGCCCTGACTCAGAAGAAAACCCACTATATTCTTAAACGTTTTGAAAGGATCTCTGGATTTAAAGGAAAGCAACTGCTAGAACGATAGCCTGAACAACTTTATGTAACTGATGTGTTTCCCTCCTACTTGGGCCACCTTCTGGGCTGAAGGTGGGCAGGTGCTGGGGCTGATAAGCCCAGGGTCAAGGGGAACGAGTTCCCCCGCCTCCGCCTCTCTTGAGTGGCAGCCGATGGACTTCTCCTTGCAGATGGGGTGAGGCGGTCTTCTGGAGGACTAGGCCAGGTTTAAAGAACGCAGTATTTCCGCTCACCGCCTTGGAGGGCCTTTCAGGTGGAGTTTCCCAGCTATTGATTTGCGCGCAGTACTAACCTGATAATGTCAAGCAGGCTAAGCTATGAAATAATTTTACAGAACAGGCTAGAAAAGGTAAATAGATACGAATGCTGCTCTGCCACCCATCGCGGAGAGCCGACTTTCCTGGGATTTAGTGTCCTCACCTGTCAGGTGAAGCACTGGGAAGCAAGAAAAGGACAAGCCAGACTCAGGCTGGCAGGACAAAGGGCTCCGCTGCATGCGCTGGACGCCCCGTTCCAGACGTGAAATCCCTTCAGGAAACTGTCACCGAACTATTTCTTTCCCGAAAGCTTTGCTTCCAGTGGGTTTGGGGCGGGGGAGGGGTGGGAACTGCAGGTGGAGAGGGAGTGGGAGAGGGAGAGTTCATAAACAGGCTGGCGCCACCCCTCCCCCTCCCCTGGTGGCCACCCCACTTGGAGGTCTGGGTGGGGTGCTCCTCCCGAGGGCACAGTCTGCCAAACTCCCACCCACCGCCGCCGGCGAAGCCCCCAGGAGACCACAGAGCAGAAGGAATTCAAAGGAGCCTTCTCAGGTACAGGTGTGTGCATTCCAGGCCTGCCAGCCGCCTCCCCCGCCGCCTTCCTGGTCCGTTTGTCCGAAGGCATTATGCAAAATAAAGCCGCCTTGTTTCCCGCGCCTGGTAACCCCGGGCTTCCCGGAGGCTTTTTTGGTGAGAGGGAGGATCCCAGCGCGGCGACCCGGCTGAATCACAGCGAGCCGCGAGCCTTCTTCCTGCCACTTGTTCTGGCCCACCTGGGAATTCGCAGTGGGAAGCAGAGGATCATAAGACCCAGCTTCTACCTCAGCAAGTGTGGCCCCATAACGCTTGGATAGCCCCTAGCCAGGGGACCGCGCCTCAAACACCTAACGCTGCGCGGGAGGAGATGGACCTGCGCGCGAAGGGTGGTGGGGTTGGGGATTGGAATTCAGGCCGCGGACCAACTTGCAGGAAGAGGAGTTCCAGGTCGGGCCTCTAGGTGGCGCGATTCTTCCCAGGGGACACGTAGGTGAAACGTTGGCTGGGCCTGGGGCTGTGGCATAGAGAGGGAGGCGTGGGAAGGGTAGAGGGCACAGAGTAGCGCCACTTTTTCAAGTTAATCAAGCCCCACCTGAGCTAACAGCCCAGAGACGAAAGGTCCCCGATCTGGATTTCAGCATCTAGCGAGGCATCACAGTGGGGCAGAACAACAGCCAGGGTCCTAAATCCGGTTCCAGCACGTCCCCTACTAGTGGGCTCCTTTGTCTACTCATTAAGTTCCTGGTGCACCCACGCTCTCTCTTCTCTGTCGGTACCAAACTATTGAGGAGGGAGCACCTGGATGAATAAGAGAGCATCACTCCTCCCTCCTCCACAGAGGACTTCTCCAGCTTGACTCACGGCCTAGAGAAGAAACGCGTGTTGTTTTAAGTTTTCTTGGGGAAAGCAGTTTTATAAGCAGATAATTACAATGCAGTATGATACGGTTATAATAAAGGCATGGACCAAGTTTTATGGCAGTTCAGGGAGAGAGAAATTAACTCTTCCAAGGACTTTGAACGAGGTTTCACAGAGGAATTAGGTCCTGATGAAGAGTAGGCGTCTGAACCATAGGAATGATAGAAATTCAGACAATAACATCAGAATCAAAGACCTTGAAGCAAGAAAGTGCAGGTAATAGTTGAAGAATAGTATTACTATTTTCAGATGATGTGAAGATCTACACTGAGAACACAAAAAGAATCATCTGAAAAAGTATTAGAGGCAAGGCACGGTGGCTCACGCCTGTAATCCCAGCTCTTTGGGAGGCTGAGGCAGGCGGATCACCTGAGGTCAGGAGTTTGAGACCAGCCTGACCAACATGGAGAAACGCTGTCTCTGCTAAAAATACAAAATTAACAAGGGGTGGTGGTGCATGCCTGTAATCCCAGCTACTCAGGCGGCTGAGGCAGAAGAATCGCCTAAACCCGGGAGATGGAGGTTGCAGTGAGCCGAGATCGTGTCATTGATTCCAGCCTGGGCAACAACAGCGGAACTGTCTCCAAAAGAAAAAAAGAAAAGTATTAGAGCTAATTAGACCTGATTACAAAATATATCTGAAAAAAATCAAGTTTGATTTTTTAAAAAATTCTAGAAGTAAGCAATGAGTAAAAAGGTTTTCCTTTTGATAACAATAGCAGCAACAAGCAAAAGAGTAAGAAATAAATGTGCAGAATGTAGATGAACAAAATTTCAGCACTTTTTTTTTTTTAGCCATCTTGCTCTGCCACCCAGGCTACAGCGCTGTGGCATGACAGCGCAATCATTGCTCGTGGCAGCCTTGAACTCCTGGGGCTCAAACAATCCTCCTGCCTCAACTTCCCGAGTAAGCAAGAACTACAGGGGTATGCCACCACTCCTGGTAATTTTTTTTTAATCTTTATAGAGATGGGGTCTCACTCTGTTGCCTAGGCTAAAACTTTAGCACTTTCTGAAGGACACTTGAAGAATGGAAAATGGAAAGACACAAATATACATAAAACTTCAGTGTGTAATAAGGGGAGGCACTTTCAAATCAACATACTATGCATGTATTCCTAAAAAGAATAGAGAGAGAATTGGATAATCATTTGGAATAATTATAAAATAAAATCCCATCATACTCCAAAATCAGTTCCAAAAAGATTCTAGTATTTCTCCTCCCTTGTTTGTGACTTTTTTTTTTTTTTTTTTTTTGAGACAGAGTCTCACTCTTATTGCCCAGGCTGGAGTGCAGTGGCATGATCTTGGCTCACTGCAACCTCTGCCTCCTGGGTTCAGGCGATTCTCCTGCCTCAGCCTCCCGAGTACCTGGAATTACAGGCATGCACTACCACACATGGCCAATTTTTGTATTTTTAATAGAGATGGAGTTTCTCCATGTTGGTCAGGCTGGTCTCGAACTCTTGACATCAGGTGATCCACCTGCCTCGGCCTCCCAAAGTACTGGGATTACAGGCGTGAGCCACCACGCCCGGCGCTTGTGACTTTAAATCTTGCCATAGTTCTCATGAGTCAGACCTTGTGTCTGTAGGCAAAGGCCTCATCAAGGACAGAAACCCGTGGACACTGACACTGGCGACCCCAGACTCTGCCTGAGTTCATGAGTAAGGAAAAGGTGAAGAATGTATTTGCCTTATTTGAGGAGTCAGGCTGTTATATCCTGATACAGAAGCCTAGAATACCAGAGGTTAAAATCAGCAGATGACATTCTGCCAGATTGCTGAGGAGAGAACTTGTACCACAGAGATCACGGTACTGTATTTCACATATATTTTCTATTTTTTTTTTCTCCGTTATGGGTTGAGTTGCATCCCCCAAAAAGATATGTTGAAGTCCTAACCCCCCAATACTTCATTCAGAAGGTAACTTTAGCTGGGCACGGTGGCTCATGCCGATAATCCCAGCACTTTGGGAGGCTGAGTCAGGCAGATCACCTGAGGTCAGGAGTTCAAGACCAGCCTGGCCAACAAGGTGAAACCCCGTCTCTACTGAAAATACATAAGGTAGTCAGGTGTGGTGGCGGGCGCCTGTAATCAATCCCAGCTACTCAGGAGGCTGAGGAAGGAGAATTGTTTGAACCCGGGAGGTGGAGGTTGCAGCGAGCCAGGATCGTGCCACTGCACTCCAGCCTGGGTGACAGAACAAGACTCTGTCTCAAAAAAATAAAAAATAAAAAAAATGGTAACTTTATTTAGAAATGGGATCATTACAGATGTAATTAGTTAAGCTAAAATGAAATCTTACTCAATTACAGTGGGTCCTTAATTCAACATGACTGTTGTCTGTGTAAGAAACACACAGGGCCGGGCGCAGTGGCTCACACCTGTAATCCCAGCACTTTGGGAGGCCAAGGCAGGTGGATCACCTAAGGTCGGGAGATCGAGACCAGCCTAACCAACGTGGAGAAACCCTGTCTCTACCAAAAATACAAAATTAGCCAGGCATGGTGGCGCATGCCTATAATCCCAGCTACTTGGGAGGCTGAGGCAGGAGAATCGCTTGAACCTGGGAGGCAGAGGTTGCAGTAAGCCAAGATCGTGCCATTACACTCCAGCCTGGGCAACAAGAGCAAGACTCCATCTCAAAAAAAAAAAAGCATACAGGGAGAAGCCATGTGAAGATGGAAGCACAGATGCACAGATTGGAATGACGCACCTCCAAGCCAAGGATTGCCAAGGGCTGCCAGCAACACCAGTAGCTAGGAGAGGGCCACGGAACAGATTCTCCCTGGGAGCCCTCCGAAGGCACCAACCCTGCCAGCACCTTGATTCCAGACTTCTAACCTCCAGAGCTGTGTGAGGAGAATTTCTCCTCTTTCGAATCCTCTAGTTTGTGGTATTTTGCTGAGACAATTCTGGGAAACCAATGCATTCTCTAACAAAAAGAGAAATACGGTTCATGCATTATTTGAGTGAGTTCTTTTAAAGTCTGCTAACCACCAAGTAAATGATATTTAAAGGAGTCATTCTACTTGCATTTTTAATAAAGTGATGCTGGTAACAGAAGTGTGTAAGGCTACTGGCAGGCATATGAGAGGGCTGAGCCCCCCCTCTACCCAGCCCCAACCTGTACCCTGGCTTTCCCTCAGAAGACCAAAAAGCAAGTTGGCTGCCTTCCCAGGCAGCTGCCCCCCAAGGGAAAGCCACCCAAGCTTCCTGCGTTAGTTTGGGGCTGCAGTTACCTGCTGAGGAAAATGCCTCCCAAACAGCACAAGAAAAGGAAGGTGGGACACTGTGTAAAGGAATCCGAGGGTGTGGCGTTTACCACCCAGACCAGCCACTTGCTTTAAGTCTTAATAAATGTACAGGGTAATCTCATCTGTTAAGTATGGATCCAAGCTTGTGGGCAGTTTAGGTTTTCCAGCCACAATGTCCTAACTGATACAATGACAATAACCACCTGCTGTTGAAGAGAGTGGGGGAACTTCCTCTGTATATCCTAGAACTTTTATAAAGAGAGGCTACCTGGAGAAATCACACCAAAGGTTTCAACTGCCGGGGGAATCTCATTGCTCCAACCCAGTCTAATAGGCTGCATGGAGCAGGTCTTTCTGGGCTGGTTCATACTGAGCCCTGTTCCTTTGTGTCTCCCCTTCCTGCCACAAAGGCTTCATATGATTGCCTCCTCTGTTTAAAATACTATTCCCAATTTTCAAAACACTGCATCATCCCTGCTCTTTACCCAGCCCTCTCTTATGTGGTCTTGCGTTTAACATCATTTTATGGAGGAAATCTCCATGCAGTGCCACATTCTTTCTGCTCAAAATTCTAGATAAGGGATAGTTCAATGATAATTCTAAAACTGCATGATTAAGTATGAGTTCAGGATTTCCAGGAATAAGGTAACTTAAATATACTGAAATCCTGCAATACAAAACAGCTCCACCCTTTAATGCCTGGATGAGCTTGCAGAAAGAAGGTCAAATAACAAAGGGAAATCCTAGTGAGAAGAGGCAATGCTGGGTAATCAGCAGCTCTGAACTCAGCTGCCCTGAGGGCACCATTTCACCCCTAGTGCCTAGAGTTTAGACCACTTGCTGGGAACTAGACAAAGACCCCAGGTCAGAGCCAGGAGTAAGATCAGACACCCCCTTTTAAAGCTGGACCTCCACAAAGGGCTACACCATAGGGAAAGAGTGAGACAGGAAAAAAAAAAATGTATAGGAAGAAGACAGCATGGAAAAGAGTTTGTCTTGGGCTTGGTTCTAGGTGGTTTCAGGGAGTCTTCTCAGAAAACTGATAGTCAAAGGTCTGGGTTTCTTTAGGTGTGATAATGGTAATGTGGTTTGGGGCTTTTAATAAAGTACTTATCTATTAGATGTACATAGTGAAATATTTATAGGTACAATTATAAATTATAAGATGTTGTAATTTACATGTCATGATAATTGAGGGGGGATATGGGTAGAGGCTATCAGTGGAAACTAGAATGGCCATGACATGACGATTATTGAAGCTGGATGATGGATAGATGGAATGTTATACTCTTCCAATTTTGCACGTTTGGAAATTTCTATCATAAGTTAAAAATAAAGTGGACCAAACCTGGCAATGCTTTAAGATGTATCAAGAAAAATAATACGAATCCTTTCTAAAGACATATACCTTCTTCAGAAACCTCAGAAGCTTCTCATTGGTAGCATTTCAACAAATATGAGCTCACAGTTGAAATGCACATGACAAGGTTTTGAGATCAAAGGTTCAAGACCAAGAGTCAGCAGAAAAAGCTGTAGAACTAACATAAATATATTTATTTAAAGAAATTCAAGAGTTACAGAAGTCCCCCACTTAGCCCTGGTTTCACTTTTTTTTTTTTTTTGAGACAGAGTCTCACTCTGTCACCCAAGCTAGAATGTGGAGTGCATTGGCTCGGTCTTGGTTCACTGCAAACTCTACCTCTCTGTTCAAGCGATTCTTCCGCCTCAGTCTTAATATGAGTAGCTGGTATTACAAGCATGTGCCACCACCCCCAGCTAATTTTTGTATTTTTAGTAGAGATGGGGTTTCACCATGTTGGCCAGGCTGGTCTTGAACTCCTAACCTCAAGTTATCCACCTGCCTCGGCTACCCAAAATGCTGGGATTACAGGTGTGAGTTACTGTGCCCGGCCGGTTTCCTTTTCCATGGTTTCAGTTACATGACTTCAACCATATGGTTTAAAAATATTAAATGCAAGGCTGGGCATGGTGGCTGACGCATGTAATCCCAGCCCTTTGGGAGGCCGAGGCAGGTGGATCATTTGAGGTCAGAAGTTAGGCACCAGCCTGACCAACATGGTGAAACCCTGTCTCTACTAAAAATACAAAAAAATTAACCAGGTATGGTGATACACACCTTTAGTCCCAGCTACTCGGGAGACTGAGGCAGGAGAATCGCTTTAACTTAGGAAGCAGAGGTTGTAGTGAGCCAAGATCGCACCAGTGCACTCCAGCCTAGGAGACAGAGCGAGACTCCATCTCAAAATAAATAAATAGATAATAAAATTTTTATTACTTGCACATTCTAATAAATGCGCAAGTAATACAAAACACAAATACAAAATAATTAATAAGTGACCTTAGCAAAATTGCTGGATACAAAACCTTTTTAGAAAACTTAATTGCATTCCTATGTACTAGCAATATATGATTCAAAAATCAAATTTTAAGAATATCATTTCCATAGCATTGAAAACCACCACTAAGAAAAATCCAACGAAAGAAGAACAGAGCATTACAGAGAAAACTAAAATCATTACTGAGTAAAATTAAAATCTAAATAAATACAAGGACATACCTCCTTCATAGATTTGAAGACTCGAGTTTATAAAGATGTCAGTTTCCCCCAACATCTATAGTTTTGATGCAATCACAATCAAAATCTCAACTGTGTGTGTGAGTGTTTATAATTGCTTAGGGCCAAGAATAACTGACAATCTCAAAGAAAAAGACAAAGTAGGAGGACCACTTTTGCTGATATCAAAACTTATTGTAAAGCAATTGTGATAGAATTGTGGTGTTGGCAAAGCATAAGCAAACAGATTGATGGAACAGAATAAAGAGTCCAGAAACAGACTCACATACAAATGTTCACTTGTATGAATATACTTATTTAGTATATTTCTATAAATAAGAATTAGTAAGAATACACAGTATGTTTCTATAAATAAGAATAAAAGTTGATTTTTAAGACTCAATAGGAAAATTAAATAGGAGAATATACATTAAAGTGAGAACTGATGAAAGGGAGATAAATATAAAGAAATTATGAAGAATGTGACTTGGAGAAAAGAGGTGGAAAATATAATAAAGAGGTTAAGTAAAAGAAATGATGGAATGAGTTTAACCATATATTAAAGTAAACTCTTAGAAAAGAGAATAGAAACAATGAAGGAGAGGTGGTATTCAAAAAGATGATTGCTAGAATTTTTCAAAATTGATGATGGACATTGAAAAGATAAAAACTCTCCTTACAGAAGGAGAAGCATTAAAAAAAAAAGATAAAACTCTCATTTAGAGCATATAAAAAGAACTCCATACTGAGACATATCTTAATAAATCTGAAGAATATTGAAGACAGCAAGATTATTGAAAAGTAACTAAGAATGGATCAGAGATGGACATGATATTAAAAAAAGAAAAAAGTAGGCCGGGTGTGGTGGTTCACGCCTGTAATCCTAGCACTTTGGGAGGCTGAGGCAGATGGATCACAAGGTCAGGAGTTCAAGACCAGCATGGCCAACATGGTGAAACCCCCGTCTCTATTAAAAATACAAAAATTAGCTCAGTGTGGTGGCACGCATCTGTAGTCCCACCTACTTGGGAGGCTGAATCAGGGGAATCGCTTGAACCAGGGAGGTGGAGGTTGCAGTGAGCCAAGATGGTGCCACTGCACTCCAGCCTCGGCGACAGAGCAAGACTCTGCCTCAAAAAAAAAAAAAAAGAAAAAAGTTACTAAGAAAAAAAAGAATCTCTATGTAGTAATAAGAATTAGACTGGAAGCTAGCTTCTCAACAGGAACAAATGAATATCAAAGATAGTGAAAAATATCTTCAATGTGAAGCTAGCTTCACATTGAAAAAACGAAGGCCTTTGTTAGATAAGAAAAACTGAGTGAGGCCGGGCGTGGCGGCTCACGCCTGTAATCCCAGCATTTTGGGAGGCCGAGGTGGGTGGATCACCTAAGGTCGGGAGTTCAAGACCAGCCTGGCCAATATGGAGAAACCCCGTCTCTAGTAAAAAATATAAAATTAGCCAGGCGTGGTGGTAGATGCCTGTAATCACAGCTACTCAGGAGGCTGAGGCAGGAGAATTGCTTGAACCCAGGAGGCAGAGTTTGCAGTGAGCTGAGATTGCGCCATCACACTCCAGCCTGGGCAACAACAACGAAACTCCATCTCAAAAAAAAAAAAAAAAAAAGAAAGAAAAAAAGAAAAAACTGAGTGAGTTTATAGGAATAAAACCTCACTAATGGAATTCCTAAAGTGTGTATTTCAAGAAGCCAAATTTTAACGTCAAAGGACAATTTGAGATTGAAGAAGCAATTTTAGCAAAGAAAATGGTAAACAAGAGGGGAATTGTTGAACAAATATTTCCACTATAAAACAATACTAGAAAATCTCTCTGAACCTATTCTGGTTTGTGAGACTGCTGGATTAAAAAAAAGAAGAAACAAAAACAATACTAATAATTCAAATTTGCAAGAGTACAGAATAGTAGGCCGGCTCACGCCTATAATCACAGCACTTTGGGAGGCTGAGGTAGATAGATCACCTGAGGTCAGGAGTTTGAGACCAGCTTGGTCAACATGGTGAAACTCCTTCTCAACTAGAAATAAAAAATTAGTTGGAAATGTCAGGTAGAGAATACAGAAAGGCTGTGTGTGAGATGGTTAAAGAAATAAAGATACAATCACAAAAATGAGCATAACATGGGAAAACATCAGAAATAAAGAGGCAAGCTTAAAGAAAAGATGGGAATGATAGAAAGGAAAATTCCAGTAATTATAATTGCAAACTCAGAGACTGGAATGCATAGCAAGTTAGATAGTATTCTTTTCCTAACTTTTAGTAAGATGCTTATTACATTAATTTTCATTTATCTTAGTTTCTTTCTTTCCTTTTTTTTTTTTTTTTTTTTGAGGAGTTTCCCTCCTGTTGCCCAGGTTGGAGTGCAGTGGTACAATCTCAACTCACTGCAACCTCTGCCTCCCAGGTTCAAGTGATTCTCTTGCCTCAGCCTCATGAGTAGCTGGGATTACAGGTGCCGGCCACCGCATCCAGCTAATTTGTGTACTTTTAGTAGAGACAGAGTTTTACCATGTTGGCCAGGCTGGTCTCGAACTCCTGACCTCAGTTGATCCATCCACCTCAGCCTCCCAAAATGCTGGGATTACAGGCATTAGCCACTGCCCCAGACAATTTTTCTTAGTTTCTAATACAAGCATTTGAAAATCTAAATTTTACTTTTATTATTTTTTTGAAACAGAGTCTCATACTGTCGCCCAGGCTGGAGTGTAATAGTACAGTATCGGCTCACTGAAACCTCCACCTCGAGAGTTCAAAGGATTCTCCTGCCTCAGCAGGAGAATTTTGGCTCATCAGAGCTTTAGCTGCATCTTGTAATTGTTTATATTTTTGCCAAAATTAAATTCTAAATGATTTATAATTTTCAACACATTTGGAAATCAATATTTCTTTCAAGTCAAAGATTTCTTTCTTTACCCACGAGATAATTAGAAGTGTGTTTTTAAGGTTCCAAGTAATTTTTTTAGTTTTTTATTAATGATGTCTTACTGAAAATCTTTATTGACAAAGAACATAAAGTCTACACCAGATTTTTGAAGTTGAGTTTTATATTACGGCTTAGTGCCTAGTCAAGTTCATAAAGCTTTCTTATGTCCTTCAAGATATGTTATATTCTTCAATTGTTTCTGCATGTGCCCATCAGATCAACAATCAACCTTGTCAATAGGTTCTAATTTTCTGTATTCTTTTTTTTTTGAGACAGAGTCTCACTCTGTCGCCAGGCTGGAGTGCAGTGGTGCGATCTCGGCTCACTTCAACCTTTGCCTCCCAGGTTCAAGCAATTCTCCTGCCTCAACCTCCCAAGTGGCTGGGATTACAGGGATGAGCCACCACGCCAAGCTATTTTTTTGTATTTTTAGTAGAGACGGGGTTTCACCATATTGGCCAGGATGGTCTTGATCTCTTGACCTTAAGATCCGCTGGACTGGGCCTCCCAAAGTCCTGGGATTACAGGCTTGAGCCACCACACCCGACCATTTTCTGTATTCTTAATGATGTTTAACATCACTAATCATTAAAGAAATGCAAATGAAATCACAAAGAGATAGGACTTCACACACATTAGGATGGCTATTACTAAAAACACAGAGGCCAAGCACTTTGGCTCACACCTGCAGTCCCAGCACTTGAGGAGGCCTAGACAGGTGGATCACCTGAGGTCAGAAGTTCAAGATCAGCCTGGCCAACATAGTGAAACCCAGTCTCTACTGTAGCTGGGCGTGGTGGTAGCCACCTGTAATCCCAGCTACTTGGGAGGGTGAGGCAGAATAATCATCTCTTGAACCTAGGAGGCAGAGGTTGCAGTGAGCCGAGATTGCACTCTAGCCTGGGTGACAAGAGCGAAACTTTGTCTCAAAAAAACAAAGAAACAGAAAATAACAAATGTTGGCCAGGATGTGGAGAAACTGAAATCCTTAGGCACTGCTGGTAGGAATATAAAATGGTGCAGCTGCTGTGGGAAACAGTCCGGTGGTTGTACAAAAAGTTAAACCAACTAGTGGATAAAGAAAATATGGTAGATATATCTGCCATATGACTACTCAGCCATAAGAAAGGAACAAAATAATGGCATTCGCAGCAAACTGGATGGAATTGGAGACAATTCTAAGTAAAGTAACTCAGGAATGAAAACCAAACCTCGTATGTTCTCACTCATAATTGGGAGCTAAGTTATGAAGACGCAAAGGCATCAGAATGACACAATGGACTTTGGGGACTTGGGAGAAAGGGTGGGAGGGGTGTAAGGGATAAAAAACTACACATTTGGGTACAATGTACACTGCTTGGGTGATGGGAGCACCACAATCTCAGAAATCACCATTAAATAGCTTACTCATGTAACCAAACACCACCTGTTCCCAAAACACCTATTGAAAGCTCGGGCATGGTGGCTCACGCCTGTAATCCTAGCACTTTGGGAGGCCGAGGTGGGTGGATCACCTGAGGTCAGGAGTTCAAGACCAGCCTGGCCATCATGGTGAAACCCCATCTTTAAAAAAAAAAAAAAAAAAAAAAAGTTAAAAAAAAAAACAAGCTATTGAAATACAAAGTAAATTAAAACAAATAAGTTAAAATAAATTAAACCATGTAGAATTACCATAGAACTCAGAAATTCCACTTTGGGTATACACCCAAAACAACTGAAAATAGGAACTCAAACAGATATTTGTACATTCAGGTTTACAGCAGTATTATTTACAATTGCCAAAAGGTAGTTACAGCCTAAATGTCCATCAACAAATGAATGGATAAACAAATGTGGTATACACATAAAATGAAGTATAATTCAGCCTTAAAAAGGAAGAAAATTTTGATGCATACTACAACAGGGATGAAACTTAAAAATGTTATGCTAAGTGAAATAATCCAGACACAAAAGGATAAACACTGTATGATTCCACTTATATGGAAAACCTAGAATAGTTCAATTCATAGAGACAGGAAGTAGAATAGTGGTTATCAAGGGGGAAATGAGGAGTTACTGCTTCATGAGTACAGACTTCCAGTCTGGGATGATGAAAAGTTTCTGGAAACGGATAGTGGTGACAGTTACCCAACAATGTGAATGTACTCAATGCCACTGGGTCGGGTGCGGTGGCTCACGCCTGTAATCCCAGCACTTTGGAAAGCTGAGGTGGGTGGATCACTTGAAGTTGGGAATTTGAGACTAGCCTGGCCAAAATGGTGAAACCCCATCTCTACTAAAAATACAAAAATTAGCAGTCTGTGGTGACACGTCTGTAATCCCAACTACTCAGGAGGCTGAGGTACGAGAATTGCTTGAACCCAGGAGGCAGAGATTGCAGTAAGCCAAGATGGTGCCACTGCACTCCAGCCTGGGCAACAGAACAAGACCGTCTCAAAAAAAAAAAGGTTAATTGTAAATTTTATGTTCTGTTCCCCGCCGACCACCACTGCAGCACTCTGACAGTGTTTTATTTCAAACTCTGATCCCTGCCCTGTGATTACAAAGAGAATGCTGCTGGTTATCTCCCACAGTCCCTCCTGTGGGGAAATCTGGTATCCGATGTTCTCTGAAACATACTGCCTTTCATCTAGACTCAGAAGCTAGACATACAATTTAAAACAGAAGAACAGGATTCATGGCCGTGTTACACCTGTCACCTGCCTGGGCCCGGCCATCAGCCATGGTTGTTGATGGTGAGACTGCTGAAAAGACCTGAGCAGGGCAGGAGAAAACAAAAGTAGTTCTTTCTATAGCATAATGGGGATGGAAGACGTCAAACTTCCAGAAGCCTCATCACCCACGCTTCACCCCAGAAGTTATTTTTGCCATCAGGCTAGCTGAGGCTTCTGGGCCTCTCCTTGTGCCTCTTCATATTGTTCCCCCTGGTTTCAGCTGAGGGCCAGGGATCATCACCGTCTTAAGGATGGTGCTTAGATGGGGAACGATCTTGCCATGCATTCTCCAGCTTCCATAGGGGTTTGTCAGGTGCTTTTCAAATAAAACATACTCCAAGACACCCTTGGGTACAACTCCCTGTCCATACAACAACTGGCCAAACTGGTCATGGGTGGCCAGAGTCTGCTGGGTGTGCATGCCTACGGTGACCTGGCCGTATATGTTGCCCTTGTTCATCAGACTTGAACAGCGAAATTAAACCATATGGTAGAGCTCTAAAGATCCCACGAAGCTCCAGCAGATGGTCTTATACTTGATGTCCCAGATCATGTCTGGAAAACAGTGTTCAATTACCAAGGTATGAAGTTGGTCATGTGTGAGTTGTTTAGACAAAGGTAAACTTCAATAAAGATATCTTTAGCTTTCTCAGGGAAGTCCTTTATTTCAAAATTGTCATCATACTTTTTTTTTTTTTTAGATGGAGTCTTGCTCTGTTGCCCAGGCTGGAGTGCAGTGGAATGATCTCAGCTCACTGCAACCTCTGCCTCCCGGGTTCAAGATTCTGCTGCCTTAGCTTCCTGAGTAGCTGGGATGACAGGCGTGTGCCACCACGCCTGCCTAATTTTTGTATTTTTAGTAGAGACGGGGTTTCACCATGTTGGCCGGGATGGTCTCGAACTCCTGACCTCCTGATCCGCCCGCCTCAGCCTCCCAAAGTGCTGGGATTATAGGCGTGAGCCACCACACCCAGCTGTCATCATATTCTTTTATCTTCTGGATTGACAATTGTAATGCCACGTTCTTCATTCTTTCAATTCTCTGTTCAATCCTTCCTTTGAAAGAGATGACATTCGGCCAGGCATGGTGGCTCACGCCTGTAATCTTAGCACTCTGGGAGGCCGAGGCGGACGAATCACCTGAGGTCAGGAGTTCAAGACCAGCCTGGCCAACATGGTGAAACCCTGTCTTTAAAAAAAAAAAAAAAAAGAAAGAGATGATATTATTTGAGCATCACCCTCAGGAGGAACATAGGCATCAAAGATACCAGCTGTACAGGCCAGATGTATGGGACAATCCAAAGGTTCTGGAGGAATAACCAGTCCTGCTTTCTAGGCATGTTCCATAAACTCCTTTTCTGTTTTGTATTTAAGTTGATAAATAGGAGGTGTGAAACGTTTTTTAGTTTTTACTGGAAATATAGCTGCAGACCGACTCACCAGAACTAGCTGCCGAGACCACCAGCCCAGAACCCTCGATAAAGGGACAATCCCTGAGGCATGGGGGCTGTCATTTTGTTCACACAAAGGCCACCGGGAAGGTGTTTTTTTGTTTTGTTTTTTTTTTTTTTTTTTTTTTTTTTTGCAGCCTGTTTTGTTTTGTTTTGTTTTTATTTTTTGAGATGGAGTCTTCTCTGTCTCCCAGGCTAGTAGAGTTCAGTGGCGCGATCTCAGCTCACTACAATCTCTGCCTCCTGGGTTCAAGTGATTCTCATGCCTCAGCCTCCTGAGTGTCTGGGACTACAGACACACACAGCTAAGTTTTGTATTTTTTTAGTAGAGACAGGGTTTCGCCATGTTGGACAGGCTGGCCTCAAACTCATGACCTCAGGTAATCCACCCGCCTTGGCCTCCAGAAGTGCTAGGATGACAGGTGTGAGCCACCATGCCCGGCCAAAGCTCTGTATATTTTATCACAATTTTTAAACAGGAATGAAAGGCCAGGTATCGTGGCTCACACTTGTAATCCTAACACTTTGGGAGGCTGAGGCCTGAGGATCCCTTGAGCCCAGGAGTGTGCCAGCAGCCTGGGCAACATAGGGAGACCATGCCTCTAAAAACAAAAAAAAATTAATTAGCTGGATGTGGTGGCACATGCCAGTGGTCCCAGCTACTTGGGAGGCTGAGATGAGAGGATCACTTAAGCCCAGAAGATGGAGCCTTCAATGGGCTGTGACCATGCCACTGCACTCCAGCCTGGGCTATAAAGTAAGACGCTGTCTCAGAAAAAAATAATAATAATAAGGAAGAACTGATGCATGCTACAATGCAGATGAACCTCTAAAACATGCTAAACATGCTAAATGAAGGAAGCCAGACATAAAAGGTCACATATTACATGATTCTATTTATATGAAACATTCAGAATAGGCAAACCCATAAAGTCAGATAGTGAGTTAGAGGTTTACCAAGGCCTGAGGAGAAAGGAAGATAGAGAGTGACTGCTAATGGGAATGAAATCTCCTTTGCAGGCAATAAAAATATTTTGGAACTAGATAGAGGAGGTGGTTGTTCAACATTATGAATATACTAAATGCCACTGAATCATATACTTTAAAATGGTTAATTTTATATTATGTGAATTTTACCTCAAGTTAAAAAAAAATCACCGGGTGCGGTGGCTCACGCCTGTAATCCAAGCACTTTGGAGGCCAAGGCGGGCGGATCACCTGAGATCAGGAGTTCAAAACCAGCCTGACCAACATGGTGAAACTCCGCCTATAAAAAAAAAAAAAATCTTACTCGATGCTACATATCAGCTGGGATTGGAAAAGAAAAATAGATTTAAAAATACTTGAGAATAAAGACAAAACATGGAGACTCCATAACGACTAAAGAAATTGAATGACTATTTGAGAATCTTCCCACAAAGAATGCAATAAACCTAAATGGATTTACAAGTGAATTCTTCCAAATGTTCCAATACCCAAATGTGTGATTGAGTGGAAATGTAAGAAAAAGTTTTAATGGCTGGAGAGCAGGGTGTGGAATGGTGTGATGCTTGGTGAAAGGTGGGCTGGAGAAAATGGGCAAGAACTGGTCATGATAAGAGTCTATCATGGGGTTTGGACTATCTGAAGGGGCCTTGGGAAGATTTTGATAAGTCTGAGCAGGAGTGTGAAGTATTACCTTTGAACCTCTGCCTTATGTAGTGGGTGGGTTTGACTATAAATAATGCTCTCAATAACCATTATGAGTATAACTTTTAAATTTTAAAAATTTATTTAAAAAATATCCTTGTACTGGGACCGTCATAATATTCTTGGCATCATTCTACTGTTAGTATATGTGCTGCTGAAGCAAATACCATATAGCTTTTATAGGCTTTCATTACCAATGCCTTTTCTTTGTTTGCTCTTTTCATTTTTATATTCTATTCTTTAATTAATTTATTTATTTACTTATTTATTTTTTGAGGTGGAGTCTCGCTCTGTCACCCAGGCTGGAGTGCAGTGGCAGGATCTCGGCTCACTGCAACCTCCACCTCCCCGGTTCAAACAATTCTTCTGCCTTGGCCTCCTGTGTAGGTAGGATTACAGGCATGTGCCACCATACCTGGCTAATTTTTTTTTTTGTATTTTTAGTAGAGTTGGGGTTTCGCTATGTTGGCCATGCTGGTGTCGATCTCCTGACCTCGTGATCCTCCTGCCTCGGGCTCCCAAAGTGGTGGAATTACAGGCATGAGCCACCACGCCTGGCATCATTTATTTATTTTTTAATACTCTTTCTAGAGATAGGATCTTGCTCTTTTGCTCAGGCTGGAGTGCAGTGGCACGATCTTGGCTCACTACAGCCTCGAACCTTTTAGGCTCAAATGATCCCAGCACCTCAGCCTCCCAAGTAGCTGGGACTGCAGGCACCCACTACCATGCCTGGCTAATTTTTTGTGTATTTCATAAAGAGGGGGTTTCTACCATGTTGCCCAGGCTGGTCTCAAACTCCTGGGCTCGAACAACCTGCCCACCTTGGCCTCCCAAAATGCCAGGATTATAGGTATGAGCCATCACACCTGGCGTCTTCCATTCCTTTAAATGTAATCTAAGACATAATGACCAGAAGTTTTAAAAATGAGTCTCAGTTTATTAAGATTAATTCATCCTTCTAAACTGTTGAGATGCTTATTAATTCTGTCCTAACCATGGTCTTATTTTATTATTATTTTTTGAGACAGAGTCTCGATTTGCCCAGGCTGGAGTGCAGAGGCACAATTTCGGCTCACTGCAACATCCGCCTCCCAAGGTTCAAGCTCCTGCCCCAGCCTCCTGAGTAGCTGGGACTAGAGGCATGTGCCACCACCTCTGGCTAATTTTTGTACTTTTAGCAGAGACAGGGTTTCATGCTGTTGGTCTCAAACTCCTGAGCTCAAGTGATCCACCTGCCTTGGCCTTCCAAAGTACTATGATTATAGGCATGAACCACTGTGCCCAGCCTCTAACCATGATTTTAAACATAACTGGTTTTTTGTCTCTTTTTTCTAACTTTTTATTTTTGCATTTTTAATATTTATTTATTTATTTAGAGACAGGGTCTCACTTTGTAACCCAGGTTGGTGTGGTCATAGCTCACTGCAGCCTTGAACTCCCGGGCTGAAGCGATTCTCCTGCCTCAGCCTCTGGAGTTGCTAGGACCACAGGCATAGACTGTTACAGCTGGCTTTTTTTTTTTTTTTTTTTAATTTTTAATAGAGAGGAGGGCTTAATATATTGCCCAGGCTAGTCTCAAACTCCTGAGCTCAAGTGATCCTCCCGCATTGGCCTCCCAAAGTGTTGGGATTACATGTGTGAACTTTTTGTTCTGGAAAATTGTAAATATACTAGAAAGTTAGACAGAATGGTGTAATGAAATCTCATGTACACATCATCCAGCTTCAATAAATTTCAAGTAATGGAAAATCTCTTTCATCTATACTGTCACCCACTTCTTTACCCTCATTATTTTGAAATAAAACCTAGACATTATATCAGTTTGTTTGCAAATATTTTATTATTGAACATAATCATGTTTCATTATAAAATGAAATCACTAAACTTCAATTCTCTGGTGTCTATTATACATGTTGGTATATCATGGTCACTGAAGATATTCCAAAATTATCTTTTTTTTTTTTTTAATTTCAGACAAAGTCTCACTCTTGTCTCTCAGGCTGGAGCACAATGGTGCTATCTTGGCTCACTGCAACCTCCACTTCCCAGGTTCAAGTGACTCTCCTGCCTCAGCCTCCCGAGTAGCTGGGTTTATATGTGCCCACCACCACGCCCAGTTAATTTTGTATTTTTAGTAGAGACAGGGTTTTAGCATGTTGGCAAGGCTGGTCTCGAACTCCTGAACTAAGGCAATCTGCCTGTCTCGGCCTCCCAAAGTGCTGGGATTACAGGCGTGAAACAATGCAACTGGCCTCCAAAATTATCTTTAAAAATAAAATGTGGGCTGGGAACAGTGGCTCACACTTTTAATCCTAGCACTTTGGGAGGCCTAGGTGGGAGGATCACTTGAATCCAGGCGTTCAAGACCAGCCTGGACAACATAGCAACATATTATCTCTATTTTTTTTTTTTTTTTTAAAGATGGGGTTTCACCATGATGGCCAGGCTGGTCTTGAACTCCTGACCTCAGGTGATCCACTCACCTCGGCCTCCCAAAGTGCAAGGATTACAGGCATGAGCCACCGCATCCAGCCTCTATTTTATTTTTAAGGTGATTTATTAATTAAAATAAAATAAAATGTGGCGTGTATATTTGGAAATTTGTTCACAGATGTCAGGAAAAATTATAAAATGCACCATTACCCATTTGAAATTAGCTTTTAACTTGGTCTTATTGACAAGGTGTCTCTAAGAGAAAGAGTAACAGATATAATTAAAAATTATTTTTTGGCAGGTGCGGGGAGGGGGGTGATAAATAAATAAGTAAATAAATAAAAATGATTTTTTAACTTTGTATAAGACTTTTTGATATATTTCTCAGGAATTGAGAGAGGGAATAACACTAATAACTTGGCATTATTTTCTTCATTGAATGGTTTCCATTTATTTTATTTGTTTATTTTATTTTTTATATAGGGTCTCGCTGTCACGGAGGCTGGAATGTAGTGGCATGGTCATAGCTCACTACAGCCTTGACCTCCAGGGCTCAAGTGATCCTCCCACCTAAGCCTTCAGTTGGGACTACAAGTGCATGCACCACCACATCCAGCTATTTTTTTTTTTTTTTTTTTTGAGATGGAGTTTTGCTCTTGTTGCCCAGGTTGGAGTGCAATGGTGCAATCTCGACTCACTGCAACCTCTGCATCCCAGGTTCAAGCGATTCTCCTGCCTCAGTCTCCTGAGGAGCTGGGATTACAGGCATCTGCCACCATGCCTAGCTAACTTTTTTTTTGCATTTTTAGTAGAGACAGGCTTTCACTATATTAGTCAGACTGGTCTTGAACTCTTGACCTCATGATCCGGCTGCCTTAGCCTCCCAAAGCGCTGGGATTACAGGTGTGAGCCACTCACTGCTCTCGGCCCTCACATCCAGCTAATTTTTAAACTTTTTCATAGAGACAGGGTCTCACCATGTTGCTCAGGCTAGTCTGGAACTCCCGGGCTCAAGCGATCCTCCCATCTTGGCCACCCAAAGTCCTGGGATTATAGGCATGAGCCATATGTCTGGTCGATAAAAGATTTTCAAGCAAAGTTATATTAGGATAAGATTCTGGGAGGAAAAAAGAAATATCAAATTTCCAATTTTACAAAGACTGTTTATGTATTTTTCAGTGGCTGATAAATATCAAAGTCACTGTGGAATTTAGATTATATTGGATAAATTTAAATTGGAAAAACAACCTTTTTTTTTTTTATAGACAGGGTTTCACCATGTTGGCCAGGATGGTCTCGATCTCCTGACCTGGTGATCCACCCACCTCGGCCTCCCAAAGTGCTGGGATTACAGGCATGAGCCACTGCGCCCAGCCAGAAACAATCATATTTTAAAATTACATATGTATGTATATGTGTTTATATATTCAAAAATCACATTTTTCAAACTAAACAAATTTAAAAATTGTAACGTCTATTACAGAAAATAGTATATAGTTTTAAAAAATTCTATCACAGGGTACATGAGCCAAAAACGTTGAAAACCATTCCTCTAGAGGGCCTATCTTCAGGAAAGCACAGAATCTTGGAAACTACTCTCCCTTAACATCTGCCTGAAATATTTACTGATTTAAAAAATTCTTTTTTCAAGATTTCCTACCACAACGAGCCACTTGATCCACCCCATCAACCTGAGGCTCTCTTCCATTTCTGGTTCAACGGCGCACCCGTTCCTGCCTCCATCTCCCCTACACTTTTCCAAACTCCTTCCCATTATCCTAAAGCCCAAGAGCCTCTCAGCCTGGTTGGAGCTCTGAGCTGCCCATAAACTTGAAAAAATTTATATCACCATGACTAAAATGAACTTTTTCTGCCATCATTTAAGTCACTTAATTGAAAAGTTCATTTGTCCCTTGATATCCAAGAGGGACTGACTCCAGGAACTCCCTCAAATACCAAAATCTGTGGATGCTCAAGTCCCTTATATAAAATGGCATAGCATTTTCCATATAACCTACACACATCCTCCTATATACTCTAAATCATCTCTGGATTATTTATAGTACCTAATAGAATGTAAATGTTATGTAAACAGTTTTTGTACTGTATTGTTTAGGGAATAATGACAAGAAAAAAGTCTGTGCATGTCAGTACAGATATTTTTTTTTCTTTATTGAGACAAGATCTGGCTCTATGCCTAGGCTGGAGTGCAGTGGCACAATCTCAGCTCACTGCAAACTCCACCTCCTGGGCTCAAGCCATCCTCCTACCTCAGCCTCCCCGAGTAGCTGGTAGCTGGGACTACAGGTGTGCACCACCATACCCAGCTAATATGTGTGTGTGTGTGTGTGTGTGTGTGTGTGTGTGTGTGTGTGTGTGTGTTTTTAAGAGACGGAGTCTTGCTATGTTACCCAGGCTGAAGTGCAGTGGATATTCACAAGCTGGATCCCACTACTGATCAGCACGGGAGTTTTGACCTGCTCTGTTTCCGACCTGGGCCGGTTCACCCCTCCTTAGGCAACCTGGTGGTCCCCCGCTCCCGGGAGGTCACCATATTGATGCTGAACTTAGTGTGGACACCGGATCGGCATAGTGCACTACAGCCCAGAACTCCTGGGCTCAAGTGATCCTCCCACCTCAGCCTCCCGAGTAGCTGGGACTACAATCACGCGCCGCTGGCCTGGCTTCTTTTTTTTTTTTTTTTTTTTTGTAGAGATGGGTTTTGTCATATTGCCCAGTCTGGTCTTGAACTTGTAAGCTCAAGCAATCCTCTCACCTCCATCTCCCAAGATGCTGTGATTACATGCGTGAGCTACCACACCCAGACAGATGCAATTTTTTTTACAATTTTTTTGTCTTCTTTTCTTTCCCCAGTGTCAGTGTTGATCCAAATATTTCCAGTCTGCAGCTGTTGGTTGAATCCACCAGTACAGAATCCATGGAAACAGAGATCTGACTGTATTGGACCTTGAATCATTTAGGTTATCTCCAGAACAATCCTTGTAGCCCCCTGTATCTTTGTCCATGTATGACCTAAGGCAGAAGGCTGACTTTGACCTCAAGGTGAGTGCCTGAAGGCATCAGGTAATCACAGCCCTCCAGGGTCACACTTGTTTAATACCTCTCAATGGTGCCAAATACTGCAGACAATAGAATGCAATCTCCCAATTTCCCTTTTTGACTGGGGCCTTATCTTACTAACCTCAGTTAAGGTCACTTTCCTCTTCTCCTTTCTCACTAACCTCAACCACCCCCACTTTTCTTCAGCCTCCGGTCTAACTCTCTTCTGCCCCTCTCCTCTGCCTTTGCCTTCTAGGTCCTTTAGCCTGGAGTGTTTTCCAGACTCCTTCAGTGATTGGCTGCCTCTTTCTCTTTGGGTTTGTTGCAATTTGACAGTAACCGCCAAGATGTAAGATATCTGCCCATGAGCCCATATGAAGAAATATTCATATAGTACTCCATAACATTAAAGGGATGCTTATTGCGGCATTTTTTATTTTTATTTTTTACACAGAGTCTTGCTCTGTCACCCAGGCTGGAGTGGAGTGGTGCGGTCATAGCTCACTGCAGCCTTGAACTCTTGGACTCAACTGATCCTTTCGCCTTAGCCTCTCTGGTAGCTGGAACTATAGGCGTGCCATCACTGGGCACTAATTTTTTATTTATTTCTATTTTTGATAGAGATGGGTCTAGCTGTGTTGCCCATGCTGTTCTCTAAAACCTGGCCTCAAGAAATCCTCCTACCTTGGCTTCCCAAAGCACTGGGGTCACAGACATGAGCCACCACACCGGGCTCAGCATTTTTTTTTTTTTTTTTTTTTTTTTTTGAGACACAGGGTCTTGCTCTGTTGCACAGGCTGATGTGCAGTGACACAATCATGGCTCACTGTAGCCTTGATTTCCCAAGGCTCCAGCAATCCTCTGGCCTCAGCCTCCTGTGTAGCTGGGACTACAGGTATGTGTCACCACGCCCAGCTGATTTTTAGATTTTTTTGTAGAGATGGCAGGGGTGGTCTCACCATGTTGCTCAGGCTAATCTTAAACTCCTGGGCTCAAGTGATTCTCCTGCCTTGGCCTCCCAAAGTGCTTGGATTACAGGTGAAAGCCACCACATCGGCTTTTGTTGTTTTTTTTTTTAATAGATAAGGGGTTTCACCTTGTTGCCCAGGCTTGTCCCAAATTCCTAGGCTCAAGCAATCCTCTTGCCTCTACCTTCCAAAGTGCTGGGATTACAGGCATGAGCCACCACACCCAGCCTGGCCATTTTTTAAGAGCAAAAAAAATGTTAAGAATGTAAATACCCTTCAAGAAAGGGATGGTAAAATGGTTGTACATATGCAGCCATTAAAAAGAATGAAGTAGATCAGGAAGTCCCGGCATGGGTAGAGGTCCATGGTACTGAATATTGCATGTAAAAGAAGAAAATCACAGCACATATACAGTGCG
This sequence comes from Ateles fusciceps, assembly GCA_036589455.1. Classification (NCBI taxonomy): domain Eukaryota; kingdom Metazoa; phylum Chordata; class Mammalia; order Primates; family Atelidae; genus Ateles; species Ateles fusciceps. The sequence goes on along the minus strand of JAZHEH010000053.1, from coordinate 519,004 downwards.
TAGTCCCATTCATGTAAATACAACAAAGCCACCATGCCTGTGTGGATATATAGAAAATGTTCCAGAAAGCCTCACACCAACCAGGAGTGGAAGAGTAGGAGAAAGAACATTTTTTGTTTCCTCTACTTATTCCTATTTTGTGTGAGCATTTTACAACAACTCTGTGTTTATGAAATAATATAAATTTGAGGTAAATTTGAAGGCAAGAAGCTATCTGCAAATTGGTGTCATGCTAGGGAAATACAATCTTCCAAAGAGATACCAAAAGTCTGAAGCAACCTCCTAGGCTGGAGTACAGTTGCACAGTCACGGCTGACTGCAGCCTCAACCTCCTGGGTTCAAGTGATCTCCCCACCTCAGCCTTCTAGATAATTTGGACTATAGACACTCACCACCATGCCTAGCTAATTTTATTTTATTTTAGTAGAAACAAAATCTCGCTAATGTTGCACAGGCTGGTCTCGAACTCCTGGGCTCAAGTGATCCTCTCACCTCAGCCTCCCAAAGTTTGGGATTACAAACATGAGCCACCTCACCTGGTCTAACAGACAAATTTCTGATGAGCAGTCTCTTCTCTCGCTGTTTACAATGACTCAAGAAATAGTCTTGTCAGGTCGGGCTCGGTGGCTCACGCCTGTAATCCCAGCACTTTGGGAGGCCGAGGCGGGTGGGTCACAAGGTCAAGAGATCGAGACCATCCTGGCCAACATGGTGAAACCCCGTCTCTATAAAAAAAAATTTAAAAAAATAAAGATCTAGTCTTGTCAGGCCGGGTGCGGTGGCTCACGCCTGTAATCCTAGCACTTTGGGAGGCTGAGGCAGGTGGAACACCTGAGGTCGGGAGTTTGAGAGTAGACTGACCAACATGGTGAAACCCTGTCTCTGAAAAAAAAAAAAAACTAGTCTTGTCAAATCTCTCTGGGATGCTTCTCACTCAGCAGATTCTCTTCCAGTTATATTCTCTGGAAATATGTGTACTAATGGACAAGAATATCCCTAAAAGTATTGCTCCTGGACAAAAAATATTTGACCACATAAGTTGTGCTATATTTATATGACATAATATTCCAACTATAAACCCACTATCATGATTAACCAACTATGGCCATATGCAACAACCTAGATGAATCTCACAATGTTGAACAAAAGAAGCCAGACCAATATACACTGTATTAATTCCCATTTAGATAAAGCTTAAAACACTCAAAACTAAACTAAAATGTCTAGGGCCGCCTACTTAGGTGGTAAAACGATAAAGAAGACAATGAACTTATCAGCATGAAACTCAGGAGAGTGACTTCTTTTTTGGGGTGATGAAAGGCATTACAATCAGGAAGGGAGCAGGATGAGGCTTCTGACAAAGTTCTATTTCTTTGCCTGAGTGCTGATTACAAGTGTTTCCTTTTTAATAATACTTTAAGCCATAGATTTACGTGTTAGACACCTTTCTGTGTATGTATCATTTCACAATAAAAGGGCTTTAAAAAAAATCTTAATTCTCCAAGATCTTGTTTTGGAAAACAATCAACAGTGATGATAGTAATAATCAGCCTACAATGTGCACATAGTCCCCATCCCTCTGGGGATTTGCAGCGAGTAGGGAGAAGCTTGTACCCTCAAATCAGTGACACGCACTGAACCCTGACCCCTGGTGCCCACGGCTGCAGAGCCTCACGTTTGGACGCTGGGAACTGAATCCCTATTGTGGTGACCTCTGAGCTTCTCCTTCCAGAAACCTTGGTCCTGGAGGAATCTCAGTCTGGTTCTGCCATCATGGGTCTCCCCCATCACCCGTCCTTCTTTGCCTGCTCCCCCGCACCCCTTCTAATCCTAGCTTTTTCTGAATTTCTTTTGTTAAGCTGACAGAAGCCATAATTGAGCCCCCTGACAAGAGCTGGACTATGCTTTTCTCTCTCTTTTCCTTTTTTGCAATCTACAATGAGCCTTCCAAGTTCATTACCGCAGATGTTCCTGGTCAGGACCCAGGGCCCGATGGGAGAAGCTTATTATCCAGCCTCGGGGACAGTGAGAACTGGCCGGCAGCCGCAGTCATTCTGAAGCAGTCATGTCCAATTAGAAGAAACATTAGGCACTTTCCTTCTGGAGCCCCATTAACAAATTAGTCCTACCACAAACTGAGAGAGACTGGATGGGACCAAATACCTTTTGACCACTGGATAGTTTGATAATTTGGAGAAGAAACAGTGCAGAACACTGCTGTGTGTGTGTGTGTGTGTGTGCGCGCGTGTGTGTCCGTGTGTACGTGTTGGAGGTAGGAGGTAGCAGGTGGTTTGGGAGGAGGATTTGACACTGTATGCCTGTGCCACTCAGGAATGAAACCTTTCTAACTCTAAACCATGCCTGTTACTGGGTTAAAATGGTCAGGGATTTGGCAAGAATGGTTGTCTTTTCTGTGGTCAGTATTTCATCCGTGCTGGACTTGCTGGCTTGGAGAAGCCGGCACTATGTCCTTAGGAATTTTTGTTAAGTTTTAGTTCCAGGAAGTTTGTGGAAAGTGGGTTGGGGAATCCAATGCCCCGTGTACCTGCTGTGATACAATAATCTTAATTCACTATTTTAAAATTATGTTTGGTTTTCAAAATATTGGTTGTAAATGGCTTGCTCAGGAAAAGTACTAATTAGACCTCTGAGATTTTTTAAATTCCAAAGTCTGAACCACAAATAAGTTTTTGTTGCTAAGGAAACCACTGCATTCAGATTACCATTGCAAATTTAAATTGCCATTTTAGGTTCATTTGCAATAGAGCAAAAGATTGGAGCAACTCCTCTAAAAGGGAGAGAGAGAAAGGAAGATGAGGTAGAGAGGAAAGAATGATACTGGTGAGAACATGATTCCTACTTTTGATTAATAGCTGAAGAACTAAGAAAATCTAGAAGCAGAGAACTGCAGAGAAGGCCCGTATGATCTCTCATTCCATAACAGATTATCAATCCTGAAGTCTCCCATTAGAAAGATTCTTAGAGATTTTCTGCCAACTCCTATTCAGTGCAGGAGTGTTCTTTTTATTTACTATAGATCTTACACATATTAACAAATAATAGAATAATCTTATAAACAACTTCAAGCAATATGTTCAACAACCTAGATAAAATGGACAGGTTCCTTCAAAAACATAATTTATCTAATCTGTCATGAGATTAGATTGAAAAGAAGAAAAATTAAAAAAATATTTAAATTAAAAAAATTAAAATTAAAAAAAGAAAAATTATGTGTAAAAAAGAAAAAAGTAATTATCAAAATGGACCCAAGAAGAAATTTAAAAATCTAAATAGCTTCATATCTATTAAATATGTTGAATTATTATTAATTTTTATTTATTTATTTTTATTTTTTGTAGACACGGGGTTTCTCCATGTTGGTCGGGCTGGTCTCAAACTCTCGACCTCAGGTGATCCGCCCACCTCGGCCTCCCAAAGTGCTGGGATTACAGGCGTGAGCCACTTAGCCTGGTCAAGAAAATTATTATTATTATTATTTATTTTTTTTTTTAAAAGATGGGGTTTCACCATGATGGCCAGGCTGGTCTTGAACTCCTGACCTCAGGTGATCCACCCACCTCAGCCTCCCAAAGTGCTAGGATTACAGGCGTGAGCCACCACGCCCGGCTAAGAAAATTATTTTTTTTTTGCTCCCTCCCCCCCTTTTAATAAGCAGTGCTGACTGGGCATGGTGGCTCAAGTCTGTAATCCCAGCACTTTGGGAGGCCAAGGTGGGCGGATCACGAGGTCAGGAGTTCAAGACCAGCCTGGCCAAGATGGTGAAATCCCATCTCAACTAAAAACTACAAAAATTAGCTGGGAGTGGTGGCAGACGCCTGTAATTTGAGCTACTTGGGAGGCTAAGGCAGGAGAATCGCTTGAACCTGGGTGGCAGAGATTGCAGTGAGCTGAGATCGAGCCACTGCACTCCAGCCTGGGTGACAGAGTAAGACTCCGTCTCAAACAAACAAACAATAATAATAATTCATACAAATTAACAATAAGAAAACCAACCCATTTTTTTGAGATGAGGTCTTGCTATGTTGCCCAGGCTGTTTTCGAACTCCTGAGCTCAAGTGATTTTCTAGACTTGCAAGTGATCAGCTCAGGCTGGAGTGCAGTAGCTGTAGCCTCAACCTCCAGGGCTCAAGGGATCCTCCCACCTCAGCCTCCCAGGTAGCTGTGGAGGTGAGAGGATCACTTGAGCTTGTGCGGAAATTATGTGATTTCCACGCATATGATCCCTGTAGTATTCCCAACCACCCCAGGAGGTATCTGCTTGTATCCTCATCCTGGAGACAAAGAAAATGAGATTCAAAAAGATTCAAAGAATTTCTCAAAAATCCCTCCCAAAGTGCTGGGATTACAAGTGTGTGCCACCATGCCCAGCCCCAAACCCAGTGTTTTAAATGGTCAAAATTTTGACCAGAAACCACCAAGAAGATATGCAAATGGCTCATAAACACATGAAGTTATGTTCAACATCATGAATCATCAAGGAAATGTATATTCAAACCACAAAAAAAAAAAAAAAAAAAGAAAAAGAAAAATTGGCCGGGCGCGGTGGCTCATGCCTGTAATCCCAGCACTTTGGGAGGCTGAGATGGGCGGATCACCTGAGGTCAGGAGTTCAAGACCAACATGGTGAAACCCCATCTCTATTTTATATATAAAAAAAAAAAAGAAAAGGAAAGAAAACCATAATAATAGCTAAGTGTTAAAAGACTGGTAACTACAAGAGTTGATAAGGATGTGGAACAGGCCGGGCGCTGTGGCTCACGCCTGTAATCCCAGCACTTTGGGAGGCCAAGGTGGGTGGATCACGAGGTCAAGAGATCGAGACCATCCTGGCCAACATGGTGAAAACCCGTCTCTACTAAAAAAAAGACAAAAATTAGCTGGGCACGGTGGTGTGTGCCTGTAGTCCCAACTACTTAGGAGGCTCAACAGGAGAATTGCTTGAACCCAGGAGGTGGAGATTGCAGTGAGCCGAGATTGCGCCACTGCACTCCAGCCTGGCACCTGGTGACAGAGCAAGACTCTGTCTCAAAAAAAAAAAAAAAAAAAAAAAGGATGTGGAACAAATGAGAACTTCATACACAGATGATAAGAGAATAAAATGGTACTATCTCCTTTGAACACCAGATTGTAAATTTCATGTAAAAATGACAAAAACACCTATCTTATTATCCAGCAAATTCCACTTCTAGGCAGCAGCAGATATCCACAAAATCACTTCCATATAAATATTTTTATAATAGTAGCTGCCATGTTCTGAATGTGTCCCTCCAAAATTCATGTATTGGAAACTTATTTGACTTTATTATTATTTTTTAAAGACAGGGTCTCATTCTGTGGCCCAGGCTGGAATGCAGTGGTGTGATCATGGCTCAGTGTAGCCTTTACCTTCCAGGTTCTAGCAATCTTCCTGCCTCAGGCTCTTGAGTAGCTGAGACCACAAGTGCACACCACTATGCCTGGCTAGTTGTTTACTTTTTGTAAAGATGAATACTGACTATGTTGCCCGGGCTGGTCTTGAGCTCCTGGGCTCAAGACATCCTCCTGCCTAGGCCCCCTAAAGTTCTGGGATTACAGGTGTGAGCCACCATGCCTGGCCATGTTTTGGAAACTTAATCCCTAATGCAACAGTGTTGAGAGGTAGGGCCTTTGGGGAGGTGTTCAGATCAGGAGGGCTCTGCTTTCATGAGTGGATTAATGCTATTATAAAAGGGCTTAATGGAAGAAATTGGACCCTTTTTTCCTCTTCCACTTTCCACCATGTGAGGACACAGTTTTCCTCCCCTCTGGAAGATGTGGTGTTCAAGGCTCCATCTTGGAAGCAGAGAGCAGCCCTCACCAGATGCTGATGACTTCCTTGATCATGTACTTTCCAGACTCCAGAACTCTGAGAAGTAAATTGCTGTTTTTTATAAGTTACCCAGTCTAGCATTCTAATATTATAGTAGCCAAAACAGACTAAAACAGTAGCTTTATTCATAATAACTGAGAACTGGAAATCAACCAAACGTTCATCAATGGGGGACTAGATAAAGAAACTGAAGTGCATCTACACAGTGGAATATTACTCAGCAAGAAAAAAACAATGAATTACTGATGCCTCCAATAACACAGATGAATCTCACAATTATCATGCTGAGTGAAATAAGCCAGACAAAAAGACTACACTGTGTATTTCACTTACATGAAGTTCTATAGCAAGCAAAACTGATCTATGGTGACAGAAATCAGATCTGTGATGAGCTGGATGAGCAGTCACCACAAAGGGGCAGGAGGGAGTTCTATGAGGTGAAGAAAGTGTTCTGCATCTTAACTGGGTGGTGAGTAAATGGCTTTATAAGTACCAAAACATAGCCAACTGACTACCGAAACGGGTCCATTTTCTGTACATAATTATACCTCAATTAAGGTTTTGTTTGTTTGTTTGTTTTTTGAGATGGGGTCTTGCTCTGTTGCTAAGGCTGGAGTGCAATGGCGCAATCTTGACTCCCTACAACCTCCACCCCTGGGTTCAAGCAATTCTCCTGCCTCAGCCTCCTGAGTAGCTGGGATTACAGACGTCCACCACCACGCCTGGCTACTTTTGTATTTTTAGTAGAGACAGCATTTAACCATGTTGGTCAGGCTGATCTGGAACTTCTGACCTCAGGTGATCCACCTGCCTCGGCCTCCCAAAGTGCTGGGATTATAGGCAAGAGCCACCATGCCCACCCTTCACGTTTTATTTATTTATTTTTACATGGGTGGGACAAGATTAGAAAGAGGTGTGAAGATTGAAGAGGAGCTTGGGCTGTATCCTGCAGCCAATAAGAAACCACCATAGTTGCTTACCAGAAAGTGATAGGATGAAATTAATCAGAATCATTTTAATTCACCAAATAGCTGTCAGGGCAAGGCATTGTGTTAGCTAATGCAGCAATTCTGATGGAAATAATACAAATAAAAGTCATTTATTATTGTTATGTTTTACCTGTTCTACAACCAATGTACTTCCAAGTACACTGAGTAGACTGGACATCACCCCCAAACAACCTGCTAAGGTAGGAGAAAGGTTTCTAAATCCCTTTTCTATAGGAGATGACCGATGCTCAGATTGGCAAGTGAGCAAGTGAGGACTAGACATTCAGATTACAAATTCAACACTCTTTTGTAATTTACACTTACACAGTGTAGTTTAACAACCTACAAATGATTTCTACATATATAATCCCTTTAATATTTCCAACCACCCCTCAAGGTATCTGCCTGTATCCTCATCCTGGGGACAAAGAAAGTGAGATTCAAAAAAGTTTGAAGAATTTCTCAAGAACCTAGAGCTAGTAAAGTTCAGAGGCTAGTACTGGGACCTGGCTTTTCTGATTCCACATCTAACCTGGCTCCACCTCACGGCCTCTCTTGAGTCTTTGTTCTACAGGTCAGAGCTTTGCCAGGTTCGGAGCCACAGCTTCTGTGTGAGCCATCCCTGCTGAAGCTCTTCATAGCCCACTCAGACCTAGAGACAGCCACTGTGGCCAGACTTGGGTCCCTTGACTTCTTCCATTCTTTACTCTCTTTTTTTGCTACAGGGGTCTCACTCTGTCACTCAGGCTGGAGTGTAGTAGCTGCAGCCTCAACCTGCAGGGCTCAAGGGATCCTCCCACCTCAGCTTCCCAAGAGGCTAGGACCACAAACACATACCACCATGCCCAGCGAATTTGGTTTTCGTTTTTGTTGTTTTGTAGAGAGGGAGTCTCACTATGTTGGCCAGGATGGTCTTGACTCCGGAGATCAAGTGATCTATCCGCCTCCACCTCTCACAGTGCTGGGATTACAGACGTGAGCCACAGCACCCAGCCAACTCCTTCCACTCTTAAAACTGTCACAAAAGACTTGGTGTGTTCTTAGCACCAAAAAAAAAAAAAAAGTAAATATGAGTGGTGATGGACATGCTAATTAACTTGATTATGGTGATCATTTCACAATGTATACATATATAAAAACATCATATTGTACACCTAAAATATATACAATATTTATTTTCCAATTATGCCTCAATAAAGCTGAAAACAAAATCATTTAATATGAAAGAACTTTTCTGGCCATACACAGTAGCTCATGCCTGTAATCCCAGGACTTTGGGAGGCCTAGGCAGATGGATTGCCTGAGTCTCAGGAGTTTGAGTCCAGCCTGGGCAACATGACGAAACTACAACTCTACAAAAAATACAAAAATTACCTGGACATGGTAGCTTTCATCTGTAGTCTCAGCTACTCAGGAGGCTAAGGTGGGAGGATTTCCTAAGCCCAGGAGGTCGAGGCTGCAGTGAGCCGAGATCGTGCCACTGCACTACAGCCTGGGCGACACAGTGATACCCTGTATCAAGAGAAAAGAAAAGAAAAAAAGAAAGCTGGGCATAGTGGCTCATGCCTGTAATCCCAGTACTTTGGGAGGCTGAGGTGGGCAAATCACCAGAGGTCAGGAGTTTGAGACCAGCCTGGCCAACTTGAGCTTTAGTAGAGAAACCCCGTCTCTACTAAAAATACAAAAAAATTAGCCGGTCATGGCACGTCCCTGTAATCCCAGCTACTCAGGAGGCTGAGGCAGGAGAATCCCTTGAACCTGGGAGGCAGAGGTTGTGGTGAGCTGAGATTGCACCATTGCACTCCAGCCTGGGCAACAAAACCAAAACTCCGTCTCAGAAAAAAAAACAAAAAAGGAATAGAAAGAAGGAAGGAAGGAGGGAAGAAAGGAAGGAAGGAAGGGAGAGAGAAAAAGAAAAGACTTTTCCTTTCTGGCTTAGACTAGGTTTTATTCATCTCAATTTCCCTTTCTCTCTCTCTCTCTCTCTCATTACGTCAAATCTTTATTTATTTATTTTAATGCAATGCTCCTTGAATTTGCATGTCATCCTGGTGCAGAGGCCAGGCTCATTTTCTCTGTATTGTTCTAATTTGTAGTATATGTGCTGTGGAACCTAGCCTAAATCTTCATTGGTTTTTAAAAATTATTATAAAAGTATACATTCTTATTGTGGAAACCAAACCAAACCAAAGTAATATAAACATTTATGACTTAGATTTGGGGGGAATGGTAAATGCCTCAAATTTCAATAGGGAGTCATTTACAATGGAAACAAATTACATGACACTGCTGTAAAAAGTGTTGTCATTGCTGAAAAAGTGACATCCTGCCTGCTGAACTTGTCTCCATCATCACTGGACCCCTGAAGCCATGTGAGTTTGCAACCCCTTCTGGATGCTCAGTGCTCATGCTTGGACTGGTTACTCCCCCTCATCCGGGGTGGGAAAATTCCAGCTAACGTCTACTGGTCCTTGCTATGAACTAAGTGTTTTTCATGTATTATGTCATCAGACATAATACAAGATAAGGCACTGCTCTCTTTATTTTCCAGATAAGGGCGTGGGGGAGTTGAAGCTCAAGGTCACATAGTGCAAGGTCAACACTGGTGAATACAGGACTCTAGTCAAATATAGAAATTTAATTCAGAACCCTGTGCATTTAACTCTAGACTGTACTGCCTCCCTAAAGAGACCCAAACCATGCTTTATAGCGACCTTGATGGATAAAGGCAGGTCCAGCAGAGTGTCTAACATCCAGGCAAATCTCCCTGGAGAGCTTAGGCTTCAATAGGGATTCTTGGCTTCAGATGGAGTAAGACCTGAATGGGTGCCTTTCAGGTTTTGTGACAAGCCGAGGGAAAGATATTCAGGGGGAGGGGATGGGACAATAGGAAAGTAAAGTCTGCTTAGCACCCTCCATGTTGATGATTTTTGTTTTTAGAATCATTAAGTTTCATTTCTTTCCTTCCTTCCTCCCTCCCTTTCTTCCTTCTTCCTTCTCAATCTCTCCCTTTTCATCCAGCTGAAACCTGTGGGAAATGCTGGTATCTTCCTGAGCTGAAACCTTTTAAAAATTTTTTAATCTGATTTCAGAGAGGCATGTGTTGATCCCTCCATTGTCTATGATGGAACAAAATATCAGACCCGTAATTATCTCTTCTCCTGGCAGGCCTTAAGATGAAACAGACAGGAAGACCTGAGCGGATTCTTCTCAGATGCCACCTCTTAGCACTGGGCTTTGGGAGCCTGTTATTTGGGGCGCTGCAGAAGGCAAGGCCCTATCCCGCCAAGGATCAATGGGAAAATAAGCAGTTGCTTGTGAATAGACTGCGGTCTCCTGCAGTTGTCATGCCTCCTTGGTAATGGCTATTTATCCCCCACTTAATTGCTACCTGGGTTCCCCCTCATTCTGTGCTGGCTGGCACTTCCCACCCCTGCCACCCTGGGCAAACTCAGGGCAGGCTGCAGAGGTAAGGCATGCCTGCCTGCCAGCCCCTTCATAGAAGCAGAGGATGCTGGTGACCTCAGCAAGGCTGACAGTGGTGACACCACCCTTACTGCCTTTCTACTGGGTGATGTTACCTTGATCATCAATGCCTCGTGACAGCTGTACTGGCTCAGCCCTGGGATCTTCTTGCCTGCCATGCTGAGTGTCCGGGTGGTTTGTGGGTAGACCTGAGTGATGGTACTTCTATTTGACAACAAACAGTCTGAAGCAGAAAAAACTAAAAATAAAAAAAAGTGTGTTCCTGGAAAGTGGAAGAGCCCAGAGAACTTCAGAGAAAGGGTATCTAAGCCCATCCATGTCTGGATCTCTTGTTATGTGATATGACAAATGGATACCCTTAAAATAAGAGAGTGAAACACATTAGTATCTAAGTAAAAATCCCACACAAAATATAATAAGCCAAACCACACATTACAGCATGAGTAAACCTGACAAATATAAACTACCTTGAACTTGGAAAATCAAATCCTGTAATTTATAATCATCAAGAAGAGACAACTCACAGAATGGGAGAAAATATTTGTATATTGTCTACCAGACAGTGGCCTAGTATCCAAAATATATAAAGAACAATGACAGCTTAACAATAGAAAAACAATGCTAGCCTGACAAAGGCAAGGCAAAAACAAAAAAAGATAATTAAATTTACAAAGATTTGAACAGGCATTTCTACAAAGAAAACATACAAAGGGACAGAACACAGTGGCTCACACCTGTAATCCCAGTACTTCGGGTGGCTCAGGATGGAGGAATCTTTGAGGCCATGAGTTTGAGACCAGCCTGGGCAACATAGCGAGACCTCATCTTTACCAAAAGAAAAAAAATTAGCTGGGCGTGGTGCCTGGGAGCTACTTGGGAGGCTGAGGTGGATAATGGCTTGAGCTCAGAAAATCAAGCCTGCAGTGAGCTGTGACTGAGCCACTGTACTCCAGCCTGGGCAACAGAAAAAGACCCTGTCTCAAAAAATAAATTAAATAAATAAATAATGAAAATGGCCAATAAGCACATGAAACAATATTCAACACAATCATTGAGAAAATGCAAATCAAGATTACAATGGGATACCATTCACATCCACCAAGATGGCTATAATCAGACATATAGACAATGATAAATATAGACAAGGAAAAATCAGAACCTCATACATTGCTGCTGAGAATGTAAAATGGTGCAGCCACTTACATGCCGGAAAAAGTATGGCATTGCCTCAAAAGTCAAACATAGAATTACTATACAATCTTATGCATAGAATTGATCAGCACTTCTACTCTTAGTTCATGAGAACTGAAAACGTTATGTCCACACAAAAGCTTGAACATGAATATTTGTAGCGCATTATTTACAATAGCCAGCAAGAGGAAACAGTCCAAATGTCTAGTATCAGATGAGTGGATAAATAAAATGTAGTACAGGTTGAGTATTCCAAATCTGAAAATCTGAAATATAAAATCTGAAACTTTTTGAGCACTGACATGATGCCCAAAGGAAATGTTTGGAACATTTAGAATTTTGGATTTTTGGAGTTGGTATGCTCAACCGGTAAGTATAATGCAAATATTCCCTTTTTTTTTTTTTGAGACGGAGTTTCACTCTTGTTGCCCAAGCTGGAGTGCAATGGCTTGATCTTGGCTCACTGCAACCTCCGCCTCCTGAGTTCAAGCGATTCTCTTGCCTCAGCCTCCCAAGTAGCTGGGATTACAGGCATATGCCACCACTCACAGCTAATTTTGTATTTTTAGTAGAGACAGGGTTTCTCCATATTGGTCAGGCTGGTCTCAAACTCCCAACCTCAGGTGATCCACCCACCTCAGCCTCCCAAAGTGCTGGGATTACAGGCGTGAGCCACTGCACCCAGCCCAGATTTTTAAAAAATCCCAAATTTGAAACATTTCTGGTCCCAAGCATTTTGAATAAAGGCTACTCAACCTGTATATTTATACAATGGAATATTATGGAGTGATGAAAACGAATTTGATATGATACATACTACAGTGTGGATGAGCCTTAAAAACATTATGCCACAGGTGGGCATGGTGGCTCAAGCCTATAATCCCAGCACTTTGGGAGTCCAAAGCAGGTAGATCACTTGAGATCAGGAGTTCAAGACCAGCCTGGCCAACATGGTGAAACCCCGTCTCTACTGAAAACACAAAAATTTGCCAGGCATGGTGGTGCATGCCTGTAATCCCAGCTACTTGGGAGGCTAGAGAATGAGAATCTCTTGATCCCGGCAGGCGCAGGTCCCAGTAAGCCAAGATCACCTGAGCAAAAGAGTGAGACTCTTGTCTCAAAACAAAACAAAACAAAACAAAACAAAACAAAACAAATTATGCTATGTGAAAGAAACCAGTTGCAAAAGGCCAACAGTGTATGACTCCCTTTACATTCATGTGAAATGTCCAGAATAGGCAAATCCATGGAGACAGAAGATACATTAGTGATTGCCAGGGGCTGGGGGAGGAAGAAATGGGGATTGACTGCTGATGAGTATGAGGATTTTGGGGGGGTTGATGAAAGGTTCTCAAATGAGACAGTAGTGATGATTGCACAACTTCATGAATGCACTAAAAGCCACCAAGTAGTACACTTCTAAAGCATGACTTTTATGATCATGACCTCTTAAAAGACAAAAATGGAAAGAAGTCAGAAAATAAATGGCATTAATTATTCAAATTTTAATTAATAAGAATATAAAACATTTTTCCTAAGCAACAAGGAAAACAATAGTCATATTGGTAGACCTGGAGACACCTGCATTCGATGATGTGAGGAGTGACTTCAGGGCTCAAACATGACACAAAGACGCTCGTGGTTTTATTTGTTCACTTGTCCATCTCTCAAACCACTACTGGTTGTTAGTAAGTGCTGGGCCCTGGGGAGAGACTGTGAGTTTCGTCAAGGACCTCAGTGTCTAAGGTAAGAGGTAAACCTGTGACCAAATCCTTGTGGTGCTGATGATAATGTGCTACAAGGGCCATCACAGCAATGTTCCAGGTCCAGCAGCAGCCTGACCCACAGTGCAATTGTTTTTATGCACAGATATACTCAAAGGGCCCAGAATCAGCCCAGCATTTGACTGTATTTCCTCTCTCGCCAGCAGCATTTTCTCCAGGTATATGTTATTACCCAAAATTGTCAACTGACAGCACAATCATGACCTCTACAGTGTATTAAAAATGTGAAGTAAGTAGCCAGGGACAGTGGTGCATCACCTATAGGACCCACTACTTGAGAGGCTCAGCCCAGGAGGATTGCTTGAAGCCAGGACTTCAAGGCTGCCTTGCCCTGTACTATGATTGTGCTTGTGAATAGCCACCGCACTCTAACCTGGCAATGTGGCTAGATCCTGTCTTAAAAAATTAGCCTGGAGTGGTGGTGCACCTGTAGTCTTAGCTGCTGTGGAGGCTGAGATGGGAGGATCCTTGGGCCCAGGAATTTGAGGCTGCAGTCAGCTATGATGACACCACTGCATTGCATCCTGGGTGGCAGAGCAAGAGACTGTCTTAAGAAAAACAAATAAATAAAAATAAAAGTTTTAAATAAATCATCAACATATAAGAACTAGTGGCCAGGCACAGTGGCTCATGCCTGTAATCCCAGCAACTCGGGAGGCCAAAATGGGAGAATAACTCGAGGCCAGGAGTTTGAGACCAGCCTGGGCAACACAGAAAGACCTTGTTCTCTACCAAAAAAAAAGGAGTTTTTTAGTTTATAAAAATAAATAAATAAAAATGTAATAACAATTAAAAGGTTTCAATAAAAATAAAAATATCTAGTTTATTTTTAAAATCTGGGCTAGGCCAGGTGTGGGGACTCACGCCTATAATCCCAGCACTTTGAGAGGCCACAGCAGGTGGATAACTTGAATTAGGAGTTTGAGACCAGCCTGGTCAACAGGGTGAAACTCTGTCTCTACTAAAATACAAAATTTGGCCGGGTGTGGTAGCATGCACCTATAATCCCAGCTACTTGGGAGACTGAGACAGGAGAATCGCTTGAACCTGGGAGGTGGGAGGTTGCAATAAGCAGAGATTACGCCACTGCACTTCAGCCTGGGAGACAGAGTGCGACGTTCTCTCAAAAAAAAAAAAATCTGGGCTGGGTGTGGTGGCTCACATCTGTAATCCCAGAAGTTTGCGGGGTGGATTGCTTGAACCCAGGAGTTCAAAATCAGCCTGGGCAACATGTGAAACCCCGTCTCCATAAAAATACAAAAATTAGCTGGGAATGGTGGCGTGTGCCTATAGTCCTAGCTAATTGGAAGGCCCAGGAGGGAGGACCTCTTGAGCTCAGGAGTTCAAGGCTGTAGTGAGTTATGATCGTGCCACTGTACTCCAGCCTGGGCGACAGAGCAATATATTGTCTCTAAAATAAATAAATAAATAAATAAATAAATAAATGAAATATTTTTTTAAACCCTGGCAGTGCTGGACCTCTGTACTGGCATATAACTCCAAGCTAGAGTAGAATACCAGCTGTTTCCACTCACCAGATGCAAAAATGGGCCAAGACTTCCATAACCTGGCTAGAACTGATGACCTGGGTGATGGGTTCAAGGGGCTGCATTATGCTGTCATCTCTTCTTTGCATGTATTTTTAGATGTCTATAATAAGAGGTTTAAAGCAAACAAAAAATTCAGGGTATGTATTCTTCAATTGGCCACAGCCCCCACCCTGTGCTACTGTAATTGAGGCAGACTGTTGGTTACAATTCACTGAAATTGAGCTACTCTTTTCCTTAGTAGTATTAAAAGTCTACTGACGTGTTTTTCACATCTCGCCTGTTGGCCTCATTTTCCTTTCCTGTCAGTCTTTGAGTACACTGTCTCTAAAAGAAGGCTTAAGCAGAGGGCACAGCCTGGTGGCCAATGGCCAAACTCTACCCACAGATGTGTTTTGCTTGGTCTGAAGAATGTTTTCCTTAATAAGAATGCCACAGGTGGGCATCACTTGCTAGTTTTCCCAGTCCTCACCTCCCACTACCTTATGATCCTCTGGCCCAATACACATTTATGTTCCTTACCTTGTCCCTGCAGGCATCTGAATTTTAGAATCTAAGACAAGAGAGACAGTGATTGTATTCAGTGTTTCTACTGGTTTATGGATGGGCTCTGCTAATCTTCAAGAGTCTTGAAAGTCCTGTCTGCCATTAATCCTTTCCATTTAGGGATTGTTGTAAATATCTTCTATTTGGGGAGTTTAAAACAGCTCTTTATCTTTCTTAATTTTTGACTAAATGAGCAGCTATGTTCCGCCTAATACTGGTTATCATCATCGCCTCCATCTCTATGTTTGATTACTATTAAATGTGCAACGCAAGTGAGTGAAAGTGAGTAACTAACTCAATGTGACCAAATGTAGTTTATGCTCAAGGAAATGCAGACAGTCTATAATCACTTCAAAAACTTGCAAGCTTCCCAGTAGAGGGGGAAAAAAATACAACACCAGATAGGTTTAAGATATTATATCTCGGCCGGGCACGGTGGCTCACGCCTGTAATCCCAGCACTTTGGGAGGCCAAGGTGGGCGGATCACCTGAGGTCGGGAGTTCGAGACCAACCTGACCAACATGGAGAAACCTCATCTCTATAAAAAAAAAAAAAATTAAAAAAATAGATATTGTATCTCTATTGAGTTGATTTCAAAAATTAAAAGGGTAACATTCTGTGATTACGAGAAACGGGCTCACTTGCACATCACTTGATAGCTGCAAATTGGTTGGATCCTTCAGGTAAGTAACTTGCAAATATTATAAGAGGTGTGGTCAGGTAATTCCATTTGGAAATTACCTGAAAATAAACCCCCTCAAAAAAAAAACCAAAAATGAAGTGTACAGAGATATTTCTACTAGTGGCATTTGTAAGACAAAAAAAAAGTGAGCAAACCCCAATCCCAAAACTAAGTGATAGACTAAGAAAACTTTCATTTACTGACATTGTTAGAGATGAGGTCTTGCTCTGTCTCCCAGGCTGGAATGCAGTGGGGCCATCATAGCTCACTGCAGCCTTGAACTCCTGGGCTCAAGTGATCTTCTCACTTCAGCCTCCTGAGTAGCTGGGACTACAGATGCACACCATCATGCCTGGCTAATTTGTTTGTTTTTTGTAAAGATGGGATTTCACCATGTTTCCCAGGCTGGTCTTGAACTTCTGGCCTCAAGCCATCCTCCTACCTCAGCCTCCCAAAGTGTTGAAATCACAGATATAATATAGTTTGGATGTTTGTTCCTTCCAAATCTCATGTTGAAATGTGATCCTAAATGTTGGATGTGGGGCCTAGTAGGATGTTTGGGTCATAAGGGTGGATCCTTCATGAATGGCTTCATTCCCTCCTCATAGTAATGAGTTCACATGAGATCTGGCTGTTTAAAGATTCTAGGACCTCCTCCTTCTCTCTCTTGCTTTTTCTTTACCATATGACACCCCTGCACTTGTTCACCCATTGTATTCCACCATTATTGTAAGTTTCTTTATTTTCTTTTCTTTCTTTCTTTTTTCTTTTTGATGTGGAGCCTCATTTTATCATCCAGGCTGGAGTGCAGCAATATGATCTTGGCTGGCTGCAATCTCTGCCTTCAAGGTTCAAGTGATTCTCCTGCCTCAGCCTCCCAAGTAGCTGGGACTACAGGTGCATGCCACCATGCCCAGCTAATTTTTGTATTTTTAGTAGAGACAGGATTTCACCATGTTGGCCAGGCTGGTCTTGAACTCCTGACCTCAGGTGATCTGCCTGCCTTGGTCTCCCAGAGTGCTGGGATTACAGATATGAGCCACTACACCTGGCACCCATTATCATGAATGTCTTTAGGCCTTACCAAAAGCTGACCAGGTACTGGTGCCGTGCTTGTATAGCCTGCAGAACTATGATCCAAATAAACCTCTTTTGAAATATATTACCCAGCCTCAGGCATTCCTTTAGAGCAACACAAATGGACTGACACAGAAAACTGGTACTGAGTAGTGGGGTGTTGCTATAAAGATATCTGAAGACGTGGAAGCGGCTTTGAAACTGTGTAATGGGCAGAGATAGGAAGAGTTTGGAGGTTACAGAAGAAAACAGGAAGAGGAGGGAAAGTTTTGAATGTCTTAGAGACTGGGTAAGTGACTGTGACAAAAATGCTGATGAAATATCAACAGTAAAGGCCAGTCTGAGGAAGTCTCAGATGGAAATGAGGAACCTCAGACTGGAAAAAAACTCGAATTTGTTATACCTTAGCAGAGCTTGACTGGATTGTGTACATGATCTAGGAATTTGTGGAGGGTTGAACTTAAGAGAGGTGGAAGAAATATTTTTTTTCTTTTTTTTTTTTTTTTTTTGAGACAGAGTCTCGTTCTGTCACCCAGGCTAGAGTGCAATGGCACACTCTCAGCTCACTGCAACCTCCACCTCCCAGGTTCAAGCTATTCTCCTGCCTCAGTCTCCCAAGTAGCTGAGATTACAGGTGCCCACCACTACACCCAGCTAATTTTTTGTATTTTTAGTAGAGACAGGGTTTCGTCACGTTGGCCAGGCTGGTCTCAAACTCCTGATGTCACATAATCCACCCACCTCGGCCTTCCAAAGTGCTGGGATTACAGGCATGAGCCACCATGCCTGGCGAGGTGGAAGAAATTTCTAAGCTGCAACGTGTTCAAGACGAAGATGTGGCCTGGTCAAACAACACATGGTGAGGTTCGGGAGGAAAGCAATTACTTAAAGTTGGAACTTATAATTAAAAGGGAAGCAGAGTACAAAAACTTGGAATATTTGCAAACTGGCCCCATGGTAGAGAAGGACAAAGCATTTTCAGGGCCAGGCATGGTGGCTTGTGCCTGTAATCCCAGCATTTTGGGAGGCCGAAGCGGGTGGATCACCTGAGCTCAGGAGTTCAAGACCAGCCTGGCCAACATGGTGAAACTCCATTTGTACAAAAAGTACAAAAAAATTAGCCAGACGTGGTGGCAGGCACCTGTAATCCCAGCTACTCCAGAGACTGAGGGGAAGAGAATCGCTTGAACCTTGGAGGCAGAGGTTGTAGTGAGCCAAAGTTGCATCATTGCACTCCAGCCTGAGCAACAAGTGCGAAACTCCATCTCAAAAAAATGAGAGGCATTTTCAGGAGAGGAATTTGCGCAGGCTGTGGGGCAGCCACTTGCTAGAGAGATTAGCATGCCTAAAAGGGAGCCAGTTACTAATCTTCAAGTAAGCCCCTCTCATCACAGGCCCAAAAACCTAGGAGGAAAGAATGTTTTTAGAGGCCAGGCCAGTGCCCCATGCCCTGTGCAGCCTTGGGAAACTGCTCCCCATAGCCCGGCTGCTCCAGCTCCAGCCTCGGCTCAAAAGGTCTCAGGTACAGCCTGGGCTGCCACTTTAAAGACTGCAAGCTTCTGTAAGCCTTGGCAGTTTCCACATGATGTTAAGTCCACTGGCATGAAGAATGCAAGAGTGAAGGCTTCAACCTAGATTTCAAAGGATGTATGGGAAAGCCTGCATGCCCAGGCAGAAGCTTACTGTAGGGATGAAGCCCCCACACAAAGTCCCCACCAGAACACTGCTTAATGGAGCTAAGGGAAGGGGGCCACTGCCCTCCAGACCCAAGAATCGTAGAGCCACCAGAAGCTTACACCCTGAGCCTGGCCAGGGACATTAAACTCCATTCCATGAGAGTAGCCACAAGGAGTGCACCCTGCAAAGCCACAGGGATGCAGTTGACCAATGCCTTGTGAACTCCCCCCTCATACCAGTGTGCCCTGGATTCAGGACAGGGAGTCAAAGATTATTTTGGACTCTTTAGATTTAATGTCTGCCCTGCTGGGTTTCAGACTTGTGTGGGGCCTGTTGCCACTTTCTTTTGGCTGATTCCTTTGGAATGGAAAAGTTTACCCAACACCTATACCACCATTATGTCTTAGAAATAAACGACTTTCTGGCCAGGTGCAGTGGCTCACATCTGTAATCCCAGCACTTTGGGAGGCCAAGGTTGCTGGGATCACCTGAAGTTGGGAGTTCAAGACCAGCCTGACCAACATGGAGAAACCCGTTTCTACTAAAAATACAAAAAATTAGCTGGGGGTGATGGCACATGCCTGTAATCCCAGTTACTCGGGAGGCTGAGTCAGAAGAATTGCTTGATCAAGGGAGGCAGAGGTTGCAGTAAGCCAAGATCATACCATTGTACTCCAGTCTGGGCAACAAGAGTGAAAGTCCATCTCAAAAAATAAATAAATAAACAAACAACTTTTTTTTGAACTTACAGCCTCATAGGTAGAAGGAACTCTCACCCTGAGTCTCAGATGAGGTTGCTGGACTTTGGGCTTTTGAGTTGATGCTGGAATGAGCTGAAACTTTTGGGGACTATTCGAAAGGAATGATAGTATTTTGCAACAGGAGAAGGACATGAGATGTGGGGGCGGGTGGTGGAATGATATAGTCTTCTCCAAATTGCATGTTAAAATGTGACCAGCAATGTTGGAGTTGGGGTCTAGTGGGAGATGTTTGGGTCATGGAGGCAAATCCCTCATGAATGGCTGGTGTTCTCCTCACAGTAATGAGTTTGCATGAGATCCGGTTACTTAAAAGAGTCTGGGATGTCCCTGTTCTCTCTCTTACCATGTGACACTCCTACACTGGCTCACCCTTCACATTCCACCATGACTGTAAGTTTCTTTAGGTCTCACCAGAAGCCAAGCAGATGCTGGTGCCATGCTTGGACAGGCTGCAGAACCATGATCTAAATAAACCTCTTTTCTTTATAAATTACCCAGCCTCAGGCATTTTATAGCAACACAAACAGACTAACACAAGGCATGAGCCATAGTGCCAAGCTGACTTACTTGTTTTTTTTGAGATGTAGTCTCCCGCTGTTGCCCAGGCTGGAGGGCAGTGGCTCAGTCTGGCTGCTTGCAAACTCTGCCTTCTGGGTTCAAGTGAATCTCCCACCTCAGCCTCCTGAGTAGCTGGGATTACAGGTGCCCACCACCATGCTTGGCTAAATTTTGTATTTTTAGTAGAGACGGGGTTTCACCATGTTTGTCAGGCTGGTCTTCAACTCCTGACCTCAAGTGATCTGTCCACCTCAGCCTCCCAAAGTGCTGCGATTACAGCCATGAGCCACTGTGCTTGGTCTGACTTTCATTTATTAACAAGATAACAAACTGCACATTTTTCAAATAACAATTACATAAATTATAGTTAATATATTATGAGCAGGTGAGAAATAAAGATAAACCAAGAAAAGGAAACAGAAAACAGGTATATATTGATTTCTTATGAGTAAAAATTTGAGAGTTATTATTGAAAAAGATCAGAAGAAGATATAGAGTTTAAAAGAGTGGTAGTTTGAAACTTATGTATGCTACAAGCAGATAATTTTAAAAGGAAAGATGGAGTTGGGTTAGTGAGGGAGATGAAGAAGATGTAATGTGTTTAATAGAGTTTTCATTATGCCCACATTAGATAAAGGGGTAATGACACAGAACTTACCTGGAGAAAAGTAGGAAGCCCATATGTATGAAGTTGTGCAGCAGAGTTTGAGGGAATGTGGCTATTACTGAAACACCTAAAAACTGACAGCTGCTGTTATTTATACAGATTAGACATCGACTTTATTTTTGTGCTACATTTTCTTGAGGTATATCTGGAGATCAAAAGCTGGAAGACGGTCCTTTACTAAACCTTACCCAGGAAATATGTAGTGTATTGATTCAGGTTTGACTTTGTAACACTATCCCTTGGTCAGGCTGGAGAGAGGCTTGATCACTGCTATGATATTCCAAATGGTGAATTATTCAACCTTAGTTAAGCATGAGAAATCTGTTCAGCTGCATCCATGGGAATGCTAGCTCGGTAAACACCAGGTTCAGTTTTCTGGTCAAGGCATACTAACCTATACTAACTCCTGTGGTTAGCATACCTACTTTACGGGGGTTGGAATTAGCAGGTTCTAGGGGTTTTCAGCCATTGATATCAGAAACATGACAGTGATACTTAGCATTGCCTTTTCACTGGCTCAAATAAATTAGCATTACCATCACAATGGGTGAATTGGGAAGGGGTAGCTAATTTACGAACCAAAAGGAAAGGTTCTGCAGGCAGAGAAAAGAAATAAAAGATGCATTTTAAAATTTAATCATAAATTAATCTTTTAACCAAATAAGTAGTGCTGGTATTTTTATATTTGATAACTCTTCCAATATAAAACATAAACATAGCCATCTGCTGTCAAGAATGTTCTCATTGAAACATGAGCATCAGTTCAATTTCTTTTTTGGAACAAGTTTGGATAGGTTGCATACCTATCCAACCACCTACATATAGATGAGGAGACAGTAAGACAAAACGTGACTTGAGAAAATTAGAAAGCCCATAAGCATAGAAGTCTGCAGAAGAATTGAGACATGAATCTCAGTTCTTGGCTATCACTATAACACCTAGAAGATAGACAGATAGATAGATAGATGTCAGATAGACAGTCAGATAGGTATATGGTAGGTGGGTTGTTACGTAGGTAGATAGGTGATTGGATGAGATGTAATAAACATTGAAATACACAGTATAGGCTGGGCATGGTGGCTCATGCCTGCAGTCTCAGCACTCCGGGGCGCGGGAAAAAAAAAAAAACTTGATATTACAAAGCCTAACCCTGATCACACTCCTACTCACCTCTCTCTCACACAGAGAAACAGAGAAATAAGGAAATAAGAGATCAATATCAAGATGTTGTGTCCTTCTAGTATATTCATACAGTTTAATTTGACAAACACGTATTGGGCATTTATGTAGCAAACACTGTGTTAGGCATTGAGCATTTCATTGATTTAATGAAATGCATTCCTTTGCTGGTAAGAAGCCCAGGGCATAATGAGGGAAACACAGGGCGCTCTACCAATGGTAATACAGTAGTAACATTTACTGAGTTTCTGCTGACTGCCAAGAACCGTCCTCAGTGCTAAATTTACCCTTGTCTCCCTTGAACTTGAACACAATCTCGTGAAGGAGGAGCTATTATTGCTCCCATTTTAAAGAGAGAAAACTGAAGCTTAGAGGTTTTCTCTTATTAGACAATAAGACAAAACATGATTTGAGAAAACTAGAAAGCCCATAAGCATAGAAGTCTGCAGAAGAATTGAGGCATGAGCTCAATTCTTGGCTATTGACTCAATACCTGGCTATTACTGTAACAGCTAGAAGAAAGACAATAGAAAGGTAGATAGACAGTCAGATAGGTATATGGTAGGTGGGTTGGTAGGTAGGTAAATAGGTGACTTATCTAATGTTATAGCTATTAGCAAGAGATCCATATTTTGAACCCTGCTCTGTCTGACTTACAGCACTTAACCATTCTCTCTCCTGTTTTTCATAAATGTAGTAGTAGCCTCTGTAAAAAGTGCTGATAGGCTGGGTGCAGTGGCTCACACCTGTAATCCCAGCACTTTGGGAGGCCGAGGTGGGTGGATCACCTGAGGTCGGGAGTTTGAGACCAGCCTGGCCAACATGGTGAAACCCCGTCTCTACTAAAATTACAAAAGTTAGGTGTGGTGGCACATGCCTGTAGCCTCAGCTACTTGGAAGGCTGAGGCAGGAGAATCGCTTGAACCCGGGAGGCGAAGGTTGCAGTGAGCTGAGATTGTACCATTGCACTCCAGCCTGGGTGGCAGAGCAAGACTCCCTTCTCAAAAAAATAAAAAAAAATTGGCCTGATATGAAACAGTAAATTCTGCTCGGTGGCAGGAGGGTGACAAAGAAAGGTTTCAGAAAAACCACAGAGGAGAAGTGACATTTTAACTGGGTCCTGAAGAATAAGTTGCAATGTGTCAGGAAGATGAGGGGAGAGGGTGATTTAAGTAGAGAAAACAGCCTGGGCAAAAACATGGTGATCCAGCATTTGACTGAGAAGGGGTAATAGGTGAAGAGTGAGCAGGTTTGGGACAATAAGGCTGTAGCATATAAAAATTTGCTGAACACCCACATGGTATATTCCCTGTAGTCCATGATTAGTTGTATTCCATGAGGCCAACCAAGAATATAACAAAAAATGCTGGGCGCGGTGGCTCACACCTATAATCCTAGCACTTTGGGAGGCCAAGGTGGGCAATCACCTTAGATCAGGAGTTCGAGACCAGCCTGGCCAACATGGTGAAACCCCGTCTCTTCTGAAAATACAAAACTCAGCCAAGCACGGGGGCGCATGCCTATAATCCCAGCTACTCATGACGCTGAGGCAGACGAATTGCTGGAAACTGGGAGGCAGAGGCCTGAGATTACACCACTGCACTCCAGCCTGGGTGACAAAGTGAGATTTCATCTCAAAAAATATATATATAACAAAAAACATGAATGTGTGTATATATATATATATATGTATATGTGTATATACATCTCAAAGCTTGAATCACAGCACCCCCTGGCACATAAAAAAACTATAAATCTCTTTTTTTTTTTACTTATTTCTATGTAGATGTCATATTAGCTCAGGTCAACTGAAAAAACACATTTTAGAAATAGTGAATGGCATCACCATAATTTATATGTGCATAACCTACCCAGCTGTTCCTGCCTGTCTTGATTATGGTTAGTTTTTTTTGTTTTGTTTTGTTTTTGTTTTTTTTTTGTTTTTGTTTTTGAGATGGAGTCTTGCTCTATCACCCAGGCTGGAGTGCAGTGGCATGATCTTGGCTCACTGCAATCTCTGCCTCCTGGGTTCAAGCGATTCTTCTGCCTCAGCCTCAAGAGTAGCTGGGACTATAGGAGCATGCCACCACACCCAGCTAATTTTTATATTTTTAGTAGAGACAGGGTTTTGTCATATTGGCCAGGCTGGTCTCGAACTCCTGACCTCGTAATCCGCCTGTCTCGGCCTCCCAAAGTGCTGGGATTACAGGCATGAGCCATTGTGTTTGGCTGATTATGGTTAGTTTTCTATGTGGAGGTTAAAAGGTTTTACTGTGATGCTCTTTCTGTATTCTTTAAGATTTCTGATCTTCCTGCTCTTCCCAAGAAATACAGAGAACAATCCCACTTCTCAGAATGACCTGAAGCTATCCTGCCACCTTTTAAGTAGACTGCTATTGTTTATTTAATTTATGAAACAATTCATGTAGCAAACTCTATTTAGTTAACAACTACTGGCCAGTGCCCAAGCAATGAAAAGAATAAGATCCCCCTAACTGCAAAAGAACAACATAAAATTGTCCTCATGAGGATTAGAAAATTAAAATTAAAAAATCAAAAATATCTCTCCTTTCTTTTTTCCTTAAAGAGAAAACAGTTGTCAAAAGAAGTTTTTTTTTGAGAGAGAGTCTCACTACGTTACCCAGGCTGAAGTGCAGTGGCTATTGACAGGTGCAATAATCGCACACTATAGCCTCGAACTCCTGGGCTCAACTCCTTGATCCTCCTGCCTCACCCTACTGAGTAGCTGGGACTACAGGTGTGCACCACTGTGCCCAACTGTCTACTTTATGTTCTATTTAAAATAATACACAAAATTCCTACAGCTTTTTGAAACTACTCACTTTAGGTGGTATCTGTTCCCCCCACTCTCTTTATCTACAAAATGAGGGTAAAGATGTGAATAATCTACATCTGATTAGCAACAAGCTACTTAACCAGAAAACACCAAAGAGGTAATTGGGAGCAGTCCATGAGCAAATAAATTTGGAAAATGAGTCAAGTCACATTCCATCTTGGGGGATTTACATGCATATTCACTTATTAAAGGGCCTGAGGCAGGGCACGGTGGCTCACGCCTATAATCCCATCGCTTTGGAGGCCAAGGTGGGCGGATCACCTGAGTTCAGGAGTTTGAGGCCAGCCTGGCCAACAAGACAAAACGCTGTCTCTACTAAAAATACAGCAATTAGCTGGACATGGTGGTGGACACCTGTAATCCCAGCTACTCGGGAGGCTGAGGCAGGAGAATCACTTGAACCTGGGAGGCGGAGGTTGCAGTGAGGCAAGATCGCGCCGTTGCACTCCGGCCTGAGCGACAGAGCAAGACTCCCTCTCAAAAAAAGAAGTGGGGGGGGGGGGGGTCATGAAAAATAATTTTTTAACTTTGGCTAATTCAGAATTTCCAAAACATATCTGACCATAGAACCACTTTTTTCATCCAGCACTGACTTTAGGGACTGGTTCTCGATGTGTGAGCCACAGACATTCTACCTGAGAATCACCTGAGGTAACTTTATCAAAATCTTGCAAAGAGACTTTCAAGGGTTTAAGTTAACATCTTAGATCATTAATGCTTTACGGGTAATAGTGCATTAATGGCTGGCAGGACTAGTAGGCAGAGAGGACTAGTAGGCAGAGCAGGTGAGTGTCAGAATGTCCCTAGGATACTCTGGGCTGACGACAACAGGACTGAATTAGGAATCAAGCACCTAAATTCTAGTCCTGGTGTCCCCTCAAACACATGTTTCATCTTGGGGAAGCCACTATCCTCCCAGGACCATCTGTTAAGGGAAGGGTTGAATTAGACTGGATGGCACTACCCCTTTAGGGTGTGAAAATGTGTGAGGCCATTTTTGCTTGTCAGTAATTAGGGGGTCACCACTGACATGGAGCATGAAAAGGACTATGGATGCTAGAGATTTGTGGCATGCCAGATAGTTTCACATCTTGAAGTCTGCATGATTTTCTGATGTTCTTCTGGACATTCACATAGGAGGTTAAAAAAAACCATAAACCTGATTATCTCAGATACCAACACTCCGAGCCTACAACCTAATTCCAAACCGTACATAAATGGCTTAATATGCACTAAAATTTCCAGGAATGCAACTATATTGCAAATCAAGAGCGGGTTGTACTTTATATATTCTGAACTTTGCCAGAAACTTTGGAATATTGCATCACTACTCATAGGTTTTAACTAAATTACCAGTATTTCATGTCTGGATGAGTCTTTGCTTGTAGCTATAACATTCACGTTGTCTCTATGTAGGGGTTCAAGCACGTTACGTCATCCAGAGCAGGCAAAAGTGTCAGTATACTGATAAGGAGTCTGCACTAGAATGTTTCTGTCAACATCTTGCTTCTTTCATCAAGAAAGTCTTTGGCCGGGTGCGGTGGCTCACACCTGTAATCCCAGCACATTGGGAGGCCAAGGCCAGTGAGGTCAGGAGTTCAAGACCAGCCTGGTCAACATGGTGAAATCCCATCTCTACTAAAAATATAAAAATTAGGCCAGGCGCAGTGGCTCACACCTGTAATCCCAGCACTTTGGGGAGCCAAGGTGGTGGATCACCTGAGGTCAGGAGTTCAAGACCAGCCTGGCCAACATGGTGAAACCCCATCTCTACTAAAAATAAAAAATTAGCTGGGTGTGGTGGCACTCACCTGTAGTCCCAGCTACTCGGGAGGCTGAGGCAGAAGAATAACTTGAACCCAGGAGGCAGAGGTTGTAGTGAGCCAAGATCACGCCACTGCACTCCAGCCTAGGTGACAGAGTGAGACCCCCCTTAAGAAGAAAAAAAAAAAAAGAAGAAAGAAAGAAAGAAAAGAAAGGTCTTGCTTGATGAGAGACTAAAAAAAAAAACAAACAAAAGTCAACAAAACTAGTGTGCTTAGTGATGTATTGGTTTTTATTCTGGTGGAAGCTTTTTAACTCATTGCAGACCAGTAACAATTTATTTTATGTTTACAGCATATTGTTCTTTTATAGTCATGTATATAAATAAGCTTTATCATGGATATATTTCATTTCAGAAAAGGAAAGAAGACATAACAAATATTGGTTATGAAAAATGAAAACTGGGTGCAATGGGATTGATAACATTGGATCTAAGGGTGGATTGCCAAGGGCAGGAGCAGGGCACCGCAGGGTTGGGTGAGGGGCTTTAGTTTGCCCATGGCATCATTAGCTACCCCACTCAGTTCTCTGATAAGGATAATTGAGAAATCTCAACCTGGCATAAAGTGAGTGCAGGTCCATTGCCACTTTGGGACATGTCTTTCAAACAGAGCACAGGCCATGAGCCCCATCTATGTAGAAAGTCTGGGGCACCCTGCTAGTTAAGTCTCAGTTCTTTTTCAGACTTTTGGTTCCCAGTTTATTTCTGCATCTTTCAAGATTTGCAGTTCTATACCTTAACCTATCAGTATAGCTACCCAAGTCACAGAAAGAATTGATGCTTCTCTATCGGGGGAGCAATTCAGTGCTTTCCCACCCCTAAAACAAGGATAATTACCTCCTTCATTTCCCTGTCCCCTAAACGTGTACTCAGAAATTGATGTGAGAGTACATTTTCTTTACATAGTCAATCCAGTTCAGCCCAGCAAGAGTTAAAGCTGGCTTCCCGTCTCTGCTGGGGGAGCACGGCTGATGGGGCTCCTCCTGAACTGGGCGCAGATGCCGCCATGCTTTGTTGATTACAATCTCCCACACCAAGGAGGCTTTGACTAGGTTTGACATAATCAGCTCACAGCCTCTGCCTGCACTCTTTCACAAACAGGCCATTTTCACATCTTTTTCATGGAATCCGACAAGCGGAAAAATAATTAATGTTACCTCAGCCCAACAATGACCCTGGCTCTGATTCAAAAAGAAGGCATGTTGCATAAACTGCCCTTTAATTGAGGGTTGGGGGCAGACCCCACATACTCCTGTATCGGTTCTGCCTCCCTGGCCAAGGATGATTAAGGCTTTCCTAAGATTGGGGGACCCATGGTCACTGAGTACTACTCAGTTTCAGGTTCAGAGAGCTTCCGTGAAAGAATTCTGTTCATGGTATTTAGCAAGTACAGACCTGTCGTGCTGGTCAGAAATTCCAGATGGTCTTGGTTGTTCCCATTTTACTGATAAAAACAAAGTGACTTCCTCTTTGCAGAAAACACAAAATTAGAACCCACAACTATTTTTCAATGTTTCTTTTCTTTCTCTTGAAAAGAGAATACAGATGTCTTTTATTGTGGAAGTCTATGTGGTTACCTTCACTGCTGCTGTGAATGTGAAATGGTGCGGTCATTTTGGAAAATAATCTGTAAGTTTCTCAAATAGTTTAACGTAGAGTTACTTATGATCTAGCAATTCCACTTCTAGATACATGTCCAAGAGAAATGAAAACATACATTCACACAAAAAGCTGTACCTGAATATTTATAGCAGTATAATATTAGCCAGGAAGTGAACACAGCACAACTATGCATCAGCTGATAAAAAAATGTGGCATATCCATACAACAGAATAGTATTTGGTCATAAAAAGAAATTAAGTACTGATAGTTGTTGTAACATGGGTGAACTTTCAAAACATGCTAAGAATTCTGTCACACACACACAAAATGCATATTATTTTATTCGTATATATGGGCAGATATAGAGAGACAGAAAGTTTAGTGGTTGCTTCAGGCTGGGGAACATAAAGGGTTGAGGGGTGGATAGCTAAGAGATATGACATTTATTTTTGAAGTGATGAAAATATTCTATGGCCAGGTGCAGTGGCTCATGACTGTAATCCTAGCACTTTGGGAGGCCAAGGCGGGCAAGAGGTCAGGAGTTTAAGACTAGCCTGGCCAACATGGCGAAACCCTGTCTCTACTAAAAATACAAAAATTAGCTGGGCATGGTGGTGGGCACCTGTAATCTCAGCTACTTGGGAGGCTTAGGCAAGAGAATTGCGTGAAGCCAGGAAGCGGAGGTTGCAGTGAGCCGAGATCACAACACTGCACTCTAGCCTGGGTGACAGAGTGAGACTCCATCTCCAAAAAAAAAGAAAATATTCTAAAATTGATTATGGTATTTGTTACACAGCTCTATGGATATACTAAAAATCATTAAACTGTACATTTAACAAAAAGTATAAAGTGCAACCTAATCTTACTCTAAAAAAATAATTGTTGGCCTGAGCGGTGGCTCACACCTGTAATCCCAGCACTTTGGAAGGCTGAGGTGAGCAGATCACCTGAGGTCAGGAGTTCGAGACCAGCCTGACCAATATGGTGAAAGCCTGGCTCTACTAAAAATACAAACATTAGCCAGGTATGGTAGCAGACACCTGTAGTCTCAGCTACTTGGGAGGCCAAGATAGGAGAATTGCTTGAACCCAGGAAGCGAAAGTTGTGGTGAGCAAGATCACACCATTGCACTCCAGCCTAAGCAACAAGAGCAAAACTCTGTCTCAAAAGAAAAAAAAAGAGAAAGAAAAATAATTGACAAATTCTGGGCCAAGAACCCTGGAAATTCTGAAGGTTTTGCAGGGGTATCTGTGAGTTTTTACCTTTTCAACTATATATTCATGTGAGGCTGAATTTTTCTTTTTTCAAAAATCACTCAGCTCAAAATATCATGAATTTCTTTCTACAATTTAGCAATAAAACACAGTACAAAAGCTTGACCAACATGGTGAAACTCAATCTCTACTAAAAATACAGAAATTAGCCAGGCGTGGTGGCTCACGCCTGTAATCCCAGCTACTCAGGAGGCCGAGGCAGGAGAATCGCTTGAACCTGGGAAGCCGAGATCACGCCACTGCACTCCAGCCTGGGCAACAGAGCAAGACTCTATCTTAAAAAAAAAAAAAACAAAACAGTACAACGGATTGAATAAAAAAGCAGAGATAGAATCAAACTGTCAATTTTTAACCAAGCCATAATAAATGTTTAATAATTTAAAAAGAAATAGAGTCTACATGGTCACCAGAGAAAATTTGGAAAATATGGAAAAGTAATAAAAGACAGTTGTTGGGTGTGGTTGAGGTCAGGAGTTCAAGACCAGCCTGGCCAAGATGGTGAAACCCCATCTCTACTAAAAATACAAAAAAAATTAGCTGGGCATAGTGGCAGCCGCCTGTAATTCCAGCAACTCAGGAGGCTGAGGCAGAGAATTGCTCGAACCCAGGAGGCAGAGGTTGCAGTGAGTTTCCATCTGGTCTTTTTCTGCCTCCTTGTGTCCCATATCTTATGAACTGGTGAAGCCGTGGCAAGAGACCCAGCTCTGGCGGGGGAGGGGGGCCCCCCCCCCCCCTGGGCCGGCCGGGGGGCCCGGGGGGGGGGGCGGAGGGCCCCCTCTCTAAAAAAAAAAAAAAAAAACTGTTGAGCAAGCCCCTGCCCTCTGTCTTTCCTCCATTCTCTTACAAGTAGAATAGCCAATATCTGCCTTGCTGTGGGGTGGTGGGATCCTGTTTATAACTGCTCAAGACCACGTTTACTTATTGATTACAAAAGTAGCACATGATCATTCTAAAGAAAAACATCGTGTGTGTGCATCTGTGCATCATGAATGCATAAAGCAGAAAGCAGGCTGATATGGTATATTGGATTCAGGTGGCAAGTGCAAACACACCTCTTAGCTCGCCAACCCCAAATCCCTTAAAATGGCAGAAAAGTGGTTTAAAGAAAGATAAGTTTATCATAGCAAATGAGAACAGATGTCACTAACAGACCAAAAATCATGGAGAATTCCCAGAAGACGGAATGTACAACAGAAACACATGAATGAGAGGAGAAACTCCAAACATAGTCAAAAACTACAGGTGCAGTGGCTCACGCCTGTAATCCCAGCACTTTGGGAGGCTGAGGCAGGCGGATCACCTGAGGTTAGAAGTTCGAGACCAGCCTGACTAATGTGGAAAAACCCCATCTCTACTAAAAATACAAAATTAGCCAGGTGTGGTGGTACACGCCTGTAATCCCAGCTACTCAGGAGGTTGAGGCAGGAGAATCACTTGAACCCAGGAGGCAGAGGTTGTGGTGAGCCAAGATTGCCCCATTGCACTCCAACCTGGGCAACAAGGGTGAAATTATCTCAAAAAAAAAAAAGAAAGAAAAGAAATCTACAGGTGAAGAAAAAGAAATCCAGAGAAACACCAAATTCCAAGTCAAATAATAGATTCACTGTCTCTTTCTGCAATTCTTAAATCCAAAAGGTTCTCAAAACAGAAAGATTATTTTCCCTAAGTTTGGCACAAACTCATTTGCAGCAAAACCTGACCAGGACTGATGAAAAGTTATTTGTAGACTTTATTTATCTTACTTTGTGTGAATATTCATTTCTTTCTTTGCAAAAAAAGTTAGTATGTCTGATTACAGGGTGCTATCCTAGACCCATTGGGAGCGTTATGAAATAGCAGTAGATGCTATGATAGTTAATACTGTCAACTTGATTGAATTGAAGGATGCACAGTATTGATCCTGGGTGTGTCTGTGAGGGTGTTGCCAAAGGAGACTGACATTTGAGTCAGTGGGCTGGGGAAAGATCAGACCCACCCTTAATCTGGTGGGCACAATCTAATCAGCTGCCATTGAATATAAAGCAGGCAGAAAAATGTGAAAAGGTGAGACAGGCCTGGCCTCCTAGCTTACATCTTTCTCCCATGGGGGATGTTCCTGCCCTCAAACATGGACTCCAAGTTCTTCAGTTTTGAGACTCAGACTGGCTCTCCTTGCTCCTCAAGCTTTCAGCAGTCTATGGTGGGACCTTGTAATTGTGTAAGTTAATATTTAATAAACTCCCTTTACACACACACACACACACACACACACACACACACATATATATATATATATATATATATAAAGATTCACTAACAGAGTGGATCCAATACATTAAAGATTCACTTCCCACCTGGATCCAATATACTGTATCAGCCTGCTTTCTGTTTATATATTTATAATGCACAGATGCACACACACATATATTAAAATTTTAGATACATATGTCTAAAATCCCAACCTGTTATTTCTGTCCCTCTAGGGAACCCTGACTCTTACAGATGCTATGAACAACCTTTCTTTTCTTTTATTTTTTTTTGGAGACGGTCTTACTCTGTCACTCAAGCTGGAGTGCAGTGGCATGATCATAGTTCACTGCATCCTTAAACTCCTGGACTCAAGTGATCCTCCCACCTCAGCCTCCTGAGTAGCTGAGACCACAGGCTGGTACCATTCATGCCTGGTTAATTTTTTTGAAACAATCTTTCTAAATTTAAAAAAATTAGGCCGGGTACAGTGGCTCATGCCTGTAATTCCACACTTTGGGAGGCCAACGTGGGTGGATCACCTGAGACCAGGAATTTAAGACCAGCACGGCTAACATGGTGTAACCCCGTCTCTACTAAAAATAGAAAAATTAGCCGGATGTGGTGGCAGATGCCTTAATCCCAGCTACTCGGGAGGCTAAGGCAGGAGAATCACTTGGACCCAGGAGGCAGAGGTTGCAGTGAGCCAAGATTGCGCCACTGAACTCCAGCCTGGGTGACAGAGTGAGACTTTGTCTCAAAAATAAATAAATAAATAAACAAATAAATAATAAAATAAAATCCGAAAAGTTCAGAATTTCAACATATGACTGCATCCTAGAGATTTGGATGAAGAGTGTAGGCTTACGATGATATCAGAAGAGGTATCTAGAATAAAATAGAAATTAAGTTTTCAACAACCAGAAAATGAATAAACAAGTAAGTGTATATGCCTATGAGTTAAAAGGAAATTAAAGACACACATATTGGAAAGGAAGAAATAAACTGTCTCTATTTGTTGAGGAAGGATTGTCTAGAGAATCCCAAGGAATCCACCAAAAGAGAAAAATGCCAAGAACTAACAAGTGAATTTAGGTTTTCAGGATTCAAAGTCAACATACAAAAAGGAATCATGCTAACAAGCAAATACTAGTGTTGAGCAATTGAAAACAGAAATTAAAAGCACAATGCCATTTATAATTGCTCAAAGCTAGAGGAAATACTGTGTATAAATCTAACAAAACATATACAGCACCTGTATAATAGAAACTGTAAAATACGGGTGAAAAAGGTTTTAAAAAAGCCTAAATAAATGAGACATACCATGTTCATTAGTTGGAAGACTAACCATAAAAGTGTCAATGGTCTCCAAACTGATCTATTAAAGCCTCCACAGGATTCTTTGTAGATATAGAGAAGCTGACTCTGAAATTTTTACAGAGAGGCAAAGGAACTAGAATAGCTAAAACAATTTTGAAAAAGAATAAAATGGAAGGAATCAAATGACCTGATCTTAAGACTTACTTATTATATGATAACAGTAATTAAGACAGTGTGGTGCTAGCAGAGAAACAGATACTTGTGATCACCGGAACAGAACAGAGTACAAAAATAGGCTATATTCACCAACAGATTTTTGACAAAGGCGCAAAAGGGAATCAATGGAGAAAGGATAACTTTTATAATAAATAGTGTTGAAACAATGGGCTATTCATAGGTTAAAAAAAGAATGTTGGCCAGGTGCAGCAGCTCATAACTATAATACCAGGATCCCAATGCTTTGGGAGGCTAAGGCGGGAGGATCACTTGAGTCCAGGAATTTGAGATCAGCCTGGGCAACATGGCAAGACCCCATCTCTATAAAATATAAAAAATTGGGCAGACACAATGACTCATTTCTGTAATACTAGCACTTTGGGAGGCTGAGGCGGGCAGATCACTTGAGGTCTGGAGTTTGAGACCAGCCTGACCAACATGGAGAAACCCCGTCGCTACTAAAAATACAAAATTAGCCAGGTGTGCTGGTGCATGCCTGTAATCCCAGCTACTCAGGAGGCAGAGGCAGAAGAATCACTTGAACCTGGGAGGTGGAGGCTGCAGTAAGCCTATAGCCTGGGCCTCAGAACAAGACTCCATCTAAAAAATTAAAATTAAAATTAAAAAATTAAATAAAAAATTAACTGGACATGGTGGTGCATGCCTACGGTCCCAGCTACTCAGGAAGTAGGAGGATTGCTTGAGCCCAAGAGGTCGAGGCTGCAGTGAATAATGATCATGTCACAGAACTTAGCCTGAGCAATAGAGTGAGATGCTGTCTCAAAAAAACAAAAAACAAACAAAAAAAACCTTGACCTAAACCTCACACCTTATGCAAAAATTAACTCAAAATGGACCATATTCCCAAATGCCAAACAACAATACAGCTCTTAGAAGAAAATCTTCATAACCTCGGATTAGGTGAAGAGTTCTCGGACATAACAATGAAGGCATGATGTATAAGGCAAAAAAAAAAAAAGTCAATGAATTGCTCTTCATCAAAATTAAAACCTTTGCTCTATGAAAGATTCTGTTAAGAGAATAAAAAGACAAAAAACAGACTGTAATAAAGGGTCTGCAAATCACACATCCAAAAAAGAACTTATATCCAGAATGTATAAAGAATTTCCTAAAGGCTGGGCACCATGGCTCATGCCGATCCCAGCACTTTGGGAGGCTGAGGTGGGCGGACCACCTGAGGTCGGGAGTTTGAGACCAGCCTGACCAACATGGCGAAACCCCTGTCTCTACTAAAAATACAAAATTAGCCGGGCATGGTGGCACAGGCCTATAACGTCAGCTACTCAGGAGGCTGAGGCAGGGGGAATCGCTTGAACCCGGGAGGCAGAGGTTGTGGTGAGCCAGGATGGTGCCATTGGACTCCAGCCTGGGCAACAAGAGTGAAAACCTGTCTAAAAAAAAAAAAAAAAATTGTCCTCAGGAATTTGGTTTCAATTAGTAAAATACAAAAGTAGTTTTAAAAAAATTAAATAGAATAGTAACTACCAGTATAGATATCTGGTTGTTTATCTTGCTTATCTGAGGTTAAAATTAGATATTAAAGTTTTAAATGGCCATCAAATTGCAGTTTTACTTGAGCAACTTGAGTGTCTCCTGAGGCTTACTTCTGCTTGAGAGAATGAGAAATGTCTGCTGGAGGTGTGCAGATTGAGATGTGATTAAGATAGACATAGCAGGAAATTCACTACTTCCAAGTACAATGATGTCATGATGAGGTAGCCTATCAAGGCCCATAAGCATGGGACCACATCCCCTGGAGGCAAGAGGCTAGGGGTCTTTTGAAAGGTAGAGTCATTTCTGGCACCAGTAGGATGGTGAAAATGTAGGTACTCATATGCAAAGACATCATTACTCCAATGTTAGTGGACTTGGTTTGCTTAAGTCTTTATTTTTTTATTATTGTTATTTTTTTAAAGATGGGGTTTCACCATGATGGTCAGGCTGGTCTTGAACTCCTGACCAGGTGAGCCACCCACCTCAGCCTCCCAAAGTGCTAGGATTACAGGCGTGAGCTACTGCGCCCGGCCTAAGTCTTTATTTTAACAGTGGTAATAAGTTTGTGATTACTCATCATCAACCCCCCTACTGACCACTGTTGGCCTATTTTATTTCATTTTATTTTGAGACAGGGTCTCACTCTGTCACCAATGCTGGAGTACAGTGGTGTGATCTCCTCTTACTGCAGCCTCTACCTCCCCGTCTCATGATCCTCCTAATTCTGCCTCCCCAGTAGCTGGGACTAGAGGCATACTACCATGCCTGACTAATTTTTTGTAAAGACAGGGTTTCACACCTTATTGCTGAGGCTGGTTTTGAACTCCTGAGCTCTAGCAATCTGCCCACCTCGGCCTCCCAAAGTGCTGGGATTACAGGCATGAGCCACTGCACCTGGCCTGTTGGCCTTTGAAGAGACGAGACTTGTTAAGACTTGTGTCTCTGCAGAGTAGCTTTCCCGTTGGATTAGTTTTCATTTGCTAAAAACTTCCACTGTATCTCCCACCTGGACCTGTTGCTCCTCACTCTGGAAAGCTTTCTCCATTTAATCAAAATTGACGTACCAGCCAGGCATGGTTGCACGCATCTGTAGTCCCAGCTACTCAGGAGGCTGAGGCTAGTGGATCGTGGGAGCCCAGGAAGGAGGTAGAGGCTGCAATGAGCCATTTTGGTGCCATTGCACTCCAGCCTGGGCAACAGAAACCATTGACCTTTTCCCAGGGCCTGGATCTCTACCATCCAAGGTGACTGGCTGCTTGGCTGATAATTCAATCCTATTTATGTGGCAGTAGATGGTAAATTAATAGCAGCAATGAGGTTGGGCGCGGTGGCTCACACCTGTAATCCCAGCCCTTTGAGAGGCCAAGATGGGTGGATCACGAGGTCAGGAGTTCAAGACCAGCCTGGCCAACATGGTGAAACCCCATCTCTAAAAAAAAAATAAAAATAAATAACAGCAATGATAATGCACAAAGCACTGTAGTTCCTATGACATTAACACTAATCCTCACAGTAGCACTGTGAGGCAGGTTGAATTGTTTCCATTTTATTTTATGTTGTTACCTTTGAGATAGAGTCTTGTTCTTTCACCCAGGCTAGAGTGTAGTGGCACAATCTCGGCTGACTGCAGCCTCTGCCTCCCGGGTTTAAGCAATTCTCCTGCCTCAGCCTCCCAAGTAGCTGCGATTACAGGTGTGCACTGTCACACCAGGTTAATTTTTATATTTTAGTAAAAAGGGGTTTTGCTATGTTGGCCAGGCTGGTCTCAAACTCCTGACCTCAGTTGATCTGCCCCCGACCATAGCCTCCCAAAGTGCTGGGATTACAGGCGTGAGCCACTGCACCCAGCCAGTTTCCATTTTAAAGGAATTGCAAAATACAAAAACAGAAGGGTGGATTAGAAAGGAGGACTGTCTGCTCCCAAAGCCACACTTGTCCGAGAATTTCAGTGAGATTTTAGAGCTTGCTATAACAACCCATGCCCCCAAATGGCTCTGTAGCAGGTATCTTTGGAAATCATAATCTTAAATCATGATTTCCCAAATCTGGCTAAAGATAGTAATTTATGTGGCTGGGTGTGGGGGCTCACACCTGTAATCCTAGCACTTTGGGAGGCGGAGGTAGGAGGATCCTGGAGCCTAGGAGTTTGAGATCAGTGTGGGCAACAGAGTAAGACCCCATCTCTATATAAATAAAAAATAAAGAAAAGAATTTATCTGCAGACCAAATTAAAAATACAGGCTCTGGGAAGGCTGAGTGCAGCAGCTGATGCCTATAATCCCAGCACTTTTGGAGGCTGAGATGGGCAGATCACCTGAGGTCAAGAGTTCAAGACGAGCCTGGCCAACATGGTGAAACCCTGTCTCTACCAAAAATATAAAAAATTAGCTGGGTGTCATGGTACATGCCTGTAATCCCAGCTACTCAGGAGGCTGAGGCAAGAGAATTGCTTGAACCCAGGAGGTAAAGGTTGCAGTGAGCCGAGATCGTGCCATGGCACTCCAGCCTGGGTGACAGAGGGAGACTGTCTCAAAAAACAAACAAACAAAAAAAAAACAGGCTACAGGGAGGGGCACAGGCCAGATCACTGAATTCAACTCTTCAGCTCAGAGACCAGGGAAGCAGCGCTTTAGGCTGGCATCCCCATGAGGGAACCACTGTCATAACTGAAGGAGCATCTTATCGGTTGGCATTCCACCAGCTTGAGAGTTGGCTGAGGTAAATTATTGGAAAGGGGTAGGGGTTCTTAGGAATCTCAAAAATCTCATCAAGTAGAATCCTTCACCCACTGGGCAGGGAACACTGTGAAGTCAAGTCAGGAAATGAGAGGGCAGAGGTGCAGGTTTCCCACCCAGTGGTTTGATCTTGCCTAAAATTCCACAAATGACTAAATCATGATCTTTTTTGAATGAGAACTGTGGAGTCAGACCATCTGAATTTGTACCTGGCTCCCCCAGCTTCTAAACTTCGTGAGCTTGGACAAAATTACCTAACTTCTCTATGCCCTGGCTTTCCCATTTATGAAATAGAAATGATAATCATTAATTACCACTTAAGGATGTTGTCAGAATTTTAAAATACGATACTCAATCTTGTGTCCAGCAGATAGTAGGCATCCAACGAATATTAATAGTTATTATAGGGTTAGATAATAATATTAAATTATAATAAAACTCAGTTCTACATAATGCTTATAGCACAAAAGAATGATCTTCTAAAATACTTCTGGGCATTTCATCAGGTGCTTTACACATTATTTTTGAAACTTCTTATTCTAAATTACAGACTTATAGAAAGTTGCAAAAAAGGGCCGGGCGCGGTGGCTCACGCCTGTAATCCCAGCACTTTGGGAGGCCGAGGCGGGCGGATCACGAGGTCAAGAGATCGAGACCGTCCTGGTCAACATGGTGAAACCCCGTCTCTACTAAAAAAATACAAAAAAATTAGCTGGGCGTGGTGGCGCGCGCCTGTAGTCCCAGCTACTCGGGAGGCTGAGGCAGGAGAATGCTTGAACCCGGGCAGCCGAGGTTGCAGTGAGCCAAGGTCGCGCCACTGTACTCCAGCCTGGCGCCTGGTGACTGAGTGAGACTCTGTCTCAAAAAAAAAAAAAAAAAAGAAAGTTGCAAAAAAAATGGAATGATTATTCTCATTAGAAAAAAAAGACAAAATAAAACAGCAACAAAAAATGTTGCAAAAATAGTACAGAGAGGAGATACCTGTGTCCTAATTTCCCAGCTTCTTCCAATGTACCATCTTACAAACGTACACTTATAATATATATTTTTTATATGAAACTTTCCAGGAGAAGAAACTGAGGCTGATAAGTTAAACAACTTGCCTAAGGACAAACTCAAGATCTAAACTAAAGAGAAAAACTGCCTTTAACTTTTGGACATAGGGAAGTAGCTGACAGGGAGGTGACAATCAGAAAAAGAGCCTGCTTTCCTCTCCCAAACCCCAGTTACTGAGGTATGATTGACAAATAAAAATGAGTATATTTAAGGTACACAAGGTGATGTTTTGATATACATATACAGTGTGAACTGATCACTACAATCAAACTAACATATCCATCACTTCACCTAGTTAACTAGTTCTTTTTTTGTTTTTTTTGTTTTTTTTCTTGGTATGGGGGGAACACTTAACACTACTCTCTGAGCAAATTTTAAGAATACAATACATTATTTACTACTGTTGCTATGCCGTACATTAGATCGCCAGAACTTAATCATCTTACAACTGAAGATGTATACCCTATGATCAATAGCCCCCTTTTCACCCCTCCAAAAAGCCTCCTTTTAAAGAGGACTGAGTACTTTTCACTTGCAAAAGGCTTCACCTTTCCAGAGATGGTTACATATTTCATCCCATTCAATTCCTGAAAACAGCCCTGTGAGATAGCAAGACAAATAATGTTATTATTTCAACTTGATATAGTCTAAGGTCACATGGCAGACTCAGATACAGCTGCCTTTAAAAATGTCCAGAAAAATGGTTACATTAACAGGTACTGAGTCTACCTTTTCATCCTATAATCTCAATACCACCAGGAAATAAACAAGCCAGCAAACTGTCATCTATAAATGAACATTTTGTGGGGAGAACAGAACACCTGGTGTGCTGAAGATGTGGAAACTCTTACTTTTTTCTTTCTAAACTCTTCTGAAATGATTGAAAAAGCATGTAATGAATGAGGCCACAGACTCTTGTGAACTTATGGTTTCAGCCTGGAAGCCACAGCACAGGGACCACAGGAAAGCAAAATTGTGCTGGGCTTTTAGATGCCCAAACGCCCCCAAAGACACCTTCATACTGGAAATCATAAAAGTGAATTTGGCTCCCTCTTTAAAGCCCAAGGACCAAACTGGATTTACTGTTTGAGTGCAGGAAACTTTACCAAGATTATGGAAACAGAAAAGAATTCAAGATTAACACATACTGTACATTTCAGTACAGGTGGCAGGACAATTAGAAATCTAGTTAAGCTATAGAAAATCTTCATAAATCTGGGAAGGATTTAGGTCTTGGTGTGCTTTGGTGTAACCCATCATCAGATGCATGTTGTACTCGGTCTCCGTGCATCCAGACACCCCAGGTGCTGGGGAGATGATGTAAAGGGAAGAATAAAGAAGCTATTTTCTCTGATCCACCTTTTGTGTGGAGCAAACGATTAGGTGGCACTGGTGCCTGCAAGGGGGAACTGAGTAAGTCTCTGAATGCTACCCATGTTCTAAAAGTTTTATGTTTTCCTTTTAAAAGTAATTAAGAGCATTCTCATGAAATAAAAAAGTAGCTAAGGGAAAAGGAAAAAAAAAGTTGAAAGCAAAGATGACCCTTGACCATGGCGGCTCCAGACATCTCACTGACATATTCTCTAAAATAAAATAATTATATATTTATTCATAAATAATATATATATTATTGTATAGATTTTATTATATGTGTTATATGTATATGTGTATACATATATTATATATATATATATGTATATGTAAGACACAACGTCTCATTCTGTTGTCAGACTGGAGTGCAGCCGCACTATCATGGCTCTCTGCAACCTCAAATTCCTGGGCTCAGATGATCCTCCTGCCTCAGTCTCCTCCTACTCAAAAGGGACTACAGGTGAAACTACAGACATCCCCCCCCCATGCTCAGCTAGTTTATTTATTTTTTATTTGTAGAAATCAGGTCTTGCTATGTTAATATTTTTAACGGACCATGAATTGAGCCTACCTGTAAAACTTATTCTGCTTCAGCTATGCCAAATCAAGGGCTTAACTTTATCTATAATTCTGGCCAAGCTTTGACACATTTTTTCTAAGTGCCAGAAAGTAGACATTTAAGGTTTTTTATTATTTTTATTATTTTTTTAGACAGAGTTTTGCTCTTGTTGCCCAGGCTGGAGTGCAATGGCGCAATC
The DNA here is from genome assembly GCA_036589455.1 of Ateles fusciceps. Taxonomy (NCBI): domain Eukaryota; kingdom Metazoa; phylum Chordata; class Mammalia; order Primates; family Atelidae; genus Ateles; species Ateles fusciceps. The sequence continues at coordinate 478,235 of JAZHEH010000053.1, read as the reverse complement.
TCGGCTAACTGCAACCTCCACCTCCCTGGATTCAAGCAGTTCTCCTGCCTCAGCCTCCCAAGTAGTTGGGATCACAGGTGCCCACTACCACGCCCAGCTAATTTTTTGTATTTTTAGCAAAGACAGGATTTCACATTAGCCAGGCTGATCTTGAACTCCTGACGTTAGATGATCCACCCACCTCTGCCTCCCAAAGTGCTGGGATTACAGACGTGAGCTACCATGCCCGGCCACATTTTAGGTTTTGGGGAGTACATGGCCTCTCTCTACCACTCAGCCGTGCAGTGTCAGTGCCAAAGCACGCATAGACAATACACCAAATGAATCAGAGAGGCTGTGTTCTGGTAAAACTTTATTTATAGACAATGAAATTTAAATTTCATATAATTTTCTTTTTCTTAATTAAAAAAATATGGAATGCTTCACAAATTTGTGTGTCACACTTGTGCAGGGGCCATGCTAAACTTCTCTGTATCGTTCCAATTTTAGTATATGTGCTGCCGAAGCGAGCACAAAATTTTATATAATTTTTATGTGTCAATAAAGAGTACTCATCTGATTGCTTCCAACCATTTAACAATGTAAAAACCATTCTTGGCTGGGCATGGTGGCTCATGCCTGTAATCCCCGCACTTTGGGAGGCCATGGCTGGCGGATCACAAGGTCAGGAGTTCAAGACCAGCCTGACCAACACAGGGAAACCCCGTGTCTACTAAAATTACAAAAATTAGCCAGGTGTGGTGGCAAGTGCCTGTAGTCACAGCTACTCAGGAGGCTGAGGCAGGAGAATCACTTGAACCTGGGAGGCGGAGGTTGTGGTGAGCCGAGATCACGCCACTGCACTCCAGCCTGGGCAACAGAGTAAGACTCTGTCTCAAAAAAAAAAAAAAAATCTTACCTCAAGCTGTGCAAAAACAGGCAGTGGATGGGATCTGGCCCGAGAGCTGTGATTTACTTACTCCTGATCTAGACCTACCCTGCCTTCTTAAATCTCTTCTGGAGGGATCCCATTATGTTGGGGAAGATGGTTTCCCCAAGTCTGTGAGGCAGTCTGTTTTCCAACTTGCTAGGGCCTAGATCTTGTCTTCTAGATGTTCTGACTTTTTTTTTTTTTTCTTTTTTTTGAGACAGAGTCTTGCTCTGTGGAGACAGGGTTTCACTATGTTGGCCAGGCTGGTCTCGAACTCCCGAACTCGGGTGATCTGCCCACCTCAGCCTCCCAAAGTGCTGAGGTTACAGGAGTGAGCCACTGCACCTGACCAAGATGTTCTTTCTGTGTCACCTGTCAGGCTCTGACAATCAGCTACCCTGTTTCAGCATCACTTGAACCCTTTTGATAGGATTCCTCTTCCGCTCAATGATGCTGTTCCCAAGCATGGATAAAACGTAACAGAAAACACACTTAAATTAGTTGGTTGAATTTTCATGGCATTAAAACAGTGACTGATTTTTTAAAAATAAACAAAAGAAGAAGAAACGAGCTTTAAAATCTGGATATTGAAATGGTTTTCCAACCCCAACTCTCAGCAGGGCGTTGGTTGCTCTGCTCTGGGTATTGCCGGCTGCATTTTGCAGCGGGTACAGATGTTTGCCCAGAAACAGGCTTGCAGAGGCTAATTCTGGCTTCAAGAGTTGCTTTCTCCTGACCAAAAGGATTGAAGAAAGAAAGCCCCCTGCCCTCTTTATCAGTGATTTCCTGTGGGTGGAATGAAAGACTGCTTTAGGGTACTTTGGGAATAGATTTTTATCTGCTTTGGCACTCTCCCAAATGAAAGACCAGAAAACACACCTTGAATGTCAGAAAAAGGAGTTTCCTGCAGAGAGCTTTGCAAATCTTTTGTAATTCCAGTGGAGTCCTGGGGATTGTGCCCAGTGCCTTAGAGCAGAAATTTCAAACCTGCCGGGTGTGGGTGAGCACCGGCCTTCCAGGTACCTCCCCAAGCCAAAAAGTCGGTATCAGGAAAGGAAGAGATGAGTTTTGCCTTGTTTTTGCCTTGTCTTGGGGGAGCCCACCAGTGAGAGGGAAACCCTAGAATAGATGCAAACAAAAGGGCCCGCGACATCCTATAGCTCAGTCCTGGAGAGTGGGCAGATAAAAAGACAAGGCCCCAAACGCACTAGTAATAGGGCCTTCCTTGACCAAGGAGGATGCAGATTTACTGGGGGCTGCTTCCACAGTAACATGTACAAATTCCTGTGCCTTGGGGTGGAGCTCACGCTATATTTCCTCTCTATTGGCAGGCTAAGGTACTGATGCCTCAAGTTTAGACCAAAGAGGGTCGAGGCAGGGAGAAAGGACGGTCAAGACAGGCCCTCCTCTCATTAAGGTGAACTGAAGAACTGAAGTGTAGACCGAAGGCATGAGTCTTACAGAGAAGCAGCTAAATGCAGGCACTGGTACTGGTCTCACCAGACCCGAGCCCTTCTCTGCAAGGTTTTGCCAGGAGTTAGGGGATTTTGTTTGGTTGGTTGGCTGGCTGGTTGTTGGTTAGCTGTTCCAGAAGTAGGAAGTGTTTAGAGTCTCAAAAACAAGCCGAATTTCTTTCACAGTCCTTTTTCCTTGCAAAAGCCGGGCAGGCAATCAGAGGTAGGAGTTCATTATTCTGACAGGAACCAATTATCAACAGTTAGCAGAGGACAGGCAAAAGCCCAGAGGGAAAAGGGTCCTTTCTCCCTTGAACACTGAAGAAACTGAATTTAAGAGACAGTTTAAACTAGTAAGGGTTTCTAAATTGTTGCTAGGATGCAAAGATGAGTCCCCATGAGACAGCAAATAAATATGCTTTTCATTTTTCAGAAAAGTAACCTGGCGCCTAGAGTTCAAGAAGGATTTACAAGCATTGAGTGACAGAGCTGCACTAGGATCAATGAGCAGAGAAACGGAAAAGAAAATACACTCCCTATAGTAAAATGTAAACATGAAACAGAACAGAACAGCAAAGAAGAAAATGTAAGATGACAGAAGTTAGATCAAACCTATGTGTTCGGACAATAAATGTGGGTGTAAAAAGCTTACCCATGGGCCAGGCGTGGTGGCTCAGGCCTGTAATCTCAGTACTTTGGGAGGCTGAGGCGGGCAGATCACCTGAGGTCAGGAGTTCGAGACCAGCTTGGCCAAAATGGTGAAACCCCATATCTACTAAAAATACAAAAATTAGCTGGGCGTGGTAGCGCACACCGGTAATCTCAGCTACTTGGGAGGCTGAGGCAGGAGAATTGCTTGAACCTGGGAGGCAGAGGTTGCAGCAAGCCAAAATCAGGCCACTGCACTCCAGCCTGGGCAACTCCGTCTCAAAACAAATGAACAACCAAAAAAACTCACCCATGAAAGAGGAAAACTCTCAGAATGCCTCAGACACAAACAGTTTTTCAGCATATGCTTTGTTTTCTTATTCTGTTACTATATAGTCAATTACATTAACAGATTTTCTGATGTTGAATCATCCCTTAATAACTAGAATCAACTCTATTTTGCCATGATATGTAATCTTTTGATACATTACTAAACTCAACCCGATAATAATTTAGAACTGTTGAGAACCATGAAGGGTCTGAGATTTTCAGCCTGCTTGCAAGCTAACAAGTTAGCCTGCTATATAGTGTCATGCATAATGGCAAAATATGAGACTCCTGGGTCAGAGGCAAAGGACTGCATAACTCACAGCATAGCAAGCAGTGTAAACATCATGTTTCTCTTGGAGTCCCTTGCCCCACAAGTACCACAGGGACAAAGTGAAGGGGCCAGAATGGATGCCATACGCACAGTGAGCTTGTGCCGCTGCTGAGCAACTCCAAGCTTAGAGAGACTGAATCTTTTATAAAGAGTAGTTAACAAAGGTACTAGAGGGAAACATTATTTGTATCACACTAGATAGTAAACAAACCTGTTCTCTGCTCAAGACAGAGGTTCTATCACTATCTTTCAAGGCTGTTGACTGCACAGACATCTTCAAAAATATAGTTTGGGGTGGGAATGGTGGTTCACGCCTGTAATTCTAGCACTTTGGGAGGCTGAGGCGGGTGGATCATATGAGGTCAGGAGTTCGAGACCAGCCTCACCAACATGGTGAAATACCATCATTACTAAAAAATACAAAAATTAGCCGGGATGGTGGCAGCCACCTGTAATCACAGTTACTCCAGAAGCTGAGGCAGGAGAATCACTTGAATCCAGGAGGTGGAGGTTGAAGTGAGCCAAGATAGTGCCATTGCACTCCAGCCTGGGCGACAGAGCAACACTCCGTCTCAAAATAAATAAATAAATAAAAAAAATTAATAATAAATAAATAAATAAAATGTAGAAAGAAAATGTAGTCTGGAACAAAAGGGTGTTAGTACTTCTATTTGTAAGATATGCAGAAACACAAGAGACCCACAGAGTGTCTCCCAATAGACTTTTGTATACATTGGCATATATTTGTAAGTAAAATTTATCTATAGTTTTTTTTTTTTTGAGAGCTATTCAGTTTGAGAGGTGTCAACATTTTGCTAGCTCCACAGAAAATATTAATAAATTGTCATACTTGTACATGTTTAAAGAAAACATTGGGGTCTGAGCACGGTGGCTCACGCCTATAATCCCAGCACTTTGGGAGGCTGAGGCAGGCCAATCACGAGGTCAGGAGATCAAGACCATCCCCGCCAACATGGTGAAACCCGGTCTCTACTAAAATACAAAAAATTAGCCGGGTGTGGTGGCACGGGGCTGTAGTCCCAGCTACTCGGAAGGCTGAGGCAGAGGAATAGCTTGAACCTGGGAGGCAGAGGTTGCAGTGAGCTGAGATCGTGCCACTGCACTCCAGCCTGGCAACAGAGCAAGACTCCAACTCAAAATAAAATAAAATAAAATAAAAGAAGACATTGTACAGTCTTCAAAGCATTGTAGCACTTACTCATATAATTGTCTTGGCCTAGTACCTTTCTTGGTTGTACATTTTCGACCACCATTTGAATTTCTTCAATGGATATTGATCTGTTCAGAACTCTGCCTCATCAGTGTCAGTTTTTGTTTGTTTGTTTGTTTGTTTGTTTGAGATGGAGTCTCGCTCTGTCGCCGGGGCTGGGATGCAATGGCATGATCTTGGCTCACTGCAATCTTTGCCTCCCGGGTTCAAGCAATTCTCCTCCTCAAACTCCTGAGTAGCTGGGATTACAGGTGCCTGCCACCACTCCAGGCTAATTTTTGTATTTTTAGTAGAGACAGGGTTTTACCATATTGGCCAGGTTGTTATTAAACTCCTGACCTCAGGTGATCCACCTGCCTCGGCCTCCCAAAGAGCTGGGATTATAGGCATGAGCCGCCATGCCCAGCCCAGTGTCAGTTTTATTAATTGACATGGTCCTATAAATTTTTCCATTTCACTGAGACTTAATTATTTGGCTTTGTATAGTATTCAATATCCAGGCATTTACGAATTTATGCTTTGTAGAAAGCAGAAAACATTGTAGAACTTGGTTTTTAGAGTAGCACATAATTTTAGATCTGGCTGAATTTACGGATAAAAATACACTTATCAGAGAATCTTCATTCAGTATGCTGTTTGAGCAGCTAGTTGAGGCTGTAATAATTTTATTTATTTATTTATTTATTTATTTATTTATTTGAGATGGAGTATCTCTCTGTCACCCAGGCTGGAGTGCAGTGGCACGATCCTGGCTCACTGAAACCTCCACCTCCTCCAGCCTCAGCCTCCCGAGTAGGCTGGGACTACAGGCACACACCACCACACCAGGCTAATTTTTGCATTTTTTAGCAGAGATGGGGTTTCACCATGTTGACTAGACTGGTCCTAAACTCCTGACCTCAGGTAACCCACCTGCCTCGGCCTCCCAAAGTGCTGGGATTATAGGCATGCGGCACCATGCCAGGCTGAGGCTGTAATCATTTACTAAGTAGATACATGCAACTCTGGATCCAACTGTAACCCATGCTAAATAATATTGAGATATCAGAAACATTTGGCATATGAAAGACGTAAGATGGATCCTTCCTTTCATATCCACATTTAGCTTTCCAGTTAGGCAAGTGTAAAACAGTGAAGGGCTTGAATAATAGTAATATGTTATAGACTTAATCTGGTAATAACTAGTAGCAAGTCCCATTCTAAATTTTTTTTAAATTTTTTAAAATTGTTTTTAGATGGAGTCTTGTTCTGTCACCCTGATTGGAATGCAATGGCGCAATCATGGCTCACTACAACCTCTGTCTCTTAGGTTCAAGTGATTCTCCTGCCTCAGCCTCCTAAATAGCTGGGACTACAGGCGCCCACCACCACATCTGGTTAATTTTTGTATTTTTAGTAGAGGCGGGGTTTCACCATATTGGCCAGCCTGGTCTCAAGCTCCTGACCTTGTGATCCGCCAGCCTCGGCCTCCCAGAGTGCTGGGATTACAGGTGTAAGCCACTGCTCCTGGCCTGAGATGTGGCCTTTCTATTGGAGAAAATCAAAATAGCCTTTAGTATTTAGTATGGAAGTATTTATGTAACAATGCTTTATTTTTTGTAATTTAATAAACAGAGGAAAGTAGCAGTAGTTTGCTTTCATCAGGTAGGGGGTAGCTATAAACCCTTACAGCTCTGCCTGGAGGGTATGTTAAATCTCAAACTGCATGCCACAGGTTTCATCTGCTGATAACTTTACCATTTTATCGCCCTACAGGTCATCACTAGTTATCTCCAATAGTGACACAATAATAATGGACAGGAAGAAGTAGCTACCCATACATGTCTTTTTTTTTTTGAGACGGAGTCTTGATATTGCTCTGTTGCCCAGGCTAGAGTGCAGTGGTGTGATCTTGGCTCACTGCAGCCTCCACTTCCCAGGTTCAAGCTTTCCTCCTGCCTCAGCCTCCCAAGTAGCTGGGATTACAGGCATGAGCCACCTTGCCTGCCCAAGGCTTGTCTTGAACTTCTGGGCTCAGGCACAGTGGCACATGCGGAGTATTTTTATTGTAGTTTTAGTAGAGACAGGGTCCCCCTCCTGGGTCAGAGGCAAAAGTCTTCATTACTCACAGCATAGCAAGAGGTATAATCTTGTTTCCTTTGGATTCCCTTGCCCCACAAGTACCACAGGCTGAGGCAGGAGAATCGCTTGAATCTGGAAGGTGGAGGTTTCAGTGAGCCAAGATTGTGCCACTGCACTCCAGCCTGGGCGACAGAGTGAGATTCAAAAAAAAACAAAAAGACTGACCTGGACAACTGGACAACATAGCTGAGACCTTGTCTCTAAAATAAATAAATAAATAATGTTTTCAAAAGTAGATGAATATATGCTGGGTTTGGTGACTCATGCCTGTAATCCCAGCACTTTGGGAGGCCAAGGCGGTTGGATGACTTGTGGTCAGGAGTTCAAGACCAGCATGGCCAACATGGTGAAACACTGTCTCAACTAAAAATACAAAAAATTGCTGGGGCTGGTGGCGGGTGTCTGTAATCCTAGCTACTTGGGAGGCTGAGGCAGGAGAATCATTTGAACCCAGGAAGCAGAGGTTGCAGTGGGCAGAGATCACGGCACTGCACTCCAGCCTGGGTGACAGAGCTAGACTCAATCTGAAATAAATAAATTAAAAAAGAAAATAGAAATTTGGCCGGGCATGGTGGCATGTGCCTGTAGTCCCAGCCACTCTGAAGGCTGAGGCAGGAGAATCACTTGAACCCTGGAGGCAGAGGTTGCAGTGAGCCAAGATTTCACCACTGCACCCCAGCCTGGGCAACAGAGCGAGACTCCCTCTAAAAAAAAAAAAAAATAGGTGCATATAGTACAATAAGACATTTAGAGAGAGGGGGGAGGGAGAGATTACATTTGCATAACTTTATTACAGCATATTGTTATAATTGTTATATTTTGTTATTGTTAATCTTGTACTGTGCCTAATTTATACAATAAACTTTGTCATACGTATGTATCTATGTATGTATAAGAAAAAACATAGTATATATGAGACTCAGAACTATCTGCAGTTTTACGGGTCCATTGGGGGTCTTGGAACATATCTTGTCAATAAGGAGAGATTATTGTAGTTCTTTGTTTCTCCTGTCCCAAGGATAAATCTATAATCTGACAAGCTTGAGTGGAGTCCAGAGAAAGAGGAAACTCTCTAGCTTACCCCAAATTGTGTAATAAGTAGCTCTGCCACCCTATCTCAATATATACAATGTGCTTAATGTGTCTAAAGCAGATAAGAAGGCTTTATGGAGTCTATGGCAAGCGTTAGCAGAATAATTGTGGAAGTTTCTAAAATTTTAGAATAAAAGCATGCCCCTTTCAGTATATAATTCTTCTCTTTTAAGATACAATTCTTGGCTGGGCATGGTGGCTCATGCCTGTAATCCCAGCACTTTGGGAGGCTGAGACAGGTGGATCACGAGGTCAGGAGTTTGAGACCAGCCTGATCAATACGGTGAAACCCTGTCTCCACTAAAAATACAAAAATTAGCCGGGCATGGTGGCGTGTGCCTGTAATCCCAGCTACTTAAGAGGTTGAGGCAGGAGAATCACTTGACCCCAGGAGGCAGACGTTGTAGTGAGCTGAGATGGCGCCACTGCATCCCAGCCTGGGCAACAGAGCCAGGTTTTAAAAAAAAAAAAGATGCAATTTTTTTTTTCTTTTTCTTTTATTTTTTGTATATAGAGACGGGGTTTTACCATGTTGGCCAGGCTGGTCTCAAACTCCTGACCTCAGGTGATCCACCTGCCTCGGCCTCCCAAAGAACTGGGATTACAGGCGTGAGCCACCACTTCTGGCCTCTTTTTTTTTTTTTTTTTTTAGCTAGTAGATCTTAATAGCACCCAATACTCATGATGGGTAGCTAGGTCCCACAGTCACCTATACTCCACAAGTGGGCATTTAGTGTCTGTCAGATTTCATATTTAAGAATTGCAGCTGGGCTGGTGGCTCATGCCTGTAATCCCAACACTCTGGGAGGCCGAGACAGGCAGATCACCTGAGGTCAGGAGCTGAGACCAGCCTGACCAACATGGCAAAATCATTTTGGGGTAGATCACCAAACTCAGCAGAAACTTTTATAAGTTGCAATGAGAGAAAAGAGTAAGCCTCGTGTAGTAGGCTTATTGTGAAATGGGCTTCTCACTACATAGGTGTGAGCACACACCTGTGAGGGCAAAAAAGTTGGCTTAAAGTAAGTTGATTTATGATTTTAAAAAAACACAGGTCCTGCTCCCCTCCCACCTCCTCCATCTGAAAAAAGAAAAGAAAAGAAAAGAACAAAAAAACTTAGCCCTGAATTTACAGATATTGACTTATCTCCGATTTATAGATATATATGCATAGTATTCCAGCATCACCCAGGAGTGTCTGACTTCAGCCTTATTTCACACAGAAGCAGCCCTAAAGACAATAGAGAGGGAAATTACCCAGAAGATAAAACTTCAAGCAGTAGATCTCACTGGAGAAGAGAAGGTCCCAGGCCGGGCGCAGTGGCTTTCACTTGTAATCTAGCACTTTGGGAGGCCGAGGCGGGTGGATCACGAGGCCAGGAGATAAGACCATCCTGGCCAACATGGTGAAACCCATCTTAAAAACAAAGAGAGAGAAGGTCCAATATGAAAATCTTACTGATTCCTTGAGCAGCAGCTAATGGTCAATATATATTATTTGTAAATGCTTTTAGGCACTCACTACATACTAAACACAGATCTATACTTAAGTGCACTTAGATCAGAGAACATCTTTATTAATGGAGTTTATATTCTCATAGAGTACACCTTCATCACCAAGCTAGTCTGACTACAGTCACTAAGCACCACATTTTCCATTGGTACTGAAAACCCTGATTCTTCAATATGATACCATGATGCTTCAAGGGCACCTGGTTCTAGTTGGTTACATGGTATTTCCATAATGGGGAAGATAAATTTTCTTGCAGAAATAACTTTTTCTAGATTTAGTGTGTGTGTATATATCTATATTTTTTTATATATATATATATATATAGTATAGATATCTATCTATCCATAGTTAGGGAGAGAGAGAGAGAGATGGAGTCTTGCTCTGTCACCCAGGCTGGAGTGCAGTGGCATGATCTCAGCTGGCTGCAACCTCCACCTCCTGGGTTCAAGTGATTCTCCTGCCTCAGCCTCCCAAGTAGCTGAGATTACAGGCATGGGTCACCACACTGGGCTAATTTTTGAATTTTTAGTAGAGACTGGGTTTCACCATGTTGGCCAAGCTGGTCTTGAACTCCTGATCTCAGGTGATCTGCCCGCCTCAGCCTCCCAATGTGCTGGGGTGAGCACCCAGCCTAGATTTGGATTTGTGTTCTGAATTTCATGCCTGTACCAAGAATACCACCTATGGACTTTACTTAATGAATATCATACACTGTGGAGGTAACCATACAACATACAACATTACCTCCCCACAAAGAAATTCACTTCACAATAAACAAAGTAAACAAATGAGATGACACCCAAAGGATTTATTGGTCCTCCCTTTCGCCATCAATCAGAAAGAGCTGCTCTTGTAGAATGCCATTCAAAACTCAGTTTAAGGCCGGGCACGGTGGTTCACTTCTGTAATCCCAGCATTTTGGGAGGCCAAGGCAGGCGGATCACAAGGTCAAGAGATCGAGACCATCCTGGCCAACATGGTGAAATCCCGTCTCTACTAAAAAAAAAATTAGCTGGGAGTGGTGGCACACGCCTGTAGTCCCAGCCACTTGGCAAGGTGAGGCAGGAGCATTGCTTGAACCTGGGAGGCAGAGGTTGCAGTGAGCTGAGCTCCTACCATTGCACTCCAGCCTGGCGCCTGGCAACAGAGCGAGATTTTGTCTAAAAAAACGAAAAACAAAAAAAGACAACTCAGTTTAAGTAACTAATCTGCTGGTGTAGAATGGAAGTATGTTTTAAAAAGAAAGACAAAAAAGAAATTAACCTGGAGTCAATAACTTGAAGGTTGGAATATTATCCTACAAGATACCCTGAACCAGCAAAGTAATGGTGCTCTTTCTTGCAAAGCAAAAATAAAATGACAAGGGAACCAAGGGGTGGAGCTTGGGGATCATATCTCATAATTATGCCACATGAGAGACTTAACAATGTTTCCTTCCCATTCCAAAAGCACCGGGCTCTCCTAATACAGAAGAAGGAAGGATTGCTCATATTGAGGACATATCAATGATTCAGACTGAACTGGAAGCTCAGACAGCCCTTTGTCCATTTTGAGATCTCAGAGAAGAAAGGAAAAGAGAGGAATGGGGGGGAAGAGAAAAGGAGCAAATGGAGAGTGGAAGAGATGGAGAGGAGTAGGAGAGGCAGGGAGATCAAGATCCTCTTATAGTTCTGAAGGTTGGTTTTTTGTTTTTTGTTTTTTGTTTTTGAGACGGAGTCTCTCTGTCATCCATGCTGGAATGCAGTGGTGTGATCTCAGCTCACTGCAACCTCCACCTCCTGGGGTCAAGCAATTCTCCTGCCTCAGACCCCCCAAGTAGCTAGGATTACAGGCACCACTATGATGCCCAGTATTTTTGTAGAGATGGGTTTCACCATGTTGGCCAGGCTGGTCTTGAACTCCTGATCTCAGGTGATCCATCCACTTCAGCCTCCCAAAGTGCTGGGATTACAGGCATGAGCCACCGTGCCCAGTCAAGTTCTGAGGGTTGGAAGTCTAAGACCAGGGTGCATGTATGGTTGGGTTCTGGCGAGGGCCCTTTTCCTGACTTGCAGATGGCCAACATCTGGCTGTATCCTCAGACTGCACAGAGAGAGAGAAGAGCAAGAGTGTCTCTTCTTATAAGAAAACTAATCCTGTCATGAGGTCTGCACCCTCATGATCTCATCCATACCTAATTATCTCCCAAAGCTCCCGTTTCCAAATCCCAACACATTGAGAATTAGGGCTTCAACATATGAATTTTGGGGGAAAGAAATCTGGCTCATAGTACCATCTTAATTAAGTGATAAAATCCACCAATAATAGGACAAGTTGATATCATATATCTTCTAATATGATGCAATAAGAACAGCATTACTTCGGCCAGGCGCGGTGGCTCATGCCTATAATCCTAGCACTTTGGGAGGCTGAGGTGGGTGGATCACCTGAGGTCACGAGTTCAAGACCAGCCTGGCCATCATGGTGAAACCCCATCTTTAAAAAAAAAAAAAAAAAAAAGAACAGCATTACTTCAGTGCTATTCCTGCTAAAAATACATAACCCAAATCTGTTCATGAGAAAAATATGAAACAAATCTAAATTGAAATACATTCTGCAGGCCAGGTGTAGTGGCTCATGCCTGTAATTCCAGCACTTTAGGAGGCCAAGGTGGGTGAATCACGAGGTCAGGAGATTGAGACCATCCTGGCTAACATGGTGAAACTCCATCTCTACTAAAAATACAAAAAATTAGCCAGGTGTGGTGGCATATGTCTGTAATCCCAGTTACTTGGGAGACTGAGGTAGGAGAATCGCTTGAACCCAGGAGGCAGAGGTTGTGGTGAGCCGAGATTGTGCCACTGCACTCCAGCCTGGACGACAGAGTGAGACTCCACTCAGAAAAAAAAACACTATGGGACATGTAACTCGGAGAGACAAGGATTTGAAACATATGATAGAGTGGTTAAATATATGGAATGAGAGGTTGGGCACAGTGGCTCACACTTATAATCTCAGCACTTTGGGAGGCTGAGGCGAGCAGATCATGTGAGGTCAGGAATTCAAGACCAGCCTGACCAACATGGAGAAACCCTGTCTCTACTAAAAATACAAAATTAGCCGAGCATAGTTGGCGCCTGCCTGTAATCATCTCAGCTGCTTGGGAGGCTGAAGCAGGAGAATCTCTTGAACCCGGGAGGCAGAGGTTGAGGTGAATCAAGATGGTGCCATTGCACTCCAGCCTGGGCAACAAGAACGAAACTCCCTCTCACAAACAAACAAACATTTATATATATATATATATATAATATATATATACACACACACACACACACACACACACATATGGAATGAGAAATGTAACATACATGTAATCATAGCCTCAGAAGCAGAGAATGGAGGAGAGGTAATATTTAAAGAGATTATGACTATGAAGTTTTCAGAACAGTTAAAAGGCATGAGTCCACAAAGGACAACATATACCAAGCAAGGTAAACAAAAATAAACTCACACCTACATATATTTTAGTTAAACTGTACAATACCAAAGGCAAAGATAACATCTTCAAAGCAGCCAGAGAGAGAAGACAGATCCTCCTTAAAGACATGAGAGTTATTCAGACAGCTGATAACAAAGGCCAGAAGATACAGAATTAACACCTCCAAATGAGTGAAAGAAACAAATAACCTAGATTTCTGTGTCCTGAAAACTTACTATTTTTCAATATAAGGGTGAAATTAAGCATTTCTATGCTAATAAAACCTTAGGGAGTTTATGGCCATGACAACTTCACCAAAAGAACCACTATTAGCTGGGCGCTGTGGCTCGCGCCTGTAATCCCAGCACTTTGGAGGCCGAGGCAGGCAGCTCACCTAAGGTCAGGAGTTCGAGACCAGCCTGGCCAACATGGTGAAACCCCATCTCTATATTAAAAATAAATAAATAAATAAATAAAAATAATTAATAATAAATAAAAAAGAACCATTATTTAAAAAAAAGAAAAGAAAAGAAAAGAAAAAAGGCCAGGTGCTGTGGCTCATGCCTGTAATCCCAGCAGTTTGGGAGGCCAAGGCAGGCGGATCAGAAGGTCAAGAGATCAAGACCATCCTGGCCAACACGGTGAAACTCCGTCTCTACTAAAACTACAAAACTTAGCTGGGTGTGGAGGCACGTACGTGTAGTCCCAGCTACTCAGGAGGCTGAGGCAGGACAATTGCTTGAACGCAGGAGAATCACTTGAACTCGGGAGGTGGAGGTTGCAATGAGCCAAGATCACACCACTGCATTTCAGCCTGGCAACAGATTGAGACTCCATCTCAAAAAAGAGAGAGAGAGAGAGAGAGAGAGAGAGAGAGAAAACAAACCTGAGCACGTTTACAAAAATCAAGAACAAAGTTATTTTTAAAAAAGTACAGCTAGCCAGGCACGGTGGCACTGCCTGTAGTCCCAGCTATGTGGGAGGCTGAGGTGGGAGGATTGCTTGAGCCAGGAGTTCTGGGCTATAGTGCGCTATGCCGATCGGGTGTCCGCACTAAGTTTGTCATCAATATGGTGATCTCCCCGGGAGCGGGGAACCACCAGGTTGCCTAAGGAGAGGTGAATTGGCCCAGGTCGGAAACAGAGCAGATCAAAATTCCCGTGCTGGTCAGTAGTGGGATCGCACCTGTGAATAGCCACTGCACTCCAGCCTGGGGAACATAGCGAGACCCTGTCTCTAGAAAAAAAATAAAAGTACAGCTATATGGCCAGGGGAAGTGGCTCATACCTGTGATCCAGCACTTTGGGAGGCCAAGGCAGGAGTATCACTTGAGGCCAGGACTTGAAAACCAGCCTTGGTAACATAGTAACACCCTATCTCTATTTTTTAAAAAAATTTAAAGACAGAGAAAAAAGTGTAGCTATACAATTTACTTCAGTAAAATGGGATAGAGAGCAGGCCAGGCACCGTGGCTCACGCCTGTAATCTCAGCACTTTGGGAAGCCAAGGCATTTGGATCACCCGAGGTCAGGAGTTCCAGACCAGCCTGGATAACATGGCAAAATCCCATCTCTACTACTAAAAATACAAAAATAGCTGCATGTGGAGGCACTCACCTGTGGTCCCAGCTACTTGAGAAGCAGAGACCCAAGAATCGCTTGAACCCAGAGGGGCAGAGATTGTGGTGAGCCAAGAACACACCATTGCACCCCAGTCTAAGCAACAGAGCAAGACTCTGTCTCAAAAAAAAAAAAAAAAGATAATGGGATAGTGAGCAAAGAAAGTAATGAACACTTAGGCAAATCTAAACAAAATGTTGCTCTCTTTTTCTTTTCTTTTTCTTTTTTTCTTTTTCTTTTCTCATACCACTGCAGTTAAGACTTTCATATGGAATGTTGCTCTCATAAAATAATAAAAATACTGTTTAAGGACAAGGCACTACTTGTTCTCCCCCTCCCGGCCCCTACCCCAATACTCACAGCCTCACCACCAAAATCCACCTTGGAAGCCATTAGGACTTATCCCATGTGCCCTTGCACCATTCAGTCAATTACTAAGACATCTGAGATTTCTCCATCATCCCAAATCACCCAGACTCACCCTTGTAAGCTTTTGTACTTCTTTTTATCTGATATTATCTCCTTAAACCTCCAACACTTCCTCCACTATTCTATTTTTGTCTGAGACAGGGCCTCTATCATCCAGGCTGAGTGCAATGGCACAATCTCAGCTCACCAGAGCCTCCACCTCCCAGGCTTAAGCTATCCTCCCATTTTAGCCTCCCGAGTAGCTGGGATTACAGGCATACACCACCAAGCCTGGCTAATTTTTGTTTGTTTTTGTAGAGACAGGGTCTTGCTATGTTGCACGGGCTGGTCTTGAACTCCTAAGCTCAAGAGATCCTCCCGCCTTGGCCTCCCAGGGTGCTGGGATTTGTAATCCACAGCACCTGGCTTTTCCACCATTCTTACTTGTTTCTTACCTTCAGCTGATAACTTGGGGGAGTCCTCTCTTCCTCTCACACCCCATATCCAATGAATCCGCAACTGATGTATCAACAATTATATCAGGTCTCTGGGGTGGTATTTGGTCAAGAGGGGTAATCTGGAACAATCCACAGCTGGGTAAAATTTGGGAACACCCAGGTACCAGTCTGCCCCACTCCCTGCATGCCTCATTGCCATGCCTGGGAAAATGGAGGAAATCAAGCACCTTCTGCTCACAGCCTAGCAAAAAGATGCCAAATCTGTCAAGATCAAGAAAAAGAAGGACAAGCTGGGCACAACGGCTCACACCTGTAATCCGAGCACTTTGGCAGGCCGAAGCCGGCCAATCATGAAGTCAGAGGCTCGAGACCAGCCTGGCCAATATGGTGAAACTCCGTCTCTACTAAAAATACAAAAATTAGTCAGGCATGGTGGCACGCACCTGTAGTCCCAGCTTCTCGGGAGGGTGAGGCAGGGGAATTGCTTGAACCTGGGAGGTGGAGGTTGCAGTAAGCCAAGATCACATCACTGCACTCCAGCCTGGGCAACAGAGTAAGACTTCCTCTCAGAAAAAAAAGGACAATGCGAAATTTAAAGTTCAATACAGCAGATACCTTTACAGCATTACACCCTGGTCAACATGGACAAAGAGAAGGCAGAGAAACTGAAGCATCCCTGCCCCTTGATTTGTCAGTGAAGGAGCTGAAATGAACCATACACACTGATTTGAACTTTTTAAAAATACTAAAAATTGCCAGGCGCAGTGGCTCACACCTGTAATCACAGCACTTAGGGAGGCCGAGAAGGGTGGATCACAAGGTCAAGAGATGGAGACCATCCTGGCCAACATGGTGAAACCCCGTCTCTAGTAAAAATACAAAAATTAGCTGGGCATGGTGGCGTGCGTCTGTAGTCCCAGCCACTTGGGAGGCTGAGGCAGGAGAATTGCTTGAACCCAGGAGGCGGAGAGTTGCAGTGAGCCAAGATTGTACCACTGCACTCCAGCCTGACAACAGAATGAGACTCTATCTCAAAAATAAAAAATACTAAAAATTTAAATACGCACACACAAAACCAAACAACTGTATCAGTTCTTCCTTTAAAATACATCCAGGGCCAGGCATGGTGGCTCATGCCTGTAATCCCAGTACTTTGGCAGGCCAGGCAGGTGGATCACTTGACGTTAGGAGTTGAAGACCAGTCTGGCCAACATGGTGAAACTCTATCTCTAGTGAAAATACAAAAAATTAGCTGGGTATGGTGGCAGGCGCCTGTAATCCCAGCTATGGAAAGCTGAGGCAGGGGAATCACTTGAACCCAGAAGGTGGAAGTTTTTTTATTTTTATTTTTAAAAAGATGGGGTTTCACCATGATAGCCAGGCTGGTCTTGAACTCCTGACCTCAGGTGATCCACCCACCTCAGCCTCCCAAAGTGCTAGGATTACAGGCGTGAGCCACCGTACCCAGCTGTGGTAGAAGTTGCAGTGAGCCGATATTATGACATTGCACTCCAGCCTAGACAACAAAAGCGAAACTCCATTTCAAAAAAAAAAAATCCAGAATCTGACCAGAATCTGCTCTTTCCTTCCACTGCTACCACCTTGATCCAAACAATCCCTATCTCCTCACAGCCTCCAACCTGATTGCCCTATCTCAGCCTTCTCTCCCTATAGCTCATTCTCAGACTCTCTAAGCCTGATTTATTCTTCCAAAGCTCACGTCAGATCCTCCCTCTCCCCTCTTAAGAAACATCTTACTGTTGCTTATCATCTCAGAGAAAAAGCCACAGTCCTCACAATAGCAGATGAGGCTTTACGCCTTCTGTCCTCCCATATGCCCTCTCCGAGCTCATCCCTATCACGTGCTTGTCATGCTCCACCCACCCAAGCATCCTAAGCGCTTCTGTCTCAGGGTCTTTGCATATGCTCCACCCTCTGCCTTAAATATTCTCCCTGATAACCGGGCAGGAATTGCACTTGAGCTGATATATTTATGCTGCATCAAGGTCACTGTCATCTTACCATATCAAACTGAAAATGTCACTGCTATGTGGACAGTAGGACATATTTTATTGAGTAAATGATTTTCTCTGTTTCCATGCTTATGCACTAGTGGATTTGTTCAGTAATAAATATGTGTGACCAGGTCAGGCATGGTGGCTCATGCCTATAATCCTACCACTTTGGGAAGCTGAGGTGGGTGGACTGCCTGAGCTCAGGAATTTGAGACCAGCCTGGGCAATATGGTGAAACCCTGTCTCTACTAAAATACAAATAATTAGACGGGCATGGCAGGTGTGCCTGTAGTCCCAGCTACTCGGGAGGCTGAGGCAGGAGAATTGCTTGAATCCAGGAGGCAGAGGTTGAGTGAGCTGAGATCATGCCATTGCACTCCTGCCTGGGCCCACAGAGTGAGACTCTGTCTCCAAAATAAATAATAAATAAATAAGTGTGACCTTTAACTGAAGAAAAAAGAAGGAAAGAAAAGAAAAACTTGAGTCCTACTGGTCTGTTTACTGCCCCTTCCTACCACCGCACACTGTCCATGTTTGACCCATCTGGAATGCCTTCTCCTTATCCATTTGCGAGCTTCAGGGAGGCCTTCCCACAAAGCCCCAGGCCTCAGGCCATTCCCTTGTTCCGTCTGTGACAACACTCTGAATATTTCCTTCACGAATCATAGAGCTATTTATACAATTATTTGCTTAATGACTATCTCTTCTTTTGGAAATACTTTCATTTTTATTTTTAAATTTTAAATGTTAAATTGTAGTAATTTATTTATGTCTTTATATTTATTTATTTATTTATTTATTTTGAGATGAAGTCTCACTCTGTCACCCAGGCTGGAGTGCAATGGCGCCGTCTCAGCTCACTGCAACCTCCACCTCCTGGGTTCAAAGTGATTCTCCTGCCTCAACCTCCCGAGTAGCTGGGATTACAGGCGTGCACCACCCCAGCTGGCTAATTTGTGTATTTTTAGTAGAGACAGGGTTTCACAGTGTTGGTCAGACTGGTCTTGAACTCCTGACCTCAGGTGATCCGCCAGCTTCGGCCTCCCAAAGTGCTGGGATTACAGGTGTGAGCCACCGCTTCCGGCCAAATTGTAGTAATTTATTCTTGAGTAAACAGAATATTTACATCATTCACACTGTGAATTCACACTGTGAGTGATGTACTGAAGGCTGTGCATTGAAGTCTCCTTCTCACTCTTCTCCCAGGCCCTCCACTCACCTCTCCAGGATGTCCACATAACTAGAGTCTTGTGTTTCTACAAATAACATTTTATGCATGTGTCAACAAACGTGCACCTATTCTTCCTCTTCCCCTTCACTTTTTTTTTGGGCACAAATGGTACTAAATTATATACATTGGTCTTTTTGCTGTCTCCCCCTCTCCTGTTGTCTCATGCCTTTTACTCATTTTACTCAGTTATTTATTTAATTCAGTTTAGTGGTATCTCAAGGGAATAAAGATAAATCCCCATTTCATTTGTCATGTTTAACTAGAACTTAAATGGAATTTTTTTGTTCTCATTTCTTTCTCTTTTTTTAAAAATTTAACATGGACAATCCCTACTGCAATTTTTTATTTAACCTGGACAATCCCTACTGCAGAACTCATTTATTTTTGTAATCACTCATGAGCAATGTAAAGGAAGCATCTATGTGTTTATCTTCTACACAAACATTTAAGATTGGCAAATATGGCCTGGAGGGGGTGGCTCACACCTGTAATCCCAGCACTTTGGGAGGCCGAGACAGGCAGATCCCTTCAGCTCAGGAGTTCAGGGCCAACTTGGCCAGCATGGTGAACCTCATCTCTACTAAAAATAGAAAAAAATTCTGGGCATGGTGGTACATGCCTGTAGTCCTAGCTACCCAGGAGGCTGAGATGGGAAGATCACCGGAGCCCGGGAGGCTGAAGCTGCAGTGAATGAGCCATGAGCAATGGTTGTGTCACTGCCCTCCAGCCTGGGTGATAGAGAAGGACCCTGTCTCAGCCAGGCACAGTGGCTCATGCCTGTAATTCCAGCACTTTGGGAGGCTGAGGCAGAGGATCACTTGAGGTCAGGAGTTCAAGACCACCCTGGCAAACTTGGCAAAACCTTGTCTCTACTAATAATACTGAAGAATTAGTCAGATGTGGTGATGCATGCCTATAATCCCAGCTACTTGGGAGGCCGAAGCAGGAGAATCACTTGAACCCAGGAGGTAGAGGTTGCAGTGAACTGAGATCATGCCACTGCACTCTAGCCTGAGCAACAGAGTGAGACTCCATCTCAAAAAAAAAAAAAGAAAGAAAAGAAAAGAAAAGGAAGACCCTGTTTCAAAAATGATAATAATTTAAAAATTAGCCAGGCATAGTGGCACACACCCGTAATCCTAGCTAATTGGGAGGCTAAGGTGGGAGGATTGCTTGAGTTCCGGAGGTCAAGACTACCATAAGCAGTAATTGTGCAAGTGCACTACAGCCTGGGCAACAGAGCAAGACATTGTCTCAAAAAAATTTTTTGGGGACCAGGCACGGTGGCTCACGCCTGTTATCCCACCACTTTGGAAGGCCAAGGAGGGTGGATCATCTGAGGTCAGAAGTTCAAGACCAGCCTGGCCAACATGGTGAAACCCCGTCTCTACAAAAATTAGCCAGGCATGATGGCAGGTGCCTGTAATCCCAGCTACTTGGGAGGCGGAAACAGGAGAATCACTTGAATCCGGGATCCAGAGGTTGCGGTGAGCTGAGATTGCACCATTGCACTTCAGCCTGGGCGTCAGAGTGAAACTTTGTCTCAAAAAAATTTTTTTTTAATTTTTATTTTTTTTAATAAGACGGGGTTTCACCATGTTGGTCAGGCTGGTCTTGAACTCCTGACCTCAGGTGATCTGCCCGCCTTGGCCTCCAAAGTGCTTGGATTACAGGTGTGAGCCACCACGCCCGGCCAAAAATTTTTTTTTAAAGAAATAGTGCTATCACCTACTCTTGGTGAGGGCATAGACACATAGATGTCTAAAATTTTTAGGAAACAATGTGGCATTCTCTTTTAAAATAACAAATACAGTGTTCTGGCTGGATGTGGTGACTCACGCCTGTAATCCTTGCACTTTGGGAGATGAAGGCAGTAAAATCATATGAACTCAGGAGTTTGAGACCAGCCTGAGCAACATAGAGCAACCTCATCTGTATTTATAAAATAAACACGCACACACACACACACACACACCCATATACATACACACACACACACACAAATGGAATGCTATATGTATATATGTAGTGTTCCTCTAGAAGCACTGACCATACTTGACTGTTTCTATCTTTTATTACATTACTTTCCATGGCTTCAGGGATACATCAACCTCCTTGCCTTCCTTTCTGCACTTTCCTTCTGTGCCTTCTTTGTAGAATTATCCTCCCTTCCCTAGCAACAGGTCATGGAAGTCCTCAGGGCAGCTCTCATATCCATTTCCCTTGTTTCACACTCTACTTGCTGAATGATTTTATCCAAATCCACTGTCTCAATTAAGATTTGTTAATTTGGAGCCAGGCACACTGGTTCACGCCTGTAATCCCAGTACATTGGGAGGCCCAGGTGGATGGATCACCTGAGGTCAGGAGTTCAAAACCAGCCTGGCCAACATGGTGAAACCCTATGTCTACTAAAAATACAAAAATTAGCTGGGCATGGTGATGAGTCCCTGTAATTCCAGCTACTTGGGAGGCTGAGGCAAGAGAAAATCGCTTGAACCCAGGAGGCGGAGGTTGCAGTGAGCCGAGATTGCACCACTGTACTCCAGCCTGGTTGACAGAGTGAACTCTGTCTCAAAAAACAAAAGATTTTGTTAATTTTGCAGAGATATGGAAAGTTTGAGTTAAAAAAAAAAAAAGTCATTCATTTTTGGAAATTCTTAGCCTTTCTTTCTTTCTTCTTTCCTTTCCTTTCTTTCTTCTTTCTCTCTCCTTCCTTCCTTCCTTCTTTCTTTCTCTCTCTCTTCTCTCCCCTTCCTTCTCTTTCTTTCTTTCTTTCCTTCTTTCTTTCTTCTCTTTCTGTCTTTCGTCTCACTCTGTTACCCAAGCTGGAGTACACTGGTGTGATCTCAGCTCACTGCGATCTCCACCTCCCAGGTTCAAGCAATTCTCCTGCCTCAGCCTCCCAAGTAGCTCAGATTACAGGTGTGCACCACTATGCCCGGCTAATTTTTTGTATTTTTTTTTCTTTTTTCTTTCAGTACCATTGAAAAAATATAATTTTTTGTATTTTTAGTGGAGACAGGGTTTCACCATATTGGCCAGGCTGGTCTCGAACTCCTGAACTCAAGTGATCCACCCACCTTGGTCTCCCAAAGTGCTGGGATTACAGATATGAGCCATGGTGCCCGGACATGTATCCCCTGTTTTCCTAGTGACACCTTCTCAAAATAGTGTCAGAGCCTTGCAGTTCTTTTAACTATAATCCACTGTTATACAGGAGACCGATTAATGTGGTGGTAAGGTGTCAGGGAAGAGAAACTATTCTATAATCCTATGAGTAGGTCTTAGTCTTTTTGCAAGCCTGTGCCTCTGGGCTGTGACCTTCACAAGTGGTTCTCAGCATTTTTCTTTTCTTTTTTTTGAGATGGAGTTTTGCTCTTGTTGCCCAGGCTGGGGTGCAATGGCACGATGTCAGCTCACCACAACCTCCGCCTCCTGGGTGCAAGCAATTCTCCTGCCTCAGCTTCCTGAGTAGCTAGGATCACAGGTATGCACCACCACACCCAGCTAATTTTGTATTTTTAGTAGAGGCAGGGTTTCTTTATGTTGGTCAGGCTGGTCTTGAACTCCCAACCTCAGGTGATCTGCCTGCCTAGTTCTCCCAAAGTGCTGGGATTACAGGTGTGAGCCACTGCACCCAGCGTCTTCTTCTTTTTTTTAGGTGAGGCAGGAAGGCTAGACAGGGCTGGAGTTAGGTATTTTCCTCCCCTAAAGTCAATTATACTCTGGTAAAATATTTTCTTTGAGGGCAGTCAATTGTTAGAGAAAACAGAAAGTGCCAAGCTTATTTCTTTTTAATTTAATTTATTTAAATAAGATGGTGGTCTCGCTATGTTGTCCAAGCTGGTCTTGAACTCCTGGGCTCAAGCAATCCACTCACCCTGGACTCCTAAAGTGCTGGGATGACAGATGTGAGCCATGGGGCTGACCCACTTATTTCAAAATGGTTACTTTCCCCTCCTCCTGCTGACCCTTAAGAAGATTTGTCCTCCAATCTTCACCCTGAGAACTTGATAGAGATCCTGGAGGTAACACTCAGGAAAGGCCCGGCGCGGTGGCTCATGCCTATAATCCTAGCACTTTAGGAGGCCAAGGCAGGTGGATTACCAACATGACAAAACCCCATCTCTACTAAAAATGCAAAAATTAGCCAGGTGTGGTGGTGCACGCCTGTAATCCCAGCTACTTGGGAGGTTGAGACAGAAGAATCACTTGAACCTGGGAGGTGGAGGTTGCAGTGAGTCAAGATCACCACTTCATTCCATCCTGAGCAACAGAGTGAAACTCTGTCTCAAAAATAAAATACAATAAAATTCAGGAAAGTATGAGGACCCTCACAAGACCAAACCTCCAGAATTTTTTTGCTTTTGTTTTTTGTTTTTTGTAGAGACAGTGTTTCACCATGTTGCCCAGGCTGGTCTCAAACTCTTGGCCTCAAGTGATCTGCCTGCCTTGGCCTCCCAAAGTGTTGGGATTACAGGCGTGAGCCACCGTGCTGACTTCACCAGAGTTTTTAACTCTTTTTTTTTTTTTTTTTTTTTTTTTTTGAGATGGAGTCTTGCTCTGTCACCAGGCTGGAGTGTGGTGGTGCAATCTCGGCTCACTGCAACCTCCGCCTCCTGGGTTCAAGCGATAGTCTCCGCCTCAGCCTCCCGAGTAGCTGGGACCACAGGCACGTGCAACCACACCCGGCTAATTTTTTTGTATTTTTAGTAGAGACAGGGTTTCACCATGTTGGCCAGGATGGTCTTGATCTCTTGACCTCATGATCCGCCCACCTCGGCCTCCCAAAGTGCTGGGATTACAGGTGTGAGCCACTGCGTCCGGCCAGAGTTTTTAACTCTTTAAGTTTGTCCACAGGCTGAGCCTCCTGCAATTTGTCCATTAGAGTTTAAGTTTTTCTATCAGTACAGGCTTCAGCTCCTGGTAAGATGTGATTCTCTGTGGTTCTCAGTAACCACCTCTTCTCTGGTATTTGGGATGGCAGTTTGCCCTGTGACCTCAATTCTCTGATGGATCTAAGAAAAGTTGTTAGTTTGTTCAGTTTTTTTTTTCTTGTTGTAAGTACAGAAGTCATAACTTCCAAGCTTTTTCATATGTCAGACCAGAAACTAGAAGTCCCTTAATTCATATTTCCACCTCAGTGATTCATAATTTAAATTTCTAGCCTGGGCTTTTCCTCTGAGCTTCTGATCCATCTGCACTTCCACTCAAATATCTCAGAGGTAACTCAGCGCAATGTGTCAAGACCAAATGTATGATCTCCTCCCCAAAACAAATAATTTTTCAATTTCCCCTCCTCAAAAATGGCACTCCTCCCGGCTCAATTCCCAGGCCACAGAATACATCTTTGATGGCTTTCCTCTCCATACCCAATGCCTCACCAAGTCTTTTTGATTTTAAGTCCTTGATATCTCTCAAATGAATCCATGCCTCTTTCTGTTGTCACTATCCTGGTTCAAGTCACTTACCAACAACTGTAATAGCTTCCTACATTTGTCCACCCATCCCTGAAGACTCCCCTACCTCACCCACCCATTCAAAATGCAACTCTGATGATGTTCCACCATGTTGTCCCTGTGTGCCCCAGCCCTCTGTAACAGAGACTTTGTATAAGTGCTGCTCCCCTCTGTTTGGAAACGCCCTTTCCCCTCCTGTCTCCTGGCTCACCCATGACCACTTCTTCAGATCTCAATTCAAGCTGCATGCCCTCAGGAAAACTTTCTGAGTCCCCAGGCTAGATTCCTATCCTTCCTTTTATAACTCACAGAACCCTGCCCAGCCCTTTCATGGCACTTATGCTGCCCTGTAATGACATATTCATTTGCGAATTTATTTAGTGGAAGTCTGTCTCCCCCAGTTAGAGTATAAACACCAAGAGAGAAGGAAACAAGTCTATCTTACTCATCATTTATCTCCAGCCCCTAGCATAGGGCCTAGCACAAAGTAGCTGCTACAAAAGTTTTATTAAATGACTAAATTAAATCTGTCTTCAACATCCTGATACCTCCCAGATGTATAAAGCCAGCCTGGTCGCCTCTGCTAATCTTGACCTACAGACTGCATCTTCTGCTACAAAGTTCCTCCTGGTGGTCCACAAAGAATCCTACCTCCTCTGCAGGGCCTGGACCTGGTGAACACCACCACCTTTTACCTGTTGCTTCAGGCGGAACCTGATGGTCATCTCAAACTCTTCCTTCTCCCTCAACTACCACGTTCGGAAACCACAAAGTCTGTTCCCTCCTATCTCCTCAATATCTCCCAAACCTGCTCATTGTTTTCTTCCACGGCATCCCTACCCTACTTTAGACCACTGTCACCTCTTGCTTATATTTCTACAGTAGCTTACAGAATGGTTTCTTTAGGAAATCTTGTCCATCCAAAGGATTCTCCACAAAGAGCTCTATTTGAAACACAAATTTCTTTTTTTAAAATTCTACCCAAAATCAAAAGGAGAAACACAAATTTCATTCTTATTTTATTATTTTATTTTAGTTTATTTTTTGAGACAGGGTCTCACTCTGTCACTCAGATTGGACTGCAGTGGTGCAATCATGGCTCACTGCAGCATTGACCTCCCTGGTTCAAGCGATCCTCCCATCTCAGCCTCCCCAGTAGCTGGGACTACAGGTGTGTGCCACCAGGCTTGGCTAATTTTTTGTATTTTGTTGTATAGATGGGGTTTTGCCATGTTGTCCAGTCTGGTCTCGAAGTCCTGGGCTCAAGCGATCTGCCTGCTTCGGCTCGGCCTCCCAAAGTGATAGGATTACAGACTTGAGCCACCACGCCCAGCCCAAACTTCTTTCCTTTTTTTTTTTTTGAGACGGAGTCTCACACTGTCACCTGGACTGGAGTGCAGTGGTGCGATCTCTGCTCACTGAAACCTCTGCCTCTGGGGTTCAAGAGATTCTCCTGCCTCAGCCTCCCTAGTAGCTGGGATTACAGGCCCCCACCACTACACTCAGCTAATTTTTTGTATTTTTAGTAGAGACAGGGTTTTACCATGTTGGCCAGGCTAGTCTTGAACTCCTGACCTCGTGATTTGCCCACCTCAGCCTCCCAAAGTGCTGGGATTACAGGCATGAGCCACTGTGCCTGGCCCAAATTTCATTCTTAAAATGATTTTTTTTCTTTTCTTTTTTTCTTTTTTTAGACAGAGTCTTGCTCTGTTGCCAAGGCCTGAGTGCAGTGGCCCCACCTCGATCTCGGCTCACTACATGCTCTGCCTCCTGGGTTCAAGTGATTCTCCTGCCTCAGCCTTCTGACTTCAAGTGATCCTCAGCTTTCAAAGTGCTGGGATTACAGGTGTGAGCCACTGTGCTTGGCCTAAAATGAACTTCATTCTTTTTTTTTTTTTTTTTTTTTTCTAGACGGAGTTTCACTCTTGTTGCCCAGGCTGGAGTGCAATGGTGTGATCTTGGCTCACTGCAACATCCATCTCCCGGGTTCAAACGATTCTTCTCCCTCAGCCTCCCAAGTAGTTGGGATCACAGGTGTGTGCCACCATGCCTGGCTAATTTTGTATTTTTAGTAGAGACGGGGTTTCTTCATGTTGGTCAGGCTGGTCTCAAACTCCCGACCTAGATGATCCACTCTCCTCAGCCTCCCAAGTGCTGGGATTACAGGTGTGAGCCAACACGCCTGGCCATGAATTTCATTCTTAAAATAAAATTAAATGGCTAGGTGTGGTGGTCTGTAATCCCAGCACTTTGGGGAGGCCAAGGCTAATGGGTCATTTGAGCCCAGGAGTTGAAGACCAGCCTGAGCAACATAGTGAGACCACTTCACCCTTTTTTTTTTAATTAAAAAAAAAAATTTAACCCCACTTTGCAGATAATTTACTTATCTGTTAAATTAACTCAGATTAACTCTTTTTTTTTTTTTTTTTTTTTGTATTTTTAGTAGAGACAGGTTTCACCATGTTGGTCAGGCTGGTCTTGAATTCCTGACCTCGTGATCCGCCCGCCTCGGCCTCCACCTCACCTTTAAAAAAAATTTTTTTTTGGCTGGGCGTGGTGGCTCATGCCTGTAATCCCAGCACTTTGGGAGGCCGAGGTGGGCGGATCACCTGAGGTCAGGAGTTCAAGACCAGCCTGGCCAACATGGTGAAACCCCATCTCTTAAAAAAAAAAAAATTTTTTTTAAAGAAAAAGAATAGATTCTGACTCCCATTCTATTCTGTTCTATCCAATTCTATTTGCTTAATGGGCTTCGCAGACTATAGAGTCACTTCCCAGCCTCTACTTCCCTTCCCTGCCTGAGACCCTGCTGTGGGCTGGGCTGCCTCCTGAGGCGGCTTCTTCCAGTTCCCCATAGGAACTATGTTCTTTCATGTCCTGGCCTCTGCATGACTTCTTCCACTCATACTTGGTCCCTCCCCTTTCACACTCTTTGTGTGGCTAACCCCTACTCAGGTCAGGGTGTGGCAGCTTTCCCAGAGAGTCCCACTGATCCCCCACGCTTCCCTGATCAAGGCACTTGTCACCCTGCTACCAGCCCTTCTTTGCTTCTTTGCTCCTACTGGAATACAAGTGCCATCCTTACTGGGGCATTGCTTTTGGCTGTGTCTCCCAGTAGGTATAGTAAGTATTTAATAAAAATCACTGAGCAAATGAAGGAACACTAAATTCAGAAACATCAAATGAATTGTGATGCTGCCTTTCTAGGGAAATCCTGGCATATAAGATGTTAAAAAGGAGGATTACTGCCACACAGTGCCATTTCCACAACTACTTCAGTAACGGCAAAACCCTATAATGGTAGGACACGTGTGTTCTCACTAGTTTCTGAATTAAGAAAGGTAGATCTAGTGGAACATCAGCACACACTCTGAGCAGGCTGCAGAAGAGGCTGGGGCCCATGGCTGACTTCACTATGATCTGTGGCTGGCATCGTTGGCTGCATGGCAGTTAATCCCATTGTAGGAAAGGTTTTTAAAAGCTTCCTTCAGTGGCAATCTTTTGGCTGTTACCACCAGTCTATGGGAAAAGGGCATTGTAACAGCTGCTGTGAATATTTTCTTACTTTCCCAAAACCTAGTAAAGGGGGAGAGGAGAACTTGAAAGTCTTCTACCTAGAACAAATGCTGGGGGGCAACTGAAGGGTTGATGATCAAAGACTCCAGGTGTTTGGCAGAGACTCTCATGTATAGGAGGACACAGGGGAGGTATGAAAATGGGAAGGGGGAAGCAGTGTATGGGGAAATGGAGGAAGCTGAGTTCTAAATCCAGGCTAAATACAGCAAAAATTCTTGAGATTTTACCCATCATATAAAACTAAAGAAGAAAGATAACTTTTTCTGTTTCTCTACCCAAGAATGCCAGCCTGGCAAGTGAGGTGTATCATAAACAAAGTTATGGGAACATGGATGCCCTGAGCAACAGTTTCTCCAAAAGGGGAGGAGGAAGTAGGTACTGTTCTCTTAGGATCAATACGACAATGATCTCACTTGGACAGAGCCTTTTTCACAAAATAGGATGATGACCAAGCATAGTGGCTCACGCGTGTAATCCCAGCATTTTGGGAAGCTGAGGCAGGCAGATCACTTGAGGCCGGGAGTTTGAGACCAGCCTGGCCAACATGGGGGAAACCCTGTCTCTACTAAAAATACAACAATTAGCCAGGCATGGTGGCAGGTACCTGTAGTCCTAGCTACTTGGGAGGCTGAGGCAAGAGAATCCCTTGAACCCAGGACGCAGAGGTTGCAGTGAGCCGAGATCACACCACTGCACTGCAGCCGGGGTGACAGAGCCAGACCCTGTCTCAGAAAAAAAAAAAAAAAAAAAAAAGGATGAGATAGGCTAAGACACGCATGGATGGGATTGCCTTTGAGCGTGGCTGGGTGAATCATGTCATGGCCCTCACAGGTCTCTCATGCCCTGCTGGCTCCTCACCCCAAGAAATCATCCTATTTATAATATCTATATTTTGTTTTGAATCAAAGGCTTAGTTAAGGCAGAAAAAATAATCTATAAAATGCAGCCTGAAGGGAGTTGGTGGGGGTGGGGAGGGACTAGGCTGTTCAGGGACAGCTGCTCTGAAAAGGGGCCTTCGAGTTGAAGCCAGGCCAGGCACAGTGGCTCATGCCTGCAATCCCAACACTTTGGGAGGCTGAGGTGGGTAAATTGCTTGAGCCAAGGAGTTCGAGACCAGCCTGGGCAACTTAGTGAGACCCTCTCTCTATTAAAAGAAAAAAAAGAAAAGAGTTGAAGCCAGAGAAGACGTGGCATTGAACTTGTGTGGCAGAGGAAGAAGGGCAAAGACCCTTAAAAAGACGAGTCTGGGATGTTTGAGGAGCTACAGACGGTGAGTGGCTAAAAACCTGTAAGGCAGAGGCAGGAGGGACAGGAGCTATGGTTCATGCAGGGCCACAGAAGAACCTGGGAGTCTGCTGGCCAGTAGACCTTTCCAAAATGTTCTAAGCAGGAAAGCAATATAGTCTCTATATGAATAAATATCACACTGGCTTCCAAGTGGCAAGTGACCTTGCAACAGTAGAAAGGAATGAAATGTGAACAGCAAGGAGCCAAGAGTTGCAGCTGGGAGCCCAGGGAGGCGGCTGCTGTGGTCCTCCTGGCAACAGAGGCGGTGATGGCAGCTGAATCCCTGAGACATCATGAAGCAGTTCTTGTTTCAGGCTTGAATGTGGGGCATGAGACAGAAACAGAAGCAGCAAAATAAGAGTTAGTAGGTGTTTGGTACATTGATTAACTGACTCACCCGGTAACTGCAGTTGTTGATAAATGAGTGAACTTCCCTTTCCCGTGAGATTTCCATGCTGGCGGCTATTTGCCAAGACTCCTACTCTTTTCTTACCTTTCTGTAATGCAAGGCTAACATACTCACTGCCCAGCGTTGTTGGGCAAACAAAATGGAAAATGGATACTACTGATGTCAAACGTTCTGAGAAGAGACAAGTGGAGCAGACACAGAGGCCCTTCTTGATGCTACAGTTAGGCCCACACACAGATGAATGGTACCTCTCCCATCAAGCCTGTGGAGTAGATATTGCTATCACCATTTCACTGAGGGGGAAGACTGAGGCCCAGGACTGAGTTTGTATAACTGGGCTATGGCCACAGTGCTTGTGAGTAGGCTCAGGTGTGGAGAGCTGAAGGTGAGTAGAGTAGGGCCAGTTGACATAATCCTTGGAGATGGGAGGGAAAAGAGGTCACCATGCTTGTTAATGCCCTGCTTTCTAATCCCAGTACAGAACAGAAAGATCCCCTGCATTGTGGTTTACTGAATGAGTTTCAAGGAAGTAAAGAGGGGTGGGGGTGCGGGGGGAGACTCCAACACACTAGTAGCCTTGAACCTCCTTTGAAGTGCAAAGCAGTCAGTCTGTCCACACAGGACTGAGGCTGAAAGCTGAGGGCCAGGAGTGTGGATGGAGTGTAGACCCTGATACTGATGCTGACTGGTTAGCTTGACTAGAATGTGCCTGGAGGCTGGAAGAGGGAACTGACTCTAAGCATGTGCAAAGGCCTGAGGCCTTGAAGCAAGTTTCGCCTGACTTGAACCGGTCGCTTCTACAGAAGCACCATAGCTTTGTACACCTGAAACCATTCTGGTCTGTCTCCTCCCAGCAGAAGCTGCAGCCTCTCGGCCCAGGCCTGGGGGAGCTGTTCTTTACTCTTCCAGGTTAAACCATTCTGTCTCCCCATCAGAGACTCATAGCTATGTGGGGAAGCTCAGAGCAGCCTCAGGGATCCTCCCTGCCCTGGGGACATCTGCTACTGCCCTTCATCATGCTTGCTAAGGATCTCTTTTCTAGGTAGTGAGCAAGTTAAGTCAGAGAATGGGTCTTAGTCATCTTAGCAGCCTCAAAGCCCAGCACAATGCATGGTGCCCCAAGGAGATTTACTGAGTCAGTGGATGCAGTTC
This sequence comes from Ateles fusciceps, assembly GCA_036589455.1. Lineage (NCBI taxonomy): Eukaryota > Metazoa > Chordata > Mammalia > Primates > Atelidae > Ateles > Ateles fusciceps. The sequence continues at coordinate 447,531 of JAZHEH010000053.1, read as the reverse complement.
CTGCGAGACTCAGGCTCCCAACCAGCGTCCCCATCATCTGGCTTTCCTGGGCAGCTTCGGAGCATGAGACCTGGGCCACTGACCTGGCTGCTAGCTGATCCTGAGGAGGAGGACATGCCAAGAAACAGCGACTTCCCTTCCTGTCTTCACAAAAAGGAGCCCCAGACTCAAAATCCAACCTCAGGAAGCATACAGAGAAAATGCCTGGAAGGAAACATCACCGAACTGGTGGGGGCAGGAGCCTGGGTTCCAGGCCCAAGTCTGCAACCAACAAACTGTATGACTTTGGGTGAGTCACTTAACCTCTCTGTGCCTGTGCCTTCTCCACTTTGAAAGAGAGAGGCACTATCATAGGTTCTGGTCAGGAGGACTCTGACATCACACGGCCCTATTTGGAATCCCTGTTGCACCACTTACCTGCAGCAACCATTCAGATCTGTGACCACGGCCCAGTTCCACAAACTCCCCAGGCCTTAGCGTTCTATTGATGAGATGGATAATAGCAGTATGTACTTCACAGAGTTGTTGAGATGTTAGTACAGCTAGTTTATATTTAATATGTGCTGTAGGGTAGTGCCTGGCACCCGATAAGTGAGTTATTATTGTAATGTTGTCTTTTTAAAAATGGTGACTGCTATTCATGCCTCCCAGGGCTTTGGTGAGGACATCATGAATAAAAAAGTAAGGAGGAATTCAATAGGTATCTGGTCTTCTGTGCCCTTTTTTGTTTTAAAAATCTCACAAGAAATTCCTTTCTTCAGCGGAGCCAGCACCCAGCACACACCCCAGCTGACGGCTTTCCATGACAAAGGCAAGACCACCAGGTCTCTAGCCCTGAAGCCATCAAGTCTCCAGTCTCAGGAAAACAGGAGGAGGGGAGGGTTCATTAACAACCTCAAGGTTTAACTATAGAGCAGTTGAAGAAAATAAAAACCCGTTAGACCCCGAGGATTTAGGATCTTTCCACGTTCTGGAAAGTCTCTGGAGGGAAGAGAAGCAGTCTGGGAGTTTGCTCTGAAGTTTAGAGATGTTCCTTTGTGGCCAAGTCTTGGCCCAGTTTGTCCTGGGAGGCACTTGGGACATATGAGTGCCCTTCGGTGCTGGAGAGGTGTGGGGGGGGGAAGGGTACAAAGGCACAGTTTTGAAGCCTCTGGGCTCCCAGGCTGCTGTTTTTCCAGTAAGTTCCAGAATGGGATGAAGAATCTAAAAGTGTCAAGAAAGAAATCTGAAACCTGCTTATTAATTCCTCACCTTCTCCTTTGCCGTCTTACTCTGAATGGTTCACCAGGTCCTGGAGGCTGGAAGGCAGCTACTTAAAGTTATAAACGTGCTGCTAAATGTCCTGTTATACACAGAACAACCTCTACAACAGAGAATTACCCAGCCCCAAATATCAGTACCACTGATTCAGAAACCCTGGTCTAGATGGAGCCAAGTTTCCAGCTATTTCCTTCAAAATGATGGGCTGCATGCAGTCCCCCTGAGGCCCATGCCCCAGGCTGCAGAGCTCTCCTTGAGGTATGAGGCCTCAAAGCACAGTTTCTTTCTGTAATATAAATTGTTTGCTGCACTGAAATTCAATTTAATCTAAATAACAGAACCATTAATCAATTAGAAATAAACAGGCCAGGCGAGGTGGCTCATGCCTATAATCTCAGCACTTTGGGAGGCCGAAGTGTGGATCACTGGAAGTTAGGAGTTTGAGACCAGCCTGGCCAACATGGCAAAATTCTGTCCCTACTAAAAATACAAAAATTAGGTCAAGCACCATGGCTCATGCCTGTAATCCCTACACTTTGGGAGGCCAAGGTGGGCAGATCAGCTGAGGTCAGGAGTTTGAGACCAGCCAGGCCGACATGGTGAAACCCCGTCTCTATTAAAATACAAAAATTAGCCGAGTGTAGTGGAAGTCGCCTGTAATCTCAGCCACTTGGGAGGCTGTGGCAAGAGAGTTGCTTGAACCTGGGAATCGGATGCAGTGAGCCAAGATTGCACCATTGCACTCCAGCCTGGGCAACAAGAGCGAAACGCCATCCTCCCCGCAAAAAAAGCCAGGCGAGGTGGCACACGCCTGTAATCCCAGCTACTCAGGAGGCCGAGGAACAATACTTGAATCCAGGAAGTGGAGGTTGCCATGATGCAGTGAGCCAAGATTGCGCCACTGCACTCCAGCCTGGGTAACGAAGTGAGACTTTGCCTCAAAACAAACAAAACAAAAACCAATCATTTGCTCAACACAAAGTCCCTACAGTGGTTTGTTGCCATGCTGCTCACATCTCTAGTCCTTTAGGACAAAGAAGCTGAAGACAGGAAAGCAGTAATGCCCAGGAAGCCAGAAGTGATCCCACTTTGAGTTTATTTCATGTGATTTTTCTTCTCAGCATGCAGTGAACTTTCTCGGGAAAACTTTTCTTTGCTGCCCCGGTTTACATTATAAATTAATTTACAAATAAAGAGTTGTGCTAGAAACAGTATTTATATAAGTCCATGATATTTTCATATACAAAAATATCCATAGAAAGCATTTTTTGTACACATACTATGGGGGTAGGTAGTCTTTGGTTGTCTTTCTGCATAATGTGAAAAAAGTGATGATGATGTCGTTTTTACCTCAATAAGCTGTTTAAAAAAATAATTTTCAGGCCGGGCGTGGTGGCTCACGCCTGTAATGCCAGCACTTTGGGAGGCCAAGGTGGGCGGATCACGAGGTCAGGAGATCGAGACCATCCTGGCCAAGCTGGTGAAACCCTGTCTCTACTAAAATACAAAAAAAGTAGCCGGGCATGGTGGCGGGCGCCTGTAGTCCCAGCTACTCAGGAGGCTGAGGCAGGGGAATCACTTGAACCCGGGCGGCAGAGGATGCCGTGAGCCGAGATCGTGCCACTGCGCTATAGCCTGGGCGACAGAGCAAGACCCTCAAAAAATAATAATAATTTTCTGCATGTATATTTCAAAATAAAAAAAATTTTAAAGTAATGCTGTGAGAGTCTGGGGTGAAAAAATTCACAAGGAATTAAATTTTTTTTACAACGTGCTTCTGTTATTGTTTCTAAAACAGTTAAAACCCCAAACTAGCCATGTTCATATCCAAAAACATGGTATAAAGGCAATTCATGGGATGATAAATTCATTCTTGTAGAATACCGTTTGCATAAATTTGGCAATCATCTGCATTTTAATGAACACTTTTTTTTTTTCCTCAGAGCCTGCAGTGGCAAATGAACATTTTTTGAATAATTTTTTTTTTTTTAATTGAGACAGGGTCTCACTTTGTTACCCAGGTTGTGGTACAGTGGCATGGTCTCAGCTCACTGCAGCCTTGACCTCCCGGGTTCAAGTGATCCTCTTACCTCAGCACCCCCAAGTAGCTGGGACTACAGGTGCACATCACACCTAGCTAGTTTTCATATTTTTTGTAGAGATGGGGTTTCACCACGTGGCCAGGCTGGTCTCAAACTCCTGGGTTCAAGTGCTCTTGCCAGCCTGGGCCTCCCAGGCCTTACATGCTTGAGCCACTGTGCCCATCCTGAATAAATTCTGTTATTCAGTAACTAGTGGATGAGTATACCAGGCACTCTGCTGGGCACTAGAAGGTTGACTATAAAAATTATTCAAATGATAACTTTGAGAAGTAAAAGAGATTCATCACCAATGGTCAATGAAAAAAAAGAAAAGAGGAGTAAAAAACAGTGCTAAAATAAATAAGATTAAATATCTTTTTAAAAACTGACCACAAATGGTTTATTGTATTAAAAACTATAAAAGCCCATTTCTTCATTATTTTAAAAATATTTTGTAGACAGAGCCTTGCTGTGTCGCTCAGGCTGGTCTCAAACTCCCAGACTCAAGCTATCCTCCCACCTCAGGCTCCTAAAGTGTTGGGATTACAGGTGTAAATCACTGCATCTGGCCTAAAATTCCATTTAAGAGTATTTTTCTTTTTTTTTTTTTTTTTTGGCTGGGTGTGGTGGCTCATGCCTGTAATCCCAGTGCTTTAGGAGGCCAAGGTGGGCAGATCGCTTGAGCCCAAGAGTTCAAGACCAGCCTGGGCAACACCGTGAAACTCCAGCTCTACAAAAAAACTAGCTAGGTGTGGTGGCATGCACCTGTAGAACTACTCGGGAGGCTGAGGTAGAAGGATGTCTTGAGCCCAGGAGATTGAGGCTACAATGAGCTGTTTTGTTTGTTTGTTTTTTGAGACTCCCATCAAAAAAAAAAAAAATTAAAAATAATAAACATTTAAAAATTATTTTAAAATAAGAAATTTAAAATTTTACAAACTAAAAAGTTAAAAACAATTTTAAAAATTAGCTGGGCATAGTACACACCTGTGAACCCAGCTACTGGGTGGGTTGTGGGAGCTGAGGCAGGGCCATTGTTTGAGTCTGGAAAGGTCGAGGCTGCAATGAGCCAAAATCTCCCTGCACTTCAGCCTGGTTAACAGAGGGAGATCGTCTCAAAAACCAAACCAAAACAAAACAAAACCCACACACACAAGCTATTTTTAATAAAATTCTAGTAATACTTTGTTAGAAAAGAAAATATGCAGGGTACAAGCTAAAAGGGAGAGGATGCCAGGCTAACGATGAGAAACTAGGACAATGGTCACCCCAGACCTTGGACTGTGGCAACAGGATTCAGACAGAGGTGCTGCCCAGGGGGGAATGCACCAAATGACTTTTATCTCAACTAGAATCTTTGGTCAAATGAGATTTAGCTCCATTCCGCCCCTCTATATACTTAAATCTGCCTATGGAGGCCGGCTTCTTGGTTTTGCAGGAAGTAGAACACAGAAGTTACAAGCACCAGCTCTGGAACCAGACTGTCTAGGTCTGATCCTGGCTCCAGTTTACTATTAGTCTCACCCTGGAAAGTGGTCACAACTTTTTTTTAGCCACATGTGCACATCTGAGCTTGCAATCCTGGTATACAGTGATGATCAAAATAGACAGTAACCTAACATCTTGGATTTTCATTTCCCTCACGTGGAAAATTGAGGGTGTAATAATATCCACCACCCAAGGTTGCTAGAGGATTAAATGATAATACATGCCAAGTGCCTGTAACAGTGCTAGGCACACAGGGGCTGCTTGTATCGTTGCCATTAAAATATACTATGTATCAGACAGAGGTAACCTGTGAGTTGCCTATGTATAGCTCAAAGATTTATGGTGTTGCCTAGGACAGTATAATAAAAAAAAAATAAAAAATAAAAAAAACCACTTTAGAGGCAAAAGACACAAAGTTGGAGGTTTCCTATAAAAATTCAGTTACCTGGTTCTTCTATAAAAATCAGAATGCTGGCCAGGTGCAGTGGCTCACGCCTGTAATCCCAGCACTTTGGGAGGCCGAGGCAGGTGGATCACAAGGTCAGGAGTTTAAGACCAGCCTGACCAATGTGACGAAATCCTGTCTCTACTAAAAATACAAAAATTAGCTGGGCATGGTGGTGCGTGCCTGTAATCCCAGCTACTCAGGAGGCTGAGGCAGGAGAATTTCTTGAACTGGGACCCGGGAGGCGGAGGTTGCAGTGAGCGGAGAGGACGCCACTGCATTCCAGCCTGGGCTACAGAGCAAGACTCTGCCTCAAAAAAAATCAGAATGCTTAACACAATAATAAGAAGTAAAAAAAAAAAAAAAAAATCATAATGCTATCGCTTCTCCACCTTTTGGCTAAGATGAAGTGTAAAAATCAGAATGCTGGCTGGGCGCAATTGCTCACGCCTGTAATCCCAATACTTTCGGAGGGCAAGGCGGGTGGATCACCTGAGGTCAGGAGTTCAAGACCAACCTGGCCAATATGCAAAACATTAGCTGGGCGTGGTGGCAGGTGCTTGTAATCCCAGCCTCTAAAATACTGAGACAGGAGAATTGCTTGAACCGGAGAGGTGGAGATTACAGTGAGCCAGAGATTGCTCCATTGCATTCCAGCTTGGGCGAGAGAGGGAGACTCTGTCAAAATAAAATAAAATAAAAATAATGAAATCAGAATGCTGCCATGTGAGAGAGAGAGAACCAGCTGTTCCCAGCAGCCTTCTGCTAGTCTGTCCCATCCACCCCCTACTGCTTCAGTTACCAAATGCTGTTAGTTTTCTCACCCAGTAACTTCGTTGGCTTGTGTTTTTTTAGCCGTTGTACACACTTGAGCTTGCAATTTTGGCATACAGTGATAAACAAAATAGACATGGTCCCTGCCCTCATGGGGCTCACAGGCTACCTATCACAGAAGAGAGTGAGGCAGATTTCTCTCTGGAGAGGCCCACATGCAGAGAAACCTGCAAAAGCTCACTGGGTTGTAGAAAGAGTTAGCTACTACACCCTTGTTACTCCAAGTGTGGTCAAAGGACCATGAGATCACCCAGGAACTCAACAGAAATGCAGAACTCAGGTCCTACCCCAGACCTACTGACTTGGAATCTGCATTCTACAGCATGTGTGCACGTCTCAGGTGTGCATACTCAAGTCTGAGGGCCTGCTCTACACCTCGGAGCCCTCGGGGGTAGATGAGGCTGTTGACCATGCTAAAGTTGTGGAAAGGGCTGCTGAAGGGGGTGCTTTGGCCCCCGCTGCTGCTGGCAGGGAAAGGGCTGTAATAGGATCTCTGGCTGGTGCTATTGCTGGTGCTGTTGCTCAGTTGCAAGGTGTCTGCCGAGGCCTCTGAGATGGAGGTTGGGGGAACATGCCGCTGGAGGGCAGCTGGGCCCCCTGCATCCCTAGGTGGTGGCGGCTGCCAGGGAGAGCCCGCTGGTTACTCACATTGCTGCTGACACTCAAGGAGCTGAGGCTGCTGAAGAAAGTGTTGAGACAAGGGGTGGAGGTGAGCATGGGTCCTCCAGGAGATGAGGCAGTACTCTTGGTGTCCTCTGGAGGCTCTGGGGAGTGGGAAGGCCTCAGCAGAGTGGAGGGGTTCTCTCCTTCTGGCTTCCCCACCCACTCCAGACCCCAGTCCTGAGGAGAGCCCTTCTTCCGACTTTGATGTCCCCGGCAGCCACTGTGGAGCCACTGCTGGCCTCAGAGCGGCGCTTTCGCTTCCGCCGGAAGTTCCCGTTGTCAAACATTTTCTCACAGTTCGGATCCAGAGTCCAGTAATTACCCTTTCCTGAAAAGACGAGAAAGACCAAGTTAGAGAAGGACCTATTTTATGCCTGTGTACTCAGCTTCAATTCTGGGAGGAGTGCAGATTCTCATTAGATGCTGACAAAGATGCTCAATTCGCTCTAATACTTAAATCGATCCTCTTTGGGGAAGATATTACTCTTTGCTTCAGGGAGAAATCTGGAACACTGATGTTCTGGCCACCTCTACCTCCTCCTGGTAGTGTCTACTACTTAAAGATCTAATTCCATTTCTGAAACACTTAAAATTAAATCATGTAACATCTTCACTAATTCTAAATCCAAATTGCATGGCATTGCAAAATCATGGAATTCTGATGCTACTTAAAGTTGAGCTTTAGATTGGGCCAACATAGTGAGATCTCATGTCTACAAAAAAAAAAAAAAAAAAAAGAGTTGAGGCTCTGTTCTTTATTTATAAAATAGAGATAAGGATAGTACCATTTAGTAGATTGACTGTGAGGATTAAATATTTCAGCATAGTAGCTGGCACACAGCAAGCAATGCAAAAACAGTACTTACAATTATTATTCGTTGAAAGTGCGTAATTCCTCACCTCTGAGAAAAATGCCCCACTGGAGAAAGGCAATCTCAAAATGACAAAAAATTATTGCTGAGCAATTGTTTTAACCATGCATTGGATGGCATAAATTTTGACTATGAGGAAGCTCCTGGAATCTACAGCCCCTCCTCATTTTGGCAGGACCTGTTCCTACAAATCCTGCAAATGTTTCACCCATTGAGCAAATAAATTTCCGACACGAAGGCCTCATTTTTCTGCATGTAATGCTGGTTTTGTTCTTGGAAATTTTCTCTCACTATTCATCACAAGTGAGGTAGAAAAGATCTATCATCTTGGAGGATTTCACTTCCTAACAGCTTTTTTCACTTCTGGCAAAAAGAATCCAAAGTTTGAAAATACTGTAAAACATTTATCCTGTGGTGAGTGCTTTCCACAGATAACCTCGGCTACTCCTCACAGCTTTAGGGAGATAGGCAATATTACTGCTTCCACTTTTTAGATAGGAAAACTGGGGTGCAGACTGGTTAGTAACTTGCCATATTCCTAGTTAGCCATGAGAGTCAGAATTAAGCAGGCTGGCTCCAGACTCCGCATTTAAAAAAAAAAATTATTTATTCTGAAGCTGAGGTCCTTTTAAAATTACAAAGAATAAAAAAAAAATTACTTATTTATTTATTTATATTTTCTGAGACAGGGTCTCCTTCTGTCACCCAGGCTGGAGTACAGTGGTGTATCCTCGTTCACTGCAGCCTTGACCTCCTGGCCTCAAGCGATCCTCCCACCTCAGCCTCCCAGAGTAGCTGGGAGGACAGGAGCGTATCACTATGAATCGCTAAAAGATTCAGCATTCTTGCTGGGCAAGGTGGCTCACGCCTGTAATCCTAGCACTTTGGAAGGCTGAAACGGGCGGATCACTAGAGCTCAGGAGTTCAAGACCAGCTTGGGCGACATGGGGAAAGCCCATTTCTACAAAAAAATACAAATTAGCCAGGCGCTGTGTCATGCACCCATAGTCCCAGCTGCTTGGGCGACATGGGAAAGCCCATTTCTACAAAAAAATACAAATTAGCCAGGCGCTGTGTCATGCACCCATAGTCCCAGCTACTTGGGAGGCTAGGCAGCAAAACTGTTTGAGCTGGCAAGGCAGAGGTTGCCGTGAGATCGGGCCACTGCACTCTAGCCTGGGCGACAAGCCTGAAACCCTGTCAAAAAAACACCTCAGCATTTTTAACTAACCACTGGGCTAAGCTGCCTCCACTGAACCATGTTCTGCAAATAGTTACAGGAAAAAAAGTTATATAACTACAATTTCAATAATCTTTCCACCTAGCTGAATATGTATATTGTGCCACGTTGGTACCAACTTCTTTGACAAAAAACTAGCCATAGACCGTTGAACTTTTAGGGTAAAGTCGCAGAGGAGTTCATAATGACAATTTACATGATAATCTTGGGTGACGCAGAAATCAAATCAAGAGGATCTAGGATCCATCTTCTAGAACTGCATACCCTGCCCCAATACAGTAGCCACTAGCCACACATTACTATTGGGCACTTGAAATATGGCTAGTCTAAATCGAGATGCAGTGTAAAATACACACAGGATATTGACGACGCCTGAGAGGTGGAGGTGAAGAAATGATTAACGAGAAGAGAGAAATACAGAATCCTACTTGAGGTTTTCAGAAGGGGCCCAGAACAAGGAAAGGGAAGGGGGTTGTGATAGGAAAAAGAGAAGAGAAATGAAAATAACAAAGAATCTCATTAGTAATTTTTATACTTGTTATATGTTGAAACAATATTTTGGATTACTTAAAAATTAACAATCACCGGTGGTTTGCATTGTATTTCCATTGGAGAGCATTGCTCTCCAGTGACTTCAGGGATGAGCTCTTTCTGAGCTACAGAATATTCACATAATTTACACAAAATCCTGGACCTCTGTATGTGCAACTAAAATGGTTTCATTTCTCTTCCCTTCTTCCAATCACAACCCCCTTCCTTTTCCTTGTTCTGGGCTCCTTCTGAAAAACTAGAGTAGGATTCTGTTTCTCTTCTCTTCTTGTTAGTCATCTTCCACCTCCACCTCTCAGAGCAGGTAAGAGAACACTCAACTCCACAGCCCTCCTCACTCCAGGAGCTATTGGGCTTAAACCCAAATGCAGCAAATCTGGGATATTCATTTCTAAATTTATAACTAGTTAAGGTACCTAAACTGCAATTTGCAGGACCTCCCTGCTAAAGTTCTCCCATCCCAGATCCCCGTCTCATGACGCCCATGCCACTATCTCTAGAGGTAGGCACCGTACTTGCTCTGCTCAGGACACAGAGAGCCTCTCTGGAACCCGATGAGGAGGAAGTGTACCTAGGGACAGCCTGGCTGGTCCGCCCGTTCTCCCACCATGTCTTCTGCGAAACTCACAACCATCCCTTATCTATCTGAGAGCTCACTTGTAAGTAGACCCTCCCTTCAAAAGGCCTGATGAACACCACCCAGGGGTAGCCTCCTGTTCTGGGATATGGATTTTTTCTTTTCTCTAATTGGCCGGCCTCTGCAAGTGTAGATGTAAAGGTCAGATCCTTCCTCACCAAGTCTTCCTTCGGAAGATCCCCCTGCTCCTTCCCTTTGTCCTGTGGGTTGGGTGGTTGTTCCTTCACCTGCCCCCCACCCCGCAGCCTGGACGAGAGTCCCGGCAGATCTTCTTAACCGCACACCGACCCCTGCGCCGGCCCTTGGGCCCCGCGCCCTCCCCTCCCCGGCCGGGAAGCACCTGCCCGGCCGCCCTCACCTGGGTCGTCCTCGTCGCGGGGCACCTTTCTTGAAGCAGTCGTTGAGCGACAGGTTGTGGCGGATGGAGTTCTGCCAGCCGGCCTTGCTGCGCTGGTAGAAGGGAAGCTGTCGGCGACGAACTGGTAGATGTGGCTGAGCGTGAGCTTGCGCTCCGGGGCGCTCTGAATGGCCATGGCGATGAGCGCCGAGTACGAATAGGGCGGCCGCACCATCTTCATCAGGTCCTCGCGGCTGGCCATGGACAGCCAGCCCAGCTCGCCGGGACCCGCGGGCGCGGCAGGCGAGGCGGGCGCGGCGGGCGCGGGCTGTGTGAAGGGCCGCTGCGCGCAGCCGAAGGTGCCGGCGGCGGGCGGCGGCTGCAGAAGGGCCCGGCCGCGGCCCCGGGGGGCGGTGGCGGCGGGGGGCGCCCAGGTACGCGGCGGCGGCTGCGGCAGCTGCGGACGACGGGCCGCCCACGCCGGGCCCGTTCGAGCCACAGGTAGGGGTTGGCTGCTGCGGCCGGCGGCGCAGCGTAGTCTGCCAGCCCGTAAGGCGCCCTGGCGGCCGAGGGGGCGCCCGGGGCGGCGGCGGCGGCGGCGGGCGGAGGCAGGCCCGGCTGCGAGTACACTCCGAAGTTGTCGCCGCAGTAAAGGGCCATGTTGGCGGCCGTGGGCGGCTGCGGCGCGGCCGCGGCGAGGGGCGAGCGGGGCTGGTCTCGCCGCTCGGGCGAGAGCATCCCTTTGGGGGCCAACCCTGCGGCTCCGCCTCCACCCGCGCTGGGCGCCCGGTACTCCGGGCCGGGGTCTGGCGGGTGCTCGCGGAGCGCCCGCGAGCCGGCCTCTTATAACCGAGCCCGGCGCGGCTCCTCCCGGGCGGGCCCGGAGCGGGGGCGGTGGCCGCGGGCCTGGGCTCTCCACGCCCCCGCCACGCCCCACCTGCCCGGGCGCCCAAACCCCGAGCGCGCCCGCCCCGCCTCTGCCGCCCCTCTGCCCGGGCCCGGGAGCCCTGGAGAGGCCGGCGCCTCCAGGTTTCGAGAGAAAAGCTGCACCCCATTCCTAGCCGGCGTTTCTTAATCGTAATAAGTAAAGCCACGAACATTAAAACAGAGGGAAGAGGACCCGAACAGTACGACTGATTTCTAAAAAGTTAACTTGGGGTGGCCGCTCGGGCCACCTGCTTAGTCCTCCTTTGGCTCTTCTACCTCTTTCCTCCAAACCTTTTGTGATCGAGTTGCGGGACTATTGTCCAGTCTCAACCGACTGGCTTCCAGTCGAAAATAATCGATGTGATTTACAACGGTTTGGGTATACAGTAGGGTTTATTAACGGGTCCCCTTGGCATGTCCCCTTCTCCTCGGGGATTCTGTGATCGGAGGAAAGGAAATCAGTTTTGAGTTTTTCTAACCAAACTATAGGTTCGCTCACATTTGGGAAGCATTTGTTCGTTTTTTGTGCGGTTTGTATGGGCTTTCATTGTGATTTGTTATCTTCAAAAACGTAAGGGTGAATGTTTTCAAAGACATTTAAATAAGTAACTTCGGAATTAGCATTTTAAGCACGAAAGTTTCAAAGCTTTAAGTAATTTAATCTGCAAGAAGCTCTCATTTACAAAAACAGTCTCATCTAACGGGCAAGATTGCCCTCTACTTTTGCTAAGTTTTTTTTTTTCTTTCTTTCTTTCTTTTTTTTTTTTTACTTTTGTTAAGTTTTTAAATGCTTCTCTCTGCCCGGGAAAACAAATAAAACCTGTAAAATACTGTGGCGACCTCCACATTCCACGTAATCATTCTCGATTGGCTCGAAACAACAAGAAGAAAACTGTTTCTTTTACTATTAAAAGTATTCCTAAATGTGTTCTTAATACGTGACAGGTTTGAGGTTCTCATTTAAACGAGAGGGAGAGGAAAAACTATTTGCCAATTGCCCACTGGCAGTTCAGAATATTTAATCATTCGGAAACTTCCCTTCTCCTCGAAGGCATTTATTTTTATGGTGATAATAATTATGTCTTTTGGGGGAATTCTTTTTCTTCTGGTATCTCATCTCTTAAAAATGAAATCCAATGATATTTAATCAGCAAATTTGGATATCTAAAATGCAAATCACACTTCGCATGTCACTACTTAGTCGTCTTTTCCAGGACCAGAAGGAAATTATTGTCCACCCTTTAAAGCACTATTTCTATTCAATCTCCTGGCAAATGCTGTAGAGAAGAATAGTGTCTGTCTTAATTGTATTTTGGTTCAAGGATCTAAAATGTTTTCATAATTTAGAGAAGCCCAGTGTTGTTTGTTTTTTCTTCCTGAATGGCCTGAAATGAAGTTGTTTGGTTTTTTAAATAAGGATGACAACTATGAAAAGAAATTGGAAAACATTTTAAAATAAGTTATAATACCGAAATTTAATATTTGTCCTTACATGTAAAGGTTTAAACTAAAAAGAGAAATTCCAAAAGAAAAGCTGGGAACCCAGATGACAATAAATTATGAAAAATTTGAAACCATCCTTTAGTAATTTATGTCCCTTAAAAATATAAAAATTTCTCTTATCTTTTAGCAGTTTGCTTGCCCATAAATACTTTGCAGTTTTTCTTTAGAGCCAAATTCTTAGCCCAATAGTTCCAAATTATTCAGAATGAGAGACCATGATGTCAGATTATTCTTTCTTGTTTTGAGTAAAGGTTCTACCTGTGTGAGGTATTTTGTTTTCTTAACTGTACATTATTGTGTGTGTGTGTATACCTTAGTTTTATTTAAAAATGACAGAGCCACCTAGCGACTCTTCACCTCTGTTACAGCATACATCTCTGTAGGGATCTGTGGGTGGACACCCCCTCTAGGGGTTTGAAAGTTACATTTTCATATCTATTTTCAGTCACGTATTAATTAGATACAATTTTTATTGGTCATGGCCTGAATTATTGAATGTCAAAATCAAAATAATTGTTTTTGGTCCCTGTTTTTTATTTAAACAAAAAAAAAGCATTTGATGAACTTAAATAAACAGATAAAACTGTGTTTAAAATGCAAGTTCTTTGTAATATTGTTTTGTTAAATTGCCTTTTACAATATAATCAAGGCAACTGATTAAGGCACCAATGCCAGTATAAAATAAGAATAGACAGTTGCAGACCCTGCTCACAGGCTCCCGCCTGTAATCCCAGCACTTTGGGAGGCCAAGGTGGGTGGATTGCTTGAGGTCAGGAGTTAGAGACTAGCCTGGCTAACATGGTGAAACCCATCTCTACTAAAAAGCAAAAATTAGCTGGGCATAGTGGCGGCGTCTGTAATTCTAGCTACTCGTGAGGCTGAGGCAGGAGAATGCTTGAACCTGGGAAGCAGAGTTTCAGTGAGTGGAGGTCGCGTCATTACACTTCAGTCTGGGTGACAGAGCGAGACTCCGTCTAAAAAAAAAAAAAGTAGACAGTTGCATGTTTTCATCACTGGAAAATAAAACATTTTGGGAAATTATTCAACCCAAAGAAAATATCTCATTTATTTTCCACTGCTGTTGCTTCTTTGAAATGGCAGAGCATCAACAGTGAGTTATAATGGAATGTAGTTATTTTTCGTAAATATCGTAATGGAATATAAAATGTATTACACTCATTAATTTCCAGCCTCCTAGAAATATTGGCACATTAGCGTTTGTTAACATTTCTACATATTTCCAAAGGAAGAAAGCAGTAATATGAATTGAGAATAGCCTCAGTGCTCTTAACTTCGAATGGCTGCCATCTTGGACCAACTTCATGCTGGGCGCAGAATCAGTCCTTCCCGTCTCAGCACCGTGGTTTACTCATATCTGTGAAAAAAAAAAACCCTACAAATAGCAATCTAACCATGTCTCCTATCTGGCTTTCTACCTTTCGCTAGTTAATATACTTCTCTGACATCTTCAAGTATGTAAATCAGAAGCTCTTTGAAGATGAATCCTTATGTGTAATTTTTTTTTTTTTTTTTTTTTTTTTTTTTTTTAGATGGAGTCTCGCTCTGTCGGCCAGGCGCCCAGGCAGCTAGGCTAGACTGTAGTGGCGCAATCCCTGCTCACTGAAAGCTCCGTCTCTCGGGTTCAAGTCATTCTCTTGCCTCAGCCTCGAGAGTAGCCGGGATTACAGGTGCCTGCCACCACGCCCGGCTAATTTTTTGTGTTGTTTTTAGTAGAGACGGGATTTCACTGTGTTGCCCAGGCAGGTCTCGAACTCAGGACCTCAAGTGATCCACCTGCCTGGCCTCCCAAAGTGCTGGGATTATAGGCGTGAGCCGCCGCACCTGGCCTTATAATTTACTTTTTAAAAAACCTCGCACGCTATAGGATAAGCAAATAACAATTTTGAAAAATCAATATCTGTTGAATTAATAAACGACTACTTACACATGCCTCATTGGAACAGAAATGAGCTTATTCAGAGGAAGTGTAAAAGTACACACCCACAAAACAAAACAAAAACCCAAAATGGGACCTGGGAAAAATGTCAACAGCAAAAAAAGAGTACAAGCATTATCCAACTATGGAGAAAATGCACCACTCTGAAAATAATTTATTATACTAGTGGGAAGATTTTAGAAAATGTCTGCTTTTTGTTTTCAGTACAATGTAAGAAAGTTTGGCCTTTATGAAACAAGACATTAGGATAAGATGAAAAACAAGCAAACTTTGGTGCAAGTAGAGATGAAAAAGGAGGTGAGAAAAGAATGCCAAGAAAACTTGAATTGTGATAGGAGAATACAGCTTTTAGAGTAAGAGACCAAAATACATAAAGTTAATTAGTGCATTTATTGTTTTGATGAGGAAAGGATGATGTATTTAAGGAAAGATGTGGCGATTACTGAAGCTGACTCCTTAATTGGTGTCATTTCTTTTTTTTTTTTTTTTTTTCAGAGAGAGTCTTGTTTCATCACCCAGGCTGGAGTGCAGTGGTATGATCTTGACTCACTGCAACCTCCACCTCCCAGGTTCAAGCCATTTCCCTGCCTCTGCCTCTCAAGTAGCTGGAATTACAGGCACCCACCACCATGCCTGGCTAATTTTTGTATTTTTAGTAGAGACAGGGTTACACCATGTTGGCCAGGCTGGTCTCGAACTCCTGACCTCAAGTGATCTGCTTGCCTCGGCCTCCCAAAGTGCTGGGATTATAGATAGGCATGAGCCTCTGCACCTGGCCTGGTCATTTATTTTGCAATTTCTTTTTTTTAATTTTTTTGAGACGAAGTTTTACTCTTATTGCCCAGGTTGGAGTGCAATGGTGTGATCTCAGCTTACCATAACCGCCTCCTCCCAGGTTCCTGTGATTCTTCTGCCTCAGCCTCCCGAGTAGCTAAGATTATAGGTGCCCACCACCACGCCTGGCTAATTTTTTGTATTTTTACTAAGGGTGTTACTATGTTAGCCAGGCTGGTGCTGAACCCCTGACCTCGTGATCCACCCACCTCAGCCTTCCAAAGTGCTGGGATTACAGGCGTGAACCACCATGCTCCGCCTATTTATTTCTAACTTCTGACCACTTGGTTCTCATTTTAGAGTTGGTAGTGTCATTAGAGAGGGGCAAACTGGACAGCCTCTCTCCCATTCCTTTGATGCCTCAAAGGCTGTGGCTTGCAGACGGAAACAGAACTCAGAGGGACTATTCATTTGCTCCTCTAACCAATATTTACACTTCACTTAAAGTCTAGTGTTGGTGCGAAACTGAGGCAGCCCTATCCCCCCCATGAGAGCAAGCTTTCCACTAATGTGGCGTTTGTTTTCTGTTCCACGAGTCCCTTTCCCTTCCAAGCTCTTTATGTTGACATTAACCAAACTGCTCCTGCCAGTCACCCCACTCAGCCACCTGGGAGCTGGGGAAAACTGGAGTGAGCTACAAATACCGAGTGGGCAAAAATGAAACCCAGGGCGCTCAGAAGCAGGGGCATGGCCCAGGAACCACCCAGCCATATACCAGCTGACACCAGAGACCCATGGCCCTCTTTCCACTGCAAACATTAGGCATATAAAGTCTAGCAAAAACAATGAATCCTGAGGATTCTAGAAGCCTAAGCATCTGAGGATCCCACGGAAGTTTCATATACTTAATCCAGAGAAATAGAGAAAAAATTATTGGCCAAAATGTTAATGCTCCAGCAATTCCTGTGCCTGAGCAAAGGTTGTTGATCTACAGTTCTTCTGCTTGAACCTGAGCCCCTTCCCTTTGTGTCTCGCTCCTCCCATGTCTCTGGAATGCTTCCTGGCCTCTGGCTCTAGCTGATTAACCCCATTCTTGAGCTTCCTCAGCTAACTTCTCACACTCTTCCTTCTGCTTTTGCCCCAGCCTCCCGGTGAGTCTTCAGCTTTCCTCGGAGATCTTTTCTGACAGTATGTCCCAGCCCAGACTGAATCATGGCTCCCCGAGGATCCTCCCTCGGTGTCCTCCCCTGAGGGGATCTCCTCTGAAGGCTGCATTTCCCCCGACTCCTCCCACCTCAGGGCCAGAAGGCAGATTGATATCTTCTTTGCTCACTAGTGCCCCTACCTGAACATTCTTCTCCTCTCTCTCACTGAAAATTCCTTCAAGTCTTTTAGTTCTGCCTTCCCTCCCTCCTCCTCCTTCATTAGACTCCACTCTCTGGTCCACACTCTTCCTGTCTCACCCAAGCTCTCCATCACGATGGGGTGACCCAGCATCCTCCCGATGACTCATCTATTGCCCTGGCCCCCCATTTTCTTTCTTTTCTTTTCTGAGATGGAGTCTCGCTCTGTCACCAGGCTGGAGTGCAGTGGCATGATCTTGGCTTACTGCAACCTCTGCCTCCTGGGGTCAAGCGATTCTCCTGCCTCAGCCTCCCGAGTAGCTGGGACTACAGGCACGCACCACCATGCCCAGCTAATGTTTGTATTTTTAGTAGAGACAGGGTTTCTGTTGGACAGGATGGTCTCAATCTCTTGACCTCGTGATCCACCCACCTCGGCCTCCCAAAGTGCTGGGATTACAGGCGTGAGCCACTGCGCCCGGCCGATTACTGTTTTTTTCTTTAGTGACAGAGTCTTGTTCTGTTGCTCAGGCTGGAGTGCAGTGGTGACACATAGTTCACTGCAGCCTCAAACTCCCAGGCTCAAGCCATCCTCCCACCTAAGCCTTCCAAGTAGCTAGGACCACAGGCACATACCACCATGCCTGGTTAATGTATTTTTTATTTTTTTTGTAGAGATGGATTCTCACTATGTTGCCCAGGCTGGTCTCAAACTCCTGGCCTCAAGCTATCCTCCCTCCTTGGGTTCCCAAAGTGCTGGGATTATAGCTTTGATCCACCATACCTGGCCATCAGCAGAATTCCCTGGAAACCTGATTCTCCTCTTTGTTCTATAGAGATCCTTTGTTCCTGATCTCTGTGGAGGGTCTGTTGTTGATCTAGTTACCTAAGTCAGAAAATTAAGGGTCTTCTACCTCAGTCACCAAGTCACGCCATGATAACACTTTATTCTCTCTATCCCACTGGCAGCATTGAGGTTCACCCACCTTCATTCCCCCCTGGATTAGTGCTGTGTCAGTCCCTTGCTGGTCTCCCTGCCCCCTTTTGTGCCTTCCAGTCCTCTCTCTACACCACCGTCATAATGATCTGCTAAGAAGGCAGATCCAGTACCGAGTCTCCCGTATCTCCAACTCTCAGTGGCTCCCACTGCATGACACATGTGATCCTAGCAGAGACAGCTCATTTAGCCAGCCTTGTCTGCAGTGCGTTGCTGGCTTCATACTCTTCTAAAGCTCACTGTTTTGCCAAATCTGGTCATTCTGAAAACTTCTTCATGATTTTTGCCGATTCTCTCTTTTTTTTAAAATTTTTTTATTTTTTCTTTCTTCTTTTTATGTATCTACCGTTACAGTTGAGACTTTTGCTGATTCTCTACACCCCTTATGCTACTAACTACTTAATGTTTTTCTTTTAATTGATTCCATTTTTAAACTTAAATTCAATTTTCTCCCCGTTTTTTTTTTTTTTGGCTATGAGGTCTCTGTCACTCAGGCTGGAGTATAGTGGCGTGATCTTGGCTCACTGCAACCTCCACCTCCTGGGTTTGAGTGATCCTTCCACCTCAGCTTGCAGAGTAGCTGGGACCACAGGTGAGTGCCACTGTCCCTGGCTAAGTTTTTGTATTTTTGGTAGAGAGAGAGTTTTGCTGTGTTGCCCAGGATGGTCTCAAATTCCTGAACACAAGCGATCTGCCTACCTCAGCATCCCAAAGTGCTGGAATTACAGACATGAGCCACCACACCTGGCCCCATTTTTTGAAAAAGAAACCATACATCATTACTGTAAATTAAAAATTTGAAAAGATCACTTGCCATAAACAGAAGGTAAGCAATATAAATAGATCATTAATAATACTGATAAAATTGTTTCCAGGCCAGGTGCTGTGGCTCACGCCTGTAATCCCAGCACTTTGGGAGGTGGAGGTGGGCAGATCACTTGAGGTCAGTAGTTCGAGACCAGCCTGGTCAACATGGTGAAACCTTGGCTCTACTGAAAATACAACGATCGGGCCAGGCACGGTGGCTCATGCCTGTAATCTCAGCACTTTGGGAGGCTGAGGCAGGCAGATCACGAGGTCAGGAGTTCAAGACCAGACTGACCAATATGGTGAAATCTCGTCTCTACTAAAAATACAAAAAT
The DNA here is from genome assembly GCA_036589455.1 of Ateles fusciceps. Taxonomy (NCBI): domain Eukaryota; kingdom Metazoa; phylum Chordata; class Mammalia; order Primates; family Atelidae; genus Ateles; species Ateles fusciceps. Next base: position 428,482 of record JAZHEH010000053.1, on the reverse strand, counting down.
TAGCTGGGCGTGGTGGCACCAGCCTATGGTCCCAGCTACTCAGGAGGCTGAGGTAGGAGAATCACTTGACTCCGGGAGGCGGAGGTTGCAGTGAGCCGAGATCTCGCCACTGTACTGCAGCCTGGGTGACAAGAGGGAAACTCCAACTCAAAAAAACAAATTGTTTCCTTATGTAATATTGTTAAATGTTTTAAAATGTAAGCGTAAGTATTGTAATACAAGTTAATTTCATTGGTTAACAAAGATCTAAACCTAAAAATAGATCTTCAATAAGAATAGAACTATTATGATCGGTGTAGAAACAAAGTGATATTAAGTTTAATGAGGATTATTTTCAAATTTTGTTCTACATTAGTAAAACAAATTCTGTTTTTTGAACTTTTTAAAACCAGCATGCCAGGCACGGTGGCTCACGCCTGTGATCCTAGCACTTTGGGAGGCCAAGATGGGCAGATTGCCTGAGCTTAGGAGTTTGAGACCAGCCTGGGCAACACAATGAAACCCCGTCTCTAATAAAATACAAAAAAATTAGCCAGATGTGGTGGCGCATGCTAGTAGTCCCAGCTACTCGAGAGGCTGAGGCATAAGAATTGCTTGAACCTGGGAGGCAGAGGTTGCAGTGAGCTGAGACTGCGCCACTGCACTCTAGCCTGGGCAACAGAACGAGACTCTGTCTCAAAAAAAAACCCAAACAAACAAACCAAAAAAACCAGCATGAAGACTTGCAGCTCTCATGTGTCTATATGGAACGGAAAAGATATTTAATTGCCCCATTTGATAGATTTGGCTTTTTATTTTATTTTTATTTTTCAGTTTGAGACAGGGTCTCCCTCTGTCACCCAGGCTGGGGTGTAGTGGCACCATCTCAGCTCACTGCAGCCTCAAACTCCCTGGCTCAAGTGATCCTCCCACTTCAGCCTCCCAAGTAGCTGGGACCACAGGCACATGCCACCACTCCTAGCTAATCTTTTAATTTTTTTGTATTTTAGTAGAGATGGGGTCTCACTATGGTGTCCAGGCTAATCTCAAACTCCTGGGCTCAAGCGATACTCCCACTTTGGCCTCCCAAAGTGCTGGGATTATAGGCATGAGCCACTGTACCCAGCCTTGCTACCTTTTATTCAGTAAATATTTGTTTCCCAAAGCCATCTTAAGAAATCCTAGGATCTGCTGTGAATTTATGAAGATGTTAGGTGGGCGTAAAAGTAATTTAACGGCAAAAACTGCAATTACTTTTGCACCAACCTAAATATAATCCAAGATAATATGCAAAAAGGAATAGAGAAAGGATTTCTTGTCCCTGACTACTGTTACTGGAAAATGATTATGAAAATCTTTTGACTTGATCAGGCACAGTGGCTCACGCCTGTAATCTCAGCTCTTTGGGAGGCCAAGGCAGGCGAATTACTTGAGGCCAGGAGTTCAAGACCAGCCTGGCCAATATGGTGAAACCCTGTCTCTACTAAAAATACAAAAATTAGTTGGGTGTGGTGGTGCACACTTGGAATCCCAGCTACTCAAGAGGCTGAGGAATGAGCTTGAACTGGGAGGTAGAGATTGCAGTGAGCTGAGATCATGCTACTGCACTCCAGGCTGGACGACAGAGTGAGACTATCTCACAAAAGACAGATAGAAAGCAAAAAGAGAGACAGAGAAAGAAAATCTTTTGTCAGCTGCATCAAATGGTTTTCATGCCCTGCAAAATGTTTTCGGTAAACATTTCAGGTGAGTTTATGACCACTTTCATTTATGAATACAAGAAATATCTATTGAGCATGCCAGACCCTGGCTCTAGCTGTAGGTATAGATGATAAACAATGAATCCCTGCTCCCACAGAGCTTCAGGCAAGAAGATTCCCAGTCTGCATGACCCAGGGGACCAAGGACTCAGTCGCCCCGGCCACCCCTGGTCCAGGCTTCACAATTTCGAAGGTCACTTTATCATGCCTGGGAAAACTGAAATAAGCTTGTCTTTTAAGGCTAAATTAGGCTTTCAAATGAGCAAAACTTATCTATAAGATATGCTGATTTGCAAATCCTCACCCAGATCTCTATGAAGATAGAAGTTTTCTTCCGGAAAGATTGAATTCTTCTCGTCTCTTACAGAAAGGAGTGGGCCGGGTGCAGGGGCTCATGTCTGTAATCTCAGCATTTTGGGAGGTCGAGGTGGGAGAATCACTTGAGCCTGGGGAGGTGGAGGCTACAATGAGCTGTGATTGTACCACTGCACGCCAGCCTAGATGACAGAGCAAGACCCCGTCTCAAAAAAAATTCAAATCAGTGGTGTCATCAGTTTGCTGGCCTACATTATATATGAAATCTCTTAGTATAAACATCAGATATATTTTACTGACTTACCGTACCTCTTCTTAACCAACTTCCGGTTGAATCCAGGCTCATTTTTCTAGTTGCAGCCTTTGTATCCTACAACCCTCTGCTTTCTTTCTTTCTTTTCCTTTTTTTTTTTTTTTTTTTTGAGACAAAATTTCTCTTGTTGCCCAGATTGAAGTGCAATGGCAAAATCTTGGCTCACCGCAACCTCTACTTCCCAGGTTCAAACGATTCTCCTGCCTCAGTTTCCCGAGTAGCTAGGATTACAGGCATGGACCACCACTCCCAGCTAATTTTGTATTTTTAGTAGAGACGGGGTTTCTCCATGTTGGTCAGGCTGGTCTTGAACTCCCGACCTCAGGTGATCCACTCATCTCAGCCTCCCAAAGTGCTGGGATTACAGGCATGAACCACTGCACCCAGCCCTTGTTTCTACTTTTTAAAGTTGGTGATTACCTTTCATATAATAGGTACCCATAAATGTTTTTGACAATGATGATGATGATGACTACGATCATAACTAAAATACTGCTGCTGCTGCTGCTGTTGTCAATCACGATAATATTGGGATAACCTTGACTATATGGCTGCTTCCTGATTCTAGATCTACATGGATCAGCCCCACTCACCAGGGCTGAGATTGGAGAAGTTGAACTGACCCAATTTTCTAATCAGGTTTCCCAGTCCTAGTGTGGAGTCATCCAGGGAGTTTGTTAAAATGCAGATTCCTTGGCCCCTCCCAAGACTCCAAGTCTCCAAGAGAGTCTGCATTTCTAGAGAGGGCTGCCTGCAGGCTAGTTCTTCCAACCTCCTCCTTCCCCCTCTCCAGTGATTCTGACACTGCTGAGTTTGGAGCATAATTAATTATTTAAAACCTCTAAAATGAAAAGAAATGTTGTTTTATAGACATAAATGATAAACTAGTAATTCCCAAGCTGGGGAGATATGGGAGAAACATCAGAATCAAAGTCTTTTTTTTTTTTTGTTTGTCCGAGACAGGTTCTCTCTGTGTTGCCCACACTGTGGTGCAGTGCCACAAACCTGGCTCACTGCAGCCTTGACCTCCTGGCTCAAGCGATTCTCCCACCTCATTCTCCCAAGTAGCTGGGACCACAGGTATCTGCTACCTCATCAGGCTAATTTTTAATTTTTTTGTAGTGACAAGGTCTCCCTACGTTGCCCAGGCTGGCCTCAAATTTCTGGGCTCACACGATCCTCTTGCCTCAGCCTCCCAAAATTTTGGGATTACAGGCATGAGCCACCATGCCCAGCACATGCTCTTTTTCAATATTGAATGTAATCAAAGTTTAGCAAACTTATAGGTGAAAAAGTTATTTTATTGTTTTAACTTCCTCTTGTTTAATTATGAGTAAGTTTCTGTATCTTCTCATATATTTATTCTTTTTCTGTGATCAATGTCCTTTGCATGTTTTGTTGGGTTGTTTGAATTTTTATATATTGACAAGAATCTTTGCATTAGCCCTCTGATGGGCAAACTACATGGCCTCTCTAAGCTTTAGTTTTCTCATCTGGAGAATAAGAACAGTAATCTAATGCTAATAGTAATTGTAACTTGTATTGGCCACTTACTGCAGATACTTTTCTTTTCTTTTTTTTTTTTTTAAGATGGGGATTCACCATGATGGCCAAGCTGGTCTTGAACTCCTGACCTCAGGTGATCCACCCACCTCGGCCTCCCAAAGTGCTAGGATTACAGGTGTGAGCCACCGCGCCTGGCCCATACTGCAGGTACTTTTCTAAGCATTTCTCTCATTTCAGGGCTGCTAGTCTATATGGAGCCTTGGCGCAAATAAGAAAAAGGCACCCTTTCCTTGGGGTGATACCACCCTGTGGTGGGGTACAGGGGTCGAGGGTAGGCACTGGATTTCAGCCTTATTTATTACCTTAGTAGTTTACCTTCCTCCAGGCACAACCTGCCCAATCATTCACAGCAGTCCTGTTTCTTTTAATTTTTATAAACAATCCTATAAAGAAGGGACTATTATCATCATTTTTGGTCACTTCCCCAGGGCCACACAGTAGATTAGTGGCGAATTCAGAGCCTATGTTTAATTGTTGTGCTGTACGGCACTTACCACAAAGGGCTGAACTCAGTATCAATCAGGACAGTCCTCATAAAGCACTCAGCAGAGTGTCTGATGGGTAGTAAACACCTAATAAAATGTATGAAATATTAGCCTTTAGTCTGTCATGAGTTGCAAATACTATTTTCCAGTTTCGTCATTTGGCATTTGATTTTGCTTGTGGTGTTGGCTAGTCTACACAATTTTTATATAATCAAATTTCTTTATCTTTTCCATTATGATTTTTTTTTTTTTTTTTTTTTTTTTTTTTGAGACGGAGTCTCACTCTGTCGCCAGGCTGGAGTGCAGTGGCGTAATCTTGGCTTACTGCAACCTCTTCCTCCCGGGTTCAAGCGATTCTTCTGCCTCAGCCTCCTGAGTAGGTGGATTACAGGCACCCACCACTATGCCCAGATAATTTTTGTGTATTTTTAGTAGAGCCGGGGATTTCACCATGTTGGTCAGGCTGGTCTCAAACTCCTGACCTTGTGATTCGCCAGCCTCAGTTTCTCCAAGTGCTGGGATTACAGGCATGAGCCACTGTGCCAGCCACTCCATTATGACTTTTGTTATACTTTTGTTTGGGTTGGCATTGTAAAGACAAAGTAATTGAATAAGAGAACCTGTCTTGTGTTAATTAAGGAATAGGCTAACTTAGAAAGACCCCAAAATGCAAGATGACAGTGGGCTTCTCTCATGAACAGTCTAGACAAGGGAGGTGGTTCTGCTCCTCTGGGCTCCTAGGAACCCAGGCACCTTCTCTGTTACAGAATTTCTCACCTCTTGTCCTTAACCCTACCACAGAAGCTGGCTTCCTAGTAACACATGTATGCTCCTACCCCTGGGAAAGTGAAGGGATAGGGGCTGGGCACAGTGGCTCACGCCTGTAATCACAACACTTTGGGAGGCCGAGGTGGGTGGGCCACCTGAGGTCAGGAGTTTGAGACCAGCCTGGCCAACATGGTGAAACCCATCTCTATTAAAAATACAAAAATTAGCTGGGCATAGTGGCAGGCGCCTGTAATCCCAGCTACTGATTCTATATCTAGGCATGGTCGCAGCCCCTATAATGCCAGCTGAGTGTGGTCGTGGGCCCCTATAATGCCAGCTACTGCAGGAGAATTGCTTGAACCCAGGAAGCAGAGGTTTCAGTGAGCAAAGGTCGCACCACTGCACTCCATCCTGGGTAACAGAGCAAGACTCTGTCTCCAAAAAAAAAAAGAAAGTGAAAGGATAGGAAGTGGAAAACAAGCATTAATAATTTCCCTCAAATAAAGCGACATGGATTTCTCCTTAAATTCATCAGAACTTAGTCACATGGACGCACCTGGTTGCAAAGAACACAGGGAAGTACAGTCTTAAGCTGGGCGTGCTATGCCTTGCTGAAAGGCATACCAGGGCCACCATGCTGGGGAAGCAGAGAACACCAGGGCACAACTGACCGTCAGTACCACACCTCTCCAAACCCTGCGTATGTGAAATTCGTCCCTCCCTGAACTTCCTTCTGGATAACTTTTCCTCAGCTGCAAGAATTACAGTTCTTGTAGATGCAGATTCTGCTTTTTGTTGTTGTTTTTCCCCAAGCTTTTTTGTTGGGGATAATTATAAGAGACAATTCAGAGTTAGAAAAGAGAGGCCGGGCATGGTGGCTCACACCTGTAATCCCAGCACTGGGAGGTCCAGGCAGGTGGATCACCAGAGGTCAGGAGTTCGAGACCAGCCTGGCCAACATGGTGAAACCCCCTGTCTTTCAGGGTGTGGTGATGCATGCCTGTAGTCCCAGCTACTCGGGAGGCTGAGACAGGAGAATTGCTTGAACCCAGGAGGCCAAGGCTGCTGCAGTGAACCAAGATTGCACCACTGCACTCCAGCCTGGGCAAGACAGAGTGAGAAAAAAAGGGGGGTGAAGAGACAAAGAATACTCTTTCCTCCTGAATTCCCCTTCTTTGGTCTGACCACCTTCCCACTTTAGCCTGGGCAAGACAAAGTAAGACCAAAGAAAGAAGGGAGGGCAGGGAAGGGGAGGGGAGAGGAAGGGAGGGAGAAAAAAGGAAGGAAGGGAGGGAGGGAGGGAGGGAGGGAGGAGGAGGAAAAAAAACAAAGAAAACTCTTTTCCTCCTGAGGGTCTTGGGAAATTTCCCTTCTTTGGTCTGACCACCTTCCCAGCCTTTCAGCCAGTTAGTTGCTGCTGCTCCTCAGAGGCTCCCAACCTCATCCTCAGGCAGCCCTGGCTCTTCCCCTACCTCCCCAAAGTAGCTGAGGGATCCTTGATAATAATCTCATATTAATCTTTATGCATAGCTCATTCAGAGTTGTTAACTAGGATGTGTTTCTGTGACATTTTTACACATTTGGTTGTGGTTTCCCTGAGAGGACTGTGGACTGTGGACTTCCAGGGCAGGGGCTGTGTCTGTTTTGCTCACTTCTAGGAATAGAACACAGTGCGGGGCACAGAGTAGCTGCTCAATAAATATTTCCTCCACAAATGAACGAATTGTGAGAGAGGAAGGCAGAGAGCCCTCAGAGAATGAAGGAGACTAACACAAGTAGCTGATGTCTTAGGATGCCATGGGTACTCTGTCAGGGTGGGTGGGTGGAGGGGCGCTGAGAATTAGGGAAGGGGTGGGCATAACCTGGGCAGATTTGGTGGAAACTGATGTAATGAATACTGCAGTCTGCAGCCATCCATAGACAGACGAAACCCCTTCAGGGCAGAGGGGGTGTTGATAAGAAATGGCCACTCTACTCTATTCCACTCTACTTTACTTCACTCTACCCTACTCTACTGTCCCCTACCCTACTGTCCCCTCCTCTAGTCTACTGCACTCTGCTCTACTGCATTCTACTGCACTTTTATCTACTCTACTGTAATCTACTGTGCTCTACTGTCTACTGTACCCCCACTCTACTGTACTTTACTCTACTATATCTATGTACTATACTGACTCCACTCTACTGCAGTCTACTCCACTGCATTCTACTGTACTTTAATCCACTCTACTATAGTCTACTGTACTCTGCTGTCTTCTACTTTACTCTAGCCCACTATACTGTACTCCACTATACTGTATTCTGCTATATTCTGCTATACTACACTGTACTCCACTATACTGTACTCCACTCTACTGTAATCTCTACTGTACTCTACTGTACTCCACTCTGCTCTACTCTACTGTATTCCATTCCACTCTACCCTACCATCCTCTACTGTCCTCTACCCAACTCTACTGTACTCCACTCTACTGTATCCTACTCTACTTTACTGTACTCCACTCTACCCTACTCTACTCTACCGTACTCTTGTCTATTCAACTCTACTTTTCTCTACTGTACTCTATTCTACCCTAATCTACTGTGCTCCACTCTACTGTACTTCATTCTACTATACTCTGTATATAATATATCCTACTGTACTATAATGTATCCTACTCTCCCCTACTCTATTTTATTGTACTCTACTGTACTCTACTGTGATCTGCTGGACTATACTGTACTCTGCTCTACTCTGTGTGTGTTGAGGCCTCTGTCCCTTTAGAAGAGGCACAGATGCTTAAAAAATAATTGCTGAATTAATGAAATGTTGCTTGTTGGAATTTTTGTAGCCTTTCTGTGAAATAAGATTACTGGTTTCATGACTTCATTCATTTTTCTGGAACAAAGCTAAATCTCCTGTCAGAGATTTATTTCAAGAATTTACTATTACTTAATCTAAAAGTGATACTAACGCTTACAAAAAATATAAATTAGAAGTGGTGGTAAAACAAAGGTAATTAAGATGCCATCATTTCCCTATTGTTGTTACACCTTGACATTATTATTGAGTGTTGACAGGTTTCCTAGTTAATAAAATATGCATATTGACTATCAAAATTAAACTGCTGAGGCACTGTTTCATTTTGGACAGATATCAGTTATATTATGTTTAATATGTCTATTGATATTTGTTACTGATCAATGAAGAATTTTTGCATTTAATCAACTTGAGACATTCAAGCACCTTATAATAGACCATATTCCTGTTTTCTATTTAGGTTTTCTCCTGTTAAATGATTTCAAGAAGGTGAAAGGAAAAAAAAAGCAGAATGGATGACCTGGCAGTTCTTCCAATCCTCAGTGTATTCCCTTACATAACCAATGCACTGTTGACTTTTGCAAAAATAAATAGGAGAGCAAAGTGTGTAACTTTCCAATATGAATGCACTTATTAGATTTTTAAATTATCGAGACGGAGTCTCACTCTATTACCCCGGCTGGAGTGCAGTGGTGCAATCTCGGCTCACTACAACCTCCACCTCCCGGGTTCAAGTGATTCTCCTGCTTCAGCCTCCCGAGTAGCTGGGATTACAGGCATGCCCCACCACGCCCCAGTAATTTTTGTATTTTAGTAGAGACAGTGTTTCACCATGTTGGCCAGGCTGGTCTCAAACTGCTGGCCTCAAGTGATCCACCTGTCTCAGCCTCCCATAGTGCTGAAATTACAGGTGTGAGCCACCGCCCCTGGCCTACCTGCTAGATTTTATTGCTTGAAATTAGTTCACTTTTATTGCTGACACTCTTTACGAAGAGTACTGGGAGGAAAGTCTTTTGAAAACAAGACTGTAATATTTGTTATACCTGATGACGCTTTTGTACTGTTTATTCAGTAGTAAGTCTCTGGCAGAATATTTGAATGGCAGCCACTTCAAAATAGGCAAATCATTCCCCCTACTAAGGATGTGAAAATGCATCTCAGTATCTATGTATTTTCAAATCTTGTCTGGCAAAAACATTAGATCTGAAAAGAGGAGTAATTTCAAGATTAAGTAAAGCATTGGGCAAGACTAGGAGGACCAAGGCTAGCAGCACCAGCCTCACATGATTTGCACATGAAAGCCGCCTTTCTGTCTGCAGCTTTATGCATTTCCAAAAGACACACAAATCAGGGGCTCAACTTGATCTTTCGCCTCCCACTCAGCTCTTCAGAAAGAGACAAGGAGCTGTGGCGTTAGCCCAACACCTTTGTCAGGTGCGTTTTCTCTATTGTTCGCCAAACAGCAAGGGATTAAGATGAGGAGGTCAGGGTGGCAATTTTTTTATGATTCTTCCTAAGCCAGAAGAGACACTTTTCTTAGAGAGCTGTGGAAAGGAATGCAGACCGCTGAGTGCTTTGAGAAACTTGTTTCAAAGCACCTGGAGCGTGTGTGTCTAATCCATACTGTAAAACAGCTGACTTCTGCTTCCTCAAAGCCAACTCCCCTGCCCACCCCAGCCCCTTCCCTTCTACAAGGTTATTCCTCTGGCCCCTACAGCCTTGCTCTTTTAATCTTAGAAATAAAAGGAGTTCCACCACCCACAGCTATGAAGGGGATGCAGTCACCTTTATTTACATGAATGGGAGAGCTCTTGCCACTTCCTACCCCCACCACTGAGGTGCCCGTCAAGGGGGAGAGTTAGATTTTGGAAATACCTAGCCTGTCAAACTGATGAGGACTGCAATAGAGACAGTTTAGGTGAATATGGGCCCCAGGCTTCTGGGGAGTTTGATGCCTATGGTCTCTTTGGCATAGTTATTCTTCAGCATCTTTGGGAAAGGTTCTGTAGAAATACAAGGAATTGAAGCTTCCTTCTCCAATTGTACCTGGCCACCATTTATTGATCCATTTAGCCTCTCAGAAGTCCTGCAAGCCAGAGATGTGACTGTATTACACAACACAATGCATAATTTTAAATTTAATTAAATTTAATTTATTTATTTGAGATGAAGTCTCACTCTTGTCCCCCAGACTGGAGTGCAGTGGTGCAATTTCGGCTCACTGCAACCTCCGCCTCCCAGGTTCAAGCGATTCTCCTGCCTCAGCCTCTCAAGTAGCTGGGATTACAGGTGCCCGCCACCACGCCCAGCTAATTTTTGTGTTTTTTTAGTAGAGACGATGTTTCACCATGTTGGCCAGGCTGGTCTCGAACTCCTGATCTCATGATCTGTCTGCCTTGGCCTCCCAAAGTGCTGGGATTACAGGTGTGAGCCACTGTGCCCGGCCTAAATTTTAAAAGTGAGGAGGATCTTGGGAATTTTTCCCTCAATTTGGGGTTGTTGGGGGAGGCACTCAAATTCCTTGTGCATCTGGCTTCTCTGTTAACCTGAGAAATAGTAGCTGCCAATAGGCTGCTCAGAGAGTAAAACATTTTTTAATTAAATCTCCACATATAGCATTGAATGCCCAGAGATTTAAGGCTGAATAAAAGGATTTTGAACACCTCAAAAACAAAACTAGTTCTTTGAGTAGTGTGTAAAGGCTTAGAATCAGTCATGCATCAGAGAGGAAGGAAAGGAAGCAACATGACATCTGCTCCATCTACAGAGACACTGGTACTTAGGGCCTTGTTTTAGAGGCCTTGGAAAACTGTGTCCCAAGAGATGTCCAGTGACAGACAAGTCCTGGGTAATGACCTGTTTGCCCATGGGGAGCCTTTTTTCCATGATTGTCATGCTAACTGTCACACCAGGGTCAAGTCTTGGAGTTCCAGGGCTATGATACAGTTGGCTACTGCCATGTTCTCCAGTCTAACACTATGCCTAACGCATAATTCTACTGCCATGTTCTCCAGTCTAACACTATGCCTAACGCATAATTGGCCAGGGGGGGATTGCTCACTGTGAAATCCATGCTGCTGTATCCTATTGTTAATCAACCAGAGAGTCTGATGATGCTGTACCTCTTCAGAGGTTCCTTTAGCTTCCTAAAAATCTGTTTCTGTAAAAGGTAAAGAGTATTTACTTTTAATCTCAAGCTTATCCTTGAAGGAGCCTGTAATTGATGATGGCACTGAAGGTTGCATTTTGCTTTTATTCAACTGTTTTCACCTACTAAATATACATTATGGCTTATTTGATGAGGCACTCTTCTTGGCAAGATCGCGGGCTTTTGCAGGAAATAGACAAGTTCAGATGTGAGAAAACTGCATATTCTTGACCTGTTCTCCACTCTTGATCCTCCCATGTAAATCCTACATCAATTTACTGTAAAGATTTTATATAAAAGAGGGAATATTGAAGCTGTTTTCGTGCTAAAGTCATTCCAGGTTTAAAATTAAAATAATTTTCCTTATTTTTTTTTAATAGAGACTGGGTCTCACTCTGTGGCCTAGGCTGGAGAGCCATGGCATGACCATAGCTCACTGCAGCCTCAAATGCCTAGGATTAAGTAATCTTCCCCTCCTCATCCTCCTGAGTAACTAAGACTACAAAGGAGCATCACCACACTCAGCTAATTTTTAAATTTTTTGCAGAAATGGAGTCTCACTGTGTTGCCAAGATTGACCTCAAAATCCCGATCTCAAGTGATCCTCCTGCCTTGGCTTCCCAAAGTGCTGAGATTACAGGTGTGAGTCACCATGCCTAGCCCTAAATTTAAGGTAATTTCCTAAATAAACACTTTCGCTGGGTGCGATCGCTCACTCCTGTAATCCCAGCACTTTGGGAGGCTGAGGTAGGCGGATCACAAGGTCAGGAGATTGAGACCATCCTGGCCAACATAGTGAAACCCCGTCTCTACTAAAAATACAAAAATTAGCTGGGCATGGTGGCACGTGCCTGTAATCCCAGCTACTCGGGAGGCTGAGGCAGGAGAAACCCTTGAACCAGGGAGTCGGAAGTTGCAGTGAGCCACGATCACACCACTGCACTCCAGTCTGGCGACAGAACAAGACTCTGTCTCAAAATAATAAATAAATAAATAAATAAATAAATAAACAAACACTTTCAACAAAATGAATAAGCAGTATTCTGTTAACTCAGTACTTTGCAACATTCCAGTACATAAATAAGATTAGTCCCAGCTAGGCCAGGCGTGTTGGTAATCCTAGCAGCTTGGGAGGCCAAGGTGGGTGGATCACATGAGGCCAGGAGTTCGAGACCAGCCTGGCCAACATGGCAAAACCCTGTCTCTACTAAAAACACAAAAATTAGGTGGACATGGTGGCATGCGCCTATAATCCCAGCTACTCAAGCGGCTGAGGCAGGAGAATCACTTGAATCCAGGAGGCAGAGGTTGTCGTGAGCGGAGATCATGCCACTGCACTCCAGCCTGGGATACAGAGTGAGACTCTGTCTGCAAAAAAAAATTAATCTCAGATAATAAATTTTAAAATATGTAGGAAGAAACTGTATAAATCTAAGTACTGCAGGGCTTTGCTCTAGTTTAGGTTTGGAATTCCTAGAATCCTACAAGCTGGATGCAGTTGGATTGCAGAATGAAATCTAATTATGAATTGAATTGGAGAAACCACTCCTTGAATCCCCTCTATTGAAAAGGGAAGATACCATTGCTAGAAAGAATAGCATCTATAAACTAGGAACATACAATACATTGGCTCTCTCTTACCAAGAAGATCAATTGAGAGTATATCTTCAACTGATCCAGGATCCCCAGACTGCAGAGAAATTCAGGGAGGAGTTATCACAGATAATAACTAATTTACTATTTCTGCCAAGCCCAAGCAATAGCTCTAACTTGGCCCTGCTGCTGAGCACTGGGCATTTTTTTCTTTTTTCTTTTTTTTTTCAAGTTTGAAGTTCCCAACATGTATTTCAAATCACGGGGGTTTGGGGGATGTTCACACAATGTGTCTGGCTCAGATTTTGGACACTAGGACAAACTTCAGATTGCTCAATCACTAGATTCACATGTTCAAGCAGACCAGAGTCACTGGCTTGCTTCTAACCTTCAACAAATGTAATCAATGAGGTAAGGGTGGTAGGAACTATTTCTCCTCCCAGGCTGGGCTTGCATTTTAGGAGGCCGAGGTGGGCAGATCTTGAGCTCAGGAGTTGAGACCAGCCTGGACAAATAAGCGAGACCAGGTCTCTACAAAAATTAGGTGGGCATAAGGGCGTATGCCAGTAGTCCCTGCAACTAGTGAGACTGAGGTGGGAAGATGGCTTGAGCCCAGGAGGCAGATGCAGTGAGCCACTTGGAGCACTGGGCATTTCTAACTCTGCACCACCCAAGGAAGAAGTAGTGGGGAAAGTGAGCTGACTTTCTTTGTAAGGAGATGACATGACTTGGCTGTGTCCCCACCCAAACCTCACCTTGAATTGTGACAATCCCCACATGTCAAGGGTGGGGCCAGGTGGAGATAAGTGAATCATGGGGGCGGTTTCCCCTATGCTGTTCTCCTGGTAGTGAATAAGTCTCACGAGATCTGATGGCTTTGTAAACTGGAGTTCCCCCTGCACGCGCTCTCTTGCCTGCCTCTGTGTAAGATGTGCTTTGCATCTCCTTTGCCTTCCGCGATGATTGTGAGGCCTCCCCAGCCATGTGGAACTGTGAGTCCATTAAATCTCTTTCCTTTATAAATTACCCAATCTCGGGTATGTCTTTATTAGCAGTGTGAGAACAGACTAATACAGGCAAAGAGCATTTCTTTAGAAGCATCTTAAAAAACAATTGACTTGGCCGGGCGAGGTGGCTCACGCCTGTAATCCTAGCACTTTGGGAGGCCGAGGTGGGTGGATCACCTGAGGTCAGGAGTTCAAGACCAGCCTGGCCATCATGGTGAAACCCCATCTTAAAAAAAAAAAAAGAAGAAAAACAATTGACGTTATGAAGCACCATCTCTATATCCCAAAAAGAGATTAACACCTTTGACTATCTAAGATGTGATGATATCCAAGAGGCTACCTCAGCAGGAAAATGCTAAAGAAAATTCAAAATAATGCAGAAACAGTTGTAGGTGCTATCATGCCCAGGTAGAAACATTCACCTCTTACATATGCTGATGAGACAGGGGAGTCTCCTCCCTGTCCACTACAGGGAGTTACGGATTATAATGACAAAAAGTAAACCAAACTAGCAGGGTTACAGGCAAAATTCGTAACTAGTACGTTTGTGCTGATCCCATCTCAGGACTGGGGGATGTCAAATACTAGAATATATTTTACTTACTTCTTTTTTTCTACCCATGAGACCTTGTGGCAAAAGGGTACCACGAAGTCTCCTGAAATGACAGTAGATCCACTTTCATGTGGTGCAAGCTAAAACATGGCTTGATTCTTTTTTTTTTTTTTTTTTTGAGACAAAGTCTTGCTCTTGTCCTCCAGGTTGGAGTGCAATGGTGCAATCTTGGCTCACTGCAACCTCCGCCTCCTGGGTTCAAGCCATTCTCCTGCCTCAGCCTCCCGAGTAGCTAGGATTAGAGGCACCTGCCTCCAAGCCTAGCTAATTTTTGTATTTGTAGTAGAGACCGGGTTTCACCATGTTAGCCAGGCTGGTCTCGAACTCTTGACTTCAGGTGATCCACCCGCCTCACCCTCCCAAAGTGCTGGGATTACAGGCCTGAGCCACTGTGCTTGGCCAACATGATTCTTATTTATTTATTTATTTTGAGACAGAGTCTTGCTCAGTCGCCCAGGCTGGCAGTGCGGTGGCACGATCTCAGCTTACTGCAACCTCCACCTTCTCTGTTCAAGTGATTCTGCTGCCTCAGCCTCCCAAGTAACTGGGATTACAGATGCCCACCACCATTCCCAGCTAATTTTTGTATTTTTAGTAGAGATGGGTTTTCACCATGTTGGCCAGGCTGGTCTTGAACTCCTGACCTCAGGTGATCTGCCTGCCTCAGCCTCCCAAAGTGCTGGGATTATAGGCCTGGGCCACTTTACCTGGCCAAACATGGCTTGATTCTTATGGCAGCAGTGCAGCCCTGAGAAAGTGGAAATCGTTTGTTTTCTGCAAAGTGTCCATGCAGGATCTCCATGAAGATGGTGACAGGGACTCTGCGGTGACACCCATCCTTGGTCGTCACTAAGCTCTGTGGGGGAAAGCTTGATCCACTGATGAGCACAACCGTGATATCAACAGCAGTAAAATGTCAACAGTATCCACGGCTGTTCTTATTGCTGCTGCAAACATTTGTATGGGGTTTCATGGAAGAAAAAAATTTATCCCATTTGAACCTCTAAAGAGATTTACCTAAGAAATAAGAGCCAGTGACTAGCAGAGCTGAGCCTTACAATGATGTCTTCCACTGCCAGGACCAGTGGGATTGTGCCTGAAGGAGACTCTAGATTTTATTTATTTCAAAGAAAAATGAATTGCATTTATATTTATTTATTTATTTTTGTTTTTATTTTTTAACTTTTTAAATTTTTTTATTTTTCTGAGACAGAGTCTCACTTTGTCATCCAGGCTAGAGTGCAACGGCACGATCTCAGCTCACTGCAACCTCCACCTCCCAGTTTCAAGCAATTCTTCTGCCTCAGCCTCCTGAGTGGCTGAGACTACAGGCACCTGCCTCCACACCCAGCGAATTTCTTGTATTTTAGTAGAAATGGGGTTTCACCATGTCAGGCTGGTCTTGAACTCCTGGACTCAAGTAACGTGCATGGCTTTGCCTCCCAAAGTGCTGGGATTACAGGTGTGAACCACCGCGCCCAGCCTTTATTTATTTTTTAAAAGGTACTTTTTTTCTGGCTGGGTGTGGTGGCTCATGTCTATAGTCCCAGGACTTTGGGAGGCTGAGGCGTGCAGGTTGCTTGAGTCCAGGAGTTCAAGACGAGCCTGGGCAACATGGTAAAACCCCAGCTCTACTAAAATACAAGAAATTAGCCGGGTGTGGTGGTGCATGCCTGTAGTCCCAGCTACTTTGGGAGCTGAGGCAGAAGGATTGCCTCAGCCCAGGAAGTCAAGGCTGCAGTGAGCCCTGATCATGCCACTGCACTCTAGCCTGGGCAACAGTGAGACTTTGTCTCAGAAAAAAAAAAAAGATTTTTTTTCCTACTTTTATTTTAGATTCAGGGGAAACGGTAGATTTGTTACCTGGGTATATTGTGTGATGCTGAGGTTTGGAGTACAAATGATCCCCTCACCCAGGTACTAAGCAGAGTGCTCAACAGTTAGTTTCTAACCCTTGCCCCTCGCCCTCCCTTTCTCCTCTAGTAGTCCTCAGAGTCTGTTGTTCTCATGTGTACTCACGTTTAGCTCCCACTTTTAAGAGAGAATGTGCAGTGTTTGGTTTTCTGTTCCTGTATTAGTTCTCTTAGGATAATGGCTTCCAGCTGCATCCATGTTGCTGGAAAAGACGTGATTTTATTTTAGTTTTTTTATGGCTGCAGACTCCAGATTTTGGATGTTTTGAGGTTTATGTTGCATCTGCTTTTTTTTCTTCCTCCTGGTGCATTGCCTCCCATTGTTCCTCCCTATCTTTGGCTCTTTCTCTTTCCTGTCTCTCTTTCATTCATTCATTCTTTCTTTCTTTTGAGGAGCCTCACTCTGTCGTCCAGGCTGGAGTACAGTGGCACAATCTCAGCTCACTGCAACCTCCACCTCCCGGGTTCAAGCAATTCTCCTGCCTCTGCCCTCCAAGTAGCTGGGACTACAGACACGAACCATCACACCCGACTAATTGTTGTATTTTTAGTAGAGACAGGGTTTCACCATGTTGGCCAGGCTGGTCTTGAACTCCTGACCTCAGGTGATCTGCTCACCTTGGCCTCCCAAAGTGGGAGCTACTGCACCCGGCCTCTTTTATTCTTTCATTCGGGTATAGTTGATATAAAATTAGCTGCACATATTTAAAAGTACACAATGTGATAAGTTTTGATGTAAGTACATGTAGAACTATTGCCACATCAAGATAGTGAACATTTTCAGCACCCCACAAAATGCTCTCATGTCCCTCTGTAACCCTTCCCATCTTGAATGCCAGCAACTTACAGGCTCCTACTGATCTGCTTTTAGATTAGTGTACATTTTCTAAAACTTTATGTAAGTTGAATCATATAATTTAAAAGTCTGACTTCTTTCACTCAGCACATTTGGATTCATCTTTGCCGTTGTGTGAATCAATAACTTCATACTCCATTCCTCTTTACTATTTTATTGTTGAGAAGTCCCCACTGTATGGATATACTACAGTTTGATTATCATTAAAGTTCAGAGGGATTGCCCAAAAGGAAAAATAACTCAAGTCAAGTGTTCATTTATTTTTTATTTTTTACTTTTATTTATTTATTTATTTTGAGACAGGTCTTACTCCAATGCCCAGGCTGGAGTTCACTGGGGCAATCTTGGCTCACTGTGCCCTTGACCTCTGGGCTCAAGCAATCCTCCTACCTTAGGCTCCTGAGTAGCTGGGACTGTAGGCACCCACCGCCATGCCAGGCTGATTTTTGTATTTTTGTAGAGACGAGGTCTCGGTATGTTGGCCAGGCTGGTCTCAAACCCCTGGGCTCAAGCAATCTACCTGCCTCAGCCTCCCAAAGTGCTGGGATTACAGGTGTGAGCCACCATGTCTGGCCAAGGAAAATATCTCAAGTGTTCACTAACTGATGGCTGGATAAATAAAAGTGGTATAGCTATACAAAGGAATATTATTTGGCAATAAATGGCAATGAAGTACCGATACATGCTACAGCATGAATGAACCTTGAAAACATAATGCTAAAGACCACATATTGTAGGATTCAACTTATAAGTAACATTCAGGATAAGGAAATGCATACAGTCAGAAAATAGATTAGTGGTTGCTGGAAGGGATTAGTGATTAGTGGGCGGTGGGAAGAAATGGGTAGTGACTTCCAGTGGGCATGGAATTTCTTTTTGGCATGATGATGATATTTTCAACTGGATTCTAGGGTCCATTTTACTGTTCCAAAATACTACTTCTTTTTTTTTTGAGACAGAGTTTCGCTCTGTTACCCTGGCTGGAGTACAGTGGTGTGCTCTCGGCTCACTGCAACCTCTGCTTTCCGGTTCAAGGGATTCTCCTGCTCAGCCTCCCGAGTAACTAGAACTACAGGCACGCACCACCACGCCCAGCTAATTTTTGTATTTTTAGTAGAGACGGAGGTTTCACCATATTGGTCAGGCTGGTCTCAAACTCCTGACCTGGTGATCCGCCCACCTCAGCCTCCCAAAATGCTGGGATTACAGGCATGAGCCACCGTGCCGGCCCCAAAATATTACTTCTAATCATTTGACCATTATAGCTTTGTTGTTTTGGATGCGAAAATCTCTTGTTTTCAGGAGTCATCAGACTAAATGGAAATGTCTTTTGGAATGAGTATACTTTATTGCTAACACATCAGTTATCAGAGAATACCGTGGTAGGGATCAGCTGACTGACAGTCTATGAGACTCTCTCCAGCCAAGCTTGTTAGTCAGGGATGCAGCTTCCTCCTCACCTGTCCTTCAAAGGCCAACAACAGGTGGTAGAAACAAGTCTTTTCAAGTGGCCGAGGAGTAAGGAGGCTTGGAAAACACATACCTCTCCCTGCAAAAGAGGTAACAAAGGATGAGCTTTCATGTTGTGCCTGCAAACATTCATGCACATTCATAAAAGCTAGGCTTTCACAAAGCTCAAGGCCCTCTGTCTGTCATCAGCTGGGCCAGGAGATGGGGATCCCACCTGGACCATCCCTCTTCCTCATGACGCTTCACCAGCCGGGCCTCTGAGAACCATAAATAAAGACCACTGCGAATGGCTTCTCTGCCTGACCCTTTAACCTGAAATAAAAATAAAGCTTGGAGAATGTAATCCTGACTCAAGGCTCCTTCTGGGCTTCTCCTTCCCTTACCTGTTGACAGGTGCCTGCCAGACCTCACAGTTACCTTTGATTTAGCTGTAATGGCATCTCCACACTTAGTAGAGGTCTGCCCTGTAATCCTCTCCGAAGCTTAAGTCAATTTATATGGTAACCTGAGAGCCATTTCCTGCTTCCAGATGATGTCACTGTCTGTTAACACATACTGGAATGACCACTAAACTCATGCTTAAGGCGACAGAACAGTAGATCACTCTCAAAGCCAGAGCTAGGTTAAAACAATTATCATATGCTTTTTCAAAAGAAAAACGAAGCTTGATTCCCATATGCTTTTTTTTTTTTTGGTAAATCTCTAAGATATTTCCATACTTATTTTCAGAGAACCAAGAGTGGATTTTTGAATAAAATCTGCACATGTAAAGTCTAAGTGCATTTGTAGAGATAAGGGTGGCAAATTTGAAACTGAGTCAGAAATCATGGACATAATCATCCAAGTTTCCAATTGAATTTTAAATCATGTATTTTTCTCAATTCATTGTCTTCTCCCCTGAAATGCATTTGCATTAAAAAGTTACTTCCCATCCTGCAGTTCATTAGTTTCAGCACGGTTCTAGGTGAAAAAGAATTCTAAGTGTCTTTGTTCCCAATTTACTTAGGTTCTGGAGTGTTAAATATTATCTCCTAAACACACCAAAATTATGACCGTTTTGTCATAGGACAGATGAGCGCGCGCGTGTGTTTGTGTGTGTTCATTTTGCTTTGTTTTAAATGTGGGAAAATAATTAAAAGAATCTTTGGCTTTAACTTTTCCTGAATATACTTGATTCCATAGTGTCAATATTTCTCCTCCCAACTGTGTTGATTTCCTATTTCTGTTGTAATAAGTTACCACAAATTTGGTAGCTTAAGCAACACAAATTTACTTTCTTACAGTGCTGGAGGCCAACAGTCTAAAATCAGGGTGTCAGTTCCTCCGGAGGTTTCAGGGGAGACTCAATTTCCTTACCTCCATTTGTAGGTTTGTGGCCCCTCCCTCTATCTTCAAAGTGCGTCACACCAACCTCCTCTGTCTTCAGCTTTTCCTGACTCACCCTCCTCACCCTTATGATTACATTGGACCCACCCGGATAATCCAGGATAATCTCCCATTGCAAGATACTTAACTTTATCCCATCTGCAAAATCCCCTTTACCATGGAGAGGCAACATAGTCATTGCTTCTGGAATTAGGAGGAAGGCATCTTTGAGGGGTCATGGTTCAAGAGTACCACACCTACTACCACAAGTATTTAAAACCTGTGAACTGGAAGTGGGGCCACCACCAGGCAATGGCTGAGATGCAGAGGAAGAGTGTTTACATACCTGGAGCGGTCTCACTGTAGCTCTTTCCAGGAATGAGTTCTGTCTGGCCATGGGCCCAAAGCCTTCTCCTCAGAGGGCCATCCTTCAGCCTGGTCTTAGAAAAAGCAGGCACTGCCCTGCTCCTTGTTGTGGGATGACCAAAAGAGCACTGGACTTGGAGTGACTTTACACAAGACTAATTAACCTCTCCAAGGAGCAGCTTCCTCACAAGGAAAAGAGGAATAGCACAATCCCCACTGCCGCCAAGGGTGATTAAGGTTGGTGCTGAGAGTGCTTTATAAACTGTAAGGACTTCATCTTTATTTCTTTCTTGTGTGTGTGTGTGTGTGTGTGTGTGTGTGTGTGTGTTTTGTTTTGTTTTTTTTTTTTGAGGCAGAGTCTCACTCTGTTGCCTTGGCTGGAGTGCAGCAGTGCAACCTTGTCTCACTGCAACCTCCACCTCCTGGGTTCAAATGATTCTCCTGCCTCAGCCTCCCAAATAGTTGGGATTACAGGTGTGTACCACCGTGCCTGGCTAATTTTTGTACTTTTAGTAGAGACAGGGTTTCACCATGTTGCCCAGGCTGGTCTCAAACTCCTGGCCTCAAGTGATCAACCCGCCTTGGCCTTCCAAAGTGCTGGGATTACAGGCATGAGCCACCTACCTGGCCAAGACTCCATCTTTCTAAACTATCTGGTCAGATGTGGCATCTGAGGCTCATCTGATTTCACAGGTCACACAGTTCGTCACTGGCTGGGCTGTGCCTGGAACCCAGATATCCCGATTCCTGGTTCTGTATTCTTTCCATTGCATCCCTACATAAGGATAACACATTAGACTTGGCACACAATAAGCCATTCACTGGGCTTCTCTCCCGAGGTCTGCCCTGGGTCCTCCACCATTACCACCCAGCAGAGCACTCCTTCTCTAATGCTGATCAATGAGCAATTCAGGCCCAGGTGTGGCAGCCCCCCCAGTTTCTCGTCTCAAGTCTGTGACTCCTGTTCTCACAACCAGATGTTTGTCCAAATAGTCTCTTGCCCACCTCCTACTTTGTCTCTGCCTCCAAACCCAGCCAGTGTCACTCCATTTGTCACCTATGGGATGATCAGTATCTAATAACTTTCCATTTACACAGCTCTGGTATTTATTTGCCTCATTTCTTTTTAAAAATTTAAATAAATTGGCTGGGCACGGTGGCTCACACCTATAATCCCAGTACTTTGGGAGGCCAAGGCAGGTGGATCACCTGAGGTCAAGAGTTCGAGACCAGCCATGGTGCAACATGGTGAAACCCGTCTCTACTAAAAATACAAAAAATCTGCTGGGACGTGGTGGCAGGCACCTGTAACTCCAGCTACTCAGGAGGCAGAGGCAGGAGAATCGCTTGAGCCTGGGAGGTGGAGGTTGCAGTGAGCTGAGATTGCGCCATTGCACTTCAGGCTGGGCAACAAGAGCAAAGCTCCATCTCAAAAAAATAAATAAATAAAAATAAAAAAATAAATTATATTAAGTTACATACATTAAAGTCACCATTTTAATGTCCACTTCTGTGAGTTTTCACAAACACATACAGATGTATAACCACTGTCATAGTTAAGATACAAAATAGATTGGGTGCCGTGGCTCATGCCTATAATCCCCAGCACTTCAGGAGGCCCAGGCAGGAGGATTGCCTGAGCCCAGGAGTTCAAGACCAGTCTGGACAACATGCTGAGACTTCGTCTGTACAAAAACTACAAAAATTAGCTGGGCATGGTGGCATGCACCTGCAGTCCCAGATACTTGGGAGGCTGAGGTGGGAGGATCACTTGAGCCCGGAAGGTGGAAGTGGCAGTGAGCTTCTTTTTTTTTTTTTTTGGCAGTCATCTTTGACTAATGAGCTTTGGTCATGTCACTGCACTCCAGCCTTGGTGACAGAGTAAGACCCTGTTTCAAAAAAAAAAAAAAAAGAATGCCAGGCGTGCTGGCTTATGCCTGTAATCACAGCACTTTGGGAGGCCAAGGCAGGCAGATCACTTGAGACCAGGAATGTGAGACCAGCTTGGCCAACATGGTGAAACACCATCTCTACTAAAAATACAAAAATTAGCCAGGCGTGGTGGCGGGTGCCTGTAATCCCAGCTACACGGAAGGCTGAGGCATGAGAATTGCTTCAACCCAGGAGGTGGAGGTTGCAGTGAGCTGGGATTGCGCCACTGCACTCCAGTCTGGGTGACAGAGTGAGACTCCTTCTCAAAAAAACAAAAAAATCCCTTCAAGGAACATGCTTTTCTGTCAAATCTAGGCAATAGTTTTCTATTCCGAAGTCACAACTATTTTTTCCTACAACTTTTATAGTGTTAGATTTTATGATCCATACTTAGTTAATTTTTGCATAGGATGTGAGGTATAAATTCAGATTCATTTCTCTCTTTTGCTTTTGCATTAGGATGTATAATTCTTTCAGCATCATTTGTTGGAAAGTCTTTTCTTTCTCCCTTAAATTGCTTTTGCAACTTTGTAGAAATCAGTGAGTTGTATATGTGTATCTCTACTTCTGTATTTGCTATTTTGTTCCATTGATTTGTCTTGATTTCTGTAGCTTTATAATGACGCTTAAACTCAAGTAGCATGAGTCCTACAACTTCGTTATTTTAAAAAATTGTTTTGATTATTTTAGTTTCCTTGCCTTTCCATATAAATTTTACAATCAGCATATTGAGTTTTATAAAAACTCTTGCTGGAATTTTGATTGAAATGGTAATAAAGCTATAAGTCAATTTAGAGATAACTGGCATCTGAACAACACTGAGTTGGCCATGCACGGTGGCTCACACCTGTAATCCCAGCGCTTTGGGAGGCCGAGGCGGGTAGATCGCTTGAGCTCAGGAGTTCCAGACCACAAATGGCAACATGGTGAAACCCCATCTCTACAAAAAATACAAATATTAGCCTGGCGTGTTGGAGGGGAGAGGACCACGTGCCTGTAGTCCCAGCTACTTGGGAGGCTGAGGTGGGAGTATGGCGTGAGCCTGGGAA
Organism: Ateles fusciceps; assembly: GCA_036589455.1. Lineage (NCBI taxonomy): Eukaryota > Metazoa > Chordata > Mammalia > Primates > Atelidae > Ateles > Ateles fusciceps. The sequence continues at coordinate 405,184 of JAZHEH010000053.1, read as the reverse complement.
GCAGAGGTTGCTGTGAGCCAAGAGTGTGCCACTGTACTCCAGCCTGGGTGACAGAGCAAGCCCGTCTCAAAACAAACATTAAGTCTTCCAATGCATGAACACAGTGTTTATCTCCATTCACTTAGGTCTTTCTTGATTTCTTTCATCAGTATTTTGTGGTTTTCAGCATGCAGACATTGCATGTATTTTGTTAAAATTTTTTTCTAAGTATTTAATTTTTTTTTTTTTATGACGGAGTCTTGCTGCGTTGCCCAGGCTGGAGTGCAGTGGTGCGATCTTGGCTCACCGAAACCTTCGCCTCCCGAGTTGAAGCAATTCTCCTGCCTCAGCCTCCCTACTAGCTGGGATTACAGGCCCATGCTACCATGCCTGGTTAATTTTTATGTTTTAGTAGAAATAGGGTTTTGCCACGTTGGCCAGGCTGATCTTGAACTCCTGACCTCAGGTGATCTGCCTTCCTCGGCGTCCCAAGTATTTGATGTTTTTAGATGCTATTCTGTTTTTTTGTTTATTTTGTTTAGTTTTAGTTTTAGGTTTTTTGTTTGTTTGTTTTTTTGAGACAGAGTCTCACTCTGCTGCCCAGGCCGAAGTACAGTAGAGTCATCTCGGCTCACTGTAGCCTCTGCCTCACCCGTTCAGGTGATTCTTCTGCCTCAGCCTCCCGAGTGGCTGGGATTACAGACGCATGCCACCATACCTGGTTAATTTTCCTCCCTCTCTCCCTCCCTTCGTTTTTTCTTTTTCCTTTCTTTTCTTCTTTCGTTCTTTTCTTTCTTCTTCTCTTTTTTGGAGTCCCTCTCTGTCGCCCAGGCTGGAGTGTAGTGGTGTGCTCTCCACTCACTGTAACCTCCACCTCTTGGGTTCAAGCGATTCTCCTGCCTCAGCCTCCCAAGCATCTGGGATTACAGGTGCATGCCACCACACCTGGCTAATTTTTGCATTTTTAGTAGAGACAGGGTTTCACCACCTTGGCCAGGCTGGTCTCAAACTCCTGGCCTCAAGTGATCTACCCACCTCAGCCTCCCAAAATGCTAGGATTACAGGTGTGAGCCACCGCACCTGGCCTTAAGTTTCTTTAGATAGAAGCTGAGATCATTGATGTAGATAAATTGATTGATAGAATACAGGATGCTCAGTTAAATTTTAATTTCAGATAGTGAATTATTTTTAGTATAAGTATATCCCAAATACTTCATGAGACATACTTTAAAAAATCATTTTGGGGCCGGGCGCGGCGGCTCACACCTGTAATCCTAGCACTTTGGGAGGCCGAGGTGGGTGGATCACCTGAGGTCAGGAGTTCAAGACCAGCCTGGCCATCATGGTGAAACCTCATCTTTAAAAAAAAAAAAAAAAAAATCGTTTTGCCTAAAATTTAACTCCAGCTGGGTATCCTGTATTTTTTTTGTGAAATCTGATGATTCTAACTTAAGGCTTTTTCTGTTTTTAGAGACAAGATCTCACTCTGTTGCCCAGACTAGAGTGCAGTGGCGTGATCATGGCTCACTGCAGCCTTGAACTCCTGGGCTTGAGTGATCCTCCCACCTCAGCCTCCCAAGTAGCTGAGACTACAGGTGTGCACATGGGTCTGGTTTTGGAATCTGTGTTTTGTGACACACTCTACTCTTCCCCTCCATCATCACCATGGTCACACCACCTATAGAAAGTTCTAAGATCATAGTGGGAGGAACATGGGGTGTTTTCCAGCTGGTGGAAAGCAGCAGACCCACTGGATGTACTGTCATCTTTTGTTTTTTAAAAACAAAAGGCTCACGCCTGAAATCCCATCACTTGGGGAGGCTGAGGCAGGCGGATCACCTGAGGTCAGGAGTTGGAGACCAGCTTGGCTAACATGGTGAAACCCTGTTTCTACTAAAAATGCAAAAAAGTAGCTGGGCGTGGTGGTGCATGCCTGTAATCCCAGCTCATCTGGGAGGCTGAAGCAGTACAACTGGGAGGCAGAGGTTGCAGTGAGCCGAGATCGCGCCATTGCACTACAGCTTGGTTAACAAGAGTGAAACTCTGTCTAAAAAAAAAAAAAATTTTTTTTAGGTTACCAAAATTACTGAACAAATATACTGGGGTTTGCCTTCCATTTGACATGCATGACAGCATGACATTCCTTCAAGCCAATTTCCATTGACATAATTTGGGTACTTTAGGGAGGCAAATAAATTCCCCCAGGGTTAGATCTCCATTCTTTGGCAGAACCTATATTACCAAGAAGTGTGAGAAAAGAAAGCAGCTACTCAACCGAAGTCTGAATCAAATGAAGACAAAAGCTTCTCAAGATTTATGCAATTGCAGCAGTAAGGGCATATGTAACTCCAGAGAAGCATCCTGTATTTGCAAATCATTTATTTTGAAACTGCTTCTCTTTCTTTGGTGGGGGAAGCATTAGAAATCCCAAGCAAAAGGAATTCTTTTTTGTTTGTTTTTTGCCCTTGCTGGTTGTCTCTCCTGGAATTGCCCCTTCCTGCTTCTCTCTTGTAATAGCTCATCCAAATCTTGCCCATTCTTTGAGACTTAGCCAAAATATCTCCCTTTCCACAAGCCAAACTCTTAGACTTACTACGGAGCTAGAGTCGATCTAGCAAATTGGTCATTTGGTGAATTGATTTTCAGCCCATTGGCCAGCTGGGTGCATGACATAACAACAAATCATCTTTGGAAGCCAGATGTCAGTCAAATGAGAAGAAATTATATCCTGGGCCCATAAAGGGGAAAACAGTTCTCAAGTGCTGGTTCCCTGGCTGCTGGGATGGGTGAGAAATGTCACCTACCAAAGCAGGCACCTGAGAAAGAGAAGCAGGTATGAGGAAAGACACTGCCGATGCAGAAGTACTGAAAGTTTTCTTTTAATTTCTTTTTTCTTTTTCTTTCTTTCTTTTTTTTTTTTTTTTTTTTTTTTTTTTGAGACAGACTCACACTGTTGCCCGGGCTGGAGTGCAGTGGCGTGATCTCAGCTCATTGCAACCTCCACTTCCCGGTTTCAAGTGATTTTCCTGCCTCAGCCTTCTGAGTAGCTGGGATTACAGGTGCCCACTACCACGCCCAGCTGATTTTTGTATTTTTAGTAGAGACGGAGTTTCACCATGTTGGTCAGGCTGGTCTCAAACTCCTGACCTTGTGATCCATCCGCCTCGGCCTCCCAAAGTGCTGGGATTATAGGCGTGAGCCACCATGCCCGGCCTCTTTCTTTTTAATTTCTTTGTGCTATTAAGCATATATGTAAATAATTTCAATAAGCTTTTATTAAACATCGTAGCAGCAAGGAATCATTTAACATCTCTTATGCCAACAGGTCTCTAATATAATCTCAGCCTATTTGGGACACTCGTCAGTCATGAATGCAGACTATGTGGTGAAAATCTGGGGCAATTGGAGAAGGTTTCTGGGGAAGGTAGCATTTCAGCTGCATTGCCTCTAAAGAAGGAAGAATGGACGTTTCCAACAGAATGAACAGCATGGAGGTAAAAAGAGATAACAGCTGGTGAGAGAAAAGAAATTTTTGTAAGGATGGGAGTGGCAGCTGAGGCTGCAAAAATGGGACGTTGAGTTAGTTTAGGAAGGCTTAAAAGTTGTAAGAAGCCAAGGTCTTTCTCGTTTGGCAGTGGAACTCCGGCAACTCATCCAAGGTCTATGGGAGCCATACAGAGACACAGAGACAATATCTTGCCTTGTACAGCAGTTCAATCAGCCTCTGATTCATTTTTTTAAAGCCTATTGAGATATCTTGGCCATTTCACCAAGGGTGGGCAGTGATCCGTGCATAAATCAAGCAGTGTGAGAAGATGGATCACTAAGAGAAGGGGCTCTGTTTATCCACAAACACCTTGACAACTTGCAGTGATGGAAAAGGAGACGCAGGTAAAATGTCAGGTGGAACAGGCAACAGTCACATCACAATGCTTCTCTTAACTCTCTCAACCTTATTTGTTCTTTTCCTTGTGTTTCTGCAGCTCTGGAACTGCTCAGACACTAATGCAGAGATTGTTTCAAGGTTATCACTTTGGGCAGATGTTTGGGTACTACCAAATATATCCAGGCAGTTTCAAATCCAGGAACAAGGCTGGGCGCAGTGGCTCATGCCTGTAATTCCAGTACTTTGGGAGACTGAGGTGGGTGGATCACCTGAGGTTGGGAGTTTGAGACCAGCCTCACCATATGGAGAAACCCCGTCCCTACTAAAAATACAAAATTAGCCGGGTGTGGTGACAGGCACCTGTAATCCCAGCTACTTGGGAGGCTGAGGCAGGAGAATTGCTTGAACCTGGAGGTGGAGGTTGTGGTGAGCTGAGACTGTGCCATTGCACTCCAGCCTGGGCAACAAGAGCAAAACTCCGTCTTGAAAAAAAAATCCAGGAACAAACACAAGAGGAGAAATAGGGATATCAGAGTTTCTGGCATGTGCCTCTATGTAGCATCTCTGCCTGTTGTTCACAACTAGCCCAAGTCCTTATTCTATCCTCTTATAACTCAATATATCTCACAAATAGAATAGACACTCAATATTCAGTAAAATCAGGCTCTCACGGTGGTCATTTAAATCTATAGCTGATATTAGGATACTCCTCATGGAAATATAAAATGAGAAAGACTATGGAAGAAAGAACTGGACAAAACAGAGGCTTAAATTTTGTTTTCTTTTTTAGACAGTCTCACTCTTTTGCCCAGGCTGGAGTGCAGTGGCACGATCTCGGCTCACTACCACCCTTGCCTCCCAGGTTCAAGCAATTCTCTTGCCTCAGGCTCCCAAGTAGCTGGGATTGCAGGCTCGTGCCACCACGACTGGCTGATTTTTGTGTTTTAGTATAGATGCGGTTTCATCATGTTGACCAGGCTGGTCTTGAACCCCTGACCTCAGGTGATACACCCACCTCAGCCTCCCAAAGTGCTGGGATTACAGATGTGAGCCACAGCCCCTGGCCTAGGCTTGAATATTTTATATACCTAATTAACATTGATACAGATCATCAGTGAAGTGTTTCTTTTAAAATAAAGTTTATACAATAAACTATTATAAATGAATATGTGTATATCATAGAAATAATATATATAGTTCCAACAATCTAATACAACTGTTAGCATTTTAGTGATTTCCTTTCAGGCTTTTTTTTCAACACATAGTTTTGCGATCTTTCTTAATAAGAAGAAAACAAATAATTGTTAAAAGTATGAAGGTCTAATTAAACTTAAGAGCTTCTGCACAGCAAAAGAAACAATCATTAGAGTGAACCGGCAATCAACAGAATGGGAAAAAATTTCTGCAATCTACCCATCTAACAAAGAGCTAATATCCAGAATCTACAAAGAACTAAAACAAATTTACAAAAAAAAACAAACAACCCCATAAAAAAATGAGAATGGGTAAAGGATATGAACAGACACTTTTCAAAAGAAGACATTTATACAGCCAACAACATATGAAAAAATGCTCATCATCACTGTTCATTAGAGAAATGCAAATCAAAACCACATTGAAATACCATCTCATGCCAGTTAGAATGGCAATCATTAAAAAATCTGGAGACAACAGATACTGGAGAGGATGTGGAGAATAGGAACGCTTTTACACTGTTGGTGGGAGTGTAAATTAGTTTAACCATTGTGGAAGACAGTATGGGGATTCCTCAAGGATCTAGAAATAGAAATACCATTTGACCCAGCAATCTTATTACCGGGTATATAGCCAAAGGATTATAAATTATCCTATTATAAAGATATATGCACATGTATGTTCACTGAGGCACTGTTTACAATAGGAAAGACTTGCAACCAACTGAAATGCCCATCAATGATAGACTGGATAAAGAAAATGTGGCACATATACACCATTGAATACTATGCAGTCATAAAAAAGGATGAGTTCATGCGCTTTGCAGTGACATGGATGAAGCTGGAAACCATCATTCTCAGCAGACTAACACAAGAACAGAAAAGCAAATACCGCATGTTCTCACTCATATGTAGGTGTTGAACAATGAGAACATGGACACAGGGAGGGGAACATCACACACTGGGGACTGTTGGGGGGTGGCGGGGACTAGGGGAGGGATAGCAGGGGGTGGGGGGGATTGGGAGGGATAACATTAGGAGGAATACCTAATATAAGTGATGTGGGGGATAGATGCAGCAAACCACCACGACGTATGTATACCTATGTAACAATCCTTCACGACGTGCACATGTACCCTAGAACTTAAAGTATAATAAAGATAAATAAATAAATAATATAAAATAAAATATGAAGGTGGCAGGGTGCGGTGGCTCATACCTGTAGTTCCAGCATTTTGGGATTCCAAAGCAGGCAGATCGCAAGATCAGGAGTTTGAGACCAGCCTCGTCAATTTGGCGAAAGCCCATCTCTACTAAAAATACAAAAAAACAAAAATTAGCTGGGCTTGGTGGTTGCATGCCTGTTGTCCCAGCTACTCAGGAGGCTGAGGCAGGAGAATCACTTGAACCCAGGAGGAAGAGGTTGCAGTGAGCCAAGATCATGCCACTGCACTCCAACCTGGGCAACAGAGCATGACTCCGTCTCAGACAAAAAAAAAGTATGAAGGAGGCTGTGCATGGTGGCTCACACCTGTAATCCCAGCACTTTGGGAGGCCGTGGGGGACAAATCACTTGAGGTCAGGAGTTTGACACCAGCCTGGCCAACACACAGTGAGACCCTGTCTCTATATTAAAAAAAAAAAAAAATGTCAAGGAGCAGTTGGAATCTCGAGAATGACTCTTAAAATGAGGAAAATCCTCTTGGCCTGATGTTGTCCAACTTCCGTATACACCCATAGAAATTCTTTGATATCTGGAATCCTTAGAATAAAATGAATTTCAGCTTTTATTTCCTCAGCCAGCATTTACTCAGCCCTCCTCTGGGATTTACAAGTGCTAACTAAGCCCAAGGTCACCACATGCTCTAGGTCGCTGAATGTGAAAATGAGAAAATAGGTGGACTCAAGCTTGTAAGAGCTAGAATGCAGGGCATTCATTAGGCAAAGCCACCAGTTGGCAGAGAGTTTGAGTAAGGACAGGGACAATGACCAAGTCTGGAGGATAAATGGAAAGGATGGAGAGAAAATAAATATTTTTTTCAATTTCCAGGGGGAAAAATGTATGACTAATGCTCAAAGACATAACTGGATTACATGTTGTAAGGGCTTTGGGCATGACCAAACACAGCTCCTTCAGGTACTCCCTCCAGCTTCTGGCCTATGTGGGTTGGGCAGCAGGGGAAGGCTTAACAGGGAGCCAATATCCTTCCAAGGAGCCCTGCTTCTCCCTAATAGGGAACAGTGTCCACTGTCCACTCTTTTACCTCTTGCCACAGCTACCCTGGACATAAATAATATCCCCTTTGTTTATTTAGGGCAGCTGTGGTCCAGAGAGGTCCATGAACATCTGAAAGTCCCTGGAGCTCAGTAAGTGTTGAAGCCAGGATTCAAACACATCCTCTCTGCTCTTGAAAAAAGAAATGCCTCAACTCTCAGTAAAGCACTGCACTATTGGCAGGGCGTGAGAAATATCAATCACATTATCAGATTCCTCAGAAACCATATCTGCAAATCAAAAAGCAGTTTTTCCATGTTGTAGTCAGTTAGCTGGATCTACAATGAGTAGCTAGTTCCTGGAACCAGTGTCACCTTCAAATCGTAATGGCAAATATTTGATTTATTTTATGGTTGTGCAAGGTGGGAAATAAAAGGCTTGAGTCTTTGAGAACCCATGCTGCTACGGGCTGCTGCTTTAAGAAGGATACTAGAGACATCTCTGTTCGTTTCTAGGATTTCTGATTTAGGATAAGAGTACGTTTGACTTAACCAAACCAACAAGGGTGGGGTAAGGATTCCTTGAATAGTGACTCCTGTTCCCAGTGGCTTATCTCCACTTTGAAATTAATGGGACCTCAGGGCCTTGCAGTTAGGGGTGACACAAAAATGTATAAAGAGAGAATTTCACATTTTAGTGCATTGCCAATGATATGAAGTCATGGAAGAGAAAAGAAAAGATAAGAAGGAAGCTTTAAGTCTAGAAAAAGTGGTAGAAACTATCCCCATCAGCCTTTCCCCCTCAACCTCCTAAGTCAGATAAAAGCCTTCTCTTTGCATACATGTAATCTGCAGGATCTTTAATTTGTGATGACATTTGAGTAGGGAACAGAGGGGAAAATTGTAAGGGGTTAAACAAAATGCTGTGACTTTTAGTTAACACTATTATGATTCTCATTTTCAGTAGTGTAGAGGTGTTGCCTTTAAATGCTGTTACAAAAGATTAAAACTTCACCCCATTAAGAAAAAAAAATCACAGAGGACTCCAGAAAGCCCACAGTGTATCTCAGAACCCCCAGATTTCATGGTGTTTATTATTAAAAGCATTTCAGAAAGCAACGACTTCATTTTGAGGTTCTTAAAATGTTGGGAAGGGCAGCTGAAGAATGCCAGGATAGTTTCATTAAGGAATATAGGGGTAGATTTTCACTAGAGAGGAAGTGAGACGAGCTGTCTGGGGAAAAGCAAACACTTCACACTTCAAGGTGGACTGAAATTTCTCTCTTGCCCTGCTTCTCTTCTCCCATGACCCCTAAGCTTCGTGATGCACCTTAGCTGAAGTACAGATCAAAGGAGAGGGTGACTTTTGACACAAACTGAAACCGTCCAGTTGTTTAATTATCTCTTTATGTGAAAGGCCAGGTTTTACTTTGCCTGTCTGTCAGTATAGGCAGGTGGTTATTTTCCGGGACAGGTTTATGTTACTTAACAGAGCAAAAGTGAGCCAATGTCAGGATATCTTGGAATTAATTGCCCATTTTGGAATAATTTTATGAATAAAAAAATTTTTTAGGCATGTGGAATGTAGGCCCAACACTTTTAATTTAGGATCTGATGCTAACTGCATGCTTAGCAGCTTTTCTTTCTTTTCTTTTTTTTTTTTTTTTTTTTTTGGGATGGAGTCTCGCTCTGTCGCCCAGGCTGGAGTGCAGTGATGTGATCTCGGCTCACTGCAACCTCTGCCTCCAGGGTTGTTTAAGTGATTTTCCTGCCTCTACCTCCTCAGTAGCTAGGATTATTTTTGTATTTTTGGTAGAGATGTGGTTTCACCATGTTGGTCAGGCTGGTCTCAAACTCCTGACCTCATGATCCGCCTGCCTTGGCCTCCCAAAGTGCTGGGATTACAGGCGTGAGCCACTGCACCTGGCCTGCATGCTTAGGTTTTAAAATCAAGTTCTACAATTAAATTGATAAATACCTTACTTATTCTAAAAAATTATGTGACCGTGTTGTAGACATTAATCTAAAAAATTCTCTGCTGGTTCTGCTTGATCATCCTATCAGGTTAATTTTTTTTTTTTTTAGAGATGGGGTTTCACCGTGTTGACCAGGCTGGTCTCGAACTTCTGACCTCAGGAGATCTACCAGCCTCGGCCTCCCAAAGTGCTGGGATTACAGGTGTGAGCCACCGCGCCCTGCCTTTTCAGGTTAAATTTTTATTTTTACTTTTTTAATTTTTAAAAAATGATTCAAATAGAGATGGGGGTCTTGTTATGTTGCCCACTCTAATCTCGAACTCCTGGCCTCAGGCAATCCTCCTGCCTCAGCTTCCCAAAGTGCTGGGATTACAGGCATGAGCTACTGCACCTGGCCAGATTTAAGTTTTAAGGACTTGAAGAGTTGTGTCCAAGTTCAGCCCTGTTCTGGGGTGAAGTAAACATTTCCATTTGTAGTGGGGACACTCTATAAATACCAGTCTAAAGCCAAATTCAGGCCAAAGCCAGGAAGGCAACATGGTAGCTGAAAAAGTGTGGGTTTTTAAGCCAGACAAGTCATGCGCCACTTCCCAGCTGGGTGACCTTGGGTAAGGTAGTTAAATTCTTTGATTCTCAGTTTCCTCATCTGTAAAATTGGTGTTCTGATACATTACAGGATTGTCATGAGGATTATTGAAATGTAATTTGAAATGTAAGTCCAGCGAATTTTGAGATCATAAGAGCTATGACTTCTGGTCAAATTTTGACCCACCAATTAGACATTATGCTACAAGTAAAGTGTGTATGAAGCATTTTTAAATCCAAAGTCTCCTGCAAATAGTAACCAGAAGAGATAACCATATAGTGAACAATTTGTGTTTTTTTTAGGTAAACAAGTAGACTGCTTTTGTAGCAAGGGTGTAACCTATCTCAGCTGCTCCTTTAAATTGACCTGTTTTTATGTCTCTAATATTATATCAATGCTGAGCGTATTCTGTAGGAAATCTACAAATCAGTTCAAGAGCAAGTTTAGGCTTGAAAATTAAAGGTCTGCACATTAGCTGAGATATCAGTTTAGTGAAATGATGAAGCTAAAATTTGGTTTGTGTTTTAGAAAACTGAAGGATTTGTTATGGTGACATTAGTTTGAAACACAGAATCTAAAAAAGGAACATCTACTCTTATTATAAATAAAGGTGATGATGACAGTACATGAAAGAATATACCATGATATGTGTGTCTGTAGAAGGAGAAAGAGAGAAGGAGGGCTGTGATTTTAAAATGCACTGTGATTTTAAAATGCAAATTGAAGGAAAAACATTTGCTTCACAAAGAATCTCACCAATTGTAAATCCATAGAACTTCTTATCACTGGGGTAAAAGGATGGGCCTGGGGGCTCTGGAAACTTAACTCCTTGAAGGTGCAGGTATGATTTTTTTTTTTAATGTAAATATCCACATTTTTGGAGAAAGTCCATGGCTTTCATCAGATTTTTTTTTTTTTTAAGTATGAGGGGAGGCAGTAACTTTTGCTTTAACTATTTATCTTTTAAAAACATTTCAAATGGGTTTTTGTTACCTGTTAACGAAAACTCTTAAAAACTGACTGTTAGTAGCCCTTGTATTACATATAGTTTGTCAATGAGCACTGTGATTTTATTTATTTATTTATTTATTTAGAGACATAGTTTTGCTCTTGTTGCCCAGGCTGGAGTGCAGTGACGCAATCTCAGCTCACTGCAACCTCTGCCTCCCAGGTTCAAGTGATTCTCCGGCCTCAGCCCCCTGAGTGGCTGGGATTACAGGCGTGTGCCACTATGCCCAGCTAATTTTTTGTATTTTTAGTAGAGACGGGGTTTCATCATGTTGGCTTACCTGGTCTCAAACTCCTGACCTCAGGTGATCCACCTGCCTTGGCCTCCCAAAGTGCAGGGATTACAGGCATGAGCCACTACACCCAGCCGAGCACTGTGATTTTAAATGCAAGTCCAGTGAATTTGGGAATCATAAGAGTTGTGCCTTCTGGTCAAATTTCAACCCACCATTTGGATATAATGCTGTAAGTGAAGAGAGAAATAACATAGTAGCAATTTATATTGTTGCTGATGATGAATAAGATGATATATGCAAAAAATAAGAATAAAAAGATGATATATGCAGAGCGAACACTCTTCTTCAGGTAATGGTATAGTACAGAGGTCAAGTGCATGGCATTGAACTTAGAGGGCCTGAGTTGAAGGCCTGCCTCTGTTATTGTTGTGTGGTTTTAGATACGGATTCACCATTGTTAGGATGATGAGAGCTGGTTCTCATGTGAGAATACTGAGAGAATGGAATGGGACAGTGCATGTGGATTCTTAGAACAGCTTCTGGCTCAGAGTAAATGCTCATAGATGTCTGCTGTGGTCCCCATAAGGCAGGAGAAGGGAAGAACCTGCTACAGGAAGTCTCTGAAAACAGCGGGGCATTATCCTTTCGTATCTCCTGTGAGCTGGACATTGTCGGTTGTTTTAGGTAGAACAAAGAAAACTCACTAAGTATGGTCACCATCAATAGGCTTGGAAATGTGCCTCCCAGTTGGTTTTCTTGCAGTACCTCCCATGGATTCTAACCAACTAGGGTAGAGCATTACCCTGGACCAGCACAAAAGTGGTTAGTGACACTAGCTGAACTGAATTTACTGAACTGAATTTAACTGAACTGAATTCACTGAAGATGTTGAAGGCCACAAAGCAGAGTGACTAAGTCAGCTGGGTTAGACACTCAGCACGGCAGTTCGCTAGCTGTGTAACTTAGGGCAAGTTATTTAACTCTCTGAGAGTCTGCAAGATGGGGCTGATAATAGGAACCCCCTCTTTGTTCTGTCATGAGGATGAAAGGAGTTAATTTGTGCACAGCATTTTGCAGTGTCTGGCACCTAGTGTTAAATGATAGATGCTAAGTAACATAAGTTAATACGTGCTAACTGCCCTGTGCTGAGTTTTCTATATGAATAGCTCTTATAAAGTAGTTCTGAGGTAGGTGCTGGTACACCTGTCTTTTATGAAAGAAGAATCTGGGGCACAAAGACTTTGAGAAAGTTACCCAAGATTAGGCAGTCAGAGAGGGTCAGATACATCTTTAGGGGTCCCCATTGTACCCACTGTATCCAGGGACAGGTCCTTGTTAGATCGGAAGAGTCCTGTGTGCCCACCACAGGCCTTGGGGGTCCCAAGTCTCTCTATATTCAAGGTGGAGGGAAGAGGAGGGAGTATATCCCTTGGCCCCAGAAATTCTCCCTGGATCACTCAGATCTCATATGTACAAAATGGACACAAAATGGCAATATCTTAGGTTTTTCTAGGACTTTCTGTGTGTAGGCACCTAGAAATATGTGCATAAGATATTTGTGCACATATGTCATAATTAATGGGTGCAATAACAGACGATTCCTTGTTTTGGCATCTAGTTATTGGAGTCCTTTGTATTATGCAGGTTCAAGCCTGTGCAACAAGAGATATCAATATAGGGGACCCTAACGCTGCGGTGGAACCCTGGCAAAGGATTATAAACACAGGAGCGTATCCTGGAGGCCAGCATGTTGGAGGAGCATGCAGAAGAATGATGCTTTCAACACAGTGCTGGGGAGAAGGCCAGAGCACTCCCTCAGGAAAGCATCCACCTGCAGCATTCCAAGGAGGTGGTATGGTTTGCCTAAGGCATTGTTTAGGGGAAGTTTCAAAAGAGTAGCCTGGGAATTGAAGAACTCCCCACCCCTTCTTACAGCCAGATAGGTCCTGCTTTGCCTCTTCAGCCCAATCAGGGCCCTCTGAATTAACCTCACCTTTGTGACACTTCCCAGCCCAACAATCCTATCTCTCTGGTTATTAGTGGAAATATCAGTGTAAATGTCTTTCCTTCCATGGTGCTCATTGCAGATGGAGCCCTTCATTTGGCCAAATGGGTGGGCCTTCCCTTCCAGTGAGATCAATTCTGTGAGAACTGGAATGAGCTCCTGGCTCAGGGCACTTGTAAAAACAGCATTTTATTTCAGCTGTTTATACCTCTTATCCTGAGATCTGAAAGGACACACACTTCTACAGAAACAGATGCCCTGTGCACTCACTGATCTATTGAATTATGCTCAAAAGGTATTGTTCTGGAAATATATGTATAAATAAATTCAACATCCAAGACTTCACAAGTAACAGTGGAGGAAAGGAAATAACAAGGAATGAGGACATCTTGCAGCAAGCCCTAAAACACTGACCATCTTCTTCAAATGTTTACGACATTGAAGTGTACCTGACATTGTATGGGTGTCACTCCTTCCAGCCTCAAGAAGGGAATGGCCTACAGGACATGAAGAATTGGCAGGATCTGAAAACCCCACACTGGTATTGAATGGAAATTTAGGGCTTTGAATTCAAACATTAATTTGGATGTCTTATGGCAAACTGAAAACGAATTAAACTGAACTAAACTGAACATGGCCCATGCATAAACTAGGAAGAAAATCAAGGATGCAATTACTCTAAAAATCAGGGCAAACAAACAAACAAACAAACAAAGCAATAACAAAAAAAAGAAAATCAGGGCAGTGGCTACCTCTATGGGATACCTGTGATCAGAAGGAACACTGACGGTGAGTGATTTGCAGGGTTTTATTTCTTCATCTGGGTAGTGGTTAGATGCATGCAATGCAGTAGAGTAATTTATTAAACTTGGCCTGGCATGTGCGGTGGCTCACGCCTGTTATTCCAGCACTTTGGGAGGCCAAGGTGGGAGGACCACTTGAGCCTAGGAGGTCGAGACCAGCCTGGGCAACATAGGGAGACCCCATCTGTACAAAAATAAATAAATAATCTGTATATGCATATACGTTATTTCCATCGCTCTGTTGGCTTCTATATTTGCATATCTTAATACTTGCTTATTTCTGTGAACTTTGTCATGATAAGCAACAATTAAAAGGTCTGTTTGCCCACATAAGCCTGGTCCTTTGCCATTCTTCACCATTTCAGTAATTGGCACCATTATCCCCTCAAGTGACTAAGGTCTAAAACCTGGGATTCCCTTCCCCTTCCTTTTCCTAACCCTGCCTCTGATGAAATGGGTCCCTCCATTTATCGCTTGTCCCCAAAGCTCTCCCCCTCCCTCTAGGCCCCACTATCTCCACAGCTGCCACTCTGTCATCCTCTGAACTCCCTGCATGCACCCTTCCTCCCCACACAGACAGTTAATTTTTATAAAAATGTTTTATTTTGAAAATGATTATATCAGTTTACAGGAAGCTACAAGAATAGAAGAGAGAGGTCTCACAGATCCTTCATCCAGCTTCCTCCAATGTTACTGTTTTACATAACTATATTATACTATCAGTACTAGGAAATGGACATGGGTACAATCCATGGAGCTTATTCAGATTTCAGTTGTACCTGCACTCATTTTTCTGTACTGTGTGTGCATATCAATCTGTGTAACTTTATCCTAAGTGTAGATTCATGTAACTACTACCACAATCAAAATAGAGAATTGTTCTATCACCAGAGATCTCCCTTGTGCTACTTTTTATAGTCATACCCAGTCTACTTCCCCCTCCCCGTCCCTAACCCCAGGCAACCACTAATTTCAATAATTTTGTTGTTTTGAGAGCACTGTATAAATGGAATCATGCACATATGACCCTTTGAAGTTGGCTTTTTTTTCTCAGCATAATGCCCTAGAGATCTACCCAAGTTGATGTGTGTGTCAGTAAGTGTTTCTCTTTATTGCTGTGTAATATTCTATAGTATGAATGTAGAGTAATCTTTTTAAAGCAGATTGGTCCCAGCTACTTGGGAGGCTGAGGGAGGAGAATTGCTTGAACCCAGAAGGCGGAGGTTGCATTGAGCCAAGATGTTGCCACTGAACTCCAGCCTGGGTGATAGAGTAAGACTCTGTAAAAAAACAACAACAACAACAACAAAACTAAAAAACAGCAGATTGGAACCTGTTACTTTCAGGTTCAAATGGGGCTTTCCCACAGCACTAAGAACAAAACCTATGCTCCTCACCACTACCTCGCTGTCTCCCCTTCCCTTCCCTCCTTCTCTCCTTCCCCCCTCCCCCCTCCCCTCCCCCTCTCCTTCCCTTCTCTCTCTCTCTTTCTCTTTCTTTCTTTCTTTTGATGGATCTCACTCTTTTGCCCAGGCTAGAGTGCAGCACTATCTCTGCTCACTGCAACCTCTACCTCCTGGATTCAAGCGATTCTCCTGCCTCAGCCTCCCATGTAGCTGTGACTGTAATCATGTGCCACCATGCCCAGCTAATTTTTTGTATTTTTAGTAGGACGGTGTTTTGCCATGTTGTTCAGGCTGGTCTCAAACTCCTGACTTCAAGTGATCCACCCATCTTGGCCTCCCAAAATGCTGGGATTACAGATGTGAACCACCATGCCTGACCTCTGTCTTCTCTTGATGCCTGTCCCCTGCCCCCCATACACATGGGCCTCTGTCATTCCTAAAACCCACCTGGCTGTTTCTCTGTGCTGCTCATCGGGATGACTCCCCCACACCTCTCCTTGTCTTCCAGTCCCTGCTGAAATGTCACCTCCTCAGAGAGGCCTTCCCTGCACTTTCCTATACAAATGCTGCCACCCATCCCCGTTTTTCTGCTTATTTTCTCCTTTGCACTAATTATACTTTGTTAGAATTTTTTTTTTTGTCTGCTTATTTAGTGTCCATCACTCTGACCCCTAGTACAGTGACCAGTGGGTAACAAACACTAGAAAGAAATAAGTTGAATAAAGGAGTTAATTTGTCTCTGAAAGAGGATGCTGATGTAACATCCACCCATGTAACATCCACCCCTCTGGGTAATCACGTGTTGGAATCTAAGCTGTTATAGGCATGGATTAATAATGTACTTGTGTATACCTGGCCTTATTCCAGAAAGGGATTCAAGGTGGCTTGGAAAACTGCAGATGATGCAACCAGATAAAGAATAATAAGTGAAAATAAGAATGGGAAAAGGTGAAGCAGGCCCACACCCAGAAGAAAATAAGAGTAGGAAAAGATGAAGATGGCCCACGCTGGCAGGTGGGATGCAGGGCTGGCAGGACCCCTGGTTGCCTGCTCTTCAGCAGCCAGCAACCTAGTGCCTGTGGCTGGACAAGCAAAGGAAGACACAAGCAAGGTGGCTTCAGGTTGTGATGAAGGATATGAAGAAAATAAAAGTTAAACATGGTCCATGAAATTAAAAGCAAGCCTATTTTTTTTTTTTTTCTGAAGAAATAGTTATTCCTAATTCTAGGAATTGAGAGAAAGATTCACCATGAGCCTTAATTTTTTCTTTTCCCCAGAGACAGTGTCTCACTCTGTCTCCCAGGCCGGAGTATGGTGGTGTGATCCTAGCTCACTGCAGCCTTGGACTCCTGGGCTCAAGTGATTCTCCTGCTTCAGTTTTCCAAAGTGTTGGGAATTACAGATGTGAGCCAATGTCCCTGGCCAAATCTTTTTTTTTTTTTTTTTCTGAGATGGAATCTCGCTCTGTTGCCCAGGCTGGAGTGCAGTGGCACAATCTCAGCTCACTGCAACCTCTGCCTCTTGATTCAAGTGATTCTCCTGCCTCAGCCTCCCGAATAGCTGGACTTACAGATGTGCACCACCACACCCAGCTAATGTTTTTGTATTTTTAGTAGAGACAGGGTTTCACCACATTGACCAGGCTGGTCTTGAACTCCTGACCTCAGATGATCCACCTGCCTCAGCCTCCCAAAATGCTGGGATTACAGGCTTGAGCCACCATGCCCAGCCCCCTGACCAAGTCTTAATATTTTTATTTTTCTGTTAATTTTTTTGAAAGATCTATTATGATTGGACCCTCAGGAAATCATGGAAGATAAAATGACAAGGCACACTGCCCTCTGGAAATTTATGAGTAAAACAGGTCTCAGCTACTAATGATCTCTCTACTATCCCCCACCCCCACTCCTCCTCATATCAGTAGGCCCTGTTGCTTTCACCTCTTTCTCGTCCTCTGATTAAATGAGCTGCCCAGAGTAATACCAGGTTAGTAGCAAGCTGGGCCAAGAAAGTGACTGTCTGGATGGTAGATCCACTTTCTTCTTGTAACATCCACCCCCTGGGTAATCAAGTGTTGGAATCTAGGCTGTCATAGGCACTACCATATAGGCCCCTTGTGGACCAGCCACCTTTGCTTATCAGTTGAATCCATGTCAAATGAGT
The DNA here is from genome assembly GCA_036589455.1 of Ateles fusciceps. NCBI lineage: Eukaryota > Metazoa > Chordata > Mammalia > Primates > Atelidae > Ateles > Ateles fusciceps. The sequence continues at coordinate 387,729 of JAZHEH010000053.1, read as the reverse complement.
ATCAAAGGCAGCCTCCAAGGAGGGAGGTGATTGAGCAAAGCACAGCTTGTTTGGTAGGAGAGATACGAGAGGGAAGGCCCTAGTCTCTGATTCTGGCCCTCCGACTCTAGCCAGACCAGTGTGTCCCGCACCACGCCACCTCAACCCAACACCCTCTCACACACTTATTCTGAGTTTTGAGTCCCTCTTCTGGTTCCCCTAGCACCCTAGGCTCAGCTCTATTCTCAAGTGCCTCTTGAGGATGACTTTTTTTTTTTTTTGAGACAGAGTTTTACTCTTGTTACCCAGGCTAGAGTACAATGGCCAGATCTCGGCTCACTGCAACCTCCGCCCCTTCAGGTTCAAGTGATTCTTCTGCCTCAGCCTCCCGAGTAGCTGGGATTACAGGCATGCACCACCATGCCTGGCTAATTTTTTGTATATTTAGTAGAGATAGGGTTTCACCATGTTGGCCAGGCTGGTCTCGAATTCCAGACCTCAGGTGATCCACCCGCCTCGGCCTCCCAAAGTGCTGGGATTACAGGCATGAGCCACTGCGCCCGGCCGGAGATTACTCTTTTATGTTATGGCTTCACTAAGTGTATTCTGGAAGCACCTGCAACAGAGTCATCTGGGTGCTTTAGCAGCGGCCGCCAGACAGTGAGTATTTCATAGTGTTGCTCACAGCAGGTGGGGAATGTGTTTTTGGTAAGAACCCTGACCCAAAGAGATGTGGATGAATAGGGTCCTCTCCAAATTCATGTCCACTTGGAATCTCAGCTTGTGACCTTATTTGGAAATAGGGTCTCTGCAGATGTAATTAAGGTAAAAATTGAGATGCTATCATACCGGATTAGAGTGAGATGTAAAGCCAGTGCGTGTCCTTATAAGAAATAGAAAAGAGCCAGCTGTGACGGCTCGCGCCTTAATCCCAGCACTTTGGGAGGCCAAGGCAGGAGGATTACCTGAGCCCAGGAGTTTGAGACCAGCCTGAGCAACATGGTGAAACCTCATCTCTACAAAAAAATACAAGAAAAAAATTATCCAGGCATGGTGGTGCATGCTCAGGAGGTGGGAGGATTGCTTGAGCTCAGGAAGTCAAGGCTGTAGTGAGCCATAATCGTGCCACTGTAATCCAGACTGGGTGATAAAGTAATACAGTGTCTTGAAAAAAAAATTGTATTAAAAAAATAGGAGATGCAAAAGAACACACAGAGACTTACAGAGAAGACAGCCATGAGAAGACTGAAGCAAGCAGGGATGGAAGTCATGCTAGCACAGCCAAAACACAGCTGAGAACACCAGAAGCTGAAGGAGGCAGGGAAGAGACAAGGGAGGCTCCTCAAGAGCCTTCAGAGGGAGTGTGCCCTTGCTGATACATAGATTTTGAACTTCTAGCCTCCCGAATTATGAGTGAATACATTTTCTGTTATTTTAAGCCACCAAGTTAGTAGTAATTTGTTCTGGCAACAACAGCTTCCCACTCCTGGGGGGAAATGAATGCAAGGGACGTCCCCCTCTAGAGGGTTTAACTGCTTAGGCCATCACTGCCATGCAGACAGCTGATTATGATGGCAGAAAAAATAAATTTGATAGATAGCTCCAAGAGAGTGTGCCCAGGCTAGGGGAGGGACAGAGTATTACAGAAAACATGCCCTCGATTCGTTACTAGAAGTGAACTTGTAGCATTTGGAAGGAGTTAGCCTAAGATGGGGCTACTCAGGGCCTGAAACAAGCCAGGCACATGTTAACACAGGAGAGGTGAAGTGGGATGCAGTACAGAGACCAGGCAAGGAGTGGACCAGCTTTGAGACTGCTCTCCCTCACTCCCTGATTAAGGCTGTTACCAGCTGCTCTGTAAGAGAGTGGATATCCCTGCATGGATTGAAATTGATGTATTGATTGATTAATTGATTTATTGATTGATTAATTAATTTTTTTTTTGAGATGGAGATTCGCTTTTCTTGCCCAGGCTGGAGTGCAATGGCACAATCTTGGCTCACTGAAACCTCTGCCTCCCAGGTTCAAGTGATTCTCCTGCCTCAGCCTCTCGAGTAGCTAGGATTACAGGCATGCACCACCATGCCTGGCTAATTTTCTCTTTTTAGTAGAGACAGGATTTCTCCATGTTGGTCAGGCTAGTCTCGAACTCCCGACCTCAGCTGATCTGCCCTCCTCAGCCTCCCAAAGTGCTGGGATTACAGGTGTGAGCCACCGAGCCCGTGCTGATTAACCGATTGACACGGTCTTGCTCTGTTGCCCAGGTTGGAGTGCAGGAATGGATCATAGCTTGCTGCAACCTTTAACTCTTGTGCTCAAGTGATCCTCCTGCCTATGCCTCCTGGGTAGCTAGGCCTACAAGTGCATGCCACCAAACCCAGGTAATTTTTGTATTTCTTGTAGAGATGGAGTCTTGCTATGTTGCCCAGGCTGGTCTTGAACTCTTGGCCTCATGTGATACTCCCAATTTGGCCTCCCAAAGCTCTGAGATTATGGGTGTGAACCAAAGTGTCCAGTCAAAATATGTTTATTGAGTACTCACTTTATGTGCCAGACTTAGATCCAGCATGGAATATCTAAGGGACAAATGCAGTTCTTACCGTCACAGAGCTGGTAATAATGTATCAGGAATACCTTAGTTGCCGGTAACAGAAAACTCAACATAAACTGACTTAAACAATAAAAGGAGGCTGGGTGTGGTGGCCACCCAGCACTTTGGGAGGCCGAGGCAGGCAGATCATGAGGTCAGTAGTTCAAGACCAGGCTGGCCAATATGGTGAAACCCCATCTCTACTAAAAATACAAAAATTAGCCAGGTGTGGTGGCATGCGCCTGTAGTCTCAGCTACTTGGGAGGCTGAGACAGAAGAATTGTTAGAACCCAGGAGGTGGAGATTGCAGTGAGCGGAGATCATGCCACTGCACTCCAGCCTAGGTGACAGAGTGAGGCTCTGTCTCAAAAATAAATAAATAAATAAATAAATAAATAAATGGAACTTATTATTCCCAGTAATTCACGAGGCATTTGGGGCTTCCAGCACCATTCAGCCAAGCTCCTACTTGGCTATATTTAATAATAAAGTAACTGGCAAATGGCTTGTATCTATGTAATTTGTCTTGATGTTTTCTTATTTCTTTTCTTATTGTTGTTGTTTTGGGGGTTGACTTATTTCTGATATTGCTGGAATATACACAGAGAAGCCCAGTGCAAATAAGCCTTAATTTATTTCTAATTATTTTCTAAACCAGGGTAATGGAATAGATATAGGGTCATTTGACTGCTTGCAAAACTGCTTCATGCAAAGATATAATCAGACAAAATGGGATGCTGAAATATTTGTCCATGAGCAAAATATCATCAAGGTCTTCCTCAGTTGTTTCCAAACTTTAGGGTACAAAATAATTCCCTTGAGAATTTGTTTAAAATGCTGATTCTTGTGCCTCACTCCAACTTCCCTCATCAAATTCTGACTTGGAAGATATGAAGCGGGGCTTGATATTCTGTGTTCTTAGCAATCATCCCTGGAAGTCCAAGGACCACACTTTAAGATCCACCAACTTACCTTGGAAGTGTTTGTGACCAGAAGCATCAGGCTTTTTCTCAACCTCTTGCTGCCAGGTTTGCGTTGAGGAGGGGGCTGACCTCAAAGTGACTGACCGATCTGTCAACGCGATACCTGGGGAAGGTGCTCCTCTCTGCACTTCAGTTCCAACGTGATGGCATGAGGAGAGATTCTCTCATAGATTATGCCTCCCGCACCAGGTCAGACAGGGATAGAATGGGGGTGTGACTTACTGATCACCTTGCCCTTTCAACATCTAAATAGACCGACCCAGCACTGACCCTGGACTCACGTCCCAAAAAGCATTTGGAAGAATTTAGAAAAGCTGACAGAGGTATGAGAAAACAAAATAAGCTCTGTTAATATGTAGCAGAAACTGCTAGAATAAGATCTCTTAGGGGCAGTATCCTTCTTCCAGTTATTTTGGGTATAGATCACATCATCATTATAACTACCATCTTCATCATCAACAACAGCAATCAGTAGTTATGGAGCGCTCGAAGGATGAGGGCTATTTTTTTGCAAAGACAGGATCTCTGTTGCTCAGCCTGGTCTTAAACTTCTGGCATTGAGCAATCCTCCCATCTCAGCCTCCCACAGTGCTGGGATTATAGACCTGAGCCCCTGTGCCTGGCCTAGGGCTGTTATTTTGTATTCCATTTCCATGCCTTTGGGCCAAAGGATTTTATTCAGGTATCCCCAACGCTACCAAAATTATTTTAAACATTTTCACAGAAATGGTTTTTCTCATGGACATGGATAGCCTTATGTTTCTGTTCGTCTGAAAATCTACCTTATTTTCTTTAAAGACATACTAGTATTTCATAGTATGTACACACTCATATTTTTTTTCCCATTGTTTGCCTATAAATTCCTTGGCATGCACCCATATTTTAAAAATCCGTTCCTGCTGATGTAGATTCGGGTTGTTGCAGGTTTTTGCTAATTCAAGCAGTGCCATAACGAACCATGTCATGCCTGTCATTGCACAAGTGAGTGATCATTGATGTAAGACCAACACCTAGAAGTGTAATTGCTAGGTCAAAGGGTAAAGTCATTTACATTTTTGGCAGGTACCTCAATTGCTTTCAAAAAGTTATGGCGGTTTATACTTGTATCAGTAGTGATGAGAAAGTGCCTATTTCCTCATGTCAGTACTAAAAATTACATTTTACATGGTCTTTTGGCACTCCGATAGGTGGAAAATTGCATCACGTGTTTATGTGCACTCCTTTTACTTGCAGAATGTGTTTATGGGTCATTTGTGTATTTTTATTCTGTGAAATGCCTAATCCTTCGCTAAACATATGAAAAGGTTAAAATTCTTTTAAACAGAGGTTAATTTTTTTAAAAAAATATTTAATTTTTAAAAGAGTAAGCTTTTTAGGAAAATGTATGATATGAAGGTACTGAACATGTCATGTCTCATTTATGTTATGTAATTCATCCCACAGTCATAGAATAGGAAGAAGCTGATAATCAGGATGAGTTTTTAAAATGGTTTTTGAGTCTTGTGGAAAATATTTAAGCTTTTCGAATAAGAAAATAAAACAAATTAAGAATTACAGTCTCTCTGCCAGTCACCGTGCTAGACATGGCAACTGTTCTACCACTGGATCTTCTCAACAATTATTTGATGCTGTTATGATTCTCATCCTCACTTTTTTCTTTTTTTTTTTTTTTTTTTTGAGACAGAGTCTCACTCTGTTGCCCAGGCTGAAGTGCAATGGTGCAATCTTGGCTTAATGCAAACTCTACCTCCTGAGTTCAAGTGATTCTCCTATCTCAGCCTCCTGAGCCACCACACTTGGCTCATTTTTTATTTTTGCTAGAGACGGGGTTTCACCATGTTGGCCAGGCTGGTCACAAACTCCTGACCTCAAGTAATCCACCTGCCTCAGCCTCCCAAAGTGCTGGGATCATAGGTGTGAGCCACCGTACCCGGGATCACTCTCACTTTTGAAGAGAATGCTTTCCACTTTCTGATGAGGAGATCTGACAAATGCAAAAATGAAGCAGGCAAAGATGATGCCAGTGACCCTTTCTGAGTTCCCAACCGCAGCATAGCCTTGACGATGCACTGGGTTTCTCAGAGCTCCTCAGCAGAAAGGGGAAAGCATTCTCTTTAAAATCGAGGGTAAGAATCATAACAGCATCAAATAATTCTTGAGAAGATCCAATGGTAGAACAAGTCGCCATGTCTAGCACAGGGACTGGTAGAGAGACTGCAATTCTTAATTTGTTTTATTTTCTTGTTCAGAAAAGTTTCATTTTATTCCGCAAGACTCAAAAACTATTTTAAAAATTCATCCTGATTATCAGCTTCTTTCTATTCTGTGACTGTGGGATCGAATTGCGTGACATAAATGAGACATGAAGTGTTCAGTACCTTCATATCATACATTTTCTTAATAAAGAAAGCTTACTATTTTTAAAATTAAGCATTTTTAAAACAACCTCTGTCACCAACCACAGCATTGTCAGGCTAAGCTGTGGTTGAAACCATTTTCAATGACAGTTGAAAGAGACTCCCTCTCACTGAGAAAGGTAGTCTGAGAAACAGATTGCATACTGAAACACCGGGTGTTTAGTAGGATGTCAGTGACTTCCATTCAAAGATCATTAGGGACCCACCTGGAACTGAACAAACTGAGCTTATTTCTAGTAGCAAATAGGGAGAACACACACAATGGGAAGCTTTGAGAATGGTGTGTTAGAAAATGTCTATCACTGGGCTGGGCGTGGTGGCTCACACCTGTAATCCCAGCACTTTGGGAAGCCGAGGTGAGAGGATCACGAGGTCAGGAGTTCAAGACCAGCCTGGCCAAACATGGTGCAACCCTGTCTCTACTAAAAACACAAAAATTAGCTGGGTGTGGTGGCAGCACCTGTAATCCCTGCTAGTCGGGAGACTGAGGCAGGAGAATCGCTTGAACCTGGGAGGTGGAGGTTGCAGTGAGCCAAGATCAAGTCACTGCACTCTAGGCTGGACATCTCAAAATAAATAAATAAATAAAATATCTATAATTGGCCAGGGACAGTGGCTCATGCCTATAATCTCAGCACTTTGAGAAGCTGAGGCTGGTAGATTACTTGAGCCCAGGAGTTAGAGACCAACTTGGGCAACATGGCAAAACCCTGTCTTTACAGAAAATACAAAAATTAGCTGGGCATGGTGGCATACACCTGTGGTCCCAGCTACTCAGGAGGCGGAGGTGGGAGAATTGACTGAGCCTGAGAGGTTGAGGCTGTAGTGAGCCATGATTGCATTACTGCACTCAGCCTGGGTGACAGAGTAAGACCTTGTGTCAAAAAAAAAAAAATCTATTTTAGGATTTAAGCTTGTGTCAGGTGATTTGGAGGGCGGTTCAAGAGAGTCGGATTTTGCTCTGTATTATATGCTGTCTGGAAGCAGATGCAACTCTGATCTTATTTTTTTTTAATTTAATTTTTATTTTTTTGAGATTTTAGTCTCACTTTTTTGCTCAGGCTGGAGTGAAGTGGCGCGATCTCGGCTCACTGCAACCTCCACCCCCCCAGGTTCAAGCGATTCTCCTGCCTCAGCCTCCTGAGTAGCTGAGATTACAGGTGCCCACCACCACGCCTGGCTAATTTTTATATTTTTCGTAGAGATGGGGTTTTGCCATGTTGGCCAGGCTGGTCTCAAACCTCTGACCTCAGTTGATATGCCTGCCTCGACCTCCCTAAGTGCTAGGATTACAGGCATGAGCCACCACGCCCGGCCTAATAGTTCTCATCTCTCAGGCAGGAGGAATAAGTCAAGGCTATAGAAGCAGCAGTTACCACTAGGCTGGATAGGGAAGTTTTTGGTAATTTTGTGTCTGTCTTGGACAATGTTCATGTTTTGTCTGTGTTGAGACATGATTATACAGGAATCTTGTTTTTGTCTTCAACCATCATGGTCACAATGGTCTTGTCTGATATTGATGCTCTGTTAAGTTGTTTATGCTCAATAGGAGAGCACCACAGCGTCCAGATGAGGAGGCACTTTTCTATTAGAATGCTTTGGAAATTGTTTAAAATAAAAACCATCCCCAAAATTCCAGCATATAGATTGCCCTCTTTAGACCCCACCTCTTTCTCACCAGATATGCAGAGGCCATAGGCATTGTGGTTGAATGTGTGAACTCTGACTCCAGGTAGCTGAGGCTGGAATACTGCTCTGGTCACCTCTTAACTGTGTGTGAACCTGAGAAAATTACTTACTGTGATGGCTAATTTTATGTGTCAGCTTGCCTGGGCTAAGAGATGCCCAGATAGCTGATAAAACACTATTTCTGGGTATGTCTCTGGGGGCATTTCTGGAAGAGATTAGCATTTGAATTGGTAGACCAAATACAGATGATTAACCTTCTCAATGTGGGCAGGTATCATCCAATCCACTGGGGACCTAAATAGAACAAAAAAGCAGAAAAAGGGCAAATTTGCTCTCTCGCTGTTCAAGCTGAGACATCTATCTTCTCCTGCCCCATCCACATGGGTGCTTCTGGTTCTCAGGCCTTCAGACTCAGACTGAATTACACTACCAATTTACCTGATTTTCTAGCTTATTGATGGCAAAGTGTGGGGCTTCTTATCCTTTGTAATCATGTGAGCCAATTCCTATAATAAATCTCTCTCTTTCTCCATGTATGTATGTATAGATGTAGATATGTATGTGTATATATATATCTAGATATGTATGTGTATATATATGTATATATGTATACAGGTTCTGTTTCTCTGGAGAACCCAAATACACATATCTTTCTGTGTTTCATTTTCCTTACTTACAAAATTAGAAGAATGAAAAGGACCTATATTGTACAGTTAGGATGATGGTTTTTTTTTTTTGGTGTGTGTGTGTGTGTGTGTATGTGTGCTTTTTTTTTTTTTTTTTTTTTGAGATGGAATCTCGCTCTGTCTATTAGGCTGGAGTGCAGTGGCACAATCTCAGTTCACTGCAGCCTCCACCTCCCAGGTTCCAGCGATTCTCCTGCCTCAGCCTCTGCAGCAGCTGAGATTATAGGTGTGTGCCACCACACCCGGCTAATTTTTTTTGAGACAGAATTTTGTTCTTGTTACCCAGGCTGGAGTGCAATGGTGCGATCTTGGCTCACTGCAAACTTCACCTCCTGGGTTCAAGTGATTCTCCTGCCTCAGCCTTCCAAGTAGCTGGGGTTACAGGTATGCGTCACCACAACAGACTAATTTTGTATTTTTAGTAGAAACGAGGTTTCACCATGTTGGCCAGGCTATTCTGGAACTCCTGACCTCAGGTGATCCACTCGCCTCAGCCTCCCAAAGTGCTGGGAGTGAGCCACTGCACCCGACCTAGGGTAATGATTAAGTGAAGCAAATCCACATAAAGCTGTCAGGACAGTAGCCAGCACAGAGGATTGCTCTGTTGTTACTGTTAGTACTGAATATCCAGTCAATTCTCAAGTGCCTGGGCAGTTGTAGGAGCCTCTGGCTGTTGTTATTTCTTCTTTTTTGTGAGGGAGTCTCGCTCTGTTACCCAGGCTGGAGTGCAGTGGTGCAATCTCAGCCCACTGCAACCTCCGCCTCCCAGGTTCAAGCAATTCTGTCTCAGCCTCCCAAATAGCTGGGACTACAGGCGCATGCCGCAATGCCCAGCTAATTTTTTGTATTTTTAGTAGAGACGGGGTTTACCATATTGGTCAGGCTGGTCTTGAATGCCTGACCTCAGGTGATCCACCTGCCTCAGCCTCCCAAAGTGCTTGGATTACAGGCATGAGCCACCATGCCCGGCCATCATTTCTTCTGTATTCTCTTCTTTTCTCTCTGTGCTGCATACCTCCCCAACACAGGTCTTCTTGAAAGGGCATTATCGAGGGTCTAGCAGGCTCAGAGGAAATGAAGAGGAAAAAGGCAGTTCAAATCTTTATTTTTGGAGGGGGAAGTAAAAAAAAAAGCACAACTAAACAAAGACATGGACATGGCATAAACTAGGTGACAAATATTTGCTGAAGTGTCATAAATGTTCAGAGAAAAGGGTTGTGGGTGAGCATGAGCAGTCAGGAAGTAGTTCCCACCAGAAGTCAGGGAGTGGCTGCGGCTTCAAGCGTGGACCAAATTTGGACAAGAGAAGGATGCTCCTCATCTAACACTTGACTTCAGCGCTACCAGTTCTCTGCCATTTCCTCAGTATCCCTCCACACCAGATGACCCTGGCCTGCCTCTGCACTTCCCTGCCTGTACTTTCTTTGGACACTCCCTGCTTCCTTTCCCTCCCAGTGTGTAACGTGCTGGATGGTAGGAACACAGTGTTTTTCATCTTTTATCATCATCCACCAACACCTTCCTTCCTATGACCACACATGCGAGCACACATACACACACACACACACTCACATACACACAACATCTAACACCATGCCTTGCTCACCTAAGACAGTCAGTATTTGTGTGTTGAACAAAATGAAGCAAAAGGTTCCAAGTTCTTATCTCAGTTTAACAATTTCACAGGTTCTTTTGGTATCATTTCTCAGGTACTGCACACATCCACCAACCCGAAAACATCCCAGACTGGGCCCTGATTGGCTGTCTGCCTCTGTCCATCCCTGGAAAATTCTGGGCCTCAGCTCCTTCCTTTATAAACAGTGGGAGTGGCTCAGCCATGGTCCTCCTCTCTATGCTTAAGAATCATAGAATCTCCAATAAAGCTTATTAAAAGTCCAGGAATAGCCTCATTTCCCAGAGATTCTGACACAAGTGTGGCAGCAGAAATCTGGATTTTAATATGTATCCCAGGGGACTCTGAAGAAGAGCATCATTGGGCTGCCCTTGGAGGAGAAACCCTATGCTAGGTGACCCAGCTAGTGTCTATGAATCTAGAATGGAAAAGGATGACAGACCCTGTGTGAGGGGCTCCTGAAGGCATCTGGTTGGGGAAAGACCTCTCTGGAGCACAGTCACGTCTTAATTTTCAGAGCCATCCACTTGAAACCTAATGACCCAGTGTGTTTGCAGCGGTGGGACAATCAGCATCCCCCACCCCTCCTGGAGATGTGCTAATTCCACAGGGCCTCTTAACGGAGTGGATTCCTCTCACCTTCCCTGCTGTGCGGCGGGGGCTGATTCCGAATTAACTCAAGATCTGTTTTTTGTTTGTTTGTTCTTCAGGTGAAGGGGTTTCTATTTCTGATGAGGGCCCTCCTACCTAAGACATCTCATTTGGGAAAGGCAGTGTTTGCTAAGCTCTCCCAGGCTCCAGGCTCCTGGAGAGGGAGCAATATCCCCACTGCGCTGGGGAGGAGGCCTTTGTAGTGTCGACTTGCTGTTTGTGTTTCTGGCTCTAAGGGAAGGGTTGCTCCTAATTAAAGGCATAAATGCTTTAATCCCTGGCCTGAGGGCTTCCCATAGCGCATTAGCCGTATTAGGAAGGAAATGGATTGTAATCCCTTTAATATAAGCCTGGAGGAACTCAAGGGCTTCTGATTGGGGAGAAGAATTTCCTCCTGTGATTTAACAATATTAACATGCTGAATTTGCATAGGCAGAAACTTGGGGCGCAGCTCTCTCTGGGCTATAGTGGGAGATGTGGGAGTCTCAGATGACTTTTGGGGTGTTCGTGTTCCTATTTCTGTCGAATGAATGAAGGTTACAATAATTAAACTCCTACAGTATACCAGACTAGGTGCGAAGTAATTGATATTTTCTTCTTTGGTTTTCACATCCAACCCTGTTGTATATGTATTGGGCTATTTTTTCAATATGGATATGTAGATTTAGAGGTGAATATCCTCACTGGAGGTAGCAGGGGAGGAGGAGGAATGATGCTTGTTGAGGGCCTTTTATGCGCCGGTACTTTGTATAACCTGTTTACTGGATCTTGTCCACACACCTTTTTGTATCCTTTAACCTTTATTTTAACGTAACCGTGCTTCTAGAAATACTCTCATATTTCTTATAAGTGTTTTTTAAAATAATATAATTTGGTTTATCTTACCTTACACAATTTGAACACAAAATTTGTATGTGATTTAAACTTCAAACAAAACAAAAGCAGGATTTCCTTTCTGGGTTATTTTTCATCTCTTACAAATGTAGGAAGATCCTCCCTTGCCTGCTGCTAAAGGAGACAATGAGAACCATGAAAAAACTTACCGTTTGGAGCTTCAGAAAAATCACATGTTGCATCGTAAAAACTTAAGAATGGGTACAACATGACGTTTTGCAATGTTTCAGGGCAAGCTTACTCAAGTGCAGTGACTACGTAGTAGTCTGGGGTGGAGGAAACCTGTGCGGGCATTGAGGATTTCAGTCTCAATGAAGAGGGCCCTGAACTCCCGGGAGTGAAGTCACTTGTCCACACTGCCGTAACCAGTGGGTGGCTGAGCTGAGGGCCCAGCCCCTCCTGCAGGTGGTTGCACTAATGTTGCTGCGTTGACACTGAAGCCAGGAGATTCTGCAGAAACCCGACTGCAGGGAAGGTGGCACACAAAGGGGGCCAAAAAGAGGCCCAAGTACATGGACCAGCAAGGCCTGAGCGCAAGTGCCAGTGACCTTATTATCCTTCTGGCCTGATTTCCCCTCTTGTTGCCCTTGAATGCTGCATTTGGGAGGCACAGAATGCCTTTTAGTGTCAGGGCAGCGTTGCTCTGCAGGGCTACTTGGGAGGTTATAGTACCCAAATTAGGGATATTGTCCATCCTCCCTGTGAGCTTCAAGTGCCATCTATATCACTGGCAATTCCAGAGTATATAACATGTTCAGAACTTTCTTCTCCGAACCATAAATCCTTCTGCCCATGTGTTTACTCGCCTCTTCTTGGAAACCACACAGGCTCCACAACTGGAATATGACCCCAACTGCACGCATGGATTTATTCCTGGTATTAGTCCATTTTCTGTTGCTTATAACAGAATGCTTGAAACTAGGTAATTAATAAAGAAAAGTAATTTATTTCTCACAGTTATAAAGGCTGAGATGTCCAAGGTCAAGGGGCCATATCTGGTGACAGCCTTCTTGCTGCTGGGGACTCTGCAGAGTCCCAAAGCAGAGCAGAGCATCACCTGGTGAGGGGGCCAAGTATGCTAACCTTTTTGCTCAGGTCTCTTTTCCTCGCCTTATAAAGACACCAGTTGCCCTCCCATGATAACCCATTAATCCATTAACCCATTAATCCATGAAGAGCCCTCATGACCCAGTCACCTCTTAAAGTCCCCACCTCTCGATCCTGCCACATAGAGGATTAAATTTCAACATGAGTTTTGGAGGGGCAAATATTCAAACCAGAGCATTTCCCAAACCAATGCCTCTTTCTGCCTCCCCCACCTCCTCAAAGGACCATCCAGTTCCAGTGGCTTATTTGAGAAATCTGGGAATCTTTTTGACCCTACTCTGCCTTGCCACTGCCGCTTCCTGTTAATGATTAAATCCTATGTGGTCTACTTTCCTAACGTCTCTCTCTCTCTTTTTTTTTTTTTTTTTGGTATTTTTAGTAGAGATGGGGTTTCACCATGTTGGCCAGGCTGGTCTCGAATGCCTGACCCCTTGATCCACCCGCCTCAGCCTCCCAAAGTACTGGGATTACAGGCGTGAGCCACCGCGCCCAGCTCCTAACGTCTTGAACCTGCTCACTTCTCTCCCTATTTACTGCCATCTCATCAAACTGTCCCAGACATCACCATCATCATCCAGTGGCTTGCAAAGGATAAAGTCAAGGTTCTTGCTATACCTTGCTTGATGAGGTAGTACCCCCCTCTCCAGCCTCATCTGGAGCTGCCCTTGTCCCTCGTGACTCTGCTCTAGCAGAGCGGCTTCTGTCCTACACATGGGAAGTCTATTTCCTGCCCCAGGGAAGTGAACAGAACTCTCCTTCCCCTTTAGAACTGAGCTAAAATGTCATTACTTGAGGCAAGTCTTCTCTGACCAGCTCCCAAGACTGGACCAACCTCCAATACTCCGCGTTTCTCCTTCGTGGCACTTGTCAAAATTGTAATGAAAACTCACTTGTGTGATTATTTGCATATTTATCTACCACCGTACTGTAACTTCGTAAGGGCAGAGATAATTTCTGTTTTACTTCATTACCATAATTCCAGGCCCTTGTGCAATGCCTAACATACAGCAGGAACTCAGGAAATATGGGCAAATATTGGTATGAAGAACACCAAGCACCTTCACAGACATATCTGTTGACTTCCTACAATCTTTTCAGGTAGGTGTTACCTCAGTTTTACAGATGATCAAACTGCCTTTTATTAATCTTACATAATTTACCCAAGGACATGAGGATAGTAAGTATCAGAATTTGAATTCAGGACTCCAAAATGTACTTTGTAATATTTTTATGAAAAATACATACTTGGGGCACAAAAATCACTTGCAACACCCCAGCTGCCCTCTCCACTCTCATCCCTGTGGTCACTCTGTTCTTTGCCTTAGCCTTTGCCATCTCTTTGGTTTATTTAATTCACAAGCACTTCTTAAATCCCCACCCTTAAGTGTCAGTGCACTGAGGAATAGAATGTGAGACCCAGCTCTTTCCCTCAAGAATCCCACAGTTAGGAGAAATAACTATGTGAGCTCTCCAACCTTGACGGCTTTAGCAAGAAAAGGAATGTACTGGCTCACAGAAACTGTGAAGTGTAGATGTAGGTCCAGCTTCAGGCACGGTTATATCCGGAGGCTCAGTGTTAGTCAAAGTGCTGTTGCTGTTTCTGTCTGTTGGGTATTCTTTTCTTTGTGCTGATTTTATTATTGGCCTGGCTTTCTCCACACAGTGGCTTCAGGCAGCTTCAGGCTCACATGGTTCTTGGTGCCTGCTGTTTCAGCTCTTCCTTCCCAAGAGCTAAGGATGGCACTCATCAGCTCAGTGTGGATCATGAGCCTCTCCCTATCACTGCCCACAATCAATCACTGTGGCCCAGAGAGTGGAATATTCTGGTGGCAACATGACCCTTTAGAGTTGGAGTAAGATCTGCACCACCCACACCATGTGATCCCTAAAGGGGAGTGTCTTAGTCCATTTTTTTGTTGCTATAACAGAACACCACAGACTAATTTATAGAAAACAGAAGTTAAAGTTTGGGTGTGGTGGCTCACGCCTGTAATCCTATCACTTTGGGAGGCCGAAGTGGGCAGATCACTTGAGTTCAGGAGTTTGAGACCAGCCTGGCCAACATGGTAAAAACCCATCTCTACTAAAAATACAAAAAAGGTCAAGCATGGTGGCACTTGCCTATAATCCTAGCTACTCAGGATACTGAGGTGGTGGGAGGATAGCTTAAACCTGAGAGGCGGAGGTTTCAGTGAGCCAAGATTGCACCTCTGCACACTCCAGCCTGGGCAACAGAGCAAGATTCCATCTCAATAAACAACACCAGCAAAACCCAGAAGTTTATTTGGCTCATGGTTTTGGAGGCTGGGAAGTTCAAGGGCATGGCAGCAGCTTCTGGAAGGGCCTTTCATACCACATCATAACTTGGTACAAAAGTGGGAGGGCAAGCGAATGCATGCAAAAGTGACGAAACGTGAGGGGCGGCCTCACTTTATAACAGCTAGCTCTTGGGGTAACTAATCCAGTCCTGAGAGAGCGATGACTCACTCATGATGGTGATAATGCAGTTTCAAGAGAGCAGCATTAATCCCTCTTAACCACCTAATCAAATCTTAACACTCCCAACACTGCCATGCTGGGGACCAAATTTCCAACATGTGAATTCTGTGGACACACTCAAACCAAAGAAAGGCAAACCATAGTTCTCTGAGGGGAAGTTGGCACTCCATTAAAGAAAGAAGAGGAATGCCGGAGATTCCCAGCTGACTCAATCGCTTGACGTTGCCCATCATTCAGTCCTTTCTAGGGACATGGCTGGTTCTTCTTGTTCTCAGTGGTTACTGCCTTTAGGCTTTGTACTAGCTGATTGCTGTGTCTGGAACCCCTTATCCTCCAGGTCTTTGCACGGCTGGTTCTTTCCCATGCTTCAGATCTCTACTGTAACATCACTCTCTCAGAGAGACCTTCCTGGACCTCCCATCTAAAAGCCCACTAGTCATTCTCTTGTGTATCACCAGGCTTATTTGCTCTATCCAATGGAGGGTGACTTGCTTATTATTGGGTTTGCTCTGTGTTTTCATATCACCAGAATGTAAGCAGAGATTTCCATCTATTTTGGTCACTCTTGAATCTATAACGTTCAGAACCATGCCCAAACACAAACTAAGTGCTCAGTAAATATTGGCTGGATAGATGAGTCTATGGTGATACCTAGTGAGGTCAAGGAAAGCTTCATGGAGGAGGTGTCCATTAAAGAAGGTGGATTATTAAAATTATATATATAATATACAACATATAAAATGTTTAATATTATATATAACATATATAAAATTAAGTATACATATGTATATACAAATTACATAAAATATATGGCAAGTTGGTGCTGACAAAAAAAAAGAAAAAAATTGCATAAAATATAAATATATATAAATATATACAAAATTACATATATATGCTCTTCCTATGTGGAAACTGGGATTCCAACAGCTGTACGCAGAGAGCACTAGCAGGGACTCTGGTCTAGCGAGAGTCCCTGTTTCCCCGTTTCTTCCTTTTTCACCCAATAAAACCCTGTCTTACTCACCATTCACAAAAAAAAAAATTACATATATATAACCAAGTTTACCATTATAATCACTTTTACATGCATAATTCAGTGGCGTTAAGTACATTCATAATGGGCAACCATCACCACCATCCATTCCCAGAACTTTTTTTAATCTTCTGAAACAGAAACTTCATACCCATTAAACAATAACTTCCCATTCCTCTCCTCCGTCTCTGGCAACCATTATTCTACTTTCTATCTCTAGTACTTCCCTAGGTACCTCGATAAGTGGAATCATACAGCATTTGTCTTTTTGTGACATTCACTTGGCATAATGTCCTCAAGGTTTATCCATGCTGTAGCATGTGTCAGAATTGCCTTCCCTTTTTTTTTTTTTTTTTTGAGATGGAGTCTCACTCTGTCACGCAGGCTGGAGTACAGTGGTGTGATCTTGGCTCATTGCAACCTCTGCCTCCTGGGTTGAAGTGATTCTCCTGCCTCAGCCTCCCAAGTAGCTGGGGCTACAGGTGTGCACCACCACGCCTGGGTAACTTTTGTATTTTTAGTAGAGACAGGGTTTCACCATGTTAGCCAGGCTGTTCTGGAGCTCCTGATCCTGTGATTCACCCACGTCAGCTTCCCAAAGTGCTGGGATTACAGGCATGAGCCACCATGCCCAGCCTCCCTTTTAAGACTGAATAATATTCCATTGTACATATATACCACACCCATTCATCTCTGGTGGACATTTGAGTTGTTTCTACCTTTTGGCTATTGTGACTCATGCTGTTGTGAACATTGGTGTATAGGTATCCATTTGAGTCCCTGCTTCCAATTCTTTTTGATTTATAACTACAAATAGAATTGCTAAATCATGTGGGTTTAATTTCTCCACATCCTCACCAACACTTGTTTCTGTATTTTTTTTTTTTATTGTAGCCACACACTATGAATGTCAAAAAGTGTGACATTTTGACAATTTTGAGCCAGCCTTTTAGGCAGCAGAGGCCTGCGGGGGGCAGGCTATGGTATGAGGTGGATTTAGTCACACACAGTCTGATATTATAAACCACAGGGGCTCTATTTATGTTCTTCTCCTAGGAACAAAAAGATTCTGTAGAATATTGGAAAGCACTGGTCCCCAAGACCTTCCAATGCTGCCAGGATTCCTGTTGGCTCTGGTGAGCCAGGGACAGGGGAACTGACCTGCAGGCACCCTGAGCAGCCACCCACCTCACAATGACAGTGACCCTCATCACACAGGTCAGGGCTCAACTCAAAGACAGGCGTGGCAGTGGGACACAGCAGCAGGACTCTCCATGTGGCAAGGGCAGCTGGAGGTGGGGAGGGCAGGAGCGTCGTCTTGCCCTGGCAGAAGAAGGGGTAGGCTCTGTCTGCATAGCAGCTGGTCCCTAGTCCTAGGAGAGAAGCTGTCTGTGAGCAAAAGGGAGGGGACACAGGAGTTGGTTGAAGTCCAGGCACCACCCTGCTGGGCCACAGTCTGCTGAAGGGAGTGGGGCTTAGGGGAGGGTTCCCAGGGAATGCAGTGGAGTACCCATCAAGGATCTAGGGGCCCATGCACACAAGGGGTCTGGGCAGTGAGGCCTCCCTAGGACTTCAGGGCTGGAAGGGAGGGTCAGGGTTAGGCCTATAAACTACTGTTGTTCAACTGGGAATGCAGAGCCTCGCAACTTTCTTCACCTTGGATACTCCCCTCCTGAATCAAGGTGGCTCTGGGTCCTAGGCCTAGGCCTTTCTCCATCCAGGAGGAGTACTGAGCCCTGGTTCAGAGGAACCTGTGAGCTAGAGCCGGTTCATACTGGCTCACAAGAGCCCATCCTGTGCATATCGGTGCAACTCAGTGCCAGTGACATTATGTTGATGGCCTGAAGTGAGCCATAATAGGAGCGTTTACACCATAGAAAATGGCAGATGCTATAAACTCAGGGCCTATTTTCCCCAGAAACATGGTTGTCAAACATTTTCCAGAACATCACTTGCCCTAAGATCAGATTTACCTCTCAAACAGTAAACCTAATCAGTAAATGTGATCTTTTAAACAGCCCTCAGTCCTCCTGAGTCCTGCTCCAGTTCCTTTGTCCCAGGGACCCTGGTATCACCACCAACCCCTTGATGATGGAGTGACATGTAGGGTGGGAGCCCAGGGCAGGTGGGGAGGAGTGGGTTAAGAAAGCTGGGGCAGCCATGCTTGGTTGGCACAGCTTGAAAATAGTGGCTACTTCCCTTGTCTGTGGCAGAGCAGGGCTAAACGACTTGTCTGTGTCTAGGTCTTTTGCCATGGCACGTGCGATACACCCAGGACCGGTGAGTGATATGGTTTCTGTCCCCTGTGACCGTCTCAGGGTTGGGTAGCCTCAGCAAGCCCCTGGAAGGGCCAGGCTTCTTGTGGCTCCCTGTGCTCATCTTTCTGGAATGATAGTTTTGGGGGTTTTTTCTTTTGTTTTTGGTGTTGTTTGTTTATTTTTGTACAAGAAGAAGAAAACTGATTTCCCTTCTTTATAATTTTCTGGGGGTTCAGTTATTTACTCAGCATGTACTTATTAGGCCCTCACAGTGTGCCAGGCACTGTGCTGGGCTTTGGGACTGCAGAGATGTCTAAGTACACTAAACCTGATATAGTGTACTTCATGAAATCCATCACGGTATACTCTGTAAGTGCTGTTGTGGAGGGTTGTGAGGAACAAGGAAAGGATTTAACTCTTGGGAGGTAGAGAATAAAAGAATGGGAGAGATGTTTTGGGGAAGTGACATTTAGTCTGGGTCTTGGAGGATAGGTAGGAGTTTGCTAGTCTGTGATAGGCAACTTGCATTTTCATTAGGAGATAGGAAAGAGCACATGCCAGCCCATGCGAGTGGGAGAAAGTGTGGCTGGAGTAGAGAGGGCAGGGAGGTGGTGGGATGGTCAGAGTGGGTCACAACCAGATCCTCTGGGCTCTGAATGTCAGGCCCTAAAGTTGGTCTTTGTCCTACAACGGCAAGAAGACATGAATGGCTTTAAGAGGAGGGGTGCCAAGAGGGAGTCTCTTGTTTTGTATTCTCCTTTTGCTTTAGGACTCTGTGGATTTAGACATATATCAAAGCTCCCACATGGTCGACTATCAGCCCTATGGGAAGCACAAATACTCCAGGGTCACGCTGCAAGAGGTAGGAAGCCATGCAAGTCCTTTCATTCAATCAACTGTCCACTGAAATCCTCTCTGTTGCTTCATTTGTATTACAAATGTGGACATTTGGGCACTTGTTAGAACAATATTCAATGCCAGGAGATGTGACTTAGAGGTCTTTTATGTGCATGTGCATGTATGCGTGCATGTATGTGTGTGGATGTTTTCAAATGTACGTCAAATATGTTGTGCATACAAAAGATTGTAAATAATACACATTTAAAGGTTAAATAACACTGAGAAAACAAACACCGATGTAACCATCACAGACAGCTTAAAACATGGTACGTCAACATTAGCAGTACCTTAGAGCCTCTTGGGTAGCCCACAAACTTACCCCTCCTCCCATCTCCAGAAGTGGTTTAATCATTCCCTTGCAGGCCAGATGTAATCACACCTGTATCACACCTGTAATACCAGCATTTTGGGAGGCCAGGAGTTCGAGACCAGCCTGCTGACATGGCAAAATTCCGTCTCTACAAAAAAAAAATAATTAGCCTGGCATCTTGGTACACACTTGTATTCTCAGCTGCTTGGGAGGCTGAGACATAAGAATCACTTGAACCTGGGAGGTGGAGTGAGATTCTGTTTCCAAGAACAAAACAAAACAAAATTCCCTGTGTGCTTTTCTAAAAACTCATTTGACCTTGTATGTATAGATCCCTTCAAACAAATTGTTTGGTTTTGCCTTTTTGAACTTTGTCACTTTTTGCCAAACATTACGGCATATTATTCATTTTCTCCTGCATAGTGTTACATTGCACGCGTACGCCACAGCATACTGTATTTTTCTCTTCTGTATCTCTTCTTATTGGTGGGCATTTGGGTGCTTTATTCCTACTCTTCCCACTCCCTAATGCTGTACTGAAAATGAGATGACACACGTCCTAATGTTCAAGAGTTTATCCATCCCAGGAGTGGAATTGTTTGTCATCGAGTATTAGGTAAAATCACTGTTTTCCAAAGTGGTTGCACCAATTTACATTATAGCCAGCTGGAGACAGTTATTTCTGTTGCTCTGCAATCTTGCCATTGCTTGGTATTAGCAGACATTTTAATTTTTGCCACTTTGGTGGGTGCAAAATCATATTTTCCTATGGTCATAATTTTCATTTCACTTACTATTAATGAGATTGGACACCTTTTCATTTGTTGATGGAGATTTGTTATTCTATAAAATGTCTGTTCATGTCTTTTGCTCATTTTTCTACTGGGTTGCTTGTCTTTTTTTATTATTATTAATTTGTAGGAGTTTTTAAAAATATTCTAAGCATTTTTCCTTTTTTTCTTTTTTTGAGACAGAATCTGGCTCTGTTACCCAGGCTGGAGTGCAGTGGTGCGATCTCAGCTTACTGCAACTTCCACCTCCCGGGTTCAAGCGATTGTCCTGCCTCAGCCTCCCAAGTAGCTGGGATTGTAGGTGTGCACCACCACACCCAGCCAAATTTTGCATTTTTAGTACAGATGAGGTTTCCCCATGTTGGCAAGGCTGGTCTAGAACTCCTCACCTCAAATGATCCACCTGCCTCAGCCTCCGAAAGTGCTGGGATTACAGGCATGAGCCACCATGCCTGGCCCTAAGCATTTTAAATTTCTCAGTTATATATGTTTTATGTGGATAAACTCTTCTCCAGTTTGTGGTTTGTCTTTGCACTAAATTTTTCAGGGAGTGTGAATTCTTTTGTTTGTTTGTTTTCTTTTTTTTATTTGAGACGGAGTTTCGCTCTTGTTGCTTAGGCTGAAGTGCAGTGGTGCAATCTCAGCTCACTACAACCTCTGCCCCGCTGGTTCATGCAATTCTCCTGCCTCAGCCTCCTGAGTAGCTGGGATTATAGGCACCCACCACCACACCTGGCTAATTTTGTATTTTTAGTAGAGACGAGGTGTCTCCATGTTGGTCAGGCTGGTCTCGAACTCCCAACCTCAGGTGATCCACCTGCCTTGGCCTCCCAAACTGGTGGGATTACAGGTGTTAGCCACTGCACCTGGTCTCAATTTCTTATTTTTAATATAGTTAGGCTCATCAGTTTTTTTCCTTTATCATTTTCTCTTTTCAAGATTGCTTAAAAATCTTTTCCTGTCCTGAGGTTTCCCCACTAAAAAAAAGATCTAAACAAACAAAGATGGATCAATTTCTGAGATGTTATTTAATGGAAGCAAAGTGTGGAATGGAATATTCATCATTTGTTTACAAACCAAGGGAAGAAGATATACACATACATGTTTATATGCATATAAAAATATTTCTAGAAAGATACAAAAAGCACTGATAGCAGTGGTTGTCTCTGGAGATGGAAACTGAGGGAGGAGGAGAGTGGAAAAGAGACTAACTTTTTACTATAAACTCTTTCATGTAATTTCAGTATTTTCTCTGTTGTATATATTACCATTCAAGGACTAATTTAAAGTTTTTAAAAAATAAAGAAGGGTAGGCTCTGTCTTGGATGCTTCCAAGAAAAGCTGCACCATCTCTTGTCTCTGTCACTCCTCCACTCACGTGTGATTTGTTTCCACAGCAGGCAAAGCTCGATGCTCAACTCCGGGACAAAGAGTTTTATAGGCCCATCCCCAACCTCAACCCCAAGCTAACAGATGGGTACCCTGCCTTCAAAAGACCTCACATGACTGCCAGAGACCTAGGGCTCCCCGGCTTCTTCCCATCACAGGACCATGAGGCCACAAGGGAGGACAAGTACAAGTTCATCAGAACCTGCCATTTCGCATATCCAGCTTCCCATGATCTGAACCTGGCTCAGAGTGACCCCAACCAGGTCTTCCGGAGTGCTGACTTTCCGTGCCTTCTGGATCCCAAACACCAGCCTGATGCAGAGATGGGCAAAGGCTACCTGCTACTGCCAGGGTGTCCCTGTCCTCATCACCATATAGGCAAGGTTCCCATCTTGAACCGGTGGGGACCCTTGATGCCATTTTACCAGTAGGAAGGATGAAAATACCTTCCAAGGGCTCTTCCAAGGGCATGCGGAAATCCTATGCCCTTGGAGTACAGAGAAGAGAACTGAAAATAAAACTGGAAAGATGTTCCAACTTCACTGGGACCCTGGGACCTGCTCATTCTACCTCCCTCCCTGCCCTGCCCTGGGCTACAGCATGTCCATTGCGGAGGGAGGAAGAGAGGGAAGGAGGGGGAAATCAGTGTGTATTTAGAACTGAAATTTGTGTCATGGTTCATTATAATTAAGAGTCCTGGTCAGGTATGGTGGCTCACACCTGTAATCCCAGCACATTGGGAGGCCAAGGTGGTTGGATCATCTGAGTTCAAGACCAGCCTGGCCAACATGGTAAAACCCCGTCTCTACTAAAAATATAAAAATTAGCTGGGTGTGGTGGCTCAAACCTGTAGTCCCAGCTACTCAGGAGGCTGAGGCATGAGAATTGCTCGAACCCAGGAGGCAGAGGTTGCAGTGGGCCAAGATCATGCCACTGCACTACAGCCTGGGCAACAGAGTGAGACTCAGCCTCAAAAAAAAAAAAAAAAAAAAAGTCCTGCTGTACAGATTCTTACTGTTTTAAGCATTTATTTATAAAGTGGGAAAAAGCATCTTTCCCATAGTCATCTAGATAATGGGTGTGATTGCAAAACCTGAGGTGCTGTTGGATAACTTTTCCCTTCAATACTCTTAGTTTAGTTTATCCACCACTCCTACCTTGTAGCAATGAATGGCAACAGTTTAGAGGGCATTGTTTCATACTTTTCTTCTTGCTCAGTGGAATGCATGTAAACATACGTATGTATCAGTGAGGAAACAGGTTAAGCTGCTGTCACAAAGAGAACCAAAACACAGTGGCTTGACCAACATGCTAGATTATTTCTCTCTTGCCTAACAGTTCAGAGGTAGACAGTTAGGAGGGCAGAATATGTTTGTTGTGGCTTCTATCTCTAGGTCCAAGGTAGATGCTATGGACTGAATTATGTATCCTACAAATGCATATGTTGAAACTCTAACCCCCAATGTGATTGCGTTTGGAGATAAAGCTTTTGGGAGGTAATTAAGGTCAATTGAGGTCATAAGAGTAGGGCCCTAATCCAGTAAGACACCTCTTCTAATAGGTGTCCTTGTTAGAAAAGGAAGAGAGAGAGATCTCTCTATCCATGTGTGTGTACTGAGGAATGGCCATGGGAGGACACTCTGAAGGCAGCTGTGTCCAAGCCAGGAAGAGAGCGCCCACCAGAGACCAAACCCTGCTGGACCTTGAACTTGGACTTTCCAGCCTCCCAAACTGTGAGAAAATAAATTTCTGTTGTTTTAGTTGCCCAGTCTGTGGTTTTTGTTATGGCAGCCCAAGCTGACTGATACAGTGGCTGATTCAGTTGTTGACATTTTTCAGTTAGCAGAAAAAAGAATAACCAGGGAGATACAGATAATTTTCCTTTGAGGAGCACAATGCAGAGATTATATTCTTCACTTACTGTCTTGTCCCCTTGGTCAGAGCTTAGCTATATGGCCATACCAAACCCCAAGGAAGGACGGGAAGTATCATCTTTATTCTGGATGGCCATGTTCCCAGCTAAGAATGAGGGGTTTATTAGTTTAGAAGGAGAGGATAAATTTTTGTTATGACTCTCCAGCTTTGCACAGTACGTGAGAAATCTTTTGTTTTGGGATCATACTGTACACCAGTGTTTCCCCTAGGGAATCTTATTAAAATGCAAGTTTTAGTTCTGTAGTTCTAAAGGGTGTAGATTCAGCATTTCCTGCAAGCTCCCACTATTCTATTTTCTGCTTCCATGAGATCAACTTTTTAAAAGACTCCACAGACGAGTGAGAACATGCATGATGCCAATACTGCAAGACTGTAGGCCACACTGGAGTAGCCAGGCTGGACACAATACTCTGCATGCTTATTTTCTCCCCCACTTATAGGGATAATTATTTTTAATAACTACCTAATATTCCATTGAATTGATGGATATTGATTTACTACAATTTCCTTATTAGTAGATAGTCACGCATTTCCAATTTTTCCTGTACACATTGTGCTGCAATAACTATTCATGAACATATATCCTTACCTATTGATTTTTTTTTTTTTTTTTTTAGACAGAATCTCGTTTTATTGCCCAGGCTGAAGTGCAGTGGCACCATCTCAGTTCACTGCAACCTCTGCCTCCCAGGTTCAAGTGATTCTGCTGCCTCAACCTCCCAAGTATCTGGGGCTACAGGTGCACACCACCATGCTCGGCTAATTTTTTTTGTATTTTTAGTAGAGATGGGATTTCACCGTATTGGCCAGGCTGGTCTCCAACTCCTGATCTCGTGATCCACCCGCCTTGGCCTCCCAAAGTGCTGGGATTACAGGCGTAAGCCACCGCGCCTGGCAGATGTTTTTATTTCTGTAAGACAGAATCTTAAAAGTAGAATTGCTGGTCAAACAGTATAGCTGGTTAGTGTTAATAGAGACTAAGAGAATTTGTTTGGAAGAGTTGAGTCAACAGTCTTCACCCCACAGCAGTGGAGTGGGTGATAGTGCCTCTTTTCCTGTCTCCTCACCGGCACATAGATATTATCAATCTTTAATTTTTGCTAATTTGATAGATGAAAAATGGTATCTTATCATGCTTTTAATTTGCAATTACCCATCTACTAGCCAGGTATGAAATTTTTTCTGTATCATTCATCCTTGGGTTTTCTAGTCCATCTTTTTCTCTTGAGTTTTATTTATTCTCATCAGTTTATGGGAGCTCTTTGTACATTGACAGTATTAGCCCTTTTATCTAGCACATGTTCCAAATATGTTCCTCCTTAGTTGTAATTATGAAATTTTAGATATGTAATGTGATAATATGCTTTCTAACATAAAATTAATAATACCTTTGGTAGAAAATATTGAAAAGTGAAGAAAAGTGTGAAAGAAGAAAAAGGGACCACTTATAAAATCCCACAACTCGGTGATAACTGCTGCTAACATTTTGATGCCTAGGATGGTAGGATAAAGGTTAAAATCTTGATTTTTGTTTTGCTTTGTTTTTCCTGAGACAGAGTTTTGCTCTTGTTGCCCAGGCTGGAGTGTTATGGCGTGATCTCAGCTCACTGTAACCTCCACCTCCCGGGTTTAAGCGGTTCTCCTGCTTCAGCCTCTCAAGTAGCTGGGATTACAAGTGTATGCCACCAAGCCCAGCTAATTTTTGTATTTTTAGTAGAAACAGGGTTTTGCCATGTTAACCAGGCTAGTCTCGAACTTCTGACCTCAGGTGATCCACCCACTTTGGCCTCCCAAAGTGCTGGGATTACAGGCGTGTGCAACTGTGCCCAGCCAAATTTTTGATTTTGGAGTCAGACAAAACTGAGGCTTCATCCATGCCCTAATTTACTATTTACTAACTGAGAAATGTTCTAGAAAATCTCTCTGAAGATCAGTTCTCTCATCTGTAAGAGGTATAATAATGCTCCTATCTTATGAGTGAACACTGAACAGTGCCTGAGATAGTGCCCAGTGAGACCTTTTATACACATATGTACAAAGTTCACACTGAATTCTGTAATTATTTTTGTTTTCTGCTTTTAGGTAAGAATACATTTTATTAAGGTATTTTTTCATGCCTACTTTCTATCTCTTGTATCATCCCCCCTGGTTGATTTCTTTTTTAAAAACTATTATTTAAAAAATTACTGGCCAGGTGCGGTAGCTCAATCCTGTACTTTGGGAGGCCAAGGTGGGTGGATCACCTGAGGTCTGGAGTTTGAGACCACCCTGGTTAACATGGTGAAACCTTGTTTCTACTGAAAATACAAAGAATCAGCTGGGTGTGGTAGCACGTGCCTGTAATCCCAGCTATTCAGGAGGCTGAGGAAGGAGAATTGCTTGAACCTGGGAGGTCTAATCAGAGTGCAATGATGAATACTGAGTGTCAACTTGCTAAGATTGAAGGATGCACAGTATTGATCCTGGGTGTGTCTGTGAGGGTGTTGCCAAAGGAGACTAACATTTGAGTCAGTGGGCTGGGGAAGGCAGACTCACCCAGATTAAGGGCACCATCGAATCAGCTGCCAGCGAGGCTAGAATATAAAGCAGGCAGAAAAACGTGAAAAGACTAGACTGGCCTAGCCTCCCAGCCTACATCCTTCTCCCCGTGCTGGATGCTTCCTGCCCTCAAATATCAGACTCCCAAGTTCTTCGGTTTCGGGACTTGGACTGGCTCTCCTTGCTCCTCAGATGGCGTTTTGTGGGACCTTGTGATTGTGTGAGTTAATACGTAATAAACTCCCATATATATGTATGTAAATATATGTATACATATATATATCCTATTATTTCTGTCTCTCTAGAGAACCCTGACTAATACAGAGTAATCAGTATATTCATCACCTTAAACATTTATCATTTCTTTATCTTGGGAACATTCAAATTCCTCTCTTCTAGCTATTTGAAAATAAATGATAAATTGTTGTTAGCTCTAGTCATTCTGTCATGCTGTAGAATAGTAAAGCTTATTTCTCTTATCTAGCTATAATTTTGTATCCTTTAACCAACCTCTCCCTATTTTCCTTCCCCCTCCTACCCTTCCCAGCTTCTAATAACCACTAGTCTACTTTCTATGAGATCAACTATCATTTCTCCCTATCTTGTTACAGTCTTTAATAAATCTGTTTTATCCATAACATGCCTTCTAAGATGTTTATAAAAGAAAGTTATCTATGAAAGAAAGATTATTACCTCTCAATGCTTGTTAATAAATAATCTTTTCCAGTGACAGGTCGTGTGGATCAGCTGATGATTTTAACACATGGCATTTCTACAAAATGCTTTAGCTGAGGTGAAAACATGAGTCATAATACATACTTGCTGCACACACCACACACACTATTTCATCCTGACATTCAGATAAAGAAACAGTCTTTTTAAAAGGACTTCATATACAAGTTAGAACATGCAATATTTGTCTTTCTGTGCCTGGCTTCTGTCTCTTACCACAATGTCCTCCAGGTTCATCCATGTCAGGATTTTATTCTTTTTGTGGCTGAATAGTTTTCCATTCAAATATGTACCACATTTTTTAAACCATTCATCTGTTGATGGACGCTTAGGCTGATGATATTTTGGCTATTGTGAATGGTGCTGCAATAAATATGGAAGTGCAGCTCCCTCTTTGATATACTGATTTCCTTTCCTTTAAATAAATACCCAGTAATAGGATTGCTGGATCATATTGAATAGTGTAATTTTAAATCATGCTTGATTTTAACTGCATTAACTTTTAACATTCACACTCAGCCTTAAAACTTTATAAACATCACTGCATGAACCTTAAAACTTCATAAACATCATTGCATGAACATACCATAATTTACTCTTGTTAGATACTCAAGATTTTTTCAATTATGCATTTTCTCTTACAAATAAGGGGATGTTTTAACAATATAAACCTTTTTTCTGTAATTAGGTTGAAAAGGAGGAGCAGGCTGGGTGCAGTGGCTCACACTTACAATCCCAGCACTTAGGGAGGTCAAGGTGGGCAGATCATCTGAGGTCAGGAGTTCAAGACTAGCCTGGCCAACATGGCAAAACCTCATCTCTACTAAAAATACAAAAATTAGCCAAGTGTGGTGGCAGGCACTTGTAATCCCAGCTACTTAGGTGCTGAGACAGGGAAAATCGCTTGAACCTGGGATTTGGAGGTTGCAGTGAGCCAAGATCGCACCATTGCATTCCAGCCTGGGTGACAGAGAGACTTCATCTCAAAAAAAAAAAAAAAAAAAAAAAAAAGAAAAGGAGCAAAGTTACTTGGTCAAAATGCACAAACACATTCTTGATGGATATTACTAATTACCACTTTCTAATTAGATGTATTCTTAATATTAAGGAATGATTACTAATTTTGTTATGTGTGATGAGGAAATTTTGGTTATGTTTAAATATCTATTGTCTATTAGTGATGATTTTCAGGCCTGGCACAGTGGCTCACACCTGTAATCTCAGCATTTTGGGAGGCCAAGGCAGGTGGATCATCGGAGGTCAGGAGTTCAAGACCAGCCTGACCAACATAGAGAAACCCCGTCTCTACCAAAAATACAAAATTTGCCAGGCATGGTGGTGCACATCCCTGTAATCCCAGCTACTCGGGAGGCTGAGGCAGGAGAATCACTTGAACCTGGGAGGTGGAGGTTGCAGTAAGCCAAGATCATGCTATTGCACTCCAGCCTGGGCAACAAGAGTGAAATTCCGCCTCAAAAAAAAAAAAAAAGAGAGAGATCATTTTCTTTTGAAATATTAACTGAAGAGTTGATGTCTGAAATTTATTTTAGAAAAGGTCTAGCAAAACAAACAGCGTTGATGGGGGGTAGGAAATAGGTCAAACAATATCAGTGACAAAATAAAAATTATTGTTGGGTGATGGGTGCTTGGAAGTTCATGATCCCACTCTTTCTGCTTTGGGGTATGTTTGAAATTATCCGCAATTAAACATAGGAAGGAAGGAAGAAAGGGAGGGAGGGAGGGAGGAAGGAAGGGAGGGAGGGAGGGAGGGAGGAATGAAGGGAGGAAAGGAGGGAGGGAGGGAGGGAAAGAGGATGGAAGAGAGGATGGGAGAGAGGGAGGGGAAGGGAAGGGAGGCAGAAAAAAAAGAAAAGAAAAAAAGAAAAGAAAGATGTACCTCTTTAGACTACTACTGGCCATTTATGAGGGTGGTTAATTCACAGTGTCCTTATCATCTCTATTATTCTCAAGAAAGAAAGAATGAAAGAGAAAGAAAAGAAAGGAAGAAGACTGTTAAGAGTACAGTCGCTTTGATCCCTGCTGTGGCGGAATAACTTTTCAAACGCTCTTTATCTCTTCATCAGTTGTAAAATGCTTCCTGGTCAGTACATTCCTTTGTCCCTATCTTGTTACAATCTTTAGTGAATCTGTTTTATCCATAACATGCCTTCTAAGATGTCTATACAAGAAAGTATCTACTAAAGAAAGCTTACTACCTCTCAATGCTTGTTAATAATTTTTTTTCAGTGACAGGTCCTGTGGATCAGCTGATGGTTTTAACACATGGCATTTCTACAAAATGCTTTAGCTTAGGTGAAAACATTGGTAACAATACATACTTGCTGCACACACCACACACACATTATTTCATCCTATATTCAGATGAAGAAAAGGAGGTTCAGGGAGGTTAAGTACCTGGCCCAAGTCCACACGTGACAAAGCCAGAATTTAAATCCCAGATTTGATTCCAACCCTAAAGGTTTAGTCATTTTTGATAACTTACGTGTCACTTTATTCTAAGTAAAGGTTTTATTCTCAAACTTTTTTTTAAAGTTTTTATTTATTTATTTATTTATTTATTGAAACGGAATTTTCCTCTGTCCCCCAGGCTGGAGTGCAGTGGCACGATCTCAGCTCACTGCAACTTCTGCCTCCCAGGCTCAAGCGATTCTCCTGCCTCAGCCTCCCAAGTAGCTGGGATTACAGGTGCATGCCACCATGCCTGGCTAATTTTTTGTATTTTAGTAGAAACGGGGTTTGTCATGTTGGCCAGGCTGGTCTTGAACTCCTGACCTCAGGTAATCCACCCACCTCAGCCTCCCAAAGTGATGAGATTACAGGCGTGAACCATTTCACCCGGCCTCTTTTAAAACTTTAATGAAACAGTTGTCTTGCTCCCCTAATGTCCAAGTTTCATTGATTAATAACCATTGGTGTGAACAACTACCTGGACCACAAACATCAGCTGGATTCAGAGATATCCTTCAGTAGTTCTTAATCTGAGATGTTCAGAAACCTCCGTGGAAACTTCCATCTATTTCTGGGGAGACCATCACTGTCTCTCCCCCAGGGGTGTGCCTGGCTGAGCACAAGTTGAGGTGCTTCAGACATGAAGTGGATTAAAGATATGCCTGGACACCATCAGAGAATGACATGCCAGTTCCCTAGGTGGACAGAGCAAGAAGGTGAGCCATGACCTGGGTCCCCCCGGAGCAGGAGAGGACAGCGGTAGGGGAGCCCAGGGAGGGATCAGGCTCAGGAGAGAAGGATGAGTTGAGACCCCAACACACTGCTTTTGAGGCGCTTGCTGCACCTTCCCATAGGAGGCTGAGGAAATGGCTCTGTCTGAAAAACAGCCAGTAAAGTCCTGAGATTCTGCCTCAGAACTCTCCTTCGGATTTGGCCCTCCGTTCGGATCCCACTGCAGCAGGCCTCCTCTATGGGATCGGGAACCCGCCCTTCAGTCCTCCCCGTTTGAACCCTAGAGGAACCATAGAACACAGGTCTGATTACATATTCATCATCTCCCTGTATAACTGCCATGCCGGGGGTCCCACTGCGTAAGGCCCTTCATAGGAAGGAGCAACCCCTCCCTCCAACCCCATCTCCACCTGCCCTACACGCATACTCATCCCTCTCCCACCACCTGCCTTATTACTTTTTGTAAACAACCCTTTCTCCTGCTTTCCCCCAGCTGACAGCTGTCACAGCCCCCCTTTAGAGAACCCTGTCTT
This sequence comes from Ateles fusciceps, assembly GCA_036589455.1. Lineage (NCBI taxonomy): Eukaryota > Metazoa > Chordata > Mammalia > Primates > Atelidae > Ateles > Ateles fusciceps. The sequence continues at coordinate 356,981 of JAZHEH010000053.1, read as the reverse complement.
GACAACATGTCCCTAACAGTTTGCTCTCTCTGTGTGTTCCTAAGTTCCTTTGTTCCTACATCTTTCAGATGGGGGCTTTGAGGAAGTTCATGAGTGAACACCTAGTGCTTACCCTGGCAAACAGTGAGTGCTCAATCATTGTGAGCTATATTGTATTTCATTAAAAAAAATTTTTTTTTGAGACATAGTCTCACTCCATCACCCAGGTACGATCTTGGCTCACTGCAACCTCCACCTCCTGGGTTCAAGGGATTCTCGTGCCTCAGCCTCTAGAGTAGCTGGGATTACAGGCATGCACCACCACACCTGGTTAATTGTTGTATTTTTAGTAGAGACAGGGTTCTGTTATGTTGGCCAGCTTGGTCTCAAACTCCTGACCTTAAGTGATTTGCCCACCTTGACCTCTCAAAGTGCTGGATTATGGGTGTTAGCCATTTAATTCTAATGTGTATTATCTTTAGAATAATTTCTTTTAAGGCCGGGCATGGTGGCTCATGCCTGTAATCCAAGCACTTTGGAGGCCAAGGCGGGCGGATCACCTGAGGTCGGGAGTTCAAGACCAGCCTGACCAATATGGTGAAACCCCGTCTTTTAAAAAAAAAGAATAATTTCTTTTAAAAAAATATTTGAAAGTGTTTTATTTTCTTTCTTGCTCTTGAAACCTGGCATATAGCAGGTGCTCCACAAATATTGAAGGAAGGAGAGAGAGAAACAGTTTTCCAAGGGCCGGCACAGGAAAGAGAGAGAAGAGCTCCAGGCGTCTTCTGCAACTGCCTCCAGCAGCTTCAGGCTCCAGGCAGGGAGCAGGGATGCTCCAAGTACCTGGCAACACCAGGTAAAGTGACCCGGACAGACAATCCTGAGGATGGCTCACAACTTTGCCCACTGAATTCTACTCTTTCCAACTGAAGTTGTCTTTGGGGAAAAGCAGGACAATAGCAACTCCAAATTGGGTTTGGGTGGTGTCTTGATCAACCCCTGTGCCTTCCTAGTTCCAGCTCTGCCCTCGTCTATCCAATAGCTGTGTCTAGTGAATGGATCCAGGGGAGCCTGCTTTGGTCAACAGACATTTTAATATTTTCAGAATAAATCTCTTCACTCTTCACCTAGCATAGGTGAGCAAAGCATAGCCAGATGCCAGCAGCCATCCCCATCTCTCTTCATTCCTCTTGTATTTTTTTGAGGGTCCCCCCGAGGTTCCTCAATATAAGGCTGAGGGTAGAGAATCGGGAGCAGATATCCTGGAACTACACTCATGGTGTCATGCAATGTGCCAGCCTCCATGTTGGGCCAAGCACATACCTTATCTTACTCAATACCTACCTTCACCACTGAGTGAATATAGCCATCAGTCCTACATTGTAGTGGAGAAAACCAAGGCCTCAGGTGACTTGGCCAAATGTCACATGGGTGGTAGCTGAGTTGAGATTAGCTGAGCTGAGATTGGCTAAGCTGAACCAATCTCCCATAAAATCTTCCTCCCATAAAATCTCATTTTGACCTTTCGTTTTCTCATGTGTAAAAGGAGGATAATTATACCCATTTCACAAGATACAAAAAATAAAGTACACGAATGCACTTAACATTTTTAAAGAATTAATACAGTGTTTCTTTCAATTATTAATATCAAAGAGAATAGATTGACACCTATTTCCCCACCCTCATTTGTAGATTCCGTGCTGCCCCCCCACCACTGTCATGTCAACTCTATGGATGCTTTTATCTTTTCTTGACCTGAGGAGGGACCCTGTGCCAGAGGCTGCAGAGACAGGACTGGAGCTTGAAGGTAATGCTAACAGTTTCATATGTTATATATATTTCAGAGTTTACAAAACATGGCTGTAGAGGGTATCTTCTCCAAGTTTATTTCTTCTCCATTTCACAGAAGGGACCAGCAACCAAGGGGTGAGGGTTGAGGCCTCAGGCTTCCATGGCAGTGTGCCCTCTTCCAGATCAAGTGGCCACTCACGGCTGATCTTTGAGAGTTCCTAGCAGGGGATGGCAGTGGAATGCCTGGGTTGAATGCTGATTCCTCAGTGCTGCCAGGTCTGGATGGAGATTCATTAGATCTGGTGTGAACTCCAGTAATCTGTGTTTTTACATGGTTTGCTGGTGGCTGAGTCACTGGTGCCATGTGAATCATACACTGAGAAATAGCAGACGAGGATGCACAGCTCCTGGAAGTCTTGGATAGACAGTGGCAAGTCTTTGCTTGAAATAAACTATAACTAGGAAGCTGGGGTAAGGTGGGATGCACGCATACATTAAAATATCTTTTATGGCTGGGTGTGGCATACATTGAAATATCTTTTATGGCTGGGCGTGGTGGCTCATGCCTGTAATCCCAGCACTTTGGGAGGCTGAGGCAGGCGGGTCATCTGAGGTCAGGAGTTTGAGACCAGCCTGTCTGACGTGGTAAAATGCCATCTCTATTAAAAATACAAAAAATGAGTCAGGTGTGGTGGTGGGCACCTGTTAATCCCAGCTGCTTGAGAGGCTGAAGCAGGAGAATCGCTTGAACCCGGGAGGCAGAGGCTGCAGTGAGCCAAGATCATGCCACTGTACTCCAGCCTGAGCGACAGAGTGAGATCCTGCCTTAAAAAAAAAAAAAATTAAGACAAAGAACAAAGTAGGAAAATATTTGCAACATAAATGACACATCTGAGACCTTTATACTATGAAGAAACAGGCCCATGATGCTGGAGATAAATGATTTTTAATTTAATCATTTTCTCTTATTTAGCACATATGTATTTAACACCTGTGTACCAGGCATAATTCTAAGTACTGGTAATACAGCAAAAATGAAAATAATAATAAGACAAGGAGATTCCATTCTAGTTGGGGAAAATGACAATGAATGAAAGGGAAACATGGCATGTTGGAAGGTGGTAAGTGGATGGAGAAAGACAAGGCAGGCGAGAGGATGTCAGAGTTACGGCACCAGGCAGAGGCTCCACAGGGTCCTCAGAGCAGGTGGCATTTAAGCAACGCCTTGCAGAAGGGGAGCCCTTCTCATGGGGAGGACTGGGACTGAAGGAGCAGGAAGGGCAGAGCCTGGGGAGGGGCCTGGGTGGCACTGTCAGGGTTGTCACAAGGCTTCTCAGGACTGTCTAGGTGCAGGTAAGCCCTTATAAACGCTGTGACTCTTATTTCAAGTGAGATGGGAGCCACTGCAAAGTAATTAACAAAGGGTGACATAACCTGATTTCTGTTTGTTTATTTATTTATTTATTTTCTGAGACAGAGTCTCGCTCTTTGCCCAGGCTGGAGTGCAGTGGTTGCGATCTCGGCTCACTGCAACCTCCGCCTCCTGGGTTCAGGTGATCCTCCTACCTTAGCCTCCTGAATAGTTGGGATTACAGGTGCGAGCCACCACACCTGGCTATTTTTTGTGTGTTTAGTAGAGATGGAGTTTCACCATATTGGCAAAGCTGGTCTTGAACTCCTGACCTCAAGTGATCCACCTGCCTTGGCCTCCCAAAGTGCTAGGATTACAGATGTGAGCCATTGTGCCCAGCCTGGCTTCTGTTTTAGAAGAATCACTTTGGCCACTGGATTGAGAAAAGACTGAGGGGACAAAGGGAGAAGAGGGAGAATACAGGTTAGAGGTAGCGGTGGCATGGACCACAGCAATCACTGTGGAGGTGGAGAAGGTAGAGAAATGGTTGGATTTTGGTTGTGTGTGAAGGCAGAGCCTGAGATTTCCTGACAGATTGGCTGTGGAGTACGTGAAAGAGAAACATTGATCATGACTCTGTTTTTTGGCCTGTGCAAACTAGAAAGGTGACCTGCTTTTCATTGAGATGGAGAGGATGATAGTCCAAATGGGTTTGGGGGAGATCAGTTTGGTTTTGGAAATATTAAGTTTGAAATGCCTCTGGGATTTGAGGAGGCAGCTGGCTACACAGGGCAGAATTCAGGAGAGAGGTCGGGGCCTGCAGATAGATCCTCAGCAATTAACAGCATATGGATGGCATTGAAAATCAGGAGACTCGGCCCCTTGCCAAGGAGTGGAAGTGGTCTGAGGTCTGAGGTCTAGGGTAGGTCAAAGTTGAAAGGTCAGGCAGACGGAGGGAGCTTTGAGGTGGAACAAAAACCATAGGCATCTAGTGTTCTGGAGATCACATGGCAAAAGGTGACAGGGAGGAGGGAGGATCTGCGGATCAGCAGGGTCAGATGCTATTGCTGGGCCAGGACTGAGGACTTAGCACTAGATGTATTAATAGCAAAAAGGTTATTATCCGTGACCTGCAAGAAGCCTGGGGGTGAAAACCTGAACAAGATAACCAAGTGCTCTTAACAATGCTCTGTCTTTATAGGTAAAGACAGGCACTATTATCATCCCCATTTTATAGATGAGAAAATTGAGGCACAGAAATGTCAGACAGCTAGTGAACGGTGGAGCCAGGATTTCAACCCTAGTAGTCTATCTCAAGATTATAAGGACTACTGCGTGTAGTGGCTCACATCTGTAATCTCAGTGCTTTCGAGGGCTGAGGCGAGAGGATTGCTTGAACCCAGGAGTCCAAGATCAGCCTTGGCAACATAGTGAGACCTCCATCTCTACAAAAAATCAAAAAATTAGCCAGATTTGGTGGCGCATGCCTGTAATCCCAGCTACTTGGGAGGCTGAGGCAGGAGGATCCCTTGAGCCCTGGAGGTTGAGGCTTCAGTCAGTCAAGATTGCACTACTGCATTCTGGCCTGAAAAATAAAGCATCTCAGAAAAAAAAAGAGAGAGAGATTATAAGCACTATGAAAGAAAATGCAAGCGGGCATGGTGGCTCATGCCTGTAATCCCAACACTTTGGGAAACTGAGGCAGACAGATCACTTGAGGTCAGTCTGGCCAACATGTTGAAACCCCATTCCTACTAAAAATACAAAAATTAGCCAGGTGTGGTGGTGGGCACCTGTAATCCCAGCTACTCAGGAAGCTGAGGCAGGAGAATCACTTGAACCCAGGAGGCAGAGGTTGCAGTGAGCCAAGATCATGCCACTGCACTCCAGCTTGGGTGGCAGAGTGAGACTGTCTCAGAAAAAAAAAAGAAAAATGCAGATCTCTCTGAGACCCAAATGACAGGAGAAACTCTGGGCAGAAGCTTTTTGGTGGCAAGCACAAGGCCATCTGATGAAGAGCGCTGGGGTGTGCTCACGGAACGGGAAGAAGGCCAGTATATTGACTGTGGTGACTGAGAATGAAGAGTCGAGTTGTGGACTGAGTGAGTATCTGACTGCCTTAGAGCTGTGGTTCTCTCCTGGCGTGATGACTTCTCCAGGTGGCAAGGAGCGCACTGCCACTGCCTATCCCAGTACATGACCATTCTGTTCTTGAGGATATTCTTCCTTAGGTTGAGCTCTGCTAGATTCTCCCCAATAACCATCTTCTTTTCGGTATTGACAGACCTCTAAGATTTTAGCTGAGTAATGGCCATTTGGAATAAAGACTACATTTCCCAGCTTTCCTTGCATAAAACACAGCCGTGTGACTAGATCCCAACCAAGGGGCCACAGCAAAAATGGTGGTGTGTGCATCTTCCCAGGCCACGCCCTTCCCCCTCCTGCATCCTGGTGCTTAGACAAGTTCTGAGACTAGATGGACCTCGTGGATAAGGGCCCTGCCCTAGGGATGGTGAAATGACAGTGAAAAGGAGGCTGGATTTTTGAGTGGTGCACAGCAGTCTCATCCGGTCTGGAATGTCCCATGGAATAAAATAAACCTCCGATTGTTTAAGGCAATGATTCTTACACTTACCTGCACATTATAATCACCTGTGGAGCTTTAAAAAAATAAATATACTGATGCTTGCCCCTTCTCCTAAATTTCTGATTTAATTGGCCTGAGGTGTAGCCTGGCATTGAATAATTTTTTGAGACAGAATCTCGCTCTGTCGCCCAGGCTGGAGTGCAGTGGCATGATCTTGGCTCATTGCAACCTCTGCCTCCCAGGTTCAAATGATTTTCCTGCCTCTGCCTCCCAATAGCTGGGATTACAGGTGCCTACTACCATGCCTGGCTAATTTTTTCTATTTTTAGTAGAGATGGGGTTTCACCATGTTGGCCAGGCTGGTCTTAAACTCCTGACCTCAGGTGATCCACTCACCTTGGCCTCCCAAAGTGCTGGGATTACAGGTATGAGTCACCGCTCCTGGCTGGCACTGGATATTTAGAAAGCTCTCCAGCCACGGTCAAGAACCCTTGGTTTATATCACTGGTAATGTGGGTTTCTGTTAAACCCTTAAAACTGTATCCTGATGTGCCGAAACTCAGGTATGTCTTGGTTCTTAAAAGCTATGCCTTGAGAACAGAGTCAAACTGCTCTCACTGGACAGGCCTTCAAATCAAAAGGGCTGGGCACAGTGGTTCATGCCTGTAATCTCAGCACTTTGGGAGGCCAAGGTGGGAGGATTGCTTGAGCCCAGGAGTTCGAGACCAGCCTGGGCAACATGGCAAAACCCTGTCTCTACAAAAAACAGAAAAATTATCCAGGTGTGGTCGTGCATGCCTGTAGTCCCAGCTACCTGAGTGCTGAGGTGGATTTGTTGAGACCAGGAGGTCACGGCTACAGTGAGTCATGATTGCGCCACTGCACTCCAGCCTGGGCAACAGAGTGAGATGAGACTTCATCTCTACAGAACAACAACAATGAATTAGCTGGGTGTGGTGATGCATGCATGTAGTCCCAGCTGCTCAGGAGGCTGAGGTGGGAGGATTGCTTGAGACCAGAAGGTTGAGGCTGTCATGAGTCATGATCATGCCACTGCACTCCAGCCTGGGCAAGAGTGAGACCATGTCTCAAAACAAAACAAACCCCCAAAGTTAGGTGACAGGCCTCTTTCTAATGATATCTTGTTCATCCCTTCATTGGGATGAGGGCCAATCAGAATGCTATTCACCGAGATTGTGATCCTGGAGGAGAGACATGAAAGGAAGGGTCTCCAGGGACTGAAGGTTCAGGTGGGTAGAGGAAGTAAGGGGGTAACAGACAGGCAAGCTAGGGAGTGTGGCAGCTTGAGAAAACGTCAGGGGTTCATTTGCTACTCCTGAAAAGTAGAATGGGCACATGTGGGTTCTCAAGAATTAAGGCTCAGCTGGGTCGGTTGGTGATGGCCTTGTATGCCAAGCTCATGTGTTTGACTTTGAACCTGAAGATGTCCAGGGACTTTCAGAGGATGTTAAGCAGGGAAGAAATAGCATGGCCAGATTTATGTTGTAAAATATTCTGTCATGACAGCACGAGTTGGTTCAAGACCGGAGGTGGGAAGATCAGTTCTGAGGTCCTGTGAGAGGTGGTAGGGACCAAGGAATGCAACCTGCTAGTGTCTGAAGTTTTGCTAGATGTCTCACATTGTTGATTTACTTTAAGTTTCCAACCAATCTAGAGTTCTGATTGTCAACACTTGTATTGCTTCGAAGCTAGTTCCTACTCAGCCTGCATTTGTCCATCCAGCGCTTAGGGATCTGGGGGAATGGTTATAGGTCCCTTCTAGAATAGTCCCTTCCTCTTAGGAGTTGCTCGGGAGATGTTAGTAGAATGAACCATGGCCCAGGTGCATTTGATCTTGTTAGTGCCAGCCTGTCCCAGAAGCAGTCAGGGTAGGGCTAGTACAGGAGAAGGTTTGGATAAATCTAACCCCACCCCCGCAGTCTATCTCAAATATTAATGTTTGTATGAATTACTTTGGGTTCCTGTTAAAACATGAATTTTGATCCAGCAGGTCTGGAGCAGAACCTAAGACTCTGCATTTCTGCTCATGTTCCTGGTCCCGTAGCCACTATGAAAGGGCAGGCCTGTGATTCTCAGCTTTGACTGCATTTTGGAATCATCAGGCTTTAAAAAATCCTGAGGCCTGGGCTCCACACCCACAAGTTGTGATTTACAGGGCTGGAGTGCTGCCTGGGTATTGGTTGTTTTTTTTAAGGTCCCATTATTATTCTATTGTGCTGTCAAGATTGAGAAGCAGTGCCTTAGAATCACCTACAAAGAGTCTTTAAAATGTAGGTTTTTAATACTTTTGATTCTTCAAATCTTGGAAGTAGTTGGATGGGTGGTACATACCTATAGTCCCAGCTACTGGGGAAGCTGAGACAGGAAGATCTCTTGAGGCCAGAAGTTGGAGGTTACAGTACGCTATGATCACACTTGTGAATAGTCACTGCACTCCAGCCTGGGCAGCATAATATGACTTAAGTCTCTGGAAAAAAAGAAGAGGCTGGACTGGTGGCTCATGCCTGTAATCCCAGCACTTTAGGAGGCCGAGGCAGGAGGATCACTTGAGGCCAGGAGTTCAAGACCAGCCTGGCCAATTTGGTGAAAGCCCATCTCTACTAAAAATACAACAAAACAAAAAATTAGCTGGGCGTGGTGGTGCATGCCTGTAGTCTCAGCTACTCAGGAGGCTGAGGCAGGAGAATTGCTTGAACACAGGAGGCAGAGGTTGCAGTGGGCTGAGATTGTGCCACCACACTCCAGCCTGGGTGACAGAGTGAGACTGCCTCAAAAAAAGAAAGAAAAAGAGAGAAAGAAAAACAACTTGAAAGAGGTTTTGCGAGAAATGTGCTCTTTAGCAAGCACCATTGGAGATTCTACTGCAGGTAAACAGCCCTTACACTTGGGAAAGGGGCCTGTGGGTCCTGGTGATGCCAGAGTGCAGTGAGTATGGTGAAGCTGCCTGAGGGTCATGATTATTGGAATTGGATAGACCGGATTGGACCTCCAGGCTAGTATTTTCCAGCAACCCTATAACAGTGGGTCAATCACATTTAAAAAGCCTTTAACTTGGCTGGACGCAATGGCTCACGCTTGTAATCCTAGCACTTTGAGAGGCCGAGGCAGGCGGATCATGAGGTCAGGAGATTAAGACCATCCTGGCCAACATGGTAAAAACCCGTCTCTACTAAAAATAACAAAACGAAAAGCCCTTAACTCTTTTACTTGCCTTTCCCACTAAGATTAATATTACCCATGTGATTTTAAAAAATAGATTCCCGGCCAAGCGTGGTGGCTCATGCCTGTAATCCCAGCACTTTGGGAGGCCGAGGCGGGCGGATCACGAGGTCACAAGTTTGAGACCAGCCTGGCCAACATGGTGAAACCCCGTTTCTACTAAAAATGCAAAAATTAGCCAGGTGTGGTGGCACACTCCTGTAATCCCAGCTACTCAGGAGGCTGAGGCAGGAGAATTGCTTGAACTCGGGAGGCAGAGGTTGCAGTTAGCCGAGATCATGCCATTGCACTCCAGCCTGGGCAATAGGCAAGTCTCCATCTCAAAAAAAAAAAAAAAAGAAAGAAAGAAAGAAAGAAAGAAAATAGATTCCTAGATTCCCAAAGTGAAATTTTCAAGAAAAATTATCTTTCAAATTTAGACAGATACTGACAAAAAACATCATAAAAATACATTTCTAACAACAGCCTATGAGAGAATTATTTCATCACACTTTTGCTTACACACATAAATCTTTTTTTTTTTTTTTACTGAAAAGAGTGAACAGTTTATTATAAGTTATTTTATTTAACAATCTAGGAAGTTTGCAGCCATCAGCAGTTCTAGTTCAATTTCAGGTGCAATTGGGAATTCGGGAATCTCGGTGGAGCTGTTAGAGTAGCGAACTTTGCACGTAAAATAGATGCATACTTTTGATAGCACATGTGAAGGTATTTCTCTAAAATTGACCTCATTGGTTTCATTCTCAGCAAATTGACCTGGGCCACTCAACATGGCTTTTATCGTGCCTGATGTTAATACATGTTCTCTTTTTATGATAAATTCATGGCCATCAGATGATATCAATTTGACATACATGGCATCAGGGCCTTCACAGCCACCATAGGTTTTTTCCTCTTCATTCATTTTGTTCTTACGAAGTTCTACTTTGCTTCCCCAGGAACTTTAGTAGTTTCCTGGTGAGGCGAGGATGCAGTGTGTCACTACTTCTGTCTGAAGGAAGTGTGTAGCGCCTTATACACACTTTTAAATGTTTTCTATGTGATAGTAGAAAAGTGGGATCCATTGCTGCTTTCGTTTGTATTTCTGATGAGTAGCTAAAGTTGAGTTCTTTTCCTTTCTTTTCTTTTCTTTTTTTCTGAGACGGAGTCTTGCTCTGTCGCCCAGGCTGGAGTGCAGTGGCACTATCTCGGCTCACTGCAACCTCTGCCTCCCGGGTTCAAGGGTTCTCCTGCCTCAGTCTCCTGAGTAGCTGGGATTACAGGCGCGCGCCATCACCGCTAGCTAATTTTTGTATTTTTAGTAGAGACGGTATTTCACCATGTTGATCAGGCTGGTCTCGAACTCGTGACCTCGTGATCTGCCCACCTAGGCCTCCCAAAGTGTTGGGATTTCAGGCGTGAGCCACTGCGCCCGGATGCATTTTTTTTTTTTCTTAAACTACTTACAATTTACCTATGATTTGCCTGATTATACCCATTGGATGGAAATCCTTTGATTCAGTAAGCTTCAGTTTCCTCCTCTGTAAAATGGGGGCCATAAGATCTCCCAAGGTTATTGAAGGTATTCCATGAGATACCACAAATATGAATTGCCTAGTATAGGACTTGGTATGCAGCAGGCCTTCCAGAAACGTTGGTTTTGAAACTTACCCAGGAGCCGCCCTCTGGCTGCCCAGCAGGTCTGCGCCCCGGATGAATCCATTAGTCCCGAGGGCTGAGAGGTAATTAACTTAGGAGAGCGACGGGCTCCTCCCCGCACCTCCGCCTCCTCCGCCAGCACCTCCCGCCCGACACACCTCCATCGCCGGTGGTTCTCAGGCCCAGCCCACCCTCCCGCCATCTGTCACCAGAGGATCGGTCACCGCACTGGACTGACTCGGTGACACTCAGCCCCCCACCCTCCACCCCAAGGCCCTTCCCGGGGAACGCAGAGCGCCGGCAGGCCCCGCTTTGGCTCGGCGTCCGTCGTCCCCCACTTGGCCAGCCTGGGCTCTTCTTCCTCCTGGGCCAGGTCTTTGTACCGACAGTTCCTGCCGCCGCTCCCAGCTGAGCCCGAGCCAGATTCCCTGCCCCATCCCGGAGAATCCAGAAGGCATCCTCCTATCTTTCATCTCCAAACCCTCCGGCCACGCTGCGACCCGGCTCCCCCGCTGATCCCTGTAGACCGGCAGCCTAGGGTCAAAGGCCTGGGAGAAAGGAGGCATTCCCAGCCCTCCACCCGCTCGGAAGCCCGAAACCCCTATACAACAAAGGCGTTTCTTGAATAATAACCATACTTTTATATTTGCAAAACACGTTGTCCTCACCCAATCAATGCCAGCCTCCGGTACTTGTCATAGGCATATTAAATGTCCACATTTATGCATAAACATTATAAAGTTTTTATATGCTGTGTGTTTGACTAAAGAGCTTTTTCTGTATCTTTCTCTCCCATCATATAATCATAAGAAAAATAAGCCATCCATATTTGTATGACCTTTAACTCATAGTTGTCACTCAGTCCTCAGAATAACCCTACCACAGGACTGTGCCCATTTTACATTTGAGAGAACTGAAGTTGGGATTTCATTTTGTCTCCGTTTATCGAATTCTATTTACCAGGTTCTACACTAAATATTATATATTCTATTGCTTAATCTTCAAAATATGCTATTTGCAGTGAGGAAACAGATTGGAAGAGCTGAAGGAAAATTGTAAACAAGGAAGAAGTAATGCGGCCAGACCTAATTCCAAAGCCCAGCACTGTCCTGTCACCTGTTACCCCTCTAAAATGCTCTCTGAATTGAGGATTATTCAGAAAAGTGGGGATTGTTATGCTAACAAGGGCAGTGCAATGATAAGTGGATTATTACAAACTTCTTGTTAGGCTGTTGTAGTTATTTTAATTATTGCATTTTTTTACCCGTAAAATAGTAATGAAAATATCTGCTTTGCAGAGATCCTATTAAAATTAAATGAGACTACGTCAAATAAATTATAAAGCAGAATACAAATATGAGATCAATTAACATATTGTAAATGCTGGCCAGTGGCGGTGGCTCACGCCTGTAATCCCAGCACTTTAGGAAGCTGAGCTGGTTGGATCACTTGAGGCCAGGAGTTTGAGACCAGCCTGGCCCACATGGTGAAACCCCATGTGCACTAAAAATACAAAAAATTAGCCAGGCATTGTGGCACATGCTTGTAATCCCAGCTACTTAGGAGGCTGAGGCAGGAGAATCCCTAACGCAGGAGGCAGAGGTTGCAGTGAGCCAAGCTCACGCCATTGCACTCCCATCCAGCCTGGGTGACAAGAGCAAAACTTCATCTCAAAGGTGTGATATTGCAAGTGCTGTTTATTGGTTTCCATTTTCTTAATTTTAAAATCTAATTTATTAATCACATTGGATTAAAGTATCACCTGCATTGGAAAGAACCCAAACAATGCCGAGATGCATGTTGATGTTAATAATCTTCTCCACCCTCCCCAGCTCTAGCCTTGTAAGGTAACTAGTGTAGCATTTGGTGAGAATTCTTCCAAAACTTTCTCTATGCCCATGAGAAAATTCCATTTAAACAGATATAGAAACTATTTTACTTGGTTGCAATTGTGCTATTAATACTCTTCTGCAACTTGCATTTGTCATTTATAAACCAGTTAGTAATTCCATGCATAATAATCCACTTATTGTTGCACTGTGATGTAATCTACTTATACTACTGACTCATTGCATATCTATTGTATGACTATATCTTCACTTATTCAGCTGGGCTTTTTCTGTTTGTTTGTTTGTTTGTTTTGTTTTGAGATGGAGTCTTGCTCTGTGGCCCAGGCTGGAGTCCAGTGGCGTGATCTCGGCTTGGCCAGCCAGAGCTCTTCTCTTCCTGGGCCAGGTCTTTGTACAATTCCTGTCACCGCCTCCAGGGTTCAAGTGGTTCTCTGGCCTCAGCCTCTGCAGTAGCTGGGACTACAGGCGTGCACTAGCATGCCTGGCTAATTTTTGTATTTTTTATTAGTAGAGACGGGGTTTTACCATGTTGGCCAGGCTGGACAGCTGTTTTCTTGAAGAACACCTTTTCTCCTTCATTATTTCTCAGTATCAAACCCTCTCACTCCCTTTTGTGACATTTGTGGGTGGTGAAAATTCTCCCAGGCTCTTCCTGGGAAACAGCAGAGCTCCAAGCCAGCAGCACTGTTTCCTCTCTTCTTCCTACTCACATTCGTGCAAGAGAGGAGCTGGTCCCAAACCGATGGCCATCATTTATGACAATGTTCTCTGGATACTCTAAAAGCTAACATCATTTGAGAAAGCAGCAGGTTCTTCCCCAAACAAAGAGGCACTCACTATAGCACCCCCTGAAGTCCTTTAAAACTCAACACTACAGAGCATTGATAGAGGACCCTTCTCTGGTTGTTGGGAGCTAGTACATGGTCAGCTGCTGGACAAAGAAGGGATGTCTTTCAGCTTCCACTGCCCTGGCTCAGGCGCTCTGACTTCTTGCTGGATATAGGCTATGGCCTCTGTCTAGTTCCATCTTCAACTCTTTCTCCCTCTTGTCAGCTCTCTTCCTCAGCCGCCACAGTGATCTTGTGATTAAAAAAAAATTTTTTAGAGATAGGGGTCTCACTATGTTGCCCAGTCTAGCCTTTAACTCCTGGGCTTAAGCAATCTGCCTGCCTCGACCTTCCAAACTGTTGGGATTATAGGAGTGAGTCACTGTGTCCAGCCTGTAGTGATGTTAAAATCTCTCATCACGTCCTTCCACGGTTCAGTAAGTTTCTACAGCTTCCAATTTTAATACACTAACTGTTCACCAACAAAGTCCTGGAACACTCATCCATCATCTTCAAAAAGGGATATCTGTCATTTCTTCTGTCCCCAAACTGCACCCTCCTTCTGGATTCTATAAAAGCGTCCACACCAGAAACTCAGGAGCCATCTTCTTCTTCACCTTTAGTTAGTGAATTCCAGTGTCCTGGCCTTTCTGTCTCAAAAACAATTCTTAAGTTGGTCTACTCCCCCACCCCACCTTTGAGAACTCTTTTTTTTGAGATGGAGTCTCACTCTGTTGCCCAGGCTGGAGTGCAGTGGCCTGATCTCGGCTTACTGCAACCTCACCCTCCCAGGTTCAAGCAATTCTCTGCCCCAGCCTCCTGAGTAGCTGGGATTATAGGCACCCACCACCACATCTAATTTTTGTATTTTTAGTAGAGATGAGGTTTCATCATATTGGCCCGGATGGTCTCGAACTCCTGACCTCAGGTGATCCACCTGCCTCGGCCTCCCAAAGTGCTGGGATTACAGGCGTGAGCCACCGCGCTCGGCCGAGAACTCTCTTTTTCCTCCTGCCCTCCTTCCATGCTTTTGCATGGGCTGTTCTCTCTGTTCCCTCTCCCTTCCTCAACCTTTTCTTAGTTCCCCAGAATATGGAGAAGAATCAGAAAAGAAAGTTACTCAGCTGCTCCAAAGAAGCACCGAGTAAGGGATTAGAGATACTAAGAGCTGTTAGAAGTAGAGTTGTTGGAAGTAGCCAGACACATACGGTTCATGTGTTCATTTTTTGTTTGTTTATTTCGAGATAGAGTCTCACTCTACAGTCCAGGCTGGAGTGCAGTGGTGCAATCATAGCTCACTGTAGCTCAACCACCCAGGCTCGGGTGATCCTCCCACTTCAGCCTCCCAGGCAGCTGAAACTCTAGGTTTGCCCCACCATGCCCAGCTAATTTTTCTATTTTTCTTTAGAGACGAGATTTCGCCATGTTGCCCAGGCTGATCTCAAACTACTAGGCGTAAGTGATCCTGCCACTTCAGCCTCCCAAAGTGCTGAGATTATAGACGTGAGCCACTGTGCCCAGCCTATTTGTTGTCCACATGAGACATTATTGTCCACACAAGAAATTTAAAAGCAGTTCATGGCCTGTGGGACTTTGTATGGTTAAATTTTGCAATATCTGGCAAGTTTATGTTATGTTGACATGCTTGTTCTTATGATGTGTTGAACATTTTGGGGAAGGGAGGAATACCTTTACAGGCTGAAGAATGTTCTTTATCTCAGCCGTCAACTGTCTACTACAGTCACGTGCCACATAACAATGTTTTAGTCAATGAGGGAACACATATACAACAGTGGTCCCGTAAGATTATAACACTGGGGCCGGGCGCCATGGCTCACGCCTGTAATTCCAGCACTTTGGGAGGCCGAGGTGGCTGGATCACCTGAGGTCAGGAGTTTGAGACCAGCCGGGCCAACATGATGAAACCCTGTCTCTACTAAAAATACAAAAATTAGCCGGGCCTGGTGGCAGGCACCTGTAATTGCAGCTATTTCAGGAGGCTGCGGCATGAGAATCACTTGAACCTAGGAGGCAGAGGTTACAGTTAGCCAAGTTTGCGCCGCTGCACTCCAACCTGGGTGACAGAGTGAGACTCTGTCTCAAAAAAAAAAAAAAAGTTTATAATAGTGTATTTTTACTGTCCCTTTTCTATGTTTAGATACACAAATACCATTGTGCTACCATGGCCTACAGTACTCGGTAGAGCATCATGCTGTCCAGGTTTGTAGCAATAGCCTGCAGCATACAGCCCGGGTGTGCGGTAGGCTGTGCCATCTAAGTTTGTGTAAGTGCATTTTGTGATGTTCACAGGATGAAATCACCTAACAATGCATTTCTCAGACCTTTAAGCAACGCATGACTGTACTTGGGGAAAATGGTGAAAATGAGCCACCTGGCGACAGCTACTGTAGTTGCAGGGATAGGCTCTGGGGGCAGAAAGTCTCGGGAAGCAGTGCCTTGACAATCTAGTTATGGGGGGATCTTAAATGATCGCAGCGGTGGGCCAAAGAACATCCAGAGCCCCCACTTAGCCCCTGACTTCTCCACTGTGGCTAGTGGTTAGATTGGGAGCTTGTTCTACCTCCACTCTCTCAGAGAAAAATGGCACAGAAATAAAATTGCTTTTGTTGTAAATGCATCCAGAGAAGATATCAGTAAGAAAACCCCATCATCCTAACGTCATAAAAGTCTGTTTTTCTCCCTGCTCCTGGGAGGCAAACAGCAGACTATGTAGCTGGTTTTCAAAATTTCTCATGGGCTTCCCATCCCCGGATGAGCCCTCAGGCTAGTCCTGCTGCCTCCCTGAAGGGTGAATCAGGATCGCCCTGTGCTCTCTCTTGGCATGGTGCCAACAGGCCTGTGTGGCTCTCCCCCTCAGAAGCCCCCCAAGACAAAGGACAGGCAGCTAGACTAAAGGAGGAAAGCAGCAGGCAGAGCAATGTGGGTGCTAACAAGTGTCCCAGCCCATTACTCCTATCATTTAAAGCATAAGATCCCCTTCCTTGAGAAGACTTCGAGGATTTAGGGTCCGGGCACAGTGGCTCATGCCTGTAATCCCAGCACTTTGGGAGGGCGAGGTGGGCAGATCATGAGGTCAGGAGATCAAGACCATCCCGGCTAACACGGTGAAACCCCATCTCTACTTAAAAAAAAATACAAAAAATTAGCCAGGTGTGGTGGCATGCGCCTGTAGTCCCAGCTACTCGGGAGGCTGAGGCAGGAGAATCACTTGAACCAGGGAGGTGGAGGTTGCAGTGAACTGAGATTGCACCATTGCACTCCAGCCTGGGCGACAAGTGAGACTTGTGTCTCAAAAAAAGGAAGGAAGGGAGGGAGGGAGGGAAGGAAGGAAGGAAGAGAGGGAGGGAGGGAGGGAGGAAGGAAGGAAAGAAGGAAGGGAGGAAGGAAAACTTTCTGGAATTTGATCCTTTCACCTGTTTTTAGCATCAGTATTCTTTTTTCTGTTTGTTTTGTTGTTTGTTTGAGATGAAGTCTCGCTCTGTCGCCCAGGCTGGAGTGTAGCGGTTCCATCTCAGCTCACTGAAACCTCCGTCTCCCAGGTTCAAGTGATTCTCCTGCCTCAGCCTCCCGAGTAGCTGGGATTACAGGTGAGAGGGAGCACGCCCAGATAATTTTTGTATTTTTAGCAGAGATGGGGATTCACATGTTGGCCAGGTTGGTCTCGAACTCCTGGCCTCAAATGATCCACCTGCCTTGACCTCCCAAAGTGCTGCGATTACAGGTGTGAGCCACCGCACCTTGCCAGGATTTTTTTTTTTTTTTGACACAGGGTCTTACTCTGTTGCCCAGCCTAGAGTGCAGTGGTGCAATCACAGTTCACAGCAACCTCTGCCTGTTGAGTTCAAGCGATACTCCCACCTCAGCCTCCAGAGTAGCTGGGACTCCAGCCATGCACCGTAACACCTGGCTAATTTTTGTATCTTTTGTAGAGATAGGGTCTTGACATGTTGCCCAGGCTGGTATCAAACTCCTGAGCTCAAGCAATTCACCTGCCTTGACTTCTCAAAGTGCTGGGATTACAGGTATGAGCCACTGTGTCCAGCTAGCATCAGGATTTTTAAACCATCTTTCCTCCTTTATTTTTGCCCAGTTTTTATTGTAGTGGGGGTTATATCTAGGTTCCTCAAATTCAATTCTGCAAATACGGAATCAAGTACTAGGCTTTATGCTGGATGTTGCTGGACTACAAGGTGTCCCCTTACTTTCTGAGACCTTAGAAATGAACAAGGGGGAGCCGACCTTAATCAGAGTTGCTGGCTCCTCTGCAGCCTGAGAATAAGTATATCAAACACAACATGCTAAAAGCAGAAGCAAGGGCAGGGGATGGAAAGATGCCAGAAAAACAACAGAACTTAAAGGGGGTAGTGGGATTTGGAGTCAGTAGAAAGGGCTGTGGGTGAGAACACAGGGGTCTCCATTCTGGCTACTGTTAAGGACTTGTTAAGTGTTGCTGGCTCAGCCTCTTAACTTCCCCAACCCTATGCCTGCTTTCCTGCTGGCGGTCAGCAAAGGCTGACCCAGGGTTCAAATGAAAGAAAACTGATTACACTGAAAGCTTGGTGCAAGGGAGTAGACAAAACACTGACTAGGAATCTAAATACCTAGGTTTTGATCCTGGTTCTGCTCTTGCTTTCTTTGTGACCTTGGGCAAATTACAGCACCTTTCTGGACCTGGGTTTGACTGTAAGTAGAATGGTAATAGTAGTGTCTACTGTGGCTAGTTCCTAGAGAGGTCCTGGGGGTCAAAGGATCTTTGGGGGAGTGGGTAGGGTGTGCTGGCAGAAGTCAACAAATCTTCACTCCTGGCTGGGGTAAAGAGGAAGGGAGAAAAGGAACAGCAACTAAAGCAGGCTGACCAAGAGATCAAG
This sequence comes from Ateles fusciceps, assembly GCA_036589455.1. Taxonomy (NCBI): domain Eukaryota; kingdom Metazoa; phylum Chordata; class Mammalia; order Primates; family Atelidae; genus Ateles; species Ateles fusciceps. Next base: position 338,829 of record JAZHEH010000053.1, on the reverse strand, counting down.
TTGACAGGGATGAGCTGGCCAGGAACCAGGCAGAAGCTGGGGAATGAAGTCGTTGAGCAGCACTGCCACGTGTGTCTGGATATACAGTCAGCCACAAAGATCTGGGAAGTGTTTTTCCAGCTTACAAATTGCTCATAACCTTGTGTGGCAGACATTATTAGTTTGTAAGATGGAGATACTATGCATTTTGACCTTTCTAGGTTGTGTCTCCCTGGTTCATGCCTTGTCAGCCCAGCATGCCACATGCCTCCCTGTGGCACATGTCAGATACATCTTGATATCCATACAACTAGCATCACCACAGCCCTTTTCTCTGAGAGCTCTCCCTTTAGGAGAGGGTCCTCTCTATATTCCCAGTCCTTGGCACAGGGTAGGCACTGAGCAAATGTCTGTCAATTATGGATCTTGTGAATTTTGAAAGAGCTGCCAAGTCTTTGGGAAATGAAATGATACCTGTGTGAAATGGGTTGGGAGTAAGTTTTCTTGAGGATAGGTTTATGAGTCTTCCTAGATCTATGACCCCATTTTATAAATTTGAAAATCTACCATTTTGGGACTAACTCCTCAAAATAAGAGTCAACTATGCTTAATTTAAAAAAAGTTTTATTAAATCATTTAGACTTGAAAGAAGTCACAATAGTTAACACACTTAAGTGTGTTCTGTACACCACCAACCCAAATGGATTGATTTCAGAATTTTTATAAATAAAACATAAACATATTTACAGTGAAAAATAAAAACATGTTAGCAAGTTAGATGATTAAACTGTTATCTATAATCAGTTTGGGGGAAGTACCAACCTATAGGATTACATAGAAGACTCTTAAGATCTCATTAGGCTTAAAAAGTCCATAGTTTAAGAAGTTAGTTGTAATATATATGATCCATTTCTTACTACGGCTTTTTTCCTCCCAAAACTAGACCTTTCAACCAATTTACATAAAAAAGCTTCATTTTCCCTTTATTGGAGGTAAAAGTACAAAAAGCTCCAAACCCACCCTATAACCATCTAAGTAATAAAGCTATTTAATGCTACAAATAGGACTATAAAACTACGGACATCAACCGTTATACAATTTGTGCTACTTGTCCTCCAAAATAGTGCAGATTCCTAATTTACCCACCAGGGACAAAAGTGGAGTCAGCTTTTTCTGGAAATCAGTTTCAAAAATCATCATATCTCTAGAAAGCATATTTCTAGAACAATACAGTTACCACATGGGGGACTTTCCTTCTTTTGTACTATAAAAATATTTCCATTTTAGTTCTCACTATATATATTTTAGGGATTGCTGCTACCTCCGTAGGCAAACGGTGAGGGCTATAAAGCTTGGCCAGCAGCCAGTTTCAAGAGGCTAACAAACAACAAAGATAGCCCTTTCTTTATAGCAAAATTCAAGAGTTGGCTCAAATTAGCTTATGCCCCCAAATCCAGCTTAAATTTGACATTAAAAAAGTAGTCCACAAGAAAATTGAGGAAAGAACAAAATTTTCAAGTCCACAATTTTGGACAGGCATATTCTAAGAAGTAGGCTATTATCTGTGTCACCTATTAGGGTTGCTAGCACAACTTAAGATTAATTGCTTGGCAAAGGGCTACAGGAGTTGCTGGACTGTCTTGAATGTTTTGTTCCCGATGAACTCATGGAACGAGACCTCTGTCTGAGCACTGTTTTTCCTGGAAAGTCCAAATCCTCAAATACAGCATTTTCAATGATGTTTGTAGCTTCAGGTCGTTCCATGGGGGATGGAGAGAGCATGTCTTGAACCATCACATACTGAAATATAAAAATTGTTTTGTGATTAAAGGGCCAGGTTTGATCATTGTACAGTTTTTAAAATCAGTGCTGGCAAATTTTTCTGTATATATTTTAAGTTTTTGAACCACATTTGAGTTTCAAGTCTCTGATAAAACTACTCAGCTCTGCCATTGATGCACAAAAGCAGCCAGAGACAATCTGTAAACTAATGGGCGTGGCTGTGTTCCAATAAAACTTTATTATAAAAATAGGTGGCAGGACGGATTTGACCTGTGGGCCCTAGTTTGCCAACCCCCCATTTCAAAAAATCATTGACAATTCTTTGGTAATTTGATTTTCTAACATATTATACAGGATTATTTAATCACATCATTGAAACACAGATATAATCTGATTTTAAAAAGTCATCTTACAATTGCATGTAAGTCTACAATTATCTCTATAAAAATTTTAATTCGAAAAAATTATAGCAGAGATCAGCAACCAACACCTTGTCTTTTAAAAGGTTTTTAAAAATCTCTTTGAACATAATATATACTCTTATGAGCCACCCTGGGAATAGATTCGAGTTTGCAAAATACATGACAACTTTTAGTAAAACATATTTAAGTATATGTAGGTATTTATTAAGTCCATTTTTTAATGCAACCCTTCATTATACTTATAATACTGAAAGATAAATTTTGATTTTTCTCCAATTTGAAAATGAGCACATACTCACTTCAACTTAATTATTTAAGGAAATTCAAAATTTATCAATATGTAAACTTCACGGGTGTTACAGTATGGAACAGTGGACATTAGGCTGAAGGAGACAGGCCCCAGCTCCAGTCTTTGGTTTTAATAAATTTTGTGCTCTTAGGAGTAGGTCCCTTTCCTCTCTAGACCTTAGGCTTCCTCATCTGTAAAACAGGGAAACTGAGTTGATTGCTAAAGATGATTCTAAACAAAATAAAAGATGAAAATTACACATACCTCACAAGGATATTTCTGAGTAAACAATGGTGGAAATTTGAGATTTCTTACATCGGTTAAGGTCTAAAAAGAAAAAAAAGTGTCACATTAAGTTTATTTTGACATACAGATCTGTTTAAACATAGAAATATGTTTTGATACTCTAACAAAATGACTGAGGTTGTATATTTATCAGACAGAAAACTTATCAATTGTTTTTTCTGATTTAATAACTATATATAAGTGTTTCCTGAGCACAAATGTATGCTCCATCAAATATCCTCAAAATACAAGAGAAATATATATGTATATACAGTTGGTCTTCCACATCCACAGATTCCACATCCAAGGATTCAACCAACCACAGAACGAAAATATTTTAAAAATTTAAAAATAGGCCGGGTGCAGTGGTTCATGCCTGTAATCCCAGCATTTTGGGAGGCCGAGGCGGGTGGTCACGAGGTCAGGAGTTCGAGACCAGCCTGATCAACATGGTGAAACCTTATCTCTACCAAAAATACAAAAATTACCCGGGTGTGGTGGCACACGCCTGTAATTCCAGCTACTCAGGAGGCTGAGGCAGGAGAATTGCCTGAACCTGGGATGTGGAGGTTGCAGTGAGCCAAGATCGTGCCACTGCACTCCAGTCTGGGTGACAGAGTAAGACTTCATCTCAAAAAAAAAAAAAAAAATTTAAAAATAGATGGTTGCATCTGTACTAAACAAATACAGATTTTTTTCCTTGTCATTAATCCCTCAACAATAGAGTATAATACTTATTTACATAGAATTTACATTATGTTAGGTACTGTAAGTTATCTACAGATGATTTAAAATATACAGGAATGTATGTACATTCTATGCAACTATTACACCATTGTATATAAGGGACTCGAGCATTTGCAGATTTGGTATCCATGGGGAGTCCTTGGTATCTACCCCTGTGGATAGCAAGATGACAGTATATGTGTGTTTGTATTTATAAATTTACATATATGTGTATATATGTGTTTGGGGGAGGGAGAGAGGGAGGGGGAGGGAGAGACAGAAAGAAGGGAGGGAAGGAGGGATGGAGGGAGAGAAAGGGGGAGAGAGAGAGCGAGCACCATATTAAAGCACAAAGAAAACATTGGAAATCTTTGTCTCTATGGAGTTGCCTATTCTGAGTATTTCATAAAAACTGAATCATACAAAAGTGTACTTTTCTGTCTGGCTTTTTTTACTCAGCATGTTTTCAAGATTCATTTATGTTGTGGCACATATTAGTATTTCCTTCCTTATAGTGGTTGACTACTTTTCATTGTATAAAATACCACAATTTGTTTTTCCGTTCATCAGTTGATGAGCATTTGGGTGGTTTCTACTTTTGGATATTAGAAATAATGCTCATATGAACAGTTGTGTACAAGTTTGTGTCTATGTTTTCATTTCCCTTAAGTATATACCCAGGAGTAGAATTACTGGAACTTATGATAATTCTATGTTTAACTTTTTCAGGAACTGCCAGACTGTTTTCCAAAGCAGCTGCACCATTTTACATTCCCCAGCAAAGTATGAGGGTTCCAGTTTCTCCACATCCTAGCCAACACTTGCTATTTTCCTTTTTGAGTACGGATATCCTAGATTGTGCTGAAATGGTATCTCACTGTGGTTTTGATTGGCATTTCCCTAGTGCCTAACCATGTTGAGCACCTTTTCACATGCTTATTGGCCATCTGTTTATCTTCTTTAGAGAAAGGCCTATTGCTTGTCCCTTTTTAAAATGAGTTGTTTTTTCGTTGAGTTGTAATAGTTCTTTACATATTCTGAATTCTAGATACTTTTTGGATATAAGATTTACAAATATTTTCCGTTCTGTGAGCTGTCTTTTCACTTTCTATTTAGTTAATTTATTTAGAGATAGGGTCTCACTATATTGCCCAGGCTATTAGAAGGCATAATCATAGCTTACTGTAGCGGTAAACTCCTGGGCTCCAGAGATTCCTCTCTTCCTCAAGCTTCCCGCATAGCTGGGACTATAGCCACATGCTACCGCGCCTACCCTGTCTTTTCACTTGCTTGATAGTGTTCTCTGAGGCATTTATAACTACAGAAATTTTGATGCCATCTGATTTTTAATCCTTTACTTAGGTTAGACCTGTTTTATTTTCCTTTCTGGAAGCTTTTAGGGCCTTCATTTCTGGTGTTCTGAAATTTAGTTATTTTGATTGTTTTTTTCATTTATTGTACAGAACATTTGGCAGTCCTTTCGGTTAGAAGAAATGAGTCATTTCGCTCTATGTGAGAACTATATCCTCTTCTACCATGGCTGGAGATTAGTAAGTAAGATCTAAAACTGATAAAATGAGAAATGGTGACAAGAGTCTAAACTTTGAAAATATGGAGGAAAGTACCAGGGACAACAACTAGAAGAGGTGGGGGTAGCTACTTATGAAGGATAGGGAAGAATGTGACAGAGGCCAACTTTATTTTCAGAGACAGTCTTGCTGAGTCGCCCAGGCTGGAGGGCAGTGGCACAATCACAGCTTACTGTAACCACCTCGAACTCCTGGGCTCAAGTCATCTTCTTGCCTTAGCCTCCCAAGGCATGTGCTATCATGCCCTGCTCATTTTTTTATTTTTTGTAGAGATGGGGTCTTACTAGGTTGCCCAGACCTGTCTTGAACTCCTGGCCTCAAGCGATCTTCTGCTTGAGTCTCCCAAAATGTTGGGATTAGAGGTGTGAGCCATCATGCCTGTCCCAGAGGGCTACTTTAAAACAACTTTCAGTCATGCCTATAATCCCAGCACATTGGGAGGCCAAGGCAGGAGGATTGCTTGAGTCTAGGGGTTTGAGACCAGCCTGGGCAACACAGGCAGAGCCCATCTCAACAAAAAGAATAAAATAAAATTAGCCAGGTATGGTGGCACGTGCCTGTGGTCCAAGCTACTCGGGAGACTGAGATGGGAGGATCGCTTGAGTCCAGGAGGTTGAGGCTGCAGTGAGCTGTGATTGCACCACTGCTGCACTCTAGCCTGAGCGACAGAGCAAGACCTTGTTTCGGGGGGGGGGGGGAAAAAAAAAGACTTTCAGTACTATCTGCTTTAAAGGCTGTGGTCATGGTTTATTTTGAGAGGAAAAAACCCCTAATTGTACATAATCTGCCAGCTTTTAAATATATGAGTGTGTAAATATTGTATATTAGATATATAATTATAATATACATTACTGTAGCCCCCATTACCTTGTGGTTCCTCTAGAATTTTTACTTATTACAAACTTACTGAGTGTAAAATATTGTTAAATTATGATGAATTTAAGCAAAAACTAAGAACAAACAATCCAACCAAACAAGTTTTTGAAGACTGAGCTTTAAAATGGAAGCAAACAGTCTAGAACATCTCCCTGTGTTACTCACATCACCTCTTTCACTTTTAGTTAACCAGCCTCCTGGTATTAAGAACAACTAAGTCTTTAAAAAATTCTTTTGTAAATGTTAGATCATTTTGTTTCAACCCTTTTTTTGAGCAGGGAGGGTACTTACCCTGACTCTCTCCATCTGGGTGCTGAATGGGTACAGCAATTCAAATAGAATCAGGCCTAAGGAAAAGATGTCTACTTTATGAGAATAGCTGTTTCCATGAATCTGAAATCCCATATAAAGAAAATTAAAAAATTAACATAGACACAGTACAGTTGCTATTACAGCATTATTGAATCCCAAAGTTTACTTAGTCACTTCTTGGTTTAAATGCAAGTATATGTGTAAAAATGTTAGCAAAGAGTTAATCTCCCAAGTCTCTTTTCTTCACTACTATACCAAGAGTAATTAAACTACTCAGCATTACAGAAGGAAAGCCCAGGTATAGCTCTGAGATATGCATCAGTAAAATAGGCCCCTCAGAAACCTGGAGACTTGCCATGCTAAAAAGTTTGTGGGAGCCAGCAAAATCTGCTTGACTACCCCTGAGGTGAGGTTTTTCAAAGGGAAGGCTATCTAAAGCAAATCTCTCATTTCTAATCATCTTAGTCCTCACCCATTTTTATGAGAAAGTGTTCATTACTCCCAACCACTAATCAACTGTAGTTAGCCTTCATTATGGCTCTTAATTATGGATACTTTGCATTCTTGGTTGTATTTTTCATGTGTATATTTCTTATTCTTCACAACTAGATTATCAAGTCCTGGAGGGAAAGAAATGCTTCTTTTGTGTTGCTACCATCCAGCACTGGGCTAAATACAGAGAAGGCCCTCAATAAATACTTATTTGTTAAAATGAACAAATAAATTACAACAGAACTACTTGAGTAAAGAAAGCATTATTTAAATTAAAATTGACGTTTTGGTGACTCAGAAATACTCCTTTATTTGTGAAAATTTCTTTAGGGATATAATTTGACATTTGGGAAATAGCCAAAGAAGGGCACTTTGGAAATGCTCCATACCAGTACTTCTTAACTGGGGAGTAGAGGTGGTCACAGGGTAGTTGTCAGTGTTTATGATCCCTTCACAACCTCCCTTCTAAACTGTACTTGGCATCTGTCTCCCTGGCTTTCTGCACAGCCTGCGCGCCTCTATGCTTACAGAAGAGAAGATGGAAAGTTTCGGTGACCACATCAGCTGCATCATCCTCTTCCCTTCCAAGTGACTGTAGCAATCTGAACCCCGCCTCACCTCTCATCCCTGGGGTTTGGGAAGTGTTAAAAAAAATGTGCAAAAACAATACTTACAGGAGAACTGAAAAGGACACCCTCACACACTATTTGGAGAATATAAATAAACACAAATTTATGAGAAGCAATTTGGTAATAAATGTTTACTCCTGCTTTATGATCCCATCTAATTTTACCCACCCTAGGGCAGATGAAAATGTGTGCAGAGATTTGGGTATGGGGATAGTTACCCAAGTGATATTCCTGATAGCAAAATTTACAAGTAATTAAAATGTCCCAAATGAATGTTGAATATCATGCAGCTGCAAATATTTTCTAAGAATATTTAATAATATGGGAAATGCTTATGTTTTAATATTGTATCTAAAATGTTACAAAGTAGAATTCCAGTTTTATTTTCTAAAGTAAGGTATAAATATATACATACACGCAGAAGGAAATAACTGCTGTTAATATTTTAGAGAAATTTTTTGTAAGTGATTTTTACTTTTTTGTTATATGTCCCTATACTTTCCATATTCCCTACATAGAGGATAGACTTGATGCATTACTAAATTTATTTATTTCTAATATTATTAAATATATTTTAAAAAATATAGCCTCATGAACGCACGAAAAGTTATATTTACAAAATATCTAAAAAATAAGGAATTAGAAGGTTTATATCCTTTCTGAGTTTGAACTGATTATTTAATCGCTGTGCAAATCTAGAACTTAACCTGTGTTTTTTTGTAATTACAACCAAGAACAAAGTAACCATGGGTCCTGCCCATTTATTCCAAGGATGAGAAAATTAAGAGAGTTCTGATAATAATTTTAAAACAATGTTATACTACAGCTTCTAAGGCTTGTGTAAGATTGTACAATTCATACAGCTAAACTATTTTGAACAGCTTTTTAAGGAGAACTTTATAAAGTGACAGTTTCTACTTTTAAAGAGGATTAAGAAGAGAATTAAGACTGTCCATTTTTAACTATCAAATTTTAACTGTTATACATTGCCATATTTCTACAGCTATCCTAACTTTCTAGTATTTTCAACAATACCAAATATAGCATCAGCTGTCATCAACCTCTTCCTTTCTCAAATGGCAATCTGTTTCCAAGACATGCACACACAGAAGCCACAAGCCACACTACAGTCAGCACAGAAGTGTGTGTGGGGTGGCCAGTACTACCTGGTGTTTATCTTTTCACTGGCATTCACTTTCACTCATCCACCAAATATTTATGAAACTATGCCATATTCAAGGCATTGTTTCAGGTGTTAGAGTAGAAAGAGAGACAAGCTAAGTCCCATTCTGATAGTTTACAGGGTAAGAAAAAAATAATCTCAGAGTTAAAAATGCTGTAAAAAGAAACCAGTGTAACGGCATGGACCCTGGCAGGGAGTAAAGGGAGAGGCATCTATTTTAAATAGGGCTAGGTGGGAGGGGCTTCCCAAGTTGTGAGCCTTCATTAATAAGCATCCAGATAGAATTCCTTTTGTTTTCGCAATATTTAAAATGTATAAGTATTATTTCCAGCTTCTTAAATAATAATAAGTTTTTAAAAACATGATTAAAAACTTTTTTTTTTTTGAGATGGAATTTCACTCTCTCGCCCAGGCTGGAGTGCAATGACACGATCTTGGCTCACTGCAACTTCTGCCTCCCAGATTCAAGCAATTCTCCTGCCTCAGCCTCCCGAGTAGCTGGGATTACAGGTGCCTGCCACTACACCCAGCTAATTTTTGTATTTTTTGTAGAGACAGAGTTTCACCATGTTGCCCAGGCTGGTATCCAACACTGAAGCTCAGCAATCCACCTGTCCCAAAGTACTGGGATTACAGGCATGAGTCACCAGGCCCAAGCAAAAAAGTTTTTAATATCAATTCTGATATATGACTGTGTAGAAAAATTGGAACATACAGGAAAAGTCCAAAATAGATTAAAATTCATTCAAAGTCCCCTTACTCAAAAGCAATGCCTGTTGATATTTTATGGCTCTTCTAGTCTTTTTCCTTATAGATAGAAATACGTATTTATAGTATTTTGATATTTCATACAGTTTTAATTTTTCCTTTCACCAGGCCTTGGCCATATCATTTGAGCAGGATGATTCAATTACCAGGGCCAATAGATTTATTTATTTTTCTATGTAAGACAGTTTGGATACTTTTGGTTGCAACCGACTGACTATATATGAAATTCTCTGATAAATAAAAATCTCTTCTGTATCGTTTCTAATTTCTAAATTTATTTGTGATTTCTCCCCTTTAAGTAGTTATCTATGCTAGAGAGGATTATCTTTATTTTAAACTATTAGAAACAACCGTGGTGATGCTATTTTACTGTTTCACTAGTATCAATTTTTATGTTTGTTTTCCATCTTCTTGGTTCCTCCCTGCCTTCTACTGAGCAGAATTCTAATCACTTATATAGCACTGTGCTTATGTAATGAAGTCCTGTAAAATAAATTTATCTCCAAATGGAACTCTGAAAACTTCCTATAGATGTCACTACTTTTCATGTCTTTCATTTTTAAAAACAGTTTTTTACATTTTCTTCTAAAGATGGGGTTTCACTATTTTGCCCAGGCTGGCCTGGAACTCCTGGGCTCAAGTGATCCTCTCAACTCACGATCCTGAGTAGCTGAGACTGTAGGCTCAAACCACAGTGCCCAGCTTCTTTCATCATTTTCTTAATACTCTGTATGAGTATTTTTACTTCATTTATTGACCTGATAGTTATTATTTTTTAATAATTATTTTAATGTTTTTTTAAATGTTGGGGTACATGTGCAGGAAGTGCAGGTTTGTTACATAGGTAACATTAACTGTTACATAGGTAACATAACCTATTAATTATGGTGGTTGACCCTTATGTCAAATTACTTATGGTGCCATGGTGGTTTGACTATTAACGTGGCAATTACATTCTTCACTGCCACATGCTCACGGGCAAAACCAAAAAACATTTCACTTAAAATGTCCTTAGCAGTAAAAATTATTAATCTATTAAATCTCAACCTTTAAATACACACCTTTTTAATGATCTGACAAAATGGGAAAATATTCATAAAAACATTCACCGCACCTGGCTGACAGATGTTTCTTAAAGATGAACAATGAGACAGGGCATGGTGGCTCACGCCTGTCATCCCAGCATTTTGGGAGGCTGAGGTTCAAGGATTGCTTGTGGGTAGGAGTTTAAACCAGCCTGGGTAACACAGCAGGACCCCATCTCAAAAAAATAAATTAATAAATTTTTTTTAAAGAGAAAAAAAGATGAACAATGTGAGAATGGCACTTCAAGGAAAACTAACAGTATTTGTTGCCAATGATAAATGTTGAGATTTTAATTGAAAATTAAAATTTTGGAAGATTTGAATCTACCAGTGGGAATTTGATAGCCTCCTAAAATGTAAAGCCTTTTCTGGTGAGATTTGCGGTCATATTAATCAAAGTGACTTTTTATATTATATAATGAACTGTCACAACTTTTGGAATAGTTGCCAAATTTAGGGAACCAATAGTTTCCAAATGACTAATGCACAATATAAAATCAAGCATGGGTAAAAAGATCCATTCAAAGTACAAAATGGACCAAAGGATGTTCAAAGTACCAGAGTACAAAACATTCATGAATGGTTTTAGATTTCACAGTGTAAATGACTTTTAAGAAACTATCACTAAGTTTTGATATATTAACAAAGAAAAATATCTATAATTACTTGAAATGCAATATTGTTCTTTTTTCCAACTACATATCTGTGTGAGGCCAGATTTTCTCCATGTACTTCAGCCAAAATAACATATTGCAATGGATTGAACACAAAAGCAGATAGGAGAATGTAGCACTTTTATAAGTCAGCTACTAACTAAGAGATTGGCAGAAATGTAAACAAATGTCACTCTAATTTTTTTCTGCAGGGGAATTGGTACCTGTAATTTTTTTTTTTTTGGTTTAGAGAATACTTTTCATAAAATAAGATATAATAGGTTTAATTCTGTTATTTTAATTGATTTAATAAAGCTTTATAAATTTCTCCTTTAACTTCTAATATAATAAATATTGATAGATAAAATTTTGTTAAGAAAACCCTTTCAGTTCTCAATTATTTCCACAAGTGTAAATAGGTACTGAGCCCCAAACGTCTGAGACCTGCTGCTCTAAGCATAAGGAAGCTTGTGAAGATCATTTGCCTGGTGGTGGCTGAGCATGCCACCTGAAGCTTCCAGAATGCCCTGCTCCCACTGCTCTTCCAGTCCCTGCTCTGATTATAGTACTTTTCCTGTGAAGGCCAAGCAGCCCACAAGGCAACACAGGCCAGCCTGTGTGCCTCTATTTCCTACTATGGTACATGCTGGAGGCTGCCTATGAATGACCACAGAGGGCAGCTCAGTATAGTGCCTCTGGGTCTAGCTGGCTCTGAAAACAGTTCTGACATAATATACACAACACAAACCAGAGTTAAGTGTGGGAGAGTGGTATTCAAAGTCTCTTTCCAAATTCCTGATTGCTGTCAAGTGCTGGTTCAGGGGATGAGTGCATTTTATGTGTAGTATTTTTCTTAATCCATCCCCAATTCAGGTTGTAGAAACTATAGTTTAGCTGTGTCACTATTCCACTACTGGAACACTACAGCTAGTTTTTATAATTTTCAGACTTACTGAGTTTTAAATTACTGGGTTTTTTAATGAAAACATGGGAAGAGATTCATCAGGTACATCTGCTGCCGTGCTAATAAGTGAAAGTCTAAAACACTCACCTGCTCTGGGCTCATATACAGTTTGGTCCCTACTTGTCCTGTGTGTCTGGCATAAGCTGGCATTGGGGTCAGAACCGTCTGCTCTTCCTCATCCTGGTCCATTGCAGTCACTAATCCAAAGTCTCCAACCTTGACCACATCATCCATTGTAAAGAATATGTTGGATGGCTGGAAAGAATACAACAGACAAAAGTACAGTGGATGTGCATGGAGGAGAAAAAGAGAATTATTTAAATGACTACAAAGAGAAAATGCAATAAACTAGGTATTTTCAAGCATATTTCTCTTTAAAATGGGCTAATATGAAAATAGCAACAATTTTTCTGTGCCAGACAAGTACTGGTGATACAGAAAAGGGAAGGGTAGCAAAGAGAATGACTATTTATTGAACATCTACTTAAACCCTTTGAGATGCACATTCCCTAGGGATCTGGGTACTTAATCCTCAATCTTATTATTCTATATATTCTTCCCAGGCAAGCATCTCTACACTTAGGACTTAAAGCCTTAATAATTATAACTAATAATAACGAGTTCATAAATAGAACTTGCAACGTGCTAGGCACTGTTCAAAGCAGTTTACTACTACTAACTCATGTATTACAATCCCATTAGATGAATACTAACTCCATTTTACAGACATAGAAAGTGAGGCCCAGAGGTTAAACAAATTGCCTAAGGTTACCCAGCTAGCAAGTGTGGAACAGGTAATCAAACTTGAGCAGTCTGGCTCTATGAGAAAAGGACCTTGTTATCCACTGCCATGTGCCCAGCTTTCAGCTTTCAGTAGTTCTTGCTCTATGGTAGCTAATTACTATTTGGTGAATGAATGAAACAGACTGATCTTTTGGTTTGTGTCTGGGAGGAGGAAACAGATTATCAGAAGGGATAGAGCTCTTAACTACTACTCTATGCTGCCTCTTGTAAAATCTATATGCTCCTAAGACTACATCTACTCCCAGATCTCTGCCCTGAGTTCTAAACTCATATGAAACTGTTTATTGAATACACCTAACCAGATGTCTCATGGGTTCCTCAAACCCAAAGTGCCCTAGAAATACATCATCTTTCCCTCAGAGTCTACTCTGACCTACAGGTATTATGACCATTATTCACAGCCCTTGAAATGAGGAAAAAGAAAGTCATTTAGCTCATTAAATTGAATTTTATCATGTTTCAAATACCGCCAGAAAATAACATTTCATTCCCAAACTCTAAAATACCATTATACGATTTTGACTTGGAGGCATGAAGTTATTGTATATAAGATCTATGGTAATAATCTGCAGCTCTCCAATAAATAACTTTGCACTGGAGGCAATAATAGACTATCCTGCATTAAATGTCATCTTTCTTCCCCACTCCTGTCTTCTGATGGCAGTTGTTATTTACTGAACCCATAATAGACAAGCTTTTTGGCTCTCCAGTATCTATCTCTCTGTGCTTCCACCAGAAGTATCTTGACTTTATTTTGGGAACTTCCTTCTTACTGACTATGCAGCAAAACCCCATGGATAGTGTGAAAGGCATCCGTGCTCTACAGTTGCTTATGCCAATCCACAGAATCCCATTGCCTGGCCAGAGACTGGGCTTGTTGAGGGATGGGTAGGTGTCCTTGGTTTAAGTAGAATAAAACTTCTGATAAACAGTGGGAGAAAGCAAATACTTTTCTCTCTACCCTCTAACCCACCACCTCCAAGAGACTTAAATAGAAATAAGAAATGGGGAGGAGAGAAACCAGGTTCTGGCTAAATCGCTTGATCTCAGCTAAAGCTTTACCTGAATCCTCAACAGTTTAGTCATATGGGCCAACAGATTTCCTCTTCTGGTTAAGTCAGTATAAATGCTTTTGAGTGCAAACAAAATAAAATTCAAAATAAACGGTATGACCATCTAATCTAGAACATTTAGGCACTGTACTATAACAGGTGAAAAAGCAGATATGGTTCGTACCCCATGAAAACCAGAGAATAAATAATCCAGGTATGATGAGAATAATGAAGGACCAGGTTTCTGTCAGAACACTGTATATCAGAGGAACTGAGAAAAGCTCAGAGTGAAGAAACAGAAGATTAGAAGTCAGTCTGAAGAGGGAGGAGCCCAAGTCCTGATGACAAAAATGTGACCAAAATGTAACAGGGGGAAGAGGGCCTAGAAGGTTTAACACTGAGCTCAAAGATTTAGGTCAGAATGTAACAAAATGTACAGCTTTTTCAACAAGGAATAAAAATCTTGTTTTTTTTTTTTTTGGTTGGGGGGGCACACTAGAAATCTTTAAAAGGAATTGTCTTTTATTTAGAAAGGAATAAAACCTTTCTGATTTCTGGAAAAACTAACAGGGATATTAACTTTTTTATTAAATTTTTCTGGTGCATAGACAAATGTAGAAAAATCTTTAGACAACATTGTAGCATTAAATGAATATTTACCAATATCTCATTTACATTGTAAAATTGGCAGAAGAATATTCATTATCAGTGAAAACATAATTCATTGTCTTTCAAGTTGGTATTTGTGTGTACAGCAAGGGTTAAGTACAAAAAGAATGTGTATATCAGCTAGTTGTTTTCCACCTAGTGATAAGCGTTTACTATATTCAAACCTAAATGCTAGTTTCTCTCAAATTAGGGGCGTGTGGTCTCCTGTAAACTGTTTTCTCGAATCCAATGAAATAATTCATCTCTGAACTTTTCATTCAGTGGAGAACAATTCTTGGCAATCGGTTTGGGCCTTCGTGAAAATCACTGAAGCATAATGATTATATATAACTAAGTAACAACTATATTGAAAAAATAAGAATTATTTCTAATTCCTGTTCTTGTTATCCTAAAGCACTTAAAATATACTCAAGAATTTGGAAACCTATCGCTCATTTTAGAAGAAAACTTGTGTCCAAACAGTTACTTTTATGCCTGAAACAAGTCTCTGGTTACATAAAACTGAAAAGATTTAAAATGGATCCACATCTATCAAGACTTTAAGCTACTTTCATCAGAAAATTATTTATACATTCACTACACATCGACTGGTGACTGCTAAGAATATATGGAATGTGGCAGAAATTACTTAAATAAAATTTCCATGTACTTATTTTTAGAAACACTACTAAGGAAATGTCATGTTTTAATAAGAATCTTAAGTAATTTTGCATATTACTACAATATTCACTAGAATCCAAGGTTTTTAGCTATAAATAATCATCTGGTTAACTATTTGCTAGCTTTCTCCATTCAGCTTCTTACCCCCTTCCCCCAAAGTCTAAACAGTTCAGAAACAGAAGCAACAGTGTGAAGGTTTTCCCCAATTCAAGCTGGCTAATGAAGGACCCCAGGTCTCTCCTTCCATTTGGATCCCTTTCACCATTCTGCTTCAGAGCCCTAGAGGTACTGGTGTCAGGGTTACTCAAAACCATAGAAAAAAACAGGCTATATCTGTTCATGGTGGATTTTACCTAAATATTTTTTCTTTTTTCCTCACCTGGACTACTGGGAATACCTTTTAGAGTAAAATGAATGCAAACGCATTACCAAAGAGAATGAATGAATGCATGGTTTGCCTAAAGTTTTCAGACATAAGACTTTGTATTCTTTCAGCAGGCCTCTTCAAGGCTACTTTCTCAGACCTCTGCTCTTTGATGCTTTTACTCTCCCCCCACTGTTAAGGGTCCTTCAGAGTACTGTAAGTACTGCTCTGAATCACAAAACATCAGATTGAAACCCAAGGGTGATGCTCCACAAATACAGACCTTGAGGTCCCTATGCATCAGTCCTTTACTGTGAAGAAACTCCACCGCCTCTGCAATCTGCAGGAAGATGTGCAGACACATGCTCCTCTCTCTCTCCTCTATGGTACATCGTCTATTCATCCAGTCTTTGAGGTTTTCTTTTCTGCACAGCTGCATCTGAATGTAAAGATACACCTTTGGTGAACTGGGCTGGAGTTTTCTGTGGTGTTTTTAGTGAGATCTAAACTTAAAGTGGTTGGTCTTGGAGGAGAAATAGACAACGTAGCTTCAGAAGATCTGCTACTGGTGGGCTTGAAAACAGTGAGTTTATTAGCACAATGGTTGCCAATATGCAATTGATTAGTTTTGGGCTCTTCTTTACTGGAAGCATTATCACAGCCAGAGTCTTCAAATACTATCGAAGAGGAGGTTCTCTCCCTTGACCTTACATAAGGAGAAGCTTCAGACGGACAAAGTTCAAAGGAGGGCCCCTATCTTTGCCATCCATAGTACCATCTTCCACATCGCAGTCTGTAAGGCAACTGTCCCTGGAGGTTGTACGCTGCATCCACTGACCCACTCATGTCTCCATGGTCCATTCCTGAGAATTCCAGTGGTGAGAACTCATTCTCAGATGAACTTGTCTGGCTGCAGGAAATCCCTACTGAAAAAGACCTGCTTCTTTGTGGTGAAGGAGCTATGATTTCAATATGTTCTTTTGTAGAGAAAGGATCCATTCTGCGTATTTTAACTGATGGTGCATCCATTGGACTAGGGGAGCTAAGTGGCCAGTCTGTACTAAAAGTGGGAGAAATATAAAGGGATAAGAGTGAATATATATTGATTAAAGTACCTGAACTGCACCCTGTTTAAAGAGCTTCAACTATAATAAAGCCACTTACCAAATGACAAATAACAAAACAACATACAAACTAAATAAAAATATACAATGTGAGATAGAGAACATCACAATCCATTCATTCCTTCTAAAAAAAAATTTAATTTTAAAGCTTAATTTTATACATGAAACAGTTACCTGGGACTGTCTGAGGCTGTCACAGCAGCCAAAGCCTTTTATGTAAAGCAAGGACAGGATTCCTCAATGGCTGTGATTGTGAAGCCCTAATCCAAATTAGGGTAGCGCCTCACAAAGCCTTGAGATAAGCAGCCACTTCATTTGGACCTTCCATGGCTTAGTTATTGGTTGAGTCTATAATAAGCACCACTTTAATAAGGTACCTCACATGGATCTAATGTTGCTTAGGTACCTGTAGGTAGGAGTTTTTCTCCAGTTGTTTGGTGGCAGTCTACCTATACATGCCTCCTCCTTATTCTTCTTTAATAGTCTTTTTTTCTTTTTTTTTGTGCACAGATGATCAAAAGGAAGTTGTGATCACGTTTGAATTTTTTTTTTTTCTTTGAGATGGAGTTTCACTCTTGTTGCCCAGGCTGGAGTGCAATGGTATGATCTCGGCTCACTGCAACCTCTGCCTCCCGGGTTCAAGCGATTCTCTTGCCTCAGCCTCCTGAGCAGCTCGGATTACAGGCACCTGCTACCACACCCAGCTAATTTTTATCTTTTCAGTAGAGATGGGATTTAATCATGTTGGCCAGACTGGTCTCGAACTCCTGAGCTCAGGTTATCTGCCCGCCTCGGCCTCCCAAAGTGCTGGGATTACAGGTGTGAGCCACTGCACCCAGCCTTCCTTTAATAGTGTTTAAAGAACCTTCCTTCCTATAGCACATCATAGTTAATATGGGCAATATCTTTGGGCTAAGTTTATGTATTTTTAACTGCAAATAGTTCAAAACTACTTAAAAAGGAGTTGTAAATTATTAACTGCTAAGAGAAAAACTAAATAACAAACATTTTTTAAACATGGAGACAGAAGCAGATACCTTATATTGAGAAAAGTCACTATAAATCCCTCAGTCAATCACAATTTACAGAGCCCTATCAACTAACAATTTTTTTTTTTTGAGACAGAGTCTCTCTTGCTCTCTCACCCAGGCTGGAATTCAGTGGTGCAATCTTGGCTCGATGCAACCTCCACCTCCTGGGTTCAAGCGATTCCCCTGCCTCAGCCTCCTGAGTAGCTGAGACTACAGGCGCATGCCACCATGCCCGGCTAATTTTTTTCATATTTTTAGTAGAGACGGGGCTTCACCATGTTAGCCAGGATGGTCTTGCTCTCCTGGCCTCATGATCTATCCGCTTTGGCCTCCCAAAGTGCTGGGATTACAGGTGTAAGCCACCGCACCCAGCCTCAACTAATAATTTTTTAAAATGTAAATTATCTCTTATTTTTTTTTAAGAGACAGGGTGTCACTATGTTGCTCATGTTGGCCTTGAACTCCTGGGCTCAAGAAATCTTCCCACCTCGGCCTCCCAAAGTGCTGGGATTATAGGCGTGAGCCACCCCTGTATGTTCTCAAAATCTAAATCAAAATTTCACAGGTGGCTAGAGAACTTTTCAAAACATGAAACAGAACAGAACTCTGCTGTTCCTTAAAAAAAAATCCCTAAAGTTATAAAACTGATATTGTGATCACACAAGCAAAAAACTAGCTTAAGTCTATATGTAACAAAGTTAGTTACCTTTCATCTTTCAGCCAAATTTCATCCATCTTTTCTTGCCACTTCTCTGGTGGTGCTTCGAGCCAGGCATTGAAATATCTAACAATGCCTGGGTGCTCAAGCTTGGCTAAGGCTTTAACTTCTCGCATTACCTTTTCCCGAGCCAATTCCCTGAAAGAGAAAAAATATTTAAGGTGATGGATATTCCAATTACACTGATTTGATCTTTACAAATTATATGACAGATACCCCGGAAATACATAGAGGTATTATATAGCAATAAAAAAGGAAAATTAAAAAAATAAAATTAGCCTGAAAAAAAAGAGAAAGTAAGACAACACTGAAGGCTGTTTATATCTGAGAGTATTCATAACCAATAGTGAAAACAGAAAAGTAATAAAATAGGATCCCTTCTTGAAACTAAAATTAGAAACATATGAGTTAGCCTAGGGTATACTTCCTCTTTTTATTTTTTGAGACGCAGTGTCTCCTCTGTTGCCTAGGCTGGAGTGCAATAACGCAATCTCGGCTCACTACCTCTGCCTCCAGGGATCAAGTGATTCTCCTGCCTCAGCCTCCGAAGTAGCTCGGAATGCGGGCATGCACCAGCATGCCCTACTTTTTTTTTTTTTTTTAGTAGAGACAGGGTTTCACCATGTTGGCCAGGCTGGTTTTGATCTTCTGACCTGAGGTAATCCACCCACCTCTGACTCCCCAAATGCTGAGGTTACAGACGTGGACCACTGTGCCCAGCCAGCCTAAAGTATACTTCTAAAAGGCCACACAAAAAATATTTCAAGTATTTCAGTATTCAAGTATTTCAGTTTTTTTTTTTTCCTTCTGGAAATAAATGCTACAAGTGCATCTACTGCACATGCAAATAAAAGTTTTCTTGGCTGACTAAAAATGATTCATTACAGACTCTTAAAGATTATTGCTTAACATTTGTTGTCAATGGGAGGACAATATGTATGAGTGAGATATTCAGAAGAGACCCTAGCATCTTCACTCAGGAACATGGAGAAGGACCATGCTAAAAGCATACGCATCACAACCTCACAAGCTTGTACTAGCATGTTGTTTGTATAAGCCTCAACTATACAATATCATAGGCAATGAAATTTTAACTAGAAAGGCATCTGGATTTTATCTTCTGCTTTGACAACTTTTCTGATGGACCTAATCTCACATTTCTAGGGATCCCCACCATCCCCTGAGCAACATAAATAAATGCAAATTGCATAAATTTCCCTCCCCATGAGAACATCAGCTACTCTGATTTTTTTCCTCTGTGCTTTGTTATTGTTGTTAATGTCCCCCCACTCTCATTCTAGTACATTTCTAAATTCACAAATTCTAGGTACTCACATTCAGTTACCAAATCCTATCAGCTCCTCTTTTCAATTCCTTACACTCAATTCCTATTTTAGGACTGAACTGTTGCCAAAAAATCTAATGAACATTACTGTCTTTTGACCTTTCCTTGCATCAGCCATCTACATGCTGCTACCAGAGTTACCTCCACTTTGATCACATTGCTTTTACTACTCAAAGACCCAAATGCTTACAAAACAAGATACCAACTTCTTTGCTTGGCATTTAAGGTGCTACAGACCATTTTTTTTTTTTTACCCTGAGATGGAGTCTCACTCTGTCGCCCAGGCTGGAGTATACTGATGCGATCTCAGCTCACTGTAACCTCCACCTGCCTTTTAATAGAGATGAAATTTTTGTCATGTTGGCCAGGCTGGTCTCGAACTCCTGGCCTCAAGTGATCCACCCACCTAGGGCTCCTAAAATGCTAGGATTACAAGCGTGAGCCACTGTGCCTGGCCAACCTATCTTTTTCTTCCTCTCATCCATCCTCCCCAATTTTTACCCTTTGCTCCACCTATTCCAGAACTCTCACCATTCTCCATACCACTGACAGGTGCTTGCGAGAGCCTCTGCTCAGGCCATTTCATGCACTTGGCCATCCCTCCCCTACCTGTCTCCTGAGGGAAAGGCTACTCCTGCACACCCAGAGCAAATGTCTCCATTTCCATGAAGTTTGACTTCCTTATTGCCTTTTGGTCACATCCGTGCTTCTTCATGAGAAGTTATTAATACTTACTGAGATAAGGCAAAGGTCAAAATCTTCCTTGCATTGTATTTACTTGAATATACACAAAAAAGCACCAAAAAGGTACAAGCTTCTTAAGGGGGAGAAACCTTGCTTAGTTTTTATAGCCTATGTAGTACCTGGCACATATGAATATTTAAACTACTCGAAAGTTATTTACCAAAAGAAAAAAATTAGTTCCCTAGTACCCAAAACATCCAATTCCTGTCCCTTCCAGACAGGAATTTGAAAAAACTGTGACTACCAGATAAGATGATAGCACAACAATTAGCGTGCATTTAATCAAGAATCAACAAGAGGCCAGGCACAGTGGCTCATGCCTGCAATTCCAGCACTTTGGGAGGCAGAGACGAGTGGATCATTTGAGGTCAGGAGTTTGAGACCAGCCTGGCCAACATGGTGAAACCCCATCGCTACTAAAAATACAAAAATTAGCCAGGTATGGTGGCTCATGCCTGTAATCCCAGCACTTTGGGAGGCCGAGGCAGGTGAATCACCTGAGGTCAGGAGTTCGACACCAGCCTGGCCAACATGCTGAAACTCCATCTCTAGTAAAAATACAAAATTAGCCAGGCGTGGTGGCACATGCCTGTAATCCCAGCACTTTGGGAGGCCGAGGCAGGTGAATCACCTGAGATCAGGAGTTCGAGACCAGCCTGGCCAACATGGTGAAACCCTGTCTCTACTAAAAATACAAAATTAGCCAGGCATGGTAGTAAGTGCCTGTAATCCCAGTTACTTGGGAGGCCGAGGCACGAGAATCACTTGAACCAGGGTGATAGAGCGAGACCCTGTCTCAAAAAAAAAACAAAAAACAAAAAAAAAAAAAAACGAAGCAACAGGAGCCTTCTACATAGATAGAATAAAAGTTATTGCTAGAATTCTATCATCTTAAGCATCACACTGCTCTTAGTCAGAAATCACACTTCTAGGAATCTATCCTAAGGAAACAGATATTGTCAAAATGTATATAAAAAGATGATACAGCAAAATTTTTGTTTTATGGGAAAGTTATTTCTAATTGTAACAAATTAGAAACCAAATTGTTTAACAATACAAAATGGTTAAATATGGCATGTGTATTAAATGGACTATTACCAAGCTATAAAATACTTTTACTATATTTTAGGATATTGTTAATAACATGAAAAATACAGAGGATATAACAAAGAAAGCAACAGACAAAACTGTACAGTACTGGCGACTGGCTACCAGTTAGGTAAATTTATGACCAGAAAACAAAATCAAGGCCAGGTGTGGTGGCTTATACCTGTAATCCCAGCACTTTGGGAGGCCGGGGCAGGCAGATCACGATGTCAGGAGTTTGAGATCATCCTAACATGGTGAAACCCTGTCTTACTAAAAAAATACAAAAATTAGCTGGGCAAGGTGGCACGCGCCTGTAGTCCCAGCGACTTGGGAGGCTGAGGCAGGAGAATCTCTTGAATCCGGGAGGTGGAGGTTGCAGTGAGCTGAGATTGCGCCACTGCACTCCAGCCTAGGCAACAGATTGAAACTCCATCTCAAAAAAAAAGAAAGAAAACAAAATCAAAAGGAAATACTCTAAATACTCTGGGCTTAGTGGTGTGCCCAGCTAATTTAGTTATTATTGGGTAGAAACAATATAATTCAAATGTTTTTGTTCTAATACTTTTCCTTAATTACAGAAAAATATAGAATTATTTTAAAATGCTGTAATTTATTGAAGTCTATAGGAAAGTTCTGAGTTAAGAATCAAAAACAAAGGACACTTAAAAGTAGATAGAAAGCAACCTATATAGATAACAACTTTTAGACAGCTGGTTACTTGGCGGCACTTAGAAACTAAGATTTGAAAGGTCTGAAACTGTGTTTTCTGTGGTGCTTAGAGTATAGTAAGATGGATATTTTACCCACGAGATTAGATCCCATTGTGCTGATTTCAAATTTACTAAAGGGACACCATTACCTATTGGGGAGACGGATCCTCTTGATAGCATAATTGCAGTCATCTACTTTGTTTTTAGCTTCAAAAACAACTCCAAAGCCGCCACGTCCCAGACATTGAATTGGTTCAAAATCAGTTAGATATCTTTAAGAGAGGTAAAATTTATAAAAGTTTGCAACAGTTTTAAATTTTGTGGTAAGGTGAAAATCAGTTCAATCTTATGACACATAAAAATGTATAAACTCATAGAACTCATCTTAATAAACAGTATATTTTGAATTTATTAACAGCATTTTAAATTATTCTGTTTGTATAAATGAAGCAAACACATTGTTATAAAGTTCCTAGAAAAAAATTTAAAATGAAAAATATGTGTTTAATTGGGATCTCTTGTTAATCACTTGTTCTTACAGCTATTGCACTACTGATATGTGCTGTCCAATACTTCCTATCATTTACCAAACGATCATATTCTTAATTCTCAAATCTTTTATATTCTGTCACATTTTGTATTCAATTACAGAAAATGTATTTTTATCTTAGCTAATTAACTAAATTTTATGGGAAAAATCAATCCTATTATACCCAGGTACTATTTTAGCCATAAACCTTCCTAGGAACCAAAGCTGATATGGGTTGGGTTTCCTCATGAGTCAGTGTACTTACCACTGGAGGTATCAAGTCAGACAGAAGCCAGCTTGCCATCTGTCACTTACAGGGGCCTCCACTCAGCAGCCTGTTTCTCCCTTTAGTGCTGACTTCACGGACCTGCACTGTACAATCCGGTCAATTTGCACCATGCTCTCTCATAATTTCAAGGTTTTGCTTCTGCTGTCTGCTTCACTGGGATGGCCTTCCTCTTTGCTTTTAATGAACCCTATTCTTCTTTCATTCTGCTCATCTCACCATCTCTGTAAGGCTTTCTTAGACCCCCATATCGACATTCCCATAACACTCTGCACATAATACTTTGAAACATTTAAACTTAATCTTAATTTTTTGCAATTATTTGTAAGCAGCTCCCTTGTCCCACCACCACTGCATTATGGGGGCCAGGAATGGAGAAAATCATTCTTGTTTCTCTTTGTATTTCCAGAGACTGGACACTACCTGGGAAACTGAAAGTCTAACAAACGTCTGCTGAATAAATGCATTAATTAATAAATGACTTACATACTCATTAATTTAGTAGTTGCCTCAGTGGTTAAAACATGGAGTTAAGAAGAAGCAATAGATTTCAACCTTCCATGGGCCAACTATCTTCATAGAGAATGAAAACTAATAATCTGTATTCCTAAAAATAGCCAGT
Organism: Ateles fusciceps; assembly: GCA_036589455.1. Classification (NCBI taxonomy): domain Eukaryota; kingdom Metazoa; phylum Chordata; class Mammalia; order Primates; family Atelidae; genus Ateles; species Ateles fusciceps. Next base: position 315,048 of record JAZHEH010000053.1, on the reverse strand, counting down.
CAAGGCACCTCAGTAAAAATCGGTCTCCCCAAACGCAAAAGCCCACAAAATTCATGTCCTACTTCTGCAGGGCCAACTGAATTACGTTCCTATATTAAGGAAACACCTATATAAAAACAGATTATCTTCCAAAAAGAGTAACATCTTATATGTGATTACAGACCATAGAAATATAAGTATCATCTTTCCTTAAGTTGTCAGCTGATAAATGACAGAGCTGGGATTTGAACTCACGACTAAATGAAGAGTTCATGCTCTTACCAATGCCTAGGACATCAATGCCACTAAAAAACATCAGGTATTATTATAGAACTCCTGTATCTTTTTTTTAAAAAGACCCAACAGCTGCATTCTTCATATTGAATAAAGTTAAAGAAAAACCTCAATTAAGTCTAATTCAATTTTGAGTATATTATTCTAATTTTCTTGACAACAGTCTGACAAACACATCTTTCTTCATGACACCACATATATTCTACTCCCGAAACCTCATCTACTTGCTGAACTCTTACTCACAATTTAAAATTCAATTCAAATATGGCTTCATTTGTGATGCCTTCCTAGATCATCACAAACAGATTTAGTGATTTGGTTCATGACTTCTTTCTTATATGTTTGTTTGACCCAGTAGCATCTTTCCCACAGACTTCAAGCTTCTCTAGGATAGGAGCAGTCTTTTTTATTTCTCCCAAAGCCTGAAATATTGTCCTGCACACAGCTGTTCAGAATAAATGTTTAATGAACAACGAGTGACTTCAGTAGTAGACTACCTCGTGGGAGTTGCTGGATTCTTTATTGTTGCCCTTTCTCTCACTGCCTGCTGGTGTTGATGGTCACTGATATATTAGTATTTTTATTAGCAAGGGTATTAAAGTAGGCTTTACCATTTGTTTATCACCCAGTAAATTTTGCTTTGTTTATGGAATTGATTGATTTTACCTGTTCCTCACCATCCTGAAGCAGCTGGTTTGATAGAAAGGTAGAATGGCCTTTTGAAGACTCCATTACACTGCCAGGTAGGTACCTTGCAGGGCTGGGGCAAGGTTCTCCAGAAAGCTGTATATTCTCTGAATCAGTGTCTAATATGTAGCATGGTTTCTCCCATAGCCAGTATTTACAGGTCCAGGAATCAAGGGATGGAAATGGGAATGGCATCACTCACCATTACCCCCTAGTGATCCGTTAGCAAAATTTTTGCTTCCTGCTCCTGTGACCTTATGGTTGGCTGGCCTAGAGGTCTTAGTCTAAGAGGGAGGAATACTTCCACCAGGAGATACAACAATGATGCCACTGAATTGGAAGTTAAGCCTGCTGCCCAGCAACTTTGAACTCCTCACGCCTTTGAATCAACAAAGAAGAGAGATACTGTGCTGGCTGGGTGACTAATCCTGACTACCAAGGGGAAACTGGATTGCTGCTTCACAATGGAGGTGTAAGAAAGGGTAGGTCTGAAATACACAAGTTCCCTTAGGGATCTCTTTGTATAACCATGCCTTGTGATTAAGGTCAATGGAAAACCACAACAATCCAATCCAGGTAGAACTACCAATCTCCCAGACCCTTCAGGACTGTGGATTTGGGTCACCTCACCAGATAAAAAACTACAACCAGTGGAGGTGTTCTCTGATGGCAAAGGGAATATGGGATGGATAGGGCAAGAAGGTACTTATAAATACCAGCTGTGACCACATGACAGGTGACAAAAATAACTGTCACAAGCATTTCCTTAATTTGTTGTGAATATGCTTGTGCATCTATGTCTATATAGAAGTAGATATAGTGCTCGCTTCGGCAGCACATATACTATATAGAAGTAGATATATATAGATATATGCGTATGTATAAGGTATATATGTACATCTTATCATTTCTGTTTCCTTGGAGAGCCTAATATACATATTTATCTATGATTTTCAATCTTTTCTGCCATAAAATCATTACCCTAGATATTAAACAGTATAGTTCCATGTCTTTTCCTCGTCCCCGTATCACTAAAGTGTTAAGAAGGATGCTATCAAGACAAAGAGTAGGTATAATCCATGTAATATGAAAAATAAACCATAGTATCATGTCAAGTATCGTAATGCATCAAAGGTGATATTCTATACTTCAGAGATTGCTAACTGCTTCTCTACTTTTATTTTACTTTTATTTAAACTGCCTACTTTTAGCTAGTCCACTCCCCCCTTCTGCTTTTAAAAACTATCTGTTCTGTTAGTGTTTTTTTCCCCATATTTCTACTTCCTACTATGGATAGAACAATAATGGAAATAAATGAGGATTCAGAAACACGTGGAGATTTATATCATACTCTTATAAACACAATAATTATTATTTGGTACTATAAATGCTAATCCTAGTACATAGCAGACTCTAAATGGCTAAGTTACTTGAATAAGAACTTAATTTGCTAGCTTAAATTCTATACTCCTATAACATTCTATTTTTATCTTTGTTAGGGTATATACCATTTTTATTATATTTAAGTTACTTGAATTTATTGATTGAGGGTTAAATCTATGTTTTATTTATCTAGATATCTACAAGCTTTAAAAAAAAACAAGATCTTAGGTTATTTTTTCTTTGATTAAAATGGTTGCCATCAGAAGCTATAACACACATCTGTATTTTATAAGACTCTTACCGTGATATATATCCAGAGTTTTTTATGTCATTCCCGCTACTGTCCTTGGCTTCACCACTTACAGAATCATATTTATTTTCAGTTTGACACTGAGTTTCAGACTCCTTCCTTTGCTGATAAGGTGAAAAACAAAATCACTACCAGTATAAAACTGAACTGAAGCTAACTATGATTCTTAGGTTATAAAATAAGTAACACTGAAAAATAAATAAGTAACATTGAGAAAAATAAAAGCATTATGAAAACAAAATGCAGCATTATGCTTTATTATGAAAGAAAAACAGTTTATCTTCCCATTGCTATCCCTCCAGTCTTTGAGGGGATTTTGTTTCTTTATAATGTGGCTATGTCATATGTACAGCATGATACATAACTAGATATAAAGAGAAAGACAGTGCACACATGTAAGCATAAATATAAACTGGGCAAGACTAGAGTGATTTGACAAAATGAGGTTAAAAAAAAAGCAAACAAACAAAAAACCCAATAACAACAACAAAAAGACTAGAGTGATTTCTTTCCCAACCAATTTTGTAGACTGCATTAAAGATGCTTTCAATAAGGCCGGGTGTATTGGCTCACGCCTGTAATCCCAGCACTTTGGGAGGATGAGGCATGAGGATCGCCTGAGGTCAGGAGTTTGAGACCAGTCTGACCAACATGGAGAAACCCTGCCTCTATTAAAGAAAAAAAAAATGCTTTCAATAACAGGAAATTAAATTAGGCAATGTCTCTTTACCAACGTCTCCTAAAAGATTTTCCAGAGGATGTTAATAATTATTATCGTCGAAATGGGGGCACTGTGGGTCACCTGTTTAGTCACTGATTCAACAAATCTATACTGAGCTCCATTATGTGCCAAGCACCGTGTAAGGGGCTGACAGGATGGTGGCAAACAGTGTAGACTTGTCCTTGTCCTTAAGAATGTACAGTGTAGGCCAGGCGTGGTGCCTCATGCCTGTAATCTCAGAACTCTGCGAAGCTGAGGAGGGCAGGTCTCTTGAGGCCAGGAGTTTGAGACCAGCCTGACCAACATGAAGAAACCCCATCTCTACAAAAAATACAAAATATTAGCTGGGTGTGGTGGCACACAAGATCCCTTAGGGATCTCTTTGTATAATCATGCCTTGTGATTAAGATCAATGGAAAACTACATTGACCTTAAACAACCTCTGGGAGGTGGAGGCTGCAGTGAGCAGAGATTGCGCCACTGCATTCTAGCTTGGGTGACAGAGTGAGACGAGTGAGACCCTGTCTCTGGAAAAAAAATGTACAGTCTAGAGAGGGAGAGAAATTAGGAATTACATATTAAATATTTTAGTAAATACTTTAATAAGGGAAGTACAGAGTGTAGACATAGGCAGAAAATCTAACTCAGAAATAGGAGGTTAAATACCACTTCCCAGAGGATATGACAACTAATTTCAAACTAAAAGATATTACCCAAGAGTTAATTATTTGGGAAGGGAGAGGAGGTGGGGAACAAGGCTCTAAGGCAAGGTTAGAAAGATGAGTGCTACCAGGGTCACCAAGAGCATGGTCTACAGGAAGGAATGAAAGAGGCTCAGCCTGGAGGCTGAGCATGGGGGAGAGGAGGAAGGAATTAGGGTACCAGTGAAGGATGGGTCACGAGCAGCCAGGGAAGGAGTCATTCAGAACCTTGCATATTCTAAGAAGGGTGGACTTGAGCATAACAACAATGGGGTGGGGGGTTATATATTAGAAGTTTTTAAGCCCAGAAATGCAGCTAGAGTTAGGGTGTAGAGAATGGACTGGAGACAGCCTAAGGACTAGGGGCACAGAGGCCAGTTAGAGGCTATTTCAGTGATTCAGGAGAGGTGTGATAATGGTATTTGTGCTGGGGAAATGAAAACTGACAAACAGAGAAGGAGAAAAATTTGAAGACATCTAGGACAAGAATTTGACAGAACTTGGTGACTGATAAGGGAGAAAAAAATGATTCATGGCTTTGGTGACAGCATATGGCAGTACTTTTCTTTGACAGGCTGGGGAGGGGAATGGGAGTGGAAATGAGGACAGTCTGAGATGGCTCATTTGAAGTGTCTGTGTAGCACCTACTAGATTGCTGTTCCAGAGAAACAGATATGGGAACCATTAGTATATAAGAAGATTAGAGCTGGGAAAGCAGGGAAGACCATCCAAGGACAGTTTGTGGGATGAACACTGAAAGAGGGAGCCCTAAGGAATACCAACAATTACTGAGAGAATGAGAAAGATCAGGTCCTAAAGCATCCACATCACATCAGCATCCACATCACACCCAAGGAGACCAGGAGAGCATGGTGTCAAGGAAGTCAGGCAAGAAAGGTCAAAGGGAGATGTTCAACAGTGTCAAATACAAAGAGGTTCAGTTAGATAAGGACTGAAAAATGTTCATTACATTTAACACAAGGAAGATCACTGAGAACTTTGGCAAGAGTAGCTTCGGTGGAGCAGTAGAGGTGGAAGCCAGGCTGCAATGGGTTGAGGAGTGAATGGGATGTGGGGAAGTGGAAACCAGAGAGTAAGCAAAAGTGATTCTTACCCTGTGAGGATGAGGATGGAAAAGCCTGCGCACAATAAATGTTGTTGCTATAATACAAAACAAAATCGTTGCAACTATTTCTTTCCACCAGTGTAAGAGGAGAACAGGATCCTTTTTGCGGATATTCTTGTTGTAATTTGGGTTGTCGAGGAACCTGACTGTGATCTGTGTGCTTCGTTTGTTCCTTTCCCTCTTGTAGTATGGTAGATAATAACCATTATCTTCAAATAGAAACATTAAAAGGTTTTTTTTTAAAGGTAATCCAAAATAGGCCCATCTTTATTAATATGTATCTATTTTCCTATGAGTGATCACACTAATTCCTTTTAAGTTTCATCTTAAACACATTTTAAACATCTTAATTTGTCTAATTTTTCTCCCATAAATATAGACATTTTCCTTTATCCTATAAGCATATTAAATTTTCTTTATATTAAGTAATAAGACTCTTACGGGCTACTGCATTCATAACCTCATTAATAATTCAATTCTTTAAATACAATAATTTATGCTCAATCTTCTTTCAAGATATTTTTAGCTTTCCTTTTGCTTGGTTATCAATAAAATACAAATTTTACCACCAATTATTCTTCACAAAAATGAAAGGAAAACATCCATGCTGTTTGGTTCAGTTTGGGCTGTCAAAATGAGTTTATTTCAAAAAAAACAGCCTCTCTTCTTTGTTTTCTATTTTGTCATATGTGGTCAGATTACACAGTTCTCTTCTACCGTGTCTTTTTTTTTTGAGACAGGGTCTTGCTCTGTTGCCCAGGCTGGGGTGCAGTGATCTTGCCTCACTGCAACCTCTGCCTCCTGGGCTTAGGTGATCCTCCTGCCTCAGCCTCCTTGAGCAGCTGAGACTACAGGTGTGCACCACAATGCTTGGCTAATTTTTATATTTTTAGTAGAGACAGGGTTTCACCATGTTGGCCAGGCTGTTCTTGAACTACTGACCTCAAGTGATCTGCCCATCTCGGCCCCACAAAGTGCTGGGATTACAGGCGTCAGCCACCGCACCTGGCCTACCTTGTCTTTTGATCAATATCAAGATAAAGGCTGCTGTTTCTAGTTCAGAGCTGTTTTTTTATTTTAATCGATTTAACTTACATAATAACTTTCCAGTGCTAGCATCTAGGGTAACTGATGAGGAGTCTATGTGTTTACCTGATGCAGATTTGGGGATTTCTTAATTGCACAACTGTTTAAAAGACTTTCATATCTGAATATATCCTAACTAAAAAACTGCTGCTTACTACATAGAAATGTATTTCATGCCAAATTTCACCTATTCTTGACTTTTGCACTAATTGCTCTTGTCGGAGTAAGAAATTAAAATAACCTCATTGTGCATCATTTTCATGTAGTTTTATGAAAAACACATTCTTCATTATACAGGGCTACTATACAGCCTACATAATATAGGCTGATAAATAAGAGCTAATAACAAGAACTAATGTTTACTGACACTATATGCCACACATGATGTTAACTGAGACTTTGCAAGCATTATCTCATTTAGGCCTCACAACAACTCAATACATAGATATTAGGATTATTATCAAATTTTACAGATAAAGAAATTGAGACACAGGGATGCTAGATGTGCCCAACCTAGCATGTGGCAAAAATGGGATTTGAACCCTGGCAACCTAACTTTGGAACTTATATGGTTAGTAATCATTCATGAAATGGTCTCCCAAGATATTTTATTTTATATACGCTAATCAACTTTTCTTCATTTGAATTCTATTAATTTTAAATTAAAAAATAAAATAAATAAAACTCAGTATTTTCACTTACCATATGGATACTGCAAGACTGAAAGTGCACCATTACTGTACTCTTCATGAGAAAACTTATCATTACTAAGACATTTGTCAAATTCATCAGATCCTACCAAGACAGGAGTTCTGGAAGGAGAATCTAAAAGAAAATTATTATTTTCTTAATAATAACATTTCTTAAGTCTTAACTGTTACTATTTTAATAAAAATGCATGGGTTCAGTAATTGAATAAACTGATATTTGACCATAATTCAGTTCAAACATACAAGTTAAACAAACGGCCCAGGGCTCTTGTCTTTGAAAAGCACACAGTCTTACAGAGAATATGAGTCATTTAAACAATTAAATTATAATATGACATGTGTAGTAAAAAACACATACAAGGTATAGAAAGATAATGAAAGAAGTAGGTGCCCAGTATTTGATTTCAATTCATTCATGTCTCAAAGAATATGATGTGTTAACCAGATAATTCTTACCTAAATAGTCTTAACATAAATATGTTAAGAGCTAAATGTTAGTTAGGCATAGTCAACGAATGATTAAGAGTTTTTCTAAGTTTCTAAAAATGTTAATAAAACAGAGGAATATTTTATTAACATTTTTATAGAAAGTAACTGCTGCTTCCTAGAAATAATGCTCTAAATGATAATAAAAATTCATTATTAACATGTGAAATATCATCATGGTTTATCAATAAAATATAAAGTATATAACAGTTCTTATCTCTGCAATATTCAGAACTAGGGCAAAGATAGGATTAGGACTCTGCACACTAACAATATTTATAAAAGCTTACAATTCACTTACGAATTAAGGGTTTCCATTTGATTGTTGGCAAAGGAATAATTGCATTTTCATTATTGACAGATTCCAAAGCCTTGGGACTTGTAGGAAACTTTTCTGAAATTCTGACTGATGACTGCAGATACAGCTGGCCCCTATACATTCCTGAATCAACCAGAACATTGTCAATTATGCACTGTTTTTAAAAAAAGGTTTTTTGATTAAATAAAATTACATTAATTCCGGTTATTTCTACATGTACTATAAAACTCCTGTCAAAGAAGAAACATGCTTGAAGCATTCAAAAATAAACTCAATGGTTATTCACCAAAAACAGGGACAGAAAGTTACACACAAGGTCCATATGACGTTTCTCACTGAATAATAGCACATTTTCAGTAATACAGGAAAACGGTTCCAGTAGAAAAATTCAAAGATAGGAAGTCACTGTACTCTCATCAAACAAATAGCTTAGACTAAGTAATTTTCTCCTTAAGAAAGTTTACCTGAACACCTATATTTCTAGAAATATTGCTAACAATTCAGTCAAATACTATCACAACATACATGACATGTTATTCCTTCAAATTCTTGTTTTTCATTCAGACTGACAGGTGGGCAGCACACTGGGAGAGCTTATAGAATTTTATGAGTATTTGATGATTCAAACTAGTTCAAATAATTGGAGTCAAGAGTTTTCAAAAATTTATAATATTAAAGGCTTTCAACTGCCCAGAAGCACACCAGAATTTTATTTTTTAGATCAGTTGTACAGCTGCACTGATAAAAAAGAAATAAACCTAATCTTAAAGAGGGGGAGGGGCATAAACTGATATGGATGCAAACACATATATAGAAAATTGTAGACTTTGAGGATATATAGCTAACCACATAAATATATTTTATATGAAATTACATATAATTATATATGTAATTATATATAATTATATATGTAGAAATAGATAGAGTTTTGCCCTATCACCCAGGCAGGAGTGCAGTGGCATGATCATAGTTTGGGGTAGCCTTTAACTCCTGGGGTCAAGCGATCCTCCCACCTCAACCTCCCAAGTAGCTAGGATTACAGAGGCATGCCACCATGCCCAGCTAATGAGTAATTTTAAATTGTATTATATAATAAGAATATTTCTAAGCCTTTCTAATACAGGTTTCAGAGAAAAAGAATGTGCAACAGTAATTAAAAATTTCAGAATTGGGCTAGGCACAGTGGCTTACACCTGTAATCCCAGCACTTTGGGAGGCCAAGGCGGGTGGATCACCTAAAGTTAGGAGTTCAAGACTAGCCTGCCCAACACGATGAAACCCCATCTCTAATAAAAATACAAAAATCAGGTGGGCATGGTGGCGGGTGTCTGTAATCCCAGCTACTCAGGAGGCTGAGGCAGAAGAATTGCTTGAACCCGTGAGGCAGAGGTTGCAGTGAGCCGAGATCACACCATTGTACTGTAGCCTGGGTGACAACAGCAAAACTCCATCTCCATTAAGAAAAAAAAATTTCATAATTGGACAAATGGAAAAATAGCAGGAATGGAAATCAATGTATAAATCTTAAGGGCAACTTAAATCAGAGACGATATTAGGATTTAAAACTACTACAGGCACTCCTGAAGTAGGAAGGAACAACGTAAGAAGACAATCTAGATGTCAATGTGTATTACCATTAGATGAGATACATTTCCTCACCCAAGTAAACACTGTTTTCTGTGGCTCCTCTGGCAGCTTCTACAATGTCTTCTTCATCTTCTAAAACATCATCATTAGATGTATAGCTTGTATCATCAAAAAGACTGATGGGAATGACTTTCCCATCCTTAACTAACCAGGCAGATGCAATTGGAGTACAAAACTAAACAAAGAGAGAAAAAGATCTTAAATAATTTAAGCAGTAGTTATGTAGTTCCAACCCATAAAAGACCATTTAAAAATCAGACATTTCAAAAATCAGCACAGAGAACAAGCTGAGAGCCCCAAGTGGCAGTAATTTCCTTCCATTCAGTAAGTTTGGTCAAACTGGGAGAGGAAGAACATATTTATAAAACTTCAGTGGTGTTAGGTACCTGGTACTCCCATTTTCAGATGTCCTCCCTTCTTACTGAATGCCACAACCTTCCAGTCAGCAACCGAAACTTTTAACACTATGTCCATTATGGCAGCTTCCTGTTCTTCCACATCTGAAATAATTTTAGACTCTTCTGTGTTCTCACTGGGTTTAATGGTGCTTTCAATAAATCCAGCTCTAGTTTCCATCTCTGGAATATACCGAAGTTCAAAGTGGCCAACACTGAAATTCCACCTTAAATTTACAAAGGTGTGTTTTAGAAATTTACATTTAAATAAAGGGACAAAATAACATAGAACTCTCCTAGACTGAAGAAGCAAATACTAAAATTACGTGATGAGAAAAAGAACAACTCAACATAATCTTCCGGAAAGGAGTGCTCTGCTGATTTTTGCCACAAGAGGGCCCACAAGAACTCCGTCCTGACCCTCCAGACACAATGGTTCTGAGGGTTGTGGACTGACTGTATGTGTCCCTTACAACAACTAAAGGACAGATTTTCTCTCAAAAAGGTACAAATATTTACACTTCTACATCAGAGTGATTTTCCCAAAACACATCAATCAACGTCATCTTAAAATGAAGTAGCATACAGTTTGCCTTACCTCTTAATTAAAGGCTGGATACATTTTATTTAAGCGCAGCAAAATTAATATACCCTAATAAACCAGTGTAAGAGTCAAGATGAATGCACCAATCAAATTAATACAAAAACATGGCCTCAAAAAGGCACTGTGATCCAGGATATCAAAGCTGAAAGGCATACCACCTCCGCCTCGATCTCAGATCTCCACTGAACAAGATGTGGCAAGTCATTTATCCTTTCCTAAGTAAGTTTCAGCAGCCTTATCCGTGAAGTGGCAATAATAACATTTCCTCTATAATTAGTAAATAGAAAAATCACTCAACTATTGAGGGTACAGTGTCTTATCACTTAGATATAAAATGGCATAGTTAAGACTCCTGACATTTATTGAAATAATTATATTTTATATTTTAAATAATTATGGGTCTTAGGACCCCAGATCCTTCTAGTCTAGTAACTCGAAATTCTGTTAAGTTGGACATCTGCTGCTATGGTGGCTAAGCTTCCAGTGAGCACTCTAACACTTAAAAAAACAAAAAAACAAAATCCGGCCAGGATAAAGAAGGTCAAGTTGTCTGCAAATGCAAAGCCCTATTCATAGTTCAAAGCAAAAAGAATAAATGCATTCTTAACTGAGTTGAAGAGGACAGTTTTCAGGAAAGGAAACTGAATTACACGGCATCAGATCAGACAAAACTTAAAAGTCTGGTTCATTTTCAAAAAATAAAGATGGAATCTAAAGTTATTTTTATACAGGCAATTCAAAACTTAAATATTAGGTTTAAAAAAATCAAGCATGTGATGTAGGATCAGCATATCTAATCTAGGTATCACATTTTTAAATCACATATTTAAATATAAAAATTACATAAGGGGCTCATTATTTAAAGAAGGAAACAGAAAGGTATTAGGCTGATTTTTAATACTTCACGAAAATTGAGTAAAACGATTATTATTTTAAAATTGGGATAATCAGACAAACTATGAAACTACCTACTAGACATAATTAGAGAGTCCAATAGGTTCAAGCTCAAAGAAAACACATTAATTTTGTCTTAACATCTTTCTGTATTCAAAGAACTTCGAGTGATGAGGTTGCTATAAAATATCATTAACTTGAGACTAAACTAATAGTCATCACATGGGGACCCCTGTGGTTACCATATCCTGAAGCATATGGTGAGAAGTTCAGTTTAGAATCTGTTAATAAACATGAAACCATTTTTATTTTAGGGCCCACATAGGATCACCTGAGGTCGGGAGTTCAATACCAACCTGGCCAACATGGTGAAACCCCATCTCTACTAAAAATACAAAAATTAGCTGGGTATGGTGGCACGCACCTATAATCCCAGCTACTCAGGAGGCTAAGGCAGGAGAATCACTTGAACCTGGGAGGCAGAGGTTGCAGTGAGCCAATATCACGCCACTGTACTCCAGCCTGGGCAACAGAGCGAGACTTCATCTCAAAAAAAAAAAAAGTTTTTAAGGCAACAGAATAGTTCACAAAATCTCCACAAACAGAAATCTAATAAGTTTTGGTATTAAGTATATTTCTAAATAATACCAACAGCAGTACTATATGAATACGCACTTCTCCATTGCCACTGCGAGGTCCGACAGCTCTAACAGTTTTTTGGGTGCGCTGTAGAAGCAGGATGTCTTCCTCTTGTTCCATTTCATCACTATCCCATTGGCGACAACCCAGAGCTGAACAGATATACCTCACCTGAAAAGACAAAATTAGATACAAAATTAGTAAAAGAATACAACTCATAATAGATCAGAAATATTAAAAAAAATTTCTGTAATTTTTAAAAAGTTAAAGGAAACTAAGGAAATGTGCATGAAGTACTCAGTAATAAGAAGCATCAGCTGGATTACTAACTCCTAAAATGAGTTATTTAGAACCATGACATACCGATGAATATTTATTTCAGGGAATGATTTTAAGGGTTTACATAATTTTAGTCTTGCTTTGGGGATTTCCATGGAATATACAGGAAGAAATGGATAGGCACTTGTGATAGCTTTGTAACAATACCATTAATAAAATTTCAGGTGAGTTAAAAAAAATCAACATTAGAGTTTCTGTGTAACAGAGGTATTTGGTTTTTAAAAATTTGAAATTTTTCTGATAGCTTTTTGTATTCAAAAGTAACTCCCTCAAATTTTCACTAAAAGAAAAAAGGAAAACTTAATATGATCCAAACTAAAATCCTCACAAAAAGAAGCATACCTTCTATAATATCAGAATTATGTAGCAGCATATCAAATCAGAAAACCAGGTGATCGGGTTCAATCCTGTTGTTCACAGACGAGACTAAAGTAAACAGAGATTGAAGTGCTTGCTCAAAAAACGGCCAGACAGGATGGCATGGCCTCCTCAATACAATGCAGATGCAGATGAGTGGAGAAGGCAGAAAAGCATCTGCAAGAGCAAGAAAGTGCTATGGGCCTAACACTTAGATAAGGAATTTTTACAGTTGAAAAAATCAAGAGTAAAAAAATCATGTTTCTATTCTTCTTTATTTTAGTCCAAGTCTGTATATAAAATGTTTACATGTCAAGGTGTTAAAGGGTTACAAAGATTTTTATTTTTTATCTTTTAAGAAAGGTTTTTATTTATTTATTTTTGTTATTTTTTTAAAATGGAGTCTCACTATGTTGCACAAATTGGAGTGCAGTCGTGTGATCTCAGCTCACTGCAACCTCCACCTCCCGGTTCAAGTGATTCTCATATCTCAGCCTCCTGAGTAGCTGGGACTACAGGCATGCATGTGCCATCATCCCCAGCTATTTTTTTTTATTTTTAGTAGAGATGGGGTTTTACCATGTTGGCCAGGCTGGTCTTGAACTCCTGTCCTCAAGTGATTCAACCACCTTGGCCTCCCAAAGTGCGAGGATTACAAGCTTGAGCCACCTCGCCTGGCTGAAAGGATATTTTTAATTAGTTACTCTTAATAATGGATTTGTAAGACCTACTCTTAGAAGCAGATTATGTTATATCTCAAGAGCTAATGTTGGAGAAAGTCTAGGTTATTAACAGCATGACTTTGTTGTCAGATAGATCTAAGTTAAATCTAAACTTGGAAGTCTCTGAACCTTTTAAAGTCTCAGTTTCCTCATCTATAAAATGAGTACAAACTTTCCTTTGGATCAGCTTATTATAGGATCAAACTATATAAATGAGTAGTAGCAATTATTCTTATCATTAGGATTATTATTAATCTTTAGAAGGTTCTTCATCTGTCAAAATGAAGAGCCAAAAAAAATAAATAAATAAATAAAAGTTACCCTTAAGAAGACTGTGAACATTGCAAAATAATGTATAAAAACAAGCACCTGAGGCTGGGTGCGGTGGCTCATGCCTGTAAACCTGGCACTTTGGGAGGCTGAGGTGGGCGGATCACTTAAGGCCAGAAGTTAGAGACGAGCCTGGCCAACATGGTAAAACCCTGTCTATACTAAAAATACAAAACTTAGCCAGGCATGGTGGAGCATGCCTGTAATCCCCAGCTACTCAGAAGGCTGAGGCACGAGAATCACTTGAACCCCATGGAGGGGGGTGGGGGGGGCCGGGGGGGGCGCTCTCAGGGCTCGGCCATTTATGAATTCTCTTCCTCCTGCTATTCCTGGTTCTGCCATTTATTGTTACTAGTTTTTCCCATTCCTACCTCACAGTTCTCTTATTAAAATAAATGACAACATCGGGGGAGAGTTACAGTTACCTCAACTAGTAATAAGTATAGTTTAATAAATTATTTTTTCTATTTTAATTTATTCTGATTTCCCCAAAGTAAATTCAGCATTTTCACTTACCTTTCCACTATATGCACTGAGTCCATATGTAGTAAGAGATTTTCCTCCAACCAAAACAACATCATCTCCAAATTTATAAGAAGATTCAAGAAGTGATCCAACTGTGAAGGGAACTGTTTCCATGCTCTCACGGTCTCGGTCCCACTGGAAGAGGTCTCCATCCAGGGAAGGATGATCACCTTATTCCCAAATACCTAAACAGAAGCAACTTTTTAAAAGAGCCATAACTTTAATTATTTTCTTATTTCTCCCAGAAAAATAAAAGGGTCACATGGTTTAAAGAATAGTAATTAAGAGCTGGAGTCTTGAGCCTGATGTACTCCAGCCTCCTCCTGAGTAGCACATGACACAGCACAGTCCATCAACCAAAAGTAATTTAAAAGAACTGCCAATCACTCCCAGGCTCTACACATAGTACTTCAGTAAAGGTTTTTCTCAAACTCAGTTTACCATAGGCCACGAGGGTCCCATAATGGTAGGTAAGTTACCAGAAGAGAGTTTTATGATCAAGTTAGTTCAAGAAGAGGTTACTATAGGAGCTCTTATAGCCATTAACATGTTAACGTGTAATATGATTTTCTAGTAAATAGACAATATGTGCAGTATTTTTCTAGGGCTATTTTTATTAAGGCCAATTACTGTCATAGACTCCACTCCAAGGAACACAGGTTTGGAGATACTGACTCAAGCAGTATCCCATCCCTTCTTTTATTTGCTTTCTCAAATCTGCAATGAGCTAGAAGCCTGGTAACTAAGCTTACTGGTTTTGTGTTCTCAGCTGCCCTTCCTTCTTTAACAATGCTTATTAAGGGCCTACCTATGGCCTGGCACATTCTGATGGTTGGGATAGATCAGTGAGCAAAATAAACAAATCACTGCCTTTGTGAAGCTTAAACTCTGGTGTCACAAGACAAACAACTTAGTAAATAAGCAAATTATATGGTATGTTAGGTGCTACATGCCGTTAAAAAAAATGGAACAAGATAAAGGAAGAATGGTAAATATGCATGAGGTGGAGTGGGGATTATCAATAAAGAACTCAGGGTAGACCCCACTGAGAAAGTAACATTTAGGCAAAGTCTTAAACATGAGAAAGTTAACCAGGCCAGGCCAGGCTTTGCAAAGGCTCTTAGATGGAAGTAACCCATCACGTTTGAAAACCACAAGGAAAGTGAACAGGCTCAGAGGCAAGGGTGGAGGTAGAGAGAGCAAGCAGAAGGTAAGAGATTAGTTGATAAGCAGTTGAGCTGTTTAAGGTGGTCAGGTTTGGGATATAATCGAAAGTAAAGCCAATAGGATTTCATAGTGGATTCTCTTTATGGCATGAGCAAAAGAATGGAGTCCAGGATGATTCCAAGCTTTCTGGCCAAGAATATCTTATCTCTTCAGTAAGAGTTTTAGTACATGTCTTTGTGACATTGACCTTTGCATTTTAAAAATGTATAAGTTGATCTACGTCAATTAATGACACAACTATTTTCCTGATTATCCAGGCTCAAACCTTGAGGAAACGGGAATATGAAAGAAGTATGAGTTAACAAAATTTCTCTCCATAGTTTTTTGTTCTTTAAGCAGCAGAATGCTTTCTTTAAAGTGATACTTAATTGAAACCTAGCATACAGTAACTGAGAGTTCTCATTTGGTGTTCAACTCACACATCTACTTTGCCCCCAAACCTGGGGTTTTGGAGGACAGATTAAAAAACACTACTCTAATTCATTTCTTTCTTTCATTTTCCAGGTCAAATCCTTATTAGCTTCTGCCTGAACTACTATAATAGCCTCTTTACAGTTCTTAACTGGAAATTTCCTTAATCTTCTATGTATCTTCCAGATTAATCTCTTTGAGTCTGAGTTAAGCTTGTTATGACACTATTAAAAAATCTTCAACAGCTATTATCTTCTTAATAAACACACCAAATCCTAAAGATCCAAAATCCTTTAGAGGACATTCAAGTCTTCTAAATCTGACCTTAAACAAACCTTTCATCCCTGTCTCTCACTTCTCCCCAAATGGGTAGAAATTAGGCATTTGTTTAAACACAACATTTAATGTTACTGATATTGTTCAGTTATGTCATTGTCAATGCCATTTCTTCTCTCTGGAACATCCTTCTGTACCAACTCTGTTCACAGAAATCCTATCTGGCCTTCAACCTAGCATCATATATATTTTTGCTTTGAAATCTAAGAAAATTTTGGCAATGTAAGTTTGCTGATAAAAATCTTCCCATTCCTTAACTTTGCTTTTTGTTGTAACTATAATCTGAGACACCATGATATTCTAACAAATGGTTCACTGTACTGCCAAGAAACACTTATCGGGTCTGCTAATCTTTATACATTTATATTTATACAGTAGCTGTAAAAGTAGTGCACTCATACTGGTGCCCAAATTTTGTTATCTAATTCCATTCTCCACCAAAAGGCACCAGGGTTCCTCAAAGAAATGGTGGATTCTAGGGTTAGGGCAGGGTAGATGCAAGATGAGACTTTACCATCTTATTCTTTCAAAAAGCAAGGATGTACTCGAAAAGGGTGGGGCATGCCACTGGCCAAATCTGGTACAATTTAAGCACCAAAATAATTAAGCACTGAATTTAAAAAAATAGGAATTCACACGTTTATACCAATAGCAAACAGATAAAATAAATAATATATGAGGGAAAAGGAAGGGCTGGAGTTGGAAAAAATAGCATTTTACCACCATCACAGTAAAGACTGGGTCAGACCAGAATCAGCAAGGGTGCTAAATTGAGGTGGAAATTTTGATGAAGAACAGAATATCTACATGGTCTAGAGTGTCTACCTACAGAGTCACTTATTAGTTACAAGAAATTAAAAAATAAAAGTTATATATTATATAGTGGAGATAATACCTTGATTGGATAACCAAAAGTAAAAATCATCAATAAGAGTTAGATGCCCTGAGAGAGGCCACATCACTTATGTAGTATTCCAGCCAAGATTGTATAACCTGAATCTCAGCACAAAGAAACATCGGACAAGCACAAAGTGAGGAAAATTCCATTTTTTTTTTTTTTTGACCCCCCCCTCTGCCCCCCGCCCCCCCGCCCCGCCCCGCCCCCGCGCCCCTCCGCGCCCGCCCCCCCCCCCCCCCCTGCTGGTGCCGGCCCGCCCCCGGGGCCCCGGGGCCGCGCCCCCCCCGCCGGCTGTTTGAGGGGGGCGCGCCGCGGCCCCCCGTGCCCCCCGGGGCCCCCCCCGGCCCTCCGCCGCCGGCCGGCGCGCGCGGGGCCGGGAGCCCGGGCGCGCGGCGCGGACCCATTAAAATAAAATAACAGAGAAACCATATTCTTCAAAAATGTCAGTGTCAGACAAAGAAAGGCTGTGGGAAAAAAAAAAAAAACTAGATAAAAAGAGGCTAATGTAACAAATAAAGGCAATATCTGACCCTAGACTAGATGCTGTATTGGGGTAGAGGATGCTATAAAGGACATTATTAAGTGAACTCACAAAACTCATATATGGATGGTATTGTATTCATACAAATTAATAAAGCTTATAACTTTTGTAATTATGTACGAGAATATCTCTATTAGGAAGTAATAGAGACGTATTTAGGAGTAAAGGACCATGATGTATATTTAACTTATCCTCAAATATTTCAAGAAAAACAAGTGTATATGAGGGGATGGGGGAGAAGAGTGAGAGTGGGCACGAGGACACAGGCAAGCATATTTAAATGATAAAGCAAGCAACCAGGTTTGGGTAGGTAAAATCTGGACATATAAGGTTGTTTTTTTTCCTCTTTTGGTACCATCTTTATTTGTACAACTGTCTGTAGTTTGAAATTAGTTCCAAACAAGAGTTTAAAAACAAAAGAAAGGTACTCAAGAGACTTGCAGGAGCTCTATGGTCAAACTCAAGACTATATCATTAAATGAAGGTTTACCATAATTCTAGACATTAAAAATTCCTATTACTCCTTACTGAAAAAAACATTTGATTTTTAATAAGTTCTCAAGTGACATTGGTATGTACCTTACCTAATATTACCTTAGTCTTAGCATTACTACTTTATTCTTTGTTTTCTTTTATTTCTTGGTAATAGATAACAAATTTTATTGTCAAAAATTAAAACCTTTTTATCCTTTGTAAAATCTCCAACTTGAAGTTGCCATTGGAACAAATTTAGGTCACATTACGCACATAACCTATAATACCAATATGTAGTATTTAGCCAATATGATCTTCTATTGTGAGTGACATATCAGATGGAAAATCAAGTATTTACCATTATCTACCTCCATATTATGTTAAATATTCTATATTTTATCAGAAGACTAGATTCAAATTATAATATAGTTAAAAATAGATATTTCAATTGGTCATCTCAACAGCAATATTAGGTTAAAGTACAAACAGAGAAAGCAGGTGTGCATGACTAAAGAGGAAGAGGAGTAAGTGTGTCTGCAGCAAACAGCATTTATTATTTCCTCTTATTTCTTCTTCCATTAAAAACCTCTTTTTTCTCTAAAGCAGTAGCAGGTCTTTAGGGAATACAACGTTCCCTAAGTGCAAAAATCAACTGTCAAACTAATATAGAATAAATTCTGTTTCTGCCCTAAGGATGATCTCTGCACCACCAAAAGTAAAACCAACCAACCTTATCTTCAATTAAAAATATAGTTTAAAGAACCAAGAAGATTTGATATGATTGACCATACTGAGAAAACTGCCTTATTTTAAAAGTTAAATGCTCAACAGCATTAACTCAATAAATGCAAAACACAAAACAACAACAAGGCATTATGATTCAATAATGAATCATCATGTCATATTTCTGGATTATGATTTTAAAAGTTCACTTTTAAATAGCTGCTCTTCACTAATTGGTTGCTTATGAGTCATACACATGGCTGCTGACCTTTGGGCCAATCTTTGTCAAGTCTTTCAGGATGCATGTGTGAAAGCAGATGGAGCTTTTCCTTGAGAGCCACAGAAGCGATATATGTATGCAGTTCAGGTACAGAGATGACATCACCCTTCACAATAGCATTACCTCACCCCCTAAGCATAGGAATGAGTCACCCGTTAGTCAGCTGCAAATCTCTTGGTAGAAAAAAATTTAGGTTACGGTGATGCATTTTCACATCCCACTGATTTGTTCATGCAAGCAGCTATTTGTTCTGATTCGCTGCTCTGCATCTCAAACTCACTGTGTGACTTGCTTCTCCCTTAAGTCATTTTAAAAAGTCTAAATTTTTGTATTTATTTTCTTTGTTTTTCCCTGTTCATAATTTAAAATAAAAGATGCTAGCAAACTCAGTACCAAAGATCCAGAGTCTGTGTCATCACAAAGCAGTTTAGCAAAGTAATTCAGTTTCTTAACAAAATCTAAGTGCTACAATGAATATCAGTGGCACATGCAATCAGAGACCTCTATCTGAAATTAAAATGTGACAATAAGAACCTTAATTTTCAAGTGGAGAAAGGAATTTCATATGAGAAAATAAAGGAAGTACTACTACTAAAATGAGCAACAATGGCAATAAAAACAAAAATTCCTCTAACTATAAGAAAAAAATGTTTCCCATTTGATACTTCCCTATTTTTCTATGCAGCCAACCCCCTCTCCCCAACTGACTCACACACTTTTTGGGGTACACTCAACTTTATTTTAACTTGCTATAAAAAATTTCAAGCATATAGAATGTAAAGAGATTAATAAATCCCCAAGTATCTATCATCCAGTTTCAACAATTATCAACATTTTGCCAACTGTTTCATCTAGCTCCACTTACCTACTATATACTTGTTTATTGGGGTAAAATCATCAAAATTTCAAATTTCCCCTATTATCTCAAAGATCTACTTTATGATGAGGAATTTCCATTCTACATATCACATCCGATTCTTTTTTCCCCCACAAAGGAGCTTCTTTTATCCCCTTTGTTTTGCACTTACTTACTTGAGAAACCAGATTATCTGTCCTACAAAATGCCCCACAGTCAGGATTCTACATGTCATTTAACTTGTTCCTTTATTTCCTATATTTCCTGAAAAGTATGATTAGACTTGGAGTTTTGATCTGATGCAGGTTTGTTTTGACAAGAAGACTTCATATCTGGTGCTATGCACTTCCTATTATATTAGGGGTCTACAAACTACAGCCATGTGCCAGATCCAGCCCGATGCCTGTTTTGTAAGTAAAGTTTTATTGTAACACAGTCACACACTCATTCATTTATATATTTGTCTATGACTGCTTTCTAGCTGCAACTAGAGGGCACATCATCCTCAAAGCCAAGAATAAGTACCATCTGGCCCTTAACAGGAAAAGTTGGCTGGCCGGCCCCTGTGATACACCATATTAGGAGGCACATAGTGTTTGCATGCCCCACTTTTAATGATGTTACTATCAATTACTTGAGTTTGGGGGAGTCAGCCTGATCCCTCCATTTAAAGTGTCCCATCAACTTTTTACCATTTTAGTATTGCTTGAGGGCCCACTATTTCAACAAAGGAACTAAAATAGCAATTTCTAATTTTACCATTCCTTTTGCATTTATTAGTTAGGACTTTTCTATGAAGAACTTTCCCTCATTCGGTTTTGGAAGCCAGATTTGCACACATTAGCATTTTCTTGATTAGTGACTCAGGCATTAAACACCTCAAATTCCAAAATTGTATCCGGAAGCAAGCTCTCCCACTACAAGATTGAAAATTGAAAAGGGTAAGATCAGCATGTTCCCTAACCAGGAAAGAAGGAAAAGGAACACATTGGCCCTGATAGTTAACATAAGCCAAGTTCTGTGTATAAGCTAAGAAGTGACAAGGTTTAGAAAGGAGAAGGGGGGTAACAAAAAAGAGTATGGCAAGATGCAAACTCACTGAGTGTAGAGACAAGGAAGAACGAACATAGGCCATGAAGAAAGGGTGTAAAACACCAACTATCCTAGAATATTTAATTAAAGGGGCACACATCCCCTGCCCCATCTAGGAACCCCAGGGAGCACTTCTAGAATAATATAGTAACTGATGCTTACAATGGTGATCCCAAGGAATAAATAAAAAGCTACAGCTCATTAAGATTGGGAAGATGTGAAATACATGAATACACCATTAATGTTCTCACTTATAAGTGGGAGTTGAACAATGAGATCACATGGACACAGGGAGGGGAGGAACACATACTGGGGCCTGTCAGGGGGTGAGGTGGGGAAGAGGAGGAAAAGCATTAGGACAAACACCTAATGCATGTGGGTCTTAAAACCTAGATGACGGGTTAATAGGTGCAGCAAACCACCATGGCACATGAATACCTATACCTGTGTAACAAATCTGCACATTATGCACATATATCCTGGAACTTAAAGTATAAAAAAAAAATTCCAAAAAAAGAAAAATATGCCACTAAAAATGCGAAGTTGTTGAATTTTTTATTATCTGGAAGTCTCCTTTGCCTAGAACAATTACTTTCCTAGCCATACTAGCTGTTTTGCAAACCAAGATGATGGGGCAGCATCACATATCCAAAATACAAAATAAAAAAATTTGTTTTTTTTTTTTGAGATGGAGTTTCACCTAGGCTGGAGGCCAATGGTGCAATCTCAGCTAACTGCAACCTCCACCTCCTGGCTTCCAGCAATTCTCCTGTCTCAGCCTCCCAAGTAGCTGGGATTACAGGCAAGTGCCACCATGCCCAGCTAATTTTGTATTTTTAGTAGAGGTGGAGTTTGTCCATGTTGGCCAGGCTGGTCTTGAACTCCTAACCTCAGGTGATCTGCACACCTTGGCCTCCCAAAGTACTGGAATTACAGGCGTGAGCCACCGCAACCGGCCTGAAATAAAAATGTATCCACACCAACCAGCTGACTGCACCTCATTCAGCCCATTCCCTGGGTCCCTGACTCTACTACTCATTCACTATATGACCTCAGATAAAAACTAACACTTCGTTTTTTAACAAAATGTCTCATGTTACCTTATTTCACTTGATTCTCAAAATCATTCTCCACAACTAACTTAAAAGGGATTCCTTTTTGGTCTCCAATAATTGACTAATGCTTTCATCACTTTAGGCATCCAGAGGCTTCCTGCTTTTTCCCTCTGCTTTCCAAATTCCCCCCAATTGAAAGCAGAAAGCTTTTCTGATGTTCTGTTTTGCTACAAAACTTTCAATAAGGCTAATGAATCAAGGAGTTGTTTGAAGAGGCATTTGTATTATAAGCCAGTTATATCTAATTATGGAAGTATTTACATTTATAAATATTTATAAAGTCTTCACACCAAGTAGCAGATGAGGAAATCTGAAGGAAAGCAGGATAATTCCTAAAATCCTACTAAAACAAAGCTATCATTGAAACACTTTTCTCTCAATTTTCTCTGACTTATCAGTCTGTCAATTTTAAAATGTTGGACTTTAAAACTTTGGTCATAGGTCTTCTCACCCTACTTTCTTTCAAGGTGATTGATCTCAGTTCCCATGACACAAGCAATTCTAAATTTTAACTTCAGCCCAGACTTTTCTTCTGTCAGCACAAGACCCATGAAGTCAGATGCCTTCTTCAGCATCTCTGCTTGGAGAGCTCTCATGGTCTCTCCAAACTCATATCTAGACAACACATGCTCTTCCTTTCTATATCTGTTCTTAATTTACTACTAAATCCTCTTTTGGTCTTGTAATTTCATAAAGATCTTCCTTGTTAAACTTCTTTTGAATCCATCACTTTACTTCACTCATTTCCACTGTCACCATCCAGTCTAACTATCATCCCATCTGGATGACTACCATGCAGTCTCTTAACTAATATGGGAGACTCGAAATAGTCTCCCAATTTCTGCTGTTGTTCCAGTCCACTTTCTACAGTTAGAGTGATCTCTTCCACTTAAACCTGCAATGGTTTCTCATGGCTCAGGATAAAATCTGAAATGCCTAATATAGCTTACTACACCCTGCATAACCTGGTCCTGGTCTATCTTAATGGGCTTATTTTAGCTACTCTTTTCCAACCCTCATTCCTGTTGCCATCCTCAACTTCTCTCAGTTACCATGAGCATGCCATGGTTAAGTCTCGCCTCAAGGCTTTGAGATAAGCTATTTCCTCTCCCAGTGCAATTCTCCCCCTGCTCTCTACTCATCTCTTGCCTCAGTAACTCCTCAGCATACAAGAGAGGCCTTCTTGACCACCAGGCTAGGTAAGCAGTTATCCTTGTTAGAGTCTTTGTGCTCTATCCTGCCTTGTGCCAGTTACCACACTCAGTTACATTATTTACACTATAATTATTTCATATCTGCCTCCCTAGCTGGCTCCACAGAGTACCATGAAAGTTCTAGGAAGGCAGGAATCACATCTGTCCTGGGCAGTGGACAACTCCGCACACCCACCTCTTGCAATCCCACAATGCTGAATTCAGTTTTGGATGTGTTAAGTTTGGGGTGCCTGTGACTATCCTATAGGGGTGTTCTAGAAGCAGCTTAAGTGCTCAAAATGTGCTGAGTTATGTGCTAAGTATGCTGTACGCAGGATGTCTTTGAGTAATTAATCTCCATAAAGCACATGAGTAATTATTAGTAGAGAAAATACAAATAAATTGGTAAGCATTAAGGTATTTTAAAACGCATTAAGGTTGGAAAGAGGGGAAAGACAAAGTACAAAGATCTAGAGTTGAGTCTCAGCTTTACTACATCAGACAAATCTCTGAATCTGTTTGATCCCCAATTTTATTATCTGAAAAATTAGGGTTAATTAGTATATTTACTTCACAGGGCTGTGTAAATGACTAAATAAGAACAGCTATCACTTTACAAACTATAAAGTGCTACTCAAACAACAGTTTATGATCCAGGGCTGCTTACTTTGAACTTCTAAGGTAATTTGTGTGTGTTTATGTGTATATACATACACATGTATACTTATTAAAGAAAAAAGTTAAAAGCAAAAATGTAAACTCAATCTAGAAGCATGTGACTACCTATAATTCATTGTGAGCTTTATTTTATTCTCTACTGGAAACTTCAGGAGAGAGCTATTATTCATTAATACAAAATTTTGAAAATAACAAAAGTTTTCTGAATTCTAGAGAATATCTGCTCCGAAAGTAAATTAAAGGAGAAAGCAGACAAAAAGCTTAATTATGCCAGGTCAGTTATTTCTTTCCCAAACAAGGATTCACATCTGTTTAAAAACAAGGCCTCAAAACCAAATAGATTAATTCAATGTAGAATTAAGTATATCAAATTGCTAAGTTTTTATCAGAAAGCTCTATCAGGCTTAAAATTCTTTGATTGTAACATAAAAACTCTAATGGATTGTAAAGTACTTTATTAATCAATAAAGACAAACAATGCTAAAGGAAAGTTAACAAGCATATTTTTGCATATTTTAATTCTTCAAAAATAATACACTTGAATGGAACATAAACAGTAAATGTTAATTAACCAAAATGAGCATCTGACTACACTACTAGATGTCAGAATTGACTATTTGTGACTTAAAAAAAAAATGCTTCAAAATTGTTGTATTATGGAAATATATATTTTTACTTCCCTGGAAACATTGCAGAAAGTAAAAGAAAGATTGTTTGATAAAAGGAAAGGGTCTCCAGGAATCATACCTTAAAGACAAGGGAAGCAGGCATCACCATTAGATGATCTAACAGGAAGGGTGATGAGATGGTTCAGCAGATCCGGTATTAGTCAGAATGCATCCCAAGTGATATGCTTAAAAGGAATGCTATACGCTTAAATGTAGAGAAAAAAACTCCGCAATGATTTGGTATTTATTATCTTCAAAAATTGTAAATTAGTACTCAAGAGCAGAGAAATACCAAGTAGATAATAATTGTTTCTTTTTTCACTAATTTAGTCAACCTACAAAACAAAATGCCTCAAGGAAAACTACCAGACTAGCTTTTTTAACATATTTCTCAGTCATGATATAAGAACACTGACTTTAATAACTATCTCTGCCTTCACCTATATTTATACTCATGACATAGATAAACAATGTACATGAAGAGTCAATTTCAAAAGAAAAAAAAAAAAACGGCCAAATCAGTTTCTCCTTGGTGACATGCAATGCTGGGATAAATTAGTTTAGTTCACAGCACTGCTTTCAGCCATGCTAAGGGATTAATACAACAAAATTAAATCAAAGCAATGTTTCATTTCTATAAGTAAAAGAAAAGCAATTAACCCAGGCAATTATTTAAACATTGGCTCACTACATGATTGACAGCCACGCTTCAAAATAAACTGTCATCTTAGATGACATAGACTCAAAATGTGCTAGTTTGCATACAAACTGCAAAACAACTTGGACAACTTTCAGTATAAGTAAGAGAATCTTTAAAAGAGATTACAGATCCTCTTTTAATAAATGCTTAAATGGTCTACTAATAGACATTTTCTGAACATATCAGTAACCAGTAAAGACATATCCTTTTCAAAGGCACTCCCACCTTCAAAGCCCTTTTACCATCGGGATGCATGCTGTCTGATATGGGGAGGGGAGAGGAGGCTGGAAAGCACCAGCATCATAGCTGTCTGTTTCTGCACCTGCCTGAAACAAAAAGGCGGTGTCCCTTGGGGAGAAACATGCTTAAAATAAACCAAAACCCCAAACCTTATCTAAGTTTAGACTTATAATAAAGTTGTTTGTTCTTCTTAAGAGGAAAAAAAGGCCATTTTTCACAGAAAACCAAAACAGGAAACAAATATGGTTATCTCTAAATACAGAAAAGATAAAGGTGTTAATATAAGTACAAATTAGTTATATATACACAATTACAATATGCATTCTAAATAAAAATAAGGAAGGTCTTCATGTTTATAAATGTGTTCCAGGACATAAAGAAGTAGGCAGTTCAATCTACTTAGATTTGGTGAAATGATCCAAATGTAGCCCAGAGACCCTAAAGAAAAAACTACGCTAATATGTTAGAAAAACAAAATTTTAAGACAATCAGTAGGAACCACAGACAAATTTCCTTAGTGGTTTTTCAAGGTTGAATCTGAATATAAATTACCAGAGGAAAGCAAATCAGACTTCACATCAGGTGGTCCTTCTTAAAATCAAAAACAAAATTCTTAGCTACTATTAACTGGCAAAAATATTAGGCTTAGAACCTAGGGCACATCTGTTAAAGGTAACAGAGTGAACTTTAGGTGCATCATTTATTCTAAGACACCCAAATATGCACACTAATGGTTTTAGCTTGTTTATGTATCAACACTCTTTTCAGGAGATAGTGGCAAACGAGATAATGTCCCAAGGTACTTCAATCTTCCTGCAGCATACAATTCATTCTAAATATAATGTAAAACATCTGTTCTTAATGGAACTGTCCATTTCCTTTACCTTCCATGAACTTTTTTTTTTCATTGACATAATCAAAACCCCACTAAAGCAACATAATTAACTATCTTTTATGCCTTTTGGGTCAGAAAAGATTAAGAACAACATCAGTGCAAGCCAGGGGGCAAGTATGTGCCTAATGCTAATTCCTACTGAATTTGTTCTTTATTTTCAAAAGAATCCTTAAATGTAGTAAAAGGGAAAGTTCCAAAATTCCTCTAGATAATTTACTTGGGTATTTCATGTATTTGACTGTACTGATGCATGAAGTTACATTATTTTTAGAAATTTAGTCCAATCCTATAATTCTACAGAGAAGGAAATTAAAGTTCTACTGATTAAATAATTTAGCCAGTTCACACAGTAAATTAATGGAAGAATTATGACTAAAACTGAAGCTCCTGAATCCTAGTCCCTCCTCCACAATACCACATCATCTAAAAAGTTCCTGTGTAGCTTTATTATTCCAGCAAAAGTACATGTGATCCATAATCAATTCTTTTATCAACCACTTAAACATTATTATATAGTCTATCAAATCCTTTATCCTTCAGCTTCTCAGATTAATAAGAACTTTGATAATTTCAGAGAATACATGTTCTCTGGTCTTCTAAATTTAATCTGTTCCATCTTCATAAGACAGGGTTGCACTATGTGGCCCAAGCTGGCCTCAAACTCCTGGGCTCAACTGGGCTCAACCTCCTGAGTAGCTGGAATGACTACTCAGGAGGCACATGCCACTGCACCCAACTTTCATACCACTCTTGATGAAAGTTTGGAGAAACTGACATTCTAATACAGGAGTCTCCATATGAAGCCATGAACCTATTTATTGTCACCTGGGAGGTGCCAGCTCTTTCCGCCTGCTACAACTGGCCCTCTTCCCTATACCACCCTTTAAAACCAAACACACTAGGTTTCTGAGAGAGAAGTTAACTACTTCTCACAAAGTTAACTATTATGAAGGTTAAGGACCTTAAGAAAACACTGCGCCAGATGCATTTAGGAAGGCATTATTACTCTATGCATACAATTCACAGCATTTCAAATAGCAGTTTTTGATATATATATATATATATATATATTTTTTTTTTTTTTTTTTTTTTTTTTTTTGACAAGGTCTCACTCTGTTACGCAGGCTGGAGTGCTGTGGTGCGATCTGACTCACTGCAACCTCCGCCTCCCAGGCCCAAGCAATCCTCCCACATCAGCCTCTTGAGTAGCTGGAACTACAAGTGCATGTTACCACATCCGACTAATTTTTGTACTTGTAGAGACGGGGTTTCGCCATGTTGCCCAGGCTGGTCTTGAACTCCTGAGCTCAATCAATCCACCTGCCTTGGCTTCCCAAAGTGCTGGGATTACAGGTGTAAGCCACCACGTCCAGCCTTGGTGATCGTTTTGCGGTGTTTATCCAACTTTTTTTTTCTAAATCTGAACTGGACAAACATTCAACTTTTGAACATGACTTCTAGATGCTGAGCAGTGCACATCTTGCTGAATAACAGATGACTCAAGTTCGCAATACATTCTTCTCTCCCTGCTAATATGTTTATAATTTCACAAATATTCTTATATTTTTATCATATACCAAATAAGCAATTTTCAAAGCGTGATCTGTGGACTCTTTCAGGAGTGTAAAATAGCTAATAGTTTTCAAACAAGGTGTGATTTGCCTTTTCACTGGGTTGCTGTTTGCCCTGAAGGTGTAAAAGCAATGCTGACTAAAACTGCTGGTGCTTTGGCACAATTCAGGAAACAAACTAAGAATACAATGGTATTCTTCACCACCATATACTTGAAGTAAAAGAAAAAAAAAAACAGACACAGTTGCACTTAAGAATGTTCTTGATGAAGCAATAAAAATGACTGATTTCATTAAGTCTTGACCCTGAGTACATATCTTCTTATTATTCTGCAGGACTAATTAGGAAGTATATAACAAGCCTTTCTCCACATACTAAAGCATGTCTTGAGGAAAAGCACTTGTGGAACTCAGTTGTGAGCTGAACTAGCAGCTTTGTTCATTGAGCTACAATTTTACTAAAAAGTCAAGCAGCTTTGTTCATTGAGCTACAATTTTACTAAAAAGTCAATTGAAAAAAACCATGATTATGGGACTTAGGTATTTGGTAGACATTTTCTCAAAAATGAACAAAGTGGACTTTTTACTTCAAAGAACACATCTGACAGTATTTGTGATAAAACTTAAGTTTTTCAAGTGAATTCTAGAATACTGGAAAACTTGGGCCAGGTATGGTGGCTCATGCCTATAATTCCAGCACTTTGGAAGGCTGAGGCAGGAGGATAGCTTGAGCCCAGGTGTTCGAGATCAGCCTGGGAAACATAAGAAAACTCCATCTCTACAAAAAATTTTAAAAAGTAGCTGAGCTTGGTGGCAAGAACCTACAGTCTTAGCTACTTAGGAGGCTGAGGTGGGAGGACTGCTTGAGCCCAGGAGTTGGAGGCTACTGTGAGCTATGATCACGCCACTGCACTCCACCCTGGGCAACAGAGCAACACCCTGTCTCTAAAAGACAAAATACAAAACAAAACAAAAAAACTTCCATCTGCCAATTTGCGCTTGATAGCTTCCCAGTACTTACAGACTTTTCTGATGAGATCAGTGGTAACAGCAACAAATTTGATTTTTTGTTTTATATTGTATAAGGAAATATGCCAACATTTAAAAGATCTATGTAACTCAGTCAATATTTTCTAAATTATAAAATCATGCATGAGTGAAATGTAAGACAGACCAATGGATGTTAGCCATCAGAGTATAAAATGTGCATTGAAATGTTCACTGTGGTTTCTGATTCCACAGTGCAACTAATGTTTAAGAAACTTCCACTTGTTTTGGTAGAGTATCAGAAAAGAATGGCTTCAATTATGTGAAAAGGCTACTAGGATATTCCTCCCTTTTCCAACTACATTTGTATGTGGCTGGATATTCTTCTTTATATAATTAAATCAAAACAACAATGCAACATATTTAAGGCAGAAGCGGATACAACTGTCTTCTATTAAATCAGAAATTTAAGAGACCTGCAAAAATGTAAAATGCTACTTTTCTTATTAAATTTTTTGTATTAAAGAATATAGTTATTATTCATAAAAAGTTATGTTATTGTGCACTGGGTTTATTGTTATTTCTTTAATAAATTAATAAATACTTTTTTAAACATTTGTGGTAGGCTGGTCATGGTGGCTTATGCCTGTAATCCCAGCACTCTGAGAGGCCAAGGTGGAAAGATCACTTGAGCCCAGGGGTTTGAGACCAGCCTGGGCAATATTGAGACACTGTCTCAACAAAAATAAAAATAAAAATAAATTAGCTGGGCACGGTGGTGCATGCCTGTACTCCCAGCTACTGGGGAGGCTGAGGCAGGAGGATTGCTTGAGCCCAGGATTCAAGGCTGCAGAGAGATATGATCACACCATTGCACTCCAGCCTGAAAAAAGCTCTTTGGAGCCCTAATAATTTTTTAGAATATAAATGGGTCCTGAGACCAAACAGTCTTAGAACCAGTGTACTCTGTGAACAGACTGAGTTTGTAAAGAGGGGTACATACAAGGTGGCGAAAGGGCTTCAGAGCAGGCAGAATGGAGTACAATCAAACAAGCTGGGCTCAGTTCCAACTTCATCATATATAGCCGGTCAGCAACCTCAAGCAAATTTCCTTGAGCTGCAGTTTCCTCTTTACAAAATGGGACCAATGTATCAACCTCAAAAGGGTTACTATGAGGATTACACTGTCTAAGAGCATCAGGTATATGTTACAATGCTGGGAACAATGTTATATCATCAGTATCTCTACATATTAAACATCCACTCTCAAGAAATGGTCCCAGGAATTTGGGGCAGCAGTAAAATCTAGTAAATCTATCACGTTATCACAGATATTTCAATGCCTTCGGATTTTCTTTTCTTTTTTTTTTCCTGTGAAGTAGAAAATTAAAATCTAGATGATGCAAAGAGGTATCAGGATTCTTTTCATGCATGAAAAGCAACCAGTGAGCCTTCTGAATATGCTTTCGATTCAATATTTTGAAGCATTCTATCCAAAGGATCTAGGATTGGGGGTGGGTGGGTGTGAGAGGGGACACTGAAAACAAGAGAACCCTAATAAACCACAGAAAATAGTGCCAACTAAGGACAGTAAGAAAGCTGAACTGTTTTAAAAACAGCTAATATAACTGCTATCTGTTAGAAAACCTTCAAATACAACTAGCTGCTTATAACTTAAACACACTTACTAACACTCAGGTTATCACAACTATTTGCATTCTACTTTGCCACACCATACAACTTATCTTTTTGTGCCTATGTATATTTCAGTTTGCAAACACACACATGCTTTGAACCAGTACAACACACTCTAATATTACCTCAGATGTAAGCAGCTTACAATCTTCTCATTTGCTGATCATTTCTTATGTCTAGTTTAAAAATAAAGTAAAATGTACATACTCAAGCATAATCCCAGCAGAACAAAAATAAACAAGATTATCTTAAGTAGCAATTCATTTGAATACCATACTCAATTAGAAACTGAATGTAATTTACAATCAAATTGCTATTTGCATTAATAATTCACAACACAATAGAAGTTCACTATTCTCAAAATATATTTTCAGTATACTGTCTGAGAAATAGTGGCCACTTTTAAAGTCTAGTCAGGGTTTAGCACACAGCAAATGTGGAAATTTGGCAGTGTTGTTTCCTTAAGCATCAGTTTGGGTGCACCAGAAAAGATCTGGGCTGGGTTTACTGGAGAGCACAGCAAAGTCCATTATTACAGATGGGTCGCTGGTAGTAGTTTCCCATTGGAAAGACTGGTCACCAATATTCACATCATTCTCAAACACTTCATGTAAGATTTTGTGTTTTCCATACTTAATATCAGCTAAGAAGCTTTTTTAAGAAAAACACTGATGACAAAAGAGAAAAAAAGAGTACCCTAGGGAGTGGCCCACAGGAACAACTCGATATAATAGGAGGCCACAGGTTTTCTGGAAAACAGAGGTGACGGCTTCAATGTTAGTAGTCACCACTTAAAAGATGGGACTTATTTTTAAATAATGTAAACAACAGACTAAAGCTCCAGAAAAGGAGAGAGACTTAATCCATCAGAATTGAGTCTAAAGGTGAGGAATCTCCTCCATCTGCACCCCATGAAGGCAGGCTGTGTCCTCACTTTATTGATGAGAACTACTAATGCTCTGAGGGGCTTGAAGTCATTTGCCAGAGTAATTTTGCAAGCGAAGTCTCTTTGAATCTGTGCTCTTTCCCCTCTACTATTCTAGAGCTCTGAATTATTAAGTACAAATTTTCTGCAAATAATCAAATTTGACTGGAATTACATTATAAAAAAATTTCAGATGAATTCTGTTTATAATTAGGATATACACTTGAGGGAAAACATAAGGAATAATAATTTATGGGATTTTGCAGCACAGATTTCTAACTAGTAAAATTCAATGAAGTTTTTATTTATATTTATCTTATTATTCCTAGAGACTGTGTGAAGATAATAAACAATAATCATTTAAACCTCAGATAATGTGCTATGTTGACATGGCAGACAGTATCCTTAGCTGCTCACTTATAGAATTAACTCACTTAATGCCCCAAGTAATCCTAAGAAGCAGATGTTATTATCCATCTCATTTCACAAGAGGGGAAATGAGGAATAGAAAAGTCAAGTAATTGCCCTAAAGGGACACAGCCTGTAAGAGGTAGACAGGCCTCAAACTTGGACAATAGGGCCCCAAACTTATTAATATCAGCAATTACTCATTAGAATTAAGTTTTCCAGTCAACATTTAACAGAAAATTCTTACCTCTGGTTTGCTAAGGCTGGATGACACCAAGGAACCAGATCCCACATCCAAATCCCACTGCTTTTTACCATGATTTTCAGGATCCAAGGCAGCAATTCGCCCGTCTAAAGTGCTGATAATTACTAATGACCTGTAAATATTAAAAATATTTAAAAAATTAAACAGGTCTCTAAGATATTGGGCACACTTATCACACACACTCAAAAGAAATCCAGCCCATGTCCAGGCTTCTATTGGTAGAAAGAAAGAGGACACCTTCTACCAATCTTGCCACAACTGTCTTTGGACCAAGACAATTTCAATATTCCCTTTATCTGTTTATGTCACTTATGAAAAGCCTCAACTCATAGGTCACCCGTCATTCCACACTCTAATTCACTTTCATTATAAGGAATATAATGTCCCTTGGTTTGTCTTCTTCTACCTACCTACCTCCTGAAAGCCTTTCCCCTGAAACACTGTCTTCCCTGAATGTTCACTTACCTTCTTGCTCTCACAGAAACCAGGCTTTCCCTGAGGACATCGCTTCCCTACAGAAGCACAGAGAATTTTTTTCTCCCATAACACTTGCTCAGAATGGGGTAAGTAGACTCCATGTATCTCATTGCAATTTTTAGACCAATTTTTCCCTCTCCTCTCTGAAAATCCTCGGGATCAAACTGTTCTGTCCATTACCCCTCCTAGTAGACATCTAATTGACTCTTAGGTAACTAGCCCCATCCTGGAGGATTTCAGCTGCTACTTTACTGTTACTACCTAACATATTTAACATGCTTTTGCCTCAATTCTTTGGGTTTTCATTATCTGTCTACCTTGCTTCAGCTACTCCTGTGGTCAGACACTAGACTGTCATTACAAATTACCACAACCCCCTACCCATCAACTCCTCTTTTCAGCTCACTTCCTCTACTTCCTTGATTCCCCAACTTCTGACCCCACCAGAACCTACAAGCCACTGATACTATGACTTTCACTACCACCATGCCCTCACTTCTTTCTTAACCAGTTAAAGTCCTACAGTCCCTCATCTTAAGCACTACCTCGTGGACACCTCAACTCCCCCACCCCGCCTCTCACATGTCACACACTCTGGAAGAACTGGTTAAAGTCAACCTTCTTTCTCCCCTTTCTCACTCCTACATCTGTGCAGTTGAATGTATCTGAAGAGAAACATATCATGTTAACTATCTTCACTTTAATTAATAACCACCAACCTCAAAAAGGCTATTAATGATGTTCAACAATCATAACACCCTTCCCTAGTCTATCCATTACGCCACTGAACCACGTTAACCATTTCATGTCTCCCCCTTCCTCAAACTTCTGATACCAGCTCTTTCAAGCTCACACATTTTGGTGACAATGCTTCCTATTTCATGGAGAAAAACAGAAGCAAATAGCTTGTTTCCCATCACACCTCTATCTATTCATCAGTACCTGGACCATGACTTCCACCTCCCCTCCTGTTAGTGCAAGTGAATTGTCCACACTCCCGTCTACCACCAACACCTCCACTTAAGCAATAGAGCTCCCTTACACATCCATGAGGTCTTGCTCCTGCAAATGTCTCCTCTCACCCCCAAGTCATCAATCATTCCTTTTCTACTAGAATATTCTCATCAGCATTTGCTATAAACTGAACGTTTGTGTACCCCCCAAAAAATTCATAAGTTGAAACCTAATCACCAAGGTGATGGTACTAGGAGGTGGGGCCTTTGGGAGGTGATTAGTTCATGAGAGTAGGGTCCTCACTTAGGATATTAATGCCTTTATAAAAGCATCCCCAGAGACTCCCTCACCCCTTCCACCAAGTGGGAATGCTTCTGTGAAGAGTCAGTCTTTGCCAGATACTGACTCTGCTGGTACCTTGATCTTGAACTTCCCGGCCTCTAGAAGTGTGAGAAATAAATGTCTGTTGTCTATAAACCACCCAGTCTACAGTATTTTGTTATGGCAGCATTCAAACCTGCTACTACTTTCCCCCAACTTAAAAACCAAACCAGATCAAACAAAATGAATCCTTCTCCCTCCTCAAGCATCCAATCTATTTCTTACCCTTCTCCAACAAAACTCCCTGAAAGAGTTGTTATGTATTGTCTCTAAATCTCCTCCTCCTCTTCTATCTTGAACTATTTCGAATCAAGTTCTTGCCCCTACCACCCCACTGAAATGGTTCCTGTCAGAGTCAGCAATGACCATCACACTGATAAACCCCATGGTCTCACGTCACTTGACCACCCAGCAGCACCTGACCAGCAATTTCTGTCTTCCATGAAACAACTCTATGTGGCTTCCAGGACACCATGCTCTTTTTTTGGACTCAGTACTATGCTATTCTTTTTCAATTTCATTCTCTGGCTCCTTCTTATCTTTCCTATCTCTTAAAATAGTCTCTAGTCTCTACCTGCATGTAACTTTTTTGGTGATCTCATCCAGTCTCCTGGCTTTAAATGCTGGCAACTCCCAAATTTATATCGGGTTCAGCCCTCTCCCCTGAACGGTGGACATACATATCTAACCATCTACCCAATTTAGATTGTCTACTAGGCTTCTCAGAATTCACATATACGCAGACAGATTCCTCCAACTCTTCAAATACATCATGCAAAATTTTCCCTTAGGGCCTTTGCAGCGACTTTTTCTTCTGCCTGGAGCATACACCTCTAGCTACACAACAGACTCTCCATAACTTTTTCTTTTCTCTCTCTTTTTTTTTTTTTAAGACAGAGTTTCGCTCTTGTTGTCCAGGCTGGAGTGCAATGGCGCAATCTCGGCTCACTGCAACCTCTGCCTGCTGGGTTCAAGCAAGTCTCCAGCCTCAACCTCCTGAATAGCTAGGATTACAGGTGCCCACCACCAAGCCCGGGTAATTTTTATATTTTTTAGTAGAGATGGGGTTTCACCATGTTGGCCAGGCTGGTCTCGAACTCCTGACCTCAGGTGATCCATCCACCTCAGCCTCCCAAAGTGCTGGGATTACAGGTGTGAGCCACCTGCCTGGCCTAAATATTTGCTTAAAGGATGACTTATACAGTTGTTCTAGAAATTCGTTAGATATGTTTTTCAGCTTTAAAGACCATGCACATTCTAAGCATGTCAGGAATACAAGCTGCAACTTTATCTCTCCTATATCACTTGATGCACAATGTATATAAATTCAAAGTAGAGCCGCTAGTTGACCAAGACAGACATGTTCAAATAAACCCATCTGAAACCCTCCAAAGAGCAATTAATTTAGCTTCCAAACACTACACTAATTCTAATTTTGAATTTTTTGAATGGCAACTTAGTCTGATTTGTGAAAGTAAAGACTTTGTCATCCTACAAACTCAAGTAATTTTAGATAACAAACCAAAAGAGAACCACCCAACGTCCTGCCCTACATATTATCCTTCTGCTTTCTAAAGAAATCTATTAGGAGTTGGTAAAGCAAAAGGATACTTTGAGAAAGAAAATTATTTTATAATAAAGAGTATAAAAAGTCACACCTTAGATATGCCACTTTATAAATAAAACAACAGAATCTAATTAAGTTAGAGATCAACAGTTAACCACCAAGTTAACTCTTTCCTAGTCCCAATGTAGAGCTGTTTCATTTTTCTGTTCAAGAATCATTAACCACAAATAAATGGCTGAATGAAAAAAAAATCTAATTGAAACAAAATTTAGCATGAGCAAACAGTGTTGACCCATGAAAAATTAAGGAGACCATTAGAACACTTCAAATACTATTTTCCTTTTAAATTCAGGACAAATGTTTTTTCCCCCCCGCTTGGGCATTCTATTTACAACAGTCCAAAAAAGCTATACTTTTTCTGAATATGTTGCTAGTTGTGTGCTAGAAGTATATTCAGAGAATACAATTCTAGCTCTCATCTTCAAGACAAAGAAAAATTCAACAATAAAATATGCATATACATATCATTGTGTATAAGAACATGTTTTAATAAGTAATCTGGGATTTCATATTTAACTATTCTTTCACTGAAAACCTATCATGAGGGTATACTTAACTGAGTCAAATATTCTGCTTTCTGGCCAATATGTTCTGCTTTTGAAAGTAAGATATTTTTATTAACTATTATGTTTAGGCAGTATGTGAATATTTGAGCAATGTTTAAAAATATAAACATGGGCAGGAACAACTGAGTATCTCACTCTTGGCTGGGTGTGGTGGCTCATGCCTGTAATTCCAAAACTTTGAGAGGCTAAGGCAGGACCTGCTTGAGCCTAGGAGTTCAAGACCAACCTGTCCAACATAGTAAGACCCCATCTCTATTAAAAAAGTTTCAAAAAAAATTAGCTTGGCATGGTGGCACATGGCTGTAGTCCCAGTTACTTGGGAAGCTGAGGTGGCAGTATCATTTGAGCCTAGCAGTTCAAGGCTGCAGTGAGCTAAGACTGAGCCACCATGCTCCAGCCTGGAGGACAGAGTGAGACCCTGTTGCAAATATAAAATAAAATACAAAGTATCTCCCTTACTTTCTTAATGGCAATTGATACTTAATCTAGCTTTTAGATTTGAGTGGGGTACCCTTTATTATTTTGACCCCTTGTAATGAGAAAAGCAGCAAATCCCCTAACAATTCTATCAGGTATCAAAAAAAGTTATTCTTCCTCTCTTGTGTTACAAGTCAGCTATAGTATTCATTATGGGTTCCTCCCCCACAAGCATGTTTCTGGACGGAGGTACCCCTTCTGCTGTGGTCGGAATTGAGAAGCACTACTGGGGCAATAAAGATTTGCTACTATACCTAATCACCGTCTAAGAGAGAGGTGCTCATTGGTACAGTATAGATCAAGAAAAACATCAAGTAGACAGATATTGCTGAAAAACAGTCTTCAGGCTGAATGCAGGGATGAACAGAGGATACCAGTGAGTTACAGCATTTAGTGCACTATTCACAATAACAAAGACATGGAATCAACCTAGTGCCCATCAGCAGTAAACTGGATTAAAAAAATGTGGTACATATATACCATGGAATACTATGCAGCCATAAAAAAGGAAATCATGTTTTTTGTAGCAACATGGAGGGAGCTGGAGGCCATAATCCTAAGTGAATTAACACAGGAACAGAAAACCAAATACTGCATGTTCTCACTTATAAGCAGAAGCTAAACATTGAGCACACATGAACATAAACATGGGAGCAATAGATACTGCTGACTACTGGCAGGGGGGTGAGTTGAAAAGCTACCATTGGGTACTATGCTCACTACCTGGTTATAATATACTATGTACCAACTCAGCACATGCAGTTCCTGTATCTAAAACAAAAGGTGAACTTAACAAAAAAAGATATGGCATTTAGAACAAACACAGCCAGGTGCAGTGGCTTTCATTTGTAAACCCAACACTCAAGAAGACTGAGGCAGGAGAACTGCTTGGAGGGCTAGGGATTTGAGACCAGACTGTGCAACACAGTGAGACTCCGAATGTACAAAATTACTTCAAAAATTAGCCGGGTCTGGTGGCATAGGCCTGTTGTCCCAGCTACTCGGAGGCTGAGGTGGGAGGATAGTGTGTACCCAGGAGGCTGAGGCTGCAGCGAACTATGACTGTACCATTGCAGTCCAGCCTAAGTGTTAGAGTGAAATAATATCTCCAAAAAGAATAAGAAACATAGAGATAAAAAATAAAAAATGAACACCTCCCAAAATAGGAAGACTATAAGGTTAATTTATCTCCCCCAATATCCACTTGCCCTATTTTGAGGTTTCCATTATCAAGATGAAAAACTCATAACTTATTCAAGAATTGAAGGAAATGTAGAGACAACTTTTCCAGTGGAAAGAATCAGAGCTGTAAGTCAGACCTGGGTGTACACCCCCATGGCTCTGCTCTTACTCTTCTCATGGTTTCATTTGACTTATTTTTTCACAGGCAAAATATGGCTATTTCACCTATCTCAGTATAACCCAAATGTACCTGATCATAAAAATAATCTGGAGTGCTTGTTAAAAACCATTAAAAGTTCACACATCTCATTCTAAGAGGGGGACTGGGAGAATGCAGCTTAACAAGCACCCCAGGTGAGTCTCATAAGACCAGTTGTGCAAACACTGTTTTACCTTGGAGAGCCATTTCCATAGAGAAAAAATAATAATTTATGACCTGGATGAAGAAGGCATATCAAACATCTCTGTCAGTAAACACTTTAGAGATTTCTAGTTCTCTTACATCTTGCTGTAGCTTACAAAGGCACTCATTTGGATGATTCCTCAGCAAGCCCTGATCTCTTACCCATGATCCAATTCTTGGAAGCTACTCTCAAGAAAGATTTTCAATGGTTTCCTAACTGCCAGATCCATTTCCTTCATCAGGTCTGTCCTCACAGAAGCCACCGTTGTGGCTAGCTCCTCATTCTGGACATTCTTCTTTCCCAGTTTCTACAGGACCAGTCCCTCCTGAG
Source organism: Ateles fusciceps (assembly GCA_036589455.1). Classification (NCBI taxonomy): domain Eukaryota; kingdom Metazoa; phylum Chordata; class Mammalia; order Primates; family Atelidae; genus Ateles; species Ateles fusciceps. The sequence continues at coordinate 276,218 of JAZHEH010000053.1, read as the reverse complement.
GCCTCACCTATCATTCTTATAGTTTTCAATCTCTATATAGCAAGCACTTTTCCATTTGTACTACATGTTCCACCTAGATGGTCAATGTTCACAGCTTCACCTCCATCTGTAGCATGACATCCCCCAAATCTGTACAGAATTTATAGTTCACCGTCTCTCCCTATTCTAGCTCTGCATTTTCAGCAGGATCTACTTGTTATCACCCAAACAGGCTCAGAAAACTTCTTCCCCCACAACCTATTCCTGCCACTTAAATGTGTAGCCATCCATCCTATTACCTAACATTTAAATCAGACATCAACTCTTTGTGCTCCCTCACCCTCTACATTTAAACAACAGTCATGTACTTTTAATTCTATTTCTGAAGCTTCTCTTAATTCTTTTCTGGCAGGATGCAGTGGCTCATGCTTGTAATCCCAGCACTTTGGGAGGCAGAAGTGGGTGGATCACCTGAGGTTAGGAGTTCAAGACCAGCCTGGCCAACATGGTGAAACCTTGTCTCTACTAAAAATACAAAAGTAAGCTGGGTGTGTTGGTGCACACCTGTAATCCCAGCTACTTGGGAGGCTGAGGCAAGAGAATCCGGGAGGTGGAGGTTGCAGTGAGCTGAGATTGCACCACTGCACTCCTGCCTGCATGACAGAGTGAGGCTCCGTCTCAAAAAAAAAAAAAAAAAAAAAAAAAAAAATCTTTTCCTTCTTCATTACCACAGCTCTTGCCCTAGAGCAGATTCTCATTTCTCATCAGGACACCTTAAAATGTCTTCTAACACATTTTCCTGCCTCAGGTTTCTTTCCCCTCTCTTCTCACAGTTTTGTTTTTGTAATAGAGAGCTGATAAACCTCCAAGGTTCCCTGTACCCACTGAGGAAGAAAGGTCACACTGCTTGGTGTGGCACATAAAGCCTTTCACAATCTGGCTTCAGTGTACTTTCCTAATCTCATTTTTCTGCCTCCTCTGCCAGCCCCAATCCCTTCTCCCCTCTCTTTCCCAGCCCTACGCCCCACCCGCTCCCATGGGGTGAACTTTTCAAAAGTTCTTTCATTTGTCTATATTTTTCCCCCATGTCTTAAATTATTACACTTGCCAAATGAACACTGTGTATAATTCCCCCATCTTTAGAGGAAATATGTAAGAACCAATCAAAATATTCAACATTTCTTGAAACAACTATAATTACTATATAAGGTTTTATAGGATTCTAGTTCAAAGCAAAAAAACATGACTTTTTAATGCACCTTCTATTAAATGTTCAATTTCCATTCGGTTATTTTAAAATACTGGCAGTCTCATGGATCCCCATTTTCATCTTTGTAGATCTGTAGGGGTCCAGGAGCCCTGGCTTAGGAACCACTGCTCTGTGCTCATTCTACAAACTCCCTGCTCTGTCCCCTTGCTCACACTATTCTGTTGCCTGCACTATTCTTGATATTTTTCTCATTCCAGGACTCAATAACTTGCCACTTCCATTCTTTTCACTCTCACACTACTTTTATGTCACTTATTATCCATTACTGGATAGTTTAACACAATGATCTGTCAGGCTTGGAGCTTCCTAAGGAAAAGACATTTATCTACTCTCAGGACCTAACAGTACCTAGGCCCCAATAAAACTAAATAAATGTTTGTTGAATGAATAAAACTTGGTAGGACAAACATATTATCTACATAAAACAACCACCACCAAAAAGGCTGAGAAGACGAAAAAAGATGTGATTTACCTAAGGCTATGCACCAAATACGAAGTTTTGAAAAGGAGCAGAAATTCAGCTTTTCTAACTCTGTTATTCTGTTAACTAAGTTTGCATAAGTGGCAACTACTATATTACTACAATGAGGAGCTTTTTATTCCTCTCAGAAATCTCATAGATGTTGTTAATCCTGTAATTGCTCTAATTATGTCCTTAACTTAGGAGAAATGACTTTTTGCCACAATGAATATGCAATAAAAAAAGAAAAATGGTGCTGACTTAAGTTACCCAGAACACCTGCCTATTTACAGTTAAGTTTATCAAATTCTGGTAAGTATATGCTAAATTTCTTCATAAAATTATTTTAAAGGCGGCTTATCTCCTGTAGAAGTTTCCCATGTGAAAGAACAGAAGCAGGTGACAGGAAAATATTACATGGATTAAATAATTTCTACATTAACAACTGCTTATTTTAAAATTTCAAATTTCCTTTCTGGAGGTTGAGAAGAAGGCAGTACTTCACAAAACTACAAATCAAATGTGATTTGGTGAAATCAAATCTGTTTTTTTGGTGTAGCAAAGAATCCTTTACCCAAACATGTGCTTTCACTTAAGGAAGCATATGAAGCATATGTTCTTTTTCAGAAACAAACTAGTACTGATTGGACTTTACTTCCTGGTCCTCACCTACTAAGTAAATCTTCAAGTCAAACCTCCTTCACTTAAACATATGACAAGACTAGCCATGCCCCAAATCATAACAGATACATCAAAAGTATTACAATCTAAGTTTTCAGTGGTACAGGGTTTAACATGAGCGTTAATAGATATCCTTTTCAGGTTACATTGAAACATTTTTGAAAGTGCCTTTTCTACTTTAGTCTATGAAACTTTTTTTTTTTAGACAGTCTCACTTGGTCGCCCAGGCTAGAGTGCAGTGGCACAATCTTGGCTTACTGAAAGCTCTATATCCCGGGTTAAAGTGATTGTCCTGCCTTGGCCTCCTTAGTAGCTGGGACTACAGGTGCATGCCACCACACCTGGCTAATTTTTATATTTTTAGTAGAGATGGGGTTTCACCATGTTGGCCAGGCTGGTCTCGAACTCCTGACCTCAGGTGATCCACCCACCTCAGCCTCCCAAAGTGCTGTGATTACAGGCATGAGCCTCCACACCGGGCCCTATGAAACATTTCTAATCAAAATGGTCATTTATAAATAGAATGGGATTAAAAACACACATAGTTATCTCCTTCCCTCACATTTAGCTCTGCAACTTACAAGTTTTCTCCTTTGTATTTTAAAACAATTTGTAATAAAAATATTTAAGAAGTTCCCCCTCCTACAAAAAATAAAAGCAAATGGAGTTATCAGGCAATGTTTAGGGAGTGAAGAGACACGCTGAAGCTATAGCTCAGAGAACTGATAAAGACAGGTCCTCTGCAATCTAGAAAATGCCTACGAACTCCGGGAGCTGAAATCAGGAAAAAGCAGTCTCCCGTCCCTGTCCACGTAGTTTAAGCACAGTCCTGGCATCAGTTAAGCTGAAGACAATTTTAGACACAAAGGATAGTTCATTACTTGCCTGAAGTATATTTATTTTGGCTTATAACTTGCTTTGAAAGTTCTGTGTAAATTCTTCTTTAAATGTGACTTTTAGTTAACTGATATGCTACTAATCAAGGGTCCTAGTAGTTAAAAATCTGAGGAAGACCAGATTTCTGTACCTTTGTTTTACATCAGATCACTTTGTAAAAAGACAGGAAAGAAATAAGAATTATACCATCTTATATTTGCAAATACTTTCATGTTATCTCATTTAATAAAAAAAAAAAATCAGTTTAGAGATGCAAATTGAAGAAACATCAGAGATTTCGTCAGATTTAGAAACACTTTTGTTAGAGAGGAATTAGAGTCAGAGGAAAAAGGAATATGTACTTTGCAAATTAGTGAGAGTTAAGATAAAACTAGTTCTTTACAACTTCTAAGATTGTCAGAATGACTTTCCAACCCATCCCAATAACCCCAAGTAACACTTTGCAATTTGCTATTTCTGTGGAAGTCAGAAGACTGATAACTCACAAAATTATGTAAACATATATAAAACTTAACAATGAGGTGAGATTAAGACTTTCTTCCCAACTTTCTGCAATGACCATCTCACTTAAATATCAACTAATGTAATGTTTAACAGAAGAAACATGAACAACAAGACTGCTACCAGAAAAACAAGTTTATTTTAGCTAACTTTTAAAGAAAAAAAATAGTTTATTCACTCATTCACATGCTTGATATGCAGAGCAAGCATTTAGAATGAAACCTGAAAATTCCTTCAGGAGAAAAAAAAAACAATGAACTGGTGAATCTCAGATTGCTTCTTGATTATCAAAAGACAACATGCAAAAAAAAAAAAAATTCTGCACCTCCCTCTTTTTAAAAGTTTTGCCAGTACCACAGTTCTTCACAGCTGTCCATAAAAAAAGCCTGGTTAATTCAAATCTGTTCCCCTAATACTCCTTGAAACAAACAGAATTACTAGTCTATTATTACTGAACTAATATTCTCTGGGTTTTTATCTTTTTTTTAAAGAGCATTTAGAAAAAACTTTTATAAACTTTGTATATTTATTTGCTGCTGACCCGCCACCACTCCTGGCTAATTGAAGGTTTCTCGAACATTCCACACTATCTTAAGTTCATACTATAAGGTAGACCCCAAAACTAGGCCCTATCTCTTCCTAGCCAATTCTATTTAGTAGAGATCACATATGCTCTTCAAGCCAAAATTCCTGTTTTCACTGTAATTTATGAGAAAGAAATGATCCTCCTGTTTGCTAAGTGGATCTTCTCCAACTACCTTCACCTCCTTGTCTGTTCCTTTCATTTTCCTTTTTTTTTTCTTTTTCTTTTTCTTTCTTTTTTTTTTTTTTTTTGACACAGAGTTTCACTCTTGTTGCCCAGGCTGATAAATCTTGGCTCACTGCAACCTCTGCTTCCCCGGGTTCAAGCGATTCTCCTGCCTTAGCCTCCTGAGTAGGTGTGATTACAGGCACCTGTAACCATGCCCAGATAATTTTTTGTATTTTTAGTAGAGATGAGGTTTCATCATGTTGGCCAGGCTAATCTCGAACACCTGACTTCAGGTAATTCAAGCGCCTAGGCCTCTCAAAGTGTTGGGATTACAGGCGTGAGCCACCGCACCCAGCCCCTTTCATTTTCATTCTGTCTACACAGGCTCCCTCTTTTCAGTAAATAAGTTAGTTCAGAGATTCTTTCTCCTAAAAATTGAGGTTCCTTCTCCTAAAAGTTACCTCATCAGTGAGGAAAGGAGGGAGTGTGGCAGAAAGGCCTGAATCTTTAACCTCTTGCAATTTGAGTATTGTCTCTGCCACTTCATTTAAATTCTTTAAGTGTGCTCATCACCAAATCTCTTTCTTTCCAGTCCTCATCCTACACCTCTAACCTAGCCAGCTATATTTCTGTCTCCTTTGCTGGCTCATCTTCCTCCCTAAAATAAAAGGTATTTCCTGAAAACGAGCCTACTCTTTCCCACAACTTCAACTATTCATATTTACCCTGCCCTCTCACTGGCTCTAGTAACTCATTTCCACCCACCTACCTAGTATCTCTCTCCCATGTCCTGCCTGCACCTCCAAGACACATGTCCAACACCAAAACCCTTACCTTTTCTTCCCCTGCTCCCCTAAACCTCTTTTCTCAGCTTCTGGTCACCCAGTCTCAATCTTTGGACAAGGGTACCAAGAAAGGAAGAATAAATTCATTTGCCAGGAACCTAGATTTTGCATCACATATCTCAACTCTGTCCCCTCTGTTCTATACCACTTTACATGAAACCTCTCATCTGAACTGCTATAACACTCTCCTTCTGGTATTCTTAACTCAAGTTTTCAGTACACACTATTGCTAGAGAAACATTCCTTAGGCATAATTTTAATCAAGCCTGGCATTCAGGATACTCTACCCAACATTTCTCAAACTTTAACGCGAATGTGAATCACACCGTGATCTTGTTAAAATGCAGATACTCTCATTCAGTAAGTGTGGGGTGGTGCCTGACTCTGGATTTTTAACGTACTCCCAAGTGATGATGATGCTATTAGCATCAGGCTACACATATACACAATCTGCTCTAACCTATTTTTCTAGCCTCATCTACTTCTCCCTGCCTAGCATACATATGTGCATATGTGTATCTCTTACACACACACACACACACATATATACAGAGATAAAATGTTCTCCAAACATAATCTCCAGCCTCTGTGCCTCTTTCTTGCTGTTTCCTCAAGTCCAGTGACTGTCCGTTACAATTTTACCCATTTTTCAGGAACCAACTCATTCTGCCATAAGCTTCTCTTATCTACTTACCTACCTCACTCCCATACCCCATCTAGTAGAACACCACAAAAACCTTGGGACACCCCTGACACTGGCACTGTTTCTGGTCTATAATGCCATTATAGGTCTTCTTGTTTCATCCTTACTGTTAGACTGCACACTCTCCTGGAAGGCGGGGACTACCTACCTAACCTCTGTCACGTAGGGCATCCCTGGGCTCTTGTTAACCACTAAGCACCTGTTGAAGTCGATTTAAATTCTAAGAAAAACAAAACATCTCAACTCTACTTCAAGTAATTCATTTTGAGCAGGAGCTTCAGAAATTTCTTTACGATAAACAAAAACACTCTTCCAGGAGAACTGACTCATTAGCAAACCTAAGAAAACTTTGTTCTCTAATTATTTTTTGACATGTAAACATTCAAATGATGCCCAGAGAACTTTGGTACTTATCCTATTTGTAGTAGTCTCCAAGTATATAGATTAGAGTTCTAATACTAATTTAAAATTAAATCTAATTTGTTGCAATCTTGTAATGACTATATTATAAGCCTAAAATATGTTCCAATCCAGGGCCTAGCCCTCCCTGGTTTAATTTACTTAATGCTCCTTTTAACACTCCATTTATGAAATGGGACAGCACTTTCTCCTGAGATATAAGATTGGCTGTCCACAAAATTTACTGTTAATATGCCTTACATTTGTGTCTAGACTTTGAAAAGTATTTAAAACAAGCACCTTGAAGTAAGATTTTTAAAAGAATGCTTAAAAACTCAAAGAAAACCCTATATTAAATGTTTATACAGTAAACACCTCATTCAAGAACCTAACCATGGCTCTTACGTTCAAGAACCAATATTCAAGAACCTGACTATAGCTCTTAAACTTTAGGATCCAAGAATTATCCGGAGTGCTTGTTAAACATGCAGATGCCAAGTTCTTACCCAGGGAATGTCTGATTCAGTGAAACTGGGGTGGGGCCTAGAAAACTGTAGATTTCACCAGCATCCCCAGGTGATTCGGACGCAGGTGTTCCGCAGATCTCAATTAGAGACACTGATCTCAATCCTTGTCCGGGGACACTACAGAGTTGTGTTTGAAGGAAAATGCAGACGTTTCTTGCTAAAGTCCTTTCTCAAAACAGCTGTCACGCCAGCACAGACAGGAGGTGATGTGCGTAAGCAAAAAAGAGGGAAAGGTTCCTTGGAAGATAATCAATGCCCGAAAACAATGAAACAGGGTAAGTGGCGTTTCTTTGCAACCCCGGAACTCCATTCTTCGATCATCTCTCGAACCTGCGAGGATGCTGCTCTGACCCGTCTGTCAGGACCAGGAGCTCGGGAGCCGAGCCCAGGTAGGTCGCTGGCCGAGGGACGGGAGGGCGTCGTGGCCCCGTGCTCGTTCCCAGGTCGCCAGCTGAACCTCCGCAGCCGAGGGAAGACGCCCGCCCGGCTCCCCAGGTCTCCGCCCCCCCGGCCCTGCATCCTCCGCGTCTCGCGCGCGTAAACAAGTTGCCTTCCCCGGGTCGGCAGCCCCTCACCTGCCGCGCGGTCGCAACTCTGCCTCATCGTCGGGTTCCGGACTCCGCGGCTCCTGCTCGCCCGCGGCCGCCGGCAGCGCCTCGGCGTCCTCCACAGTCACCTCGGCCGCAGCCACGGCCCCCACCGCCGGTACTCGCGCCGCTGAGGTGGGAGCAGCGGCTGCCCCGAGGCCAAACGCCGCCTCCGCCGTCGGCGCAGGGAGATCGCGGGCGCGCCCCGCGGGTACCGTCCCTGCCGCGAGCCCCAGCAGCAGCAGCGCCCATACCAGCAGTCCCAGGCGGGTGGCTCGCTCCATCAGCGGCCCGCCCCGCGCGCAGGCATGGAGGCGCAGCCACCGGTGCCTGCCTCTCTCGCCGCTCGGAGCTCCCACCAGGGCAAGGACAAGCTAGGGACCCTACCGTCACCCCGACGGCCTGGACAGCCAGCTGTGTTCCCGGGCCACGTCTCAGCCCGGCCTCCGCCGCTGCCACCTGAGTGACAGCCTCTCTCGGACATCGCCCATTGAGCAAACTTTCCGCGCGTCTGCTCCCCTCATTGGCTGCGGCCGCTGCCACTCAATGTTCCCAGGCTGGCCTTGTTAGGGAAGGCAGACTTTCCCTGCTTGTCAACATCGCGCCTACCAATCAAATCGTAATTTCGTCGTTCGAGGCCAGTCCCTATTCCGGATGCAATTACCAATGAGAAATGCCCCTTCCCGCCGTTTTTTACCTGATTGGTGCACTTATCAGTTCCCGGAATACCTTTGCTGCAACAGATTGGCCATCGCGGTGATTGGCCTCGCCCCCTCAAAGCGAGGCGCTGGGGAACACTTGAAGATTATTGGTAGAAGTGGATGTCCCTCAAAGGTCTGCGCTAACTGCCTTTTGATTGGTTGGAAGCGGACTTACTACGTGGCGGATTCTGACTGTGAAGAGGTAGTCCCAAGTGAAGAGTGGAGGGCAAGTCCCTTGTGACCGGGAGGAGGTCGACCTTAAAGGAGCTGGCATTGTAGCACTTCTAATGCCTAGTCTACTTGGGAAGGCAAAAGCGAAACAGGAAGAAGTGGCCACAAAAGTCGTGTGGTCTCTAGAAGTAGAAGGGTAAGGAGGGTGCATGGTCCTACTTGTGGCCCCAACGGTACTCACAAGTCCGCTTGTTAGAGATGGCAGTGATCTGCGACAATCCAGTCCACCGACACGCCTCCTGCCTCCTTAGGAACGGGAAGGAGCCCCAGGCCGGTGCACTGACGTCTTTTGCCTAAGATCACATAGCTAGTTGGTCACAGAATCATGACTTTAATTCATGTCTTCAGACTCTGAACTGGCATGCTTTGTACCTCACCAAAGTCAGTGATGAAACTGCAAAAGGGCAGAGTGGAGAAGATTGGAATGTTCAGCCAAGGCATTTGAACTTTTAATACAGCGAATAAGGATTTTCTGAAGATTTTTGAGCAGATGAATGAAGTGGTAAGAAAATGCATCCTCAGCAGTGACAGCATCAATGATGAAGAGACTGGCCAGGAGTCTGTTACCTCCATCAAAACCAATGAACATTAAAAAAAATTAAAAAAAAATTTTTTTAGAGACAGGGTGTTGCTCTTTTGCCCAGGCTGGAGTGCAGTGGCTTGACCATAGCTCATTGGAACCTTGAATTCCTGTGCTCAATCGATCTTCCTGCCTCAGCTTCTGGAGTCGTTGGGACTACAGATGCTTGCCCCCAGGCCAGGCCAGTTTTTAATTTTGTTGTGTAAAGATGGGGTTTCTGTGCTGGCCAGATTGGTCTCAAACTCCTGGCCTCAAGCCATCCTCCTGCCTCAGCCTCCCAAAGTGCTAGGATTACAGGCATGAGCCACTGCACCTGCTCCAAAACCGGTGAAAATTTGTTAAGGTGTTGGCAATATGGGTATATATAGATTATCCTTCACCTTCATAAAAACACGCTCTAAGCTCTCCCCAGCCCAAGACAAAACAAACAAGAAACCCCCACTTCCCCTTCCAGCTCCTACCACATATCTTTGTTCCTCTGTATGGCAAAACTCAAGTGTTCAAAATTCCTTATCTTCAATTCCTCTTCTCCCATTCCCAAGCACACTACAGTTAGGCATTCACACCCTCAACTCCACCAAAACTGAGCTTGCTGAGGCCACCAGTGCTGTATTCAAAGGATAATTCCTGGTCTTCGTTTTATCAGCTGTATTTGAGTCAGCAACTCAAGTCTTTCCTGTTTAGAACACTTTTCACTGGTCTTCCTGCTTTCCATAGTGCAGGTCATAACCCTCAAAAGTTCCCCCAGTTCACTCAGGATAAAAACCAAGTCCTTACAATAGACTACAGGGTGCTACCACATCTGGTTCCTACAGCTTTTCAGATCTCATTTCATACTGTCTTTGCTCACTCCATCCTGGCCACTGGCCTCAGCTAGCACAGTTTTGGTGGAGTTGAGGGTATGAATGCCTGACTGTAGTGTACTTGGCCACACTGGCCTCCTTGCTGTGACAGAGCTGGCCAATCAAGTCCCACCCTAGGGGTTTTCCTTTGTTGTTTTGTTTTGTTTTCCTGCCTAGGAAACTCTTCCCAGGTATATTAGTTTGCTAGAGCTGCCCTAATAAATACCACAGACCAGGTGGCCTGGACAAGAGTTTATTTTTTTGAAGTTTTGGAGGCTAGAAGTCCAAGATCAAGGTTGGATTCTGAGGCCTCTCTCCTTGGCTTGCAGATGGCAGCCCTCTTACTGCCTCTTCCCTCTGTGCATGTGTGCTTCTGGTGTCTCTTCCTATTCTAACACCAGCCAGACTGGAGTATGGGCCTACCTTTAACAGCCTCATTTTAACTTAACCACCGCTTTAAAGATCTTATCTCCAAATACAGTATAGTTACATGCTGAAGCACTAAGGGTTGGAACTTCAACATATAAATTTTGGAGGGACACAGTTTTGCACATAATACCCAGGTACCCCCAAGCTGTGTTCCCTCACTTTATTTGAGGCTTTCCTAATCCCAGTAAAGTCTCTCCTCACTACTTTATTTAAAATGAAAACCTCCACCACCTTCCTTCACTTCTCTCCTGCTTTATTTCTGCTTAGCCTCAAATACTGTAATTTACATATTTGTTTTGTTTATTGTCTGCTCTGTTCCCCCCCACTTGCATGTAAATTCTGTGAAGATTTGCTCATTGATGTATTCAAAGATATAAAACAGTGCAACGCGTTTAGCAAGCATTTAATAAATGTTTGCTCAGTGAATGAATGAATGAAGAATACCAGAGGACAGAAGGAAAGAGACAACTGGAAAGGAAGAAACTGCAGTTGCTGTAGACAGAGGGAGTTGATTACGGGAGAGCAAGATTCCAGAGGATCTGGAGGAAAAGGGGCAGCTCTGCCTTCCATGCTGAAAGTAGAGCTTAGGAGGTACCCCTAGAGAGTAAGTTATTTTGAAAAGAAGAGAAAACAGATGAGCGAACTGAAACCAATTGACCATTATCTACTCGACAAAATAGGAAATAAAATTGCAAGGTTCTTTGAACTGACTGCACCATGGACTACACTATAGTGACCCCTGCGACCCACACACACACCTCTAGATGGACTTCTGGAGCAAAAAGTCTGAGTCAACTTTGTGACACTGGACCCTGTGGCCTAATTTACCAACCTTTCAACATTCCACCATGGTTCTGCCTCCACTGATAAGCCAACCTTGTGACAATGGACCTTGGACCTTGTGACACCCCCTCCCCCCGGCAGCATCCCCCACCCCCTGGCTTGCAAAAACCACCCTGAACTGTAACTTTTGTAACTACACTGCCTACCCCAAACCTATAAAACCAACTCCTATCCCACCACCCTCTGCTGACTCTCTTTCAGACTCAGCCCACCCCACACCCAGGTGAATAAACAGCCATGTTGCTCACACAAAGCCTGTTTAGGTGGTCTCTTCATTCAGAGCATGCCTAACAAAAATCTCCCACCTAAAAAGGATTATAATGGTTGGTGTGAGGAAGGTATCAGAAAATTAACACAAGATGAAAAATGATTGTTAATTACCTGTTTGAAATTAGTATATATATTTTAGTGGGCCTGGTCTTCGTGGTTTTGTAATTTTTTCCATAAATGATCATGGCATGAACAAGGCTATTAATCTGAGCTAATGAATTAGGAGTCTGCTTGCCACCTGTAAATACTGTGGAAGTTTTGTTTTTTCATTTATTAATTTAACATTCAGGGATTCCATGTGACCACCTATAAAGAGTGATAATAAAGAAGAACAAAATAGATGTGGTTCCCGCCCTTCTGAAGCTTAACACCTTTCTAGGTAGGGAGACAGACATTAACAATCACACATATATTATTAAAACTAAGATAAGTGCTATGATGAAAAAGGCAGAGGCAGAAGAGCACAGTGGTGAAAAATGCCAGTAAGAAGAGTCAAGCTTTATACTTGGGAACAAAACACCAGTTTTCCATTTTGGAAAGAAGAAAAGCCTGAGTCAAAGTCTACTGACTGGGAAAATAAATTAAGGAGAGAAAGAGAGTCTACCTGTTTTAGTACAGCGAGTAGCTTCACTGTGACTTTGTGGGAGCTCTGGAACCTGGGTGTCTCAGGGAAGTGTAAGAAAGTGGGGGACCACTTTTCCAAGGCAAGCACCACTCATGGCCAATTGCATGTTTGATCTGGCAGGGACCAGGGTGGGAACAGACACAGGCATCCCATGAGCATGACTCATACCTCTGCTATTGACAGAACCTGAGAATGAGGGCCCCTGAGAAGATCAGCAGCTGGGGAAGGCAAGAGAGCTGCCACCCCATCACCTTTGGAGAACCTAGAACTGGACTGGACTAATGACAAGGTATTGTTGGACAGAGTCATTCTCTCCTCCACCCTCAGTGGGGTACAGTTATTTTACCTGTGATAGTTAGGTCTATAAAAATAAGACTTCTGAAGAAAAAATAAAAATAAAAAATAAAAAATTTAAAACAACAACAACAACAACAGAAAGACTTCTGGCCAGACACCGTGGCTCATACCAGCACTTTGGCAGGCCGAGGTGGGTGGATCACTTGAGGCCAGGAGTTTGAGACCAGCCTGGCCAACATAGCGAAACCGTCTCTTACTAAAAATACAAAAATTGGCAGGGAGTGGTGGCGCACACCTGTAATCCCAGCTACTCCAGTAGCTGAGGCATGAGAATCATTTGAACCCGGGAGGCGGAGGTTAGCCTGACTTAAAGTTTGCATAAGAGATGGTGGATACATGATTGAATCTTTCTTTTGATTTATAGGCCACCGTCACTTCCAACATGGTCCCAATTAATAACACCCCATCCTGATATTTCTACCATTAAATTTGGTCAACAATACATTTATATGTCTCCCTTCCCACTCACCTGTGAGCTTTTAGAGGGCAAAAGGATGGTGTCAAACATCTCTGGAACCTAGCACTCTGCTTGATACATAATAAATACCCAATGACTGTTTCTTGTATAAGTCAATGACTGTATCCTAGTCCAGGATTTTCTGTTTTTTACCTTTATGCTGCTACCATGGACTGCTTCCAAGTGAGAATTTACTTTCTCCTCTCTTGAGTTAGAGACTCGATGGAGTCTTCTTAATAAGATCAAAACCCAGATCCTCCAAACTGGACACTAGACCAAGACTCTCCATGTGAGATGGGGGCATGTGAGCCATGAGGTTGCACCTTTGCTCAGACCCTTTGGTCTAGTTCCTCTGCTTGCCCAGCTGTGAACAAGCTCTTCTTACTATACCTTATATCACAGCTGAAACATGCAAACCCAACTTCAAGAAGGACTGGACAATCATACCCAATACTTTGTTATGAGGATATTTTTTTCACTTATGTAGAAAAAAACTTACCAATATCTACTTGTCAATAATTGATTTGTTGTTGTTTTCTCACTCTGTTGCCTGGGCTGGAGTGCAGTGGTGTGATCTCAGCTCACTACAACCTCTGCCTCCCAGGTTCAAGTGATTCTCTTGCCTCAGCCTCCTGAGTAGCTGGGATTACAGGCATGCACCACCATGCTCAGCTAATTTTTGTATTTTTAGTAGAGATGGGGTTTCACCATATTGGCCAGGCTGTTCTCAAACTCCTGACCTCAAGTGATCCACTCGCCGTGGCCTCCTGAAGTGCTGGGATTACAGGGGTAAGCCACCGCTCCCGGCCTAGTAATTGTTTTTCTAGTATTTGTTGACTAATAAAACTCATAATGAAAAATTAATAAATTCTCCAATGATTTAAAACATACTTGCATTTTACTAATCATGCTATTTCTACATTTGTTAAATAGATTGTCATATGTATGTGTGTGATACATTGTTTACTCAGCCCATAGCCAAAATCTTGGTGATCCTGTAGGTTTTCCAAAGCCTTGTCCCTCTCCAAACCTCATGTCCCGATAACTCTGTGGTCCCTTGCATCCCAACCTGAGGGACGACAGAGTTATAAAAAAGAAGGTAGCTTGCCTACAAGATAAGGCTTGACTCCAAACTCAAGAGACCCCTGTTTATATGAGATTCTAGGAAAATAGTACCACTCGGGAAGCTTCCCTTCTTCACCTCTCAACTCTTGCTTCTTCAGTATCAGCCCTGGGTCTCCCCACCCTTCCAGAAAGGTGTTCTTTCAGGATCCCCCAAAGACATATTTAATTACTTCAGTAGTTCTTAGTGGTTAGATGCCAGCCCCAAGTTCTTAGTAAAAGACTTGTTTTGTCCAATATAAACTAAAACTAAGCAAAATAAAAGACAAGGGCTTTCTCATATAGGGTGAGTCCCACACTCTTTAAATAACCCTAGCCAGGCATGGTGGCTCACGCCTGTAATCCCAGCACTTTGGGAGGCCGAGGTGGGTGGATCACTCGAGGTCGAGAGTTCAAGACCAGCCTGACCAACATGGAGAAATTTGTCTCTACTAAAACAAAATTAGCCGGGCATGGTGGCAATGCCTGTAATTCTAGCTACTCAGAAGGCTGAAGCAGGAGAATCGCTTGACCCTGGGAGGCGGAGGTTACAGTGAGCCGAGATTGTGCCATTGCACTCCAACCTGAGGAACAAGAGCGAAACTCCATCTCAAAGAAAATAACAAAACCCTAGATGTTGTCATGCATATCCATGAGAATTCTCTCTACTACTTTTCTCCTTGTAAGCTATTTCTATTTTGACCTCAGTTTTACCTGTATTCCGGATGTTACCTTTGACTCATTCAATGTTACTGGTTTGCTATCTTATTATGACACCTGGTGTATTGGTCTAAAAGCTTCAGAAAACAGAATTCACTCTAACTAGCTTATTAGTCCTGTATTAACCAGCTGTATAAATGAATATCTGAGACTGGGTAATTTATAAAGAAAAGAGATTTATTTGGCTCGCAGTTCTACAAGCCATATGAGCATGGTGCCAGCTTCCACTCAGCTTCTGGTGAGGCCTCAGGAAGCTTAAAATAACGGTGGAAGACAAAAGGGGAGCCAGCACATCACCTGGCAAGAGGGAGCAAGAGAGCAGGGAGGAGGTGCCAGGCTCTTTTAAACAACCAGCTCTCATGTGAACTAATAGAGTGAGAACTCACTCATTACCAAAGGGATGGCACCAAGCCATTCATGAGGGATCCGTCCACATGACCCAAACAATTCCCACTAGGCCCACCTCTGACACTGGAGATTACATTTCAGCATGAGATTTGGAGGGATCACGCATCCAAACCATATCACTAGCTTATGCAGAAACACACATCCAAACCATATCACTAGTTTATGCAGAAAGTATTTAAAAGCTTACAGCTTTGTTGGAGGATTTAAAGACATAGAGTCTAGATGGAACATTCAGAAACAACTCCCAAATTTGAAGTCAGCAAATAGGTGACCGGGGGCTCTGCTACATTTGGAGGCTGTCACACAGCCCTCCTCCCTCTCCAGCCAGTGCCAGCACTTCTAATTTTGCCCCCTTTCCCACTTAACTCAGTTCTGAATTCAAGTGTCACATACATGCTTAGGATTGGTGGGATGAGAATAAGATTCAGAGCCCTAGATGCAAGGGGAAATGTTTTCAGGCTTCTTGCCTGTACAACACAGGAAAGCACACAGGAAGAGGCAGGAACAGAAGTGGAGGAGCCAAAGCACAGCAACTCCTGCCTGTGGACACCCTTCATCCTGATTTTACCCCCAACTGGAGGTCTTGGAATCCTACCGAGATTTTCCAGGACTTTGCTAATCCAGTGTAATCTGAACCAGTAGGTTAAGCACCACCTGGGAGCTTTTAGAAATGCAGACACTCAGGCTCCATCCCTACCTCATTACAATCTGCATTTTAGTAAGATCTTCAGGTGATTTGTATGAGATTAAAGCTTGAGAAGTAACAGTTTGACTCTCAACCTTGACTTTACATTGGAATCACTGGGGAAAGTTTAAAAATTACCAATGCCTGCTTCCCATCTTCAGAGCATCTAATTTATTGGTCTGGGGTGGTCTGAGCATCAGCTTTTAAAAATATGAGATGCTCAAAGTTAGAGAACTTCCAGCCTAAGAAAACAGAAACCCTTGCTTTGGGCTTTGCACACTAATCTCGGTGCTGAATGTTCACCACGCTTGCACTTCACTGTCTCATGGAGTTTGAAGACCAGGACCCTGTCAGCCTGCTAAGGGTCTCAAGCAATCACAGAGTTATGTTACTCTTCACAGAATTTGCTATTTAGTTTAAGAGACCATGGAATTCAGAAAGGGGCTGTAAACTAAAATTTCCAAATTACCATGAAAAATAAATTCCAAGATGAAGGAGTTGCAAACAGGACTATACCCTTTTCTTAAAGACTCCTGCTTGGATATTTAACACAACACCTAGCACATTACATATGTCCACTTAAATGCCACAGAAGGCTGGGCACAGTGGCTCACACCTATAATCCCAGCACTTTGGGAGGCTGAGGTGGGAGAATCACTTGAGGCCAAGAGTTCAAGACCAGCCTGGCCAATATGGTGAAACCCTGTATCCACTAAAAACAAAAATTAGCTGGGTGTGGTGGTGGGCACCTGTAGTCCCAACTACTTGGGAGGGTGAGGCAGGAGAATTGCTTGGTCCCAGTTGCAGTGAGCTGGAATCACGCCACTGCATTCCAGCCTGTGTGACAGAGCAAGACTCCGTCTCAAAAAAATAAAATAAAGTAAATCACTGCCACAGAAGTGATTTTGGATACTGACAATGTATTATGTTTCTTAATTGGTACAAATGCTTCCACACTGGTCAGAGTCATAAGAGTATTACTGCACAATTACAAGTTGAATTAGAACAAATTTTCATTGTGATTAGCCTCTTGGGCTCCATGTCATGGGCCAAAGTAAACGTGTGGTCCATTTCATTCTATAGCAGTTAAACCCTGGGTTTGGTCCCAAGACAGACCCACATTATAACAAAAAGTTTTAACAGAATGACATCCAAGAAACATTCATTGAACATGTGGTGGTATGTGTTTTATAGGATATTCATCTATACAATGTATTTTCTAGTGTAGATGCTCAGAAATATTTGCTGGCTTTGGATATGACTGGTTTTTCATTTGAAGTGAGTGAGATTGCATCTACAAAGACTGAAGGGTGCAGCGACATAGGTGACGAGTGTTGTCCATTTCCCAAAGTGTACGGACATGTCCCCTCTGCCTTTCTGGCATTTACAGCGCCGTGGCCTTCCACAGTTCATATCGAGGTCATTTTTGATCAGACAATAGATTTAAGTGCCTCACTGCTCTAATCCTCTTTGTATACAGTGCTTAATAGGCAGAATTAGAAAAGTTAACATTTCACAATGGACTCGGATGCCTGAGCTAGTTTATTCTGTAAAATGAACAAGTAGTATCAAAATTAGTTTGGGTGTTGGTCACCAAGCACCATTTAATGAGAGGGGCCTAGAAAGATTAGGATTTCAGAATGGGAAGAGAAGAAATAAAATTAGGAGACTATTTGGTAGATTGAATTATGAGATACCAAATGATCATCTTTATGAACCTGAGGTTCAGAGCCTAAAGGTAGGTCTAACCAAATCACTATCGCTAAAAATCTTCTCTGCCCCCATCTGGACCCAGAGTTTGATACAGGTTGCCCTCACCTTTTGTCCCACCTGCCTTTCCCAGCATACATTGACATCCCCAAATCTTCCATGAGTCTTTTCATTCTGTCTTTAGAGTCTGGAGTGATTAGACGGTGTGGTTGCCTCTGTGCTATTGACTGGCAGCCAACAACTCACTCTCCATTTCCATGTTGGCTTTCTGTTGAGTTTTTAAGAATTGAAGCTTGTATTGTTTGAAGCATGAAGAAGCACTTTGGCAAAAGGACTTTAGAGACAAAAGTACAAAATTTCAAGCCAACTAAGATTGGTTTAATGGATTTAAGAGACAGGATCTGTCTACTTTTCATATCACCTTGGCTGTACCTGAGTTACGTGTTTAGTTAGGGCCTTACCTCCATGAAGTCAGATGACAGAGGACAAGCAGCCTGAGAAGAAAGTCACTCAAAGGGACCCAGAGCCTGGCAGATTGGGCTCAACTCCAAAGTACATCTGAGGAGGCGTGAGGGTTAATTTTATATGTCCACTCAGCTAGGTCACTGTATCCAGTTTTTTGTCAAGTACCAGTCTAGGTGTTACTGTGAAGGTACATGTATTTAAGACGAGATTAACATTTGAGGTAATAGAGGTTGACTAAATGAGATTATCCTCCTTTATAGGGGTGGGCCTCATCCAATCAGCTGAAGGCCTTAAGAGAAAACACTGAGGTTCTGCTAGGAAGAAGAAATTCTGCCTCCACATTGCCTTTGGACTTGACACTGAAACATCAACCCTTCTTTAAATTTCCAACCTGCCTTGCAGATTTCAGTCTTACCAGCCCCAACAATTATGTGTGACAATCCCTTAAAACCTCTCCCTCTCTCTTTCTGACACACACACATCCACCTGCATACACACATACATGCACATCTGTTCAGGTTCTCTGGAGAACCCTGACTAATTCCAGAGGAGACCCTCCCCCAGGTTGGACTCTCCTCCATCACTCACATCTGGTATGCCAGTGTGTTGTATGCTTTGAGAAGGGGAGAAGTATAGTACAAAGGAGTAAAACCATGACACGGGGACCCTGTGGCTCTCCTAAGAGCAATCTCTCTGAAATGAGTTTCCCTGCTGGCCAGAGAGAAGACAGCTTGGTGCACAGCCATCTGGAACATGTCCATGAACAAGGGCAAGTAGTGAGTGGACAGAGAGGAACAGCAGCAGCCTTGGGGCGGGGCCACATGAGCTGGGGTATGGATTTGAGTGTGGGATTTTAACTGTCCCTCTAGCCCTTTTGTTCCCTAAACTATAGAAGAAAGGAAACTTAAGTAAAATTGCAAACTGGCCAAGCCTTGGAGGCATTGGAACTATACCTGTGAGCATTCCAGAAATATGTGTGGATGAGAATCTCTAGAAATATGATGTTCTGTCAGACCCACTGAGTATTAAGTTTTATAATATTACTATCAATCAAACTTATTTTGAGGTCACTTGCTCCTGGCACTTGGACACGCTAGTTATATTTACCTGATATTAAATCAGTTGGACAATATGCCAGCACAAGTAAAGAAGCTGCCTAGAAATGCAGTGTCCTGTGCTATTGAAGAAAGATAGTTATTTTGTTGTGAGATTGTCTAGAAAAATAGAATCATGTTCTCAGCAATATAGTCTCAGTTCGTCTCTACCCCTGGGTTAAGCAGAATAAAATAAAAGACTCTCGACTTCTCAGAGACGTGACAACAACATGCTTTGTGAATTTTCAGGATATTCTGGATTAGTGTGAACTGTGTTTCCTAAACTTATTTGTCCATGGAACCTTTCTTCAAGAGGTATTTTTCTGTGACTCGAGTTTCATGGAACACAGGAACTGTGATCATCTTCCTTTAAAGATGCTTTTCTTATTATTCTCCAGCTCAAAACGTTTTCATTCTTTTTGCTTACAGAACAAATCCCTTAGTCTGACATGAGAGGCCCTTGGTGATCAGGCCCTCTCCTCTACAACTGTATCTCCTATAATTGCTCTTCAATGATACACTTCTCCAGCCAAATTCACCATTCCTGGAACCTGAGTCCCATGCCCAGCTTTTCTAAAAGCTTTCTTGGCTTTGTTCTGGCTCTTAAATCCTTATGTCCAGAAGTCCTGTACTGGTGCATGTGCACGAAGGACCTTCTGGATTTTAAAAAGAAATAAGTAGAGTTGCCAGTTTCTGGGAGGCCCTTACGCCTTTGAGAAACTTAATCTGAACTAAGACCCACTTGTAGTAGCCAGGTTTTATATCCAAAAAGTTTCCCTCTTCTGGTTTTGGTAGTTTATATGTCCCGGTTATTCAGAGGATCAATCACAGATTTCCCCTTTGGCCACCACAGAGAAGAAAAAAACCTCAAAACATCTCTGGTATTGTCACAAACTGAGATGCCAGATGCCTAGAAGCCTGTGTAGAGTAGTACGAGGTGGCCAGGGCTGGTATGGAGTTTTCAGGAGGTGCTGATTCAGTAGGTGTCGTGTTGCTGTGCTTCAAAAATTTCATTCCGGAGAGAGAGATTCTTTATCTTCTATTCTCCCATCTTCAAAGAGTCTTAGTTGGGTTTTATGTCTATCTTCCTTGCTGAGCTGCTTATAGCTCCCAGCTCATTCAAGTTCATGATGTGTGTGGCCTTTTGACTTAAAAATTCTGAGGAATATGGGAGGCTGGAACTGTGTATAACTGCCCTTCTTTCTGCCTTCTTTCCAAAACAAAGAATTTTTCCTATCAAATGGCCATTCTTCCTACCCCTGCCCCCAAAGAGGGAGGTGGCAAGGGAAGAAGGTAGAGGAGGCTCCACCTCACAGCTTCTCTCTGACCTCACTTTTTCAGCTTCTGCCAGTTCTCCCGGAATAAACTGGTAAATAAAGGCATCTGATCCTCTGAGCCTCACCCACGAGCATCCAGGCCACAGCCGCAGCTGCCTTAGGCCATTTCAGAAAAACACATCGGAGTGGCTACTGGCCTCTCGCAAGGGTCAGGTGACTGTCACTCTACTGAAAACACACTTTCCAAGCCAATCAAGAACAGTTTATTATAAGCACACGTTTCCTGCTTTGAGGATTCAGAAACTGCAAGGAAGCTGCTTTCAAAATGAAAGAAGGATTTCAGGAAGCTGCAGATTGCTGGGAAGGATAGAATAGAAACATCTCACCTAAAGTACAGCAGTAAGAGGGGAAACCCTTGTTCCTATAGATAGATGCAAGGAGCAAACTTAGTGAGTCGACCACCATCCGCTGCAGCTGGGCCCTTAATTGATCATCTCACTCAGAATGTGGTTGGTAAAGGAAGGCATTAAAGCATGGGATAGTACTGGCCTTTACTGAACTCCTTTTGCTTCCTGGAAACTCTTTAGCTCAGCACTAGGAGAAGAGTGGAGGCCCCATATTCTCAATTCCAGAACAAGCCCAGGCAAAGACTCTTCATTCTAGTCATTCATTTCCTCATTTGTCATTTATATTGTCAAATATTTAAGGAGTATCTACCATGTGCCAGATGGTCCATAAGGACTAAGGACACAGCAGTGACCCAGAGAGCCTGGAACTCCCGAGTCATCCAGTCCCTTATCTTCCTGAATAGAATGTGGGCCATATCCTGGCAGGGTGCAGCCCTGACTTACTGTGCTTTAGAATTGGCAGTATTAACCAGTCACCATGCTGCCCACAAGGAACAGATGTGCAGGTCTTTTTTTTTTTTTTTTTTTAGCTACAATTCAAGATGAGATGTGCAGGTCTTAGGAATGCAAATAGATGGAAATGTAGAGCCATGTGACTTCTGTGTCAGAAAGGACTGTCAAGATTATCTCTCAACTTCTCCATTTTCTGACTCCCAGCCTTGTATTGCTTCTGTTATACTCATGAGCATAACACGACTGACTCATGAGCAATAACATATCCACTTTGAATGATTTTTCTATCTCTAGATCGGCACTGATTTAAACTATTTTTACCAACTGCATTACTTTTTGAGTTCACTAAATGGAAATTCTGTAACCACAGACTAGTGAAGGAGGGTTAAACATTCCCACTGTAAACATTCAAAGCTAAGGATTAAACATATGTTCTTCATAATATTAGTGCTCCAGCTTTATTAAAATAAACGTAGTCATCACAGGAAGAGAAGAGGTAGGGAGGAAACGGATAAAGAAGTTGAGCTTTCTAAAAAAGCCAAGATCTTGCCACAGTGACTCAGAATCATTGCAAATAAAGCAAGATCGGAATTTTTAAATGCTGTCTCCTTAGCTTCTCATAACCACTCTGCCAAAGGTTTTCGATCTTTCTGAAAACTGATGAGTAATTATAACAGCCACCCATTCTCCAGGTTTCGGCAATCAAGCTTCAGAATATGAAAACAAGAAATTATGCAATGTGTCCAGAGTGTCATCAAAATTATAAATGAAAGGCACATTATATTTTCTATTTTTATCTTTTGGCTCTTAAGAGAATAAAGGGCCTTAGGACAGGAGGCACCCAGAAAAGTCATCTTGAAGTTGGTATTTAGCTAGAATTTATTGTATTGTGTATTTAAAGATATCCAAGAAAAAAATTCTATGGCTTTCTGGAGAAATTAGTCCAGTATTTAGTAACTTCCTTAACACTCACCTAAAGTTTCTCTAATATATCTGGTTTTATGATTGGATTTTTACTATGCTATATTTTCACAATTCAGCATCTAAATGCAATAATTATTGATAGGCAACACGAACCTCTCAAATAGTGAGTTGGTGGTGCAGGTGAATTGGTGGTGCAGGTGAATTGGGAAGGACAAAAAACCAAACCAAAACAAAAAACACAGTCCTCTGTAACTAGGCCCATGGACGGAAACTTCTTTGGCAGGAGCAGGTAGCAGAACTCTTGCCTTGAGCTATTGTGAGTCACTGCACATCCTCTTGTCCAGAAACCTTTCATTTGCTTCTTCTCTTTTATTAGTTTAAAGTATATTTTTAATGTCCGGGGAGTTTTAGCTCTGTTGACCAGAAAAGGCTGGCCAGTCAAATGTCCTCCATTTCTCTAATGTAGCCTTTGCTTCTCAGGCTTCACCAACCACAAGAAAGTGAAGGGCCCAGATTACCCTCCAAGGCCCACCCAGTCTTTAGGGAACTCCAGCTCCATAACTGCCCATGCTGAGGCCCCGCCCCAGAATTCTTCCTCTTCTCAGTAGTAGACATATGTTGTATATGTCTGCCCAGCATCCATCTCTGTATTTAGCTGATAAAGGAATTCAGTTTCCCTTAGGAACACTCCCCCTCCCCACCCACTATGTGTAATCATGAGGGGACTATTGACCAAGGGCCTTGCCTTCCCCTAGCTGGAAATAGACTCACAATCCAAGCTAGGTCAACAGTCCATCTCTCCAGAGAATGTAAACTTTGATAGGGTAGTTCCAGGAAGGAGAAATTGAGGCAATTCACTCTTGAGAGATTTATCTTCCTAGATTCCAAATCTTCTCTGGTTCCTATACTTTTTGGAGGCTTGGTTGTTTAGCTTTTTCTTTAATTTTGTGAGCTATCCCATATCCTTTCAATAATATATCTTTAAAAATTTTCTTTAAAATGATTACAGTTGGTTTCCATGGCTTGCCACAGAAGAGTCTGGACTGACATATTCCTCAAAGCCTTAGGGACAATTATCCTAAGATAGAACAAAGTGTGACCAGCCACAGAATCAGAACACCATGGAAAGACAGCCCTGTTGTCCCCTGGCTGGGCAAATCACCTCCTCCAGTTTCTCAAAGGCCTGGAGCCCCTGGCAGGATAGTGCTGCTGATTCACATCCACATTCAGTCCACTCCAGACCGATGCTTCTGGACAGCTCTGACTCTCCAGGGTCTCTTATGACAACAACAATCTCCCTCTACACCACAGCTTGCTCCAGCTCATTTTGCCTCAAGTAGGATGCCATCTAGGAATCACCATATTTTCTACCTGGTCAGGAATGGCTGACACTAGAGGCCTTTTAGATTAATGTTTATTTTAGCAATTTAGGACAAGCCTCCAGGAGCTCAGCTGAAAATCAGTTCCAACTGGAGTAGCACATGGAATGAGATTAAGGTTCTAAAGACAGAACTATGGTAAACCCACATAGGACTGAAGGACTGAAACCACCTCATACAATGGAATGCTCTATGGCAGTGAGAAAAATGAGGAAGCTTTCTGTGAGCTGGAACTGAAAGATTTCCAAGA
Organism: Ateles fusciceps; assembly: GCA_036589455.1. NCBI lineage: Eukaryota > Metazoa > Chordata > Mammalia > Primates > Atelidae > Ateles > Ateles fusciceps. The sequence continues at coordinate 252,410 of JAZHEH010000053.1, read as the reverse complement.
TGCATTCTCTTTTTAAAATTTTTATTGTGGAAAATTTCAAACATGTGCAAAAGAACACAAAATAGTACAATGAAGCCCCATAGACATACCTCCCAGCTTCAACTGCCATTAACTCAGGGCCAATTTTTCCATCTATACCCTTATCCACATCCAACCCTTCTCTTCAGATTATTTTGAAGCAAATCTCTACCATCCTATATATACATGTGTATACATATATATATATATATATATATATATATTATAGGATGTAAATATATATAATAATATATTTTTTGAGAGAGAGAGTCTCGTTCTGTTGCTCAGGCTGAAGGGCAGTGTTGCAGTTAAGATTCACTCCAGCCTCGATCGCCTGGGCTCGACTGATCCTCCCACCTCAGCTTCCTGAGTAGCTGGGACCACAGGCACAGGTCACCATGCTCACCTAATTTTTGTATTTTTTGTAGAGACAGGGTTTTGTCATGTTGCCAAGGCTGTTCTTGAATTCCTGATCTCAAGCAATCTGCCCACCTTGGCCTCCCAAAGTACTGGGATTACAGGCATGAGCCATAACACTTAGCCCCTTAGACATATTATTTTACCCACAATGATTTCAATATATGTATCTCTTCAACACAAACATAATACTATTATCACACTTAAAATTAATTATAATTCCTTGGTATCATTAATATTGAGTTCAAACTTCCACTATTTTATTTGTTTGACTCAAATCCCAACTAAGATGCTGTGTCCAGGGTCCTCAAGATTGCCCCTAGGTTCAGGTGGTCATTAGAAGCACTCACAAGACCTATACTCATGACTATGATTTATTACAAGGAAAGGATACAAAACAAAATCAGCAAAGAGAAAAGGTGGATGGGGTAAATCCCAGAGTAAACCAGACTCAAGCCTCCAAGAGTCCTCTTTCAGAGGAGTCACGGTGGATGCACTTAATTCCTTTAGCATCAATCATGACAACCATGTGAAGTGTTGTCTACCAGGGAAGCTCATTAGTGATTTAGTGCCCAGAAAGAAAGCAGGTATTCACCATAAACCATATTGCACAACAGCTTAGGCACAATGAGCCACTCTTATCATGTAGGGGTTGGTGGGGAAACTTCATGAACTCCAAGTTTCCATATGCCAGGCAATGGCCAACCTTGCAAGGGGGCCTTTCCAGGAATAGCAGTCCCAGGCCTGCTGTGTCAACTCTTTTCTTCACAGGTGCATACACTGCAACTGGTTAGTATCTCTTAAATCTCTTTTAATCTATGGGATTCTTCTCCATCTCTTTTTCCTCCTTGTAATTATTTGTTTCTTATAGTCTGGATTTTGCTTACACATTTTTGTAGAGTCATTTAAAATATTCCTCTGTTCTCTATCTTTCCCATGAACTGGTAGCTGTATCTACACATGTAATCCACTACGGATTCTCTGTTTTTCCTTTCTGAGGGGTAGCAAGACGACTTCATAAGTGGTATTATGTACTTTGAGAGGTCTGTTGTGTCAGGCTGCCTCTCTGTTGTGATGCCACTGGCTCAGCCCTTTGTCCATGAATTCATGAGGGTCCAGGGCAGTGATATGCTGTCATTCCTTCTTCATTAGCTGGAATATTTCTATAAAGAGAAACCCACCACATCATACTTGATGACTCAGTGCTATAGTTTGTATAGAAATGCTTGATTCACTTTCTTATTTTCCAGTTTTAAAACTAATGAGGTCCTCTAGACTCCTCCAAAGATGACATGTTTTTAGATATCATTATGAAACTAAGGACTTAAACACATTTGATGGGGGCCAGGCACAGTGGCTCACACCTGTAATCCTAGCACTTTAGGAGGCCTAAGCCAGCAGATCTCTTGAGCTCAGGAGTTCAAGACCAAACTGGGCAACATGATGAAACCCTGTCTTTACAGAAAATACAAAAATTATCCAGCCATGGTGGCATGCACCTATAGTCCCATCTATTCAGGGGGCTGAGGCTTGAAAATTGCTTGAATTGATTGTGGAGGCTGCAGTGAGCTGAAATCACCCCATTGTGCTGCAGCCTGTGAGACAGAGTAACACTCTGTCTCAAAACAAACAAACAAACAAAAAATTAAAAACTAAACATAGTTGACGATTTTCAATCTGTCAATGTCCACATTATGCTATTGCTGCCCATGATAAACCTCTACAGTTTGAAACCTGAAACCTTTACGTATGATTCTACTGGTCTTTGAGAGCTTTCTTTCTTTCTTAGGAGACAAGTTATTCCCAAATCATCTTGTGTATTTCCTGTCCACATCTGGAATGAGCAGTTTCTCCAACACTTTGTGATTCCTTTAAGTGAAAACTGGTATTTAGTGTTTACAATTTGGGTGCTAGGATGCCTAAATATTCTTACATTTTTTTTAAAAAGGTGCGAAATAGAATGTGGTATGTTAATATATGTGCAAAAAGGCGGAAAAAATAATAAATATTTTCATTAGCTGGACTTGTATAAAGAAGTTCTGGGGGCCAGTTGCAGTGGCTCATGCCTGTAATCCAAGCACTTTGGGAGGCCAAGTCAGGCATATCACTTGAGGTCAAGAGTTTGAGACCAGCCCTACCAACATGGTGTAACCCTGTCTCTACTAAAAATACAAAAATTAGCTGGCCATGGTGGTGCACACTTGTAAACCCAGCTACTCAGGAGGCTGAGACAGGAGAATCACTGGAACATGGCAGACGGAGGTTGCAGTGAGCCAAGATCATGCCACTGCATTCTAGCCTGGGCGACAGAGTAAGATGCCTTCCTTTCCCTGCCAAAAAAAAAAAAAAAAAAAAAAAAAAGAAGTTCTGGGAGATGTCACAAGACTCTAATAAAAGTAGTACCTATAGGGAGGTAGCAGGAGGGCATAACAAATGGATTAAACTATCACCTTTGAATAATCCTTCAAATACCACAAAAACAGCATAGAGATATATAAGCTATTAATAAGTCAAATATGGTCAGTGTTGAAACAGATTGCTTTTTCTTCAGATGAACACCAGATGAAGTTATAGGCTTAAGTTTGGGGATCATTTTGAGTGAAAAATATGTATTTTTGAACACTAGAATCACATTCAGCACGGTATGAAGTCACATTTGGAACAGTGAGTTAGAAGCCAAGACCAGCTGCAGAGATTCCCAACTGTAGCCACATATCAGAATTACTTGGGAAGCTTTTACAATCCTGGTGCTCAGGTCAAACCTCTAACAAATTGATTACATCAGAATCTCTGGCAGTGGGTTCTAGGCATCTGAATTTTTTTTTTTAAAGCCCACCTGGTCATTCTAGTGCAGTCAGGGCTGAATCCCGCCACACTAAAGACAAATTGATGTTAACTCTTCCTTCTCAAGCTTATTAAGGGCATCCCTGAGTGGAGTGTTGAGTAGAATATCCTGTACATTAATAAAGATATAGAAACCTGCATTATTTACATAGTTCTTTCTTTTTTAAAAATCTATGTTACTTACTTACTTTTTATTATTATTTTTTGAGAGGGAGTCTTGCTGTGTCCCCCAGACTGGAGTGCAGTGGCACGATTTTGGCTCACTGCAACCTCTGTCTCCTGGGTTCAAACGATTCTCCTTCCTCAGCCTCCCGAGTAGCTGGGATCACAGGCTGGTGCCACCATGCCCAGCTAATTTTCTTTATTATTTTTTGTAGAGATGGGGTTCACCATGTTGGCCAAAATGGTCTTTAACTCCTGACCCCACGTGATCCACCCACCTTGGCCTCCCAGAGTGCTGGGATTACAGGCACGAGCCACCGTGCCTGGCCTATTTACTTACTTTTTGAGACAGAATCTCACTCTGTCACCCAGGCTGGAGTGTGGTAGTGCAATCTCAGCTCATTGCCACCTCCACTTCCCGGGCTCAAGTGCTCCTCCCACCTCAGCCTCCTGAGCAGCTGGAATTACAGGTGCACACCACTATGCCCAAATAATTTTTTGTATTATTTGTAGAGATGGGGTTTTGCCATTTTGTCCAGGCTGGTCTTGAATTCCTGGACTCAAGTCATCTACCCGTCTAAGCCTCCCAATGTGCTGGGACTACAGGCATGAGCCACTGTACCAATTAAATGTTATTTCTCTTACATCTCCTTTCTCCACCCCTCCCACTTTTGCTTTTCCCCCTCCTCCACCCTTCCTCTCTGCCAAATATATCTAGTTGAATTTGTATAAGGTCAGCACTTGTGTGATGCTCTGTCATCCCTGCTCTGTCCATCTGTGTTCTGAAGCAGAGATTCATGCCTTCATAGCCTTCCTGCCTCCTAGTCTTGAGGTCTAGTTCCAGTCCTGATCCCTGCCAAACCTCTTTACATTTCATTTCAGAGGAATATACCTCTCACCTAAATAGACCTGCCTTGACCTACAGCAATCCTGAGACGACTGTGCCAATCAAGTCCCTTTAGAGCCCTGGTTTTCTCATATTCATGGTGTTGGGTACTCAGGACTTATTAAGGCATGTAAGTTAACTGAAGAGAAGAAGCTTTCTTTGTGTTCTCTGAGAATAGGTCTTACAGACTTGGTTGTTGACCAAGTTGGGTGTCAAAGTCAGAAAACTTAGAGGAGATGAAAAGATCAAAGCTTCTGTTATACACTAGGCCCCATTTGGGCCCTTAGAGACCCAATTTTGACAGACATAGCACCTGCCCTAAGAAAATCACAGTCTAAGAAGAAGGCAGGTAATTAAGCACGTGACTAAAATACCTTATGGTAAGTGCTCTGCTCGCGGTGAGCAAGCATTTGACAGAAACTAAGAGAAGAGAACAAAGCTACCATGGGAAGTTGGGGAAGAGTCAAGGAAGACTTCTTGTAGGAGGTGCCATGAAGACTGTGATTAATTAATAATTAATTATTCATCTATTTGAGATGGAGTCTTGCTCTGTTGCCCAGGCTGGAGTGCAATAGTGCGATCTCAGCTCACTGCAACCTCCACATCCCAGGTTCAAGCGATTCTCGTGCCTCAGCCTCCTGAGTAGCTGGGGCTACAGGCATGTGCCACCATGCCCAGCTCGTTTTTGCATTTTTAGTAGAGATAGGGTTTTGCCATGTTGGTCAGGCTGGTCTCGAACTCCTACCTTAAATGATCCTCCCACCTCGGCTTCCCAAAGTGCTGGGATTACAGGCATGAGCTACCTTGCCCAGCCAATTATTAACTTCAAAATACACAGGTATCATATGCTCATTGCAGAAAATTAGAGTGAATTAAAAATAGACACTGTAGATGAACATAAATACATTTTTTTAATGTTCTAAAGGCCAGGCATGGTGGCTCACATCTGTAATCCCAGCACTTTGGGAAGTGGAGGCAGAAGGATCACTTAAGCCCAGGAGTCTGAGACCAGCCTGGGCAACATAGTAAGACCCCATCTCTATTTTTTCTTTTTAATGTTCTGACTTGTGTCACGTTGGAGGGAGTTATAAGACTAAACATGTAATCACTTCCTTATACACTATCCTCTTCTGGAATATCATGCTTGGTAATGAGTACCTGAAGATACTGCCAGAGCAGTGTGCTGAAATCAGTGCTCTGCAAAGAACAAGGGGAGTTAAGAGGGGGAAGACCTGAATCTCAGGCCCTGGTCTTTAGAGGAGCTCCCCTTCATCCCATGATTGTTGGCAACAAAAGTTATCCAATCAGTGAAAACCCTGCAGGATTCTTCTGTTTGAAGGTGTGCCTTGGAGGTCCCATTTTATTTTTCATCATACCTATTCCATAAACATCAAATGTGTGTCCCCACTACCCGAGAGGTGCAGGACACAAAGGAGAATGTAGAGGAGGTGCGTTCCTCCAAAGGGCTATCAATTTCACTAAAAACATACAATAGACACTCTAAATCCCCAAGGACAAGGATTTTTTTTTTTTCTGAGACAGGGTCTCGCTCTGTCACCCAGGCTAGAGTGCAGTGGTGCAATCTCAGTTCACTGTGACCTCTGCCTCCTGGGTTCAAGGGATCCTCCCACATCAGCTTCCTGAGTAGGTGGGACTACAGGTGCATGCCACCAGGCTCAGCCAATTTTTGTATTTTTAAGTAGAGACTGGGTTTCGTCAGTTGACCAGGCTGGTCTCGAGTTCCTGGCCTCATGCGATTTGCCCGCCTAAGCCTCCTAAAGTGCTAAGATTATAGGTGTGAGCCACCACGCCCAGCTGGACAAGCATACTTTCTACCAGAGTTTAAAACCTCAGTGCCTGGCAGGTCAGCCACAGCCTAGGCAGGTCTTTGAAATATTTGTGGAAGAACTGAATGAATGTATGAAGCAAGTAGAAAACACTGAGTCAGTTTACAAGCTACTGCCCACTTGTTTGAGAAACCGTAAGGGCAATAGAAACTTGTTGCTGTTTTTATGTATTCGTATATTTATTTACATTGCAGTAGTTGATATACTATCTTGGTTCCTAATTCAAAAGAGGCAAAAGGACATACAGTCATCTCTTGATATACCCCTCCCACCCCCATGCCAAAATCTGCACACTCAAGTCCCTGAGTCAGTCCTGCAGGACCACCTATACGAAAGTCAGCCCTCCTTATGTGCGGGTTTTACGTCTCCCGATCCTGTAATTTCTATTTCCATCTGTGTTTAGTTGAAAAAAATCTGTGTGTAAGTGGACCCGCACAGTTGAAATTTGTGTTGTTTAGGGGTCAACTGTATATTTGATTTGCAACTCTGTCAATATATTAAAAAAACATTGAACTGTACTTTTTTTTTTTGAGACAGAGTCTAGCTCTGTTGCCCAGGCTGGAGTACAGAGTCACGATCTCTGCTTACCGCGACCTCCGCCTCCCAGGTTCTTGCAATTCTCATGCCTCAGCCTCCCCAGTGGCTGGGATTACAGGCACCCACCATGCCTGTCTAATTTTTGTATTTTTAACGGAGATGGAGTTTTGACAGGTTGGCCAGGCTGGTCTCAAACTTCTGGACTCAAGTGATCTGCCTGTCTTGACCTCCCAACGTGCTGGGATTACATGCATAAGCCACTGCGCCCAGCCTATGAACTATACACTTTTAATAGTTGAATCGTATAATATGTATACTATATCCAAATGAAGCTGATAAAGAAAGAAGTCTCCCTCCTACCCTCCCACACTTGTGCCTTGTCTACCCTGCTTGTTTTCCTAGAGGCAGTGGTATTACCTGTTTTCTTCTTCTAGAAACAAATAGATAGATGATAGATTCATTATAGATAGATAGATTATTTTCTATCTATAAAATAAATTAGCTGGGTGTGGTGGTGTGCACCTGTAGTCCTAGCTGCTCGGGAGGGAAAGATTTTTTCTATCCATCTATAATCAATCTATCATCTGTCTATCTATTTCTAGAAGAAGAAAACAGGTAATACCACTGCCTCTAGGAAAACAAGCAGGCTGGAGTGCAGTGATGTGATAAAAGCCCACTGCAGCCTTGAATTCCTGGGGTCAAGTGATCCTCCCACCTCAGCCTCCTGAGCAGCTGGGACTGCAGGTGCATACCACCATGCCAGCTAATTTATTTTATTTTATTTTTTAGAGCTGGTGTCTCACTATGCTCCTTAGGCTGTTCTTGAACTCCTGGTCTTAAGCAGTCCTCTTACCTGGGCCTCCCAAAGTGCTAGGATTACAGGTGTAAGCCACCATGCCTGGCATACCCTTTTTTAAATGCAAAAATAATTAGGGGCTCTAATCCAGAGAGAGACCAATTACTAAGATAGCAGATGTAGTAGCCTGTGTGGTCACAGATGGAGGCCTAGGCAGGAGCCAGAGCTGTAACTGGGTTATCAGGTAGAGTGCATAGAGGAGTGTGTTAGAGTGAGGGCAGAAAATGTAGTTAAACAGAGGCTACAAGGAAGCTGGGACTTGTTTTCGAAACAGGACACCTGGTCTATTGCCACTACATAAGGTGACCAATGTGTCCCGTTTGCCCAGGACCTCCCCAGTTTTAAAACAGGAAGTCCCAAGTCCCAGAAAACCCCTCAGTCCCAGAATTTGTTAATTCATTCTGATAGGCTGACCCACTTATGATTATGAAATGTCTCTGTTTCTAGTCTTTCTTGCCTTAAAATCGACTTTGTTACAGACTTGGAGAAAATATTGGCAAAATGTATAGCTGATAAAGGACTTCTATCCAAAATATACAAAGAACTTTTAAAATTCAAAATAAGAAAATAAACAACCCAATTAAAAAATAGGCAAAACACCTGAATAGACACCTCACCAAAGATGATATACAGATGGCAAATAAACTATGAAAAGGTGCTCAACATCACACATCATTAGGAAACTGCGTGTTAAAACAACAAGATACCATGACACACCTATTAGAATGGCCAAAATCCAAAAACACTAACACCACCAAATGCTGGTGAGCATGAGGAGCAACAGGCACTCAACTGCTGCTCGTGGGAATACAAAATTGTGCAGCACTTTGGAAGACAGTATAGTGATTTCTTTTTTTTTCTTTTTTTTCTTTTTTTCTCAGACCATCCTCCATAACAACAGTTTGGTGATTTCTCACAAAACTAAATGTACTCTTACTAGACAATCCAGCAATCATGCTCCTTGGTATTTATCCAAAGGAGTTGAAAACAGGCATCCACACAAAGACCTGCACATGGATGACTATAGCAGCCATATTAGTAATTCCCCAAGCTTGTTATACAATCTTTATAATTTTTTTCTTTAATTTTATTCATTAAAAACATAGAGACAGGGGTCTCACTACGCTGTTCAGGCTGGTCTTGAACTTGAGGACTCAAGTGATCCTCCTGCCTCCAGCTCCCAAAGTGCTGGGATTATAGGAGTGAGCCACCGAATTCAGTCAATCTTTATAATTCTTTAAGTGATCACCCTAGGATTATAACACGCATTCCTATTCCTGACCAGTTACTGTATAACATAAATTAGTACTTTACTTTGCCAGACAACACAAAGCTTTGATCACTTTAACTACTGCCACTTTTTGTGTTGTAATCATATATATTTCTTTTTCTTTCTTTCTTTCTTTTTTTTTTTTTTGAGACAGAGTCTTGCTCTGTCCACCAGGCTGAAGTGCAGTGGTGAGATCTCAGCTCACTGCAACCTCCACTTCCCAGGTTCAAGTGATCCTCTCACCTCAGTCTCCCAGAGTAGCTAGGACTGCAGGTGCATGCCACCACACCCAGCTAATTTTTGTATTTTTAGTAGAGATGGGGTTGGCCAATCTGGTCTTGATCTCCAGTAATCAAGTGAACCACCCACTTTGGCATCCCAAAGTGCTGGGATTACAGGCATGTAGTTATATGTTTTAATATTACATACATTCAATATTATGCATATTTAAAATTCCCAAAGATATTAGCATTCTACAAAACAATAAATTTTTCTTATATTTACTCCTAAATTTTTTCAAATTTAACTTTTATTTTAGGTTCAGGGGTACATGTGCAGGTTTGTTCCACAGATAAACTTGTGTCATGGGGGTTTATTGTACAGATTACTTCGTTACCCAGGTATTAAGCCTAATACCCATTAGTTATTTTTCCTGATCTTCTCCCTCTTCCCACCCTCTACCCTCTGATAGGTCCTAGTGTTGTTCTCCTCTATGTATTCATGCGTTCTCATCATTTAGCTCCCGCTTATAAGTTAGAACATATGGAATTTGGTTTTCTGTTCCAGTGTTAGTTTGCTAAGAATAATGACCTCCAGTTTCATCCATGTTCCTGCAAAGGACATGATACAGTTCTGCTGTGCAGAAGCTCTTTAGTTTAGTTAGATACAATTTGCTGATTTCTGCTTTAGTTGCAATTGCTGTTGGTTTATCATGAAATCTTTGCCTATTCCTGTGATCTATGATCGGAATGGTATTGTTTAGATTGTCTTCCAGGGTTTTTACAGCTTGGGGTTTTACATTTAAGTTTTTAATCCATCTTGAGTTGTTTATTGTATATTGTGTAAAGAGGGGGGTCCAATATTGTGTAAAGAGGGGGTCCAATTTCAGTCTTCTGCATATGGCTAGCGGGTTATCCCAACACCATTTATTGAATAGGGAATCCTTCCCTCATTGCTTGTTTTTGTCAGGTTTGTTGAAAATCAGATAGTTGAAGGTGTATGGCCTTATTTCTGGGTTCTCTATTCTGTTCTGTTGGTCTCTGTGTCTGTTTTTGTACCAGTACATGCTGTTTTGGTGGCTGTAGTATAGTTTGAAGTCAGGTATGGTGATGTCTCCAGCTTTGTTCCTTTTGCTCAATTGCCTTGGTTATTTGGGCTGTTTTTTGGTTCAATATGAATTTTGAAATAGTTTTTTCTAGTTCTGTAAAACATTTTACTGGTAGTTTGATAGGAACAGCAAGAATCTATATGTTTTTGGGGCAGTATGGCCATTTTAACAATATTGGTTCTTCCTATCAATGAGCATGAAATGTTTTTCCAATTGTTTGTGTCATCTCTGATTTCTCTGAGCAAGGTTTTGTGGTTCTCCTTGTAAAGATCTTTCACTTCCCTGGTTAGCTGTATTCTTGTGTATTTTATTTTTTTGGTGGCAATTGAGAATGGGATTGCATCCCTGATTTGACTTTTGGCTTGAGTGTTGTTGGTGTATAGAAATGTTAGTGATTTTTTACCTTGCAGATAGGTTTCAGTAAAGAAAAATAAAATAAAATAAAAAGAAATGTTAGTGATTTTCATACATTGATTTTGTATCCTGAGACTTTGCTAAAGTTGTTTATCTGCTTAAGAAGGTTTTGGGTTGAGACTATATGGTTTTCTAGATATAGAATCATGTCATATGCAAACAGGGATAGTTTGACTTCCTCTTTCCCTATTTGGATGCCCTTTATTTCTTTCTCTTGACTGATTGTCCTGGCCAGGACTTCCAATGCTATGCTGAAAAGGAGTGGTGGAGAGGGCGTCCTTGTCTTGTGACAGTTTTCAAGGGGAATACTTCCAGCTTTTGCCCATTCATTATCATGTCATCTATGGGCTTGTCATAGATGGCTGCTATTATTTTGAGGTATGTTCCTTCAATATCTAGTTTATTAAGAGTTTTTAATATAAAGTGTGACTAAATTTTATCAGAAGCCTTTACTGCATCTATTGAGATAATCATGTGGTTTTTGTCTTTAGTTTTATTTATGTGATAAATCACATTTATTGATTTGCATATGTTGAACCAACCTTGCATCCCAGGAATAAAGCTTACTTGATCGTGGTGGATAAGCCTTTTGATGTGCTGCTGGATTCAGTCTGCCAGTATTTTGTTGAGAAATTTTGCATTGATGTTCATCAAGCATATTGATCTGAAGTTTTCTTTTTCGGTTGTGTCTCTGCCAGGTTTTGGTATGAGGATGATGTAAGCCTCATAGAATGAGTTAGGGAGGAGTTCCTCCTCCTCAATTTCTTGGAGTAGTTTCACAGGAATGGTACCAGCTACTTTTGTACATCTCATAGAATTCAGCTGTGAATCCCTCTTGTCCTTGGCTTTTTTTGGTTGGTAGGCTGTTTACTACTGCCTCCATTTCAGAGCTTGTTATTGGTCTGTTCAGGGATTCGATTTCTTCCTGGTTCAGTCTTGGGAGGGTGTATGTTCATAAGAATTTATCCTTTCTTCTTGTTTTTCTAGTTTATGTGCATAGATAGGGGTGTTTATAATATTCTCTGATGGTTGTTTGTGTTTCTGTGGGGTCAGTGTTAATATCCCCCTTGTCGTTTCTGATTGTGTTTATTTGAATCTTCTCTCTCTTTCTTCTCCATTAGTCTAGCTAGTGGTCTATCCATGTTATAAATCTTTTCAAAAAATCAGCTCCTGGATTCACTGATCTTTTGAATCATTTTCTGTGTCTCAATTTCCTTTAGTTCTGCTCTGATTTTGGTTATTTCTTATCTTCTGCTAGCTTTGGAATTTGTTTGCTCTTGGTTCTCTAATTCTTTTAGTTGTGATGTGAGATTGCTGACTTGAGATCTTTCTAACTTTTTGATGTGGACATTTAATGCTATAAATTTTCCTTTTAACCCTGACTTAGCTGTGTCCCAGAGATTCTGGTATGTTGTATCTTTGTTCTCATTAGTTTCAAAGAACTTCTGATTTTTGCCTTAATTTCATTATTTACCCAAATGTCATTCAGGAGCAGGTTATTCAATTTCCATTTAATGGCATAGTTTTAAATAAACTTCTTAATCTTGATTTCTAATTTGATTGCACTATGATCTGAGAGATTGTTATGATTTCAGTTATTTTGCATTTGCTGAGGAGTGTTTTACTTCTGATTGTGTGATCAATTTTAGAAGAAGTGTCATGTGGCAAAGAGAAGAATGTATATTCTGTTTTTCTCAGTGAAGAGTTGTGTAGATGTTTATCAGGTCCATTTGGTCCAATGCTTAGTTCATGTCCTGAATTTCTTTTTTAATTTTCTGTCTTGATCTGGCTAATATTGTCCATGGGGTATTAAAGTCTCCCACTGCTATTATGTGGGAGTCTAAGTCTCTTTGAAGATCTCTAAGAACTTGCTTTATGAATCTGGGTGCTCCTGTGTTGGGTGCCTATATATTTAGGATAGTTAGATCTTCTTGCTGAATTGAATCCTTTATCACTATGCAATGCCCTTCTTTGTCTTTTTCAGTCTTTGTTGGTTTAAAGTCTGTTTTGTCTGAAACTAGGATTGTAACTTCTGCTTTTTTCTGTTTTCCATTTGCTTGGTAAATTTTTCTCCATCCCTTCTTTTAAGCTTATGTGTGTCATTGCATGAGAGATGGGTCTCTTGAGAGAGCATCTCAAAGGGTCTTGTTTCTTATTTGTTTTTTTTTTTTTTTTTTTTTCTTTTCTTTTTTGATACAGAGTCTCACTCTGTCTCCCAGGCTAGAATGTAGTGGCATGATCTCGGCTTACTACACCTCCACCTCCTGGGTTCAAGCCATTCTCCTGCCTCAACCTCCCGAGTAGCTGGAACTACAGGTGCATGCCACCATGCCTGGCCAATTTTTGTATTTTTAGTAGAGACAGAGTTTCACCATGTTGGCCAGGCTGGTCTCAAACTCCTGATCTCAAGTGATCTGCCCACCTCAGCCTCCCAAAGTCCTGGGATAACAGGCATGAGTCACCACACACAGCCAGGTTTTGTTCTTTATCCACCATGCCATTCTGTGTCTTTTTTTTATTTTTTTGAGACAGTCTCACTTTGTCACCCAGGCTGGAGTGCGGTGGCATGATCACAGTTCACTGTGACCTCCACCTCCTAGCTTCAAGCAATTCTCATGCCTCAGCCTCCCAAAAGCTGGGATTACAGGTGTGCGCCACCATACCCAGCTAATTTTTGCATTTTTAGTAGACACAGGTTTTCACCATATTGGCCAGGCTGGTCTCACACTCCTGGCCTCAAGCGATCTGTCCACGTTGGCCTCCCAAAGTTCTGGGATTATAGGTGTGAGCCACTGCACCTGACCTCTGTGTCTTTTTATTGGGGCCATATAGCCCATTTACATTGAATGTTAGTATTGATATGTGTGGATTTGGTCCTGTCATCATGATGTAAGTGGGTTATTTTGCAAACTTGTTAATGTGGTTGCTTTATAGTGTCACTGGTCTGTGTACTTCAGTGTGTTTTTGTAGTGGTCAGTAATGGTCTTTCCTTTCCATATTTAGTGCTTTCTTCAGGATCTCTTGTAAGGCACGTCTGGTGGTAACAAATTCTGTCGGCATTTGCTTGTCTGAAAAGAATTTTTTTTCCTTCATTTATGAAGCTTAGTTTGGCCAGATATGAAATTCTAGGTTGGAATTTCTTTTCTTCAAGAAAGTAATATTGGCCTCCAATCTCTTCTGGCTTGTAGGGTTTCTGCTGAGAGGATCACTGTTAGTCCAATACACTCCCCTTTGTAGGGAAGGATCACTGTTAGGCTTCCCTGACCTTTCCCTCTAGCTGTCTTTACATTTTTTTCTTTCATTTTGACCTTGGAGAATCTGATGATCAATTGTCTTGGGGATGATCTTTTTACAAAGTGTCTTACTGGGGGTCTCTGGATTTTTAAAATTTGAATGTTGGCCTCTCTAGCAAGGTTGGGGAAGTTCTTACGGATGACATTCTGAAATATGCCGTCCAGGCTGGTTCCCTTCTCTCATCTCTTTCCGGAACACTGGTGAGTCACAGATTTGGTCTATTTACATAATCCCATATTTTTTGGAGATTTTGTTCATTTGTTTTTATTATTTTTTCTCCATTCTTATCTGACTGTCATATATCAAAAGCCAGTCATCAAACTCTGAGATTTTTTCTTCCACTTGGTCTATTCTTGCTATTAATACTTGTGATTGCATTATGAAATTCTTGCAGTGTGTTTTTCAGACTTATTAGGTCAATTATGTTCTTTCTATACTAGCTCTTTTGTCTGTCAGCTCCTGCATTGTTTTATCATGATTTTTAGCTTCCTTGTATTGGGTTTCAACATACTTCTGCAGCTCAATGACCTTCATTCCTATCCATATTCTGAATTCTATTTCTGTCATTTCAGCCATCTCAGCCTGGTTCAGAACTTCACTGAAGAGGCAATGTGGTTTTTTGGAGGAAAGAAAGAACTCTGACTTTTTGAGTTGTCAGGGTTTTTGCACTGGTTCTTTCTCATCTTTGTGGGCTTATCTACCTTCAACCTTTGAGGTTGCTGACCTTTAAATTTTTTTTCTTTATCCTATTTGATGACCTTGAGGGTTTGATTGTTGTATAACGTAGATTCAGCTGAAGATTTTAGGGGACCAACACTCAGCTCCCAGCTCCTGGACTGCGTGCTCTAACTCTGGGGAACTTGTATGGGGCCCTGACTTTGTTTTCTGCCTCCTCCGGGTTAAGAATTCACTGTGCTGAGAGGCCGTGTTGCTCCCAGACCACTGATCACTACACTCCAATAGGTGGTGACCTGAGACTAGGTCATTGATAAAGGAAAGAAGTTTAATTGACTCACAGTCCCACATGGCTTGGGAGGCCTCAAGAAACTTACAATCATGATGGAAGACAAAAGAGAAGCAAGTATCTTCTTTACAAGGCGGCAGGAGAGAGAGAACGCGAGGAAATGCCACACTTTAAAACCATCAGCTCTTTTGAGAACTCACTCATTATCATGAGAACAGCATGGGGGAACCATCCTCATGATCTAATCACTTCCCCACCAGGTCCCTCCCCTCAATATGTGGGGATTACAATTTGAGATGAGATTTGGGTGAGGACAGAGAGCCAAACCATATCACATGGTAAGTTTATGTTTAACTGTAATAGAAGTTGCCAAGCTATTTCCAAGACAGTTGTACCATTTTACCTTCAGACCTGAAATGTGTGGGGAATTGCTCATATATCCTTGTTAGCACTTGATACTGTATTTTTAAAAATAGCTATTCTAATATATACGGAGTAGTATCTCATTGTGTGCAATCAGTTTTATCTGTTCTTGAACCTCGCATGAACAATTATGAAGCAATGGTGCAGCAATTGTTCATGCTGGGTTCAGGAACAGATATAACTGATTGCTCCCATGGTATTTGTGGTAGAGTCTCCTAGGGTGTTTGTTAAAACTGCAGATTCCTGGACCTCATTCCTCGAACTTCTGATTAAGTCAGTCCAGGGCCACACTTTAAGAAACATTGATAAGCTGATTTCTTGATACAGTTACAACATTTTAGTTCCATGCCCTTTGTCACATGACTTTGCAGTTTCTTTCACTGTAGGCAAGGCATGTTTTCCTGCCTCTTTGATGTCAGGCCTAGTCATATGCCTTGCTTTAGTCCATAGTGCTCCAGTAATAAGTGCTCCAGTTCTGATACTAGTTTTAAGAGGCCCTGTCAGTTCCCACCCACCTTAATTGTGTTTCTTCCATTGCCATAAGAAAACTGTGCTCTAGCTAGATCAGGCAACTCCAGGCAAAGGGTGTAAGAGTTCACATTTTTGTTATTTTAAGCCACTGAATTTTGGAATGGTTTCTTACACAGCACTGTTATGCCAATAGGTAACTGGTACAACACAACAAATTTTACTGTGTGGCAAACTCTTCAGAGTACCTGCCCATAAACATTCCTCTCTTTATAAACACTTCTTTTGTAAAATAGACATTTTACAAAAGAAGACATATAATGTCCAACAAGCACATTAAAAGATGCTCAAAATCATTAGTCATCAGGGATACGCAAACCAAAACTACAATGAAATACCATCACATACCTACCAGAATAATTAAAATTAAAAAGACAATTACCAAATTTTGGTGAGGATACAGAACAACTTGAATTCTCGCGCACCACTGGTGGGGGTATAAAATGGTACACGACTTTGGAAATATGCTTGGCAGATTCTTATAAAGTGAAACATCCATCTGCTATATGAGACAGTTATTCCACATCTAGGTATTTACCCAAGAGAAATAAAAACCTACATCTACACAAAGACTTGTACATAAATGTTCTCATAGCAGCTCTAGCAGCTCTATTTGTAATGTCCAACAATTGAAAATATACCAAATGCACACCAACAAGTAAATGGATAAACAAATATGAAATATACAAAGCAGAATAGTACTCAGCAGTAAAAAGGAACAAAGTATTGCTACATGCAACGACATATATAACTTTAAAAACATTATATGGAGTGCAAGAAGTGAGACACAAAAGTACATACTGTATGGCTGCATTTGTTAAAGATGCTAGGATATGCAGACTAATCTATTGTGACAGAAAACAGATCAGAGGTTACCTAAAAGCCGTGGGTAGAAGGAGGCATTGACGACAAAGGGATAAGAGGAAGCTCTAGGAGTAATGGGAATGTTCTGTATCTTGACTGTGGTTTATACATGTGTGGTATATATACTCATCCATGTGTATATTTCCCATAGGTTTAGTTTATTATACTTCAAGAAAACTGATTACAGATTCTCCCTTTATCCTCACTAGCAGAACCCTCACTTTGTTTAGCTGCAGCATGCTTTCTTTGCAGCTCTGAGTGGCTATTTGACATGGTCTGGCCTGGGAAATGTCAGTGAAAATTCCTTGGTAGTGCTTTCTGGATTGCTCTTTGATAGGGGCAAGTTTGGGTGGTTACATGCCTTTTGTCATTCCTCTTTGCCCTACCTATAATAAAGAAATGATGCTGTAGTTGCCATCCCAAGTAAGTGAGATGACAGGCACAAGGAACAAAAGTCACACATGAAGCATGGAGAAATAGAAGGAGCATAAGTTGAAATAAAACATCACTGTGGAGCTGTGGCATCAGTAAGAAAAATAAACTCACTTCTTGCTCCAGCCTCTATATGGCAAGGTTTTTGTTATTTACAATCAAATATCATTTCAACAGATGCAGTCTCTCTGTTAAGGGGTTGAACCTACTGTTTCCAAATCTAAGACCTATTTTGCTGATTTTCTGGGCCACACTCAGGTGTAGAATCTTAGTTGTTTCGGGCAACCCTGGCTCAGGGTACCTGAGCACCAGCTTCTTTTCCTTGGCCCAGTCTCTGCAGCAAATCCATTGTTAAGGTATGGCTGTATGTGGACACACTCGCTGGACCCATGCTGAGGCCCCGTTGCCTCCTCGACCTCACTGTCCCCTGAATTCCCACACTCCTAGCACTCCTACCAGACATCACCCAGGAGAGCCTCTTGGCCCAGGTGATTCACTCTTTCTCAATCGCCCTAACTCATTGCAAGCATTTATTTGGTAGCAGCTCTTAACTAAGCTTAACTCAGCACTCTTCATAGCAGAAAGCAGAGCTGTGTGGTTCACAGATTTCTTGGCCTTGGAGGGGTGGAATATTGAAGACCAACAATGTGTATATTTGAGTGTTTTTATTAACATGAGCTGACCAGTTCATCTCCTCTTCCTCTCACCCACAAGTTTCATTCCTGAATCAATGCCTATGCCCAGATCAAGGGTAAAATGGGTGCCCAGAAGAGCAGATGGTATGACCATTTGAGGAACTGCTGAAGATCTCTCTCTCTCTCTCTCTAGCTTTTTCTGTCAGAGATCTTGCCTTTGCCACCAGAATTCTCACTAATACACCCTACCTGGGGCAGCCGGTGCCATCATTTTTACTCTTCTTTAAAACCTGACACCCTGATAGCCTGGCATGTCAGGATGTGCCCATGCTGCTGATGGGGGAGGCTGGCAGATCTCCCATTCGCATTCCTATTCATTTCAAGAATGACAGTAGTTGCATTCTGAGATTCTGCAAGACACTTCCAATAGTCTTCTACTCAGCTCCAGCATCGGATGGAAGAGGAAAAGCTAGTGGGATGGGGGAGTATGTATTGCTGGCTTTTTCGGGATGAAGAGCACTAAAAAGTGCTCATGCTTTTCCAGTTTCTCTCATTTTTTGACCACATCTCCTCACTCTCTCATCTCTCCCTCTTCTTTATGCTTTCAGGGTAAAGACATATAGACAGCAGTGTCCAAGGGGCTTCGTGGCTGTCTCTGGAGGAGTCATCCCTTGCTCTTGGGGAGGCCTAATGCTGGGTGCCTGTGCTGCTTCTTGGCTCCAAAGCAGGGTGTGGGAAACCGGAGTGAGATTCCGGTTGGGTGGCTCTTCTTGGTGGCAGCCGTCTTTCCTTGCTGGCACTTATGAGGTTCAGGACAAAATATGGCACCTCGGCATTTGAGAAAACAGCAAAAACAGGCAGGCCTCTCTTACCTTCCCCCTCACCTCTTATCCTCAGAAGCAGACCATGAAATTAAGTTGAGCTTCCCCTGAAGCAGGTCCTAACATCTTCATGTGAGAGGTGCCCATCCTGCACTCGGAGAAAAGGGACGTTTACACAGGAGCGCCAAGAAGAATCTGAACAAACCAGCCTTGCTTCGTTTCCCTCAGTTTGTTACCATCAGATCATACCCTTTGGTCCTCCGATCATACTTCCGCATGGTGTCCATAACAATACAGTTTTCTTCATTTCTTTGCATCTTCATTTCTGAAGGGTCTCATGAAACTTATATGAAATACACTTGTATGCTTTTCTCTTGCTAATCTGTCTTTTGTCATGGAAGGATCAGTCACGAACCTTGTGATGGTTGAGAAAAAGTTAGTACCTTCTCTCCCCTACAGCAGCGTGTGCTCTCAGATGATGGCACAGGGGCTCTCACCAGTCTGGTACCATGAGTTTTATTTCAACAATTGGTGCCTCTTGAACGCTGTACCTGTCCCCCACCTTAGCACCATGGGGCTTTTTACAACATAAGCTTGATCATGTCCTTCTTCCTCTTAAGATCTCCGGTGGCTTCTTCTTACTAAGAGCAAAATCCATACTCCTTACCAAGACCCACAAGACCTTCCATGAACCCGCTGCCGCCTGCCCTGACAAATTTACCTCCTGCCTTCTTCTCCTTCTCACTCTGCTCCAGACACACTGAGCATTTTTTTGGTTCCACCAGCTCCTTACATTTCTTCCCACTGCATGGCCTTGGCACTTGGTACTTATTCTGTTTGCAATGCCTTCCCTCACGGAACTTGGGATGTCTGTCCCCTTCCCTTCTTTCAGGGCTCAGCTCAAATGTCACTTCCTTAGAGTGGCCTTTTGATGACCCAAACTAAAGCCTCTCACCCCATTTGATTCTCCACCCCATCACCAGAGTTTTCCAGGCTTTACTGACTCATATTTACTCTGGATGCTGTCCCAAGATTCAAAGGCAGCATTTGGTCCTCCTGACGGGTAGACATGGTGTCCTGATTGGCAGGGCCAATGACAAGAGAGGCTTAGTGAAAGACAGGATAAGGTCATTCTGAAATCCACTCTCATTTCTCATTCTGATACTCCTTGGACTGGGAGAGAAAGAGAGGCTATCTTTAGGTAGAGTGACCAATTGTCCCAGTTTCCAGGGTTTTATGGGATATGGGGTTTTCAGATCAAAAACTGGGCAAGTCTCAGGAAAACTAGGACAAGTTGGTTACCCTGAGATCTCTTGAGGAAATTCAACAGTGAAAAATCAAGTTGAATCACCTTTGACCACTCAGTTTAATTCCCTTTAGCTTTGTTTAAGTCATAGAAGTTGGATACAAAGAAAAACAAATACTTTTTGCAATACCTTGGATAATGTTATATAGGAGGATTTGTTAGAAAAATACCTTGCAATACACACACACACACACACACACACACACACCCTAAAAGCAAATGTGCCACACAGACTGAACATTTAATATGGTTTGTACTCCAAATCCTTTCTACAGCACCTGTTGTCTGAGCTTGATAAAGATTTGATAAGCTGTTGAACTGAGTTTAACTGAGTATATTATCAGATCACTTTTAAAAATTCAGAGCCAGAAAATCTGAAGAAACTGGGCTGTTCCAGAAATTCCTCACAGCAGGAAAACCCAGAAAGACTTCATAATCTAAATATAGGTGATTACCATTACCTCTGGTGACCAAATTGATCAGTCAACAGGGAGGATAGTCTGCCACCTGGTGGTAACTCGTAACATTGCTCTCTGGTAATGCACAATTCCTGTGTTAGGTGAATTAACTGGGCATAGACTCATAAGAACAGCTGGAGACTCCTTAGGTTATGACTATATTTTTTTAACCAATAAAATAAATAAATTTCACAAATAATATTATTAAATTATTTGTGAATTTTTTTTACATGAAGTAATCTCACAATGGGGTGAGGGAAAGGGAAAAGAGAACTAAAATCTGCAGAACATTTAAGTGAGCTAGATGTTATACAAAGATTTCTACCACAACCTTGTAATATGAATAATATTATATAAATTTTACGGATGCTAACATGGATACTTAGGAGGTTAAGGTGTTTCCCTAAGATTAAACAAGAAAATAAAGGGTATAATCAATTCAACCTCAGCTCTTTCTGGCTCCAAAGTATGATCTCAGGCTGTTACACTGCATTTTGTCATACATTTAACAGATCACTTCATAAGAAATAACTTTATTGAAGTATAGTTTACATGCAATATACCTGCATGTTTTAAACTTGTTATGTTGAGATAATTATACATTCACAAGAAGTTGCAAAAATGGTTACATCTTATATAACTAGAGTTTAATATCAAAACCAGACATTGATATTGGCGCAGGGTATATGTATAGTTCTATGGTATTTTATCACACGGATAAATACACATAACCATCACTGTGATCAAGACACAGAACTGGTGCTGTAAGCTGTGGCTCACATCCCCAATCCCAGCACTTTAGGAGGCCAAGGTGGGTGGATTGCTTAAATTCAAGAGTTCAAGACCATCCTGGGCAACATGGTGAAACCCCTCTCAGCAAAAAATACAAAAATTGGTACCTGTACTATGCGCCTGTCATCTCAGCTACCTGGAAAGCTGAGGTGAGAGGATGCCCTGAGCCCAGGAGTTCGAGGCTGCAGTGAGCCAAGATTACACCACTGCACCCCAGCCTGAGCAACACTTTATGAGACAGAGCAAGACCCTGTCTCATAAATAAATAAATCTGTGATCCATTTGAGTTAACTTTTGTATAAAGTGTGAAGTTTAAGTTTTTTTTTTTTTTAATTGTTGTTGTTTGTTTGTTTGTTTTTGAGACAGAGTCTCGCTCTGTCACCCAGGTTGGAGTGTAGTGGCACAGTCACTGCTCACTGCAACCTTGATCTCGAACTCCTGACCTCAAGTGATCTGCCCACCTCAGCCTCTTAAAGTGCTGGAATGACATGCATGAGCCACTGTGCCCAACTCTTTTTTTTTTTCTATAGTTATCAATAGCAAGCTGAATAATGTCCACATCCTAATATCCGGAACCTGAGAATGTTACCTTGTATGGCAAAGGGGTTTCTGCTGGTGTGATTAAATTAAGGTTCTTGAGATGGGGAAGTGATCCTAGATTATCCTTGTGGGCTGGGTGTCATCACAAGGACCCTTGTCAGAGGGATACAGGAGATCAGAGTGAGTAGAAGATGTGACTGTGGAACCAAGATGTTGGAGTGATGCAGAGAAAGAGTCATGAGTCAAGAAATGCATGCAACCTCTATCAGTTTGTGACCAAGAGAGGAGCAAAAATTGGTTCTTCTAACTCAATTCTTTATTTTCATTATCTATTATACCATACAGTTTTTTTTTTTTTTTTTTTTTGAGACAGAGTCTTGCTCTGTCGCCAGGCTGGAGTGCAGTGGTGCCATCTTGGCTCACTGCAACCTCCGCCTCCTGGGTTCAAGTGATTCTTCCGCCTCAGCCTCCTGAGTAGCTGGGACCACAGGCGCGTGCCACCATGCCCGGCTAATTTTTGCATTTTTAGTAGAGACAGGGTTTCACCATGTTGGCCAGGATGGTCTCGATCTCTTGATCTCGTGATACGCCGACCTCGTGATCCGCCCACCTTGGCCTCCCAAAGTGCTGGGATTACAGGCGTGAGCCACCATGCCCAGCCTATACCATACAGTTTTATACCATTACACTGTACAACAATTATATTATAATAAACTGTAAGCAATTGTACAATTTAGTGATTGTACTGGGATTTAATTTAATTTATTTATTTATTATTATTTTTTGAAACGGAGTCTCATTCTGTTGCCCAGGCTGGAGTGTGGTGGTACTATCTTGGCTCACTGCAACCCTTGCCTCCTGGGTTTGAGTGATTCTTGTGCCCTAGTCTCCTGAGAAGCTGGGATTACAGGTGTGCACCACCACACCTGGCTAATTTTTGTACTAATATTAAACATTTTTAGTGGAGATGGGTTTCACCATCTTGGCCAGGCTGGTCTCAAACCCCTGGTCTCAAGTGATCCGCCTGGCTCAGCCTCCCAAAGTGCTGGGATTTTAGGCTTGAGCCACCACGCTGTACTGGGATTTTAACATGATAATTTTATCTATTCATCATCTATCCATCCATACATTCATCCATCCAGTAATCTCATACTGGTGCCAGTGTAAAGCCCTGAGGATACAGATGTAAAAAATAATAGATGCAGGCTCTGCACTCAAGGAGCTTGCCCTCTAGTGGGTTAAAATAGGAATAGCAATTATTTCTTTTTTCGCCTGGTGCCCTGGTACAGCAATTATATACATATACACATAAATATTTGTCTGTCTTAGAAGATGACTTAGCCAGATGAAGATGAAAACTGAGAGGTTAGGGGGTTATAGTGAGGACGTTCTGTGCAGAGGCACTGGTTCTTGCAAAGGCAGGAAGACATGATAAAACATGGCACACTATGGAAACTTGGAGTGGCTGCCTATGATTGGGGTTTAGGTGGTAAAAGATTGCTGGTGGAGGAGGATGATGCTAAGGAAAAAGAGGTCAGCTCATGGAAAAACCCCTGCATACCTTGTTAAGAAGCTTGAACTTTAACCTTAAAACAGTGAGATGCATTGTAAGATTTAAACAAGGATAACACGATCCGATTTTTTAAAAAATCACTCCCACCAGGCCCTACCTTCAACATTGGGATTATAATTCAACATGAGATTTGGAGGACAGGCGTGGTGGCTCACGCCCGTAATCCCATCACTTTGGGAAGCCGAGGCGGGTGGATCACAAGGTCAGGAGATCGAGACCATCCTGGCTAACACGGTGAAACCCCTTCTGTACTAAAAACACAAAAATTAGCCAGGCGTGGTAGCATACGCTTGATACAAAGTTGTCTGTCAAGGATTCTCATTGGTTTATAGAAATAATGTTGATTGGTGATTGCCTATATGGTTGTTCTTTGTATGACAAGTTCCAGGAATATGAAGACAATGGGTGAGGGTTACATTATGAAACTACCGGAAAGGAAAGAAAAAACAAAATGCCTTTAAACAATTGCCTCTGGGGGATGGGTGCAGGAGAAGTTGGGGTGGCTGAAGTCTCATACTCATGTCTCTCTGGGCCTGATGTATTTTACATATCTCACGTTCCTCAGACAGCTCTGAGCTATTTTTCTTTCTTGGTAACAAGATGATGACAGAGCACAATAGAATCATCTGATGGGAGTGAGGGGGAAATGGGAGGGCGAAGGATTGGGGCAGTGGTGCTGTTCTGGAAAATCTTACCCGACGAGAAACCCAAGCGGCACTCAGGGGGATCAGAGGAACACACTTTATTACGCTGGCGGGCCCAGAAGGGTTCGCACCCAAAAGTCTGGACCCCGGCCAAGAAAAGTACACAGTTTTTACAGGTAAAGGGGCAGGGGAAGGAATTCAGGACTTTAGACAATGCAGCAGGTTTTAGACAACGTGGCAGTTTCTCTTAAGGTTTTCCAGTTAGTAAGCAATAAGCTGATGTACAGAAGCAGAAAGAGGCAGTTACTAACAAAAATAGGGACAGTCTCCAAATAGGGACAGTTACAGACAACTTGCTGACAAAATTCTGGGCAAAATTCCCACTTCAGTACTTTATTAGTAAATCCGGGAAGACCTCTGAGGCTAAACCTGAATGAGGTAAGGGAGCCAGCTTTGTGAAGGTTGTAAGGGCCCACAGAAAGCTTCCCTTTTGCTCTCTGAAGGTTCACTAAAAATCAACAGAAGGCAGATTAATGGCAGAAAAGGAGTACAAATTTATTTGATCATCATTTTATACCACATGGCAGCCTTCAGAATGAAGACCCAAAAAGACAGGAAAAACTGCCCATTTTTATGCTTAGGTTCAAGAAGTATGGATAGCCACATAGAAATATGATTGTATATAAAGGATATGATCTCATGCTAACAGACTGAGTGGGGAAACCCAGCAAGGCCTCCTGCCTAGATGACTCTTGGCCTCTCTGTGGAGCAGTCCTTCCTTCTGGGTATGGGGCAGGAACCTCTCTGGAATGGTTATCCCTACCTGGTAGGTCAGGTAATTTCTTTATGGCCAAATTTTACACAGAAAGGTCGGGGAATGTTGGAGTAATATTTTTAGGCATTATGGCTTGCTTTGGGGGGAAGGGGTACTGGTTTCTATGACCTGCTTTGGGGAAGAGGGGTTCTAGTTTCCGTGGCTATTCTGGGGGACAATGAGGGGGCAGAGACTGGAGGGTTGCTTCTGAGACCTTCATCTTGGTGTATCATTTTCTCAGACTCAACAAGATCCGTGGATGTGTGGTCCAGTCTTAGAGAGTTCCCCTCTGACTTTTCTAGAGAATAGAAAAGTATGTATTCAAGTGGCTGTTGGGGACTAGCC
Source organism: Ateles fusciceps (assembly GCA_036589455.1). Classification (NCBI taxonomy): domain Eukaryota; kingdom Metazoa; phylum Chordata; class Mammalia; order Primates; family Atelidae; genus Ateles; species Ateles fusciceps. Next base: position 227,399 of record JAZHEH010000053.1, on the reverse strand, counting down.
CAACCCTGTTCGTGGGTGCCCTTAGTCTTGGCAATGACGAGGGATTGAGAAAAAGAAATAAAGACAGACACAAGAGTAGAATACACAGCATGGGTCCAGGGGACCAACGCAAGCATGGCAACTGCATTGGCCCCGAGCTCTGGGCTCCAAACACTTTATTATGTGCACAATCTCATTGATTTCATGGGAGTGGAAGGGGAGGGTGAAGGTGTAGGTAAGATAGCCAGGGTGGGGAGAGCTCTTGAGATCCTTCTAAGACATGCTAAATGTACTCTGAGTTTACCACTGATTGTTATCAGGGTGCGGCTGCATCAGAAGTATAGCGGATTAGGAGCCACCTGGCCTGACCACTCCCAATGCATCAAGGGGCTTTTATCTCCCGAGCATTGAGGACATAGAGCAATTAAAATTACTCCATATTCCTAGAATCTAGGCAGAACCTGAGGTGTTCCGTGATCTCTGCCATGCAAGGATTTTCTCCTCCTTGCCAGCTGTCATCTGCAAAGACCCTCCCGGATCTTGTAAGCAGAGGTCGCCTCCCCTCTCAGAGATCTTTGCATAAGCCCTCTTTATGAGGCCCTCATGCAGACTCCATGTTGAGAAGGCATTTGTGGGACCAGAGCGGTATTCCCTGCTCTGCAATGACCCCGAGGTGTTCCCCGCTGTTAATGCGCTCTCAGATGGGCTTTACCTTAGGCCTCCTGTTACCTCTTGATTTCTAGCTAACTGCACCAATAATATAGTTTAGTTCAGTGTATAAACTAGTGTACTCTGAGCCAAACAACCTGATAATTATTTGGATTGAATTAACATAGGTCTCCCCCCTGGCCATCTTGACCCACAAGTGGCAGTACAGTCTGTTTCTTCCTCTCACCTCCTTCTTGAGGTGGGATGCACATCTATCCCCTTTTTTCAGGGCATTATGACTGGTAAGTTAGGCTGATGCTCAAGACTGAGCAGAGATGGGGCCCTTTGGCGACAGTGCAGGCATCAGGGCCACAGCTGATTCCCCTGACAGTGTGGAAAGGATTGACCTTTTTGTGGAGGTCTGCTCCTCACCCCTACCTCACCAAACTGACAAAGCTTGGTTTCCTTCCTCTTCCTCCTCTTTCACCCATATGGATCTGAAGTTTCTTCTAGTTCCATTCAGAGAAAAAAAATGGATGGAACTAAATGACAACACGGACAAGAGGTGAGCTCCAGAGTGCTGCGGCAAATAAGGAACAGCTAATGTGGGTGGGGGTACTAGAAGCTGGGGAATTCCTTGGGGGGTAAGATAGGTCTGGAGAAGATGATCATGTGAGAGTTCTGGGCCTGAATGAAACAGGTGAAACAAACTGCACAAGATAGACAAGGTGTTACAGTGGGTAGCTAGTCAGGCATGAGCAGGGCAGGAGAGGGCTCCCCCACAACCCCCCACCAAAAATGTCAGGGGACCATCAGGTGATAGTCAGGCGGTTGCCGTTTCTCTAAAATAATTGGTTGCAGCCAGCCCCTGGGGGAAGCCAGTCTCTCAACAGATAGAAAAAACCTAAAACTGGTGGTCAGCAGCTTCATGATAAGATGTCAGGAGTTGGGTGAGTAGCTCAAGCATGCACACTGAGGCAAAATGGTGGAGTTGAACTGGTATATAACCTCCTAGGGACATTCGACTGGGAAGGGGAGGATGCCTCAAGCGAGCATGTGTACAACTCTAGTAAACACACTGTGTATGCTCCCCTCCCAACCGCCAGCAGGCCACCATGCATGCAGAAAACTCACCTCAAGAGAAGAATCAGGGGAGAAAGAATGCAAGAGCCTGGAAGTATGCCATCATATAAAACCCTAAGTCAAAAGGTGAAACCAAGCACCGATATTTTAACTCACCCGCTTGGCCCTCTTCCAAGTGGACTTTCCTTCCTTTTGTACCTTCTCTTAAGCCTCTAAACAAACTTTCATTCCTGCTCCAAAACTTGCCTTGATCTCTCCTGCCTTCTGTCTCCTCAGTCAAATTCTCTCTTCTGAGGAGGCAAGAATTGAGGTTGCTGCAGACCTGTACGGATTTGCCACCACTAAGATACTTTGGTGCTGTATGACTTGGATAAGTTCCCTAGTGGTAAGAGACCTATACACCTTGCCTGCTTCAACTGGAAGGATTCAACCCCCGTACATGGTTTTCTTCTCCTTTTTGCCCTCCTGCTTACTAACCAACCCCACGACAATTCCTCTCAGCTATGGTGGCTCTGCTCCTCCCAGCTGATCTCTCAGCTCACACTGATGGGTGGCTCATGCAGATGGGAAGGACCTTGAGGTCCACAATGAGTAGAACTAATGACCCTCTAGGGCAGGAGGCTCATGAAAGTGGTAGGGCTAAAGTCTAAAACCATGCAATGTCTGGGTTTTCCTCTGCTTTTTCAGCTAAAATCAGCTTTTCCCCAAGAACCTGCACTGTCTATTCTCCTGATTTCTGTATGTGTTCTGAAATGGACTTCACACTTGGCCAGACCATCTGCCTTGGGGGCAAGTCTGCCTCTGCTTTCACTTCACATGCCATATGACTTCTTAAACATACACTTCCTGTTATTCATGTGTCTGTGGCTCTTGCTGAATTTTCATGGCAGAAAAGACACATGCTCCCTTGCAGACAGCCCCTGAGATTTATACTTGTTTTTATCCTACCATCTCAGATAACCTTCCACCTTTCCCCTGTCTGCTGGCACATTGCCCAGTATAGACACTAATTGGAACTCTAATTCTGCCAGCTCCTTATAACTTACCATATGCTTTTTGTTCCTGTTACACCCTGGGGGCCGAGTTTTCCAGTGGCTTTTGAAGCAATTTGTCTGCCTGCATAGGGCCTCACTCTGGCCCTTTAAGGATCCCACCTACCTACTTTTTTAAGTAACTATCCACTGGGAGGAGGCAAATTCTTCCTTTGCCATTTGCAAGTTCTTATCCCAAGCCCCAAGTCCTCTGGAAGTTATTCCCTTATGTCAAGAGGGCAAATAAATGTTGCCCTTTTGAATCCAAGGGCTGCTGTTTTTGTTAGCATATGAAGGCTTTCTCTGAGTATTTCTCTCTCTTTCTCCCACTTCCTCCTGTAGCTTCCATTTCTCTAATCACTTCCATGCACTTCTTAACATGCATTAAGACCTTCAAGGTCATATTTGAAGGGAGGGAATTCTAGCCCCTTGCGGCAGTTAGCTGAAAAACAGGCTTCTCATCTACCTAAAGAACATGGAAATGGGATGTAAGAATGTAAGAAAAGAGATAATCTTTTTGTTGCTAAAATGCTGAAGTGAGAGTCACTATGAGGTCATGGAGACAAGAATACAGGCTGACCCAAGGTAGCAGGAGCAAGAGACCCATAGGACAGAGATGAAGGTTGTTTCTAGGCTAATAGATTAACATTAGAACAGAGATGAAGGCAAGGTTAGGGGTACACAGTAAGACAAGTTCATTCCAGAACCTCAGGGATGACAGAGGGTCCATTCTTCACTTCAGTATCTCCTCTGTTCTCAAGTGGGTAATTGTGATGAGGTAGACCAAGCGTATGTGATAAGACCGGTTCAATCTGGAACCCTAAGGACAATGTGGGATGCCTCATTCGGAATAATAGGAAAGTAGAGAAAAAACTTTTCCCCCCACTTTTTCTCCTCTGTTTGCCCTTTGTAGATGGGTAATAGCGTCTCCATATTACAGAACATGCCCCTTGGATACACCCCCCAAAACTGGGAAAAGTCTGATTTTCCCAAACCTTAAAACAAAAAACTAGTTTTCCTTTGTAATACTATTTGGCTTAACAATTAACTGGGAGGAAATTGCAAAAGTCAGCCTTAGAACTCAGTATCCCTGTGCAGGAGGTCCTCAGATTAGCCTCCTCGGTCTTTTATAACTGAGAGAAGAATAAGGATGACAGGGCTAAGAAAAAGGAGAAACAAAGAGAAAGGAGGCAGGCTCAAGTACTGGCTGCTCTGCAAGCCCAACAGCCCTCTCCAGGTTGCCGTACGGGCACTCCTCCAGGTAACTGCCATTGGTGTGAGAAGCCAGGCCACTGGAAGGCAAACTGCCCTAATGGGATGAATGAGGAAAAACCTCTAATGGCTTGCCTCTCTGCCACAAGCTTGACCACTGGAAACGAGACTGCCCTGAAGGGCCAAAGGGTCCTTGGGACAGAATCCCAATCCCTGATAACCTTGAGCTGAAGGTGCTTTTTGCTCCAGCTGCCTTCCAAATCACACATCATCATCAATAGGACAAAGCTGAGGGCAATTCTGCAGGTGGCAAGTAAAATTATAAATTTCCCTTTTGGGTTCAAGAGCTGCCTACTCTGTGCTAATATCCTTCTCTGAGCAACTCTCTTCCAAATCCTGTCAGGCAATGGGGGCAAATGGTACCCCCTCTCCAAAAGAAAAGATTCACACCCTTTATTTATTTTTCTTTCTTTCTTTCTTTCTTGAGATGGAGTCTTGCTCTGTCTCTAGGCTGGAGTGCAGTGGCACAATCTCAGCTCACTGCAACCTCCACCCCCTCCCCTAGGTTCAAATGATTCTCCTGCCTCAGCCTCCCAAGTGGCTGGGACTACAGAAGCGTGCCACCACACCCAGCTAATTTTTGTATTTTTAGTAGAGATGGGGTTTCACCATATTGGCCAAGATGGTCTCAATCTCTTGACCTTGTGATCCACCTGCCTCAGCCTCCCAAAGTGCTAGGATTGCAGGCATGAGCCACCATGCCTAGCCTCCCTTTATATTACTTAAGGGACCAATTGCTATTCTCCTACCAGTCCCTGGTAATGTCCCACACTTCTCTGGGGCAAAAATATACTTTCCAAAATGGGTACTCACTCAATATTTACCCAACCTCTGAATTCATCTTTCTCTCTGATAGCCCTATGTCTCCCCACAAAATTACCAAATTCTTTCACCAATAACTTTAACTTGTACAGTCCTAACTCAGGGGTTTAGAAATAGCCCACATTTATTCAGACAAGTTCTAGTGAGAAATCTAACCAAGCAAACTCTTGAGGGGGGATAAATTCTACAGTATGTAGACAACCTCCTTATCTGCTCCCCCCTCCACAGGACTCACATAGCACAATGCAGTACAAATCTTAGCTTTCTAACAGAAGGAAAATGACTTGTGTCTAATTCAAAGGTTATAAAGGTAAAGTGGTATTTCTGGTAAGGAAGAAATAAGAGATTTTGTGTGAAAAAAAAATCTTGTGTGGTAAATTCTTGTCCTAAAGTAAAATGGTAGTTTAAAAAAAAAGGATGTTTAAGACAAGTAAAAAAGTTCAAGCATGCTGTAGGTGGTCTGTGTAAGTCGTAAAAAAGATTTGTGAAAGGGAATTTATAAAACAAATGTTATACAATTTAAAAAGTTATTATGCCTTCTAAATGCTTCACAAACTGCCACTATGACTGTTAACTGTACAACTTGCCTGCGTTAAAGCTAGGTAAGGCTTGGGAACATGCAGAGTTAGCCACGCCCCCTAACTATGCTGAAGAGTCAAACCTTATCTGCACTTCTGTCTGGTGTCCTAAGCTCCAAACCTAGTACATAATTAGAATCACATACTTACCAGATTTTTCACTGAGAGTAAAAATTGCTAAGAATTAACAGTGTAACATGTACTTGAGTCTAGTGGAAAAATAGTTTTACATGCAAGGTGTGTAAGGAAGGTAGAATGTACTTTTGGGAAAAAGTTGTAAGAAGGCATGAGAATATGGATTTTTTTGTGTGCCTACTTTAGAGTGTTAAAGAATTGTTTTAGTAGGTGTTTTATAATCAGCTATAGGAATCTAACAGGTGCTCTTAAATGCAGGTTTCTGATAACTTTGGATATTGTGACATTAGAATAGAGGAAAAAACTTTCGGGACTCTCATGGAGAGCTAAAATGTTTGTGAATATCAAGCAGAACAGGAGTTAACTGCATGGACTGAACTAATAAAAGACTAAAATAATCCTTTTATGACTTTTTGCTTAAAACACTGCTGATCTTTTGTTTTTCAACACCAAGAAAGCTTTTCTTTTAAGCTATTTACAATTTTTAACAATTAAGTATACTCCTGTAAACAAAATACACAGCATATTTCTCTCTTCCAGATTCCCCAGAATTTGGAAACTATTTGTGAGTATTCTTAATCTATGGCAAGATAGTAATTTGCATAAGTGCAATAAGAATTTGTTTTCTTTTGCAAGGACAAAATTGAAGCCACTGGTTATTTTATCAAGGCTTTAACTGGAATGGTGTGCTTTTCTCTAAGGAATCAGATTTGACTTATAGAGCCAATAAAAGCCCCCTAGGAAAACTGGCCATATACCTTATCTACATGGTCCCTGTACAGGGTTCCTGACCTGTGGTAAGTAAAGAATACCACTTTATGACAGCCCTAGGAGCCCAAGATTATCTTGGGACCTCAAGAGAAGAGGAATTTATCCAATTCAACAGGTATTTGATGGCACTAACCCATAGCTGGGCTTAAGGCTTTGAAAACATCTTATCTGAGATTGCTTATGGAGCAAAGTTCCATCAAAGCCAATTTAAAAAGAAGTCTATATGGCAAACAATTATTCTTGCTGTGCTTTATGCAAATAATTAGGCCAAGTATAATAAGACTAAAGTTTATTTTGCAAACAAATCAGTCCTGTTGTGATTTGTTTTTAACAAAAATGAGGACTGGAGAGAAAATTTTCTCTCTCTCTTCTTTTTTTTTTTTTGACAGAGTCTCACTTTATCACGCAGGCTGGAGTGCAGTGGTATGATCTTGACTCACTGAAAATTCTGCCTCATGGGTTCAAGTGATTCTCCTGCCTCAGTCATCTGAGTAGCTGGGATTATAAATGCCTGCCACCATGCCAACTAATTTTTGTATTTTTAGTAGAGATATGGTTTCACCATGTTGGCCAGGCTGTTCTTGAAATTCTGACCTCAAGTGATGTGCCCGCCTTGGCCTCCCAGAGTGCTGGGATTACAGGCATGAGCCATCATGCCTGGCAAATTATGTTTCAAAAACTATGGTATACCTGTTCTTAGATTCTAGTCTCATCAGCTGTTTTTGAGTTTTTGACTGCAATTTCAACTAACCCTCATTCCTGTGAACCAACTAGTGATCTCTGGCTGCAGCTCAGAAGAAACAAAAGGGATGAGTAACGTAAAAATCTGGATCAATATTCTAATTCTGGGCACATACTTGAATTGGCTAGAAACCCAATAAACTCAAGTCTTAGGAGGCATGACTATGGCCACCAGCTACATGAGCATGCCACAGGCTTGGAATTTTTTGGAGCTGTCCTCACCTCCTTATTTCCTTTTAACATTCTACTAAATCTAATAACTCCATTTGTCTATTTTCACCTTCAGGCCATCAAGCTCCAGATAATCTTCAGAGAAGAATACTATCCTCTCAATATTCAAGAGCCACCCTCTTACAGGGTACTCCTAGACTATCCATCAGGGATACACGACAAAGATAAATTTCTGCCCCTGCCTCCCTTGGACCTGGCTGGATACTGCTTTTATCAACCCATAGAGCCATGCTCCTGCCCTGAAAGCTAGCAAGAGTCAAAGACCCACAAAACAACCACCATTGGCCCTCTGTCAGCAGGAGGGAGTTACAGAAGACTGATTATTTTCCCCAAATAATTGGGGTCTTGGAATCTTGAGGGGAGAAAATCCTACAGTGGGTAGCTAGTCGGGCATGAGCAGGGCTGGAGAGGGCTCCCCCAAACCCCTACAACAAATGTCAGGTGACCACCAGGTGATGGTCAGGCAGCTGTTAACTGCCTCTCTAAAATAATAATTGATTGCTGCCAGTGCCAGAGAAAAGCAGTCTCCCAAAAGATAGAAAAAACCTGAAACTGGTAATCAGCAGCTTCCCAATAAGATCTCAGGAGTTGCAGAAGTGGGCTCAAGCATGTGCATTAGGAGGCAAAATGGCGAAGCTGAACTGGTACATAGCTTCCTAGGGACATTCAACTGATAAGGGAACAACACCTCAAATGAGCATGTATACAACTCCCGTAAACATATCATGCATGCTCCCCTCCCAAGGGCTAGTGGGCAACTGCACACACAGACAGTCCATCCCAAAGAAAGAATTAGGGAAGGAAAAAATGCAAGCCCTGGAAGTTTGTCAACATATAAAATGCTAAGTCAAAAGGTCAAACCATGCACTTGTCTTTCAAGTCACCTCCTTGGCCCTCTTCCAAGTGGACTTTCCTTCCTTTTGTTCTTTCTCTAAAGCTTTTAAACAAACTTTTATTCCTGCTCTAAAACTTGACCTGGTTTTTCCTATTGCCTAATGCCCCTTGGTTGAATTCTTTCTTCTGTGGAGGCAAGAATTGAGGTTGCTGCAAATCCATATAGATTCACCACTGCTAACAGAGCCTCTCATGTAATCCCACCTGAAGATTCTTTAAGGCATTTTCTCAATGTCAGTACTATTGACACTTTGGGAAAATTCTTTTTGTGCATGGCTGTCTGTGCACTGTAGGATGTTTAGCAGTATCCTTGGCTCTGACCCATTAGATGCCAGTAGCATTTTTCCAGTTGTGACAATAAAAAATGTGTCCAGACATTGTCAAATAGCCCCATGAGGGGGAGGTCAAAAATCATTCCAAGTTGACAGTCACTGGTGTGAAGATGTCAAAAGGCAGGTGATCCTTAAGCAGGGAATAGTTTTATACAGCAGTAAGAAATTGTTCTAGACACACTTTTCTCAGGACCACATGACATTGGTCAACTAGCAGTAAAATTTGGTTTTGGTAAATGGACTGCTTTATGCTGCTTTCCAGTGTTACATGCATAGCAAGGTAGTAACACTGATGTATTAACAATGACTTGTTTTGATCACTAGACCACTGTAAGTAAGGTCCAGTCCTCTTCTAAGGCCTTAGTCAAGATTGCTAGTAGATAATAAACTTGCCCTTCTGAAAAGGGGATGGAGCAAGGCAGGCCAAAAATGGAGGCTCCAAAGGGTCATTCTAAGGGTGTGAGAGTGGAGGGTGTGAAGTTGGGTTGCTATATCTAAATAAGTGAAACTGCTGAATGGAAGTAGGGGGAAGCCAAACTCTATTCTGAGATATACCTGAGTCAGCATTTTATTTTCAGCCTCTGGCAGGATCCTCAAATCCATTTCAACATCTAGTTTGTAGCTCTGTACAGTCTTCCATGGAAATCACCTTCAAAAGGTACAAACTTTGAAGAAAATAAGAGTGGGAAGGGAGAGAAAATGGAGGTGAGGAAGTGGAAAGCAAGAGTGTTTCTTGTTTCACTGAAGCCTTGGCAGGCACACAATGATGGCTGTGTATCTCCCCGGTGGTGCCTACATCCCAGCTGATATGGTTTGCTCTGTGTCCCCACCCAAATCTCATCTTGTAGCTCCCATAATTCCCAAATATTTTGGGGGGGGGGGGGGGAACCTCGTGGCAGATAATCAAATTTTCAGGGTGGGTATTTTCTGTGCTGTCCTTGTGATAGGGAATAAGTTTCAGGAGATCGAATGGTTTTAAAAATGGGAGTTTCCTTGCACAAGCTTTCTTTGCCTGCTGCCATCCATGTAAGACATGAATTGCTCCTTCTTGTCTTCTGCCATGATTGTGAGGCTTCCCCCAGCTACGTGGAACTGTAAGTCCATTAAACCTCTTTCTTTTGTAAATTGCCCAGTCTTGGGTATGTCTTTATCAGCAGCGTGAAAATGGACTAATACACCAGCATTAAGTGAAGTGCCATGGTGCCCATTGCCTCTGTTTCCTCTCAGACTGGACCACACTAGGGCTATCAGGGGGAGTGGTTACCTAAAGCCCATGCAGGCCCAGGCTCTACCTCTCACCATTATCAATAGGGCAGGATGGTGGGCTCTGTCCTCTAGGATCCTTCATTCTGGCCCTAAGAACTCTTTTCCAGGAGTTTCTTAGAATTGCAACCTAATTTCGTTAGGTTTCATGAAAGAGGGAAGAATAAACCCCACGTGGTTCTTTCTAGTGCAATCTAGTTAAAAAAAAAAAAAGACTTGTGTCCGGGTGTGGTGGCTCATGCCTGTAATCCAAGCACTTTGGAGGCCAAGGCGGGCGGATCACCTGAGGTCGGGAGTTCAAGACCAGCCTGACCAACATGGTGAAACCCCGTCTTAAAAAAAAAAAAAACAACTTGTTAGTGCTCGCTTTGGCAGCACATAAACTAAAACTGGAAAGACACAGAGATTAGTATGGTCCTTTCCCTGTAATTTAAAAAAAGGCTTTTTGGCTGGGCACTGTGGCTCACGCCTATAATCCCAGCACTTTGGGAGGCTGAGGTGCATGGATCATGAGATTGAGAGCATCCTGGCTAATATGGTGAAACCCTGTCTCTATTAAAAACACAAAAAATTAGCTGGGTGTGGTGGCACATGACTGTAGTCCCAGCTACTTGAGAGGCTGAGGCAAGAGAATCTCTTGAACCCAGGAGGCGGAGGCTGCATGAGCCGAGATCACGCCACTGCACTCCAGCCTGGGCAACAGAGCAAGACTCAAAGAAAAAGCAAAAAAAGAAAAAAGGCTTTTTAGTGGATTAACTTATAGATTGATCTTACTTTTGTCAGACCCTGAATCTAGTCCATCATCCAAAACCTGTGTATTTACCTTCATTTAGTACTTCCTCATTTATAGTTTTTTTCTCCCCTTCTTAATCATTTTGTCTTAAGATTTATTGCTATTACTTGTGGCTTTAAAGAGAAAAAGCATTACATGTGTGGCTTATACAAAGTTCGCACTATATTGATGATGTGGTGGGGCAATTAATAAATCCCCATCTAGGTGATACTATTAGATCAGGGTTTGGTCTTAGACTCACTGAAGGTTTGTAACCCAGCTTTGCTTATAAGCAGTGTGACCTTCAGTAAGTGAGGACTGCTTTTATGCCAATGGGAATAACAGTATCCACTTTTTTTTTTTTTTTGAGATTGAGTCTCACTCTGTCTCACCCAGGCTGAAGTGCAGTGGTACGATCTCAGCTCACTGCAGCCTCCACCTCCCAGTTCAAGTGATTTTCCTGTCTCAGCCTCCTGAGTAGCTGGCACTACAGGCATGTGCCACCACACCCAGCTAATTTTATATTTTTAGTAGAGATGTGGTTTCACCATGTTGGCCAGGCTGGTCTCAAACTCCTGACCTCAGGTGATAGAGCTGCCATGGCCTCCCAAAGTGCTGAGATTCAAATATCCAAATGTTATCTCAAACAGGTTTTCCTTCTACAGAAAAAGGTGAAGATTCAGGAGCTCCTGGCCTCAGGGGAAAATCACAGTTAGAAAATCTAGGTGATAAACAGCAGTAACAGTGGCCCATACCAGGGACTTGCACACGTGAGTTCTGAAGGCCTGGAATCTGTTTGAAGATGAGTTCATGAACAGACAGAAAGGATTCCACTAACGGCTGAGAAACACAAAGGTCACATGTTTGTACGGGCCTCCAGGTGGTTGGTAAGGCTGGGGTCAGCATTAGTTTTTTTTTTGTTTTGTTTTGTTTTTTTCTTTTTTTAAAGACAGGGTTTCACCATGTTGGTCAGCCTGGTCTTGAACTCCCAACCTCAGGTGATCTGCCCGCCTTGGCCTCCAAAGTGCTTGGATTACAGGCGTGAGCCACCGTGCCCGGCCAGCATTAGTTTCTTCTGTAAAATAGGGGCAGTAAGAATTCCTCATCCCTTAATTATTCTCAACAGCAAGAAACCTTAGAGAATAAAAAAGAAATCTGTTTTCACATAGTCCTTGTAATGGGTGGAGCAAGGTGCAACTCCACCTGTTCCACCACCAGGTGCATAAGAGTGTCTACGGCAGGGGGTGCTTCTCAACTTGTGACCTTGGGCCTGTGCTGGTCTAGATGGACTTCAGCTGGCGCCGGGTGTCGCATGTGCGTTTCCTAGGGAGTAGCCACCTCCAAAGGGCCGCGTCGTCTACAGAAGAGTCACTACTCTGAGGTCTAGTCCATGGCCACGTTCTCACTGCTGGGAGAAACAACAGGGTCAGGTCTAACACTCCTTTCCCGGATAAGAAAACATCCCTGAGAGTCACCTAACGGTGGCGTAAGCACACATCCCTCGAGTAAGGCGCCCCAAACAGATCTTCCCGCGGCTAAGCGTACTTTATAGAGCGACGCGCCAGAGGCCGTCGCCTGCAATTGCGCATCCGGTCGCGGAGAGCATTATGGGGTTGGTAGTCCAGACTGAGGCGCAGATACGGGTTGCTGAAGCCATAGAACTACATTTCCCAGCAAGGCCCATGGAGCAGGGCACGCAGACTGTGTACGTCAGTGACCAGATTTCCGGACGAGCCGGGGGCGGGACCTCAGCGGAGGCCTGAGCTAGGCGTCGGGATGCAGCGCCCCGGGCCCTTCAGCACCCTCTACGGGCGGGTCTGGCCCCGCTGCCCGGGAGGGCCGGGGGCGCGGTCTCAGGCGGAGGAGGGAACAGCTGGGACCTCCCGGGTTCCCACGTGCGGCTGCCGGGGCGTGCACAGTCCGGGACCCGCGGCGGTGCTGGCAACACAAGCACCAGCTGCGGGGACTCCAGCAGCGTCTGCCCGGCCCCCTCGACGATGTCCAAGGCCGAGGAGGCCAAGAAGCTGGCGGGTCGCGCGGCTGTGGAGAACCACGTGAGGGTGAGCACCTCGGGGCGTGGGGGGCGCATGTTCTCGGCGTGTTGGGCTCCTGTTGCGCGTTCTGGGTACTGCCGGGGGCGCGCCTAGCTCCTGGCAGGACGGGTGCTGAGAGGGTAGAGGGTGTGCACTTTACCAGAGTTTAGACCCCTCTTCCCTGCTCCTTAAAGACCTTTTAGAAGTAGAATCAGTTAGGGGCGAGTCTTCTCTAATACTTGAGCTTTCTAAAGACTCCTTGTCCAGCTGGAGCAGTTTGCACAGGGGAGCCTGGTGGCGTCTGATGTTGGTAGTGGGGGCTAGAGGTACTTGCCTTGTGGCCTCCGTATCAACAAATGGAAAATGGTGGGCTTTGGGGCTGCGGAGAGGTTTTCATTTCTCTTTACGGACCCGGAAGCCAGCGGAGAGTTGGTTTGCTAGTACTTTGAAATTTTAGTTGAAGAAGGCTCTCGGCTTGGTGCGCACCGGCCCCTGACTGTACTCCTGGAGAGAAGGGAAGACCCGGGGCTTCATACCTTTTTCTTTCCATAGGGCGGGGTGGACTAAGTCTGGAGGATGCTTTTTTATTTTTTTAAAAAAGCTGGGCTGCAGAGATGTTTAACTGTTATTCAGTCAGGCCGTGACCCCTACTTGTTTGTTAAGTGGTGGATGTGGTGCTGTTAGTGTTTTTATAATCCAAGTGGTTTTGCTATCACCAATCAAGTTAATTATAATAAGGAAGCCTAGTGGAGTATGTCTGCCCTGTGGTGTAGTTTCCTTGGTCTTACTGGCTTTTTATCTCTCATTTCTACTTACTAGCAAGTGGTATTAGATTTCCCTTTTCTTTTCTGATGATAGTTCTTTACATCTGTTAATGCTTTACTCTACACAATTAATTTGCTTAGATGATGTTGGGTGAGCTTCACCACAGCCTGTTTGAGCGGGAGTGGCCAGTGTGGTAACCTGTGGCTCAGCCAGTTCTGTACAAGGGATGAACCAGTGTGCCCTTCTACCGTTTCCACTCCTGCCCTGTTCTGGTGTAGCTTGTTGCAAGTCTGGTTGGCAATATAATTTTCTATGGGGATTAACAGAGATAATGTAAAATGTATTAATTTGACCCTACCTTTGGGATTCAGTGCCTTAGTTGTAAAATGGAGGCAATTAGCTGAAAACTCAAAATATCTGCATAAAGTGAATAGCTCATGGACAAATGAAATCCACATGAGAATACAATTAGAAAAGCCCAATATCCAAATTGTCCTGTTAATGAATTTACATTAATATTTGGTGGCACATCTCCCTGACACTTGTGTTATAGTTATGTATTTGATAAAATAAAAATATGCAAGCCCTAACCTTAGGCTAGAGCCACAAAACATTGGATTCTGACCACATCATTTCATGAAGTTAGGTGATTTTGGGGGAGATCTACATTGGCCTTTTGGGGGCACCTGTTGAAATCATATATGCCCTTCCAGGTTTGACTTAAAGGCCATTTCCTCCTTTCAGTTTTTCCTTAGCATTCTAAGGAGAGGAAGATTTCTTCTCTGTGATTCTGTAGCACTTCATGCCTCTTACTTGCTTTATGTTGTATCTTATGTTCTCGTCATCTGTGTGTTCATTTCTTCCAGCGCCTTAAAGAATAAGCTCCTGGAGAGTAGTTAATCTTCATTTAGCATTGGTCACAGTGGGGACTGCCGGGTAAATGTTTGTTCAATTGTGTGCAGTGTGGACACAAATATGAAAGTATTGGGGTTATTGGAGGCTCTTTGTGTAGAATTTCTGGGAAGTAGTGCTTCCTGTTCCCTAGTCCGTTGTTGTTCCAATATGGTGACTACTTCCATGTCTGGGTAGATGGAAGACTGAGAGTTCTCAGGTGAATCCTTTGTATAGCCACCCTGGACCCAGCTCTGTCTGTTGCTGGGGGTGTAGCCAGCTAGGATGGGTCACTGTGCAGATCTGCTTTCTTCTGAACGTCTGTAGCCTCATGCTTTTGTTCTCTTTGGAGCCTGGGCTTTGTTTTTTGACTGGCTTGGTTGAGGAAGCTGATGGCTGGTGATTCTAGTTCGTTAGCAGAAGTAGTATGTATTTCCAAAGTTACTCCATTTGACAAGCTGAGTGAAGTTCTGATGTTGCACATACATGTGGTTTAATATTGCCCATTAGAATAGTGCCACTCCTCTAGCAGGGCCTGGTTGGTAGTCTGCTGTTGGGCTGCATCATAGGCAGCCTTTGGTCACCTCTGGTTGGCTTTGGCAGGGGCACTGATTCCTGGGCCAGTCATTTGATTCCCAGGCCTCAGGGATTTACATGGTTGAAGAGCTTTAGGCCTGGCAGGCCCTTGCAATTACTGGTCTCTTCCAAAAGGCAAAGAAGGAGCCTTGTATAGAGCTTGTCTGATTCATCCAAGTTCGTCTCTGTACCACCTGCCTTCTGGGGACTGTGAGTGACATGAATGTATGGCTAAGCTTGGTAACCAGGAATTTGGTGATTGAATTACTGTAAAGCTAGAGTTCCTAGCTTCAGGTCAAGTGTGAAGGTCAGGTTAAGTCTAACTAGTGTGATGTTTTAAACACACACACACACACACACACACAATGTTTTTACCCATGGCTTCTGGTTCATAACATCCATAGTCCTTGCTACAGTCTTTTGTTATATGTGGGGTGCTTTAGGCCTCAGAAGACAATCTCTCTCACACACCTTCTCCTGCCCTCCTTCCACTTGCTCCTTTCTCTCCCCAGTGCTTTTCTGTCTTGGAGCTGGCTGTAAAGAAATTCTGTGACCTGTGTTGTCTGATTGTAGGTCATAAGATCCCCATCTCAGAAGGGTTCCTGTTCCATACCCTGAAGGAAGGAATGCTGTACAGACAGGTGAAGAATCTGAACAGACAGCCCTTGCAGGGTTTCCCCAGGCAATCTGTACCCTTTTTTGTCCAGTTACATTTCTAGGCCCTTGCAATTCCTGGTCTTTTCCAAAAGCCAATCATGCTTATTCGATAAATTTTCCAAAAGGCTCAAGAGGACAGGGTTTGGAAGCTTCTGAAGAGCAGAACATATGAAGGTCCCTGAAGAGTGGTGTGCCTGAAGAGCATGGAAGCTCTGTGCCCCTTCCCACATGTCTTGCCCTATGTATCTCTTAATCTATATCCTTCATCATAGCCTTTATAATAAACTGGTACATGTGTTTTCCTGAGTTCTGAGCCACTCTAGCAAGTTAATTAAACCCAAAGAAGGGGTTGTGGAAACTCCAACTTGAAGCTGGAAAGTCACAAGTTCTGGAGACCTGGACTTGCATTTGATGGGAAGGAGGAGGCAGTCTTGGGAACTGAGCCCTTAACGAGTGGGACATGATGGTATCTCCAGGTAGACAGTGTTGAAATTGAATTGGAGGATACCCAGCTAGTGTCTGCTGCAGGATAGATTGCTTGCTTGGGATATGGGGGAAACCCCCATACATTTGGTCACAGAAGTCCTCTGTGTTGATGATTATTGTGGTGTGAGAGCAGAGGAAAAAGTTTGAGTTTTTCCACACTCAGACATGAGACATTTTTTCATTACTTGAAGATTTTTATAAGTCGAGATATTTAGCCATTTTGAATGTTTCTGTGTTGTGATGTATTATTTACTTGTCTTGAAGTCCTTGCCTTTGGGGCTTGTCCAGGCAGCTAAACAACTTTATTCGACACGTTGCCTTCTTGAGAGCATTGGCACAGGTGGAATCCTGACCTACTGCAATCCCTGTTCTGACAGCCCAAGCCCCTGGTATATTCAGTGACTCTGAAACTGTGAGTTAGTAAAAGCAGTTTCCACCAGGTCAGTAACACAAAAGTTGTTGGATAAGTCATCTGTAGGTAGGAGAGGCTACAGAAGCATTTTTAGTATACAGTTATGTGGTTGTGGGGACGTTTAATTTATTTATTTTTTTATCTTTACTTGTTGGTCATTCTTTCCAATCTTTAATAGAGCCGTAGACTAACTTTCAGAAGGACCATATTAAATGTGGGACCTAGGGGCTGACTTTAAGTATTCCTGTGGCTTTTGCCCTGTGGGGGAATGAAGGATTTTAGTTGTGGCCCTGTTTGTCCTGAGGGACCTTCAGGACTTTTCTTCTTCCTAAAAAGTTTTACTATGGGCTTTCCTTTGTCAAGTAAATTAATTGTTAATCAGTTGTTGGAAGTCTTAAGAAATTTGAAATGGATTGATGTTGCATCAAATTCAACTTCCTGAAGTCGCTTATTCGATTGAAGTGGCTCATTCTGTAATCCCAGCACTTTTGGAGGCAGAGGTGAGAGGATCACTTTAGGCCAGGAGTTCCGAGACTAACCTGGATGACAGAGTGAGTCTGTGTCTCTTAAAAGAATTAAAAAATTAGCTGGACATGGTGGCATGTTCCTGTAGTTCTAGCTGTGTGGGAAGCTGAGGCAGTGGGATTGTGTGAGCCGCAGGAGTTTGAGGCTGCAGTGAGCTGTGATCATGCCACTGTACTCCAGCCTGGGTGACAGAGACCCTGTCTCAAAAAGAAAAAAATGTGAGTTTGTTGGGCATTGATACTGTTTATATGTATATTTAAAAAAGGTAAAATCACACATAAATAAAATGAGTATATGTCAAAGATTTTACTCACTAAATTAATGAGGGAACTGGAAAAGGTATTAGAACCTATTCATAGGTGTCTTAGTCCGTTTTGTGCTGCTAGAATAGAATACCTGAGACTGAGTAACTTATAATGAACAGAAATTTTTTGGCTTATACTTCTGGAGGCTACAAAGTGCAATATCAAGGTGCAGCATCTGGTGAGAGAGACAGATGTTGAAGTGCTATGGGTGGGCACCAATCCCACCCATAAGGGTGGAGCCCTATGACCTAATCACCTCTTAAAAGTCCCACTTCTTAATATTGTTATACTGGCAGTTAAATTTCAATATGAGTTTTGGTGGAGATATTCAAACCATAACAACAGAAGTCAACCATAAGCTCATATGTAGTTAAAAAAAAAAATCTTAAAACTAATTTAGAAGATCTGATAATAATTGTATCTCACACACTATTAATTTGCATTTCTGTGAACAAAAATTACTTGCTTTGTTAACAGTTTTCTGCAAGTTAAAGGGTTTCTCTGTAGAGTCGTCATATATCTTAAAGACAAAGTCACAAACCATCACAGAGTCGGACAATACTAGCAGGTTCCTGCATCCCATTGAAAGGCCATCCAGTAGTCTCTTTTGCTCATTTCAAAGTCTTAAGTTTTTCCTTACAACGTTGAATTCATCTCTAAAGTGGGATAGTGGTACTCTTAAGTCATAAGTGATTGTTGTGAAATTTGACTTTATATTAAAATTTATACGTTGTTTTGGTAGGTGCTTCATAAATGATGGCTGTTGCCTTGGTGTTCTGTTGGTTTTGCCTTGCAGTGGCAGGAGATAGATGTCAGGAGGTTGCTTAGGCACTGAGCTCCATATTAGTTCCTGACCGTTAGTACCCCTGGTCTCGTTTTGCTCTTTGTGGTCTAGCTCAGCTGAGCGCCTGCTTTGTCCTTGGTCTGCTTGTGGGTACCTTCCCTGTTTCTTAAGGCTCAGTATTGTGATGTCTGTTTCTTATACTTTGTACTCAGGAAGTGCGCTGCATCGATTATAGATCCTTCCTATTGCAGATGAAGACTATTTTTCATGTTCTTAACTAAGCCTTTGCCCTCTTCCCATTTTCTCTGAGGCAGGCTCATGCAAAATGAGCACCCTTGGTGTCACCTAGGCAGATGCTGACATGCTTTATTATTTTGAAGTTACTTCAGTCCCTCCTTTTATCTGCTGATTTTGGGAGAGCTCTAGATGGTGGACCTGATGTGTCTTGTGGTGCTACCAACTTGAAGGTGCCTGTGGAAGGCACTGAAGTCAGAAACCTTAGCTTTCCTCTCTTACCCAGGCTCCAGGCGCTGTTGTTTTTTCTTAGGTGTTTTTCTAATTACCTCCTTGGGGTTGGCCAGGAATCTTTTTTCTTTTCTTTTCTTTTCTCTCTTCTTTTCAAAACTCACTGTTGCTGGCTTGAAAGGTCAGGAATCTTTAAGTGTTTATGTGCAGGCCATTTCTGTGAGGGTTATGTAAGTTGCTATTCAATTGCAAGTAATTGCACCAATTATTTGGTAGAATGTAGGGAGGAAGTGGTGGTGTTGACAGTGTCAGAAATGAAGGGAGGAGGTCCTTGATCATTTGTCCACCATGCATTGGCTAAAGTACAGCATTGAGGTTCAGTGTTTATGTTCCTGTAAAATAGGCACAGTACCTGTCTTACATCTGTGTTGGTGAATTACTGTTCATAATAATTTTATAGCTTTAGGAAGTGGGCTGACAAGGGAATAAAATATGGTATTGATAAGTTTTTTTTTTCTCTCCCTTTTTGGCAGAATAACCAAGTGCTGGGAATTGGAAGCGGTTCTACAATTGTCCATGCTGTGCAGCGAATAGGTATGTTCTCCCACTGTGTGCTGGATGTTTTGTGTATGATGATGGGGTAGGGAGGTAGAGGAGAGGGAGGAAGTGGCATTGTCCTTTTGGCTTCAGCTGTGCAGAGCTGGAGAGAGGGGGACTACCTGAGGTCAGTTGAGTGTTTCTGCTCTTTGTGGAGAGGGGAAACTTGGGCCTCTCAGCCAACTCTAAAGGATGCCCTTGCCTTTGTTTACTCTGCTCAGCTGGAGGGGAAGAGCTGACTTAGCTTGAGTTCCCAATATAATTTTAATCATGTTGATGGCATTCTACCGTCAAGTCCTGTGTGTGGTCTCAGACTTCCTCAGGCAAATAATTGAGGTCACAGTGGGTTTTCCCTGTCTATGACCCTGGAATGGATGTGGGGCTCCTGCAACCGATGCCTAGTCCTTGCAGGTGCTCATTTAACACTGATTAGGGTGTGTCTATGCTTTGGAAAGGCTCAGGAATTAACAGCCCCTGTGGCTGCTCAACGGGTTTTACTGCCCTGCTCTTTGTTTGTAAGAACAAAGCCCAGAGGAGAGGCCTGCCTGAATGCTGAATTCTTCTAGGTGCCAAGGGGCAGGGCCCAGGAGGCAAAGTCCAGGAACACTTTGTCATCAGGGAGTGGTTTTTACTGCTGGTGTGATGGCTTCTAGAAGCCTTATTGGCCAAATGGGAGCATTTGTGTTGTGTACCTTTCAATCTTAACCAAGTATCTGGAGAATACTTTCAGGGCACAGGAGTTACTATGGATTTTATAATAGTGGCACCCAAACCTCCCAAGATGCACTCAGTGATTTAAAAGACTTCAAATTTTAATAAGATAGTTTTTTTCCTGAAATCGTTTTTTTAAAAATCAGACTTTCCTGAAAGTTACAAATCCAAAATGAAAAAATAAATCTCCTTTGGCTACCTTCTGGGGCCTACAAATAAGTATGTTTTTACTAAAATGTGAAAATAAAGTTCTAGCTTTTTCCTAGAAGAGGCAATATAGGGAAGTTAAGACTGTGTGGCTAGATGGCCTGGGATCATATTCCAGCTGTGCCACTTATTAGCGGTATAACTACCAAGTTACATTACCTCTCTGAGCCTCAGTTGCGTTATCTGCAAAATGGGGAAAGTAATTTAACTTACGTTTTGGGTTGTTAGGATTAAGAGTTCATACATACAAAGTTCTTAGAATGTTGCCGGGCACGTAACAATAGAAACACTGACACTGCTTTCTGTGGTCGGTACTTACCTCTCCAGACTTTCTTGTGTCCCTGTCTTCTGATGTGTGAAGTACAGTCACCAGCTTTTCCACCAAGGAGGGGGACACAGAATGAAAGGCAGCTGACAGTGGAAGATAGACCTTCCCTTATCTGTTGGATTTGAGTAAACACACATGACAAGAAAAATAAAGTGAGGAGAGTGAAAAACTGCCAATATGTCTTTTGTTTCCACAGCTGAAAGGGTGAAGCAAGAGAATCTGAACCTCGTCTGTATTCCCACTTCCTTCCAGGTATGTCCTGCTTTCCATCTGCATTGTGACAGCTTCTGCTGTATCTTCTGGTTCCTTGAGGTTGTGGACACATGGCCTTGTCTTGTACCTCAAGATTGTTCTAGGTCAGAGAGTCCAGGAATGGGAGAGGTTATTGACCAAAGATTCTGTCTTAGAATTGTAGTTTTAGGTGTATTTGTGTATTCACTCCATGAATATTTCCATGCATGTCGAGTTTAGGCACTACAGAGTAGGAAGAGATGGCCAGGTAATCTCTATCCTCAAGGAATATTATTCCTATTTATAGGTGAAAAAAATCAGACTAGGCCAGGTGTGGTGGCTCATGCCTGTAAACCCAGTACTTTGGGATGCCAAGGTAGGCAGATCACTTGAGCCCAGGAGTTCAAGACCAGCCGGGGCAATATGGTGAAACACTGCCTCTACGAAAAATACAAAAATTAGCTGGGTGTGGTGGCTTGTACCTGTAGTTCAGCTATGTGGGATGCTGAGGTGGGAGGATCTCTCTTGAGCTCAGGAGGTCGAGGCTGCAGTGAGCTGTGATTATGCCAGTGTACTCCAGCCTGGGTGACAGAGTGAGACCCTGTCTCAAGAGAAAAAAAAAAAAAAACAGGCTAAAAGGAATTAAGCAATGTGTTAGTAATGCAAGTACATCATAAAATAGTAGGAACTGATGGAGGAAAGCAGTGGAGCTGGTTAAATATAGAGAAAGAAAGAGCAGGCTTTGGGAAGTGGAAGGGAAGACAGTTGCTCAGGTGTAGCCAACTCTCATCCCACATCTGGCCATTGCAGGGAGGAGTATGCGTATAATCTCTCATTGGATTAGTCAAGATACTATGCACTGGGGTAGGAGGTCAGATTTGTAAGTGACTGGTACTCCTGGGACTTTATGGACTTAGGCTTGGAACCCTCCCAATGCTGGAGGCACAGAATGCTGGCAGCCTGCAACCAGCTCTGGTGAAGGGAGGGAGGTTAAGGTTCCTTCTAAAACAGACGTGGCGTCAGCTTAATGGTAGGGAGTAAGGCAGAGATTCCAGGTAGACAGGTTAGGGAGTTAGGAGAGTGCATACTGTTGGAGCTTCCTTGATGTTAAATCTCTCAGAGACCCTAAACAAGGTGGATGGCCACCCAGGGGACTGAAAGGAATACCTTAAGTGTTTTTTTATTGCTGCTTTTTTAAAAATCCTGCTGTGTTGAGAAGATACTTTGAAGGCCTCAGTGGCTTGTGGTGGATTTTCTTAGTCTTTTGAAAAGCAAAATATCTAATGTTTCTGACTGACTTGATCATCAAGTATTTTTTTTCTTAATAAATTACATTGGTGTTTATTTTTAAAGCTATATATGGACGTGGATTGAAGAAACAAGTAATACAAGTGTTTTTATTTGAAAGAAAAAAAGCCACTCCCCTCACCTTCCCCAAGATGACCACCACCAAGAAAGCACACTCTTCTCACCTCCCCACCCTGACCACCATTATTTTTTGCTCTTTATGTGGACATACTTTTAGCTCTTTTAGGTGATTGGATATTTGCTCCAGTATTTTGAAACTACATGCTTTTCTTGCTGTTTTTACATTTTTCTCAACTAGGTTGACCCAAAAAAGGTTAAAGTAACAGCCACTATAGATTTAAGTCAAAGTTAATTTTATTCTGAGCCAAGTTTGAGGACTACAGACCAGGGACACAGATTCAGAGCAAACTGGGAGTGTGTCCCTTTCTGTCATAATTCAGTAGGTCAGAATTAGAAGAAAGAGTATGTTGGATAAAACAGACAATAGAAGACCATCCTTACATACATTCTGTGGCTGTTAGTTCAAATTGATGAGCTAACATAATTTTGGCAGGAGTTTTATTCTTTTGATAATGTTTTTGCAGTATTTTTAATATTTGTAACATAGAAATATTAGAAAAAAAAACAGACAACAGAAGACCATCCTTACATGCATTCTGTGGCTGTTCAAATTGATGAGCTAACATAATTTTGGCTGGAGTTTTATTCTTTTGGTAACATTTTTGCAGTATTTTTATTATCTGTAATACAGAAATATTAGAAAAATAATCAACAATATGGTGAGCAACTTAAGAGGTCCACTGAGGTAAAGGCAATGAAGTAAAGAAACAATTATCATAGAAAAGAATCTTGAACATAGATTTTGATAGTCTGTGACTAATAATTTTCCTCCCTTTGTTTGTATTTGTACTTTATGATATCTTTGACACATTTAGAACTGTAATTAGCTGATGATTTATAACGTCCAGTTGCTTGACCATTCATTTTCTGCTGGGAGTACAATTTGAGGAGGGTTGAGTTTCAATTTTCCAATTTTCTTCGTTATTATAAGTATTATTTAATCATAAAAGTAACTTTCCTATTAACCCAGTATTGTACGAAATGGCAGTATAATTTAAATCAAATGTTGTCTGGTTGCAAATAAGATCTAAAACAGCTTTGCAGTCTCATTTTTTTTCCCTTTCCAATGAAAGCATCCTTTTCCTATTATATTAGTCAATTTTCATGCTGTTGATAAAGACATACCAGAGACTGGGCAATTTACAAAAGAATGAGATTTAATTGGACTTATAGTTCCACGTGGCTGGGGAAGCCTCTCAATCATGGTAGAAGGCAAGGAGGAGCAAGTCTCATTTTACATGGATGGCAGCAGGCAAAGAGAATGAGGAGGGCACAAAAGTGGAAACCCCTGATAAAACCATCAGATCTCATGAGACTTAATACCACGAGAACAGTATGGAGGAAATCACCCTCATGATTCAATTATCTCCCACCAGGTGGCTCCCACAACACATGGGACTTTTGGGAGTACAATTCAAGCTGATATTTGGGTGGGGACACAGCCGAACCATATCATTCCGCTTCTGGCCCCTGCCATATCTCATGTCCTCATATTTCAAAACCAATCATGCCTTCCCAACAGTCCTCCAAAGTCTTAACTCATTTCAGCATTAACTCAAAAGTCCACAGTCCAAAGTCTCATTTGAGACAAGTCCCTTCTGTCTATGAGCCTATAAAATCAAAAGTAAGCTAGTTATTTCCTAGATACAATGGGGGTATAGGTACTGGATAAATACAGCCATTCCAAATGGGAGAATTTGGCCAAAATACAGGGGCTATAGGCCCATGCAAGTTTGAAAACCCATTGTGGGTAGTCAAATCTTAAAGCTCCAAAATGATCTCCTTTGACTCCAGGTCTCACGTCCAGGTCACGCTGATGCAAGAGATGGGTTCCCAGGGTCTCGGACAGCTCCACCCCTGTGACTGTGCAGGGTACAGCCTCCTGCCTGGTTGCTTTCATGGGCTGGGATTGAGTGTCTGAAGCTTTTCCAGGTGCATGGTGCAAGCTGTCGGTTGATCTACCATTCTGGGGTCTGGAGGATGGTGGCCCTCTTCTCACAGCTTCACTAGGCAGTGCCCCAGTAGGGACTCTGTGTGGGGGTCTGACCCCACATTTCCTTTCCACACTGTCCTAGCAGAAGTTCTCCATGAGAGCCCCAATCATGCAGCAAACTAATGCCTGGGCATCCAGGTGTTTTCATACATCTTCTGAAATCTAGGTGGAGGTTCCCAAACGTAAATTCTTGACTTCTGTGCACCCGCAGTCTCAATACCACATGGAAGCTGCCAAGGCTTGGGGCTTGCACCATTTGAAGCTGCGGCCTGAGCTCTTCATTGGCCCCTTTCAGCCATGGCTGGAGCGGCCAGGAGGCAGGCTACCAAGTCCCTAGGCTGCACACAGCTCAGGGACCCTGGGCCTGGCCCACAAAACCACTTTTTTCTTCTAGGCCTCCAGGCCTGGGATGGGAGGGGGCTTCCGTGAAGACCTCTGACATGCCCTGGAGACATTTTCTCCATTGTCTTGGGCATTAACATTTTGCAGATAATTATGCAGATTTATGCAGATTGAATTTCTCCTCAAAAAATGGGATTTTCTTTTCTATCACATTGTCAGGCTGCAAATTTTTCAAACTTTAAACTGTTTCCCTTTAAAAGCTGAATGCTTTGAAAAGCACCCAAGTTACCTCTTGAATGCTTTGCTGCTTAGAAATTTCTTCCGCTAGATACTTTAAATCATCTCTCTGAAGTTCAGAGTTCCACAAATCTCTAGGGCAGGGGCAAAATGCTGCCAGTCTCTGCTAAAACATAACGAATCACCTTTGCTGCAATTTCCAACAAGTTCCTCATCTCCATCTGTACCTTATTGTCCATATTGCTGTCAGCATTTTGGGTAAAGCCATTCAGCAAGTGTCCAAACTTTCCCACATTTTTCTGTCTTCTGAGCCCTTCAAACTGTTCCAGCCTCTGCCTGTTACCTAGTTCCAAAGTCGCTTCCACATTTTTGGGTATCTTCTCAGCAGTGCCCCACTCTACTGGTATCGGTTTACTGTATTAGTCCGTTTTCACGCTGCTGATAAAGACATACCCGAGACTGGGCAATTTACAAAAGAAAGAGGTTTAATTGGACTTGCAGTTCCATGTGGCTGGGGAAGGTCTCACAGTTGTGGAAGGGAAGGAGGAGCAAGTCCCGTCTTACATGGATGGCGGCAGGCAAAGAGAGAATGAGGAAGACGCAAAAGCTGAAACCCCTGATAAAACCATCAGATCTCATGAGACTTATTCACTACCATGAGAACAGTATGGAGGAAACCACGCTCATGATTCAATTATCTCCCACCAGGTCCCTCCCATAACACATGGGAATTGTGGGGAGTACAATTCAAGATGAGATTTGAGTGAGGATACAGAGCCAAACCATATCACCTGTGTACCATATATTATTTTCAGCAGGGGATAAAAATTAAGGGTCATCTCTCTAAACACCCCTGTTCAACATAGTATTGGCAATTCTGGCTACGGCCATCAGACAAGAGAAGGGGTATTCATATAGGAGGAGAGGAAGTCAAACTGTCTCTGTTTACAGATGACATGATTATATATCTAGAAAACCCTATTGTCTCAGCCCAAAAGCTCGTTAAGCTGATAAGAAACTTTAACAAAATGTCAGCATACAAAATCAATGTGCACAAATCACAAACATTCCTATACACCAACAATAGACAAGCAGAGAGCCAAATCATGAATGAACTCTCATTCACAGTTGCTACAAACAGAATAAAATACCTAGGAATATAGCTGACAAGGAAAGTGAAGGACTTCTTCAAGGAGAACTACAAACCACTCCTCAAGGAAATGAGAGGACACAAATCGGAAAACATTCCATGCTCATGGATAGGAAGAATCAATATCATGAAAATGGCCATACTGCCCAAAGTAATTTGTAGATTCAGTGCTATTCCCATTAAACTACCATTGACCTTCTTCACAGAATTAGAAAAAACTACTCCAAAATTCATATGAAACCAAAAAAGAACCTGTATAGCCAAGACAATCCTGAGCAAAAAGAACAAAGGAGGCATCACACTACTGGACTTCAAACGATAGTATCCAAAACAATAACCGAAACAGCATGGTACTGGTATAACAACAGACACATAGACCAGTGGAACAGAATAGAGATCTCAGAAATACAACTGCCCATCCGCAACCATCTGATCTACAAACCTGACAAAAGCAATGGGGAAAGGATTCCCTATTTGATAAATGATGCTGGGAGAACTGGCTAGCCATATGCAGAAATTGAAACTAGACTCCTTCCTTACATCTTATATAAAAATTAACTCAAGAACTTAAATGTAAAACTCTAAAAAATGTAAAATTCTATAAAAACCCTAGAAAAACATCTAGGCAATACCATTCAGGATGTAGGCACAGGCAAAGATTTCATGACAAAAACATCAAAAGCAATTACAGCAAAAGCCCAAATTGACAAATGGAATCTAATTAAACTAAAGAGCTTCTGCACAGCAAAAGAAACTATCATCAGAGTGAACATTCAGCCTACAGAATGGGAGAAAGTTTTTGCCATCTATTCGACAAAGGTCTAATATCCAGAATCTACAAAGAACTTAAACAAATTTATAAGAAAAAAAATCCCATTAAAAAATAGGCAAAGGACATGAACAGATACTTCTCAAAAGAAGACATTTATGTGGCCAGCAAACATGAAAAAAAGCTCAACGTCGCTATTAGAGAAATGCCAATCAAAACCACAATGAGATAGCATCTCACGTCAGTCAGAATGGCGATTATTTAAAAGTCAAGAAACAACAGATACTGGCAAGGCTGTGGAGACATAGGAATGCTTTTACCCTGTTGGTAGGAATGTAAATTAGTTCAACCATTGTCGAAGATGGTGTGGCGATTCCTCAAAGACCTAAAACCAGAAATATTTGACTCAGCAATCCCATTACTGGGTATATATACCCAAAAGAATATAAATCATTCTGTTATAAAGATACAAGCACATGTATGTTCACTGCAGCACTATTCATAATATCAAAGACATGGAGTCAGCCCAAATGCCACCAATGATAGACTGAATAAAGAAAATATGCTACATATATGCCATGGAATACTATGCAGCCATAAAAAGGAACGAGATTATGTTCTTTGCAGGGACATGGATAGAGCTGGAAGCCATTATTCTCAGCAAACTAACACAGGAACAGAAAACCAAACACTGCATGTTTTTACCTATAAGTGGGAGCTGAACAGTGAGAACACATGGACGCAGGGAGGGGAACAGCACACATTGTGACCTGTCTGGGGGGCGGGGGAAGGGAGAACATCAGGATAAACAGCTACTGCATGCAGGGTTTAATACCTAGGTGATGGATTGATAGGTGCAGCAAACCACCATGGCATACTTTTACCTATGTAACAAACCTGCACATCCTGCACATGTATCCTGGAACTTTAAATTAAAAATAAAAGAAATTAAGGGTCATATTTATGTGATTTCAGGATTCCATACATTTTTGGGGACAGCATCAACTTCCTGGATTTGTTTACAATGTAGAACTGAAATTGGATTCCAAGTATTATTATTTAATATGGCCCATCAACTCCCCATTGGGAAAATATGGGTATTACTAAAAAAAAAATCTCTATTTCTACTAGTTCTATGTTTATATGCCTCGTTATCTATGTGGGGGTGCTAATGCTGTAGGAGAACAGTGAATTAAGCTACATATCCTTCATAGTAATTTTCTAGGAAGAAGAGGGTTCATATGTTTTCACATAAATGTATACCTTGTGTTTCTGCATCCAAAATGGTAGGGCACATTTTAGAGGCCACTTTAGTTTCCATTTGGATTAGCATGGTCAGTAAATCTTGTTGAGTTTCAGTGCATGCTATTTCCCATCACTGGGTTTTGACATGGCTGCTTGTTAGTTGAGTAGTTGATTAACCTACTTAACAATAGTGTCATCTTTTCATGTAGCTTCCCAACCCATACCTTCCTTGTGAAAGAGTATTTCCTTTAATCTATTTAGACTGGTAAGTACTGACTTTTCCTGTGAATTTTTTTTTGTTGTTGTTAAATACGTTTTTGACTTGTCCTAATATCTAAAGTCCTGCCTTTACTGCACTTAAGGTTCTTTTTGCCTTAGTTGGCTCACGCTGTTTTATCTACCAAACGTGTTGTTGCCATTAAGCATTTATAATGGAAGTGTAATTTTCGTACAGGTTACAAATGCAGTAATGTTGGGTGCTCCAAGTTAAGGTGAGATGAGCAGTAGTTACCTCTAGATATAGTTTAGTTTGAGTATGCTGTAAGTTCTCACATTCTCCCTGGTAGCATTCCCAAGTTATTCTCTGGTGGTATTCTTGTCCACCAAGTAGCTCTCATTTGATTTCCAGTTTCATTAGAATATTGTATAGACCAGCCATAAAAACAAGGTCCCTGGCTCCTAGGACAAGAGATACTATGGCAAGGCACATAAGCTGCAGCTAAATGTCTTCCATCATATCCAGGAGTTTGTATAGTAAATGATATCTGCATTCACAGTAATGTAGTGATCTTTTTTTTTTTTTTTTTTGCGATAGAGTCTTGCTCTGTCATCCAGTCTGGTGTGCAATGGCATGATCTGGGCTCACTGCAATCTCCGCCTCCTGGGTTCAAACAATTCTCCTGCCTCAGCCTCCCGAGTAGCTGGGATTGCAAGCGCCTGCCACCACGCCCAGCTATTTTTTTTTTTTTTTTTTTTAGTAGAAATGGGGGTTTCACCATGTTGGCCAGGCTGGTCTTGAACTCCTGACCTCATGACCCACCCGCCTCGGTCTCCCCAAGTGCTAGGATTACAGGCGTGAGCCACTGCACCTGGTCTTCTATTTGTAAAGTATTAAAAATTGTCAGACCAGGCATGGAATTGGGAAGAACTTCCTGGATATTTTTTCCTAAATGGGGGCCTCTTGATAATGTGTTATGCCTGAAAAACTGGTGCCATAGGCTATAGGAACATTGGACTGATTCGAAGAAGTTGATGTCAGGGTTCCAGTATCTTCTTGATATTGAAAAAAAAAAATGTTCATCCTACTTTCACATCAGTTATATTAGCAGTTTCCTAGTATGAGGAATGGGGAGCAAACAAATGAGGGGGTTTCAGTAGACATCCAGTCATTCAGGAAAATACAAAAACAAAAGGTATATGCAGAAGAAATTCGTTGTGAGTTCATGCCTGGTCTGATATTTTGGGCAGTGTTACCTACTCAGGTCTTGTTTGCTTCCCATCCTCAGAGGTGTCAGGAATCTTAGAGGTCTTTAATTGGAGGTCTCCAGTGGATTTACAAGCTCATTTAATTGTTGGAGCTTTCTTTAAATGAGAAATGTGAATCCAGAAATCACCTCCTTCAAGTTTTGCTGCACTGCAATTAGTTAACAATACCTGGTAGAGTCCTTTCCAGTGAGATTCAAATGAATCTTTTAGTTGATGTCTTTTTCAATAAAAAAAGGTCCACCACCCGGGTTCAAATGATTCTCCTGCCTCAGCCTCCCGAGTAGCTGGTATTACAGATTTAAGATCTTTGTCTCCCAGGAGTGCACTGAAATCTTTTATTAATTTGTTTTTGGGGAAAGAAGTTTAGTTAAGCCTTAACAACAACTGAGTATAGCACCTTTCAGTAAAGTTGGTTCATGTAGACTGCTATCCTGTTTCATAGGTTGACTTGTAATTATCTCATAAAGGGGTAATTGATGTTATCCAAGAGAAGTTGCTCTTGGGTTAAGGAAAACCAACAGAAGAGCCTTGGGCCAAGTAGTATGAAAAGCTTTTGTTAATTTTGCCAGCTGGATCTTTATTATTCCATTTATTTGTTCCACCAGTCTAGAAGGCTAAGGGTGGTACACAAAATGAAAATGTTGAAAAGTGGGCCAGATTTTACAAATTGAGTGGACCATCTTTCTAGTAAAATGAGTTCTTCTATCACTATGTAATTTGGAAGGAATTCCCCAAGAGGGAATCATCTGCTTCAGCAGATATTTTCCTCCTGTGTGTGCTATGACTCTTCTGCAAGGAAACGTTTCAGCCCAGTGAGAGAACACACAAATCATAACCAGTACCTATTTATAATCCTGGGTTGGAGGTAGTTGGGCAAAATCCACTAGCCCGATATCAAAAGGTCTGGTGGGCAAAGGAAAATGCCCTTAATATCCATGAAGAGGCTTTCCTGGATTATGTTTAGGACAAACTGCACATTTGGCATAAGTCTTATGAGCTATCGTTGGTGAAGGTTTCCAGTAATACTGTTTTTCTTAGGCAGTCATTTTCTGAGGTCCCTAGTGAGAGCTGATAGAAATGTTGTAATACAGGAAATTGAAATAAATTACAAAGGCAAAACAAGTCTGTTGTTCAGTCCATAATGTAATTTGCAAGTGGAGGAAAAGTGTGTCTCCTTTGTTAGCCGTATCTGCTTTTCCTTCTCCGAATCCTTTTCTTGAGCCACTTGGAGTTCCTTTTCAATGGAGCTCATTTAAAAAAAAATAGCCACTTACACAGTTTCATCTGATACTAGTGTTAGAGCAGCCTTTTTGGCTACTGCATCAACAAAATACTTTTTCTCTGAAGGGCTGAATTTGGAATGTCCAGGAATCTTAATAATAGCCTCTTTTTTTTGGTAATTGATTGGCTTTTGAGAGCCATGTTTAATAGGATGTCCAGAGAATTTTACCTTGCCATTTCCATGGCATTCCCAAGTCATGAGATATAGCAGAAGTGTAACAGCTGCCAGCGTACATATTAGCTGTTTAGTTTTGGGCCAATTGAAAAGCTCCGGTGTTTAATAGGATGTCTAGAGGAGGTTACCTTGCCATTTCTGTGACATTATCAAGTCATAGCTGCTGAGTGTATGATGGACTATATTGTTTGCTGAGAACGATGGCAGGGAAAACCTAGCCAGCCCCCCCAAGCGGAAAACTGTTTGGGACATTCTAAAGTAGCAAAACAGTGTATGTATATGATGCACCAGTTAAAAACAATTCTTTAAGCACGGAATATGTGACCCTGCCCCTGTGACTGCCTTGTGGAGAATACTTTCTAGTTTGTCTTTGATCAGTGGTAAGCAGGCACCAGCTGTCTGCCTAGTTTATTTTTGTTCTATGAGAAAACATGGAACACCTGTTTGTTAATAATAATCACCTGTTCAGAGAGAATAAATACGTGGGCTCCTGAGAATAAATCTGCTCAAGGCCCTCAGCCTGGAATGCTGTCAGCCTCTGAAGTTCTCAGCTTGGAAGACTGTTGGCCCCCAGATAGTCCCACTTTGCTGTTCTGTCTGGGTGTCTGTTTCTTTATGCCTTCAGCGCCGCCTGGGTAGGGGTCTTGACAGCTGGTCTCGATAATGAGCTACAGCAAAAGCGTAATGGCTGTCAGTGTACGTATTAGCTGTTTGGTTTTGGGCCAATTGAAAAGCTCTGGTGAGTGCTACCAACTCAGCCAACTGTGCTGATTTTACTTTAGGCAGGAGATTGCTGCTCTCTGTGATGTCCAAAAGAGACACAACTACACAGCCTGTTTGGTATTCTTCAAATTCATCCTTTAGATAGGATTCATCTGTGAATCAGGTAACATTAGCATTTTTCAGTGATGTCTCCTGTAAAGCCTGTTTGGGCACCAAAAGCTGTTCTGTTAGTAAAATACACTCATGAGGTATCTCATCAGTTCCTTCAGGAACTAATGTTGTAGGATTATTATATCAAGAAGGTAATATTAATATATGGATCAGAGAGTCAAAGTACTTCATACTTGGAAGCCAATTTGTTAACAGCAAAGTATTGTGTGTGATGTGAATTTAAAAGAGGTTCTGTAGAATGAGGTATATACATAGTCAGGGGATCCCTATTACAGTTGTCTGAGTGGGCTTAAGGAACATAGCAGTGGCTGAAATGGTCCTCAAGACAAGGGAGTAGCCCACATGCTATAGGGACTAATTGCTGACTATAATAGCCAGTAGGTCTGCTCTGTCCCTGTGTTTGGGTTAGAACACCTAGAGCACTGTCAGGATTTTCATTAACAAATAGGATAAACGGCAGCTGATAATTTGGATAGCCCAAAACAGGGGCCTTATAAGGTTTTATTTTGTGAATAGCTGTTTGTCCTTCTGATGTCCTTTGTATGGGGTCAGGTTGATTTTCTTTCAGCAACATATATATAGGCTGCATTGTGAGAGGAAAATTGGGGGACCTGGCTATTGCAGTAGCTGGTCCAAACCTAAAAACCCTGAGCTCTCTTTTACTTTTTGGAGTGAGGTATGCAAGAATTCCAGTTACTTGATCTGGATTTATGTGTAGTCTCCTTAGAAATTAAATGTCACAAATATTTTACTTTTGTTAAGCAAAATTATAGTTGTTTTTAATATTTTATGCATTTTTTTCCTGCTAATTGTTCCAGTAAGTATAGGAGTTCTTTTTACAGTTATGCACACTGGAGTAGCATGACAGGAGTTCATCCACACACTGAAGTAGAGTGGAATTTCCTTCAAAATTTAGCTCAGCCAGGTCAACCCTTAACATTTGTGAAAAATTAGTTGGGCTTTCAGTATAACCTTGAGGCATAACAGTCCAAGTATAATGATTATCCCAGGTAAAGGCAAATAAATATTGATTCTCATGATTTACCAGTATGCTTAAAAAAAAGCACATGTAAATCAATTACAGTGAAATAGTTATGCTTACAGTTAATTGGTTAAAAAAGTATAGGGGTTTGAAGCCATTGGCTGATGGGAATTCACAGTATTATTAATGGCTCTCAAATCTTGTACAACTCTCCACTCTTTCTCATGAGGTTTCTGTACTGGGAGGACGGGAATATTTACAAGGACTGGTACAAAGGATAATTAGTTCTTTATTCATTAAAGCTTTGATTATTGGCTTTATTCCAATTATTGCTTACTGTTTTAATGGATACAGTTTAACATGGGAAGTGATTCATTTGGATCCACTTGCATCTATATTGGGATGGTGTTAAAATCTTTTCTATCTTGTTAGACATTTGGGACCATAAATAGTCAGGGGTTGGCTTAATGAATTTTTGTTTTAATACTTAATGATTGAATTTTGATGATCATCTGATCAGAGTTTTCTGATTAATAATTTTCAGTCAGTCCTCTTAAATTTCCAAAAACATTTCTCCTTTTTTCTTTTTTCTTTTTTTTTAAGTAAAGATGAGGTTTCACTATGTTGCCCAGGCTGGTCTCGAACTTCTGAGCTCAGGCGATCCTCCCACCTCGGCCTCCCAAAGTGCTGGGATTATAGGTGTGAGCCAGTGTACCTAGCCTCTCCTCTTTTGAGAAGGAAATATGAGCATTATCAAGCTCCAGAAAGTCTCTTTCTATAAGATATCAGTGCAGAAAGCACCAAAAGAAAAGAACGATGTCCATCTAAATTTCCTAATTGGAAAGACAAAAGTTTTGATTTATATGAAGTCATTTGGTTTGATACCCCTACCAGTTGAATTGTTTGACTGCTGCAAGGAAGGGGGCTCTTTAAAAAGGTAGGGCTGAGAACAGAAAGGGTAGCTGCATGTCAACTAATGCCTTAGTTTGTTCTCCATTTATATGTGGGTCCATTTCCTTCAGAGTATTGCTATGAGGAAGGGAAAAACCCTCTATTTCCTTGGAGTCCCCTACTTCTATGTTTCTTTTTCTTTTTGTCTCTGTACCCATTTTAGCTCTTTGCACTTTTTCTTTAGATGTCCTATTTCATGCAAGAATAACAGACATCTTTAGATGTTTCTGAGGCTCCCTTTTGAAAGGGAGGTCTCTATTTAGATCAGGTAACCTGATTAGTAAGTTGTTGAAACAGTAAATTCATTATTTTAGTGGTTTGTTGTCTTTGTCCACTGTATAACTCTAGCTGATTCATCAGCTTAGGTTCACTAGTTCTAAAAGTATGCGCAGAATCCCAATTTATTTGGTACATTTTGACCACTTTGACCAATTGCTTGTTCAGCCTGTCAAGGAAGGTTGAATTTAATAATCATTCTGATGATTCCTTGGACTCTCTTCATTCTTGAATATTGTTTAAAAATCTTTTCAAATCTTTCAGAATAGTCCAGCACAGTCTCATTTGGTCTTGTTTACATTGCTGAACTGTAGACCAACACACCTGTAATCTCTGGGAAGTATCTGCGACATTACTTGTGCTAAAAGATTTGCTAGTTCCTGAGATTTTTTTGCATCTTCAGTGATTTGTTTATGAAAATCACTTAGTGGATCTTTTCAGTCAGCCTTTAATGCCCATTCCCTCACTTTTCTTTCAGATACTAACATGTTAACCAACTGATAACAGATTTGAATAGCCAGGTTCATAAGTTCTTACTGTTAGACTAACATCCCTAGTAAAACTTGTACAATCCTGGATAGGATCTGAAATTCCTTAGTAAGGGCTCTAAGTTCTGCCCCATCCTCGGGGTCTAATATAGTGAAGGTTTTCCCTTTGGGTCAGGCTATCCTCTAAAAGGTGCTGTCAAAACTTCTGTGGGTGGAAGAGGGAGTAAGGAACATCTGATCATCTGATCTGGCTAAGGCAGTTCTTTATTTTTTATTTTGAGACAGGGTCTCGCTCTGTTGCCCAGGCTGGAGTACAGTGGTGCGATCACAGCTCACTGCCGCCTTGGCCTTCTGGGCTGAAGAGATCCTTCTGCTTCAGCCTCCTGAGTAGCTGGGACTACAGGCGCATGACACCATGCCCAGGTTTTTAAAAGTTTGTTGTAGAGATGAGGTCTCACTGTGTTGTCCAGGCTGGTCTTGAACTCCTGGGC
This sequence comes from Ateles fusciceps, assembly GCA_036589455.1. NCBI lineage: Eukaryota > Metazoa > Chordata > Mammalia > Primates > Atelidae > Ateles > Ateles fusciceps. Next base: position 192,687 of record JAZHEH010000053.1, on the reverse strand, counting down.
TCAAGTGATCCACCCACCCTAGCCTCCCAAAGTGCTGAGATTACAGGTGTGAGCACTGTGCCCAGCCAAGGCACTTTTCTGAAAGGAAAGGAGAAGAGAGTTCTGGAGGAGCAGGCGGAGGGGAGGTGAGACAGTGGAAACACGAGATAATTTTTTCAGTCAAGAGACAGTTTCCGAGATTGGTTCACCTCCTATATGGAAGCAATTTTATCATTCCTTCTTTTAGAAACTTCTAAAAACATTGTAGTAACTATCTCATTCTTTCTGTTTAATTTTTAATCCACTCCTTCCAGTTCATATAAATAAAACAATTTTGGGGTCTTGAATGAGCCCCATTTTGACCAAGTTAAGCTAATTTCATTTTTAGCGATGTTGATCCAATGAGTCAAAAATTTTACAAGATAAGGTGCCATAATTTTTAGTCACAAACCTAGCTGGTGTCTTAGAAGATGGTAACTCTCCTTCAATAGCTTCAACTTCAGACATCTTGTTTTCCATGTCTCTCCTCCCTTCTCCTTTGTCTGAACCAGATTAAGAATGTGTTCAGAGTCAAAATGTGTTGCTTATGAGCTTCACTCCTCGGGCTCTTACCCCTGAGTTGGTCTGCTCTCTTATGTGTTTCAGGAGAAACTCACCTGCTGAAGCGGTGAGGTGCCCTGAATGCTAGGTGACCAGCCTGTTAACGAGAGTTCCTTGGAGGAGCTGTTACAACTTAAGTGTTTTTCTGCTGCTGGTGAAGCCCTTTGGAACCACTGCATGTCATGGGGAATCTCTCTTGCCCCTCTACAAGATTCTTTGTCACCTAAAAATACCTGAGATTCCAGCTGGAGGGTGCAAGCGTCCTTTATCTTTGGAGCAATATATATTTTTTGAGACAGAGTCTTTCTCTTTCTGTCGCTGGGGCTGGGGTGCAATGGCGCGATCTCAGCTTGCTACTACCTCCACCTCCTGGGTTCAAGCGATGCTCCTGCCTCAACCTCCCGAGTATCCGGTATCACAGTGCCCGCCACTATGCCCAGCTACTTTTTTGTATTTTTAGTAGAGATGGGGTTTCACCATTTTGGCCAGGCTAGTCTTGAACTCCTGACCTTGTGATTCACCCACCTCGGCCTCCCCAAGTGCTGGGATTAGAGGCATGAGCCACCGCGCCTGGCAGAGCTGTTTTATCTCAATTGCTCTTATATATAGAATGTAAAGGATTGGTACAGAGAGAGGAGCTTTTGAAAAGAAAAACACTCAGCTAGTTAAAGAAACCACTGCAAGGTGGTGAAGCTATAGCTTGGTTTTATATGTTTTAGACATAAGACATCAATCAGTACATGTAAGATGTACTTTGGTTCAGTCTGGAAAGGTGGGAAAACTTGAAGCTCAAGGGCAGAATGGGGAGAGCTTGCAGGTCATAGCTGCATTCAAAGATTTTCTGACTGGCAATTGGTTAAAATAATTATTATCTAAAGACCTGGAAACAATAGAAGGGAATGTTTGGGTGGCGATAAGGGATTATGAGACCAAGGTTCTTGTCATGTAGATGAAGCTTCTAGGTAGCAGTTGTCAGAATAGATTGTATGTTTCTTATCAGACTTTATAAAAAGTGCCAGACTGTTAATTAATTCTCCCCTGGGTCAAGGAAAAGACCTGGAAAGGGAAGGGGATTCTTTACAGAATGTAGATTTTTTTCCCCCTACAAGAGACAGCTTTACTGGGCTATTTCAAAATATGTCAAAGAAATGTATTTTAGGGTAAAATACTTCAGTTTCTTTCAGGACCTGCTGTCATGTGATTCTATACTAGAATCAGGTTGGAATTTGGTGTCTTATTGCTAAAAATTGTGTTGTTTATCAGAAGATCTGTTTAGCTGGGAGTGGTGGCTCATGCCTATAATCTTAATACTTTGGGAGGGTGGGGTGTGAGGGTTGCTTGAGCTGTTTGAGACCAGCCTGGGTGACACAGTGAGACCCTATTTCTGAAAAAAGATAAAGAAAAAAAAAAAAACTGTTTTAATGTTAATGCTTGTCAGTTGCGTCTGAATTCTAAAGAGAAGATGGTATAATGAGGCATGTCCAACTCCCCTTTCCCATCATGACCCAAACTAGATTTTAAGGTTTATTTTGGAATGCCCCTGGCTGAGAGTAGGGGGTCCATCAGTCAGTTGAGGGGCATAGAAGTTTGTTTTTGGTTTACAATGGATACAGGGTAAAAAAGTTAACCAATATGCAGGTTCCTCAGGATCTGGAGAGAAATGATTGATTTTCTTTTGCTTTTATGCTTTATCTGATAGGCGAGAAGGTTACAGTCAGTGCATGTTAGTGAAATCTTTGGCAGATTCCAGCCTTGCAAGTGAGAGTTCATCTTTTTTTTTTTTTGAGACAGAGTTTCACTCCTGTTGCCCAGGCTAAAGTGCAATGGCTCGATCTTGGCTCATCGCGACCTCTGCCTCCCGGGTTCAAGCGATTCTCCTGCCTCAGCCTCCCAGAGTAGCTGGGATTATAAGCATGCCCAGCTAATTTTGCATTTTTAGTAAAGATGGGGTTTCTCCATGTTGGTCGGGCTGGTCTGGAACTCCAAACCTCTCAGGTGATCCACCCACCTCAGCCTCCCAAAGTGCTGCGGTCACAGGCATGAGCCACTGTGCCCGGCCTGAGAGTTCATCTTTAATTCATAGGCCTAGTTTCTTTTACTTGTATGTTCAACCTGCAGCCATCTTGAACTGCTTTTAAAATTTTTTCTTTCAGATTTTCTGAAAACTTTAGGTAATTGTAATTCTGAATCGATGAATGGAAAATGAACATTTGCTTATCCTTTGCCTTACTTTCACAGTTCACCCTCCCTCTCCTCTCCTAATTGTCCCAGTACAGTTACATTTTAGTTAGGTTTTACTTGATATTTACAGAATTGTAATTGTGGATACTACAGATGAACTACACATTGTGTTATATATGATTACTTTTCCTTTCCTGTCCAATATTTTATTTTCTCCGAGGTGGTGAAATCTAAGTTCTTTCCAGCACAGTGGGTATCCCACTCCATCAATTTCATCTGCTTTGTGAAGGCTTTCTGAGTCACCCGGATGGTCAACTGTAAGCTGCTGTACTTGGCTGCTCTCTTGGGATCTCTCTTCACGTCAGCAAATTTCCTTCTCTTTTCTTTTGTTTTGGATTGCCCTCGCTGCTGCTGCTTTTTTTTTTTTGAGACAGAGTTTTGCTCTTGTTGCCCAGGCTGGAGTGCAATGGCCTGATCTCCGGCTCCCCGCAACCTGCGCCTCCTGGGTTCAAGTGATTCTCCTACCTCAGCCTCCTTAGTAGCTTGGGATTACAGGCATGTGCCACCACGCCTGGCTAATTTTTTGTATTTTTAGTAGAGATGGGGTTTCTTTTCCATGTTGGTCAGGCTGGTCTCAAACTCCTGACCTCAGGTGATCTGCCCGCTTCAGCCTCCCAGAGTGCTGGGATTATAGTTGTGAGCCACCATGCCTGGCCCGCTGCTGCTGCTACTTTTTTTTTTTTTTTCTTTTTGAGATGGTATCTCACTCTTGTTGCCCAGGCTGGAGTACAGTGATGCATTCTTGGCTCATTGTAACCTCCATCTCCTGGGTTCAGGTGATTCTCCCGCCTCGGCCTCCTGAGTAGCTGGGATTACAGGAGCCTGCCACCATGCCTAGCTAATTTTTTTTGTATTTTTAGTGGAGACAGGGTTTCACTGTGTTGGCCATGGCATTTTGGATGTCTGAAAATATATATATATATATATATATATATATATATATATATATATATTTTTTTTTTTTTTTTCTTTCAAGCTATGAGTAAGATTTTTTTTTTTCTTTTTTTGAGACAGCGTCTCTGTCACCCATGCTGGAGTGCAGTGGTGTGATCTCAATTTGCCGCAGCCTTGATCCCTTGGCCACTAGCCATCCTCCCACCTCAGTCTCCTGAGTAGCTAGAATACAAATGTGTGCCTCCACACCTGGCTAAGAAAATATCTTGGCCAGGCGTGGTGGCTCACGCCTGTAATCCAAGCACTTTGGAGCCCAAGGCAGGCGGATCACCTGAGGTTGGGAGTTCAAGACCAGCCTGACCAACACGGTGAAACCCCATCTTTATAAAAAAAAAAAGAAAGAAAGAAAGAAAATATCTTTACGTGACGTTTTCTCATCATTTGACTCTCTAGAGCACTATGTTAAATAATTTCTTAGGAATTTTGAAGGCATTTCTCTGTTATCTTCTGGTCTTTAATTTGCTGTTCCTTTGTATGGAATCTTTTTTTTTTTTAAACGAAGTTTCGCTCTTGTTGCCCAGGCTGGAGTGCAATGGGACAATCACGGCTCACTGCAACCCCCACCTCCCGGGTTCAAGTGATTCTACAGGCATATGCTACCACACCTGGCCAAGTTTGTATTTTTAGTAGAGATGGGGTTTCTCCATATTGGTCAGGCTGGTCTCGAACTCCCAACCTCAGGTGATCCACCCACCTCGGCCTCCCAAAGTGCTGGGATTACAGGCGTGAGCCACTGTGCCTGGCCTGAAATCTATTTTTAGTTCTCCAAAGACTCGTATACCCTTTTATTATCTTGCTTTTCTCCAGCATTCTGAAAACATCATGGTTTGTCTTGGTGTGGATCTATTTTCGTCCACTGTGCTGGGCACTTGTTGGGACAGCTCATCATGCATATTCACAATCTGCAATTTTGGGAATATTTTCCCTATTATTTGTTTGATGTTTCTTCCCTCTGTTTTTCTGGTTCATCTTTCTAGATGACTTTGGTGCTTCTTGTGACTTTGGTGCTTGTGGACTGTCTTATTTTGTCCCTTTGCCTCATTTTTAGCTTTGTCTTTTTCTAAACCTTTTATTGAGCTTTGTGTTCAGTTTCTAACAGCTCTTTTTTATTTTCTGAAAATTTTTCTTAGTGGGATCTTGTTCTTTTTTTTTTTCAGTTTCTTCTCTGAGGATATTAATGATTTTTTGTTTAAGGGACTTCTTGTACCAGTTTCCTCAGTTGTTTTTTCCAGTTCATGGGAGGTACATTTCACAGAATTCACTCCTTTTAAGTATAATTTTGAGTTTTGATAAGCACAGTCATGTAACAACCAACACAGTCAAAATATTGTTGGATTGTTTGGTCTTTTAAATTATGTTTGTTCCCTATCTGCTCATTTCCTTTTTTTTTTTTTTTTTTTTATAAGGAGTCTCACTCTGTCTCCCAGGATGGAGTGCAGTGATGCGATTTGGGCTCACTGCAACCTCTGCCTCCCAGGTTCAAGTGATTCTCCTGTCTCAGCCTCCAAGTAGCTGGGATTACAGGCACCTGCCACCACACCTGGATAATTTTTTTTTGTGTGTGTTTTTGGTAGAGACAGGGTTTCACCATGTTGGCCAGGCTGGTCTTGAACTCCTGGCCTCAAGTGATCCATCCACCTTGGCCTTCCAAAGTGCTGGGATTACAGCTATGAGCCACTGTGTCTAACCCCTGTCTGCTCCTTTGAAGAGTGCTGGGCTACCTGATTGTCAGCTAGCTCTCAGGATGAGGATTATCTGTCAGGTCATTACCTTGAGGAACTCCTGACGTCAGATCATTTGTCTTTCCCCTGGATGGTCAGATATCCTGGAGAAGGTTGCCTAGTTTCTTTTTGGGTAGGGTATGCATGGCTACATATGGCCTGGGAGTCAAGTAGGTAAAGAAGACTAGAAGATGTGTGTCAGTATTCTGGCTGTAAACTTGCTTTTAATTCTTTGTTTTCAATACAATACCTGTGGTAGATGGGAGAAAGTGCCTACAACATTTTGCAGCATCTCCTGAACCTGGGCATAAATATGTGAGTTGTTTGTCAGCTACCGAGTTCTGGGATACCTGCTGTACAGCAGTAGCTCACTGATAGCATACCCTTGTCCTCAAATGTGCTTGACCAGCCAGTGCTAAGACCAGCTGATTGACTTTCTTTAGAGAATCAGCATGCTGTTTTGGAAGTACAGAGAGAGGATTAGAGGTATAACAGGTTTTAAATTAGCCTTTCAACCAATCTTCTCTTTTTTTTCACCCCTACTGTAACCATAGTAGGTTCATCACTTAATGCATACAGCAGGTCAATATGTAGTGACACTGGGTTGTAGCAGAGGAAGGTTTAATCATAGGGCCACCAGTCAAGGAGACAGGAGGAATCCTCAAATTCATCTCCTTGAGTAGTTTGGGGTTGGAGATTTCAAGGGTTTTAGAATGAGTTGAAGTGTGGAGGTGATTGATTGGTGAAAGAGTGTAGGGTGAGTCAAGGGACAGGAGATGAAGAAACAGTGTTCTCATGCTGATTTTGTTCCTCTTGTGGGGGAAGTGGGGCTTCAAACTGATTGTCGTCAGCTATTCAGCTGGAATTCAGGATCTGAAAAAATCATAAGCAATTCTTAAAAGCCTTATGATTCTGATGTCAGAGATCCCATCTGTAAGAACAATGGGGGGATGCAATTAATTCTTAAAAGCCTATGACTCTAGTGTCAGAAATCCTATCTTTAGGAACAGTGAGGATACACGTGATCAGTATCTAGTGTTATATGACTTTTGGTTACAAGGAATGGGCCAAAGTGCAGACTGATTAATGCTTTAATTATAACTATATTTTTGTTCAGAATTCTTTTTAACCCTGTGAGGTTGGCTTTATATCCTAGAGTTGATAATATTACTGCTTCCTGAAACTTTTGGGAGGTTCTGTGATATTTTAGTTACTTCTTAGCTTTCTTTAGTACTGGCCTAGGTTTTCTGTTCTTATTCCTGTATTTATCGTTGTGCATCAGTGTTCCAGCTTTTAAAATTTCTTGCTATTTTTTCCTCTTTGGTGAGGTTTATGCCTTTAAGAAAAATTTCTTTGTAGTTTCAGAGAGGTTTTGAGAAGGAGCTGTGAAAGGAAAATAAATCTCAGGCCCCCAAATTACTAAGCCAAGGGAAAAATCAAGCTGGGAACAATGTCATGCAAACCTGCCTCCCATTTTCTTGCTAAATAAGATAGCTACAAAATTAAAAAGCTTAAATAGGGACACTTTTACACTGTTGGTGGAGTGTAAATTAGTTCAACCATTGTGGAAGACAGTGTGGCGATTCCTCAAGGATCTAGAAATAGAAATACCATTTGACCCAGCAATCCCATTACTGGGTATATACCCAAAGTTTTATAAATCTTTCTATGATAAAGACACATGTATACATATATGTTTATTGCGGCATTGTTTACAATAGCAAAGACCTGGAATCGACCCAAATGCCCATCGACAGTAGACTGGACAAGGAAAATGTGGCACATATACACCATGGAATACTATGCAGCCATAAAAAAGGATGAGTTCATGTCCTTTGCAGGGACATAGATGAAGCCGGAAACCATCATTCTCAGCAAACTGACACAAGAACAGAAAACCAGACACTGCATGTTCTCACTCATAGGTGGGTGTTGAACAATGAGAACACATGGATACAGGGAGGGGAGCATCACACACTGGGGTCTGTTGGGGGTGGGGGTTAGGGGAGGGATAGTGGGGGGGTGGGGAGGTTGGGGAGGGATAACAGTTGGGAAAAATGCCTGATGTAGGTGACAGTGGGGGGTGGGGGTTGGAGGTGCAAACCACCTATGCAGCAATGCTGCAAGATCTGCACATGTGCCTCAGAAATTAAAGTATAATAATAATAATAAAAAGCTTCATACACTCTCACAATTTGCACACAAGGAAATTCCTTGTTGACAAAAAACAGAAGTCAAAGCCATCATTCTGAGGCTCACCTGAGACAAATCCTTATCTGATTGCTTCCTCTACCCTATTGTTTATGTAAAAATGCAGATTCATTGAGCAAAATTGTATATTCAGTGGATAGCTGATTGAGGACTCAATGCAGTCTTTTTTCTCTTACTGCTTATGACCTGGAAGACCCCTTTCCCACCTCAAGTTGTCCTGCCTTATCAGACTGAACCTATATACATCTGACACAGATTGATTGATATCTCATGTCTCCCTAAAATGTATAAAAGCAAGCCTGTATGCCGACCACCATGGGCCACATGTCAGGACCTCCTGAGTCTCTATCACAGGCACATCCTTAACCTTGGCAAAATAAACTTTCTAAATTGATTGAGACCTGTCTCAGACACCTTTTGGTTTACAGAGCTGAGCTAAATGCAGGTGTTCAAACTGCCGTCTTTATCTAGAAGTTTGATACTGCCTTTTTAAGATAGCACTCCTCACCCAACTCTGTTTTATGGTGATAATTGATAACAGTATATCCAGACTGGAAAATGCTGGCCCATTCCAGTTAACTGGGTGGAGGAGTCATTGAGAATTCACAGGGCCTTTTAAAATTCACTTATTCAGGTTACTTTTTCCCCCCTCAAACTTAAACTTATTTTTGTGTTAAGTTTAGCCAGATACAGTCTCCTGAAATGATTGAAAGGAAGTAAAAATATTTTGTGGGTACCAAGAGAAAACTTCCCCTTTGCCCTCTGAAGGTTCACTGAAAATTACTGTCAAAAGGCATAGAAATGTGTTTGATCATTGTTTTATGTGGCACAGGTGCCTTCAGAATGAAGATCCAAAGATCAGAGGACACTCTCCATTTTTATGCTTAGGTTCAGCAAAGTATGGATAGCCATGTAAAGATATGATTGGACTAAAAGTGTATCATTTAATGCTAGTAGATATAAACTGAGTTGAGAAAACCGGCAAGACCCTTGGTTTAGATTCTTCCTGGTCTCTCTGCAGCACTCCTTCCTTCTGGGTATGGGGCAGAACTGTCTTTGGGATGGGGGTCTTACTACCCACAGTCTGACAAAATATGTGAGATAATTTCTTTATGGCCAGTTTTTGCATAGAAAAATGGGGGGAGGGAGGAAGTTAGAGTAATACTAGATTTTGTGAACTCCCAAAATGTGAGACAGATCTCAGGTAATTTAGAAAGTTTATTTTGACAAAGTTGAGGACGTGCGCCTGTGACACACCTCGGGAGGTCTTGACAACTTGTGCCCAAAGTAGTCAGAGCACAGTTTGGTTTTGTACATTTTAGGGAGACATGAGACATCAATGAACATATGCAAGATGAACATTGGTTCGGTCTGGAAAGGTGGGACAACTCAAAGCAAAGGTGGGAAGACTTGAAGTGGGAAGGGAGCTTCCAGGTCATAGGTAGATAAGAGATAAATGGTTGCATTCTTTTGAGTTTCTGGTTAGCCTCTCCAAAAGAGGCAGTCAGATATAAGTATTTATCTCAGTGAGTAGAAGGGTGACTTTGAATAGAATGAGAGGCAGGTTTGCCCTAAGAGTTACCAGCTTGAGTGATTTTGGGGCTCCAAGATTTATTTTCCTTTCACATTTCCCTCCCTTCTTTTAAAAATCTTTTGGAGTCTCTGGTTTCAGGTTTCTTCTGATCTCTCATGCCTAGGATTGTTTATTCCTAGACAGGTAGGTCCTGAGTTATTAGGAAAGTTCATTTTTAGCAGGTTGTGAGGTCTCATGTCCTATGAAGAGAAATAGGGGGAGGAAGGGAGAAAGCAACCACAAACAAAAGAACATTCCTGGAAAACTGATAAATAGGCCACTTACTCTGAAATCCATACATTAGTAGACAGGTATGAAAGTGACTTATTTATGTAAATAGGTTGCTGTTATTTTCTTCTGAAGTTTAAGTTGTCTAGTTTCAGTTTGTAGGACTTTCTGAAAGCACAGCTTAGTTTTTAGTGACTCCAAATTTGGAACAATGGGGAAAAAGGAAAAAAAAACCGGAAAACATTATTTTGCAGGCTTGTAGTCAAGAAAAATTAGAATTTGGTTCAAATTATAGAAAATAATAAAATTGAAAAACATAGACAAGATTAGAATCTAACAATAGGTGTGTACTATAGTTTTTGAAACAATTTTTCTGTCTCTAGTTTCCCATTTTTACTAATGACAAATCATGGTAGGACTGATTTGCTTTATGATACTTGGCCTTATTATTTGTGTACAGTGCAGCAAGAATAATAATTATTTTTTTACGTAGGCTTTTAAATTGGCTTTGATGGAACTTTGTTCCAGGAACCCTGTACAGGGACTGTGTACAGGTACGAGGTCGGTTCTTCTAAGGGGCTTTTATTGGCTTTATAAGTCAAGTTTGATTCCTTTAAAGAAAGCACACCATTCCAGTTAAAGCCTTGGTAAAATAACCAGTTACTTTAATTGTGCCCTGTTACAAATGAAAACAGATTCTTATTGCACTTATGCAAATAACTATTGTCATAAGCTAAGAATACTCACACTTTCCAACTTTTGTAGAAATCAGGTAGAGAAAAACAAGTATGCCCCAAATTTTGTTCATAAGAGTATACTTTACTCAATTGTTAAAAGCTATAAATAGCTTAAAAGAAGATTTTTTTTTTTGGACTGAAAAACAAAAGAAAGGTTTTAAGCAAAATGTTAAAATGATTACTTCAGACTTCTGTTAGTTTAGTCCACGCAGTTAATTCCTGTTCTGCTTGATATTCCTAACATTTCAGTTTTCTGAGTTCTGAAAGTTTTTCCTTTATTCTCACATTACAATCTCCAAAGTTACGAGAAACTTGTATTAAAGAACACCTGTTAGAGTTTTATAGCTGATTATAAAACTACCTTCCAAAGAGGACCAAACAAGACAACAACTGTCATATGTGACAAAACGTTTTAGGGCAGCCATAGTCAGAGACACAATTGACTAAGAAATTTGTTACCTCTGTGACACACAGTAATTTAACAGTTATTACTGATAACATATGTTAAGTCATATCAGCATTATAGGAGTTTCCCATATTTTTGGAACATATACCAATAACATTCATACAAATACAGCTCAAAGAAAAGCAAACACCATTCATATTTGACAAGCTTCCTGTACAGTTTTTATACCAAATAAGCTAAATTATGTCATTTTTTTGAACTTTACGGAACCTAGTATCTTAAAGGATTAATTCAGAAAAAGACATACTTTATAATTTGATTTTGGAAAGTTGTCAGATATCAAAGGTTTAAAACACTTGATATCACAAAATAGGATCACAGGTCTTTGTAAAATAAGTCATTCATTTAACCAAAGTGATAACTTATGGATTTAAAAGAAAAGGCGAACACCTTTATTCTTTGAGAGAGGAGACTTAATTTTCCAAACAATAAGCCCAAATAAAAAGCTAATTAAATTTGTTTTTCAAAAATTTTTAAACAATTTATAAAATTTTAATCTTGAACCTAAGATATAACTTTCCTAAGCCTTTTATAAACTTTATAACCTTTTAAGGAGTGAGTTAATGCCTCAAGATAACCTTGTTAATCTGACATAGGCGCCCATATGCTGGTCTTGCATCAGTGTGCTTTTGATGTTAAATGATTAATTTATAGTGAAATTGAACTTATGATATCTCTCAAAATTGGCCCTTACAATCTCACACACCCACCTCTTCCATGATAGTCCCTTGGCCTTGAGGAGTTGACTAGTTTTAATTTCTGGCCTGTGTCTCAGGGTTGATGAGTACAGCAAACCACCGTGGCATGTGTATACCTATGTAACAAACCTGCACATTTTGCATATGTATCTTGTAACTTAAAGTATAATTAGAAAAAAAGAAGATGGAAAAAATATATTTAATAATTATATTTCAAGATAATATGTTAATACAATCATATGTCAATATTTTAATATGATTAATATACAATATATTAGTATATTTTATTAATATATAGGTATATAATATAGATATATAATCTAATATATATTGTAGATATATATTATTATATATTAAAATATGTGATTATAAAGAACATTGTATCTGTAAATACAAATGACGGGTGATGGATGCAGCAAACCACCATGGCATGTGTATACCTAAGTAACAAACCTGCATGTTTTGCACATGGACCTCAGAACTTAAAGTATAATAAATAAATTAAAAAAAACATAACATTTATTTAAAAACATAATTAAAATCTCTAATCATTAAGAGTAAATCCCTTAAGAAATCAATCACTTATTGTTCTAATCAATTCTTTAGTCTATTTTTTTAAATATGAAACCCAATCTCCAGAAAGACCATTCTAAATTCTCTTTAATTATAGACAGCTTGATCATATAAAAGTTTTTGTTTTGTTTTTTTTAAAATAAATCGTTTTATTATGACTTAGACTATTCATGACATGCTTGGACTTTCTGGTTTGTCCTGAACATACTTCTGTCTTAACCAGTCATTCTATTCTAGGTGCAAATTAGTCATACAAGATTCTTTCTCATATAAAATTGTTTCTTTTTATGCTTTTCTCACCAAAAAAAACCCCTTTATTTCTATAGCTTTCTTTACATCTCTCTTATTTCATGGTTTCTTTTACCTTGTTTTATATATAACTTTTAAATAAGCTTTGAATCAGACAAAAATTGTTGACCATTTTAAAAGGACACTTTTTTTTCTTAGAATGCTTTCCTACAATATATTTTTATTGGAAGATGCTCAAATAATGAAATATCTATAATTTATTAAAACTTTAGATTCTAAATTATGACAGATTTGTCTACAAATATCCCATTTACCTAATTATTTAATCATTTATCTAGATCATTTATGAAAACTGCAATAGTCATTAAAGTTATGAAACCCTCCATTGCAAAATTCTGAGACAGTGAAGAAGATGTGACCTAACTGACTCCGTCTTGCTTCTAACCTTTACACCATCCCTGTTCATTCCTGGTCTTTGGGAGAAACTTAGTTTGGCTTTTAGAAACAAAGATGATAACAGTCCTTTCCCATCACAAACCTTACTGCCTGTGGACTAGACTGCTTAAGGCCACAAGATTAGAAGTTATGGCAATTTTACTAAATAATTAGAGATGTAGCTATTTTCATTAAATCAGTATGAATGTCTTATTTATTAAAGATTACACAAGGAAATATCATTCTGTCTTGGGTTGGGTTTATAGTTCTGTAACCCCTATGCCAGACTTTGACACCTTAGAGTATTTGGCAGGGATAAATATGAAATTGCTTGACGAATAAATGCAAACAAAAATGCATGCTGGCATTTCTTAAGACATTTCTAACATTACTAATAATTTTAAAGCTAGCTTATTAATTAAAGATTTTATTTAAGTTATGTAAACTTGAAAAAGCATTTGACTAGTCTTTTTTAGTGATAAAGTATTTGATTCAAGCACTTTTATTTTCTTAAGCCAGTTAATTAGAGCTGTTTTATATATTTTCAGTAATAAAACTGTGTACACAACACATAAGCACATAGATGTGTTAGGCTGATCAAAGTACATCTTATAGATTCATAAAGACTCTTCCCTCCACCCCCCATTTTAGACTTTCAAATTCTTGATAACTTGTTTTTCAATCCTAGGTAGTTGTTACCTAAATAGCTTTAAATTTACATATTAAAGGAAACGACTCAGGTGAAAATCAAATAGCAAAATTTGTGTCATAAGGTATGGAGAGAAAATACCTGATGTGCTAGAGGGAAATTAAAATGGATCTAATCACCAGTTAAACATACAATTATAGGTATTATGAAGGTCTTTTAAGTGTATATATACACACAGACATAGATCCTATACCTTTTGCTTCAGAATTTTAGCCATGAGATAAATGCAAATTCACAGACTTGCAAAAAGAACCATTTGGGTCCAAACAGTGGTTTTTATCTTAACAGAAAAATAACAGTGGATTTAAAACAGGCAGAAAATAAAAAGAGAGAAAAAGAGGATTTAGGAACTCTGTAGTTTGCAGGTTGACCTTAGGGCTCTTTTTCCTTAATGTAAATGTGCACAAAGACCATATTACTGAAGCCACCCTGTTGTCTGGGGTAATACCCAAGGTTCGTCATCTCACGGCCGCAGAGATTAAGGACACAGACACACAAATAGTGAGGTTAAGAGTGGTAATTTAATAGGTGAAAGAAAGACAGTAGCACTCTGCTACAGAAAGGGGTCCTGAAAAATGCGTTGCCAGATTTGTGGTGACATGCAGGGGGTTTATAGATGAGCTGGTGTTGAGGTGGTATCTGATCTATATAGGACATGGAAAACTGGTTAGGATCAGGTATGCCATTTGCATAGGGTGCAAATTTCTGGCAGCCCCCACTCTAATCTTTTATTATGCAGTTGGGCTCTCTGCCTGAGCTGTGCCATGTTGCACATTTCTTTCTTACTGTACATGCACTAACAAAAACAGGGAAGATAGAGCTTCCATGGTGGACATGCCTGGTTCCCAGGTATCCGTTTTCTGTTGATGCAGCTGCCAGTGTTCCCTTCCAGTTTGCTTATCTGTGTTTGTAGCTCAATTTTTCAGACTGCTCTTTGTTAGGAAAAAATAATTTCTTGGGCTGTTTTTTGTTAGAAAGGAAACTTTGCCAAGGACTTTTGTCCTCACTATCTGCCTAAATAATTTCTTTCATGTATCTTGTATCATTACTTCCATTTTACATAAACTCTGGCAAGTAGAGGTGCCATAAAACCTACTGAGTGCTTGAAAGGGAGTCCTTTTTGTTTTCTTCTCATTCTTAGATGGTCTCCCACCTTTTTTTTTTTTTCTTAAAAGGAGAAACTAAGCTGTGACCTAGGATTTTTTTTTTTTTTAAGACGGGGTTTCACCATGTTAGGCGGGTTTTGAACTCCCGACCTCAGGTGATCTGCCCACCTTGGTCTCCAAAGTGCTTGGATTATAGATGTGAGCCACCACACCCGGCCGGCCTAGGAAATTTGTGTGGTGGATCAATGTGTGCTGCTTGTGGACAGGACTCCACAGAGTGTCAGCACTGAGTCATTTCTGCACTCAGGTTTCTCAGTTTCTCTCTTCCAGAGTTCTGTGACCTCGGAGAGAGCTCAAAATGCTGGGTGATCAGCCCCTATGTGTGTTTCCTGGGTGAACCTTTTTAAAAAATTAACTTGATAGGGATTTCCCTGTGGGGCTGCTGTATGTCTCCGGGCTGGGGGAGGGGGTGGGCGTCAAACCCCCCAGATATTCCCATGAGGCCCCTGGTCACCTGGGTTGCCTTTTGGCTGGGAGGAGCAAATGCTCTTTCTCTTTGGAGCTGAGAAAACTCAGTCTCTCCTTTACCCGTGAAAACAACAGCTCAGTTTCTCATGCCAGTGTGCACAGACAAGCTAAATCGAGATTAATTTTGGGAGAAAAAAGAAATAGAGAAGACCCCTTAGGATGCATTTCTGAACTAGCATTAGGATCCTTAAACAACACCTTCCTAGGAGGGGAAAAAAACAGCAGCCAAGACCACTTCCTGTAAACTGTGTTCAGCGACTCCTACTTTGTAGCTCTCGTCTGCCATTATACGTACCATGGTCAAATCCTCTTATGGTACAAGAGGTACCCCTAAAGCCAAAGAGGTCAGGTGCTGCAATACAGGAAAACAGAGCTTTAGACCTAAGAAGAATCTGTCCATGCCTCTTGAAACTCCACAAAGAAAGCAGAACACGCCAAAAGGGGCGAGTGGCACCTTTGTTCTGAATTCTTTAAAGGGGTTCAAGTCATTATAAACCTCTAGTTTTTTTGGTACTGCAGATGGCAAAGGGGGAGGGAGGTATAAGGTAGAAGAAAAGTAAATGAAAGAACATTGTTTAAGACAGGAAGCAAACACAGAAACCAAGCACACTTTTTTTTTGTTTTTTTCCTCTTTGGCATCTGTGAGGAATTTTAGCCAAATTAGAGAAGGTTGTTACCCATAAATTTGGAATTCTTACTCAGATTTGATCCAAGTCAGGTAGAGTTGGTCAAACCTGTTAGGAGAAAGACCGGAACAAACAACAACAACAACAAAAACCCTAACAATATTATCACTGTGTGCTCTAATGGTAAGGAGAAATTAAGACCAGCTGGCTGTTAAACTTCAGACAAGACAAAACCCCAATTCAGCGACTTACCTAGGGATAGGTCTTAGGCTAAAGACTCTTTCTACCACGCTAGAAGCAGGAGGAAACAAACAAAAAACCAAATAAAACTTGTATTCATATTCCCTGCTGGGAGTGAGCTCAAACTCCATGAAGGAGTTACCTGCCTTCCATTGTCACGGAAACAGGAAATCTTGCCTTCCTTGCTGGAAGCAAGTAAAACTGCAAAAAAAGGGGGAGTTGTACAGCAAGATAAACTTTAGATCTTGACTATATTTGGGGAGATCAGGGATTCTGTGGAGGGGTACTCCCAGACCTCAGCTAATTATCCTGTTGGTTTGAGCCATAAAATTAACTCATGCTAGTACTAAGCACTGATACGAGATTTGTCAAGGTCAGGGGTACTTCCACTCAGAATCTCTCCGTGGTTACCAAAATGTGAACCCTGAAAATCTGAGACAGGTTTCAGTTAATGTAGAATGTTTATTTTGCCAAAGTTGAGGACACACACCCATGACACAGCCTCAAGAGGTCCTGACAACATGTGCCCAGGAAGGTCAGAGCAGTTTGGTTTTATACGTTTTAGGGAGACACGAGATATCAATCAATATATGCAAGATAAACTTTGGTCCGTCTGGTAGGGTGGGACAACTTGAAGCAAAGGCGGGAAGACTTGAAGCTGGAAGGGGGCTTCCAGGTCATAGGTAGATAAGAAACAAGTGGTTGCATTCTTTTGAGTTTCTGATTAGTCTTTCCTAAGGAGGCAATCAGACTGAGCAGAGGGGTGACTAAATAGAATGGGAGGCAGGTTTGCCCTAAGCAGTTCCTAGCTTGAGTGATTTTGGGGCCCCAAGATTTATTTTCCTTTCACAGTTTTATGTCTGTCTTTGAGGGAAAGGGAAAGGAAAGTGGCTGTGGTTTCTGTGACCTTTGAGGAAGGATTCTAGTTTCTATGGCTATCCTCAGGGGAGCATGAGGCACCAGAGTCAAGAGCGCAGGATAAATTGAGAGAAACTTTTGTTTCTGAAGATATTTCTTTCTTTTTTCTCTTTTCCTTTCTCTTTCTTTTCCTTTCCCTTTCCTTTCCTTCTCTTCCTTCCTTCTCTTCATTCATTCCTTGTTCGTTCTTCCTTCCTCCCTTCCCTCCCATCCTCCCTCCTTCCCTCCCTCCCTCCCTCCCTCCCTCTCTTTCTCTTTTCTTTTCCTTTTTTTCCTTTTCCTCTCTTTTCTTTCTTTTTTTGAGAGAGAGAGTCACCAGGATGGAGTGCAATGGTCTGATCTCGGCTCACTGCGACCTCCAACTACCAGGTTCAAGTGATTCTCATGCCTCAGCCTCCCAAGTAGCTGGGATTACAGGCGGGTGGCACTATACCCAGCTAATTTTTTTGTATTTTTAGTAGAGATGAGGTTTCACCATGTTGGCCAGGCTGGTCTCGAGCCCCTGACCTCAGGTAATTTGCCTGCGTTGGCCTCCCAAAGTGCAGGGATTACAGGCGTGAGCTACTGCACCCACCTGGCAGCTCCTGAGGGTGTTTCTGAGGCTTTTATTTTAACGTATTGTTTCCTGAGCCCCAACAGTTTCATGCCCTACTTTTTAAACAAGTAAACCTGCAGGGATTTAAATGATTTTGGTAGATTTGCTCTTTAAAATTAAAGGCCTTTAATTTTAAAGGTGGCAGGTAAAGAAGAAGGTAAAGCACTGGAAAGCCAGAACTGGTTTAAACCAAAAACAGTATTTATTGCTCACTCTGCCTTCAATTCTACCTTGATTAGGTAGTAGAAGGGAAAATGTTTACCCTTCTGCTATGTAAGCACTATAAAACCTGAGAACTACATTTTGTGAAATAATAAAACTACATTTTCAGGTTTTATTGTGAAATTAAGGGAAAACAGAAGTACCGCTAGCCTGCCATGTGCCACTGTCCCTAATCACAAGAGATGTTTAGAGGTACCAGCTGTGGGGTTTGCTTCTTGCCTTGCTTCACAATCACAAGCTAATCATTAGTTTTCCTGCTCCCTTGCACTTTGCAGAGCTCTGGCCAGAAGAGGCAGGCAGGGGTGTTTACTCAGCACGCTCTGGAGACCCTTTTGCTTGCCAGTTGGAAGCTTCTGGTGTCTAGCAGATGCAGCTCAGTGGAGCACCAGGGGCTGCATATGCTCACTGAGCCAGTGGTGGGTTAAAACCCCCATGTTGTTTGTTGAACTCCATGCATCAGTTTGCTAAGGCTGCCAATAACAAGGTTCCACAGACTGAGTAGCTTAAAAAAAACCCAGCAATATTTTTTTTTTCTCAGAGTTCTGGAGGCTAGTACTCTGAGATCAAGGTGTTGGCAGAATTGGTTCTCTGAGACTGTGAAGGAGAATCTGTTCTGTGCCTTCTTCCTAACTGTCTTGGTGGGTTGCTGGTTCCTTTGGTATTCCTTGGCTTGTAGGCCCATCCCCCTAATCTCTGCCTGCACATTCACATTTGTTTCTGTGTACACCTGTCATATTGATTTAGCGCTTACTCTAATGACCTCATTTGAATTTGATTACCTCTCTGAAGACACTGTCTCCATAAAACGTCACATTCTGAAGTACCGAGGCTTAGAAGTTCAATAGGTCTTGATTTAGGGGAACACAATTCAACCTAACAGGAATCATGAGGCTCTTGCCATTTGTAATCTTCTCTGTAGAGCTGCAGGACCACTCAAAGAGGTCCTGCAGGGGAGGCAAGTCACAGGTGGGGAGAAGGGAGAGTTGGAGAACTTGCTGATGGGAACAGACTTAAAGTGTCCCGTCCTAGTGGGATCTCGAAGTCATTGTACAGGGGCCCAGACTTTGGTTGTTCATTCTCACAAACTGGCAGAATTCCTGAGCCCCGTGTTGTGAATGGGGGCACAGAACTGTTTTAAGGGAGTACAGATGCTTCCCTTCAAGTGTTGCTTATTGTCTGCTGGGGAAGATGGGAGAATCCCAGGGTTTGCAGAAGTTGAGGGTGGGGTATGGGGATATGCAGGGGAATCACAGTGGGCCTCCCAGCTGCAGAAATACAGTGCTCACCAACCAGGCCCTTGTCATGTGCCAGGCTTTGGTCAGGTACTGGGGTTGCTGGCTGGTGGTTGTGAGGAGGCATAGCTCAGCTGGTTGTAATGATCATTTAAGGCAAGCTTGTCCAACCCGTGGCCCAAGATGGCTTTGAATGTGGTCCAACATAAATTCATAAACTTTCTTAAAACATTGAGGTGTGTGTGTGTGTGTGTGTGTGTGTGTGTGTGTATGTGTGTGTGTGTGTGTTTCTTTTATTTAGCTCACCAGCTATTGTTAGTGTTAGTGTATTTTATGTGTGGCCCAGGACAGTTCTTCCAGTGTGGCCCAGGGAAACCAAAAGACTGGACAGCCCCGATTTAAGGTATATACATTTATATAAGAATATAGAGGCCCTTGTGCACATAGAGTGTGTGTTACTATCTTCGGTGTCCGGTGTGGTGCCTGGCACTCCACAAATGTTCAAAGAATTAATGCTACATTCATGTAAGTATATGATAGAGAAGAAGTAGAGATATTGTGCCTTTTAGTGGAAGGAAAGCCAACTCCTTGTCCAGGACATGACAGCTATTTTTAAAATGTCCTTTTCAGTTAGCAGTGTGTTTTTTTTTTTGTTTTTGAGACACAGTCTCGCTCTGTCATCCAGGCTGGAGTGCACTGGTGCGATCTCAGCTCACTACAACCTCCACCTCCTGGGCTCAGCCTCCTGAGAAGCTGGGATTATAGGTGGGCACCATGACGTCCAGCTAATTTTTGTATTTTTTGTGGAGACAGGGTTTCATCATGTTGATCAGGCTGTTCTCAAACTCCTGGCCTGCAATGATCCACCCACCTCAACTTCCCACAGTGCTGGGATTATGGGCATGAGCCACAGTGCCCAGCTGTTAGTGATGTGTTAGTGATTGGCTTAATACCCCATGTGAGAGAGGAGAGAGAGAAGAGAAGTATGCCACTCTGCACCCTTACCCCTGCCCTCCCTCTGCAGTGTTATAAACTAATCTCAGAAGTGTCATATCATCACCTCTGCTTTGTGCCTGCCATTGGTCACACAGACCAACTCTGGGGACAGTGTGGGAAGGGATGACCCAAAGGGATGAATATCAGGAGGTCAGGATTATTCAGGCCATCTTTCAGGCCACTTTCCAATGTTTTTATAGTCTCAGATCTGAAGTTAGGTTTCTCTAATGCTACTTTCATTTTATATTTTTAAATGTTAAAGTTCAGGGGTGCATATGCAGGTCTGTTATATAAGTAAACTCATGTCATGGGGGTTTGTTGTACAGATTATTTTGTCACCCAGGTGTTAAGCCTAGTACCCACTTAGTTATTTTTCCCTGATCCTCTCCCCCTCCACCCACCCTTCACCCTCTATCCTTCGGTTGGCCCCAGTGTGTGTTGTTACCCTCTATTAGCTTCCACTTACAAGGGAGAACATGTGGTATTTGGTTTTTTGTTCCTGCATTAGTTTGCTATGGATAATGGCCTCTGGCTCCATCCATGTTCCTGAAAAGGACATGATCTCCTTTTTTTTTTTTTTTTAAATGGCTGCATAGTTCTACTAGTACTTTTGGAGAAATCTAAGAATTAAGAAATAGTCTAGCAATACTGTTTTGGGTATTTTCCTTTTCAGTATACATTTCTCGAGTACAAAATAATGTTTTGTTTTTTTTAACTTGCTTATTCAGCCAGCATTTTATTTTAGCTTTTTATTACGGAAAATTTCAAAGTTTAGAAAGAGAGAACAATAAAATGAACTTCCGTGTACTCAGCACCCAGTTTCAATAATTATCAGTTCACAGCCAATCCTGTTTCATCCATACCTAAATAGCGCTCCAGCCTCTTGTTATTTCAAAACAAATTCCAGGCATAATATCATTTTATTAAATATATTTCATATGACTCTCTGAAAAATCAGGAGTCTTTTGAACATCACAACAATACTAACAAAAGGCAATAATTTCTAATAACATCAATAATTTTTAATAACATCAAATCTGGGGTTCAAAGTTTTTCTATTGTCTTATCCTTTAAAAATATATTTTTTAGTTTGTTTGAATCAGGATCCAACATTACAATTTTCAAGATCTTTATGCTTTAGTCTTAGAGTCTTAGGATTTTAGATTAGAAGGTTGGCCTTGGTTATTTCATCTGTCTCTACCTTTTTATAGATGAGAAAACTTGCTAGGGGTCACAGTGCTGGCTCATTTAAGATTAGAACCTGTACCTGCTGATTGTAAATCTCAGGTGCTTTTCATTTTAATTGGAAAATGTTGTGAAGGTGTGTCTTTACAAAAAAGTTTCCCATCCTTTGGTTTCTGTGCATTATAAGCAATGACATGAACATAAACCTGCCTCACTGGGACTTGGGTGTTCAAACATGAAGGTTCGAGACCTTTATTCCAGCCACGAATCCTGCTCAGAGCCATGTGATGGCTGTAACCACCACTCTCCCCTTTTGGCACCTTTTTAAAAAGGTTAGCTCAGAGGCACGAGTATAAAGTCAGTAGTGCTGACTTTTTTACAAACATCCTAAATCTCTCACAGTCCACTGTGCTAAATTTGCCAACTTCCTCACTTAGTTCCTCTGGATTCTGGCATTTTTAAGTGTGTGTATTCTTTTCCTCATATTTACTTAACAGCATGGGCTGGAAATCACTGCTTGTTAATTCATAATGATCTTCCTCAGTCTTTTTTTTGTACCATTGGATTGCTTTAAAAGCTTTTTTGATATTTTGTGGATTTGGTTCTATGTTAGGAATTTTGTGTCACGCTTGTTTTGCCAGAAGCTTTAGGATGCCATGGCATTCTCTTTCGTTGTGAGTCACTGAAGAGGAGCTCTTAGCTTTGCATTGGAACACGGTCTTTGCTGTGCTGTTTGCTTCTTTCCAGCTCCCAGGTTTAATCGGCAGTTGGTTTTACCATTCATGGGGCTAGATCTCCTACCTCTTGGTGGGCCATGCTGGATTTTGGGAGAGAGCCTGGGCAGGACGTGGAACACTTAAATCCAAAAGAATTCTGAGAATCCTTGCCATGAGCTCAAGTAAATGATCATTGTTGCTCTTCCCTGTCCTCCACAGGCCCGTCAGCTCATCCTGCAGCATGGCTTGACCCTCAGTGACCTGGATCGACACCCAGAGGTAAGATCGCCACTCAGAGGCAGACTGCTGAGTGTTTCTCTCCACTTTTTCATGGCTGTCACTTGTTTGTGGGTTCCAGATGTCTTGTCAAATCTAGGGAAAATGTCAGTTGTACTAAGTTTTCTCCTGGGACCCTAAGTATTAATTCTAGCTGAGGTCACAAGTGCCGAGGTGGTTCGTTTTTACCACGTTCCTTGTGGTTTAACCATGAGGGGTCAGTGTGAATGTAGTGAAGGGAAGTGGGCCCAGGGCTGCATTGAGGGCTTCTCGAGGTCTTTGTACAGAGGTGTAAGAGTGAGCCAGCTCATGGAGCTTGCCCCTAAGTGGAGGTAAGGAAGATTCATCTGAGGCAACCATGGACATTTGAAAACATGGTAAGTTCTGTGGTAAAGACTAACACGGGGGCAGTCCAGAGGAGACTGCAGTTGGTGAGGGTGAGCAGCATCATACACCCTAGCTGGCATTTTCTGAGCCATTATTATGTACCATTATTAGGTACAGCTTTTTCTAATTGCTGTACCTGTATTAAACTGTTTTATCTCCAGTATTCTTGAAGATAGGGTACCATAATTTTCCCATTTTATAGATGTGAAAAAGGCATTGAGAGGGTAAGTCATACTCCTCAGGCCACAGTTTTTAAGTGACAGAATCAGAATTTGAACTCAGACACATCTATTCTAGCTTAATGCTAGTTAGAAGAGTTTCATGGAAAGAGGTAAAGTTTGAATTGAGCTGTAAAGGCCAAGTGGCAAGGGCAGTAGAGAACATTCCAGAGAGTGGTAGGTGGAACCACAGGAACAGCTCCATATGGGTGTGTGGGTGTATGGACATTGCTCAGACTGGCTGGGGTGATAGGACAGAGTGAATGGACTACATTGGTGCCTGGTGGGGAGAGGGAAAACAAAGCTGGATAGGAAAAGTGGGGTGGTTTAATGGCACCTGGAAAACCAGTCTGGGGGGTTGAGACTTGATGGTGACCTAGTAACCCATGTTTCTGTGGTACACATGGGCCTCACAGGGGTTAGTAGGAACTATGGGAAGGACTTGGGGATTTCTGTGGGCAGAGCCAGGGGCACAGGCTGATCATGTGTTCAGCAGTTGTGAAGAGAGTGGTTTGGGCTGAAGGTGGGCCTGGAGCCCAGACAGAAAAGGTTGCCACTTTCCATACCCCAGGGAATTGCCACAGTGCAGCCTGGCTCTGGGGTTAATGCAGGCTTGGGGAGGGCAGTGCCAGCTGTAACTTCAGACAGAGGCTGGAATCTGTAAAAGGCTGGAAGCAAGCATGACCCATGTGGAACTGTATTTTTTATACCTGTGCCATGCCAGCCATACCAAACAATTTAGTAACTGTACCGTGAATAGAATTTGTACCCTGCATACTGCTTGTTGTCTTTAAAAATGTACTTTTTTTTTGGCATTTTCCTCACCCTCGTTGGAATTTAGTAGCACAGACATTACTATATTGGCCCTTTGGTGGGCCAAAACTCATTGTAATGTCTAAGATTTTTATTCCCCCACCAACAACCAATGTTTGCCTCTTGTGGCGGTGGTACCACACTGCAAATGCATGCTCTAAATAACTGCAGCTTATTCACAGAGAAGCCCCTCAACCAGAAAAGGGAACATAGTCTTGTGGGTAAAAACTGTACCAGGTTAGAGTCCCAAGCCCTGTGCTGTTTCCCTTTGATCCTAGTGGAGCAGCTTAACCTCTTGCAGCTCAATTTCTTGATTTGTTAAATGGGAGTACTGGAATTAACTAGTAGGGCTGCTGAGTATCTGAGGATCTGTTGCATGCTCAGACTTAGCACAGAGCCTCCCCTTCAGTGGTTTTTGTATCTTTACTTTCCCCCCATACAGATCGACCTTGCCATCGATGGTGCTGATGAAGTAGATGCTGATCTCAATCTCATCAAGGGTGGCGGGTGAGTGTTGAGGGACTTTCGTGCTGAAGAGTATCTGCCGGTTAATCTTTAGCAAAGCAATATGGATACAGAATAAACAAATTGCCTGTATGACATATGCGAGTTTGTCTTTCTCCTAGGATGTTGATAGCATATGGCCTTAGACCCAGCTCAGCATTTCTGGTCATTAGCAGCAATTTAGTGACAACCTGGGCCTCTTGAGTGAGATTATTTATCGTAATGGATTCTCTGTGGATCTGTGTTCTTTTGTTGATTGAAACTTTAAAAACTTAAGGCAAATCAAAATTATACTGGGCTAGATTATTAGGTCTGTGGGTACCCGTGTGCGACTTTTGCTTTAAAGCTGTGCTAACCTCTGTGAGCAGTTAGGGGTATTATTTGTTCCTTTGGAAAACATTAATCGGGTATTTCTTCAGTGCTGATTTGGGAAGTGATGGGAATGGTGAGTTGAAAAAGATGAAATCCTGTTCTGCTGGTTCTTATAATCAAGCAGACTATTGAGTGATACAGCATTTGTTTAAAATCACTTTACTGTCAACTGCAGAAGTGAGATAATTTAGCTGCTAAACCCTAGAGGTAGAGCTGGACCCACATCTGCTGATTCAGTGCTCTGGGCTCTCTCCACTTCATCGCCCTCATTGGCAAATAGTCTATAGGACAGGTTGTCCAAAGCATGCCCTCCTCAGCTTCTAGACCCTCCCCATTCATGCCATCTTCAGTTGATGTCTCCCTGAACACAATGCTTCCACTCAGATGCATTTGGATGGAATTATGCCTGGCCTGAATGGGAACCTTGTCTGCTTTCTAGGTTTCTCCTAGACACAGGGTAATGCTTCTATAGTCCATTTACTGGCAGCAGCATGATGGCATTGGGACTGTCCCTTTAAAAATTAAAAGTTAAATTTCTCTTTAAGTGTCAGGATTGAGTGGATTTGGGATTCCTATATTTGACCTTAAGTTCCCAAACTGAAATTTCTGTCTTACTCCTGTGTTCATTTCCTTCTTTCCTGTCCGCAGAGGCTGCCTAACCCAGGAGAAGATTGTGGCTGGCTATGCTAGTCGCTTCATCGTGATCGCTGATTTCAGGTATAGTTTCTGGTGTCTGAACTGCCAACTCACGAGGTAGATTGGACCCCCAAGCCTCATCTTCGTTTTAGTGAAAGAGGAAATGGAGAGCTGCAGGGACTCTGACTTTCTGAGACTGATGGCTAGGGCTTAGTACAGTGTCTAGGAGACCTTATGTTCTGTTTCCAGGCTGAAGGTCGATGTTGCCGATTACATCACTGTTATCTGCAGCCAGGATCTCTAGCACTGTTTCATGTGTTCAGTGGAAGGAGGAAAACAGCTTGTCACCCTGTTAGCAGAGCATGCTCTCATGTGTCGTGTCACTGGATTCTCACAGGGAGCCTCAGAGGAAGCAGGGTGTGCCCTGCCTACCAGCAGTGACTCAGCATGCCCCTGCTTCTTCTTGGGTCAGGGTTTGCCGCACGTGACTGGTGTCATTGATGGTCTTTGACCGGGCTCTCAGATGCTCCTTCAAGGAGTCTGGTCAAAAGCACTTGTGCTGAGCATGTTAATTTCAAATATGTGTATGTGTGTATTTACTTGTGAAACATAGCCACAGGACAAGCATAAAAATTAAACACCTACATACCCACAAGCCTGCAATATCAGATTTTAACATTTTTATCATACTTATTTCAGATAGCTCTTTTCCTATATAGTGAAACGCTAATTCATTTGAAGCCCCACGTATGCTGCCCTTGATCACTTTCCTTGCCTTACTACCATCTAATTAATCCCATTCCTGAATTTGGTGTTTGCCTGTACTGTTGAGCTTATTTACTTTTATTGTACTTTTTGACTCCTTTCCAGGAAAGATTCGAAGAATCTTGGTGATCAGTGGCACAAGGGAATCCCCCATTGAGGTCATCCCAATGGCCTACGTCCCGGTGAGCCGAGCTGTGAGCCAGAAGTTTGGGGGCGTGGTTAAACTTCGAATGGCTGTCAACAAGGCTGTGAGTGGCCTGACTGGGCCCGGGGTGTGTTGGGTGCACTCAAGTTTTCAGTGTGGTGTCCTCCCTTCTGTTCCAGTTAGGTCCTCTGTGCCTTCACCAGGCAGTTGAGTTTTATTTATTTTTTTAAATTGATGTATTTGTTTATTTTTAGAGAATTAGCTTTGTGTTAGTTTCTGTATTCAAACTCATGTAGACAAGACCACACTTAATACAGTACATCTACTCTGTAAAGATAGGGGAATGATTCTTTCTCTGTCCCTCAGGTTCTGACATTGTCAGGTGATCTGACCTTTGTGCCTGAGGCCTGGAACACCCTGATTAGCAGCTGTTAAACACTGGCTTTGGGAACCTGTTTGGAGCAGAAAGTTTTTTAGGTTCCATGATGTAACTTCTTTTCTCCCTCCTCTTTCCTCTCTTTCTGTGGTTAAATGTGACAGGAAGTAGAATTTCTTGGGGTATGTGAACTCTTCCCCAGGAATACACTCCAGATGGTCCAAATGTTTTGTGTTTCTCTTTACCTTCTAAAGTGGATTGCACAGAACTTTTCCCCCTTTAAACTTAGACAAGCAAAAACAGTAATCCAAAAGCTAACTAGAGTTACATATGTAACTACATAAAAAGTTTGGGGGATATAGAAAAGATCTGTTACCCTACCCTGATACATTTTTATTTTGATATATTTTGTCCCCAGTGTTTCTGTGACTTTTAAAAAAACTGTAGTTCTATTCCTACTGGTTGTACAGTGCTCTGACGTTCAGACTGACGTTGAGACTGTCGGCGCATGAATAAATGCAACACGAAATGGAGAAGTCGTTTGACCTTGACCCTGCCAGAGTTCTTATTTGAAAGCCACGTTGCTGCTAGTGTTCTTACTATATTTTGAACTCTTGTTTCTTGCCCTTTTTCTTATTAGCCAAGTAGTAACTTAAGGAAGTGGGTAAGAACAATGAATGGATTAACTTAAGGAAGTAAGAACAATGAACCAGAAATTGGATAGGAATGTGATAATGATTGTTACATGTTCACATGGTCATAGTGGGAGCTCATGTGACTAAAAATAATTTGATACTTTTGTTAAGAGGCTTATATTCTCTTTATCTCAAAAAAAAAAAAGACTTCAATCTAAGTCTGATTTTAAAGCTCCTGCTTATTACTATTTCACAACTTTCTACCTTCTAGAAAGCACAAAGTAGGAGCTGGTTAAAATGCATACTTGTCTTTGGTTATCCCTTTTACTTTCCTGTCCTTTTCTGCCTACCTATATCTGCATCCTTGGTCACTGTGGAAAATTATCTTCTAGGGTCCTGTGGTGACAGATAATGGGAATTTTATCTTGGACTGGAAGTTTGACCGGGTACACAAATGGAGTGAAGTGAACACAGCTATCAAAATGATACCAGGTAACATGAGTGGCATTCACCAGGCATATACACCCATGCCCTTCATAACTGGCCCCTAAATCTGGCCACAGAAAGCATAATGGACATGGGCTTTGTAAGGCTTGGTTCGAAAGAAGAATTCTCTTTATACCATGTTTGGGGTTTTTAACTTCACCTCCTTTGCCGTATTCTCTTCCCCCAACAATTGTTCTTACCTAGCAGCTTTGTTACTTGTGCATTTCACAGCCTGTTGGAGTTGGGATGGTCCTGAAGCTGATGGAATTTCAGAGGGGGTTTGCCTTAAAATAAAGTCATTATCTCTGGGTAGAACCTTTCCTTCCAGGAGCTGGATTGTGCCCTCTTTTGTGGGCTCTCTTCTTAAGCAGTGGGGGAAAGGTGACTCAGTTAATCCACATTCATTGGATGCATGGCCACAGGCAAGATGTTGTCCTGTGTTTTACAGCGGATACTTTAATCTAGAGGACATGTAATCTGTCCTCAAGGAGAGTTGATGTTAACCTGGAGAAATCTGTGTGTGTGCCTACAAGTAAGGTAGAATGTGCTAAATTCTACTAGAGAAATACTAAGAGTCTAGAGTGCACAAAAACTTTCTTTTAGGGAATGTGAAGATACTTTATAGTGTAGAGGTTGTTTTTCACCCGTGCCGTAGCATAATGTAAACTAGACATGGTGCTAAGTGTCTAAAAATGTTTCCTTTGATTCCCGCTTTGATGAGATAGTTATAGAGGAGGACACTGGCCGAGGAAGGTTAAGCCATTTGCCCAAAGACAGCAGCACCAAGATGGTCGCCCCAAGTTGTCTGTCACTAGACCCTGAATGTTTAATGCTCACTTGTGAAGCACCAGGTGAGGAGAGGCTGTGTGAAATGAACATTTAGAGCCATGGGAAGCCTCTAATGCAGCTGTGCCAGGGAATGATGGAGTAAGAGCCAGCATGGGGCTCTACCTGAAGGATGTGTGGGCAGTGTAGAGATGAGTTATGAGGCTAGAACCCTAATTCAGGCTGGAGGAAGTGGGCTCGTACAAGGGGAATAAAAGGAGGAGGCAGTCTTGAGAGGTATCAGCTTCTTAGGATATTATGAGACTAAGAGTCTAACAGGGAATATTCCTTATCATGGAGTATTCTTGGGCCAGAACTGACTGACAGAACCTACCAGGCCAGTTTAGTGGAGCAGACTATTCTGGATGAGGATCCTAACCTAGCTGTGCTCTGGCGTGTTACCTTTTAGCAGTTAGTTAACATCTCTGTGCCTGAGTTTCTTCCTGTATAGAAGGGGTTAGTTAATTCTAGTTCCTACCTCATAAGGTTGTTGAGTAGATTAAATGAGTTTAAACAGTGCCCATCACAGAAGAGGATGTGTTTGTTGATTGAATATATCCTTTGAAAGAAAGATACTATTGTTACCATTAATTAAATATACTAAGATTCTGAGATACACCTGTGCTAGTTGGGATTGAAAATAGTGTGAATATAAGCAGTGTAATGAAAAGCTAATTCTTCCACTTCTACTTTATTTATTTTTTGTGACAGGATCTCACTCTGTCACCCAGGCTGGAGTACAGTGGTGTGATCACAGCTCACTGCAGCGTTGACCTCCTGGGCTCAAACAATTCTCCTGTTTCAGCCTCCCCCAGTAGGTGGGACTACAGATGTGCACCACCACGCCCGGCTAAGTTTTGAATTTTTGTAGAGATGGGGTTTCACCATGTTGCCTAGGTTGGTCTTGAACTGGGCTCAAGGTCTGCCTTGGCTTCCCAAGTGCCAGGATCACAGGTGTGAGCTGCTGTGCCTGGCACTAATTCTACTTTAGTCTGTTATTTTATTTTAGTCTTTGACAGTCTTTTACCATGTTAAGTCAAAAAGATGAGTTGGCTTATACTCATTCTCTTGGTTAGTGTTCTCTTTTTAATGAAAGAACTACAGAGCCAAGAAGGTAGGAGGGAGAGATTTGCAGATCACTGTTAGTAAAATGGAAGAGCTTGCCCTTGGTGATAATGCAAGCAAACCCAGAGCCCCAGGAGGAAAGGGCTCAAATGTGGGTGTGGCATAGGTGAATTTCTTGCATTGTCCACTAGGTGGCATCCTTGCTCCTGATTAGACCTTTCTTGGCTTATTAAGATTCTAGGATGTCCTTTGTAAGGAAATTTTCCTCGTATGTGATTCTTCAAACAAAAGTGTGTAGAAGCTGCATCCTAGAGAAGTTCAGAGTTTTATTAGGAACTTAGAGTGAGGAAAATGATAAAAGAGGCTAGTTATTATATAATGCAGTATCTACAGGATGATCAGAGTGGTTTGCTGTATCTTTTCTCATTTTCTCTTTTCCTGATTGAGTCCATTAGATTCATGGCTGGACCAATATCAGGAGAAGAGAAGCAGGATGAGTTTCCCTGTTTATACCTGTTTCCATGTGCATTCATACGCGGTATGTGAGGGTACTCAGAGAACAACTCTCTTGGATGTTTTGTTGGGTTCCACCTAGAGCAGAGTGACTCTCTATTGAAGGGCCAGGGCTATTGGAGTTCTTTCCTTTAGGTTCACATTTAGCATCCTCTGTCCTTTCCACTGTATTTTATTGGAGAGTTGGGGGAGGCCAGTCACACCCAGTGTCTCAGTAATTTAAAAAGAAGTTGCTCTTAAGTCTTACCTTAGACTGCTGCTCATTCATCTCTGCTCTTTCTTTAAAGCCTTTTCAGAACCTGGTTTGACTCTCTTTTGAATCAGTGGGACCTTTCTCCTTATATTGCGGACATTTTGAAAAAAATGGATCTCGAGTGGCTACTTTGCTTATCTTTGGAAGGATCCAGTTGCATAGGCACAGTTTGGTGCCAGGGACCTTTATTTATGTTCGGCAGCTCTTTGCTCTGTCTGTTGGCTTTTTGTTGCTGGATCACTACTCGATGTTATTTGTTCTATTTGTTTATTGGGAGCTGTCTTTGGGAGTTTATAAATTTTTAAAATTTTTCAATAGTTGGGAAACAGGTGATTTTGGCTACATGGGTAAGTTCTTTA
Source organism: Ateles fusciceps (assembly GCA_036589455.1). Lineage (NCBI taxonomy): Eukaryota > Metazoa > Chordata > Mammalia > Primates > Atelidae > Ateles > Ateles fusciceps. The sequence continues at coordinate 162,321 of JAZHEH010000053.1, read as the reverse complement.
GTGGTGATTTCCGAGATTTTGTTGCACCCATCACCCGAGCAGTGTACACTGTACCTAATGTGTAGTCTTTTGTTCCTCATCCCACTCCTACCCTTCCCCACAAGTCCCCAGAGTCCATTGTATCATTCTTACACCTTTGCATCCTCATAGCTTAGCTCCCACTTACAAGTAAGAACATACGATGTTTGGCTTTCCATCTCTGAATTACTTCACTTAGAATAATGGTCTCCAACTCCATCCAGGTTGCTGTGAATGCCATTATTTCATTCCTTTTTATGGCTGAGTAGTATTTCATGGGGGGGTGTGTGTATGTTTGTGTGTGTGTGTATGTATATCTATATATATACCACATTTTCTTTATCCACTTGTTGGTTGATGGGCATTTAGGTTGGTTCCTTATTGTTGCAATTGCAAGTTGTGCTGCTATAAATGTGTGTACAAATGTCTTTTCATATAATGATTTCTTTTCCTCTGGGTAGATACCCAGTAGTAAGATTGCTGGATCAAATGGTAGTTCTACTATGAGTTCTTTAAGAAGTCTCCACACCGTTTTCCATAGTGGTTGTGCTAGTTTACATTCTCACCAGCAGTGTAGAAGTATTCCCTTTTCACTGCATCCATGCCAACATGTATTATTTTTTGATTTTTTGATTATGGCCATTCTTGTGGGAGTAAGGTGGGATTGCTTTGTGGTTTTGATTTGCATTTCCCTGATCATTAGTGATGTTGAGCATTTCTTCATATGTTTGTTGGCCATTTGCATATCTTCTTTTGAGAATTGTCTATTCATGTCCTTAGCCCACTTTTTGATGGGCTTTTTTCTTGCTAATTTGTTTGAGTTCCTTGTAGATTCTAGATATTCATCCTTTCTCAGATGTATAGATTGTGAAGATTTTCTCCACTCTGTGGGTTGTCTGTTTACTCTGCTGACTGTTTCTTTTGCCTTGCAGAAGCTCTCTAGTTTAATTAAGTCCCATCTATTTATCTTTTTTTGTGGTTGCATTTGCTTTTGGGTTCTTGGTCATGAAATCTTTGCCCAAGCCAATGTTTAGAAAGGTTTTTCCAATGTTATCTTCTAGAGTTTTTATAGTTTCAGGTCTTCAGTTTAAGTCTTTAATCCATCTTGATTTGATTTTTTTGTGTGAGGTAAGAGATGAGGATCCAGCTACATTCTTCTGCATGTGGCTTGCTGGTTATCCCAGCACCGTTGTTGAATAGGGTGTCCTTTCCCCCCTTGATCTTTTTGTTTGCTTTGTTGAAGATCAGTTGACTGTATTTGGCTTTATTTCTGGCTTCTCTATTCGATTCCACTGGTCAGTATGCCTGTTTTTATACCAGTACCATGCTGTTTTGGTGACTGTGTCCTTTAGTGTAGTATGAAGTCAGATAATGTAGTGCCTCCAGATTTGTCCTTTTTGCTTAGTCTTGCTTTGGCTATGCGGGCTCTTTGTTGTTTCCATATGAATTTTAAGATTTTTTTTTTTTTTCTTATAATTCTGTGAAGAATGATGGTGGTATTTTGATGGGAATTGCACTGAATTTGTAGATTGTTTTTGGCAATACATGGTCATTTTCACAATATTGATTCTGTTCATCCATGAGCATGGGATGGGTCCCATTTCTTTGTCTGTGGTTTTTTTCAGCAGTGTTTTGTAAGTTTTCCTTGTAGAGATCTTTCACCTCCTTGGTTGGGTATATTCCTAAGTATTTTATTTTTGCAACTGTTGTAAAAGGGGTTGAGGTCTTTATTTGATTCTCTGCATGGTGGTGGTTGTTATGTAGCAGTGCCACTGATTTGTGCACATTAATTTTGTACCTGAAACTTTACTGAGTTCGTTTATCAGGTCTAAGAACTTTTTGGATGAGTCCTGAGGGTTTTCTAGGTATGTGATCATATTATTAGTGAACAGCGACAGTTTGACTTTCTCTTTACTGATTTGGATGCCCTTTGTCTTGTCTGATTGCTCTGGCTAGGACTTCAGTGGTATGTTGAATAGAAGTGATGAAAGTGGGCATCCTTGTCTTATTCTAGTTCTCAGGGGGGATGTCTCAACTTTTCCCTTTTCAGTATAACACTGGCTGTAGGTTTGTCGTAGATGGCTTTTATTACCTTTAGGTATGTCCCTTCTATGCCGATTTTGCTGGCAGTTTTAATAGTAAAGGGATGTTGGATTTTGTCATATCTTTTTCTACATCTATTGAAATGATCATATGATTTTTGTTTTTAATCGTTTATATGTATATCACGTTTATTGACTTGCGTATGTTAAACCATCCCTGCATCCCTGGTATGAAACCTACTTGATCATGATATGTTACCTTTTTGATACGCTGTTGGATTTTGTTAGCTAGTATTTTGTTGAGGATTTTTGCATCTATGTTCATCAGGGATATTGGTCTGTAGTTTTCTTTTTTTGTTACAATCTTTCTTGGTTTTGACATTAGGGTAATATTGCCTTCATAGAATGACTTAGAGAGGATACCCCCCTTTTTCATCTTTTGGAATAGTTTCGGTAGGATTGCTACCAATTTTTTGAATATCTGGTAGAATTCAGCTGTGAATCCGTTTGGTTCTGATCTTTTTTTGTTGACTTGTTTTTTTATTACTGTTTCAGTCTCCCTGCCTGTTATTGATTTGTTCAAAGTTTCAATTTCTTCTTGCTTTAATCTAGGAGCATTGTATATTTCCAGATTTTCTAGTCATGCACATAAAGATGTTCATGAATGATCTTTTGTATTTCTGTGGTTATAATATCTCCCATTTCATTTGTAATTGAGCTTATTTGGATCTTCTCTGCTTTTCTTGGTTAATCTTGCTAATGGTCTGTCGATTTTGTTTATTGTCAAATAACCAGCTTTTTGTTTCATTTATCTTTTGTATTTTTTGTTTGTTTCAATTTCATTTACTTCTGCTCTTATCTTGGTTATTTCTTTTCTTCTGCTGGTTTTGAGTTCGGTTTGTTCTTGTTTCTCTAGTGCTTTGAGTTATGACCTCAGATTGTCTATTTGTGTTCTTTCAGACTTTTTGGTGTAGGCATTTAAGGCTATGAGCTTTCCTCTTAGCACTGCTTTTGCTGTATCCCAGAGGTTTTGATAGGTTGTATCACTATTATTATTAAGTTCAAATTATTTTTAAATTTCCATCTTGATTTCATTGTTGACCCAGAGAACATTCAGAACCATTATTTATTTAATTAAATAATCTGAATTAAATAATTCAGATTATTTAATTTCCATGTATTTGTATAGTTCTAAGGGTTCCTTTTGGAGTTGATTTCCAATTTTATTCCAATTATGTTTGTGAGAGTACTTGATATAATTTAGATTTTTAAAAATTTATTGAGACTAGTTTTGTGGCCTGTCATATGGTCTGTGTTAGAGAATGTACCATGCTGATGAAAAAAAAAATAAATTCTGTAGTTGTTAGGTGAAATGTTCTATAGATATCTCTTAAGGCCATTTGTTCCAGGGTATAGTTTTTTTGTTGACTTTCTGTCTTGGTGACCTGTTTTGTGCTGTCAGTGGAGTATTGAAGTCTCCCACTATTATTGTGTTGCCGTCTATGTCATTTCTTAGGCCTAGTAGTAACAGTTTTATAAATTTGGGAGTTCTAGTGTTAGGTGAATATATATTTAGGATTTGACTAAATATAGTTGGACTAATCCTTTTATCCTGTTGGACTAATAATTTTATCATTATATAATGTTCCTCTTTGTCTTTTCTGTTTTTCCTACCCCTTTATTGTAAATTTATGTGAATCCTTATGTATTAGGTGAGTCTCTTGAAGACAGCAGATACTTGGTTGGTGGATTTTTCTGCATCCTGCCATTGTGTATCTTTTTTTTAGAGATGGAGTTGCACTCTTGTCACCCAGGCTGGAGTGCAATGGCATGTTCTTGGCTCACTGCAACCTCTGCCTCTTGGGTTCAAACAATTCTCTTGCCTCAGCCTCCCAAGGAGCTGGGATTACAGGTACCCACCACCACGCCCAGCTAATTTTGTTGTATTTTTAGTAGAGACAGGGGTTTGCCAGTGTTGGGCAGGCTGGTCTTGAACTCCTGACTTCAGGCGATCAGCCTGCCTCGGCCTCCCAAAGTACTGGGGTTACAGGAGTGAGCCACTGTGCCTGGCTCATTGTGTATCTTTTAAGTAGACCATTTAGGCCATTTACATTCAGCGTTAATATTGAGTTGTGAGGTACTGTTCTATTCATCATGGTAGTTGTCTCCTGGATACCTTCTTTTTTTTTTTTTTGCATTGTGATATTTCATAGGCCCTGTGAAGTTTATGCTTTAAGGAGATTCTTCTATTTAGGTATATTTGAATTTTTGTTTCAAGATTTAGAACTCATTTTAGCATTTCTTGTAGTGCTGGCTTTGGTAGTGGCAAATTCCCTCAGCAGTTGTCTGAAAATGACTGTATCTTTTTCATTTGTGAAGCTTAGTTTCACTGGATACAAAATTCTTGGCTGATGATTAGTTTAAGGAGACTAAAGATAAGACCCCAATCCCTTCTGGCTTGTAGGACTTCTGCTGAGAAATCTGCTGTTAATTTGATAGGCTTTCTTTATAGGTTACCTAATGCTTTTGCCTCACAGCTTTCAAGATTCTTTCCTTCGTCTTACTTTAGATGACTTGATGACTATATGCCTAGGTGGAGATCTTTTTGCAATGAATTTCCTGAGCGTTCTTCAAGCTTTTTTATTTGGATGTCTAGATCTCTACCAGGACCAGCAAAGTTTTCCTCAATTATTCCCTCAAATAGGTTTTCCAAACTTTTTGATTTCTCTTCTTCCTCAGGAACATCAGTTATTCTTATGTTTGGTTGTTTAACATAATCCCAAATTTCTTGGAGGCTTTGTCCATTTTTTTGATTCTTTTTCTTTTGTCTTTGTTGGATTAGGTTAATTTGAAAGCCTTGTCTTTGAGCTTTGAAGTTCTTTTTTTCTACTTGTTCTAGTCCGTTGTTGAAGTTTCATAGTGGATTTTGCATTTCTCAAGTGTGTCTTTCGTTTCCAGAAGTTTGATTGTCTTTTCTTTATAATATCTGTTTCTCTGGAGTCTTTAAAAAATTTTTTTAAGTTGGTTTTCACCTTTCTCTGATACCTCCTTGATTAGCTTAATAATCAACCTTCTGAATTCTTTATCTGGCAATTCAGAGATTTCTTCTTGGTTTGGATCCGTTGCCAGAGAGCTAGTGTGATCTATTGGAGGTGCTATAGAACCTTGTTTTGTCATATTACCAGAATTCATTTTCTGATTTCTTCTCATTTTGGTAGACTATTTCATTGGAAAGATTTGGAACCCAAGGGCTGCTGTTCTGATTATTTTGTCCGATGGGGTGCTCTTCCCCTAAGGATAAGGATTCTTGAGAGCTGGACTGCAGTGGTTGTGCCCTTCTGGGTGTAGCCACCCAGTGGGGCTACTGGGCTTCAGGCTGGTGCTGGGGAACATCTCAGAGAGTCCTGTGATGTGATCTATCTTTAGGTCTCTGAGCTGTGGATACCAGCACCTGCTTTGGTGGAGGTGGCAGGAGAGTGAAGTGGATTCTGTAGGAGTCCCTGGTTGTATTTTCTTTAGTACACTGGTTTTCTTGAATGCTGGTTTATGCTAGCAGTGAAGTTGTCATGTGGACACACTCAGGATCTCTGGTTAGCCAAGATGTTGCAGGCAGTGGAATTAGCTGTTGTTTTCCCTTTCTTTGGAGCAGGGTTGTTGTGTTACGAGTTTCTGTAATGGCTTGAGTTGATTGGCCTTCAGCGAGGAGGTGGTGCTTTTAAGAAAGCATCAGCTGCGGTAGTATAGGGGGGGATACAAGCTTGTCCTATATTGACCAGGATAAGTATTCGGGTTTCTTAGGTGATGGGAAGGGCCATAGAACTCCCAGGAGTTTATGTCTTTTGTCTTTGGCTACCAGGGTGGGTAGAGAAAAACCATCAGGTTGGGGCAGAGTTAGGTGGGTCTGAGACGGACTCTCCTTGGGTGGGGCTTGCTGTGCCCACTGTGGGGGGATTCAGGGTGGTTCTCAAGTCAATGGCGTTAATGTTGCCAGGGGGATTTGCCTCTTCTGCCTCATTTAGACTGCCAGGGAAGTAGGGGGAAAGCCAGCAGTGACAGGCCTCACCCAACTGCCACACAGCCAGTAAGGCCAGTTTCACTCCCATCATGCCCTGCATTTATATCCGTCATGGTGAGCAGGGCTGAGATCTTGACCCAGCTACAAGCCTCCCTGCTGAGAAAGCAAGCAGGCCTCTCAGGCCTTGCCCCTCCCTGCCTGTCTGCACCTTCAGCTGTGGCTTCTGCACTTCTATTGCACATCCCATTTGCCCCCCCACTGGATTCTGCTCAGGAAAATTTGTGCTCAGTTGAAATTATTATAGAGTTCAGCTAGAAGCTTCCTTCACCCTGTGGCCCCTCCCAAATTCTGCTGGCTGACTTTTCTTCCCCAAGGACCCCTGTGAGTTAAAGCCAGAAATGCCTTCCCTGGGCTCCAGCTGGGGACCAGGAGTGCCCACAGGGCCCTTCTGCTGCTGCTTCTACTTTTATAGTTTGCTCAGCTCTCTAAATCCATTTCAGCTCTAGGTAAGGTTAAATCCTTCTCCTGTGATCTGGATTTTTCAGATTCCCCAGTGGGGGATGTTTGTTCAGAGGCAGACTTTTTCCCCCTCTCACACTTTGGGAACTCACACTTTTTAGACTGTCTTGTGGAGTCTGCAGCAGCAAGCCACTTCTTTCAAAGGGTTTGTGAATTCTTTTGGTTTTCCTGGTATGTTCCTGTGGTGGTTCTTGGAGCAAATGTTCACAGTGTGAGTCTCTGTGTGCTGTTCTGTCCATCCAAGGGGTGGGCTGGACATTAGTCCTGTCTCCTATCTGCCATTTTCCTGGAAGTTTTTGTTCTATTTATCCTTTTGATTTTATGTAGTTTAAAATTATGAGTTAAACAGTGGCAAGTCCTGCTCGTCACTTTTCTGACCAACTAGTTACCCTATCTGGAGGCAGCCAGTGTTACCAAAATTGTGTGGCCTTTGAACAATCTTTCATAAACACACATATTGAAACTCCTCCTACCCCACCCCTTTTTTCACTAGTGGTAGCATGCTTTATACATGTACTGTTTCCTGCTTTGCCTGTCTTGGAGATTATTACATATTGGCTTACAAAGAGCTTCCTTGCTCCTTTTTTTTTTCCTGAATAACTGCATGTATTTCACTTTAGCTATATAACATCATTACTAAACTGGATCACCACTAGTGGTCATTTATGTTTGCAGATTTTTGCTAGCAGGGAATCACCGGTTGAAAAGATTAATGTGTCTGTGCTTTTTGTTAGATGGAACCAAATTGCCATCCATAGCTTGTATTCACTTACCCTTCTACCAGCAGTGTGTGCAGGTGTCTGTTTTCCTGCATACCTGGTTCATCATACCTTTTCTCTTACAGTTAAAGTGTTATGCCATTGAAGTATGTGTGTGTGTATGTAAATATTTTTGGTAAATGTTGTGTGTAGTTGTTTTCATTTCTGAATCATATTCCATCATCTGTATGTGTGTGAAGAAAAGTTTATATCTCTATTCTACTCTATTATTTTTTTCTTTTTCTTTCTTTTTTTGGAGACAAAACCTTGCTCTGTCACCCAGGCTAGGGTACAGTAGCATAATCATGGCTCACTGCAACCTCTGCTCCTGGGCTCAGGTGATCCTCTCACCTCAGTCTCCCGAGTAACTGGGACTACAGGCACGTGCCAGCATGCTTGGCTAATTTTTGTGTTTTTTTTGTAGAGCCACCATCTCTGTGCTATGTTATTCAGGCTGGTCTAGAACTCCTGGGTTCCATCAACTCCATCTGGAGCTCCATCGAACTCCTGGGATTATAGGCATGAGCCACCATACCCAGCCTCTGTTCTACTCTCAATGGACATTTGGGTATTACCAGTTTTTAGCTAATAGGAAAAGTGCCACTTATGAACATCTTACACATGTCTTTTCATGACCATATGTATGCCTAACAGTTGTATATCTAGGAATAGAATTGCTGAGTAGTTAGGTATGAATACGTTCAGTTTTGGAAGATGTACTGACATTTCCAAAATGGTTTTGCCAGCTCAGCCTCCACTGTCAATGGGTATGAGTGTCTTTGCATCCCAGCAGAATTTCATTACACTCACTCTGGTGGGTGTGTAGTGGTATTTTGTAATGTTAATTTGTATTTCCTTTCAGCAAATGAATTTGAGCATCTTTTAAAATGTTTATTGGCCATTTTGGATAGCTTCTTTTGTGAGGTACTTGTTCAAGTCTTTTGTCTGTTTTTCTATGGGGATTCTGTCTTTTTCTTGATTATAAGTTTATATTTTTGATGTGTGTTTTTTGTCAGGTATATGCTTTGCAAATATCTCCTCCCACTCTGAGGAAATCTTTCAAGGCTGGTGGTGGGATTGAAAATAACTAGTAGTGGGGCTCCTTGGTTGCAGTAGGCATGGAGGATCTCTAGAGGATGACTTGACATCTGATATGTCTGAATGACGGCGACGAGCCAGCCCTTTGAAGTGCTTGATGATGACTTGTCCAGGCAGAGGGGAACAGCATGAACAAAGCCTCAAGGAAGGACAAAGCTTGGCATGTTTGGGTACAGAAAGAAAGTCAAGGTGGGAGGGAGAGAAAGAGGTGGCAAGAAGAAATAAAGATAATCAGAATCTCTTTTCATTGCTCTGTGGAAGAGAAAGGCTTTAGATTTGTCATTCATCCAGTACTGTGTATGACAATTGCTTCTCGTGACTCTGCGGTCTTTGAGTCTTTGAGTCTCTTTTTGCTTTGGGAGACTGAAACATAATGTTTCTTTCTGTCCTTTGTCCTGCAGGTGTGGTGGACACAGGCCTATTCATCAACATGGCTAGAGAGTCTACTTCGGGATGCAGGATGGCTCAGTTAACATGAGGGAGAAGCCGTTCTCTTGACCCTGCGAGGAGCAGAGTGTGTTCACCTTGAGTCTCCAGCCCACAGCCAAGGTGGACATACCTCTCCAGGAGCCTTTGCCTTAATGTATCTCTGCCAGCGGGGGACAACTGGTTGTGAGGGACAGGGTGGGGGGGAGTGGGAGGGAGAGTTAAATCCAGTCTTATGAAGTATTGTTATTAAATGTCTTTTTAAAAAGAGAAATATAAACATATATTTTTACTATTAAAATATTCAGTTTTTTTTAATAAAGTAGAACTTGATTTCATGTTTTATATGAAACATTTACCAAAAAAAAAAAAAAAAGGAGAGGTGGACTGTCTTTAAAACCTTTGACTTGAGTCTGCTGGTAAAGCTTCTGAATATTGGGTTTGCTGAGAAATAAAAATCAAAACTTCCTTTAAGCTGATAAAATGAGGGGCTCAGCCAGCAGTGATCTCCTGATGCCTTACTGGAAACTTTGTTTACTTGTCTGCTATCTTCTGTTTTGTTTTTAGTTAGTTTTCATTGTGAGCACACATAATACCTAGTTAGGTCTTAAGATCAGGTTTACAAAACTGTGGAGTGGAGCGGTGTAGTATGGAATGACTTGGAATGTAAACTACTGGGGGAGAAAATGTGGTTATACTTTTGCTAAGGTCTGGGGGTTTCTTCGTATCCCTCCTGTTGGAAGAAATTGATCAGAAATGCTTGCCAGTATCACCAAAGCACTGCTGTGAAATGTGAAGTACTTTTTTTTTTTTTAATATTTACTTTTTGTTGTTAATATTTTTCTCTGTTACTTCTTGCATGGTTTGGTGTCAGAAGTCCTTACCTCTTTATATTGTTTGCAGGTTGAAATAAAACAGTGTGGTGCCATTTTGACTCTTTTGTCTTTACTTTAGAATTTGAATTTAAATGGTCACAGAAGGAAAGCCAAGATGGCGGGGAATCAGTTTTGCCCACCCAGTGTATATCAGACCTGTATGGGGTGGAATTCACTCAAGAAATCTTGAACCAAAGAATAGGTAAATATTTCCATTATTTCTGGGAAAGCTATCTTCCAGATATGTCAGTTATCTAAGGAAATATGCTATAGCCCTTTGTCAGGCAAGGTATTAATTTTCTTCGTTCATAAAGGCTAATACAGGTGAACAAAAGTCACAGATTATCTCCACATTTTATATTAGTCAAAACTTCTTTAGTCATGGAAGCTGACAATCAGCAAAACAGGTAACCTGAATTTCCTCATTAGCGCCCCCAACTCTAATCTGCAGACAGTTTGCTTAATAAACAGTCAACTCTCTGAAAAGAGCCTCATAGGGAAAGGAAAGGCCTGACCAGCTCAGTGAACATTCTAGATGAGGCTCAAAGGAATCCATTCTCTTATTAAAAGGTGTTGATGCTGACAGCCCTGATTTCCCCTTGCTAACTTTGCACAATACTTGGAACAGTCATTTCCCTCAGTTTACTCTCTATTTTGAAGCTTGGATAATAACGATCAGACTTGTTGGCATCTGAATTCTTGCTAAATCAAGTTGCAGAATAAAAGTTAATCAGGAGAGAAAGCATTAAAGATGCTTATTTCTTTCAGAGTTCCCTCTTCACTCTCAGAGTACTCTTTAAAAGTAGTTGCCTGACATATTGTTAGGAAACCTATTGTTAGGAGTGCTTTATTTTTCTTTTATTTGGTTTGGGTTATAATTTTTACACAAAACGGGCGTTACATCTTAGCTGAGAAATCTTGATAAAACTAATTTTTGAAATAATCCTTTAAAGCTCTTGTGGCATGGATTAAATTTAGGAATAAAGATAAACAACAAAGTTAAGCTGAATTTCTGAAAAACACCTGCACGCACCACATCACATGTAAATTTTCTTTGGGTTTCATAAACATTCGCACCTGTGACGGATCTGCAGTTCCTTTGAATGTCGACGTTAGGTTTTCCTTCCCTTGAAGAAAACAAAACACCTATGTTTTAGGCACACATACAGCAAGATACATTTTGACTAAAGATTCTTCATTAAAACTCATTAAATGTGATCTTTCTGGGGAGTTAGATGGAATAAGTTAGAAAAAATAATTTTTTTCATGTGACCCACATGCCAGTACATGTGATTAATAATGAATCTCAGGGGCAAGGGTGAGCTGCAAATTTTGTTTTTGGGAAATGTTTATAACCAAGGTATGCAGTCACACTCTGGGAAGTATCAAAGGAGGAAAATCACTTTGATTTGGATAAAAATCTATTCAGTTTGGCTTCAGCTACAGCTTCTCATTAAGTTTTTATATTCTTCATTATCAAACTGTTTGAGCTCCCATCATTGGCCAGTTCCTAGTGGGCACTAGTGGGAGAGAGAGGATGGGACACAGATGGTTAAGATCTGCCTGTGCTCCAGGGGCTTCCAGCCTAGTGAGCCTGACAGGCACCTTGTCAGAGGAATGATGAACTGGAGGAACACAGTGGGCAGGTGGGCAAGAGATGGGCCGTGAGTGGGGAAAGTGGTTGACAGGTGACTCTAGTGACAGCTTCCTATGTGCAGTCTTTGCTGGCTTTGACTCCATCAAAGCACTTTTATTTAATGTTAAATAAGCTGTCAGCTTATGGCAGAGAAACAGATCTGAATAGGATAAGTCACTTGTCACAGACAGAGCTAGTAAGTGGCTGAGCCAGCCCCGGAACCCCTGGTCTTTAGGTTGGAGGTTTTGTAGTGTCTGGGAGGATACTCTTATGTTGGTCTTAAGAAATGCTAGAGATGGCGTGTTGCAACTTTTTATGGGAAAATTCTAATGGAGACAGGCAAGTTTCACAGAAAAGCTAATTTTGGAGTAATCATTCCAAGAAGTTACCTTTCATTTCAGGGGCAGCGCTTTGCTTTGATGTACTATTTTTATTGAACTATTATATTTCAGTAGTTTCAACCTTTTATCCTAAAGTGGCAAGGAGGGGAAGTGGGGAGCTATCGTATTTGAACCTGAATGTGTGCCAGGCACTATTTGGGTTTTTGCATTGTTATCTCATGTCACCTTTATGGTGTTTCTTCTTTTTTTTTAAAATTTATTTTATTTTTTTTTTACCAGGGGGAGAGAGTGAACGCAGTCCCCCCACTACCACAAATTATGCAGTCGAGTTTCCCACATTTGGGGAAATCTGAGGGTCAGCACATCTGGAGTGCAATGGATATGCCTCGCCCTGGGAAAACCACCTTCGTGATCATGGTATCTCCCCTGCCAGGTGTTTGTTCTTTTAATTTGCTGAGTGAGAAATGGAGGCTTAGTTTAAGTAACTTGTTCAGGTCACACACTGGAAAGCAGGCCAGACGTCTCTGGCTCTAGGCCTTGTTCCTACTTCAAGGTGGTTATAGGGCTTTGAATAATTTGTGTTCCTTAATTGTGTCCATCAGTTGTAACTTGAGTAACAAGTAATTTGTTAAAGTACTGGAGTTAGTGAATGGTTGGGTTGTGTGCTTAGGCTCATGGTTAATCTTACGATGATCAATTTCTGTCATCTTTAGTAGGAGGAAGGAGTAGAACATTGCGTATAGTCTTGGGTGGGCCACAGGAAAGTGGGCTTTATAGAAGTCGTCTTTATTTGTCGCTATGGAATGGAACTTGACAACCATTGATTTCTCTCTTCCATTGTCTGTTTTCTTTTTCCTCCTTTCTCCCTGTGATTTAGGCACAGTGGCTACCAGAGGCATTGCTAGTCTGCGAAGGGGCATTTATGGCTGAGGACTGTCAATTCCTTTTAGTGAAAGATCATTCAGAACACACACACAGTTGAACAAAGTTGGATTTACCCATTGAATAAGGGAAATTACATGCCTTGGGCAGCTGCAGTTATCTCAGCCTTAGGACTTAGAGAGTTTAGGCCCAAAGAAGCAGAGCTTAGCTCTGGATTGGATGCCGTCAGGAAGCAGGGCTAATAATATAACTGGATATCTTAACTGTTCTTACCTAGAAGGTGAGAAGAATGGAGTGAGCCTAAAGCTACCATTGGTAAAGAAGGAAGTTATTCATTAGTGATGTTGGGCAATTTTGGTGATGTGGACAATGTTTGTTTTGTCTCTGTGATTATGGTCTTGTTTTTGTCTTCATCCATCAGTCACAGACTGGCCTTGTCTGATGTTGATATTGTGTGAAATTGTGTTCCACACGAGAACATCATGGCTTGGCTGTGGGTGCCAGGCCAGCTTATAGCAACACTGAGGTCTGACTGATAGAGCTAGGCCAGCTCCCAGCCGTCAAGGGGGGATGTTGCTCTCTCTCTGAAGATATGGCAGAATCCCCTAGGATCCAGAGGGCCTGGACATTCTATAAGCAACCCTTTCACCCTTTGACTGACACTGAGGTCAGTCCCTTTGACTAACTGATACTGAGCACTTGTGTGTACCTAGCACTGGGGTGCAGGAGTCAGGTCCCAGATACCCCAAGATGTCACCAGCCCTCAGACTTCATTGGTGCCATGACAACCATTTCTTGTGACTTGCTTCTCAGATGCCTGACTTTGCTCACTTCCTGTCACACCTAGTAGCTGAAGCTGCCAAATTTAGGATTGCGTCAGCCTTCACTCTCCACTAACCCAGTAATCAGATGAGCTGAGGTTTTAAACATAGGTTCAGTGCCTTTGCTTTTTTAGTAACTGGGTTGTATTGCAGGGCAGCAAAACACTCCAATATAGCCTAGTATTCAAATGTGCCCAAGTTGGCCTCAGCAAATAAACATCTGTAATGGTGTTTTGAGAGGGATGGAAGTGTGACAGTTCACATGGCCGGTGCAGTGGAGGCAGAATCCAAAGAGGGAAAGAAAAGACTTCACGGGAAAGGAAAGCCTGCTGTCTTTGGACAATGCATTATTTAGACTGATGAATAAGATCAGTGCTGAAACCCCATTCTATTACGTCCAATCATTGAGAACCATCTGCTCAGCAGCAAGGTGGGAGAGGAAGCAGCTCTGTCTCAGAACCGAAGTCCTGGCTGGATGCATCTCGTTCAGCCTCAACCCAGTGGCAATAATTTCTCTGAATGCTCCCTGATTTCGGAGAGAATACATTTTGAGAGTTCCCAGGTTTGGGGGATTTTCCAACTTGAGTTTCAAATAGGGGAATGGCGTGCATCCTCCTTTGTTTCAGAAGCTGTTCTCAGTGGAGGGTGAGACCAGTTTCCAGTCACCAATGAGTTTTGAAGGTTCCAGGGTTTGGTTCTCTGGACTTAGCTGCATCTGGCCCCTGTGCCTCTGTGCCAGTGATGCTGCCACTGGGTTCTTTGTGAACCCATGAGAGAGCACTCACAAGTTGAGAGCCCACAAGGAGCTGGGCCCAGAGCAGCACAGGTGTGAACAGGAACAGCACTGCCTGATAGAAATGCCAGCCACGTAATCTTAAATGTTCTAGTCTCCATACTGGAAAAGTTAAAAGAAACAGGCAAAATTCAGTTTAGTAAAATATTTAACACAAAATATCTAAAATATTACTACTTTAACACATAAGGAGTATTTCATATTTTTTCTTTGTATGAAGTCTTCAAAATGCCATGTGTACTTAAGTTCAGCACATCTCATTTTGAATTGGCCACTTTCCAAGTGCTCCGTGGTCACTCATGGTGAGTGGCTACGGCATTGGAGAGCACAGAGCTAGAATTCAAGAGGGACACGCATATCCCCCATTCTGACTTATTTAAGGCTCTCAGTTCTTGGAGCAAATCTGGAGTTCTATAGTCTTAAGATATTTCTAGAACCCACAGAGAGTTGAGTCAGTTGGAAAGCTACTCCAGGGGAGGTCCACTCAGTAGCCTCAGTTTGAACTGAAATTTTCATCTGTGCTTCCAGCAGATGACATTTTGACCTTGTAAGTGACCTTAACTCCAGGAAAAAGAAGACCATCCTTTCAGGTTCTAAGTTAAATGAATATTTTGGTTGCATTATACTGTTCTTTTTTTTTGTTTGTTTTTTGTTTTTTTTTCTGAAAAAGATTAAGTTTGACAAAGATAGTAACCAAGTCTGAAATTCCATTTAGCTTTTGGAGGACATTGTTTCACCTGAAAGCCTCAATTTCCTCATTGTAAAATGGATATAAATAATAGTATCTGTTAACATTCTTTTTATTTTTTTTATTTTTTTTATTTTCTTTTTTTTTGTTTGTTTCTTTTTGAAACCCCTTATAAACCCATGTTAACATTCTTTTGAAGAGTAAATGAACTAATTCATACCAAAAATATAAAAAATTACTTGTACATAAAACACTTGGTATATTTTAAATTACTATTAGACAGCTGTAGACTTGTATTTTCTAGGTTCTTTGGGGTTTGGGATTAAGAACATTGAGTTGTACAAAACGGCTCGCTGAAAATAATTGGTGGGGGGTATGCAATGGAGGGAAAAACCATGGCTGCGTGGGGATTCATGTATGATTTTTTTTCCAGAATGAAATTTTCCTTAAAATGACTTACCAACGTTTGTTCTGGAATTTACTGAAGGAAAATTGATACAATAATTGCATATGTCCATGTGATATGCCATACGGGTTTACTTGAGGTGTATGTGTGTGCACGCGTGTGCATCTTCTACTTGGGGAAGTCAGGGGAAGCCTCATAAAGTAGTTGGTCATTTAGCTGAATCTTTGTAAGAAATTTAAATTTTCATTTTTTGTTTGTTTGTAAAAAGTGATTTATTTAAAGAGAGAGAGAAACAGGAGAAGGAGAGAGAAAAAAACAGCTAAGTCTCACACTGAGTGAGAGAATCCAGAAAGATGGAATCCAGGAGAGGAAAGCAGCTTCCACACTGAGTGGAAGCGAATAGAGAGAGACATGGAGTTTAGGAGGGGAAGACAGGCTTCCACATGAGAGTGTGGAAAGGGGTCTTTTGTGTATTTTTAGAGTCAGGGTCTCACTTTGTCATCCAGGCTGCAGTGCAGTGGTGTGATCATGGCACACTACAACCTCAACCTCCCTAGGCTCACGTGATCCTCCCTCCCACTGCAGTCTCCCAAGTAGCTGGGACTACAGGCATGCACCACCACGCCTACATAATTTTTATATATTTTTTTGTAGAGATGAGGTCTCATCATCTTGCCCAGGCTGTAAAAAGTTTTTAAACTTTAAAATTTTAAAATCAGTCTTATATAGATATAACGAGCATACTGTACAATTCACCCGTTTGAAGTATATAATTTAGTGGCTTTTAATATATTCATAGTTGTGCAACCGTCACCACCATCGATGATTTTCATCACCCCAAAGAGATGAAATGTCCATTAAATAACTCCTTATTTTCATACAGTGCTCCTTCTCTCCCTCCCCTAGGTCCCCCCTAGGCAACCATGAATTTACTTTCTGTATCGATTTGCCTCTTCCAGACATTTCATATGGATGGCATCTTACAAATATATTGTCTCTTGTATCTTTCTTCTTTTGTTTGGCATAATGTTTTCCAGGTTCATCTATGTTGTCACATGTACCAGTACTTCATTATGTTTTTATCTCAGAATAATATCCCATTGCATGGGATATTATTTATCCATTAATCAGCAGATGGCCACTTGGGCTATTTCTACTTTTTGGCTATTAACGAATAATGCTCTTATGAACATTCATGAATAAGTTTTTGTGTGGACAAATGTCTCCTTTTTGTTGTTGTTGTTCCACTGTTCCTCCTTTATTTTCTTTTGGTATATATATAAAATTTTTCATACCATCATAATTCCTCTTTTTAAAAAAATACGTTTGTGTATATATATACATGTATGACTTTCTTAGTAATTTCTGTAGTTGCTGAATCTGGAAGGAAGACTAGAGAGGCCACCAGGCAGGCAGTGTGGTGGGAGGAGTGAGGAGGGAAGGAGCACCCATGCAGAGGGAATAGCATGTGGAAAGACAAGGGTCAGTGAGGATGTGGTTGGTACAGGTAAATTCGAGGAACTTTGAGGGCTGACAAGTAATGCTGGCTCTGGGGAGGTGTTAGAGAAGAGGAGGGAAGGCAGGAGCCATCTAACAAAAGCTGTGTTCACCGTTGCTAAGGACTCTGGACTTAACCTGCCAGTGGGGCTTTAGGCAATGGAATAGCATGATCAAAACCATTGCTGGCTGCAGGGAGGAGGCTAGGATGAACAGGGCAGACAGAGTCTGGGCCGGGGCGTCAGTTAGGAGTCTATAGAAATGGTTCAGGGAGGCTTCCCAGCTTATTTTAAGACTTTCTTTAAAGCTTGAATCTTCCCAGATTCAAGGTACAGCAAGTGTTGGTTGTGAGAGATGCTTCTGCTACCACTTCTGTTGCTCACAGTAAGGCAAAATGTCAGTCTAGATTCAAGGAGGTGGAGAAATAGATTCCACTTCCTGATGAGAGAAGGAATGAATGCAGAGTTTGCAAGTTGTCTGTTGAAGGGAAAGACAAAGATTCAAGAAGAGTTAAAGTTCATTCGGCTGGTGGCATCCAATCCAGTGGTGGGTGGCAGCAGTGCCAGGAATAGCATTTAGACAGCAGCATCAATAGTGACATTTTTTCCCAGAATATTTTAGGGTAGGACCTTGGCCATATTTCCAGCTTACCAGCTACCCTTGTTTTCACCTGTTTTCTGAGCCTAATTTTTTAGACTTCCCATTCATTTTGGAGTTGCATGATACCCTTTTAATAAATGCTCTTTCTGCTTAATTAGCCAGAGGTAGCTTCTGTTGTTTGCTTCCAAGGTTGCTGACTGGTTCTTTGGTCAATAAGACAATCACTAAGGACTGTACAGTAAAATGAACAAGATAATTTACTAAAGAGGAAATGCAGGTGGGTAATAAACTCCTGAAAAATATCCCATCTCACTCACGATAAAAACAAAACACATCTAAATTAAAACAGTAACAACCAGATGCCTTTTTGTTTTTGCCTTTACAATTTGCAAATTTATCTAATCAGAGCTGCGGAGTATGGTGAGACAAGCTTTCTTTAACTTTTCTTAGCTGGTGGGGCTATATATGGCTTTTACTTTCCTATGTTTTTCTGCATTTCCTAAAGAACCTGAACAATTCATTAAAATTAAATAAATGGAAAGAGTGTTTGTGGCAGAAGAAACACTAGCGGGATAGTAAATTGACCTAACCTTTTTTTTCCTGGAGATGTTTTGGCCGTATGTACTAAGATCTTAAAATGAGTCATTCTTTGTCACTTCCAGGAATCTAGTGTAAGCAAAGAAATTTGTGCACAAAGATGTTCGTATTTTAGTAAAAATTGGAAACTTGAATGAAACGAGACAATTAAGATGTAACATAATAAGGTAATAAGCAGAAGCAACCCTTAAGAAAGGTTTGTGAAGAACTGATGATTGGCTGGGTGTGGTGGCTCATGCCTGTAATCCCAACACTTTAGGAGGCTGAGGCAGGTGGATCACAAGGTCAGGAGTTCGAGACCAGCCTGGCCAACATGGTGAAACCCAGTATCTACTAAAAATACAAAAACTAGCCAGGTGCAGTGGCAGGCGTCTATAAATCCCAGGTACTCGGGAGGCTGAGGCAGAATTGCTTGAACCCGGGAGGTGGAAGTTGTGGTGAGCTGAGATCACGCCACTGTACTCCAGCCTGGGTTACAGAGGAAGACTGCATCTTGAAAAACAAAAACAAAAAAACTGATGATTATAGGAAAACCTTAATGGAAAAATATTGAGTGATACATTGTTAAGTAATAAATTAACCAAAAATTATACATGTGACATCACTCATGATCCAGTGGGGAAAATAAATCACCCTGGACATTTCAAACAACGGGAATGCTTCACAGGTGATGAAGAGCAGAGACCCAATCATCATGGAAGCAGCCCAGAGATGAGTCACACCAGGAAGCCACTCCACCCCCCAGGGCTGCAGAAAGTGGCATTGGGAGAGCCCAGAGGCTGGGCACTTGGTGGCAGCTAGAATCATGGAGGAGATGCAGCTACTGATGCAAAACTCCTCCCTGCAGCAGAGAGAGGGACAAGTACTCTGCCTTATCCCTTCTTTTCACTACCCAGTCTCTTGCTGGTGTCTCCCCCCTGGCCATATCCAGCCAGAAGCCAGTTGCCAATGGAACCATGGACAGGAAATGGATCTGAGTAGATGGACAATGACCACCACACAGCATGATCTTGATTAGGTAAACATGACGCATGTTAAATGATATTAAAATTACTTTTGCTGATGGGGCTATATATGGCTTTTACTTTCCTATTTTCTTCTGTATTTTCTAAAGAACATGAACAATATTATTAAAATTAAATAAATGGAAAGAGTGTTTGTGGCAGAAGAAAACCTAGGCAATACCATTCAGGACATAGGCATAGGCAAGGACTTCAAACACCAAAAGCAATGGCAACAAAAGCCAAAATAGACAAATGAGATCGAATTAAACGTAAGAGCTTCTGCACAGCAAAAGAAACAATCATTAGAGTGAACCAGCAACCAACAGAATGGGAAAAAATTTTTGCAATCTACTCATCTGACAAAGGGGTAATAACCAGAATCCACAAAGAACTAAAACAAATTAGCAAGGAAAAAACAACCCCATCAAAAAGTGGGCGAAGGATATGAACAGACAGTTTTCAAAAGAAGACATTTATGCAGCCAACCAACATGAAAAAACGATCATCATCACTGGTCATTAGAGAAATGCAAATCAAAACCACATCGAGGTACCATCTCACGCCAGTTAGAATGGTGATCATTAAAGAATCTGGAGACAACAGATGCTGGAGAGGATGTGGAGAAATAGGAATGCTTTTACGTTGTTGGTGGGAGTGTAAATTAGTTCAGCCATTGTGGAAGATAGTGTGGCGATTCCTTAAGGATCTAGAAATAGAAGTACCATTTGACCCAGCAATCCCATTGCTGGGTATATACCCAAAGGATTATAAATCGTTCTGTTATAAAGACACATGTACAGGTATGTTCATTGCAGCACTGTTTACAACAGCAAAGACTTGAAACCAACCCAAATGCCCATCAACTGGATAAAGAAAATGTGGCACATATACACCATGGAATACTATGCAGCCATAATAAGTGATGAGTTCATGTCCTTTGCAGGGGCATGGATGAAGCTGGAAACCATCATTCTCAGCAAACTGACACAAGAACAGAAAACCAAACACCGCATGTTCTCACTCATAAGTGGGTGTTGAACAATGAGAACACGTGGACGCAGGGAGGGAACATCACACATGGGGCCTGTTGAGGGGTAGGGAGAGCGGCTAGGAGAGGGATAGCAGGAGGTGGGGGGGATTGGGGAGGGATAACATTAGGAGAAACACCTAAAGTAGGTGACCGGGGGGATGGATGCAGCAAACCATGGCATGTGTATACCTATGTAACAATCCTGCATGACCTGTACATGTACACCGGAACTTAAAGTATAATAAAAAATAAAAAGATAATGTGTATTGTAGGGATGGATGGGATGTTGTTAAACAACGGAGTTTTAGATGGCTGTGTCTCCCTGTGCTCCCTCCAGCTTTTAGTCAGTGGCCCTGAAAGGGCTGGTGTCCTGGCTGCATGGGGCCAGCAGGGGGGCGCTCCAGTCTAGCACAAGGCCTTCCCTGACAGGCGGACTGTGGCTGCGATTTCCGTGCATTTCAGAACAGGACCCTAGGGCCGGTGTCCCCTTGTCGGCTAGTTCCTGCCCCCAAGAGGTTTGTCTCTGTCAGCCTCCATCTCAGAGCTGACCCTCCCTCCCTTTTCAGGCAGGCCCTTAGAAGGACTCATGAGAAAGCCAAGCCAAGCACCACTGGCACTCGAGGGTCCTTGGTGATTGGCGCAGGTGTCCATTGAGCCCGGAGTTTCATTATGCTCATTATGTGTCGCCTAAGGGCACTTGCATGGAGGTGCCAGTGGTCACTGCTTAGAGCTCTCAGCCCTAAGACGGTGTATCACAGTTAATGCTCCATAAAACCCATCGTGGCTTTCCCCTAATAAGACTCAAATCGCTGCGTGCAAGGCTTCGTATATGAGAGTTTCTGCTGTCTCTTAGAACCATCTCACCAAAAGCCACTGGCTCTGGGAGACCAGCCCAGGCTACAGACCAGCAAAGCACCAGTTACAGTTAGAGCTGCATTATGAAGTGGCCAGAGGACATTTCTTTGCAGTGAGATGTGTATCGTGAACATTTGGGGACTGTGCTCGCCTACTCCTCATCTTTGCTCTCCTAGATAAACAAAGCCATCCCATGGCTGCAAGTGTTAGCTGGGCTGGGCTCCTACTTGCCTCAAGCCCCTTCATAGACCCTTCAGGCAGATGCTTTTCCCTAGAAATTTACAGACAGGTCCTCAGAGGTCAGAGCAGGTTATCCTAGGGAGCAGGGAGACTTCCTGGGGGAGGTCAAACTCAAAATACTGGACATGGCCAAAATGCAGCTGCAGCCCTACGAGGAGCCGCCCTGGGCTGCCACTAGGGCTCCCACAGTGCGCGCTGCCGACCTGCTGCCTGTGCAGAAACTCTGGGGGTAAGAGCTGACTCCTGGAGTCCCACCCAGGCTGTGTGTCCCTCACAGTTTGCTTTGTGTGTGTGGGGGGGGGGGGGGGGGAGGGGGGGGAGGGGGCGGGGGGGGGGTAATTATTGGACAATCCAAGGGAGGTCCGGTGAGGAGGAAGGATAATTTCATGATTTATGTAATTCTTTCTGGTGTGTCTTTCTCAACCCCCTCCTCCTGTCTCCTCCCCCAACTCAAGAGAGTGCACTTTTATTTGTGTGACCTTTTTTTCCTCCAATACACATAGAAGGTTGTATAACTGTGCTTTTCTGTTTTGGAAAATGTCTTAAAGTCATTTCAAGAAAAAATTTACTTAGGTGAATGTAAATAAAGAGATGTGTCAGCAAAATATAATTTTTAAGGGTAACCAGGGCCATGGATGCGATTTTAATTGTGAAGAAGAAGCAGAATTTCATCAAAGTAAATTATTGCAGGTGAGAAAAGTTGAATTGCTATAAATAAGCATTATCCTAGGCTGATAATGCTTACAAATGTTGATTTGGACATTCTTCAGGGACCATTCAGAGCTGAGAGTTGTACTTTCTGGGGTGACACTCAAAGGAGATTAGGTCCTTTTTTAAGTACAGTTTTCTTGAGTTTTTAGTACATTCTTATTTTTTATTGAAATATACAATAAAAATTCATCATAATACACTCTTATTCCTAAAAGAGATTGCTGTATCATAGGACATGTATGCATATGAAATTTTATATTTATGTTGAAAAGTTTTGAGGAGAAAAGGAGAATCCTTTCTCTAAGTAACTTTATAGATTTTGTTTTTAATTGCATGCATACAACAAGTTCTCATTAATTATAAATTCAGTTCACAGGCAAAATATATTTTCTGTATGCCCCTTTCTACAGGAACCTTACTGGATTATTTCTAATTCTAAGCCTGTATCTGAGTAAAAATAATGACAATAAGTAAAAGATCCCAAATATATTCATATAAGTAAAAGATTGCATTCTAGAACCTATTTTTTGAATAATTTTCTATAATTAAAATGATGAGCACTTTTATTATCTGAATTTCATAGTAAGGATAATTCTAAACAAATTCTGAAAGTTTTGGTTTTAGAAGTAGTTCAAGAACTATTTGGCTCCGAAAGGAGAGTTTATACAAATTATACCTCTAAGCTCTAGCTTCTTGCTATGTCTTTTTGAACATACCAGTTTTGGGGTTAAAAACCTACGTTAGAGCCAAAATATTTTATTAAACATTTCCTAGCCTGGGGGAGATGGAGTGGTAGAGAGAATTACTTCCCATGGCTACTCTCTTGCACTGTTTGAATATTTTACCAAATGCATGCATTACCTTTCCAAAAGTTAAATGGAAACATTTTCAATAATCAAATCAGTAAAATATTTGATGCTCTTCAGTTTTTTATACCTACTTTTGCCTTTTTGCATACTCTCAAGACTGGAACTAGACGAATGTAAGTGAGGAATTAGAGAGAAGTGACTTTAACTTCAACATGCATCTGTGCCCAGAACACCCTTGTTAGTTTATTAATATTTTAGGCAATTGTCAGAATCTAAAGTATTTTCAGTTCTCAATCTAGAATGGCGAAACTTATTTTTATGGTTCTACACGGCACTTGACAATAAAAGATCATTTATGATTCTAAGACGCATTTGCCTCTTAACTGGCATTGTAAATCAGTACAATCTTTTGAAAAGGAATTTGGTAACACATTTCAAAAGCCACTAAAATTCCACTCGGTTTAACTCAATAATTTCAGTAAATTTAAAAGTCAAGCATTAGAAGGCACAGCATGTTGCCTTTCATGAACCGAATTCTGCTACCATCCCTGGAAGCTGTTGTTAGAAGCTTGTGTTCAATTAGCTTGCAGTGTTTTCTTGATAATTGTTTGTGTGAGTATTGAAATTTCACCAGTATTGGGGAATTTTTACCTTTTGGATCATTTTGTTCAAATTGTTAGGAAACAATTAGCTCTTAGTTTCATCTGGTTAGTGAAAGTATTTTACTTTGGCTGCAGGAGCAGGGTCTCTGGGGCTGTGGAATGATCCACAAAGGGCCTGGCATGGGAGGGCCTGCTTCCATCTCAGTCTGAAAATCAGGCAAAGGTTTATTTCTTACTTCTGCTATGCAATGCTGGCAGGTTGTTCTGCCTCCTTTCCCATTCCTGAATATTACTTACTGTATAATAAAAATAATATTTTAACAATAAAAATTTTAAAGAAAAAAATTTGCAATCTTGTGCTAGTGCAACAATAGTCTTAGCATTTTTGTCTCTGTTCTCTTTTCAATCTTTGTTTATAAACGTGTATGTTTCTACATAGAGCTGACTGTAAGAGGTATGGAATTCCACACTTTATAAATGCCTAGTTAACTGATTGTTTTCCATGTTGTCACATAGACTTCAGGGGCCTCCTCTCAACCGACCGCAAGTTCCCCACTGAGTTGGCTCCCCATTATTTCCTCTGTCATTTCTCCTATCGTGGAGCATTTAGAATTTTTCTAATGATTGACTTTTAAGTTTCTTGAAATTATTAGGTTAAAGGGAGCAGAATTTTAGCAACTTTTGTTATGTGTTACTAAATCCCTTTTCAAAAGATTGTACTGATTTACAATGCCAATTAAATGTTTTACAAGTGTTATTTTCCAACCATGTGAGGATTATTTTGCAGTTTATTTCCATACATCTCTATTGCTGTCCTCTCCAGCCAGCAAAAAAAGAAAGAAAGAAAGAAAAAGAAGTACTCAAGGGTGAATTAGAATATAGGCATACATGTATGCTTGTGTGTTTACATTTACTACAAATGTCTAAGCTTCAGATATTGAATTCTACAGATACTCTCTTACTGAGAAACAAGAATAATTGACTTATCCGGGCTGCAGATCTGGTGCTTGTTCTATTTGATAGTCTGATGCTGTAAGTTTTTTGTCACAAACCCTGAACAGTAAAGTGGAAACTTTGACTTTTTGCTTCTGTGATTGCAGATTTCTATTCAAAGAGGGAATTGAGGGAAATGCTTCCTAATTACAGAGCCCTAAGTGAACACTGAATGTGGAGTCAGAAGGGAAGGTAGACTTATGAGCCCATCACACATAGAGAAGACACTTTTGGTTCCCATTGTTGGCAGGGACAGGGAGGCATGCCATGTTTCCTTTCATGAAAACAATTCTGCTACCATCTCTGGGAGCTATCTTTAGAAGGTCATGTTCAATACACTCAAAAAGTGTTTCTTGATCATTGTTTGTGTCACCATTACTCAACGTTGTGTAGAAGGTAGGCAGGTGATTTATCCCCAATTTTATACTGAGACTTATTTTAGATAGGTTATGTGACTCAGTCAGAATCGCATGAAAGCAGGACCAGAACCAAGCTTGTTTTCAATTCCAGTGCTACTTTCCAAAGTTTTATTTCCATTTTAGGCCACCTAACTATTTCAAAACATGTATTTTGGAGTAGAGCTCTCTCAGTAGGAATCCACAGCAAAGATGAAGAGAAACTAGATCAGTTACCTTGGCAATTTTGTCCACTCAAATCAGGATATTCAGGGATTTCTAGATTTAATTTATGTTTCCTTCCGACTACATTGTCAAAATAATCTGGATCATTTCCTAATCTTGTTCTTGGACTCTCTAGGTGTATTCTCAGTGTCTGTGAGGGTGGGCACATGTTTTAAGTGGTAAATTCCTAAAGGCTTGTGGAGGCCTAAGACCATGCACACTGGGGGGGGTTGTGGATCAAGCGGCATGATGGGCCCATTCTGTTTCTGGCAGAGCTATTATTTTAGTTTCTCTTTGGTCAGTTATCTTCCTTAGAGTCTTGCCTCTCTAAATGCTTTTTCATTTGGTGAAATCTAAAAATTCGTCTCTAAAAGAAATGCTGCCAGGCCCCAGGCCTGTTTTCATATCAAAGTGGTTATCTCCACATTGTAGATTGTAAATCATGTTCAAAGAAAATACCTTAAAAGTTCTCCTTATTGCCTTGCAGAAATCATAGCACAGCATTTTAGATGTGTTAGGGAGTGTCACAATCACGCAGTCCAACCCGCTCATGTTACAGACAGGGAAATTGAGGCCTGGTGACATGCCCAATTAACAAGGTAGTAACTGAGAAAGACTTCAGTTCGCTGTTTTTATGACTGTGTAGTGAGCATCCAATGCTTGCTCTTCTTCTGCAGAAAGGGAACAGAGTTGACTAAAGGGAAAATACCCTAGTTCAGAAATCAGAGGCAAAAGAAATTAATCATAATCACAACAGCACCTTACAGTTGTGGGGTCCTTTATAGTTTATAGACTCTTAGAGAGAAATATGAATATGGAAAAGAAGGTTTATTTGATGTTTCATAAAATAGAGCCTTAATTCATCAACACTTTTACACCTTTATAGTACTGTAGTAATTTGTTGTGAGATTCTGAAGTGGTTTCTGAATTATCAGAGGAAGAAAATAATTAAGGAAACCAGAGCTACTAGCTTTATCTTACTTCAATCATGGTCTTTTAAAATCTATTCAATTTATTTTAACTATACTAATTCATTTTTGAAGTAAGGCAGCTAACATGGAATTTTCTGAGGTTACTTAACAAATTTTGGCAATTTCCTTAGCTCTGCATCAAGTATTTTTCTTTCTTTTTTTTTTTTTTTTGCTAAATAAATAGTGTTTGTGGATCTTGATAACTGCTCACAACAGATATTAAATCATCTGTTTTTGATAGAGCAAGGGGGTATAATGAATGATTAAAACTAACATTTACAAAATCTTTCAGATTTGAGAGACAGGTTCTTGGAAAAAGGAGGATACTACAGAGTGGCCTCTGTGTCACTGGTGGGACTCTGAAGATAGGACTTATTGCTTATTCTCTGATATGAAGAAACAGATTAGTAAAGTATGTTGTCCAAACTTTGAAAATTGTAAAGCAATGTTCACATGTAGGTTGATAAAAGTAGCAAAAGAGTTGTTTACCTAGGTCCTACCCTAGGTGCTGTCATGTTGTCACTACCTTCATAATAACCTTCAAAGAGGTACTCTGGTATTATCTTTAAAAATTACAGATGAGGGGCCGGGTGCAGTGGCTCAAGCTTGTAATCCCAGCACTTTGGGAGGCTGAGGCAGGTGGATCACAAGGTCAGGAGTTCAAGACCAGCCTGGCCAACATAGTGAAACCCCATCTCTACTAAAAATACAAAAATTAGCTGGGGATGGTGGTGGGTGCCTGTAGTCCCAGCTACTTGGGAGGCTGCAGCAGGGGAATGGCTTGAACCTGAGAGGTGGAGGTTGCAGTGAACCGAGATCGGGCCACTGCACTCCAGCCTGGGTGACACAGTGAGACTCTGTCTCAAAAAAAAAAAAATTACAGATGAGGAAACTGAGGTTTAGACAGTGTTAGTAACTTGAGCAAGGCTAGTCACTCAAGGTGTGGCAGAACTAGATTCCAAGTTAGTGCTGTCTGGCTCTAAAGCTTAGAGTCTTTTAATTGCACTTTTGTTATTAAACCAACGACATTATGATTAAAATATTTTCTGCTTTCCTTGACAATTTATTCCAAGATCTAAACATTTCTTTTCCTGGACATGCTGAGCAGGGAGCATGAGCTCTCAACTCCCCTGCCTCTACCCTCTGGCTGGGCTGCACCTTCTCCTGCTTCATCAGCACACAGTGGGACTACACATGAGCCAGGGTGTTCGACAGACCCTCCCTGGATTTTGTCTTACTTTCCCCCTTGGTGTTATGAGGACAAGGTCTGTAGTAACTAAATCAGGAATCTTAGGAGCAAAGGCTCCTCACCCCCATGGGAGCACAACAGTGACATTTGGCTCCTCCATTTTGCTTAAGAAACGTGTGACCTGGACCCTCACCCCAGACCCATAGTGAGAAAAGCCAGTTTTCATTTCTTCTTCGCCAAGCCCATCTGGATAGAGCAGGTGCAGGGCCAAGCTCTTAAAATAGAAGCCCTTGTTTCGTGTGACGTGGCACGGTGGAAACTCCCTTGCTCCCTTGCCTGTTGATCAGATTAATGAAATGATGATGATCTCTCCCCTCATCGTGGCATTTTCTTGACTTCCTGTCATTGTCAGTTGACTGCTCTTGTTTCTTCATTTGTAAAATACAGGACTTGTTCTTCATAATCTCAAGGGTCCCTCCAAGTTAGATAATCTATGTCCATGCTTCTGACTAGGGCTTAGATTTTGAAATTTACCATTTCTATGAAAGTAGAAATTTAGTTCTCCCAGCAATATGATTCCAGCAGGAGTAGCTGGGACTAAAACTTATTCTTGGTTAACGCATGTCATCTCACCATCTTGACGTCCCATTTGCTCTATACCATCAACCATCTCTGACCCTAGGCCCTGAACCTGTCTCCTTCTTTGGAAATTAGGAATAATAATACCTTACTCATGGTGTGAATCATATGAGAGAGGATTTAGCATTGTTTAGCAAGTGATACACATTAGGCATTCAGACAATGCTTGTTCACTTAGGGTCAAATAATAAGGTCCATTTTCTCCATTCATGACTTCTAGGTATTGATTAGCTTTGAGGCTGAAAAATAAGTTTAAGATGGGCCTTCTGATCTCAGGATGCTAGCAATATTTTATCTTTTTTTAAAGCTATCTCCTATAGGAAGAAAAGCTAGCAATATTTTAGATAAGACAAAATAAATACATATGAAACAGAAAATGGCTTAAATCAGGAAAATCCTTCAATTGCGACACTTAGGACAAGGTATCCCATGCAGAGCGGGTAATTTTTTAAAAGAATTGTCTCTGAGTCAAATTTTGGAGAGTGAAGTGTCAGCATAGCTGATCATCCTAAGAAAAGTCAAGACTACAAGTTCTGGGTTCCAACGATGGAGAAAAGGCTAAGGAAATTATGCACTGTTAATAAGAGAGAATGATGTGCACCATCCAGAATGGTCAGTATGATACATAAGTAGAAAAAGAAGTGCTGTGAAACAACAGCAGGTGAAGGAAGTTGAACACAGAATTATAGTAATGGTGTCAATGGCCCTGTGGCTATGTATAAAGATATTCAGATAAATGTTAGAAAAGAATATAATGTGAGAAATTAAAAAATAGATGTGTTAGGGTTATGGATTTATGGATGAATTTCAAAAACATTTATTAGGCTTTCTCTTCATAAGCCAAACATTTTGAATAATTTCACATTGAATAATGACTTGGATTGCATAATATACCAGTCCCTGGGTGAAGGTTCCATCTTTCTCTGTGGCAGAATTTCCTCTCTGGTTTTCATCATGATCTCTGCCTTTGAATGGCTTGCTTTTTTTTAAGAGAAAAAAGTATAGCAAATCCAGTAGTTGATGGAATCCTCTCTCTTCCATTTACATTTCTGTGGATCTTCCTTCTCAAATTCCCTATAACCTGATATTGAATCTGAAGGAAGGGAGAGGTTCTGGGGGCCCTGATATTAGGCCTCAGGGATTTGTTCTGCCATTTCTTTAGAAAATGCCTCGTTCTCCCACGAATGGGTCAGCTCTAATGGAGGCACCTATTCCTCTAAGAAAGAGCAGTCAACTTAGCAAACAGATAACTCCAGAGGTGATTTACATTTTACTTTGGCAGATGGAGCCTTCATTTTCAATAGAACTCCCTGTGAACTTCCTTTAAAAGTGTTTTGACTTTTCTGGAACACATGGACTCCATGCAGTGACATGTGCTGTAAGTAGTAGTACATACTTAGGGCTGGCCTTCCAGAGCTTGAGTAGGTGGGTTCTCGTTAAATAAAACAATTTGAAGAGATGCAACACAACTGTGACCCTTGGTGGTCTTCCAGTTTTTAATCTGATTCAGGTCACTCTTTCAACCCTATGCAAGCCAATCTGATACAAACTAGTCCAATCTAACTAGTCCAAAAAATACTGGGTGTCTGTACCAATAAATCTAATGATCAAATCATTCCCCCTTGAATTCGAAGTTAACAAGATAGATAGGATAGCTCATGCTGGCCTCTAGTCTTTCCTGCCACCACTGAGAAGCTTGGGGCTCTTTCTTACTCCATGTGCCAACTTCTCAGGGCCTCCTTGTCTAATTTTGCTTGAGAATGTAGAGTAGAGGAAGGAGAAATGGACAGAGAGCCTCAAGAAGTGGCTTCTAGTCTGGGTTCAACCCCAACTACTAACAGTGTGGAGGAAGTCAGTCAGCTTCTCTAAGTCTCAGTCTTCATATTTGTTAAAATAAAGAGGGTAGTCTGGTTTTTCTGACCCCTTTTCTCCAGTCCTCCTAGTCTATGAATTCATTTTTAATGCAAATTTTTGATTAATTGGAATCTAGCTTCATCATTCTGCTAATTTTAGTTGGCTCTTCTTAGAGCGTTAGTGCCCAATTTGCACTAATAGAATTTTCCCTTGTTTGTACCCTTCAAAAATTCTCTTTTTTGGCAAGGGTTGTATTTTTTCTTCTTAACAGGCTCCTTGAGGATAGATGTGATATCTGTGTACTTGTATTTCCTCCCTGTGTCCTGCATTCTTAGGGCCCTCATCAAAACAACACATTTCTCAGTGATTCTGAGACTCTTTCTCTTATCTATAGAAGTCATAGCTCAAGAGTAAAATAATATCAATATTTTATATAAACCCTGAAGTTTTTATAGATTGAATGTTTCTTTTTAGAGTACATATTGGAAGTAACTTCATAAGGAATGCTTTCTATTTTTTTTGAAAAATGATTTATTCTTATAACCAAATGAGATTGTTTACCAAATTTGTCTAGAGAGACACACACACTCAGGGCAACTAGGCACTCCTTTCCTGGACAACTCAATGACCTCTTGCCTCTCGTCAAACCACTCCAGAAATAAAGTGGACTGATCCTCTTGACTCTATGTGTAAGTGCCCATTATGTGTACACAGAGCTGGTAGGAGTGGCCATGGTGCTAGGTGAGGGTGGTGCTGGAGGAGATGGACTAAATTATCTGGGATCATGTGAAATGAAAATTCATTTCTAGCTGGCTGGCTCTAGAAGATGTCATCTCCTATCTTTATATTAAGCATTGTTTGGAACTCAGGGCAACATAGGGCGGGTGTGCTGCACAAGGACAGCAGGAGAGTGAGCTGATCAGTTCCTGAAGTCACAGCTGGGAGGTGGATTACCAGCGCAGTAGGACTCTTCAGGGACGCCTGGACCACCAGGTCTAATGGTGTTGTTCCAGGTGGGTGATTGTGCGGAGCAAAAAGATTTGAAATCAGTGGGCACATACCTGAGAGATGACTTTTCCACTTGGGCAAGTCTCTTGATATTTCTGGTCCTGTTTCTTCATCTGTGAACTGGGTTGGTAATGTCACACTCTGTGAGTTGGTGCATCCAAATAACAAACAAACAACCCCACACACAGAAAAACAATCCCCATAAACGTCCTATAAACATATCAATCATCAACAATTCATTTATTCATTCACTCGCTTATTTATTCAACAAATACTTGCATGACCAAGGGACTGTGCTTTGTGCTAAGCACTACAATAAATATAGAATTGTATAAAGATCCAAATGTAAAAATTCTAGTTTAGGTTCTCAATAAATGGTAGGTGAATCATAGACTGAAATGTGAAAATAAGTCTTCCACTACTGTTGTGATCCTCAAATGTTCCTTTGGGTTCACACTTTCCCAGGGAAACTGCCAGTCTATAATGGACAAAAGGCCTTGCTTTTTAGGAGTATGTATTTTAATAGAAAATAAAGATAGAAATACTTGGAACTTAGACAAATTAAATACATAAGTGATGAATGGTATGTAGTGAATACAGTGCTGTGGGGAATCAAAGAGAGGGTGAATTCTGGGTGAAATCAGGAGGGTTTCTCATTGTTCACAGATGGTCTCTTAGGGGAGGTGGGATTTTTTTTAGGTCAGCTGGAAATAGGACCAGGCTTTCATGTTCAGAGATACCTGCAGATAAATAGCTCATAAGAATTATAAAAGTAACAACTTTGTTAGTGTTACATTTGACAATCTATTTGTCCCTCATTATTTTGGGATATGTCAAGAATCTGATAACATGGGTGACAGTGCTATTTGCCACTGTCATATCAGGTAGTCCTAGTGAAAATGCAACTTTTAAGAGCTTGTTTAATTTTATCTATCAATTCTTACTACAGAATATAGAGTTGAAGCTCATTCTTTTTTCTTACGTAATAATTAGGGGTTATTATATTTCTGAGCAACAAGGCACAAGAGTTTCTAATGGAAATGTGTTTTCAATTAGAAAACCAAGTTGAGGTTGAGGGTGAAGAGAGCCATCTGCAGAAGGTATCTGGACGGCAGCAGGCATCTGCAGGCCTGCGTGTGTGCCAGCATGGGGGCAAGGAAGGGTAGATTGTATCATTTTCCACATACACTTATTTAGCTTCTCCTGTTGCAAGGACTTTGGGTTTTATTAACAGTCAATTTAGGAGATCCTCCCTCTGCCCTCGAGCACTGATAATATTAAAAGGATGGGTGGGAAGGGTGGGCATTAAGCCTCAGAACCTTCTAGCTCTTTGGCTGGAGTGGCTCTCTTTGCTATTGCTACAACCTGAGGAAATCTTTCAAATGGCTGCTCTGGTTAATATAGTGGTGCCTTTAATAAAAATTATGTCATACAGCAATGGAGCTCTCGTGCTGTGAGTGGCACACTAGCTAATGAACATCTCAGTGCACAGCAATTCTCAGAAGCCTTCAGCCAGGACACTCCTAGAGAGGGCCTCTGGTTACAATGCTTTTCAGAACCTGCCCGGTCTGTCTCTGTTTCTCTGTCTTTTCTCCTCGTTTCTCATTATTCCCATCACTATTATTCTTTCTCTTTTTTCTAAGGTCTGTATATTATCCTTCCCCCTGGTCCTCTGAAAAATTTACTTCAATTGCACATACAATGGAATTAAATAATAAACATCAATTTTCTAAATAAAATGCTGTCTACACCCACACTCACACCCACAGAACATTTTCTATTTCTTAATAACAACAAGAAAAACAACAAAATGCATAGAAAGAATTAAAAAATCTGGAGAAATATTGAAGGGCAGGGCATTATTTGTTTAGATTAGTGATCCTTAATTCAGAATTTCCTCACATCTAGATTATTGTCTGGTGGATGACAAATGAAAATATATATTGGAAACTCAATTGTGGATCCTTGAGAATACAGCAGAGAGTACAGTGAAAATTGAATGTGAGTAGGTGAGAAATCCTCCTTATTCAGGTCCAAGAACAGATCTGGGCTTAGGTTTGGTGGCTGCAGCTCTGAAAGGGCTCATGGTGAGTGTCTGTAAATCCTGCTCAGCACCATGAGGACAGGAGTTGCCATGTCCTCCTCCTCCTTGTGTACCTTCTCTCATTGCCTCCCTATCTCTAGCACATGGACCACGGGGCTCATAGATGTCTGTAGGATAAAAGAATCCAGAAATACATGTGGGGTCAGAAGTTGTAAGAGACTGGGTTGAATATATTCTGATTCCTCAAGTTGTTTGTCTACTTATTTTCTTTTTCTTCTCTATCTGTGATGATTCTTTTTTCTTGTTGTTTGTATCTTTGCACAATGAAGGACAAAAACAAATTAGTTCCAGTCATTAGAGGACTTCAGTAAACATGCTGTCACTTACCTGCCCATGAACCAAGAGATTGGGAGGGAAGGTCTCAGTTGGCATGTAGCCCAAGAAGAGTTTGTCACATCTTAGAGTCCAGAATCTCCTTTCCCACAAAGATACAAAAGACACACTTAACTCACTGGTCTTTTGGCTAGGAAGATAGACTGAACCATTTTAAATTATATACTGATGACTGGTGCTGATGATGCACATTCCTTTTTTTTTTTTAAGTATGAAATATTAATCTTTTGGGAAATCCACCATCTACCCTAATCTTGCAGCATTTTGTAATTTCCATCATGGCATCAGACAGGATGGGCTGAAGGGAAATACACTGAACTCAACTGGATCCTTAGGCCTGTGGGTGGGACGCAATATTGACAGACAGTGCCTTTACTTTGTGGCTCAGTTTCTTCAGGTTTCAGAATTGAGAGACTTTTTTCACTTTTACATGTTAAGTAGGTAAGGATGGATGGAAGGATTGTAATGTATATTGCATATTGGAAGGAACAAGATATCAGGCCAAAGTTAAGAAGGTTTTCGTTGTGGAATTACTGTAGGGAGAATATCCAACGAGCTCAGTCATTGAACTCAAGAACCTGTTAATAATTAAGAATATGAGAAGACTGTGAATTGAGCGCTTTCTCTGCACCATGCCCTGTATGAAGTGAATTATATACAATATTTCATTTGCTGTTCACAGTGATTTTGAGTTAGAGGTTTATTGTTATTGCTTTATTATAAGTAAGTAATGCCAGACCAAGAGGGGATAAAAAGGTGGTAGATTCCCATGTGAAAGCTCACTAACCCATGGCATCCCAGTTAGAGGGCTGGAGCATTGGAATGATTTGTGAAGACACTGTTGATGTGTGGTAATTCCCAGGTTGGCTAATGTTTGGGCAGGAGGGGGGTGTACCTTCTCTGGCCTCCAATATGTGTTAGGTGCTCCTTCTGTGTGCTTACATAGAGCTCTCTAGGCACTCCTCTCAACTCCATTGCTCCATGTTGCAATTTCTGGTTACTTTCTATACTAGGCTAGGAGCTCCTTGAGGTCAAGAGTTCTGTCTTGTTGACTGTGTTATCTGAAAATCTTTGTACAGAGCCAGGTAGATGGAAATGCTAATAAATTTCTATGAAATGAGTAAAAGTGGACATTCATACATCCAGGCATACAAACAGGTTTTTTTTTTTTTTTTTTTTTTTTCTGGAGTTGTTTGGTGTAGAAGGACTGACAATGAGCCTTATGACTTGAGGAAGGATCAACAGATGGGTGAATAGAAGTTCCGATGGTTATATGCATGGATAGAAAGGGAATGTGGTGGAAGAGAATGCTTCTGTCATGGGCTCTAGGAAGTTTACTGAAATATATTCTGAAATGTTGATATGTATGGTTCATCCTTATTCTTTGCAGCCTCTGTTTTCTGAGATGAGCAAACTATTCAACATAAATGGTTTCTTGCTGTTCTTAAATACTTCCAGGACACCTCTGGGTCTCATGAAGCACTGGCTTGATCACAACTTCATTCTCACATGCAGTCTGCCTGGGACCTGTTACCATATCAGAACTCTTAGAGGACACTGACTAGTCTGGGCTGAGGTTTCCCAAGGAGAGAACCCTAGGAGGACTGGAGATGGAGTAGTGCATTTAGGTGAAGTGATATCAGACAAGGTTGGGGTTTGGTGTTCCTCCATCCCGGTGCTAGACACAGCGTTGGCCAGGTGCTGTGGGGGCCCCAGGTGTATGGGGCCTCGGGAACCTCTGAAAGGGTGTGGAGTGTTCCACCCAGCCCCGTTGGAGGAGGATGTGAGCGAAAGCAACAGCTGTGCTCAGGGTTCTGTTTTCAGTTCCCCAAAGGGTCTTCTCCTTGACCAAAGCAGTGTGACGGTTGCTATGACAGCTGCTATCTTGGTCCCTGGGACTCTCCCCTCATAAGGTAGCATTACTTTTTTTAATCTTCTCAGGCCAGCAACCATGAAACTCTGTAATAACCAATCTGGGGTGGGGCTGTTTGGGGGCATGTTTGGGCCTGAGTTCTGGGATGTGATGGTGGAAGACGCTGAGGTACTAAGAGGTACCTTTGATTAATGAGTTATTTTTCCAAATTAAACCAATACTCCTCCTAGTTGTCTCAGGCTTGGTGACTCTCCATTTTTGCAGAGGTTTGGAATTCTTCCTCTGAGATGTCTGTGATTAGCTCATTGTTGCAAATAGTAAAAGCATAACAGATAGAAAGAACACTGACCTTGAACCTCAAATCTGTCTCTACCAGGTTATGTCATTCAGTCTCTGCTTGGGTCTTCTCATCTGTTAAATGAGGGATTTGATTTCCAAGCTCCTTTCTACCCTGAGAGTCACTGATGCTTTGCCTCTGAAAATGGCAACCATGAAGAGTAGTTATTGAGAAACCACCACTGTGTTTTAGAGTTAGGGCTCTTGATTGGGCTGTCTGAGTTTGAATCCTGATTTGAGACTTTCTGATGATTTGATCTTGGACAGGGTATTGATTCTCTCTAAGTCTTAGTCCTTTTTTTTTAATCTGCAAAAGAGGACAAAACAAGCTACCCCAGGGGTTGCTGGAAGATTCAGTGACATGATGTTTGTCAGTGTTGAGACATTGTATTCATTATGACTATCATAGAATAAAAACCTATTATTCTATGATAGAAGAGCTGCCGGCAATTTCATATGCCTCCCTTATGCCTATTGTTTTTCTCATTTTGATCATCAATATTTTAATGCAGTGTTATAAATTGGGGGCTCTTTCTCATTAATTCTTGGACCCATGGTGAAATAAAGCTTGTATATTTTTTAAGAAGGATTCATAAAGATGAAAGGCCCTTACTAAACATTCAGTCTGACCTTCTTAACTAGTTTTAAAGGAGCTGATTGAGACCTAACTGTTATTATTACAAGCCCATATTATTGGAAACCAACACAGAACTTACCATGTGCAAACTGTGGGAAAGGCATGGAAGCCTGGGTTTGACAACCTGAGTTTAAGCAGTGATTCTGTGTCTTACTAGCTCTGTAATCCCAAACATGTTATGCAATCTTTCTTAGTCTGTTTCTTCATCTATGAGACAGGGCTAATGAGAAACACCTCAGTGTATAGTATGACAGCAAAGGGGGTCATACAGGTGATAGTCCTAGCAAAGGTCAGTCCCCTCTTCTTCTCTACCTCCCCACTCCATTGACCCTCTCTTTTTCTGACTGCATGCAGAGAATCTTGCTAGCTTCAGGGATGCAAGAATCCAGAGCTGGGAGACAGACCCTTCTTATACAGAGATCAATAACCACATGGTACAGGTAGTAAGGGCGTTCAGACCCTGAGAAGAGCTTGGCAGGTCAATGGAGAGATGCAAAGGATGAGAAGAACTGGGGAGAGAGACAGAGAAGAGGGAAGGAAAAGGAAGGGAGAAAGGAGGACACTGTGTATCTGAGAACAGGAAAGGAGCAAGTGGGATGGAAGAGGAGAGGGAAGGCAGCAGGTGTGGGAGAAATCAGAGAAGCGAGTCTCTGAAAAGCAGGGCATGTCTGTTGGGGTGTTTATGGGGGGTCTTTTCAGGGGAAAGAATCTGCAAATGGAGCCAACAAGAAAGGAACTGGCAGGTGGTAGGGATGTCCTCCTGTGAGAATCAGTGTTATCCCCATCCTCTCTTCTCTTAGTTCCACCCTCCTTAGAGCTTTTATTTGCTCACTTCAATTTTCAAGATCTTCCCAAGCTTCTAAACCTACAAAATCTAAGTGACCCACATTTATTGTAGAAATCACAAACAGTTCCCAGCCCCCCTGTGGACCTCTCTGCATCTGTGCCCTGGACACCTCTTTCTCCTTTGTTTCTGTGGATGAAGCATATGTGTTCCTGGCTAAGGATGATACCTCCACCTTTCTTACCTACTCAGGAACGTTGCTCCAGACATTTTCTCTTCTCTCCCCTTCAGCACCAGCTTTTCCCTTTATACCAAATCATTCTTATTAGCGCTTAAAAATACTGTCATTTCTCTCCATTTAAAATATACCTTCACCTGCATATCGTGCAGGACCATCTATAAACAAAATATTAAAAAATAAGAAAATAAAGAAAAAAGATAAAATATACCCTCTGTAGAGCCCTCTTCTCCTCCTAGTTACCACTTCATTTCTCTCCTTCCCTTTTCTAATTCTCTCCTTGTAAGCATTGTCCATGCACTCTCTCTCCAATTTCTTTGCTCTCATTCTCTTTTGAACTCATTTGGATCAGACTTTTGCCCTTAGCATTCTATAGAAACTATACTTGTCTAATTCACCAGTGATTCCCAGTATGACTAAATCCAGTGGCCCATTTCCATTCCTAATCTTTGTTGACTTGTCACAGCAGTTGTCACAGTTGATCCCTTTTTTTCTCTTTGTAACATTTTCCCTCTTGGACCCTAAGGTAACACCACTCTCCTGTTTTTGTTTTTTTTTTTTCATCTCCTTCTCTGGCCAGTCCATTTCAGTCTTCTTTTCTGGTTCCTCCTCATCTTGCCAACTTCTTTGTGCTGGAGGGCCTTCTGGCTCAGTGCTTGGGTTTCTCTTTCATGTGTACTTGTTAGGTACTCTCTCCCAGTCTGATGGCTTTTTACACCATAGGTGGTGAT
The DNA here is from genome assembly GCA_036589455.1 of Ateles fusciceps. Taxonomy (NCBI): domain Eukaryota; kingdom Metazoa; phylum Chordata; class Mammalia; order Primates; family Atelidae; genus Ateles; species Ateles fusciceps. Next base: position 124,748 of record JAZHEH010000053.1, on the reverse strand, counting down.
GACATCATGTTTATGTCTCCAGCACTGACCTCTTGCTTCTGAATTCTAGACTCTTATAGTCAGGTGTCCACCCAACATCTCCACTTTGTTGTCTAATAGACATCTCAGACCTGACATGTCCAAAACAGAGCTCCTAAAGCTTCAGTAATCAAAGCTGTGTCTGTTGGCATAAGGATAACCAAATTGATCAGGGGGAATTACATAGAATAGAAATAGACCAAACTTACACTGTCAGTGTATTTCCAGCAAAGGCACCAAAGCAGTCTAATGGGAAAGAAAAGTCTTTTTACATGAATAGTGCTGGAAATTACAGCAGCTCATGAAATAATATTTATATAATGAAAAAAAGTAAAAAAAAAAAAAAAAAAAGTAAAAAACAGTGCTGGAACAGCTGCACATTCAAATGGAAAAAATGAACCTTGACCCTTACCTCATACTATACACAAAAATTAATTCCAGGTGGATTCAAGTTGAACTCCCAAACCTATGCCTATGTTCTGTAGACTTCTTCATTTCAGTTAAGGCAACTCTATTCTTCCAATTCATCAGGATGAAAACCCCAGATTCCCCTCCAGTTTTCTCTCTTCCCCACATCCACACTGGCAGTGCTTCCTAGCAGGGCTACTTTCAAAGTAACTTCACCTCCCGCTTGGATTATGTAACAGGCTCCGAACTGGGGCTTCCGCACTTGTTCCTATCCTACCCCTGATGGGTTATTCTCATCAGAGCACCCAGAGAAATCCTGTTAATATATGTCAGATGATATTATTATTATTATCGAGACAGGGTCTCACTCTGTCTCCCAGGCTGCAGTACAGTGGCACAATCACAGCTCACTGCAGCCTTCACCTCCCCGGACTCAGGTGATTATCCTATCTCAGTCTCCCAAGTAGCTGGGACTACAGGTGCTCGCCATGACCCCTGGCTAATTTTTTGTATAATATTTTTTGTAGAGACAGGATTTCGCCATGTTGCCTAGGCTGGTCTCAAACTCCACCCTCCTCAGCCTCCCTAAGTGCTGGGATTACGGGTGTGAGCCACCATGCTTGGCCTCAATATTATTATTTTGCTCAAAGCCTACCAGCCTCATCTCACTTAAAGTAAAAGAAATGCTTCCTGTAACCCACAAAACCTGACATGACCTGCCCTCCCTGTATCCCTGTGTCTTGAGCACTCCAGGCACACACCCACCTCAGGACTTTTCATTTGCAGTTCCTGCTGGGTTCTTATTTATTTATCCACATGGTTTACTTCCCACTTCATTTAAATATTTATCTGAATGCTACCTTCTCAGTGACACCTTTTCTGAGGATCCTATCAAAACTTATAACCCTCCTCCAACAATTCCTGCCCTCTTTCCTTGCTTTAATGCTCTCTTTACCCCATCATTATCTAAAATAATATATTTTTAAAATTTATAGGTCTTTATCATTTATCTCCCCAGCTAGACTAGAAGCTTCACAAAGGCAGGGAGTTTTACGTGCATGATATCCCCAGCATCAAAGACAGTACATGGCACATTTTAGGCATTCCATACATATTTATTGAGTGAAAGAATAAATTGTGGCCTGGCGTGGTGGCTCACACCTGTAATCCCAGCACTTTGGAAGGCTGAGGTGGGTGGATCATCTGAGGTCAGGAGTTGGAGACCAGCCTGACCAACATGGTAAAACCCTATCTCTACTAAAAATACAAAATTAGCCAGGCATTGTGGCACATGCCTGTAATCCCAGCTACTTGGGAGGCTGAGGCAGGAGAATCCCTTGAACTGGGGAGGTGGAGGTTGCAGTGAGCCAAAATCGTACCATTGCATTCTGGCCGGGGCAACAAGAGCAAAACTCAGCCTCGGGGGTGGAAAAGAAAAAAAAGAAGAATAAATTGTGATTGAGGTCTACAGACGACTGGTCAGCGTTTCGCATGTCCCCAGACTGTTTTCCTGTCTGATGCTGTTGTTTCGTGGGGCGAGTTCAATTTCCTTATCCATTGCTTGACTGTCCAATTAGATTGTCAGAGCACCAGTGTCAAGGATTGTGGATCTTACCTTGTTCTATTCTATATCCTCCACTATTGCTGCCATTGTGATGGGGCACATGGGAGTGGCTCCCTCCCTCCAGTTCCCTGCATCATATGTCATAGCTACAAATATATGAGTGTTTATAAATATATTAGGTCAACCTCCTTCTTACTCAGTATAAAATATATCAATATTTGAGTTCTAGTATATTTGTATTTTCAGGCAATTATGTAATTATGGCTTACATTGTTATAACTTCTATGCCCATATTTATAAGAAAAAATACTGAGAGCATTTCCAGGAGACTAATTGACTAGAAGGAGAGAGAGTGGTAAAAATGAATTAACAATGAACTATCAGGATATACAAGCCCAGCCTTCTAGGAGCTGGATAATCTGAAGCAAGAATCTGTCTGTCACTTTTCTTATCTGTACAATGGTGGGGTGGGGCTGTTGTAGTAGAGAAGTCCTTTGATTAAAATTTATTCTAATCTTTGCCGAGGTGCTGCATGTGAGTCCAGGAAGCTCTATTTTATTTCTTCATAGGCCAGCTTAATGTCAAGATCCAAAACTCCTTTATGTAAAGCTTGGGATCATTTTCAAGGATATGTTTAGTAGTTTAGAATAATCTAGGTATCTAGATAATAATCTAGAATAATCTAGAATTATGCAGGAATATAGACAATTATAATGTGATCCACATAAACGATTTAAAAATTCTCAGTAGCCATGTTATAAAAGTAAAAAGAAATCTGTGAAATAAATTTTAATGATATATTTGGTTGCACCCAATATATGCAGAGTAATCTCAACATGTAATCAATATAAAATATTAATATTTTATATATATTTATTGTACTAAATATTAAAAATCGGGTGTGTTTTTACACATATAGCCCATCTCAGTATGGACTGGCCTCATCTCCAGAGATCAATAGCTCTGTGTGGCTAGTAACAGGATATTAGATATCAAGTCTAGAACATATGTGAGTTAATTCAAGGTTCAAGCACATTGAGGCTGAAAGAGTTATGACTGAAGAACAAGTTCAAGGAGGAAATCAAACAATAGCCACATTTCATTGAGCTACTCCTTCTATTCTAATGATAATGAATATTTATAGATTCCTTAGTATATACCAGGCCAGGTGCTTAGAACTTTATGTGAATTGTTTCATTTAATCCTTACAACAATCTTACAAGTAAGACCTCCACCCTGTTTCATATGAAAAAACTGAAGCACAGAAGTGCAATAACTTGCTATCATGACTTGTGAGCATATTTTCTCAGGCTGTTATATACATGGGATGATGTAGGGAAAGCAGCCCAATAATTTATTCACCATGTTTCTCCAGGTTCATAGTAATGGCTGACTTGACCCCTGGTGTCCACCCACCTGTGCTCCCCCGGTGAGGGAAGGGCTGCAGAGCCCCTGGCCTGTGTCCTAGTGACTCAGGCTTGGGTTCTCCAGTGGCTGCTCTGGTTGACAATTTAGTTTAGTAAAATGTTAGATCCCATCCAGATAACTGTTATAAAAACTTCTGCTCCCCTTTCCCCAGCACAGGGACCCAGCCCAAGAGGCCCTTTCTATGGGAAGATGAAAAGAAGTGGCATGCACTTGAGCTCACTGGGGGTGCAGGTTTCAAGAAAGAACAAAGAGAGCTGATAGGCTAAAGGGACACAGTTGAAGAGTTAGATCTTGGAATTGTCAATACCTGGAACAAGGCACAGTGTGAAAAGACAACGAAACACACAAATATCAATCTGGCTTCCTCTTTCCTCTTTCTGTTTCATTTCTTACCCTCCATCAGTCAGCCTTTGCTTCCTCTTTCTCCTCCTTCTCCTTCACCTCCTCCTCCCCCTCCCTTCCCAATTTCTTTCTATCTTCCATTTATTGTTCTTCTACAATTTATTTATTCATCCTCTCTTCTCCCTTTCTCTTTTCTCCAAAGTAACATGTTCAACTTATTGACTTGCTCAGGGACTTGTGGAGGAAATGTATCAGCACTAACTCTAGGAAACATGGCAAATTCTAAAAGCTTGTTCTCATAGAAAAGAAAGTTAAAAATAGAAAGCTACAGTCCTTTTTTGAAGCCGCAGAGGATCTCACTCTGATGTATAGACATAAGAGTCAGAAAAAGACTTTGAAGTGACCAGGGAAGCTCCTTGTCTCACAGAGAGGGTGAGGGAGGGACAGAGGGGAGATTGTGTACCCAAGCGTACTTGGGATGGTGTAGGTGGCTGATAAGAGTGTCGGTGGAGGTGGTGGTTAGCGTTTGGAGTGCCCCAATCTTGTGACAGTAAACATTTATTGTTATAGTAACCCCACTGCCCACTATCAGGAGGTTTTAACTTTTCTTACAGTGTCTTAGTCTCCATGGCACCCATACACTGTTTTCCCCATGTCCCGACATCATTCCTCTCCCACAGTTGATGTGTGGCTCTGTGCCATGGGTGTGGGCCTGCCTCTTCTCTCTCAGAATGACCGCTGTTTCATGCTTGGTGAGCCACGTGGTGTGCTGAGCTGCCATCTCTGACCTGGAGAAAGGATACCCTTACTAACACAGGTAGGGCATGCCATGGGATAGCCTTCCTGGTTTTCCTTGGCAGAGATATTTTTCTCATTTTTTTCTCTCCTCCCTTCTCTTTTTCCCTCCCTCTTAGATTTCTTCTCTTTTCCTTTTCTTTCTCTTGCCTCGCTTCTGCCTTAGATCTACCAGGGAGCTTTGGAGCCAGAGGTAGCCTACCCTGAAGATCAATGAAAGCACATGTGTTCACTCAATAGCTGGCACTCACTAAGCTTTTCATACAACCCCACAGTGTAAGCTTTTACACGCGCTATCTCTTTTAATCTTCACAATTCTTCACCTATCAGGCATTACCATCATTATCTGCATCTTACAGGTGAGAAAGGGAGGCCCACACAAATTAAGAAACTTGCTCAGGGCCACACAGGATGTATATGCAGAGGAAGGGCATTCTCATGCCAAAATTCATTTTTAGAGCCAAAAGCATACCATGTCTCAGGAGAAGCAGCCTGGCTCTCTTGTCTGTTTGGCTTTTAACTCATGCTGACCTGAACTTTCTGGATTTGAGTAACTCTCAGGCCTGTGGAGCCCGATTTCTGTGAGTGGATTTGGCCAGCCACCTCTGGGGAGGTGAACCCTTGCTGGGGGCTTTTGGGAAGTACACTTTCTTCTAGGCCATCCCCATTGTAGTAGTTTCTTGGGTCTGCCTTAACAAAATACCACACACTAGGAAACTTAAAACAACAGAAGTTTATTCTCTCATAGGTCTGAAGGCAGACATCTGAATTCAAGGCAAGGGCAGAGTTAGTGTTTTCTGGAGGCTCTGAAAAAGAAACCATCCTCAATGTTGGAATTCACCTGGGGTGGTTGGCAAAATATTAAAGATATATTGGGAAAACTTACAGATTAGTCTTACGTCTTTTGGAAGGCCGAAAGGTTTTATTGGGGCAGGCCAGAGGCAGCTGGCCGGTCCATTAAGTTAGGAAGAAGATAGAGGAGAGGCTTTTCCCAGCTTAAGTCTGTTTACCCCACATCCCTTTGTCTTTACTCTATCTGTTTACTCATGTTAACTTTGTGCTGGATGACCCTCTCCAGGGAGGATCAAAAGGGAGTTACCTGTTAATAGTATTTTCTCTGGGCCCCGAACCTAATGCTTTTATCATTTGTAAAACCACTCTTTTAACCCTGTTAATTATCCACAAGTTGTTGACTTAGAACCTCTGTTACGAATAAATGTGTGGATGTACATGGGGTCTTGGTGGATTGGTTGCATTTTGTCTTCTGAAGGCAGCCTACAGCCATCCCTAGCCCACTTGTATCACTGTAATGGTGTGAGAGTGCATTCATTCATCTGTCGTTGAGTCAGGTCTGCAGGTCAGACTTCCACTGGCGCTGGGCGACATCTCACACCTCCGCATCTTCTCGTGGCTCCCAGCAATCCTTGGTGCTCTTTGGCTCCCAGTTGCATCCCTCTGGTCTCTGCTTCCTTGGTCACGTGGCGTTCTTCCTATGTGTCTGTGCATCTCCAATCTCCTTCTCCATATGAGGACACCAGTCATTGGATTTAGGGCCCACTCAGATCCCGCATAAAAAAAAAGTTAAAAAAATTTTATTTGGAAATAATTATAGATTCACAGGAAGTAGCAACGACAGGATGTAAAGCACGGAGGTCTGATGTGCCCTGCACCCAGTTTCTCCTGATGGTTACTTCTTACGTAATTACAGTACAATATTAAAACCAAGAATTTGACATTGATAAAATAAGTATATACAGTTCTGTCATTTGATCACAGTCTAGATGCCTATAACTACCACGGCAATCAAGATGCAGAATTATCCCACGATCACAAAGATCTCCCTTTATGTTCTCATCTACTCTTCTTTCTCTACCACCCTAACCCCTGGCAACCCAAATCTGTCCTCCATCCCGATAATTTTGTCACTTCAACAATGTTACATAAAAGAAATCACATGGTATGTGACCCTTTGAAACTGGCTTTTTTCCCTCAGTAGAAAGTCCTTCGGAATCACTGCAGTTGTTCTCTGTATCAACAACACTTCGTTTTTCTTCGTTGTCTCATAGTATTCTACGGTATGGATATATTACAGTTTGTTTGGCCAGTTGCCTATTGAGGGATGGGTTGGCTATTTCCAGCTTTGGCCCAGAACAAATAAAGCTGCTGTGAACAATCATGTATGGGTTTCTGTGGGGATGTAAGTTTTTTTTTCTTGGGGGCAAATTCCCAAGGAGTACAATTCTTGGGTCATATGGTAGGTGTCTTTTGTTTAGTTTTTCAAGAAACTGACAACAATTTTCTAGAGTAGCTATACACTTTTATATTCCCACCAGTAATAGATGAATGATCCATTTTCACCGTGTCCTCACGAACATTTCAGTATGATGTAGTTTTGACTTGATTACCTCTAAAAGGACCCTATTTCCAAATAAAGTCACATTTATGGGTACCAAGAGTTAGGAGCTGTGCATACCTTTTTGAAGGACACAATTCCACCTGCAGCACCTGTCTTCACTTGTTTGGGTTATGGGTGGGTCTCGATTCAGAGTGTTGCCTTCTGAGAAGAAGGTTTGAATTCATAACTGGATTATGCCTGCCTTTGATTGTTCAATTTAGCCCCCAGGGGATGAATGAACACGTTCATGTCATTTGAAGGGACATCACTGGGTCTTTCTGACCCCTACTCAAACCTCCAAAGTTTCCAAGATTTGATAATCATCAATATTCTTAAGAGGCAGGAGGGCAAGGTGCTTCCTTATGCAGTTTTTCTATGACTGGCCTTCCCTACTGTCCCAGTACTGACAGGGGAAAGGAAAGCAGAGCAAGACAAAGGGATTGTCAGTCAGCTGAGGGAAGGGATGCTGTGTTAGTTACTTCTGAACCCTCTTCAGAGTGTAGGTGGAGAGAGGTGCTTAGTAAGGTGTGTTGGACGGATGAGTGGCTGAGAGGGGCAGGGCCAGAGTGCCCCACAGAATGAGGAAGAGTCAAGGTTGGTATTACATATGCCCCTCCCCCTTCCCAAACATGTGAGCATTCATACATGGGTTTCCAGTATCTGGGCAGGGTTAACTCTGTTCTCTGTCCCCTTGCTGAAGGTCTGTTTCATTCCATTTCTAGGTACGTGTGCTCCTAATTAGTCAAACAGGACAGAGATGTCAGGAAAATAGCAGGTCTGTTGTTTTGTCCACCACCTTGAGCCCTGGAAGGCAGCCTCATTCAGGGCTCAAGAGGGCAGGGTTAGGCAGGCAGCTATTTGATCCCAGGCACCCACTTACCAGCTATGTGATCTTGACGTATTACTTATTTCTCTCCACCTCTTCTGTCTATTAACTGGGCATAAGATGTTCTTTATATGAAGTTATTTTGAAGCGTAATGTATGTATAGAACAATGCACAGATCATAACTGCACAACCCCACAATTAGGAATAGAACATTACGAAGACCCCAGAAGCCCCTTCTTGTCCTCTCCCAGGTATTACCTCACCCTACCTCCAGCTAAGAGTAATTTCCATCCAAATTTTTAATTTTATTTTTACCTGGGTTTGAACTTTATATGGATGAAAATATACAGAACATATCTTTTGCTTTGAGTTTCTCTTATGTACCAGCGTGTTTGTGAGATTCATCTGTGTGAGTAGGTATAGTTGTAGTTTGTTAATTCTCCTTCTTGGATATTCTAATGTATAAACATACCACAGTTTAATGTTTAACTACCCATTCCATTGTTGGACATTTGGGCTATTTCCAATTTTTGGACATTTGGCTTTTGTAAATAAAGCTGCTTTGAACATTCTTGCATAGTTTTTTGCAGGGGGGGGACACTCAGTCATCTAGAAGTGGGATTGCTGAGTTACAGAATATATTTATCTCTCAGCTTTATAGAACCTTTGTAACGTTTTAATGAATGTTATTAACCTCACAGTATAGTGTGGATTAAATTAGGTTGTGGAAAATACTCAATAAGGCCCTTGGCAGACAGGTGTCTGTCAGTACATGTTTAAAAGTGTAAATAAGGCACGATATTCCATTAAGTCTAAGTACCATCATGGACTTAAACAATTCCTTATTGTTTGTTCATTTAGGTTGTTTTTATCGTGTTGTTATTTTCTATCGTGATGCAATGAATGATTTTCTTTATAGCAGTTTTCTTCTTTCGAAAATTTGCTTTGGTAGATTCTCAGGGAAGATTGAATGGAATCAAAGGATATATGACTGTAAGAACTGTCATTGTTAAAAAGGACTTTGAGGGCTTGCTGAAGAGGGGAAAGCAAGGAAGAAAGTCTTTTCCACCATGGCTCAGGGGACTGAGGTGTGAGGACAGGAGGCTTGTGGGTTTGAGGGAGGAGTGTCTTGCAGAGGATGTATGGTAACATAGAATGAAAGATAATTTTTATAAATGGTGGTATGCCTTAGGACAACTACATATTTAATCCCTTATAAGAGAAATCGAGTAGTTGGAAAAACAATGGCTAATAACCATTAAATGAAGAAAGAGAAACCACATGTGCAAAGATTCACTTTATTTAATCATTCTCCTCCCATATTAGCATAATTAAAGCCAAGAAGGAGGAGGGGAATGAGGTGAAAGATGAGCTGGAGGACAGCAATAGGGGTAGGTCCCTTGTGGGAAAGGGCCAGAGGCCAATGGATGGGAGGGGGGAGAGGCTGGGACTGAGGAGCAGATGGTGGGCCTGGAGCACTTCTCCCTCTAACACTCTCCTTTACGGAAGCTCTTTGTGAGGGGCGAGCTCAAGCCTTGATGGGTGACCTCACAGGCATAGACGCTGTGCTTCTGGTATTCTGTGCTGCTCAGCGTCAGGGTGCTGCTGAGGCTGTAGGTGCTGTCCTTGCTGTCCTGCTCTGTGATACTGTCCTGGACGTTGCTCGACTGGTCGACGTTATCCACCTTCCACTTTACACTGGCATCCTTGGGATAGAAGCCATTCAGCAGGCACACAACAGAGACAGTTTCAGATTTCACCTGCTCCTCAGATGGCTGGAAGATGAAGACAGATGGTGCAACCACAGCTCCTGAGGAAAGAAGCAAACAGGATGGTGTTTGAATAACAAAATTCTGCACTTGGGTGTGTTGTTTGAGATAATCACAGAGCATGTTAGGGACAGACAGAAAACAGCATGCTTATCCTGGATAATTACAGTAATGAGGCCAGGAAGCATATTTAAAATCTTGATTTTGAGTTTCTTCCTAGCTTCCCCCTCTTCCTCAAGAAAGTTCTAAATCGTTTTGGTGGAGCTCTCTGCAGCCGTTCTGAGGCCTCTGCATGCTTTTCTGACCTTACCTTTCTTTCATTCAGCTGCCTCTTGCAGTAAACTCAATGCTTTAAGCAAAGAGAGGCCATGTCATCTGACTCCCTCAGAGTTTAGAAGTCAGAACAGGTCTGAAGAAGACCAGGCAGCGGCTGAGTCAAGGAAAACCTCTGTTCACTTTTATTTCCCCTATGCCTCTTCTAGGACTATGATGTGATAGCAGGCTCCCGGGGGTTACTTTGGCTAAGCTGGGCTAAAACCTCCCTGTAGAGCAGGCTCTGAGCCCTGCCTCTGCGCCTTGGTGGTGCCAGACTCTCCACCTTCTGACTGTGCCAGCAACTCTTTAAGCCCTCCCAAAGGCCTCAAGGCCTGTAACCATATGCGGCAATTTTCAGCCATACCAGGAGAGGTCAACTGTAATCTTGGCCACCTGCCTAAGAGGAAATGGCTAGCTTCACTTCTGACCCTCAGCAACTGCCAGATGGCCTCTTGGAAATCCCCCTCCACGGGGATTCCAGCTGTTGAGTGGGAGAGCAGCAGTTAAAATGAAAAATAAGAATCTTTTGCCAGGAGAAGTCAACAGATAGGGAGAAGTCAATAGATAAGAGGAATAGGTTTTTTTTTTTTTTTTTAAGCTAAATTCACTGTTAGCCAAGCAGTTTAACATGAAAGACTGAATGAACTTTTATGTTTGATATTTTCTTTTCTTTTAACTTTTATTACTGTTTTTTTTCCAGATAATTGTATAAAATAACCATGGTAGTAAAATAATGTGATCATTAGAATATAGGCAGGGAAAAACATGCTGTGAAGATACTCCTATCTGGGTGAATTCTTGATAGCTTCACATTTTTCATCTGGCATTTAAACATTAAATGACTAATGTATTTGATACGAAAATTATTTCAAGATATCTTATTAGCTTTTAACAGAGTTTTAAAAGTCCTTAAAAGAGTTTTTAAAAAGCTCTAAAATCATTTTGAAATAGTTTAAGACAGATAGTTTTGAATCGTTGTAAGCTAGTTTAAACAGAGCTTTTAAAGGTCCCTAAAATAGTTCGATTGAGTTGTTGCACACCAAAATAATCCTCCTTAAATATCACTTTTGAAATCAGCTGGGATAAACAATGGCAACACAATGACAAATCATTAAACTATTTTAGAGGTTATGAAATTACAATATTTAGATTAAAATTTTCCTATCACAGAATTAAGGTACTGGAAAATATGTTTTTTATTAATCACATTGCTATAGGTTTAGATATTTTGTACAACTGAAATAAAATCATACACGGGCAGTTACATTTTTGAAAATTAAAAACATGGTCCCAAAGATATCTTATTTTTAAATCAGTTAATATACCTTAATGGTATTTAATGCCGTTTAATGCCAAATTCAGTCAAAGTGAATTGATCAAGCCCTGAGTGGCCAGGTTATGGGTGTGAATTTTACCCTGAAAGAATTACATATTTCTTTTTTTGGATTGAGCTTTTGTTATTTGAATACATTTGATGAGAGGATATTGAAATAATTAAATAGCACTGAAAAAAAAAAGCTTTAAATTCTTTACAATCCCCTAATGGAAATTTTCACTAATGAGATATCATAATGAATGTGACTTTTCTTTCTGAAGCCTCTAATAAATTAGTCTTTTCACTGGTTTTCCCAGCTTAGCGCCTATTACATTTCTGTTCTCTTTCCGTTAGTGGCATTATTTGTATCACTGTGCGTCAGGAAAGCTGGCTATGGCAGCATTAATCCAGCAGACGCGGGGGTGGCCATGGCCGTTAGCGGCAAGGCGGGCTGCCCCAGGAGCGCGGTGTCATGGCCACCAAAGTCATTCAATCATGAAAGACCGCGGCTCTGTCTACACCGCGGTGCGATGGCCTTCTTGGTGGAATAAAAATGTAGACAAGTAATAACAGAGGGTAATAAAAGAACATACGCTTTAAAATCTTTCTTATTTTTTTACAGACACGTAATCATTTTTAAAAAAATGCAAGTATTTACTTTTTTTTTGCATTTAAATACATTTCTTTGAGCTTTTGGGAATAACCACTTTTCTACCATTACAATACGAGATAATTTCATGTTTAATGTACCAATTGGAGTTTTAAAAAATGAGTTCTGTGAAGCCCTTATTCATATAGAATGTGTCGTTTTGAGTTTATTGCTCATGTAGACTCTAAAAACGACATTGCTGCTGATTTTCAAGTAAGTTGCCTCTTCTACATGGCAAATAGGTACACTTTACTTTTTCCTGATTTTTCTTAGGACATGCTATTGATTTTGATAGTTGTCTGACAAAATAATTTATCAAACAAAAGGGAGAAACAGACTAAGAAATATATTTTTCTACTTTTCTGTATTATACATAATGAGCAGCAACCAATACAATATTTTGCAAGAGTGAACAAAAATGAATTGACTTTTGCTCCGTAGAAATTCAAGGGTTCCTTTTTAGTTACACTATTTTTTTTTTTTTTTTTTGCTTTGTGTCATTCAGTTTATAACAATTTAATCTTTTTGTCTACAAATCCATTTTCGAAGCTGAGTTTAACTTTGGCAACCCATGGTAAATCTGAAATGCCCTCATTTACCCATCTTTACAAAACTCCTATTTAAACCTCTAAAAGTCAATACTGGCAATCAGACCTGAATTTCAGAAGGCAATAGCGAAAAATTACTTACGTTTAATCTCCATTCGGGTCCTTGGCCGAAGGTGGTCCACAGTATTAGCTTAATTACTTCCCCCTCAACAAAAATCTCTTTTCGACATTAATATCACTAGCCTGACTGATGCAGAGAAAATCTTGCGATCTAGATACCTCATTTACCTGACTAGCTCTTTGCTGTTCCTTAAGATGAACTAATTTTCAGACCCTTATCCATCTGACTTTTTGAAAGGATCTGGTACTCTTTGGATTGACCTGAGCTAATCTCTCAAACATAAAAACTCCCCAAATTTACAACCTTATAAGAAAAAGCATTAGAAAAGTGCACTTACGTTTGAGCTCCACCTTGGTGCCTTGGCCGAAAGTGAGCCACAGTGATGGATCTTACCCTCTCCCCCTCAACAAAAACCGCCCTTGAAGCCAATCATGTGAAATAGGCTGCTCATTCAGAGAAAAATCTAGCTATTTCTTTTCCATTTCCCCCATGAATCCAGTGATTTGTCTATTTCCTCAGCTTTTTAAGTTGATTTTCTGGTGCCCCGCTATTTACTTCTAGGTTACCAGGTTTATTTAACCAAAATATCACAAGACTTGCATGAATGATTCAATGGCACCAAAATCTCACAAATAATTGAGACAGATGTACTTACGTTTGATTTCCACTTTGGTCCCGGGGCCGAAGTGAATCACAGTGATTCAACTTAACTTCTCCCCTTAGAAAAACTTCCCTAAAAGGTCAGCAAGCCTCCTTCCCCTCAAAGAAGTTATTTTGATTTAGAAATCTTAAAAATTAGCCACAAGCTAGCCTACTGTGGAACATTTTCCCCTCCTCTGTACCTAACCTGGGAATGAAGTTTGTTAGATCCCTGACATCCAACTAATGAAAATCCACACAAAGAAACACAAAGCAATCCAATTAGACAGAAACAGTGAAGAATCAGTGGAAAAAATACTTACGTTTGATCTCCAGCTTGGTCCCTTGGCCGAAAGTGTACACACAATGGTTCCTCTTAACCTCCCTCCTATACAAAAACTCCCTTTCTGACAATTGACCAAGGCTCTGTCCAGAACATGTTATGCTCCCCAGGACATTTTTGAAGCTATCACTTAGACAAGTTATTCTCACCCAATGACTGAATCTTGCTTGCTCTTCATAGGAAATGTACAATCAATTCTCGAGTTTGCCTACAGACTCCATCTCTATATTTTCCCTGAAGGATGTCAGAGTCTGACTGCAGAGTCAACTTACAGATCACTTCCTAGACACAGGGTGCAGAACACACAGACAACCAAGGAAGGAAAATTTAAATTCTACTCACGTTTGATTTCCAGCTTGGTCCCGGTACCGAACGTCCACCACAGTGAGAGCTCTCCATAGTCTTGCTGCACAAAAACCCTTCTCACCGAAGGGGAGACAGAGTCCTGGGTTAGCTGCTGAAGTGCAACTCCCTTTTCTGGCAGGTGTGGAAGCCCTGGGGCTTCTCTGACATAGCATATGTTTATTTTCTTCAGTGAGATCTAAAATCCAAGAAGAGAATATATTTATGTCTATGGCCTGATGGTTTCTTTCTTTAGCAATTTGCCACATCTGGACTGCTTATTATTTATTTATTTGTTAGAAAGTAAACTGAGTGTAAATTACAAAGAAAAACAAGCAATTAAAAAATGGCCACTTTTTTTGTGCTTTCTTTTGGGGTGGTCTGGGGAGCTTTTGCAAAGGATAAACTTCATGTAGTGTAATTATGGAAATCATGAGTTTCTCAGTGAGTTATAATTAAAGGTTGTCTTACTACTCCTTTCCTGCAATGTTATTTTTAAAAAGGTAGACTAAATATATATCAAATTAAGGCTCATAACTTTGAAATGCATTTTGAGATGTAACTATGGATGGCATATGAAACCAAAGTGAAGATTAATAGAGTAGAAAAGTAGACTTTACTTGGTTGGTTAGTCTGTTGTCACAGCACAGGTAGAGCTCAGCTCTTCCTGAGCTGAACCAGGTGCAGGCCATCTTTGGAGCTGTCATGGAGTCCCAGTGTTCCATAGTGGAACACATATGAGATTCATAGTAACCTCATCAAGAACACCGAAGACCTTTTCAGCGTTTTCATTTGAGTCCAGCTCTCCATTTTTGCAGTCTTGTATCGCTCTTAACTGTCCATCTCCACCCCTTCCATACATTACTCCCACCTCCCTAAACTCCTCACAGTTCTTCCTTGGCATCCAGCTTTTCCAAACACTCCCTCTGCTTGGGAACACCTTGTCCACCTGGATTGGCTTGTGAACCACTAACTGTCTTTCAAGATTCAACTGAAGAGGGACCTTCTCTCAGATTATCCCTGAGCAGGTGACCTGAATTTACAGAGTACAGAGACAGGTCACTGGGCCTAGAATGCCTACTTATTTTTAATCTGCTTTCAGTTCTTTTCTACCCTACTAAATTATAAGCTGTTGGATGTTTTATTTGTCCTGTATTTGGGAGGCTCAGTCCAATATATTTATTTAGCAAATGCTTAACAACCGTTTTCAGAATGACTTAAGAAAATAAATAAATAATTGAAAATCGATAATAGATCAGAGATGCTGTCATAGACCAAAGACTAATACTGACCATTACAATAGTAAGTTTTACAACAGAAATCATCACTATAATTCTAAAGATTAAAGATAGGTTTATTTGATTCTGTCACTTGCAGCTTTGCTAGTTGCCTTGAATAGCAGAATCAGCAGTTGGTCTTACCAGAAGACAAGGTATGAGAGGGATCAAGTTAGAGGTGGAGAGAAAACATTGGCAAGTGAAATTTAAATGTGCCAACTAGCTGACCAAGGGCATAGTCCTTTTTTAAAGGGAATATAAAGTGATTTTCTCTGCAGACATACAAGCAATACCAATCATAAAGGGTGACATTTATTGAGCACTTACTAAGTGCCAGACATTGTACATGGATCATCACATTTAATAATTCCCAAGACTCTATGAACTAGGAACTACTATTATCCCCTACTTTGTAGGTGCAAAAACTTGAGGGCAGAGAGGTCAAGGAACTGGCTTACGGCAGTAAGTGGCAGAGCTGGGACCTAAACTCAGAGCCCATGTACTTAACTGCACCATATGCAGATTATACTCCAGGAGTGAAGTTACCTAACAGAAGCAGCAACAATGGCCGGGAATGCTGGGATGGGGGAAGGTAAAAGAAACTCCTTAGACTGGGGTAAGTGTGCCCAGAGGTATGTATATAAAGACAATGCATGGAAATATTGTTTAAAAGGTGAAAAACTGAAAAATAACTAAAATCCTCATTAATAGGAGTTTGGTGAAACTATGATAGAGCTTTACAATGTAGCACAAAGCAGACAATAAGAGGAAGATGTAGGTTTCCGTATAGTTACGTGGAAGGTGTTTGTGAAAATGCAGGTCACTGAAGAGTATGTATGGTGAGATGTCATGATTCCATCTAAACTTATTATATCTGCATATAAATGCAGGCTGATTTTTAAAGGACACATAAATTGTTCTTGGTAGTTATCTCCTGGGATTGCAGAGGAGGAACAATGACACTGTCTCTTCCTACTCTTCTATAGATCAGAGATTATTTGATTTTAAAATGGTTCTGTGAATATATTCATTTTATAGTTTTTAGAAATAATAAAACTGTACTATTTTGAAAAAAAAGTAAACTCTGACATTGCTTAGTAGCACTCTCAATATTCCTGTGCAATGCATAAACATAACTTTTTAAATGATATATACATATACGTGTGAGTTTTCTTGTCCAATATTTTTCTGTAGTCTTTAAATCAAGGCCAAAGCTTTCCTGATTTAGTGTAGGGGAGAGTCTTCTGCAAATGAAGGAGATGTAGGGGATAGAAACAGGAATGAAAAAGATGCCCCAGCTGTTGGAGGAATTCGTGTTCCTAAGTGAGCTAACTGGAAATCTAGTATGAGCAGTGCAACCGAATAACTATCGTAAAGCAGTATTTTAAGATGATTATCCTAAGTACCATTGTGGCGAAAACTATTTTACTGATCACATGCAGTGGTGATCTATAGGAATGATTGTTGTGATATTTGCTGTAACATAAAATGAATCATGAGAAATGTTTGAGATCCTTAGGATATGTGTGGTTCGTTTTTGAAAGCAAATGGTGTCTCAGAAGCATCTGTGAGGCTCTGCCAGGATCTACCATTCTACAAAGTATCTATGATGGACATTGATAAGCTTGATTTGTTGAGGAAAGGCAAAATGTCAATAAGATAGTCTGAGAGGTTCCTGGATTTCATGTATAAGAGTGATGGAAATACAATTTCTTGAGGAGCATGCCAACCAACTCATCACTGAAGCTGCTTTACATTGAACACTCAGCAAAGTTAGATTATCAGAAAAAAAAATCTGAACTGCTGTGGAGGGGGAGAGGAAGGAAAGGCATGGAGGAAGGGAGGCAAGGAGCAGCGAGAGAGAGAGGAGAGAGAGAGCACAAGTACACACTTCAATGCACATCTGTAAATCATCTTGAACACGACTGATAAGCTGTTTTAGCAATGTTCCTTAGGTGTAACTTTTCAAGAAACATCATTTTTGCTCTTTATTTGAGATAATTACTAGCCAATTTAGGAAGTTCCCCTCACATCAGTAACATACAGTAAATCACCCAATATGTCAGGGTCACAATGGCATAATATTGCCTTTTGCAAGGTTTGAGGGGATGGCAGTTTCCCTACCTGACTTGGGAGTATCTGTAGCTGATATCCATCTTCAAGTTTGTGGTTCTTTCTCTCTCTATATGTATTTGAGCTCAACAGTCATCCTGGAGTCCAGAGTAGGTGATTCTTTTTGCTTTAGCTTGACTCCTCCTTAAGATTGTAACTCTGTCATTTTTACATTTTTTTTTTTTTTTTTTGTCAGATGTAAGCTGATATCCGACAAGGAGAGGAGGAAATTCTGTGATTCACGTCCAGTGATGCTTAGAACCTGATTGGTTGTCATTCTTTCCGGAACTTGTCAGGAGTGGATATCTGTCCAGGATCCCCGAGAATCAAGGCTGCCCCGTTAGCCAGGAAGGAGGGAGATAGAGGAGGTCACTTGAGAAAGAGCTGCTTCTTTGCTGTGTCAGGGTTGTGTCTGTTTCCTCTCTTATTTGAAGACAGACGTGCTGCAGAAGCAAAGTCCTCTGTCCGGCCATATGCAAATGTGTGGGCCATAAATATGAAAAGAGATTCTGGTCCCACTCTAGAAAATGTAGATGTTCATCTTGTTTCCAAGAGGACAGTAAGGCTGCGGGTATTTTTTGACTTTCTTCCTTGAGAGAAAGAGAAGAGATAACAGCAATTGTGTAAGGGTTTACTAGCCTAGGAGGAATTCAGCCATCAAAATTTACATATTCTGTGCTGTGGTTTTTGGTTCATTTTGCAAGAGGAATGAGCCCCTCAAGCTCTGCCTTAGAGTTCCCTGCCCTCCCCGTCTGCCAACTTGGCACCCAGCCCCTATGTTCTCTTCTCATATTAAGGCATAGAAACTCATCATGGGCAGCTACTGTGGTCAGGCTGGCCCTGGATGCAGTTGTGAAGTCAATGAGTTTGGGCTTGGTTCTTCAGACCCCCAAAAGCCCTGATAATCCTGGCTGAGGCTAGAGTTCCAAGTCTAAAAGGGAGGATAGGAGGCAGACAGCCCAAAAGAAACAATAAATGAACAACAGATGGAAACAAGGAATAATGTGGATTTTTGAGTTCATTAGCATGTCCTCCACTCTTTCAAAACCTCCTTTGCAATGACAGAAGAAATATAAAAATGATAATGAATTTACTTCATAGTTGGCGAATCATGAGAGGTCCTATTGGAAGAAAAATTTTGAAGTACACCGCAGAGATTTAAACCATGTCATTGAATTCATGTGGAAACTGGAATCTAGAAACTTATTCCATTGCAAAAATAGGAGGAGCCCTTGAAGATTCCAGTTCTAGTTTTATCCACAGAGCCCCAGAAAAACCATACTTCAGAGTTATCAGGGGCCGGGAATGGTGATGGATGAGCAGTGGAGAGTGGCATAACACCTGGGTCATCTCTCTGCTGGTTACAGACAGCTTGGCCCTCATGCTTCAGGTCGTGGGAACAGTGATTGAAAGAAAAAGGGGCCAGGTTAACAGGCGTTCAATAGTAATGGGATTTAAAAAACCTCCCATACCACTAGAAGGAAAAGAAATTGACAAAAAGAATAAACTAATCTAGCAAAATTCATGAAAAGTAAATGAAAAATCAAGAGACAAGCGTAATAGATAAAAATACAAAAATAAGTTTAAAGGACCAAGTCAAAATATACAGTCACAAACTATCATGAATGTTAAACTATCACGAATGTTAAATTATTTCAAACTTTAAAATAAAAATAAAGCAAAAAGGAAGACTGTGTATCCTTTCAAGGACATTTGATTCACTAGAGAAATAGTTTGTTTGCTTTCTATTTATGATTGATTAAAAACTAGATTGCAAAAAGTTAGATGTTAACCTAAAGAAAACTTTATGAAAGTTTTTCTATTTTTATCTAGTAGAGAAGATAACCCTAATGCTTGTGGTTTTATTGCTCTGTAGGACGTTAATAAGTTGT
The DNA here is from genome assembly GCA_036589455.1 of Ateles fusciceps. Taxonomy (NCBI): domain Eukaryota; kingdom Metazoa; phylum Chordata; class Mammalia; order Primates; family Atelidae; genus Ateles; species Ateles fusciceps. The sequence goes on along the minus strand of JAZHEH010000053.1, from coordinate 105,649 downwards.
GCATCTTATTTAGCAAACTTATTACAACATTAGTAGGTGTGTGTGTGTGTATGTATACTTACACATATAGGTGTGTGCATATATGTGCATATGTATGTGTGTAGGTGTATATGTATATATGTATATACTAGCAAATGATAAAGTTTAAACCATGGATAAGGAGGTACAGTATCATGTCCTTACCCATGGTTTTGCTTTCTGGGGTTTCACTTACCTGTAATCAACTGTAGTCTGAAAATACTAAATAGAAGATTCTAGAAATATGAATTTACTCATTTTAAATTGTATGCCTTAGTAGCCTGATGAAATCTCATGCCCTTCTGCTTCATCCCAGCCTGGGCCTGAATTATCCCTTTGTCCAGAGTCTCCATGCTGTCTACACTTACCCTCCTATTAAGATGCTTAGCAGCCCTCTTGGTCATTAGATTGACTGTCATGATATCCTAGTGTTTGTGTTCAAGTAACTCTTATTTTACTGAATTGTTCTATTTTATTATGAGTTATTGTTGTTAATCTCTTACTATGACTTATTAATACATTTTATCATAGGTAAGTATGTATAGGAAAAAACAGCATATATAGGGCTGAGCACTAGCATCCACTTGGAGGAGAATTTTGCTAAAGTTAGTACAGAGAAGACTGTCCAGAAGAAACCATTTTCTGGCTGGGAGCGGTGGCTCATGCCTGTAATCCCAGCACTTTGGGAGGCTGAGGCAGGAGGATCATGAGGTCAGGAGTTTGAGACCAGCCAGGCCAACATAGTGAAACCCCATCTCTACTAAAAATACAAAAAATTAGCCGAGCGTGGTGGCGGGCACCTGTAATCCCAGCTATTCGTGAGGCTGAGGCAGGAGAACTGCTTGAGCCTGGGAGGTGGAGGTTGCAGTGAGCTGAGATCGCAACATTGCACACCAACCTGGGTGACAGTGCGAGATTCTGTCTCAAAAAAAAAAAAAAAAAAAAAAAAGAATTTTCTATACTTGCCACCGTTTTTCTGTTTGATGTCCTCAGGTAAGTCTCAGTGTTATGATCTGTCTCCCCACCTCAATCACCGCCCTCTGTCTCTGGAAGGAAATTCCCCTTGGGCTGAGGCTAGCATGGTGCTAGCCAGGAGAGAGCCAGTACCCACTCTGGAAAATTTTGTAAGATGTCCGGTTCTCTACCTTCTTCAGGACCTTTTATCATATCTCATATGCCCATGGCATTTGTCACTGCCATCTGCACAACACTGAACTCCAGCAACATCAGCTGAGAAGAGAGAGAGAAAGAGAGAAAAGTCATTTGTTGACTGAACCACAGAAATTATAATTTTTTCCTAATTAAATTACATATCCAGGTAGCTGCAATATAATACAATCCCAAATACACATATTTATTAAATATGATTCAAAGAGCAATCATTGAGTACTCCATATCAAGGCACAATGTAAAATAAATCTAAAATTACTGGGAGTTGTCATGCCTTTCTGTGGGACTCAACTCCCTTTGGTTGGAAGTGCTGTGTGGGAGTATATGAGCTCCAATCAGGTGGTCCTGAGGGAGCAAATTGCCACTGTTGGAGGTTAAATATGAAGGGAAATAGCAGTAGGCATCGGATAGCATAGAATGAAAATAAAAGTGCATATACTTCTAGTGTCTATTTTACAGATTCCTTTTTCTTTTCCCTAGGTCAAAGTCTCAACTTGTAACTTGGGAAATTCAGGTCATAGGATACCCTGTTATTTATAAGGTATCCAGCAACAATGCATGGAATAGAATATTTAACTATTAAAAAACTTACATTAGGTTGTTGCAAAAGTAATTGCCCTTCCTTCCTTCTTTCCTTCCTTCCTTCCTTCCTTCCCTCACTCCCTCACCCTCTTCTCTTTCTTTTCTTTTCTTTCTTTTTTGCTGTGTTCCAGGACCATCTAGTGTCATCTACAGCTCCCAGAAAAAGAATTCTGTCTTGAGGGATGGCCGGGGCAGGGGTACTGCTCTCCCTGCTCTGCACTCTAGTGGCAGGTGGCTCAGCTCCAGCTGCCAGGCCACGATTCCCAGGGGATGGCATTCTGTCTTCTCAACAAGAACAAAATAGGTGCTCAGTAAATATAAGCTGCCTTCAGCTTTTAGTATATGTGTAGTCATATACTATATGATAAATATAAATTTGTTTAAAACCCAAACTATTCTGATGTTCTCCCTGGCTAGCCAAACTTAAAATGTGTATTTGGACTTGAATTTCCCACCCAAGGGTGTTACAAATTTCTTTATAGTTGTGGCTGCCTTTTGTTTTGTTTTTGAAAATTAAAAAAAAAATACATAAGGGGATTTCACTTCCTGAAAGGTGAAGTAGAATTATTTTTACCTATTTCTCTCAAGTAAAATAAAAACCCTGGACATTGTAAGTAAAGTAAACTTATGAAGACTCTGGAAGGTGGAGAGAAGAAGGCAGACCAGTTAGAAGCACTGGGACCCTAGGAGCGATCCAGCAGTGCATTCCCCTGGGTTTCCTTTTGCCTCATCCATTCCAGACTTGGTTCTGGAGAAGCTGTCAACCCAGAAACACCAGCAGGCCCAGAAAAACAAAAAGCCCTAATAAAAGCTGGCTCTCTCTGACCAAAGGACAAAGAAAGGGGAGCCCAGTAAAACAACTGTTAGGCAATAACTGCTCGGCTCCATTCAGAACACCATGAGAGACACCCTAACATCTCCCTTCTGAGTGAAATAAGATGAAGTCTGCTGGGATAGGTTTAAATGAGATCCAAAGTCTCATAATGGAATACTCCGAAGTCCAGATTTCAACTGAAAACCATGCATCCCACCAGGAACCAGGAAAATCTCAACTTACAATGAGACAGTTAAGAGGTGCTAATACTGACATGACAGAGATGTTAGAATTATCTGACGAGAATGTTAAAGCTGCCGTCATAAGAACGCATCAAACTCAACAACATCATCAATGAGTAGGATCATAAATCAACATTACTAGAACGCTCCAACCAGCACCGACAGAATTCATATTCTTTTCAAGTGCCCGTGGAACATATACCAGGATTGCCCCATACTGGACCATGTAACAAACCTCAACAAATTTAATAGAAGTGAAATCACATGACGTGTGTTCTCTGACCACTTGGAATCAAACTGGAAATCAATAATTTAAAAACATGGGAAAAATTCCACACCCTTGGAAATGAAACAACACACTTCTAAGCAATCCATGGGAGGTTTCAAGGACAATAAAAAATTATATATTGAATAGAATAAAACTGAAGATACAACATATTATAATGTAGAGGATACAGCGAAAGCCCAAAGAAATGAAAACTTATCACAGAAAAATGAAGACTACATCAGCACAAAAACATACGTAATACACAACTATTCATAGAAGTTTTGTCTGTATTAACAAAAACTAGAATCAGCCAAAATGTCCTACAATAGATTAATGGTGAAACAAACTGTGGTACATCCATCCCATGGAATATTAGTATTAAAAAGTAGTGAGTTGGGCACAGTGGCTCACACTTATAATCCCAGCATTTTGTGAAGTAGAGGTGGGAAAATCACTTGACCTAGGGGTTTGAGACTAGCGTGGGCAGCAAAGTGAGACCATGTCTCTAAAAAATGAAAAAAATTTAGCTGTGTGTTGTGTCCTGTGCCTGTAGTCCTGGCTACTTGGGAGGCTGAGGCTGGAGGTTGCTTGCGCCCAGAAGTTTGAGGCTGCTGTGAGCTATGATCTCGACACTGCACTCCACCCTCTGTGACAGAGTGAGACTCTGTCTCAAAAGAATAAAAAAAAATAGCGAGCTGTTGATACACACAACTTGAATGGATCTGAGGGGTATTATGCTGAGTACAAAGGTCACATATTGCATGATTCCATTTACATAACATTTTTTCTTTTCAAAAATATTGCAAGGGGTTCTTCTTGGTTGCAGGGTGTGTGTATTTTTCAATTTACAAATTGGCCTCAAATTCATGTATGAAGTTACATTCCTACATTTGCAATGATAGGTCCTCCATGGAGTTTCCTCACTCTAAATTCTCTCCAATACTTGATATTATCAGACTTTTTCATTTTTTGCCAATCAAATGGGCAATACATTGTACTTCATTTTTGGTTTAAAATTATTCTTTGTATTTTCTGATCACTCCTGAGGTTGATCATTTAAAAATGTTTATTGGCCATTAGGGTGAATTGTGTTAGGGTGTGGTGAATTGCCTGTTCTTAAGGTATGCCCACTTTTTTATTGAGTTGCTTATTACTATTTTTAATTATTTCATAGAATTTGCCAATCTTTCTCCCCCCTCTTGTTATTCTTTAATAACAGAATCCCAATTTTTTACAAGGCAACAGTGTCCCAGCCAAAAATCTAACTGCCCTGCTTCTTTGCAGTTGGGACTGATGAGACGTAATCTGAAATTTGTTGTACATTTCTGGAAAAAATTTGCTTGATTGACAGAGGCACCACAGCTCATTTCTCCTTTATGTTCTGTCTTCTTATGTCTGGAACTTGGCAGAAGCACCATCTTGCAGGATGAATGTAATAAAGTAGAGTGAAGGAGCAGGCAGGGAAAGGACCCAGGTCCTGCAGCAGCTGTCTAGCTCTGAACCACCTGCCTCCAGAGTCAGCATGGGTGAGAAAAACGTACCTCTTTATCTGATCAAGTTCCTCTAGTTAGATTTCAACTACATGTAGCTGAGTGAATACTGATGAATACTGAATAATGAATACTGGTACAACTTTCTAATATTTTCTCTTAGAGTTCTGCATTGAAGTTTAAAAATAAGTTTAGTCTATACCTTTCTTTTTCATTTTCAGTCTTTGATTTTGACTTCAAGATAATTCCTATGATGTGATTTATGTTTCTAAATAATGGCATTTACCATCTTTTGCTATTCCCTGGAATTGGAAAAAAATATCGGTTATTTATTTATTTATTTTTTGGGTTTTGGTAAAACTTAACCATAGGTTTAACAGGACCTGGACTTTGATTTAAGCAAACTTAGGGTGAAAACAATTTGAAGACAATCAAGGAAACTTGAATAGGAAATGGATATTAGATATTAGGGAATTACTCTCAATTATGATAGGAATCATAATGAAATAGTGGTGATTTTTTAAAAGTCCTTATCAGTTGGCAATGTATTAATGATTGGTTTAAAAATACTGCATGTGTCTGTGTGTGAGAGGGTGAGAGTACAGATAGTAATTGGTTGAGTGGTGGTAGTTGAGACAAGATTGGCAAAATGTTAATTTGTGAAGCTTGGGGTTTAGTATGCTATTTGTGTACATTCGTAAATAGTTGAACATTTCTATAAACATTAAAAATGAAAATAAAGTGGTCTCATGTTGCTGGCTGTGACTGTCACACTCTGTCAGCAGATGGCAGTGTTGTATAAACCATGAGCATACGTAGGCCTAATGGATCATTGTGCTCGCTAAGTAACAACAGCAATGATAAAATACAGGGCAGGGCAGATTTTATTGCTTTTAGACAAACGGGCATGGTAAGATTTGTAGAGTAAAGAACAGGCACAGAGTAATCATAAATTATTTTTAAAATTCTAAGTGATTTACTAAAGTCTTACAGAGAAGTTGGGTAGAAAAGTACATGAAACCCCCATAAACCTGTATACTTATTACAACTATAAAATCATTTGACCTCTCTCGCTCTTTCTTTCTCAAACTCTCCCCTTATCTGCATTTTAAATCAGTATTTTCATACATATATATTTGCAAAACTTTATTGATTTTATTGATGAAAATGATTTGGAGTTTGCTTTAAAAACTTGTATGGTAAACATAAATATTATTCTGTATTTCTTTTTACCCAGCTTTTAACTGGCATAGTTCAATCTATGAAAGGAGCTCCATATTTTAAAGGGTTTTCTAACTATGAAAACAGGCAACATTTCATAGACAATAAAGTGTCTTTCAACTAATAATACCATTGTATTTTAACGTAGGTTATGTACAATAATAGCTTTAAGAAGCAGTTGTAGAATTTGATATGTAGAAAATAATACAGACCCTATCACTGGGCAAACGTATGGTGAAATCAATTTTTTGTGTGGCCGTGGACAAATTACTTATTCTTTCTGAACCTCTGTTTGTATATATATATTTTTAAAGCCTATACTTTGGGCATCTTCATAAAGTAGTGAAGTCTGATATCAGACAAATAATGTAAGAGAGCTAGTTTTCTTTCTCGGCAAGAGAAGGTGACTCTGAAATTTATGCCCAAGTTAGACTATTTCTATTTTGCATCTTACTCCTAAAATATTTGGGTTTAATTAAAAATTTACAATGAAATTAAAAAAATAAAAATAAAAATAGAAAATCAAATTGAGATAAAATAACAGTGGTAATCATAAATGTCAAACTAGGGGTCTATTTTGATCTAAAAAAGAAAAAAAGATAATTTGGATGTCATAAAAATTAAACTTCTGCTCTTCAAATGGTATGTTAAGAAAATAAAAGGAGCCACTCATTGGGAGAACATATTCATAAAACACAACTGTGAGAAAGAAATTGTATGCAGAATATACAAAGAACTCTTACACTCCATAGTAACAACACCCCAATAAAAACTTGACCAAAAATTTGAACGGCTATTTCATCAGAGAAGGTATATAGTGAAGTTACAATACCAGGCTCAAGCAAGCGGAACGCTCATTCATTGCTGACGGGAGTGCAAAACAGCACAGCCACTTTGGAAAACAGTTTGGCAGTTTCTTATAAACATACGCTTACCTGATGACTCCGCAGTCCCAAAACTAGGCATTTACCCAAGCAAAATGAAACCCTGAGTTCACACAAAAACTTGTACTTAAATGTTTACAGCAACTTGATTCTTAGCAGCCAAAAATTAGAAATGGCCAAATGTCTTTAAATTGATAACTAGATAAACACTTTGTGGCAAATCCATACAATGGAATACTACTCAGCAATAGAGAGTGAACTAGTGATACATGAAATAGCGTGGATCTCAAGTGCATTCTGCTAAGTGAACAAAACCACACTCAAAAGGCTTCACATTCCATGGCTCCATTTATATGACATTCAGAAAGAGGTAAACAATCGGATCAGAAAAAAAAACAGTGGTTGCCAGGGGCTGGGGGTGAAGGAAGAGGCACAAAGGAACTTTAAAGGATGATGGACCTGCCCTAAATCTTGAATGTGGTTGTGGTTACATAGCTATGCATTTGCCAAAACTTATAGAAACATATATACACCAAAAAGTGGCTTTTATTGTAACTTATACCTCAGTAAACCTCACTTAAAATAACCAGTTTTTGATTGAACATAAAATCTGGTTCTGAGCTTCTTGGAAACTGATGAAAAAAAGATATTGTGTTAAGTTACTGATTAAAAATGGATAAAACTACTGATTAAAAACTAATTTAAAAAGATAATGTGTTAAGTTACTTGGAAACTGATTAAAAAAGATAACGTGTTAACTTTTGTCTAGGGGGAAAAAAATTCTAGTTTCTAAATGTGACTGAATGTTATTCTGAATCAAAGTTGAAGACGATTTCTATCTTGGGGGCATTGCATAGGAGCTGCCAAATGGATAATATTGGGGGCGTTGCATAGGAACTGCATTGGATAATATTCTCAGTAGTAATTTCATAGAAAATACAAAACAGACTTTTTTTTTAACTTGTATACATTGTGGTACAGATGCAGTTTTGTTACATGGCTATATTGTGTAGTGGTGAAATCTGGGTTTTTAGTGTATCTATCACTCAAATAATGTACATTGTATCCATTCAGTATTTTCTCATCACTCAACCTCTTTCCACCCTTCCACCCCTCTCAATCTCCAGTGTTTATCATTCCACACTCTATGTCCATGTGTACACATTATTTAGCTCCCACTTATAAGTGAGAACATGTGACATTTGACCTTCTGTTTCTGAATTATCCACTTAAGATAATGGCCTCCAGTTTCAATCACATTGCTGCAAAAGACATGGTTTCATTCTTTTCTTTATAGCTGAATACTATTTCATTGTGACATACACACACACACACACACCCACACACACACACACCACATATTCTTTATCCAATCATCTGTTGATGGACACTTGGGTTGATTCCGTATCTTTGCTATTGTGAATAGTGTTGCAATAAACATGTGAGTGCAGATATCTTTTTATATAATAATTTCCTTTCTTTTGGGTAGATATCCAGTAGTGGTATTGCTGAATCACATGGTAGTTCTATTTTTAGTTCTTTGAGAAATCTCCATACTGTTTTCCATAGACGTCGTACTAAATACATTCCCACTAATAGTGTGTAATTATTCCCTTTTCTCTGCATTCTTGCCAACATGTTATTTTTTGATGTTTTAATAGTAGCTACTCTGACTGCTGTAAGATACTATCTCATTGTGGTTTTAACTTGCAATTCTCTAATGATTAGTGATTTGAGCATTTGTTTTTGTATGCTTGTTGGCCATTTGTATACTGTATTAGTCTGTTCTTATGCTGCTAATAAAGATATACCCAACAGTGGATAATTTATAAAGAAAAAGAGGTTTAATGGACTCATAGTTCCACATGGCTGGGAGGCCTCACAATCATGGCAGAAGGCAAAGTAGAAGCAAAGGCATGTCTTACATTGAGAGAGGCAAGAGAGTGTGTGCAGGGGGAACTCCCTTTATAAAACCATCAGGACTTATTCACTATCACGAGAAGAGCATGGGATAAACCTGCCCCCCATGATTCAATTACCTCCTACTGAGTCCCTCCCATGATATGTGGGGATTATTACGATTTAAGGTGAGATTTGGGTGGGGACACATAGCCAAACCATATCATATACCTTCTTTGGAAAAATGTCTATTCATGTCCTTTGCCCACTTTTTGGTGGGGTTTTCATTATTTTTTTGTTGTTGAATTGTTTGTGTTCCTTATAAATTCTGGATATTAGTTCCCTGCAGAATGCATAGTTAGCAAATATTTTCACCCATTCTGCAGATTGTGTGTTGACCCTATTGATTATTTCTCTTGCTGTTCAGAGCTTTCTAGTTTAATTAAGTCCTGTTTGTCTATTTTTGTTTTTGTGCTTGTGCTTTTGAGATCTTAATCCTGATTTCTTTGCCTAGATCAATGTCCAGAAGCATTTTTACAAGGTTTTCTTTTAGTATTTTTCTAGTTTCAGGTCTTTAATCCATCTTGAGTTGACTTTTGTATTTGGTGAGAGATAGGGGTCTAGTTTCATTCTTCTGCATATGGTAATTCAATTTCGCCATACCGTCTATTGAAATGGATCCATATAACTATTTCTTTTATAAATGTTGACTGCGAATAAAGAGCCTCAGACAGTAAAGCTGATGTGCGGCTTGGGAATCAGGTGGACTGTCCATCTGTGGTCTCAGAGGGTGGCTTCCTAGGCATCCACCTTGATAAATTTCGCATAGCTGAGGGCGCACTTTTAGATTTGTGTGCTCATGAACCCTTGGGTGCAATTTCAGAGCTGAATAGATTCATTCTATTGCAAACCAACATGTTGATTTATTCATCTCTGCCTAGAAATCTAACTATCCTGTAAATTTGATAACTGCATCCTCTGGCCAGCATGTTTCTTTCTAGTTAGAAGCGTGGTGTGTTTGATGGAGCATCAACTTAGACACAGAGTTAGAATCCTAACGCTGCATCTTACGAACTGCCGTGTGACACTAGGTAAATTACTTAACTTTCCCCAAGCCTCAAATTTATCATCCGAAATGTAGAAATAATAACATTTCTCTTATAAAGTTGCTATGAGGAGTAAATAAAATAGTGTATATGAATTACTTATATACATGTCCCTGGGCATGTAAGTTCTTAGTAAGTACTTATTTTTGTTGGTTAGATCCAGTTACAGGGGGAAGCAAATTTACAGATACATTGTTCATTAGCAACAGATTTTCTGGATTATTGTCCTACACACAGTAACCAGACTGATCTTTAAAAATCATAAACAAGAAACAAATGAAATTATTTCCCTGCTTAAACTCTCTGAGGGTTTCTTATTCCACTTAAAAACTCATTGTCATGATCCCTAGGCCAACATCTGTGTTGTCCATCTTTGGCTGCTGTGCATAGAATCTCCTGGAGAACTTTGAAAACTACTGGTGCCCAGATTGATGCCTAGAGATTCTGAAAAGCCTGGTCCGTGTGGGGACTGGGCACTGAGACTTTCATGAGCTAAGTGGCTCCAATGCGATCTTGCCCTGACCCCTCCCTCCTGTCTGTTTCTTATTGGGCCTTCTCTCCTTCCCTGCTCCTATTACTGGGACCTCCCTTCTAATCTTTGCGCTGAGCTCTTCCTTCAGGACCTAAAGCCTCTTCATTACTGAGCCAGGTGGTACCACCCCTTCCATGTCAAGCTCACATTCCATCTTCGTTATGACTCTGGCCCCTGGTCAGAACCTGGGGTTCTCTTTTCCTTCAGGAAGCTGGGGCTTGGAGGGCTGGGACTTCACCATCAGAGTTTTTTGCTCCTAGTTGTAGTTGAAACCTCGTGCATTTTCATGTATGGATTTCACTGTTTGCAGGACCCATCTGATCTTCACAGTGAAGAGGGAAGTCTTAGGTGTTCAAAATTCATGTTGCTTGCTATTGGAGCCCCTGATACATGGCTCAGACTATGGTGAGGCGAGTTAGGCATTGCCTTGGTCATAAAATTTAAGGAGGTTCCCCAAACTCAATAGTCAAGATAAAGAATATTTTAATGCAATATTTAAAAAAATCAAAATTAATGCAAAAAATCCTTGATGAAACAAATCAGAATTTAAGTCAATTCTGGGTCTATCTAGTGAATAAAGAGCTATCAATAGGGACTGCTTTATTTTATTGTATTTTTATTTATTTAATTATTATTATTTTTTTGAGACGGAAGTCTTGGTCTGTTGCCCAGGCTGGAGTGCACTGGGACAATCTTGGCTTATTGCAACATCTGCTTTCTGAGTTCAAGCAATTCTCCTGCCTCAGCCTCCCGAGTAGCTGGGATTACAAGTGCCTGCCACCATACCTGGCTAATTTTCTATTTTTAGTAGGGATGGGATTTTGCCATGTTGGCCAGGCTGGTCTTGAATTTCTGATCCCAAGTGATCTACCCGCTTTGGCCTCCCAGAGTGCTAGGATTACAGGTGTGAGCCAACACGCTCAGCCAGTGACTGTTTTATATTTGTGGCTAAGGGGTATTCGAGGGACAATTTGAGTCTGTTCTGCTTTCTTGGGTTGTGTTTCTCAAACTGGCTTATGGGATTTCCAGCGATGTAAATTTTGTGATGAAAATATTTTATAGTAAAGCACACATGGCCATATTGTGGAAAGAAATGGCAGAATTTTATGAAATTTTAAAATAAATCAAGCTCAACTACTGGAGAAGCTGAGGCAAGAAGATTGCTTGAGCCCGGGGGTTGGAGGTTACAGTAAGCCATGCATTCGAAAGCAGAACAGAATCAAATTATCCCTCAAATGCGCTACAGCCACAATATAAAACAGTCACTACTGTTATCTCTTTATTTACTGGATAGGTCCTGAATTGTCTCGCTCTGTTGCCCAGGCTGGAGTGCAATGTGAGTCCTTGTCTCTAAAACAAACAAAAAATACAAAAATAGATAAAAACAAAAACAAGCTCAAGACTTTGAAGGAATGATTCCCCGGAGCTTTGAGACCGCAGACTCCCGAGGCACACACGTTTTCTTCTTTCTGCCACTAGGTGGAGGCAGTGGAGAGGGTTGAGAAACACTGTCATAAAGCTTGTAATTAAAAACATCAGAGTGCCAGACAGTGGAGTTACTATGAAGTGCAGAGTAGCTCTTGTGCTATATTTGATCGCATAACAGAGGGGAGTGAAAGAGAGGGAGGCTTAAAAAATGCGAAGAGTCCTAAGAATCAAGTTTGATGAACTTACATAAACAGCCTTGCATACAACTTTTCTGGCTGAACCTGCACTTTCCATACGTCAAATGCAAACGTTAGAAGAGATGTCGTGTGAGGTTCTTTCTAGCTTGTACAGTGTGAGCTATTTATTTTTTATTTTTTTATTGCATTTTAGGTTATGGGGTACATGTGAAGAACATGCAAGATTGTTACATAGGTACACACATGGCAGTGTGATTTGCTGCCTTCCTCCCCATCACCTATATCTGGCATTTCTCCCCATGCTATCTCTCCCCCAACTCCCCCACCCCCCCACTGTCCCTCCCCTTTTTTACCCCCCGACAGACCCCAATGTGTGATGTTCCCCTCCCTGTGTCCATATGTTCTCATTGTTCAACACCCGCCTATGAGTGAGAATATGCGGTGTTTGATTTTCTAGTGAGCTATTTTAAAGGAGGAAAGCTGAGCAGAGCAATCGTCCTTGGAATTTGCAGTGCATAAACGTGACCAGCAGAGGGCAGCAGTGCCTACCCCTTTTAAGAAGTAATGTTTCCAATTTTCTACTGCCATGGTAGAGTTTTCATCCTACAAATGAGACAGTGTTTGGACCACTTAATAACAACCAACCCTAAAAGTAAATTTTCTTTTTATTAAACATTTTAATTCTACATTTGTAAACGGAAAATAAATTCTTATTGTGTTGGCTCTGGGACATCCCTTTCTTAGCTCAACTCCTTCCTCCCTGACCACTGCTGCTCAGTCTCCTGTGCTGCTCTCATCTCTTTGACCTCTACTTGTTGGGTTACCTGCCAGGGCCCAGTCTGCCTTCACTGATTTAACTCATTGTCTAGTAACCTTGCCCTGTTTCCCAAATTTGCATCTCCAACCCAGATGATTTCCCTGAACTCCAGAATCACACACATCGATCCATCTGCCCAAGGGATATTGCCAATTAGAGGTCTAGTGGGCGTCTCAAAAATCTAATATGCCCAACTCTAAGTCCTGATTCCACCAGCTTTCCCCACCTCAGAAAATGTCCTTCTGAATTCTCTAGTTGCTCAGGTTCAAACACTTGCAATCACCCTTGATTTCACATTTCTTCCACACCTCACTTCCAATATGTTAATAAATTCTGTTTGTTCTACATTGAAACATGACCAGAATCTGACACTTTTTACCACAGCTGCCACTGGGCCTCTTGACTGTTATCAAGAAAGGAGGTGTGTTCTGGTCTCTAAAGATTGTTAAAGGATGTTAAATTGGGACTTTTTTTTTTTTTGTATTTGTTTTGTAATGTATCTTAAAGGCAAAGAATAATGTAATAGATACCATGTCCTCGAATGGAATTCTTCATTTTCTCTCTTCCTCCACTGCCTTTTTGGGGATGTTAGAAATATTGAAGGATTTTCAGAATAAGAAACAATTTTATTGCCGTTCACCAGATGCAGGAGGGTATGTTGGGGTGGGCCTGGGAGTGGACTGTTTAAGCCTAGAACTTAGAAACAAGGGTCCCTGTGGAGCACAAACCCTAACAGGTCTTGGTGAGTGACAGAATGGATAAAGAGAGCTCAGTCTGGCCGTAAATCCTTTGACCAGTTTCCATCCATTGCCATGAGAAATTCCCTAAGAAGGCACCTGCCTCTTTTTCAGGCAATTCTGTTTACTAGATTCTGGAGAATTCGGTATCATTGAAGAACCCTGCCTTCTAGTCGGATGGTGCGTTAGTCACAGGTTTTTTTTTTTTTTTTGCAAGTAACATAAGTCAGCATAATACATACAAGTAGAAAAGGAATTAGAAAAAGAAAAGTAGTTATACTAATGTGAAAGGAAAATAAATCTCAGGACCCCAAAATTACTAAGCCAAAAGGAAAAGTCAGGCTGGGAACTGCATCAGGCAAACCTGCCTCCCATTTTCTTCCTAAATAAGATAGCTACACAGATAAAAAGGCTACATACCCCCCTCACAATTTGCCCACAAGGGGATTCCTTATGGACAAAGAAAGGACAGAACTCAAAGTCATCTCTCTGCTTACTTCAGACTAATGCATACTAATGTATACCTGGTTGCTTCTTCTCCCCTATTGTGTCAATAAACCCTACTAAGGCATAAATGACTATTTCTCTACCCTCCTTTCACATGTAAATTATATATTCAGTGAAAGACTCATCAGAGACTCAAAATAATGCAACCCCATCTGGAAGCTCCCTTCCCTGCCTCGAGCTGTTACCCCTTTCCAGACTGAAGCAATGTACATCTTATACATATTGATTAATATCTCTTGTCTCCCTAAAATGTATAAAACGAAGCTGGGCCTCGACCACCTTGGGCAGATGTTGCCAGGACCTCTGGAGGCTTTATCATGGGCGTGTCCTTAACCTTGGGAAAATAAACTTTCTACATTACTTGAGATCTGTCTCAGATACTTTTGAGTTCACACTAGTTGTTCACAAAGACATGAGGAAGGCTGTAGAGCCAGGATGGGGCTATGCAGGTGGAAAATGTACCCTTGATCATGTCACTAAACTAGTCCAGGGACATGCCCAAAACGTGCTCTTCCGCTTGACACTGCAGTATGTGCTGATGACATCACTGCTGATGGACGTGGTCTCACTGCTAGTGTGAGTCATTTTCTTTACTACTTTTCTCAAATTTGAGTGAGGTGAATCTGTAGCTCCACAAGATGGCGTAACAGGGGCAATGTGAAGCCATGTAACCTTATTTTTGGAGTGTCCATATTACTTGAATGTTTCATGAAAAAAATTTATATTAAAATTTATGCACACATAAAAGGCATAAGTTGTAATATTTGCTATGAGAAGAAAACATGATTTAAAAGATAATCTTCAAACGGCACAAATAGCAGTGGGGGGAGACGAAGATAGTTATTTACTTTATTGTGAACCATGAGAAGCCCCATCTTAAAGTATCTAATGAAATACACTGATTTATAATAGCAAATTTATGCATACATCTTAATACAGCCTTTTCTGCTAGACTTTGGGTTGGAGAAGCTATGTGATAAGGTGGAAAAAGCACAAAATTAGGAGTCTAAAGACCTGATTTTAGCCTTAGCTCTGCCACAAACTAAATAAGTGTTAAGACATTTCTATCTGTGCCCTCTAAGATATTTTCTCACATCAAAGCATGCAATAGATAATTTCTAAAGTTCTTTTTGGCTTTCAGTCTCTAAGTCATTGGAAGGAGGAAGTTAGGTGAGCATTCTTCTTTGGAGCTGTAGAACATTATTGTGATCACCAGAAGGCACAGGATCCTGTGGTGGTACAGGATTACAGGAAATGAACAAAACACAGTCTTCTCTCACTCGCTTCTCTCACAGTCTTCTCTCACTTCTCTCTCTGTTCTCTCTTTTGTGTATTTACATTATCCATAATGAAGTAGGTTATACCATTGCCCCAAGTCTCATGTCTTGCTTATATCTTGTTCATGCTACATTCTTCACAAGGGCCAGAAAAGTGCTCTGCTCCATGTAGTCATTCAAGGATCCAGGCAGACAGAGGCTCCACCATCTTGTATTTGCACCATTTGGAGCACATGGCCTTTTCAGTTGCTGCTGTAGATAAAGGATAGACTGGAAAATGCATATGATCTTTTTCCTGCCTCAGCCTGCAAGGGATGTATGTTACTTCCATGCCTATTTCATTGGCCATAACTGATTACATCTGTAAGGAGACTGGGACATATAGGTGAGCAAGTGAAACATATAGAAAGAAATAATGTCTCTAACATAAACATTTACAATTCACAAATGTACAAAGAATTTTATAGATGCATCTATAATTCACATTTTGTATCATCACCATTTCCTCCTAAATTACATAAAACTTATTTTATGTATTGACATGTGCTTCATATTTATAATTTATCACTGCCTGACAATTTTCATCAGGAGCATCAATGGCTATTCAATATTCTATTATATTTATGTACCATAGTTTATACATTTATTGACATTTAAGTGGTAATTTATTATTGTTTTTGCTATTATAACTTGTTGAATTGGTGAAATGACATGCCTTTATTAACTGATTTTTCTAAGATTAATTTCTAGTGCCATGAGGCTTTCCACTTTGGATAGTAAAAAGGAAGATAACATTTCTACTTATATGCATAAATTAATTCTAGGTAGTGAATTTTATTTATTTGGGTATAATGTTTAGATATGGTAACTCTCATTTATTTTGACAAGAAAAATCTAAAGCTCATAAACCCTGAATCCTATATGCTTATTCTCACAAAAATCTCTAATGTCCTGCTGGGATTTGTCCATAGTTTAGATTAGACCCGGAATACATATGATCATGCAATTGTGATCTTAGAATGGAGATTTAACTTGACTTTAAGAACTGAGCCTAAGAGTAACAAAATTGATTTTTGTGTGTGTGAAGCTCCCATTATAATAATCAGAACATTATGATTCACTTGATTAAAGTTTTCCCCCTGATTCATTGTATACATACAAGAAAGAGAAATGTTTAAATGGAAGCATTAGCCAGACAAGTTTGACCTCACAGTTTTACTAGTGCGTGTATTACCCACTTTCTGATCTACTTCTAACATCTCAACGTTGTGAAAAGCGTCTTGGGAACCTGGTTAATCCCAAAGAATGTTTCAATAGGAGGTTAGCTTTTATGAGTTATTGAATAGCCTGAGCTTCCTTTCAGAAAATGTTGCTGAGCAGGCATTGAAGAATATCAGTAAAATTGAGATTTTGTTTATTATGACTGATTAACACAGGCAAAAGCCAATATATTATTGATTAATATAGGTAAAAGCCAGTTAAGAAATTGGGAATGCTTTCTCTTCTGCTTTCTGTTACGATGCACAAGGCATTTCACATTGATGCCCCTGATGAAAATTACTAGGCAGTCCTAGTCATTAGATCATCTAGCAGTTTGCAGTTTTAGAGCCTTTAAAAGTTGACTTTTGTCTTTCCTAGTCATACAATTGCATATTCTGTGATGATATTTTTGGTTCTTGATTTACATCGGATTCTTTCACAACCCACTGCTCATGAAATTTGCTTTTGTACTCACCGATTGTTTTTGCATAGGCCCATCCAGGCCATGACCAGCTGTCCAGATTTTATAAACGGGACCTTTGCAATGTGAACTGAGCTACATCAGGCAGGCAGGGGCAGCAAGATGATGTGGCAGACCCAAGTCCTCATGTCCCTGTTGCTCTGGATCTCTGGTGAGGAATTTAAAAAATGCCAGTCTTTTCAGGGTAATAACTGGGTGGAAATAAAAAAATTTAAGATGTAGTTGGAAATAATGACTATTTCCAATATGGATGCAATTATGTGCTGACTTATAATACTATTAGAAAGCACATTTAAATGAGATATTTCAATTATATATGAGAAAGCGTGTGTAAGTTTATGTATAATTATTGTCCATTACTGATTACAGTTGCCTATGGGAACATCATGATGACCCAGTCTTCAGAGTCCCTGGCTCTGTCTCTGGGTGAGAGGGTCACCATCAACTGCAAGTCCAGCCAGAGTCTTTTATCAAGCTCCAGAAACTACTTAGCCTGGTACCAGCAGAAGCCAGGACAAGCTCCTAAGCAAATCATCCTCTGGGCGTCCACCCGGGTGTCTGGGGTCCCTGATCGATTCAGTGGCAGTGGGTCTGGGACAGATTTCACTCTCACCATCAGCAGCCTGCAGGCTGAAGATGTGGCAGTTTATTACTGCCAGCAGTTCTATAGCGCTCCTCCCACACTGCTTCAGCCTCGAACACAAACCTCCTCCCCCAGGCCTCAGACCAGTGGGTCTTTGCTGCAGCAGCTGCTTCCTCTGCACACAGCCCCAAACATGCATGCTTCCTCTGTCTGTCAAGGAGGTCACGTCTCTTGATGTAGTCCTGAGGGGGTTTGCAGGGCACAGGATAAATTTAAAAGATTTGGCTTTTTCTGGATTTTTTGTGAAAGATTATTAAAGAAAAATTTGTGATCTTTTATAGACATTGCCAGGAATTTTTGTGTCACAAAAACCTGTGTGTTTCAATGGGCAGATCACATGACTGAGTCAGTTTAAGATTTATGTTTAACCTCTAGAGAAGGGTCCAGGGAGTTTTACACCCTCCTGGATCATTCTCTCTTCTGTGTACCTCCTTGACTCTGGAAAGTTTCCATTTGGATTCCTTATTCTCCTGGTCTCTTTTATTTATCTATAGTCAACTTTTAACTTTGGTCCTTCTTGACATTAAACCCTTGATTCCTCCTATTTTAAACCTCCCACATAGAAGGCAGTATCCTTGTCTTGCTTTTTCCTTCCACAGATCCTATTTTCCAACCAAACCTTTCTGGTCAATGTCATTGAAAAGATTTTTTTCCATTCTGCCTCCTTTTTCCTACCCTTTCCTTTTCCATTTTATTCAGTCCTACTCATTCTTTAAATTCTCGAATTCTTTAACTCTGTCACTTAAAACATGTGTGACAGCATTTCCCATTACCTTTTCTTATCATTTGTCAACTTTCTATTTCAATTTATATTTTGGACACCTGAGTTTACCCTTATGACTGAAGGAAATTGTGACTTTTATGTCTTCTATAACTTGAGTTCTTTGGATAACATTTCATTAACATGACCATCTCAGTGTAAAAAGGGAACTCCAGTTATTCTAGTAATATTTCCTCACCATCTGATGAGCTACCTGAGTTAATAAAATTTAGCTTCAGGAAAGATCACAGCACATCTGAGCAGTGCAATGAACTCTCTTAGTTACGATACAGCTTCTCATAACAAGGAGAACCAAGAAGGTTAAGTAGACACAGCCAGGAGGTGCATCTGCCTTGGGGGGGCCAGGACATAGGGAAGACTGGAGCACTCCTAGTGGATCTTCAGAGGGAAGGTATTGAGAGTTGAGGTAGGGAGGACACAGATGCTAGGGTGAAGGAAGAGGAAGCTGGGAACCCTGCATGGGGCTACCACATATAGGGACTTGTCCCTAGCCCCAGTGACTCCTGCAGAAGGAGCCAGTTGAGCAGGTAAAGAGTACCCTGCTCTCCCCCACAGGCCTCTGGAAATCTATCAGCCAGAGACTCTACGTCCCCTATGGACATTTGAGCTGGCTGGGAGAGTGCAGAGCCCAGGGGGGTTTTTGCAGAGCTTCTGTAGTGGAGCATCCTTCAAGGCTCACCTTCTGTAGGTACCAATTCAAATAGGTGTATCCATCACTATGCAGGAGGCTCTGACTAGACCTGCAGGAGATGGAGGCCGGCTCTCCAGGGGTGACAGGCAAAAAGAGTGGAGTCTGGGTCAACAGACTATCCCCACTGGATCCTGAAATAATGAGAGAGAAGTGCAAGGTTGTATACAATCATTGTGTCAGTTTCATAATTTTACTTTTGTTAATTATTTCAGTGTAAATCATTTTTGTGTAATTGTGATTTGGTTTATAGCTCTAAAATCCAATTTTTTAAGAACAGAGGGTTGCAATACACGAAGAAATCTCCAGGACTCTCCTACAACATCCCCTTCTTTCTGTGTCAGAGTGTTGCCCAGAGGACAGGTCTTTGTTCCTTTTGGAATCTTCTTCACTCTCACCGATCTAAACACGACATGCCTGAGCAGAAGACAAGCACATCTGACATGTGGACAGAACACACATGGGATGCAGGGGAACACCCAGGGCTTACCCTCCCCACCAAATTCTCCTCCCTCATCTCCCTTCTTCCCTTACCAGGGACCCAAAACATTAGCAGCCCCAGTTGCTGAGCAGGAAGCCTCATTTTGAAAAGGTGAATGGAGGAGTCCTGATTGTTTAAGGCGAGGTTGGAGCTGAGCTTTATCCTTGACTAACAAGGAAAAGTCTTCCCTAGGGGACAATATTCAAATTCCCTGGGGGGGTGCAGAGGTGTGGAAAAAGCCAACAGGAGGGTGGAGGGCCTCATTTGTAAAAAAAAAAAAAAAATAGCATAAAATATTTTCTCTTTTGGAGGAGAACCAATAGAGATCAAGTCAATGCTGCCTGCAGCAGTGAGTAGAAGGATCCAACTGTAAAAGTCTAGATTTGTGGTGATGACAGAGTGCACAAGGTCCCGCTCCTCTAAGGAAGTATCAGAGACCTGATGATGTAGAGATGTGTGTTCGGATCAATCTGTGGAAGGCGAATGGCCACTGTGTTTAGCTCCTTCCTTGGTAATTTAAAGAAGGTAACTGCTCCTAACTTGTCTTCTACTGATCTTCACAGTTTCCTCCCAATAATAGCATGGAATTGAGCTAGGTTCAAGCGTTGTCTTGTATCTGTTGCAACCAAGTTAGCTGTTTAAAAATGTTAGGAACAAGTGTTAGAAATGGGCATAGTGAATCACACTTCATGAGAGCACTCAAGTCATTAGAACTTGGCAAGGAAACAAATCTGTCTCTTTAAGCTAGAGAATTAATAGCCTTATTTAAGAGAGAGGAAAAGGGGAAAGAAAAGACAGTACATATAAAATTTATTGTAATTAGTTTCTGTAAAATGGTGAATATCCTATATTTCTCTCTTTTCTCTCTGTCAAGATTAGCCAAATAATTTCTTAGAATTTCCTTTATAAATGTGTGTGCTCTTGTGTTAGGTGCAAATCTATTTAGGATAGTTAAGCCTTTTTATTGAATTGAACCTGCTACCATTATGTGATGCTTTCTTTTTGTCTTTTTTGATGTTTGCTGGTTGAAAGTCTGTTTTGTCTGAAACTAGGATTGATACCTCTGCTTTTTTTGTTTTCTATTTGCTTGATAGATTTTTCTCCATCCCTTTATTTTGAGCCTATGGCTGTCATTGAATGTGAGATGGGTCTCTTGATGATAATATACCATTGGATCTTGCTTCTTTATCCATTTTCCACTTGTGCCTTTTAATTGGGGCATTTAGCCCATTTTCATTCAAGCTTAGTATTGATATATATAGATTTGATCCTGTCATTGTGTTGTTCACTGATTATTATGTAGGCTTGTTTGTGCTGTTGCTTTATCCTGTCACTGGTCTGTATACTTACATGTGTTTTTGTAGTGGCTGGTGATGGTCTTATCTTTCCATATTTAGTGCCTCTTTGGGATGCTCTTGTAAGGCAGCTCTGGTGGTAGGAATTCTCTTAGCATTTGCTTGTCTGAAAAGGATGGTATTTTTCCTTTGCTTATGAAGCTTAGCTTGGCCAGATATGAAATTCTTGGTTGGAAGTTTCTTTTCATTAAGAATGTTGAATATAACCCTGCAATCTCCTGTGGCTTATAGAGTTTTTGCTGAGAGGTCTGCTTATTAGTCTGACAGGCTTCCCTTTGTAAGTGACCTGACCTTTCTCTCTAGCTGCCTTTAACTTTTAAAATTTCATTCTGACCTTGGAGAATCTGATGGTAATGTGTCTTGGGGATGATCTCCTTGTAAAGTATTTTGCAGGGTTTATCTGAATTTTCTGAACTTGAATGTTGGCCTCTCTAGTTAGGTTGGAGAAGTTCTCATGGATGGCAGTTCTGAAATGTGTTTTCCAAGTTACTTCTATTTTCTCCATGTCTTCCAGGGATGCCAATGAGTCATAGATTCAGTCTTTTTGCATAATTCCATATTTCACAGAGGTTTTATTTGTTCCTTTTTATTCTTTTTGTTTGTTCCTTTTTTTCTATGATGACAGAATCAAATCCACACATATCAATAATAACCTTGAATGTAAATGGGCTAAATGCCCCAATTATTAGACACAGCATAGCAAGCTAGATAAAGAACCAAGTATCTATTGGTATGCTGTCGTCAAGAGACCCATCTCACATGCAGTGGCACCTATAGTCTCAAAATAAATGGATGGAGAAAAATGTACCAAGCAAATAGAAAACAGAAAAAAGCAGGGGTTGCAATCCTAATTTCATACAAAATAGACTTTAAACCAACAAAGATCACAAAAGACAAAGAAGGGTATTACATCATGGTAAAGGGTTCAATTCAACAAGAAGACCTATTTCAAATATCTATGCACCCAACACAGGACCACTCATATTCATAGAGCAAGTCTCAGAGACCTTCAAAGAGACATAGACTCCCAAACAATAATAGTGGGAGACTTCAACACCCCAGTGACAGTATTAGACAGATTATTGAGGGAGAAAATTAATAAAGATATTCAGAACCTAAACTCAACACTGGACCAAATGCACCTACTAGACATATACAGAACACTCCACCCAAAACAACAGAATGTACATTATTTTAATTTTCACATGGAACATATTCTAAGATCAACCACATATTTGGACATAAAACTATCCTCAGCTAATGTGAAAAAAACCAAAAACATAACCACTGCTCTTGGACCACAGCACAATAAAAATAGAATTCAAGACTGGTAATTGTTCAAACCATACAATTACATGAAAATTAAACAACTTGTTTCTGAATGACTTTTGGGTAAAGCATAAAATTAAGGCAGAAATTGAGAAGTTTTTTTAAAACGAATGAGACGATACAACATAGCAGAATATTTGAGACATGCTAAGGAAGTGTTAAGAGGGAAATTTATAACACTAAACCCCCACATCAAAAAATTAGAAAGATCTCAAATTAACCAACTAACATCACAACTAAAAGACCTAGAGAAACAAGAGAAAACCAACTCCAAGCTAGCAGAAGACAAGTAATAACCAAAATCACAGCTAAATTGAAGGAGATTGAGACAGAAAAAACCATGAAAAGTTGAATGAATCCAGAAGGTGATTTTTTAAAAAAATTAATGAGATACATAGATCATTAGCTAGACTAATAAAGAAGAAAAGGGAGAAGATCTAAATAAGCACAGTTAGAAATGGTAAAGGGAATGTTACCACTGACCCCACAGAAATACAAATAGCCGTTAGAGAATACTGTGAACACCTCTATGGAAACAAAGTAGAAAATTGAGAAGAAATGAATAAATTGCTGGACACATACACCCTCACAAGACTGAACCAGGAAGAATTTTTTTTTGAGACAGAGTCACCCAGGCTGGAGTGCAGTGACATGATCTTGGATCACTGCAACCTCTGCCTCCCAGGTTGAAGTGATTCTCCTGCCTCAGCCTCCCAAGTAGCTAGGACTACAGGCATGCACCACCATGCCTGGAAAATTTTTGTATTTTTTTGTAGAGATGGGGTTTCACCATGCAGGCCAGGCTGGTCTTAAACAACTGACATCAAGTGATCCATCAACCTCAGTCTCCCAAAGTGCTGGGATTATAGGCATGAGCCACTGTGCCCTGCCTGAACCAAGAAGAAATTGGATCCCTGAACAGACAAACAATGAGTTCTGAGATGGAATTAGTGATAAATAGCCTACTAACCAGTAAAAGCCCAGGGCCAGATAGATTCACAGCTGAATTTCACCAGATGTACAAAGAGCTGGTACCATTTCTACTGAAACTATTCCAAAAAATTGAGGAGGGACTCCTTCCCAACTCATTCAATGAAGCCAGCAACATCCTGATACCAAAACCTGACAGAGACAAAACAAAACAAAACAACAAAAAGGAAACTCCAGACCAATATCTTTGATGAACATTGATGCAAAAATCTTCAGCAAAATATCAGCAAACCGAATTCAGCAGCACATCAAAAAGCTGATTCACCACTATCAAGTGGGCTTTATCCCTGGGATTCAAGGTTGGTTCAACATATGCAAATCATAAACAGAACTAAAGTCAAAAACCATATGATCATCTCAATAAAGGAAGAAAAAGCTTTCAATAAAAATCAACAACCCGTTTATGTTAAAAGTTCTCAACAAACAAGGTATTGAAAAAATATTTCTCAAAATAATCAGAGCCATTTATGACAAATCCACAGCCATTATCATACTGAATAAACAAAAATTGAAATCATTCCATATGAAAATCAGCAAAGACAAGGATGCCCTCTCTCACCATTCCCATTCAATATATATTAATAATTGGAAGTCATTGCCAGAGCAATCAGGGTAGAAAAAAATAAAGTACATCTAAATAAGAAGAGAGGAAGTCAGACTATCCCTGTTTGCAGATGACACGATTCCATATCTACAAAATTACATATTATTGGCCAAAAGCCTCTGTAAACTGATAAACCACTTTAGCAGTGTTTCGGGATATAAGATCCAACATACAAAAATCACAGCATTCTTGTACACAAATGGCCAAACCAAGAGCCAAATCAGTAAAGCAGTTCCATTCACATCTGCCACAAAAAGAATAAAATACTTAGGAATGTAACTAACTAGGGAGGCAAAAAGATCTCTACAATGAGAGTTGCAAAACTTGCTTAAAGAAATCAGAGATGATATAAACAAATGGAGAAACATTCCACGCTCATGGATAGAAAGAATCAATATTGTTTAATGACCATACTGACCAAAGCAATATACAGATTCAATACTATTTCTACCAAACTACCAATGACATTCTTCATAGAAAAAAAAGCTATTTTGAAATTTATATGGGAACAGAAAAGGGCTTGAATAGCCAAGGAAATACTCAGACAAAAGGACAAAGTAGAAGATACCATGTGACTGGACTTAAAACTATACTGCAAGCCTACAGTAACCAAAACAGCATGATACTGTCACAAAAACAGACACATAGACCAAAGGAACAGAATAGAGAGCCCAGAAATAATTCCTCACACCTAGAACCATCTGATCTTGACAAATCTGACAGAAACAAGCAATGGAGAAAGGGTTCCCTATTCAATAAATGGTGCTGAGGTAACTGGCTAGCCATATGCAGAAGACTGAAACTGGACCCCTTCCTTACAACATATAAAAAAATTACTCAAGATGGATCAAATACTTAAATGTAAAACCCCAAACTATAAAAACCCTGAAAGACAACCTAGGAGATACCATTCTAGATATAGGAACGGGCAAAGATTTCATGACAAAGATGCCAAAAGCTACTGCAACAAAAGAAAAAATTGACAAATGGGAAAATTTTTACAAACTGTGCTTCTGACAAAGGTCTACTATTCAGCATCTATAAGAAACATAAACAAATTTACAACAAAAAATCCAAACAACCCCATTAAAAAGTGGGCAAAGGAAATAAACAGATACTTTTCAAAAGAAGACATTTATGTGGCCAAAAATCATATGACAAAAAGCTCTACATCACTGATCATTAGATAAATGCAAATCAAAACCACAATGAGATGCCATCTCACAGCAATTAGAATGTCTATTATTAAAAAGTCCAAAAAATAACAGATGCTAGTGAGGTTGCAGAGAAAAAGGAACACTTATACACTGTTGGTGGGAATGTAAATTATTTCAACCATTGTGGAAGACAGTGGGTGATTCCTCAAAGACCTAAAAGCAAAAATATCATTTGACCCAGCAATCCCATTACTCAGTATATGCCTAAAGGAATATAAATCATTCTATTATAAAGACACATGCATGCGTATGTTCTCTGCAGCACTGTTCACAATAATGGCAAAGACATAGAGTCAATATAAGTGCCCATCAGTGACAGACTGGATGAAGAAAATGTGGTACATATACACCATGGAATACTATGCAGCCATGACCTTTGCAGGAACATGGATGGAACTGGAGGCCATTATCCTTAGCAAACCAACACAGAAACAGAAAACCAATACCACATGTTCTCACTTTTAAGTGGGAGCTAAATGATGAGAATATATGGACATACAGAGGGAAACAGCAGACACTAGGGCCTATTGTAGGGTCAAAGGTGAAAGTTGAAAGAATATTAGGAAAAATAACTCATGAATACTAGACTTAATACCTGGGTGACCAAATAATCTGTACAACAAACCCCCGTGACACAAGTTATGTATATAACAAACCTCCACGTATGCCCCAGAATCTAAAGGTTAAAAAAACTCACTCATTTAAAATGATTAAAAAATTAAAAACAAGACAATTACAGACCAATGCATAAATAGTAAATTATTATTATAATTTTTACAATTGCATTATTAAAATAATGTGATGAAATAGATTAAATTGCAAGGATATTAGGAATTTGCAAGAATGTAAGAAAGCTTTAATTTGAGAAAATTTGTATGAATAAGTGCACGTTTTTTCTGTTTGTCTGATACAATATCACATGGGAATTGAGTTGGTAATTTTCCAGAGAGTATTTGAGAATGGCTGATGATGATATACCCATCATGGTTGAAAAATGTACTTGCAAGAACACTTCAGAGTGCTAGTCCTTTCAGCTACACAATAGTTGAGATGAAGGAGAGATTTTCATAGTGTTGTGAGGTCAAGAGTATGAATGTTTATCCCAAAATACCAGCTATGTGGTGTAATTGGATTTCCCCTTAAGAACTGTGGCTGGACCTTAGGGAGATAGACAGCCTTCTTTCTCAGCAACTGCATAGGGTCAAATGACCATTGCATGAGTGCTCCACCCGACATGGCCAGCTACAGGACAATGATGATCCCTAGTATCTCCCATGGTAATGTTGATCTCAGTAGCTCCAGTGAGTTCAGATGGTTTATTGAAGTATTTGTACATAAAAATGGGTCACAGAAGAAAATCGTTCAATTATATTAATAGATGATATAAAGATATTTGCTGAACATTAATTACTAATTTTTTTTAAAGAAATATATTAGTAAACTGGAAATAGAAAAAATCAGTATATAGAGTGACCATATAAATTTTCATCTAAATCAAGTCATTCATGAGCATTTACAAATTGGATGCTATTAATAACACAAGAAATATATCAGACAAAAACAATACATCGTTAACCTCGGGTATGCAAGTACAATGAGAGGAATTTAATGGGAGAAATGAGAAAAAACTTAAGTGAGAGAAAGTTAATATACAAAATACATTCATCTCCAAAATTAGTAATAATACTGGATGTGGAAATATACTCCAATAAGCTATGAGCCTTCTCTGCTGCATAGTGCTCAAAGTGTCTTAGCACAGATTTCCTACAAAGACTTTTTTTCCCTCTTTTCTACCCCATGGTTCACAATATCTATACTAATAATGTACCAAGATAAAACCAATACATCTATCTCTAGCAGATAATGTTTTGTGTGATTCCGGGGGGGACAGTTACATGTTGAAATTAAAGTTTAAGTCTAGGGAGGGAGGTTATTTAACTTTTAAATTTTCTCATTCTTAGAGGGAGGACTTCATATTCTAACTACAATCATCTATGCCCTGAGGACAAATAAAGACCAGAAAAATTAAAGATCTTACAAACACTAGGAAAAAACTCCTCTGGGACTGAATTGACACCTGCATTCACTGAATGCAGAACCGAGAAGGAATGGAGCCCTTCATGGGCATCAGCTCTGCAGCTGCGAGGCCAGACCTACTGAACCCCTCCCTGATTTGCATAATTTCCCTGGAGTCCATATCTGCTCTTTAGAATCCTCATGAATAGGCTTCCCAGTGGTTCTGGGCAAGAAACAGCCTCCGGCTGACCTAGAATGAACATGGGTGTCCTGACTCAACTCTTTTGCCTTCTGCTGCTCTGGCACCCAGGTGAGGAGAGGAATGCAGGGAATACCCCTGAGATGATGGGGATCCTCTTTTCTAATTGTGAGAGGCTTGCAGGGTCTCTGTGGATTTCTGACCTATCGTCTCCCCCTCAGAGACCCAGGTGCCTCAGATTAGGGGTCCAGGGCTTCTGGAACATGCTGGAGGAAAATGGAGGTGAATTTGTGTTTTGCTTCCTTTTCAGGTGTCAGAGGGAACACAGTGCTGATCCAATCTCCAGCCCTCCTCTCTGTGTCTCTGAGAGACACCATCTCCATCTCTTGTAAGGCCAATCAGAGCATTAGTGATTATTTAACTTGGTATCAGCAAAAACCAGGCCAGCCTCCTAAGATCCTTATCTATGATGCTGATAACCCATATTCTGGTGTCTCCCCTCGGTTCTCTGGGATACAGTCTGGGACAGACTTCATTCTCACAATCAGCAGTGTAGAGGCTGATGATGCTGCCACTTATTACTGCCAGCAGGACTATGCAGTCCCTTGCACCATGTTACAGCCCTTAACAGAAACCTTCCTTCTGGGCTGCTTGTGCAGTGAGTGTATGTGGTTTTGCAGCTGCACTCTCTCCTGTGGTGTGTTTAGAAACACAGTGTCTATTTTTGAGTAGGGCTTACAGGCTGATGGGAAAAAAACCTGAAAGGAATTTTGGTACCTGAAAGACTTACTTTTCCTTCCTTTTGCAACAATAAAAGACACCCAAACCTTCAGTTAATTCTAAAAAGGATATCTCTGGATTAGGCCTACCAAAGATTCCATTCATAGCATGGTTTTTGAATTCCCTCTTTGAGAATAAATGTTTTTTTAGGCAGACAACTAGGTTAACAAAGAAACAAACAAAGAACAAAAAAAGAATCCCATATCCAGGGAAATAACAACAACTCTTAGACAACTACATTGTCTATTGTCATTTAGTGAAGTCTTAAAGACTTACTGTATGTTGAATATAGTACTAAGGGTAAATAAACTTAGTGGAATTATTCCACAACAATAATCTGTAGATCAGAAGTTAGAGATTCCCAGAATTTTAATTGCTCAAGGTACCAGTGTTTGTGAGAGAACATGAAACAGGTACTCTGATACTGATACTCTAATACCGACTGTAATTTCTACTAATCGGTCATAACTTTTAATGGCAAAAGCTGCAATTACTTTTGCACCAATCTAATAATTAATTTTTAAAATTCTAAATATAGCTAAATTTAGTAAACTGTATTTACTGTGTATAAAGTGATATAAAGTGTGCAGCTTAGTTAGCATAAACATAAACATACCCATTTTAACCACTACCTAGATGAGGCTGTACACCATCTTCAGCATCCCAAATGGATCCTCATGCTCCTTCTCTGCGGGTTTCATTCTCCATTCACCACCGCCAGAGACCATCATTTTCTATTTTCCTCCAATATTGATTGAGTTTCTTTGTTCTTGAACTTTATATAACTGAAATGGTATAGTATGTACCTTTTCATGTCTTGCTTCTTTGGTCATAATGTCTTTGGAGCTTTTCCTATGTTGTTTGTGTGGCCATAATTTGTTCCTTTTTACTGCTGTGTAGTTTTCTATTATATGAATATAACACAATTTTTGATTGATTTTTCAGTTATTGGTTGTTTTCAATTTGAACCTATCATTAATAAAGCTGTTAGGAACATTTTTGTACCTGCGTTTTGTGCACACACTTCTCTTAGATATACTTCTAGGAATGGAAGTGCTCAGTCATAGGATTGGCAAAGCCTTGGCTATGCCTAGCAGTGACTCAGCCTGGCACTGGTAGAACTCAGTTTAGGATCCTGTGATTCCCATCATGTTTGTACCCATCTAACTTTATCCTAACTCAATGAAACTGGCAGAAGACAGAGGCATCACTCACAGGTCCCAAGGCTGAGGAGACTGCACAGGATCACTTGCCTTGGTCCTCCTCACTTAGTGCTGGAGGAGAGGCTGTGACCCTTTGTGCTGCTGTCCCTGGAGTCCAACCCGCATCAGCTGCTTCCTCACTCCCACGGTGTCTTTTGGGGTTACTGTGATAAGGATCGGAAAAATGGAGTAAATTTCATACAACATAATGTTCAGTCTCACCTTGTATTACTTAACAATGTGGAGTATATGATAATAAAAGACAATTTGAGGAACATTGTTAAAGAAGGTTCCAGCACATTCTAGCATCATTTTTTTTACTTGCAAGTAAGCCATAGAACCATAGGTTTTGATTATTTCTACATGATAGATGGTGCATGTGGCCTGTTAGTTCTCCTGTGCAACTGTCATGCTGCCTGACTTCAAACTATACTACAAGGCCACAGTAATCAAAACAGCATGGTACTGGTACCAAAACAGAGACATAGAACAATGGAACAGAACAGAGGCCTCAGAAGCAACACCACACATATAAAATCATCTGATCTTTGACAAATCTGAGAAAAACAAGCAATGAGGAAAGGATTCCCCTGTTTAATAAATGGTGTTGGGAAAACTGGCTGGCAATATGCAGAAGGGAGAAACTGGACCCCTTCCTGACACCTTACACTAAAATTAACTCCAAATGGATTAAAGTTCTAAACATAAGAACTAACACCATAAAAACTCTAGAAGAAAACCTAGGCAAAACCATTCAGGACATAGGCATAGGCAAGGACTTCATGGCTAAAACACCAAAAGCAATGGCAACAAAAGCCAAAATAGACAAATGGGATCTAATTAAACTCCAGAGCTTCTGTACAGCAAAGGAAACAATCATTAGAGTGAACTGGCAACCAAAAGAATGGGAAAAAATTTTTACCATCTAACCATCTGACAAAGGGCTAATATCCAGAATCTACAAAGAACTAAAACAGATTTACAAGAAAAAAACAAACCCATTCAAAAGTGGACAAAGGACATGAACAGGCACTTTTCAAAAGAAGACATTTATGAGGCCAACAAACATATGAAAAAATGCTCATCATCATTGGTCATTAGAGAAATGCAAATCAAAACCACATTGAGATACCATCTCACGCCAGTTAGAATGGCGACATTAAAAAATCTGGAGACAACAGATGCTGGAGAGGATGTGGTGAAATAGGAACACTTCTACACTGTTGGTGGGAGTGTAAATTAGTTCAACCATTGTGGAAGACAGTGTGGCGATTCCTCAAGGACCTAGAAATAGAAATTCCATTTGACCCAGCAATCCCATTACTGGGTATATAT
This sequence comes from Ateles fusciceps, assembly GCA_036589455.1. Lineage (NCBI taxonomy): Eukaryota > Metazoa > Chordata > Mammalia > Primates > Atelidae > Ateles > Ateles fusciceps. Next base: position 75,099 of record JAZHEH010000053.1, on the reverse strand, counting down.
CCAAAGGATTATAAATCATTCTATTATAAAGACACATGCACACGTATGTTCATTGTGGCACTGTTTACAATAGCAAAGACCTGGAACCAACCCAAATGCCCATCGATGATAGACTGGATAAGGAAAATGTGGCACATATACACCATGGAATACTATGCAGCCATAAAAAACAATGAGTTCGTGTCCTTTGTAGGGACATGGATGGATCTGGAAACCATCATTCTCAGCAAACTGACACAAGAACAGAAAACCAAACACTGCATGTTATCACTCATAGGCGAGTGTTGAACAATGAGAACACATGGACACAGGGAGGGGAGCATCACACACTGGGGTCTGTTGGGAGGACTAGGGGAGGGATAATGGGGGGATAGGGAGTTGGGGAGGGATAACATGGGGAGAAATGCCAGATATAGGTGACAGGGGGGATGGAGGCAGCAAATCACATTGCCGTATATGTACCTATGCAACAATCCTGCATGTTCTGCACATGTACCCCAGAACCTAAAGTGCAATAAAAAAAAAAATATATATATATATATATACTTTGCTAACAGACATCAGATTTTTTTTCTTTGTTCTGGATGATGAGTTGTAAATGGATCAATAAAAGAATGTATTGATTTTTTACAAAAAAAAATGAACTAGATCCAGTTTTAGCAGAGGGTTTTTTAATGTTTCATATTTATTTGTAGTGAAGATCACTTTTTTCTGCTCTAACCTTCCTTTTTTAAAAAATTTAGTCTTTTTTTTTTCTCCTGGACTAGATGGGAGAAAAGGAGCTTCCCCCTGTTAGTTATAGCTTCCCCCTGTTTGCTCTAACTTCTCATTAAAGTCACTACTATGTTTTTCTTCTGTAATCTATAACTCCAAGTTCTACGACAGGTAGAAGTGTGGACGCTTGTGTTCTCTCCTCCAACACATCTGTTTACTATTTCAAAACTCTCAATTACTGTTTGGTAGATTGTTTGGCTTTGGAAATGCTGATTTCAACCCAGGGAAGAAATGCAGGACAGTGATCAGCCTTTCAGAGAAGACTTCTCCTTGGCTGCAATGACCTGCCAACGGATGGTCATTATCTAAGCTTGACTACATGGAAAGAATTTCAGATTCCTGACAGAATGTGAGAGATAAACACAGAACATAAAAAGAAGCATATAATTATGGGATCTATGGGCATCCAGACTAAAGTTTTCCTTAATATGTAACTAGTATAAAGGTAGAGTGTGGAGGAAGGATTGTCAAAGTCATATTAGATCTTAGTGATGCAAATTAGATCTTACTGATATAAATGAGACATTAAATTAAGTCTTTCTCTCAGTCTGACACTTGGAATTTTCTTTTGTAAGATTTTAAAATGCATCAGGTAATACTTACATATGTAACAGCTGATCCCTCAGCCATCACTGAAACGGATAGCACCAGGACCACTGTGCATAGACAGGTTTTCGACTCTGAGTAGTAGACACAAGGTTGCTATATTCACAGCCTCCACTTGAGGGCTTGGGCGTTCCCTGGCTTTGCTGCATTGATAGCACAGCTGGCCTAGACTCTATCCCCAATTCCCCTTCTTCCCTATGCCCTCTGCAAATCACAGTAATTCTCCAGGTGATATCCTGGGAGTATCCTTGGAATATTCTTGGTCTTCATCCTACCTTAAAGAAAATTGATGCTCAGGGGCCTCACCTGATCCACAGTTTCAGGTTTATCCTAACCCAGACTCTAATTCCAGGGTCACCCTCTTGAGTTGGAGGAAGAAATGGTGATTTTAAAAAGATAACCATCTAGTCAGAGGCTTCATGCTGATGAGCTGTGGGAAATAAGATCAAATGGCAGCAAAAGGGTAGACTGTGGAAGTTTCCAAAATAAAAATAAGATACAGCCCCTTTGATTCACCTTGGACAATGATGTCTGTGTGAGTTACACACGCTTTAAAAATACATGGTGTTATCTTTGTGTATAACCATGACTTGGTTATATAATGGTAATAAGAATGGCAGTAAAATGCCCAGTCATTGCCCAATGAGCTCATGAACAAAGTGATCACAGTGGCAAAGATGGAGCTTATACATAGCCTCAGTAACATGGACTTTCCATTCCCTACAGCTTATCTGGCTATAGCCACAGCTGAGTGCCAATCTGTCAGATGCAGAGACCTACACTGATTCTCTAACATGGCACCAATCCCCCTGGGTGACAAGCAGCTATCTGGTGGCAGGTTGATTACATTAGACAATTTCTATCATGTAAGGAACAGCATTTCATTCCTACTAGAATAGATGCCTACTCCGGATATGGGTTTACCTTCCCTGAACACAGTGCTGTTGCCTAAACTATGATCCATAGACACAGAAAACCAGTAGTCCTAAGCAAGTTTATATTCTCTGGACCCAGTTTTTGGCTCCTGCAATCAAACATGTTTTAATTAACTTACCTAAGTGGCTTAAGTGGCTTCTCTTGCTTAGCTAACAAATGCGCCACTCAAAAACTTAGTTTGGCTGCAGCCTCATTTTCGTTTTTTAGTTTTGTGAATAAATTCTGCTGTGAATAGCTATTGTGTTTTAAATTTTCTAATTTTTAAAAATCATGACTAGGTATTGGATTTTGACAAATGCTTTTTCTGCACCTAATGACACAATCGTGAAATTTCTTTCCTCTCAATTTGTCTTATTGTATTGGCTAGAACTTGGAGCACAATGTGGAAAAGGAAGTGAGAGGGAACATCCTTTCCTTAGCAGGAAAGCTTCTCATTTCTCACCATTAAATATGGTGTTATATGTAGATTTTTGTAGATGGACTTTATGATTTGCATCTACAAAAGGAAGTTCTCTTCTATTCCCAGTTTACTGAGAGTTTTTTTCTGTATAATTAATGAGTATGGGATTTCCTCAAGTTCTTTTCTGCATTTATTGATATGTGTTTCTTCTTAATCTGTTAATATGATTGATTATACTAGTTGGTTTATTAATGTTGAACCAGACTTGCATATGTGGAATAAATCCCAACTGGTTGTAAATATATAATTCTTTTCAGATATTGTTGGGTTTGATTTACCAATACTTTGTTGTGGAATATTGCATCTATTTTCATAAGCAATATTGGTTCATAGATTTTTTTTTTTAATGTCTTCTTTTTGGTTTGGCATTCTGGTTTTGCTGGTCTCATAGAAACAGGAAGTATTATCTCTGCTTTTCTCTTCTGGAATATATTGTAAAGAATTGGCATAATTTCCTTCCTTAAATATTTGATAGAATTCACTCAGGAGCCGATCTAGACCTGGTGTTTTCTGTTTTGAGAGCTTATTAATTATTGATTCCACTTCTTTAATAGAGATAGGCTTTTTCTGATTTGACTGTTTCTTCAGTGTGAGCTTAGGTAGACTGTATTTTTCAAAAAGTTGGTTTATTTCATCTAGATTATCAAGTATATGGGCACAGAGTTATCTATAGAATTCCTTTACTATTTTTTTAGTGTCCATAAAATCTATAATGATATTCTGTTTTAAATTTTCATTCAGTTGTCATCTCTCTATTTTATATGTTGAGCCTAACTTGCATCTTTTCAGTTTTATTGATATTTTCAAAGAACTGACTTTAAGTGTTATTAACTTTCCCTATTTTTTGTCAATTTCATTGATTTCTGCTCTAACATTTACTATTTCTTTTATTCTGTTTCCTTGTGACTTAATTTGTTCTTCTTTTTTTTTTGGTTTGCTAAAGTACAAGCTTAAGTTATTGACTTTTAACCTTTCTTCTTTTCTAATAAATGTTTTCTATGTTATGCATTTCTGTCTTAGCACTGTTTTTACTAATGCCTACAAATTTTGATAGCTTGTATTTTCATTTTCATTTTGGTTCCAAATTGAAATTGCCTGCAAGACATTTTCTTTGACCTAGGTGTTATTTAAAAGTGTGTTGTTTAATCTTCAAATATTTTGGAATTTTTCAGGTATCATCAAATATTTTGGAATTTTTCAGGTTATTTATTTCTAGTTTAAATCCTTTGTGGTCTTAGAGAAGTTGTTGTATGATTTCTATTCTTTAAATTTGTTATGATACCTTTTATGGTCAAGAATGGTCTATTTTGGTGAATGTTCCATGTGAACTAGAGAAAATTGCATAACTTTTTGTTGTTGGATTAAGTAGTAAATAGATGTTCATTATAACCAGTTGACTGATGGTATTGTTCAGTTCAACTATGTCCTTATTGATTTTCTGTCTGTTGGATCTGTCCATTTCTAATAGAGAGGTGCTATGCTCTGTTTTTAGGAATATACACATTAAATATTGTTATGTCTTAGAGAATTGACTCGTCTATCATGGTGTATGCCCCTCTTTATCCTTGATACTTTTCCTTGCTCTGAAGTCTGGTCTGTTTGAAATTATTCTGGTTTTCTTTTGATAAGTGTTACCATGGTATATCTTATTCCATCCCTTTACTTTTAATCTATATGTCTTTATAATTACAATGGCTTTCTTGTAGACTACATATAGTTGGGTGTTTTTTAAATGTATGCTGACAATCTCTTTTAATTGGTGTATCAACCTATTGATGTCTAAAATGATTGTTAGTACATTTGGATTAATGTCTACTGTTGGTTATCATTTTGTATTTGGTGCCCTGGTTCTGTTTTCTCATTTGTTTTCTACACTTTTTTTCTGCCTTTTTACCTTTTGTAATTTCAGTTGATCATTTTGTATGATACCAAAATTTTCTTTCTTTTCTTAGCATGTCAGTGATGGTAACTTTTTTTTTTTTTTACTTTTTAAGTAGTTTTACTAGAGTTTTTGATAAATGTACAATTAATCCAAGTCAACTTTTATTTTACTTTTTTATGCTACATTTTTTATTAGAATGAAAGCTGATAAATAAACAACTTATATAGAGAAAACTTGTTACGTATTTCTGTGTGTAGATTATACAAGTGATGTCTGAAAACATTCTTATTAAGAAACTACAATGAAGTGTTTACATTAAAAAGTAAAAGCCAATCTTTATATACCACTAGTGGTCTTTCTACTCTTCCAGTGATTTAATAAAACTTTAAAAATTATTTTTCCAAAATATTTTATTATTAAATAATAATTTTTCATATTTATGGGGTACATGTGATATTTTAATATATGCATACAATGTGTAATGATCAAATCAAGATATTTAGGATATCCATCACATCAAAGATTCATAATTTCTATGACAATATTCAAAATCTTCTTTTTTAGCTATTTTTAAATGTACAATAAGTTATTGATAGCTATTGTCACTCTATTGTTATACCCAGGTGAGTTAGGTGGAACAGTGCCACGCTCTGAGTTTCAAATTAAGAGTCCTTTATTAATTAGCTGGTGACAGAGAGACGGCTAATGCTCAAAATTCTCTCTGCCCTGAGGAAGGGGCTGGATTCCTTTTTATACCTTGCTTAAGGTAGGGGATGGGGGAGCCTAGCTGGAGCAGAGTTTACAGAAGCAGAACAAGCAAGTTAGATAAGGAGGCTGGTAACTAGGAGGCAGGAGGTTCTCATGATTGTTGATTTTCAAGGAGGGTATACACAAGCAGTTCCCATGATTGTCAGTTACCAAGGTGGGGTATTTGGTACTTGTCATATAATCAATCAGTGTGGGGCATTCATAATGGCAAGCGGGCTTGCCAAGCAGGCTATGCTTACAAAGGCTATATGTTTCTATAGTTCTAAGTACAGCATGACCCAGCATAGTAGCAAGACCCAGGTATGCACTTAAGGGAGGAGTAGCAGGAGGGGGTGAGGCGGAGGTCAAGATGGAGTCTATCTGGCTCTCAGCAAAATGGAGTCTGTCTAGCTAACACAGGGTAGGTTAGCACATTATGATGCTATCAAAAACTTAATGCCTTTTCTCTAACTGCATGTTTGTACCCATTCACCAACTTCTCTTTATTCCCAGCTTCTAGTAACTATTCTACTCTCTAGCTCCATGAGATCCACTACTTTAGCTCTTACATATGAGTGAGAACATGAAATATTTGTCTTTCTGTGTCTGGCTTATTTCTAAGTCCACTTCAAATTAACATTAAACTGTTTCATGGGTAGTGCAAATACGTTATGATAAAATATTTCGAATCCCCAACTCCTGTTCCCTACATCACGGTTGTCATTTATTTCACTTACTGATATCTCACTCCCTCGTTCTTGTTTGCATGGTTTCTGAGGAGAAGTGTGAAATTCTTATCTTTGCTTGTCTACAGGTAATATGATCTTTTTCTTCGGTTTCTTTCAAGACTTTTTCTTTATCTTTGTTTTTTTTTTTTTCTGAAGTTTGCATCTGATATGTCTAGGTGTAGTTTTATTGTTGTGGCTTGTTGTGCGGCGGCATTTATCTTTGCTTGGTGTTCTTTGAGCTTCCTGGATCTGTGATTTGGTGTCTGGCATTAATTTGGGAGCTTTCTCAGTTGTTGCTTTAAATATTGTTTCTTCTGAATACTTTTTACATTACATAATTATTCCACAATTAACTTAAAGATTCTTCAATTAGTGAGTTGTTTACAATTGAAAGCTGCAATTAGAAAAGTTTTTAGAAACATTCTTGTACATGTCTTTTGCAGACTTGGGCAACCACTTCTCTTAGGTACATTCCTAGGAATCAAAGTGCTGAGTCACAGGATTGGCATAGGTTTGTCTTTAGTAAACGTGTGAATAATGATGCTGGGAAACTTTTCATATGTTTATTTTTCATTGGTTATTTGGATAACTTGTTTCTTGAGATATCCTTGTTTAAATCTTGCAATAAATGTACAATTAATCCAAATCAACTTTTTCACTTTTTTAAGCTAAACTTTTTATTAGAATGAAAGCCAATAATAAAGGCTATATACATAGTCTTGAGATGTGCTTCTTCAAATCATGCATTTGAAACCATGCACTTGAACAAGCAATTCTTTTTTTTTTTTTTTTTTTTTTTTGTCCTTGTTTGTTTTTCCCTTTCCCCCCCCGGTGTCCTCCCCCCCCCCCCCCCCCCCGGCGCCCCCCCCGCGCCGCCCCCGGGGCCCCCCCCCCCCGCCGCCCCCGGGGGGCGGCCTTCCCCCCCTAAGACTATGTGTATAGCCTTTAAAAAATTTTTTTATATATGTGCATATAGCTATTTTTTAGTTCATTTTATATTCTGACATTTTTGTTATAAATATGCATTAAAATATCTTTTCCCCTTTTTCAATGTGTTTACTTACTTTATTACTGTTGTCAGCATGTCAATTTCAAAAAACTAATCCTTTGGGGATTTTAAGTGGATTGCATGGAATCTACATGTCAATTTTCAGAAAATTTAAATTATAACAATATTGAGTATTCTGCTCTGTGAACATGCAAAAACTCTCTATTTACTGAAATCTTCTTTAATTGACAGTAGATATTTTATATATTGACATAACATCCAAAGACTTGGCTAAGTTATTGTTTTTATTGGTTTATTTGTACATTGCCTAAAAATTTAGGTACACAATGCATTATTAGCAATAAAGATAATTTCTTTCTTTCCAAAATTGTACCTTTCACTTCTTTGTGTCACTTCATTGTATTTTCTAAGACCTTCAGTAAAATTTTGAATAGAAATGGTGCCAGTGAACATCTATGTGTTTTTCTAATCTGATTGATACAATATTCAATAATGTATTACTGAATATGATGTTTGCAGTAGGATGTTTGCAGGTACTTCATTAGACTAAGGAATTTCTCCTTTGTTTTTGACTTACTGAGAATGTTTGTTAGGAATAGCTGTTGACTGTTTTCAACTGATTTTAGCATCTATTGAGATATTTGTATAGTTTTTCTTTGGTATTCTGTCACCATGATGAATTATATAGATTGATTTTTTTTTTACATTAAATTAAACGTGCATTCCTGGAATATATTCTACTTGGTCATAATGAATTAATGTACATCCATATAGATTACATATAGATATAATATTGATTATATAATGTATATTGACATGGTCTCCAGTCACCCTGTCTTTATCTCCAGGGGAAAGAGCCACTATCACCTGCAGAGCCAGTCAGAGTGTTAGCAGCTTCTTAGCCTGGTACCAGCAGAAACCATGCATAGTCCTGTAGATGGATTTAATTTTCTCTCTTCTTAAAAATATATTTCATGTCTATATTCATAAGAGATACTGGTTTTTAATTTCATATTTGTAATGTTCCTATCACTTTTTGGTATTGAGAGTACCCCGAGCTTATATAATAATTTTGGAGGTATTTTCCTTTTTTTATTATCTTGAAAGTTTGTTTAATTTTGATATGGTATATTACTTAAACACTTGGTATAATTAACCAGTCCACTATATATGAGACAGGAATTTATTCCAGATTCATTATTACTGTGTCAAACATGTTGCCATAAAATTTAATATCCTCCTTTTATCTTTTTACTTTCATAGGCTCTGTAATGATTTCTTCCTTTTCATTTCCAATAATGTATTTTGTGTCTTTTTCTGTCTCTTTTTTTGTCCCTCTTCTTGGTTAGCCACAGGCTTCAATTCCTTTTTGGTGGCTGTTTGGTGCTGTGATATGTTGGTTATTCTAAGTATGAGACTATTTACAGTTTTTATATGTAACACTTTGGAAAGTGTTATGACATCAGCCTCCCTTTCACCAAACTGTAATCTGTTGATGCACTATCTCCCAATCAATGTACAATTTATCTGCTTGCTACTGAAACAATTCAAATAAGTAGTACAAGATTTCAGTTTAAATTTGGAATGTACCCTCTACAACCCGGAGGGAATAAAGAAGATAAAACGATGAATAGATATAAAGTGGGTTTAAATAAGAAAATCTATTTAAGAAGGAAAGCACAGTCATTTCAGTATAAACTAGCCTAGTAATTCTTCCAGGACTGAGCCTAGTTTAATGTGTGTCTCTCCATCATTATAAAAGTGTGGCATCTAACCAAATCTGTAAAACCCACCAGCTCTCCATGTTCACAGCTGCGACTGCTTTCTGTTATTATAGTCCTTTCCTCTACATTGTAATCTTACCTGGTAAGATTCTCACAGCAACACTTAGGAAAAAAAATTTCCAAATAGAGCTAACAAGACTTCTCTAAGTAAGGGATATGTAAACAACTAGCTTAACTGTGGTAATCATTTCATTGTGAATGAGTTCTCTCATCCATGAATCTTGAATGCTGTTCCTAGATTCCCTATTCTTTTTAATCTGAAGACCTGCAAACAATAGTGAGACAGGAATGGCACAACTGCTATAGACCCTCCCATCCAAAAAAAGGGCAGTGGTTAACATTCTTGTAGCATTTAAGGCAGCTTCTCTTGTGGGCCCTCCACTTGCAGTCCCTTTTTCTCTCTTCCTCTACCTTCCTCTCACTTCCTCCATTTCAACCCATTTTCTTATTCCTTTAAGCTACCTCAGCAGAACAAACCCCAATAATGAGTCTTAAAAGGCATCTTCTATGTTAATCTAACTTCTCATTCCTCTTAAAGGCACTTTTAGCTAAATTTTCTTTATAAATCCTTTTCTATTTTTATTTTATTATAACTTTTTTCCTCTTTAGATTACTCAGCATTATTATTCTCAAATATAGCAGGTATGGCTGCAGTGTGGAATTCACTAAATTATTTATTTACATTGTTCCCCTGAAATCTAAATTCAAAAGTTCCTTTAACTTGGAAAGTGTCCTGACAGTCGTGATCAATCTTCGATTGAATGTTTCCAGAGTTAGGTTCATACCAGGAAAAGAGCTCTGTGTTGCAGCTGTTAGAGGAACCCCTGCTTACCAGGCCTCTGGTTTAATGAAACATGACAAGTGTCTCCATCTTAAAGTGAGTAGCTGAGCACCCAGAGGGCTGGGTGGGAGTCATACAGAATAAAAGGCTTTAGAACTAGCTTTAGTTTAACAGCATAGACAGTTGGCCATTTATAGGTCCTTGTGATTCTCTCTTTTATAGACATTATGAAAGATGAGGGAGACTGTAGCACAATGTTACAAATAAAGTGTAAAACCACACCAAAAAGATGAGCATGAGAAAGTAACACATAGACAAGTCTGAAGACAACCATGCATCACTGTAAACAGACTATATGCCAAGGACTTTGGGATTAGACAGACAAGGTCTAAACTCTGACTTTTCTTTTAGCCAATGTTTGAACTTGGGCAAGCTATCTAACATATCAACCAGGTAATCCTCTAGGAGTGATTAAAAATATCTCACAGACATGATAGGAAGGATAAAGTAGATATTGTGCCTTTGGTATGTGCCCTAGAAACATAAACAATACTCTATTAATAGTAGTTATTAATCAAAATCCTATGTATACTACTTTTATGTAATTATGTGGCTTAATCAATTGAAATTAAATAATTGAAGTATAATTAATTTTAACTCTCCAGCCTGAGTATCAAAACAGGAACTGCTGATGTGTAGGCAGTAAACACTGTCAGTAAATCATTACAAAATAAAAGCATACTCATAAACATTGTAATAAAACATATCAATGAGTTATTATAATTCTCCCAAGAGTTTAGAATCTCCACATTTGAAAATGGCTGCAATAATGCAAAGCAAATATCCACAGTATTAGAAGTAAAAACTAAGTTTAAACATTGTTTCATTTGATAGAAAAGAACATTATTCTCACATGAAGATTCAGATTAATCAAGTATTAGTGAGGAAAACAATTTAAAAATTATTTTTTCCTTGTATTGGAGGATTCAGTGATATGACGGAATTCATGAACAGATATTTTGAATTATATAAAAGCTTATCTTACTATTCATGTTACTATTCTATTTTCAAAGTAATAAAATATTTTAAAGGAAATGCTCTTCCTGTTTTAAGAAGCAGCCCTGCATTTTTAGTTTGCACTGGGAATCACAAATTATGTAGTTGGCTCTGTTTTCCAGTAACACATAACAGTTACCAGCAATGCTGAAGTTTGGAAACTTTCTAGAATGCTCTTTGTTTCATTAGCAAGAATCCTTCCCCTCCATGATTCCCTTTGCCTTCTAGAAGAATAAAATGGGAAAAGCAGAATTTTATTATTAAAAATATCCAAGAGGGTAATATTAATTTCCACTCAAACTGACTATACTAATCTAAGTTCTCACTCTTTATCTCTTTCACACTAAAGTATACCTGTAATTTTCAGAGTTCCATTTTCAAAGCCTTCTTGTCGTTTTTAAAAATGTGCATTTATGGTATAGAAAGAAAATCATTTTACACCTACCAGTTTCCATTGAAAAACCACTAATACACTGTAGTCAAAATAAAATAAAAATTTTACAACATGGAAACAACTCTCAGGATGTTATGAAATTATAGTTTGGTAGAGCTAACAAGTGCATTAATGCTAAAGAAAAACTGGGCTCAGTAATCAGGGAACCAAGTGTGCATTGTAAAAGTGCAGCCTCTCTGACCTTGGGTTTTATCACAGGTAACAGAATAGGATGCTTGATGTTGGGCTCCAAGAAGGGCAATTGTTGGCAATGTCAGGAATATTGTCATGGCATCTACCAGTGGTAGGTTATTGAGGATCAGAACCACAGAAGAGGTAACACTGAAGCCTGCAGAATAATTAGTCTTGTTGCAGAAAAGCAAAGAAAAAGAAAGATGATAAATACACACCCAGGAGGTTTTGTCAGTTTTAACCTTCTGAGTGTGCACAGCTGTGAAGATAAAACTATCCACAGCTCATGGGTTAGGTTTCACATACTCTGCCATTTAAACACTCCCTATGTCTCCATCACGTACCATATAATTTGCATATTTCTCCCTTATTTAATTCCCTAACGTGTTTGAGGCCATCAAATATATGCTGTCAAACTGATTAGGAAACTGACTACCACCTGCAGGTCAGGGCCAAGATTATGGGGTCCCAGGTTCAGCTCCTCTGCTTCCTATTCCTTTGGATCTCTGATAAGAGATCACATGTGTTCTCATTGTTCAGCTCCCACTTATAAGTGAGGACATGAGATGTTTGGTTTTCTGTTCCTGTATTATCTTGCTGAAGATAATGGCTTCCAGCTCTATCCATGTCCCTGCAAAGGACACAATGTCTTTCCTTTTTATGGTTGCATAGTATTCCATGGTATAGATGTACCACATTTTCTTATCCAATCTATCATTGATGGGCATTTGGGTTGATTCCATGTCTTTGTTGTTATGATTAGTGCTGCAGTGAACATACGTGAACATGTATCTTTGTAATAGAATGATCTATATTCCTTTGGGTATATACCCAGTAATTGAATTGCTGGATCAAATGGTATTTCTAGTTTTAGGTCTTTGAGGAATTGCCACCCTGTCTTCCACAATGGTTGAACTAATTTATATTCCCACCAACAGTGTAAAAGTGTTTCTATTTCTCCAGAGCCTGACCAGCATCTGTTGTTTCTTGACTTTTTAGTAAGTGCCATTCTGACTGGCATAAGATGGTATCTCATTGTAGTTTTGATTTGCATTTATCTCATGATCAGTGATGTTAAGCTTTTTTTCATATAGTTTTTGGCCACATATATTTTGAGAAGTGCCTGTTCATGTCATTTGTCCACTTTTTAATGGAGTTGTTTCCTTTCTTCTTGTAAATGTGTTTAAATTTTAGATTAGATTCTGGATATTAGACCTTCCTCAGATGGATAGAGTGCAAAAATTTTCTCCCATCATTTAGGTTGTCTGTTCACTCTGATGATAGTTTCTTTTGCTGTGTAGAAGCTCTTCAGTTTACTTAGATCCCATTTGTCAGTTTTTGCTTTTGTTTCAATTGCTTTTGATGTTTTTGTCATAAAATCTTTGCCTGTGCTTACATCTTGAATGGTATGCCTAGATTTTCTTCTAAGATTTTTATAGCTTTGGGTTTTGAATTTAAGTCTTGATATGGTTTGGTTGTGTGTGTCCCCACCTAAATCTCATCTTGAATTGTAAGTCCCACAATACCCACATGTCATGGGAGGAATCCAGTGGGAGGTGATTGAATTATGGGGGGTAGATCTTTCCTGAACTGTTCTCCTGATAGTGAATGAGTCTCACGAGATCTGATGGTTTTAAAAAAATTAGAGTTTGCCTGCACAAGCTCTCTCTTTGCCTCGTGCCATCCATGTAAGATGTGACTTGCTCCTCCTTGTCTTCTGCCATGATCATGGGGTTTCTCCAGCTATGTGAAACTAGAAGTCCAGTTAAATCTCTTTCTTTTGTAAATTGCCCAGTCTCGGGTATGTCTTTATCAGCAGTGGGAAAATGGACTAATATAAGTATTTAATCCATCTTGAGTTATTAATGAACTCTTTAGGGTTTTCTGTATATAAGATCATGCTGTCTGTAAGCAGAGATAATTTAACTTTCTTTTTTTTTTTTCTCCCCCCCCCCCCTCCCCTTTTTTTTTTTTTTTTTTTTTTTTTTTTTTTTTTTCCTCCTCCTTTTTGTGACCGTCGTGGGTGGTTCTTTTTTTGGGCCCCCGGGGGCGGGTTTTTCCTCCTTGGGGGGGGGGGGGGCGTTTCTTTCTTTTTGATTTGAATGCCTTTAATTTCATTTTCTTGCCTAATTGTTCTGACTAGGCCTTTCCAGTATTATGTTTAATAAAAGTGGTTAGAGTGAGCACTCTTGTACTGTTCTTGTTCTTAGAAGAAAAGCTTTTAGCTTTTCACCATTGGGTATGATGTTAATTGCGGGATTGTCATATATGGCCTTTATTATGTGGAGGTACATTCCTTCTACACCTAGTTTGTTGAAAAGTTTTAATCAATTAAGAATATTAAATTTAGTCAAATGTGCTTTTGCATCTATTGAGATGCTCATATGATTTTTTTTCATCTTTCACTCTGTCATTGGGGTATATCAGATTTTATTTACCTGCGTATGTTGAACTATCCTTGCATCAAAGGGATATATTCCTTTTAATCGTGGTGAATAATCCTTTTAATATGCTGATGAATTCAGTTTTCTAGTATTTTGTTAAGAGTTTTTGCGTCTATGTTTATCAGTGATATTGGTCTATAATTTTCTTTTTCTGTAATGTTCTTATCTAGCTTTGGAATAAGGGATGCTAATGTCATAAAATAAGTTTGGAAGTGTTTCCTCTTCTTCAATTATTTGGAAAGTTTGAGAGTAATTGACATTAATTCTTCTTTAATGTTTGGTAGAATTCAATAATAAAGCCACTGGGTCCTATTCTCTTCTTTATTGGGATGTTTATGAGTACTGATTGACTCTTCTTACTAATTATTGGTGTGTTCAGATTTTCTACAACATTTTCATAATTCTGTCTTGGTACACTGTTACTCATCTTGTGTTATGGCCCAATCCAGGCTATGTCTTATTTTGGTGAATGTTCTATGTACACTTGAAAAAGACGTATATTCTTTCATTTTGGGGGATAGTTTTCATTAGCAGTTAGTTCAGGTTGGTTGGTATACTCTGTTACATTTTTGATATACCATTATATACTGTCTTGTTGTATCAATTGTTGAAAGTAGTATGTCAAAATGTAACTGCATTTATGGAAATTGGTAAATGCTGCACATCAGGGCTTTTAGGTTTTTGGAGGGCTGGTTGTTACACATTACTAGCTCAATAATGCTCCTATGCCATTTATAATTGTTGCTTTATAGTTATCTTAAAAAATTCTATTACTGTCTTTCTACTATCTTTGCTCCTATGTTCTTTGTCTATCACATATAATTTTTTCACCTACGATGACTTTTAAAGCTATCTAAATAACATGCTTTCTGACAGATTTCTCTTAGACCCAGGCATCTCATTCCCAGGGTGAACGGACAGTGTTCAGGGAGGACACTTGTATTCTACCTGCATGACTAGAGAGATATTAGGGACTGTCAGGTCTTAATTACACCAGATTAAAGGGTCAATGGTCAAGGAATGCTGCCCTGTCTTCTATCAATAGGATATATCATCTCAAGAAAGAAAATAGGAACAATAGAATGGGCACAATACTGTAAGAAATTTGTCAGTATGGACATTTCCTAACATCAAAGTCCCTTTTTTGGGTAACCCTGCTACACTTTACGAAGATTAGAATTTTATCATTTATTCCAAAAATAATTTAAATATTATCATTCACCATAGAAGACGATTGGGTTTTATATTAGCAATCCTTAATACAAAATAACATATTATTTCAATCAAATGACCCAAAGGATCCAGGATTGTGTGGTTGCTGCCTATAATCAAATTTTCTTGATTGGAGAGAAGTTCTACTGCTAGTTTTATCCTCTTGGTCCTGCTTATGCAGTCACGTCTTAAGAAACAACCTACCTAAAGATTAATGCTCTAGTGAGAAAAGAATTGCAACACACCTATATTTTTGCCTTTGTTACACAGGCTGCCCCCAAACTGGAGCCCTTTCAGGATTTATGTCTCCCCTTTACCTTGTTTCTTTACTTTCTTCTACTGGCCAACCATCATCAGCAGTCAATTAATCCCACCCAGACTTCACTAGAGGCCACTGTGAAGCAAGAAGCAGGGACCATGACCATCACAATCTCAGAGGGGGAAGCAGATGGGCCGTGAGGAAGAAGGTTTTTGTTCCAGTCTGTAATACTGTGGGTGGAAAGCTATTCGACTGCTGACAGTAATAGTTTGCAGCATCATCAGCCTCCATGCTGCTGATTGTGAGAGTGTAAGAGGTCCCGGAACCACTGCCACTGAACCTGGCTGGGACTCCAGAAGCCAGACTTGATGTGCTATAAACAAGAAGCCTGGGAGGGGATCCTGGCTTCTGTTGGTACCAGTGCAAGTAGCTGGTGCTTACACTCGAGCTGACCATGCAGGAGATGGTGACTCTTTCTCCTTGGGAAACAGCCATGGATGTTGGAGACTGGGTCAGCACAATTTCTCCATAGGATACTAGGATTATACAGAATGGATGAAAATGTATAAAAATGTGAACAAAAATAGAGATGCAAGAATGCCTTTATACCATGCAATATGCAAAAGTACGATAAGACTTAATTTTAAAAGAAAAAAGAGAAAATCTTGTTTTAGACTCAAACTCCCATGAGAAATACAATCATGAGTTTAGAGCTTTCTCTTTCTTACCTGTGACACTGAGCAGAAGAAAGATGAAAATTTGAGCCTGAAAATCCATTATGCTGGCTGAGCCCTGTCACAGGCTAAACATACGTCTTTTTAAAATGAACTCCCCTTAAAAGCAATTCTGAGCATTTTGTGGTTATTGAGGAAGAGATATGCAAATTAGCAGGTGGGACGTCCTTGGCTTTTAAGTCCCTATGGGCCTTCCTCTTGTATAAGTTATACAGGACAGGGAACATTCTCAGTTCTTTTTTCTGAAGTGGTGTAAACACTCTGGTTCAGGGCATTACCTATGTGTTTGTGTGCACACAGGCTTAATTTGACCACTTAGCAAGGAAAAAGCAGCGTGTGAGTTGTATTTGCTCTGTGGTATGAATTTGCTAAGAATTACCATATATAATCTTCAAGGGAAAACCCAAACTCCACAGATGTTCCATCTCTTTCTCTAGAAGTTGCTAAACTGAGATCTTGCCCAATCATTGTGATCTCCTCAAAAGACTCTACTAACATCCCAGTGTGTAATCTGGAACCTAGATATCCTCAGGAATGTTTTCACAAAAGATTCACACCAGTTGCAATCAGAGAAGAGAAAACACCGGTAAGGTAGGGCAGGCAAACTAAACCTTTTCGTATGAAACTGAAGGAAATCCAGCCATCAGTTCGTTAACAAATGTAATTTACCTAGCACTATGCCCCTGCTGATTTTGAAAGCACCCTGAGCTTGATGGAGCTGGAACAGAGATTCTGATTAAATAACTACAAATCAAAGTGATGATTATTTTAGTCACAATATGAACAGTGTTCTGTCGCTAGAGTGTTTAGCTAGAGGTCATATTTTTATCTGAGTATGTTGAAGAATAGTTTTCCTAAAAGTTATCTATTAATTGACAAAGAATTAGTGAAAGTACTAGAGGCAGAGAATATATGCAAGAGTTCATTCAAGGAAGGGTCTTAAAATTTAGTCGCACTGCAAATTTGGATTCTATTCTCTGGAATAGACTATTGAAAAGATATAGAGACCATGAGGAAGCATGAAAACATCTTCATTGCTTCCTCAAGGATGTTTAATTGCCTCATTGATTCTCTTAGGAAATAATTTTCTTGTTTTTGCTCATTGATTCTCAAAGATGTAAAAATAACTTAGAGGACTTGTGACTAAAGTTCCCATGCCTAGAGATGCTGACCTCCTATGTGGTGTTGAGTTTACCTTAATTCTTAAAGGATGCTTAGCTTTGAAGAGAACTCTAGGTATATGGCTACTTTTTCTTAACATTTTAAGGATGTTGTATGGTCTCTGCTTTTCCTCGTTTATGTTTAGAAGTTAGCTATTATTCTGATGAAGATTTTTTTCTGTTTGATCAGTAGATACTAAAGTGTGACATTATTTATACAATGTAATATTACGCAGCATTAAAAATTAGTAAATTGCAACAACTTGAATTTTTGTAATAAAATTAAAATGACACATACCTATTACTCAAAACACATCTGAGAAGTTAATTTATAGAAATAGACATGAGCATGTGTAAAGATATAGGTAAAATTATATCAACTAATCCATTGGTTATATTAGCAAAACCTGAACATAATTTAATTGCCCCTCAATAGAAATGCTTGAATAAAGTATAATTTCTCCACACAATTCAAAATGTGATGATAAAGAATAGGTTGTATTTTTTTATCCCTGACTTGAAGATACTCACTTTAGAAATGTTAAAAATAAACTTCCAAAAATGTTATTTCATAAGCCAATATCTGAAAACATAGAAGCAGAATTATGAAGAGTAGTAGTGTGTCTTTTTCTATCTTTACAAATATGGAATCATTTCACATCTTGTGGGGTTACAATGAAGGAAAAAAGGGGTTATGGCAATGGGAAAAATGTATGCATAACATATAGTAATATTCACAGAGACAAATGAAGTTATAGAGACAAACGAAAAATGAAAAAGGCAATTTGATTTATATTGAATATATATATATGTGAATGTGTGTGTGCTTTGTGTGTGTCAGGAATATGGAATGAGAGGAGACAGGTAAACACAGTAAAAACTCTGACCAATGCCTGAAATAAGGAAATTATAGAAATAGAACAATGATATTTAAACATCTAAAAATAACATAATAATCACTAGAACTAAAAAGATTCTGTATATCTGTATTCATTCATAGAAAGATGGAAATTTCTAAATTACGATTAATATTTTCCTCAATCAGAGAAATATGGTGCTACTCAGAAAAATATTTTTTAAACAATTGATCCACATACCAGATAATGAGATACTTCTTGAGTCCAGGCATGGTCATGTAACTTTCAGGACTCCTCTGTGTTTAGCATTTATAGGAGACCTTCTGACTACATTAACCTTCGTCTAATCACATTTTAACTGCATTGAAAACTTTTGGTGAGAAGTGAGATGGCAAGCCATAGTGTCATTGCATATTCAGACCCCAAGAGGGAGCTGAGAGATCATCCCTTGAGGAAGTCATTATGAAATAGTCCCCTTCCAGAGCTCTGCGTGTTAACATTGCCTATTCACTGAGCCACACCCTCCCCCAGATGTGCAAAGAAAGTCCAGTTGCCCTAAGCCCTTATTAGTGTGCAGATTCCCCATAGTCAACACTCCTTGGCATCCACCACATCTGTAGGGGAAGTGCAGTTCCAGGCTCAGCTCCTCAGGTGTCTTTTACCCAGGTGAAAGTCCAAGGTAGATCAATCACAAAAACAAAGTCCTCAGTGGAATTTTTAAATTGCTTCATTAAAGTACAACATCAAACCATGAAAAGCAGCTATTGTAAGTGTACCAATCAATGACATATGGTAAATTTACAAAGTTGTAGATAACCACAGCTTATCTTACAACACTTTAATCATGCCCTGAAGGATCCCTTGTGTAAACCAGCAGTTATTTTTATTTCCACTTTCAGCCTCAGGCATTTATTAATCGACTCTCCCTCTACTGATTGCCTGATATGAACATTCTATATAAATAGAATAATGCATGTATAGTCTTTTCTATCTGGTTTCTTTCCATTAAACTAAGTTTAGGTTCATCCCTGTTTTAGCATGTATCAGTAGTCCGTTTCTTTTTATTTTTGGATAGTATTCTACTATATGGATATATCACATTTTATTGATCTATTCACAGGTTGATGAACATTCAGGTTCTTTGCACTTTTTGGTTATAAGATGATCAACAATGCTGCTATGAATATTTGCCTGTAAGTCTGCATGGACACTGGTTTTGACTTTTCTCAGATAGACCTCTACAAGTGGAAATGCTGAGCCATATGATAAATTTCTGTTTATTTAAAAAAAACTGCCAAACTTTTCAAAAGTGGCTGCAGCATTTAACATTTGCACCGACAATGTATGAAGGCTCCTTTTCCAACACATTCTCATCAACTTTTGTTATTGTCTGTTTTTTAAATTATTGTTAAAATCATTATAGCGTATGGTGCCCATTGTGAACTTAATTTGATTTTTGCTAATGACTAGTAATGTTGAGCATCTTTTCATGTGCTTATTATCTGTTCATATATCTTCTCCCATAACATTTATACTAAAATATTTTGTTCATTTTTAAATTGGATTGTCTTATGACTTATTTATACATTCTGGAAATAAGTCATTTATCAGATAAATAATTTATAAATAATTTCTCTGGTCTGTGGTTTGTCTTTTTATTTTCTTAATGGTATCCTTTGAAATTTAAATGTTCTGAACATTAATGAAACCTAATATATTAGCATTTTCTTTCACAAGTTGAGCTTTTGATGTTGTAACTAAAATATTTGGTGAACCCAGAGATGGAAAAGTTTTATCCTAAAGGTTTTATAATTTCATTTTTTAGGAATGGGCAAAAGCTGGAGCATTTCCCTTGAAAATTGACACAAGACAATGATGTCATTTCTCACCACTCCTTTTCAACATAGTATTCAAAGTTCTGGCCAGGGCAATCAGGCAAGAAAAAGAAATAAAGGGCATTCAAACAGGAAGAGAGGAAGTCAAACTATCCCTGTTTGCAGATGAAAATGATCCTGGATCTTGAAAACCCCATCATTTCATCCTCAAAGCTTTTTAAGCTGATAAGCAACTACGGCAAAGTCTCAGATACAAAATCAATGTGCAAAAATCACCAGCATTCCTATACACCAACAACAGTCATGCCAAGAGCCAAATCACAAACAAACTCCCATTCACAATTACCACAAAATGAATAAAATACCAAGAAATACAGCTAACAAGGGAAGTGAAAGATCTCTACAAGGAGAACTACAAACCACTACTCAAAGAAATCAGAAACAACACAAACAAATAGAAAAACAGTCCATGTTCACGGATGGGAGGAATCAGTATCATTAAGTGGTTATACTGTCCAAAGCAATTTATAGATTCAATGCTATTCCCATTAAACTACCACTGCCATTCTTCATAAAACTAGAAAAAACTATTTTAAAGTTCATGTGAAACAACAACAAAAAAGCCTGAATAACCAGGTGATCCTAAGTAAAAAGAACAAAGCTGGAGGCGTCACACTACCTAACTTCAAATTATGCTGCAGGGCTACAGTTATCAAAACAACATAGTACTGGTACAAAAACAGACACGTTGACCAGTGGAATAGAATAGAGAGCCCAGAAATATGGCCACACACCTATAACCATCTGATCTTTGATAAAGTTGACAAAAGCAAGCAATGAGGAAAGGACTTCCTATTCAATAAATTGTGCTGGGATAACTGACTAGACATATGCAGAAGATTGAAACTGGACCCCTTTCCTTAAACCAGATACAGAAATCAACTCAAGATGGATCAAATATTTAAATGTAAATCCCAAAACTATAAAAACCCTGGAAGACACCCTAGGCAATACCATTCAGGACATAGGGACAGGCGAAGATTTCACGACGAAGATGCCAAAGCAATTGCAACCAAAGCAAAAATTGACAAATGGGATATAATTAAACTAAGGAGATTCTACACAGCAAAATAACGTATCAACAGTGTAAACAGATCACCTACAGAACGAGAGAAAAATTTTGTAAGCTATGCATCTGACAAAGGTCTAATATCCAGCATTTATAAGGAACTTAAACAAATTTACAAGAAAACAAGCAATCCCATTAAAAAGTGGGCAAAGGACATGAAAAGACACTTCTCAAAAGAAGACATGCATGCAGTCATTAGTCATATGAAAAAAAGCTCAACATCACTGATCATTAGAGAAATGCCAATGAAAACCACCTATGAGTTACCATCTCACACTTGTCAGAATGACTACTATTAAAAAGTCAAAATAACAGGTGCTGGTGAAGTTGTGGAGAAAAAGGAATGCTTATATACTGTTGGTGGGAGAGTGAATTAGTTCAACTAATTGTGGAAGACAGTGTGGTTGTTCCTCAAACACCTAAAGTCAGAAATACAATTTGACCCAGCAATCCTATTACTGGGTATATATTCAAAGGAATATAAATCATTCTATTCTAAAGACGCATACATATGTACTTTCAGTGCAGCACCATTCACAGTAGCAAAGATGTTGAATCAACCCAAATGCCAATCAATGATAGACTGAATAAAGAAAATGTGGTCCATATATACCATGGGGTACTATGCAACCATAAAAAAAATGAGATCATGTCCTTTGCACAAACCACACCTATGTAAGATGCAAACTTACTCAAGGTTTGCATCTTGAGTAAAAAACATTGTTTACTCAACAAATGTTTTTTTCTGACTGCTCCAGTAACTGGACATTCACTGTTTCCCGCTTGTTGGGCCTCCCTATTTCCTGAGACACAATAATATGAAAATTAGGCTAATTAAGAACTTTATAATGGTCTGTAAGTGTTAAAGTGAAAGAAATAGTTACACGTCTTTCACTATCAATAAAAGCTAGAAATAGTTAGGCTTAGTGAGCAAAGCATGTCAAAAGCTTAGATAGACCAAAAGCTAGACCTCTTGCCCCAGTTAGCCAAGTTGTAAATGCAAAGAAAAAGTTATTGAAGGAACTAAACAGTGCTACTCCAGTGAGCCCATCATGAGTGTCTAAAAAGTAACATAGCCTTATTGCTGACATGGAGACATTTTTAGTGATCTGGATAGAGCTCAAACCATACAGAAGGAGCAGAATTGAAAAAAGAAAAAAAAGAAAGAAATACATAAAGAAGAAGCTCAAACCAGCCACAACATTACCTTAATCCAAAGCCTAATCCGGAGGAAGGCCCTAACTCACAGAATTTATGAAGGATGAAAGTGGTGAGGAAGCTGCAGAAGAAAAGTTTGAAGTCAGCAGAAGTTGGTTCATGATGTTTAAAGAAAAAGCCATCTTCATCACATACAAGTGGAAGGTGAAGCAGCAAAGTGCAGATGGAGAAACTGCAGCAAGTTATCTAAGAGATCTAACTAGAATTATTAATGCAGGTGGCTACACTAAAAACAACAGATTTTCAATGTAGGTGAAACAGTCTTATATTGGAAGATGATGCATCTAGGACTTTCATAGCTAGAGATGAGAAATCAATGGCTGGCTTAAAAGCTTCCAAGGGGAGGCTGACTCTCTGATGACCTATGCTAAGTCAAAGCCTATGCTCATTTACCATTCTAAAAATCCTAGGGCCCATAAGAATTATGCTGTCTACTTTTCCTGTGCTCTATACCTGAACCAACAAAGCCTACATGACAGCACATCTGTTTAGAGCATGGTTTACCAAATATTTTAAACCCACTGTTGAGACCTACTGCTCAGAAAAAAACAGATTTTTTTTTTCCAAATATTATCGCTCATTGGTCGACAATGCACCTAGTCCCTGAAGAGCTCTGAAGGAGATGTACCAAAAGATGAATGTTGTTTTCATGCCTGCTAACACAACATTAGTTCTTCAGCTCATACATCAAGGAATAATTTTGACTTTCAGCTTTATTATTTAAGAAATACATTTCATAAGGTTTGAACTGCTATGATTCCTCTGATAGATCTGGGCAAAGTAAATTAAAAATCTTCTGGAAAGGATTCACTATTTTAAATGCCATTAAGAAAATGTGTGATTCATGAGAGCTGGCCAAAAAATCAATATTAACAGAAGTTTGAAAAAAGTTGATTCCAACTCTCATGAATGATTTCAAGTGGTTCAAGACTTCAGTGGAGTAAGTAACTGCAGATGTAGTAAAATTAAAAGAGAACTACAATTAGAAGTATACCTATGTAACAAACCTGCATATCCTGCACATCCCATTTTTTAAAGAAGAAATAAAGGAAAAATAAAAAGAATTGGAGCTTGAAGAGGTAATTGAATTGCTGCAATATTACAGTAAAACATTAATGGATGAAGAGTTACTTCATATGGATGAGCAAATAAAATAGTTTCTTGAGATGGAATCTGCTGCTGTGAAGATGCCATGAGTATGGTTACAATGTCATCAGAGGATTTATAATAGTATA
Organism: Ateles fusciceps; assembly: GCA_036589455.1. NCBI lineage: Eukaryota > Metazoa > Chordata > Mammalia > Primates > Atelidae > Ateles > Ateles fusciceps. Next base: position 51,628 of record JAZHEH010000053.1, on the reverse strand, counting down.
ACATAAACTTAGTTGATAAAGCAGCAGCAGGGCTTAAGGATTGACTCCAATTTTGAAAGAAGTACTACTATGGGTAAAATGCTATCAAAAAACATGTCATGCAGAAAAATATTTAATTAAAGGAAGACTAAATCAATGTGAAAAACTTCATTGCTGTCTTGTTTTAAGAAATTGCCACAATCACCCCAACCATCAACAACTACCACCCTAATCAACCAGTAGCCAACAGCATTGAGAAAAAACTTTCCACCAGCAAAAAGATTACTCACTGAAGGCTCAAATGATTGTTTCCATTTTTTGACAATGAAGTATTTTAAATTATGTAAATTGTTTTTAAAATATAATGCTATTTCACACTTAATAGATTACAGTATGGAACTATATATAACTTTTATATATACTCAGAAACCCCAACATTTGTGTGATTCACTTTATCGTGGTATTTGCTTTATTACAGTGGTCTGGAACCAAACTTACAGGTATGTCTGCATGTATATGCCTATATTTAAGGACTTTATAGATATATATAATCTGTTTAAGATACTCACACAAAAAGTTACATATTGATCAGTTAATGAAAATGTGACCAGAGGCTCACGGGAACATAAACCAGTACTACCACTGGGACCAATGGTTCAATATTTGTTAATTCAGCATTTGTGACATTACAGGTTACATATCTATTGAAATATAATAAAATGCAACTGTATATAGAGATAAAATTTATTTCTGCATACTGCATATTGTATTGTGTGACTTTGTCAAAGTTGTTTATTACTAGTAGATTGTATGTGTAGTAGTGGGGGGACATGTATTCCTTATCATTTAATATATACATATATGTATATATTTTTTGTAATTAAAACACTTTTACTTCTTTCTTTTAAATATTGAGGTATTTTATTTTTCATTTTTTTCTTGCTTGACTGCTTGACAAGAATATCCAGTGCAGTGTTGAACTAAGTAGCAAGAGTGAATATCCTTGTCTCGTTTATGATATTAGAAGGAAAGCATTCTTTCAACTTTAAGTATTATGTTAGCTGTAGGTTTTTCATATATAACCCTTATAAGACAAAGGAAGTTCCCTTCTGTTACTAGTGTGTTGAGAGCTTTTGTCATAAAGGAGTTTTAAATTTTATCAAATACCTTTCTCTATTTATTGAGATGATTACAGTTTTTGTATTTACTCTATTTATGTGGCATATTACATTATTGATTTTCAGATGTTAATCTACCTTGCATTGTTTAACAAATCTCATTTTGATTATGGTGTATAATCATTTTTATATGCTACTGGATTCTATTTAGTATATCTTTTGAGAATTTTTTCACATGCATTAATAGTGGATATTGGTCTACAGCTTTCTTTCCTTGGACTGTCTTTGGCTTTGGTATTGGGGCTTCATAGAATGAGTTGGGGAGTGTTCTTTTCTCCTCTGTTTACTTAAAGAATCTGTGGAAGATTGGTAATATTTATTCTTTAAATGCTTAATAGAATTCACCAGTGAAGCCATGTAGTCTCAGTTTTTCTTTATTGGAAACTTTTTAACTTCTTCACTTGTTTTAGTTCTATTCATATTTTTTATTTGTTTTTGAATTAGTTTTGGGCCATCTCATCTAAATTGCCTAATTTAATGACAATATTGTTTATCATATTTTCTTACAGTATTTTTAAAGTTTCTGTAGGGTGGGCAGTTGTACCCCTTATTTCAATCCTGATTTTAATAATCTCGGCCTTCTCTTTTTTTCTTCAAGAGTCATAAGGATTTTCAACGTTGCCAATCTTTCCAGAAACACAACTTTTGGTTTCAATGATTTTCTGTCTTTTACTTCATTGATTTATACTCTATTTTTTATTATTTTCTTCCTTCTGCTTTCTGTGAATCTTGCTGACTCCTCTTTTCCAGTCTCTTGTATATAAACTATCCCATTAGTTTTAGATATTCTTTTTTTACTAATACAGGTAATTATAGGCCAACATTTATAAAATTATTTATTTCTTTCAAGTCTTCTATTCTATAGAGGAAACCTTCACCACTTCCTCGCTCAGTAAGCAACAGGAGGAACATGAGAAGCTGGGATGAAAACACCATATTGAGGGATCTGTTTGTCTGATGCTGGTCAGAACCTATTACCAGAGGAAGCTTCCTTATTTAATCCCCTTGGGATAGGGGCCGCTTGTGAGGAAGAGTAAAAACAAACAAAACTCTTAGGAAGTATGACAGTTTTAGTGGACAATCTTAGGTTGGCCCCATGATATGTAACCACTGGTGTTTCATAAACTGCAATTCCCTCTTCTTGAGTCTGGGCAGAATTTGTGACTTCCTTCTAGCATACACAATGTTACAAAGGTGAAAGTATTTTGCAGATGCAATCAGGGTCCCAAATCAGTTAGATTTGAGTTAATGATAAGGGAGATCATTCTGAGTAGATCTGACTTAATTAGATCAAAGCCATTAAAAGAGGAACTGAGCCTTCCTTGTTACCAAGAAATTCTCCTAGCTGGTTTGATTATTAGTAGCCCATGTGGCAGGAAACTTCAGATGTTCTCTAGGACCTTAGGGCGATCTCTAGCTAATTGTCCTTTATTCCTCTTACAGTGTCCATGTCCTTTTACATTTTCTTTTTTTATTTTATTTTACTGTACTTTACTTATTTTATTTATTTTATAAAAGCCAGGACCCTCGCCCTTACAGTTACTGTGAAAATAATTCTGTCAACAATTTGAATGCTCTTGGGAGCAGACTCCCGGATGAGAATGCAGCCTGGTCAACACCTTGACTATAGCCTGTGAGACCTTCAAGAGAGGACCCAGCTAAGCTGTGCCCTGGCTCCCGACTCATAGAAACTGTGTGTGAATTATTAACATGTTTTATTTTAAGCCACTAAATGTGTGACAATTTGTATGGGCCAATAGCCAACTAATAAAACCATAAAATTTCGTATGTAGTGAGATAGAGTTACAAACTTAGAAACCAGTGCAAATCTTATTAGACTGAAATGCTGCAAAAACCTATTTTGCCAGAGTTTCTCTGCTTCTTTTGGGGAGGATGCAGAAGACTGAGGGAGGCCAAGGTAGGGATGGAAGAGCATGTGATCATGAATCTTTCCATGATGGTGGCTGTGCATACTCACATTTCTGGTGTCTATCCTACTTGTAGTGCTAGAGCAATTAGAAAAGCAAAAAGAGAGAAGGTGAGAGAAAACCTTGACAATGGGCATGGAAGATATCACAGGAAAAGGACAAGACCTGTGATCCCAGCACTTTGGAAGACTGAGATGGGTGGATCACTTGAGGTCAGGAGTTCGTGACCAATCTGGCCAACATGGTGAAACCCCATCTGTACTAAAAATACAAAAATTAGCCTGGCATGGTGGCAGGCACCCGTAATTCTCAGCTACTTGGGAGACTGGGGCAGGAGAATCACTTGAATCTGGGAGGTGGAGGCTTTTATGAGCCAAGATCGTGCCATTGCCCTCCAGCCTGGGTGACAGAGTGAGACGCTGTCTCAAACATAAAATAAATAAAATAAGTAAAGTACAGTAAAATAAAAAAAGAAAACATAAAAGGACATGGACACTGTATGAGGAATAAAGGACAAGTTATTAAATCTAGAGCTGAGAATCTAACTTTTGGGAAAGACACAGAGATAGAGACATCTAAATTAAATGAGCAGAGATAACTACCTCAGAATTCTTAGGTTTCTAAATAACTAGAAAGGCCTTTTCATGTGGATTCAGCAAATAAAAGTGGGGAAACATTGAAATTCAGGTGAGAAGGTCACCTATATCTGAAAGATATAGAGCTAATAATTTTGACTATTCAGAGCATTTTTTTAAATGACTACAAATCTTCCTTAAAGTTTAAAATTCTTCTGTTGGTAAGGATCTTTGACATAAAAATATACATTGAGAAGTAGAAAATTCCAGAGAGGTCCTGATGCAGTAAAGAAATTATCAAATTATAAAGCTGGTTGTAACTGTAACACACACAGGCGTGCACACACACATATCAATTTAAGGATTTTCTCTTTGATAGTTTGACCCCTTTGTTCAAACAAGCCTATGACAGCAGGCTGATGGACATGGATAAAAAGCCACATCTGAGGGATTTGAGCCTCAGGGAGCAGCTGCCTGGGGAGGTTTTTGTTTAGACCTGAAGCACTGTGGAGGAACATTCTTACTCTGCAGACAGTAATAGTTTACCGCATCGTCAGCTTCCACAGGATCAATTGTGAGGGTGAAATCGGTCCCAGACCCACTGCCACTGAACCTGGCTGGGACCCCCCGTGTCTTTATTGGATGCTTGGTAAATCAGAAGTTTAGGGGGTTGTGCTGGTTTCTGCTGATACCAGTGAATGAAGTTCATTCCTAAGAAACTGACACTCTCACTGGCTCTGCAGGTGTTGGTGGCCCTCTGCCCTGGAGACACAGCCAAGGAGGCTGGAGACTGGGTTAGCACAATGTCCCCATTGCAACCTGAAATGATAAAGACAAATAAAATATGTTAGATATACTGAGACTATCCCCATGTTGGCCCATGCGTTGGTGAAACCTGTAACTACAATCATGTGCAACATCTTGAGTAACCAGAAAACAAAAAGTAACTGGGGAACTTATAACCTACAATGAATGTCTTAATTCCAACAACTGAGAACCCAGAGACACAAACAACAATGATGACCACATGAGTTTAGCCCCCTCACCTGGAGCCCAGAGCAGGATGATCCACAGCAGAGGAACCCCTGACCCCATCTCTGAGAGCTGAACTAGAGGCTGCTTTTCAGGGGCCCTGACAAGCTGCCTTTAAGGATGCTCTGTGCAGCTCGAACCGTTGTCTAATGACCCGACATGCAAATCAGCTCAGAAGAGTTTGGGTTGGAGCTCAAAGGGGACACCTGCTTTTATTTCACCCAGAGGGAGTAGGGGCTAACAAAACATTTTCTTGGTAGCTCAAGCATGTCCCAAGGGATTTTGTTACCTTTTCTATTGGATCTTTGCCGGCCAGTCTACTTGAGATGCCATGTGGAGGAGTGTACTGGGGCTGCCCTCCCATTTGGATATAAGTTATTTCAGAAATACTGTTGATTTCTCAAAATTCCAATGTTATATCATTATGAATAATAACGCATTTAAAGTTGTTATCATTGTCAGGAAGAGAAAGCAAGTTGCATAGTTTTACAAAATTAATTTGTAAGAAAAGGGGAAGTTTGTTCCACTGAGTAAGTGGTATTTAAAACAAGTCTACAAATGTAATCACAATCTGGAAAGGATGAGCGGGGGTGAGCATGAAAGCTTGATGAAGACTGGAAACTTAAACTAATTAAGGAGCTTGTCTCAGTGTGGACAAGGCATCTACTTAGCACTGAAACCAATGCTATTTCCACAAGAGGCCCTCAGAAGCAAAAGAGTCATTGTAGTGGATCCTATTCGGAGTGGAGAACAACCATTCCTAACTCGCACTGGTTCCATCTGCCTTGCCACTGGAAGCTGAAAGCTAGGAAACTTCATCTTCTCCTACAGCAAGATATGGTGTCCACGCACGAGCCAGCTGGCACTCTTACCCACTCATAGGTGAAGGTTTTTCCCCCACCAAAACAAGTCTAAAATGTCTGGAAGAAGGGATTGCATCTTCAAATGTGTAGACAGCAACAGAAGGCTACAAGGAACACGAAAAGTCAGGGAACATGATGCTAACCATCACTTCTCCATGAGCTCCACTCCAGGACTCTATTCTGTTACTTGTGGTGGAGTTCAGGGCCAGAGAGGCCCCTCTATGCTGCTTCCAACTGTGCACCTGGCTCCCTAATTACTCAGGTCTATTTTTTCATTGATATTAACGTGTATATTAGCATACTTAACTGAAAGTTTTCTTTTAACACTCTGGGAATTTATTTTACATTTTAAAAATGTTATGTTACTTTATTTTATTTTGACTAAGGATCTAGGTAAAACTAAAATAATGGTCTTTCTACACCTCAAATCTACATTTTTATAAACAGTTGAAAATGAACACCTGAGAATTACAGGTACCCCTTAGGGCAAAGGAGATGAAGAGTGGGAACTTAGATTAGTGTGGTGAGTTTGAGTGGAAAGTACTATAACCCTCTTGTTTTTTCTAAATAGTTAAATTCTGCTTACCTAGTTCTATTCCCCTAGAAGGGATTAGGAATAATGGAATTTGAGTATTCCTTGAAAAAACAACATTTTCAAGAAATTTAAGAAGTTTTCAAACTTTAGCCTTTCAGATGTCTAGTACATAGCTCTGCAAAACAACAAGCTTCGAATTGTAGATTGAAAAGAAAGATAAAATATTTCAGAGGAACCACTATGCCATGAGAAAAGTGCTAAAAAAAACTCCACCTGAAGCCTTGGCACTTTTGTGCCATGATTAGAGTGGGGACAATCCCTGAGCTTTGCCACCTCCTACAAAGGAGGACAGAAGTGGAGTAGGACAGAAGTCGAAGTAGGAAGTCAAAGGCAGTCAACTGGGGGGGAAATTTGCATTTTTTATTAGGCAGCCTAGGTGACTAATCATTAAGAAGACTCTAGAAAATAGATACAAACTTGACCACTTTAAATTGTCCACTGCCCCGTCCTCTGACTTTTACTCTTTGTCCAGCAACCAAGTGATAAAAAAGATTTACTAAACATCCTGCAAGGACACAGTCCTCAGAGTCAGTTCTGGGGTGGAGGTAGGGAAGGTAATGATCAAATGCACCCACGTGTTTGGAGCAATCAAGAAATACTGAACTATACCATATTTTGGCAAGCAGAAGACTTAGATAGAGCCATCCCATCAAGGATAAGTAATTTGACATTAAATAATACTGAAAAATTACAAATATAACATGGTAGAGGGCTATATGACTGACAAAAATACATGACAAGTAAATAATGCATTAGATAACTCTTTGAAAATGATGTACTCTAGTAAAACAAAAGTATTTTCTGCAGCAAATGATTGTAAATTTAGAAGCCACACACACACACACACACACACACACACACACACAAAAAACACAGTTAAATTTATCTTCAAGGATGAGATAATTAGCAAGAGAACAATAGTTAAAATAAATGTATCTGGCTACAGGTAGAGGTTTAAAAAAGTAAAGCAGAACTAGTAATTATAACATAGAAAAAATATAATCAGAGAGAGAAATAAATGGAGTCAAAGACACATAAGGTAAGCTTAGTAAAAGAATAAAATTCAGAAAAGAAACCAAGAAAAACCCCAATTACAGATAATTATAGAAAGGACAGAAAACAAGCAGCCAATATACATTGAAAATTGGTATGTTTTAATTATACAATTTAATAAAATGGTAAATGAAATAAAATGTAATCACATAATGACCAAGATGTCAATATATTTAAGTGAAGATATGTTAAAACACCCCACCATAACATATATAAATATAATGTATATACATACATATTTATTAAATACATAAATATTAAAAGATATATCTATAAAAATTATGTAACATAAAGAACTTATATGAATTCACATCTGACTTGGTATTTAAAGAGACTGTTTAAGCCAGAAGAAAAAGGAATTATAAAAGAAACAAAAAATGAATATAAAAAGAAAGCAACAGAAACCCAACATAAAGTTTCTAAGTAGAAGTTTTAAATCAAAACAAAATTATACACTGAAAAAAAAAAATACATATTAAAAATAAAAGTAAACTATTTACAACAATCAAAGACATCTCACAAAATAAAGAAAGTAAATTTAAATTAGAAAAATAATCCATAAAATTCACAAATTGGACCTCATCAAAATTGAAGTTTTTGATCTGAAAAAAATCTCTGTTAAAGGGGTATAATAAATTGAAAGTACACTTATCATGTAATTGAGCAAATGAACTCTTGAGCAATTATCTCAGAGAAATGAAACATTATTATAAAGAAACTTGTACACAAATGTTCATAGAAGTTTTATTTACAATAGCTAAATGAAGGACATTACCCAAATGTCTTTCAGTAAGTAAGTAGTTAAATAAACTGGAGTAATCTATATCATAGAATACATTCAGAAATAAACAGCAATGAACTATCAATACATCCAACTTTGGTGAGCCTCAAGGATGTTATGCTCAGTGAAATAAGCCAATCTCAAAATGGTACTTATTGCATGATGTCTTTCACGTGATGTATGTCCCTTGTTAAGGACGGGGTAAAGAAGGTAATGCCAGGAGTCTTATGTTGATGATTTAGCTGAGTTTCTTGATTACAGTGGTGGTGATAGAAAGCCACATACATGATTCATTCACATAGAGCTACACACACATACACACAATCACATAAACAAAAATTGAGTTCACGTGTAACTTGTGAAAACTGAGTAAGTTCTATGGATGATACCAAAGTTAGTTTTATGTCTTTGACATTGTACTGTAGTTTGAAGGATGTCAATATTGGAGAAAGTTGAATGAAGATGCATGAGGCTTCTGCATATTTCTTTGCAAATTCCTGTGAACCTATAATTATGTAAAAATAAAAAATAAAAAAAATAAGCTTTATTACTAGAAAACCTTGAGAAAATAGGCAGGTGTTGAACAATGAGAACACATGGACACAGGGAGGGGAGCATCACACACTGGGGTCAGTTTCAGGGGTTGCTAAGGGAGAAACAGCAGGGGATGGGGAGGTTGGGGAGGGATAACATGGGGGAGAAATGCCAGATGTAGGTGACAGTGGGATGGAGGCAGCAAACCACCTTGCCATGTATGTACCTATGCAACAATCGTGCGTGATCTGCACATGTACCCCAGAACCTAAAGTACAATTAAAAAAAAAAGAGTTGCCCTTTTTCTTTCAAGATTGGCACAAAACTTAAAGCTTTATACTTCCCTCTGCTGGTGGGAATGGAGGGGTATGGTAAAGGCACATTCCACACAATTGGTGGCTGCAATATGAATTTCTACAGACGTTCCTAAGTAATCTCTGCTCACTATTGGAGTGAAATTTAAAATATGTATACTTGTTGGCCCAAACTTACTACTAGGAAAACAGCCTATAGAAATAAAAACTATGTTGTTTAAGGAAACATCTGAATGCTTATCAGTGAGAGATGGCTAAATAAGTTGTACTATTTCCATATTATGAAAAATTATGCAACTGTTGAAAGAAAGGGTTAATTTCATACAATTGATCTGTTTGCTACACAATATCAAGTGTTAAAGCAAAAATACAAAAATGTTTTTATAATACATAATCCAATGTTCAAGAGCCTACAGTGATAACCATGGAACTATAGCATACACAATATAGTAAATATTTTTATATATTAAATATGTTTTGCTTTTCCTAGGGTGACTATAGTTTTCTTATTAATAGAAGCACAATAAGTTGATTAAACCAAAGATTATGACAATTACATAGGGAGAAAGTCAGAGCACTCTATTCTTAAATTCTGCTCTAGGGAGAAACTATTTAACCAGCCTAATGTGCTACAGTTTTATCAGTGTCTAATTGACTGGGGGAAAGAGAAATACTCAACTCCTGAACCCTAAGCATAGGAGTATAGAATGCTTCTCTTCCCCTAGACCTTGCCCCCATGTTATTAAAGGCCTATTTCTAGCACTTCTTTCCCCCAATATATTTTATCTGGCCATGAAGTAAAAATTATAAGGCATAATAGAAGGCAAGAACACACGGTTTGAAGAGATCAAGCAAGTATCAGAACCAGACATGGCAGGGGTGTTGTAATTTTTAATAGAGGAACAATGTAAACTGAAAGATGAAGATCCCAAAAGAAGAGCAAACAAAAATGCTGGAGATTAAAAAACAAAACAAAACAAAATAGAACATTGGAACAGAAACGACTGGGTATGGCTGGGAAAATAAATCTGATCTTGAGAGCATACTGATAGAAATCTCCAAAACTGAAGAGAAAAGAGAAGAAAGACTGAAAACCAAACACATGCCCAACAACTGTGAGACAGATACAAAAGATTTAACAGTGTTTAACTCTTTTCCTCTCTTTTAAAAAGGTGCAGTTTGCTGCCAGCCTTCATTTAATTTACATAAACACACTCTTTGAGGCTGAAGCAAATCTGACTGATTTTCAATGTGAAATAAAGTATAAAATTGTTCTTGGAATTGTTTCTAAACAGAACTTGTCTCTAACCCTAATGTAACATAAATGTATATGATAATCAGTATTTAATAATGTTTTGTGTGGTAAGTGGTAAATTTCAAAGTACAGAACAGCATAAAGTGGAATATCACATTCCACACAAAATTATCACTTTTCTCTCCAGATTGTCTTGCTAGGCTTCTCTGTACAAGCAGCAAACTTTGCAGTGACCAGTTGGATTTGGGTTCCCTGATGGTGGTGGTATGCTTTTGGGGAAAGGTGTTCCATACAGGTGAAGAGGTATCACATCATGGGAGCACGGATGACCTTGAAGACTTTGCTGCCCTGGCTTGTAATGTTTTAACAGCATTTTTTCAATCAATGTCAATCTGAAGTTTACATGGCTAATCGTGTGCTCAGGATGGTCCTTCTTAAACAGGGTGTAGAAGTCCATTCAGTACCGCAATGTTTAGAAGGTGGTGAAAGAACTTCTTAGACCAAATCTTGTGCCTTTTGAAGAAGTGAGCATCAAATCAGCTGAGTCCACTCTCCCATCTTCTCATGATAGTCCACCCCCCCCCCCCCAATGGCAGATGGCTTCTTAGTTTTCTTTCCATTTCTGTTGTTTACTTCAATCACAATTTCATTGTGGAATGTTGGCAACATTCTGACCTTATTCTTTCTTCTTGCAGTAAATGCCGTAGCTGCAAGTGCTGCCAGCAAGTATTCTTGGGCAAAAGGTAAATGGGTTAATGGACATGAAGAAAAAGGTGGAGGACGGGTAAACAATATTGACTAAAATTTTTCCAAATTAATGTCAGACATGAAACCACAGATCAGGAAAATCAGAAAACACCAAGTGGTATAAATAAGCAAACAAGGAATAAAAAAATACACTTGAGCATATCATTTTTAAACTCTAGGAAGTCAGAAATAAAAATATTGAAAGGAAAGAGAGAGAGAGAGTGAGCATGAACTTAAGAGAAACAAACCTTTTGTATAGAGGAGCAAATATAAATATTGCATCCAACTTCTGTGAAACAGGAAGCATTTTTCACTTCAATGCAACCAAGAAAAGAGTACAGTGAAGTATTTTGTGCAGAGAGAAGAAAACCACCAACCTAGGATTCTGTTTTCTGCAAAATCATCCTTCAAAAGGAAATGATAAGTGATGGCTTTCTCAGACAAACAAAAATTCAGAAAATTTGTTGCCAGTAAACATGCTTTGCAATAAATAGAAAAAGAAATTTTTTTTTGAGAGAGGGAATATAGTATGTCAGAAATTTGAATTTATATGAAAGAAGAATATCAAGAAGAAATAAGTGAAGGCAAAATTAAAGAACATTTTTTCTTATTCTTAACTGATATAAAACTTTTTCAAAATAATAGCAGCAATGTAATTATGCATGCTTATGTACACATTTACAGAAATAAATATGCACATATACACATACATGCATACTGATTTGGACTTGGATTAGTTGCAAATGTATATTGAAAACTTCAGAGCAGCACTAAAAGTGGTTAAAAAATCTAATATGCTAATAAAGGAGAGAAAATAGAAGTGTATAGGATGCTAAATTAAAACCATAAAAAAACAGAAACAAGTAGAAGATAAAAATAGAAAAAAAAACCACCCAAGGACAATAAATAGAAAACAGTGAAAATATGGTAGACATTAATCCAAGGCATCAATAATTAGTTGAAGCATCAAGTGTCTAAATGTACAAATTAAAGATATATTATTAGAGTGTATCAAAAGGAAGGTTCAACTATATGGTGTCTACAAGAAACCTAATTAAAATATAAAGACACATACAGATTAAAAAGTATATGAATGAAGAGAGATATACCATACTAATGTTAATTAGAAGAAAGCACAAATAGCTATATTAATTTCAGAAAAGAAGATCTCAAAGCAAGGAAAGTTATCATGGACAAAAAGAGTATTGCTTATGATAAAGGGGCCAATTCTTCAAGAAGACAAGGCAATGGTTAACATATGTGAGATTTACAACAGACTGTCAAAATAAATGAGGCAAAAACTTACAGAATTATAAGAAGATACAGCTTGTAAATTACAAGAATATACAGTTAAAGACTTTAACACTTCACTGTCAGAAATGAATAGACCCAGCAGGCAGAAAAGCCATAAAAGCAGTCAAACTCCACAACACTATCAATGAACTATGTATAATTGCCATCTGCACACTATTGTGTCCAAATACATAGTTTTTCCAAGATCACATGGAATATTCTCTGTGATCATAAAACACACTGTAACATATTTTCAAAGAATAGAAATCATTCAGTGTCTTCTCTTAAACCACAATGGGATTAAAATAGAAATCAATACCAAAATGTAGACACTCCCCAAATATGTGGAGATTAAACAGCACACTTCCAAATAGCAAAAGAGTCAGAGGAAATCTTAGGGGAAATTTAAGAAGATTTCGAACTAACATGACTCATGAAAATTTGTGGGATGCAGCAGAAGAGGTGCTGAGAGGGAAATTCATATTATCAAATATATAAATTAGAAGAAAAATCTAAAATCAATAATTGAGCTTTCACTGTAGAAAAGAAGAAGAAGATCAAATTAAATCTAAATTAGGCAGAAGAAATAAATATTAGAGCAGAAATCAAAAAAATTGAAAACAGGAATTCAACAGAAAAAAACATCAAAAGCTAAAAATATGAAAATATAAATAACATTGATAAGCCTCAAGCCAAGCTAAGGAAACAGAAAAAGCACATACACTACTAACTGCAGAACTGAAAGAAGGGACGTTACTACAGATCCCATGAAGCATAAAAGGATATTGTAGGCATATTATAAACAATGTGATGACCCAAACTTCATAACTTTGATGAAATGGATGAAGTCTTTGAATGTAGCAATCTACCAAAACTAACTAAAAGAAATAGACAATATAAACTGACCTATATATATTTTATATATTTAATACATTGAATAAATAACATTTTTTTTTAAAAAAAATAAAGCACCAGATTCAGATGGATTCAATAGTGAATTCTACCAAACATTTGAGGAAGAAATTCTGCAAATTCTCAATCTATTTTACAAGATAGAAGCAAAGGGCATACTTATTAAGTCATTCAGTGAATGAAATACTAGTCTACTAACTGAACCAGAGAAAGACATTACAAGAAAATAAAACTACAAATATTTCTCATGAACATAGATGCAAAACTCCTCAACGAAGTATTGGTAAATCAAATACAACAATGTATAAAAAGCACTATACAATGTAGTATGCCAAGCTGGATTTATGCTAGGTATGAAAGGCTGATTCAGTAGTCAAAAATTAATTAAATTAATCCAATGTCAATTCTGTGCATCCAGTACAATTGAGCCTCCAGACAATGGAATATTATTCATTGCCTAAAATAAACAAGTTATCAAACCATGAAAGAATGTGAAGGAAATTTAAATGCATATTACTAACTGAAAAAGTCAGTCTGAAAAGACTGCATATTATTTCAACTATATGATGTTCTGTAAAAGATAAAACCATAGAGACAGTGAAAGGATCAGTGGTAGTTAGGGATTTGGGAGGGTGAGGGGTGAATGGGGGAGGTGCACAGAGAATTTTTAGGGCAGTGAAATTATTATGCCTGATACAACAAAGATGGGTATTTCCTATTATACATTTTTTCAAAACCTACAACATGTATGACATCATAAGTCAACCCTAATTTAAACTAAGGAACCCTAATCTGGGTGATAATGTTGTGTCAATGTAGGTTCACTGCGGTGGAGGATGTTGATAACTAGGGGGGCTGTGCCAGTATGAGTAAAATATATAAGAATCTATATCCTCTTCTCAATTTTGCTGTGAACCCAAAACTACTCTAAAAATGAACTCTTTAAAAACATAAATTCTTAAAAAATAATTAGTTATTTCCACTATTTAATATAGCAACTTGAATTCTGGGAAAATGAGTAACAGTGAGAAATTTGTCATGTTTTCTTTTATTATAAATCAATTATTTTTAAAAACATTATTCTTACAAAATACTCTTTTTTTTAAATTTCAGAGTATTACTATTGCCAGTGCAAATTAATGATAAACCTTTAAAACGTCTGCCTTGTAACTGGTTATTTTATCTCTAAATCTGTTGCCCTTCCTTAAGTTTCCAGAACATGCAAAATTTTGTAAGAATTCTTCTTTGATCAGAAAAGGCTTTGAAATTTTGTTATATCATCAATAGACTGGAAGTATAATATTCTTAATTCTAAATGGAAATTTCTCCCTCTTGTATGTTAATATAACATGTCAAAACGTTGACAACAGCAGCTAAAGTAGATCATCATTCCACACTGGACAAAGATAAGAATTGATAAAGTTTGTAAGAACAGCCTCCGTTTAGATCCAGGTGGGAAGTAAGCCACTGTATGTCTCTAATCTTGACCACATTCAACTGCATGAGGACAGACTTACATAGATCAGTTTTCCTGTAGTTCAACTTTCTTGCCAAATTCTGTTTGGCACCCATAAATGTAAAAGCACGTGTATGATATATATGACTTGGGAAAGAAGAGTATTGGAAGTGAAATTGTTTGTGTCCATTAAGTTGGATTCAGTGTTCATAGGGTAGAGTGTGGTCCTCTTTGTAGGGGGTTTGAGGTATTTGGGGGCTTATCAAGGAAAAAGAGGTGATCACAGAGTGGCAGTAGCACACATGACATTTATTGGGTGAAACGCTGAGGAGTTCACAGGGACAAGTCTTTCACAGCAGGAGTCTTTGCAGAGGTGAAGGTGCCAGACTGCTGTTCAGAAAGGGAGGGAAACAAGAAAACACCTGAGAAAAAGGACACTGGAGAAGACGGCTTATATGTCTAGGTGATGTCACACAGCAGCACGGTGGGGAGCCTTCTGTGGGTCAGAAAGTTTCAGAGGACAGTTGCAGTTTGGGGACTTTACTGCCTGGATCTTACCTTATTTATTGCCAGAAGGTGAGATTTCCTTGCATATGCAAAGCAAGCAGTATCTAAATGGCAAAGAAATCAAATTTGAGGGTTATTTTTGAAGTAATTAGTTGTGTAAAATTTGAATTTGATGACAGTAGTTTTGAGATAAACCTGCAGTTTAGCAATACACAACTTTGAGGCCAGTAAACAGAGCTTTGAGTCATTTCTATAACACTTTTGCACATCCTGTAGTCTTTGTTCTGTAGACTTTATCAACCCAAACTGTCCAAACCCATAATGCTTTGCCCTAGAATACATACCCAGATGTGTGTTTCCCATCCGTACTCAAATGGAGGTTCTTTATGGCGTTGATTGTGGTGATGGTTTCATGGGTGTGCACTAATCTTCAAACTCATGAAACTGTGTACACTAAATATGTACAGTTTTTTTTTTGTAGGTCAATTATCTCAATAACATGGTTTAAAAATCTCACCTAGCAGAGGGAGAAACCCCAAATGCAGATTGTCTAGAGTGGATTCCTGGCTTCAAGGCACTTGTAATGAAAGCTGGTTGTCTTTTCTAAATAACTATATAATGTCATCCAGAAAAAGTAAAATTCATCATTAACCATTCTATTAGAGAAGGCTTTGTGGGTATGTTTATCCTCTGAATTTATATATTCTCTCTAAACACTGGGAGGCATTACTATATTGACATGTCTGACTTCTCTGGGTCGTCAAGACCCCATTTTTGATCTACCTAATATGAATTTGTACCCAAATGTTTAAATTCTTTTTCTTTTCCTTTACTTGAAGTAAATACTAAAAAATCCTACAAAGGTACTCAACTGAACCATAAAAACGAGTTGGGGAATCATGTGTTGTAGATCAAGGCTTTTTATCTGTAAATGCTAAACTTTTTGCTGAGCCCAGCTTACCCATGGACTAACTGGACAAAGTGAGACAATAATTCCATTGCCTACCTGAGCATTCCTCACCTTAAAAGTTTTTTACTGCCTCTAAGATCTCTGCTCAAGGCTCACTCTTGAAGACAGGGTCCTGTATCTTGAAAAGAAGGTATTCTCAAAAGCCAGAGCTTGTTTGAAAGTTTAATAATTTTCAGTTTTTTAATGTGAGATTTGTCTATTCCACTTTGTAAGAAAATTTGATTTACTTGACAAATGAAAAGTGGAAAACTCAAGAAGAATTTAGAGACAGAATCAAGGACAAAGCATTTTAAATTGTGGTTACATCTGTCTTTGAAATAAGAATTTGTATAAATATACCAAAATGACAAGGTAAACAATTTTTTTGTATTTTTAATTTAGATAAGATAGTTTACCTGCAGAAAAATGGGGAATATAAACTTAGAATTTTCAAGTTCCATGCTTTTTTTCAGTTTAAATACTTTCAAGAATCTATAAAATACTTACACGAACTTTAAATAAACACATTTTAAGAGCTTCAGAAAAAAATTGACCAAATTAAATCCCTTACACTAAATTTTGAAATCAATCATAACTGGGTTTTAACCATTTTGTTTCATTTCCAATAAATAACAATCAAAAACATTAGATAAAGTAAGATGCAATCGATGAATGAATTGTTTGGTGTTCACTGTTAGTTTTAATGAGATAACAATGAGACAATATTTTCATCAGAAAGTGGAAATGGTGACTTTCTGCCTGAAGGGAGCAGGGGACTCACAGTTGTAAACTTCCCCCGCATCTTGATCTTTCTTGTGCAGGAGCCAGGGATCACCCCCTGTTTCAGTGGTCTTTGAGCTGCAACAGTCCTCATCCTTCTATAATTCTAGAAATGTTCATACTGACTCTTCTAAAACACTTTTTATGCCAAGCAGAAAAATAAGAATCAGCAATAAAATAAAAAGTAGTAAAATAAGTCATGAACTCCTGGGGGTAATTATGGGATAAAATTATAAAGTATAACAAAAAACAAGAGCCTATAACAACTTACTAAAAGCTAATCTGGTCAAATTTTACTCTTACTTTATATTCTTGCCCTCATAAATTAGGAATTTTTGCAACCCAAAGAATGATTGGCTTTCATATATTCTGGAATCTTAACAGCCATAGGTGAAATTTGAAACTATGAGAATTTATATTAATCAATTATCCTAGGAAATCTGGTTACACAAAAATTAACTATTTAGAGTAAAATAAAAGGAAAAACTTGTTGATCCCATGTAAATAATTAACTGAGTGTTTGCTGGTCAATAAAGCCAATCCTAAGTATGCCCCTAAATAATAGCAACATCACTGTTTCTGGATTAATGCTAAGTTTTCAAGATTCATGAAAAGTAATTTGCCTTGGATTCAAACTCGTAGTATTGGTCATCAGGTAATTCAGCTACCACAAGGACTTGTAGAAAACAACAACAAAAAAGAAGTGATGGTAAGAACATGTCATGAAATGTATCCCAACGGTAACATTTGTGAAGGAGAAGGAGGTGTTTTATGAATGTCCATTCTCATAGCACTGGTATCTTTAATTAGATAAGCAAATGCGAATATTTGAACCAGAACTTGGAACAGGGTAAATATGGCTCTTGTGAATTTGACTTGACTGCACCCAGGGGTTGTATTGACATAAAGACTAGATGGAGGTATATACAACAGAAATAATGAAAATTATAATGTCAAATTTTAGATCGTCCTCACTAAAGCACTAGTTCAGATATTGTATAAAGATAAAACAAATTATGTGAAAATGCCCTGGAGCAGTTTCTGGGCTGCCTAGTAACATCCTGGCTGTGGTTGGATGGCTGAGTTCCCCCAGCTGGAAGTATCAGTACTGAGCAGCTGATATTCGTGGGCACTCCCCCTCTGCAGTTGCCACCAAATGGCTTATACTTTTATTTTCAAAATTCACTTGAAATTCTAAGAACTTTCCTTTTCTCTCACGAAAGGCAGTTGAGGCAAATCAAAGACTTTTGGGTTAAATCTTATATCTGCTATGAATTGACAAAGTCTATTTAGATGTTTGCAAACTAAACATTTTTCACTAATTACTGTGAACCACACTCCCCGTGAGTATAGCTTGTGTAGAATGCAACCACAGGCATGTAAGTGGAGGTTTGGTATAACTGGTAATGGAGAGTAGGAAGTTAGAAAGTGGGAAAATACCGATGTCTAAATGTTACCAAATATTATCGTGTTAAAAATATAATGAAACCTGCTAATCCTAGCATATACCCAACCTTTGTAGCCACGAGTATGGCTCAATTTCCTTGCTGTTATGGTGACCAAATCTCATTGACAAATGCAGGAAACACTGGGAGGATCAGAATGCACTTTGAAGGTAGCTCTCTCTTCTGTCATGTTTAGTTACTCAGAGAGCACTTTAGTCACCTTCATTCTTCTGCTTGAGCCATGTGAAATAAGGCTGTTACAGTGATGGGCCAGAACAGTCCAGATCTTGCTGCAAATTATTTCCCTCCAGTCATCCAACATCTACTTGTGAAGCCCACTCAGAATCTGCCATGCAGGCTTTCCACGCAAACACCTGTGGACAGCTGGGCCATTTCAAGTAAGGAGGTTTGTGTTCAGGGCTGTATCACCGTGCGAGGACCTTGCAGACCTTGTTCACAGCGATAACTCCAACATCCTCAGCCTCCACCTTGCTGAATTTAAGTGTAAAACCTGTCCCTGACCTGCCGTCACTGAACCTGTTTGGGACCCCATAGAATTTGCTAGAAATTGTGTAGATAAGAAGCTGTGTAGACTGGCCTGGCTTCTGCAGGTACCAATGCAAATAGGTGTTTCCATTACTATGCAGGAGGCTCTGACTAGACCTCAGGAGATGGAGGCCGTCTCTCCAGGGGTGACAGGCAGGGAGAGTGGAGTCTGGGTCAACAGACTATCCCCCACTGGATCCTGAAATAATGAGAGGCCCTGGTTAGGGCAAGTAGTATACCTGCTGACAGTAAATAGCAGATCCCTGGATAAGGTAGAGCCATATTGCTGAAACAATCTCTGCACACATTCCTGGTGACTTAAAAGCTATAGATATGAGTGATGAGACCCAGGAGTGCCCACTGCAAAATAAAACCAGAGGGAGGTAAGAACTAGCTGCATTTTGCATGTACTTTTTAAGCTACACACAGATGGATTGACAGAAGATAGATTTATAAGCTCCAGATATTTGAGCAAAACATCTCAAATTATTGGTGACAACTAAGCTATGCAGATACCTGTACATTTCTTACAAATTCAAATTAAAGATTAATATTAAGAATAAAAAGAAGCAGAGATATCAGTGGTCCAAGATTTTTAAACTGAAAACTGTAGATTTTTGATAATATTTTACAGTACCTCTCTTTAGATAGTGGGTTTTAAAATTTTAATTGTAATTTTTTTAGAAACAGGGCCTCACTCTGTTACTCATGCTGGAGTGTGGTGGTGTGATCATAGCTCACTGCAGCCTCGACCTCTTGGGCTCCAGCAATCCTTTAGCTTTATCCTCTGGAGTAGCTTGGACTATAGGTGCATGCCACCAGTCTATGCTATTTAAAAAAACATTTTTGTAGAGATAAGGGTGTCACTGTTTTCCCCAGCCTGGTCTCGAGCTCCTGGCCTCAAGTGATCCTTCTGCAGCAGCCTCCCAAAGTACTGAGATTACAGGCTTGAGCCACCATGTCAGGCCTGGAATTTATTTCATTTTTCCGAGCATTTTAAAATTTTCTTCTTAGTTACTTGTCTGAACTTACTGATATACGACTTATGATAGTTGGGGTTAATAATTTTTTAAGTTTCAGATGCTGTGAAAGTGATATGCATTGAATAGAAATAGTGATTCTAGAATTCATACAACTATTCTATTTTCCCTTTCAGTACAGTATTCAATAAATTACATGATATATTCAATACTTTATTGTAAGATTAGCTTTGTGTTAGATAATGATATCCAACTGTAAGCTAATGTAAGTATTCTAAGTACATTAAGGATATGACAGGCTGAGGCAGAATGTTCAGTGGATTAGATGTATTAAATGTATTTTCAATGCATGATATTGAAAAATCTGTATCTCCTGTGTTTGACCACTGATATCTCTGCTTCTTTTTATTCTTAATATTAATCTTTAATTTGAATTTATAGGAACTGCACAGGTATCTGCATAGCTTAGTTGTCACCAATAATTTGAGGTTTTGCTCAAATATCTGGAGCTTATAAATCTATCTTCTGTCAATCCATCTGTGTGTAGCTTAAAAAGCACATGCAAAATGCAGCTAGTTCTTACCTCCCTCTGGTTTTACTTTGCAGTGGGCACTCCTGGGTCTCATCACTCGTATCTATAGCTTTTAAGTCACCAGGAATGTGTGCAGAGATTGTTTCAGCAATATGGCTCTACCTTATCCAGGAATCTGCTATTTACTGTCAGCAGGTGTACTACTTGCCCTAACCAGGGCCTCATCTTGGACTAGCAAAGATGTAAGCTTTTTCTGTTCACTTCCTATGGCATTCTCCATGTTTACCTGAAAACATGAAAGAATTTTACTCCACTCTTTGGCTTGACTCAAGTCCACCCCCTCTTGGCAGCAAGCTGCTAGTTTTATTTGCTGTCCTCATATTGGTAAAAGTCCAGTTCTGTAATTCATGCCGACTGAGCCGGGGGTGGAAAGGTGCTGTCACAGATAAAAGGCTACAGACATTTTCTGTCCTTACTCAAAGCACTAGTACTTTTGTTTTCTATAAAGAATATACGTCTTTAATTATTTTATGCTTTGCCAATTTTCAGAGTGCTGAAATAGCTTTGATTTTTTAGCTTTGTATTTATATGTGTGTTTGCTGTTTATTTCTGCACAGATTTATTAAACTCTTTGTGATGCCATAAATAGAGATGCCTTCTAAAACGCGATTAAATGAACGTAATAGCGATACTGAAATGAAATGAGGATGGACTAACATAAGAAATTTTGGACTTGAGAACTTGAACTCTGCACCCTCACTTTAAAAAGAAACTAAGGTCTTAACAAATAGGGAATCCTGATCCCTAGATTTCACATTCATGAAGGAGTGCACTTTCAATTTTTTAGTTTCCTTCTTTGTATTCTAGAACTGAGCAAATTAGTGATTATACTCTACATAATGGGAGCTAGGATTGTCTTTAATAGAGATGAGAATTAGAAACAGGAAAAGGTGCAAAATAGGAGGAAACTTGTGGAATTGTTTAAAAAACACCTTTTCCTTAAATTTTTTAGTTACTTGTGTGTGTGTGTTTAGTATTTATTTGGAAATAGTTTTAGACTTAAAATTTAAAAAAATATAGCAAAGATGGTTCCCATATGCCCCTCCTCCAGCTTGCTCTGTCAGCCTCATGCATAACCACAGTATAAGTATCACAACCATGCAATTAACATATATATATATATATATATATATAGAATACACAACACACAATGTTATTAGTTAACTCATTTAAAATCCCATATGGATTTCACTGATTTTCCTGTTAATGCCGTTTTTTATGTTACAAGGTAAAATTCAGGTTTCCATATTTTATTTGGTTATCCTGTCGTTAATATCTTTAAATCTGTGACAGTTTTTCCCTTTTGTTTCTCTTTCATGTCCTTGAAACTTTTGAAGTTTACTGGCCACTATGTTGAAGAAAGTCCTCCCAATTAGATTTGTATGATGTTTACTATTGACTCAATTCACACCATTAATTTTTGGCAAGAATAATACAGATAGGAGGTATCCTCAGTATTTCCTATCAGATGTTATATAGTGCCAACATGTCTTAATATTGGTGGTAATAAATAAATATAATCAGTGAAATCTCTTTGGAAGGAAGTCTTGGAAAAAATAATGAAAATAACTGCTTCTAACGCTCTTTCTACTTGGTCATTTGCAGACTTCATTAGGGATAGTCTATTTCTTCCTTATCTAATATTTATTTTTACAGACTTTAATTCTTTAACAGTCTACTGCATCACAGAGAAAACTGAAGAAATAATTTAGTTCACTTTTAAATGGCAAATGTTTCCATAATAACCATTTACTACTGAAATGTTGATAGCCTGAAGAAAGAAAACGAATGGGATTTCTTCAGCCATAGTAGTATCTTCATGTGAGCAGCTTTTTATGAGTCAACTATTTAGATAAATAAATAGAATTTTCTACTACTTAGAATGTTGCATAATTCAAATGGTGTGATGTAGCATGCACTGAGCTTCTTCTATTGGGAAAGTTAAGAACCACTGCATTATATAAGGATTCATACAGTTAGACACTATTTCTTGAAACCTGAGATTCTGGTGCCTCAGCTGAAGAGAGTCCAAGGAATGGAGTCCAAATTGTTCATGGAGTTGTGGGTTTTTTTTTTTTTTTGAAGAAGCACAAAATGTCCAAATAGAGCAGAGATGCTAAAATTGAGTGGCCATGACACTAGCTGTCTGTAAAGGAAGCAGCTGGTATAATCCAGTAAACACTGATGGTCTTGTTGAGGTTTTTGTTTCATGTTGAATCACTGTGGGAGGCGAGTTACTATACTGCTGACAGTAATAAACTGCAAAATCTTCAGGCTCCAGGCTGCTGATGGTGAGAGTGAAGTCTGTCCCAGATCCACTGCCACTGAACCTGGCTGGGATGCCAGTGGCTCTGTTGGATGCACCATAGATGAGGAGCCTGGGAGCCTGCCCAGTTTTCTGCTGGTACCAGGCTAAGTTGCTGCTAACACTCTGACTGGCCCTGCAGGAGAGGGTGGCTGTTTCTCTTGGAGACAAAGACAGGGTGGCTGGAGACTGCGTCATCACAATTTGTCCGGTGGTACCTGAGGTAGGAAATAAAACAGAAATGCACTCATGTAATCTAGATCAAACCCATCGTCTTTGAGTAGAGCCAAAATTGTTTGATCTACATTGAATTTTCATTATATTTCTTGCTGAGCAGAGGTGTCAGGAGTTTTCCCTGATGTGCCAAACCACCTCATGTTCCTCTCACCTGGGAGCCAGAGTAGCAGGAGAAAGAGAAGCTGCCTTGGGGCTTCCATGGTTCCCTCTGGGTCCTAAGTGAGCAGTTCTTCCCCAGAGCTCTGACCCAGGCATTGATATTGGCTCTGGAAGGTAGGGCAGCTGGGAGGGACATGCAAAGCAGCTGGGTGGGAGCTGGGCTTCCAGCTGCAGAGACCACCTGCTTCTTCCTCTCTGCACTGAGCATCCTGCGCCACCCTGGTTGTCAGGTCAGAAAAGTTGGCTGTTGGCTCAGTCTGAGTGTAGAACTTGTCCCTTGTGATCACAGAATTTAATTCCTGTATCTTTCTTCACCTGAGTCACATAAATTTAGCCAGATGATATTTGGTACAAGCCTGTTAGGAACAATATAGAAGGCTGTGTTTTCATTTCTCTCTTCCTATCCTCAACATGCTCAGTCATCTCCCTAAGTGCATTACTAAAATGAAGAGTCTGTTAGAACTTAAGCTTTCAAATACACCTTTCATTTGCTTGTTAGTAATGTTTTCCGAGGGTCCTGAAGCTTTCCATTAACCCAGACACATGACCTCTTTGAGTTAAAAACTTAAAACTTCTGTTTACAGTCACATGTCATGGGAGGCCCTGACATAGATGCTCCAGTCTACAATGGCTTGCAGATTGGTTGAAATTGATCAAGTAACTTAACTTCCCTGTGTCTCAGTTTCCATATCTGTGTAACTGTGACAATAGTAGTGCCTACCTTACAGTGCTGTTGACAGTTATTAATAAAATAAAATAAAATAAAATAAAATATTTACAATAGTATTCAGGACATTATGTATGCAGCTATTAATTTTGTTTTTATTGTTTAAATATTGAGCACTAGAGTCATCATCATTATCAAAAATATACTTACTTAGCATGGAAAATAGTCTTAAATCTATTCCAAGAATGTTTTATCCACAGTCAAATTAAATTCTAGGGCTTTTTCTTCACTAACTCTATATAACTGTTAAAATCCTAATGATTTGGTCTTAATCTGTGCTAAAGTACTCAGACCTTCAATCATTCCCACCCATCCCTGTCTAATGCATTACTTCTCATCATCCATTTTCAAAATGTTACCCTATAAAATGTTACCATGTCTTGTTACTGTCCTTCTTTCTTATGTAATCTTTGTTATGTAATCTTTATTTTACCTTCTTGTCTTTTGTTTAATTCTTGCTCCAGGACAGACAATGCGGAAAAGCTACCATCATTACTTATGGGCTTGCTTCGTATAATTACGGCTTGTTGTCTTGGAAATGAGGACCATGTCTTGCAAGGAAACATATTCATTGGGTCAATGTGTTATCAAATAAAACATTTTATCTACTTATGATTCAATAATTAATTTAGACTGACTTGAACAGATATTTTTTTAATGACGAAAAGGAGAAGATGATATAAGAGGAAAATACAAGAGAAAACACAAGCTATTGTAACTCTTGCTTCATAGATTTTTACATATATATTAGACATATGCTGGGCATATGTGTACAGTTATGATCCAAACACTGAATGATAACTGGCTTAAGGAATGCCTGTATTCTACTGCCTATTTTTCCAATGAGCGAACAGAAAGGTACAGTACTATTTGTATGAGTATCAAACCTTCTAGCTGCTTGAGATAGAGGTAGAGAATATTTACTGAGATAAAAACCTTGGAGTAGTAGAGGTTTGTCCTCTGATGTTATGGGTGTTGCTGTGGTTGTTGTTAGGAAATACAGTGGGAGTGAAAGCAAGACGATATTACAAGCTCTGCTCTTCCTTGTACTCACAACCCCCTCTAGAGATGGGCAGATGGTGGTGCAGGAATCTCTTGACACCTCTGAGGAAGTCTTTGTTGGCTCTTTCCAGAAATTTTCCTGACAAGTGTCGTTTTGAATCACAGATTAGGTAGAACTGGGTGTAGAAGAAAGGACTAGAGCAAGGGAAGAAGTTTTCAATCCCAGGTAGTGGTTGTAGGCACAGGTAAATGCAATTTTTCATAGATTAATGCCACACTTCTACAATGCTGGGGAGAGAGGCATCAAACCAGGCTCATTCCTGAAAAAATCATTACATTATTTTAAAGAGAAAGAACTATGAACTTCCTGTCAAATAGATGTTTAAAATTCAAAGGCACTATTTGTTTTCAATAGAGTTTTGCTCTGTCACCCAGCCTGGAGTGCAGTGGTATGATTTTGGCTCACTGCAACCTCTGTCTCCCTGGTTAAAGCGAGTCTCCTGACTCAGCCTCCCAAGTAGCTGGGATTACAGGCATGTGCCATCACACCCAGCTAATTTTTGTATTTTTAGTAGAGATGGGGTTTTGCCATGTTGGCCAGGCTGGTCTCAAACTCCTGACCTCAGGTGATCTGCCCACCTTGGCCTCCCAAAGTGCTGCGATTACAGGCACGAGCCACTGTGCCCAGTTGTACTTATGTGTTAATATTATTTATCTTCTTTAATACACCCAGTGGTAAAGTGCAAATCCACAATTTAAACTTGAGATTTCTACTCCTATGTGAATTATACCAGTGAGGAACAGAAACATTCTGTATTGGTTGGGAGATGATGTTTGACAGTGATCAGTTTGTGAAGCAGAGGCTTATGTCACAGAACTTTCCACAGTATTACATATAAAAATGATGAATGACCTCATGCCCAGAAGAATCAGCATTTCTCCTGAGCATACTACCACCAAGAAAGAACTGAACTGGAGCCTGTGACTACTTGATAAAGGATGTATAAAGAAGAGGGAAAGAAAAAGGACACAAAACACAATATCGGAAATGGAAAGGAGAAAGTCATTACACAGCCTATCAGAGTAACACAATAAGGAGAGGATAAATGAGCAATTTTATGGCAACTAACTTGTCAAAAGTGGTGCAGGGCAGTTTCCTGGCTTCACTCGGGAAGGAATGCAAGTGTAAGCGGGTGGTAGAAGGAAACAGCTTTACTGAGGTGGCAGTGTTACAGCTCTGTGACTGCTCTTGTGGAGTAGAGCTAACCCATAGGCAGTGTGCCAAGAGTAGCAGTGGTGTAGGGGCAGTTTTGAGTCATATTTACCCCCACTTTTAATGACATGCTAATTAAGGAGTGAGTTACTCAGAACTAGCTAGAAAATGGGTAGTGACTTTCAGGTGTTGCTATGGCAATAGTGAACTGATATGGCACTGGTGGGCAGGTCTGATGGACAGGTGCTTCCAGTGCCTCTTCCTTATTTTAGCCAGTCTTCAATCTAGTCCAGA
Organism: Ateles fusciceps; assembly: GCA_036589455.1. NCBI lineage: Eukaryota > Metazoa > Chordata > Mammalia > Primates > Atelidae > Ateles > Ateles fusciceps. The sequence goes on along the minus strand of JAZHEH010000053.1, from coordinate 25,397 downwards.
GTTGATTCCCACCCACCTCCTACCTAATTCCCCTTTCAGAGATTAGATACTCCTCCTTAATCTTAAGGGGACTGCAGAAATGCAGAGGTCCATTTTCTGTAAGTGCTTCCTGTTGACTTTATGGGTGAGGCCTTCCCTAGCATTTGAGGACTCAAAATCTTGGAATACCTGAACTAAGGGGCCCAATGGCAGGATGATTTCACTTTGGGGGTCGGAAGAGAGAATGAATTGGAAGCCTTGTGACAAACTGTATCATCTTTACATGAAATTTAGAAGATAGAAACTTTACTAGGAGGTTAAACAAAAAATTATAATTGGAAGACAGAGAAAAATTAATGCTCCTATGTCCACCCACAGAACCATGTTATTAATCTATGTGTTTGCAAAAAACAGGCTTTAAGTTTTCTAGGTTTTATAAATGTAGGCTGTGGTGTCCACTTTCTGTGCCTGCAGAACCTCATAAGAAACAGGTTTAATCCTGGGCAGCTGTATCCAACCAGGGACTTCCTGAAGCCTAACAGTAGGTGGAGTTTAAATATATTACTTAATTCTGGTTATAAATGATTCTTGGGGGAGTACTTTTATTCTGGGTATAATTGATTATTGGGGAATACTTTTTTTTTTTTTTTTTGAGTCAGAGGACCGCTCTGTCACCCAGGCTGGACTGCAGTGGCACAATCTTGGCTGGGCTCACTGCAACTTCTGCCTCCTGATTTCAAGCTATTCTCATGCCTCAGCCTGCTGAGTCACTGGAATTACAGGAATGCACTGCCGTATCTTCCTATTTTTTTGTAATTTTAGTAGTGACGTGGTTTTGCTATGTTGTCAAGGCTGGTCTCAAACTCCTAGCCTCAAGTGATCCACTCACCTCAGCCTCCCAAAGTGTTGAGATTATAGGTGTGAGCCATGTACCCAGCCAGTTTATTCCTTTTAAGTTTTTAGTAAGACTATGTCTTCTGGTTGGACAGAGGAGCTATTATTTTCTTCTGTGAAAAAGGGCACTATTTATTTTCATAACTTTAAAAGGCCTTTTGAATCTGACCTAAATTTCAAATAGGGGAAGAGGGGTGTATGTGATTCCCTGTTTCCCATCATTGCCTGAGTTAGATATTTTTTAGGTTTCTTTGGTAGTTTCTTTGGCCAAGGGACTTAGAATAAAAACAATTTATAGTCAATTAAGTATTCTAGGACAGACAGAATGGAGGTGGGCAGGTGCTCATGGCCCTTAAAATCTTTTAAAGCAGTATTAAAATAAAAAAGTAAAACTCCTGGCCGGGCACGGTGGCTCACACCTGTAATCCCACACTTTGGGAGGCCGAGGCGGGTGGATTACTTGAGGTCAGGAATTCGAAACCAGCCTGTCCAACATGGTGAAACCCCGTCTTTGCTTAAAATACAAAATTAGCCGGGCATGGTGGTGCATGCCTGTAATCCCAGCTACTCGGGAGACTGAGGCAGGAGAATCACATGAACTGGGAGGCGGAGGTTGTAGTGAGCCAAGATCGTGCCACTGCACTCCAGCATGGGCAGCAAGAGCAAAACTCCATCTCAAAAAAAAAAAAAAAAGTAAAACCCAAATAAGGTTATATATATTAAGAAAAAACCAAGCACATAGAATAATACTATATTGGGGGAAAACATTGCTTCCACAGACCACTAAAACAGAACACTTTAGCATCAAGGCCATAACAACAGTCAGAACTGGACGTGAATAAGTCGTAGGAGCTGATGAAAAAGCTAAAGGAGAAAGCAATGATCCCAGGCCTTTTTAAAGAAAGAACAAGCTGAAAGCAGCAAAACACTATGGTTGAATCTCTAAGACAAAACTCTCAGAAGTTTTAAAAGAAACTCATTATTTTATCAAAAGTAAAAATTTTCTTTTTTGTTTTTTTTGAGATGGAGTCTTGCTCTGTCACCCAGGCTGGAGTGCAGTGGCGTGATCTGGGCTCACTGCAACCTCTGCCTCCCTGGTTACGGTCATTCTCCTGCCTCAGACTCCCAAGTAGCTGGGATTACAGGTATGTGCCACTGCGCATGGCTAATTTTTGTATTTTTTGTAGAGATAGGGTTTTACCATGTTGGCAAGGCTGGTCTTGTACTCCTGACCTCAAGTGATCTGCCCACCTTGGCCTCCCAAAGTGCTGGGATTACAGGTGTGAGCCACTGCACCTGGCCTCAAAAACAAAACTTTCTGTAATTCAGCAAATCAATAACTTAAGATAACCCAGTTTCAAGATGCAGACCATTTTCTAGAAAGTCTACCACAAACAATTTTTCCTCAGTTATAGCAAGCTTCATCATGCACAAAATTTCTTTCATAAAATCCCCTTCCCAAACCTTATCTTGACTTACACAGACCCCCCAACTCCATACCATGCTTGAACTTTCTGACTGACCAATACTACGCCTTTCTTAAATAATTAGTCATTTTTCTCTAGGATAAGAATTTATCAGACCAGATCATTTTTTTTTATACCAAGTTACTCTTTCTTTATATTCCCTCTCTGCAAAAATATACATCTTTCACCCATAACTCTCCTTACATCTCTCTTTATTTACTGGTTTCCTCATATTTGGAATCTCTCTTTTAATAACTTCCAAATTAGACAAAAATTATTTTTCCAATAAAGAATGCATTTCTTTGACACATTTCATATAAACCTAGGAAGCAAGATTATAAGCTCTTCACCAGACATTGGTGCTATAGGAGGCAGAAAGAAGTTATTTAGGTAGACATTTAAGGTAAAGCAAGTCCTGGCAGAAAACTTTTCTTCTACCAGAAAGCAGCTCAAAAACAGCTTCCTTTCTAACCTCAGGCATTTCAAAGAAATCACTTCTCTTTTACAAAAGGCAGCCTGAAAATTCAGGCTCTGAGATACTCAGCACCTATGAGTTTCCTCCAGAAAGCAAGGAAGTGCCATTCAAAAGAGGCACAACTGGTGGCTCCATCAGGAAACTTTTTGTGTCCAAAATCTGAGTCTGATACACCCAGTAACAATTTTCTGTTGCCACAGACTCCAGTCAGAATGCATACAATAGCGGACACTAGGATTTTTACCGAGCAAGCAGGCTCTAAATGTCTTAAAGAAGTGTCATGGTCACATAAACTCAAATATCTTAAGAAAAAAGGAAGAAAAATGAAATACATCTGTATATCTACACATTTAGTGTACACACATGGTAAAGAGTATTACAGTGTTATGCTAAGAACTCTTGATAGGTAATTTTAACTTCTGAAAAATTTATATGAACTGTAAGGTATCTTGGATCTCTTTCCCTAACTTAAAAATATTTCCTTGCATTTAAATATTTTCCATTTTTAATGACTTTTAATTTGCTTAGAATTTTAGTTGACATAAGTAAGAAATGTGGATTAAAAGCCTACCATTTTGATCTATATATATATACATACAATAGCATGTAATTTAGCTTTAAAAAGGGAAATACTGACCCATGTTACAACATGGATGAAACTAGAGAACATTACCCTAAGTGAAATAAGCCGGTCAGAAAAAGATTACTGAGTTATGATTTCACTATGGTATTTGCAGAACAGTTTCCATTTTGTCTTGAATCAACCCAGTCCCCTTCCCTTTCTTGCTTGTGGTTTCCAGGAATAACTGTAGAAAGTTCTGGAAATGTAACATTGTGAGGTAGGGCAAGATTGGCCAGAACAGCCTGGGCTCCGTTTCTGTCCCTATTAGAAACAGAAATTCCTTTAACACTATAGCCCAGTGTGTCATTTGATTCTAAGACATAAAACCCAGGGTGGGCTACAATCCAGGGTCCCTCACGTACAGTACTTGTGGGGTATGCACAGTCTAGAGTCAATCAGACCCAGGCAGCTTTCTGCTCTCTCTTGCTGACTCTCTGTAAGTAGTAAAACACTTTATGTAACTGGTTGCACATGGGTGTTTTGTCTCATTAGATTTGGGTAAGTTGGTAACCAGTGCACAGCAAACCTTCTTGGCAAAATTGGGAAGTGAGAAGGTTGGATTTGAGAAAACCATGGCTTATTGGTGAAGTTGGAGGAACAATACTCTCCAGTACCTGGCCCAGGACAGAGACATCAGCCTGGGGGAGGCAAGAGCTGGATATGCAGATGGATATTTAATGAGGAGGGAGGATAAATGGGACATTTTTCCTCACCCCATTAATATGGATCAGCAGCTGGCTGACTGAATCGAGACAGAGAGAAAGGAATGTGGAAATGGGAATGGTGTACACAATTACCTACTTGGTAGACACTAATTTGATTGCTCATTCCTGGGGCCAGAGAGCTCAGAGGACATGGGTACTCAGATGAGCCCTGAGTCACCCAAGAGGACACAAGAAAGATACTCTCAGTGGTCCCAGAAGCATTTGAGAAGGAACCAAAATGAACACTGCCTTCACAGAAAAGGAGGCTCACTCTCTAAAGAAGAGACATGAAAAAAGGCTAAAGAAGTCTTATGCAGCCTGGTTGGTGTGTTTGTTTGATTAAGTTACATTGCAGACTCAAATGTCTTGATCTGAATGGCACAGTTAGGAATAGGGCCAAAGCCTCCACCAGAGGCTCGTGGCCCTATATTCCTGTCAAGATAAAAGGAGTAAAAAAGGAATTCAGACTTTTCTGGGATTTTTGTATGCTGTAATCCACATGACAATATATCCAGGTTCCCTAGGAAAAAATTAAATTGATGACATCAGAAGGTTTCAGGACACATGCAGAGCCCATGATGAGTATGTGCTTGTGTGCTTATCTGAATGTGGACTATTCCCTTTGGGCCATGTTGGGTGCTGGTGACCATGGTTCTCACTGCTGAGTGCAACAGAGGTATTGACATTTTGCTGCTGTGCCACAGAATGTCACTGCTGCCTGAGGGGCTATCCCCACTCATAGCTAAGTATTCAAGGCATATCAATGGGGCATATCTACTCCTGCCTGCCATGTAAGCTTTCTAAGCCACAGAGTATTGTTCAGCAAAAGCAGGACTGCATATTAAATTAAAAGCAGGACCCTCCCTAGTTAATTTAATAGTTGCTACAAAAGATTAAATGTCACCAAGCCCCATGCCACAATGGAACAATCCAGTTTGGCAGGTCAAAATTACCCCAGAGGCATTAAGACTAAGGATAGATTGTTAAAGGCTGAATGCCAAGGCCACCTGAACAGGAAACCAAGGAAGTATCCCAGATATAGCTAATCGTTCTTGATCCTTGTGGCACCCACTAATAAAAAGGTGACCCCAAAGCCAGTAGGCCTCTTTGCGTACTGGGACAGTATAAACCTTACCTGGGTGTTCTTTTGGTCACCTTAGTCAAAATCATGAACAAAGTTGCCAACTTTAAATGGGGTCCTTTGCAACAGTAGCCTGTCCAGTATTGTATTAAGTCTAAATGGTCACATGCTAATCATACAATTTCTTCCAATTTAATGGAATAACTGTCATGTCAACTCTTTGGATTAAGAACCATCAACCAGAAAACCAGAGCCTTAAGAATTAGAAATAGAGTGCTTCAAGCTGTTCAGTTGGCATAACAATGATGAGTCTACAGCTCTTTTTTAAGATATAAATATTCTGCTTATGGGAGTAACAGCACCATCCCTGGTTAGTGTTTTGGAGTCTCCACCGCATCTGACAGCATTGCAATTTAATAGCACAAGGATTTGTGTGCCACATTTGCTTGACTAATAATGGGCTTTTCCCTGTCTATAGGGAAAGCTGCACCTGTGCACATGACAAGATTATGAGCTAAATTTTGCTTTAATTTTTTTGAGGTAAATAATTTGCTTGATCCAAAATCATATTATGGAAGAATTTATTGACTCTGATGAAAGCACTTAGAAAATCCTCAAATAATATTTTATGCAGAAACATAACCGAAAAGAAAGGGAAATTCACATGGAGGAAAATGATGAGTGCCCTCCTAATGTTACATGAGGTTTATTAGAATCACCTGACACCAGCTGTTAGTCTGAGCCCTGATGTGTAGTACAATGTTATGGGTTTAGGAGGAGTCATTCTTCTTGGCAAATTAGGTGTTCAGAAGAGCCAGTAGCCCTGTTAGTCTCAGTTAGTTGAAATTCCTATTGTTGAGTCCCCCACAAGACCTCCATAACATTGGTTCACGAGACTCCCTGGGAAAGCTGGGAAAGGTGACTGATTGAAGTCCATGTGTTGAATCATCCTCATTATTAAAAGCCCCCTGCTAATTAATGGCATTTAGATTAATGTGCACTTGGAAAGCATTTTTTTCAATTATGGTTCATTTTTGAAACATCTAGTCATAGCTCTTCCAGAATGACTTTGTCTGCAATCAACCTGTTGCACTTCTTTTGAGGACTGATGATCTGTCAAAACCAACAGCCAAAATTATTAAATTGTTGTTCTCTTTGCATGTGATCATCAGCTGTGACCCTTGACGTTTACTCACTGTTAAGATATTTACATTTCCAGGGCTTCCTTGGCAATGGCACTGATGTGACTCCATCCGGCACCCATTTTTGTGAGAACTCTATTTGGCATACCATCATTGTGGGCATGAACATATTGGAGACTTTCATAGGATGCAATAGTTCATAGTCAACATTTGTGAAAATTTGCTCTAGTCCTACCCTTGGAGCTCTACTGGGTTGGAAAAATATTTTAGGTAAGGAAACTATTTGGTAGAGTTTTAAAACTACAGGCTACAAAAAGATTTTCTGTAGCAAGAGTATGAACTATACGTGGTCCAGAATACCATTTTTTAATGGAATGTAACCAAAAATCTTTAAATGTATTTATTTTAGATAATAATTTTATAAACATGCATATATTACATACATAATAGAATAAACATACTTAAATATGAATACTATATATATTTGTAGCCAAAATTTAATCAAATAAATATATACTAACTTTAATGTATCTTATATACATATATACACATTTTTCCATAAATAAGGTAAATTTTAATTTTTTATTGAAATACTAGTTTTAATTTTGTCTTTAATTTTCTCTTAACAACTTCATAATTTGGTTAGTGTTCACACTTATGCCACAAATTTAAGAAAAAATACATGTCTGTATATATAGGTAGAGGTGTAAATACTGTATCAATAAGCTTTTTAAAATTTTTTATTTACTCTATTTTTTTATATCAGTAAGCTTTTATGCATTAATGATTGGTAACTCGTTAAATACACAACTCAGTGGCTGGTAACGGTAAACATTTCTTTTCATGTGCATGGATGCTCATATTCACAATCTTCTGGCTAATCAAGAAATGGCTCAGCTGAGTGGTTCCTCTGCAGGGCACTGAGCTCATCTTCAGCCTATAATATCAATTGTCTGAGAACAAGGCTGAACAGCAGTGACTACACATGACACAGGATTCTCGTGGCAGGTCACAGGAGTCAACAACATCCCAAACCAAATCGCACAGTTGACTTTAAGTTCAATAATTTCTAACATAGCTTCGCACATTTAAAATATCTTCCTTTATGCCAGGGAGTACAAATTTTCCAGAAAATGTTTACTCCATTTAATTATAGAGATGTTTGATAATTTCGTGAACAAATAGTTATGCTTTCAACCCTTACAAACCTGACAATATTTTCAAATGTAAATTTGCATTAATAAGAAAATAAAGCTGGATATGTTTTCAAGATTTGGCTTTAAATATAATTTTGTTTAAATGGCCTCACTGGGGGAAAAAATCATTTTAACTTATGTAAATATCCCTTTGTGCCTCTCTGATGTCCTACAGAGGGGGCCAATAAGAGATCCTCCCATGAGATTTGGAAGTCAGAAAAGGATGACTCAATATTTTCCACTGATACCCAAGACAGACACAGGGACAGAGGTGAGGACTGGAGAAACACCTGGAAAGATGCTGTAGGCAGCTGAGAGCTTCAGCACCCCCACCCCTAAGTTTCCAGACAGGACTGAGGACAACACGGTTAGATAGCCCATACTTCCGGGGCAGATGCCATTCTCTTTTCTGAGGGAGCATCAGAGAATCCTGCTTCTAATATCAACGTTCCTGACTACTATTTCCTTGGCTTTGAAAGGTTGTAGTGTGAAAGTTAATCATAGGAATTGGGTTATTCTTGTCATACACAACAGAGCCAGGAATCCAGGAGGGAAAGGCACTCAGGGTGCAAAATATTGTTTCTAGAATGCAATTGAAGTAGGCTCTATTATTCCATGGCACCAATGTTGACGGTTTTTTTGAATAAATATAGAAATTGACTCCCCAAGTTTTAAAACTCAAGATAGTTACATTTGTCTTATCTGAGTTAATTTTTTCAGGAAACCAACCATCAGGCCTCCCAGACACTATCAAGAAGCTGAAACTTATATATCACTGAATCAGGTCAGTGAGACATCAGACTCTTCACCCATTATGATTGCCTAACTGACCTCCTGCTTCCTGTTGACCAAATTATCTTCCTTACCTCTCCCTAATTTCTGTTTTTCCACATTTTTTTCCCCTGCTATATAAACCCCTAATTTTAGTTGATCAGGGAAATACATTTGAGAATGGTGTCTCATCTCCTCGGCTGGAGCTCCTGAGTTAAAAGCCTGTTCCTTGGCATAAATACTTGTTGTCTTAGTGATTGGTTTTCTGTGTGGTGAGCAGCAGGATCTACACCATATCCCTGGCATTTCAATAACAAAATTCTCTTCATGCTTCACTGCTTTGGCTTACTGTAACCTAAAATCAAATTTATCCACAACTTCTGAGATAACTTGATATAATTCTAGGATTCACTTTGTCCGCCACTGCTTACCAGTCTGAGCTTGCCAGCACCCAACACTTACTAGTGCCAATGAACTTTATCAAAGAGCAATAAGTAACATTTTCCCTTTTTCATAAAACTCTAACCTTCTCTTTGTTATTCCAACATATTGAAGACCACTGCATTTTCCTGTATGCCCCATTTGCCAAATATTTCTTTGCAAACAAAACACTAAATTTAGAGATTCATCTCTACATTTTATTTAGACTTTAGCAGTTTAGACTCTAATCCTCTGTAGTAAGACAGTTCCTGGGCCCGCCCCCCGCCGGGGGGTTTTCTTCCTTCCAGAATGATGTATAGAATGGCTTCTTCTCTGTTATTCGAATTCCAACTGAAGCCATAAACTACACTCCTCGGGTGTAATGACCTCTGTCTTTATTAAATCAGGAGAGGCATTGCTATGTCTGTGCTGTTGGGGCAGAGAAATAGAAAAGAATTAGGGTGCAGAGGTGACTTCATGTCTCCCCTCTATCAACACCATCAGAGTGTGGCTGCCTCTAAGGAACACTCTCAGTTGATGGAGGCATCAGGAGGAGCAGCTGGGGCAGCCCAGCCTCACACATCTGCTTCCCTGGGGGTTTATGTTAGGGTTTGTAACACTGTGGGAGGGTAACTTTTATATTGTTGACAGTAATAAGTTGCAAAGTCTTCAGGCTGCAGACTGCTGATGGTGAGAGTGTAATCTGCCCCAGATCCACTGCCGCTGAACCTTGATGGGACCCCGCTTTGTAAACTGGATGCATAATAGATCAGGAGCTTAGGGGCTTTCCCTGGTTTCTGCTGATACCAGGCTAACTACTTGCTAATGCCCTGACTCGCCCGGCAAGTAATGGTGACTTTGTCTCCTACAGATGCCGTCAGGGAAGATGGAGACTGGGTCATCTGGATGTCACATCTGGCACCTGAGATTGGAAACATAAAAACAAATATCCACACTATTAATCAAATTGTAAGAGAACTTCCCTGAGTAGCCAGGCAGTACTGAGCACACTGGCTGAGTAAACTGCTAGTGTTCTCCTTCCTTACCTGGGAGCCAGAGCAGCAGGAGCCCCAGAAGCTGAGCGGGGGCCCTCATGTCCATGCTGTGTCCTGACTGAGACTAACTCCTGCACACAGGGTGTGGCCAGCCTCTTTATAAGTCTTCTGGCAGGAGGATGTGCTTTGGGAACATGCAAATGAGCAGGGGACTGGGCAGGCTGGGCACAGCTGCAGGGCTGGCTCATCTCAGTAACTCAGCACTGACTCAGTGTCCCCAGGTGTCTCAGGTAAGACCAGGGTAGCACAAATTTGTCTGCACAGAATGTATTTCTATTGGGGCCTATTTTGTTATGAGAAACATTTTTTAGGTATTTTTTTTTTGACAATTTGAAATATTCCCCAGGAGTTGATGGAGTAATGTATTTCATTGGTATATGGGGATTATTTAGGAGAATATTCTCGTTTGTAGGAAACATATAGTAAAATATTAGACGGTAGGATTCTCAGGTCTTCAAAAAACTCTCATATAATTCCCGTTAGGAAAGGGGGCACTTTGTGCTATATTTGCAACATTTCTGTGAATTTAACATTGTTCCTTTCTAAAATATATAAAAAATACAAATTTATTGATTATGCTATAATTTTAAGTATTAGGATTGGGTTATGCCATAGTCTTACCAGTAAAGATAAAGCTATTTACTACAGATACACAAAGATGATACCGTGTTTCCCCAGTTCATGCAGCACTCACAGATCCACCATTATCAAGAGCTACAGGTCTCTTTAATACACAGAGACTAAATGGGCAGCCCCTTATTCCTGTTTTGGGCACCTTCATAGTCTACCTTCTTTTCTGCCATTGGATATTATTTCCCAAAGTTCATCTCTCTTAGTGAGGGCAGCCACTGCATGCAGCATGTCCCTGCCATGCACCATCAATGACACTTTCCACTTTTACTTTTTACCAGTGAGTGGGACATCATCCTGACCCAGACACCAGCCTCTTTGTTCACATCTTTAGGTAAGAGACACTCAATCTCTTCTCAAGCAATTGCCTATGTACATGGAGAAATCAGTTGGATCCAGATGAAACTGGACACGGATTTGCACTCCTTATATCTCACATCTCTAATGTGCCCCAAAATGTCCTGGCCTGGCTCAGTAGCAGGGGAAGTGGATCCAACTATATCAGCATCAGTGGGCAGCAGCCTAGGGCTCCACAAAATTTTACTGATGCCTGACTAGGGGAACCAAATCACAGTGCTGTAGCCTGTGCACAAACCTTCCTGCTGCTTTGTAAGCAGCCTGAATTTTAAGAGAATTTGCTTATATTGGGAGAAAGGAAGAAAGTTCCATTTGTCCTCTAAATGTTTGCTGAAAATGAACTGACAAAAGGAAGATTAATAAGAGAAAAGGCAAACAAAATTCATTTAAAGTGCAGTGAGATATCATAGCAGGGTGATTACCCAGATAACTCAATTAGATCCAGGTGTTTATATTTACTTTCTTGGAAAGAGGGAATTGGGAAGTATAGGCAACTTAGAGAGAATAGGCGAGAACAGAAGTGCATCCTCAAAAGAACAGGTAATAACCTGTTTGGATAAAGTATCAACTTCCAGTCACTTCTATTTGTGATTCTTGTTTTGTGTTAATCTTCCCTGATGTAAAACTTGCCAGGGAGAATTTTTCAACAATTGGTTTTCTTATGGAGAATTTGTTTTTTAGGCAGATAAGGGATATTTAGGAAAACGTTTTGTGCATTTGCTGCTTTCTAAATGCCTTTGGTTTGACATAATCATCATACCAATGAAGCATAGTTTGAGATGTTATTTTCTGGATTATTTTACTTGGAACCCACCTGCCAAGATCCTGTTCCAGAGAGAGCAACTACAGACTGAAAGAGCAGTGGACCCCTGAACAACGTGGAGGTTGGGGCACTGACCACTGGTGCAGGTGAAAACCTGTGTAGAACTTTTGCATCCCTATCTTAAGTACTAATAGCTTACCTTTGACTGGGAGGCTCAGTCATAAAATAAATAGTTGATTAACATATTTAATGTTATATATGTTATATATTCTATTCTTCTAATAAAGTATGTTAATGAAAAAAAGTTATATAAAAACCATGAAAATGAGAAAATATATTTACTACTTATTAAGTGCTTGCTCACAGATGACACACAACGAAGAAAATATTAGTGTATCTGCAAAGTTCAATCCCGAGTTATTCAAGGGTTAACTGTACCATGATGAATGTAGCAGCCCCCATCTGTAGTCTAGGGCTTTCCCCTTTGCTGTACCTCTGCTGACTTCCAATGGCCGTATATATGTCTTATAATCTTTATGATCTTGGGGCAGAAAGCTCTACTTGCATGCACTGCTGGCCATATGGCCTGGAATGTGTATCTCTTAGGATAGTGCTGTGATTTGACTGTGTCCTCCAGAATCCATCCGTTGTAAAGTTAATTCTCAGTGTAATGGTATTGCCAGGTGGGGCCTATTGGGATGTGTTTAGGTCATGAGTGTGGAGCCCTCTAGTGGAATACATTAATGCCACTATAAACAGGGATTATGGGGCTGGGATCTCTTTCTTTCTTCTACTTGTCTGTCATGTTAAGACATGGCCTTCCTTCCTTTGAAGGACTCAATGCTCCAGGCATCATCTTGAAAACAGAGAAAGCAGACCTTAAGCTGCCCATGCCTTGATCTTAAATTTCCCATTCTCCAGAAGTGTGACAAAATAAATTTCTGTTCTTATTAATTACACACTGACAAGGAATCTGTTATAGCTTGAAAGAGAACGAGAGAGCACCTCACCACCTGTGAGAACAAGATGAGGTGTATACATACCCCAGCCTCCTCATCTCTCAGGTGGAATAGCCCAGAGGAATTTAGTCCATGTTTCCACATGTGGCTGATCTCCAGTTATCGTGAGTCAGGTGGGTTGTTGATGTGTCTTTTACTATTCATGTTCTGTTGCCTCCCTCACTTTCCTTCTTTCTTCCCAGTGTAAATTTGCTGCCTAAACAGGAATCCTCATTGCTGGTGGACCCAAACAAAGACAGTAAAAAAAAAAAATAGTTAATATTTTGTATGAGGGATATTTTTCATCCTAATTCTTATCAGTTCTCTTTCTTTGACATGTAGAAATATTCAGGAAGCACTTGATTTTTCTTTACCAATCTATTTTAGATTGAATTTAAGCACTGATTATTATTTTTCTGTGTGTTAAAACCAAAAATTAAGTTGTAAGCCACCAACCAGCTGAATGAGCTTCTCTTTAGTCAGAGAGGACTTCAAGGAAATCTGAAAAAGTAGGTTAGGCCATGACTGGCAGGTGGGTTTAGATGCGCTTCATTATACTCTCCTCCCTTTGTAATTCCGATTCAACTGCCCAGCATTCTCATTACAACAGAGATCGCTGGACTGACTAAATAGATGCTTTGTAGCAATAAGATGCCATACTCCAACATGACAGATCATAGGCCCTGAAGAAAATCAAAATATTTTACCCTAAAAACTTTTATTTGACATATTCTGAAGTGGCCCTGCAAAGCTGCCCGTTGTGGGGGAAATTTGCATTCTGTAGAGAATCTCCTCCTCTTACTAAGTCTTTTCCAAAGAGTCTCATATTTTGTTTAAGGTCTAATAAGCAACATTCACCATCTACTTTGTCTGCTACCCATAGGATTCATCTATATGACAAGAACCTTGGCTTCCACACCCCCTTATCTAAAGTCTAGCATTTCTTTACGATGATGTCAACTCTTTAGGCAGAGCTTACCTCTTTCAACCAGTTGCCAATCAGGACATCTTTGAATCCACGTATGACCCGGAGGCCCCTGATTCAAGATATCTCACCTTTTCAGGACAAACTAAAGTATATCTTATATGTATTGATTTATGTCTTTGCCTGTAAATTCTGTGTCTCCCTAAAGTGTATAAAACCAATGTGTAATCCAATCACCTTGGGCACATGTTTGCAGGACCTCTTAAGGCTGTGTCACAGGCCATAAACCTTATCTTTGGCAATATAAACCTATACATTTATTGAGACCTGTCTCAGAAACTGTTTTGTTTACACTGGGTCACAAACTTTAAAAATCCTCTGAAACTATCTACACATCAATAAATCTACACGAGAGACAGTGGAGTGAGCATACCCCAACAGTTAAAACTCACAAGTTAGAGGAACCTGAGTTTAAGAGTTTGTCGAGCTCTCTTGCTTCATAAAAATACTTTGTGATTCTTTAAATTTTACTTTAGAGAAAAACAATTTTGGGAAATATATTTATTCTTGGTGGAATGAATAATGTCCCCACCCCAAAAGATGTCCATGTCCTTGTCTTGGGATGTTATAGGAGGTATTCAGAAATTATTTTAGGCAGATAAAGAGGAAAAGGGGTCCTTGGGAAAGTTTCATTTCTTTTAAAGCAGCTCCAGAAACATTTCTTGTCTTACAGAAAGCCGTGGCTCTTAGAGTCAGGCTGGCAAGCTTTGCTATGCACATGCCAGCCATTAGAAACTGGGTCCACTCAAACATGGTAATTCCTGACATCTTCTCCCTGGCTCCCACATGTGCCTGGCAACATGGCTGCCCCCACATATCCCCATGTGAGTAGAGCATTATGGTACCATTTATTTGCATATTAAAAGGCTAGGATGGGAGGGCCAGTTTATTCAAAGGCTAAGTGAATGACATGCCTGGTCAAACCAATCCCCTGAGCCCTATGTAAATCAGACACCACCTCCTCCAGCCTCCTCATATAAGCAGCCTCTTGTCCACCACACATGGAGTTTTCTCTTTGTTCCAATCCCCTCCTCCCTCTCTCTTTATGAGGGAGCTGTTTTCTTCTATTTTTCTTCTTGCATATTAAACTTTTCACTCCTTAAAACCACTCCATGCATGTCCGTGTCGTTTTAACCAAACTGAGAGACAAAGAAGGCTGGTATTCCTCCAGTCATTGGAGATCATAAGGTATCCATATAGGATACCTAGCAAAAAAAGAACTTGACAGATGTAAGTTAAAGACTGTGAGAATAAGCAATCTGGTTATCCAGAAGAAACCAATATAATCACAAAGGTCCTTAAAATAGAGGAGGAGGCTGGCAGTCAGAGAGGAGCCGACACAATGGGGAGAGATGTGGTTTGAATAAGGAAGAGGCCATGGAACCACAAATGTGGGAGCACCTTGAAGATAAGAAGCAGAGGATCCAGTTCTCTCCTCTGGAGCCTCCAGAAGGATTACAGCCCTACTGACACCTTAACATTATCTCAGTGAGACTCCTGACCTCCAGAACTACAGGGTAATATATTTATGTTGTGTGAAGCCAAAGAGACTTTGGCAATTTAAACAGAAGTATTGGGAACCAATGCAAAGGGAAGAGATGTCTTTTAACTCACTGAGTGTATGGTTGTCTTCTGTTCTTGGAAACATTCTCACCTTGTTATCTGGTGTCAGTTATGACAAGAATCAGAGAAAATTGTTCTGAGAGGAGAGCTAGCATGACAATTCTTTTTAGTTAGAAAATCTCTTGAGTAAAATCCCATGATTATCTCTTATATGATCTGGGTATCACAGAGTTTAGGGGTCAGATCTCACAGCCTGTGATAGGAGAAAGAGGGTTTTGCTGGTTGGTTTGTTTTTATATTAGGAGGGAAAGTTAGATTTTCAGGACACAATCTGAGAGGGACAGACTGAGTCAGAAATATTGTAAGAGAAAGAGGAGATGTGGAAGGAGTCAGGGCAATGAAACATGTGTCCCTGCTCCCATATCTAAAATGAAGTCATTGATTTTAGAAAGTGAAGCAAAGCTCTTCACCTTCCATCTTCTTATGAAGGATCAAATTCTTCCCAGAGTCCTGCCCCCTCCTTCACTCCCCTGACACTGCATAGTGGAGCTAATCCCATGTGCCCTTAATTCCCACTCCTGTCTCGAGCTGGGAGAGGCTCACTGTCCTCACCATGCCCATCAGGATAGAGCTGGTGTCCTTGGGACCAAAGGAGAAGAGGATGGTTTCTGTGCAGGGGATAAGAGCTTTACCCACATTTGACATTTCACTATATTCTAAGTAAAGTTGTGTGGAGCAAAGAGAACATATGGGTAACTTTATCTGGTGTAACTGGAAGAGGTCAGGCTCTGAGAAGGACAATGAATTCACATTTCTAATTTTCCAGGTGGCAAATGCTAGCTTTAGCAATTGTAGAGATGTGAACTTTGAGTTTAAGAACAGGACGGACTTTCAGGTACTGCAATAAATGAAGAGACATTTGTAATAGGGTCCTTTCCCCCAGGGCTAAGTTCAGGCTGGCAGTGCCAGAGAGCTGCCAGGTGCTGGCCCTAGGCTGTGGAAAAGCAGCTGCTCTCCTGACCCACAGGGCTGAGGACCTGGGAGGAACTCCAGACCTGCCCACAGTACTGCCTGGCAGGGGCTTCAGGGAAGGGAACTGCTCACAAATTTATGGGAGTTCCATTAAGGATGTATCCTGCAGCCTGGCAGGAGTGAAAGTCTCAGAGGCCCAGACCTTAGGGCTGAGACTAGGTTCTTGGGCTGGCTGCTGTCAGCTCTGTCCTCTCTAATCCTGAATTATGGGGACCCTGCTGAAGCCAAAGAGGGCTCCTGAGGAATATTTCAAATTGTCAAAAGGTACCTGAAAAATGTTTCTCATAACAAAATAGTCTCCTGTAGAAACACATTCTTTGCAGACAATTTGTGCCACTGTGGTATTACCTGGGAAACCTGGGGTCGCTGAGTTGGTGCTGAGTTACCGAGTCACAGCCAGGTAGCACAGTCCTGTGGGCACAATATCTTCAATTGTCAGGTTTCTATCAGTATGAAAGTATCTTTCTTGACTGTGGAAAAAATGAGGGTGGGGTTGATGGTCAAGGAATAGCAAAAGGAGTACTTGGAGTTGCCTGAGCCTGCCACTCTGGTTTTCCCAGATGTTTTCAATCCATTTAAATCATGATAAAAACACCTTTCTGCCTAACCAGTCACGATGGCTTTTCTCAGATCCAACTGATTTAGTCATAAAATTAAAGAGAAAAAATAAATACACTTTTCAACTTTTAAGCTGACCAGGAGGCTGTCACCTCCATATCCCATGATGTGTTTCATCTTCCCTTTGCCTCACTGGAGATCCAAGGGCATGTAATGCTTCACATGACTGTCTTCCCTAGGACTTCATCCTGATGTCTATTGAAATCTTCTCTGAGTTTTGCCAGTGGAAACGGCCACAAAGAGAAACATTCTAGAAGGTCCTTTAGCTTCCATATTTTCTGCACTTCCTCTCTAAAATGTGTAAAATCAATTCTATTTGCTCTTGCTTTATGTGGGCTAGATCTATGGCTCCAACACACACCCTAACACCCTGTGTTGACAACTTATCAAGTATTTTATTAAGTCTAAATGGTCACATGCTAATCATATCATTTCTTCCAATTTAATGGAATAATTATCTTGTCAAGTCTTTGGTTTAAAAACCACCAACCAGAAAACCACAGCCCTGAGAAAACAGAAATAGAATATTTCCGGCTGTTCACTTAGCATAGCAATGATGAGTCTACAGCTCATTTTCAAGATATAAATATTCTGTTTATGAGAGTAACAGCACCTTTTACAGCTAGTGTTTCAAAGCCTTCGCCACAACTGACAGCATAGCAATTCAATAGCACAAGGGTATGTGTGCTGGCTTTGCTTGACTAATAATGGGATTTTCCCTGTCTATAGGGAAAGCTGCACCAGTGTACATGACAAAATCATGAGGTACACTTTGCTTCCCTTTTCTTGAGGTAAATAAGTTGCTTGATCCAAAGCCATATTATGGAACAATTTCCTGACTCTCATGAAAGCTCTTAGAAAATCCTCAAATAATATTTTATGCAGAAACATAATCAAAAAGAAAGGCAAATTCATATACAGAAAAATAACCACTGTCCTCTTGTTACATGAGGTCCACTAGAATCACCTGACACCAGCTGTTAGTCTGAGCCCTGATGTGTGGTACAATGTTAGGGGTTCAGGAAGAGTCATTCTTTTTGGCAAATTAGGTTTTCAGAAAAGCCAGTATCTCTCTTAGTTGAAACTCATATCATTGAGTCCCCCATGGGGACCTCTATAACACTGGTTCATGAGACTCCCTGGGAAAGCTGGGAAAGATGACTGACTAAAGTCCATGTGATGAATCATCCTGACTATTAAAAGCCCCCTGCTCATTAGTGGCATTTTGAGGAATATTCACTTGGAAAGCATTTTTTTTTCAACTATGGCTCATTTTTGGAATGTCTAGTTATAGCCCCTCCAGAATGACTTTGTCTGCAGTCATCCTGTTGCACTTCTTTTAAGGCCTGATGATCTGTCAAAACCAACAGCCAATATTACTAAATTGCTGCTCTCTTTGCAATGTAATCATGAGATGTAACCCTTGCAGTTTACTCACTGTTATGATTTTTACATTTCCAGGGCTTCCTTGGCAATGGCACTGATGTGACTCCATCCTTCATCCATTGTTGTGAGAACTCTATTTGGCATACCATCATTGTGGGCATGAACATACGGAGATTTTCACAGATCAAGAGTAATATTCAAATTAGTCAAAATTTGCTCTAGTCCTACCCCGGGAGTTCTACTGGGTTGGAAAATTATTTTAGTAAGGACAACCATTTGGTAGAGTTTTAAAAATAAAAGCTACAAAGAAATTTTTTGTAGCAAAAGTATGAACTATATGTGATCCAAAAATGCCATTTCTTAATGTAACAAACATTATTAAAATGTATTTAATTTAGATAATAATTTTATAAATATTCATATATTGCATATATAATAGAATAAACATACTTAAATGTGAATACTACATATATTTGCAGCCAACATTTTATCAAATAAATATATATTCACTTTTATGTATCTTATATACATATATGCACATTTTTATAAATAAAATAAATTTTAATTTTTAATTGAAATAAGTTTTAATTTTATCTTTAATCTTCTCTTAATAACTTCATAATTTGATTACTAAATATTCACATTTATACCACCAATTTAAAAAAAATACATGTGTGTATTTATAGGTAGAAGTGTAAATACTGCATCAATGAGGTTTTATGCATTAATGATTGGTAACTGCTTAAATACACAACTCAGTGGCTGATAACAGTAAACATTTGTTTTCCTGTTCATGTATCCTCAGGTTCACAGTCATCTGGCTGATCAAGAAAGGGCTCAGCTGAGGGGTTCCTCTGCAGGGCACTGAGCTTGTCTTCAGCCTATAGATATTAGTTGTCTAAAGACAAGGCTGAATAGCAGCGACTACACATGACACAAGACTGCACAGTTGATTTTAAGTCCAATAATTTTAACATAGATTCACACATTTAAAATATATTCCTTTATTTCACTGAGTACAAATTTCCAAGAAAATGTACACCTTTAATTATAGAAGTGTTTGATCATTCCATGGACAAATAATTATGTTTTCAACATTTAGAATCTTGAAAATATTTGCAAATGTAAATTTGCATTAATAAGAACATAAAGCTGGATGTGTTTTCAACATGTGGCTTTAAATATAATTTTTTAAGTGGTCTAATTGGGGGAAAAATCATTTTAACTTAATGTAAATATTCCTTTTTGCCTCCCTTGTGTCCTATAGAGTTGCCCAATAAGAGGTCCTCCCATAAGACTGGAAGTCAGAAAAGTATGACTCAATATTCTCCATTGGTACCTAAGACAGACACAGGGACAGAGATGAGGACTGGAGAAACACCTGGAAAGATGCTGTAGGAACCTTGACAACATCAGCATCCCCACCCTTAAACTTCCAGACAGGACTGAGGAGCACATGGTTATATAGCCCAGACTTTAGGGGTGTAGGCCAAGATGGCCAGGGGCAGAACTGTGTTACTTATAGTTAAATAATTACAAGCTTGCTTTGCTTTTTATACACTGAGATTTGTGCCACAGATCAAATATTGAATTAAGAAAACTCCAAACTATAGTACACTATAATAAAAGCAGAGATCAAGCAGTAACAGAAGCCTACAGTAAAGACCATCGGAGAGCACTTTATAACCATGAAATGCTGCGGTATGGTTGCAAGGCAGCAAAACACCTTTGGTCCCATGATCTCTTTCCAACATAGGGTTTGCATGAGGGTCTTATAAAGAGGGCTTGTGCAGGAACTCTGGGAAGGAATGCAACCTCTCTGCTCACAAAATTAGAGTGGGTGTTTGCAGATGGGAGCTTGCAAGGCTGGAATGTCACAGGCTCTGCCTAGGTTTCTCCAAATATGGAGTCATTCTAATTGCTCTGTCTGCAATGCTTGGTAGATAAAAACCCCTTGATGCATTGTGTGTGGTCAGACCTTATGGTGCCTAACCCACTGTGCCTCTTTGCAGATGCAACTGGATAGACAATGGGTGGTAAAACTCAGTGTTCTTAGTTAGCATTTCTTAGAAGAACCACATTTGTTATTGAATACTGCAAGACACATGCTCTCCCCCCCCCCCTGCCGCCCCCCCCCTAGTCCCCCCCCCCCTGCCCCCACCCCCACCCCCACCCCCATCCCCGCCACCCCACACCCCCATCGCCCCATCCCCCCCACTCCCCCACCCTCCCCCCCCCAACCCCATCTTCCTTCTTACCTCTCCTCCCCCACAGCCCACAAGATTAACAAGATAATGCACCTAATAAAAATGTGTGAAGCCCAGAGCTTAGAGCCAGTGGGGTTCACCCCGCGCTGAGAGAGCCTTGACACCCAGACCCATAATGTGAACTTCTACTCTTGTCTTGTCTTATCTTATTTCTTTTTCTCACTCCCTCATTACCGCCGGGACTCGGAGCACCCTTGTACAGGGTTGGGCTGGATCCCAACAAGGGGCAATGCATTCTGTTTTTTGAGGGACAACCAGAGAATCCTACTTCTAATACCAACTTTTCTGACTACTATATCCTTGGTGTTCATAGCTTGCAGTGTGAAAGTTAATCATGGGAACTGGGTCGTTTTTGTTATACCCAACAGAGCCAAGAAACCAGGGGAAAGGCACTCAGGGTGTCAAAACTGTTTCTAGAATGTAATTGAAGGAGGCCCTACTATTCCTTAGAACGAACGTTTATAGTTTTTTAAATAAACATAGAAATTGACTCCCCAGTCTTAAAACTCAAGATAGTTACATTTGTCTTATCTGAGTTCTTTTTTGAGGAAACCAACTATCAGGTCTCCCAGATACTATCAAAAAGCTGAAACTTACATATCACTGAATAGGGGCACTGAGTCATTAGAACCTTTGCGCATTATGATTGCCTAACTGACCTCTTGCTTCCTGTTGACCAAATCATCTTCCTTACTCCTCCCTAATTCCTGTTTTCCTGCATTTCTTCCCTGCTGTATCAACCCCTAACTTTAGTTGGTCAGGAGATACATTTGAGAAGCGTGTCCCATTTTCTCAGCTGTATCACCTGATTAAAGCCTGTTCCTTGGCAATACTTATTTTCTTAGTGATTTACTTTCTGTGTGGTGAGCAGCAGGATCTACACCGAATCCCTGGCATTTCAGTAACAAAATTCTCTACAAGCCTCACTGCTTTGGCTTACTGTAACCTGAAGCCAAATTTACCCACAACTTCTGAGATAACCTGATATAATTCTAGAATTCACTTTGTCCATCAACTGCTTACCATTCTGAGCTTGCCAACTACCAATCTTTATGAGTGCCAATGAACTTACTCAAAGAGCAATAGGTAACGTTTTCCCTTTTTCATAAAACTCTAATGTTCTCTTTGTTCTTCCAACATATTGAAGACCACTGGGTTTTCCTGTATACCACACTTGGCAAATATTTCTTTGCGAATAAAACACTAAATTTAGAGATTCACCTCTACATTTTATTTAGACTTCAGTAGTTTAGACTCTAATTCTCTGTGTTAAGACAATTTCTGCTTAGAATATCTGTAGTGGTTTCTTCTCTGTTATATGAATTCCAACTGAAGCCATAAACTAGACTCCTCAGGTGTAATGACCTCTGTCTTTATGAAATCAGGAGAGACATTGCTATGTCTGTGCAGTGGGGCTGAGAAAGAGAAAAGAATTAGAGTGCAGAGGTGACTTCATGTCCCTCTCTATCAACACCATCAGAGTGTGGCTGCATCTCAGAAACACTCTCGGCCGATGGAGGCATCAGGAGGAGCAGCTGGGGCAGCCCAGCCTCACACATCTGCTTCCCTGGGGGTTTATGTTCGGGTTTGTAACACTGTGGGAGGGGTACTGTTATACTGTTGACAGTAATAAGTTGCAATATCTTCAGGCTGCAGGCTGCTGATGGTGAGAGTAAAATCTGTCCCAGATCCACTGCCACTGAACCTTGATGGGACCCCACTTTGTAAACTGGATGCAGCATAGATCAGGAGCTTAGGGGCTTTCCCTGGTTTCTGCTGATACCAGGCTAACCACTTGTTAATGCCCTGACTCGCCCGGCAAGTGATGGTGACTTTGTCTCCTACAGATGCCGTCAGGGAAGATGAAGACTGGGTCATCTGGATGTCACATCTGGCACCTGAGATTGGAAACATAGAAACAAATGTCCACACAGTTAATCATGTTGTAAGAGAACTTCCCTGAATAGCCAGGCAGTACTGACCACACTGGGCCGAGTAAATTCCTAGTGTTCTCCTTCCTTACCTGGGAGCCAGAGCAGCAAAAGCCCCAGGAGCTGAGCGGGGGCCCTCATGTCCATGCTGTGTCCTGACTAGGTCTGACTCCTGCACAAAGTGTGGCCAGCCTATTAATAAGTCTTTAGGGCAGGAGGAAGTGCTCTGGGGACATGCAAATGAGCAAGGGATGGGGCAGGCTGGGCACAGCTGCAGGGCTGGCTCATCTCAGATACTCAGCACTGGCTCAGAGTCCCCAGTGTCCCAGGTAAGACCAGGGTAGCACACATTTGTCTGGAGAGAATGTGTTTCTACTGGGACCATTTGTTATAAGAAATATTTTTTAGGCATTTTTTTTTGACAATTTGAAATATACCTCAGGAATGGATGGAGTAATGTATTTCATTGGGTTTATGGGGATTATTTAGGAGGATTCTCAGGTCTTCAAAAGACTCTCACATGATTCTGGTTAGGGGAAAGGAATACTTCATCCTATACTTGCAATTTTTTTTGTGATTTTAACATTGTTTCTTTCAAAAAAAAAACAAAATTAAAATTTATTTACATGATGCAATATGTATTCGTAAGTTTTAGGTAATGCTGTTATGCCATTGTTCTTACCAGTATAAGATCAAGCAATTTGCTTCAGATACACAAAGATGATACCATGTTTCGGCAATGCATGCAGCACTCACAGATCCACCATTATCAAGAGCCACAGGTCTCTTTAATACCCAGAGACTAAATTGACTGCACCTTATTCTTGTTTTGGGCACCTTCATAGTCTACCTTCTTTTCTGCCATTGAATATTATTTCCCAAAGTTCATCTCTCTTAGGGAGTGCGGCCACTGTATGGAGTATGTCTCTGCCATGCGCTATCAATGACACTTTTTAACTTTTTATCAGTGAGTGGGAACATCATCCTGACCCAGACACCAGCCTTCCTCTTAACATCTTTAGGAAAGAGACACTCAATCTCTTATCCAGCAATTGCCTTTGTACATGGAGAGATCAGCTGGATCCAGATGAAACTGGACCCAGATTTGCACTCGTTATATGTCACATCTCTAATGTGCCCTAAAAATGTCCCAGCCTGGCTCAGTAGCAGGGGAAATGGATCCAAATACATCAGCATCAGTGGGCAGCAGCGTAGTTCCACAAAATCTTAGTGATGCCTGGCTGGAAGAGCCAAATCAAAATACTGTAGCCTGTGCACAAACCTTCCTGCTGTTTTGTAGGCAGCCTGAATTTTAAGGAAACTTGCACATATTGGGAAAAAGGAAGAAAGTTTCATTTGTTCTCTAAATATTTGCTGAAAATAAACTGACAAAAGGAAGATTAATAAGAGAAAAGGCAAACAAAATTCATTTAAAGTGCAGTGGCATATCATAGCACGGTGATTACCCAGATAACTCAATTAGATCCAGGTGTTTATATTTCCTGTCTTGGGAAGAGGGAATTGGGAAGTGTAGGTAACCTAGAGAGAATAGATAAGAATAGAAGTGCATCCTCAAAAGAAGAGATAATAGCCTCTCTGAATAAAGCATCAATGTCCAGTCTCTTCCAGACGGCCTGGAGTGTGTATCTCTTAGGAAAGTGCGGTGGTTTGACTGTGTTCTCCAGAATCCATCTGTTGTAAAGTTAATTCTTAGTGTAATGGTAGTGCCAGGTGGGGCCTATTGGGATGTGTTTAGGTGATGAGGGTGGAGCCCTCTAGTGGAATATGTTATTGCCAATATAAACAGGGATTATGGGGCTGGGATCTCTCTCTCTCCTGCTCCTCTGTCACATTAAGACATGGCCTTTCTTCTTTTGAAGGAGCCCACGTTCCAGGCATCGTCTTGAAAGCAGACCTTAACCTTCCCATGCCTTGATCTTAAATTTCCCATTCTCCAGAAGTATGAGAAAATAAATTTCTGTTCTTATTATTTACACAGTGACAAGAAATCTGTTACAGCAGTTTGAAAGAGAACGAGAGACAGCTCACAATCAGTGAGGACAGGATGAGGTGTATACATACCCCAGCTTCCTCATCTCTCAGGTGGAATAGCCCAGAGGAATATAGTCCATGTTTCCAATTGTGGTTGATCGTCAGTTATCGTGAGTCAGGTGGGTTGTTAATGTGTCTTTTACCATTCATCTTCTATTCCCCTCTCTCACTTTCCTCCTTTCCTCCCAGTGTAAATTGGCTGCCTAAACAGGTGGGGTTTTTCTTGTTGGTTTGTTTTTTCTTTTAGGAGGGAAAATTAGATATTCAGGACACAATCTGAGAGGGACAGATTTAATCAGAGATATTGTAAGAGAAAGAGGAGATGTGGAAGGTGTCAGGGCAATAAAACATGTGTCCCTGCTCCCATATCTAAAATAAAGTTATTGATTTTAAAAGGGGAAGCAAAGCTCTTTACCTTCCATCTTCTTATGAAGGATCAAATTCTTCCCAGAGTCCCTTCCCCCCCCTTCACTCCCCTGACATTGCATAGTGGAGCTAATCACATGTGCCCTTAATCCCTGCTCCTGTCCAGGGCTGGAAGAGGCTCACTGTCCTCACCATGCCCAGCAGGATAGAGCTGGTGCCCTAGGCACCAGAGAAGAGGATGGCTTCTGTACAGGCGATAAGAGCTTTACCCACACTTTACCTTTCACTATAATTCTCAGTAAAGTTGTATGGAGAGAAGACAACATAAGGGCAATTTTATCTGGTGGTATTGGAAGAGGCCAGCCTCTGAGAATGACAATGAATTCACATTTCTAATTTTCCAGATGGCAAATGCTAGCTTTGGCAAGTGTGGAAATGTGGACTTTGAGTTTAAGAACAAGACAGACTTTCAGTTACTGCAATAAACTAGGATACATTTGGAATAGGTTCCTTAGCACAGGGCTAAGTTTAGTCTGGCAGTGGCTAGAGCTGCCAGGTGCTGGCCCTGGGCACTTCTGCCTGTGGTGGAAGCAGCTGCTCTCCTGAGCCACAGGGCTGAGGACCTGGGAAGAACCACAGGCTCT